>OV884058.1:192169040-194693207 GCA_930367215.1 Pollenia angustigena
TGTGTCAAGCATACAGCGTCGCCCCCTTACCAACAAACTTTTTCTGTCCGGCAAGAAATGTCCATAGTGTAAATTGCGATTAACCACGATACCATTTTTTAAACTGCGTCTTACCTGACAATTTTTTGTCATACCAAACGTCAAACTTCATATATAAAAAAAATTTTTATTATTTATTTTGCTGTCACTTAGTGCTGGTTCACACAGGTCAAGTTTGACTCTTCAAGTCTCGAGCTTTTAGGAGAGAGGGGTAAAGAGAATGGAAAGGGGTACATACTTGACCGTACCAGTCAGTTTTGTATTTTTCATTTCTTTTTTCATCCGTAATATAATAAAAAGCTACAAAGTTGAAGGAAAAGAAAACAAAAATTAATTTTGTGCATGAACGTTAACGCAAGTTCAAAAGAAAATTTAAATAAAACTGTTCAAGTAAACTTGACCTGTGTGAACCAGCACTTACAATTACTTAGTCCCCTTTTACAATGTGGCAAGTGGAAGGCAGACAGACGAAGTTTGTAGGTGAGGGGTTGTAGAGGTAGAGTGTGTAGTACATGGCTATCTGTACTGGACATTTGTAAACATTTTTTTGCCTCTCTTTTACATTTTTCGGCATTTTCATGTTGTTGCTTCATATCATTTTTCTCACAACATTGTAATTGTAGTATCAATGCCTGTTAAATGTTCATCTCCGTCAACAGCGAAAAAGAACGAAAAGAGGAAAACAATAATTTCTGTCTGCCTATTAATTTCGCGATTGTGAAAGGTTTAGGCAAGTTCAAAAGAGAATAAGAAAAATGTCTGCCTTTCAATTTCAACGTTGTAAATTGGGACTTAACAAGTTTTTGATTTTAACAAACTGAACCGCAACAGAATAGAAAAACTAATCAATTTCATAGGTTTTGTAATAACAAAAACAAATCAGCTGATTCGTAACTGTACAGAAAGTAAAGACTAATTCTGTCTTTACTTAAATACAAACTGAAAAAACAATAGTGTTGAAAAATTCATCACACATTTGCTTTTTACAAATTTACTTAAACTTAAATTAAAATTCTACTACAAAATACCCTTTACAAATTGTTTTCAAGTGTACATACTTCATTACCTATCAGTAAATCTTTAAAAGTTCGATAAAAAATCAGCTACCTATTTCTCGTTTTGAAGAACTTAAATATTTGTATATGGAGGGCTTATATTCAATACGTCCTATTGTAACAAAGTAATTTTAACGTGAGTGCGCTGTTCACTCTTTATTCCGCCTCCAGCCTATCTGCCCGCTCGATCGACCCCTGATCGAATGCGAATATGACTTCTGCTTTTGATACGCTTTATCGGCTGAATAGTTAAACCGATTTTGATGAAATTTTAAATATAGACTTTTTATATTTAAAAAAAGGACCAGTAGGGGGACATATGGAGAATTAAAGATAATAATATAAATGGGCAGATGTGCAATTTTCGCCTATCTTAATTTACCGATTTTGATGAAATTTAAAAACATATGTGTGTCCATAAAGCATGGTTACTTCCCAAAATTATGGAAAAAATCTTTTATTATTCCACTATTTAAATCAGGGAATAAATCATTCCCAAACTTTTTGAAAATCAAAAGTTGGTAGCAGATTTTAATCATTTATGGCTTGTTTTGTTTGAAGCTTCGTTTTTTATATGTCTAGCTGCATTTTTAAATTTTTTATGAATTTTTAAAAAACAAAAATTTCAAAATTTTGGCAAAAATTTTTTTTTTTTTTTTTTTTTTTTCAAAAAAATATTATGTTTCAAAAACGACTGCTCATATTAGAAAAAAATTGTAACTTTTTTTAAAGAAAATTTTATTGCGGAATTTCTTTTTTTTTAGTAATTTCAATAAACTAAACCATTTTTGAGTTACGCGAATATATGTTGTGCAACCTCCTCCATTTCCGAAATAACGATATATCTCGAAAACCAGAGCCAATTAAAAAAAAAACCGAGAGCACCACTGGGTTTAGCGTACCCGAATTGTGTTAAATTGGCATGTGCCCGGCTTGTCTGTTTTTTCAACTTGCATAGTGTAATTAACAATTAACAAGGATGTTATTATACTGATGTTATTTACACTGATAGTAAGGCTTTTGACAGAGATAACCATGATCTTCTATTGCATAAGCTGTATTTAATGGAATTTACGAATTGCTGTTTGAATTGGATAAAATGTGTGTTTTTTAATAATTCCTTATCTAAACATTTTATAGTCAACTCTGGCGTTCCACAAGGTAGTCATCTCGGACCAATACTTTTTCAACCCTACTTACAACAGGATTTAAATTAATTCTATAATTGTTGCCAAATAAACTTATTGGATATAAATTTAAAAAATGCAAACAAATACGTTTTTCCAAAAAAACTAGACCAATTGGCTGCTATTTTATTGGTGACTACAAATTGGAAGTTGCAAATGTTTTCTTGGATCTTAGTGTTATTATTTGACACTAAGTTATCTTTTATAGAACATATAAATATGTGTAGTAATAAAGCTCGTGGTTTATTTGGATCTATTAAACGTTGGTCAAAGGAATTCTCTGACAGATCTTCAACAAAACAGTTGTACATATCACTTGTCTGACCTGTAATCGAATATGGCTCAATAATTTGGGACCCACACGCAAAGAAAAAACATGGTTGTGGTAAACATATTCTAAGAGCAACATATTATGATAAGATTCATGGTTGTAGTTACCATATTAAGATTATTATTGAATCATAGTATGACTAAATATACTCGTAATATTACAACATAATATTTGTCCCTTAATCATATTATTATTCTGTTAATCATACTAAGTTAAGATGCAATCAAATTATTGTCATGCTTATCATAATAAGTTAAGAATTAATCATATTACTGTCATGTTAATCATAATAAGCTAAGAAGTAATCATATTATCATCATGTTAATCATAATAAATTTAGAAGCAATCATATTATGATAAATCTCCTTTCATAACTGTCATAAAAATACAAAATAAATTAAAATTTTTTTGCATCGATTTTTTATTTTGTGGGCTTTTACAATTTTTCTTAATGTAAATCAAATAGCGGAGTTCAATTAAAGGCTTGCAAAAGAGCAAATGAAAAATCTGTGGTTTGCATGGGCAACGACGTATGTCCATTTAGCCGATTTTGGGATGTTGATGCCATTTTGCCTAATTTTAAACGCTCTTTACATGTTTCATAAAATTTTTCAAAAAAAGATGGATCAATTCCAATTTTTTAACGTCATGACAAAGTTTAAAAAGTGCAATACCCAGCCCGTTTGATCTCGAATGGTTTTTCGGCTTTCCTGAAACATTTGTTTTAAGACATACGCGGTTGCCAATGAAAACCACAGAAATATCGTAACACTTTTATAAAATATTACGAAATCTCTGTGTGTTTTGTTGTTTAATTTTACAAAAAACTACAACATTTTGCATTTGCACTATTACATCACTAATACCGAATGAACTCCGCTAATATTTGTAATTTTTTAATTTCTTTAAACTTATTTTTTTTTATTGGAATTTATCTTTAAATAGTTTAACCGCTCACATATAAAACAAACGACACAACTGACTCAAAATTATTTTACAAATGGCGCTAACATGATATTATTAGAGTAAAAATAGTTTGATTGCATCTTAAATATGATTAATGTATAGAAAGTTATCATGTTATGGCTATTTAATATCATGATATGGTTGTGAGTAAATAATATGTTTTGAAAGTTATCATAATTTAGGTGTCAGAAAAATAATTATTTTTCGGTCAACAATACTCAAATTTCTAATTGCGATAAACATTGATATGTTTACAGTAACTATAATATTGTTGATATTAAATAAAAATCCCAATAATTTGTGTACGACAACTATATATTGTTACATTAAACATAGTGTTGTTGTCGTAACAATGCCCAACCATATTTTTTCTCTGCGTGCATATTACAACGTTCATAGTGATCGTATTGAGTCTGTCCAAAAACAATTTATGCTATTCATATAACGGAGCACTTACCCAAATCCATCTATATATCTTCCTCCATATAGAACCAGGTTATTGGAGATTCAGTTACCAACTTTACAAAGCCGCCGAACAATGCTGAATTTGATATTTTTTATCAATCTAATTAAAGGCAATTAAAGGAACTCCGACTGTTAAACAGTTTATTTTTTAATGTTTCCCAACGCACTACATGTTATTACCAGCCGTTATCAATGAAATACTTCCAACAAAATTCTGCAAATGCCGACCCTTTTCGTCGAATATTTGTAAACTTTAATGATCTGTACAGTATTATTGATATAACTTTGGATATTAATACTATCAAACAGAATTTAATTTTATATTTAAATCTGCCATCGGAAAAATCAGGGCGCCGCGTTTTCTCTTTTCTCTTTTATTCTCTTGTATGCTCTTTTATTACGTACATCCCAGCGGGAAAATGGAATTAATAGGAATCGAGAAAGTAATACATATCTTGTATAATATTTGATTCCAGAATTCATTATTCTTAACACAGACCATGTCCTAGGATTGTAATAAATTATTTTAATGTATACTGGGAATGACTTAAATAATTCTAAAAAAAAAGATAATTGTCACGAAGAGAAGAAAAAGCACGAAACATTTTTACGAACAGAAACAATACATTCCTTGTTCTGCAAATGTGAGAATATACGTGGTAATCAAATCATAATTATTGTGTCAATAAAATTACCTTCTCGATTCCCATGAATGCATTATTATTCTTTCGAAAATAATGCATTATTTTTTTAATTATTTATGTAATCAATTCCTCATTTTCCCGCTGGGATGTGCACACACATTGCAGAGAATTTAACAACATTAACAACATATGTTAAATTCGTACAACGCATATAATCGCAAAATGTAATAGTATAGGTTGCCGATGGCAGATTTAAATAGATGATGTTAAATTTGTTTGCTAAATTTTGTAATATTTTGTAATTTTTGTCTGAAAGGAGTTAATCCATAGACCGATCTACACACAATAAAACACAGGGGCTTTATATTCTTTATATTTAGTCAAAAATTAATTCTGGGCGGGCACACCGCAGGAACGGCTAGTATCATATAATTCTTCTGCTATAACGAATGATTTTGATTATAATCACCCTTGTTGTGTTTGACGTATTTAATAGCTTTATCAAAAAACTATCTACAATTGTTAATCATAGTTAAAAAATTTTATTAAAACAAAGTGTTTAAATTTTTTTTTTATTTTACGGAATTCTAAGAACAAAGTAAATTGTTTTTAGCTTTCAAGTACTTTCATAAGAACGTACTTAATTAAGAAATTTTTAATTTGTTGGCGCCGTTTTCAATTATGAAGACTTAAGTGTGCTCTCTAGTTAAGTATATGGTTTTTTCAATAGTTACTTTTAATAAAACTAGTGTTCGCTTTATGGTCAAAATTCGACCATAATTTTTTTTTGTAAATATGAAGAAAACATAATTCATCTAAGTATATATGAATTTATTTGTTTCGAGCATTTATTTTTTCCTTCAAATTGGATCGATTTGGCGAGGGACCAACCTCCGGTTCATATTTGATCTTCTACGTGAGTTAATTTAATTTTGTAAGTTCAGTATAAAAAATACCAATTGAAAAACAAAAAAGTATCAGAAAGTCTCCTTTATATATTGTCATCCACTCAGGACGTTATACGTTTAATTTTATGTTTCTATGTCTAATATTAACAAAAATTAATCAAAGTACCAGATGTAGAACGAAAAAGTACCAAAAAGCTCCCCTTACATGTTCTTATTCACCCAGTTTAATGAAAAATTGTATCTTTATAGGTCGAATATTAACGAAAATTCAAAAAGTTCCAGATGAAAAACAAAAAATACCAGCATTTTTTATCTTTTAGGTTATCACTCATTCAGGATCCTACACCTATAATATTTTGTTTCTAAGAAAACTTAAAAATTATCACATGAAGCACAGAAAAGTAAAAAAATAAAAGAAATTTAGTTTCCCATATTTCCCCTTTTTTCTCCCCATACAGGTTCGGTTGACAAATAAAGGAAGAAAGCGTTCTTAACTGTTTTGCCTGGTCTGATTTATATTGTCGAAATATTCGAAAATCGGTTTCTGAAAAATGTCGAATAATCGATCACCCTAACTTTTTATTATTTGATAATTGAAAATAAATTTTTATTTATTTATTTTGCTTTTGTGTTAGTTACAATTTTGAACGCTTATAGTGGAAGGCCAATGTAAGCGGCATGCGGCTGCGGGCGGCGATCAGCTGTTTAGTTTTTCGCTTGAAATTTTTTTGTAAGGCAAATGAAAGCGGCACATTTTAAAGCGGCAAATGTTGAATAAGCTGTAAAAAATTGTTCAATCTATAAAAAATACGATTTATTTTAACATAATAAGAATTTACTTATCAAATTGGATTTTTTTTCCACTTCAGTTGTAATGTTTTTTAAATTTCTTTTGTTAAATGATTATGTGTGTGTATGGCAACGTCTACTTCACGCGGCTTAAAACAAAAGTTGAAAAAATTCAACTTTGCCGCGCGGCATCTTTTCCAAGTAATACCAAGTCTTAATTTTTGTGATGTGTCTTTTTTTTTGTATGAACATTTTTGTCAACAATGCTAACATTTTTACAATGGCAATGCTATTATCGCCCGCAGCCGCATGACGCGTACATTGGCCTTCCACTATTATACCCAGCGGTAACAAGAATGAGTAAAGAGGCCTAATAGAAGGCCTTATTTAGCAGTTACAAGTAGTCAGAAGCCCTTCTCCCCGCATTCCATACTTATTTAATTTTTACACAGGTTGCCATTGGACGCAAGGCCTTCCACACTTCCTTTAAAAACAACTTCGATCCCTTCCCAAAGAAGGGAGTAAGGAAGGTCACTAAAAATAAAAAGTAAATAAAACTGAACACCTTCCTTTCTCCCTTCTCAAAGAAGGAAGTAGCGAATGTGTACTGAATATTTCAGAAGGTCTTTTAAAAAGAAGTTTATACCTTCTAGAAGGCATACTTCTGAAGGCAGGATATCATGCGAAGCGAATCTTTTAGAAAGGAGTATAGAGGCCTTCAAAAAGGCCTGCCACTTGCGGTCCTTTCAATATTTACCGCTGGGTAACTCTGAAATTATTGAACAGATTTTAATTAAATATACATTGTGCACTTCTTTGAACAAATACCTCTTAAATGGTGTATATTTTGTTCAAACCGATTGACATACAGAGGAGGAAAGTGTTCTTAACTGTTTTTCCTAAGCCGATTTACATATAAATAATTAATTTTGCAATCTATTTTAAAATTGTCATAGATAATATTTCCATTTCTATGCATTATTTTCATTTCTATTCATGTTTAGTAACGTTTATCAAAAACGCTTCTTTGAAAATTAAACTAAGGTCAGACCTGGGACAAATGCATTAAATATGCTAAATATTCCCAGTTTTTTTTTCTGCATAAAACCAAATCAATGGAAATAAATTACACTATGCAAGTTAAAAAAACATTCAAGCCGGGCACATGGCGATTTAACATAATTCGGGTACGCTGAATCCAGTGGTGCTCTCGGTTTTTCTTAGATTGGCTCTGGTTTTTGAGATATACACAGAAAAAATTATTATTTTTTGTAGAATCAAAAATTTTTTTGTCTGATATCGGTCCTATAAACAAATTCGCATATTCAAACAATTTATTTGCATTTTGTTTATTGAAAAAAAAAACACTGATTTTTTCAAACAAATAATTTAACTGAATCAAACAAAAAGTTTACTGAAATTCATATACTAAATTTCAAAATAAAAAAAAAGTTTTTGCCCAAGCAATGACGGGCACACAAGTAAGCACTGTATGAGAAGATGACGGCAGAGCAGAGCCGCCTGCTGGCTTTGAGACACATTTTTTTTGTTGGAATTATTTTTGAACGAAGTCTTATTTATACACACAACACAATGTTTTTCTTTATCACTCTCTGTTGCTGTATCCTTTCCTTTGCTAAAGAAGAAATGTAACCAAAAACGACAGCAGACCGACTCGATATGTTTTTCGTCATCATTCAATTTTTGTATTTGATGTATTTAACCAAACAGTTTTAAAAAACAAACTTATAATGTTGTTTCAGCTATTGTGTTTCTTATAGTTGCACTTTTCTAAAGCGTCTAAAAATTGACTGTGTGTGTTTTTTGTTGTTGTTCTTATATTTCGCATAAAGAAGTGTTGCTTACGATCAAATAAAAAAATGCAAAAAGACGACAACATTAAAGAGCGTTAAGGCCCAAATACACTTGTCAAATGCTTGACATCAAGCTCGTGTACGAGTGCTTGACATTAGAACATACATTTGCTGGATCAGCTGTCAAGCATTCATTTTGCATTTTATTTTGAAGTGACAACAACAGGAGCAAAAAATATTAAAATATATATATAAAAAGTGTTTAATTGTGATTACATACTTTTAACTGTGTTGCTTTTTAATAAATAAAAAAAAATTGAAGAAAAGAAGGAGAAAATTATTAAATAACATTTTTTTTCCTCCAAAACATATTTTTCTTTTCATCAGACATTTTTAGCGTCTGTTCAGTTTGAAATCACGCTTAAAGTGTGTGGGTGCTTGAAGAGTAACGCCAATACATTCATCAAAATCACTCGTCAAGCATGCTAAATATCTAAATTTTTTGATTTTCCATCAAGCATCGTCGGTGTCACACATACATACAAACTCATTTTCACTAATACAACCTTAATGCTGGATGGGAATTTGACCAGTGTATTTGGTTAAATAAAAATCAAACAAAAATATTGTTTGAGTCAGTAAAAAAATTTATAAAAATTAAAATGATTTTCAAACAAGCGTTTGTTTGAAAATAATTCGGCAATAATTTTTTCTGTGTACCGTTATTTCGAAAATGGAGGAGGTTGCACAACATATATTGGCGTAACTCAAAAATGGTTTAGTTTATTGAAACTACTAAAAAAACTGAAATTCCGCAATAAAAAAACTAAATTTTTTTTTCTAATGTGAGCAGTCGTTTTTGAAACATAATTTTTTTTTTTTGAAAAAAAAATTTATTTTTTGCCAAAATTTCGAAATTTTTGTTTTTTAAAAATTCATAAAATTAAAAAATGCATCTAGGCTTTGGCTGCAGGGGCCAAATTTAAGTATTTTATTAAACCGCCATATATGTATGGTTGAAATTCTTAAATTTGGCTGCTGTAGTGCCTAGAATGCTCCTAGATGGGGCAAATGTATAACCAACCCCACTTTATTTTTCATCTTAATCATTTATTTCTAACATACCTACCCGCTATCTTCATTCCTTAATGCGGCTCCCATACAAAATAGTCAATACAGATTAGAAATATATCGAATAAAGCCCCATAACTGCATGGAATCACCGCTAGGGGGATAAAATGTATGACCGACCTCCATTAGTTTTTTGTTCCTAACATTTTCTTAAAACATACTTGCCATATATCTCCACCCCTTAGGGGGCTCCTATACAAATATGGGGTTTAATAAAATTCTTAAATTTGGACCCTGCAGCGCCTAGGATGACCCTAGATGGGTCAAATGTATGACCAACCCCAAAAAAAATATTTATGTTTCAAAAACGACTGCTCATATTAGAAAAAAAATTTTACTTTCCTTAACCCTTTCGGTCCGACTTTTTATTTGATAAACAACAATGTAAATGAAAAATCTGTTTACACATATTGAAAAAGCTTAAAAATTTATTATGTTTTGCATTATCAGTTTTTCCGTAAGTCCTTTCATAATTCTGAGATATTGTCCCAATCGGATTTTTCGGACTATTGTCCCAACTGGTTTTTTAATACAAATGGGACAATATGTCCCACTAGTATCGAAACTATGTGTAAATCTTATAAAAATGTGCTCAAAATTGGCAACCGTTACTTCTTTGATAAACTAACACAAAAAGTTCGACTGGGACAATTGCAAACGTGAATTTTTTACTTTAAAGAACAAATCGGATCATTCAAACATTGTCTGGGATGTATTATCCCAATAGGACCGAAAGGGTTAAAGGAAATTTTATTGCGGAATTTCCGTTGTGTTTGGAAATTTCCATAAACTATTCAATTCAATTTTAAGGAATATGATCTTCAATAAATAAAAAATTTAGAAATTAATAAAAAATCATTTGTTTTAAATGAAATGTAAATGATCCGTTTTTGAAATGAATTTTAATTTGTTTAAAATGAATTTTCGTTTGAATTTAACTACATAATATTTTGAGTGTACCACTAAGGTGTATGAATCAATGCAATGCTTTGCTTTATTATAAAAACTCATCATAAATAGTGCATTATTAGTGCTTATCATTAGAGAAGTGAAAACATGAGTAATGCGCTATCATCAGTAAACACTATTGTGAACATCAATCTTCAATGAAACTTGAACATTTTTTATTCACATGCATAACACAAATAAGAAGGGGCCGTAACAATTTTGACATTAATCATAAAAATCGAATTATAATTATCGTTTTCGGTTTTTATTTTTTATTCGCAAAATTAAAAGTTCATTATAAATTGCTTTCTGATTTTACTGAAGACATTTATAAGCCATTACATGAAGTATTTGTTACAACTTTAAACGAATTTAACTCAAAAAAAAAAAAAAAACAGAAAACAACAATTATATTATCATTGTTACGATGAATGTCAAAATTGTTACGATCTTTTGTTTTTTTGTGTTATGTGAGCAAGAAGTTTCGTTTAAGATTGCTCTTAACAATAGAGGCTTCCATGAAAACGCTTGAAATTACCATTTGTGCAAATGGGCCGAAAAACACAAAAACGGAACACCACAATATTACACGGATGTAATTTTTTAGCCATAAACATGGTACATTTACACAAGATATCAGCACTAGGATCTAGCTGTCCCTTTCTTTTGTAGTTATGTATATGGAAGACATATTAAACTAACTACATACAAAAAAGAAGGTGGACAACACTGGTGGAGACAATATCATGTTAATTTAACATTGCAGTAAAGTTATTTTTTATTTATTTATTAACTGATCTAGCACAACAAGATAAAATCTTATAAATTACAGCGCTAGTGATATTATCAATATAATTTTAAAAAATAAAAATGTAAAATATTAAAGTACATAGATAAAAACATGTATAAACAATACAAAAAAGTAAAAAGTAAAGATTGTTACAAAAATTAAGGTATTAACCAAGTATTTCTAATAGCTTCTTTTTAAACGTGTTTGCGTTGCTTAAGAGTTGAAAGTGGGTTGGAAGGGCGTTCCAAAGACGGATTGTAAAAACAAAAAACTGTCGTTCCGACATAAGGCTGGCAAACCTGTGCTGAATTAATTTGTTTCCACGATTAGATCTAGCAAATTGCAGTTTATTATAAAGATAGCTTGGTTCTTTGGATGTAATAATTTTATGTAAAAACAAAAGGCATCTAAATTGCAAAAGATTTTTAAAATTCATTCCATAAATTTGATATGAAAA
This sequence comes from Pollenia angustigena, assembly GCA_930367215.1. NCBI lineage: Eukaryota > Metazoa > Arthropoda > Insecta > Diptera > Polleniidae > Pollenia > Pollenia angustigena. The sequence continues at coordinate 192,180,565 of OV884058.1, forward strand.
CATTGATATGCTTTCACTTCTATTTTTGTTGAAAACATATCTTGCAATATTATTGTAGGTAACATTTAATTTTTGAAAGTCGACACTGTCACAATTTGCAAAAATTTCACATCCGTATAGCAGAACTGGAATCAAATACGTTTTGGCTAATAGCATTCTTATTTTAAAAGGTGTTGAACTTTTTACAACCCATAAATTTCTCAGCATTCCGTACACTTTTCCAACGACCAAGTTTATGTGATTTGACCAAGTTAGTTGACTGTTAAAGGTAACGCCAAGATTTTTTGATGTACTAACTAGGGCTATAGCATTGTTATTAATTTTTATTTCAATAATATCGTGAAGAACTCTAGAAATTTTTGAGGATTTAGACAGAAAAATACATTTCGACTTAAGGGGGTTAAGGACTAATCCATTTTCCATGGCCCAATTATAAATTCTATTTAAATCATCATTTATATTACAAACACACGATTGCACATCAGCTAAACTAGCACTACTATAAAGCTGAACATCATCAGCATACATATGTATCTCGCTACTTTTAAGAACGTCTGGTAGATCATTAATGTACAAACAAAACAGAAGAGGTCCAAGGATTGAACCCTGTGGAACACCTCTGACGACTGTGAGAGGATTCGAAAATTTACCATTATAGTGTACAATTTGTGATCTGTTATCGAGATATGATGATATAAGCTTGCAAGCAGAACTAGAAAAGTTGAATAGTTTTTCAAGTTTGTTCGCAAGAATACCGTGATCGACAGTGTCAAAAGCTTTACTGTGATCCAATAAAATTAAAAATGATACATTATTACTATCAAGTTTCATCCGCAGAGATTCAACTACATCTGCCAATGCTGTTATACAACTTTTTCCTTTCCTAAAGCCAGATTGTTTTTCCGATAAAAGGTTATTGATGTCCAAGTAATCATTTATTTGCTTGGACATTAGTTTTTCCATTACCTTTGATAGAAAAGGAAGGATAGCTATAGGTCGAAAATCGTTGTTTGATTTGGGAATGGGAATAATTTTAGAAAGTTTCCATCCTTGAGGAAATACTGATTTTGCAAGAGCCGTATTGAATACATGTGTCAAAAAAGGTAGAATTTTGGGAATAATAGCTTTCAGAAAGATGGGATTTATATTGTCCATACCAGTGGCATTAGATTTAACAGCCAACATACTTTCTAAAACCTCGAACTGGTCTACGCAACGGAAATAAAAACAATTTTCTACCGGTACATAACAGAGGTTATTATAGACGTTTCCGGAGGGAGGTTGAATATCTATATTAACAAATTTACTATTTAGGGTGTCCACATCAATATCCTCATTGTTAACTGTGGTGCATTTCCGGCCTATACCTATGCTTCGAATTTCCTTCCATTTAGATTTACTATCAACAGCAGACGAGAATTTTCTCTGGTAATAAGAAGATTTTGCTATTTGTGTATTTTTAACAACATTTTTTCTTGCACATTTGAAAATATTTTGAAGTACAGGGGTTTTAAACTTTTTCCATCTGCAGTAAGCATCATTACGTAATTTTATTAAATGTTTGATATTGTTGTTGAACCAGGGATGCTTTTCAGCTTTTATAGATTTAGTCTTCAAAGGAACACACAGGTCGAAAACGTTATTTATGTTATCTTGAATAAAATTTAATTGATCATCGACACTAACAAAAGAGTATACAATGTTCCATTCAACGTTGTCAATGTGTTGATTTAAAATGGTATAATCAATGTTGTGGAAATCACGATAAGTTATATGTTTATCTTCACTGGTTACGCAGAAATCATAGGCAACGAAAAGCATATCATGTCTTGAAAACACTGATGCTGAAAGTTGGTCATATAAAAGTACATTAGATTTATCATTTGCAAATAGTAAGTCAATTAAACTGTTGGAGGTGCTGTGATAGTGTGTTGGAGTTGAAATATTTACAGGTAGTAGACCAATTAACTGCATTTTCTCAGTCAATGTGTTGTCAACAAGAATATTATGATTGAAATCACCTAGAATGACAATATCATTGTATTGGATAGAAAAATCTTCTATAATATCAATTAAAGAAATAAACTCAAGGTCTGATTTAGGCCTGTAAACGCATCCCACGAGCATTTTTCTTTTATCTATACTTGTAATTTCAAGAAAAAGATATTCAATCTTGCTATTTACTTTTGTTTTTAATTTCATCATACAATTAATACCATTTCTGACAAATATTGCAACTCCACCACCTTTCCTGTCTTTTACGACACCGTTAGTTACGACTTTAGTTTTCCTATCAGCTCGAAATAAGCTGTATCCAGATAAATTATATACAGAATCCTGCACATCCGACGGAAACCAAGTTTCTGAAACACAAATAATATCTATTTTAGATGACGTAAATAAGTATCTGAACTCATCGATTTTGCTATTGAGACTTTGCGCATTTATATGAACAATTTTTAGTCCCAGCCTTTGTCTGGACAAAATCCTAATCATATTGTATATATTGTCTTTGGAACGAGAAGTATTAGTAGCGATCATCATTAATAACGAAATAAGCAACGCATTTTAATATATGTTTTGGAATAATTGGGTTAATAAAGTTGTAACGTAAAAAGAAGCTGTACAAGTGTAAATAAATTAATAAAAATAACATAAATTTAAGTAGAATGCAGTGCTTGAGAAAAAATAAAAATATATTATAATATTTGTAATTAGTTCTAAGTAGGAGATACGTCACAACAGCTTTTATTGACTGGTGCATCCGATTGATTTGATCCAGGAAACAACCGAAACAGATGCTGAATGTCATCAATTTGCATAATCGGATCATTTGGAGTTTTTTTAATAAATATGAGATTCCGCATGCTAAATGCACTGTGTAAAATTTTTTTCTTTTTGAGGCGAACAGCAGAACGAAGTAGATTAAAATTAGATTGCGTAAGATTTTCGTTGACAAAAAACTTATGATCTGAATTTAACCCTATGTGTCGAAGACAAAAGAAGAAGTCTTTATTTATTTTCCTATAATTTGTAAATGATTTCATGAAAAAGTTTTTGTCATACTGTGACCACATCTTCACAATTATGGCTGCATCTTTTGATACATTAGAATGTTTATTGTTTTGGTTTTGTAGACGGTAGATAGTTTTAACGGCCGGAACAGAAATATTTATAGTGTTACAAATACTATTGAAAATTTCATAAAGGTTCTCATCTTGTACGAATGGTATTTCATTGAGACGTAAGTCACAAGCAACACTACTGTTTTCCTGGTGTATAATTCTGGCCTTTAAAGTTTTTATTTCAGCCTGCATACTATTAATGTTTACTGTGACTGTTTCTAAATTTTCCACTCTTTCCCTTAGAACAGAAACCTCACTCTTAACTTCGTCGATTCTCTTATCAATTTCATCAAAGAGTCGAGATTTAAACTCCTCGAGCAGACTCATTATTTGTTCCGTTTGTTTTTCTAGACGTTTATCCAATATTTGAGTGTATTTAAGAGACGAGTCATTGCCAGATAGCCTAGGTGTTTAATTTTTCGGAGTAAAATTATCTTCGAGAGAAGAGACTTGTAACGAAGCTATTGTTCTCTTTGCAGTAGTCGACATAATTGTTGTTATTGAGGATCTTTTTTTCCTACTATAGCGAGTTATCGGTGGCATATAAAGTTTTAATTGTTCAGAGAAATTTAAGTCTAATTGTTGTTATTGTTTTTTATTAATGTTTTTTTTTTTTTTTTATTTTTTCTCACTGCTTTGTTATTTAGTTTACGGTTTAAATAAAAATTATGAGTATGTATATCTATTTTGTTATTGTTTTTAGGAATATTTTTGTTTGTTAATATTGTTTTGGTATAGATTTTTAGATTTTATTTTTGGTTTTTTTTTTTTTTTAATTGTAAATACTTATTTGTTGAAATATGTGGTTCGTTTAAATTAAACTTTTAAACTTTTTTAAACTCATTATTTGTTTATTTTTAAATAAGTGCAAATAACAATATTATTACAGGAGCAATTTGAAAACACGACCGATTCTCTTAAGCTTTCTCTGTATTTGCGCAAAAATAAAATAATTAATTTAATTAAATTTTACAACCATTTACTTTAAAAAAAACTCAATTTGGGTTAATTAAAAACAAAAATAACTTTGTGAAATAATTTAAAACGAAGCACATAATTAAATAAAATTTACTCTATGAGTAATATTCCACTGTGTCGGCTGAGCCGCCGCCATTTAATAACAAATTGCCACCAGATAAAAAGAATGCGGCCAATAATATTAATGCCGACCTGATGTTACAAAGCGGAATATCCACACAGTCTGATACTGACGATATGGATGTTGGATCCAGTAATGACGCAGATTTTCAAGAAGTTAAATCTAAAAGGCCAAGGAGAAGTGTGTGCGACGAAACTGTCTCACATAAGAGCAAAACAAAAACAAATGTAGACATTGCAAATTTTGGGTCTACTGCCATATCACAAAATCGTTATGAACTTCTAGGTAATCTTAATATAGAATTAAATGAAAGAGCCTCGACAAGTTAAAACATTCCCAAAGATTCAATTATCGTTGATGATGTAGAGAATTCTGGTAGACCAGACCTACAAAAAAAAAAAATTCTGTCCTTCTATATAATATTAATGTTAAGAAACTAGTTGACCAGCTAAGTCATAAATCACCAAAGGTTGTCTACAAGATTATCAACTCGTCTAAGAACAAAAGCAAGCTATATTTTGAGTACCTATCTGTGCACTTAGAGATGATGGAAATTCTAAGGGTACAGAATATTAACTCGTACTCATTTACGCCACAGGAATTAAAAAGAGTTTTAGTGATTTTAAGGGGAATATATTATTTAACAGAAGTATCTGAAATTAAAACAGCCCTTGATGTGGAATTACCCAATACAGTAGAAAAGGTTAACAAGTTTGTCACAGAGTATTCTGCGAAAAACAATTTCGACACAGGTTTATTTATTTTTACGTTAGCTCAAGGAAAACTCGTAATGATGTAAATAAATTAAGTTATCTATTGAATCAGTAGATTAGTTAGGAGTCGCCAAAAGTTAAAAAAATAGAGATTCGGTGTTACAGATGACAGTTATGGGGACATTCAGCCCGTAACTGCAATTCAAAATTTAAATGCGTAAAATGCAATTTATTCCATGAACCCGGTACGTACTTGTAGTTTAAAAAATGGAGAGTCACTCCCGATATGCGTTAATTGCAATGAAACTGGTCATGCTGCAAACTATAAGGGCTGTTTAGCTTACAAGACATAACAAATAAGAAAGAATTGTTAGACAAGGCTAAGACTAGAAGGGCAGAGGCCTAGAGATAATGTTGAAACTGCTATTTTTATTAGTCAACGGGTTAACAACAAGACTTAATTCGCTAGTCTGTTTCATTCAGACCACGAAAAATCGACTAATAATAAAAAGAGGTTGCCTCCAATAGTGGAAGAATTTATTAAACTTGGCGAGTTATTCAGAGAGCCGAACAAAATACATTAGAATTTAAAATTTTGAATTTTTTAAATTGCTTCAAATCCATTTCAATTAGAAATGGCTAAAAACGAACACAAAATTTATTAAATGAAGTTCTTTTTACATATGGCCCGTAATAACCTGAAATTTATCACTTTTAACGTAAGGTCATTAGTCGAATAAAGTAGGCGTATAGTAGAATTAGTAAAAATTCTTAACTTTCATAAAATTAATATTAGCTTTTTACAAGAAACTCATTTTCGAAATAATTCTAAACTCAAATTTGAAAATTATTACTTTATTAGAGATTTTTCTAGCCAAGGCACTGCCATTTTAATTAAAAAAAATATAAAATTTTCTTCAATTAATGTGGACAATATACAATTTCCAAATAGTCTCATAGTAATAGAGTTGTTTTTCGGAGGTCGTGTAAATAAATTACTTTTAGGCAGTTTTTATATTCCCTTGAGCTTTTCTCGCGGCGATTTGACATTAAGTTTGGATGCTATTAAACATGCTTCAAGATTATATGATGGCATATTAAACGGTGGAGACTTAAACTCAAGAAATAATAATTGGTGTGATTCCTTGAACAACTTAAATGGTCAATGTCTCAGGGGAACGTTTTACACGGATTTGCGATATAAATCCTTCTTCGGGTCCATCATCTTTGGATCACTTTCTTATAAGTACAAGGTTAGTCGACACGGTAAACACATATTATCAGATAACTTCCCTTCCCACCTTCTCGGACCATTATCCTCTCAAATTGACTTTAAAAATTTCAAGACTTTGAACTTCTAATGTCACCACCAATTTTTTTTTAAATCATTTGAGGACATCAATTGGAATAATTTTCGTGATGATATCCATCATGTGATATTAAATTTATGCCCTCCAGACTATAGAAATATATCTTATGAGGAGATAGATAATGCTATTTCACGATTTAATGATTGTATAACAGCGAAATTGACCGGCATTCGATAGTGGTTGAGCTAAAAAATAGAAAATGTTTACTACTAGAGTAAAAAACCTTTATAAGATCATATATTCGTCGCAGAAAGACCTAAAAAAAATATTTCATAGAAATGGGAATAGACGATCCGATGAATATCGTCTTTTAAGTACGCAAATACAACTTCTTAATACAATTATTAAGGAAAAAGTCGAATTGTTTCAAGCCGACGAGGTTAGTAAAAGGCTGGAAAAGATTAAGGCAGTACCGAAGGCATTTAAGGAGGTATTTAATATTATAAGAAAAAAAAATTCCAAAAGTTTTTCAAAACTTGTAGTCGGCAATGATATATTTTAAGATGACTCGGATAAGGTGAATGAATTCCAAAATCACTTTTCAAATGTTTACAGTAGGGAATGGTAAATGGATTCCAAAATCGATTTTCGATCTACTTTTTTTATTTCGATTTTTGAAATCGATTAATCGAACCTCAAAATCGATTTCAAAATCGTTTAAGATTTATTTGCAAACTTATTCTTTATATAACAAACGGGGATACACCAGCCAGCATTTTTTTTAGCAAACTACTAGAGAAATTGAACTAAGATTTTTACAGTGGGTGGATATGACTACTGTTTATAATTTTCCTGCAAAAAGTGAAAATGTGTAAATTTTGAGATGGCCTTTAGAGGAACAAGTGCGTATGTACATTTCACATTAAAATTGTGTTCTTGTGTAGTCAATCAGAACAGTCACATAAATCAATTCCGATCGAAAGTTTTTTTTTTTTTTCTTTGTTATTTATTTATTGAATCTTCATATATTAAATATGAACTAACAATAATTAATCAAATCTTAACCAAATACGTTATTTTTTGTCCTGCCAGTGCCAGACAAAAATTTTCTTCATCGCGGGTTCTGTTCACTTTTATAGGATTTTATAGGTCATCTAATTGGATAAGTGCTGCAGTGTCTCTTCTTCTTAAGCGAGTGTGGCCGCTATCATTTAAAATATTTCGTGCTAGTGGGTTCGGGTGCAATTCGAGCCTTTTTAAATATTTTACTGCATATTTCGTAATCATAGTTTTAACTAATGGAACATTAAGATCCTTGTGAATATTTGAGTTTTTAACATACCAAGGGGCAGCTGTGATTATTCGAAGTAGTTTATTTTGGCGCCTTTGAATTTTTTCGATATTAGAGGACGAGGCAGTGCCCCATAACTGAATACCATAGCACCAGATTGGCTTTAAGATGGAGTTGTAAAGAAGAAGTTTGCAGTCGAGACTTAGGACAGAGTTTCTTCCAATAAGCCAATGAATTTGGATGGCTTTTAGTTTCATTTGAGTTAATTTTGCCTCTATATGGCTTTTCCACGTTAAACGGCGATCTAGATGAATACCGAGGTATTTTACATGCGAATTTTGAGGTATTATTTGATTATTGATTTTAATAGGGGGGCATGATTCCCGACGCAAGGTGAATGTTATATGTACGCATTTTTGCTCATTGACCTCTATCCTCCATTGCTTTAACCATAGTTCGAGTTGAAATATATGATCCTGTAGGTATCGAGATGCTTCTTGACGGTTTTCGTGCACGCTCAAAAAAGCTGTATCATCAGCAAATGTTGAAGTTTGTGTGTAGTTGTTTGTTGGCATATCCGAGGTATATATTAAGTATAAAAGTGGGCCCAGGATGCTTCCCTGAGGGACTCCAGCGTCAATTTGCTGAGGAGAGCTTAAATAATCACCTTCTTTAATAATAAATTTTCGACCGACTAAGTAGCTTTCTAACAGCTTGTGTGTGTTTACTGGTAAGTTGAGCTTCAGTTTATGTAATAAGCCTTCATGCCAGACTTTATAAAAAGCTTGAGAAACATCGATGAAGAGAGCGGAACAATATTTTTTTTCTTCAAAGGCTCTTCTTATTGCGTTTACTATACGATGAGTTTGCTCAATTGTGCTGTGTTCTCTTCTAAAGCCGAATTAGTGGTTAGGAATACATCTATTTTCATTTAAAAATGGGGTTAATTTTGACGCTAACAGCTTCTCAAACAGCTTTGATATATTAGAAAGTAAGCTTATAGGCCTATATGGCTCAACTTTTGTGTGATCCTTTCCAGGTTTAGGTATCATGGTGACTAAGGATAGTATTCAAGGCGTAAAATAGCATTAAAAATTAAAAAAATAGTTTTCTTTGCTATGCTGTGTAGCTCCAAAAGCATTTTGTTGCTGATCTTATCAAAACCAGGAGCCTTCTTGGTGTTTAAATCACAAATAGCCATTTCGATTTCTCTTATCTCAAATCTTAGCGGATCAGCTGCTCTAGCAGCAACAGGTGGTAACTCGACCGCAATATCGTGAGGTATATTTGGGGTAAATACGTTTTTTAAATGATTGACAAACAGATTTCCTTTTTCAACATCATTTCTTCCCCAACTTCCATTCAAGTTTCTTAATGGTGGTTTAGAGACAACTGGCCTTTTGAGATTTCTAGCTGCACGCCATAATGAGTAGTTTGATTGTGGGGTTGCATCAAGCTCCTCAAGATATTTTTCCAGAGAAGCCGTTTTCTTAGTCTGCAGTAACTTTCTTAGTCTTTTTGTACACTCTTTGAGTAAGTTCTTAAGTCTTCGATCCCTCCTTTTTTCAGACAAAAGATGCTCGACATCTGTGAAATATATTTTAATAGTTTTTGTTTTTTTGGGGGCAATATTGGAATGTTGAACAGCTAGTTTCAGAAAACTGTCAAAATTGTCAATAGAGCGATCTACATAATCCAGTGTACTGAGCGCAATATTTTCTGTGCAATGGGTACTGAGATATTTTTTACATTTTAACCAATTAATTTGCGTAGCTGTCGTCGGAGGTACAATTCTATTGGGGTTCATTATAGTAACAATTGTAGGTGTGTGGTCGGAAGATAAATCTAGGGAGGCTTCAACATGAATCGTTTCTATGGGAATGTTTTTAACCACGCCGAAATCGATGACATCTGGAATTTTTTGATGATCAGTGGGCCAATATGTTGGTTGTCCGCTCGCTACCACATTTAAATCCATTTTAGAAATTGTGTTAAATAAAACACGACCCTTTGGTGTTATAAGTCGCGACCCCCAGAAGGTATGTATAATCGTCAGCGGCTAGGAAACACGGTCCTAATGATTTAAAATATTTATATTGGTCCTCCGATATTGAAAATCTAGGCGGGTAGTATAACGATGAAATTACTAGGTTTCTATTTAATTCCTCAACGCAAATGTTCGTTGCTTGGAGATAATCTTCACGATGATCACACATTAGGTAGTGTTTGACTCGGGTTTTTATTAAAATGGCAGAACCTCCACAAGTTCTATCTCGAGGGTCCTTGGTATCATATAGTATATAACCATTTATATTAAACGTATTTCTTGAGGTCAAATGAGTTTCAGAAATCATCATGACATCAATTTGTTTATTTTTAAGAAAGTATTCTAATTCATTTTTATGTTGGCGGATGCCGTTTGCGTTCCAAAAACAAATTTTTAAACAGTTCATGGTTTGTTAAGTACAGCTTGCAATAATATCGATTGCATTCTAAGCATTTCCTGCATCATATTACCCATTGTGTTAGTAAAATTATTTACCGTTTGCACTAATGTTTCCATGGTTTTTTCTAAACGACTTAAATTAGAAACTGGAGTTTCATCATTACTTGGCGAGGCACCTTGCATTGGCTCATGGTTTGATTTTCGGACGTAAGCGTAAGAGGTTCTGTTATTACTGTTTCAAGATCCAATTGACTCAATAAAACTTCAATTCAATAACTTCAAATACTCAAGTTTTTATTTGTTTTCTCATCTACACGTGCTTAACATCTAACAATGATTAACCTTAATTTTCTATCTTAACTAAACTATCAAAAATCTCCGGGTTGCCATATCGACAACAACCTTGTATATGTGACATATAGAGTGGCCATATCAGCCACACTTGTATATTGTAACATGCTTTTTTTTTTTTTTTTTTTTTTTTTTTTTTATTTTTTTTTTTTACAATTATACTCTTAATACTAGTGTTCCCATTCCCCAAAGATTTGAGGCGCCCGAATGATCCTGCCTGAACGCGTCACTACTCTAGAGGGACTCCTATCAACATCGGCAGAGCCGAGACTCTTTCCCTTATCTGTACCTTCAATATTCGACCCATCACGTTGATTCCCTACTCCGACATTGTCCTGCCCACTAACGGCCACTGCAGGTAATGCCCCACCATTTTCCATACCCTTCATCCCATTACCTTTTGCTTGGTCTACTATCCCTTCGCACTCCTGACTATCATATTCATCGATATATTCTAAGTCTCCCTTCTGCTCCTGGTTCACAGTAGTAAACAAAAATCGTCTGTTCCTCCGATATCTTTTTCCCTTAGCATCCTGTACTATATACGACCTATCATTATACGCCAATACGACCATCCCATACTGCCACTCACCATTCCTTAAAAACATGACCTTTTGTCCAATTCCCAACTTACCCAACAGCCTCGCCGACCTGTCATAATGCAACTTTTGTCTCGCCCTTTTCCTCACTATTCGTTGCTGAATATTGTCGCCTCCTCTCTCTCTTTCACATAACAAATAATCAGACACAGGATGTCTCGTCTTTAACGTTCTACCCAAGAATAGCTGTGCTGGCGACAAAAGCATGTCCTGCAATGGAGTAACATTATACTCCAATATTTGTTCTTGGTAATCACACCTTCCACCCAGAATATTTTTCCTCAAAATACCTTTTGCAATCGAAACTGCTTTTTCCGCCAGTCCATTACTCTGTGGGTAGTTAGGGCTCGAAAACTTTGTCCTAAAATTAAAATAATTCGCAAACTCCTCAAACTGGTAACTATTAAATGGCACATTATCCGATCGAATTTCCGATGGAACACCAAACCTACAGAATATTTGCTTCAAAACCAAAATTACTTCATTAACAGATTTGTTTCTTAATCTTTCCGAAATTAACCATCCTGAGTATGAGTCGATAACAGCCAAGTACACCTCACCCGCATTCTCAAAAATATCCATTGCTACCTGCTCCCAAGCATACCTGGGCTCTGGGTGCTGCAGCAATGGCTCTTTCTGATTCCTCCTGCGAAATTTCTCACAAATTCCACAACCACTAACAAATTGTTCAATATCAGTTGATAACCCAGGCCAATAATAGAGTTCCTTCGCGCGCATACGCGTTTTCTCTATGCCTAAATGAGCCGAGTGTAATAGCCGTAATGTTTGATTTCTAAGCTCAAGAGGAATGACTAGTCTTTCTCTAAAAAATAACAATCCATCAATACAGCTTAGCTCATTCCTGACTGCATGAAACTTCCTCTCCTCTCCAGCCATGCTTTGACGCCCTGGCCACTCCCCGTTTACATATGACATCACCTTTCTTAAACACTTATCCCCACTAGTAGCCTTAACAAATGTCCTCTTATTCTGCTCGGACATGCAACTTTTCCTAACTAATGAGTGCACAATTGACTGCAGAACAATCTTGTCCGATTCCGTATCCGGTAAAAATGCTCGTGATAGACAATCCGCCACTAACATTTCCTTGCCCGGAATATATTTTATCGTCAAGGCTGGATATTTTAAAAGTTGCATAAACATTCTCTGCAGCCTTGCCGTTACCTTATCTAAATCCTTCTTAATCAAACTTTCCAGTGGCTTATGATCCGAATGGACCTCTACTTCCCGCCCGTATATAAAGTAGTGAAATTTTTCGCAGGCAACTACTACCGCCAGACATTCCTTCTCTATCTGTGCATATTTCTGTTCACATTTATTCAAACTTCGAGATGCAAATGCAACAGGAAACCCGTTTTGCAAAAGCACACATCCAATACCATCTTTTGAGGCATCCGTCTGAATTACAATTGGTAGGTCCGGGTCATAAATTTTTAATATGGGCGGGGTACAAATGATTTTCTTTAATCCCTCAAATTCCCTGGAATGATCCGCAGTCCAGTTCCATCTAATATCATTCCGCGTCAAATTGCGAAGATTAGACGTTGATGACGACAAATTTGGTATATACTTTGCAAGAAATTTACACATCCCCAGTAAACGCAATACATCCTGTTTGTTCCTCGGCATTGGCATCTCCTCAATAGCCCTCAAATATTTTCTATCTGGTCTTATTGTTCCCTCTGATATTACCTGCCCCATGAAACACACTTCCGTTGACCTATACTGAACCTTTCCACCATTAAACCGCACCTTAAACTCCCTGGCTCTATTAATTACTTTACTCAGTCGCTCATCATGTTCCTGCTTAGAACGTCCAAAAATACATAAATCATCGAAATACACTTCTACACCCTCCAAATCCCCAAATATCCTTAGCATGTACCTCATAAATATTTCAGGGGCAATGCTCAAACCGAAAGGCAACCGATTCCATTTGTATAATCCAAAGGGTGTCATGAATGTCGTCAGCTCTGAACACTTTTCATCAAGAACAACCTGCCAAAACCCGTTTTTGAGATCCATTACCGTAAAGAACTTTGCGCCCCCTATACGACTTATTATCGACTCAGACGTAGGTATGATGCAGCGTTCCCTTTTAATACACTCATTCAGGGGTTTAGGATCAAGACATATCCTCAAAGACCCATCTGATTTTTCTATTATTTGGATATTGTTTACCCATTCTGTAGGCTTATTCACTCGACTAACAACTCCATCCCCTACCATTACATCCAACTGTTTTCTCAATTTCTCATGTAAACTAAACGGTATTCTTTTCCTATAATTAAGTCTAGGTTGTGATCCTTCTTTCAATTCAATTAAACACTTCCCCGGCATACTACCAAGTCCATCAAAAACTTCCATGTTTTCACAAATAAACTCTTCCTTTCTCTCAGGTAAAACATTATTACCCTTTTGAGTTGTTGATGCACTTGATACTCTTTTACCCTGTAAAATGTCCTTACAATCAACGTAATCAATTCGCCTTATAAGACCCAATAGCTCACACGATCCTCTCCCTAAAATTGGCTGATGGTCACCGGCCACTATCTCAAACTCAATAATCACCGCCTGCCTATCAGAGCTAACAGTACATTTCAATTTAATTTTCCCAACTATTTCAATCTCGGTATTACCATAAGCAAACAAACGAGTATTAGATCTACAAATTTTATTCTTCAAATTCCATTTTTCTATATACTTCAACGGTAAACAGTTTACATCAGCGCCCGTATCCATTTTAAAACTAACCTCATAGCCATCAATCTTGATCTTCTTAAACCAACCACCACCACAATAACTTATTCTACAATCAGAAATATTTCCAATTAACTTTATCTTGCATGTTTTTTTATAATCTTCCTCATAAATTTTACCTTCATCAAAATATTCAGTTTTGCCTGGATCCAACTTTTCTTCATCTATTACGGTTGATACAACATTCACACGGCGGTTATTTGCTCCACCAAATGGGGGTTTTAACCTACACATCACCGCAAAATGCCCCGGTTGCTTACACTTGTTACATTTTCTTCCGTTTCTAGTTGCTGGACAGACTTGCGAATGTTCGTACGTCCATGTAGCACCACAGCGATAGCACAGTGCTCGTTTCTGCTGCTTCATATTTTTACCACTTTCCAGGCGTTGCATTGCATCTATTTTTGCGGAATCCTGTTCTTCCAATGTTTTCTTATTTTTTTCCGCTAATTCCGCAACTTTGCATTTTTGAATAACATCATCCAAATTACTTTCTTTAGATTCCAAGAGTTTTGTTTGTAAGGTCTTATCAAACACCCCCAGAATTATTTTGTCGCGCAGTATACGATCTTCAAATTTTTTACAGTCATTTGAGCAAGCAAATTCACAATATTTTATTTGCTTGCGCAGGGCCGTCTCAAACTCACAAAATGGTTGCCCCTGTTGTTGCGTTATACTGAAAAACTTGAAGGTTTCCATCGTAACGTTTTTCTTGGGATTGCAATACTCATCAAATTTGTGCAAGACATTTTCAACAGTTTCTTCTCCCTTCGTTAAATTAAAGGAGTTATAAATATCTAATCCTTTTTCTCCAATATAGTGTAGCAGCAATGCAATTTTTACCTCATCCGTTTCCTTTTTTTTACCTGAGGCTAATAAGTATATATTAAACCGCTGTTTCCACACCGGCCAGTATTTTCCGGGATCATCAAACTGCATCGGCTCAGGGCCAGTAATAACAGACGGGCTCATGTATGTATTCATCACTTGTTGATTCAACTCCGTTTTTGCTTTATACACCTGCTGTGTTTCTTCGTTACTCTCGGATTTACTCATTCCTTTGTTTAATAAACATCTGACACCATGTTTCAAGATCCAATTGACTCAATAAAACTTCAATTCAATAACTTCAAATACTCAAGTTTTTATTTGTTTTCTCATCTACACGTGCTTAACATCTAACAATGATTAACCTTAATTTTCTATCTTAACTAAACTATCAAAAATCTCCGGGTTGCCATATCGACAACAACCTTGTATATGTGACATATAGAGTGGCCATATCAGCCACACTTGTATATTGTAACAATTACTAGGCTGGGGGGCTTGAATTGCATTTGTGTTTACTTGATATGCGACCTGCATTTGAGGGGTATTTGTTTTCGGTCCAACCGTTTGCTTGACGATATTATATACAGGGCATCCTCTATAATTGGCAGTGTGATTACCGCCACAGTTGCTACATTTTTTTACGTTGGGGTCGGTTTTAGACTTATCGCAAGAAACTGTACCGTGTAGTTCACCACATACTACGCAGACAGGGGGTAAGTAGCAGTATGCCTTGGTATGGCCAAATTCTTGGCAGTTTAAGCACTGAACAGGTCCATTTTTTTTTGTGCGGCTCCTCAACAGTTACCCTTCTGTACAGAATATATTTTAAATTATAAATTGGATGCGTTTCATTTTTTTTGAGCTTAACGTCGCCGGGTTCTAGCTCCACTCGAAATAGTGGTTGGGGATTTTTTTGCCTATTTTTGATATTTGTTACGTTTTTGATTTTAAAGCCCTTCTCTTCTAAAAAAGCTTTAATTTCCCCTGGGTCTACGCATGAGTCTATACCCTTGATTACTACCTGAAGACCTTTACTGCTCTTCAGTTGATAAGTATAAACGTTTTTATTCAGAGTCTCAAATCTTGTAATTATTTTTCGAAAATCATACCCGTGATTCACCTGTATTTTAGTCTCGTTAATGATACCGCGCTTTATTGCAGCTACAAAAAAGGAATTTTCACCTATCACCGAAATTAAACTTTTTATTAACTCATTAGAGTTTTGCTCTCTAAGATATATCGGGGGTGGCTTAGACGATTTAATGACGTTTGGTGCTTCAGAGGATTCATCCTCCAGAATCGCAAAACGATTTTGTGTATTTATTTTATTAAACGATGGTACTTTTGAGGCCGAAGCAACTGCTGCAGAGGTAGGGCTGCGTCCCCGTTTAAGCACTGTTATGTACCTGTCCATACCAACTTGTACTGTAGGCTTTTTACAGGGGGGTTTTCCATTACATTTGTGTTTAAGTTCATGGTATCATTTCCCACTAAATTTGTTTTTGACGTCACGGCAATACTTGCTGGCCTGGCAACACTTGTCACCAAATCTAGTTGTAGTTTTTTTAATGAGTCACTATCCACTGTTTTTGTAAACACCGGGGGTGATAGGGAACGTGTTCGAGTAAATGGCTTAGCCGATAAAAAGTTTATATTATTTTGTTTAGTTTTATTTATTTCTGCATTATTTTCGTTTGCTTGAACTAAAACGTAAACGTTTCTTTCATTCTGTCTTAGTGTTGTTTCACTGTTCGTACTCATGCAAAGAGTTGTTTTTGTTTTTCACCGTTTTGCTTTGCTTTAATATTTTTATTATTTATTGTATTTTACAACAACAAAAAAAACAAGAAGTTTAAATGTTTTTGTTCAGAATATGTATACACATGTATGAACATATACATACGTATATAATTCTATTGTTTTATTTTATTTAATTTTATCGTTTTAAATTGTTCACTATTATGTTAAATAATTTAAATAACAAAGTGAATTCCGTATCTTCATCACTTCAATCACTTTTGATCGTGGCAAGTCTGAATGTATGGATAGTATTTCAAAGAATTATGACAATAGTTCCTGATCAGTGGCGACTGTTTCTTTGCTAGGTTACTATTAAGTTAGATTTAGAAAACACACATTTGCATGTCATTGATTACATGCTTTTTGTTTTTCACTCTGCTTATAACTAGATTTAAATGTCGCTCACACACTGGTCTGTTTGAATATTAACGTATTTCCACAGGAATGCCATGGTTTAATTCACCTGTTGTGTTTCTATAATATGTTGATTATCACAAAGCTGACTTTCAGTGTTTGTTTCGGAACATTTCTGAAGAACAAGAGCCCCTATATTAAATTTGAAAGTATATTAAGGGTACTAATACGTAAATACGTGAAACTACAACTTTAAACTTAAAAAACTACATAAATCACCTACACACGTCTGCACTCACAAGAAAAATCTCAAGTTTTATTGTGCATTCCCATAATTTATCGATTTAATTAAGATTTAAATTAAAATTGCCAAAATTTTGATAAAAATTCCAAAATCGATTTTAAAAGCCCAATAATCGATTTCAGTATAAAACCGCATACGCAGATTCGATTGCAAAAAATCGATTTTTTAACCAAAAAATCGATTTTCGATTGAAATCGATTTACCATTCCCTAGTTTACAGCTTCTTTAATCCTGATAGTGCTGAAACTAACGTTATTCCTAACAATGTTAACTCTTATCTTAGTAATTGCCTTGAAACAATTTGTTTTTTCTCTCATTTTAACAGTGATTTAAATCCAACGGCCAACAACATTTTAACTAACTTTTCTGAGGTTAGTGAAACCATTAAAATATTAAACAATAAAAAGTCTTCGGGACTGGATAATTTAACCAATTTTTTAATAAAAAAATTACCACATTTGGCTAAAAAATTGTTAGTTATCATATTTAATAATTGTCTAAATAATGGCTACTTCCCCAAGCTTTGGAAAGAAGCTAAAAATTTGCCTCTTATGAAGAAGCCAAATGCTTTTCGAATTGATAACTCACAACCAATTTCAATGCTATCTAATGTCGGAAAACTGTTTGAAAAATTATTATGCTAAGGCTGGAAAACTCTTTAGTACTTAGTCAAATACCCATTTACCAATTCGGTTTTAAACGAGGTCATTCCTCCGTCGATGCTCTAGTTTATCTTCAAAATGACGTAATTTGTAACTTAACAGAAAAGAAATGTACCGTTGCAATCTCGCCCGATATCGAGAAAGCATTTGACCACGCTCATCAATTTGGTATTCTCTTTAAACTCATTCATATGGAATGTGACTCATATACAAGTATGGGCACCACTACATTAAAAGCTTTGCATGTGTGGCATTGTATTGGCTTGTTTACGTTTGCATTTGTTGGTTTTATGCTCTTTTGCTCTTTGTTTTTTGTGTATGTATACACATCGTTCGCTCATTTTGCATTTTCATTTTGCATGAGCAGCTATTCATATATTATAAAGCTTTCTTATAGCTATTTCAAAGAAAACAATTTTTACATATTTACATATTTTACATATTTAGAGGTGTTCCACAAGGTGCTAATTTAGCTCAAATAGCGTTCTCTAAGCCGATGACTCTCTAATATACGCTTATGATAGTAACCCACGTACCGCACTTAGGAAAGTACAGAACCACCTAGTTGTAATTGACGAGTACTACAGGAACTGGGGAATCAAAAAAAACCCTTGAAATCAAAAGCTATCTGTTTTCGTAATGCATCGGCAAGGGGCCCCCTTAACGTTGTCAAATTAAGTAAAATGCTAAATCTTTC
Organism: Pollenia angustigena; assembly: GCA_930367215.1. Taxonomy (NCBI): domain Eukaryota; kingdom Metazoa; phylum Arthropoda; class Insecta; order Diptera; family Polleniidae; genus Pollenia; species Pollenia angustigena. Next base: position 192,198,928 of record OV884058.1, read on the forward strand.
ATTAAACGGATCCGTTATTCCCTTCAGAAAAGAAATACAGCCCAATTATGAATAAAAATTCCCCGGGAGTTTTCTCCCTTTTCCCATTTTTCCTATGTTAATTCAATTGTAAAAATGGGAAAAGGGAAAAAACTCCCGGGGAATTTTTATTCATAATTGGGCTGATAAAGTATCTTGGAACTTTAAATTTTAACCAAAAATAAGGGATTTCGCATCAAGGGAATGTTTTCCAGATTATAAGTAAACAGAAACTTAAGTCAAAGAACCAAATTACTAATCTGTAAAGTTTGCATCAGATCAGCGATCATTTATGGTTTTCCAATTTGGTACACGATATCACCAACCGTTATGAAGGAGTTAGAAGTCCTTGAAGGAAGTTGCTTGCGTTAATGCGAATGATGAGAATTACGTAAAAAGATTCTCAAATACTTATATGTACAAAAAGGCAGATGTTCTACCACTGTCCTCTTACGCTCTTACTTTGCTTCATAATTTTGTGAAGCGATTGGAGTTTCATGACAACAGTTTAATGAGAAATGTTCTTCTTAGTTAAACTGGTTATAACTGGTCTCACAGTTTATATACCTCACCCGTCGGTATTTTAGAGAAAAATTTAAAAATCACGACCATTAAGCCGTTACTGTCTACCAGTCTTCTACTATAATTACTTTTTAGGCTCCAATAGGGGCTATAATGCATATACCTCGTGTAAATGTGACTTGATCATAAATGTTAAAAAAATAGTGTGTTTGAATCAAGTGTGGGTATCATTTACCCCAATGAATATTTTATATTTTTAACAACAGGATTTTGGTAGTGGTGTAAAGCCTTCGGATCAAAATATAATGAGATTCGCATTGATTTTAAATTTTTGTCTAACATGTTTAATTAATTAAAAAAAAAACCCATGTGCATGAATAAATGAATATAGTAAACATTTAATTGGCAGAAGATTTGTTTTTAGTTATTGGTTCTTTGGGAAAACACTAGGATGTAGTAAGACAAACTTTTGAAAGATGTAGGGATTTTTCAAACGATAATTTTTTTTAAGAAAGCACTTAATCGTGGCTTTCAGAGTGTTTTCCAAAGTCCATCAAGAGGTTAGCACTTAAGGAAATGCTTTGTCAACGTTGGGCCAATTGTTATTGCCTGGGTTGTTTCATGAAGCCCTTTTGTGATTTTTTTTGCATTTTTAACAATTAATGCCAGTTTGTAAAAAACTTCAGTACAACAATAAATTACAAAAAAAGTTAAAATTTGTGTCTATGTATATGAATAGTGAATTTTTTTTTTTTTTAAATGCTTAAAGAAAGCCAAAAGACTAATTTGCTCACACTATTCGAAGAATTTGTTATTTGAGATTGGTTAACACTTGAATTTTTCGTTAAAAATCACTGTATAAAGTATAAAAAATCTGTTTGTATTAATGCACAATTGATCAGCGCAAGTTTGCGAGTCAAAATTGTTATGTGAATTTACGAAGTTTGTGTAAATTAATTCTCATACTCAAAGGCTGCGAGACTTAAACGATATCATGAAACACCTTAATATGTTTAAGTGCTCATGAAAAAATGGTGCATTACTCATGTTTATACCATTGTGATTAGGCAATAATAATTATTATTAATGAGTTAAAACACGTCAAACCATCACGAAAAATGGCATTTACGGCATCACCACCTCCGATTTTAATGAAATTCAACACAGATTCTTTCGGCTTCCGAAATATGACGTCATAAAAGATGTGAAAAATTTAAAAAAAAAACACAAAATTCTCCTTACAAATGGGGATAGAACTTTTGAACTACGCAAGATAATTTAGTTTTTTTTTGGTATCGTTTTAAAGATGAATGTGCACCCTTTAAAATGATATGCATATTGTGTTTTTTTAAGAAAAGGTCAAAGGTCAATTTTTGGGGTCTTGAGTTCAAAGGTCCATATCTGGAAAAGTATATTTTTTAAAATTCTCAAAAAAATATATGTCAAGTATTAGACCCTCTTCTACCGTTGCAGAAAATTTAAAGGTGGAGACTCGATTGGTGTCAGAGTTATATACCAGAACGTGATTCTAAGAATGTTTTGTGTTGAAAAATCCCTTGTTGTTGATACTAGATACAAACATTAAGGTTATCAATACACACCATCCCAAAGAGGCCGGGATTGAAGAAGTGGGCGTGGTACCTCCCGTACAAAAAATATCAAAAATTGTTTGTATCTAAACCGATTTTTCCGAGTTTTTCAGAGAATATTTTCTACTAAAGATTTCCGATCTTTTGATATATACGGCGTAAACATAGGTCATATGACAGTCCAAAAATTCAGGTTTTTATAAAATTTTTGATATTTTTTGTACGGGAGGAACCACGCCCACTTCTCCAATAACAAAAAAATTTAAATCGACTTTTGGTTATGATGTATTTTGATTAATTACATCATGATCAATCAGATTTATGTACTTATTGCTATTTGTAGAATTTAAGTTGTTAGTAAAAATGTTTAATAATGTTTGAAACTTTTATCAAAATTCAGTCGTATTAAAATTTCAGAAGCACTTTCTATACCTTGTTTTATGAGTATAGATTATTTAAAGTACTTTCACAAAAAGGTATCGAAAAAACATACAAAATCAATATATCTATACGAATTTTGTACGTTATTATAAATGTATAAATGTATATGTTTTTTTTTTTTTGTTATTTATTTATTGAGTCGTCATATACATATGTACATATCGTCATCTTAAAGACCTAATAACCTATCTGCAAAAATTTCAAAATCGATTTTTTTTTATGGATTTGTATTCCCTATATCATAACGCATGTGTGTGCAAAATTTTGAACATGTAATATTCCAAATGACAAAGTTTTTGTACCTAGAGGACCATTGCGCACAAAAAAGAGAAAAATAAATCATCAAAAATCACGATAAAAGTTTAATTTTGTTGCATAGTGTAATTTAAACAAACATTAAGTACTTGTTTTTGGTTAAACCAGTTAAAGAAACTACTACTGTAATTATTTAATGTATTGTTACGTTACTGCCTTTCAATAAAGTTTTGGTTTATTTCCTTTATAATAACCCGTTTCGAGTTCTTTTATTGCAATTCAAATAAATCAAATTAACACAACACTTTAATGTATAACACTTATTTATTAAGAACTTAGTCACTTTAACAACCGTAAATTATAGCTTTTATTTACAACTCACTATTGTAATCAACACACTTCAAACGTGATGTGCTCTAAACTTGACAAAGTCTGAACTAATACTGTTTTTTGATGCCGCCGCAAGTATTTATACTGTAATTCAGCCATCTAGAACATTCGAAATGTATTTCGAAGGTTCGAGGCTTTACTTATTCACCACTCTATAGTCAATTATGATTGGTGGCGGCACTTATGTTTACATAATTTCACCACTTATACTAAAGCTTTTTTAACGGTCATTTCTAGTTCCTTCTGCACATTGGGATTGAAGTGTACTAAATTATAACAATTTTTAATAACAATGTTAACTAATAAAATAACTAACAAATACTTAATAACTAAGACATACAAGATAAATAATAATTACAACTAATTCTTAAACAATAATTACAACTAACTAAAGTTACTTTCGTAACAATATATAATATTTATGTGTATAAAGAAATTTTTATTTATTCATACTTATTAGTACTTCAGATAGGTTATTTCGTTTCAGATTTTTACAATTCCAATAAACCTAAGTGGAATACCATAAGCTGTGTTTAGGAAAACAAAATTTTCTCAACTGATATATATTACTGGTTTCATTTTAATCAAAATGTGTAATTTTTTTTTTTTAATATCTTTAATAGCTCCAATTTTATAACGTTTTTCCCTCTCCTGTAAACTTATATATGTCCAGCCAGTGCCAGACAAAATTTTGTAATCACGGTTTATGTTCACATATGTAGGTGTTTATCGCTCTTCTGATTGGGTGAGTGCTGCAGTGTCTCTTCTTCTTAAGCGAGTGTTTTTGATATACCAGGGAGCGGCTGTGATTATTCGAAGAAGTTTATTTTGGCGACTTTGAATTTTTTCGATATTAGAGACCGATGAAGTGTCCCATAGCTGAATACCGTAGCACCAGATATGCTTTAAGATAGAGTTGGAAAGTAGAAGCTTGCAATCAAGACTAAGGACAGAATTTCTTCCAATAAGCCAATGAATTTGAATTGCTTTTAGTTTCATTTGAATTAATTTTGCCTCTATATGGCATTTCCACGTTAATCTCCGATCCAGATGTATACCGAGATATTTTACATGCGAATGTTGAGGAATTATTTGATTATTGATTTTAATAGGCGGACATGATTACCGGCGCAAGGTGAATGTTATATGTACGCATTTTTGCTCATTGACCATTATCCTCCACTGTCTTAGCCATATTTTTTTAGTTGAAATAAATGATCCTGTAAGTAACGAGATGCTTCATAACGGTTTTCGTGCACGCTTAGAAAAGCTGCATCGTCTGCAAATGTTGAAGTTTGGGTGTAGTTACTTGTTGGCATGCCCGAAGTATAAATTAAGTATAATAAAAGGCCCCAGGATTCTGCCTTGTGGGACTCCAGCGCCAATTGGCTGAGGTGAACTTCAGAAATTTCCTTCTTTAATAATAACAAAATTTTATAAATTTAATCTATATAATAAAAATGAAATGTTGTCTGTTGCTGATCGCATAACTTGAGAACGGCTTGACCGATTTGGACGAGTTTTTCTTTAAAAAGATCGCCATGGTCCAACTTAGGTTTTTACGGAAAGAAAATTTTGCCCCGCCCACTTTTTCGTCCACTTTTTTCGATTTACCTAAAATCAGAAAACGGCTCCATCGATTTGAGTTTTCATCGAAAGAAAAATTTACCACGCCTACTTCTACGCCCACTTTTTCTATTTATTTCACCGATTTGGACGAGTTTTTCTTTAAAACGATCGACATGGTCCAACTTAGGGTTTTACGGAAAGAAAATATTGCCCCGCCCACTTTTTTCGATTTACCTAAAATAAAAATAAAATAAAATCAAAAACGGCTCCATCGATCATTAGTAATCAGCTACCGAGCGAAGGCGGGGCGGCCAGCTAGTAAATAAATAAATAAATTGGCGACCGCTTAAGTAGCTTTCTTACAGCTTGTGTGTGTTTGCTGGTAAATTTTGCTTCAATTTATGTAACAAGCCTTCACGCCACCCTTTATCAAAAGCTTGAGAAACATCGATGAAGAGAGCGGAACAATATTTTCTTTCTTCAAAGGCTTTTCTTATAGCGTTTACTATTCGATGGGTTTGTTCAATTATGCTGTATTCTCTTCTAAAGCCGAATTGGTGATTAGGAATACATTTATTTTCATTTAAAATTGGGGTTAATTTTGACACTAACAGCTTCTCAAACTGCTTTGATATATTAGAAAGTTAGCTTTTAGGCCTATATAACTAAGCTTTTGTGTGATCCTTTCCAGGTTTAGGTATCATGGTAACTAAGGAAACCTTCCACGTTTAAGGATAGTATTCAAGGCGTAAAATAGCATTAAAAATAAAAAGAAAAATCGTGATTTATATTTGGGGCAAAAACCTTTTTCAAATGATTAAAAAACAGATTTCCTTTTTCAATATCATTTCTTGCCCAACTTCCATTCAAGTTTCTTAATGGTGGCTTAGAGACAAGAGGCTTTTTGAGATTTATAATGAGTAGTTGCATCAAGTTCCTTAAGATATTTTCCAGAGAAGCCGTTTTCTAAGTCTGCAGTAACTTTCTTAGCCTTTTTGTACACTCTTTTGGTAAGTTCTTAAGTTGAGGGGATCTGTGCAATTTCCACTCTCTTCAGGCTTTCCTTTTTTCAGACAAGAATATATTTTAATAATTTTTCGGGGGCAGTACTGGGATATTGAACAGCTAGTTTCAGAAAACTGTCAAAATTAACAATAGAGCGGTCTACATTCTCCGGTGTACTAAGCGGAATATTTTCCGTGCAATGGGTACTGAGATATTTTTTATGTTTTAACAAATTAATTGTGCAGCTGACGTCGCTAAGTCAACAGTCGGAGAAACAATTCTATTAGGGTTAATTATAGTAACAATTGTAGGTGTGTGGTCGGAAGATAATTCTAAGGAAGCTTCAACATTAATCCATTCTATGGATATGTTTTTAACCACGCCGAAATCGATGACATCTAAAATTTTTTGCTGATCAGTAGGTCAAAATATGTTGGTTGTCCGCTCGCTACCACATTTAAATCCATTTTAGAAATTGTATTAAATAAAACACGACCCTTTATAATAGTCGTCGTATATATGTAATTCGTGACTCTCAGCAGGTATGTTAAGCGTTATAATCGCCAGTGTTTGACTCGGGTTTTTATCAAAACGGCAGAACCTCAACAAGCTCTATCTCAAGGGTCCTTGGTATCAAATAGTGTATAACCATTGATTTTAAACGTATTTCTTGAGGTCAAATGAGTTTCAGACACCATCATGACATTAATTTGTTTATTTTTAAGAAAGTATTCTAATTCATTGTTATGTTGGCGGATGCCGTTTGCGTTCCAAAAACAAATCTTTAAACAGTTCATGGCTTGTTTAGTACAGCTTGCAATAACATCGATTGCATTCTAAGAATTTCCTGCATCACTAATGTTTCCATGGTTTTTTCTAAACGACTTAAATTTGAAGCTGAAGGTTCATCATTACTTAACGAAGCACCTTGCATTGGCACATGATTTGATTTTAGGACGATAGCGTAAGAGGTTCTGTTATTACTAGGCTGCGGAGCCTGAGTGTCATTAGTGTTTACTTGATTAGTTTTCGGTCCAACCGGCTGCTTGACAATAGTATATACAGGGCATCCTCTATAATTGGCAGTGTGATTATCGCCACAGTTGCTACATTTTTGTGCGTTGGGATCGGTTTATCGCAAACAACTGTACCATGTAGTTCACCACATTTTGTATATGGTTGATGAAAAAATTATCTTAAATTCAAGTCATTTTTTTACTTGGATAAATTGTATTTGAGCTGGTAACTGGACAACACCCAAAAAAAAACTGGAAAATCCAGGCCATATAACATCGCCTGGCAACCCTACATATGAACCATTAAAAATCAATTAGACATACACTTTTTTACCTTTGCCACATATGTACCTCTTTTGTCTCCAAACACATTTTTTCATATACAAGGTGGGGCAAAAGTCCTGCTACCATTTGATTGCCCGTCATCTTGGTTATGTGACGTTGAGCTCAGTTTAGCTTTAAACATTGTGTTGTGTAGACGTCCAAATTTTAAAATGGATAAATATACGCCACAAGTACGAACAGAAATATTGACAATATTTATTGAAACCAATCGTTCCACTCAGCGAAAATTTCTTCAAAAACATCCTAATCGTTTAGTGCCTCCGGGTTTTTTAACATCAAAATTGTATGGGAATAAGCCCCTAACGATTCAACATCTTAAAGACAATATTCGTCACGAAATTAAGAAATTCAGCCTGAGATGTTTAAGGATGTCACATTGCCTTAAAAAGAGCCGAAAGTTGCATCGCGATCACCATTAAGCCGATATAATTTGCTAATAATAACGAAAAAAAAATGTAAAGAACAAATAAACTTCTCATGAAAACCAAACTTACTTATGTTTTCTTTGAACAAAGTTATAGGCAATCAAAATGGTATCGGGACTTTTTCCCCACCTTGTATGGGGTGTATGATATAAATACATATGCACAATTGTTTACAACAACATATTTATTACCATCCAATGTACATAAACACAAGGTAGACTCATAAGCGGACAGATATAAACCCCAATTGTCAAATTTCATATGGATGAGCCAAAAAATATGCATCTGTGCGTTAAATTGTTTTTGTTTTATATGGCGACAATTTTGACAAGTTGGTTATTATTTTTGTATTGATCTCCCAAATGAGTCTACCTTGTGTAAATGTACCTTGTTTCTATCATCATTTTATTAATTCAGTTTTAACAAAATTTTGTCTTTATATTCTATTTCGTTGATGTCATAATCAAATATATATGTACGTACATATCTCATCTATTTTTTTATTTTAAATCTCCAAATACAAACAGGAAAGCAATTATTGTGAAGCAAGTAGATAATTTGTTTATCATTAAATTCAGTAGCTGGTATAGAAAAAATGTATGTATGTGTGTATAATTAAAATATTAATTTAAAACTCAAACTTTGTATTTAAAAACACAAATACAATGACTTTTTAATTTTAGTTAACTAGTGTAAACATGGGGTTTTAGAGGCCCTTCATGTCACGTGTTTAAGTTATTGGTATGGTATAATTTAACACTTAGTTCGAATTTATCATTTTTTTTTTTTTTTTTAATAATTAATAATAACAAAATATGTATTATACAGGGTGGCGGTTTATGATGTGTATGAATTGACAGGACTTTGAACACGTAGAATCCAAAAGATGTTCAATAGCGAATTATAATTCTCCGATGATATTTAATATAATATAAAACTGATTTTTTGTAAGTTAACAGAGGAATGAAAGAAATTAATAAAATCCTTAGAATTTTAGATACAAATTAAAAAAAGGTTTTAATGCAATTTTTAATAATAACATCCAATAGTTTTTATACTTTATCCGCATTTGGCATTTGTCTACCAGTAGCTCGTTTCTGTGTTTCTCTCATCGCAAAATTTCTCACATGAAGTATGAAACAAAAAATTCTAACGTTTCTCGATTTATGAGAAAAAAAGTGTTTGTTCCTGCATTTGAATGCGATAAGAGAAAACACAGATTCTGTTTAAACTGGAATATTTCCAGTAACCTAAGGGTCCAATACAAGCAAAACCTCAACGCAAGAAATATACATACATATGTATATAATAAAGAAGAGCTAAAAAAATTTAAATAACAAAATATAACAATTTTGTTTTATTTATTTTCATCATTTAAATTCGTCATTCATCATTTAAGTTCTTTCTAGGTATTTTCTATTAAAATTAAAAAAATCATTCGCAAACACATTCTTGTGTACATACATGTGTATATGTATATATACTATAATTGTTGTTTTCAGATAATTTGGGCTTCATATTTATTTTATGCATTTAATTGTGTAAAAAATAATTGTATGTAATTAATGTAAAGTAAAGATACATAAGTACTTGTGTGAGAAGAACCATTTTTTGTTACATATTGCACTGTTTTTGTTTCAATTCAATCGTTTTATACGGAAAATTTTGCGATGCGAGAAATACAGAACTGTGCTACTGTAGCCTGTAAAAACAAAAATCTTAATTTTGATAAAAATTTAGTCACGCCTTTTTTAAATTAAGCCATCGAAATGTTATGTCTTAATAATCGACATGAATGTGATTATTACAATAGTTTTCTTTCAACAATGAGTCTAAATGACTCGACATTATACGGAAGGAAGGCTCCCTTTTATATTAGATTATTTAGTTTTGAATTGCTTTTATAAGCATTAGACTAAGATATTATTAGTTCCACACACTATTGACACATCATCACTTTTAAGAATTTACAACACAATTGTTATCGAGTTAAAGAGGTCTCAATAAAAAAAAAATCTTATCGAAATCTTCATCAGCGACAATTACCCTTACTTAAGTGTACTGTTTAATGCGGTACTCGACCAAAAGGGTAATTCGCCCATGTATGAAAATAACATTGGTGTTCAATCTCTGTCAACGGTGGTGCATATCGGACTATGTGGAAAACTTTCCAACCTTGTGGTTTTAACAAGATGAGGCCACAGCAAATTCTGCAGGTAGATCAACGAATTTGGTAAAGGACACACATATTTAGCTCCAAAACCAGTTTTTTGTGGATATTTGAAAAAAAGAGCGTATGTTAACAAGCCAAGAACAATTTTCCAACTAAAAACCAACATTCAAAATATAATCATAGTCATTACACTTTAAATTTTGAGAAAAGTTATGGAAATTATATTAAAAAGAGCTCGTTGTGCGCAGCAGAAAATGGCCACGACTTATCTAAGCTAATTAAATAAAAATTTTAATAATCGATTAATAAAAAAGTTGTAAACAATTTAAACATACATACTTACATACATATCGTCACCTAAAATGCAAAAGGCCGTAACTTCACTTTATGGTTTTTTACAGGAGAAGGAATAAACGTTATAAATTACCCAGCAAAAACTTTACTTACAATCCTACTTTTAATGACTTCATGAATTCATTACTTTGTAGCTTTATTCACCACTTTTTGGATTATTAGTTATATATTAAATAATAACTTTATTATTATATCTTAAATATACAGAAAAATTTAAATTTTCATTATGACAATAAAAATGTCATTATAGTCAAAAAACATAGTTTTTTAATACAAAAACTACACTGCCCCGGTAGACTAGCTGGTAGCGAGCTAGTCTATCAGCACCGAGGTTGCGCGATCGAATCCCGCCAGAGACAGAAAAAAATAAAGTAAAATAAAATAAGAAAAAATAAAATAATTAAAAAAAATGAAAAAATAAATAATTAAAAAAAAAATAAATAAATAAAAAAATTTTTACTTTATTGACTTTGTGTAACTATATATTTTTATAAAAATTTTAAGTATAAAAAAAACATTATTTTTTAGATTATAATAGGCTAAATTATAAAGGATTACTTTTGGGACATCTCGAACAAAAATAAGTACTTTTTCTAGTAGAAAAGTAAGTAGTCGGCTCGTCAAATTCTCATTATTTTTCTGCTTATTTTGTAAGCAAAGTTTTTGCTGGGTAAAGACTACTTAAAACTTAGTATCCAAATTTAAGATTCAAGCTTAGAAAACAAAGACGGATTTGTTTCTAAAAAAGAAGTTAATGAAAAAAAGTACTTTTTAAGAAATGTTAGTTACGGCCTTTTATACTCTATTTTTCTGAAACCAAAAAGCCGTAACTACAAGAATAAAATTGTGCATAAAATAAAACAAATGGTTAAGATAAGAAAATAGTGCTTTAAGGACGTAACTAAAAAAGTTTTTAGGCAAGTGATGTCTTTTTGTATCTATTTATTGTAAGTATTTTAAAACAAAACACAAAATTCCTTATAACTATTAAAAGAATTTATTTAATTTATAAATTTAATTCGAGAAAATTAAATTAAATTAAAGTGGTTAAGAAAAATAATAACGCAATAACACACATTGAAAGAGAATCAAAGGCAACTTTGTTTTGATTTTTTTCTTGTTTTTTTTTTGGAAAACTGTAGTTACGGCTTTTTGGTTTATGAAATTGTTAACGTTGCAGTTACGGCCTTTTGTTATTCGGAAATAAAGTCGTTATTTTTGGACGTATACATGTAAGATTTTCTGTGTAGATGTGTTTCGGTTAAGTACGTCATAATCAATCAAAAAGTCAAATTTGAATTTTTGAGTAGTTACGGCCTTTTGCATTTTAGGTGACGATATAATAGCTCATTCACCGCTACTCTGTATTATAAATAATTTACAAGTTCAACATGTTATATTCTTTTTATGTACAGAATTTAAAAAAAAATTTAAAAGCTTAAACTTTTGCTTGTTAATTTATACAACAATGTATACTGGAACACATGACATGAATGGTCTATAAAAGAAAACGATGCTTACATTTATTTTTATTATTTTACTAAAACTATTAACATAATAATTTTAACTATGTCTAAAAATAATGATGATAGAAAAAAACTATATATATTTGTAAAGAATGATGTTGATATCGTCAGTTCATTATTGGCTTGGCGCATATGCCAAAAATTCTTAGTCGAAAAAAACCACAATAAAGGTTTACATGAAGTTTTCTGAAAATATACCCGATAGAATTTTTTTTTTTTTTTCATTACTGCTTCTGACACATGTTTTGAAGAAAAATTAAAATTTTTTTAACGTTAATTAACGAACATAGCATTTTATTGAAAGTGAAAATTATAGTTTTATGCCGCATACGCCACGTTTCTAAATTTATATAAAAAAGTAGTTCTTTGTGCTGCATACGTATACTTACTGATGTGTATTGACTTGTTGACACTTTTATTTTGCTTTTGCTTTAGCTGTTTTTTTTTTCTTAAGGCAATGAAGCAAAGTAAGAGTTAAATTTATTTTGTACGTTTTTGAATGAGGAATTTTCTGCATATGGAGCAAAATTAATGCTTATTATCTTAGAAACCATAAAAATTTTGGTGAAACCGGTTTTGGATTCAGAAAGGGGGTATTTAAAATATATATACCCCATTTCTTACTAAATTTTTTTTAAAAATGGTAGGTCAAACCAATAATGAACTATTGATCATAAAGAGGGTATTAACTCACAATTTTTTTTTTTACATTTTGGAAAATATAGAAAAAAATTCAAAAAAAGTTCTTTAACTTTTTTCTTTTCAATTTCTCGTTGCAGTTGATTTTTTTTAAATTGTATTTCGCAATTTTTATAAATAAAAATAATAGTTCAAAATATGGAATTTACATTTCGGAAATTTTTAAATTTATTTAAAAAATCTGTGTGTATTAAGAAACACTACGTGACAAAATTTCAACAAAGTCGTGACCAAATGAATCTGACAGCTAATCATTATGTAAAGTTTTTGAGATATTCCAAAATAACCGTTTTTTGTGTTTTTAAAAAAGATGATGTGATTGAAACGCAAATATCTTCAACAATTTCAAACGGATTATGTATTTTTCTTTTTAGTGAAAGGTTATAAAATTTCTAAAACAAAAATTTTGACAATTCTGACTTCATATTCGGATTCAGCGGAAAATTTTACATAAAGATTAGGTGTCAAATTCATTTGGTCAAAAAACTGTCACGTAGTGAAATTATCAGAAAATTTTAATTGTTTATTTTCAACTATTTTTTAATAAAAATTTTAATTTAATATTAATATCATTTATTTCAAATTTAATTTCTTAAAATAACAAATTTAAAGCTCAAGCTATGTTCACACCTATTAATTATTTGACGTCCTACATGTAACCACTAGTTTTATTAAAAATTATTTGATTTTGCAAAACGTTTGGCTAGATCAACCATCATTTTCTTACAAATAAAGTTTATTAAACCAATAGAAAATTATAAAAATAAAGCTTAAGTTTGATAAATTTACTGGTCACGCTTTTTTTGGATTTTTTCGTCAAATATTTATAAGGTCTGAACATACCTTCAGGCATTGAAATACAAATATAAAAATTTCAAAAGATTTTGTTATTCGTGCTTTATTCCCAGTTTTATTCTTGACAAAAACACTTGAAATTTATTGTTGATGGGATAAGCTATTCCTATGCATTTCACTGGTTGCTTAGGCCAGATCATCAGGAAACTTCATCCATAAAGATTTTAGAAAAACTTAAGATATTAAACCAAATAAAACTGTTAAACGTATAAGAATTATAGCAACAGTTCTACTTGTAACAATATCAAAGCTTAAACAAAACACATTAACAATAAACAACAGAGGGTTGTTGGAATGTAAGATGAGATAAACCCTCTGTTGTTTATTGTTGATGTGTTTTGTTTAAGCTTTGATAACAATTTGTTACAAGTAGAACTGTTGCTATAATTCTTATACGTTTAACAGTTTTATTTGGTTTAATATCTTTAGTTTTTCTAAAACCTTTATGGATGAAGTTTCCTGATGATCTGGCCTAAGCAACCAGTGAAATGCATAGGAATAGCTTATCCCATCAACAATAAATTTCAAGTGTTTTTGTCAAGAATAAAAACTGGGAATTAAGCACGAATAACAAAATCTTTTGAAATTAAAATTTTGTATTCCCAAAAATTGAAATTACTTTTTGATAAATAGGCAAGTGCACGGCCTAAAAAACACTTAATTGACAACATCTTTTGTAAGTTGTTGTGTTGTTTTTATTTTGTTTTTCTTAACCTACTTACAACTACAATTAATGTTGAGAGAATTTCAACTAATTGTAGTGGGGAATGTAAGATGAGATAAACCCTCTGTTGTTTATTGTTGATGTGTTTTGTTTAAGCTTTGATATTGTTACAAGTAGAACTGTTGATATAATTCTTATACGTTTAACAGTTTTATTTGGTTTAATATCTTTAGTTTTTCTAAAAAATTTGATGCAAATTGTTGATAAAGAAGACTCAATTTAAAAAAAAAAACTTTAGTTATATTTTTGTTCATATTTTGTTTTGTGAACAAAGCTGAAAGCTTTTTTTACTTAAAATTACGTAAAAACGGCCAAATTTTTCCTTTATAATCGAACGATCAATTCCATAGTCATAAACATTACTTGTTTACCGCATGATCTATCTTAATCTTAGAAAAATGATTTTAAACAGCAGATTAGCCCTTTTTATGCAACAGCGTCAATATTAAAAAAAAATCTATTTTAGAAAATCTCAAAATTTTATTTATATTTAAAAAAAAATTTACTTTCTTTCTAGAACGAAGTTGCTGCCGCCTTGGCAGAAGCAAACATTCCAATATTCGCTTGGCGCGGCGAAACCGAAGAAGATTTTTGGTGGTGTATCGATCGTTGTGTTAATGCTGAGAATTGGCAACCCAATATGATTTTGGACGATGGTGGCGACGCTACACACTTGATGTTGAAAAAATACCCAACTATGTTTAAGCTGGTCAAGGGCATTGTGGAGGAAAGTGTTACCGGTGTACATCGCCTCTATCAACTGTCGAAGGCTGGAAAATTAACCGTACCAGCCATGAATGTTAACGATTCGGTAACAAAAACTAAGTTTGATAATCTTTACAGTTGCAAAGAGTCCATATTGGACAGTTTGAAACGTTCAACGGATGTTATGTTTGGGGGCAAACAGGTGGTAGTGTGCGGTTATGGCGATGTCGGCAAAGGCTGTGCTCAAGCTTTAAAGGGTCAAGGTTGTATTGTATATATAACTGAAATTGATCCTATATGTGCGCTACAGGCCAGTATGGATGGCTTTCGTGTGGTAAAATTAAATGAGGTAATACGCAATGTTGACATTGTTGTCACTGCTACCGGCAATAAGAATGTAGTGGTGCGTGAGCACATGGATAAAATGAAAAACGGTTGTATCATTTGTAACATGGGCCATTCTAATACGGAAATAGATGTTAACAGTTTACGTACGCCCGATTTGACTTGGGAGAAGGTACGTTCCCAAGTCGACCATATTATATGGCCCGAGGGTAAATATATCATTTTATTGGCGGAAGGTCGCTTGGTCAATTTGTCATGTTCCAGTATACCATCATTTGCTGTGTCAATTACATCTGCCACTCAAGCTTTAGCTTTAATTGAGCTCTTCAATGCTCCACCCGGTAGATACAAGTCCGATGTTTATTTGTTGCCCAAGAAAATGGATGAATATGTGGCCAGTTTACATTTGCCAACATTCGATGCTCATCTAACAGAGTTAACCGATGAGCAGGCGAAATATATGGGTCTAAATAAGGCGGGTCCCTTTAAACCCAATTATTATCGTTATTAATTTTCTCTTGCTTCCCCTTTTGTAAGCCAGTATATTAAGACGAGTAAATACAATAAAAAAGGCAAGACACCTGCGCACAGGCTTAAATGGGCACTTAATAAATATAAACTGTTGAATTAAAAACTATTTACATACCACTACAGACGACACTAGACAATGAAATTTAAAAAAAAAAATATAAATTTCTACTACTGATAGAATCATGAACATGGAAGAATTTAATATTATTGTATTATTTCTTAACAAAACAAACAAACCGACAATGCAAAAAAATGTTATTAACAATATTAGGTCTAAAAATTTGATAAACAAAATTAACAATGAAGAATATACTTATCTTAAGAAAATATTGCTTATACATATAAAAAAAAATAATAAAAAAATATCTTAAAGGAGACAGAATTTTGTAAAGAATAAATATGTAGTAGCTGAGCTACCTAATTAAGAGCCTCAAGCGTTTTTAACATGCGAAACAAATTGATTGAAAATGTGTTGGCAATAGAATTTTCATGTTTAGAAAAACGCTTGACGCTCTTATTCAGGAAGCTTTGTTAGTTTAACAGACTTTTGAAGAATTTATGTTATTAGTTTGCTTAAAAAATTATGCTGTTTTTGCAAAACCTACAAATCTATAAATGATTATAATAGTTTTGAAACTTTAAAATGGAAATAAAAACATTTGTAGTTTCAGAATGTAGTCTTATGAAAGTTTTAAAAATTTTAAAAACTGCAATGCCGTATTTGTAAAAATTTCTATCCAAATTTTTCTCAAAATAGATTTCAAATCCAATTTAGTTATGAATACGGCAGTTAAGCTTCGTTCACAATGATATAAATTAAAATTTAACAATAAGTTTTTTGAATAACAGAAAATTATCGCTTAAGGCTAGATTACACTATTATACTTTGTATTAATACATGTCAAAATCTCAAGTAATATGACAAAGTGTGAATGCAATGTGTCACGAAAATGACAAGTATCATGAACAAATTTTGACATCCCATACGTCTTCATCGTTTTTTGAAAAATTTCTAAACAATAATACTTTTCATTGGATCAGGGTTGCATTTTTTTTCATGTGTGAGTGTTTATACTTTGTGTGATGGTGTGAACACAAACTGTCATGTTACATTAGATTTTTTGACAGTCGCAACAAAACTCATTAGATTTCTATCACACAAAGTATTATGGAATACGTAAGACTTGTGAGATAGTGTAAACTAGGCTTTAATATCAATAATTATTACTGGAATGTGTTCACGTACTCGAAAAGCGTTTATCGATTTCGAACGAAGATTTCGTTCGGTTAACTTAGATGTAAAACAAAAACAATATTTTATAATTTGTCTTCGTTCGAAAATAGATGAACAGGCAGTTAAATTTAGGAAAATAACAATCTGGCTTATTCTGCACTAACCTGTAGCTCGTACACAAAATTATTATATAATGAATCGCGATTCTACAGCAGGATACTGTCAATGAACCTAAATTACTAGTTTTTACTGGTAAAGCATTAATTTAAAGTAGATTTACCCATGATACAAATACACAAGGTAGTTCCACTTCTCTCTCACAATTATTTTTTTGAAGTTTATCGGAATTATTTAAAGTTTGTTTTTTGTAAATATTAAAAAAATCGTTGCCACATATTAAAAAAGGCAACAAATTCCGTTTGGAAATTATAAGACAAAATGTGTAATTTGCATTAACAGCTTTAATGTGAATTTTTAAGCACTTTAATTTGCTTAAGAGCTCAGAATTAAAAACAGCGTAATTCACTAATTATATGCATAAATAGGTTTTTTCCCGAAAATTAAAAAAAAAATATTATTTGTATGGTCTATCTTAATTAAAAAGAAATTAAAATTAATAAAACAAGATTCAAGCTACAATTACTTCATCTTTGAACAAATACTTTTAGATTGTTTTATGTATTAAAAAAAAATTCTTCCCAAAAATAACGTTTTTAAATATTTACATTTAATACAACATTTTAATTACATATAATTTTTTCATAAAACTGGGCTTTTTATATAAAAATAACTATTAATTTGGACAAATGTTGAATTAAGATGTTCAACTTTAAGCAAAAAATCGTTGCTTGGTTTGTTAAGCCCGCATTCAGATAAAATGTTTATAAATTGTTTAAGGCTATCGTATACCACATCATTTAAAAACTTTATTTCTTCCCAGAGATTTTCAATTGCATGCTGTTCTGCGAGATACTAAGAAATTAAAAATTAAGCTTAAGCAATCAAAAAAGTATAGTCGGTTAAGCCCGACCCTCCATCACAGAATAAAAGAACAACTTTTTGCAAGTTAAGTCTATATCATGGACCCGGCAGAACAAAATTCTGTTATTCAGTGCCGAATATTATTTAGATTTCTTCATCTATATAGAATTTGCTTTCCTTAAAGTAATTTTAGGAAGATGGTTTATACAGCACCCTTATCAATATTGTGTTGTGCGTATAAAAAAGTTCTTCCTTGTGACAATTAGAACTTCCTATAAAAAATTCATTAAATTATCTTCAAAATTGCGTTCTTTTAACGTTTTAAATTTTCGCACACAGTGTGCATGGAAAGCCAGCCGGTTGGACGGACGTACATCGTTAGATCGATTCTGGGCCTAGAACCAATATTTTTTATGTGTTTGACACAGCTGCACAAACTCTTCCGCATCTAATAAACTATGGTAGCACAAATTTTCATAATTCCGATAAACGTCAGAACGTTTATATGGCGACAAAAAGAGGGCGTGGAACTACCTTCTGTATTTGTATCATTGATTTACCCATGTTGTCCGGACAAAGCAAACTGGGAGTTGTTCGTAAAAAATATGTTCTATATCTCAAAAAGAAAGACGTCAAAAAACATTTTAGTTTTTAATTTAATTTTTTGATTAATTGGGATACAAATTTGGTAGTTTATACTAGTAAAGTAAGTGAACACATCTGAGCATAATTTTGCAAACTTAGTTGGAAATGTGAAAAAATGTTTGTTGTCATTGTTAATCTGCTCTAAATGTTCAAAAATTTTAAGAGTTTGAACATACAAATTTGTACTTTTATAATTGAAATGTCCGTTCATCTATTTCCGAACGATGATTTCGTATGCTTAACTTGCATTTAAAACAAAAACAAATTAAAAATATTGTTTTTGTTTTACATGTAAGTTAAGCGAACGAAGTCTTCGTTCGAAATCGATGCACAGACCATTAATTTTTAATCATTTTTGCTTAACTGAAATATTTTAAAACTTAACTTGATTGTATTGTTTTTGTTCTTTCTTTTAAATTAAATTCTTTATAAAACTGTTTAAATGCTTAAAAAACAAGCATTAAGAATTTTATATGTATATTCTTTATTATAATCTCTCCTTAAAACATAAATAGATAAATAAAAAAATCAACTATAATTTAAAAAATTCGATAAAGATTTATGTTATAATCAAAAATCAAATGTTCGAAAAAAAAGTTTAAGTTTAATCACAAAATGCTGAAATAGTGAACAAATTTAAAAAAAAAAGTTTCCATTGTTGTTGAACTTAATAATATCAAGAATTTTATACACAATTTTTGCCGCCTAAAGAATTTATTTTAATAAACTTATTACCACCAGGGTATTTTTTATTTTTTGCACTATTTAGTTAAAAACATAAATAAAAAAATTTTTCATTTATATATATATTTTTTATATATTTATACATATTTTTGAGCTAATATTTTTGATATACATAAATGGCCAATGTTTTCCCCACGCCATAAACCTCTTAAAGAAGGTTTATATGTGTTATATACAAAAATATATACTTTTTTGCGCATTTATCAATTTGTTTAAAACTCATAAAATGCTTTTAATCCCTTTTATTTTTTAAAATTAATTAATTGTAATAGCAAATACCAGTTTTTAAACAACATTAATTCCATTTTATTTAAATAAAAACAAATTTCCACAGTAATTTATTTATCAATTTTACAAAAAAAAATTTTTTTTTAATTTTATTAATTTAACATTAAATACACACAAATTAATCATGTACTTAATTTTGTTACGCTTATAAACAAATGATTATTATTATTGTTTTTTTTTTTGTAATATTTTGCATTATATGTATTTATTTTATGCAACATACTTAAATGTTTATTTTTAAATTTTGAAAGAAACAATAAACTTATTCTTGTATATTAAGCTAAAACAATAAATAAAATTAAATTTTTGCCGAATTAGAAAGACACAGGAACTTAAATGAAATAAACTACCAGAAACAAACAGTATATACCTAATTTATGTATAAAAAACAACAAACCAATTAAATTTACCAATAAAAAAAACAAATTGTTTATAAAATTTAATAATTTATGCTATTTTTTATTTAATAACACTTCAAAGAAGGAAATAAAGTTAAAAGAATACTTTATAATCAGCCTGATTACGGTTGGCGTATACGACTGAGTCGTTGTTTGTTGTAGATTAAAGAAAGCAGGTTGTGTGTTGCTTTAATCTATTACAAAAAACGACTCAGACGTATACGCTAACGCCAACCGTAATCAGGCTGAATATTCAAAATTACTAAAGGAGTTCTTTTTATGCTGAACGATTTTAACTAGACCTTGGTGCTATACATCGGATGTGAATTCATACCAGATATTCTCGGCCATGTTTTGACAATCGCACGATTTAAAATCGCAAAACGCAAAACGAAAAAAATTGGAATAAAACTGCATTAAATCAGAATATTATTAATACGATCTTCGTATGACGTGCTAAATTCCCAGTTTTTCATATTTGATAAATACACTGAAATTTATTGTTGAGGGAAAGCAAGCCTCTATGCGCATTTCGCCGGTTGCTTACACCAGCTCATCAGGAAACCTTTTCCAAAGATTTTAGAAAAGCCAAAAATATTAAACAAATAAAACCTTAAGCGAATAAGAGTTATAAACACTCTAAGTCTTACCTGTAACAATATCAAAGATTAAACAAAACACCAACAATAAACAGTGAGTTTATCTTTTCTTACATCCCCCTACAATTGGTTGGGTTCTTTCCGACTCGAATTGTAGTTGTAAGTGGGTTAAAAGAAAAACAAACCGCTTCATTCTATTGTCTTCGTAAGAAAACAACGAACTAAACCAATTTGCCAATTCAGTTTTATGCACGGGCACATGCAATTATATTATCAAAGTTATTTTCGGGAATACAAAGTTAATTATTAATACGATCTTCGTATGACGTGCTAAATTCCCAGTTTTTCATATTTGATAAATACACTGAAATTTATTGTTGAGGGAAAGCAAGCCTCTATGCGCATTGCGCCGGTTGCTTACACCAGCTCATCAGGAAACCTTTTCCAGAGATTTTAGAAAAGCCAAAAATATTAAACAAATAAAACCTTAAGCGAATAAGAGTTATAAACACTCTAAGTCTTACCTGTAACAATATCAAAGCTTAAACAAAACACCAACAATAAACAGTGAGTTTATCTTTTCTTACATCCCCCTACAATTGGTTGGGTTCTTTCCGACTCGAATTGTAGTTGTAAGTGGGTTAAAAGAAAAAACAAAATTAAAAAACAAACCGCTTCATTCTATTGTCTTCGTAAGAAAACAACGAACTAAACCAATTTGCCAATTCCGTTTTATGCACGGGCACATGCAATTATATTATCAAAGTTATTTTCGGGAATACAAAGTTTATTATTAATACGATCTTCGTATGACGTGCTAAATTCCCAGTTTTTCATATTTTATAAATACACTGAAATTTATTATTGAGGGAAAGCAAGCCTCTATGCGCATTTCGCCGGTTGCTTACACCAGCTCATCAGGAAACCTTTTCCAAAGATTTTAGAAAAGCCAAAAATATTAAACAAATAAAACCTTAAGCGAATAAGAGTTATAAACACTCTAAGTCTTACCTGTAACAATATCAAAGCTTAAACAAAACACCAACAATAAACAGTGAGTTTATCTCTTCTTACATCCCCCTACAATTGGTTGGGTTCTTTCCGACTCGAATTGTAGTTGTAAGTGGGTTAAAAGAAAAAACAAACCGCTTCATTCTATTGTCTTCGTAAGAAAACAACGAACTAAACCAATTTGCCAATTCAGTTTTATGCACGGGCACATGCAATTATGTATATTATCAAAGTTATTTTCGGGAATACAAAGTTTATTATTAATACGATCTTCGTATGACGTGCTAAATTCCCAGTTTTTCATATTTTATAAATACACTGAAATTTATTGTTGAGGGAAAGCAAGCCTCTATGCGCATTTCTTATATACTTATTGAACTAAATTGTTAAGAAGTTTTGTGTTTAATAGCGAGTCTAATATTGATGAAATGCAACCATAAACTTTGATCGCTTTTAAATTTAACCATGGGAAGGCCTAAAAATTAAGAAATGTGGATGCGTCTTGCAACAAGCACTTAGCAACACAAAATCAGTTCTTTGTAGATATGTACGTATTAGAACGAAACATTTAACGATTTGTATTAAGTGTCTACACTGGTCTGCAAAAAATATAAAAACTTAAAAGCTTTGAAGTATAAAAAGACTTTCAAGCGCTACCCTGCAGACTAGTCCATACATGCATGTAAAGAGTATTCCATAAAGGAGTAGGAGTACTCCAAAACTACATACTCCAAATATATGGGTAAAAGGTGGTCCACTTAAAATTACGATGTCCTAGGCGGAGACCATATAACCCACCGAAGTAGTCCCTAAACTACTCCATGGCGTACTAAAGTGGGTTAGTTTTAAAAGTACTCCATGTTACTACAGTATGGAGTACAATTAAGGGGTAGTTTAAGCATTTTTCATTTTGTACTAATCGCCTTTTATGGTGTGTACTCTTTTATTGCTATTTTTAAATATATGTATTTACTTAGGCCCCTATTACGGTTGTAATTTCTTAAATTTTTGTATTATGGTTTACAACTTTGCTAAATTGCGGTGAACAAAAACATAACAAAAATTACAACTGATCAAAACCAGTTGTAACCCGTAGTAGGGGCCTTAGCATTTTTAATTTTTACCTCTTTTCCACAAACTTTCGCTTTTAAATAAACAATAATGGACACCATCAGGGCTACCAATGTGTAATACTGTAAACTATAGAAAAGTATATGTACATGATGCAGTTGTTAGCAGCACTGCATGTCAATTTCTTATAACATGGTTCATACTAGAGGTCTGCTTTGAATAATTCACTTGTTTGCCTTTATTCAAAGTGCACAACATTTACTCAAATATTTAACATTCAAAAATATAAGAAAATAGTAAACCATATACAAAAATAAGAGAGAATAAATTGAATAAAATACTTGTTTACTGTAAATGAATGTGAGAGTCATTCATAAATAACAAAACAGTGGAATAACCCGTTAGAGAGAGCAAGTTTACAAAAAATATTCGAATAATTTTTGAATTATTGAATGTCCATACATTTATTTGAATACATTGACATAATATGTGTGTAAGCTTGTGGCTTCTTTTATTTGTAAGAGTTAAGCTTACACAAAAATACGTAATGTGTAGGTACAGAAATTTTACATTCAAATTATATTTGAATGTTTCATTCATTTGACTTGAGTTGACTGAATTGAATGAGTTTTTATTCGTTTTGTCTTTGGTTATTCTTTCATTTGTTTCTTTATTATTGGGTGCTCGACACATTGTAGTCAAAAAACAAATGAGTGTGTTGAAATTGGTTTTTATTTATTCTTGCAGACCTCTAGTTCATACTACAGTACATTGGACCATGTTGTAAGTAGTCCATTTAAGCCACAATGGACCACGTAGTCCAATATTATCTGTAGGGTAAATTTAGATTGTAAAAGCGTCAATTACACCCACATACATATGTAAAGGTACTACTTAGTGCGGTGCATGCGCCTCGACTCCACTTTTACTGGATTGATATTAGGACGAAACATTTAACGATTTGTCTTAAGTGTCCAATATCATATGTGTGATATTGTGTTGTTCCGTTTTTGTGTGTTTCCGTATGATTTTCCATTACTGAAAGCACACCGAGAAACACAAAAACGGCATGGCTTTTAGTTCGATCTACAAAAGTTTTAAATTTCATCAAAAACGAAATTGCTCATCTGTCCCTTCATATTCCTAGTTTTGAAAAACATAAAAACCCTGTGTGTTTTAATTACGCTGAGCTCAGGGCTGCCAGATTTGACGAATTATCGTCATTTTGACGATATTGTGTTCCGAAATTAGCAGTGCAGATTTGCTGATATTTTTCTAAAAAGTGACGATTTTTTTCAGTCTCCAAAGTCTGAATAAAACATTACATATTCTGACACGTTCTTTTTTTAATCTTGGAATGTTTAACAGCCGTACCTTAACAAGAGCGGAAGGCGGAACGTTTTCTTTCGCTTACCTTAGCAAGAGCGTCAACGTTGTGTCACGAACAGTAGCGATAGATTTCTTGTTTATTAAAACCCACAAATTAAAAACAAAAAAAAAAGAGATAAAGCGCTAGATTGACCAAAAATAGCTAAATTGTAATTTTTAATTAACAATAGCGGAAAACTTCACTATTAAACGATCTGTCAAAATCGGGGTTTCCAATTGCAAAGCGTTGACGCCGTTCCATTTATTAGGTATGCTTGATACAAATTTTATTGGCATGACACATTTTAAGAACTAGCGCGTGCCGCTTTTGTTAAAATTTTAAAATGATTATTTTCAGAGTAAAAGAACAACAATGTTACACTTTGTTTATCTTTCGTAAAACCATCATCGAATGAACCCTTTACGATTGTCGGGTATAAATCATATTTTCAACAATAATATGGCGAAAATTTTACGAGTTGTAAGATAATATCTACATGAGTCTCATACGATTCTTATCATGAAAGACTCGTTTCATAGTCTTAACCCACGTCTAAAACGGTTCCCACAACGATTGAAGAAGCGTCTTTCGCTGTGCTATGGAAGAATCTCACTCGTGTTACAGTTTTTCCCGTGTGAAAAATCTTCTACGATAAAAAAAAATGCGGTCATCGATGATCTTCATGAGACTCCCAGTAGCTCTTACACAATTCAAACGCAAGCTGGGTATGAAGTAATTATGTTTTTGTTTGAATGTTTTTTTTTTATAATTATTGAACAAAAATTGTGAGAAACTAAATTTTAAGGTGACGGATTTTTCGAAACGTGAAAGGAGATTTTTTTATGTTTTCTAAGGAAATTGACGATTTCCTCACAAATTTATCTGGCAGCCCTGGCTGAGCTATATATTCAAATATCATCAAAATTGGTTAGATATTTTTGGAGTGGCAGCAATTCCCCTATTGGTCGCTTTCGCATTCGGTAAGCGTAATCATGTTGAAATGATTTTCTTTTGATTTTTAGAACGGAAACTTTCTTTAAAAAAGTACCAGCTGTACAACTAAAAAGCAAATGAAAGAAATTTAATTCTCCGTATTTCCCCTTTTTGGTACTTTTTTCTCCCCATTAAAGTATCAACAATTTCAATATTGTAGTGCCAAGGAATGGAGAAAAATACTTTGTACAAAAAATTACCGACAATAGTTACGAAATTTACCCCTTAAACGTTAGAATTTTTAAAAAGTACCAAATTTGTATTCGTATTTTTTAGATAAGTTTCGAACGTGATATAATGTTTATTTTCACGTTTATTGGTTTAAAAGATAGACAGAGTGACAAAAAAAGTACCAAAATTCAGGTTTTACCTGTTAACTCCCTAAAATGGCAGAGTTTCAAAAAAGTTGCAGACACCAGGCGGCTAATTGTATTACAATGAAACAATTAAAATAAAATTCTGGCAGTGGTGATCAAATACTTTTTCGACCCGAAAGCAATTTTATTTCTGATTCTTTCAGTCGATACCCAACGAATCAAAATGATTTTTTGAGTGTTGAGAAAACTCTAATAAATGTGTTATAACACAGAAGAAATAATTTTGATTCGTTTAGTAGGTATCGACTGAAAAAATTAAAAATCACGACTGCCAGAATAAGCCCCCTGTTCGCTTATTTTTCTAAAAACGTTAAGTATTACATTTATTTCTGTCTCTTTTAGTTTTGGAGATATTGTCGCGTGTACCCCTTAGGGGGTTAAGAATTAGTAATGATTGGCAACGCCAGTATTTATAGCAAGAAAGGGACGAAACTAGAGGTAGAAAGAGAGAGGGAAATATGAATAAATGAGGAAGAAGAATTAAGAAAAAAAGGTAAACAAACAAACAGACAAACAATTGGAGATGCAATTGCTGAAAATTGTTTGGTGGGAAAATAAAGGAAAAATGAAGGAATTCCGACATTTTGCTCGACCGAGCTTTCTTGGCCGCCAAAGAGCAATATGTCGGCCCTTTTTATTTTTCTCCTTGGCAACAAAAGATGTGGTAGGTGGTGGCGCAAGTGGTTCTAGTGCAACGGCGATTGTGAAATAAGAAAAAAGGAAGCAATTTTGACAAAAAAAAAAAACAAGTAAAGAAGTCAACAAACAATTGGTTTTAAATAATTTTTATTAAGTTCTGAAATTAAAAGTGATATGTTTCACAACAACGAAAACAAAACAATTATACAATGAGAGTAACACTTTAAATAATAAGAAGAAAAGCTTTAATAAAACTGTCAAGAACTAGAAATAGTAATGTTTATAGCTACAGACTTTAATATTTGTTGCATCAAGTAATAATTTGCCACAAGTAGTTGAAATTTGGAAAAACAAGAAATTAAATTAATGTGGAAAAAAAAAAACTTAAACTAAAAATTTAGAACAATCTGGAAATCTTATAAAGTAAAAGTAAAAGTAAACAGAAAAATAAGCCACCACATCCACGCAGCCACATCCATCGTGGGAACAAAATCATCAGTTCTTCGGCAACACCATCCGTGCCGAAGTCAGGTATTCTGCCAATTTGTCTGACTTAGACAGATACGACGGACAACTGCAACGGACAAATATTCAAGTATATATATATATGTTTTTTTTTGTATAGGGAAAACAAGAATTTAGTTACCCGAAGTGTCAGTCCCTGGTTGAGCATTGAACCAGGTGCGCGTCAGATTAGGGGTGAGCTCAGGCCTGTCTGTAGTCGTAGGGTTAGTTGCCCAGAGGGTAGAGTCAGTTTTCCTTATCTGAGAACAAGTATTAAAATAAAAAAAAAAGGTTATATATATATTGCTAGTGATTGAGTTGAAAGAGACTTACCTAAAACAGGAAGTAGTGAGGACACGTGACGGACGGACGGCAGCTCCTGTAATCCGCAAATGCTCGGAGGTCTGAGAGGAATAAAGTTAACCTTGAAAGAAAAGTAGAGTAATAAGAAAATTAAAACACAAGAAAAAAAAAATTAAATATAAATTGAAATTTTGTTTCTTACAAGTTAAATTCTTTTCCATTTTCTGAATTAATTTTGATAATTTTTCTAAAGTTTTTTTGTAAATTATGTAACCTAGTTAAAATTAATTTACAAATTGTGTTTTTTTAATAAATCAAGTACCTTTTTATAATGTATAAATGAAATTTGTTGCCCCGTGTTATCATTTAATATGACTGGCTGATTGGAAAAATAAGCGGCGGTAAGTAAGGGGAATAATGGTTGCAGGTGAGATTTGGGACGCCGAAGAAGATGGCGTCATGGCGAGATGAAGATCTCGAGTGGGAGGGCAATGTGTTTGTGTATAGGTATGACCGGTAGGGAGATGCAGAACTACTTTTAGCCCCTAAAAATTTAATTATATAACCATTAGCTGGTATGATTTTTTTTGCTAGTGTGTGTGTCCAGGGTCCAGTTGCCGGCAAGAACCACCCCATCCGGCGAGCTTCAGCCGAGCTAAACGCGGGCATACCAGCGCCGCTGGCAATCTGGCCACTCTATGTGTTTTTTTTTTTTTTTGTCTGTTTGTCTCACAAACAGATGACCACAACACATCACTACAAAATGGCGCCCAACGTGGGGCCCGAAGTAGGTCCATAGCCTAAATAGTTTTTGATTTTTTCTGTTTTGAGTTATTTTTATTTAGTAGCGTATGTCCGGTTAGGTTTACCAAAAGAGTCCCTAATTTGCTGCGACGCAGTTGAATGAGTAATTCAATTTCTTATTTCAGTTTACACTACACAATAGAAGTGAATCCTTAATTCGATTTGGCCAGTATTGTTCCCACTTATGTAAGTCCCGGTCACAGGACAACCAGTCCGGCGCGTGTAGATACATAGGGTGGGGGCAATAAGGTCATGCTGAATTATGGATTCACCAGGCTATCATTTGCTGACGACTTGAGGCTTTCAAAAAGGGTTTCTAGCATTTTTTTTTTTGAAGTGATATACGCTCAGGTCGTGAGGAAATGGTAGTTCCACCAGCCATAGTCCGTGCAATAACCGGAAAAGTAATTGTTATCAACTTACGTATATTCAGGGCAGTCCTAAAGTGCTAGGGTAGCAAGATCCCGCCTGGTAGATGCACCCTTGATATTCGTGCGGGGTGAGCACAAATACTTATTTTTCTTACTCCCTTAATTTTTTCCATTTTTTACTCTGCATCTCCTGAAACCAGAAAAAAAGAATAGAATTAGGTCGTATCTATACACAAATCAGCAAATTATTTTTGCGATATCTTACCTGCAAGCCTTATTTTCCTGAAAAAAGCCGCCCGCATATATATACATACATATCTAATTTTCTTTGTTTAGCTTTTCTTTAAAGGAAAGGGGATTTTAGTTTACATTAATTTTTGGTCAAGCAAGCGCCGCAAAGGATTCTGCGCTGTGCATTTAATACGTTTTTTTTATTTTTTAGCAATTTTTGGATTTAAGTTTTTTTTTTAAAATTTACTAAATACTGTGGTTTCGCTGTGCTTTGGAGGCAAGTGAAGTTTAGTTTTTATTTACTTTACAGTAACAGGGCTGAAGATTCTGGCTACGTATTATAAAACGTTTTTTTTGCTGAGCTATTTTTATTATTATTTTTTTTTGATATTTTTCAGATTTTCTAGATAGTTTGTTTTTTTTGCTTTTCGTTAGAGGAAAGTGGATTTTAGTTTATGATAGCAGCGGCTAACGTTTTTCCTTCGGTGATATATATTAAAAATTTTTTCTTTTAGTGTTTTTTTATTGGGGAATTAGTAATTAAATAATTAGTAATTTATTTTCTTTGCGTTGCTGGCGTGGAAAGTGAATTCTAAGCAGTTGATTTACCTCACCATATACTAATTTTATAACTTTTGTTTTTTGAAATATATTTGATAATTTTTATTATTTTTTTTTTTTTATTATTTTAAATTTTTTTATTTGGAACTTTCTAAATAACTTGTTTTTATGGTTTTAACTCGGCGTGCGAGTCGTCTGATTCAAAATAACGCCATGGCGACCACGAGAGAGAGTGTCACCGGTAGCACCGATACCCCTACCATCGTGTCGATCACTACATTGCATAATCCCACAGCCAGTACCACCACCACGACAACAGCTGCTAGGATAGGTCATCCCGTTTTTAGTACCCAAACCTCACACGACCTATCGTTAAATTCTGAAATCGCTGATCAGACCATAGTATCCCCGCCATTTCTGAGCGAAGCAGCCCAGAACATACGCCGAGAGGTGCGTGAAAGTACTTTCGGCCTCCAAAGGGGAGAAATACAGAGGCCTGCTAACGAATTGCAAGACCTAGTGGAAGCGTCGGTGGGCTTGCACCAAGTACAGCTGATGAGAAGAGTTGATGAGAGAATTCAAAAAGCTCTGGATGAGATAAAACAGCTCTTTCTGTCGCAGGGGGCGCGCAGCCAGACAGCTATGCCTGCAAACATACCACCGGGCGCTCAGGAGGTACAGCCGCAGCAGGCATCCAGATCCTCTATGGAGGCACAACCAACGGTATATGGGCAGCCAGCAGCAGCACCGCAAGTACCGCCGACTTATAGGCAACCACCACCATTGGTGCCTGCTCCAAATTATGGGCCCGTGTGCCAAAATACGGCCGGAAGTGTGGGGCCATATGCACAGCTAACTCCCGGTGAGACGCCTTATCAGCCACAGCAATTGCCGCGACAGCAGCAAAGTAATTTACCATTTTCTCAACCGATGGAGCAGCAGTATAGTCGGCCACAGCAATTATTACAGCCACAAAACCCTTTGCAGTATGCCCAACCGCCAGTTCACCCGTATGGACAACAGCCACAGATGTGGGCGCAGCCTGCGCCAGGCCATCAGCCCAATTACCAGCAATATAGTGGTTCTCAACCTGGATATCCACAGGAGGCTTGGTCAAGGCCAGCTACACAGCCGCAACCACAGCAAGGGTACAACTTGGCCGTGTCTATGCCAGGACGGCACGAGTCGTTGGACAAATTTAAATTAGCCAAGTGGGGTGTCAAATTTGACGGCACGAATAAAACCATGAATGTGCAAGAATTTATTTTTAGAGTGGGAGCTCTAAGGAGGGACTACAATTGTTCTGATAGCGAGATTTTGCGCAGTTTTCACCTCCTTTTAGACGGCCCAGCCCTTGACTGGTATTGGGACTATCGTAAGATTGTGCATATAAATACATGGGAGGAATTAGAAAAAGCTCTCTTAGCCCAGTATAGACGTTTCGAGCAAGAACATCAGATACAGATGAAAATTCTAAATCGAAGGCAGTTTCCTAATGAAGTATTTGATGATTTCTACAATGCTGTAATTAAGCTACGAAATCAGCAACAGCAGCCCTACGATGAGGAGCAACTAGTAGAAATTATGAGGGGCAATTTGAAGCCATCGCTTGCTCAAATGATGTTCTCAGTGCGTCTAAAAACATTGTCTGAATTTTGTCGTGAGGTGAGGAGGGCTGAAGGCCTAATTGCTAATCAACGGCAAATGTACCAACAACGTCCTACTCAAAGGGTGAGTGAATTGGCAGGTGCGGATGATGATTCGTCGTTGGTCGATTTCGAGGTAGATGGTATTCGGTCTACAAGCAGTTACACGTGCTGGAACTGCAAAGTGGTAGGCCATAGTTTCGTCGATTGTCCCGAGCCCATAACTAGGCAGTTTTGTTTTAGGTGTGGTAGGGAAAACGTAGTGGCGCCTAAGTGTCCAAAATGTCAGGGAAACCGGTCCCGGAACCCGTCTCGGTCTGGGGAGATGCGGTCGACCGAAGTTTAGGCCCAGTCGAAAGACAACAGCAACAACAACAACAACAACAACAACAACAACAACAACAACAACAGCAACAACAATATACAGGTAAAATCGAAATTTTACAGAATCCGAATAAGTCCCTAACAACAAGCTCTGAGCCTCGGCTTAGAGAACTCAGGCCATTACATGTTCGCATAAGGGAATATAGTGAGGCTAAAAATAGAATATTTGGTAGGCCGTCTAAGAGAATAGAAAAAGCCCGGGAGCGTTATAAAATCCGCAAACGTTTACGTCGCGAGATTTCGTGCGCATCACTGTACGAGGGTGAAGATTCGCGACTTTATACTAAAATAAAGTTAGGCGGTCAAGAAATTGTTGGTCTCTTAGATAGCGGTGCCACAGTTACGTGTCTCGGTAAGAATTGTATGGAATTTGTCGCTAAGACCGGTCTGAAAATACACGATTTTCAAAGTGTCATAAAAACCGCGGACGGTACGGTACATCCTATAGTAGGTCGCGTCAGAGCGGAGGTATGGTTTCGTGAGGCGGCGAATGTCATCACTTTCTACTTAGTGCCTACTTTAAGTCGTGAGCTATTCTTGGGTGTCGACTTTATGAAGGTTTTTAAAATGTTTGCCTGTATAGAAAGTCTAACAACAAATGGTATAAGTCTCTGTGAAGAGGCAGATGACTCCCTAGATGTAGTGGCACATAAGCTGACGGCTGGTCAGCGACAGAGATTAGATTTGGTCATATCGATGTTCCCCTGCTATAGTAAGAAAGGCCTAGGAAAAACAAAATTAGAAACGCATTCGATAGATACGCGCGAGGCAATTCCAGTAAAAGACCGTCATTACCCTGTCTCCCCGGCGGTGCAAAAGTTAATGTTTGCGGAGCTGGATAGGATGCTTGACCTTGGTGTCATTGAGCTTAGTGAGAGTCCATGGAGTCACCCGGTTACTCTGGTCCGCAAGGGTGAGAAAAACCGGCTGTGCCTGGACGCTCGCAAGCTTAATGCATTGACTGTCAAGGATGCCTATCCATTGCCGCACATCGAAGGTTTGCTCAGTCGTTTGGGGGATACAATATTTATATCCAGTGTCGATTTGAAGGACGCTTTCTGGCAGATACCACTAGACCCGTCTAGTAGGGAGAAAACTGCATTCACCGTGCCAGGGCGGCCACTTTACCATTTTACGGTCATGCCTTTTGGGCTGTGTAATGCAGCTCAAAGGTTATGTCGTCTGATGGATAAAGTGATCCCCGCGGCGCTGCGTGATAGAGTTTTCGTCTACTTAGACGATCTTTTGATAGTGTCTCCAGATTTCGAGACACACCTGGAATTGTTAAAACGTGTATCTATTAGTTTGACGAACGCAGGTCTGACCATCAATGTGGCGAAATCTAAATTTTGTTTTAAGGAGTTAAAATATCTAGGGTATATAGTAGGAGGTGGCAAACTAAAACCTGATCCGGCTAAGGTCGACACTATTACTCGTTTTGCTTATCCTAAGTCAGCAAGACAGGTGCGGAGTTTCATGGGTGCAACAGGCTGGTATAGGAAATTTATATCAGACTATGCTACCATTGCAGCTCCAATCTTTGAAACGCTGAAGAAGGGTAAGCAATTCAAGTTTTCAGAGGAAGCTAAGGTCGCGTTTGATCGTCTCAAGAAAGCTCTGATTTCTAGTCCACTGCTTAATCACCCTGACTTCAGCAGGCATTTTTACGTTCAGTGCGATGCGTCTGATGTAGGCATTGGGGCAGTTCTGTTCCAGAAAGACGAATCTGATGGTGAGCACCCAATAGCCTATTTCTCGCACAAATTGACAACAGCGCAGAAAAATTATTCAGTGACTGAACGTGAATGCTTAGCTGTAGTTCTGGCGATTAAAAAGTTTAGGCCCTATATAGAACTGATGCCATTCACCGTCATTACGGACCATAGCAGTCTGAAATGGCTTATGAGTCATAAGGACTTAACCGGTCGTTTAGCAAGGTGGAGTCTTCATCTGCAGGCCTATGATTTTACAATAGAGCACAGGCAGGGGAGGCAGAATGTAGTACCCGATACCCTGTCGCGCTACGATATGGACGAAATCTCGCTTAATGTACCTATGATTGTGGATTTAAACTCGGAAGCTTTTCGGTCGGAAGATTACTTGCAATTAATTTCTACAATCGAAGGCAATACGGATCAATTGCCTGATTTAAAAGTCGTCGATGGTTTTGTCTATAAGCGTACCAGGCCTTATGACGGTGTAGCGCTTAATGAGGATTTCGCTTGGAAATTGTGGGTACCCTTGGAGTTGACAGAGGGTATTATAAGGGCATGTCATGACTCCCCACAAGCGTCTCATGGAGGCGTGGGTAAAACTTTGCATCGGGTCAAAGAGTATTTTTATTGGCCGAATCAAAACGTACAAATAAGAAATTTTGTGTTAAATTGTCAAACATGCAAAGAGTCAAAACCCGCAAATGTAACGCTTAGACCACCAATGGGTTTGGAAACGCGTAGCGAAAGACCTTTTCAAAGGATATTTATAGATTTTCTCGGTCCTTACCCGCGGTCGAAAAATGGTAACGTTTATATTTTTATTGTCTTGGACCATCTAACTAAGTTTGTTTTTCTGAAGGCATTGCCTAAGGCCAGCACCAAAAATGTTATTAAATTTTTAATATGTGAAGTTTTTCATAAATTTGGAACTCCTGAAACCATTGTCTCAGACAATGGAAAACAGTTTATAAGCAAAGAATTTGCTGATATGGTTAACAATTTTGGAATTAAGCACATTAGAACCGCAATACATGCACCACAGGCAAACGCGTCTGAACGGGTGAACCAGTCTGTTTTGGCAGCCGTAAGATCGTATTTGCAGAAAGACCACACTGATTGGGACAAGCATTTGTCCGAAATAGAATTTTCTTTAAGGTCTTCAGTACAGACGTCTATAGGGGTAACGCCTTATTTTGCCTTGTTCGGTATGAATATGGTTGGTCATGCTAGCGTATATAATTTAGCTCGTAAACTTAAAAGTTTAAATGAGTCCGATTTGGACATTGTGCCTAAAGCCGCGAGAATGGAAATGATTCGACAAAACATACGCGAAAATCTACACAAAGCCTACGTCAGAAATGAAAAGTCGTATAATACGCGGTGTCGTCAAGTTAAGTTTATACCCGGTCAGGAAGTCTTCCGTCGCAACTTTCAGCTAAGCGATTTTAAAAATAGTTTTAACGCAAAATTCGCCCGGAAGTTTCTCAAATGCCGAATAGTAAAGCCTGTAGGGGGCAGCCTGTATGAAGTCGAAGATATGCAGGGGAAATCGTTGGGGGTATTTCACGCCAAAGATTTAAAGCAGTAGCTTTAATATCTTTGGTGGTTCTAGTCCTAGCGTTTCCGCCTAAATATCTACCCGTCTAGAACGTTTAGTATCCGATAAGTGACTTTAAGTACCTATTTTTCTAAAATATTTTTTTTTTTATTATTTGTAACAATTATGATTTTTTTTTTGCACTGAGTTACCCTATCCGCGATAGGAAAATTTAACAAACGTTTATTAGTAAAATTTTAGTACAAAACTTGTTTTGTATACTTGTATTTAGTAAGGGAAAATTTTTTTTAATACGGAAATTAGAATTGGCTCGCAAGGGGAAGCAACTTTTGGTTTTTATCTTAGTCTGCCCGAAACAGTTCATATATTTTCTTTTAATTTTATAAACGAAAACGTAACTGAAGTTGAAAGCAAAAGTAAGGGTTTTCTGAGTCAACTCAAATGTTGGATAGAGGAAAAATTGTGAGTGGTATAGATGTTTATGAATTATGATCTAAACTGAGATTGGTAACACCGATCATCTATGTAATTGATCTGTGGATTCAGTCGCTGTTTAGAATGAAGGAATTATGTTTTTGCTCGACTAAAGCTTACGTTTCTAAATTGGCTACATGTGTAACCGTTATTACTCTATTGGGGTAACTCCATCGTCACCCTGGAGAACTATGCTATTAAGGGCTAAGAGTTATTAGTCCCCTAGAGCAATAACATTTTTCTGAGTCCGCTCTTACAGCGAGTCGAAAACAAAATTAGATAATTGGTGCAATCCATATTTGTGGACAAACATGTGATTGTTCATTCTAACAACATGAATCACGCGGACCCTAACATGAATGACTGGTTGTACGGAATCGTCAGTTGGGGTCAGTAAAACATCAGCATCTAAGCCTAGCACAATTCTACCTACAATCTGTTTTTATAACAAGGGGCGTAACGTAACTAATTCTCCTAAAAATTTTCTTAATTAATTTTGCAATTTTTGCTAATAGAGCATCATTTGTATAATAATTGTCGTAAACATTTTGTATTACGGGAATCTTGTTGGAAAACGACTCTTGGAATTTTTTCGTTTTACGGTTTCGATTCCCATAATACCTACATATGAATATTTATATGCTCACTACGGATTGTAAGCACGGCGGCAGTTTCGCGATAATAGCCGAAATTTTTATTTTTCTAAGTATAACTACATATACAGGTAGGTGATAAAAATCGATCGATTTCAAAACGAACGTTTTTAAAAGGTGTGATGAATTTCGAGGGATTTTAAAATCCATTTCTGAATTATAGTCTTAAATTTTCTTTCAGAATACACTTCAGTTAACGTATATAATATAAAATGTAAAATAATAAAGACTGAAAATAAAAGCAATATCTATTTAAAATCCATTTTAAAAGACACTGAAAACGATATTTTCGGTTTCAAATCGTTTCGTTTTTAAAATCAATTTCCATCACATACCTGTTAGATACGCTAACATATGCTACCAATACGCTATTTCTACTTATATAATTAGAGTTGTACACTCACCCGTTTATTTCTGATTAGCGAGCTTCGCATGTTGTTATTGTTGTTGCCTGCAAAAGAGTTTTCGAGAGACTTTAGTAATAGTTCTACTTTTAAGCTTTGTTTAAATTTATTGTTTTTGTAAATACTTGCCAATACCCATGGATTGTTTGGTTTATTTGGCCTTCCATCCAGTGGTTCGTCCTTCCAAGGGCAATTGAATTCCAAAGAACCTAAGAGAAAAAAAAAACTTTAATAATCTTTTATAATTTTTTTTTATTTTTTTTTCTATTTCTATTTGTTTTTTGCTGACGGTGAAATTTTCCAAAGGAATGATTGTATGAATTTTTCTTCGTTGTTTTGTTTTCTCTTTTGGAAACCTTCACACGCCAATAGCATTTATTTAAGACTAGTTGGTTAAGGAATTTAATTTTTATACTTCTATTAAGTGGAAATGTCAAGGGGTATTTCTCGGCAAAGATCGAAGGTTTAGCCTGAAATCTTTGGTGGTCTTAGTCCTTGCATTTCCCACCTAGCTCTGTATTCAGGACTTACCTGAATCCTTATGAGCGGTCGTCAAGTTTTCCCCCTGGAGTTGAATTGTTGTTTTCTGTAAAGAAATGGGGGAGATAAATTAGATTAGTAAGATTCGGAAAATGTATGCAAGAAAAAAATGAATTTCAGAGAAAAATTTACAAAAAAAAATATATAAAAAAATTTTACAAAAATTATACAAAAAAAAAAAATTTAAAAGAGGAAAAAAAAACACTAGACACAAGAAAATTTACACAAAATTTTCAAAATATGCAAAAGTTACAAAAAAAAAAGAATATGAATTAAATCTATCTTTAATATCTTTATTTTTGTATTTTCATTTTTATTTTGCACTTTCACGGCTTACACAATATTAGAAGGTCGTTTTCTAATGACAATAGTTAAATAATTTTTTTCTGTTTAACATTTCAAATTAAATTTTTCTTAAATTCTCTTAAAATTTGTTATCTTATTAATAGCGAAGTTCCACTGGTGCAATTGTTTGCGTACACCGTAGGAATAGTTATTAGGTAAATACTCTGAACCCGTTTAAATAAGTTTTATTTTGCACTATCACTTTTATCCTCTACTGTAATTTTCGAAAATTTAGTTTCGTTCTTCTTTTTTTTTATGCCTGACACTTAAAATTTCATCACACCAATTTTCGTTTTTATGCAGTTGCTTTTTTTAAAAAAATTTTTTTTTATTTCACTTAACTTTTGGTTTTCACTGCGTTGGGATTTTGATTTTTATTCACGTGTTTAATTTACACAGTTACTTTAATTTTATTTTCACTTTCCCAATAATTTTTTTTTCACGTTCACTTTTATCTGTCACTGTAATTCCCGAAAATTTAGTTTTTATTCACTTGTTCAATTTAATTTTCTTTCCACTTTACCAATAATCTATTTTCTCACTTCACTTTTTGGCACACACTGTAATTTCCAACATCATTTGTTTTTATACCGGCACAAACCCGTTCAATATGGTAATATTAAATTTTAATGTTTTTATATTTTATTTTCGCTTTTCACTTCACTTTTGTCCCGAACTGTAGTTTCGAAAATATAGCACAAATCCAAATTTTTTATTCCGGCGCAAATCGGTATTATAAGTTTTTCAAGTTTTGGTTTTATTTCACTTTTGTTCACATACTTTTGTCACTCACTGTGTTTTTTTTTCTTTTACAATTAACATTTTTCATTGGGTTTTTTTTGCACACTTTTAAATACATGAGTATATACATGTTCACTTACCTTGTTTTTGTTCTGCAGCACAAATAGGCGTCCTTCAATTGATAACGGGAACCACATTCCTGAAAAATATAAAAAAAATTTTTTTACACACCGTTCTTTACGTAAATTGGAATATTAGTTTTACTTACCCTTATCTCGCCAGAATCTGCAGCATCCTTCATGGTTTCCTGAAAAGAAAATATAAATGAAAATGTTTAATTAATATTTTGACTAATTTTGGGATATTTTGTTAAATAAAAACTATATAGTAAAGAAATTTAAAATAATACATACCTTTGTCAAACACCACCATTGTGAAAATTTTTACGCATATGTTTATGCGTAGTTTTCTATTCCTCCTCCTCCCGTTCGCTTTCATTGATTGCAGCTGTTCATTCACAATCAGTGTGGAGTTGCCACAGGATAGTAAAATTTGTCAATAGTGGTGAGTTTCTGAGCAGTGTTACCGCGCAGTTTTTTTTGTTTTGGGAATTTTTGAATCCCCAAAATCCCAGAAATATAAGGTCGTAGTTAGGAAATTGAGGAAATCATTTCCCTCCCATTCTGCATCCACGGATGGACTGTAGAATGGTTGGGTTTGTCGCGTGTACCCCTTAGGGGGTTAAGAATTAGTAATGATTGGCAACGCCAGTATTTATAGCAAGAAAGGGACGAAACTAGAGGTAGAAAGAGAGAGGGAAATATGAATAAATGAGGAAGAAGAATTAAGAAAAAAAGGTAAACAAACAAACAGACAAACAATTGGAGATGCAATTGCTGAAAATTGTTTGGTGGGAAAATAAAGGAAAAATGAAGGAATTCCGACATTTTGCTCGACCGAGCTTTCTTGGCCGCCAAAGAGCAATATGTCGGCCCTTTTTATTTTTCTCCTTGGCAACAAAAGATGTGGTAAGTGGTGGCGCAAGTGGTTCTAGTGCAACGGCGATTGTGAAATAAGAAAAAAGGAAGCAATTTTGACAAAAAAAAAAAACAAGTAAAGAAGTCAACAAACAATTGGTTTTAAATAATTTTTATTAAGTTCTGAAATTAAAAGTGATATGTTTCACAACAACGAAAACAAAACAATTATACAATGAGAGTAACACTTTAAATAATAAGAAGAAAAGCTTTAATAAAACTGTCAAGAACTAGAAATAGTAATGTTTATAGCTACAGACTTTAATATTTGTTGCATCAAGTAATAATTTGCCACAAGTAGTTGAAATTTGGAAAAACAAGAAATTAAATTAATGTGGAAAAAAAAAAACTTAAACTAAAAATTTAGAACAATCTGGAAATCTTATAAAGTAAAAGTAAAAGTAAACAGAAAAATAAGCCACCACATCCACGCAGCCACATCCATCGTGGGAACAAAATCATCAGTTCTTCGGCAACACCATCCGTGCCGAAGTCAGGTATTCTGCCAATTTGTCTGACTTAGACAGATACGACGGACAACTGCAACGGACAAATATTCAAGTATATATATATATGTTTTTTTTTGTATAGGGAAAACAAGAATTTAGTTACCCGAAGTGTCAGTCCCTGGTTGAGCATTGAACCAGGTGCGCGTCAGATTAGGGGTGAGCTCAGGCCTGTCTGTAGTCGTAGGGTTAGTTGCCCAGAGGGTAGAGTCAGTTTTCCTTATCTGAGAACAAGTATTAAAATAAAAAAAAAAGGTTATATATATATTGCTAGTGATTGAGTTGAAAGAGACTTACCTAAAACAGGAAGTAGTGAGGACACGTGACGGACGGACGGCAGCTCCTGTAATCCGCAAATGCTCGGAGGTCTGAGAGGAATAAAGTTAACCTTGAAAGAAAAGTAGAGTAATAAGAAAATTAAAACACAAGAAAAAAAAAATTAAATATAAATTGAAATTTTGTTTCTTACAAGTTAAATTCTTTTCCATTTTCTGAATTAATTTTGATAATTTTTCTAAAGTTTTTTTGTAAATTATGTAACCTAGTTAAAATTAATTTACAAATTGTGTTTTTTTAATAAATCAAGTACCTTTTTATAATGTATAAATGAAATTTGTTGCCCCGTGTTATCATTTAATATGACTGGCTGATTGGAAAAATAAGCGGCGGTAAGTAAGGGGAATAATGGTTGCAGGTGAGATTTGGGACGCCGAAGAAGATGGCGTCATGGCGAGATGAAGATCTCGAGTGGGAGGGCAATGTGTTTGTGTATAGGTATGACCGGTAGGGAGATGCAGAACTACTTTTAGCCCCTAAAAATTTAATTATATAACCATTAGCTGGTATGATTTTTTTTGCTAGTGTGTGTGTCCAGGGTCCAGTTGCCGGCAAGAACCACCCCATCCGGCGAGCTTCAGCCGAGCTAAACGCGGGCATACCAGCGCCGCTGGCAATCTGGCCACTCTATGTGTTTTTTTTTTTTTTTGTCTGTTTGTCTCACAAACAGATGACCACAACACACCACTACAATATGAGTGTAAGAATAGGAGGCTAAGCGCCCCTGGACCCTTTAGGAGGCTCAATTCTTCATTTTGTTGAAGAAATTTTTAAGACCGGGAATGCAGTTCCGGAGTTTACCTCTTACAAACATAAAAATTTTTCGGCTTTATAATATTAGTATAGATGAGGAGTCGCAGAACAAAACTTGCCTTTTTGATTATTTCGAAATGTTGGGAAATAGCAAGAACCCAGAAAATTTAACAAGTGCCTTCCTTGTCATAAAGTGCATCCGACCACAAAAAGTCGCAACAATAAAGGTTAAGGATGTATAAAATTAAAGGACCTTTAATTTGAAAAAAGCATGTTTAGTTAAAATAAAAGTAAAAAAGAAAAGTACGTTTTGTTAAATTAATGCAAAGACATCAAAAATCGTTTTTGAAAAAAATACAAAAAGACAAGGCATTTCCATGTCATCGTACGTGACATTTGTACGCCTTCAGAGCGATAGATATTTGGCAAAAATAGTAGTAACTGGAAAATTTTTTTATCATTATGTTTCATTTAGAGGGAACTTTATATGAAAAAAAAATTTTTCTAATTCGGAACCTTGTTGTCCAAAATATCGGGCAAAATAAGTGCATATCGTACGTGACATAAAACGGAAGTGATATTTGTGTGAATGTAAAATAATACGAAAATCTGCGAATTGTGGGAGGTTTTTCTCCTTTTTTTAATTTCATACATTAAACCACATATTTTTTCTTTATAATCCGTAATTGGAAAAAAAATTTTTTTTTTTGATGGTTTTATAATGAACCAAATGTAATATCGTACGTGACATACCGTACGTGACATACCGTACGTGACAGATTTTTCTCTTATAGTATTTACAAGGTATGAAATATATTTTTTGTAAATATATGTACATATGTTGAAACTTAAAACAAACAAGTAAGAAAGTATAGTCGGGCAAGCCCGACCATATGATACCCTACACCATTATATTGAAAAAAAAAATTTTTTTGAGAGGGTACCCTATTTGGGACCCATGGCCAATCAATGTCGCCAAAACAGAATTATGCTATGATGTTAAGAATTATATAAAAGTTATTTGTGCTGAATATTATTTAGTTGTCTTCATCTATATGAGATTTGTTTGTCCCTAACCGTAATAAGGAAGGGGTTTATTTGGGACCTATGGTTAATTTTGGATCTAACAGCACAACATTTTGTCATGACATAGTACCTCTCGTAAAACTTACAATATCGTACGTGACGAACTTTAAAAGCTTATAAAATTTTTTTTATACCAATTTAAAAAAAAATTTCGATCAATATTTTTTTGCAACAAATATCTTGCTTTGAACTTTTATTTTGAAACTCCTAAGACTGATCAATTTTAAATGATAAAGACAAATGATGTTTTTGCACCACGTACGTGATTTTAGAATAGCATCCAAAACAAACACAAACATATACCGCTAATCGAACTATATATTTGGTCTTTCCTCGTGGATCTTGTTCATTGTTGTTGTAACATTAATTTCAAAGCATAATTCCAGGCTTGCCAGTATCTGTATTAATTCGGCAGAATATTGAAAATCGTCAATTGCAGTTACTAAAAATGAATTAATAAGAAAGTGAGTTAAAACTTTTATTTTTTGCTTTTTAAAAATTGTAATAAGTTATAAATACCTCGGCATAGCAAAGTTTGGATGTTTTTTTCCTTTCTCCCATATTTGAAAAAAGTTTCAAGCATTTTAATTTTTTGAGTCGTGGTTGACATTCTCATGGAAATGCCCATATGTAAGCTGACCCGGCAAACGTTGTTTTGTCATACAACTTATTACTTATTTAAGTGTGTGGGGACGGAATCTATGTATATCAGAAAGAGGAATGCAGCGCTTTATACCATGATCGGCGATGAAAAAAAATAGCCATTTATTTCTTTTCGTTACATAGGTATTCAAAAGTTAAACAAATAAAATTATCGGGCATGTTCCACAAATCGAAATGAAGTGGATCTAAAATCACTCAAAGTTTGAAAACGAGCCTGTAAAGAAAGTTCATATAAATATTCCCTTTTATATTCTTCATACTTAGAGTACCAATTATCTTTAAAAGAACCACTGTTAAAAAGAGGAAAAACTACAGTCATTTTGCAAATAATTGAGTTCAAAATTTCGTTCGATTTTAATTCCACTTCATTTCGATTTCTAAAACATGCCCGTATGTATTTTTTATCCTGAAGTATGAAAATCAAACAAAGATAATTAATATTCATTACGAAATGCAATTGCGTGTACGATATTCTTTGTCAGTCCGTCTTTAGGCAACACAAATGCGCTCGATGGCTTGCCGACGCAAGATAATGCCACGTTTAATTGTTCCTGTGAAAAACATGGTGTTCCCAAACCTTTTGAAGACATGTTGGAATTTCCAAAAAACGTATATCTCTAAGTTCCTTTCAGATGCTACAGTGTCTGCATACCGGTTGATTAGTTAAGATATAGGGAGGGGGAGCTTTTACCCTTTTTATGAAATATACTTTAAGACCTATTCTCGTACCTAACAAACATACTTAAAAAATTTCATAAAAAATGGTTAAGCCGTTTCGGAGGAGTTGAATTACAAACACCGTGAAACAATAATTTTATATATGAGGCAATCCAAGTCAAATCGGACAGTTTGGAGAAAAATAATTTTTTGATTTCCTGTTTTCTATAAATACTCATACTCATATTTTCAAATAAATACTCATAACATACTCATATTTTCTGTGGCGAAAAGTGACAGTTCTTGTCTGAGTATTTACAAATTTTTAATGCAGAGATTTTTGCATTAAAATTTAGTAAATAAAAAAAACATGATTCAAAAAGTAAACAAACAAAAGTAACAAATAAAAAGCATACAAATTGTGAAAAAATTGTTAAATAAAAGAAAAGTTGAAATAAAAAATTAAACCAAAACAAAAAGTGAATAAATATTAATTAATTAAACTTGTTTGTGAAGCATTTATTTGGCTAAATACAAACCAAGGCGAATTCAACAAGGTAAACTCAACTCGTCAGCCGTTCATCAGCTGTATCCACAAAAATCATGAAACGTCAAAATATTGTTTTGTTTTTATACTATACTGAAATTTGACAACAAGTAGAAAAATTGCAAAAACAAAATACATGGAGTTAATTCGCCTTGCTTTGTAGTTGTAGAGTTGCACCAAGTTATATTTATAGCAGGTAGTCTCGGAAAGCCAGCTGGTTATTTTTTATTTGCTTGTTTTGCGCTACAAACTGTCAAAGTTGTATAGTAAACAAGTAAACAAGTTTTTTGTTTTTATCTTTTGTCTCTTTTCAACCCCTTTGCTGTTTGACAGTTCGTATCATAAAACAACAATAAAAAGCCCTGTTGTTTGTTTTATTGTACAATTGTTGTAATCTCGCGGCTACCTGCTATAAATATACCTTGAGTTGCACTTACCTTGTATAAATTCGCCTTGATACAAACTTTTGAAATTTTTTTTATTATGTTTATTTTTTAGAGTTGTAAAAGTGTGAATTAATTGGGTACTTAAGTAGTCAATAGCAATAAAATTATTAATGTTATTTTAAATAATTAAACCCGCTACCAAGGCGAATTGACTAGAAGGTGGGGTCAAGTCAACATATGGTGTTTTTTTCAGTGGTCGACTTGTCAAAGTTTGTATACAAACTAGTTTTTTATGTAAACAAACCTGTTTTTTTACTAGCAATATTTTTGACAACCCGACCACAGAAGCATTGTAGTTGTAGAGTTGACCTCACCTTCTACTCAATTCGCCTTGCCCGCTACAAATTAGTAAAATCAAATAAAATAAAAAACAAACAAATATGAAAGATTACATATAATAGTATAAAGTGTTTAATCAAGTACCAATTAAAGAGTAAAATAATAATACACATAATGAAAGGATTAACTCAAGGTAAACTCAACTCATCAGCCGTTCATCAGCTGTCTCCACGGCGAATTAAAAAATAATAGGGAAACGTCAAAACATAATTTTGTTTATGTTTTGCGCCAAAATAACCGAAAAAATTTCTTAGAAAAACTGCGAACAAATAAAGTGGATTTAATAATCTCTTTTCTAGCCCAAACAAAATTTGTATTTTGTTTTTCAATCAATTTTTGCCTTGTCAGCATTTTTGACAACCGCCTATTAAATTGCAAAAAATACATGGGGCTTTTTGTAGTTGTAGAGTTGCACTTACCTTGTTGAATTCGCCTTGGATTAACTCAAAACAGCAAAATATTGACATTGGCCCTTTTAGCACCAAGCCACAGAATTAAGGTGATGTTTACAAAAAATTATTACCCGAATACAAGGCGAATTAATTACAGGTGGTCTTAAAAGCCCTGCTAAAATCAGTGTTGGATGTCAAAATTTGGTTTATTCTCTTTGTTTCTGTTTTGTTTTATTTCTGTTTTTGACATCATACAA
This sequence comes from Pollenia angustigena, assembly GCA_930367215.1. Taxonomy (NCBI): domain Eukaryota; kingdom Metazoa; phylum Arthropoda; class Insecta; order Diptera; family Polleniidae; genus Pollenia; species Pollenia angustigena. The sequence goes on from OV884058.1 coordinate 192,243,017, forward strand.
TGATTTTACAAAAACAAATTGCTTGTGGTTTATGTACGAGTTGTACATTTGTGTAGTACCGAGATTACCTGGGATGAATTCGCCTTGCCCGAATACTAGCTGGGTGCCCAATTTGTGTAGAAGAAAACAGTAAAATTTTACAGCCCATTGCAAAAAAACTTGTGTTCGTTAAAACTTGTTGTTTATCATAAAGCCGTAAATGTTTACTGAAAAAACTTTCAGTAAGCAGGAAATTTCAAATTTTTTATGCATTCAGGTGTGATGAAAATCGATCGATTTCAAGACGAACGTTTTTAAAAGGTGTGATGAATTTCGAGGCATTTTAAAATCCATTTCTGAATTAGTCTTAAATTTTCTTTCAGAGTACACTTCAGTTAACGTATATAATATAAAATGTAAAAGAATAAAGACTGAAAATAAAAGGAATATATATTTAAAATCCATTTTAAAAGATACTGAAAACGATATTTTCGTTTTCAAATCGTTTCGTTTTTAAAATCGATTTCCATCACATACCTGATTATCTAATTTATGTCCTATACTTAAAAAACCGTACCTTTAATTTTTAATGTGAAGCATTTGAGTTTATTTTGTTTATCTCTAAAATATAAAATATCAAAAGAACCTAAGAAAAAAATTATTACAAATGTAAATTATTTATAGTTTATTGCAATATTTTTTTTCAAGTCAAGTTTTTAAAAATTTTACGCGTGCACATGCGTAAATGCTGTCATACACAAACTATATTAATTTTTTAGTTACGTATTAAAAAAGAACGTAAAATACTATATTAGACATGTTCTTTTTAATAATTTTAAGGTTTCTTAAAATTGTTTTCCTCTTATTATTTAAAACTACGTACTTTATAAACAAAGTAAAACTTTATAAATTTTTAATGGTCAAAATAACTGCAAATGGAAAATAAAGAGAAAAAAATTAATTTTTATATTACTAAAACTCTTTGCTTTAGTACATCTTAATGGCCATATGAATGTTTGCCCATTTAAACGCCAACCGCTGATTTTGCTTATTCTAAGAAATGGGTCTTTAAATGTTTCAACATGCCAAATGTGCGAAAACGTTTAACTTTCATAACTTTTATTAGCTCATCATCACAAATGGCAAATTGTTTATTTTTCGGATCGTACAAATTGCGTTCTTTAATTATGGCCCAGACTTTCTTGACCACTTCATGTCGGGGCAGAGCTTCGGCACCCATAAGGGCGGACAACTCCGGGGACAAATTGTAGGATTTTGTAAAACCTGTAGATTTGCGGGCACCAGCTGGTTTATCGCCAGATGCCTTCTTTTTAGGAGTTGCTTTTTTCTTGGGTATTTCAAAGTCTGAATCACCGGCATCTGATTCAGAACCAGAGGCAGTCAATGGTTTGCGCTTCTTTTTGGCGGGCGATGCTTTGCGTTGTGTGGGTTGGGGACGTTTCTTTGCCGGTTTTTTTTCCTCTTCACTGCTAGCCTCTTCTTCGGAAGCACTAGCATCATCTTCTTTGTCATCCTCTTCCGATTCTTCTTTTTGGTCGTTTATAAAATCCATTACAATTTTGTCGAATTCCTTTTTGCGGCTGAGCAATGAACAGCCTAACTTTTTCTCCAACTGTTCTCGAACCTTTTTGGCCGATATCACGGACAAATCAGCGGTCTTTAAGACTGCATGGATCTCATTTTTCAGTTCTTCCGTAGAAATGTCAGCCATTTTGTTTGTACGTAGATTTTTCTTTAATCAAAAATCCTGAATAAAAAATTAGTTATTGATTTTACAAACGTTTCGTTTGTTAACAATTTACCCTTTTTATTTTGAAATTTTTACGACTTTTCCAGTGTTTTACACAAGTAAACTTATTTTTTCCGCAAGAGAAATGTGATGGGAGAAAAAAAATTTCGGCGTCTATTTTCTAAATTCACGCCGAATTTTAACGCAGTTGTCTAAAGCTGTACTTATTGTTATACACATGGTTATATTGAGAGGGTAGGAGCAGATAGCAATGCCAGACTGATGATTTTTTTTCTCAAATGATGACTTTTATACCCCCCTTCAAGAAATGAATGAGCGGGTAGTCACATTTTTAATTTTTGTGTTAAGAAAATGATAGAAAGAAATGACTTAATGTGACCGAAAACTTTATTTAAGTCATTTCTTTCTATCATTTTCTTAACACCGAAATGAAAAATGTGACTACTCGCTCATTTATTTCTTGTAGGGCCAACAACATATGTAAAAAATTTATATTTCATAAAAACCGCTATTGTTTTTATACCCTTCACTGCTGGTTGAAAAAGGAAGAGAAGGGAAAACAAAAGAAAAGGCATTCTATTATCCGTTCTCTCCTAAAAGCTCAAGTCTTGACGAGTCAAACTTGCCGTGTGTGAACTGACACTAATGCCCAATATTCAGGATAGTATTTAAATCTATATTAAGTCATTTTCATATAAACTTAAATCGTTTTTACCTAGCATTTACACATGCCACTGCCAGTTCGAAAAACTCAATACACTCACACTTTTTTACTAATACACTCACATTTTTCGTAATGGCAGCTCCAGTGGCAGCAAAAACTGCATGCGAGTGGAAATTTGGCACTTGCATGCCACTAAATCTCAAAACGATAAGCAATGTTACCCTGTTAAAAATTTAATTCGCATTTACTGGATTGTTGTCAAATTGTTATTGAAGTTTTAACTTAATAAAGAATTATTATGATTAGTTTTTTAAAAACGCGCATAAACAAAAGCAAGTTTTTTAATAATAGAGCATTAATATCGTTAAAATAATGCTAATATAAATAAATGAAAAAATTTCCCCAAAAATGTGCCATTATGATTAACTCGGTAACTCTATTTTGTTTTCTGGTACTTTTTTTTGATTTGAGAAGTAAAGAAATTTGCTCAAGTTGACGCTGCTACGACATTTTGAAAATGAACTCGCAGTGGCATGTGTAATCACAAAAGTTAATGGCATGAGATTCGACTATTTCGAACAAATTTTCTTTGATAATATGTATACAACAGTGGCATGCCACTACTTGCATGTGTAAAGGCAGGGTTATATTTATATTCCTATACGTATCACTTAAATGCTATTTCTTGAATTTATCCACTGCTTTAGATTTAAACATTTTCCTACGGTTACAATTCATCGCGGTTTAAAATTTCTTAGAAATTTTTAATATTTTTAATTAGGCTTAAGTTCATGAAATTTAATTTTTATTAAATTATTTTTGTGAAGAAAGGAATTTTACAACATGAAAATTAATTAAAATTGTTATTGATAGTCTTTCATTCTTGACGTGGCTCGGGCTCGAACCCTGGCCGGCAGGTTACCATGACATGTTTCGATCGCAACCACTCGATCTCCTCAGATGGATTTGCCGTCTTACACTCGCAGCCATCGACGACTGCTGACGTCACTAGTCAAACATCAATCCTTAAACCAAATTGTATTTTAACATTTGGTAGATCGAAATTTGCTTTCCTGAATGATTATCCATTTTAATTGATTTTACATGTTTTTTCCTTTACTTCTGTTTTTTCGTACTTTCGTCAAGAATTTTTCTTGAAGTCCAAGTACATTTTTTGTTTTTTCACTTTGTCTTTCTCTTTTCTGTTGACCTTTTTCAGCACAACTTGAAGGACAAATGTACACATAGAGCTCGTGCCTTAGCTTTAACAATAATTAGTATTGTGGTTATTTTGTTGAACTATTTATGGTTTTTAATCCAAATTTTTAATATTTTTAATTAGGCTTAAGTTCATGAAATTTAATTTTTATTAAATTATTTTTGTGAAGAAAGGAATTTTACAACATGAAAATTAATTAAAATTGTTATTGATAGTCTTTCATTCTTGACGTGGCTCGGGCTCGAACCCTGGCCGGCAGGTTACCATGACATGTTTCGATCGCAACCACTCGATCTCCTCAGATGGATTTGCCGTCTTACACTCGCAGCCATCGACGACTACTGACGTCACTAGTCAAACATCAATCCTTAAACCAAATTGTATTTTAACATTTGGTAGATCGAAATTTGCTTTCCTGAATGATTATCCATTTTAATTGATTTTACATGTTTTACATTTGGATTAAAAACCATAAATAGTTCAACAAAATAACCACAATACTAATTATTTCTTAGAAAGTTTTAGAAATTTGCTTCCCTGCGTGAGGTTTTTTTCGCAAAATGACGGGAGACAGGTGTTTTCATTACTAAAACATTCTTGGCCACTCCGTCGTACTATGCCAATAATTTGGTTATAGCCCTAGCATACATATTAGTACTCAAACCTCTACATTGTATTTTTTGAACTCGTTGGGGTGTATTTTCTCTAAGTGGCGTTTAATTTTGGCGGTAGTTTGCTTGCTTGGCAATGAACTCCCCATTGACATTTGTTTGGCGCAACATTTGCATTTAGCGCTTGCTCAATTTTTTTCAAAAACACTCCAAAATGGATTGGATGACAATGTATACTATAAAGTTTAGTTTGTGGTTCACCCAAACCTAGATTATCTTACCATTCGCAGAATATAAATTGCATATTTTTGTCCAAATAAAATTTAACCGTTTTTTTGTTGTTGTATTTTTTACCGTCTTCTAAAAATTACACATAAACACATTTTTATACACTTAAGCATTTTATTTAGTCATCGCTGAATTTGTCCTTGCATGTGTAAAGGCAGGGTTAAAGGCAGATTGTTTCTTTGAGCTTTATTTGAAAAGTCTTATTTTATTAAGATAAAAGTATGGTAGCATTACTGAATACAAAAAAAAAAATATAAAAAAAGTTTCATAATTTGCAAGGTAGTCTCAAAAAACAGCTGAAAGTTATTGCTTTGCCTGTTGTTGTGTTGTTGTCATATTAAAGGCCAGTTTACACGGTAATACAATGTATTACGACATGTCGAAAGATTATGTAGATTGAGAAAAATCTTATCATGTAAAAGCAAAATGTATTGAGTAAGAGAGAATACGGATACAAAATCTGACAAGCGGTCGGTAAATGGTTTTTTTCTAAACCATTTTAGAAACCTATGTATTCTCATCACACCAGAGGTGTATTTTAACAGAGTATATTGAAGGTGATAGCATTTTTAAGCGATTACAAAAACAACTAAAATCAACTCAGGAAATTTTCATGTTGTTTTTGTAAATATTTAAAACTGCAACCATCTGATTTATTGTTATTATTTTGCATTTTACTTATACCATCCGTGTAAACATGAACTATACTTACAAAAGATTTTTATTTTTTTCTTTTAAACACGGAGAGAATTTCATAATATTTTGATTCTACAAAGTCGTAATACATTGTATTACCGTGTAAACTGGCCTTAAGGCCACCTTGCTAAGTTATTCCAATGGAAACCTAACCCTGCGGCCACACGGTAAGTTATTCTTGATAGTCTTTTACATATACTGCTTGTCAAAATTTACATAAACTGAAAGCTGTGACGTAAGCTGCATTCAATTTTTAAGCAATTTACTTTCAAGATGTCATCAAGAAAAAATTTATAAAGGTAACTTGAGGGTTACACGATCAAGTTTTGCCTATCAATTTTTAATACACTCACACTTTTTTACCAATACACTCATACTTTTAAAAATTGATACGAACTTGCCTTTAAAATTCTCTTGCCAGTGAATGTTTCAATTTACGTTCAAGAAAACAGCTGATTCCAATGTTAGTGAGCAAATTTTTCGTTTCTCTTTATACATTTTTTTTTAATGACATCTTGAAAGTAAATTGCTTTCAACTTGCGTGCAGCCTACGTCACAGCTGCCAATTTTTGCATATTTTGACAAACAGTATATGTAAAAGACTACCAAGAAAAGCTTGATCGTGTGGCTGCAATGTAACGAAAAATTTGCTCACTAACCTTGAAATCAGCTGTTTTCTTGAACGTAAATTGAAACTTGCAATAAAACTTGATAGGCAAAACTTGATCATGTAACCCTCAAGTAAAGTTGCTCATACACTTGCAATAAAAATGTTAAATTTTACGTATTGTACGATTATATCGCCAATTTGTATGTGATATTCGAAGGAGGCTCAATATATTGGCAACAATCAAAAGACTTTTGATTTTTATTGCACAACGAAAAGAAAGTGTATTGGCAGCATTGTACAATGCTGTTTATGTTATTTCTTAGTGCCGGTTCACACACGTCAAGTTTGACTCGTCAAGTCTTGATCTTTTAGGAGAGAAGGGAAAAGAGAAGGCCATTTCTTTTCCCCTCTTTCCTAAAAACTCAAGACTTGACGAGTCAAACTTGACGTGTGTGAACCAGAACTTAGGCCCAGAACAGACGGTAAAACGCAACTGCAACGAAACCCTTTAAAAATTATTGTTTTGAAACCAGTTTCAATCGTTTTCCACACACCCTGCAACCTAAATTGTACCAGAATGTAATGAAATTATCACAATCATTTCGATTTTCTTTGAGAACAGATGAAACGCAAACACGAGTTTCCTGCACGCCGGTTTCAATGCAACTGATTTCCAATGCATTTCAAACCGGTCTCAAAATGGTCGCGTCGTGTGTGGTCCCTCAAAGGAGTCTATGGCATAAACTTTAATCAAACTCGAAAATAACTAGAAGTTGCAGTTTCGTTGCAATTGCGTTTCACCGTCTGTTCTGGGCCTAAAGGTTACGTTCACCTTTTTTTTGAATGAATTAAACCATTGTTCGACTTATTGCATAATAAAGGACATAATGGAAATAATATGGCGAATATCATATATCATAAATTTTTAAATTTATTTATGTATTAACATTTCATTTATATAGTACAATGCGAATTCATACAAGGTGACCTTGGCTTGCTACGTAAGCAACAGCTGATAACTAACTATGTGTCAAAATGATATGCCGTTACTTTTTTTTGACATTTCTATTTAAATATTTATTTAAATTTAAAATAAATTTCAAGATTTTTTTCTTAAATTATAAATAAATAAATGAATAACACACATGCACGCAAAACCTAAAAAGAAGGAAGTGGAGTACTTCCAGCTTGACGAACATCGTTATATCGGCTCAGAAAGTGATTCTGAAAGTATACTTAAGGATTGTCCAGGAACAATATTTGAAGGTGCTACAAACATCTGCACAAACGAATCCCAGCTAGCATAGGCTGTTTAGTAGGCGATGGTATTTAATATACAACTCCTAAAATAATCTTCTGATGATTATTTGACGAGTTATCTTGGAATGGTTACCATGCAAGTCCTAACTATCATTCAATAATTATTTCAAGAGTACAAAAACTATGTTACACTTAATTCATCCTTCGTTAAAACATCATCGAATTCATCTTTTGAGACTCCCTGTATGAGTCATATAACAATTACTGAGCTTCCTAAATAAGAGCGTTTTTTTAAACATGCATATTCCATTGTCAAAACAATTTCAATAAAACAAACCGACTTTAGGATCTTTCAAATAAGATTTTCTGACATGAAAAAAATATGAAAAAACGGTTGAGCATTTCACGAGTTGTAAAATATTTCCTGCATGAAACTCATGCGAATATTGACATGCTTTCTGATAGATTCGTGAGATAATCTTTACACACATCTCAAACGCCTAATATAAGCGTCTTTCTCTGTGTTGTACAAGTATCTCACAGAGGAATCAGCTTGTGCAACAGTTTCTTCCGTGCGTGGAATCTTTTACTATTAAAAAATGAGCTCTTCAACGATGAAAAACACTCTTCATGAGATTCCTAGTAGACTCTTACTCAATTAAAAATGCTGGCTGGGATAATACCAACTCCACTATTGTGATGAGGGTATAAACATGTAGGTTTAAAACTTTTACTCGTGAATACAATGAAACCTTATCAGAAAAAGATTCCATGAGCAATCGGTCTGCTTCATCTGCACTTTTTTTTAAATAAAAAAAGCACACATTTTTAAATTATTGCATTCCACAAAACAAGATTTAAAATTAAAAACAAAATGAAATATGACAGCATATATTTTTGACACACAGCTAATTTGTTTACTACAGTGTTGTATAATTTTGACATAACGTTCAAGTAATTTACAGTGTTGTATCCATTTTCATAATAAGACCACCTTGTATGAATTCGCCTTGATATAGTACATACTGTGAGCGTCAAAATAAAGTGTACAGCTTGTTCTCCAATATATAAAAAATTATGATAGTTATAAAAAGTTAAATTTCTATTTAGCCAAATTTGATCAGACTTCAAGCTTGCTGTCATCTGGGAAAAATACGTTGCTCCAAAAAGTGACAAAAGCAACATGGACTAAAAAAAAACTTTATAAAAGGTAGAAACAAGAAATTCAACGGAAAAAATATAGTATCTAAAGTGAAGCGTGATAGGGTTAGCTTTTGTAAAACGTCCTAAAACAGATGGAACAGCCCAATAGTCGCTCGATACCAACTCAAGTAAGCATCTGGAAACATTTGGACAGACAAATTAATAAAAAAACATTAGCAGCAAGCATTCTCTGAATAAAATTCTGCAGGAAGAGTAATCAAAATTGTCTACTGCGCTAACTTTAAAATGGGTTGAATTGATGCCAAAGAGACTAGAAGCCGTCCTAAAAGCAAAAAGAAATCAATCCAAGTATTAGCCACTTCACCTTTCTTAGTATTTTAAAACTGTACACTTTTTTTTGACGCGTACAAAACGGAGTATATTAGTTTTTTATTGTACTGTTTTTGTTGTTTTTAAAGTATTTCAAATTTTTAATTTTAAATTGTAATAATATTGTCAAAAGTTTTGTAAATGATAATAAACTTCTAAAAATTTGAATTCTTTTTTGCTAAAATAACACTTTTTATATTGGAAAACCAGTTGTACACTTTATTTTGACGCTGACAGTATATTTAACTCTTAAGCGGCTCATACACTTGCAATAAAATTGTTCAATTTAACGTATTCTGAAAATTGGCCATAATTCCCCATTTAAATTACACGAGTTTTGTTCGCTGCAACTTTTGTCGGTTCTTCTTAAAAATTGCTTTTGCGCTTACATTGTGAAATTTTTTTAGCTGAAGCAAGTTTAAGAAAGTTATAACCAGGGAAACCAGAAATATGCTCTAAAAAAGACTTTTTATGTGCATTAGATATGCAATAAAAACTGAAAAAATTCCCTAAAAAATGTTAAAAATATGCCCTGAAAAAATCAAAAATTGTTAATTTGAAGACAAAATATTAAAAAAAAAACCTAAAAATATTATCGCTTAAGCCCATATTAGGTTAAAATTCAAATAAGAGATGCTTATGTTTTTGTCTTAAAGGGTTTTAAGGTGCGGCTGGTAAATTGCTAGCAAATGTCAACATTTAAAGAAAGTTAAAGCTATTGAAGGATGGGAGCTTTGGTCAAATGTGAAACGATTCGAAAATAATTTAATATGCAGTAAAATATTTTTGGGGCGAATTTAGTTTTAATACCATCATAATTAGATGGCTTACTGACACAAAGAGTCTTATTTAGAAATTAGTTTTTATGGGGAATATGTGAAATTATAGACCAATTCTCACTGTTTACACAGACCTCGTCCATATTTGATCAAATTATCTGCAAAATTGGAACTTGTACTCTGCACACAACGTTAATGTGGGCAGACAACCAGCTAGACGGACGGATAGACATCATTAGATCACTCTACAAAGTGATTTTCATTCGATAGGTATACTAAAAGATTGGTCAACATTTCTATGTATTATACACATCGCATTACATTTATCCTTAATGACAACCTGATTTATCTTACAATTTTAGAGTCAAAATTAAATGTAGATTGCGAAATTTAAGTAACAGAATTTCGAAAAAAAAAAATTATTTTCTGCGAAAGCTCCTATAAGAATCTTAAAAAATTGGTCATGTATCAAAATATGCCTAAAAAAGGCAAAATATGAGCTATAAACTTAAAATATGCTGCAAAAATGCTCGTTTAGCTAAATTATGCACAAAAATGCTGCAAACGGTAAAATATGCAAAAATATGCACTTACAAATCGATGCCAAAATTCATAAAAAGTTCTTAAACAGATAAATATATTGGTTTTAGAAACAATTTAACGCACACATGTACAAATTTTGGCTCATATACACGAAATTTGACATTTGGGTTCCAACTGGGGTAAACAGCTGACAAACATATGGGCCAACGAGTTTACCTTGTGTAAATATACTTTGGTTTTAGCGGTTTTATATTTCATAAAAACACTAAATTGCTATAGATAGTTGCCAATCACAATGATTTAGCAAAGTTCTTTACCAATATTAACTATGAAACAAACAAATAGTTTGAGAATCCTTGCTTATAAGCTGTCAAATTCAAATTTTGACAACTACAATACAAAATGTCAACAAAATACGAAAGAAGAAAAAGAATCTGCAAAACTAGTGTAATGTAGATAAAAATAAAAAAATTCCGCGACGTCTGTGCATAAAAATATAAAATTTATTTAATATTAGTAATGAAATTCACTTTAAAAAGATAAAAATTAAAATGATAACGATTAATTTGAGAATTTTGTAAAAGTGCGATAAAAACTAGCGTCGGGACTAAAGGAAAAAGTTTCCAGAACTTTTAAAGAACTTCAAGACGGAGTGAACACCTAAAAAATATACAGATAGAAATATGAGAATTATAAAATAAAAAACATCGCAACAAATAAAGGCAGCTAAAAGTAAAATTAGCTACCAGTTAGTTAGTGCTAAGGTTGGTCATATTTAATATCTGAGATTATAGACCAAAAACAACGAAGTTAATAGGGGTTTTGGAAAGATAATATTTGTTCCAAACAATAAGAGTATTAAGAAAATTTTGTGATAAATGTGTAAACTTAATCAAGTGTGAAGAGCTTTTAGCAGTTAGTGCTTAATTTTGTAAAATACAAGATTTTTTTCAATAATTTTAAGGTAAGTTTTTAAATATTTATTTAAAAATTGCTCCTTTTTTCCCCCAGGAACAACCATACGACTAATAAGCACCATTATTATATTTTCTTCTCTTATGCTTTTTATACTTTTTCTATTCATGTTAGTGGATCACCCAGGCACCCATTACATGCAGTTTACACAAAAAACATTTTGCGTTTGTTGTCTCTTCTCTAGATTGTGGGGCTGGCTAAATATTAATTTTGTTTGGCAGCTGTCTCTGCTACAACTTCTCTAGAATAGCCAGCTGTGGCTGTAGTTGTTTTCGCCTGCTGCCAACAGTCTGTGTGTTTCTCCTCCCTTTCAACAACCATTTGATGTTATTATTTAATTTTTTTCAACTTTTTTTAAATATATTTTTCATATTTAAATCAATTTTTTCTAAACTGTTTCGTAATTTATTCAACTTTTGCTTTTTATTGTTTTACATTAATGTAGGTATGTACCTATGTTGTCCCTCTGACTGTCTATCTAAATAGCTGCTCTAGCTATTCTATATTTTCTTTCTGTGTATTGAACAACGCCTACACCCCCCTGTTTCTTGTTGTTGTTTCATTTTGTTTATAAATAATTTTTTTTAATTTTGATTAGTCTAATTTATTGTTTGTTAAAGAGCTGTTTATATCAAGTTTTATATTTAATGTTTCTACTTTGTTTAAAGTTTATTTTAATAATCACCATTTTTCTTGATTAAACCGGAACAGGCAGCATGTTTTTGTATTTTTGCATATTCTTGTTTCCTTTGTTTGCCGGCGAAACGCCCTAAATTCCAATTTGATTTCTTTGTTTTTGTATTGCAATTTATGCGTGTAGATGTGTTTGTATGTGGATTCTGTTTTTATCTTCGTTTTCGTTTTGTCCTTTTTGTTATTTAAAGTTTATTTCAGTGTTGACAAAACTAATATAAACTGTTTGCAATAAAAAACAAGTTAGAGTGCTGTATCCGGCTGTGCCGTATTTTTGTTACCCTAAACCGACAGTTAGAATATATCAGGAGTGGACTCTATAAAGGATTTATAAATAATTAACCAGCTATAATTGGTTGGCGTTTAGACCTATATTAAATTATTTGCAGACCATCAGACAGTTCTAGTCAAATAAAACATAATTTGGCCTTTTTTAGTCGTACTAAAATGATTTTTAAGAGGGGAACTTACTTTGGACGTATGATAAATTATAGATCAATAATCTCAAAATTCCGTTGAGTGATTTCTGGTACATTTAAAAAAACCCAAATGTGTCCAAACTTCAAAACTGTAGTGATTTTTTTTGCGTTTTATAAGTTTTTAAAGTGCTTTTAAGCAGACTGCTTTATAGGGGACATATGGTAAGTTATTGACCGAACATCGCAAAATTACATTGTGTTATTTCTGGTCATATAAAGTTAAATTGGACCAAATTTTATCACAATATCTTTATCTGCTGCGATTTTAGGCGTATTTAAATAATTTCCCAGCGTGGGCCTTATGTGGGACGTATGGTAAATTATGAATCGATCTTCACGAAATTTAACGGTATGGTTTTTTTGTATTAAAAAACTATGTCTGACCAAATTAAACTTCAATAGCATTATTCGTTGCGGCTTTTGGCGTACTAACATGGTCTCCCAGAGCGTCTTTATATTGTGCTAATCGTTAATTATGTACCGATCTTCACCAAATTTGGTTGTGTAATTTCTAGTGTTATGAAACTTAGACAAACTCAATTTCACTATAATATCATAATTCGTTAAGGTTTTACTGAACAACCTAAACAAAAGCGGCAAGCGTTTTTTTAAACATGAAATTTTATTTAAACACAATTTCAATAAAACAAACCGACATAGCGATCTGTCAAATAAGATTTATCAGCCGGGTGGTTTCTAATTCGCATTTTAATGGTTTGTTTCGTATAAGTTGTATACACCCTTAATCAATTGTTTTTTACTTACTTGATTGTCTATTGTTCCTAAATTTAAGAAAAATATTTATTTTATATTGTTTTTTTACCTTTCAAAAACATAAATCCTTAGGACAACAAGGTTCTATCTTACATGTAGTTTAGGGGCAAATAGAAACTACTTGTGCCAAGGTCGCGAATTATAAAAAAAAAACAATAGTACGGAAAAAACAGAAGTAAGGAAAAACATTTAAAGTCAATCAATCATTCAAAGCTAATTTCGATCTACCAAAGGTTGAATACAATTTGGTTTAAAGATTGATGTTTGACTCCCAGCATTCGTCGATGGCTGTGAGTGTTAAACGGCAAATCGCTCTGAATAGATTGAGTGGTTGCGATCGAAACATGTAAGGGTAACCTGTCCGTAAAACCCTGGGTTCGAGCCGCAGCTGCAGTCAAGATTGAAAATTTATCAATTACAATTTTAATAAATTTTCATGTTGTAAAATGCCTTTCTTCATAGAAAAATAATTAAATGAAAATTAAATTTGGTGAACTTTAGTCTAATTAAAAATATTAAAATTTGGATTAAAAACCATAAATATTTCAACATAAATAACCACAATAGCAATTATTAAACAAATTTAATTTTTGTTTTTTTTGTTGTGTTAATAAAAAAATAAAACATCTGTTTAAATAATTCTCGCGAGAAAATTTATATACAAAAATTTATAAAAAATTGTAAATCTGTGCCGAATCTTATATACCCTTCACCATTGTGCGAGCAGAATACAGAGCAACTAGACAAAAACTAAATAAAACTGGTAAATATTTTTTTTTAAATAAGAGACAACCGGTTTTGAACTTCGCTTTTCATGAGGGCCCAGAATATACATACTTTATAGGGTGTAGGATCAATATTGTATATACCTTTTTACCTTCGGTGAAGGGTATAAAAAGAGTAATTTTCGGGAATTCAGGAGTCTAATCACTGCATTCGATACTATCGTATCGAATAAACTAATGAATTTTTTTGCATACGATAGACACTAGCGTATCGAATGAAAACTCGATAAATGTAATGTCGAGTTACTCGATGTCGAATGCTATTATTTCAAATTCAATACATTTCATTCGATATCGAGTTTCAAGATACCAAAATAACAAATTTCGATGAATTTTGCTCGATATCGTATGCGGTGATTACACCCCAGTATTTCGGTTATAACTCATACAAATTTCCGACATTTTGGTATATAATTCATATACATAGGACATATGAATGTGTGTGAAGTTAAATTTTAAAATTTATAACCCTAGACACATTCTGTTATGTTAACAGAACAATGTAAACTACTTAACAGACCTAATGTTAATGCTGTAATCATGGATAAGTCCAGATTTCTGGAAAAGGAGTCAACGTGGGCGAAAAAAAATGATTAGGATTTATGGACAATACTATTCTCCATCGTTTTCCATCCCCAGAATTTTTAACAGAGCGAGTTGGACCGACTTATGGCCAATTTACTCTTTTGAATTCTCTAGGGGATGAACCCAGATTTCTGGAAAAGGAGTCAACGTGGGCGAAAAAAAATGATTAGGATTTGTGGACAATACTATTCTCCATCGTTTTCCATCCCCAAAATTTTTAACAGAGCGAGTTGGACCGACTTATGGCCAATTTACTCTTTTGAATTCTCTAGGGGATGAACCCAGATTTCTGGAAAAGGAGTCAACGTGGGCGAACAAAAATTATAAAGATTTGTGGACAATACTATTCTCCATCCCCAGAATTTTTAACAGAGCGAGTTGGACCGACTTATGGCCAATTTACTCTTTTGAATTCTCTAGGGGATGAACCCAGATTTCTGGAAAAGGAGTCAACGTGGGCGAAAAAAAATGATTAGGATTTGTGGACAATACTATTCTCCATCGTTCTCCATCCCCAGAATTTTTAACAGAGCGAGTTGGACCGACTTATGGCCAATTTACTCTTTTGAATTCTCTAGGGGATGAACCCAGATTTCTGGAAAAGGAGTCAACGTGGGCGAAAAAAAATGATTAGGATTTGTGGACAATACTATTCTCCATCGTTTTCCATCCCCAGAATTTTTAACAGAGCGAGTTGGACCGACTTATGGCCAATTTACTCTTTTGAATTCTCTAGGGGATGAACCCAGATTTCTGGAAAAGGAGTCAACGTGGGCGAAAAAAAATGATTAGGATTTGTGGACAATACTATTCTCCATCGTTCTCCATCCCCAGAATTTTTAACAGAGCGAGTTGGACCGACTTATGGCCAATTTACTCTTTTGAATTCTCTAGGGGATGAACCCAGATTTCTGGAAAAGGAGTCAACGTGGGCGAAAAAAAATGATTAGGATTTGTGGACAATACTATTCTCCATCGTTTTCCATCCCCAGAATTTTTAACAGAGCGAGTTGGACCGACTTATGGCCAATTTACTCTTTTGAATTCTCTAGGGGATGAACCCAGATTTCTGGAAAAGGAGTCAACGTGGGCGAAAAAAAATTATAAGGATTTGTGGACAATACTATTCTCCATCGTTCTCCATCCCCAGAATTTTTAACAGAGCGAGTTGGAGCGACTTATGGCCAATTTACTCTTTTGAATTCTCTAGGGGATGAACCCAGATTTCTGGAAAAGGAGTCAACGTGGGCGAAAAAAAATGATTAGGATTTGTAGACAGTACTATTCTCCATCGTTCTCCATCCCCAGAATTTTTAACAGAGCGAGTTGGACCGACTTATGGCCAATTTACTCTTTTGAATTCTCTAGGGGATGAACCCAGATTTCTGGAAAAGGAGTCAACGTGGGCGAACAAAAATTATAAGGATTTGTGGACAATACTATTCTCCATCGTTCTCCATCCCCAGAATTTTTAACAGAGCGAGTTGGACCGACTTATGGCCAATTTACTCTTTTGAATTCTCTAGGGGATGAACCCAGATTTCTGGAAAAGGAGTCAACGTGGGCGAAAAAAAATGATTAGGATTTGTGGACGATGGAGAATAGTATTGTCCACAAATCCTTATAATATAGTCGGTCCAACTCGCTCTGTTAAAAATTCTGGGGATGGAAAACGATGGAGAATAGTATTGTCCACAAATCCTAATCATTTTTTTTCGCCCACGTTGACTCCTTTTCCAGAAATCTGGGTTCATCCCCTAGAGAATTCAAAAGAGTAAATTGGCCATAAGTCGGTCCAACTCGCTCTGCTAAAAATTCTGGGGATGGAGAACGATGGAGAATAGTATTGTCCACAAATCCTAATCATTTTTTTTCGCCCACGTTGACTCCTTTTCCAGAAATCTGGGTTCATCCCCTAGAGAATTCAAAAGAGTAAATTGGCCATAAGTCGGTCCAACTCGCTCTGTTAAAAATTCTGGGGATGGAGAACGATGGAGAATAGTATTGTCCACAAATCCTTATAATTTTTTTTCGCCCACGTTGACTCCTTTTCCAGAAATCTGGGTTCATCCCCTAGAGAATTCAAAAGAGTAAATTGGCCATAAGTCGGTCCAACTCGCTCTGTTAAAAATTCTGGGGATGGAAAACGACGGAGAATAGTATTGTCCACAAATCCTAATCATTTTTTTTCGCCCACGTTGACTCCTTTTCCAGAAATCTGGGTTCATCCCCTAGAGAATTCAAAAGAGTAAATTGGCCATAAGTCGGTCCAACTCGCTCTGTTAAAAATTCTGGGGATGGAGAACGATGGAGAATAGTACTGTCCACAAATCATAATCATTTTTTTTCGCCCACGTTGACTCCTTTTCCAGAAATCTGGGTTCATCCCCTAGAGAATTCAAAAGAGTAAATTGGCCATAAGTCGGTTCAACTCGCTCTGTTAAAAATTCTGGGGATGGAGAACGATGGAGAATAGTACTGTCCACAAATCCTAATCATTTTTTTTCGCCCACGTTGACTCCTTTTCCAGAAATCTGGGTTCATCCCCTAGAGAATTCAAAAGAGTAAATTGGCCATAAGTCGGTCCAACTCGCTCTGTTAAAAATTCTGGGGATGGAAAACGATGGAGAATAGTATTGTCCACAAATCCTAATCATTTTTTTTCGCCCACGTTGACTCCTTTTCCAGAAATCTGGGTTCATCCCCTAGAGAATTCAAAAGAGTAAATTGGCCATAAGTCGGTCCAACTCGCTCTGTTAAAAATTCTGGGGATGGAGAACGATGGAGAATAGTATTGTCCACAAATCCTAATCATTTTTTTTCGCCCACGTTGACTCCTTTTCCAGAAATCTGGGTTCATCCCCTAGAGAATTCAAAAGAGTAAATTGGCCATAAGTCGGTCCAACTCGCTCTGTTAAAAATTCTGGGGATGGAGAACGATGGAGAATAGTATTGTCCACAAATCCTTATAATTTTTTTTCGCCCACGTTGACTCCTTTTCCAGAAATCTGGGTTCATCCCCTAGAGAATTCAAAAGAGTAAATTGGCCATAAGTCGGTCCAACTCGCTCTGTTAAAAATTCTGGGGATGGAGAACGATGGAGAATAGTACTGTCTACAAATCCTAATCATTTTTTTTCGCCCACGTTGACTCCTTTTCCAGAAATCTGGGTTCATCCCCTAGAGAATTCAAAAGAGTAAATTGGCCATAAGTCGCTCCAACTCGCTCTGTTAAAAATTCTGGGGATGGAGAACGATGGAGAATAGTATTGTCCACAAATCCTTATAATTTTTTTTCGCCCACGTTGACTCCTTTTCCAGAAATCTGGGTTCATCCCCTAGAGAATTCAAAAGAGTAAATTGGCCATAAGTCGGTCCAACTCGCTCTGTTAAAAATTCTGGGGATGGAAAACGATGGAGAATAGTATTGTCCACAAATCCTAATCTTTTTTTTTCGCCCACGTTGACTCCTTTTCCAGAAATCTGGGTTCATCCCCTAGAGAATTCAAAAGAGTAAATTGGCCATAAGTCGGTTCAACTCGCTCTGTTAAAAATTCTGGGGATGGAGAACGATGGAGAATAGTACTGTCCACAAATCCTAATCATTTTTTTTCGCCCACGTTGACTCCTTTTCCAGAAATCTGGGTTCATCCCCTAGAGAATTCAAAAGAGTAAATTGGCCATAAGTCGGTCCAACTCGCTCTGTTAAAAATTCTGGGGATGGAAAACGATGGAGAATAGTATTGTCCACAAATCCTAATCATTTTTTTTCGCCCACGTTGACTCCTTTTCCAGAAATCTGGGTTCATCCCCTAGAGAATTCAAAAGAGTAAATTGGCCATAAGTCGGTCCAACTCGCTCTGTTAAAAATTCTGGGGATGGAGAACGATGGAGAATAGTATTGTCCACAAATCCTTATAATTTTTTTTCGCCCACGTTGACTCCTTTTCCAGAAATCTGGGTTCATCCCCTAGAGAATTCAAAAGAGTAAATTGGCCATAAGTCGGTCCAACTCGCTCTGTTAAAAATTCTGGGGATGGAGAACGATGGAGAATAGTACTGTCTACAAATCCTAATCATTTTTTTTCGCCCACGTTGACTCCTTTTCCAGAAATCTGGGTTCATCCCCTAGAGAATTCAAAAGAGTAAATTGGCCATAAGTCGCTCCAACTCGCTCTGTTAAAAATTCTGGGGATGGAGAACGATGGAGAATAGTATTGTCCACAAATCCTTATAATTTTTTTTCGCCCACGTTGACTCCTTTTCCAGAAATCTGGGTTCATCCCCTAGAGAATTCAAAAGAGTAAATTGGCCATAAGTCGGTCCAACTCGCTCTGTTAAAAATTCTGGGGATGGAGAACGATGGAGAATAGTATTGTCCACAAATCCTAATCTTTTTTTTTCGCCCACGTTGACTCCTTTTCCAGAAATCTGGGTTCATCCCCTAGAGAATTCAAAAGAGTAAATTGGCCATAAGTCGGTTCAACTCGCTCTGTTAAAAATTCTGGGGATGGAGAACGATGGAGAATAGTACTGTCCACAAATCATAATCATTTTTTTTCGCCCACGTTGACTCCTTTTCCAGAAATCTGGGTTCATCCCCTAGAGAATTCAAAAGAGTAAATTGGCCATAAGTCGGTTCAACTCGCTCTGTTAAAAATTCTGGGGATGGAAAACGATGGAGAATAGTATTGTCCACAAATCCTAATCATTTTTTTTCGCCCACGTTGACTCCTTTTCCAGAAATCTGGGTTCATCCCCTATAGAATTCAAAAGAGTAAATTGGCCATAAGTCGGTCCAACTCGCTCTGTTAAAAATTCTGGGGATGGAGAACGATGGAGAATAGTATTGTCCACAAATCCTTATAATTTTTTTTCGCCCACTTTGACTCCTTTTCCAGAAATCTGGGTTCATCCCCTAGAGAATTCAAAAGAGTAAATTGGCCATAAGTCGGTCCAACTCGCTCTGTTAAAAATTCTGGGGATGGAAAACGATGGAGAATAGTATTGTCCACAAATCCTAATCATTTTTTTTCGCCCACGTTGACTCCTTTTCCAGAAATCTGGACTTATCCATGATTACAGCATTAACATTAGGTCTGTTAAGTAGTTAACATTGTTCTGTTAACATAACAGAATGTGTCTAGGGTTATAAATTTTAAAATTTAACTTCACACACATGACATATGACAGCCCTAAAATTTAGGTTTTTATAAAAATTTTGATGTTTTTTAGCCCATTTTTGGAGTATTTTGCTCATAAATTACCCATTGTCTAACCGATTTGATAGTTTTATATACCGACGTGTTAAGGAAGAATTTTACCATTTACTTAAGTTATATTTATATATAAACATTTATATAAACTTGTAAATATATATTTTAACAAAGTTAATTATAACAAGTAAGAGTGCTTTATTCGGCTGTGCCGAATCTTATATACCCTTCACCATTGCGGGAGCAGAATACAGAGCAACTAGACAAAAACTAAATAATTTTTACATATGTATACATACATATTTACAATACTTTAAACTTCATTATAAATTAAATTTAAAAAGCGAAAACTGGTAAATATTTTTTTTAAATCGTTTTTAGAACATAAAAAAATAAAAATTTTAACAAAAAATTTTCTTTCTTTCTTTGTGGCATGTAAGTATGCGTGCTTAATTTCTTTTATCTTTTTGGGGAGTTTTTAAGTAGCAAAAAAACACAAAAATTCCTAGTTTCGATTTGTTAAAAAAGTTTCGTTAAATAGATGAAATAATAAAGAAGGATGATAACGAAAATCATATTGAGCATTATGCTAGTATATGTAAACAAATGTGAAGGGGGGAGAGACGGACAACCGGATTTGAACTTCGCTTTTCATAAGGACCCAGAATATATATACTTTATAGGGTGTAGGAACAATATTGTAGAAATTACAAACGGAATGACAAAGTTATATATACCCTTTTACCTTCGGTGAAGGGTATAAAAAAAATAATTTTTGGGATTGCAGTATTTTGATCATAACTTAGCCATTTTTAAACCGATTTGAAAGATTTAAATACCGACGTGTTAAGGAAGAAATTTACCATTTACTTGAGTTGTAAAGTTTGGACTCGGATCTATGATTCCCGAAAATGGGTATTTTAATAAAAAAAATTTTATTTTGTCCATAACTTTTTTGCATCTGAACCGATTTTACTGAAATTTTCAGAAAATATTTTCTACTAAAGATTTCCGGTCTTTTGATATATAAGGTGTAAACATCGGTCATATAACAGTGCACAAATTCAGGTTTTTATGAAGTTTTTGATATTTTTTGTACGGGAGGTACCACGCCCACTTCTCCAATCCCGCCCACATTTTGTAGGATGGTGTGTATTGACAACCTAATTGTGTGTACCTAATTTGGAAAATTTGGCTTTGTCCGTTCACCAGATATACAGCAAAAGGTAATAAAAATACAACAACAACAAGGGATTTTTTAAAAAAATTAGAGGTAGTGAGTTTTGATAACTCAGCCATTTTTAAACCGATTTGACAAATTTATATACCGAGGTGTTAAAGAAGAAATTTACCATTTACTTTAGTCATAAAAAATTTTGGTCATAACTTTTTTGTATCTGAGCCGATTTTCCCGAGTTTTTTATAAAATATGTTCTACAAAAAATTTCCGATTTTTAGTGTATAAATCATATCCATAGGACATATGGCAGCCTTAAAATTTAGGTTTTTATACAATTTTTAATTTTTTTTGTATGGGAGGTACCACGCCCACTTCTCCAATCCCGCCCACATTTTGTAGGATAGTGTGTATTGGCAACCTAAATGTGTGTACGTAATTTGGAAACTTTGGCTTTTGCCGTTCCCCAGATATACAGCAAAAAGTAATAAAAATACAACAGCCACAAGGGATTTTTGGAAAAAATTAGAGGTAGTCGTGGTTTTTTGCTCATAACTCAGCCATTTGTGGACCGATCTGGCTGAATTTCAATAGCAAAATTATAATAAGAGTTTTTTTAAGTAGCAAAAAAACACAAAAATTCCTAGTTTCGATTTGTTAAAAAAGTTTCGTTAAATAGATGAAATAATAAAGAAGGATGATAACGAAAATCATATTGAGCATTATGCTAGTATATGTAAACAAATGTGAAGGGGGGAGAGACGGACAACCGGATTTGAACTTCGCTTTTCATAAGGACCCAGAATATATATACTTTATAGGGTGTAGGAACAATATTGTAGAAATTTCAAACGGAATGACAAAGTTATATATACCCTTTTACCTTCGGTGAAGGGTATAAAAAGAGTAATTTTTGTGGATTCAGTATTTCGGTTATAACTCTGCCATTTCTTAACCGATTTGGCAGATTTATATACCGACGTGTTGAAGAAGAAATTTACCATTTACTTTGGTTATAAAGCTTGGACTCGGGGAGATCTATGGTTCCCGAAAGTGGGTATTAAAAAAAAAATTAATTTTGGTCATAACTTTTTTGTATCTGAACCGATTTTCCCGAGTTTTTTATAAAATATGTTCTACTAAAAATTTCCGATATTTTGATATATAAGTCATATCCATAGGACATATGGCAGCCCTTAAATTTAGGTTTTTATAAAATTTTAAATATTTTTAATTAGGCTTAAGTTCATGAAATTTAATTTTTATTAAATTATTTTTATGAAGAAAGGAATTTTACAACTTGAAAATTAATTAAAATTGTTATTGATAATCTTTCATTCTTGACGTGGCTCGGGCTCGAACCCTGGCCGGCAGGCCACCATGACATGTTTCGATCGCAACCACTCGATCCCCTCAGATGGATTTGCCGTCCTACACTCGCAGCCATCGACGACTGCTGACGTCACTAGTCAAACATCAATCCTTAAACCAAATTGTATTTTAACATTTGGTAGATCGAAATTTGCTTTCCTGAATGATTATCCATTTTAATTGATTTTACATGTTTTTTCCTTTACTTCTGTTTTTTCGTACTTTCGTCAAGAATTTTTCTTGAAGTCCAAGTACATTTTTTGTTTTTTCACTTTGTCTTTCTCTTTTCTGTTGACCTTTTTCAGCACAACTTGAAGGACAAATGTACAAATAGAGCTCGTGCCTTAGCTTTAACAATAATTAGTATTGTGGTTATTTTGTTGAACTATTTATGGTTTTTAATCCAAATTTTAAAGTTGTGCTGAAAAAGGTCAACAGAAAAGAGAAAGACAAAGTGAAAAAACAAAAAATGTACTTGGACTTCAAGAAAAATTCTTGACGAAAGTACGAAAAAACAGAAGTAAAGGAAAAAACATGTAAAATCAATTAAAATGGATAATCATTCAGGAAAGCAAATTTCGATCTACCAAATGTTAAAATACAATTTGGTTTAAGGATTGATGTTTGACTAGTGACGTCAGCAGTCGTCGATGGCTGCGAGTGTAGGACGGCAAATCCATCTGAGGAGATCGAGTGGTTGCGATCGAAACATGTCATGGTGGCCTGCCGGCCAGGGTTCGAGCCCGAGCCACGTCAAGAATGAAAGATTATCAATAACAATTTTAATTAATTTTCAAGTTGTAAAATTCCTTTCTTCATAAAAATAATTTAATAAAAATTAAATTTCATGAACTTAAGCCTAATTAAAAATATTTAAAATTTGGATTAAAAACCATAAATAGTTCAACAAAATAACCACAATACTAATTATTTTTATAAAATTTTTAATTTTTTTGTACGGGAGGTACCACGCCCACTTCTCCATTCCCGCCCACATTTTGTAGGATGGTGTGTATTGGCAACCTAAATGTGTGTACCTAATTTGGAAACTTTGGCTCTTGCCGTTCTCAAGATATACAGAAATAAAAAAAATACAACAACAAGGGATTTTTGGAAAAATTTAGAGGTAGTCGTGGTTTTTTGCTCATATCTCCGTCATTTTTGGACCGATCTGGCTGAGTTTCAATAGCAAACTTAAACGGAGTATATGTGACATAAATATACATCAACCTAGTCCACATCATTTTTGGGGTTTTCGGAAAACCCATTTCAACATACACACGGACAGACGGACAACCGGATTTGAACTTCGCTTTTCATAAGGACCCAGAATATATATACTTTATAGGGTGTAGGATCAATATTGTGGAACATACAAACGGAATGACAAAGTTATACATATATACCCTCTTACCTTCGGTGAAGGGTATACAAAAATAAACAAACATTAAAATTAATTATATGTAATTATCTTTGGTTGTTATCTAAACAAATTAATTTTTGTAAAAATTAATATACAAGTTAAGTATTAACGACTTAAGATTATATCAAAAAGTTCTTAAAAATTTCTGAAAATAAAAGATGTTCATATTTCCTCCGAACAACTTCGCACTACTTGTATTCCTCGATTTAGGTGAATCGTATATTGAAACATCCTTAATGTTTTCTTTCACCATTATGAAAGCTGCTATTGTATAAGTATTGATTCGGTTACGATGATCAGTCTTAGTAAGTTTTAGTACATTTTGGACACAGATTCAAAAGATACGAAAAATGTCAGGATTATACATGGTACGTGAAGCCACCAAAAGATACGAAAAATGTATCTTTCGTATTCTAATGGCAACACTGTGCTTCTCTTTAGCTCTTTCGTAGCAAATTTTTTAAGAACAAGCACATTTACTACTACTATTTACTTTTATTTACCACTACTAATTGTTGCAAACTTTAAATATTTAAGTATCAGACAGTAATTACTGTCTGATTTAGGAAAATTTAAACAAAATTTCGTGTGAGAAATTATATTGAAAACAACAATTAAAAACGAAAATTTGTTTGTGTTTTCAATATAATTTCGCACACGAAATTTAATTAAGAATAATTTAATTTATTAAACAAACCTACATATAACAAGCAATACAGCTAGCAATTTAATTTAATAAATTAAAAAAAAAATTTGATCGTAGTATATGAATTGAGGAACTTAAATCGCCAACTTTGCACATGTAAATATTGCTTTAATCGCATCCATTTTACACAGTCAAAGCCCTAGTATATGCTTAAGTTGGCTTAAGAAACTGTGCGAATACATGTAAATTATATGTGACAAGCCATGTTAAACTTAAGGAAATTTTTTGTTAGGTTAAATGAATCAGTTATTTGCTCAAGCAAAGCAAAGTGCGAAAAGGATCGCACTTTTCGTACGGAATCAAATGTTTTTTTAATTTTGTTCTGGTTTGTTTAAATGCATTAATTATTAACAGAAAATTAAG
Organism: Pollenia angustigena; assembly: GCA_930367215.1. Classification (NCBI taxonomy): domain Eukaryota; kingdom Metazoa; phylum Arthropoda; class Insecta; order Diptera; family Polleniidae; genus Pollenia; species Pollenia angustigena. The sequence goes on from OV884058.1 coordinate 192,267,516, forward strand.
CAAGCTTATGCATATTATATCGGGTGATTTTTTAGCCATTATCTTTTTGGCAACACTGTTTTAAACAGCTGACGCACGTTTCGTGTTTTGTTTCACTGCCAAACATCTTCAGTTTGGTCTATAATTTAACCATGAATCGTCTTACAAACGAACAACGCTTGTAAATTATTGAATTTTATTATCAAAATGCGTGCTCTGTTAAGAAAGTTCATCGTGCGCTTCTTGTGTTCAGCGACGAAGCTCATTTTTGGCTCAATGGGTGGGTACGTTAATAAGCAGAATTGTCGATTTTGGAGTGAAGATCAGCCAGAAGCATTGCAAGAGCTACCAATGCATCCAGAAAAAGTCACAGTTTGGTGCAGTTTATGGGCTGGTGGCATCATTGGACGGTACTTCTTCAAAGATGATGCGAATCGTAACTTCACTGTGAATGGTGAGCGCTACCGTGAGATGATATCCAACTTTTTTTTTGCCCAAAATGCAAGAGCTTGACTTGCATGGCATGTGCCACACAGCACGCTTCACAATGGACTTATTGAGAGGCGAGTTCGGTGAAGATTTATTTCACTTTCGGGACCGGTCAATTGGCCGCCTAGATCTTGCGATTTAACGCCTTTAGATTCTTAAAAAATCACCCTTTAGTAAGGTTTTTAATGCTACACGAATCTTATGATAATGTCAGCACAAGGAAGTTATTAATTTCTTAATAACATTTTATAAAGCGTCTACGATTGCGATTTAAGGCTCAGTTAGCCAGGAGTAACAGTAACTTAACCTTGCCGTAAAAATGTAAGACCAATCTATTTCTTACAGATTGTGACGTAACATCTTACTGCTAACTATAATCGTTCTAATTGCTTTACATACAACAAAATGAAGCAGCTGATTTGCAACGTTACTGTTACTCCCGGCTTACTGAGCCTTAAGTCTGATATAACATCTGAGAGGAAGTCGACAAAATGAGAGCACACATTTCTTCATGTTAATCACAATATTTGGTAATGGGAACACCAGTGTGGTCCACGTTTGTTTGTCCATTTTTCAAAGTGAATTCGAAAGTAAATGAATGGCCTAATTTGGTTCCTTTGTATAACATTTTATATGAAATTTGGTGCCGATTGAATAAAGAAAAGTTCAGGCGGAAATCGATTGAAACTTTGAATAGTGACTTTTTTTTTAGTTTTTTTTTAAAGTATTTAAATGTCGTAAAAGTTATATTTTAGATGATAAATTAATCGAAATGTAAATACAATTATGTTTTCAAAAAGGTATAAAAACCTTTAAAAATAGCCCAGCAATAAGCCATGCCCCAGACCATTCGTAGGCAAATTATTACTTGACCGAGAAATTCAAGACTTTTGAAATTATTGTCTGTATTGCAATTTTTTAATTCAAATGAGTCAAATTGTGAGATGTTGAAAAGGGGGGGTTTTTTAGATGGCGTTAACCCGTCCTTAGGTGATGTTAAAAACGAACAAAAAAATTTTTTTTTGTTAAAATGCTTTTTTGACCGTCTTTTACTCAATGCAAATGGTGAAACTTTGCAGGCATGCATATTCCCGATTGTAATACACGAAAACATGGGCGTAGCCATGATAAAATCTAGGGGGGGGGCAACATTTTTAAAACTTTTTCTTAAGCTTCACTTCGGAAAATCAAATCTTGTAACGTTAATTTAAACGCCTTATACTCAATGCAAATGGATGAAACTTTGCAGGTATACATATTGCCGATGACAATACACGAATACATGGGCGTAGCCAAGAAAAAATCTAAGGGAGGGGGGGCAAACATTTTTTTGTTTGGTAAAATGCTTTTTTGACCGCCTTTTACTCAATGCAAATGGATGAAACTTTGCAGGCATGTATATTCCCGATGACAATACACGAATACATAGGCGTAGCCAGGATAAAATCTAGGGGGGACAAAATTTTTAAAACTTTTTCTTTAGCTTCACTTCGGAAAATCAAATCTTGTAACGTTAATTTATTACTTATTAAATCTCCAATTTAAATTTTTAAAAAGTTTTTATTCAACAAAATCGAAAAAATTGAGAATTTCAAACCAGGCACTTGTTTAAAACACATAAGAAAATTAAGATAAAAAATTTTTGAAATATCCCCCGGTACACTTGGGTATAGCACCGATTGGTTTTTTATGGATTTCGAGGAAAATTCTTTTTTTTTTGCACAAAATTGATTAATTGTGTAACTTTTTTTTTTATTAAATTCTATGTAGTTATTGTAGTTTTTTAAAATCGAACCACGCAAAAGGTCAAATGACAAGGTCAAAGGTAAATTTTTCGAAATTTTTTGTATTTATATTTTTATGAAAGTTGATTTAACTATTTTCTGCCATTGGTAATTAATTAGAGTTGTCAAAACCGATTTCCGAAGAATTTGAAGAATCGATTTTTTTCCATTTTTCCGGTTTTTTAAGACCGGTTGTTTAAAAAAGGCCGGTTTTCGAAGTATTCGAGAAATCGGTTTTATGTTCTCGAATAATCGGCTTTTTCTTATATTAAATAATTGAATTATCTTGCATTCGATGACATTTTTTAGTAACCACTTTCATTATTCACAACAGTATTTTAATTGTTGTCACCATACATAACATATTTATCACAGGACCAAGCTATTGAACTTGCAGAAGAATTCTACTACACTAACTTTTTTTTGTGATTGCCAGCAGTATGAGTTAAGCGACAGTTCTAACTTTGGCTTTGGTTTCTGGTGTACAACCCAACTCAGTGGAGTTGAAATTAAAACTACTGCTAGTGTTAAGTTGTAAATTTTTGATGCTTTTGTAAATCGCACTTAAAAAAAGAGTTGAAACCCATAATACAAATCTGCAACATTTCAACTGAACCAGAGTTGAGTTGTAAACCGTAATAGAAGTATAACCGCTTAATAACAACTCAAAAAATTAAAACCCAAGATAAAAGGTCAAAAACAGTTAATAAAAGTGACTTAAAAGAGTATTTTGACTACAGAGATTCCTTTTTTTAAAAGATCTTTCAAATTAGATCTGCTTTACATGGCATTACTGACAATTAAATCAATCTCAACAATTAGTGAAAGTTTTTTGCAGTATTGTCCTCTATAAATACTTTGTTGGGAAATCGAATGCCCCCAACTCATTTGACTTCTACACCTTTTCCAATTTTAATTCAGAAAGCGTCAACTGCTATTTAGATTAGTCAGTTTTAATTAAGAAAGCGTCACTTGTAAATCAGAAAACAAAGAAATTTTATTAACTTCTATTTATTTTTGTTTTATTATAATAAAAAAAAGCCAAATAGGTAGATATTCGCAAATAATTCTTTGTATTTTTATTATATTCTGAATTACAATTGACGCTTTCTGAAATACAATCGATAATTTCTGATTTACAATTGACGCTTTCTGAATTACAATTAACTTATCTAAATTTCTGAATTACAATTGACTAATCTGAATTACAATTGACGCTTTCTGAGTAACAACTGGAAAAGGTGTAGATAATTGTTTTTTTTTATTTTCTCTATTTTAAACCTACTTCTTTTAAGCTAATAAAAATAGTATAATTAAACAAGGGTATGGTATGTTTTGAGGATTTTAAGGAATATCTAAGTAGGAAAATGTTTGCATTTGTAGCAGCTCTAGTAAAAAACACGATGAGTAAATTTAAAAACCCGAAAACTTCGTAATTCGGGCAAACCAGTGCCCACCGGACCGATATTTTTTAGTGTTACATCAGAACAAACGCATAATGCCCTCTCCACTATTGTGGTGTGGGTATAAAAACAAATATATTTTTGTTTTATTAAACAGATCTCTATTTAAATCTAACTTACATTTTATGTTAGGTATATTACCTAACATGTATTATACGTTTTAGTTCTGAAGTACATATGTACGTACAAATTTTTGTTTTAATTTTTATTAAATAAACTAGCTGACCCGACAGAAGTTGTTCTGTCCAAATTAGGAAAAATGCTTTCGTTCGATTTTTAAAATTAGTTAAAAAGATACGGACATTTGAAAGAAAAATTAGTCAAATCGATGGTGCCGTTTTCTGAAAGTGGGCGTTAAAGTGTTCGGTGCAAAAGCAAAAATCGTCCAAATCGGTCAAGCCGTTCTCAAGTTATGCGCTTAATATAAAGTAAGAAGCAGCAAAGAGTGGTGGAAATTATCTAATGATCTAAAATCTTGCCCTCATTCTATTCGTGGTGATTTGTGTGCTGACGATTTTCTACAACACTTTAGAAATATATTACAAAGTTCTAATTCCATAAGTACGTTTCACTGGTGCATGCCTTACAACACGGATGCCTTTCTTGATTCTCCAATTGAACTATGTGAACTCTTTTCGGTTTTAAAAGGATTAAAAGACAACAAATCTCCTGGCTCGGATGGCATTAGTTACGAGTTTTATAAATATGCTCCAGTTAATTTTATTAAAGAGGTGCTATATGTTCTAAATGTTATATTTCTTAAAGAAAATATACCGTCTACTTTCAAAACTGCAGTTCTCATCCCATTATTTAAAAAAGGAGATCCTAACTGTCCATCTAACTACCAGGGATTATCTTTAATAGATACTTTATGCAAAATCTTCAACAGCATCCTTTTGAACCGTATTACCGATTGGATCAATAAAAACAATATTTTAAATGAATACCAAGCGGGTTTCAGGAAGCAATATTCTACCATCGACAATATTTTCAACCTTATCAATATCGTTCATTTAAACAAATTAAATGGCAAATATACCTATGCGTTCTTCGTCGATTTTTCATGCGCATTTGATTCGATTCCCAGGAATTCTTTGTTTTACAAATTATCTTGTATGGGATTGTCCTCAAAATTAATAAGATTACTTCAGCACTCATATGATAAGACTACTAGCAAGATATTGTTTGGAAATACGTTCTCTGATTCCTTTGATGTTAAGCTGGGTGTCAAGCAAGGGTGCATATTAAGCCCAATACTGTTTGCGCCATACTTAAATGACCTTGCCGATATACTCCCTGGTGGAATAAGTGTTGACAACATCGAGATAAAAATTTTGCTTTATGCTGACGACATTGTCATACTTTCTGACTCGCCGCGTGGTCTGCAGACTATGATTGACTCTCTTTACGTGTACTGTAACTTATGGCATCTAAAAGTCAATCTGACAAAATCGAAAATAGTTGTTTTTCGCAGCGGAACAAGGTTACCCGAAACCCTAACCTGGACTTTTGGAGAAAATGTGGTGGAAATTGTAAATTCATATAAGTATCTTGGAATTGAACTCAGTTACAATTTATCATTTAAGAATCATTTATCAAGCAAATTATCCACATCAAAAATGGCTTTGTGTTCTTCGTGGTCTAAATACATAAACCACCCAAAAATATCTAATACAAATAAACTTAAAATCTTTAGTGCTGCTTTGCGTTCTATTATGTTTTACGGTGCCAAAAAAAATGTTAAATTTACCTATCAATACCCCAAACTACATGCTATTATTAGAAACCGGATTAAACTCTTTATATGTCGATACATTAAATCTGCATTTTAATTATTTAAACAAAGTACTGAATATGCCTTTTAGTAGATTACCTCGCCAACTTGCGGAAAAAATAATTGATAAACATACTTTTTGGGCTGAAGATTGGACGAATTTGTGTAGTAAAATAAACTTTGTTCCGGCAAATACTTCCGATATACTCAGCAAACACTGCAAGTCAATTCTTCCCCTCGTTGTTTCCTATGAAAAGCAAGACTTAATCACTGCAGCAAGAAATTCTCAATTCCACGACTTATACTCACAGTTAAATTACTCTCCATTGCAAATCGCTATCTCTAATCTATCATCTCGTGCTATAAGTATCCTAATTAGAGCAAGAGGAGGTCTGCTAGACATAAATTCTAGACCTTTCAGAAGTACAACGGTCGGTTTATGCACACTTTGTAACCTCGATGCTACAGAAAACACACTTCATTTTATTGGCATTTGTCCTATCTTTAACGGATACAGACGTAAATACTTCAACAAAAAAATCCTTAACTTATCAGAAGTCTTAAGCATCCTTAATGGTCAGTCCTGTAATTTTAAAAGTCTTGTGAATTATTTAGACTCCTGTTTAAAATACAGAAAACTGTTACTTCATGAATTTGTATAGCTTTAGATGATACCCTAAAATAATAACATTTGTGTAATGTAGTTTTTTTTAATTATTTTTCTCATGTATTTTAACAGCAATTATTTTGCCATCCTGGCTCACAACTACAAAGTTAAGCCAGTAATAGATATTTATCTATAGTCAAATGCATTTTGTAAATAAATTTAGTTTAATTTTTGTAAAATATGTATAATATATCTATTAAATTAATAAAAAAAATAATAAAAAGTGGGCGTAAAAGTAGGCGTGGTACATTTTTCTTTCGATGGAAAACGTAAAATGGATTAATACGAATATTTAAAAGAAAAATTAGTCAAATCGATGCAGCCGTTTTTTGATTTTAGGTAAATCGAAAAAAGTGGGCGGTGCAAAATTTTCTTTCCGGAAAAACCTAAGTTGGACCATGGCGATCATTTTAAAGAAAAATCGTCACAATTATATAGATGTCAGTGGTGGTACAATATGAAAATTGGATTTTGCCACGCCCCTCCGCCCGCAGACCGAAAATCAAAAATCAGTCTTCACAGTGTCACCCGCCTGAATATTCTAAAGATTTCCTGAAAATTTCATCAAAATCGGCCCAGCCGTTTTAGAGTCCATACGCTACATACATACATACATACATACACACATCCTATTTTATATATATAGAAGATAATTAAAAAAAAACCGAAAACCCGATTATTCGAAACCGGGTTTTTGTTACAAAACCGAAACCGATTTTTTCAGAAGTCGCTTTTTTGAAGTATTCCAAAACCGGTTTTTTGGAATATACGAATATTTGACAACTCTAGTAATTAATATTTTAAAAGAAAAAATCGAAATTAACACTTTTATATGCTTGGGATCAAAAATGACCCAATACTTTTTTAAGTTAAAAACGCAGTTTCATTAAAATATTTGCATAATCAAAGTACCAATTTTTAATAATTAATAGATAAAATTATAGATCTGAAAGCACAAGATTATGAATAGGGCTATTTTTTTTTATTCACTTTTCACACAGGGAAAGAAGTTTATTTTCTAAAGAAATTAATTTCGTTTCTTAAAACAAGAAAATCTATAATAATTTCTTGATTTTAACTTATTTCGTTCGTATTAAGTAAAATTTTCATATATTTACAATAAGTAATTTTTTGGCTTGGACGAGATCATGAATATTAGCTTACTTCAAGTCATATTTCCGGCGAATTTGTAAATAATTCTTTCCGTGCAAGATTGACACTTTTTATAACTTTTATTGATGGTAAAAGGGTAAATATAACTTTGTCATTCCGTTTGTAATTTTTACCATATTGATCATAGACCCTATAATTATATATTCCGGATCCTTATGTGATGAGAAGTTAAAATCACGATGTCCCTCAATCTATCCGTTAAAATGGTTTGCCCGAAGACCCCAGACATGGTGAAAACTAAATATGTATGTCACTTATAGTCCGCAATTGTTTGCTATTGGAATTCTGCCTAATCGTTCCACAAATGGCTGAGCAATGAGAAAAAAAAAAACCGCAAATGCCTCTAATTTTACCCATTAATCCATTGTTTTAATTTTTATATTTCCAAATTAGGTACAAGCATCTTGCTTATGAATAGAGAACATCAGGCAGGAGCGGAAAAGTGGGCATGGTACAACATAAGTACGGCAATAGAAAAATTCTTTAAATTGAGTTAACATATATAAATATCTGGGGTATCAATACACAACCTTTCTAAAAATATCGGTGGGATTGGAGAAGTGAGCGCGATACTTCCCGACAAAATTTCGTTCGTTTAACTTGCATTTAAAACAAAAACAATATATTAAAATTTGTTTTTGTCTTATGGTGTTTTATTTTCTACAAAAAGTGTGAAAATTTATTTCAAAAAAATGCAATTTGGTGTCTGTTTCTTAAAAATTTTGCTCTCGAAAAGGGTGGCTTGTTTTATTCGGCTCCACGAAAAGCCCCCCAACGAAATAACGCCCAGGAAATAGCCCCCAATGAAATAATCCCCAAAAAATAGGAAATAACACCCAAAAGCAGTGAATGAAATAACATCGAAAAATAAATGAAATAAACCCCAAAACGAAAACGAAACAACCCCCAATATTTTGATGTTATTTCATATGAAATAACACCCAATGATGAAAATGAAATAACCCCCAATGAAATTAACCCCATCATAAAAGAGTCAGTTTCACCAAGGATTTCATGAAGTCAATATGGACCAACAGCAAAGTCGCAAAATTATTGAAATGAATCGTGTGGAGGCCCGCAGGCGTCTTCTTAATAATAAGGATATATTCGGTTTAAAAATATTGCTGTAGTTATTTTACCCGCCCGTAGATCCTTGTAGCCCTGCTCTATTTTTGCAGTTCGGAAGACAATTTGCCTTCTACGTTTGGCCTTTACACGGGGGGGGGGGGGGGGGGGGGGGGGGTGCTTTTTAACCATGGGAGGTAAGGCCATAATGGCTTTATTGCTCAATTGAATGGGTAATAAAGCCGTTATGGTCTTATCGCCCAATCATTGAGAGGTAAGGTCATATTTAAAATTTTGCGAAATGAGAGATATAGCCATATTTTTTTTCACAAATGAGAGACAAAGCCATACTTTTCCAGAATAGTGTTACGCATGGTGTCAACATTCTGTAAAAGGGAAAATCCTTAGTTATCATGGAAAAACATTTTTTTATTCTTGTGACGCACGCAGGAAAACTTCATTCAGCGAAGCCACCTGCCGCGTCCTACTGGAGGAAAAAATCCCTAAGCACGGCCGCAGGCCGTCACGCAGAAAAACTTAAGTATGCGAATCCAGATTTCAATACTTAACTTTGGTGTTAAAAATGAAATAACCTCCGAATTAAAAATGAAATAACACCCAAATTAAACACGCTATGAAACAAGCCCCGAATTTTAAAAATTTGTTGGGTGTTATTTCATAATTTGAAAACCCCAAATGAAGAATGAAATAATTCCCAAAAAAAATGAAAAACGGCCCAAAAATATTGGGAGTTTTTTCATATGAAATAACACCCAAAAATGTATGAAAAAAAATTGGGGAATATTTCATTTCTCGTTTGGGCATTATTTCATTGGGGGGCTTTTCGTGGAGCCGTTTTATTCTACAAAACTCACCCTTTTCGGGAGCAACATTTTTAAGAAACAGACACCAAATTGCATTTTTTTTAAATAAAATGTCACATTTTTTTGTAGAAAAGAAAACACCATTAAATGTAAGTTAGTCGAACGAAGACTTCGTACGAAATCGAGGAACAGGCAGTTAAAAGCTTTGCAAAATTTAGCCCATTAGATTAACAAAATGTCTTCAAAATCGGCGTATAATTTACAATAGATTCTATATGAAGCCCGTTTTCGAAAATCTTCTTAATAGGCCATAACAATATTGTGGTGAAATTTTGTAGAGAGCTAGTGTATCAGCGCCGAGGTTCGCAGTTCGATACCAACCAGAGACTCTGGTTTATTTCCTGCAGACAAGCGTAGAGCTTCGCGGGATTAGCGTAGGGAATTAAAAAAAAAAGTATAAAACAACTCAAGACACAAGTCTCACATAGTTTTCCCGTCCCGAGAATTCCCTGGAACAAGCTCTAGTTAAAAATTTCATAAAAATGCAACTACGTGTTGTCCAGCGCTACCAAGTTAAGATGATTGAAAACAGCTGATAATGTTTAATCCAACCTAGCATTTTGTATCATAATCGAATCTTTTAGGAATCAGCTTCACGATAACCGCATATTTTCTCACAACGAGAGTATCATTTATGATCGTGAATGGTACCCTACCAATGAATCACCTCAAAGAATCTTTTGTGATGCATCATTTTCTATTTATTTTTGGGCAATTTAATGGTTGTTTTTATAATCAATAGTGAGCATTTTTTGGCTAATTGTTTAATTGTAAATTATAAGTTTTCGATTATATTTTAATCCAAATTTGGTAGATCGAAATTTGTTGTGAATGATTGATATTTGACTATTGACTGCCAGCCGTCGTCAATGGCAGTGAGTGTCAAGTGGCAAAGATCTCTGATAAGATAGTGTGGTGACTACCGAAACATGTCAGATCAATCTGTCAGTGAACGTGGGTTCAATTCCAGCGTCAGTCAAGAATGGAAAATTATCACTAAATTTTAATTCATTTAATTCATAAAATATTTTAATGAAAATTAAATTAAATGAACTTTAGCCTGATTAAAATATTAAAAATTTTGATTAAAAACCATAAACATTTCTATGAAATAATGATAATTAGTGTTATATTTTTCTCCGATAAAAGCAGCACGATTATAGGGGTTGTATTGAAAACAAAAGCCCGATAGCTTTCTCGTCGGAAACATTTTCATTTTAATAAGAAAATAACTTTTGGGCTTCCTTTTTAGCCAATCTTTTAATATATTTGGCTGACAAATTCAAAATATTTAAAACTAATTAAAAATCGTTATTTTAACATATCAAAGAATCTTTTTTCAATCGTTCAAATGATAAGTCATCACCAGGGCAAGGGACTTCATGCAAATGCATGTTTGTTGTCGGTACTCTGAGACCCACCTAAAGTTAATATCTTTCGTCATATTTTGTTATAAATTCACATTTTTCGTCATATTTTGTTATATTTATAAAAAAAAAAATTGCTCTTTTCTTAGTTTTTTTGTTTAGAAATATCTTTCTGTTCAAGGCGAATTCATTATAAGGTGTAGTCAGTGAATCAGCTGGTTATAGTTGTTTCAGCCCTGAAGCTGTCATAGTCAAAATAGTATGGGGAAATCTGCTAACTTCGACATTTTCAAGGAGCAAAAACAACATGTTGGTGTTTGGTACTGAATTACCTACATTTTATTATAAATTCACCTTGTTTCTTTCACTTTTAAAAAGTAGCACATACAAAAATTATACAATTTGTATAATTGTGCACATAATTGTAGAAGTAACAATAGAACAGTTTTTGACATTTCATTTTGTTCGCGGTTTTTTTTACTTGAAGAAGCAACAAATAAAAATAATGTTCGGCGAAGAAAAAATAGAACTCAACATAATATTTTTGATTTACGGTGTAAGAAGTATGACCTAAAATCCAAAATGTATTAATAAAATAAATTGTTTTTAAGGAAACAAATGCCAAAAGAAAAAATATCAAAAAATAATCTTTTAAATAAGTGTGTTTTTGAGTCTTCAAAATAGAGGGAAAAGTACTTTTTTGCAAAATTTACAAAAAGGTTTTTCATTTAAAAATTTCCAGTAAATCAGCACCTTCAAAGCCAGAAACACAAATATTTATGATTTATGAAAACGTTTCGCAAACTTTAATTTAAAGAAAATCAACTTTTGGGGATAAGACTAGCAAATTTAGTTTTGAATTGTATACTGCTCTGGTGTCTGCAGATATACCTCTATATTAGCTAATCAACCAAAATTATAGAATTTTTTTAAACAAATATAACAATGAAACCATTCCTACGGAAACAACCCTTGTAAAAACTTATATCGCCAAGTTGTACACTATACAACTATGTTACATTGTTGAAAGAATTAAGTGACATCATTTGTGGCTGTCTATTGACGAAGCAATGGACACTGAAGGACGTTTCGTTGTCTACGTAATTGGGATCTTGAATGCAGAAGAAGATCTTGAATGCAGAAGAAGAACAGAGTAAACACAAATTTTTGTTAAATATTGTAAAGTTGGAAAAGGTGGATCGTGCTTCAAAAGCTCGAACTTTCAAAGATTCAATTCCTCTTTTAGAATCCTTTAATAAAAATAAAATTTTGCTCTACTTGACCTTTTTTTTAAGATATCTTACTCAAAAATGTTACATGTCACATGCTAAGCTCATGCCATGCATGCAAGTTTTTAAAGTCACCTTTGCGTTTCAACCATGTATAACAAGATGGGGTACCTAGTTGCAGGCAGTTGAGTATTCTGCCAAAAATTTTGAAGAATTAAAAGATGTGGTAAATAATTTTAACGAAAATAATGCAGTCGCGATAAAAAAGTAAACAATATTTTAAACGTACCTAATATAAAGGCTCAATTAGAATTTATACACTCAAACAAAGGGTTCTAGTCGAGACAATAACCGAACTTCAGGGGTTTAAATCATTGTACACCTCAGTTAAACTCGTTGATGACGCTGTCATTAAAATAAGAAAAGTAGAAAGTCAAATCGGCGAAAAAATAAAAGCCAAAATTATGCAGTTTTAAAAGAGAATGCCGGATTTAAAAAAGTTAAAGAAATTGGTAATATTTTTAATTTACCTTCCAGTAATGAAAAAATTTTAGACAATGAATATTCTACAAAGGAGTTGACCACTTTTAAATATCCACCTATTACATCCGTTGATGTCGAACGAACATTTTCAATGCTTAAAACTGTTTTAAGATCAAATAGAATCAGTTTTACATTTGATAACTTAAAAAAAAAACTTATTTATTTATATATGTAAATATATCTTTATCTACTACTACTTTTTAAACTATGTTTTAAGTTTTTAAAACTGAATGAAATTTATTTGGGTCGATATCATGAATTGACTACAATCGAGGATTGAAAACGGCCAAGTGCGAAAATGGGTTTAAATAATTATTTTTCGGTTGATACTGCTTTATAAGACCTTTTTATATATTAATAAGCAATGGGCCATGTATATTTAAGGATTTTAATGATTTTTGCACCCCACGGGAATGACAATAGTCCAACGGAAATGATATTTGTGCGGCACGGTAATGACTGAGCAGCATGGTAATGACTAGAGTTGTCAATTATTCGCCTTTCAGCTTTGTTCGAATAATTCTAATAATTGTTTTTGTTCGTTCGATCAAACGATTAAATCTGAAAAATTATTCGATTAATCGATGAGAATAACGAATAAAAATTTTTTAAATAAGATACATCCGTCCGTTTACAACTATGGAAAATCTTCCATTTTCTTCTTTGGTTTTTCTCAAATCCACTATGACTTCTTATATTTTTGATGCGTACAACTTTTCATCTTAACTCCATAAAGGGGTTGTAGACCTTCCATCTTCAGCCAAACTTCTGCGTACAATTTTTTCTATATAACAACCGCTGTCTGTCTTAATGCATTTTTCCATTGGAACAAGTTCGGCATTTTTTGATGTCGTTGGATTATCTTATACTATATCGTTTTCAATGGTAATATTGTATCACTTATACTATGTTCACACTTGGGTTCCTAAACGCGTTTAAGCAACTCGAACGTGATTAAGTTCTTATCACATCAAAATCCATGATTAACCATATATTGAAGTGCTTTGTTAATCACTTCGAATTGACGTGATTACAACTAAATCACTTCATTAATCACATCGAATCAATCGGTCACCATGAACGTACCCCTTACGTGTACAACTCACCACGATCTCTTTTTAATGTTTTTATTTTTCCTTAAATAATTCATAAATTTTTACAATTGTAATATGTTTAAAATAATCTTCTGATAACTTTGACCATATTTACATTATGCAATTAATGCCGCAACTTTCGCATGCAACTTTTTGTTTGTTAGCAAGAGGTGTAGGAAAGAAAACGGGGTTGAAAAAGTTGAAAAAATGTATGAAAAAAATGTTAATGTAAATGTGAAAAGAGTTTCGTAGCAACTTCTTTAAAAGAAAATAGAAAAAAAACTCGGCGTTAATTGCATAGTCTAAATGCGGTCTTTGTAAAAGTATTTGTATCAATTTTTAAAACTTTAAAGAAATATAAATTTGTTTGTTGTGTTTTTTTTTTATCAACTGTCATCTTTATCATCTTAAATGTAATGTGAGCGGCTCTGATTAACTTAATCAACATTTTGCTCAAACGCGTTTAAAAACTCAAGTGTGAACATAGCATTACGCAAATGGCAAAGTTATATATAATTTACAAAATATATATGTATAATACAATAACAGCTCTGTATTTTTTAGCTTTTTTTATTTCTAAGTTTTTCACCCGAGAGTGAAAGATCCCATTTCTTGAAAATTTTTTGATTTAAACAGAAAACAGCTGTTACAATTGTTGGTCAAAGATTTGTTTAATAAGAGCATAAAATACATTTTTGAAATACTTTAAATACTCAACACGGTTTTTGCTTACTAAACATTGGGATTAATTACAATCAGGACTATATCTGCAATATTTTTTACCTTTCCTACATTTTGTATAAAATCGCTAAAAACGTATGAGCATAAATTAAATTCTAAGCTATTATTTCTTATGTCTTTTATTATAAATTTATGTTTTAATAAAAAAAAATTGTTCGATTAATCGACATAATTTAATCGATTTATTCGTTATTCGAAAATCGGCAATTTAAAATTATTCGAACAAGAGCTTGTTTTTGTTTGATCGATTAATCGAATTAATCTTAATCGGTTGACAACTCTAGTAATGACGTTTTATCATGTATTGCAGCTAAATAAAACACATACAGCAATTTATGGAAACACATTTAATAAAATGCATACGTTATGTCCATTCTTTGGATTATAATTCCAGGTGTACTTTTTAAGTTTGGGGAACATCAAATTTCTTAAATAATTACCATAGATTGAATAATCTCAAATATACATTGAAAAGGTAATTCCCGTGTTCCTTTTGTCATTACCGTGGTTTAGATTATTCCCATGGTAATGACTGCACGGTAATGATGGAAACGTGAGTATTCTTGGATTTAAATGTGAAAATCTTCAAAAATTTTTATAAAACATATTAGAATCTAATAAAGACTTAAAAAATTAACAAACCAATACAACGAATTTGGAAATTATAATATAAATAACGGAAAAATATACTTACCACGGGAATGACAAAATTTCAGGAACATGCGCAAAAAACACTAAACACTTCAAAAGCTCTCAAGCAACTGACTACATTTTTCACTTCTGTCAATACACTTTAAAACTAACGGGAATTGTCGTTACATTGACAGTTAACACCTAACCAAAAAACCGGTTTAAAGGATTTTTTTTAATAAACAAATTGGCCCACGGGGAATGACGAAAAAAATTAGCCACGGACTAAAATGTCTCAAAATCATAAGTTTTAAAATAAAATTATATTTATGAAATTAAAATTAAGTTGGTTTATTCTTCTCGAATAACTTGACGTACTTCATTTATAATATATATTTTGAGATACTAATCAAAATCTGTGCTTTTTGAACACAAAACGTTTGGACGCACACCATGGTAATGACGATTTGCACCGTGCGACCAAATTTGTTCATAAAAATATCTAAAATCTTTTATTTTGATTTCCGAGCCTCGTTGAAGGAGATTTTGTTTTATTTAATCCTGTTCTCAGAATTTTAATTTTGTAATATTTTTAATACAAAATGCGTCGGGCCACAGAATGTAGTCATTTCGTGATATCGACCCATTTATGTTTTTTTTGTGTTAAATATGGTTATTTTGATTTGATAGTGTTTTGCTTAGAATGGTTGACATTCCGAGCTATGATCACTAACAATGCAATGCTAAAAACCCTATGTTGTTTCTGTTGTTTTTGGATTGTTGTAGTGTCGACACCACCTGTAGTTGAATTCGCCTTGGTTAAACTGATCAAATATTGTAAAAGTAATATGTATTTATTATAGAGCTGAAAAGTTTGTATGTTTATATGTTTGTAAGAGGTAATCTCCGGAACGTCCGGTCCGATTTAAAAAAGTTCTTCAACAAAATTAAAAATGGAACCTTCTAACGGACATAATCTATAACGAGTTTCACTAAAGTGCTTAGGATAGCGTCCAGGGGCGCTAAACCTCCGATACTCAGAAAATATTAATTATCGTTTAAGAAGAGATCTAACCTTACTCATATCTCCAAAACTAAAAAAGACAGAAAAAATATAATAGTTATAGTTCTTCTTAGGAAAAATAAGCGGACAGGTGTCTGGTACTTTTTTGAAATTCAGTTCTTTTAGGGAATAAACGGGTAAAACCTGAGTTTTGCTATTTTTTTTCTTCAACCCGTCTATTTATTTAACCAATGAACGTTAAAGTAAACATTATATTACATTCAAAACTTATCTAAAAAATACAAATATGAATTCGGTACTTTTTAGAAATTTGAAAGTTTTAAGGGTAAGCATTGTTGGTACTTTTTTAGAAAGTATGTTTCTCCATTATTTGGCTTATATGTATACATATTAAATAGGCTCCCACTACAATACTGAAATTTTTTATAAATACTTCAATTGGGAGAAGAAAAGTACCAAAAAGGTGAAATACGGAAAATTAAATTTATTTCTTAAACTTTTTGGTTCTATAACTGGTACTATTTTTAATAACCGTTAATATTGGACCTAGAAACATAAAATTCAACACGCAATATCCTGAGCGATAAGACTCTATGTTGGAACTTTTTGAATTTCTGTTAGTATTGGACTTAAAACATTAAATTAAACATGCAAGGTCCTGAGTGGCTGAGAATCTGACACAGGGCTTTTTGGTAGTTATTTCTTCTTTAACTGGTACTTTTTTAATTGTCGTTAGTATTCGACCTACAAACATAAAATTAACCATGCAAGCTCCTGAGCGAATGAGAATCTGTAAGAGGAATTTTTTTTTGGTACTTTGTAATTCTCTTACTGATGCTAACTTAGGATAGGGCTTAGGGCCGCTAAGCCTCCTATGTTTAGAAAATATTAATTATCGTTTTAAAAGAGATCTATTGCTTTAGTCTCTGTTCTCAAAAGAAAAAGAAAACCATTTTAACATGTGTTCCAGAACGACCCTTAATGGGTTAACACTGTTATATTTACTATTGTCAATTCCTAACGAATATGCTCTGTCATTTAATTTTCTTTCTACCGCCTTTTTGCACTCCTCTTTCGTGTTATACTCACATGTTTCCTTTTTTGTTATAAGAGCAACAGAGCTCAAATTTAATTTTGATTTTGTTGAAGACGGAGTGTAAAACTGCGGTAAGATATTTATTGTCGCCTTTCATATTCAAATAATAACTTTATCATTAATCTTGTTTTTTAGAAATAAACATAAATACTTTTAAGCATTTTGTTCAACGCAAATTCCGTCTTTTACTTCAGCCAGAAACATTTTTATTTCGCAGCATTTTGTATGTTTGTTGTTTGTACAAAATAACTGCATTTGCTTGTCGTCGTGGTGTTAGTGTTTTAATTTCTAATTTACTGGTATAACTGGAAATATTTAAGAATCTTAATAAAATTAAAAGATGCAACATTCTCCACCTCGCCGGAGTCCTCGCTTGCAAGGTGACAGTATAATATCCGATTCTTCCAACCAGCCACAGCCAGTGCCTCCCGCAGCCAGCGGCACAAACATAACCACACAAGCAAACGAAGTCGTAAATAAAAGTGGACAAAACATGCCATCCACGCCACTTGGTCAGACGCAGCCAACGTCTATTGAGGGTAATAAAACTACAGCAGCCATCAAAGCCAACAATGGCCAACAGACACCGCCTGTGACAAAACAATCAGCAAGTCATTCCAAAGCAAACACACCATCGCAGCCGCCACAGAAGAACACATCTACCAGCATTTTGGAAATGCAAACAGATTGTCATGCTACAGCGACAACTGTCGGATACTCAGGTTAAGCTATGTGACAGTAACCGCCAGTTTGAAGAGCTGCAATCGTCTATCCAAAGGAGTGATCAGGTAAGTGACCATAACCTAAAAAATGTGAGTGATTCGCAAACAGCGATGTCCGCCATTGAACAAACGCCACCAACAACATTCGCATCACAATATGTAAGTGCACCAACACATACATCGACAACTTATACAGCCACCACGTCGTGTATACAGCCTGCAGCCAGCAGCGTTGCTACGCCGTCGACGCAAGCAGCGTTTGCATCAAATAACTTGTTGGGGTTGCCGATATTTAATGATACACCTACAAATATGTCGTATATGCAAACTGGCCCTGCAGCCAGCAGCGTCGCTACCCCGTCGACGCAAGCAGCGTTTGCATCAAATAACTCGTTGGGGTTGCCGATGATATATAATACAACTACAAACATGTCTTCTAGGCAAACACCGATAACCAATATAAGCAACATCAACATGCCAACACAAACACCAGCATTTAATCACGTATACGTAGCACCCGCCATAAATAATCATATACCGCCATTTTGGGAATTAAATCAACAGCCTTCTACTGCAAGTGCCATTTCGAATTCAGCCGTAACACTGCCACGCAAAATACAAGATTTGCCTGAATTTAGTGGCGATCCAGAGGACTGGCCCTTGTTTTATACAGCGTTTATTCAGTCAACTGCAGCTTATAGATGTACAAATTTAGAAAATAATCAACGATTACAGAAATCCCTAAAGGGAGGTGCCAGAGAAGTGGTCAAATCTTTGATGATACATCCTAAAAACGTTGACGCTGTTATAGAACAACTCAAAATCCGATTTGGTCGCCCTGAGCTGCTCATCCATAGTCAGCTACGCCAAGTCAGAGAGTTGCCACACGTTTCTGAAAATAATTTAGTCAAGTTGGTCCCCTTTTCCACCAAAGTTACAAATTTAGCCATTTTTCTACAATCGGTAGACGGTCAACAGCACATTGCCAACCCGACTTTATTAGAAGAGTTGGTATCAAAACTCCCAATGAGTAAAAAATTGGATTGGGCTAAAGTTGCCGCAGGAGTTCAACCCTATCCTACCCTTGTTGATTTTAGTAACTGGCTTAGTGAAATGGCCAACTTAATATGCAGTGTTCAGGAAGTTGAACATAAAGATCAGAAACGTAAAGTCTTATTACATACCACAGAAAATCAGCAACACTGTCCTATATGCCAAGAGTCTCATAAAATTTATGATTGTGTGCGTTTTTTAAATTTGAATATACAAGATCGGTGGAAACAAGTAAAAAAGATTCGTGCTTGTTTTTCTTGTTTAAACGTTGGGCATAGCACTCGAGATTGCCGCCGAAAAAGAGTATGCCGAAAGGAGGGATGTCAACGTAAGCACAATAAATTGCTTCATGAGAACACAACTTGTGATCCACCTACTGATTTACCAATCACTTCCAACCAACCTCAGCAAAATGTTCTCAGCTGTTCTGGTGCAAATAAAAATAAATTGCTATTTAGAGTTTTGCCCGTCACACTGTATGGAGAGAATTGCCGTTTAGATATTTTTGCCCTGTTTGATGATGGGTCATCCATTACAATGCTAGATAGAGATGTGGCGGAAAAAATTGGCGTCCGTGGAAAAAATAGCACTCTAAATATTCAATGGTTTGGTGGAAGATCAGCCAGAGAACCAGCTGTATCGTTTAACGTCAAGGTAAGTGGAGTCAACAAAAAGAGTTGCCACCTACTTAAAAATGTGTACGCTGTGTCTAATTTAAATTTACCCATGCAAAGCCTAACGCAAGAAGATATTGAGAAAGGGTTTAAAGATTCGCCTCTTTTGCCAGTTAAACCCTATACGAACGTAGTGCCAAAATTATTAATCGGTTTGGATCATGCATTTTTAGGATTGCCTACTATTAGCAAAGCCAATAATGTGACTGGGCCTTTTGCCTGTAACACTGAATTAGGCTGGGTAGTGTTTGGACCTTGCCATAATATGTCGCCAATACAACAATCGTGCCTTTTTGTCAATGTCAAAAGAAATGACGACCTTCATCAAATGGTAACCGATTATTTTAACATTGAAAATATGGGTGTAAGAGCAGCCCCGATCGTTGAATGTGAAGAAGACATCAGAGCCAAGCGTATTTTAGATGAATCTACAAAAAAAGTCGGTGATCGTTTCCAGACAGGTCTATTATGGAAATATGATGAAGTTAGGTTTCCAAATAGTTATTCTATGGCACTTAAGCGGCTAGAAGGTATAGAAAGGAAAATGAAACGAGATGCAGTCTTCTCTAAGGCCTACATAGATGTCATGCATGGTTATATTGATAAAGGGTACGCACGCAAACTATCTTTGGATGACATCGAGGTGGCTAGCTTCAAAAAATGGTACTTGCCACATTTTGGTGTGATTAACCCCAATAAACCGAAAAAATTGCGACTTGTTTTTGATGCTGCCGCTAGTGTTGGAGACATTTCTTTGAATTCTCAATTGCTAAAAGGACCTCAAGATATTGCGTCTTTGCCGTCAACGCTTTATAATTTTCGCCGTGGTCAAATTGCAGTTGGCGCCGATATTCGTGAAATGTTCCATCAAATTTTAGTGCAACCATGTGATAGAATATCACAAAGATTTCTATGGAGGGATGGAAACACAGAAAAGCCACCAGATGTATACGAAATGGTTGTCATGACCTTTGGGGCTTCCTGTTCGCCTTGCTCAGCCTTATATGTCATGAAGACAAATGCCCGCGATCATCACTCTTTCCACCCTCGAGCCATAGAAGCAATATGTGATCACCATTATATAGATGATTTTGTCGATAGCTTCGACAGTGCAGAAGAAGCAATAACCATTTCAAAACAAGTAAAAGAAATTCACAAAAATGGTGGATTTGAATTAAGGGGCTTTATTTCAAATTCCGAAGAGGTCACTACAGCCCTGGATGGTAATTTAAAAACAAAACAAATTCCTGCTAACGATGGAACAGAAAAGGTGCTGGGTCTGTTTTGGGAGCCCTCTACCGATAATTTCATATTCAACTTAAAATTTGATCGCGTGGATCAACTTGTCTTATCTGGCCAGCGAAGACCAACGAAAAGAGAAATTTTAAGTATTATAATGTCGATCTTTGATCCACTTGGTTACCTAAGTAATTTTACTGTGGGTGGAAAGTTGCTTTTACGAGAAATTTGGAGAAGCAATAGTCTATGGGACGAACCAGTACCCAGAAATTTAAATAACGTCTGGGAACGTTGGAGAAGTCAAATGAAAAATATTGTCGACTTCAGAATACCTCGATTTTATTTTTCCAATGGCAAACCCACCTCCCTTCAACTTCATATCTTCGTAGACGCAAGTGAAGAAGCGTTTGCTGCGATTGCTTACTGGAGATATTTCTCCGATGTTGGTGACATAGGTATTAGCTTTATAACTTCAAAAACTAAATGTGCTCCTTTGAAGAGGGTTACCATCCCACGATTAGAATTGCAGGCCGCTGTTCTTGGTACACGATTGAAGCAAAATATTTTAAGTGAGCACAGCCTTGTTCCAGATAAATGTGTATTATGGGGCGATTCTACAACAGTGCTAAAATGGATCTCTAGCAGCCACAGGAGATATAAACCATATGTTGCACACCGCATAGCAGAAATACTTGCTTCAACAGATGTTGAAAATTGGAGATGGGTGTCGACAAAAGATAATGTAGCAGATGAAGCGACAAGATCATCTAACAATGTCGATTTTTCTTCTTCTTCTCGTTGGTTAAATGGGCCAGCCTTCCTTAAATTGCCTGAAGAGAAATGGACAACAAATGAGATTGAAATTTCAAATGAAAAAGATGAAGAAGAGATTCCTATAAAAATTTCTTTATTAATTACAAATAATAATTTCATTGATTTTAATAGATTTTCGTCGTTTTGTCGTATAAAAAGAACCATCGCATGGGTACTACGATACATAAATCATTGCCGAAAAAACTACAACGATTTACAAGGCCATGGGCTAACCTCCCGCGAATTACAAGATTCGGAAAAGGTATTGTGCCTGCAAGTTCAAAGGGAAGCTTTTCCAGATGAATTAAAGTTTATCAAAAACGAACAGCCTGTTCCAAAAACCAGTCATTTGTTTAATTTAATGCCCTATATTGGCGATGATGGATTATTAAGAGTATATGGGAGAATAGATGCGGCCAGTTACTTACCCTACAGCTCAAGGCGGCCAATAATATTGCCCAAAGATCATAATTTTACAAAGCTTGTCGTTATGTATCATCATTGCCAGATGAAGCACCAAAATTATGAAGCCACTATCTGTGAAGTGCGCAAAAAATTTTGGATACCTCAACTAAGAAGTTTACTAAAAAAGATCGTATCAGGTTGTAATCAATGTAAAATTAAAAATGCCAGCGCTCGTGCACCAGTAATGGGACAGCTACCATTTGATCGTCTGGAGCCTAATATTGAGCCTTTCAAATATACTGGCCTGGACTACTTCGGCCCAATAAATGTGTCGATAGGAAGAAGGTTAGAAAAGAGGTGGGTGGCACTTTTTACATGCCTCACGGTGCGGGCAATCCATTTGGAATTAGCCTACGATTTATCAACAGATTCGTGTATAATTGCTATGAGAAACTTTATAAATCGTAGAGGAGTACCAGCCAGAATCCGTTCTGATAACGGCAAAAATTTTATTGGTGCCAACGAAGAAGCCAAGCGATTTAGTGAAGTTTTTGACGCTGAAAGGATCCAAAACGAGATGTCAATAAAAGGTATCGAATGGATTTTTAATTGTCCTCTCAACCCTTCCGAAGGTGGTATTTGGGAAAGGATGGTACAATGTGTGAAAAAGGTATTGCGTCATACATTGAAAGAGGTATCACCTAAAGAACATGTATTACACTCATTGTTGATTGAGGCTGAAAACATCGTTAATTCCCGACCCCTAACTCATCTGCCTATAAGCCCTTTTGAAGAGGAGCCGCTCACTCCTAACCATTTTTTAATTGGTAGAGGAAATGTTGCCAATACACCTTCTGTTGATTCGGCGGATACGAAGCTCTATACGCTGAAAAAGCAGTGGCGAGTTTCAAGATGCTTGCGGGATCGGTTTTGGAAGAGGTGGGTCAACGAATATTTACCGACGCTGACTAGGAGAGTTAAATGGTGCGAGCGTACTGTTCCAGTGAAAGTAGGGGACTTGGTGTTTATTTGTGATCCGAATGTTCCAAGAAGTCAATGGCGGAGAGGTTTGGTCACTTGTGTTCATGTTGGTTCTGATGGTGTGGTGCGAAGAGCCGATGTGAAGACTTCTACTGGCAAATTGCAGCGTGCCGTGTCCAAGTTAGCCGTTCTGGACGTAGAAAATAGTGAAGCTGATCGCTCCACGGGGGCGGGGGTGTTCCAGAACGACCCTTAATGGGTTAACACTGTTATATTTACTATTGTCAATTCCTAACGAATATGCTCTGTCATTTAATTTTCTTTCTACCGCCTTTTTGCACTCCTCTTTCGTGTTATACTCACATGTTTCCTTTTTTGTTATAAGAGCAACAGAGCTCAAATTTAATTTTGATTTTGTTGAAGACGGAGTGTAAAACTGCGGTAAGATATTTATTGTCGCCTTTCATATTCAAATAATAACTTTATCATTAATCTTGTTTTTTAGAAATAAACATAAATACTTTTAAGCATTTTGTTCAACGCAAATTCCGTCTTTTACTTCAGCCAGAAACAACATGAGTATGCTGTTCATCCTCCATTCCGCCTCCAGTCTACACAGAAAAAAATTATTTTTTCAATTCAAACAAAAAATTTGTAGAATCAAACAATTTTTTGCATTTTGTTTATTGAAAAAAAACGCCGATTTTTTCAAACAAATAATTTTACAGAATCAAACAAAATGTTTACTGAAATTCATATAAATTTTAAACAAATAATTTTGCTGAATCAAACAAAAAAGTTTTGGCACAAGTAATGACGCGCACACAAGCAAGCACTGTTGGTGAAGATAAAGCAGAGCAGAGCGGCCGGCTGGCTTTGAGACACATTTTTTGTTGGAATAATTTTTGAACGAAGTCTTATTTATACACATAATGTTTTTCTTCGTCACTCACTTTTGCTGCATCCTTTCCTTTGCTAATGAAGAAGAAATGTAACCAAAAACGGCGGCAGACCGACTCGATATGTTTTTCGTCATCATTCTATTTTTGTATTTGATGAATTTAAACAAACTGTTTGAAAAAATTGAAAACGGGATTTTATTTTTTTTTTACCAACTTTGAAACCAACCAAAAATTTATTTTGTTTCTTATAATGTTGCCATTTCTGTTGTTTAAAAAAAATGAAACGTTTTTTTACCTGCTATTGTTTTTGTTGTTTTTTTTACTACAAACCTCGTCACGCTATTTTATCATTTTTCTTATTGCTGTACTTTTTTAAAGCGTCCAAAAATAGACTGCATGTGTTTTTTGTTGTAGTTCTTTTATTTATCATAAAGAAGTGTTGCTTACAATCAATAAAAAAAATGCAAAAGGACGACAACATTAAAGAGCATTAAATATTTCATACAAAATTATGAAAACTTGAAACCAATAGCGCGTTTATTATATTTTTTAAGAGTTGTCCACATTTTTGTTGGTTAAATAAAAATCAAACAAAAGTATTGATTGAATCAGTAAATTTCAAACAAGCGTTTGTTTGAAAATAATTCGGCAATAATTTTTTCTATGCATCTCTAAGCTAGAATCAATTCTGTAGAGTGATTTATGGTATTAAAAAACCGAAATTTGAGCAAATTTTTATATAGAAGTAAAATTTGCTATAGCGTTTTATAGTTTCCGAGTGGTTTTTAGAAGGTTGCTTAATAGGAGACATGAGGTAAAATTATGGATCGATTTTTACAACATTAAATGATAATATTTCTATCCATATAAAGCTAAATTGGACCAAATTTTATCAAAATATGGACCGATCTTCACATTATCTACTGTCATTATAAGCATTATAAAACTACGATAGACCACATTCTGCAACAAAATCATTATTCGTTATGGTTTTATGCGTACTAAACTGTTTTCGAGAGTATGTAAGCTTAATATAACCCCTATGGTAAATTATGGACCAATCTTCACGAAACTTAAGAGTGTGTTTTTTAGTGTTATAAAACTGTAACGAATCAAATTTTATTACAGTAGCACCAATTGTAACGGTTTAAGGCGACATTCGCCACTACTGGTGGTAGAATATGGCTTAAGTTTAGCATTACCACACAAAGAATTACTGCACACCAAGAATGAGATAAACAAGATTACGCATTGCGCATGTTTACAAAATTCAACTGTTTAATATGACGTCACATCAGCGTATTATACACATGTTTGTTTGCTTGTGTTTCTTTTTTAACTGTACGTATACCCTGATGTGACGTAGATGCTCAGAAACATTTAATTTTTAAAAGCTGAACGCGTTATCTTGGTTTCTTTGTATCATGCCTGCACACCTTCAGCATTATAATTAAAAAAAATTTACCTTAGTTTTCAAAAGTTATATTTTTACTTTAGTTTTACAAAAACTTATTTCAATCAATGTTGCGAAAAAAAGAACCAAATCACTTTTTACGTAAGAGAAGCAGTATTTTAAAAGCTTTTATTTAACTAACAATGTATGTATGTATGTAATATGTATGTTTGTTGGCGTGAAATCTTGCAACTAATTTTTGAAGCAGTTACCTTCATCCGATTGAGTTTGGATGACAATGCATGGTAAACTGTGTGACGTCATTCTAAATCCAATATGGCGGCCACGCACAACATGACGGACAGATTATTATTAATGAACTTCTACAATATGGGTGTCAAATTAAAGGGCTTGCTAAGAATAACTCGAAAAATAAAGTGGTCACTATAAAACCAATATGGCGGACACACACAATATGGCGAGGCGAACTAGTTATTTTTAATGCACAAAACAAGATGGCGGACTAGTTATTTTTAATGCACTTTTACAATATGGGTATTAAATGAAAGGGCTTTCTAAGAACAACTCGAAAAATAAAGTGGTCACTCTTAATCTAATATGGCACACACATACACACAACATGACGCACTAGTTATTTTTAATGTACTTCTACAATATGGGTATCAAATTAAAGGGCTTGCTAAGAATAACTCGAAAAAAGTGGTCACTATAAAACCAATATGGCGGGCACACACAATATGGCGAGGCGAACTAGTTAGTTTTAATGCACTTCTACAAAATGGGTATTAAATAAATTGGCTTGCTTAGAATACCTCGAAAAATAATGCAGCGAGTCTAAATCCAATATGGCGACACAACCAAGATGGCGGACTAGTTATTTTTAATGCAATTCTACAATATGCGTATCAACTGAATGAGCTTGCTAAGAATAACTCGAAAAATAAAATGACGTCACTCTAGATATAATATGGCTGACTAAGTTTTTAATGCTTGCTGAGGATACGAATGCGAGTTTTAAAAAAATTAAAATAAAAATTCTTTTTAAAAAGTAGCTATTATTTAAATGCGCTAAATTGTTATTGATAATCATTCATTCTTGACTGACCTGACCTGAGATTCGAACCCAGGCAGCTGGTTTCCCTGGTTTCAAATAAATATCACTTTTTTCAAAATTAATTTTCTCAAATTCCAAAATTATTTCAGAATCGTAACTTTTGGAATTATATTAAGGACCCTCTGGACTACCATTCCTATATAGTAGTATATATGTGCTACTCCATATTTGTCCAAAATGGTCATTCAAATCATGATTTTATGTCTCCGTAGTATATTACTATTAAGCCGTATATTACTGTTATTTATTTATTTATCACAATGTAGTTGGCCATTCAAATCATGATTTTATGTCTCCGTAGTATATTACTATTAAGCCGTATATTACTGTTATTTATTTATTTATCACAATGTAGTTGGCTTTCTAATACAACAAGATATGAAATCTTATGAATTATAGTATTAGAATCAGATAGGTTATACTAGACAGATAATATATTTAGCAATAGTAGGTTACACAATTGAACTAAATAAAAAAAAGATTAATAATATAATAGTAATAAAATATAATAATAATAAATAGGTATTCAATTGAAATAAAAACATTCATAAAGATTAATTAAATAATAAATAATAATAATAATAATAATAATAATAATAATAATAATAATAATAATTTAATAATTTAACAGCAATACAATCATCATATTTGATTAACGATAAGCTTTAGGAAAAATAATCACTAAGAAATTTTCTAAATTTTATTGCGTTGCAAGTGGTTTGCAAATGATTTGGAAGTTGATTCCAGAGACGTATACTAAATAAAAAAAATTGGCATTCTGATGCGTGACTTCGATGACGAAATTGTATAATAGATTTCCCTCTAAGCGATCTTGCGAACTGCAAGCGATCGTAAAGGTACTTCGGTTCCATAGTTATATAATCCTGTGTAGGAAGATAATGCTCCTAAATTTAAGAAAATTATTAAATGGTAAATGAAGTAAACGGCAGGAATACGAACTTATTCTATCAAACTTGTTCAGACCAAAAACGTAGCGGACAATGTTATTATACGTAGTGGTAAGTTTTCTCATATCCCGGGAGTTGCAGCCGGCATATATTTCAGAGGCATACAGTAGCGTCGGTAGTAAACAAGTCTTGGCAATTAAAGTTCTTATTCTAAGTGGTGTAAAATATTGTGTGATCCACAATCCCCTTAACATACCATATATCCTGCCACAAGCCTGATTTATGTGATCCGACCAAGTCAAAGTCCTATTCATTGTTATCCCTAGATTTTTAACCGTGGCAACAACAGCAATTCTAGCATCTCCTATATAAATATTCAGATCATCATCCATTACTACATTTTTTCTACTTATCACTAAACATTTGGATTTTTCCGGATTTAGTTTCAAGCCATTAGCCGAAGCCCAATTGAAAATTTTGTCCAAATCAAAATTTAAGTGGTTTACACTTGTAAGGTATGAGTCCCTAGGACTGCTGAGGTATAGTTGAACGTCGTCAGCATACATTTGAATTTTCGAATTAAGTAGATTTTGTGGTAGGTCATTTGAGTATAGCGAATATAAAAGCGGTCCAAGGACCGAGCCCTGTGTAACACCATGTTTAACTTTCAACGGGTGAGAAATGCACCCATTTAGGGAGACAGATTGTGTTCTCGCAGATAGATAATTTTTAATTAATTTTACTGAAAAAGATGAAAACCTAAAAAACCTCGAGAGTTTAAAACAAAGAATAGAATGATGGACCGTATCAAAGGCCTTGGAATGGTCTAGTAGAACCAAATATGTGACTTGATCACCATCCAAGTTCCCTCTAATGTCTTATACATCGGATAACGCCGTTATACAGCTACGCCGAGGTCGAAAGCCAGATTGACGATCAGTCAATAGATTGTTATCGTTCGTTAACATTTCTCTGTTAACTGCAAAATGAGCAATGTTAAAAAATATGGCTTGCGTCTTTGCTAGTAAAATTCGAATTTATCTTCACACACATAAAAAAATAAATAAGTCAACTTTGTGGAGAAGAAAATCGTCAAAAATCGTCTAACAGAATTGGGGTATCAATTAAACTTGTACTTCAAACGCAAAATCAGCTGATAATAGTTTTAATGTTACAATCGGGTTTTAACTTTAGTTGTGATAACACCAAAAGCAGAAGGATAATCAGAAAAAACTAACTCAAATATTCTTTTCTTAATGATTGGCAAGATGCTTTTATTAATAAGGAGCAAAATTTTCTTACTTTTAAATCATGTCCCACGACTTATAAATACACAATTTTAGAAAGAAAAATCTATCAAACGTTTCTCGCAAATATTTCATTTCATAAAATGATTCACAAAAAAAAAAAAAAAAAATGTTACAAAAGCAACAAAAAATTATTATTTGGCAACTTAAAAATAAAAAGACTAAAAAAAATCAAAATCTTTATAAACATAACTAATGAATCAAATTATAATTATAATATATAACAACCAAAATAAATAATCTAATTTAAATCCGATTAAACCAAAAATAGCCAAAGCAAATCTAGAGTCATACAAGTACCATGAATCATATTCTAAATATTTTTCTACCATACTTTCTTGGGATACCCATCCAACTGAGCGAAAGCAATCAAGACCGACCAGCCGATCGATCGACAGCAACAATAACAAACAGTTCAAGTGTTCTACAACAAACAATACAAAAGAATAACTACAACAACATCTATTTAGTACTTAATACTTACCATACTGCCATGATTTGTTTCTTCTGATTTCATACATTTTCTAATTTCATTCACTTACTCGAGTCATTTTGACGAGAAGAAACGTCAGTAGTACATGTCTGAATGGTCATCAGAAGAAAGTAGGACAATAGTTTCATGAATAATAGATGGACGACACTGATGTTATCTATTGGTTAGAATTAATTAGGTACTAAATTGTATTGAAATGAAATTGAAAACATTTTGTATGCTAAATAAAGTAGATGAAATATTTTTTTTTTAAAGTCAAACAATTTTTTTTTAATTCTTTTGTTGTTTGTTTCTTTTGATTTTTTTTTGCATTATTACGGCAACAATAAAACAAATTTAAGAATTTTTGGCTAACAGCCTAGTAAAGGGGGCGAAATGATCAAACAAATTTGAATACTATGTTCGAAACCAGGGCTTTAAAGGTCTTAATTTGTAAATACTTCAATTTTTTTTACAATTTTGCAGATGACAGCAACCTCTGCCATTCGTATTCATTTGACTATAGACCAAACGTATCCGATGTTGGTGCTATGACGCAAAACATGAATGATACGCTTGATCGAGACCTTAATATAATCTCGGAATGGGTTGGTGCGAATAGGGTCGAATTAAATGCCCGAAATACCTTGTGTTGCATGTTGACGCATACACGCACGACGGATCACCTGTATATATAAGTGTTATAATTATCGAAGAATCAGAATCTCTTGATGTTCTGGGCATAGGAATACAATGTGATGTCCGATAGACAAAATATATAGTTAAGGTGTCGAAAGCACAATTTAAGTGCCTCGACTTTTAAAAAAGGTAATGGAGATACTTTACTCCAACTGACCTCCTTACTATTTATTCCACCTATATCCCACTGCAAATGGAATACAACTCTCATGTTCGTCAAAGTGTATTCTGGAGCTTCTCAACCGCGTGCAGGAGAGGGCGAAGGTTCTCATTGGTTCCAGTAGGGTACCAAATTATATTATTATTGCCTGTTTTATCGTTACTGCAATGGGAAACGTTCTGATTAAATAATTTACGCTTGTCCGTAGTACACGTTTTTCCACATCCTTATGTGGTTGATTGGCCGGGGTATCGTACAATGCATTTCAGGAAAAATTCGTTTTTTGTTCGGCCGGATTGTTTATGTGTTTTTCCTTCCTGCTGAAGTCTTTCCTCTTACTTTCAACATGAATAAGTTCAAGTCGAATGCACACAAGCCCTACTTCTGCTATCCTCCTTCCCATAACCGGGTTTCCTAGTTCAAACACAATCCAATGCATAAGTAGGGGTCATCCCCTGAGTGCTGGTAACAAAAAGAAAAAGTGCGAATCTTACTTACCTGTTTAAACAATGTACAGACCTTTTGCATAAGAAGCAGAGCGCAGAAAGAGATTTTGGTGGCAAACAAGCAGTTTTTGGACTATTACTTTTCAAAAATCTACTGATGCAATTCTATAGCGAACTGTTTCCCTAGGAAAAATTCATTATTGCTTTTTTGCAAACACCCACATTTTGTGCTAGAAAAAATCTAGTTACCCGTAAGAGTACAACTTCACCGTATGAACGTAGTAGCATACGACGTAGGTACGTTGTTTTCTTCACCCACTTACAACTACATTTAGAGTTGACAAAAAATCAATCAATTGTGGTCGGGATAGTAAGAAAAGATAAACTCACTGTTTACTGTTGTTGTTGTTGTTTTTGTTTAAGCTTTGATATTGTTACAAGTATAACTGGGGCTTATAATTCTTATTCGCTTAACAGTTTTATTTGTATAATATCTTTAGTTTTTCTGCTGCAGTCTTCAGCCGGGAACTGGGCATTCGGGAATCTTATAAGCTTCCCGATTACTGCAGCATATTCCAGGCGGAGATATTTGCGGCCAATATGGCTGCTGATTTGGCACGTTATTCCATTACTGGTAACTCGCACGTAAATTTTTTCATCGATAGTCAGGCGGCGATCAGGGCGATAACCGCTGATAATTTATACTCTTCGATCGTCCAGGAGTGTAGGGACTCGATGGATGGACTCTGTGCGAATAATAGAGTTCACATCTATTGGGTTCGTGGCCACCAGGGCATAGAAGGTAACGAGTAGGCGGACGAATTGGCGAAACGGGGGGTCCATTTACCATACGATAGGGTGATGGCCATTCCGGCTTCGATTCAGAACATAAGGAGGGATACGGACTCTGCTATACGGAGGAGATCAGAGGCGATTTGGGAAAACACCAGAACGTGCAGGGTCTCCAGGGTAATGTGGGGATCCTATGATCCGGAGTCGACAAGAATTCTTCTGCCGCTGCCGAGAAGGGACTGTAGACTTCTGGTAGGCTTTTTGACGGGTCATTGTTGGACTGCGGTACACGCCCGGAGGGCGGGGCGGTTGAATAGTGACAACTGTAGATTCTGTGGGGTACCAGGGGAAAAGGAGACAGTGGAGCATTTAGTCTGCTACTGTCCGGCACTCGTGCGTTCCAGGGCGAATAGTGTGGGAGATCATTACTTCCAAGGTCTCGGGGAAGCCTCCGGAATTGGGTTAATGAGACTCCTGGCATTCGTCAAGAGAGTGTGGGGTACTCTGAGTACCATTACATCGGAATGACCTTTTTATAGTATTCTTCTGTGGACTATCGTACAGCGTGGTAACGCTAGGGACCTATTTGGTCTATGCGGGGTCTTTGTGACCGGCCAATCTAACCTAACCTAACCTTTAGTTTTACTAAAATCTTTGGATGAAGTTTCCTGACGATCTGGCCTAAGCAACCAGTGAAATGCGCATAGGAATAGCTTATCCCATCAACAATAAACTTCAGTTTGTCAATAGTATGAAATGGGAATTTAGCACATTATAACGAAACCTTGATAAAAACGTATTACATTTTATACAAAGGCACACAAAAGCTGTCGTAGACGTTAAGCTGAAGGTCCACACTATTGCGTTTATGCGTCTGTTCTTTTTATGCATTTGCAAAAAAGGTTAAATCAGTGTAATTGTATATGACAAGTTACATACCAAAATGCAGAGAATGCATCAACGCATGGAAGTAGGTTTACTTTCTACTTTTGTATCCGTCGCATGTGTGGTGAAAAAAAGTCAGCTGTTATTGATGGCCATGGATGACAAATCATATTTTATTTTCAATGTTATCAATAATTATGTTTGTGTGGTGGATTACTTTTTACTATTTTTTTGCATTAAAAAAGGGTTTTAAATAGAGAAACAGCTTTCGTAATAAAGATTGTATAAACTTTAAAGAATAAAATACATTAAAATTAATTTTTACCACAATTTTACCACGAACAAAATTTGCCAGTCTATTTATCGATTACTTTTATCTTCTGAGTGTTATCTTTGTTGTGTTTAATTTTATTTTTTAACAAATGTCATGAATTGGAAACTTATTGATACCGTGTGAGAAATCACGAATATTTTTATATTTAAAGCGTACTCCTCTATGAATTCTATTAAATAAATTCTATTAAAATAACAATTACACTCTCAATTTTTTGCAAAATTGTTTTTAAAAACAAATTTGGCGCATAAAACGCATTGCATGTAACTTGAATTTCGAAACGCATAAAATGCACAAAAAGTATCATACGCATCTACGCATGAACGCATGGTGTGGACATTCAGCTATAAAGCGTATATACGTCGTACGTCGACATACATAGATCTAATTCTATTGCATACGCCGGTTACGACCGTATTGTCATAGAAAAAAAATTAAAAATATAAAACTGATTATTTTTGTGTTTTCAAAATAAAAAGATAGAAAACAAAACAATAATATGAATAAATTCGGAGTTTTTTAATATTAACATCAGGGAAACCAGAAATATGCAATTGCATGTTTTCCCTTGTGCGACTAATGAAGGCAGAAACAATATATTTATCCGTTTTAGAGCTTTTTATGAATTTTGGCATCGATTTGTTAGTGCATATTTTTGCATATTTTACCGTTTGAAGCATTTTTTGGCATATTTTAGTTAAAATAGCCTTTTTGCAGCATTTTTTAGGTTTATATCGCATATTTTGCCTTTTTAATGCATATTTTGATAGATATTCAATTTTTTAGATGCCTACAATAGCTTTTGCAGCAAACAAAAAAATTTTTTTTTTTGAAAATCTGTTACTTCAATTTCGACATCAACATTTAATTTTTACTCTAAAATTGTAAGACAAAGCAGGTTGGCATTACGGACAAATGTTATGCGATTTGTATCTAGACCAATCTTTTAGAATTCCGATCGACTCAGAATCACTTTTTAAAGTGATCTAACGATGCCTGGCTGGTTGTGCACAGAGTACAAGTTTGATTAAATATGGACGAAGTCTATGCAAATGGTGAGAATCGGTCCATAATTTCACATCCAAATTAGACTCTTTGTGTCCGCAAACTATCTAATTACGATGGTATTTAAATTAAATTCGTGCCAAAAATATTTTACTTCAATTAAATTATTTTCGAATCGGTTCACATTTGCTCAAAGCTCCCATCCTTAACTAGCCTTAAATCCCTTTTAAATGTTAACATTTGTTAACAATTTAGCGACCGTACCTAAAATCCCTTTAGGACAAAAACCCATATGGATGGGAGTATCTAGATAATATTCGGCGCAAACATCTCTTATATGAATTTTATATATTTTTTAGGTTTTTTTTTAGATTTTGTTATTAAATTGTTGAATATTGTGTCTTAAAATTAGCCATTTTTAATTTTAGGGCATATTTTCCAGTTTTTACTGCATATTTAATGCGCATAAAAGTGTTTTTAGAGCATATTTCTGGTTTCCCTGATTATCATCAAAAGGAAAAAAAATACGTTTGCGACGGAATTGTTACGTCCTACTTTCATACGACGTACGACTCGATTTTGTTCCCAGTATAAGTTATTTAAATATTTTATGACTTTAAATTAACCTAAAAAAATCAACCGACTTTCACCGATCGCTGAACAAACTTATAATAATATTCTAAAAAAAAGTCACGAATATTGCAATGCAGGTTTGTGATAAAATCTGTTACATACATCTAAGCTGAAACTTAAAAATAACAACAATTTGTTAATAATTGATTGACTGGTACTTAATGCCAGTTAGTCTGTGTTCATACGGCTCATGTCTTATTGCCATTATTGCTACTTTATAGGCGAGAGGGACGAGGGGAAAAGAAACGAGTACACAGATGCCTGTACTGTCTTTACGTTTTGCTTTTTTATTCGTTGTTTAATTTTGTTTTTGTTTTCAATATCAAATAAAACAAAATAAAAAACATGTCGTCAACATGACATGAATCATTTGAACGCCAATTCATGTTCAAAGAAGAACTCAGACTTACTGTCCATAAAATACTACTACTTACATGGAAAAGACAAAGTTTGGAAAGGACAAAGTATGTACCAAATATAAAGACTTTTTCTTGGATAGGAAAAATTTTATGCGAAAAATTGATTAGGAATTTAAAGGCGGAGGGCGATTTTGATGAAATTCCATTTGTTTCTTAATTAAGACAATATAATGCTCGGTGCCAATAATCAATGATCTAGGACCACTTCTAATATATTTTGTACAAAAAATGTATGAAGCCATCCATCCCTCTGCGCAGCGTTACACTAGAAGATCAATAGTCCGTCCTAAGCCTAGAAAAAAATTAGCCAATACATTTAAGATCTTTTTCTCTGCAATTTGGGCTTAACTACCATGTGATCCTTGAAAAACTCAATATTCCTGTTACCAAATTGTCGTTGATGGTATATTAGGAATTTAACAAATATTATCCCCAGATAAGTTTGAGCAATTTAAGGCGCATACGGGGGAACGCGTATTCCAAACCAATTGTTACGGGGTACGATCCCTCTATCAGCTTTTACAATTTGTTATAAAATTCAAGACATATTTCCCTTACTGTTCTCCTTAAACGTATTACTTATTGTGAGCTGGTCATAACAACAATTTCCTCATCCAAATAGAGACTTTGAAGAGAACTGTTTAAATATAAAATGTCCATTTTTTCGAAAAATTGTTTCTTATTTTTGAAAAATATAAAAGATTCGGTAAAGCCGAATATAGCAGTCTTACTTGTAATTTTTAATTTTATTGCAAAATGTTATCAAAGCTTCTTTGTAAATAACACATTAAATTCGCACTATATACAGGGTGGGCCAAAAGTAACTCCTGCGTGTATAAATTGTTGCTCAAATTCGTCTTTGATGGCAGTCAACTGGTAAAAGTTGTTGAACCAATTGGACCTTGTATGGATGCATGTGTAAATGACGTGATAAAATGCGTCGAAGTGATGTTCTAGAGATGCCCAGTTCTTCAGAACGTCTTTGCGTTGATGTTTCTGGATATTCTTCAACACTGTCCCGTAAACGATCAATGTTCACTTTGCTCTGTACTATTCTCGGTCTTCCTGATCGTGGCAAGTCTGACACTGCGCAATGTTGTCGGAACCGTGCAATTAAACGATTAATTGCGGTTTGGCTAGCTGTATTTCGATATGCTCGTTGCGTCAGTAAAATTAAATGCCCATTGGTTTGTTGCTCGGCTGTTAAATTTTGCATGGTAGTGTAACACGGTTCGATGAATAAAATCTAAACAAAAAATAACAAATATTTGATATTTGTTATTGTTTCACCAATACAACAAGATATACATAATCTTTTAGATTATAACTATTTTTGCCACGGGTTTTAGGAAAAGGCGCTACTGTGCGTCGTTGCATATTTTTTAATTTTTGTAAATTGTGTTCAACGTCAACGATATTTGTTTTATTTGACATTTCTAACGTACAGACGTTTGATAGTCTTCGACATGAGTTTTAGACACATATTTTTTTTTACTTTTCGAGAAACGATAGAATATTTGGCGCGAAAAGTTCTTACCAAAGTTACAGAACATAGACACAGATATATTTTTATATGTTTAGAAAAATGTTCATGTTTTTTTAAAAATGAATGCAATCTTTTATAACGCTGTTACTCTGGGGAATTTTGCTATTAGGCCATTATGCAGATGAGCAAAATTAAAAAGTAGTATGTGTTAGTAAATAAGGAAAGAAAGAAGTATTAAGTGGTAGTAGTGCCTACCTCTGGTACTGTCTAGGTACCATCCATCTTTCTGTTTTAACTCATACAACTATGATGTAAAGACAGTCAGCCGTAGTTCGTCCATTGAAGCGTGGGTGAATGATTTTTATTCGTGATGTGGCAAACAGTGGTGGTATTTTACGACGAGTTTCTTGTTGGCATGAGGTGGAAATTCATTTCGTAGTTTTCACTTGCCTTATGTTTTTCATCCTTTTGGTTTTGTTCTCTTAGTCTTGTTGCTCAGTTTCTTGACTGTTTCTAAATATTGGCTAAAATATTTTTTAGTTGTTTGTTTTGTTGGCTCTTAAGTTTTTTTTTTCGATTAATTTACGTACTCGCTGCCATTTATTCGAAAATTTTTTTTGTTTTATTATTTTTTTTGCTTTAATTTTATTTTCATTTCATTGCTTGTTTTTGGGTTTTCTGCATTTTTATGCTACACTAAAATCCGAAGAGGTGATGGTCATTGCAAAGCTGTGTCACAACAACATCAACAATGATGATGGTATAGCAACAGGCTTAATTACAAACAAATAATGAAACGAAAAATTAAGAATGAAAAAGATAAACAAATTTGTTGTGTCTAAAAACAAATTCGAAATTATTAGTGGATACAAATATTTTCCTTATGGGTATTTTTAAATTGATAAATAGGAGGGTAGTTTAAAAAATATCTTTAACAAAAAACATTCAAGCAATGATCCATTGTTGTTCTATAATAAGTGTAATTTTTTTTAATTAAACAAATTAAATCAAATACTGAAATTTTAAACTGATATTTTTTTTAGTCTAAAAATAATCACTCTGTTTTCTCGTTGTTTTACTAAAAAAAAAAAAAAAAAAAAATCAATGTCATTTTTTTCTAATATTTAGTATTGTGGTTATTTTGTTGAACTATTTATGGTTTTTAATCCAAATTTTAATATTTTTAATTAGGCTTCAGTTCATCAAATTTAATTTTCATTAAATTATTTTTATGAAGAAAATTGTTATTGATAATTGTTATTGATAATCTTTCATTCTTGACCGTGGCCGGGGCCGGGACTCGAACCCTGGCCGGCAGGTTACCATGACATGTTTCAATCGCAACCCCTCGATCTCTTCAGATGGATTTGCCGTCTTACACTCGACGACTGCTGATGTCAATATTGTATTTTAACCTTTGGTAGATCGAAATTTGGGTTTTCTGAATGATTTTCCATTTTAATTGATTTTACATGTTGTCTCCTTACTTCTGTTTTTCTCGTACTTTTTGTCAAGAATTCTTCTTGAAGTCCAAAGTAAATTTTTTGTTTTGTCATTTTTGTCTTTCTTTTTTCTGTTGACATTTTTCAGCACAACTTGAAGGACAAATGTACACATAGAACTCGTGCCTTAGCTTTAACAATAATTAGTATTGTGGTTATTTTGTTGAACTATTTATGGTTTTTAATCCAAATTTTTAATATTTTAAATTAATTTTTCTCTAAAAATTTATTTTCTTTAGTAACTTTAAAAACCTCTTAAGCTCATAATTTTTCGAAAGCCATCTAAATAGGGATGATTAGAAAATAACCCATCCCCCCTCCAACAAAATTTATAACGTAGCTACGTTTTGACCATTTCGAGTTTAACCCATTTAATATAAGACATTTGTCATTCTCTAAATATTCATGCAACTTAAACAAGGTTTTATGACATGGTATGCCAACTCAAACATGCTGTCTAAGCATGGCATTGCAACTAAGCTTAGCTGTTGAACGCTTTTGTATATAATGCCATGTCCATTAATATTTTGTTTTAGCCGTTTCTCAAAAATTTTGCGCAAGTGAACTTGATATTGATTGATAAATTTATTTTATAAATGTTTTGAAGAACTCTGAACACTGCTTTACAGAATTTTCCACAGTTTGGCAGCTATCGGTAAAAAATTATGAAAAAAGCTATAATTAATGAAAAATTTTCAACATTTTAACAATTTTAACCACGAGAATAGTTTTTTCCCGGAAGTTTACTTAAAATTTTTTTCTCCTACTCTAGATAGCTACAACTGTGCCGAAGTCAGGAAAACAATATTCCAATTGGTTTCCGAGATATAGCTGAACTAGCAAAACGCTTTCCTTTTAATACAAAAATGACGAACCCGAGTCATTGTATCAAGGCGAATTGACTAGAAGGTGGGACAAGTCAACATATGGGGGTCGATTCTGGTTCTGTGAAACTGTGAAATGAAAACTTTTTTCACATTTTCATAGAGTTTCTGATTCTCGTTTAGTGAGAAAATGATAAATAAATTCGAATGTTTTCATATGAGAAGAACAAATGGAATGAAACAAATTGTTTTCACATTTTCACAGTAATGTGATTCTTGTTCTGTGTAACAGTGCAAAGAAGTGTCACAAACTTTTCATTTATGTCATATTTTTACACTTTCATTTTAACGGTGAAAGGAATATGGACATTGCCAACGATAAATAATAATTTAAAGAAATAAAAATAATAATCTTCTAAAAATATGCATATTAACAGATCTTAAACTTAATATATTCATATAAAATGCCAATTCTTGGAAAAAATACAAAACATTACTGAAGAAAAACGTTAACAAAGTTTTCTTATATTGGCTCATTCCGAATTTCTTGCGATAATTCAATTAAAACCAATAATCATAACATTTTTTAAATTAATTATATTTTTTGTGTATTTGTATAATTTTGCACTTGATTTAATGACAAAGTAGATATTTAATTACTATCGGCGGTGAAGAATTTGGGTTAAGCGACGGCTTAAAGAAAATTTAGAGCCGCCTACAATATTTTTTTTAATTTGGCCTTTTATTGGTTCATGATTTCACCATTATTTGGGCTTATGGTCGTTTTTAAAGCTTATTTAACTTAGAATGTATGTATGTATTCAACTCAATTTGAAGCAGATATCTTTAATTTATTGAGCTGAAAATTTGTACACACGCTCAGTTTGGATGACAATGCATTGTTAACTATGTGCCGTCATTCTAAATCCAACATAGCGGCACAGCCAAGATGGCAGCCAAGCTATTTTTAATGCACTCCTTTAATTAGGTATCAAATAAAAAGGCTTGCTAAGAATAACTCGAAAAATAAAGGCCATCCAAATCCAATATGGTGGACTTCTGAAGCTGGAAACTTATCGTTTTTAATGCTTTCCTACAATAACGGTTTCAAATGAAAGGACTTACTGAGAATACAAATGCGAGTTTAAAATCAATTAGAAGAAAAAAAGCCTTTAAAAAACGTTTTATTTCAATGCGCTAAAAAGAAAAAAAAATTAAGATTAAAAAATCTGTTTTACAAAACAAGTTATTATTTAAATGCGCTTAAACGAAAGGAATTTACTTTTACTTACTTATAAGTCATTGTCCAGATTTGCAATTTTTGATGCAGAATTTCTTGATTTTATTGGTAAGACGAGTACCTCTCCCAAATTTCCTCACCCCTCTTACCAATTAACTCAAGAATTGCTGCAACAAACATTGCAAGTCTGGACCGGCACTATGAGATAAAAGCTTGACAATTGACATGACACAATTTGCACGAAGAAAAAACTTGTCGTGAAATTTACTTGTGTAAAAAACAAGTAAATGAAATAACTTGATGTGATTGATTTTACTATTAAAAAATAAATTAAAAGTAAAAAACTTTTTTGAAAAAACAAGCTTTTATTTAAATACACTAAATGGAAACTTTTACGTTAGGTCAATAACAACATTATTTTGGTAGATGTCATTTATATGCTAAAATTATTATGTTACTTATGGTTTACTGCAATAAATATTTTGGGGAAATCACGCGGGCAAGATGTTTTCCCAAAAAACTCATTTGGCCACTCTTTGATTGATCCATTTTAAATTTTTAATGACTGCTCTTGTTTTTTGAATTAAAATTTTTTTCAGTTAAAAAATTGCTGTTGTTTTTCTATATTAAAACATTTAAAGTAAAATTTTTTCCTTAACTATTTTTTGTGCGCACTTGGACAGGACATTGGCGCCAACCCTCTTTGAGATGCAATATAGTTCATGAAAAAACCCAAATACAACAAATTCGCTGAAAATTAAGGAATTTTCGGTTCACTCATTATTTTTTTTAGGTTAAAAATATTAACCATGTATGTATAAATATATAAAAAAACAATTATTTTACTGAAAAAATTTATATTGAATAAACAAGGGGAGTCATAAAAATGTGTTTTGTTTTTTTTTCTTCAAATAAGCTCGAAGAACACAAAGCACAATTCATATAAAGTTAAAAACTTTTCAGCAAAAATAAATACATGAGGCTCTAGCAGTTAAAAAACTCGTTTGCGGCTTAGCGCCGGCTTAAAACTCCTAAGCTTCGATATCTTCATTTGACTTTTACATTTTAATAATATAGATACAAAAGTTTCACGGCTACAATGGAATGAAACACTCTTTCATTAAAAGAACGGGAATCGCAATTTGTGCAAATGTGAAGTGATAATGTGAAAAATGCTTTTGAAAACGAAAATGGTGTTTTTTTTTCGGTGGTCGATTTGTCAAAGTTTGTATACAAACTAGTTTTTTATGTAAACAAACCAATTTTTTTTACTAGCAATTTTTTTGCCAGCCCGACCACAGAAGCAGTGTTGTTGTAAAGTTGACCTCACCTTCTAGTCAATTCGCCTTGCATTGCATGTGACAAATTGCACAGCAAAAGGCATAGAATATGCATGTACGTATCAACGCATTAAAGTAGGTTTATTTTCTATTTTGTGTGGTAAAATAAATAATCACCCTTTTTGTGTTTGGCGTATTCAAAATACGCCTATGACTGTTTGGTAACAGAATAAAGAGAACATGAATTTTTTCAATAAACAGAGGATAATTTTGATATCATAGAGATTTTGACCAGAAAATCATTATTCAGTGTTTTGTTTATAAGCAATTTCTTTTCAAACTTTTATTACATTTTTACCATATTTTAGAAAAAAAAAAAAAAAATGCTAAAATGTAAACAAATGGTTATCTAAGTCATTAAGACCCCTTCCTGGTTTTATAAAGCTTTTTATTTGGGCTATTTAGTTGTAAAAACAATCAGAAAATCACGTGATTTGAAATCGCAAGTGCTTTTAAAATCACACGTGTGATTTTGTGGTGTTCTGTAAATCACAGTGTTTTTGTGTTTTTCATTTGGCAAAAGCACACAGCTGTTTTCTTTATTTTGATTGTTTTGTTGAGAAAATAAATTAAAATGCCTGGTGTTTATATACTATGGCCTAGAGCTTCTGTGCTATCTTTAATTCATCTATAAAAAAGCTAGAAATCACGACAGAAATCACAAAAGTAAATAATATTTGTGCAGTGTCGTTGGGTTTTTTTAATTGCAAACGATTTGTTGTTGTAAAAAAGACAGCTTATTGCCTTAAAAGTTAATAATCAACACATTGAGTATTTTGTTTAAGTAATTTATTGTGACGGTCATCGTACAATACCGGAATTTACGGGCTTTATTAGCTTTAATCGTAGGAACTATATTTTTGAAATACTAAAGTTTCTTTTGCTTATGCTATACATGCCCCTATTGCGGTTCTCCACTTTTGAAACAGTTTGGTTGTCTTTGATAAATTCACATTGCCATTCTCAACTCAACTGGCAGTTGGCTATTCAGTTGTGTATCTGTTTGTTTCGTGGTATTGCCGTTTTCAACTTTGTAAAAGTTTGGTCGACAAAAATGTTAAATACACACAACTGCTAAAAAGTAGTTGTGTTTTTGGCAGTTAAAGTTTATTTTGTTAAAATTCGGTTAAAATCGAAAACAAAATGGAGTAATCGTATGTATAAATTTTTGGAATAACTTTTTCGGTTTTATTTTAAATTTTATTAGTTTGAAAATTAAAACGAAAGCTCAATTTGAGCGGCTCGTCCAGCTTATTTAGAGAAACTTAGAAATTGTTCGCGGAAAACACCAAACACTTATTTTAAGCACTTATAATCTTCTTAATCTAATTATAATATTCTTGGCACAGGTTTGGATACACTAAAAGGCAAGTATAAAGAAAATACTTGCCAAAAATAAAAGAAACACTCAAGCGACAGGGATAGGGCTATCACAAGAAGTTTCATTAAATAGCCTTGAGGATAGTGGTTCGCAGCTCTTGGATTGCAAGTCCGGCCAAGTATTTGGTGTTGAAAATATTCCACCATCAAGTGACAATTTTACGGAGTCAGTTGAACCAATAAAACAACCAGCCGATTGACCAACAGCTACCCCAACCAGTAGAAGAACTTATCAGGCACAAGAAAGTTTCGTTACTTATTATAAGTTATTACTTGGCACTGGGAAATTCAAGAGGGTTGGAATCATGACGAATTTGTCTTCTTCTACGTAGCGCATCTATACAAGAGTTTTCCTTTTCATCATCATAAAATAAATCGATTATAAATACTTTTTATTCAACACAACAATTAAAAATACTTTTAGTTTAAAAATTATTTCATTTTATAAAATTTTCACTTGTCAAACGTTATATTTAAAGTTGGCAAATCGATATTTTAAGTTGGCAACTTTATAGCAAACTCAACTAAAAACAGTTGGGTATCACAATAGCTAAAATGAGTTTGGTTGTGCATAACTTGGGTTGACTCCAACACGACCAAACTGAGTTGAGTGGAGAACCGCAATAGGGGTATAAGTTTTTTCAGCCTGGCCCACGAAAGCGACCTCTTAAGCAGACCAGTAAAGCCCCAGTTAGCTGACAGTAACAGTAATGTTACCGTACAGTAAAAAGTAAGAAAAATAAATTTTCTACAGATTTAGACGTTACGGTTAAGTAACATCTTACTAACTATTATCGTTCTAATTGCTTTGCAACATTACTGTTACTTACGTGTCTAACTTAATCCATTTATTAATTGTCAAATGATTGTATTGCCACAAAATATATAAATTAAGCCATAAAAATACAACTCTTTGCTACAAACAAAGCAGAATACAAAACAAAGGAGTAAACAAAAAATATAGAACAGAATTTTAATGGTATTTAAAAAAAAAAATATATATATCATTACCTGAAACGCAAAACGCCCTAATAACCAAAAATTAAAAATCGAATTTTCGTTGATTCTGACTAGGGCTTCCAATCGGGAAATCTCGGCATTTCTGATTTTTAATCCCGGGATTTTCGGGATCCCGCTTTTTTTATATTTTGTATTATTTTT
This sequence comes from Pollenia angustigena, assembly GCA_930367215.1. Classification (NCBI taxonomy): domain Eukaryota; kingdom Metazoa; phylum Arthropoda; class Insecta; order Diptera; family Polleniidae; genus Pollenia; species Pollenia angustigena. The sequence goes on from OV884058.1 coordinate 192,310,828, forward strand.
ACATTTTTTTTTAGTAATTTCTATAAATATTTGTTTGTTGATGTATTTGCTGACACAAAAAGTTTTTGATACGCCCTGTTGTTCAAAAATAAAAAAAAAAATAATTAAACAAAAAATATGCTACCTTTCATTTGAGAAAACAATAATTACAATATTAACAATTTATAAATAACAAAAAATTTTGTTCAAAATATGTCGATTAAAAAAGTTGAAAGGATTTTTATTAAATTTAAATATTTTAAAATTGTCCAAATGTTTTCCTGTACACAATTTTTTAAAATTCATTTGGAAATGGTGTAATTTTTATATGAATAATCAAATATTGATAAAAATAAGATTTTTCTGTTTTTTTCCTTTTTTTTATATCATGATCTTTATGAGTTGTTAATTATTATTATTTTAAGTTTGTTTGTACAGTCGAACTTCCATAACTCGAATCACCATTATCCCAAAAAAAACTTCGACTTATGGAGACTTCGAGTTACAGAATTTTCTTGTTGAAAAGAATATAAACTGCAAACTTGTGTACATATTGTATTTTTTGTTTAAAACAGGCACTATTTGAAAGCTTCTTACCTAAGCATGTAGGTATGTATTTGTAATAAACAAGTTACAATGAAGTAAAATATCGGCATGGTTTGACTTCTAGCTGCTGTAAACCAATTGGGGACTGCTATGTCGATAATTTTGTATATTTGGGTCTTAATCATTTTACTAAAGAGATGAGATACTGACTCAAACGAGTTGATAATTAATTCTTTATTTTTAAAAATCTATGAGACCGTTCTAGCTGGGACACCATATTTATTGTCTGCTTCCTTTTTCTTGAATCCACCCTCGACTTCTTTTATAAACTTATATTTCCCTCCATCGACAAACATTATAAAACACGTTTACTTGCCATGAAATAAACACATACAACTAATTTTAACATATTTAGGCAAACCAAAAGACACACGTAATGTACAAAAAGGGATTTCCCCGAAAAAAAAGAGCAAAGTAAAATATACAAACCTGCTAAACAAGCACAACAAAGCGAAATAAATAAACAAAATAAACAAAACAAGCAAAAAACTTCGAGTTATAGAATACAAATTTTAGTATTTGGTTCGAGTTATGGAAGTTCGAGTTACGGAAGGAGAATTGTATGTAGTTTATTGTTTTAGAGCTACTGCCAATCAAATTGGTTCGAGTAAGAGAAAATTCGAGTTAGAGAAGTTCGAGTTATGGGAGTTCGACTGTATTATATTTTTTACAAATAAATAATACCTATATGTTCATAAAATATGTGTATTTACTGGAAAATTAAGTTTTTTTCATACAACTTTAAAAGTATTTATATTTGGTATAAATAAAAAAAATAAATCCCGAAAAATCCCGAAAATTTTTCAAAAATCACGAAAATTTTTCAAAAATCCCGTGAATCCAGGGATTCAAAATATCCCGAAAATCCCGGGATCCCGAAATCAGGATCCCGAAATATTTTCTTCAATCCCGAGTCCAGGGATTAAAAAAAACCAATCCCGCTTGGAAGCCCTAATTCTGACGTATTGCATCAACACAAATGACAACTATTTGCAAAAAAATTTTATAAGCAAAAAACAAAAGGCCATATCTACAAAAGATTATATGGTAAACACTAAAAGGCCTAAGACCCCTTTCAGCAGTGTTGCCAAAATTTGGTGAACAAAAATGGCTAAATTTACGGAAAAAAATGGATAAAAAATGGCTAAAAGCTTTTTTAAATAAAAACACGTTAAAATTCAATAACAAAACAGAAATAATTCATTTAAAGTGGTTTGCGATGAAGTAAAGATCAATTTCTTAAATAAGAATAAACGTAAATTAATATTTTGATAGATATTTAAAAAGTTAAATCATCGATAAATTCGATGTCGTTATTGTTCATTTCATAGGAATCACTCGGGCCTATTAGTTTTTAATAATTTGATGGTAAATCATAATCACGACAACATTTACCCAACCTTTTCAGTCCAGATCTACAATAAAAACAAGCAAGAAAGTATAGTCGGTCAACACCGACTATATGGTACCCTACACCACATTAGAACCTATGTACCAAATTTTATCAAATAATCTCCAAAACAGCCGGCCAGCAGGACAAACATCGTTAATTCGACTTAGAAAGTGATTCTGAGTAAATCGGTATACGTAAATGTGGGCTTAGGACCATTATTTTAAGGTGTTACAAACATCAGCACAAACGCATTCCACCCTCTCCACTATTGTGGTGCTCGTATAAATATTTTATTGATAAAATCGAATTAAAGGTTGCTTAATGTATCCTTTTTCTCAAATTACTTTAAACGATGTTTACTTGGGTAAATACCCTCTCTACTTCATCATTAGACCATGCAAGTGAGAGCAACTATATAGTCCATTCTGAAATTTCTAAAAAATTTTTATTTGCCGCCTGCATCTCTTTATTGAAATACTTGCAACCAGAAAGAAACACCGATGTTTGTATTGATCGATTTCATAAATTTAATATTGGACTACTATTGCTTTATTTTGAAATATGTTTCATCATCATAGTTTATAGCGATTTCCAACATTTCTAAAAGTTGTGGTTTAAATAAAATGAGTTTGAATTGTTAAAAATGTTAATTTTACTATAATACATTTTTATAAGAAATTGAAAATTATTATTTTAAAAGAATCACGGCAAAAAAAATTTATGGCTAAATAAGTTGAAAAATGTCTAAAAAAATGTCTAATGGCTAAACTCATTTTTTAATGGCTAAACAGGATTAAAAATGGTTAAATCTAGCCACTAAATGGTTAAATTGGCAACACTGCCATTCAGACTCGGCAAGTTAGTTGCGCAAGTTACTTGCCGAGAACAACAAAGTCTGTACAAAATTTGTTACCCCGACCTTACCGGTAACATCTACAAACCAAGAGTTGCGCAAACGACTTGCACAAATTACTTGCCGAGTGTGAAAGTGGTCTAACTTAAACAAGTGGTAGGTTTTACAAGAAAAATAAATTATAAATAGCTAAAGGCGATTTATCATTTTAAATAGTTTTTGCTTCTCCTGTAAAATTTTTAAAATGTTTGCATTTTAGGTGGCGATATGTAATTATAAAAAAATATTTAGTGTTGGTCTGTCAAGAAATAATCTCGTTTAATATTCCAACAAAATGGCCTCTGTCAAAAACCAAAACACAAGTGACGCTTGCTTTGTCGATCGACTTGTCGTGCTGAAAATTGTTAATGGGGAGCAAATCAGCTGTTTGTCGTTGGAAATGCAAATGAATGATAGCGGTCGAGATCGTGGGTCAGGTTGTTAATTTGATTTAATTTTTGTACTTTTGAATAAGATTTTTGTCCTTTTTTCGGCTTTTTCTTAAAAACCGAACTTTTTGCTCTTAAATCTTAATTACCCCTAATTATTACTCTCTGATATTTTTAATTCTTTAAAATCATTTAAAAATTCTTATGGGCATTAAAACATTTCATAAAATACATGGTAATAAAATGTCAAAATTTTAAAACTTTTGGCACATTTGTTGCACATAAGTTGTTGTCGTTTTTTTTCTTCTGCTATTCTAGGCATTTTTTTTAAGGTGGTAACAACCCCTGGTCTGTCTGTCCGTCCGTCCGTCCGATATTTAAATGTTTTTTTATCTTCTTGAAAGCGTTGGAGGTGTCGGGCAGTTAAAAACAATTTAGTTCAGTGGTGCGGTGCGATGTGGTGCAGCAGCCAGTAGCAAGCTGCCTGCATTGTCGTCTTCATCATCTTGAAATTATTATTTTATAACAACAAAAAATTAATTACCCCTGCAAGTGTCTCAATTTAGTAAATTCTAACAAAACGAAATAATGTCATAAGTGGGTGTTGTGTCGGTTCTTGTTTGTTGGCTTGCTTTTGGACTTGGGGCTGGGTAATAGTTTTTCGATGTTGATGTTGTAGTTTTTATGAATATGAAAATATTTGTTTTGTCGGGTTTTACACTACAAGACTCTTTAGCCATTTAAATGATATTTTTTAATTAAAATAAAAAAGAAAATTAATTTACTTCGAGTTGTTGAAATAGAATTTTATTTAAATAAATAAACAAAGTAAAAATGTATTTTAAGAAATATATAAAATATATAAAATATAAAAAGAACTGCATACATAGAAAATAATGCATTATTACTTTTAGAAAAATTATAAATCATTTTTTTTTTTAATTCGCTTTAATCGTAGGCCTTTATCAAGTGTAACATTTGTAAACTTTTGTCTGCACTCGGTCAAAATGCTTGTCATGCAGGCGAATTCACTCGTGTACGTGTGCTCGAAGTAATATTCGCCGTCATATCTAAACTTTTTGGTTATCCATCCAGCATAGTCGGTGTCACATACAAACACATTTTCATGGATACTACCATATCGCTTGATGACAAATGCTTGACCGTTTACTGACCCTTTTAAGGCTTTTTATAGGTTTATATTGGCCTTTATATAGCCTTTAATCGTAGATCATTATGTATGTCTCAAATTGGCTTTAATCCTTAGTCTTTATATAGCCTCAAACTGGCTCTAATTTAGGTCTTTAAAAAGGCTTACAAATCTCAGTTAGCCGGGAGTAAGAGTAACGTTGAAAATCAGCTGATTCATTCTGTTGTATGTAAACCAATTATAACGATTACAGTTAGCAGTAAGATGTAACGTCTCAATCTGTAAGAAATAGATTGGTGTTACTTTTTTACGGTAAGGTTACTGTTACTATTACTCCCGGCTAACTGAGCCTTAATCGTTACAATATTCTCTCTTCACTCTTTACTTAAACTTCTTAGGAAAGAGTACCAAAGACAGTTATTTGATAGTTTTTTATAACAAGTATCAGCCTCTATTTTAAATGTATTTATTTTAAAGAATTTCTTTCTTTCAGGTTTGCCACTAACATATTTTATATTTCATCTCTCTGAATATATACCCAGCAAAAACTTACATTGCAAAGTAATGAGTTAAAAAGCTAATATAACGACTCTTCACTACTTATACATTGGCATTTTAACTCATTATTTTAACACGGTGATGTCATTGGAGGCAAGTACTTACCTCCCTCGCTTACAAATAGGGAGTTAAAAAGTTAATACTCCGATGTCACCAAAATTACAACTAACATTGAATGACTTTAAAAAAATTTTTTTTTTGTTACTTTTTTTTTATTATTTTTTTTTTCTATTTTTTCTTATTTTATTTTACTTTATTTTTTTTTTTTCTATTTTTTCTTATTTTATTTTACTTTGTTTTATTTTTTATTTTGTCTCTGGTGGGATTCGATCTCGATCTCGAGCTCACTACCAGCTAGTCTACCGGGGCAGTGTAGTTTTTGTATAAAAAAACGTTGTTTTACTCAATTAAGAGCGTAAATATGAGATTAAATTATTGTAGGCAACTACTTACCACCCTCGCTTACAAATAGGGAGTTAAATAAGTCATTACCAAACTACTTCTATGTAATGAAGATGGTATGTAGTATTCATTGAAAAGTAAGTTGTTCAGTAATGGCATGTCATTACCAAGTTTTTGCTGGGTAGTTCATTAAAATATCGGGGTTTTTATTGGGGTCAACGCCTTTTGTTTTTTCAGCTGAAGCACATGTGGAAATCATTTTTATTTCAAATCGTTCATATCATATTTGGAATACGACATTGATCAAATGACCGCGGCAAGTTGGCCAGCAATTCTTCTTACATTGTTGGCTTATCAGTTGGCTCAAGAGTTGTAGTATTAAGGGCTCTATTGACCTTAAACTTTGTTTATATTTTCAGAATATCGTTCTTAATTAACAAATTAAAACCTTTCATTAATGTTAATCCTTCATTCTTTTTCAGTGAAGTGAAGTGAATTAATTCTTTCTTTTCTTTCACCTTTCTGAAAGACATACAGCTTTCAGAATGAAGTGTCTATCTGTTTTAAGGAATGTTTAAATTGATATTTTAACAAGTATGAGTGCTATCTATATTCGACTGTGCCGAATCTTTGATACCCTCCACCGACAGTTAGAATATTTCAGGTGTGGGCCCTATTTGGGATCTTTAAATTACACCGTGCTAGAATTTAACAATTTTTTTTTGAAACATGCCGAGTACCAGGCGCTTTAACCTTATTCGGTTACGCTGAATTCAGTGGTGCTTACTGTTTATTTTAGGTTAGCTCTTCTTTTCAAGTTATACCGTTATTTCGAAAATCGAGGACAACACAACATACATATATTCGTGTGACTCAAAAACGGTTTATTTTATTGAACAAACTAAACCGTTTCGCTTTTGTATGCCAAATTTCAATTTCCCAATAAGGAGGTGGTGATCACAGCCAATATCCGCACCTCTCTTATTTCGCACATCACACAGGCTATTGCTCCATTGGGCACTGATGCAGATATGATCAATCTGGTTTTGCGCGTTTCCATCTGGCGATTTCCAGGTAACCTTGTGCGAGTGCTTATGTGAAAATAATGTGCCGCCAATTTTTAATTCATTCATGCCGCATAATTCCACAAGACGTTCACCATTGTCGTTAACCACACCAATTCCATGCACTCCCATTACATGCTGAAGTTGTGCATTATCAGAGCCCAATTTGGCATTAAATTCTCCCATTATTATCTTCAAATCGTTTTTCACCGTTGTTGCAAATGTGTTGCTAAGCATATCGTAAAAGGCGACCTTCATATCGTCCGTTGTATCTTCTGTTGGAGCGTAACATTGTATTGCTGTAAGGTTCTTGTGAAGACCTTTAAAACTGATTGTCATTATCCGTTCATTAACAAGCTTATAATCAATCACAGCATTACGAAGCCTTCTGTCTACTAAAACTCCAACAACCCGTTGGTGTGTTTTGGCTTCGTTAGGCATCCCGACCAATACATAACATGTCCATTTGTAGTGGTTAATTTTCCGTTCTGATTCCATCTAACTTTACTAATGCCAATAAAAGCTACGTGATAGTTTTCTAGAATTTTTGCAAACTGTGCCAAATTTCCAGTCTGATATAATGTTTGCACATTCCATGTACCAAATAGTCGTAGGGTCGTCAACGAATTTTGGATCCGATTTTTAATTTTCTTTTCAGACGTCCTGGGTAAAAAAATTCAGAAACAACGAGTTATCAGCCAATTGCATCCAATCCTGATGATAGGGCTGCCACCTTTACGCCACCAGCCTGGCCGGTGTGGTTGGGCAGGATTAAGTCTGCGCGCGTTGTTCGGATTATTCCGTAATAAAATTTCCTTTAAGCAAGTTTAAACTTTTTTCTAATATGCGCGCGCAGTAATTTTTTAAAACGTATTTTTTTTTTTTGGAAAAAACTAATTTTTTAGAAAAATTTAAAAATTTTTGTTTTTTAAAAACTCGCAAAAATTGGAAAATGCTTTTAATTTAAATTCACTTTTTAAGGCCCAAATACACTGATCAAAATGCTCATCAATTAGTAAATATGTGTTTGTATGTGTCACACCGACGATGCTGGATGGGAAATCAAAAAAAATTAGATGTGACGGTTAATATTACGTCCAGCACTCGTACACGAGTGAATTCGACTGCTGGACAAGCATTTGACAAGTGTATTTGGCCCTTTAGGTGGCGTTGAAAACATGGCTGAGCTATTTTTTATACGTAAAGCCTGGTACTCTGTTCAACATTTCACGTGAAATGCTGTCAAAACCCATATGAAAAAAATTTGTGCGAAATATCTATAAAATAATGTTGATAGAGTTGTACTCTGTTCATTTTGTGAAAAAGTTCCTAATAAAACTAATATAAAACAACCGGTAACAGTTTTTTATCCATATTTACTTTCTTTTTTATTAAATTGTTTATTAAAAAAATAAATTTTAGTAAAATAAATGTGGGGTTTGTTTACATACTCAAGACAATGTCGCGTACTTTACTTGAATAAAAACGTCAAATTGTACAAACTTGGACGATAGGTAACACTGATACATGTCAAAATTTTTGTGTGAAATAAAATATGTTGCTCAACATTTTTCACAAATTTGAACAGAGTACTAGGCTTAAGCCCTTATGACACTGTATTTTTTATTCATTGAATTAGAATATAGAAGGAAACAGTAAATGTTGCAAAGAGCAAACCAAGGCGAATTCATCCCAGGTAATCTCGGTACTACACCAAGTACAAAAACCACAAGCAATTTGTTTTTGTAAAATCATTGCACAATGTCAAAAACAGAAATAAAACAAAACAGAAACAAAGATAATAAAAGAGAATAAACAAGTTTTGACATCCAACAGTGATTTTAGCTAATATCAGCAGGGCTTTTAAGACCACCTGTAATAAATTCGCCTTGGAGCAACCTATAAAAAATGTAAACGAAAAACTTTTGTCAGTTTTTCTTTTGTTATGATTTTGTTTATGGTACTAAATGTTGTAAACTTTTTGTTTATGAGAAACATAAAAACAAAACAAACAAATCGCTAAATTTGCCCATAAATCGCTGATTCAGCAACACTTTTAATATTTCAAGCTTGAAATGTAAATTTTAATTTGAACAATTTTACATTTTTTTTACGTAACTTTATAACTTTTTTAAATTTTTGACAGTTTGCTATTTATTTTAATACAACTGAACTTTTTGCACTTGGTAAATTTTTCTATTACATTATATTTGCACTGTTCACCAAACCTTGTACAATGCATTAAAAATGTAGTGTTAAAAGGCCTTTAGAGAGAGAAATGTCAAAAGTTGCTTGTGTTTTTAACGTATCGACTAACTAAAACAAAAATAAAAATACAATAGCTGAATTCACACCGAGCTTGTTAGTTTGTTAGTCGTTAAACGTTACTTTTTTACACGCATTTTGTTTTTGTATATTTAACGCGCTACCGTATTAACATTTAACAAATTAACGACACGGCACCCCTGATAAAATAGTTGTTAGTTGGTAACTCACTACTTACCGTCAGTAAACGTTATTTGTGTCAAAGCATGAGTAATTAAATGGTTGACAATTGTTTTTTTACACTTTCTCATGGCATGTTTTATTTTTTCCAGAATAATAAATGGTGTCAGAACAATAAATCAGTTGTTTTACTACGAAAGTTACCAGACTAACAAAGTTTTAAAAAGGGGGTCGTTCACAGTTGGTAACTTTAACAAATTAACAAACTACCGAGTAACAAATTAACAAGTTCGGTGTGAATACCACTAATGTTTTTTTTATTGCTGTACTTGTTGTTGTACTGTCACCACTGTTTACATGAATTCGGCTTGCTTTTATCGATAACTTAGATGCACTTTGGGACAGATAACATTGTAAAATTCTACACGGTTACACTGAAGAATACATTTGAAAAAGCGAGTTGCTTTGCAACTGACGTTATGGAAATCACCCTTATTTTGCTTCTTCAAAAGAACAAATCATTTTAAATCACTGCGTGTCCAAATGGTCTAACATAATTAATGCGTTTGTGTGTCTATGAATTGTTTTGTATTTATTCTTATTCTGGCTCTATCAAAAAGTGACACCTACGCAATCCACACGGTTGTAGATTTAGCAGTTTTATTCTGCTCTTATTCACAGCTTTCGTACTTTTTATTAGCGATTCAATAACAATGGCCAAGTCTTTGGAAGTGTGTGCGTGATGTATTTAAAATATTTAAAGTTATAAAAAATGCACAGTGGGAGACAAAATTAGATGTGTACTGATTTAACAAAGCATTTTAATATAACATATAAAACATAGAAAGCCGCATTTTGGGATTAATTTATATGTCATGTAATGGAAATTAATTGAAAGAGGTTTATTGTTAGAGTGTAAATAATTTAGTGGAGAAATAAATAAATACATATACTCACACTTTCACTTAAATCGTAGATTAATTCCTAATTTCTCTCATGATACAAATAAACCAAGATAACGTATTCAGCTTTTAAAAATTAAATCTTTCTGCGCATCTTCGTCACATCAGCGTATTAGTACAGCTAAAGAATAGAAACACAAGCCAACAAACATGTGTATAATATGCTAATGTGACGTAATATTAAACAGTTGAATTTTGTTAACATGCGCAATGCGTAATCTTGTTTATATTATTCTTGTATTGATTTCACATTGGCTCTAATTACACATTTTTTATAGTTTTACTTTAGTTAATGCTTAAGTTCCATACTGCCGCCAATATCAAGTTAATTTTAGGTCTTTATATGGTCCCACTTTAGCATCAAATACATTTTAAAGTCCCACTTAAGCTTCAATAGCTTCCTATGTTGGCTTTTGTAAAGGGTCTTCTTATAAACTTATGTAGTGTGGATCGTTTAAAAAGTTTGGCACAATAAGCGGCCGCTGCATGAATTTATGTCCACTTTATTTTGTCTCGCACTGTATATAATTATATACCCTATTAACAAGTGCTACCAGAAGTAGGGAAAAATTCTTTTGTTTTCTTTAGCAGTAGAATAGGAAAACTAGACAGATTTGTTATATCTTTTAAATTGTAGGTTATCATTTCTTTAATAATGACGTTTTTTTACCTTTTAAGAATAAAAGCTCTTAGTTGGGATGCCTTTCTAAATGACTGTATGCATGCAACTTTAAATCAAGAAATTAAACTTTTTAACACTGCAAATCACATGTATTGCCAATTCAAATTATTCGCATGCGAAACCAGGGCTTAAAAACTGCAGTCGAAGCAAAAAACTGTCAAACTAAAAACGAAAATGCTTTTACAACTTTTTGCTTTTTGAGTTGGTTCGACAGTGACCTGTGCCTTAAATTTTCTTGTAAAAAACAAATTTTTGTAAGCTCAGTCAGTATCAATATACTTATTGGACTTCGACGATAATTTTTTAAAAAATGAAGTTTAAGCTTTTCTAAAAAGCTTTAACAAATTATATATTGTTACATATAGGAATTTATGTACTCAAAAATTTTCTTGACTTTTAGGGAAAATCTGATTTGTTATTGCGTGTAGTGTAGGCATTTTTAAAATAGTTTTATGGCAACATTGATCCTAACCAAAAATATATTAATCGCAACAAATGTTCACTACAACCAGTGATGCCAACTCTTGAGACACAAACGCTTGAAAACATTTGCAAAACGGGCTAACAACAATTTGTTAAAAAACATTTTTGAGTTTGAGTGAGATCATTTTACATATAATTGCACTGCGCAATATGGATAATCGATCTCCATACAAAAAAAGTTGTGCTAAGCATTAATTTTACTTCATATCAACTATCTTAAAGTTTTTTAAGCATTGTTTTGCTCTGCACGCTACTGTTAGGCGAATGCAACAAATTCCTCATACAACAACGTACAAAATAAATGTCTCTATCGGCCTTGTTCTGACAATCGCACGATTTGAAATCGCTAAACGCCAGATTTATTTTATGATGTGAGCTTGCGATCTGCCATAGTTTTTTAAAAATATTCTAGTTCCTTTAAACATAATTTTGCGATCTGAAGCGGCCAAACTTCTTGTGATCGCGATAAACAGAACACCTAGTATAAGATTTCAAGTCAGAATCGCAAATGTTAAGCATACCCGTCTTGCTTGTTTAAGCGAAAGCAAAATTTCATTCTTTCTTCGCCTCATTCATTGCCTTTAAAAATGAAGTTAAAGCCAAATAAAATTTCAACAACTCGTAAGTATACGTATGCATCACAAAAAGCTACTTTTCAAAAATAAATTTAGAAAAATGGCGTATGCGGCACAAAACAATAATTTTCACTTTCAATAAAAAACTATTAACTTTCTAAGTTCGTTCATGAACGTTCACAAAAATTTAAAATTTTCTTTAAAACATATGCCGAAAGCAGTGGTAAAAACACAAAAAAATTCTATCGGGCATATTTTCAGAAAACTTCATGCAAACCTTTTCTCCACTAATATTTTTTGGCATATGCGCCAAACCAATAATGAGCTGACGAATTACTATATTGTTACTAATTGCCTTTTAATAACTTAAAATCACGATCGATAACTAAAAACTTATCCGTACTTTTAATGTTTTCCATTCGCACATATTTAAGTTTTTAAAGACAGTTTTCATAATTCGATGTTGCCAGAAAACAAAAAAAATTAAAATTCGGGCTAAGAAGTGATAACGAAAACGGCTAAAATTTAGTCGTTTTTTGGTTTAGGGCTTAATATTTTTCTTGCATTTCTGATACTTAAAAAAGCGCTAAATCTAGCTCGAAAAGGGCTAAGTTGGCATCACTGTCAGATTCCCATAAATTTATTTTTTAAGTGAAAGTCAAATTAAAACAACTTGCTTGTATTTTTCTCTCAGCTGATGTTAAAACATAAACATAATTAGTGCATAGATTTTTTTTGCAACAACAATTATAAAATTAAATAAAAATTTTAAAACAAAAACCGCAATTTATAATAAAAAAAATGTTGTATTAACTTGCTTTTAAATTTTATTTTTTTTTGGAATCAGACAAAACAAATTTATGATTTTGAAACAAACGCATACAATATTATGTCATGAGACTTCTCCATAATAAACATTTTAAAATAATTTATTTTTATTAATAATAAAATTTTCTCTTTTAATTATTGCATAATCTGTTGGTGTTGTTTTATTATAATTTGTCAGAAATTTTGTCAACAAAAACTTTTTTTAAGTATAAATTCATAAAAGAAATTTAATTAAAATGATTAAATGACCTTGAGAAAAAGTGTCAGTGTCATTGTACTCAATTTTTTTTGTTGTTTTTCAATTTGTTTGTACAGTTTCTCGTAACTGAAATAGTGCACTGACAGAAATAATATGATTTTTTTTTTAATAATTCATATTTTAAAAAGAAAATTCAGTTAATAATAAATTTGAGCATTAAATTGAAGAAAAAACAAGTTAGAGTGCCATATTCGGCTGTGCCGAATCTTTGATACCCTCCACCGACAGTTCGAATGTTTTAGGAGTAATATCTGAATGATGTCTATTTTATTTTTATAATCTTTTTAAAAACAGACATCTGCATTAAATTTGGTTGCGGTTTAGACATACATATATTAAATTATTGACCGACAACCAGAAAGTTTATTGCTTTTTTTTAAGCTATTTTAACTAGCTTGAGTAACATATCATGATTCGTAACAATTTAAGCCGAACTTAAATTATTTTAAGGAGGGCAATTTATATTGGAGCCTTGGTAAGCTATGAACCAATCATCCCAAAATTCTGCAGAGGGTATTAAAAAACATAAATTTCAATACAGCGGTGAAATCAGTTTTATCGTTTGCAGTGAATTTCAGAAGGCAACATAAATTTCAATACAGCGGTGCAATCAGTTTTATCGTTTGCAGTGAATTTCAGAAGGCTGCTAAAATGGGATCTAAGGTAAATAATCAGAAAATTGCATAACATTTTTCTGGCCATATGAAGCTAAGCTGGAAGAAAGTTTGCCGCAATATCTATATCTGCTACGGTTTTATGCGATTGTAATTATTCTACCAGAGGGGGCTTTATATGGGGCCTAGGGTAAATTATGGACCCATCTTCACGAAATTTCACAGTGTCATTTCTAGTTCTATAAAACTGTGATGTACCAAATTTTGGTTTGATAACATTATTTTTTACGTTTTTAGGCGTACTAAACTGTTTTCTGGAAGTAGGGTTTATATGGGGCTTAGGGTAAATTATGAAACGATCTTCACGAAATTTCACAGTGTTATTTCTAGTCTTATAAAACTTTGATGTGCTGAATTTTGTAATGATAGCATTATTTTTTACGGTTTTAGGCGTACTAAACTGTTTTGCGGAAGTAGGGTTTAAATGGGGCCTAAGGTTAATTATGAACCGATCTTCACGAAACTTTACAGTGTCATTTCTAGTCCTATTAAGCTCTGACGTGCCGAATTTTGTTATGATAGCATTATTAATTATGGTCTTAGGCGTACTAAACTGTTTTCCGGGAGTAGGGTTTATATGGGGCCTAGGGTAAATTATGGACCGATCTTCACTAAACTTTACAGTGTCATTTCCAGTCCTATTAAGCTGTGACGTGCAGAAATTTGTTATGATAGCACTGTTAACTAGGGTTTAAGGCGTACTATACTGTTTTCCGGGAATAGGGCTTATATGGGGCCTAGGGTAAATAATGGACGGATCTTACCGAAATTAAACAGCATGATTTCCAGTCGAATTAAACGAATTTTTGCAATCAATTATATCATTCTGTGCATTATTCCAGCATTTATATAGTTATTTTTTTTTTTGGTTGTTGGTTATTTATCAAAACGTTTTATATATATTAAGGCAAATAAAAGTGGTTGACTATTTAGTACAGTTGAACTAACAGTCCTGATGTTATTGAAGTAGGGCCTAATCAACCCATTCATTTCGCAATATTTTAAGCTTCTTCACAAAAGACAATGGCTTATCAAGACGAGATGCAAGGTCAAGCATTGTCCTAATAAGCTTTTTACACTGTCAACATCTAACATCTACCATCAAAAATGTAAAAAACCCGTTTACATTGTTTACATCTAATAGCTGCCATCAAACAAAAATGAATGAAAAAAAATTTTTTTTCTTTTCATAAAATAAACTTTTTTTCTACAAAAGTGCCAAAATTTACACAAAAAAACACAAAAATGTATTTGAAGTTCAATTTGTTTAAAAATATAAAAAATACTTACCAAAAAAACATTGCCATAAAAGAGAAGACTTGACAAATGGTAACGCTGATTTCAAAACAAACTTTTTTTGTCAGTGATGCCACAATAATAAGGGAACTTATTGCCACTTTTCTAGTGATGACACTTAAATAATCGAGAGATTTCGAGTGGAATAAAATGAGATAGGAACATCTTTAAAAGAAGTTGAAAGCTGTTAACATCTTCGCAAATTGATGGTAGATGTTGATCAGTGTAATACCCTTTGTACACTTGCATACATTTCGGAGGAACGCATGAAAGATGTTGAAAAAGTGAAATACGCGTTCACACTTGAAACATCTAAGTGCTGGTTCACACATGTCAAGTTTGACTCGTCAAGTCTTGAGCTTTTAGGAAAGAAGGGAAAAGAGAATGCCTTTTCTTTTCCCCTCTCTCCTAAAAACTCAAGACTTGAAGAGTCAAACTTGACGTGTGTGAACCAGCACTAACATCTACTATCAATAAAAAATGTCACCATTTATGAAAAAAAATTTTATTTTTTTTAAATACTTTTTTTCTACAAAAGTCCCAACATTTTAAAAGATAACTCCAAAATGTATTTCTAATTAATTCTGTTTAAAAATTTTAGCAAAATAAGGCTTGCAAAAAAGGAAAAACTTGAAAAATGGTAACGCTGCTTTCAAAGTAACTGCCATCTTGTCAGTGATGCCACAATAATAATAGAATTTATTGCCACGTTTCTAGTGATGACACTTAAAGAATCGAAAAATGTAAAAGGGAACAAAATGAGATAGTAACATTTTGTAATTTTGATTTTTAGCCCTATGTATTTCTAATAGCCTTTTTACACTTGAGCACATCTTAGAGGAATGCGTGGAAGATGTTTAAAATGAAAAAAAACTTGTTTACATTTCTTTTATCTTTCATCATAAAAATATTTATTTTCACGTGTAAGAGCGAATAAAAACTAAATAAATTATATTGCTGTCCTGCTTTTTTGTATTTTTTTCTAGTGATGGTATATACTTTTTAACAAATTATTTGTTTTTTCTTGTGATGACACTAAAATAATCGAAAGATGTTGAATGAAACAACATGAAATAGGAACATCTTTTAAAGATGAAGAAAGAAGTTGATTTTAAGCACTGTACAATTCTTATGGGAATTATCTTTGCGATAAGATGTAAGATATGAGCAAGTGTAAAAAGCCTATTATGGGAAAATTCCAACATCTTCGCAAATTGATGTTAAATGTTAACAAGTGTGAAAAGGCTATAAGAAGCCTTTAACGGATAAAATAGTCCAAATGAGGTTGCCATATGTATACGTTAATTTAAAACTAATCGTTAAAAAAATAAAATCAAGTTTTTCTATTTTTTTCTTAAAATATTTCACCATGTGTTAAGCATAAATAAATTTACAAAATCGTTGACCTGCTTTTACAAAAAAAAAAAAAAATTATTTAACAAAATAAAACCACTGGCGGCCCCATTTATAAAGTGTTTTGACCGCTTGGCGCCTTAAATAAGTTAACGTTTAAATAAAAAAAAAAAAAAACAAATAACAGGATGCCACATTTATTTTAAAGCCAAATCACATGTTTTAGTTAAATCTGTTCTAAATCTACCTCTTACAAGTCAAAGAAAAAAATACAGAAAATATTTTAAAATTTGTTCTTGAAAACAGAAAAACGTTAGTACTTTTTTTTTTGTTTTCAGATTTAGTTCGTTTCCTTGAAAACTTTTGTCCCCAGTTTAATTATAAATGAATTTATTTTTGATGAAATTTAGTGCAGGTGGTCACAAATATCTTTAAGTGATTTATATATAAAATTTTAATGATGGCTCTGTCTCACTAGTCGCTATTTTGGCCATCGAATGTAGTTGTACATATTCTAAAAGAAATACTTTAATTCCTCTTTGTGGCGATTAAAAATTTCACACTTTTATTAATTGGTTTTAAAATAATAAAATTTTTCTAAATTTAAAATTCAAAAAATTTTCTTTTATTTTTAATTGGCCAACGTATTTTTAAATAACAAAAAAAAAAATTAATCAAAACAGGTAACAAGACAACTGCAAGTCAATAAAATGAAAATATTCTCATTTGAAATTTATTTTTAAAAAACAATTTAACTAAAAATAACCAAATTGACTCAGTAGAGAAAGAAAGTTTTGTAATGGTGGTGTAGGGGTTTTTTGTTTCAATTTGTGTGGAGATGTTGAAAGAAGAAGAAGAGGGGAATAATTATCCTTATAACGGTTGTCGTTGGCGTAAACGACTTAGCCGTTGTCGTTTTTTTTCAATTAAAGCATTAATCAAAAATAAAATCAGTTTTAATTAAAAATTTAATGAAGTGAATTAAACATTTAATCAAGTGATTTAAACGTTGAAATGATACGATTAATTTGTTTACTGGTGCAAATTTAATAAATTTTTCAATTAATATCACAAATATATTAATTGAAATCAATTTTTTTTGTAGATTAAAGAACACAGGTTGTGTGTTACTTAAATCCAGGGACCGTAACTGTTTTGACTTTTTTTAAAATAGTCAAAAAATAACTATATAATAACTGAATAACTAAAAACAATATCAGTCAAACTTTCTTTAACTTTAATTTTTGACTCAAAAAATAACAGCTAAAAAGTATCAGCTATTTATTTTTTGACTTTTGTGAAAAAAGTAAAAAAAAATAAAAGTATTTTAAGGATTTTGTTCCTTGGCTAATAACCATCACAATGCTTTACTCAAAAAACTTATAGACAAATTCTTTCGGTCTGACTTTTTGAACTGAAATTATAAAAATAACTGTTATTTTCGATCCCTGCTTAATTCTATTACAAAAAACGACAGAGTCGTTTACGCCATCCATTAAAATATTGAATATTTTACATACCATTGAAGAAGGCTTATCTCAAGCTCTCTAAAGTGGTACAAACAAGTTAAAGTGCTATATTCGATTCGTTACGATAATTCGCAACGGTTTTATGCGTACTAAAGTATTTTCCGAGAGTGAACTTTATATGAGGCATATGCTAAACTATGGACTGATTTTTTTACGAAATTTGGTAGTAGGATTTCTGGTCATATAAAATGAGTTTGTGCAAATTTTAATAAAAATCGGTGCATTCTGTTACCATTTTCTGTTAGTCCTTGTAGCAAAATTATTAATTTTTGATTGTGGTTGGTATACATTTGGATATATAACTCTGTTCATACTAAACCGATTTGGCTGGATGTGGAATTGAACCAAATAAAACAATCTGACACTAATGCCCATGTTCTGTAACTCTCGCGTCGAGAAAGTTTTCAATTGAAATGTGTGAAATGAAACAAAAATGCCATAAATTGAAACAAACAGCTGTTTTTCACACTTAACTGTGTCTGTAACTTTTTTGGCGAGTACAAGCTGTCACGTAAGGAAATTACTCGCCAATTTACAGAAAAAGTGTGTCTGTAACATTTTGGTGAGAAAAGTTCCCGCTTTCAACTGTCAAATAACCTCACGAATAAAAATGGGGCGAGAAAATAATAATATTTTGTTCTTGGCACATTTTTCATTGTTTTATTATTTTGCTTTTAAAATTTTAATAAAATATACGAATGTCTTTAAAGCTCGTTTGCAAATAACAAACATTAAAGTCGCTCTTTACACAATTTGGTATAGCCGACGGTTGTATTTTCGCCGCCGTCGTTGAAAAATGTCAACGATATGTGTTACTGGCGTTCTGAACGTCTGCAATATCACATCGGCTTTGAATGCAATATTTTGACATTTATAACGTAACGACGTAAACTCTTTTGATAGTTTTCGACATGAGTTACAGACACACATTTTTCCCACTTTTCGAGAAACGATGGAATATTTTGTTTCACATCTTTTCGATGCAAAAAGTTCTCACTAAAGTTACAGAACATGGGTACAGTTTTGTTCTTTTCTTTTGAGTGGGTTAAAAGTAGGGAGATCGATCGAATAGTATTCGACCGGTTTTAACCGGTTATTTTAGTTTTGCCCAAGTCGAATAGTTTAAAATGTCTATTTTTCGAATATCGAATAAACTGGTTATTTTTGCAAAATAAACCGGTTATTTTTTGGTAATGTGTAATTTGTATACATTTTCCTTACTTTTGTTATAAATTTACCCGTAATTTAAGTGTTTTTCTACTTGAATATTGGGTAAACTTGAACTTTTTATAAAGAATTTCAAAACAAAGTGTAACAAAAGTTAAAAAAAAAAAAAAACATTATGAGCAATGTAAATACAAATCGCTTATAAAAGCGTGTGTTCTTGTAAAAAAAAACCAAAAACAATTCAAAATGCTACAAAAAAATATTCAGCTTAAAAAGTCATTAGCAATTTGACAGTATTCTAAATACTATGTATATATATATATATATATATATATATATACAGTGCACTCGCGATATTATGAACTAATTAAAACAAAGCCAGTTCACATTTGCAAGATTGTTCATATTTGCGAATGGCAAAAGTAAAAGTTTCTAATGTTAAAGTTTTTTTTATTTACTCTTCATTGGATTTAAAAAACTATTGATTTTTAAAAAAGAAAAGCAAACTTAAAGCTTTGCGAAAAAGCCTGTGATTTTCTTTCGTTCAATCAGTTTAAAAACGCCACGCTCTATTAAAAATCTCCTGATATTTGCCGTATCTGCTAACAGTGATCTTTTTGTATCTCATTTTCAAAAAACATTCGGTGCATGCATTTTCCATTTTTTGTATGTAAAACATTTTGATTAACAACTGAAGACATTTGTAAAGCTATAGTTAGGAAAATCCCCAGTTTATTATACAGTTGAATAAAAATTGATTTTTATATAACACTGTGTAGGTAGATAAAAACCGTTTAAAATACAACTTTAAGTTGTTCATATTTTAAAGCGTTTGCACAAGTTCATATTTTAGAGTAGTCAATGGAAGAAAATAAGTGTTCATATTTTGGGGTGTTCATATATTAGGGGGTTCATATTATCGCGAGTGCACTGTATATATATATATATCCTCTTCAGACCATGGGTACACATATGTGTAACTTAACTTATTACAAGCTTTAAAGACTAGCGACATCGTGTGACCAATAGAAACAGTTTTATTACTTGTTTTAAGCTACTGCGCTTCAAAAACATATAAAAAGATGGCAGGATTTAGAAGTTTATGCCATTATTTTTACATTTGAATTTAACAGTTTGAAAAATCCATACTGTTGGGATATTTTCCCTCAATAACTAATTGCTTAGACCTGAAGTGCACATATGAAGTGCACCTCTTTTTCTACCACTTTAAATAAAAAAATTAAAAAAATAATAAAAACCGAAATTAAAATTACACCTCATCAGATAAAACAAAAAGTTAATAAGCTATTTACTTAATCGGTTCAGTTCAGATCATAAGAAATTAAGAATTTACGTTGAAATTTTTCATATTTTAAGACCTGAGGTACACATATGTGCCCCCTTAATTTCTAAGAATTCAAATAAAATTTTTTTTAAACAAATATACAGTTGTCTTATTTGCTTCCCAACAGGTGTAAATAATATAAAAGATATGTAAAAATTCAATGGGTTAATGCTCGGGTCTTAAGAGGATATATATATATTTATAAAGATATCATCTCAGTGATATATCGAAGTTATTTTAAAGAGAAAGGTGGTTTGACAGTATTCTAAATACTATGTATATATATAAAGTGGTTTGACAGTATTCTAAATACTATGTATATATATATATATATATATATATATATATATATATATATATATATATATATATATATATATTTATAAAGATATCATCTCAGTGATATATCGAAGTTATTTTAAAGAGAAAGGTGGTTAAAGGGCCCTCCAATGATAAGTTGCAAAAGTTCTTTAACGTCACGACTTATTAATCACCTTTAATTAGTCCACAAGCTTGACATAAATAAACGCCAAGTAAAACTTATCTCTGCTCTAAGTAGTTTTTAAGAGACTGCAAATAATAATTTACCAAAATATGCTGCCAATAAAGAATGAAATACTCTTACAGCCATACCTAAACAAGAGTGGAAAACGTATTCTAGCTGTCAAAAATTCTCATGCCAATACAATTTTTATGAAACATCCCTAAATAGCGCGGCGTCAACGCTTTACAATGGGAAAATTCGATTTTGACAGCGCGTTTAATAGTGAAGTTGGCCGCTTTGTTAATAAATAATGTAAATTTAGCTATTTTTTCGTCAATCTATCGGTTTTTTCTCTTAATTTTATTTCTATTATGTGCGTTTTATTAAACAAGAAAGGTAACACTACTGCTTGGGGCACAACGTTGATGCTCTTGTTTGGGTATGGCATATCAGCGTAAGCGGATGAAAACGTCCCACCTTCCTTATTGTGTTTTTTCTGTCTTTTCCTTAGAAAGCTGTCCTTTTAACATTTAACGCAATTTGTGTTAAAAGAAGCGGTCTGTTTTTACACCTTGCCACTTCACCACCAAAAAGCGTTTTCATTCTCTTTCTTCGAAAGCTGCCCTCGCAAATGATTTAGGTATTTTTCATACGTCACTTTTTTCATCTCTGTATGCTTTGTGGTACGGCCGTTAAGTAGTTCAACAATGTGGAAAAATTCTAAGTTTTATTTATTTTAAATAACCAAGAACTTAAAGAATAATTTAAGGAATCAAACAATCTCATGGAAGACTTTAAATTGTGATCGACAAATTGACAGATATTTCATACAAAAAGCATATTCATATTACTATTCGTTTTTATACTGCTGAAATAAAAAAATTTAAAATATATAATCCTGGATAAGAGGTTTTGTTTGCAACTTTGCAAAAAATGTTTGAAGTCTACTGATTCATATAGACAGGCTTAACCGCCATCAATTAAAACTCATTTAAAATAAATTTGGGGGAATATCTCAAATAATAAATTTATTAAATTCCTATAATTTCTTAAAACCAAAGTGTTTCAAAACTTCTACAGCTATGTTCACACTTATTAAATATTTGATGTCTCACACGTCACCACTAGTTTTCTTAAAGAATTGTTTGCTTTTGCAAAACGTTAGGCTAGTGCAAACATTATTTAACAGTTTCTAAATTACATTATACAATTATCATCTTTGGAATAAAGTTTAGTAAACAAACAGAAATTATTTTAAATAAAGCCAAAGTTTCACACTTTTTTAGATTTTATTGTCAAATATTTGTTACGTCTGTACAAACCTTAAGTCATATCCATGTATTTTGTTGGTTCCTTACTTTCGTGAATTGCTTTGTTTTTATTTTAATTAAGTTTTAATTACAAAATCTAATTTGATTTTTGTATTTTTATTTATTCGAATTAAAACCGGTTAACCGGTTACTTTTAAAATGCTTAACCGAAAACCGGTTATTGAAAAAAGTCGAATAATCAATCACCCTAGTTAAAAGTGAGCGTGTTTTCAACAGACGGATGGACAGATTGACATGTCGTAATCGCCTTAGAATTACTCAAGAATCCAGAAAATGAATACATATTAAAGATGGTGGTGTAAAAAGAATGTATCACTACCCAGTAAAAACTTCGCCTACAAAATAATGTGTAAAGTAATTAGGAAAAGTATAATCTGTTTGTCAATTTCGTTCTTTTTTTAGTACCTTTGATTATTTACATTTTAGTAAACGACTTGAAATTTTCAATATCAAAAGACCAGGAATTGTTTTTAATCATACAGGTGTTTCCTGTTAATATCTAAACGTCAAACCCTAATGACAAATGACAATTTTTCTTTAATTTGCTAAAAATAAAATTAAAGAAAACAATTAATGTAGATTGTCTATCAGTTGGCAAATTAGACAGAAAGTTTTATTAAATATTCGCCAGTTTTATATTCCAACATGTTTTGCAAGAACTTTACCATCAATAAGGTTTGTAAATTTGTTCCGCGGGAAATTCCTGATCTCTTGATATATAAAACGTGATAACAAAACTCTTTAAAAATCTTATTTTAATAAAAATAATGATGTCTTTACGTTAAAATTTTAAAAAGTCGAGGGGTCTTTGCTCATAACTCAGTCATTTATGATACGATTTGATTTTTTTTTCAGCAAAATAATTCTTAAAGAAATTTTCAATCCATTGCAATGTAATATATCAAAAGTTTTAAAAGTATTACTTTTCGCTTGATATATCATACATATGCATATGTATAAACAATATTACCCAGCTAGCATTTTGTATCATAATCTAATCATTTAGGAATCAGCTTCAAGGGCAAAATACCCGTATATGAGCTCATTTTTCAATCATAAATGATACTCTCGTTGTGAGAAAATGGTACCCTACCTGAAAGAATCATTTGAGATACAGTTTTCTGATTCCTTTTTGATCAATTTAATGTTAGTTTTTCTTATCATTATTAAATCGTTTTTGTCTCATTTTTTAATCGTAAATTTTATAGTTTTTGATTATACATATGTATGTATTTCATATTATTTTATAATTGTCATGTTTTTTTAATTTTTCTCCGAAAATAAGCACCATTATGGCTTTTGACCAAACAAAAGTAATTAATTTTTCGCAAAGAAGATAATAAACAATTTGCACTAACATTTAAGTTTATAAATTGTCAATAATTTTTGGGCTTCCTTTTTAGCCAAGATTTTTATTTGTTAAGCTGACATGAAAGTTTCTATTTTTATACATATTTTTGCATTTGGCAAAAACAAAAATTTAAAATATTTAAAAATCATTATTTAAACATATAAATGAATCATATATGAATACTTTTTTAATCACTCAGGTGATAAATCAGTTTTAAATCATCAAAACTGATCTGAAAATAATCATTTGGGTGATTTTTACAAAAGATAATCAGCCAAATGCTAGCTGGGTTATAGAAGTTACAAACATAATAACAAACTTATAAATACCCTCTTCATCTGTTATAAAAAGAATACAAATGGTGAACTGTGGGGGTTTTTAAGCGAAAAAAAAAAAATCAAAATTTGTTTACCAGATTCTAGTCGAATTTTAATTCAACTTTAGACTTCTTTTGAAGGCTTAAATAAGGTTAAATTAAGCAATTTATTTAATAAACATATATATATACATAACAAAATTAGGGCATTGACCAAAAGTTATCGGGCCAGTTAACGAATGAAACTGACAGTTTCTAACTTTAAGGCCCGTTTTCACAACTTACCGATAGCTAAAAGTAGGATTTTATCAGACGTATAAAAAGTGTTCCATTATTACAACTTATGGTGTTTTCTTTTCTTAAAACTAATGATGCATTATAGTTGTGTAATATATTTATTAGGTTACACGAACCCTTACAAAGTGATACATTTTTCTAAATTACAATGGAATTACAATGGAACAAAATAATAGCTACGTTTTACACTTAACACTAAAGTGTATTTATCGTGTTAAATATTGAATGCAAAGTTTGTACTAAAAGCGATATTCACCACGCTTGTAGCAATTTTCAACATTAATTTTTCTTACAATTTCAATAAGCGTTAACAGCACTGATTTTCAATGATTAATATCAGCTGTTTTTAAAAATTTTGCGACAAAAAAAATATAATAAAAGGAAAACAAACGAAAAACAAAAAAGTTTTTATATCCATCACAATATAACTAAAAATCACAATATAACGCAAATTGTCCGCAAACACCAGAAAAAAATACTTGCTTGCATAAAAAAGTACTTTACGAAGATGCAAAAAAGGGTATTATCTCACACCCAGTTGAAACTGCGGGTAAGAAATGGAACAAATTTGACATTAATTGTTGCAACATGTTTAGAAAGGAAACGACAACTTCTCACATTTTTGCATATACTTTTAGAATGGAACAAAAAACCGCACGAATGGTAGCATATATGAAAACACCATTAGTAAAGTTTTAATAGTGGAACACTTTTAATAAGGCCGGTTAAAGTCTACTTTTAGCTATAAGTAAGTTGTGAAAACGGGCCTAAAATCTGGTTATCAAAACTGTTGTCAATTGCCTATCACTTAAAAAAAATAATAGTAATATCAGCTCTTTTTCATACTTAGTTTTATCATATTCGGTCTGATTACGGTTGGCATTGTTTTAGACGCCTGTGTCGTTTTTTTAAAACTATTTCAAGTAACACCCAACGTGTGTTCTTTAATCTACTGCAAAAAACGACTAAGGTGTTTACGCCTGCGACTGTTTAGTATTAGATTAATGGTTCACGTTCTCTATATCTATCAGTCGTTTTATATTTTAAACATATTATAGAACACAATAATTTACGAACGACGATATATCTTTATATCCTTTGCAACCAAATTACGCTGAGGCGTTTTGCGACACACATTCAATTCATTGAAACATTTTCAAACTCTACTGTAGTGTCGCTGTCACAAACAATTACTGAAGAGAAGTGAATACGACGAATCAATGTAAGTGTATGAACGTCATTAAGCAAAAATTAAAAGCTTAAACAACGAATCATTGCTTCAAAGAGCGAAATTCTGACGTTATAATAATTGATCAGTGATTAAAATAACAACATTATGTTATTGTGGGTCTTTGCTCAGTTGTGAATTTCTCCATTATTTATTCCTCAAGTGTTATTTATATAAAAAAAATATATAAACGAAAAATTTATTAAACTATTAAACCCCATTGTGACTTTTGGCCCACTCTGTAAAAACAATCACAGTTTACAATTTGATCAAGTTCTATCTAGTTACATACTTAACCAAAAATTAAACTCGGTTACACAGAAAAAAATAAAAATAGTTTTCAATTAAAAAATTTGTCATATTAAATAAAAAAATAATTAAATTTGCACCACTAAACAAATAAATACGATCAATATTTTCTGATATTACCAACATTTTCTGCAGTAATGTTGTTGATATAAGTTAACATTTAATTCACTTGATTATATTTTTAATTAACCGCCAGTCCCACGATGTCACACGTTAACGTTCGCATAGAAAATTACATTTAAAACAAAAACAATTTCTAAAATTTGTTTTTGTTTTAAATGTTATTTTCTATGCGAACGTTAACGTGTGACATCGTGGGACTGGCTGTAAAACTGACTTTATTTTTGATTAATGGTTTAATTGAAAAAAAAAACTCTCCTCTTAGCAACGTCTAATGTTGTATAATTACATAAAAAGTCTTAGTAGTTTCTTAAATCTTCTGCTATAACTATTTATGTGAAATTAAAAAAAATTTGTGTCAATTAAGACACTTATCGCCAATTTTGAGGATTATTAAAACACATTATTTATTTTTAAAATCGTTTTAAATACAAAATTCTCTTCTTCACTAAAAACTTAAGTGAAACTTAAATCACCGATGTGGTACACTTAATTTCAACTTAAGTTTCCATTGTAATATTTTAGCAAGGTGGCCTCAATATCACAACAATACAACAACACTGCGTGGAAGAGAATCAAGTTTTAACAGAATATCAAGCTGGTTTCCGAAAAAAGTATTCAACACTTGACAACATATTCAATCTGGCTGGTATCGTTAATATAAAGTTCGCCGAAAAGAAAAAGGTATATGCATTTTTTGTCGACTTCAAAGCAGCCTTCGATAAAGTGGCAAGAAAATCACTTATATATAAATTATATTCAATTGGTATTTCTTAAAAATTTTTAAAAATATTGGAGGATATTTATAAAGATACGAAATCCACTGTATGGAATGGTGAAGAGTTATATGAGTATTTTCAAACCAATTCAGGTGTTAAGCAAGGATGTTTACTGTCCCCACTTCTTTTTATACCCTTCACCGAAGGTAAAAGGGTATATATAACTTTGTCATTCCGTTTGTAATTTCTACAATATTGATCCTACACCCTATAAAGTAGATATATTCTGGGTCCTTATGAAAAGCGAAGTTCAAATCCGGCTGTCCGTCTGTCCGTCTGTCTGTTGAAATGGGTTTTCCGAAGCCCCCAGATATGATGGGAGCTTCGTTGGGGTATCTTTCTGTCAGGTATTCTTATTATAATTTTGCTATTGAAATTCAGCCAGATCGGTCCACAAATGGCTGAGATATGAGCAAAAAACCACGACTACCTCTAATTTTTCCCAAAAATCCCTTGTGGTTGTTGTATTTTTATTACTTTTTGCTGTATAACTGGGGAACGGCAAAAGCCAAAGTTTCCAAATTAGGTACACACATTTAAGTTGCCAATACACACCATTCTACAAAATGTGGGCGGGATTGGAGAAGTGGGCGTGGTACCTCCCGTACAAAAAAAATTAAAAATTTTATAAAAACCTAAATTTTAAGGCTGCCATATGTCCTATGGATATGATTTATATACCAAAATATCGGACCAAAATATTTAGTAGAACATATTTTATAAAAAACTCGGGAAAATCGGTTCAGACACAAAAAAGTTATGGCCAAAATAAAATTTTTTTTATTAAAATACCCACTTTCGGGAACCATAGATCTCCCCGAGTCCAAGCTTTATAACTAAAGTAAACGGTAAATTTATTCTTTAACACGTCGGTATATTAATCTGTCAAATCGGTTAAAAAATGGCTGAGTTATGAGCAAAAAACCACAACTACCTCTATTTTTTTAAAAAAATCCATTGTTGTTGTTGTATTTTTATTACTTTTTGCTGTATATCTGGCGAACGGAAAAAGCCAAAGTTTCCAAATTAGGTACACACAATTAGGTTGTCAATACACACCATCCTACAAAATGTGGGCGGGATTGGAGAAGTGGGCGTGGTACCTCCCGTAGAAAAAATATCGAAAACTTCATAAAAACCTGAATTTGTGCACTGCTATATGACCGATGGTTACACCTTATATATCAAAAGACCGGAAATCTTTAGTAGAAAATATTTTCTGAAAATTTCGGAAAAATCGGTTCAGATGCAAAAAAGTTATGGCCAAAATAAAATTTTTTTTTATTAAAATACCCATTTTCGGGAATCATAGATCTTCCCGAGTCCAAACTTTTTAAGTCAAGGAAATGGTAAATTTCTTCCTAAGCACGTCGGTATTTAAATCTTTCAAATCGGCTTAAAAATGGCTAAGTTATGATCAAAATACTGCAATTCCAAAAATTATTTTTTTTATACCCTTCACCGAAGGTAAAAGGGTATATATAACTTTGTCATTCCGTTTGTAATTTCTACAATATTGATCCTACACCCTATAAAGTAGATATATTCTGGGTCCTTATGAAAAGCGAAGTTCAAATCCGGCTGTCCGTCTCTTCCCCCCCCCCCCCCCCCCTTGTTTACATATACTAGCATAACGCTCAATATGATTTTCGTTATCATCCTTCTATATTATTTCATCTATTTAACCAAATTATTTTAACAAATCGAAACTAGGAATTTTTGTGTTTTTTTGCTACTTAAAAACTCCCCAAAATGATAAAAGAAAACAAACACGCATACTTACTATTTTGGTGAATATGTTTCCATATTTCAGTTCTCAACTCAAATAAGTTTTATGGTTTACAACTTTGCTATTGTGGTGAACAAAAGTAATTACAACCCTACACAGTGAACATAAAACGGGCCATATTTCATTTTAATGATATTCAAACAACGTTCCTTCATAGTTTAGTTGTCTAGGGGGTTAAGTTAGAAACTGTGAGTTCTCTGGTTCGAATCTGGTTTTTTTAAAAGAAAATTTTTTTTTTAATTTTTATTTTTTTATGTTCTAAAAACGATTTAAAAAAAATATTTACCAGTTTTCGCTTTTTAAATTTAATTTATAATGGAGTTTAAAGTATTATAATTATGTATGTATACATATGTAAAAATTATTTAGTTTTTGTCTAGTTGCTCTGTATTCTGCTCCCACAATGGTGAAGGGTATATAAGATTCGGCACAGCCGAATATAGCACTCTTACTTGTTTCACTTTATATTAACGATCTACACGAATCCCTAGGTGGTGGAATACTAGTCGAAGATATAAATATCCGGTTACTTATGTATGCGGATGATATAGTCATACTAGCTGATGATATAGGTACTCTTCAAGAGATGATCTTTAAACTGGAAAAATATTGCGATCTATGGAATCTAGAGGTAAACTGAAATAAATCAGAAATAGTTGTATTCAGAAATGGTGGTAGAATTAAATTGCAAGAAAAATGGCAGTTCAACGGAAACAATTTTAAAATCACCAATGAGTATAAGTACCTAAGAGTAATTCTAACACCGAAAATGAAATTTACCAAACATGTGGAAAGTAGAAATGCACAGGCCAAAACAGCTATTAATTGTACTTGGAAAAACTTTATATCTAATAGACAAATTCAATTGAGTCAAAAGTGGAATCTCTTTTTAGCTGTTTGCAGGTCGATTCAATCATATGCAGCTCAAATTTGGAGTTATGGTTATTTTGAGGAGATTGACTTACTTCAAAGATATTTCCTGAAAAAAGTTTTGATGCTGCCAGATTTTACACCTAATTATGCTCTGATGCTTGAAACTGCCGCGGTAAACAACCATTTATATAAATTGGAACTAAATCTGCTGTACTTATTTCGAGTTATGTTTCAATACCCGGCTAATAGGTTACCGTTTCAAATTGCACATATACTTGCCCAAAAAAATTTGTTTTGCTTTAAAGAATTGCAAAAGATGGCAGACAATCTAAATACTCCATGGTCCAGTACACAACCCAATAAACAACAATGGATCACAAAAAGCAATGAACTAACAAAAAGAATAAAACAACATCAGCTTAATCTGTGGTTACAGAATAAAGCAGCAACCTCAAGAATATATAAAGATTTAGATTTCGAAAGAGGTTCAAATTATTTTATCGACAACATGAATCAATCCAAAATAACGTGGGTCTTTAAAGCGAGATGTGGTCTCATTGAACTAAATTACAACACATTCGGGGCGACAACTGAGAACAAGATATGCAAGCTTTGTAATATGGGTATAATGGAAACATTTGAACATTTCCTAGGTGTTTGTCCAGTCCTCAAGGAGTTCCGAATTGTTAGTTTTGAAAAACCGTATTTACTTTACACTGAAATGATTGATATTCTTAATGGCGAAAAGAAAACGGATTGGGAAAGATTGGTTTATTATTTAAAGTCAGCATTAGATTATCGAAATTTTTTAATACAAGAATATAATTAGCTAATTTGTTAAATAATTTTAAAGTTTATTTTTTAAGGTTATCAACAGACGTTTTATAAAAACAGTGTCGATTATTACTTTCAATTTTCTAATTTTCAATAAGAGTTTATTTTATAAATAAAAATGAAATTTGTAAACAAAAATTTATTGTAAATAAAGAAAATCTTACTACTACTACTACTACAACAACAACAGGCAAAGCATAAACAGTCAGCTGTTTATTCAGACCACCTTGGAAATAAATACACTTTTTTATATTTTTTTTTGTATTTAGTAGTGCTACCATACTTTTATCTTAATTAAATAAGACTTTTCAAATAAAAGTCAAAAACCCAATTTGTTTTAAATACGATTTAAGTTTGTTATGAAAATGTTCTTAATATTGATTTAAATACTATCCTGAAAATTGGGCATTAGGCCCGTTTTCACGACTTAACTTTAAAGATCGAAATAGTTAATGGTATCCTGAAAATTGGGCATTAGGCCCGTTTTCACGACTTAACTTTAAAGATCGAAATAGTTAATGGTACCTTTAGTACTAGTGAGGAATAAATTTACCTTTAACTATTTTCCGTTTTCACAACTTCTGCATAAAATAAACTAAACATTTTTTAAAATGTGGCAATACTAAAGTAAATACCGATTATTTTTGCCAAAATAAAAATATGAACTGGCAACTACGTACTTTCTTTTACTTTTCTCATTTTAAATTTTTGTGTGCACAAATATTTTTTAATAATGGCAAATATTAATGAAATACCGCGTACACGCGAATTTAACATTTTGTAAATTTTATTTGTCAAAATACGAGTTTGTTATTAATTTACAAAATATACGTATACTTGGAGTTGCCATATATAAAAAATATGCGAATATAATATGGCAATCTCAAATCTATGCCTTATGATAAAAGTTTAAGGTAGAACGTTCCCCTCTTTACCTTATCCTTCACTTTTAGATTAAAGGGAACTTGTGATAATTAAAAACTCATTATCTGTTCGATAAGTTCCTACATTTAGCTATCGTTAAGGCGTGAAAACGGGCCTCAAACTGTTATACGTTTTAATTAAAAGACAACTTTTAGGCATAACGCATATTTTGCCATAACATTCTAACTGAAACAATCAGTACAGTGGTGTGTGCATAACTTTTTTATACTAATACAAGTTATAATTTAACCTATTAAATTATTTATTTGAATATTATTTCGTAACAATATATACACGTATATAATATAATTTTTTATATCTGTTTAAAAATAAAATCTCACTAATCTAAACGTCTCAAATTCTAATAAAAACCTGAACATTAAGACCACCCCCCACCATCATCACATTTTGGCACCTATTGATTAAAAAAAAACCGCCACATCAGCTCATGACATTAAATTATTCATTTTAAGCTTTAAGAATATGTTTTATTTTTTCTTTAAATTTTATGATCAAATTTAGTAAAACCCAAAATTGTTTACATACATTCATTATTTAAACGTGAAAAATATAAAATTGAAATAAAAATAAAATAAAAAAAGGAACAAAATTTATGCAGCAGCCACTATCATTAAGTGCAAAATACGTCAATCGGAAAAATATTCATTTTGAAAACATGGCATTAAAAAAATTATGGCAAAAAACAAATTCTTTATTTTGACTATTTTTAGTATTTTTTATTATTTTTGCATACAAGATTCACACCAAAAGAATTTTGTCAATTTATAAATTAAAAGAAAATAAAACAAAATAACAGAAAGAAAATGTCACCAGTCAGTGTGTTTGTGTCTTTAAAATAACGCTTGATAAAATGTCAAATAGTGTGTCAGGAAATGATGTCACAGTGTGTTGTTCTTGGGGTATTTCAAAGAGAGAATTCGACAAGTAATTGATTTTATAGAAATAAATTGATTGTTAAATACCGATTTCTAACTCGAAAAAAAGAAACGGAAATTAAATTCAAAAAATAAAAATAAATATTTTTTATTTGGAATTTCAACTATCTGGCAACATTTTTTATACTTTTCTTTAAAAACCCGATTTAGAACATTATTTTTTATCAAAATCAAAATATGCCGATGTTAACCAAACAAATTAATTTAAGCTTTTCCATTTGAAATTAAGGAAATGAGATCATATCTTTTCAAAGTAGGAACAGTTCCATTTGCCCATATAATATGTGATATATTTTGAAAACTTTTTTACTATGAAAAAATTGTAGAAAAACAATGAAAAATCAGGAATATTGTAGTATAAATAAAGTTTTGATTTTTCGAATTTTGACCATCTGGCAACATCTTTTGGTACTTTTCTTTTGAAAACCGATTGGGAACAGTTTATTTCATTAGCAGGAAATGCTTATTAATTTTAAAATATGTAAATTTTACTCAAATTGATAAATAAAAGCTTTTTTATTCGATTTAAAGGAATTTAGATTATTTCGTTTTTAGGTAGGTACAGTTATATGTATTTGCTAATAAAATTTGAAAAAGTATTTTAAAACTATTATTATGCAGAAAAATATGTAGAAATGACAAAATTATTTTAAATAAATTATTTTTGAAGTAATAAAAAACAATATCTGGCAACTTTTAATAAAAGTAATTTTCTTAAAACAATTTTATTTACGAAAAATTTTTTTGTAGATTTTTATTGAAAGAATTAAATTTTAACTTTCCAATTAGAATTTACAAAAAAACACGTTATCTTTAAGTAGGAACAGTTCCATTTAAACCTGAAATTATTGATTTCTACTATTTCAACACTGCTACTATACCAGAAAATCATGATTGATTTTTTCGAATTGAAAAAAGTCTGGCCACTTCTATTGAGTAGTCTAAAAAATATTAAGGCGGAAACAGTTTATTTTTTATTAAAAATGCGTTAAATGTCAAATTATGCTGACTTTAATTCAAGAATTTAATTTAACCAAATAAGAACACTTTATCTTGAAGTAGGAACAGTTCCATTTAAAGATGAGATTTGTGATATAATATCAACATTTTTTGAGTTTTTTAAGACTATAGGACTGTAGGTTTTTTTCAAATTTTAAAAATCTGGCATCTTTCTTTTTCTTTTAGTACTTTTCATAAAAAATTTAGGAGGAAACATTTTATTTTTAAATAAAAAACTCGAAAATTAAGAAATCATAAAGATTTTATTGAAAGAATAAAATGTTTTCTCTGCAATTAAATAACAACCAATTTAGAACATTTTATCAATTTTACCAAATGAAAACTGTTGCAATTTAATAAGACCACAGAAAAAGATCTTGAAATAAATATTTGTTTTTTAGAATTTAAAAAATCTGGCAACTTTTTTTACAATTTTTTTTCCCATGAGTCGAGAACAGTTAATTTTTAAATGAAAATTCCTAAAATTCGAAATTATGCTGATTTCAGCTCGAGAATTTAATTTATGCTTTAGAACACTTTACCTTTAAGCAGGAACAGTTCCATTTACACATAAAATGTGTGATAATATTTTAAAACGGTTTGAATTTTACAAGCCCGCAGAAAAAGAACTTAAAATCCAAAAAATAGTTATAAAATTTATACTATAAAATAAGTTCTAATTTTTCAAATTTGCAAAATCTGGCACTACTCTTAAAAAAATGAGGCTGGAACAGTTTTTTTTTCAATTAAAATTTCGAAATATAATATAGTTTAATAAAAGAACAAAATTAAATAAAATGATAACACTTTATCTCTTAGTCATTAACCTACAATGGTTACAGTACTTTTCGTTTATAATCACTACCGCTTATACTCACATTAGCGTTGTTGTCCATTTTGTCTGTTTATTTTGCCGCAATATGTCAATTTAATAAAAAGTATGAACGTTGTAGTCCATTTAGCGATAAAAGCACATTTGCCATATATGCCATCTATCAGCAGTCATCAAAGAGAAAAGTGAAGCATATTAATGGCGTTATAGTCAAATTTGCAATATTAACTAAGTACTTTTTAGTTTTAAAAACCGCAATCCATCTAAAGAAGGAAAGAATTAAATCGTTTAATTTTTGTCATCAACTCTTTACTCGTAAAAAATTAGTTTTTGCCTTCGGTATCAGTTACAAAATATCTTGTTATTATTTTAACTATTGTTTATACTGCATGCAAGTCTGTTGCAAAACTATAAGCCTGATGTCGGTGTTATTTATATGAATTTTTTATTTTCTATATTCACATAACTTGATTATATTCGAATTCGGTTATATGCCTCATAGTGGCATATATGTGAATTAGCCTTATAGTCACATTAGCAACTGAAGGATGTGACTAAGCGCAAAGTACTGTATAATTTTTTAAGAGCTATAGGAAAGTATAAGAAAAAAAAAACACATAAAATTCAGAAAAATGCAAGAAATCTTTATTTGAATCGATAGTACGGCCCATATAATTTAATGTTTGACTGCTTAATTCAATTTTGGCATACTCTTTTCAACATTTCGACCGGTATCTCATGAATAAATGCTTCAATGTTGTCTTCTAATGCGTCAATTGAAGCAGGCATGTGTGTATAGACATGAGCTTTAACATAGCCCCACAAAAAATAGTCTAAAGGCGTTAAATCGCACTATCTAGGTTGCCAATTGACCGGTCCCGAACGTGAAATTAATTGTTCACCGAACTCGCCTCTCAATAAGTCCATTGTTAAGCAAGCTGTGTGGCATGTGGCACCGTCTTGTTGAAACCACCCCAGTAAAAAATGGTGCTTACTGGTAAGCAGGTTTGTAAGGGAGAGAAGCACAATTCCCCCTTACAAACCTGCTTACAAGAGGCATGATTTTTATATGGCGAATTCCCACTTGGAAGCACTACTTTTTTGTAAAATCACTGCGTTTTTCATGGCTTACATTATTCCGTGAAGGAAGAGCTTCCAAAAATCGCAGCTTTCATACCTTTGATTAATTGC
The DNA here is from genome assembly GCA_930367215.1 of Pollenia angustigena. Taxonomy (NCBI): domain Eukaryota; kingdom Metazoa; phylum Arthropoda; class Insecta; order Diptera; family Polleniidae; genus Pollenia; species Pollenia angustigena. The sequence goes on from OV884058.1 coordinate 192,345,472, forward strand.
TTCTATACTGTATAGAAGCAAAAACTTATGCAAAAGAACAAAAAGCAAAACAAACACACAACTCAGTAAATATGTAATTTTTAAAATAGAACGAAACTGTACGCAAATTAAAAAGAAAACAACAACAAATCTTGTAATCAGTGTTCGAAAATAAACACTTAATATCGTTCTTTAATGTTCGGTTCGGTAGATTTGTGGAAAACACAAACGCTAATAGTGTTTGTGTAGAAATTCATTAAAAAAAATAACGTTTCCCTGTTTGTCATCTTTCGAACCCAAAAATAATGCTGTTTTCATCATACTCAACAAATGATGAGAACATTAAATTCCGTTCGGTTTTTTTTGAAAATCCACGAACTTCAATGTTTTCGGTTCGGCTCGTTAATGTTCGTCGCTTTTTACTGATAAAAAAAAAACCAAACATTTATTACAAAAACAAAATACACACACGAAAAAAACATTATAGAACATTAAAATATAATGTTTTTCTACAGTATCACTACAATTGTTCTGTTTTTTAACGAAGAACCGAACATTATATAATGTTCGGTTCTTTCTTAAAAATAGTTACGAACGGTATTAAGGTTTGTGTATGTTTACACAAACACTAAAAAAATAGATATCGTTCTTCGGTGTGTGAGCCGAACGCTAAATAATGTACTGCTTATTTTCGAACACTGCTTGTAATTGACCACACAAAAATTTGCTTGCGTCCTCTCTGCTCAAAAACAATTTGCCGACTGATTGCGTAATAAAAAATAAGTAATTTTAAGCATCTGTTGTTTTCGATTACATGTCGGGAATAATCGTAAACACATTTTGAAATCATTGCAATACAACGTACTTCCATGTAAGGGATTAACAGAAGCACTTTGAACTTTGGTCGTGAATTTTTTCTTTTAAATAATCATTTCAACTACTCCCTTACAACCTGCTTACTTATAAGGGATTATGCGAAGCTATTAAATAATTTTCATTTACTTATATTAAAAATTTACTTCAATGGTTTTCGCTTCCCTGTTACTTCTAAGTAGTATGTAATAGCCAGCGCATATATCAGCGCTCTTGTACTTTTCTTGCTTCCGAAAACCTTAAAATTTTTTACTGGGACATGTCATGCAAGTCAAGCTCTTACATTTTGGGCAAAAAAAAAAGTTGGATATCATCTCACGGTACCACTCACCATTCACAGTTACGTTACGATTCGCATCCTATTTGAAGAAGTACGGTCCAATGATGCCACCAGCCCATAAACCGCAACTGTGACTTTTTCTGGATGCATTGGTAGCTCTTGCAATGCTTCTGGCTGATCTTCACTCCAAAATCGACAATTCTGCTTATTAACGTACCCATTGAGCCAAAAATGAGCTTCGTCGCTGAACACAATTTTTCGATTAAAAAGTGGATGAACTTTCTTAACAGAGCACGCATTTTGATAATAAAATTCAATAATTTGCAAGCGTTGTTTGTTTGTAAGACGATTCATGGTTAAATTATAGACCAAACTGAAGATGTTTGACATTGAAACAAAACACGAAACGTGCGTCAGCTGTTTAAACCAGTGTTGCCAAAAAGATAATAGCTAAAAAATCACCCGATATTATTATAAAAGATTTATTGAATGAAGAATGTCTTTACAATTTTACCATTTTAACTACTAATGTCAACTAATGTTACTGATTTTTTTTACCCTTATGACCTTTGAACAAGTATATAAAGTGGTATAAAGAGAAACCCCTTCGAAGGAAAATTGAATTAAATTTTTATTCTAAAATGTCACTCAAACTGTTATAAAACCCCCACAAAAGAAAATTGAATTGAATTTTTATTCTTAAAATGTCACTCACAATCCAGAGCTCATCAAATTACAGGACAAGACTTCACATTTTAAATTTGACTTGTGAGTAGCGACTTACAAATCGTATTTCACCTATCGCCTTCTTTCCCAACATCAGATGTCCCATATTTTATGGCAAAAGATTATGCTTGTTGCTAATTTGGGTGTTTGCTTTAAAAAAATTTAAATCCATTTTTTATGTTTCTTTTTTGCATTATATTTATTCTATAGTCTTTTTCTTCTATTTCTAGGTAAGTCATCATCATAACGTGCTTTAGGATGATTCCTTTTTGGTAGTCGTTACCCTCATCATAAAATGTAATCTCTGTTATTATTTAAAAGGTATAAATTTAATAGTAAAAAAAAAATTAAAAGAAAATATTTAAATTCTTTTATTATTTAAAATTTTATATTTTTGTACATATTTACAAATATATCGACCCCTAACCGCGAAAATATAGTAAGCGCCAAAAATCAAATTTTACAAGAGAGAGTTTTTTATTTATTTTATTTAATATGAAGTTGCTATAAAATCGTAACGGTAACTCATATGACCATGACATTTTCGGAGATGATGCAAGTGTTAACAATAAAGTCATTTATTAAAATAAACCAAAATTTAAAATTTTTGTCGCTTACGTTATTTTTGCGGTAAGGGCTCGATATATATTTTTTTTTTGATAAGGAATAATACTTTTAACTGGTCGTCCTCCATAAAGAAAAAAGTTGTACCAGTCAATCCCTAGAATGAAAGATATTTGAATAAAGTTTCTAAAACAGGAAAACTTTTTTGTTTTGCCACACCCCAAAGTACAAAACTTTTGGTTTTTAAAACGCCATTTTAATGTTTTTTGTTATATTTTGGCGACTTTTTTTAAAACACCTAAAATAATTCTGATTTCAGTGGTTTATTTTGTAAAATTAGCCATTTCTACTAAAAGTAAACATTTTGATAATTAAATCTTTGTGAATTTTTGGCGATTTTTGCGATTTTGTGTTGGTGATTTTTTTTTAAACTGACGGGTTTTTCTGATACAGTTAAACCATTTTAGATTTTTGCGATTTTCTTTGTGATAAAAGGTGGTCCAACCAAATAGCACAATGTTAAATGTAATTAAAAAAAAAAGTTTTTAGAGAATTATCTTACAGCCTGTTCATGGATTTCGAACGTCATCGTTCGCATAGAAAATTACATTTAAAACACAAACAAAAGTCGAACATTCTTCGAAGTTTGTTTTTGTTTTTAATGTAATTTCCTATGCGAACGATGACGTTCGATATCGTTAAACTGGCAGTTAATATTTTTTAGTATGAAAAATGCTCGCCACGGCGAGGTTCAATGTCGTTAATGTGCCGAATTATCTCATCCATTAACTCTTGAATTGTTTTTTTTAGCTTATTGACGTACACTTATTCCTTTAAATATCCCTAAAGAAAGAAGTCCAATGGTGTCAAATCACATGATCGTGACGACCAATCGACATCGCCAAGACGTGAAATAACACTGTCGTTGAATTTCTCGCGCAAAAGAGAGCCATTGTTTCTTTGGCTGCGTGGCAAGTGACACCATCCTGTTTGAACCACATATCGTTCAGGTTCATATCCTCAATTTCTGTAGTGCGATTCACTAACTTTTATAACGACAATCGAATCGTTAAAATAAGTATAACGAAAATTTATCGAATATGCTATTCTGTAAAATTTTTAACGATATTCGCTGTCGTTTAAAGTCAGCTGTTAATTTAAGCAATTTTTTTGTCGTTATCTTAGCGACAATAATTTAGTTTGTGTTTATTTTATCGATAAAATGTTTTTTATGTTTAAAATAGTTTACATACATACAAAGATATATTCATATGCATATGTATTAACAAAAACAAAATAATAAATTCAAAATTTCCAAAAAGAAAGCAAATTAAGAACAAAAATTAAATTCTAAATGAGTGAATCCATGTCAAACCGTTAAGTCGTTCGGCTTCATCACCTCCGATTTGAATGAAATTCAACACAAATGTTGAATGTTATTGGACTTTAACAAAACATAAATTTGCAGACCCCAGATTCTTTCGGCTTCCGAAATATGACGTCTTAAAAGATGAGAAAAATGTGAAAAAAACTCAAAAGTCTCCTTACAAAAGGGGATAGAACTCTTGAACTACGCAAGATAATTTATATCTTTATATTTTTTGTACGGGATGTACCACGCCCACTTCTCCAGTCCCACCCACATTTTGTGGGATGGTGTGTATTGATAACTAAAATTTGTGTACTAAATTTGGAAACTTTGGCTCTTGCCGTTCTCCAGATATACTGAAAAAAATAATTAAAATACAACAACAACAAGGGATTTTTGAACACAAAACATACTTAGAATCACGTTCTGGTATATAACTCTGACACGAATCGAGTCTCCATCTTTAAATTATCTGCAAATGTTGAAGAGGGTATAATACTTAACATATATTTTTTGAAGAATTTTAAAAAATATACTTTTCTAGATATGGACCTTTGAACTCAAGACCGCAAAAATTTACCTTTGACCTTTTCTTAGAAAAACACAATATGCATATCATTTTAAAGGGTGCACTTTCACCTTTAAAACGATACCAAAAAAACTAAATTATCTTGCGTAGTTCAAGAGTTCTATCCCCTTTTGTAAGGAGACTTTTGAGTTTTTTTCACATTTTTCTCATCTTTTATGACGTCATATTTCGGAAGCCGAAAGAATCTGGGGTCTGAAAATTTATGTTTTGTTAAAGTCCAATTACATATAACATTTGTGTTGAATTTCATTCAAATCGGAGGTGCTGATGCCGAAAATGCCATATTTTCGTGATGGTTTAACGTGTTTTATAAAACCACAAATTAACCCTTCGTCTTACTTATGAGTCTGGCCAGACCTTTTTCAATGCATTTTGAATGAAAAAACATGTGTAACAAGGGGGGTTAAGAACAATTTCATATGTTTTTATTTTATTCTCTTTTGTGCTTTTCGTTTTTTTTTTTTAACATTTTGTAGACAGAGATGTTACAAAAAAACAGCTGTGTACTATAGTTAAAAAAAATTACAGAATCACACTATCGTTACTGCAAGCGAATATAAATGTCGACAAATATTACGATTGTCGGATCGTTAAAAGTTAGTGAATCGCACCACTGCTCAGAAGGGGTCCGTACCCCATTCACGGTAACTGCTTGGACGACCTCATTTTCGAATAAGTACGGCCCGATGATGCTGCCAGCCAATAAACCGCACCAAACAGTCACTCTTTGTGGATGCATCGTCTTTTGAACAATCAGTGGTGAACTCTCCATTTTTCCGATTTTGAGATGTTATTGTCATATTGCCTAATTTTAAACGCTCTTAACATGTTTCTAAAAATTTTTAAAAAAAAGATGGATCGATTACAATATTTTAACATAATGACAAAGTTTAAAAAGTGCAATGCCTAGCCCATAGTTTGATCTAGAATGGTTTTTCGGCTCTCCTGAAAAATTTGTTTTAAGACATATACGGTTGCCCATGAAAACCACATCGTTCATTAATGTTGCACCACCCTTTATTTTTATATTGCAAAAATTAGATTTTTTTGTTAAATTTTTTAATGATTTTTGTTCATTTCTTTTAGAATAGATTAGTGTGCTTTTTATTCCAAAGAAATGTGAAATTTATTTAAGAAAATGTAGGCAATTTTTACAGTTTTCGTAAGTTTCTGGAAGAGTTCACTGAATATAAATATTAATTATTTCAGTTATAAGGTTTCGTTAATCTTAATTTAAGATTAGTAGCTGATTGGGCTACTGCATTCGATCTTGGTGCTGGGGCTGCCAAGACGGGCCTCGTTCGCTTAACGGTAAAAAACAACGACTAACTGCCTGTTTGTAGAACGTTTTTGTTTTAAATGTAAGTTGAACGAGTCACTTTTGCGCTCGCCTTCTACAAACAGGCAGTAAGTTTCCCGTAGTGCACCGATGTTAGCATGCATTTTGGTTAATAAGTCTGAGTTCATACGGCTCATGTCTTATTGACATGATTCTTCCTTATTCTTCTTCGAACATGAATTGGCGTTTAAATGATTCATGTCATGTTGAGGACATGTTTGTTATTTTGTTTTATTTGATATTGAAAACAAAAACAAAGTTAAACAACGAATAAGAAAGCAAAACGAAAAGACAGCACATGCATCTGTGTAATCGTTTCTTTTCCCCTTGTCCCTCTCGCCTATAAAGTAGCTATCATGTCAATAAGACATGAGCCGTATGAACACAGACTTAGCACGGTGTTTTTGAATGTTTGGTTTTTCGTTGGCGCCAATGGCCCACCACGTCGCTGTAAGGCTCACTGGCAGCTTGGAATTTAATGGGAATTCGAAAAAACTCAATTCTGCCTGCGTCCGCTTGAAAGCAGCTACCCCGCATATCTAAGGGACGTTGTGTATTCTACTATCCGCAGTTGCGCGGGCAGGCCCATATATATTTATATATGAATATATATTTCAGCTATAAAGGAAACATTGGTACTTCCTTGCCAATGTTTTATTTAATATACATTTGCATTTTTTACACTTCTCTAAGGCCGAGAAGACACACGGTTAAACGCAACTGCAGCTTGTAGTAATTTTTGAGTTTCATCGACCTTCACATGACCCGATAATTTTGAAACCGGTTGGAAACCCACTAGAAATCAGTGACCGAAAAACCGAAGTGATTGCGATTATTTTATTACATTGTGGTACAATTTAGATTGCGAGGTGTATGGAAAGCGTTGGAAACTGGTTTCAAGTCAATCATTTCAAAAAGGTTTCGCTGCAGTTACGTTTCACCGCCTGTTCTAGGCCTAAAAGTACAGTAAGACCGAAACATGATAAAGTAATTTCAAAAAAAAAATGTCTTTCGATTTACCCAATTTAAAACACTCTCACACCTTTTTTTAAATAAATTTTTTGCTCAACTTGACTTTTGCCACTTTTCTTTTCGATTTATCTATCGCTTTTCTTTATCGTTCATCATCATGATCATAATCATTTTTTTCACATTGTTAAAAAGGAAAAACAACTACTTGTTTATTATTATGTTTTTCTCATTCTTCTTAAAAGCCAAAATAAAATTTTTATATAATAGAAGTTCGAAAATAAGAACATTTCGAAAATTTTACACACTAATATTTAAAAAAAGAGTGTTTTTTGTCTACTCAAAGATCTCTTTTTTTTTCTTAAAGCGAAAAGTTTTTCTTTAGGAGGAAAAATAGAGAGTCAGGGAGAAAGAGAGAGCATGAAAAAATCTTTAAAAATTCATTCACAAAATAAAAAGACTTTCAAATGTTTTTCACGCACTGCACTGGGCTTTTTCTTTTAAAATTTTTTAATGTTACGAAAAGAGTCTAAGGAAAAAAATACTCTTTTATTTTCAAAATTTTGTTGTGCGAGATTTTATAGGTTTTGAAAATTCATTTTCCTAAAAACACTTGTGTAAGTAAAATTTTCCTCAAAACGAAAAAAAAAGCAGCAAGAATTTTTCGTAAATGTTTTATTCTTCTTTGAGGTGTGTGTGATTTTTAATGAAACATTAATTTCGAATCGGAAAAATAATGTCAGTGGTCTCTGCGGAGGTTTCACGTTAAAACGTATTGAATTTTTAAAGCGCGCAAACACAGAATCAAATTTTATTTCTTAAAAAATAATTTTATTTAAAATGAAAATTTACTTAAAATTTTAAGTTTTTAAAATTTATTAAAATAAATAAAAAAAAAAAAAAAAAAAAAATTTAAATTTTAAAATACACAAAACGAAAATCGATTGAAATTAAAATATTCTGTAAAAATGTTTTAAATAATTTTAAACAAAAAGAATTCTAAACCAAAAATACATAAAATAAAATTCAATTTAACATACCATTTTGAAAATTTCCATAAATTAAGAAAATTTATTCACAACAAAAATATCTAAATAAAATTTAAAAAAATAATTTAAAAAAAAAATAGTAGAAAATTATTAAAAAAAAACCGGTGATTTTTTTCAAACTCATTGTAATTTGAAATAAAAAAAAAGTCCAAAATCTTAAAAATATGTTGAGTTTTTCAAAAAATGTTTTCAACAAAGAATTGAAAAATTAAAAAAAAAAGATAAAAAAGTTTTGAGTTATAAATAAAAATGAAAACTACCAAGTGAATTTGAATTTTATATAAAATAAACAACATTCCAATTAAAAAGAAAAAATATAATAAAAAACCCAAGTTGGAAACAAAAAGTTGTCATAAATTGGATAAAATTTAAACAAAAAAACTTAGAAACGTGTTACGCTGATGTTTTTAAAATTTTAATAAAAAAATTTCCAACATTTGCTGTGTGGGCCTTCGCGGAGGACCATGCCGGTCATTGCTGATTCAGATGAACCACCAGCAAAATGTTGCAAATATTGTGAGGGTAGGCTTGTATAATTTTAAATTAAGTTTTTTATTTTTTTTTTGTATCAATACAATATTTAAGATTTATGGAAAATTTGTTAGAAAAAATAATTTTCTTTTTAAACGATGTGAAATAAAATGTAAACTACTGGCCAAACTTGTTTCAAATTTGTCTTGTGAATCAAAAAGAAGTTAAGCTTTCATATTATTTTGAAAAGTTTTAAAAGTTTGAAGCACAAACCGCTTGACAGTGGGGCAAAGTTAGCTTTCATAATCGGAAACTTAAATATGTGTCTAAAAATAGTATAGGCGGATCAACCCGAGCATTTGATACCCTACACCATGGTATATAAAGACTAATTATCAAGAGTGTTATCCATTTGGGACCCATGGCCAATCATGGACTCGCCTTAACAATTGTATTATATAATGAGGTTAAGTTTCATGTAAAAGTTCATTGTGCCGAATATTATTTAGATATGGGCATTTCCAGTGAAAAGTCTACTTTTTGTAACGTAACGACAACAAGCAAATAAGCTTGTATCTTTGGCCCATGTTATTCAAATGATGTCCCTTTTGTTACTTAATGTACAGCTTTACACCAAAACATAAAAAAAGTCAATTATACATATACAATTTTTTGAGAAACAATTTTAATAACTTGCTGGCGTTACGTTACAAAAAGTAAACTTTTCGGTAGAAATGCTTAAATCTTCATCTTTATGATATTTTTTTGCCTTTAAGCGGTTTTTGGATGGGGGTTTATATGGGACCTATGGCTAATTTTGAACCTACTGGTACAATATTTTGCCATACTAGCTATTATAAAAGTTATTGTCGCCAACTTTTATATCAATACCAACATTTATAAGGAAGTTATGGCATTAAAAGCTATTTTCGGGAGAAGTATTTGTATGGGAGTTATGGGCAAATATGAACCAATTCCTTTGGTTAAGCGATTTAGATTGCAAATCCAAATTTAATCTAAAAGCCAATATAATAAAATGGTTGATTAGCACAAAGGCTCTATTCCGGAAAGAAGCTTGTATGGGGACTATGTACAATTATAGACCGATTCTCACTATTTTTAATAGGCTTGGTCCTTGTGACAAGTTTAACCTATGAACCAAACTCCATCAAATTATTTCCAAAATGTCGTCCTGTACTTTGCCCAAAAGGTTACATGGTAACATACAAACCAGCCAGCCGGACGGACGGACGGACATCGTAAGACAGACTCAGAAAGTTATTCTAAGTAACTTGGTGTACTTTTAGTGAACACATCAACACAAACGCATAATAACCGCTCGATTATTGTGTTGTGGGCATAAAAAATATTCAATATAATTCGTCCTATTTCTTAATGTGAAACATGCCACGTGAGTAGAATAGAATTTCCGCTTTTATGTTGAATACAATTTCCCTCGAAATTTTTTTCAACGGCAAAGCCAAATTTCAAGGGGGAAAAAGTGTTTACCTTTTTTTACGATAGGCGTGAATGTATAGAGAGTTGTTAATCATTTTAAGCACAAAGTGCTCCATAGTTTTGTACTTAGGGTTTCCAAGTTTGGGGTATTGTCGGTCAATCGGTATGATCTGAAGGAAAATTTATGACTTAGACGTAGAGAATATGTTGTTTCAACAGAAGTGTGTCACTTTCATTACTTCTCGTAGAGAAGGAGTGAATTGGCCACCAAGATCTATTTTTTGTAGGGTTTTTGAAATCGAAAGTGTACAGGAATAATCCTACAACAGTTCAAGAGCTTAAAAACTATATTATCGAGCAGATATCAACTATTGAAAACAGTTTATTGAAAAACGTTATTGAGCCAGTAGGGGGTCACTTGATCGACATAGTTTTTCATTTTTAACCGAAACCTATTTGTAATAATCTGAAATAAAAATATTTTTAATATCTAAAAAAAAAAGTTTTTGTTATTAAAATTAAAATGATACCTCAATTTTTGGACACCCTTTATATTCTGTCTTTTGTGAGAAGTCAAATAACAAAGATCTGCGAAAAGTATTTTTTTTTGCAATTGGTTTATAGCACGTTACTTTTACCAGATAACAGTACATTTGTGCTTTTCCATGTATACTTCTCTTTTAAGCGCCATCCAAAGTGAAATTCTGGTTCGATTAAAATCAATTATTTCTAGTTTGAAGGCCACATTTTAATAACGCGTCAAACAGTGGCTAACATAAAGAAAAGTATACATTAAAACGCACAAGTTTAACGTTATCTTATAAATGTGACGTGGTACATTTTAACAATGTTTATATATGCAATATAACTAAAGACCAGGATTCACCATCCTACACAATCGTACTATTAATTCACACGAAAATCTGAGGGAATTCAATTCCACACAAAAACAAAATGTATTCAAAATCTGTTGTCAATGCCACACTATCCCACAAAAATGATGCAAACTCAAATGAATCAGCTACTTTACAAGAAAATGCAACTCTGATCGCATAGAAACTATCATTTGATGGAAATTTTCATAAACATTTAAAAAAAAAAACCTGTCACTTAATTAATTTTTAACCTACAACATGCTACTTTATGAGCACACACGATTTTTTTTGACAAATCGTACAACTGAGTAGGATTCTGTATCGCCGGCTTAAATACATAAAGACTACCCAACAAACCAAAACGATATAGAAAGAACTTGTAGCAAGCTTACTAGCATAAGCCTTAAGCTTAGAAAAGTGTTGTGTGAAAAGTGTGATTACTAAAGGGTGGTTAAATTGTAAGGGCCGATGTTGAATGTGAACCACACCTAAACGCCAAGTTTTTTTCCGAATTTTATTTGACATTTCTCTATTTCAGACTTACTCAATTTGAACCTTGGAGAGATACACAATCCAACAACGTGTTAAAGTTATCCAGACTTATTATGAAAATGGGCGTTCAAATCAATGCATATCGTGCACTTCGTGATTTTTTTGGTCAATTTGATCGTCCAAATGTGCGTACAATCGCAAAAATCGTGGAAAAATTCGAGCAAACCGGGTCTGTAGAAGATGTGAGAACACCAGTGCATGCTCGTACAGCTCGTACTGCAGGAAATATTGCTGCTGTTCGCGATAGTGTGGCTGAAGAGCCGTCCACCTCAACTCGTCGTCGTGCCCAACAATTGCACCTCTCACGCTCGTCGTTGATGAACATTATGCATAAAGACTTGCATTTACACGCCTACAAGGTGCAATTGGCTCAAGAACTAAAGCCTCTTGACCATTCCAAACGTCGTGAATGGGCAGAATGGTGGCAAGAAATGGCAACAGTGGATGATCAATTTTCGAAGAAAATCATCTTCAGTGATGAGGCACATTTTCACCTCAGTGGATTCGTCAATAAACAGAATTGCCGCATTTGGGCGAATGAGAATCCAAGAGTGATTGTCGAAAAACCAATGCACCCACAAAGAGTGACTGTTTCGTGCGGTTTATGTGCTGGCGGCATCATCGGGCCGTATTTTTTCCAAAATGAGGCCGGTCAGGCAGTTACAGTGAATGGTGTTCGCTATCGTGAGATGATAACGAACTTTTTATGGCCCGAATTGGAAGATATGGATGTGGACGATATGTGGTTTCAGCAGGACGGTGCCACTTGCCACACAGCTAACGAAACAATGGCTCTTTTGCGCAACAAATTCAATGGCCGTGTTAAAAAAACACTTTTGTTGGCGTAATTTTTTATCCATTTTTTCTATGTGTCCTGGTTGATAGGTTCAAACTTATGGCAGCCCTACGCTAACGGCAACATTTATCAAAAAAATAGTCATAATCAAATGGGTTGCTAAGAAAATGAGTGTAAATTTTTTCGTGTGCCTATTGTTTTTTGAGAAAATTCGTTTCAAAAAATTGCAAGGTATAGTATGCGAATCAACGTCACACATTGGTAGATCTTTGGGAAAAAATGGAAATAGAAATAATTCCGGATTTTGTAAATGGCTTCAGCTGGAAATAAAGGTTTTATTCGAGTTTAAGTTTTGGTTAAAAGATCAATAAACAACACATATATGATACTTTTGACTAACCTTTGCCTAGTATTTTGCATATGGGCAGCCCCAGCGAAAAGTCTCCTTTTTGTAACGTAACGTTCGTACGCTTTTGATGTACAAATAATATAGAAAACAAAACTTTTCCTAGCATTTTTTTTGAGATTCGATAGCATTGTGTTTAGCGCAAAAGATGGATTTCATCGAGTTTAAGTTATAAACATGTGGTCACGAACGTACGCAAAATAGAAGTCAACTTTGGCTGACAGTAGTAAAATGGTCAAATCTGCGTGATTAATTTATTTTAAAAGTGTATTTATGTAGGTCTCCATCCAGTATTTACAAAATAAAATATCTCTCTTGGTTTTTGTTTAATTGGCTTATGTACCGGTCTCAAACGTACGTATTTTCCATATCTTTTTTTATTATTATCACCATGCATTTTACCATAAATGTCTTCAAATTTCCTTAACAAAAAAAAAAAAAAAAAAAAAAAAAAAAATTAAAACTCCTTTTACAATTGATGGTAATGGAGAGATTATGAAGAAAGAGTGCAAAGCTTAAAAAGAAAATATAAAATTTTCCAGTTTCCAGCCCAATTTCCTCAAGTAAAACAGCTGAGATATGCTATGAAACCATTCTTTTATAAAAACATAGACTTTTTTTATAATAATAAACAATAAAAGGCGATGATTATCAACTTTTTATTTTTTCTTCCTGGAAGACCATTCTGGGGAAATGCCCATATACATTCTTCTTTTATATGTACATACATTATGTATTTACTTTTTTATATTTCGGTGTAAAGCTCTACATTTAGTAACAAAAGGGATAACATTTGAGCAACATGGCCCTTAAATACAAGTTTATTTGCTTTCTGGTGTTACATTACAAAAAGTAGACTTATTGCTGGAAGTGCCCATATGTAACTTTTAACGAGTAAAGATTTTAAAATTGATAACTTGAAAAATAAATCTATATATGTCCAAAGCTTCCCAAAAAATGTTTCATACAAAAAGTCTTGCTCAATCCGCAGACTTATGCAATTTTGTAAAGCAAGTCAAAATCTGTAACTTTACGCCAGCGTATATTTTTGCTTATATCTTCAACTCTTATGGCCGTTTTCTCATTAAGCGATTATCTTTTTTCCCAACGAAAAACTGCACATTAATGAAATTTGGTTTTCTCAATGTCTCATTTGCTTCTATTCTGTCGCAAAGCCAACCGGCACTCATCTGGCAATTATTTATTGGGCGCTTACTTGTCGTACACATAAATTCAATCAGCTGACTCCCAACTTTTATGTGTATTTTGAGAGGTGTTGCCAACTATAAACAATTTTTTTGTCGGTATATTGAGAAACCCAAAATCGTTAACGGACAGTTTATCGGTCTAATAAGTTTATGTTGACATTAATGGCGTTTTCTTTTCTAAGTAAAATTCTGCATTTATTCTGCCTTTTACATTTTTCTATGTTCTTTTCTGAAAAACATGTGTTATTTTAAAAGTGTAAAGCGTTCTTTTCTGATGATGTTCCCTTTAAAATAAAAAAAAAAAAAAAATGCTAGAGTTCAACACTCATTTTAAATAAAGGGGCATGAGTGCAGCAGTAGATCCAGACGAATTCAGAACAAGGTTGTGGCAAGTTTCGAACAGTAAACACCAACAATGTAATACAAAAAACATCTGTTGTTTCTGTTGGCTTTGGATTGTTGTAGTCTTGCCACCACCTGTAATTAAATTTACCTTGCGCTAATTGTACTTTATTGTTTAATGCCGAAATTTGTGTTCTTTTGTAAACGAAAAATATGAAGCACTTCTTAAAAATTAGGGAAGCACTTAAAAATGTTGCCAAATCACATGTAACACTTATGCAACATTTTGTTACGCCATAAGTAACAGACGGTTCGCCGATACATTGAGAAAATTGCCATTAAGGTTTCTTTTTACAAATTTGAGTTCTTCATTTAATTTTTTTTAATTTTTCGTACAAATATAACGTTACGTCACAATGGAAATGCCCATATACAGTATTTATTGCTTATTTGCACACCGGTTATATGCATTTTACGCTTTCTTGCATCCAAACTTGTGCAATTACAGTTTGCTATTTAAAATAGCCTAAATGTTTGCGTCTTAGCATTTGCTTATATGCATATTCCGCATTTTATGCACTACAAATATTTACATAAATCACATTTAAAAAAAATCTCGCTTAAGCATTGTTTCAAACATTTACAAATGTTTTCATTCGAACTAAATTTGGCAAATTTGTATCAAACTTTGATGTATTGCATCAATTTTTAAGGTAAGTAAATGCGATAAGGCAATTTTTTTTATAAGCACAATTAATGCATTTAAGCGAGTTTTTTTTTAAATGTAGTTCTTGTTTAAAACAACCAAAAAACGTAAAAATTATGAAATGCCTTGAAGCGTTATTACAAAACAATTTTTCACAATTTTTCCTTAAAATATTTATCAATTTGGGAAATCATGTGAAACTCGAGTCGTATATTTGCAAGATACTAGACCAAGTTGGGTCAAAATACTAAATTTTAATTTTCGAAATCGGTTTTTTTTCTTAACTTTAAAGTATATTAGTTACATATGTATATCGCTAACTGTTTTATAAAACTCTCCTAGAACATACCCTTGATAAGAAAATTTTTAATTCGAGCTAAAATTAAGGGCTGTAGGAAATATCGCCCAAAGAAAAATGGCCCAAAAAAAAAAAAATGAAAAATCACCCAAAAAAATTCCATGTAAAATTGGGCCTTAATTCATATGAAAAGTGACCCAAAATTTTTGGGCTTTTTTTCGTTATTATTGGGTGATTTTTCGTTTTTTAAATTGGGTGATTTTTCGTTATGAAAAATCACCCAAAAACATTATATGAAAAATAGCCCATTTTTTCGGGCCATCTTTATTTAATATAATTGTAATTTATTTAAAAATAAGTTTGTTGTTTTTTCTCTGGGTGTTAATATAATTAAATATATAACGAAAACTCTTTTGCTTAGGATTTTCTCCTCAAGGATATAATATATACCGGCTGCGCTAACTAAAGCTTCTCTGCAAAGCCGGCCTTCGGCCGGGCGCATGGATTTTCTCCTCTATGGTATAACAAACACCGGCTTCGCTAACTAAAGCTTCTCTGTATAGCCGGCCTTCGGCCGGGCGCAAGGATTTCCCCTCTATGGTATAACAAACACCGGCTTCGCTAACTAAAGCTTCTCTGCGTATATGGCCTTCGTTCGAAAACAAGGCAGATTTTAGAAGCTTTACTTAGCGAAACCGGTACTTGTTCTACCATAGAGGAGAAAATCCTTGCGCCCGGCCGAAGGCCGGCTATACAGAGAAGCTTTAGTTAGCGAAGCCGGTGTTTGCTATACCATAGAGGAGAAAATCCTTGCGCCCGGCCGAAGGCCGGCTATGCAGAGAAGCTTAGCGAAGTTTGCGCAGCCGGTATTACTGTCCTTACTGCCGAGCAGCTGTTGAAGATAGAATGCAATTTTTTACGTAAAACTTACACTTGTATGGAACTAAATTTATATGAATAATAACCACTTTTTTGCAAATTGGGTAATTTTTAATTTTTTTTCGGAAAAATTCGTTTTTGCTTTTTGGGTCATTTTTCATTTTTTTTGGGCCCTTTTTCGTTTTTGTTGGGCAAAATTTCATATATAACTTTTTGGGTCATTTTTCATGTTCTTTTGGGCGATTCTTCATTTGGGCGATTTTTCATTTTTTTTTTTGGGCCATTTTTCTTTGGGCGATATTTCCTACAGCCAAAATTAAGAATTCTAAATCGTTTTGCCAAGCTGCTTTACTTTGAAAACCAATGGCGGCCTCTCTTGATAGTTTCATAGACCCCAAATCCAAAACATAAGCTTGAATACAATACCTTAACTGCCATCTGAAATTTTATCCCAATTCATAATTATTCGCATTTTTCCCAAAATCTCCCACTGTGTGACTTTGGTTCGCATACTGTACTATACAATTTTTTGAAGCGAATTTTCTCAAAAACCGTAAGTCCTGCGAAAAAAATTACTTTAACGTTTTTTGTAAGCAATTTCTTAAGCTACACAATTGATCATTAGTGTTTTATCGATGAAGGTTACCGTTAGCGGGAATTTTAAGACAACCATTTTTCTTGACCTTTGACCCAGCGTAACTTTTTTAGCGGCGCGTCGATCGACGGGGATGTTTGGAATGCAGTTAAGAACTACAAAAGGAAGCCTCATGCAAAATTTCCGCTTTCCTTTTATTATTCCGAAATTGGACATTTTTTTTTTACTATTAATTTTATAAACAGCCCAATTATGAATAAAAATTCCCCGGGAGTTTTTCCCTTCTCCAATTTTTCCTATGTAAATTCAATTGTAAAAATGGGAAAAGGAAATGCATGTTTCACATTTTCAACATCTTCCATACGTTCCTCCGAAATGTATGCAAGTGTAGAGAGGGTATTAAATGATTTTAATTACATGTAACAATTACAATACCGGAAATTTTGTATTAATGTTTACTCTTATTATAAATAATTACCCTAATTAAAAAAAAAAAATTTGTAAGCTTAAAATCAGGGAAACTAAAATAAAAAAACCTAAAGCTAAAAAATTCATTAAATATTTGTCACACTTCAATAAAATGTTTTTAAATGAAAAATAGTACAAATATTTTTATTTTGTTTTCAAATTCATGCAAACAAAGAAGAATTAAACAAAAAAATCTGTAAAAATCCCAACATAAACGCGTTAAAAGGTTATTTTATTGGCAACCAATCAATGCCAACATTTGCAATACCGAAAAACATAAGAAACAATAAAAAAATGTACACATAAAATGTAAATACATACGGACATTAATGTATCTTATACATACCCTGCAAATAATATTGGATTACCTGATCCATTTAAATAAAATGGACTAGTCCAATATAATGCAAGCATGGACCATGTCATTGTTAAAAAGTGTTTGTAGTGAGACGACATGTCTTCGTTTTTTAACGACATGCTTTCGTTTTTAAACGACTTCAAAACTAATCCTCTTAAGTATACCATGCAGTAGTTTTAAAACTTCATTTTTGTAGTCCAAAGCTGGGTTATATGGTCCTCCCCTAGGACATCGTAATGTTAAATTAAAAAGACCATGTTTTTTCCATACGTTTTGGCTACTTTTGGACTTGTCATAGTCCCTTGTGGGCTACTCTTTACACGCGTGTTTGGACTGGTACTATTATTTGCAGGGTACATGCAAAATACAAAGTACCACAACAAACATGAAGGTTTCATTTCAAATTCAAATTGATTTGAAATCAAACCTTTTCTCAAACGATTAACTTTTAAAAATGATTTGAAAATCACAGCATTCTAAACAAAACGGGATTTTAATATTCAAATTGAAAAATTCATTTACTTTCAACTTGGTTTCTAAATTATTCTCAAAGGTGGATTGTAATGCAGTGGGGAACATAATTGAATTTTTTCTTTTTAAATTTAATTAAATTCATTAATTACACAGTACAACAGCCAATCTGGGGGGTGAGAAATTCCAAGTCAGGGTGATGGTACAAGGTCAGTATAGTAAAACCCTCAAAGGGTTTGGCGTTCGTATGTGTCAGTTTTTTTTATGACATTTTAAATTTTTTCCTTATCTTGATGTTTTTTCGCTTAGTTGTAACATTTTGCCAAAAACGTAGTTTAACATAACTCGAGAACCACTAGTTTAGAAAAATTAAGAATTACAATTTCTCTAATCTGTTTCTATACCGTTTTCCTATATGTGCAACACTTTCGAAGTTAAAAATGAATGTATGAAGGGAAAAAAGTATTTTTTGCCTAAAAATTTAAATATTTTTTTTTTTTAATTCATAAAAAATCCAAAATGGAAAAAAGTGCCAAAACTAATTACTTTCGCGTAAAGTCACATAACTCATGAGCAAAAAAAGGCATAGATCATGAAAATCGATGCACGCGTTTCTCATTTATTCACAATTAGGTAAATGTATGAATTTCAAAAATTTGCTCCAGATATGCACAACATTATTTGGAGAAAACATTGACACTCACAAGCCGAACTCTCTCATATTTTTCTACTGATGTGGCAACACTGGTTCTGTAATGTTCACATAAAACATGCATTGTCATTATACTTCTTCTCTTTCTCACACTGGTTCTGTGATTTTTGTCATTCAACAAGTGCCGACGAACGCGAACAGTAAAAGTGATTTTTCTCCAGTTTTTTAAAAGTGAACAAAAGAGAACAGAATATGGAACTGTGCAAGGCAGATATAAATAGCTTTTGCTTCTGCTGTGGTCAATATGTCTCAACACATAAAAAAAAGGGGAAATTTCAGTACTGATTTTGTTCAAACATACGAGATGTACTTCAACCAAAATGTTATAGTGAACGAAAATTGGGTACCAAATATAGTGTGTAAAAGCTGCTACAACCGTCTAATGGATTGGAAAAATAGAAGACGTGAAAGTATGCCATTCGGTATCCCAATGACTTGGACTAATCCTGGCGAAGGTCACAATCCATTGAATTGCTATGCATGTGCGAATAAAGGAGCCGCAAAAAGGATAAGAAAATCGTATAACTACGTTGGTGTTGCAAGTGCCGCAGCACCATTGCCTCATTCGGACCACATTCCTGTGCCAAAAGCTTCTAGCCCAGATATTTTCTCTTCTACGACTGCTCCTACATATCATGCACGTGAAAAAGTCTAGGCAATATTTATTAAAATAAATAAAAATAAATAAAATAAAAATAAAAAATTATAAAAATGTTTACTTAATTTTTTTAGTAGTTTATGGCCAGAAGTCTGGAGTTATTGGGGAAAATTTATAAAAAAGGCGATAAATGACACTTTTTTGAATAAAAACAAATATCAATATTCTTGTCAAAATGGGATACCTTCACTTAATAGTAAATAAAAGCAGAACGCGTTAATCGATTTCTATGATCTATGCCGCATTTTGTTTATAGGTTATGTGACTTTACATGAAATTAATAACACTTGATCCTTTTTTCCGTTTTGGATTTTTTATGAATTTAAAAAAAACAAGTTAGAGTGCTATATTCGGCTCCACCGACAGTTCGAATGTTTAAGGAGTAATATTTGTATGATGTTATTATAATCTTAAACTGTGACGATTTGTTATCAATTATGGTTTAAGGCAACCAAACTGTTTTCCGGTAGAAGGGTTTATATGGGGCCGAGGGTAAATTATGGACCTATCATCACGAAATTTCACAGCGTCATTTCTAGTCCTTTAAAACTGTGACGTACCAATTTCTGTTATGATAGCATTATTAATTATGGTTTTAGGTGTACTGAACTGTTTTCCGGGAGTAGGGTTTCTATGGGGCCTAGAGTAAATTATGTACCGATCTTCACGAAATTTCACAGTATCATTTATAGTCCTATAAAACTGTGACGAGCCAAAATTTGTTATGATTGCATTATTTTTTACGGTTTTAGGCGTACTAAACTGTTTTCCGGTAGTAGGGTTTATATGGGGCCCAAGGTAAATTATGGAACGATCGTCACGAAATTTCACAGTGTTATTTCTTGTCCTAAAAAACTGTGACGTACAAATTTTGTTACGCTAGCGTTATTTTTTACGGTTTTAGGCGTACTAAACTGTTTTCCGGGAGTAGGGTTTATATGGGGCCCAGGGTAAATTATGGACCGATCTTCACGAAATTACACAGTTTTATTTCTTGTCCTATAAAACTTTGATGTACCAAATTTTGTTATGATTGCATTATTTTTTACGGATTTAGGCGTACTAAACTGTTTTCCGGGAGTAAGGTTTATATGGGGCCCAGGGTAAGTTATGGACTGATCTTCACGAAATAAAACAATTTTATTTCTTGTCCAATAAAACTTTGATGTACCAAATTTTGTAATGATAGCATTATTTTTTACGTTTTTAGGCGTACTAAGTTGTTTTCCGGAAGTAGGTTTTATATGGGGCCTATGGTAAATTATGGACCGATCTTCACGAAACTTAACAGTTTAATTTCTAGTCCTATGTAACTGTGACTTGCCAAAATTTGTAATGATAGCATTGTTAATTAGGGTTTTAGGCTTAATATACTGTTTTCCGGGAGTAGGGCTTATATGGGGCCTAGGGTAAATTATTGACGGATCTTCACGAAATTTCACAGCGTGATTTCCAGTTGAATAAAACGAATTGCTGCGAAATCTTATATCATTCTGTGCATTTTTCCACCATTTATGTTAGTTTTTGTAACAAAATTATCAATTTTTTTTAGGTGGTGGTTCCACATTTTGATTCATAGCTCAGATCCTATTGAACCGATTTTGCTGAATTTCAATCCCAAGCTGCTTAGGATAACTACAAGCAATTTGACACCAAGTTTGTTGATTTCTTTTGAGTTTTTCGAAAGTGAGCGTGTTTTCAACAGACGGACAGACGGACAGACAGATGGACATGGCTAAATCGACTTAAAATTACTCAAGGACCCAGAATATATATACTTTATAGGGTCTGAGATGAATAGTAAAAAAGTTTCACACGGAATGACAACTGAATATACCCTCTTCACAACTAATTGTGACAAAAGTGACTGGCTTAACTTAGTACATTTAAAACAAAAACAAATTTTGAAATTTTGTTTTTGTTTTAAATGTAAGTTGAACGAGTAATTTTTGCGCTCGCGTTCTACAAACAGGCAGTAACTCTTTGTAATTATTGATTTACTCGCAAATAATTTATATACTTTACAAGAAAGGCGAATTCAGTTCACTTAGCATTTAATTTTTTATTTTAAAGCACATTTAACTTTAACTAGTCAAAAATGACCTTGAAAGCCTGTTTAGATCAATTCTAAGAAAATAATAAAAATTCAAGAAAAAGGTCGATTAATAAGTAATATTGATAGTCACCAGCCATTTTTTAATGTTTAGTGCTGGTTCACACACTTCAAGTTTGGCTCTTCAAGTCTTGATCTTTTAGGAGAGAAGGGAAAAGAGAATGCCATTTCTTTTCCCCTCTCTCCTAAAACCTCAAGACTTGACGAGTCAAACTTGACGTGTGTGAACCTGCACTTACATTATTTTGCGCTTCAGTGTTGCCAAGTTTTTTTTCATTTGAGATTAACAATTTATTTTTAAATTGATGAAACATTTTATATCAAATGCTGATACTCAAATCATTATCGATTTAAATTCAAATGTTACAATGAAACCGTTGAAAATCGTTTGAGAATTTTGCTTTATATCAAATGATATAAAAGTTATTTCATATCAAAGGTTTGACTTCGTGTTTGTTGGGACATGAACAACAATATACATATGTATGCAAGTTCAGTTGTCAATCTTTTTATGTTATTTTTGTAATATTTTTGTTTGGTTTTACGTATTTGCTTTTGTGCGTATTTTGTTTTGTTTTTAATATAAAATCATATTTAAAATATTAGAAACCTTAATTTCTTGTGGGTTTCTTGCATATTGAATGTTAACAAAAATATTTTAATATGACAATATAATCACTAACTTGGCATTACTGTTAAGTAATGCTAAAGTAAGTAACAAATCAAAACAAATCCTCCACTCTCTAATTCTTTTTCCCTTTCTCGCTTTGTTTAATCTTAAAGATAAATAAACTATGATTGTATTTGCTGGTAAAAAATTCTTCTATTCAACTTTATAAACAAACACAAAATCAAGCAAAAAAAAATAGGCAAAATTAAAACAAAGGCATAACGCAATAAGATTTTTTGCTGAATTTAATCTTATAATCAGTATAATAAGGTGAGCTATAAGCACAAAGACTTTGTTTCAGAAAAAAGTTTGTATGGGGCCTATGCGAAATTATGGAACCATCATAATGACAATTAAAAAACAAACTTCATCCAATTTTCCCCAAAACTGCGATAAAATGCCAGCCGCATGGGCATCGGTATATCGAATTAATAAGCGATTCTGATCGGTATACTTAAGTGTGCAGAATCAATATTTCTGAGTGTTATACTATGTTCACACTTGGGTTCTTAAACGCGTTTAAGCAGCTCGAACGTGATGAAGCTCTAATCACTTCAAAATCGAGATGATTATCCATACATTAAAGTGATTTGTTAATCATTGACATGATTACAACTAAATCACTTCATAAACCACATAGAATCCACTGAACATACCTCAAATGTAGAATCGCCAACATGATCGTGTACAACCGGCCAAGATTTCTGCTTAATGTTTTTATTTTTTTCCCTAAATAATTCATAAATTTTCACAATTTCATCATTAAAATGATTAAAATAATCTTCTGATAACTTTATTAAAGTGTATTTATCCATTTTTAATACTTTAAAGAAATATAAATTTGTTTGTTGTTTTTTTGTGTGTTTGTTGTGTGTTTTTTTTCTTAATCATCCGTCATCCTAATCATCTCAAATGTAATGTGAACGGCTTTGATTTGTGAACTTAGCATTACACACAATACCCCCTGTTGCTTTTATATAATAAATAAAGGAAGTCAGTTGGTCGATTCGGGCAAACGATCAGCAGTTTTATTCGGGTTAAATGAACATAAGTTGCCTCTCATTTTAAAATACACAAATTTTTATTTTACATTTTAACATGTGCGGCGTTGACTGATTTTGCTGCTGGCAACTTAACTTCAGCTCATTTTATCCGAATAAAACTGTTGATTTTTTGCCGTCTCTTTGTTCTGTTAGGCGAAACAATTTTATAAATACAAAAATATTAAAGGATTTATCGGTCGTTTATGCCTTAAACTTTTTGTAATTATTACAATAAAGTTACAAATGTTGTTGTAAATTGTGGTACAAAACATCTAATAAAATTTCAAAAATTGGTAAAAAAAAAAACGTAAAAATGTTTATAAAATCTTTGCTTTAATCCACTATAACTCAGGCATTTTGTATCCGATCAAAGTCAATTAGCCTCTGCTTTCTTTTTATTTAAAGCAAACTTTGACTCTGGATGACGGCTTAACGAGTAGTATACAGTGAAAAACTCAAATGGATTATTATCTGATAAATGTTACGATAAATGTTAGGTTATATTCGGATTAAGCATTCCAAAAAACATAAGGATCAGTCGAAATGGTAAAAAAAAAGTTTAAAAATAACCACCTGTGTTACTTTTATAAGAAATTTTTTAATAAAATTTTCAAAGAGGAATTTAAATAAAAATTATATGCAGGTGGGAAATATGAAAATATTTGTAATTGAAACCAAAGAAAGAATGAAGCCTTATCTAAATGTACTTGTGCGTGTAAAAATTTAAATTTAGACACGATTTGTTATACTTTTATTTTGAAAAAGAAGAAAAGGTCATAATTTTGAATTTAGCGAATTAACATACATATGGTCTACATTCTTGTCGCCTTAAAAATAAGAAAGTTATATTAAGTTAAATTTTGCTTATAGCCAGGGTGCCCTATAATCTTAATTCAAATTTTAAATTCGATTTCAATTCTGTTTTAGCAAAATTTATTAAACTTAAGATATTCGTTTTGAAACTAAAGAATTACATACATATTACATATGGGCAAATCCCAGAAACAGTCCACCAACCAAAAATTTTTAAAATTAATTTTTTTTAATGGAAAATAAGACTAGATGTATAATTTCATTTTTATATTAAACAAGTAAGAGTGCTACACAGAAAAAATTATTTTTCCAATTCAAACAAAAAATTTGTAGAATCAAACAATTTTTTGTCTGAAATCGGTCCTATAAACAAATTTGCATATTCAAACAATTTATTTGCATTTTGTTTATTGAAAAAAAAAACACTGATTTTTTCAAACAAATAATTTAACTGAATCAAACAAAAAGTTTACTGAAATTCATAAACTAAATTTCAAAATAAAAAAAAAGTTTTTGCACAAGCAACGAAGCGCACACAAGTAAGCACTGTATGAGAAGATGACGGCAGAGCAGAGCCGCCGGCTGGCTTTGAGACACATTTTTTTTGGTGGAATAATTTTTGAACGAAGTCTTATTTATACACACAACACAATGTTTTTCTTTATCACTCTCTGTTGCTGTATCCTTTCCTTTGCTAAAGAAGAAATGTAACCAAAAACGGCAGCAGACCGACTCGATATCTTTTTCGCCATCATTCTATTTTTGTATTTGATGTATTTAACCAAACAGTTTTAAAAAATTGAATACGGGATTTTGTTTCTTGTAATGTTGTTTCTGCTATTGTTTTTCTTATAGTTGCACTTTTTTAAAGCGTCCAAAAATAGACTGTGTGTGTTTTTTGTTGTTGTTCTTATAGTTGTTGGTTAAATAAAAATCAAACAAAAATATTGTTTGAATCAGTAAAAAAATTTATAGAAATTAAAAAGATTTTCAAACAAGCGTTTGTTTGCAAATAATTCGGCAATAATTTTTTCTGTGTATATTCGGCTATGCCGAATCTTATATATCCTTCACCATGATGAGATAAGAACAAAAAGTTATATACATAAATACGTTCTTGAGATAGGTATAAATAAATATTAATTGAGCCACGCCAACTTATCATTTCGTCATGCCGAAGAATATATAAAAAAAAAATTTATATGTATATGTACCTAAAGCCGTTTCCTTTTTTGCCAAAGTGGATGTTTGAAATTCGTTTTATAATCTTTAGAACATAAAAAAATCAAATAAAAAAAAAAAAAATTTCGGCATTCGAACTGCCAACATCATCAGTCTTAGAACTTAAAAACTCGGCTACAAATGCTTTTACTAAAGAAGCGTTAAATAAAAATATATTGAGTCTATGAGTTGAATTGGTTTGTATGGTATGTTTATGTCGTTTTGGTAATACAGTGTTGGTATGGTAATGTCACGTCTAATTGGGCCTTTAACGGAAAAAATTTGAGGCAGTCGTGGTTTTGTACTCATATCTCAGCCATTTGTGGACCGATCTTGCTGAATTTCAATAGCAAACAATTCCGGACCATATGTGACATAAATGTATAATAACCTGGCCCCCATCATATATGAGGTCTTCGGAAAACTCATTTCAACGGACAGACGGACATCGTTAAATCAACTTCGCTCCTCATACGGACCCAGAATATATATACTTTATAGGGTCTAACATCAATATTATAGAAATTACAAACGGAATGACAAACTTATATATACCCTATTCACCTCCTGTGGTAAAGGGTATAAAAATATGTATTTCAATGATCATTAATGCAATAATTTTTACCAATTCCTACCCCACCCCTCATCTCTTAATGTTATACGTGAATTAAGCATTATTTCAAGTGATTTTAGTGCTTAAAAAAGCACTTACAGCAGACTCATTAAAATATAAATTTTGTTAAAAAAAAGCTGATATTCATAAGTTAAGAAATTAGTATTTTAAGAAATGCATTTCATAAAAATATAATTTATTTTGTTAAAATAAATAATATATAATAACTAGATGACCCGTACGAATATTTCGCACCGTAATTTTTATCAATGAAAATATTAATTTTTCAATTTCTAATTATTTTTCGTCATTAGTGTTAGAAATAAGCTTTAAAATGATATATCATTCATTAAATTTGATGCGGTGGTATGGGAGATATTTGCAACCGAGAAAAAAAAGTGCTTTAGAAATAATATATACTAGATGACCCGTGCGAATATTTCGCACCGTTAGTTGTCATTTTTGTAAAATAAAATGAAAATAATTAATAGAAATTTTAGTCACTTCAATACATTTTATTAAAAATAATTTTTATCAATGAAACTATTAATTTTTCAATTTCTAATTATTTTTCGTCATTAGTGTTAGAAATAAGCTTTAAAATGAGATATCATTCATTAAATTTGATGCGGTGGTATGGGAGATATATGCAACCGACAAAAAAAAGTGCTTTAGAAATAATATATATGATGATAATATACTACTGGAAAAACCGTAGTGTGCGTTGTGAGGCGTGCGTCACAAATGGTTCACGGCATTTGTCAAAAAATCACAACATTTTTTGGCTGCGACTAAGTGATTTTAGAATTCTCTTATAGTCATCTTTCTTTTAGGAATTAGATTTTGTATACCGTATGATGCAAAATTCGCTAAAAATTAGGAAAACAAACTTCAACTATAAAAGCTACTTCCACTTTTTGCGGCGTGCGTCACAAAACTTTGTGATTATTTCGCAACAAATACCTGCTAAGAGATTATGATATAGGTATGCCATTCGTAAGTACTTAATAATGTCACTAAATACTATATATAAGTTGAAGCTCTCTCTTTTGAAAGACCAAAAAAGGTTATATTTCAATCAGAAAACGCGTACGAATGAAGCGTTCATCACGCAGGATTTACCCATATTGATATTATTCTCTTCAAAATAGCAAATAAAAGCGCTCTATATCTGAACCTTTTTTTAATTTTTGGAAATAAAATTTTTAACAAAGTTTGGCTTTTTAGTTTATCAAACATTAAATTATACATATGAATGTATCTATATCACATATTAACGTTCTCATAAGCGCCGCACTAGCTATCGACTTGTCTGTCGACGGGTTTTACGTTTCTTACGTAATGCATTTTTTTTGTCAAATAACTGTATTGTCACATCAACTATTTCACAACTTACACTCTAGTTTGAAAATAAAAATCAAACCGAAACATCTAATTTAACCCATAGAAATACAACTCTGTGCTACTTGATTTCAACTATAGAATTTTTTGAAAAATATTTCGTAAAACAATAAAATTGTATTAGTGGTGTTGTTAAAAAAAAAATATAATAAAATAAAATATTAAGTGTAGTTTTTTTTAAGAAATATTGCAACAAAATGACTCTATCGAGAACCACAACAAAAGTAATTGATTTTGACGCATAATATTTCTTAGTGAGGCGCAAATTAACATGAAAATGCAAGCGGGCGATAGCGGTCGCCATCGTTGGCCAGACTGTTAATTTTTGACATTTTATTTAACACAAAAATATTGCACATTTTCTCGTATAACAATTAATGAATTTAAAGATTAATTAATGTTATAAATTTCATGTTTAATCATATTATGAATAATATACATATGTACATTAAAATTTAATTTTAATGTTGCTATTATTAATTTTTTACGTTACCACCATAAAAAAGGCGAAGAAGAAGTAAACAATTTGTTTGTATGACCTTAGATTTTATTACTCTAAAACATATGCAAATTCTCAAGCCAATTTTAATAACACCTATACACATGCACCTGTAAACAAGCGCACAAACTCTCATACATACTATAAAAAAAAAACATAGGAATACATACCTACCTACTTAAATAAACAGAGAGCAGAAAAACAAGCATTTACCGTTAGTTATAGCCTCATTATTGGTAAACAATGTAAACAAAACAATTACATACACACATGCATACGTGTACATTAGAAATGATCAATATCAAAACAAGTACCAATAATTATAGCAACAACAGAAACGTAAACAGAAAAAAGAAGAAGAAAAGTCCACTGTAAATTAAAAATGTTTTTTTTTTTTTAGCAGACTCACGCTTGTTGTTCACCTTCACTTTTACTTATAACCACACACATACAAAACAATAGAAAAGTATTAAAAATATGTATTTTAAAAACATTTTTATAGAATATTTAACAATTTAGCTTAACTCGAAGAAAAAGGAGCAAAGACAGTGTTACCACCAGCAAAATTCAATATCAACTTAACATTTTATTAAATAAAAAGCTTTTACAAAAAGGAAAAACACAATTTAAGAAGATCAATATTAGTTAAACTATGTATGATTCATACAACTACTAAAAATAAATACAACAAAAACTTAAACTTAACTTAAAATAATAAGGGTAATCACGATGGGTAGGGCAAGGTGTGCAAACGATGTTAATGTGTGCAAAAATAAACACATTTGCACAACACAACAACAAAATGTACGTATTTGCAGTTTGCTTTATTTTACTTCGTTTGCACTAAAAAAAAACCTTGAGCAAAAATACCAGTTGCAAATAAGCGCAAACAACTTTTGACGCCATATTTTTTTTCTTTGTAAAAAAGAAAATTTTAATTAAAATTGTTTGTGATCGTTTTAGCGCAAAAATAACATTAAAGCTAAAATGCTTGTGTATAATTGTAAACAAATGAAGATTATTGACAGCTTATGCTAGTGCTGCCAGAAGTTTTTTGTGTTGCCAGAAATTTTTTTTAGAAAAATCGCACATTTGTACAACAAATAAAAGTGGTGTATGCTCACAATCATTCATAATATGCACTGCAAAATTAAAAATTGCATATTTGCAGAATGACCATCGTGATTACCCTTAATGATTTCTACTTCTATATTTAGTTGCAAAATGTTCAAAATTTTAATTTCAAAAGATTTTGCTATTCGTGCTTAATTCCCAGTTTTTATTCTTGACAAAAACACTTGAAATTTATTGTTGATGGGATAAGCTATTCCTATGCATTTCACTGGTTGCTTAGGCCAGATCATCAGGAAACTTCATCCATAAAGATTTTAGACAAACTAAAGATATTAAACCAAAAAAAACTGTTAAACGTATAAGAATTATAGCAACAGTTCTACTTGTAACAATATCAAAGCTGGAACAAAACACATCAACAATAAAAATGTTCATTGCCGTTCGCTTACATACATTCTTTAGTAAATAAAATTCAGGAATGATTTCAGAAGACAGTAATTTTCTCAGATCAGTTCTATTAATGTTAAGGATGCCAAAAAGTCTCTTAACTAAAATAATTTAAAATGTCATAATAAAAACGAAATGTAATGCTTTCTAAAATTGATTTGTTTCTTTACACTAGTTTGGGATCCCTCAGAATCCCAATTTGAACTCAAAGCTTTCCCGTACTTTAAATTTATGTAAATAAGAGTGGGGTTGAGTGAAGGAAACAACCCAGACTTTTTCTTCGTGCAAATTGTGTAAATTGTCAAATAGATGTTAAAGCATAAACAAAATAAAAAAAAAAAACAGCCAAAAAACAAAAAAGTGGTGTTCATAAAGAGAATTAAAAAATGATGTATTTTTTTGTTGCATCCAGTGATGTTAACTTTTAGTTTTTCATTACCGTACGGCCCTCTAAAAATTACCGTTTTTGAGAAGAAATTACCGTACGCAAAGGTTTTTTAATTTAAACATTCACAGCACTATTCAAAAACAATTTATTTAAATTTTAAATGTGTTTTATGAAAAATTTTAATGAAAATCTTTGATTTAAATACATTTTAACCAAAAATTATTATATTTTTTATCAATACGAAAGTAAAATCATCATATAAATAAAATTGTAATGTAACTGACAGACTGATTCATCATCGCACAGCCTAAACGACTGAAGCTAAGAAGTTTAAATTTGGACCGGAGTTGGTATCAATCAATTAAGACAGAATTTTTTAAAATTCGTATATCGCAAGAAAATATTAACTCAAAATGTTTTATTTTTTACGTTTAAAAAAAAAATTTACACGCACTATTCATATCTACCCACTGTAAAATATAGTGCTATTTTATCATCTTCTTATGATAAAACGATTGGTTTAAAAGTTCTTTTTCATATGCCTTTGATACAAAATTATTACATAATAGTTTTGCTTCTACTGAAAAGTTTGAATATATTACTTTAGTTAAATGCTTAAAAATTGTTGATTTTGAAACAATCAAAAAGTTTAAAATAAAATTAATAATATACAATGAGTTATTTAATTTTTCATATTTTACACTTATCACTTATACCTAAGCATTTGCAGAAACATAACATTCTTAATTTTTTGTATAACATTCATCTATTTTTGAAACTGCCTTTGGATATCACCCTCAAAAGTTAAAATCATAGAGCCTTCATATGTAAGTATGTATAAGAATATCAAAAACCCAAATCTTGATATAACCGTTTTTTAAATGAAATTACCTTGCTACCTTTTGGGGCTCAAAATTACCGTAAAAAAGGGTAATTACCGTACGGTTAACATCACTGGTTGCATCCGTACTTTTCTCCTTTTATGAGAGAAATTTTTTTTTTTACTCTCATTTTCACAAACTTTACCCAAAAATTTAAGCAACAAAGCTATCATTTGATTACCTTTCTTTCATAAACTTATACCCCCGTATTCATAAACGATTATTTAATTTAACAAACGTTTATTAGGGACAATTTTCATAGTGAATTAGTTCTTTAAACCTTTATTAAATTTTTTAAATTTTGTGAATACAGGCAATAGTTTTTAATCACTATGATCTACGACTAAAAAAAATTACCCACGCTCTACCCACGACAGTTCGGTTAATTTCCCACAAGCTGGCAACACTGGACACAAAACATTTTATGCAAATGCATTGAACATACTAAAAGAGTGGGAACACATGTAGAAAAAAGTTTATATTAAAAATTCAAAAACTAAAAATAATAGAAATATGTAATACATACATTCACGCCACACCATGAGTACGAACAACATCATCGTCAGCTTTTTTAGCAATGGCATCATTGTTGTTTGTATTAAATACTTGTTTTTTTCCATAAATATTCAAAATTATGGCAGTTTTTTTTTTGTTTTTAAAAGTTTTCTTTAGTTTATGCTTTCAATAGGAAAGTAAATATAACCACGTTTGTATTCCAAGAATTTAATTTTTTTGTGTAAACAAGACTTATTACTATTTTACTATAAACGGAGGGGAAAAAAATCAAAATAATAATGAAAAAAGCTTTATAGAAAATTAAATAAACACGCAAAAATTTCAAATATTACAAATTTTAGTTTTATGTGGTTGGTTTTGTAAAAACAATGGCCCATACTCATAGTCAAAATAATGTATACTTTAAACTAAAACTGGCATAAAAAGTGCATGTGAACACAATTGCTCTAAAGTATACTTTAGAAAAAGTCGATTTTATTTTTGACTCTGATTATGGGCCAATGTATTGAATTTAGCAAGTTTTTTGTTTTTATAAAGAAATGGAAAAAAGAATACATCTTTTGTTTTTATAATGTGGCAACTTCGAGTTGAAAGACCGCTAATCAGCGTTACCATTAGAAATTTCTAAAACGTGGCACAAAAGATGGTTTTATAAATATAAATAACGGCAAGTCGTAACAATGTCCCTTAATATTATAACATAATTTTGTTCTGGTGGGTCCATAACTGTCAATTGCTTCCACAAAGGGAAGAATCTTGAAAATTGGTATGTCAATACTGTAGTGTATAGTGGGGCTTCACCGACTATTTTCAACTTGTTTTTAATGTGCAAATATTATTTAACTGTAGATTATTTTGTTTTCAAATAAACCCTTTATGGTTTATTCAGGGCATATGGATTTTTAAAAATTGTTAGAGCATATTTTCAAGTTTTTAGCGCATATTAACAATTTTTGTAGTGCATATTTTCGGTATCCCTGATTATGACATGAAGTCGTACCTTTTTAATTAAAAGCTTTTATTTAACTTACAATGTAAGTATTATGTATGTTTGTTCGGCTGGAATCTTGCAACTCAATTTTGAGGCAGTTATCTTCAACCGGTTGAGCTAAAATTTTGTATACACGTTCAGTTTGGATGACAATGCATGGTAAACTTCGTGACGTCATTCTAAATCCAATATGGCGGCCACGCAAAACATGGCGGACTACTCGTTCTTTTTAATGCACTTCCACAATATGGGTATCAAATTAAAGGGCTTGCTCAGAATAACTCGAAAAATAAAGTGCTCACTCTAAATCCAATATGGCGGCCACGCACAACATGGTGGACTACTCGTTCTTTTTAATGCACTTCCACAATATGGGTATCAAATTAAAGGGCTTGCTAAGAATAACTCGAAAAATAAAGTGCTAACTCTAAATCCAATATGGCAGGCACACACAACATGGCGGACTAGTTATTTTTAATGCATTTCCACAATATGGGTATCAAATGAAAGGGCTTGCTAAGAATAACGCAAAAAACAAAGTGGCCACACAAAATCCAATATGGCGGGCACACACAACATGGCGGACTAGTAATTTTTTACAATATGGATATCAAATGAAAGGGCTTGCTAAGAATAAATCGAAAAATAAAGGGTCACTCTAAATGAAATATGTTGGGCACACACAACATGGCGGACTAGTAATTTTTAATGTACTTACACAAAATGGGTACTAAATGAAAGGGCTTGCTAAGAATATCAGTAGTGTGTCTAAATCCAATATGGCAGCACAAACAAGATGGCGGACGAGTTACATAATAGGTCTGTCTGCGTACACATATTTTGCGCAAAATGTTGCAAAATCTTGCAAAATGTTGTCTGCGTACTCGAAATCTCTTGCAGCGAGAGAGCCAAAAAGAGAATTTTTTGACAGTTGGAAGTTAGAGAACTTGCAAAATGTTACTGGAGAAATTTCCGCTTGCAATATTTTGCAAATAGTTTGAACATCTGTTTGAATGAAATCGTTTTTGTGAAATGAAAATAAAAATTTAATTTTAACAATGGCAGAGGTAAGTAGTTAGAATTGTTTGGTTTTT
This sequence comes from Pollenia angustigena, assembly GCA_930367215.1. Taxonomy (NCBI): domain Eukaryota; kingdom Metazoa; phylum Arthropoda; class Insecta; order Diptera; family Polleniidae; genus Pollenia; species Pollenia angustigena. Next base: position 192,378,226 of record OV884058.1, read on the forward strand.
AACGTTTATAATAAATTATAATAAACAAAACATTTTACTTCATGCTAGAAACATCCAAATATACTGTGCGACCGTGGCGTAAGTGGAGTGGAGATGGCAGAACCGACAGAACCAGCAGAACTTTGTGGGACAAACTTTGCAATTGAAGAGGCGAGTATTTGGAATTGTGTTCCTGGCGAGCACTTCACATCCAAATTATTTTTCTCCGTTGTCAAGCTGTTGGAGGGCACTGTATTGGGCATTTCATTCTTTTTTTCCATTGTAAGCCGGCACTATGTTGGGCAATGTAAGCAAAAGAAGTTTTATAAAAAACCCGACAAATAAAACTAAAAACTAAGAAGAAATTGAATTTACCAAACTAATAACAGTGTAATAAACAAGTTTTTTAATTTACAACACTTTTTAAGCTTCACTTTAATTAATCATTTTTTAATTTACCCCGAGAATTCAATTTTGCGTACACATATGCTAAAATTCTTTTGCTTTGTTATTTCAATTGTTAACACACCGATCAGCTGTTTTCTTGCAAAATTTCACTGGATACTGTCTGCGTACTTTTTGAGATTTTTTCAGCCGATAGAGTAATATTGGTCTTACTCTCCCAAACAAATTCACTGAGTATTTGCTACTGGAAAAGTACCCAGACAGACCTATTATTAATGCACTTCTACAACATGCACACAAACTGAAAGGGCTTGCTCAGAACAACTCGAAAAAAGTGACGTCAATCTTGATACAATATGGCTGACTAAATTTTAATGCTTGCTGAGAATACGAATGCGAGTTTTAAAAATTAAAAGTAAAAATTATTTTTTAAAAGTACCTATTTAAACGCGCTAAAACGCAAAAAATAAATTAAAAGTAAAAAACCTTTTTAAAAAACAAGTTTTTATTTGAATGCGCTTAAAAGAAAAAAAATAATTTTTTGCTTTGAAACTTTTACTATCAACTTATAACGTCATTACACATTTTATATGTTTTATATAAAAACTTGTCGTGAGATTTACTTGTGCAGAGAAACAAGTACATAAATTAATAACTTGATTTTAACTATTCAAATTTTAAACTAAGTAAATATAAGTACTAAAATCTGGCGAAAAATTTGTATATCATATAAAATGTGTAATGACGTTATAAGCTGATAGTAAAAGTTTTAAAGTAAAAAATTATTTTTTTTTCTTTTTAGCGCATTCAAATAAAAGCTTGTTTTTTAAAAAGGTTTTTAACTTTAAATTTATTTATTTTTTGTTTATTAACAGCACACACAATTTGAATATCTCTGCAGTATTCAAATCGATTAACGATATAAACCCCATCCTCTATAATAGTGTTTGCACATAAATAAGCCATATAGATTTTATTATTCCGCTTTACTAATGCTTTTTTTTTACATTTTTTTCTATTTTTCATATCAATCAAATCATCCAACACAATTTTTTTTTGTCTAACAATTAATTCACACTTGTTATTAAAATATAATTAAATATAATAAAATGGAATTCTTCTAAATAATTTTAGTGCTAAAAACAGTTTTCAACAAATTTTTATTTACATATTTTATTTATTTACTAAAAAAATGTGCAAATTTATATGAACCTGCCTTTCTTCCCTTCTTCAGTTTAATTTACATAAACTTTTTATAATGAAAATATTAAATAAAAAATTAAGTTCTAACGAATGATTCCGACAATACAAACAATTTCTGTCTTTTCTCTTAAAAACTTCTTAATATAAACTTTGTGCTACTAAAAAAACACACATTAGACGCATTGCAGAACGACTTTGGAGTTTGACAAGGATGTCAACTATCCCCGCTCCTATTTCTTTTGGTAATGGTGTCAAAAAAGCGGAAGCTCCAAATGGTGTACAGTGGATTCCATTGACTAAACTAAACGACCTGGATTATGCTGATGACCTATGCCTATTTGCCCATAGTTTTAAACGCATACAAGAAAAATTACAAGCACATTATTTTTGGATGTGAAATATGAGGTCTAAACCAAACCTTTGCCTACGCTGTACAATCAGATGTTTTTGGCCAGAGACTATTATAGCCTTAACAAGAGCGGAAAGCAGTACGTGTTCTTACGCTTAGCTTTTACTCTTTACAGAAATGCTTAAAAGAGATAAAACCGCAAGATTGACCTAAAAATAGCTAAATTGCCATTATTTATTAACAATAGCGGCCAACTTCCGTATTAAACGCGCTGTCAAAATCGTATTTTTCAATTGCAAAGCGTTGCCGCCGCGCTATTTCGGAATGTTGCATACAAATTGTATTGTCAGGAGAATTTTTGAAAGCTAGAAAACGCTTTCCGCTTTTGCTTAGGAATAACTGTTAGTACCATCAACGTTTTATTACTGACACATCAGTCGCCGATTGACCAAGACATCAGACAAAGAAAGTTTGGATGGGGGGATGGCCAGGCAGTACTCTCGCTAAAACTGCTTTAACATACGAATCACAGCGTACTCAACCCAAAACCACTTAGCGGGTATCAACCAGAGAAAGCCCATGGGTATAAAAAAAATTAAAGTACTCTAGCACATATCGACAATTTTCAATACGTGTGCGTACTCGTATCTGTTTATTCTCATACTTGTGTATATCCATGCGGATTTGATTTCATTCATGTATGTTATCATACTTATTGTGTTTCTTGCTCGCACATATGCAGACACACCCATAGTTATAGCATTGACTTCAAACATTTTGTTTTGTTAAATTTTTCCATAAATGTTGCCAGAATTTTTTTTTCCAAATTGCTGAATCACAAATAAATACGTTTTTTTTTTAAATCGTTTGAGTACAATTCAACAAAATTTTATTGAAAAACGATTGTTGACTTTAAAAAAATTTCTGTGATATAAAGATTTGCGTTCTTATTTAAGAAAATCTAAAAAAATGACTAAATGGATGCAAATTAAAATACGTCGTGTTATTTTAATCGTTCTTAATAAAAACAGAAAAAGTTACCGTAATCCAAAAAAAAAAAAAATCGAATATTCATATTGGCAGTTAAGAAATGAGATATCACAGGTAAATACATTCATTTATATTATGAGTTTGAGTAGTTTATCTGTTGCCAGTTGCATTTTTAAGACGTTAAAAAATGGTTTAAAATTTAATTGCTGAAGTCAATCAGTATGCCAACGAAAATGTTAGCCTTAAAGAAGACTTCGACATCATGCTATGGTGGAAAAACAACTCCACAAGGTATCCACGGTTGTCTTAACAAGAATCAAGAATTTTATGAAATTTCCTGCCTGCAGCGCAGCTTTAGATTAAGATTTCTCTTAAGCTGGAAACATAAAAAAAGAAACAGAAAAGATCCCAAAATAGTTGATAGCCTCCCTTTTTAATTATTTTTATAAAAAACCTCTTTCGTTAAATAGATTATAATTTATTATAGCTTTAGAAGCATTATTTTAATTTGTTAGCAAATATTTATCTTTTAATATAACTTTAACATAAATTTTTAGGTCGTGGCAACACTGCTTGCTTTAAAATAACCATACATAATGTTGAAGTTACTTGTCGATACTTACGATACATGCCTTTACTCATACGCATTCAAAGGATTACCCATAAGCATGCGTGTTTGTTCATACTCATACCGGTTGATATACAAACTTATTCATGCTCATACTTATTGGTAGTCATACCTGCCTGTACTCGTGCTCGGTGGCGTATGAATAGGTTACAAGTATTAAAAATATAACTTTTTGGCTTTCTCTGGTATCAACCCAAAAACAGCTTACCACGTCACAATTTTCGAGGGACAATTCATTAGCAATAAAACAAGGCAGAACCAGATGGAAATTTCTAATTTCTACCAAGATGGAGAACTTTAAAACTTAAGTTTCTTTAGCTTTTTTTTGCCTCCTAGGCCTCCTTTTCATATACAGAAATTTCTATTCATCTTTAACTAGCTCTGCTATTTTTAGTAAAAAGGTCTTCACGCTTTTATGGTTATCACGGAACTGCTCGTTTATTTAAATTCTTTCATATTATCTATTTTTACAAAGTTGCAATTCAGAGTATTAGGATTAAGTGTTGTAGTTTTTAAGGATTAATTACATTATATAAATAGTACTAAGAGTAGTATTTCAAATAACATTAAATATATTGCAAGCTCCTTTTAAGAAAACTAGTTTGAATTCAGAGCATGCAATTTCTTTCTATTCCTACTACCAGTGATTGTTTGGTAAAATTAATCGAGTAAAGTTTTTTGTTTACCAATAAACACAGCCCTCCTCTCTTCTCTTGCTAACTATCATTTACGTAAAATATTTATACTTTTATTGGAAATAAGAAATAAAACCCAGAAGTTCTGAAGATCGCTGTTAAATATATCGAATTTATTGGCTCTTGTCCATCCCGGATTTTCTTCTTTTGCTTTTATAAAAATACAACACTAATTAAAAGAAAATTTATAGTTAAAAAAATTTAAAAACAAGTAAGAGTGCTATATTCGGCTGTGCCGAATCTTTGATACCCTCCACCGACAGTTCGAATGTTTTCGGAGTAATATCTGTATGATGTTATTATTATCTTAAACTGTGACGATTTGTTTTAGGCGACTAAACTGTTTTCCGGTAGTAGGGTTAATATGGGGCCTAGGGTAAATTATGGACCGATCATCACGAAATTTCACAGCGTCATTTCTAGTCCTTTAAAACAGTGACGTACCAATTTCTGTTATGATAGCATTATTAATTATGGTTTTAGGTGTACTAAACTGTTTTCCGGTAGTAGGGTTTCTATGGGACCTAGGGTAAATTATATACCGATCTTCACGAAATTTCACAGTATCATTAATAGTCCTATAAAACTATGACGAGCCAAAATTTGTTATGATTGCATTATTTTTTACGGTTTTAGGCGTACTAAACTGTTTTCCGGGAGTAGGGCTTATATGGGGCTTAGGGTAAATTATGGACGGATCTTCACGAAATTTAACAGCGTGATTTCCAGTCAAATAAAACAAATTTTTGCAAAGTCTTATCTCATTCCGTGCCTGGTTCCAGCATTTATGTTTATGTTTTTTTATAACAAAATTATCAATTTTTTTAGGTGGTGGTTCCACTTTTTCATAGCTCTGTTCCTACCGAACCGATTTAGCTGGATTTCAATCCCAAACTGCTTAGGATAACTATAAGCAATTTGGCACCAAGTTTGTTTATTTCTTTTGAATTGTTCGAAAGTAAGCGTGTTTTCAACAGACGGACAGACGGACAGACAGACGGACATGGCTAAATCGACTTAGAATTACTCAAGGACCCAGAATATATATATTATGGGGTCTGAGATGAATAATAAAAAAGTTTCACACGGAATGGCAAACTTAATATACCCTCTTCACAACTAATTGTGGTGGAGGGTATAAAAAGGTAAGAGCCGTGCGACTATCAACTTTCTTAATAGCCCATTTACATTAAACCGACATCTTGTAGATTTCATTTAAAAACTTCTCCAAAATCTAGTATAAACGCAAATGCAATTTTTTGACATTAGCTAGATTTTGATTTTAAACCTAAAATAGCTGACTGAAAGTTTTTTGTGTAATACATACACACAGATACAAAATAGACATTTAAAATTTTCCATTACCTTTTTTTTAAATTAAATTAACTTATGTTATCAATATTATTTATCTTTTCCATTTTATTATTATGTATTTCGTTAAAATTTTAAAATTTTTTTTTTAACAGTTTTAACAAGCCGCCATATTTGTTTTGTGTTTAACATGGCGTTTACATTAGCCAGTACTGGCAAGACAGTAGCAATACATGCAATCAGTGTTCGAAAATAAACAGTACATTATTTAACGTTCGGCTCACACACCCAGGAAAGTTATCTATTTTTTTAGTGATTGTGTAGACATACACAACCCTTAATACCGTTCGTAACTATTTTCAAGAAAGAACCGAACATAATGTTCGGTTCTTCGTTAAAAAACAGAACAATTGTAGTGATACTGTAGACAAACATTATATTTTAATGTTCTATAATGTTTCTTTTTTTACATTGATAAAGAAATGAACAAACAAACAACTTTAGCAACGACCGCACCACGAACAGCTTGTGTGTGTATTGTGTATATGTTTTGTTTGTGTAAAATTATTTTGCTGGCTTTTTGTATTTTTTTTTGGTATGTGTATTTTGTTTTTGTAAAAAATGTTTGGTTTTTTTACCAGCCAAAAGGGACGAACATTAATGAGCCCAATTAAATGCTTTCATCTTTTGTTGAGTTTGATAAAAACAGAATTATTTTTGTGTTCGAAAGATGACTAACAGGCAAACGTTATTTTTTTTAATGATTTTCTACACAAACACTATTAGCGTTTGAGTTTTCCACAAATCTACCGAACCGAACATTAAAAAACGATATTTAATGTTTATTTTCGAACACATTTTAAGCTGTTTTAAGTTTGTTTAGTTCATATAAAACACGTTTAGCTGGACTTGAACTGCAACATTCATGTGTAACATTTTTTTAAAAGTGAACTGTCTTAACTACTCTCTGGACGCCTACTTCACGAAGACAGTTCCCAATAAAAAATGGAGCTTCCAACGAAGCAGGTTTGTAAGGGAGAAACATAAGGGTTTCGTTTACCATTGCGCTTACGGAAGACATGAATTTTATATGGCGAGTTCCCACTTTGAAGCAATACATTTTTGGCACATAAAGCGCATTATTCAGCGCACATAACGATTGTTGGATGTAACGATCATATTTACACACTGAATGTTTTGATACAGTTATTTTTTATTATTCTCCCTTACAAACCTGCTTCGTAGTAAGGGAATGCCGTAGCACTTGAAATGTTATTTTTTTTTATAAAAGTTGTTGAGAGTTCTTTCACTTACTTTACTGCATTTCTGTATGTCTTATTGCGTAGCGCATAATTGTGCGCTTATTTTTTTAAATGTACCTTTAGTGCTTCGCAAAATGATAAAATTTTTTATTGGGTTAGTAGGTTTTTTGGAAACCAATATTTTTTTTATTACTGTCTTGCCAGTTCTGTCAAATGTAATCGGTATGTTTAAGTAATTTTTTGTTGTGCAGAGAAGTATTTGTTAGTGGAGTATATGGAGAAAACTATAGTTGTATGTATTACAAAGTACAACTAGATTTTGAGTAGATTACGTCCGAATCTAGTCACGATGTAGATTTTGTTTTGTATGGGAAATCAAGTCAAAAACAACTAGATTTGGCTCGAAATCTCGTTCATCTTGTAGATTTCGTTGTAGTGTAAACGGGCTATTGCGTATTTTTTGACATTTCATTACAAACTGTTCTCGCACTTTTATGCATTTCAAATTTTTTTTAATATTTTGACATATCGTAACATTCAGTTTTATAGATTAAAAGGGCCATTAAGAATACAGTGAGTAATCAATCAATTTATTTCCAAAGCCTACAAAAATCGCTTTGGTAGTCGACTAATTGGCTACTTCGGCAATTGCCTGGTAAGGCAATTAATAACTTTCTGCACTCCAACTAGTTCTACGCATTGTCAGGTAATGCATAATAGAATGAAGTAACTGCTTATAGCTTTGCAAACCAGATCTGTCAGACTGAAGTACATCCAAACTGCAGGGTGTTTGTTAAAAGTAAAATGCACATTTCTTTTATGTTTTGAGATGAGGTGGTGCAAATATTTTTTTTTTATATCTGAGTCTATATGGAAAAGGAAAGGAAATACTAAACATGTGTTTAATTTTTTTTTTTTTTGCAAAAAATCTAAAACAAAAATTTATATATACAACAACTAACAACGCTATTGAACTTTGATTTTTTCGATACTTTTGAAAAAAAAAAAAAATTTCTTTTTCGAACATTAAAACAATTTAGCAATAAATGTTTCATAAGAGTATTTAAGATTCACTTGTTTTGGTTTGTTTTTACGTAAATAATTAAAATTGTTGTTGTTGTTACTAACTCTTTAACAATTAGGAATTTTTGGTACTTGTGATGGAAATATATTTGTTGTTGTTGTAAGTTTTCTAATTCTATTAAGTTTGTTTTATTATGTCATTAATTTCTTAGCGAAATTTTTGTGGTGTATAAAAAAAAACAAAATTTCGTTTTAGAATAAAAAAAGTGAGTCATTTTATAAAATTTTAAATAATTTTCTTTGCTTAAACTAACAGCAAAAAATTTTTCATTTCGTTCGTCATAACTTGTTCATAATTTTTTGCTAATGTTTTATAAATTATTTATTTTACAAATTGTTAGTTAAAACTTGTAAATATGATTGTCCATTTTCTTTTTTTTTTTAAATTTTTGTTAATTATTCAGCGAGTACGTGCTTTTTGTGGTCTTTTTAACAGAGTGAACAACAAACAGTCTTCCACCCTGCTAACCCGGCCGGTCAACTTTCCTGCTTGTCTCTCGTGACTAATGAATTATTTGACACACTTGCATTTTGTTGCTCTTTTAAAAAATATTTCATTTTCAAAATTTATTTATATTTCTTTTAATAGAATAATAAAATAAATATAATTTAATTTTTATATATAAAATCTAATAAATCTTGATTTTGAAAAAATTTTAATATTTTTGGTTAACATTTGTATTTTTATGAATTACAATATAAATTATTTAATTCTGAATTTGGCGATTTTTAAGTGCAAAAAGGGGTTTTTTAATTTAGCGATTTTTGTGAAATTTGAATTTATCTATAAATTTTTTAGTGATTTTTGGTGATTTTAAACGATTTTTCTTTAAATTTTGGAATTAAAAAAAAAATTACTTTTATTTTGGTTTTGCGTTTTTTCAGTTTATTTTGTAAATTTAAGAAACAGTTTTCGATTTTTGGTTTAAAACAGACTATTTTTAGAAAATTCTATAATGTAGATAAGTGTTATTTTAGATTTTAACGTTTTTTTTAAATAGGCGTTTTTTAATTAAAATTTAATAAAAATTTGTTTATTTAAATTAAACAAAATAGTTTTTGCGTTTTTTTTTTAGTTAAAATTGCGCTTTTGCTCATTGTTCTTTTTAAAAATTTTCTTAACCTACTTACAACTACAACCAGTGAAATGCGCATAGGAATCGCTTATCCCATCAACAATAAATTTCAGTGCTTTGATCAAGAATAAAAATTGGGAATTAAGCACGAATAACAAAATCTTTTAAATTAAAATTTTGTATTCCCAAAAATTATATTGATAATAAACTGGCAGTGCACGGCCTGAAAAAACTTAACTGGCAACATGCTTTTGCAAGTTGTTTTTGTTTTCATTTTGTTTTTCCTAACCTACTTACAATTACACTAATTAATGTTGGAAGAATTCCAAGCAATTTTAGTGGGGAATGTAAGAAGAGATAAACTCACTGTTTTTTGTTGATGTTTTTGTTTAAACTTTGAAATTGTTACAAGTAGAACGGTTGCTAATAATTCTTATACGCTTTACAGTTTTATTTGGTTTAATATCTTTAGTTTTTCTAAAATCTTTATGGATGAAGTTTCCTGACGATCTGGCATAAGCAACCAGTGAAATGCGCATAGGAATGGCTTATCCCATCAACAATAAATTTCAGTGTCTTTTATCAAGAATGAAAATTGGGAATTAACCCTTTCAGACATAGCTGAATCGATTGTGCGATCTGCCTTTGTTTGCCTCAAATTACATGAAATAATATTTTTTTGTCTATTAACCGGCAAGCAATGATTGTGAGTTCTTGTTGCTGTTAAAAAAAAAATAAAAAGCAAAAAACTAACCAGCAGAAATAAAAAACTACAGCTTATGTTTTATTGTGTCTTTCCACAAGTGTAAACATGCGTTCACAAGTAAAGTGTTTTTGTAAAATAATATTGAAATACGTTTTTAGTTTTAGTAGTGGTAACTGTATAATGAGTATTAGCAACAATTATGCTCTTTAGTGTTGATATTGTGCATAGTAACAAGGAGTCAGCGCTCAAGAAAATACAGATAGCACAATTGTGATGATCAGACACAACATGACATTTTGTTTTATGCTCACGTTTGTGCTACCTAATAATTTTTCAGGGGAATTATGATGTTGGGACAGTTTTAAAAATTTTTAACGATTCTGATGCTGACATCAGTGTTGATGATAATGTTACTAATGAAACATGGATCCCTTGTAATGTAAATACTGATGCACAAGAAAGTTATGAAAGCTCATATAATCCAAACACTTTCCCTAACACGATTGACCAAACAAGTACACCAGTTAAGCAATCATACTCCTCGGACCACCCATATACAGCGTAACTATTATCAGTTTTTAGATCCACGTTATATTGAAAAGTTTATCATTTCCGATAACTTTTATAACACCATTTAAATATTTTGAAAGCTTATTTCCAGAAATATACCGAGGAAGTTGTGAAACAAACTAAAATGTATGTATGTGTTGAGTAAACTGGTCATGGCGTGACGTACCAGCAGATATAAAAAGATTTGACTGGTGCGCGATCATGATGGGGTGTCTCAATTTTACCTTGCGATAAGAATGTACGGGGCGAGTGGAAGTAAAATTACTGCCGTTTATAACTCCATGTCCTGCGATAAGTTTTTACAGCTCCGTTCATATGCACATTTTGAAGATAACTCCACACCACACTCGACAAATAAGTTTTGGAGAGTTCAACCAAAATATGGTGTTATGATTTGGCAACAGAAATCTCGAATTACTTAATTGATGGGCAGATTATATTTTTTTGGGAAGATATCTTGTACTTGAAGTAATTAAGCCAAACCACAATCCGTTGGGCTGAGAAATCTTGTCTGTGCTACTACAAGAGTTGGCTTAGTGAACTTTTAAATATTCTAGACTAAAGATTGGGGTATTGATCATGGACCGTTTATATCCATTAATATATATTTCGGACCGACTTTTTACACAAATACTACTGTTTGAAGCATTACAAAAGATGGGTTGGTAGCAACAGGTACAAGTATGGCAAATATAGTGTAAAATTCTCTTTGGACAAAGAAATGAGTCGGGGCGAATATCCCAATTTACCAATATCGAAATTGAAGCTGTTTTGAAATGGAAGGACACATAGGCAGTGATAGTCAGTAAAGTTGCTAGTAGTGAGATATGCTATTAGTGCGGGGGTTGCGATTTAAATTCCCGCCGGAGACTGGTCTCCTGCAGACAAGCGTATAGCTCCTCGGGATTAGCATAGGGGGAAAAAGTAAATGTGGAAAGGATCCTGTAAGAAAAATTAGTAGATAGAACAAAAACTTGAAACTCTTGATTAAATTCTTTATTTCTTATAAGGTAGTAAAGTATCTGCATTTTTTAAGTTTAATAACCGCTAGAAAAGTTCCAAGCTATGTTTTATCATTTCGATGATTATTTGCAGTTATTGACCTAGACCGCACAATTGTGCGATGTCCTGTTTGCCAAAAGGACCCTGTAGGAATATGTTATGGGTCTATCTTATACAAAATACAAAAATATTTTGTTTGATTTTTATGATTTAGGGTAATTTGAAAGCAATGTAAAGCTTGGGTCTGAAAGGGTTAAGCACGAATAACAAAATCTTTTAAATTTAAATTTTCAAGAAAATGTTTACTTCTGGTTAAATTTGCCGACTTTTGCTTAAAATTAAAGGTTTTTAGTTCTTTATTCTTATGTGCCGCGTTACAGACGTCAAGTTTTACTCGTCAAGTCTTGAGTTTTTAGGAGAGAGGAGAAAAGAATTGACTTTCTCTTGACGAGCCAAAGTTGACGTGTGTGAACCGGCACTAAGCATTCATTTTATTAGCGTTTTTTTTTCCTAATAGAATTAGCGATTTATTTAAGTTTACTGTCAAAAAAAGCTAGGTTGGGTAACGTTCTTTGTTAATATTGACGTATTTAGTTTAAACGAATTTTCAAGATATTTTTGTTTTCTTTTTAAGTAATTTTTTCTTTGTTTCCGGCCGCCTTTAAGCAGGTTTTTGTAAACATATCAGAAATTGAAGAATTTTGTTCATATTAGTGCTTTTTGTTTTGCTTTATTCACCTTTTTTTTTTGTTTTTAAAAATTCAAGTTTTCGTAAACGTTTTAAACGATTTTTTGTAAAATTTCCAATTTAAGCTGATTATTTTTCCAAAATTATGAGTTATTTTAAACCCAAAAATTTTATGCAATTTTTACTGAAATTTTTATTTTACATAACTAAATGATTTTAGTGAAATTTGAGATTCTTCAAAAAAGAAAATCTTTTTTATTTTTAAAAATATTTTCTTTTATTTTAACGAAAGCAGCTACGTCAATTCAAAACTAATTAATTTTATTTTGACAAAACAAAAAAAAAAAAAAAAAAAACTTTGCCAAAATCACCAACAAAGTAAAAAATAAGCCTAAATATTTCAATAATTTTTAACATTTTCATAAACACCCACCAAAATTAAATATAGGCCATATGTATTAAGATGTCATTAAAATTGTCATTATTTTAGCAAATTTTTTTTTCCAATTTCAAATCTCTCTAATTTGTTGATACATTTGTTTGTTGTTGTTTAATTTTACAGAAAAAAATGAAACAAAATTTCATGCACAATTAGAAAAACCAAACAAAAACTCTTATTCGCTTAAAATATATTTTCTACTACAATTAAGTTTCTCTATAACAAGAATATGAAGACAAACGGACGGACAAATATTTGAAAATGACTTCAGGCATCAAATAAATACGACGAGTACACTTGGATTTTGTAGATCAAACAAACAACATTTGAAATGTTGTTGAGCTACAAATTCATCAACAACACGGCGAATAGCAGAAATATTTTCAATGGTATTTTGTATCTGTTTTAAGGCAAACGACGAAATCACGCATGCGACACTTTCGTTAAAGCAAAATATTTTTCTTTTGCTAATTTTACTAAAGTGCAATACGAAAGAAAAAAAAAAAAAGATTTACATAAATACAAAATTTTAAAGTTTTGCTGTGTATGTTTTTTTCAGCATAAATTCTGTATGAATTTAAAAGAAAAAATATCACAAGCACAACAATATTTAATATGATTTTATGTAAATAAATTTGTTATTTATTAAGCGAGCGGGTGGTGTAATAAAAAAAGAATGTAACGAAAAAACAAATAAAATTTTGATTTCATTAAATGTGCCATCATGTCGTTCGCAATAATATTTTGCATACACACTTTTACACACACCATGCATTTTATCTCAAACAAAAAAAAAAAGAAAAAAATACCGCAAAAACAACAACTACAATTTTACAAAAAATGCCCCAGAAAATAAAGTGTAAACAACTCAGCCAGCCACAGGCTCTCAGAGCACAGTGTATCATAAACAAAATCAACTGTTATTGATTAAAAAAACAACAACAAAGAAGAGTTTTTTAAGAATCAATCAATTATATATGTATGTATGTATATGTGTGCGCGTGTGTTATTGCTAAATAGCAAAAAAAAACATTTTTAGAAAATGGTGACTTTGTTTTGTTATTTTTCTAGTGGTAGAGAGAGTAATTTTCTTGCATAGTGATGATTTTTTTTTAATTTATGCAGAATTTTTAGTAAATTTTATTCAAAAGATATTTGTTTTTACAAAAATTTATGAAAATGATCATGCCCAGCGGGAAAAAGAAGGAGTACGGATGCATTCTAGAAGGTCTCTGTACTCCTTCTTTTGGTTGTACATGGCCTGCTCGCTTCCTTAGCAGGTACATTAATATGGTAACGGGACAAAAACAAATAATTCACAGGGTTGCCAGACTTGGGGATTTATCCCTTATTAAAATTTTTCTCACTATTTTTAAAAAAATTTTGAATTTCTGACCAAATCAAAAACAAAAAAAAAAAAAAAAAAAAAAAAATTACTTTTTAAGGTTTTGCTTTTTAATTTGAGGATTTTTGGGGATTTGTTTTTAATTTTTTGGGATAAGGAAAAAAGTACCTGACAGCCCTGATAATTCATTTGCTTTTGCTGGTGCAAAAAAACAAAACAAAAATTGTTACTCCATCTCTTCTCGCTTCTCATAGAAGGGAATGTGGAATGTGTATCTTATCTTTTATACGAAAGAGCCGAGCCCTTCTATGAGGCATTCTTCAGCAGTTAGATCACAAAATACACAGAGCTGTAAAAAGGGACGTGTGAAAAAGGCCCAAATCAGTAGCGAGGGCAGCTTTCGAAGAAAGAGACAGAAAGCTTTTTTTCCCTGTCGGACATTCAGTTAACTTTAAATTAACTGAAAGCTAACTATTTCTCAAGTAGTGGTGGTTGACACTTGCATTGCTTTTATATGAAATTTACTATTTTAACATTGCGATGTCCTAGAAAGTAGTCAATTGTCCGACTCTGCATTACTTTCAGTTAACTTAAAATTTAACTTTTTGTAGCTACCCAGCAAAAACTTTATAAAAATATATAGTCACACAAAGATTTTTTTTATTTTTTTAAATTATTTTTTTTTTATTTATTTTAATTATTTTTTTTTTTTTTTCTTATTTTTTACTTTATTTTATTTTTTTTCTGTCTCTGGTGGGATTCGATCGCGCAACCTCGGTGCTGATAGAATATCTCGCTACCAGCTAGTCTACCGGGGCAGTGTAGTTTTTGTATTAAAAAACTATGTTTTTTGACTATAATGACTATAATGACGTTTGTTTGTTAATCGACTTGGCTCTCTCTACTTAAAATATACAGTGTTTGTATACACTTTGGTTAATGTAAATTTTCCATTGCTTAGTTGTTGGCTTTAAGTTATTCTATACAAGCTAACTGAAAATTGGCTTTTTTTGTAGTTAGCTACTCATTTGACGGCAGGGTTGGTACTGAAGTGGCAAGGTGTTAAAACAGGCCACAACAATCAACACAAATGGCGTATCAAAACCAAAATAACAAAACACAAACCACTTTAAACCAATGCTTTTGTTCAACAAACGTTGTTTTTTGTGCAAAAAAATGTATTTACATAGCGTCTTCACCTGACAATTTTTTGTCATACCAAACGTCAAACTTCATATCAAAAAAACGCTGAGAAAAACTTTCGAGTTTTTTTTTATATAGACTTTGACGTTTGGTATGACAAAAAATTGTCAGGTGAAGACGCTATGTTAGTAATATTGTTTTGTTTTATAACGTGTTTTACTTACTTAAATATTATTTACTCGTGTTGTGGTGAACTTAAAAGTTAATTTTTTGCAACAGTTTGGCAAATGAATATTAACTAAATAAATTTGTGTTCATTTTATTGCGGCATAGAAGATGATGAAAAGAGAAATGCAAAAGGGCAGCTTTCTTTGAAAGAGACAAAAAAAAAAAAAACGCAAAATCTTCCGTCTCGTGACAGTTTTGTGTATTCTGTGAGTTAGATAAGAATAGTAATAAAATCAAAACAATTTTTAAGTAGCCCTTAAATAAGGCCTGAAGTAGAAAGGTCTTCTGAGTTTTCCCGCTGGGTATGTACATATCGTCGGTCTCATGTAGAAGGGCCCTAACTCGATTTTTTTCGAAATTGAGTTTTTTAGTGATTGCGCAATACATTTCCCACAAATACACATCGTCACAAAAATTTAATACAATAGCATCAAAAATATCAGTTTAACAAGCAACTGAAGAAGCCATTTAACATTATGATACATACAGTTTCTATTATGTTTTTGCCTTCTCCTGTAAAGTTGCATTTATGTGAGTTAGGGCCTTTCTGCATGATACCAACGATATGAACATATGTATGTATGTATGCGGTAAAACACTGTTATATCAAACCTAGCGTTTGAAAAACAGCAGTCAAAGTAGAAAAACTGCCATTTCTTTCACTTCTTTATTTGTCATTGGCCAAAAAAATGATTGCTTTTACTTCGAATTCATTAAATATAAACAGTCGCTTTCAAACTAACTCAAAAAGCGAAAAGTTGTACACAAATTTTCGTTTTTTGTTCGACAGTTTTTGGTTTCGGCTGCAGTTTTTTAAACCGTGATCAAACCAATACATACATATGTACATGTATGTATGTACATTAGACTGGTCGCTTTTTTTTTTTTTTAATTTAATTGTTTGCGCTGCTACACCAAATACATAAAATCAAAAGTTGTTTACAGATTTTAATCATTTATAGCTTGTTTTATTTGCAATGTTGTTTTTTATATGTCTGCATAAAATTAGAATCATAGCAGAATTTTTCAATTTTTTATGAATTTTTAAAAACAAAAATTCCGAAATTTTAATAAAAAAATTATTTTTTTTCCAAAAAAAAAAAAAAATTATGTTTCTAAAACGACTGCGCATATACATAAGAAAAACGTTTTACCTTTCTTAAAGGAAATTTCATTGCGTAATTTCGGTTTTTTTTTGTTTTTCAATAAGCTAAAGCGTTTTTGAGTTGCGCGAACATATGTTAATCTATCTATACAATATATAATTTCTTAGTATGTCAGGATGTTTGCATGTATGTCCTATTCTTTCCGCAACTTTCTGAAGCCATCTGATGACATAGGAAGCTGAAATTTGACACACTTGAAGTACTTTCTCTGCGGAAGATCGTAACGAAGCCATATTTTTGATTTTCGGCTTTTCAACTAGTATAACTATAAAGATCTGATAGAAAAGATGTTTTTTTATAATATGAGGAACTTTGGGCCCCACCCGGCATGGCTAGGCACCGTCGGATGGTCCTGAAAAATTAGATCATGATTTCTTACACCAAACCTCATATTTTAAGCAGCGCAAACAATTAAATTAAAAAAAAAAAAATCCCATACAAGATGCGACCAGTCTAATGTACATACTAGCATACACCTACGCTACATACGCTACTTCGTTAGCGTCTCCTTTTTCTTCGTGGACATATTTTTATGCAAATAAATAAACTTTGGCATCAAAATATGCCAAAACTTTTAATTTTGTTTAAATTCTATCATTTAACCCACTACTTTAGTAGAACCAAAAAGCTGAAGAAAAATTTCAAATTTCCCGCATTTCCTTTTTTGGGTACTATATTTTTCCCCCATTAAAGTATCAAAAATTTCAGTATTGTAGTGAATGGAGGAAAATGTTTTGTAAAAATAGTTACGATTTTCACCCATTAAAAAGTACCAAATTATTATACGTATTTTTTTGATAAGTTTCGAATGTGGTATTTACTTTGTTTCTATGTTTATTGGTTCAAAAGATAGCAAAAAAGTACTAAAATTCAGATTTTATCCGTTTACTCCCTTATAGGGCCGAATTTCAAAAAAGTACCAGCCACCTGTCAGCTTATTTTTCTAAAGAGCAACGATAAGTATTACCTTTATTTTGCATCTCTTTTAGTTTTGGAGATATAAGGTTACCGAATTTTCCCGTTTTTACCCCCTAAACATTTGAATATCGAAAAATCCCGTCTCTGTGGATCGATTTGGGGAGTGACTAGTCGCTAGCCCAAATTTCAAGTTTCTAGGGTCAGCGTTTTGGGCTGGGCGATGATGAATGAGTCAGTCCCTCACGCAAGTCTTTTATATATTTAGATGTTTGTATGTTTAACGAAATTCCCTAGGCTGATCAAGCCTGCGTACAAGAGGTTTTTTACTCTTCGAAGTTAAAGTTTTCAAGACATTGCATGAAACTTATTTTTTTAATCCTACACAGAAAAAAAAATTAAAATTGTTTTCAATAAGAAAAAAAAAAAAAAAAAAAAATTTATGATTTTAATTAAAAACTTTAAATAAATTTGTACCGGTAACAGAGAAAGCCAAAAAGTTATATTTTTTCATACGCCACCGAGCACGAGTACAGACAGGTATGAACAAAAACAAGTTTGTATAGCGACCGGTATGAGTATGCCTGCGTATGGATATTCGTATGAATGCGTATGAGTATAGGCATGTATCGATGAGTATCGACAAGTAACTTCAACAATTCGTATGGTTATTGTAAAGCAAGCAGTGTAGCCAGGACCTTAACATTTTTGTTGCAGAAAAGATAATTATATTTTAAGTATTTTCCAAAACCAGCAAAACAATTATAGCACTGATTGAAAAAGAATTAATTAATTTTTGTAAAAGCTATATTAAAACATAAATATTTTCTATTATTATAAGATTATGCTTCTATTAACAATAATACAATATATTGCCTGTTCATCTATTTTCGAACGAACTCTTCGTTCGCTTAGCTTACATGTAAAACAAAAACAATATTTTATTATTTGTTTTTGTTTTAAATGTCAATTAAGCGAACGAAGTGTTCGTTCGAAAATAGATGAACAGGCAGATAATCTTTTTTACGACAGGGGTGTTTTATAAAAAGAAGGCTATCAGCTATTTGGGATATGTTCTGTTTCTTTTTTCATGTTTCCAGCTAAAGAGAAAACTCGTTTTGATGCTGGGCTGCAGGAGTTGATATAATTCTTGCTTTTTATATGGACAACCGTGGATATCGTGTGGAGTTGTTTTTCCACCATTTACGTGATGCTGTAGTCTTCTGTAAGGCTAACATTTTCGTTGGCATGCTGATCGACTTCAGCCTTTAAATTTTAAACAATTTTAAACGTCTTAAAATGCAACTGCCAACAGATAAACATCTCAAAGTTATAATATGTATGAATGAATTTACCTTTGATATCTCTTTTATTAATTCCGAATATTCGATTTATATATTTTTGTGGTATTCGGCAACTTTTTGTGTTTTTATTAAAAACGATTCAAATAAAACGACGTATTTTAATTTGCATCCATTTTTCCAGATTTTTTCTATTTATATAAGAACGCAGGTCTTAATATTCCGAAGATTTTTGTAAAGTCAACAATTCTTTTTCAATAAAATTTTGTTGAATTTTACTTAAACGATTTTGAAAAAAAGGATTTATTAGTGATTCAGTAATAACAAAACAAAAAAAAAAAAAAAAATTTTCTGGCAACACTTATGAAATACAAATTAATAAATAAAAAATGTTTGAAGTCAATGATATACCTATGGGTGTATGTGGATATGTGCGAGTATTAAATACAACAAGTATGACAACATACATGAATGATATCAAATGCGCCGGGATATACTCAAGTATGAGAATAAATAGCTACGAGTACCCACAGGTATTGAACATTTTCGATATGTGCTAGAGTACTTTAATTTTTTTTATACCCATTGTCTTTCTCTGACCGGTAAACAAATTCATAGTATAAATTAAATATTATTTTATATTAACGATATTTTCTGCAGTAATGTTGTTAATATAAGTTATCGGTTAATTAATTGATTAAACTTTTAATTAAAACTGATTTTATTTTTGATTAATGGTTTCATTGAAAAAAAGTTAAGTTCACATTAAATTGGTAGTTGTGAAACTCGCTATTTGTTAATGATTGTCGTAAACGCATTTCCAGGTTTTTTTTTTAATTTTACAAAATTATTGCAATGAAGGAAAGATTTTTGTTGTCAATAAAAAAAATATTTATTTGTATATATTTTAAGTTTACCAAAAGCGAAAATATATTTACAAATCCATACATACATAGTATAAGACAATAATATGCTGTATCAGTATAATGGCTCTTTTCCTTTATCGTCTTATTTAATATGTACATACATTGTATATACTTAAATATTTTTTTGATTTTGCTTTAAAACTCTAGTACCACCAACTAAAAGAAAAAAATAGCACCAAATAGCATGAAGAAAGAAAATTTAGAATGCAATTTAAAAATTTGGTTTTCCTTTTGTGTAAAACATGTTTATGTAAAAACTCTTATGGGAGCAAGTATTCCATCAAAATTATGCAACATTTTACGTAAAACCATAAATGGCAGGAACGGAACCATCAGAAGAATAAAAGAGGATGAAATATATAAAACTATTCTTAAAAATATTAAACCATGTAGGTGGCCCTGTAGGCTATTTAGTTGTAAACTAGTCTTTCGGTTAGAGCTTTGCGGGTTCTATTCCTGCCAGAGACTGGGCTGTTTTAAAAAGAGGTCCTACCATAATGCATGATGTTAATTGTGAGTAACACATTAACGTCCAGGTTTTTGCCCAACTTAGTTTGACATTTCTTTATTTCAGTGATTGACAAATTCAACCATGGGTGGGTACACTATTTAGCAGTGTTGAAACCTTTTACGAAATAAAAATGCATTTCGTGATCTTCGTGACTTTTTTGGTCAGCAAAATCGATCAAATATGTCCACAAACGGGAGAACTGCGCGCAAATTTCAGCAAACCGAATCTGTTGGAAATGTGAAAACACAAAGAGTGACTTTTTGTTTTGACTTTTCGCTATCGCGAGATGATAACAGACTTCTTGTGGCCAGAAATTGAGGATATGGACCTGGATCCTATGTGGTTCAAAAAGGATGGTGATACTTGAAAATCCATTACCGTCTTATCAAACGTCGTGGCGATGTTAATTGGCCAACATGATCATGTGATTTGATACCGTTGGACTTCTCTCTATGGGAATATTAATAAGAAAAAGTGTACGTCAACAAGCTAAGACCAATGTAAGAGCTACATGATGAGATGATTGAGCACATAAACGACATTGAAGCTCAATTATGTCTCAGAGTTATTAAAAATATGGACCATCGGTATGCCACCAAATCTGTAACGAGCATTTGACCGATATTTTGTTTCAGACATTATGGTCATAGCATTTCTATCATTATAAAAAGTTTAAAGATAGTTCTCTTAAAACTTTTTATTTTATCTGCAATTACCATCGTGCGTTTTAGTTGGACCACTCTTTCGTACAACGGTCTGAAGGTCTACGTCACTATTTATCGGTAAAATATTTTAGAATATCATTTGTAATCCATTACGTGGATTAAAAACCTCCGGTCTGGCAAGGCTGCCAGCTGTAAATATCTGTCATTTGAAGTGCCATTTATTTAGCGAAAGATTTGCCATTTACGAATATAAATCGTTTATCAACCGAAGCACCTACAAAAATAGTAAAACCTACTACAAAAAAGTGGTGGCTCAAAAATGGCCATTTTTCGAGCATGACGGGGTGATAATGGTTTTAATAATCAACCTACAGTGCAAGAAATATCGTAAAGAAATTTGAAGAGACTCGAAGCGTTACAGATGTTGTCCGGCCTGTGCCTCATTGTAATGTGCCCACTGCCAAAATGATCGCTTTTGTTACCAAAACTTTGGCGAAAAATCCGAATTAATCGATTCCTTGACTAAGAGCGAACAGATTTTTTTCAAGATTATGAACTAGACAATATGTGGTTTCAACAAGACGTTGCCAGAAGCCACAGAACACGACCGATTTTAGCTTAATTGTATGTTTACAAAACGCGTAGTCTTACGTGTGTAATTGGCCACTAGTATCATGCGATTCGACGCCTTTAGGCTTTTTTTTTGGGCTACGTCGAAGACCGTGTCTACGCGGATAATCTCTTAACATTGGAACATTTGAAAACTACATTCGTCAAGTTATCGCCGAGATATCGACTACTGCAACCAGTCCAGAGGCGGCCTTTTAAATGAAATATTATTTCGTACGTCAAAGCATTCTAATGAAATAACAGTTTCATTGAAATCATAGCATTATGTGTTTTTGCTTGTGAAACCGAAAAATGGACAACCCGTTATACGGTCATGTTCTGATTTGAAATCGCAAAACGGCAGATCTATTTTATGGTTTTCTAAAAACTGCGTTTCGTTTTGCATTTTGCTTGCGATCTTCCATAGTCTCTTAAATATATTCTAGTTCCCTTGAGCACATTTTGCGATTTGAAGTCGCCAAACTTCTTGCTATTGCGATTTACAGAACACCTTTTAAGCGATTTCAAGTCAGTATCGCAAATTTTAATCGTTTTGCGATTGTCAGAACATGCCCGACATTCGAAATAAATTAAAAACCTTGTGTTCTAATGAAAATTATAAGTTATGGCAAATCTTTTAAATGACCCTAGCTAGAAATGATAATAGATTTAAGAAACAACTTCCGGTTTCCCTTCTTTTGACTCCGACCCTGTTGAAGTAAGTCTGAGTGTTTTAAATGACTATTCATGTACTCGTACATACATATTAATTTAGCTGCAAATGTTTGTTCTCGTAACTACTAAATAATGCATGCAACATGTTTTGGCCATTTCAATTTGACTATACATCATCGTCATCGTCAGCGACAGCAACAGCAACATCATTGTAATCATCACCACCACTACCATCTGACAGTTTAATCATCGTCATCATCATCATGTAAAGTGATTTAAAGTCACAAAAATTGTATAATTTTATCTAGTTATTCTTTATGTTTCAGTAAATATTGTATGAGTTGTAAGAGCAGACATTTTTAAAAAATGATATTTTTTTTTGGAATTTAAACAAATATATTTAAATTCAAAATGGCCAAAACTAAAAATTAAAAAAAGGTTACAATTTTAAAAGTAAACTTTAACCCATTAGACCCCAAGCTTCTTTTAAATAAAAAATTCACACGTTTTTCTATTAAATCTAGCTTATAAGAGTTCAGTTAAGGAAAAAAAAAATTAAAAAAAAAAAATTTTGAAGAGTGATTTTTGACCTGACTTCGTACGAGTACAATGGAACAATGGGGTGTATAATAAATTAGATCTAAAATTCCACAAAATTTTTGACAGTGCTCTAATTTTCGCCCTTCTACCAATCAGATCTTATCGAGAGTTATCACCAAGATGTAAGTTGCGTTTAATATCCTGGAAACGATTTCTTGACAAGTTATTGGAAATATTGAAATATCGTATTTCAGGCGTATTTCATAGTCAACGATTAGATGCACAACATTATTCTCAACAACTGTTTCAAATACTTCTACATGAGAAAAAGTTTCAAAAGATCAAGAGCTCGGCATATCCATATTCATGGGTCTCTTCCTCCATTTTATTGCCGATGGCCCTAACATCGATTTCCTTAACTCTGAGAGTGGAACATCATCATCAACGCTGTCGCTATCTCCAAGCAATTCTTACTCCCCTGGAATGTCGTGTGGAAAATCATTACGTACTAAATTTTCTTTGTCAATTTCTTCTTCATCTGTTTGGTGATCGGCATTTTGAGGAATTATGGTAAAGTCAAAATTTTTGTGACTATTACTTTCAGCATAATAAAATGCAACATGTTAACGTCCATCGCAAAATAACTACAATTATTATATGAAATTATTACATGCATTATCCCATTGTACTCATACGAGTACAGCAATAATAATGCTTACCCAAAAACACTTTTAATCACTTTTTCAACAAACTTTAATAATTATACTTAAATTTAGTTAGCTTAGCTTTTAATTTCAAACGATATTCTCCGCGCCAAGCTCAACACTAATAAAATATAAAAAAAAAAAAAAACAGCAATGACAAGTGCAAAATACTGAAAAACGGGGAATTACCTTTTTAAGAATATTAGAATATTAATTCACTCTTACACATGTTTATTTTGTTTTGATAAAGATTTACTCTCTGCACTCTAAAGTAATATTTAAAGCGAACAGCTCTCCAAAAAATATGGTAACAATATTGTTACGAGGGCATAAAATTCGGTAATTTTCTGTACTCAAGCGAGTATAGTGGGATCTAATGGGTTAAATTGTATATGCTTACTGCCTGTTTTTTTGAACATGAATATTGGGGCTTAAAATGTTTTGACTTGTCAAAGATAAGCAAGGGTCCGTTCGTAAATGCATCACTGCGCTGCATCAGTGATTTCAAGGGGTAATATATTTATCAGTGAAGTAAATGTGGACCGAAAAATTGTGAAATACTCCACAAAAATAATAGTCACACAATAATATAAGTTACTATTATTCTTTTATCGCCATTAAAAAAAGTTTGCTTTTCTGATGCAGCGCAGTGATGCATTTACGAACGTACCCCAACTTAACTGTCTAAAATGCTGATGTAAACGGTATTGTTTATGAAAGTAGCTTGCGATCATAAACTAGTTTGAAAATTACAAGTGTACACAGAAAAAATTATTTTTTCAATTCAAACAAAAAATTTGTAGAATCAAACAATTTTTTGTCTGAAATCGGTCCTACAAACAAATTCGCATATTCAAACAATTTTTTTGCATTTTGTTCATTGAAGAAAAACGCCGATTTTTTCAAACAAATAATTTTACAGAATCAAACAAAATGTTTACTGAAATTCATATAAATTTTAAACAAATAATTTTGCTGAATCAAACAAAAAAGTTTTGACGCGCACACAAGCAAGCACTGTTGGTGAAGATGAAGCAGAGCAGAGCGGCCGGCTGGCTTTGAGACACATTTTTTTGTTGGAATAATTTTTGAACGAAGTCTTATTTATACACACAATGTTTTTCTTCGTCACTCACTTTTGCTGCATCCTTTCCTTTGCTAATGAAGAAGAAATGTTACCAAAAACGGCGGCAGACCGACTCGATATGTTTTTCGTCATCATTTTATTTTTGTATTTGATGTATTTAAACAAACTGTTTGAAAAAATTGAATATGGGATTTTGTTTTTTTTTTTACCAACTTTGAAACCAACCAAACATTTATTTTGTTTCTTATAATGTTGTCATTTCTGTTGTTTAAAAAAAATGAAACTTTTTTTTACCTGCTATTGTTTTTGTTGTTTTATCATTTTTCTTATTGCTGTACTTTTTTAAAGCGTCCAAAAATAGACTGCATGTGTTTTTTGTTGTAGTTCTTATATTTATCATAAAGAAGTGTTGCTTACGATCAAATAAAAAAATGCAAAAAGACGACAACATTAAAGAGCGTTAAATATTTCATACAAAATTATGAAAATTTGACACCAATAACGCGCTTATTATATTTTTGAAGAGTTGTCCACATTTTTGTTGGTTAAATAAAAATCAAACAAAAATATTGATTGAATCAGTAAAAAAATTTATTGAAATCAAAAAAAATTTCAAACAAGCGTTTGGTTGAAAATAATTCGGCAATAATTTTTTGGTTTAAGTCTTATACTACATTTACACCTACGCAAAATCTAGTACGAGATTTCGAGCCAAATCTAGTTGTTTTTGACTAGATTTCCCATACAAAACAAAATCTACTTCGTGACTAGATTTCGACGAAATCTACTCAAAATCTAGTAGTACTTAATGATGCAACTATGGTTTTTACAATAAAGCACTAAAAAATACTTCCCTGCACAAGAAAAAATGACATTTAAAAAAGAAACAAAACAAAAATTGTTAAAAAAAAAAATTAAAAAGTTTAATAAAAACTGTAAAAATATAAAAAAGACGAATAATATTGATAAAATAAATATCGTTGATTATTAATAAAAGGTAATGCAAATTTTTAAATGTATATTTCTTTTTGTGTTTGTATCTGTAATGAAAAAACTTTTAGTCAGTTGTTTTATTATAAAAACAAAATCTCGCTTATGTCAAAAAAGTATAATGTAAACGCACTAGATTTCGAAGAAGATTTTAAATCAAATCTACAAGATTTCGGCCTAATGTAAATGTAGTATGTATTATTAGCCAAATTTGAAGTAAAACATTTCTTAAATTTAAATAAAATAATGCTTAAAGTGCGTTATATTTTAAAGTCGATTTTCTGATAATTCTTTCGGTTTTAAAATTTCTACTACTAGTTTTAGTATCTCCCTAATGTCTTTTTGCATTCATTTGACAGCTTCAATGCCTGCTAGTCTTTATGTATGTATGTATATATAATAAAGTTGTTGCCATCCATGCACATACATAATGCTTACACATGCCAGTTTGCTTTTGTATTACAAATACAATCTTGTATGTATGTTGTTAATACAAGTGTACTTGCAGCTCAACATATTGTTGCATGCAATTTAATTTGCACTCCCTTAAAAAAAAAAACAAATATATGGGTCATATCTGCTCTTTAATATCTACAATAAATAATAAAGCAAAATGAAGTAAAACAAGTTAGAGTGCTATATTCGGCTGTGCCGAATCTTTGATACCCTCCACCGACACTTCGAATGTTTTAGCAGTAATGTCTGTATGATGTCTATTTATTATTATAATCTTTGTAAAAACAGACATCTGCATTAAAATTAGTTGCGGTTTAGACCTATATAAAATTATTGATCGACAATCAGAATCAATTTTAAAAAGTTTGAGTAGAATATCAGTTTAAGATGAACTTAAATGATTTTCAAGAGAACAAATTATATAAAAGCCATGGTAAGCTATGAACCAATCATCCCAAATTCTGCAGAACGATTTCTGGTATTAAAAACATAAATTTCAATACAGCGGTGCAATTAGTTTAAGCGTTTGCAGTAGATTTCAGAAGGCTGCTAAAATGGAATCTAAGGTATATTATGGACCGTATATCACAAAATTGCGTAACATTTTTTCTGGCCATATGAAGGTAAACTGGAAGAAAGTTTACCGCGTATTAAATTATTTTACCAGAGTGGGCTTTATATGAGGCCTATGGTAAGTTATGCACCGATCTTCACCAAATTTCACAGTGTCATTTCTAGTTCTATAAAACTGTGATGTACCAAATTTTGTTATGATAGCATTATTTTTTACGTTTTTAGGCGAACTAAGCGGTTTTCCGGGAGTAGGGTTTATATGGGGCCTAGGGTAAATTATGGACCGATCTTCACGAAACTTCACAGTATTATTTCTAGTCTTATAAAACTCTGACGAGCCAAATCTTTATTATGAAAACATTATTAATTATGGTCTTTGGCGTACTAAACTGTTTTCCGGGAGTAAGGTTTATATGGGGCAAATGGTAAATGATGGACCGTTCTTCACAAAATTTTAAAGTCTTATTTCTCGTTCAATAAAACTGTGATGTACCAAATTTTGTTATGGTAGCATTCTTTTTTACGTTTTTAGGCGTACTAAGCTGTTTTCTGGAAGTAGGTTTATATGGGGCCTATGGTAAATTATGAACCGATCTTCACGAAACTGTATAGTTTTATTTCTAGTCCTATTTAACTGTGACGTGCCAAAATTTGTTATGATAGCATTGTTAGTTAGGGTTTTAGGCTTACTATACTGTTTTCCGGGAGTAGGGCTTATATGGGGCCTAGGGTAAATCATGGACGGATCTTCAAGAAATTTTACAGCGTGATTTCCAGTTAAAAAAAACGAACTGTTGCGAAATCTTATATCATTCTGTGCATTTTTCCACCATTTATGTTAGTTTTTGTAACAAAATTATCAATTTTTTTTAGGTGGTGGTTCCACATTTTGATTCATAGCTCAGATCCTATTGAACCGATTTTTGTGGATTTCAATCCCAAACTGCTTAGGATAACTACAAGCAATTTGACACCAAGTTTGTTTATTTCTTTTGAGTTTTTCGAAAGTGAGCGTGTTTTCAACAGACGGACAGACAGAGGGACATGGCTAAATCGACCTAAAATTACTCAAGGACCCAGAATATATATACTTTATAGGGTCTGAGATGAATAATAAAAAAGTTTCACACGGAATGACAAACTTAATATACCCTCTTCACAACTAATTGTGGTGGAGGGTATAACAAGTAAGAAAGTATAGTCGGTCAAGCCCGACCATATGATAACCTACACCACATTCTTTTAAAACAAATTTTCGAGAGTGTATGGCTATATGAATAGGGATCTATCTACGTTTTAAATTTAATTAAAATCGGCTTGATGTTTTCTGAAAGGCAAATATTGCCCCCCATCTCCCCTCGTGGTCCTATTTAAAAAAAAAAATGCATATCTTATGTGTCCGTTCTTATATGGATCTATTTACATTTTAAATTTCACTAAAATCGGTTTGATAGTTTCTGAGGGACAGAAACTGCCCTCTATCTCCCCTCGTGGTCCTACGATTTGGCCCATTTTCAATAGGCTTGGTCCTTGTGCCAACAAGAAAGGCCTGCCAGCCAGCTAGCCGAACGGACATGAGACAGTGAGACAACGCCGGCATTAAATACAAGGAGTCATTGTAGAGCTCTGAAATTTTGCACAGGTTATTTTCGAGACAATTCTAGTTTAAAAAAAAATTAAGAAAATTCGCCCACTTTTACGCCCACCTCCCATACAATCGAAATTTGTAAAATGCCGTATTGTCCGTTATACTTTAGGCATAACTTTCAATTTTGGTATACTTGAATGTTATATTGTTACAAACATTATCGGAAAAAAAATTTTGAACTTTGGCCCACTTTTACCTCCACCACCCATACAACATCAACATAAAAAGTGCCATATTTTATAAAATATTTCAGGTACAACCTTCACATTTGATACTACTGTAAATTAAATCATTTAAAATGTTCCATGCAAAAATTAGAATAACACGCCCACTATTACGCCCACCTCCCATTGAAATGCAATAAAAAAGAAAAAATTTTTTTTTCATTCTATCAATAATTTTTTAACATCATCATGGTATTCTAATGGAATCATTTGGAATCTCATCAATCTCACTTTTTGTTTTTGTTTGAAAAATTCTTGAAACAGTGTGATCAAGTAATTCTTGTAATCCAACACTGCTAAAACGTTCATCAACCTTATTATTTAAGGATAGAATTTTTTTTTAACTTCATATATTTTGCTATAGTGTGGGAATATATTACAACCAATTTTTTTGCAGAGCTTCTTAAAACATCATATTGGTGTCTTGATAATGAAGCATCAATTATAAGGCTGAGCGCTTTCTCTGGTGTTAATGATTTGAATTGTTCACTCTTTTCATATTTTTTAGCAGCAAACACTATCAAGTCTTTTGGAAAACTTTCACAAAATTTAGATATTTTACTTCTCTTAGACCTTTCTTGGCTTCCTTCGAAAGCTTTTACAGGTCGTCCACGCTTAACGGAATGCGAAGTGCTTGATTGTTCATCATCCAAAGTTTCTTCATATATGGTGTAAAGCTGTGCAAGCCATTCTTCATTATCAGCCAAAAATTTATTTTTTATGCGCCCAGATTTGTTCCGTTTGGATTTTAATTTTGGTATGAAATATTTTATTAAAAAATCACGAAATTTTTTAATAATTAAGTCTGACATTTCATTGAATTTTGTTGATATGACACCAACAACAACATCAATATCTTTATTGCTATCGATCCAAATATCAGAAATTGCACTATAAGAAATTGTTGAATTATCCATGACTTTGTAAATTTTTTTTAACACTTTATATAAACTTGTATAAACTTGCACTCTCAAATAGATTGTGAATTAAATATATTATTGCAATTACCGTTTGTTGATCAATAATATTTAAAACAACAACAATCTAATATAATTTTACAGTTATTACACTGAGAAAGAAAATTAAAAGCTTTAAAGTCAAAGAAAAAACGTCTTTGTAAAATTGTATCGAAAATATCTTTGTTAGAAGGCAAAAATCCTTGCATCAATGATTTATTCTTTAAACAAGCAAATGGTGCGTCTTCAACACAAACGACTAAAATTCTTTGAAGCTTAATCAAAGAAATTATCTTTTCCGTAAAGATAAAATATTTGCTACAACGATTAATGTCTTTACTAATAAGGGATTGAAAAACGTATTTAAAATTGAAGACTCTTCTTTGTTTTTTTAAAGCTAAGCATCCTTGCTACAAAGACAAAGTCTGTAACTTTAAAGAATTTTGTCTTCAATGCTCAATTGTGCATGTGCGCCTTGTCTTTGTCTTTTTTTTTATTTTTCGTTGAATTTAATTGCGTTTATTTCTAGCCCGGTAGGCTAGCTAGTAGTGAGCTAGTCTATCAACACCGCGGTTGCAGGTTCGATTCCCGTCAGAGACTCTGGTTTCTTTCCTGCAGACAAGCGTAAAGCATAGATTAGATTAGCATAGGGAATTAAAAAAAAATTAAAAAAATAAAAAAATACGTCTTTGTAACAATGAAAATTGTACTTAAAATTAAAAATTCAAGTCTTAAGACTAACGAATGAAAGTCTTTGTGCCAAAATACTTTTTCCTTAATTTAAGGACTTTTTTCATGTGTTTCCAAAGACGTACATCCTTGCCACAAGATTTTAAATCTTTGATTTTAAGTATATATTTCATGGGAATCTAAAGATCTTTGCGCCTTTCCGGTAAAGATGTTTTGTCTTTGGGCACAATCTGACCAATAAAAGTCTTTGCAACAAAGTGTATTTTCTTTGATTTTACGATTTCATTTTCTCAGTGTACGTATAGCGACAGAATGTACGCGTTGCGTATTTTTTTTAGGTTTTTGTATGTTTAAAGTACTTTTGCAAACTTTTGCTATATGTTCTTTACTTCAAACGAAAGCTGAGACTTCAATCTTTCATTTGATATAAGTCTGCACCTAGGGCGAGGGTCTGCTCTATATTTCCTAGTCCATTGAAAATGCAAAATGTTCAGTTTTTACACCACAATTCTGTTGTTAAGAAATTTTTTTTTTGTGTTTTTTTTTTAAATTTATTTTTTCATCCACTCATTCTACAACAACTAAATTAATTTAAAAAATTTAAAAAAAAAAATTAAATAAAAAAATTATATATTTTTTTATTTTTTTTAATATTACATATTGAACTAACATATCGAGTCATTACCGCAAAAAAAGCTTAAGTGACAAAAACAAAATTTTACAGGAGAAGGTTTTTTTTATTTTATTTCATACAAATTTTGTATGAATATTGTCGCTTGAGATAAAATTGTTTTTGCTATAAAATCGTAACGGTTCCTTATGTGACCATGACATTTTAGGAGATGATGCAAGACTTGCCAATAAAGTCGTTAATAAAAAAAAACTAAAATGGAAAATGGTGTTACTTAAGCTTTTTTTGCGGTTATGGCTCGATATTTCAAGCGCGTTGGCATACCTCAACTTTGACTTGCTCTAGACCAAAAAGTAATAAAGTTATGAGGCTGAAATTTCAGGGAATTGTTAAAAATATATCTGTTAATATACTGCGAAAATTTCATCGAAATTGGACGACACGCCAAAAACCATTTTTTGCCGCGGTTACTATAGGGCTGTCTCACTGTGCATCGTTAGATCAACTAAGAAAGTGATTCTGAGTTGATCGGTGTACTTTAAGGTGGGTCTATGACCAATATTTTAAGGTGTTACACACATCAGCACAAATGCATAATACCCTCTCCACTATTGTGGTGTGGGTATAATAATACCCTTTATATTCTGTAGCATACGATGTATTAAAAAATAAAATGTATGTATGAGAAAAATTTTAAAAATTGTTTGTAAAGAATTTAAAACAAGAAGATAGTCATATTGCCATAAAGTTTTGTAGTCATATGATCTTATAACCATATTGTCGCATATTTATATTAACGTCAAATAATAAAGTATGTAATCATAATTTTTATTTTTTTTACTGCCTATTTCTCGATGTCACTCGAACGTTTACGTTCGCACAAATAACATATAAAACAAAAACAAAATTAAAAAATTTGTTTTTGGTTTACATGTTATTTGTGCGAACGTAAACGTTCGAGTGACATCGTGAAATAGGCAGTTATTCTTATCCAATTTCCAAGGTGGAACATATGACCACAATTTTAAAATTTGTTAAAAATTCAAAGAACAAAGTTATCCCCGAACTTATAGATCTTTCATACAAACAACAACAAAAGAAGCTTAAATGCCTTTTAGAAATCGCCAACTTTTTTTAATATCTGCAAAAACTCGCCATGTCACCAAACACAAAATTTCATCGCCATATTTAATATGAAAATCATGGTCAATGTCATAGACAGACTTGTAGTGGTAGTCTAAGTGAAAGTCACAGTCCAAGTCATTCCTTAATACATAATCAAAGCTGTAGCCAAAGTCATAGCCAAAACTACAGTCGAAAGCAAAATCAAAGCCATTTGCATGCCTTAAATCATAACTAGAGCCTTTGTCAAAATCATATTTCTTACCATAGTCAAAGTTATTACACAGGCCAACACTCAATTTGCTTCTTTGAATTTATCAACTGATTCTAGTTAATTTGCGAATTTTGGGATTTTTTTTTTTTTTTTTTGGCAATAACTATAACAGTAAATAAAAAATTTTGATTAAAAAAAAAAAAAATTTGGGTAATTGGTGTAATTGGAGGTCATAAGTGGAGGGTATAAAAAGTTATATCATAACTAGAGCTGATAGAGACAAACTGATTACAGCTTTGAATTCAGCGCACCCAAATTAACTAGAATCAGTTGATAAATTCAAAGAAGCAAAAATCTTTTTTAATTTTGTCGGTCGTTGTTATCAAAGTGATTTTCTAAAACAAACTCATAGTCACATACAAAGGCAAATCCATAGTCAAAGGCACCCTGCAGGAAATGTCACTAGTGAATCTGTACTGATGCACTATTGACACAGCCACCAGTACTAGTGACAATGTTATTTACCTGGCGTTTACATTTGCCAGTATTGGCAAGACTGTAGCAATACATGCAAACCTTTTCACTAATACATGCACACTTTTGCATCTGTCTTGTCTACTGTCTAGCAAATTTTGCAGACAGTAAAATTTGACAGTAATTTGACATTTGCTAACAGTAATAGAGAAAAAAATGAAAATGTAAAAAAAATAAACATATTTTGCTTTGATTTTTTATATTTTAGTTAAGTTTTATATTTGTTTACACAATAAACTTATTTTAAGCTTTTTTTAAATTTGTATAGTTTATACAAAATACATTTAGCTGAACTTGCGCTACAACATTCACGTTTGACATATTTTTAAAAGTGAACTGTCTTAACTACTGTCTGGACGCCTACGCCACGAAGACAGTTAGTAGTGTTTTTGGCAACTAATATATATTTTCTTACTGTCTTGCCAGTACTGTCAAATGTAAACGCTGTGTTACAATAGACATTTAACATGTGCGTGTCATTGGAAATCTACTTTTGACGTTGGTACTACTGACTAGGTTCTGACTAGGTAGTTCCTTTGGGAACATATGTAGACATTGGAACCAGAGAATCGCTAGTACATTTAAGCAAAAGTAGTCTACGCTTTTTGTAAGAATACGAAATCATCACAATCTTTTTTTATTATTTCTTCAGCTTTTATAGGAATTGTACTTCTCAGTTGTTATTGATAAAATCTTTTTCGTATTAAATCCAAATATAGTGGCAAATGTAATGTAGTGTAGACACTTCGTTGACAATGTCACCAATATAGTCGACAAAACTGGTGACTCGGAGGCACTTGCACCCAGGTTTCCTTCAGGGCATATACAGACCCTAGAGGGAAGCGAACTGACACCAAAGTAGTACCGTGATAGGTCTTTGGTGGTAGAGACCGGTTCTAGTTTTAACACTTTCTATGAATTAGACCTATCACTTTTACATGGGTTTGTCATTGGAGGGGGTCAATTGACACCATTTGACCAGTCACACATCTATTCTTAATGGACGTGTTTAGTGACAATTACTACAATGAAGTATTATTATTTTAATACAATGTAGTATTATTTCAATAAAACAAAACGTAGAATTGAATTTAAGAAACAAATTTTAGAAAGACCATACAAATTTGTCACACCACCGGTGAATATTGTTCTGTAATTCATTACTTTTTCTACCTTTTTGTTCTGCATAAACTAGTTACATGATTGGTTCTCCTTTCACTGGTCATGAGTTCTTTCTTTTTGTACCTGTTCTATTTTCACAACTCCCAAGACCAGTCTGTTGGACCAATTGACACAAATTTCCCGCAGGGGAGTAATAGGCACACAGAAATATTCTCTAAAAATTTTCACCAATTAAAGCACTAATGAAAAATAAAATCAGTTTTAATTAAAAATTTAATCAGGTGAATTCAACGTTTAATAAAGTGAATTAAACAATTAATCCATTGAATTAAACTTTTAATCAAGGGAATTAAACCTTTAATTGATACTATTAATTTATTCACTGGTGCAAATTTAATTAATTTTCTAATTTAAATCACAAATTTTTTAATTGAAATAAATTTTTTTCTGTGCATAGTGTAGGCTTTTCTCATGACGTTTACTAGTCTATGCGTTTGTTCAGTTTTGCTATGTTTACTTCTAAATCCGAACAGATGGTTTGGAAAGTTTTGATTTATGTCACAACGAAAGTAATTTTTAAATGAAGTCTCATTACTTTTTGGATTTTAAATACAGGGTTATCAATTAAGTGATACCAAAACCGCAGGTCTGGCAAGGCTGTCAGCTGTTAAAAGTCTGTTATTTAGTGAAAGATTTGCTATTTACGAATATGGATCGTTTAACAATCGAGGACCGCTTTAAAATTATTAAAATTTGCTATAAACGTGGCCACTTTTCGAGCATTGCGGGGTGGTTATGGTCGTCATAAGCGACCTACAGTGCAAGGAATTGGCAAAGCGTTACAGATGTGGCCAGGCCAGTGCTTCATCGCACTGCCAAAAATATTTCTTCCGTTAGTGAAATTGTGGCGAATAATTCGAATTTATCGATTCCATACCTCAGAGCGCTATGGCCGTATGGAAATTGACTTTTCTTTTTGGCTTCCAATTGAAGATTACGAACTAGACGATATGTGGTTTCTACAAGACGGTGGCAGGAGCCACACAACATGACCGATTTTAGCTTTATTGTATGGGAAGTTTCCAAAACACGTAATCTTGTGTTTGGGCGACGTCAATTGGCTACCAATATCATGGGACTCGAAGCCGTTAGACTTTGACCGTTTGCCTACCGTGTTAACGCGGATAATCCCCTAACGTTGGAGCATTTAAAAACCAACATTCGTCAAGTAATCGCCGAAAAAGTCAAAAACTAACTCAAAAGGTTCGACTGCTGCAACCAATCTAGAGGCAGATATTTTTATGTCAAAGCATTTCAATGAAATAACAGTTTTATCTCAATCAAAGCTTTATGTGTTTTTTACTTAACTTTAAATGGATAATTCGTTACAATAATACAGATTTTTTTTTATTCTTATTTGTTGTAATAATTTTTAAAAATGTATAATTCTTGTATTTTAAAATATTTTAAATATCATTTTGTTAATTCTGTTTTTTTTTTTTTATTCTCTCTTTCCAGGTAAGAATCTTTCAACATATACATACATATGTAACGTAAATATAAAAACTCTTTATGTTAATTCTGTATTTAGGAGTTATGAAATAAATGTTAGCTCAGTTTTATAAATCTCCGCTACAAAAAATGCTTATTTTTTCCTGGGGAATTCTGGGCTTGAGTTTAAAATACTGTGCTAAATTGCAACCGCACAAAAGGGTGAATTTTACACTCGCATTAAGGATTTGAATTTTCGTACACAGAGATAGAGAGGGTGATTTTCAGATTGGGTTAAGGTGGTCAAATATTTGATGGGCTTTATCCAAGCGATTAGCGATATTCTCACCCGATTCTCCTCCGTTCGTAGATATAATGCTACAAAAATAGCAAATTTGGCTGGCATTTTTTATTTCGCTCACACCAATGGCAAATAAATTTTCGATTTTAAAATGTGAATATAAAAAAAAATTTTGATTTTAAAGTTTTTAATAAAAATTCTTATTTAAATCAATTATAACATTCAAGATCTGAAGTGCTAAAACATAAAATTGTTTAATCACAAGTATCTTGTTTGAAATCATGTTCTACACTTGTTATAAGAAAAAAATTATTAATTTTTTTTATTTAAAGTTTTACAAATTTAACTAGTAGCCAGACGTTTTTGGCCAAAAAAAAGGCAACTAAACAACTGCAAAAATAAGAAGAACATAAAAATGTATAAATTGTTTTTGTTCTTAAGTGTCTTCGTGCGTTCTGTTGTTAATAACTTTAACAAATGGCCAAGTTGTCAGGGTGAATGGCGCTAAATTTAAATATTTTTTTTTTATAAAATTGTTTGCTTTTTTCTTCTAAAAAGCGCACATGGCAACATGTGTTTTTTTTTAATGTTTTTCTAAAAAACAGCAATTTCTAAAAAAAATTTTAAGAAAAAAAGTTAACATATTGTCAAAGTTGTTGCCATTTAACACAAATAGACAATACATGTATTCATGATTTTGTCAACAAAAACAGGTGGGAAAAAGGCCAAGTGAATAATAACTAGTAATTATAAAATCACCCTGGAGATTTCTTTATCCCTTGCTAAGTAACGAATCAGTTTTCTGAAAAAAAAGAAACTGCAAAATTTCAGATAATTTGTTTTCTCCCTGCTGCTGTTTAAATCTGTTGCCAGTTCAATTTGTTTATAAATTTTCACCCATTTTCCTATTTTGTAGATGATTTTGATTATAAAAGTCAATGACCATCTCTTATAGATTTTGCACAATTTAAAAAAAAAAAACAACAATACAAAGGGAGAGAAAAAAAAACACTTGTTTATTATTTTAACATTATGACCAAGTGACCGTATCAATTTCATAAAATCTTATGGCCCGATAACGAATGGACAAACTCGAAGTAAAATAAAAAAGAAACTACAACAACAGCAAAAAATTAAAGGCAAATAAGAGAACATTTTTCGCACTTCAGACATGAATATGTATAAGCTCTTAAAAAGGGTGGTATTTGTTTACTGGTGAGTATTTTTCATATTTGATACCCTACAAGTCTGAAGTAGGCACATAGTCCCCATTGTATAGTATGATGAATTATATATAGTCATGTTGTCCTACAGTTATACACTGAAAAGTGAGACAAATTCAACACCACACAAAAACCTATAACAAAGTTGCGGTTAAAGTAAAAATCAAAGACAAAGTCAACGCCAGAGTCAAAGTCATAGTCGAATTCAGTCGCAAAGTCATAGTTAAAACTGTAGTCATAGTCCTGCTGAAAGCTATTGTCGTGGTCATGGTCAATGTCATATTTAAGGCAATGTCATAGTCAGAGCCATAGTGTAAGTCAAAGTCATAGTCATTGTTTTTTTTTAATGGACGTAATGGTATAAATTTCAATAGTGGTCCTACAATAACTCCACCAACTCCACCCCGGAACTACGTCAGCATTTCATCAGACGGGGGTTTTTTTCCTTTGTACGATTCCTACATCCTCCTTCCTATCACAAGGGTAGGAGGTTCGGAGCACAGCGCATCTTCATTATGGAGTTTATGAAACGTTCCCAACACATCCACACTCTCTCAGACTCTAGCATTTTTTTCACCATATTTTCCGGTGTCAATGTTGTCTCCATTGTCTCCCCGAGAGTCACGCATGTCTCACAGTTGCCAGCATCCCGATGCTTAACCCTTATGTGTGTGGACAGGTACCTGTGTACCTATTGCGTTTTCAAATCGAAATTTTTTATATAAGATTTTAGTCTACAATTCTACAATTTCATGAGAACTCCTAACTTTTTGTTATTATTATATTTTCATAGGTGTTTATATACAATATGAGTTTGGGGGGGGGCGTGGCATACCAATTTGCTTTTTGCACCCTTAATAGGGTGAATAGGTACCTGGGTACCTGTATACGTTTTATATTACAAATTTTTTTTTTTTGGGTGTAGGATTTTAAAAAATATATGAAAAGGAGAAAACCAGAGTAAAATTCTAATATTATTTCATTAACCATCGATTGTTTGTACAATACAAGACAAAAAATTAGATTTCTCATACAATTTCCATGAAGGTACCCAGGTACCTATCCACCCTATAGAAGGTGTTTTTTTTCCACACACATAAGGGTTAAATCTGTGCAGGTACCCGTTAAAACTACCATGATTAGTCATCACCTGTGTGAAAAAGTATCCCATGCTACCATGTCTCCTCTCTATCCAGCCTATAATATCGGGGACTAGTTTATATGTCCATCTCCCATTTTCCTCTATATTCTAACGATCTTGCCATTTTGTTATAAAGGTTCTTCTTGCATTTTCCTTTATTTCACGAATATTTTGTTTTTCTTTCATCAAGCTGCATGGTTCACATTTTATACGTTTTGTCTCCTTATAAATCTCATTCTTTTCTAACACTAGTAAGTCTATCGGTGGTAGTCCCGCAAGCACTAGTGCTGCAGTTTTAGGCACTTTACGGTATGCCAATATAATTATACATAAGTGCACTAAGTCTCTGTGGCTTCTGCATGTCCCTTATTCTTTCCTTTATGCTCATCGACGTGGCAAATATCGGGGCAGCATAATGTAGCTGGGAGTGTATTATAATATTTATAAGCCTTCTTATGTATGGCTGAGGACCTCCACAATTTGGCATTATCCTCGCTAGACGGTTGCCTCAATTTTTGCCACTGCTAGTTCCAATCCATTTCTCTGTTACCATCTGCTACAGCGAATAAGACTGTCGTTTGTTATTATTTCCAGTAGTTCTGGTTTTCGTCATAGTCATAGTTATAATTATACTAACAGTCATAGTCATAGCCATAGTCATAGTCAAAGTAATAGTCATAGTCATTGTCATAGTCACAATCATAGTCATATTCATATTCATATTCATTTTCATATTCATATTCATATTCATATTCATCTTCATCTTCATCTTCATCTTCATCTTCATCTTCATCTTCATCTTCATCTTCATCTTCATCTTCATCTTCATCTTCATCTTCATCTTCATCTTCATCTTCATCTTCATCTTCATCTTCATCTTCATCTTCATATTCATATTCATATTCATATTCATATTCATATTCATATTCATATTCATATTCATATTCATAGTCATAGTCATAGTCATAGTCATAGTCATATTCATATTCATATTCATTTTCATATTCATATTCATATTCATATTCATATTCATATTCATATTCATATTCATCTTCATCTTCATCTTCATCTTCATATTCATATTCATAGTCATAGTCATAGTCATAGTCATATTCATATTCATAGTGAAAATCATACTTAAAGTCACAAGCATAATCACAGTCATAGTCAAAATCATATTCAAAGTCACAATCATAATCACTGTCATAGTCAAACTTATGGAAAAGTCATGGTCAGCGTAATAAGTAACTCACAGTCAAGCTTATGACCAAAGGCAATTATAAAGTTCCAGCTACAGCTAAAGTCATATTTAAAGTTATAGTCATAGTCATATTTAAATTTTATTTCTTTTATTTTACTTCAAAGACAAGCACTAAATATTTTTTATAATAATATTTAAAGGACAACAACTGCACTAATAAAATTTAATTGTTATATAAAATATTTTTTAAATAATTCTATTGTTGAAAATATATGTTTTTTGTTTACGTCTTTGTTGTCATTTGTAGCAAATCAAGGATCATTTTTTTTGGCTTTATATACTTGTTTTGCCGATTTTAAAACTAGTGCTTAATTTGTGGAAAAGTAACGTAAAACTGACGTCCGAAAAGTCGGTAGTTATTGGGGCGCTTATAAAAAGCAAAGTCGTAGTCATTGTCCAACTTATAGTCAAAGTCAATGTTAATTTAAGAGGTCAATTATAGTTGAGTTAAATATTAGTCGATGTTAAAGCCGAAGGCAAGTATATAGTTGCAGTTACAGTTTAAGTCATAGTTATAGTCATATTCATTTTTAAAGTTATAGTAAAACTGTCGTTGTTCTAGCCAATCTTATAGTCACAGAACATTAACATACATTAATATAATATTCATATTCAAAACTATAATAATAGTCAAAGTCTTAGCCGAAGCCATATTTAAATTCGTAGTCTAAATTAAAGTTAACGTAAGTCAATAAAATTTTTTTTTAATCAAAGTCAAAATCAAGTAAATGTTCTTAACGAATGAACAAGTCGAAGTGCCGGGTAATTTTGAAATCATTTTAACCCAAATCATAACGGCGGTCATTGTTTCTATTTATTTTTCTAATCTTCTTGACGTATGTCGTTTTTCGCAGGAACGCATTAACAACTTCTTAATTTGTTTTTCTTTTTTTATTGTTATTTTCTTGCCATTTATTAAAAAAAAAAAAAAAAAAAAATGTAAGAAAATATTTCAAAATTGGCTTAAGTTTTTAACAACAAAGTTCAATGACTCTAGAAAAGCATTATGGCCGTTTGTATTTAAAATACAAAAAAGAGCATATCTTTTAATTGCCAATAGAACATACAATAAACATATTTCTTATAACTTTAAAATTGAAAAGTATGCCAGACATTAACGGGGAGCGGCAGCAACACAAATTTCTGCTGTGTTGTTGTCCAACATTTTGTTTTTACCAAATTATAAATTATATTTCCGTTTTTATGTTTAATACAGCTGTTGTAAAAATGTCGACTGTGACTCTATTTGCATTAATTTACCAAAAAAAGAAAAAAAAGTTGTTTTATTATAAATATTTCATTATGTTTTTTCTTTCCACATTAAGACCATGATGTGTGTTGTTCATTCTAAAAAAATTTCAAACCCACGAAAATAAAAACTGTTTATTTAAAAAATAACCATATTAAATTTTTAAATCGTGTTTCTGATGCCGGCACGTTTAATACAGTATTTAATATAAATAGACATTTTAATGTTATTATTATTTTGCGAACAATAAATACGATCAAAACTGAATTATTAATAAATATCACAACAATTCTATTGAATTCAAAAAGGTCTTGGAAGTGTTGTGTGTTGTAATTTTATTTCTTTTAAATAAATATTTTTTTTAAATTTGTTCAATTATTTAAGCGAATTTAAGAAATTTTTCAGTCAACAATTTTTCTTAATGACGCATTAAATCGTTAAATTAAATTAATATCTAATAGTCCAAGTAATAGCTTTAGTCATAGTTATAATTAAGGTAAAAGACCAAGTTTTGATAAAAGTTATACTTAGTGTTTGTCAAAGTGTATGTCAATATAGTCATACACATAGTCATACGACCATGTTCTAGAAATCG
This sequence comes from Pollenia angustigena, assembly GCA_930367215.1. NCBI lineage: Eukaryota > Metazoa > Arthropoda > Insecta > Diptera > Polleniidae > Pollenia > Pollenia angustigena. The sequence goes on from OV884058.1 coordinate 192,418,848, forward strand.
AATTCGAATAAAATAAAAATCGAAAAAAATTTTAAAATTTACCCAGTTCATAAAAGTATTCCTTTTTATATACTTTATACTTAAGGTACCAAATATATGTATTTACCAGAACTTTTCTTAAACAGGAAACCCGTTAGTCATTTCTACAATATTTCAATTTCTTTTTAAATTTTTTTTTGGATTTCTAGAACATGGCCGATAGTCTAAGACATAGTCATCGTCAAATACGACATTTACACTCAAAGTCATAGTCATAGAAACATCTAAAGTCATTGTCAAAATTTAATTCATAGTCAATGTTGAAGTTAAAGTAACAGTTAAAGTCGAAGTAACATCATAGTCAAGTCATAGTTTAATCAAAGTCAAGTCATAGTCTATTCGTAGCCATGTTATAGACATAGTTTAGTAATAGCCATTTCATAGGCAAGTTATAGTCATGTCATAGTTAAGTCATAGTCAAGTCAAAGTCAAATCATAGTCAAGTCATGGTCAAGTCATAGTTAAGTAATAGTCAAGTCATAGTCAAGTCATAGTCAAGTCATAGTCAAGTCATAGTCAAGTCACAGTCAAGTCATAGTCAAGTCATAGTCAAGTCATAGTCAAGTCATAGTCAAGTCATAGTCAAGTCATAGTCAAGTCATAGTCAAGTCATAGTCAAGTCATAGTCAAGTCATAGTCAAGTCATATTCAAGTCATAGTCAAGTCATAGTCAAGTCAAGTCAAGTCAAGTCAAGTCAAGTCAAGTCAAGTCAAGTCAAGTCAAGTCAAGTCAAGTCAAGTCAAGTCAAGTCAAGTCAAGTCAAGTCAAGTCAAGTCAAGTCAAGTCAAGTCAAGTCAAGTCAAGTCAAGTCAAGTCAAGTCAAGTCAAGTCAAGTCAAGTCAAGTCAAGTCAAGTCAAGTCATAGTCAAGTCATAGTCAAGTCATAGTCAAATCATAGTCAAGTCAAAGTCAAGTCATAGTCAAGTCAAAGTCAAGTCAAAGTCAAAGTCAAGTCAAGTCAAGTCAAAGTCAAAGTCAAGTCAAAGTCAAGTCAAAGTCAAGTCATGGTCAAGTCATAGTCAAGTCGTAATCAAGTCATAGTGAAGTCAAGTCATAGTCAATTCATAGTCAAGTCATAGTCAAGTCATGGTCAAGTCATAGTCAAGTCATAGTCAAGTCATAGTCAAGTCATAGTCAAGTCATAGTCAAGTCATAGTCAAGTCATAGTCAAGTCATAGTCAAGTCATAGTCAAGTCATAGTCAAGTCATAGTCAAGTCATAGTCAAGTCATAGTCAAGTCATAGTCAAGTCATAGTCAAGTCATAGTCAAGTCATAGTCAAGTCATAGTCAAGTCATAGTCAAGTCATAGTCAAGTCATAGTCAAGTCATAGTCAAGTCATAGTCAAGTCATAGTCAAGTCATAGTCAAGTCATAGTCAAGTCATAGTCAAGTCATAGTCAAGTCATAGTCAAGTCATAGTCAAGTCATAGTCAAGTCATAGTCAAGTCATAGTCAAGTCATAGTCAAATCATAGTCAAGTCAAAGTCAAGTCATAGCCAAGTCATAGTAAAGTCATAGTCAAGTCAAAGTCAAGTCAAAGTCAAGTCATGGTCAAGTCATGGTCAAGTCATAGTCAAGTCAAAGTCAAGTCATAGTCTAGTCATAGTCAAGTCAAGTCAAGTCAAGTCAAGTCAAGTCAAGTCAAGTCAAGTCAAGTCAAGTCAAGTCAAGTCAAGTCAAGTCATAGTCAAGTCATAGTCATAGTCATAGTCATAATTATAATAAATGTCAAAGTCTAAATCATGGTCAAGTCATAGTCAAATTTATAATCAAAGCTAAACAAATAATCTAAGTCGTAGCTAACGCCGTGGTCATTTCCAAACACAGTCAAAGTTGTAGTCAACCGCCTTATGCAAAAAAGTTAAAGTTTACATGAGTTAACCAATACATTAAGCTCAGCAAAAGTGTATGGTCTTAATGGCTTGGTTAATGTGAATTTAAACCTTTTTTTTTTGCATAAGATCAAAGTTAAAACCAAAGAAAAAGTTAAAATCGTAGCCACAGTCAAAATCAGAGTCAAGTCATATTCAATTCATAGTCATAGTTAAACTCCTAGTTGGAGTCATATTGTAGGTCAAAGGCTTATATGCAAACTTAAAGTCTAGGTCAGATTTATAGTCAAAGTGATGCCATAATCATAGTTATAGGCAGTTAGTAAGATTTATAATGTTAATAAAAGTCAAAGTTCCATTTTTTCTCAAATTCTATGACACTAACAGCCCTTTCACACTGTAATACTGAGTATTACGAACATGCCAAAAAAATCAAAAAAATTTAAAATGTAAGATGGTGTGAAAGCAATTTGTTATAAAATGTCAAAAAACACGGAAAGAAATAAGTTTTTTTTAATTTTTATAAACAATAAGATTTTTAATTTTATCAGAGTTGTATTTTTACAACAGCGCCAAAATAAAATCGGGGATGGAAAACTAGAATTGTGTTTACAAATTTTCACTCTTATTGTTTTTCCTAATAGCCTTTTTACACTTGAGCACATCTTAGAGGAATGTGTGCAAGATGTTAAAACAAGGCGAATTGACTAGAAGGTGAGGTCAACTCTACAACCACAATGCTTCTGTGGTCGGGTTATCAAAAATATTGCTAGTAAAAAAAACAGGTTTGTTTACATAAAAAACTAGTTTGTGTACAAACTTTGACAAGTCGACCACCGAAAAAAAAAACACCATATGTTGACTTGACCCCACCTTCTAGTCAATTCGCCTTGATGTTAAAAATGAAAAAAACTTGTTTACATTTGTAACATCTTGTATCTTTCATCGCAAAAATATTTATTTTCACGTGTAAGAGCGAATAAAAACTAAATAAATGATATTGCTGTCCCGCTCTTTTGTATTTTTTCTAGTGATGGTATATACTATTTGTTTTTTCTAGTGATGACACTTAAATAATCGAAAGATGTTGAATGAAACAACATGAGATAGGAACATCTTTTAAAGATGAAGATAGATGTTGATTTTAAGCCCTGTACAATTCTTATGGGAAGATGTTATCATCTTTGCGATTAGATGAAAGATGTAAGATGTGAGCAAGTGTAAAAAGCCTATAATAAGCAAAATGATAAAAAAAAATATAAAATTTCAAGTGCTTTCTTTTAAAAAATCACACATATTTGTTGAAAAAAAAAAAATTAAATACGGTACACAGGTGATAAAGTATAACCGTATCAAGTTTTCCACCCTTGAAGAAAATAAAAGTTTTATTAGTTTTTGTAATATACATAAGGGAAATAAATTGAAAAATTTTCCGACAGCATTCGCATAAACTTGATTAAATATTAAAGAAATATTACATTTAATGTTAATAGCTTCTCAATTTTATTTATTTTTTTTGTATCTCTTCAAATCACGTAAAAAACTTCAAATGAACTTCAAATTAAAATTTAAATGTTTTTATGCTGTTGATATTCTCAAAAGTACTTTCTTTTTGTTTGAATTGTCTTTCTTTTTCATTTTTTGACAGTCAGACCAGAAATCATTGGATTTTGAGAGAGCGAAAATCATAAGCTTGTAGAATAGTGTGAAGGGACTGAAGTCGTTGTGCTTGCTTTAGTATTAGTCACTGCCATATATTCAAACCCATAGCCTAAATCATAGTTATAGTTAAAATTATTGCCAAACTAGTACACACAGAAAAAAATCAAGTTAAAAACGTCGAAAACAAGGTTGATTTAAATTTTTCGGTGTGATTTTGCTTCATACGGGTTTCATGTTAATTCAACCTGATTTTACAATAACTGCGAACAACATTTTTTTCTTTTGAAATAACTATAATTCATGTTAATTTAACATTGCAGTAAAGTTAGAGCAAAATGTAATTTATATTGAAATAACAATCGGAATCACGTTGAATGAAAGTTATTTCCAGTTGAAACAACGTGAATTTCATGTAGAATCAAATGGGTTTGAGTGTATTTTAACAGTGTGAAGAAGCTTCAGACAACATTTGCATTTATGTAAGAATAATTCAAAACCCTGTAACACATGTTTCACTTATTTTGTATTCTCCTTTGTTAACAGAAGCATCAGCAGAATCGCCCGATATGGTCATCATTCTACTTTGAAAACTTGATGTACTATTTAAATAAACAATTTTAATTAAAAGAATACGGGAATTGTCTTCTTTTTATAACATATTTTAAAAGTGAAAATAAAAAATGTACATAATTAAGTAGGTATGCATGTTAATTTAACAAGATAAACTTTTGATTTTAATACAAAACAGGTTTTTATGGGTTCAATATTGAATCCAGATTTATTTATATTTTAATATTTTATTTTTTTTATTTTTTTAACAGTGAATAATATTAAATAAACGTAATTTAAGGTTATTTTGATATTTTTTATTAAAAATTAATATGAAATAATGATAAATTTAAGTAAAGGGCATAATTTTTCTGAAATTTAACATGATTCTCAATCAACATTTTTCCATGTTAATTTTACATGGGTATTTTTTTCTGTGTGTATGAAAATCCATAATTCAAATCTAAATCATGTTTTAAAATCAATCTTTGAAATTATTATTTTTTTGCTCAGTGTACAACAATTCTTTTAACACTCGTTTATAAGTTTAATTGTAAGTCATACACGAATCTATATTGACATACATATGTAAATCTATATCAAAGTTCATATTATTGGTACTATAGAAATGTGAATTCTTTTTTAAATGCAACAAGTTGTTGTTTGTAGTCTGCCACAAACTGCGATAGTTACAACAACCGCAATAAAACAAAGTTGTTGAAAAATACACAAAAAAATATGGGAAACTTTTTGTTCAGCGTTTTTTTTCTCAAATGTTTCATTGTGGGTACATGGAAATGTTCTGACACTTTAATGAAAAAAAAAACAAAAATTGACATTTCTGGAAGTTTGAAAACAACCAAATGGAATAGCATTTATGTACGTATTTAAAACCACAACACAATATCAAAAGTTATAGTTTTTGCTGATGGTGTTCATTTTGCAGCACAATATTTTTGGGGTGGTTTGTTTTAAAAACTAAATTTTTCTTTCTTTAATCGTGTTTGAGTTGGTTATTTTCTTTTTCAGCAAATTTTAAGACTTGAAATTGCTAAAAGGTTTTTTATTTTGGTTTTGCAACATGTTGGTTTAATGGTTTGGGACGAATTTTATTTATTTTATAGGTTAAAAAGATAGTACAAACCGAGGGAAGGGTTATATTTTTTTGTTTTTTTTTGTAGTAAATTAAGATTTATTAGTATTTTAGTGACCATCCTGGTTTTGTGGGGAAAAAGTTGCTATTTGCTATACTTAAAGTTACATTGAATCTAAGAGCCTTCTGGGTTTACGTAACATAGCGTTTACATTTGCCAGTACTGGCAAGAGAGTAGCAATTCATTCAAACTTTTTCACTAATACATAAACACTTTTACAGCTATTTTGTTTTTGCATTGTTTTGCCAACTAATATGTATATGCTTACTGTCTTGCCAGTACTGGCAAATGTAAACGCTGTGTAAGGATCACTTGCATAAACATATCCAATTCACAAGCTCTGTCGTAGTATGGCTTATCGTTTAAAAAATACGATTTAATTTTCTTCTTCTTTAGTAAAAGCTGACATTCACGTTATTTGATACCATGAAGTTAAACCAGGTATGGAAATTTTAATATGATGTGAAATGGTAGAAATATTACTTGATAAGCAATTTTAATTAAATTCGTTTGCCAAATTGTAGTTTGAAATTCATTAAACACATATAAATTATTAAGAAGAATTAAAATTTGTGCTGTTAATATCACATACTAAAAAGATTTTTTCATTCGAACTCATCCACTCCTGCCTGGTATGAATACAACATTTTTCAAAACACTTAAAAATCAATAGTGTAACGAGACAACACTTTTTTAATAAAATTGCCAACAACAAAAATACAATACTGTATAATTTTAACATTATACAACGAATACGACGCTACAACGGGCTTGTGAATTGGACAATAAAGCGGAAAGTAACTAGTAACTTTAGCATAATAAAACAAAATCTTATTAACTTAATTAAACATAAAAAATTAAATAAGTTTGAAATGTGTTTTTTAAGGCAAAACTTTTATAAAATTTTTTCTTAAAACACAATTTAAATCTATTTTTTATGAATACGGCAGTAAATTTGAGACTGAACTACTGTATGTAGACTTAACTTAACACTGCATTGAACAGTAGTCTAAGCTGTAGGTTAAACCATAGACTTAATTATAATTATATGGTATTCAACTACATAGAAACCCTCAAGAGTGGTGCAGTAAGGAGATGGACGAGATGCCCAGTATGGGATTAACAACAAATATGGGATCGAATATTGAAGCATTAACGGGCTGACAGTTGCCAATTTAGCCATTGTTCATCTTGTAAAGCCATGCAAAAATGATTTAAGCCATTAGCCATTTTTTGCCATTTTTATTTAGCAAAACTTCCTTCAAACTTTTTGAAACTTTAAACAAAATATGTGATATCTATATGCTGCTTTGATAACTATGTCATGCAGAATCTTTCTAAAGTTATACAGAAAGCAAAAAAAAAACTTGTACACTTGTTAAATTAAAATTAAAACACAAAGCACTTTATCTACGAATCCAAGTGCAGACAGATTTACGTCCATCACTTCCAAATATGTATTTGGAAGTGCTTCCCCTTCCTGTATGTATGGAGAAAGTAAGGGGAAGCACTTAATCCACGAAATATTTTTCATACTGTTAAGCACGGTGGCGGCAATGTTATGGTTTGGGGGTGTATGAGTGCTAATGGAGTAGATAACTTTGTGTGTATCGAGGGAATCATGAATAAAATAGATTATTTAAATATCCTGAAAAATAATTTGCCATAATCCGCCCAAAAAATGGGTTAAGGGAATGATTTTGTTTTCATGCAAGATATCGATCCAAAGTATTCGGCCGTTATTGTAAGGGAATGGTTGCTTTATAACACAAAAAAAGTTTTGCCTCATCCTCACCAGACCCCTGATTTAAATCCGATTGAGCATTTGTGGGCTCATATGAAAACAAAATTAAGAGATTACCACATATCCGGAAAATAATCCTTAAAAAACGCTCTCAAAGATATCTGGAGTTCTATTCCCCAAGAAATTACAAAAAATCTAGTCGATTCGATGCCAAGAAGACTTCTTTCTGTTAAAGATGATAATGGACTCCATACAAAACACTGAAAACCTAAATATTTTAATCTTTTTTAAAGTTACGTTGAGTTTTTTGTCCTGTACAACTTTTTTTTGTTTATGAGTTTTGCATATTTATGTTTAAATTGTTTTTTTAACGTTAAAATATACAAAATGAAAATGCAGTTTTATTAAAATTAAAATATAGATCTTAAAATTTAATAAAAGTTATAATAAGGTTTTACTTTAATCTCTGTGTTTTCTTTTATTTTAATTTAACAAGTGTACCAGTTTTTTTTTGGCTCACTGTATATGAATATGGTTAATATGATGAAAAATCAATTTTATATAGTTTTTTCTCAATATTTATTTATTGAATTTTCATTTATTAAATGTGAACAAATTAATCAAATCTATTCTAATACTTTATTTTATTTTATGTCCTGCCAGTGCCGGGCGAAAATCTTCCCCATCACGATTTCTTTTCAAATGCGTATTGTCAGCTCAAAACTTGTTTGACCTAACGACCTTTTTAAAAAAATTGAGTTAGATATGGGATATATAGTTGTTTTGAATAGCCCCTTTCTAAATTCAAAACTTGTTTCCTAATATTTTTTATGTTTTCTAAGATATTAATCATTAATTTTGATCCATATCAACTATTAAAAAGTTTATTAAGGCTTGTTTTGCTCTACACGCAACTGTCTGGCGAATGCTGCAAATTTCTCGTACAAAAACGTACAAGATACATTTCACTCTTGCTTCGCTTCATTGAAGAAATGAAGAAAAGAAGTTTAACCAAAAGCAAAACAAAATGTCAACAACTCTATATACAACAGTAAGTATACGTATGTAACACAAAAAGCTGCTTTTTATTTTGAAACGTGGTGTATGCGGCACAAAGCAATAATTTTCACAAATTTACATTTTTCTTCAAAACATATGCCAGAAGCAGTGTTGGAAATACAAAACAATTCTACTGGGTATATTTTCAGAAAACTTCAAGTAAACCTTCATTGTCGTTGTTCTCCATTACGAATTTTTCTTTCGCATATGCGCCAAACCAATTATGAGCTGACAATATGTAGATCTTTAGAGCTCTTCTAATCGGATGAGTCCTGCGTTATCTCTCCTTCTTAAGCGATTGTGACCGCCATCATTTTTGCTGATTTGGGTCAATTGAAGCCGTTTTTAAGTATTTAACTGCATGTTTTGTGATCATAGTTTTTACTAATGGCACACATTTAGATCCTTGTGAATATTTGAGTTTTAAACAAACCAGGGGGCGGCTGTGATTATTGAAAAAAATTAATTTTGGCGCCTATGAATTTTATCAAGGTAGTGCCTCATAACTGAATAGCCTGATTGGCTTTAACAGAAAGTTGCAAAGTAGATGCTTGGAATCGAGACTAAGGACAGAATTTCTTCCAATAAGCCAATTAATTTGAATTGCTTTTAGTCTCGTTTGAGTTACTTTTGGCTTTAAATGTATTGCATTTCCATTTAAATTTTTTGTTATTCAAACATTTTTGTCATGCATATTGGCAACACTGTTTGGGACTTTAGAACATTGAAGTGAATAGTTTCCATTTTAATGCCGCATCTGCATCCGTCCAAACAAAACTCGGCAAATATCTAAATACGTTTAAAAATTGCCATCATTAAGTTGACGGTGCTGGTCTCATCAGGATCCTTTGTCTACCTTAGCATTGTCACCCCGCTTGCATGTATAATCATGGGATCTTGACGTTAATGTAAAACTATTGGGGATAGCAGCTCTAAATTAAGGTCTTGAAAACCTTAAAAACATTTTTGATAGACTTCGTGAAGATAAAAAATAACGTACATCATACTATTAAGAAGCTAGTTCGTAACTTAAAAGTAACATACAAAAAGGCGATAATGCACTTTGAACCAGCTCATGAATCAGTGGAATAGGGCAGAACATCTAAATAACTGCTCAAAGTCCCATAATCTTCTTAGCCAAACGATCTCAGAGATGGACGGGATTTGTAGTAAATATTTCTTCTAAAAGTTAATTTAAGAAGACAAGAGAAGGATTTGTTAAAACAAAAATTGGAAGCATTTATTTTTAAAACTCTAACGTTTCACTAAAATTTATTTATAACCTCGCAAAAGATGCGATAATCTATAGGCAAACCAAACTTTTAGGAGAGAAGGAAAAGAGAATGCCATTTCTTTTCCCCTCTCTCCAAACAACTCAAGACTTGACGAGTCAAATTTGACGTGTGTGAACCGGCAATAATAGAAGAATATTTAAAGGGGAAGAATTCTTATAGCAGCTGTTGGTCCGCGTCCATATTATGAAACATTTGCTGCAAAGACTTTCTTCAATTGTCTGTTGAAACTGAATTTGTGTCACTACAATAAAGCTTTTGCCATTTCTTTTCCCCTCTCTCCAAACCACTCTAGACTTGACGAGTCAAATTTGACGTGTGTGAACCGGCAATAATAGAAGAATATTCAAAGGGGAAGAATTCTTATAGCAGCTCTTGGTCCGCGTCCATATTATGAAACATTTGCTGCAAAGACTTTCTTCAATTGTCTGTTGAAACTGCATTTGTGTCCATACAATAAAGCTTTTGTTATTAATAAGATTTCTGTATGACGTTCTAAATTCCCAATTTTTCATATTTGATAAATACACTGAAATTTATTATTGAGGGAAAGCTAGCGCTATGCGCTTTTCCTGGTTGCTTACGCCAGATCATCAGAAAAGCTAAAAATATTATACAAATAAAACCTTTTTTAATCGATAAAGCGGGGAGGTTCCCTCAACAGCGACGAGTACCGCGACCAGGTTAGGTCTATTGCACCGACTCCACTTAGTAAGTCAAAAGACCCTCTGCTTCCCAAAGGAACCTAACCAGATCTTTTGCCGATATAATATCGATTCAGGACGCACCTATTGTGCTATGCCCCAAGTGCCCCCTTCTGGCCCATGCAAGCGCCGGGCAGTCACACAGTTTATGCTTCGTCGACTCGTCCCCGTCTAAACACAGTCTGTATTCGAATAACAATTATAAACACTATATCAAAGCTTAAACAAAACACCAACAATAAACAGCTTTTGTTTCGCCTCATTTTTTGTATTTTAAATGCCTTTCCTCCTTTTTCTTCTATTAAATAATGAAGTCACAAAAAATGCATGTACACAAAACAAAGTACACTTTTTTATTCGCCGGGAAAGGTGAATAAACTCAAATGTTTTGCAGCAAAATTTCCTAGTATGAACAGGGACTTACTAAAGTTGATCTTGCATGTTTGAGGCTCCCGAATATTCAAAGGAGGAGAACCTGGATATGTTGTCGCTCTTTACGTTCTACGTTTGTAAATAACCTTAAATGGAGTGTTAGTGAACACTATTTTCTTTGAAAAATTTTAAGTAAAACGTCGTCGAATGGTTTAAAACAACATCATATTTAGCAGTATGGGCACAATATAGCACTAGACTTTAAGCCTAAAAGTTTAATCACTCTAATGTTTGTTTTATTAATCCTTTTTTTTTAAAGAGTTGAATGTACCATTAATAATTAAACAAATTTATGTCAGATTATCTAAAAAAATAAAAGACCGACGACAAAACTACATACATAAATGAATATTTTTAGCGGCTAAACATTTTTGAACTTGACCCAAAATTCGCAAATTTTAAGTGGGTTGTGCCAAATAAGCTGTGCCAAATAAGTATTCATATAGTCCATTAGTGACCGATGTGAAATCAAATCATACCCTACATTCAGATAAAAAGAACAAGTGAAAAAGTACAATCGTTCAAGCCCGACCATTTGGTACTCTACACTTTAGTGTATAAAGACAAATTTTCGAGAGCTCACCATATTTGGCAGCCATAGTTAATCATGGCGCCGCCAAAGCAACCTAACCAGGTCAAGTTTCATATAAGAGTTCTTTGTGCCGAAGTTTATCTAAATGACAACATCTTTATGAGTTTCGTTAATCTTAAATCTATTTTAAAGAGGGGGTTTATATAACCCCTATGGACAATTCTGGACCTACCCAATATTGCCATGAGACAGTAGCTATTATAAAAGTTATCGTCGCCACACAGAAAAAATTATTGGCAGCTTTTTTTCAATTAATAGTGATTTTTGAATTTTAAAATAAATTTGATTACGTTCTTAATTGATTGAATTAAAAAAAAATATTTTTTTTCAATTAAAATTTTACTTGATTTTAAGCTTAATTTTAATTATAAGTTTAATTGAATCAATCAACTCGGTTGTTTGAATTGAACACTTTGTTGCTTTCCTCCCTCATCAACAGTTTGCGAAAAATGTTACAGGTGCAACGAACATCTTTATAAATTTATTGTCTTTGCCCTTACATGTACATACACACAAACACACGTGTTTTTGTCATCAAAAAGAACAGTAAGCGTCGCGTGCAAAAAAAAACTATCAACAAGTAAAAAATGAACTGAAATTTGTTATAGACGAATTACAATTATGACCACCAACAATGTCAATAATTAGCCTAGATATATATGTATATTATGCGTAAAATAAAAAATCGCCTTGTGGCTGACCACAGTGTTGACGGAGGTTATGGTCGCAATCGAAATTTGGTGTTTATTTTCTTTGTTTGTTAATTCTTGAATTATTTTTGGCGTCATTTCATGTTGTGCGTTTAAAGTGAATGGGTGAAAAAAGTACAGCCAAATAACACAACAAAAACAGTTTTTTGTTTTCAATCTTGAATACCCTGAAGAATCAGAGTTATTCTACAATTTTATACAAAGTTGTATGTATGAAATTCCCTTGTCAAAAAAATCTTCCAAAATTTGTACAATTAGGCATGAGCTATTACAATTAAACAAATAAAACAAGTTATTTTTAAACCATATTTAAATAAAACATTTATTATAAATATTATTATTTTGCTTTATTTAACCATCAACTGAATTGATTTAACAAACTTATTCAATTAACAATTTGTTTGATTGAATAATTTGCGTAATTGAATTTAGAATGTATTTCAAATACACTGTTTAATTTATTCAATTAAAAATTTAATCGATTTAATGCAAAAATTCAATCACTGTTTTAATCAATACAATTATTAAAATAATTAATTTTCTGTATTGTAATCAATTACGTTAGTAATTCATTCAATTAAAATATTGATTTTTTTTAAATTAATTTGTTCATTCATTCAATTAAAATATTGTTTAATATTAATAATTTTTTCAATTATTTTTGTAATTAAAATGTAAAAACTTTTTAATTGGAAAAAAATCCTTGTTTTGTAATTTTTGCAAATTTGTCATTCATTTCGGTGATAGGTGCAAAATTAAACAATTTTTTGCTTGTTTCAATTATTTTGGTGATCAAAACCGTTTTTAACTTTTTTCTGTGCAAATTTAATATCATTTCCAAAATTTATAAGGAAGTTACGGTATTTTAAGTTATTTTCGGTAGAGTGGTATTTATATCACGGTCGGATATGGGCCAATTAAAAAAAAAAAAAAAAAAATTGGAATGACGATTTGTTGCAAAAAATATTTTTAAGTCAAATTTTATTTAAAAACCAACATAATAAGATAGTTAATGGGCACAAAGATTAGTCCGGAAAGAAGTTTGTATAGGGGCCATGTGAAATTATGGACCGTTTCTTACTTTTTTTAAATAGACTTAGTCCTTATGGAAATCAAAACATATGTACAAAATACACTTTGCGCACAAGGTTACGTGGATAGACAACCATCCAGTCAGCCGGACGGACGGAAATAGTAAGATCGACTCATTTCATCAAATTATCATCCAAATTGCGATTTTGCTTTCCGCACAGGGTTACTTGAAAAGACAACCATCCAGCCAGCCGGACGGACGGACGGACATCGTTAGATCGACTCATTTCATGAAATTATCTTCCAAATTGCGATTTCCCTTTTCCGCACAGGGCTACTTGAAAAGACAACTATCCAGCCAGCCAGACAGACGGACATCGTTAAGTCGATCGATATACCAAAAAGGGGGGATAAGGACCAACATTTTTTAGTTTTGCATTCATCATTAAAAACTCGTAATACTCTCTCCACTATTGTGGTGTTTATTAAAAATATTTATGGCCGTTTTCTCAATGTATAGACAAACTGCCTGTTAAGGGCAAAATAAACCACACAAATTGCTTGGCAAACATTTTCAAATCATACGAAATATTTTGTATTGTCAATTTGGGTGTTTGCTGTTTGGACAAACATTTGAAGCGTTTAAAAAATTTTTAATATTTGCCAGACATGTTGGATTTTTGTCAAACTTTTTGTGGTGTGTAGTGCTTAATGTAATCATTTCAGCGAACATTTTGCAGAGTTAAGAAGTTGAAGAAGAAGCATTAAAATAATTTTCAGTCGTCAATTCTAATTTTTCGTTTGCCACAGCTATTTGTTGAAACCAGGGTTAAAAAAACCGCAGTCGAATCCAAAAACGAAAATTTTGTGTTCAACTTTTCGCTTTTTGAGTGGGAAAGCAGCGACTGTTTTGGACAATGTTAAATGAAGAAGTGGAAGAAATTACAGTTTTTCCACTTTGACTGCAGTTTTTTAAATGCTGGTTGAAACCATTTTAAACTCTAAATTCTTTTCTTAATTTTATATTTCTCCTTTATCTTTTCAAAATTTCCGCAGCAATATCGACGTCTGCATTCATTGAAAACAAAACAAAAATGAGAAATTAATGTTTATGCACAGAAAGAAAAACACTTGAGATAAATTACTCAAAAACAACACTAAAGATTGTTGTAAACACTACAACAACACCACACAAGCAGTAAAATAACGATTTGCTTGTTGTAAGTAGAAACAACAAAAACAACAGAACAAGACAAAAGCACATTATTTTCATTTTTCGAAAGTAAAATTGCGAACTCTTGCTTCTCATTTAGTTTATATTTTCAGTTTTATATGTTCATTAAGCCTCGGATTGATTTGAGTACGGATGGATTGATTTTTCTTTTGAGTGTACGAAATATGTTTGTGTTGTTTATTGGCGAACAAATGAAGCGAGTATTTGCCAAGCCCTTTGTTAGGTTTATTTTACCCTTAACTGTCCGTTGATGATTTTGGTTTTCTCAATTTACCGGCAAACACACTATATTTTCAGTTGGCAATACATCTTTAAATAGATGTGTAAATTTGAAGCCCTGTCTTCAAGTGACAACTTGTTGACGTAAATCAGCTGATTGAATTTATCTGCAGGGCAAAGAAATCATCGGCAGATGAGCGCGGCTTAGCTTTGCGTTAGATAAGAAGCAAATGAGACATTGAGAAAATTAAATTAATTTAATATATAGTTTTTCGATGGGAATAAAGATAACAGCCTAATGAGAAAACGGCCGTTAAACTTAAAAAAAAAAAAAAAAAAAAAATTAAACCAAAACGTCTCCCAAATTGTTTTTATTTATGCAAGCAATTTTGGTCATTCCTAATAAAAAACAAAAGAAATTCTGTTTTAGCTATGGCTTAATCACAAATTATTTAAAGAACTTATAATACCACCCCAGCTACTTTTTTTTGAATAAAAAAAAAACTTCACAAAAAATTTTAGAAAAAAATCAAAAATATTCAAAACAAAACCATAAATTTCTTTAATTTGTACAAAAATAAAACAACGCACAGATAAAAAAATATCACATAATACAGCTTTTTGTTTGTTATTGTAGATTTAAAAAAAATCAGAAAAGAAGAATTATTTAATATCTTAATTTTTTTTATTTTTATTCGCCGAACCAACGTTTTCTTTTATTTAATTTTCCAAGAAAAAAAACAAGTAAGAAAAATATAGGAAGTATAGGTTAAGCCCGACCATATGATACCCTACACCACAGTACTTACGGACGAAATTTCGTGAGTGGGAGACGTAGGCAGTCATGCCCCCCCAAAAAACAAAATTATGCTGTCGAGGTTAGGGTTCATATTAATTCTTACAGCCGTATTCATAACAAAAAGTTAGCCAGAGTTTGTATACTACGTACAACGAGCTGCTAACTAGAATGCCGATTAAGCTTAGAAGCTTGTTAGCTCAGAGTTAATTCATTACAAACTTTTCTCCTTCTACTAACTTTTAATAAATCAACTCTGAATTTTAATGATGCCACATTATATAACTCAAAAATGCAACACATTTTGCGTTAATCATCGCTGGTTATGTAATTTTTTGTTTTTTTCCACATACATATAAAAAGTTTTTAAAATTAAAAAAAAAAAGATAAATAGTTAAAAAAAACAGTAGATAAAAAAACAAACAAAATTGTTGAGCTGTTTTTCAAAAGTTGGCAAACGTTTAACAGCTCGTTAACAAAATCTTTTTAATTGAAATTTTCTATTCCCAAAAATTACTTTGATAATAAACTGGCAAGTGCACGGCTTAAAAAAACTTAACTGGCAACATGCTTTTGCAAGTTGTTTTTGTTTTTATTTAGTTTTTTCTTAAATTACTTACAACTACCATTGAGGAGGTCCATAACAAAACGCAATAATTTCAATTGGAAAGAATTCCAACCCAAAAATTACTTTGATGCGTTAACCAGAGTTTAGCAAATCGTTAGCCAGAGTTTGGAAAGTGTATGATGAATAAACTTTATGTTTACTTCATGCCAAATTTATATTATGAATACGGCTGTTAGTGGTTAATATTATCTAGTTATCAACATCTATATTTTTCGTCTGAGGAGTTTATATAGGACCTCTGGTCAATTCTGGAGCTAGCAGCACAAGATAAAATGTAGTAGCTGTTATGCCCATACCAACATTTTTAAGAAAGTTATTGGACAAATAGCTGTTTTCGGAAGTGGTATTTGTGTATAGACCGAAACCAATTAAATTTGGTAAGATGATCAAAGTTGTTATACAACTGGTATAAGGCCTAATATATCTGTCTATTTTCCTCTTATGGATGAAGCAAACGTATTTCAGGCTAAAATAATGGTGATCAAAGAGGATTGTATTACACTGTACAGTCCTCGTCCATATTATGAAACATTAGCTGCGAAACATTTGAGTTTGTTGATGAAAGGGGAAAGAAGAAAAGAATAAAAGTATACTTTGTTTCGTGTACATGCTGTTTTTGTGAGTTTGTAATTGAGAGGATGAAGGAAAAAGGGAGAAAGCATACAAAATACTTAAGAGCTGCAAAATAAATGTTTCATTCTATGGACACGAATGCAGTTTCAAAAGTGAATTGAAAGCTTTTGCTGCAAATGTTTCAAAATATGGACGAGGACATAACAGGAACATTAACGGCAGAAGTGGTATTTTTGTCAATAGCCAGGCGGCTCTGATGTCACTAAGGTCGCATAAAACAACGTCCATTACACTGGTTTACAGCCAAAAATTACCAAGAACGCCACGTGCCTAGATAAGTTAATTTTGACCTCCTGAACACGAAAAACGCTGTAATTTTTTTCAATAGTTTAGTTTTTTAGATAACGGTACTTTTGTGTTTTTCGGTGTATGGTCCCACTCAAACCCTTGTGGAGCCCAACCGTTTTTTTTAAGTACGTTAAAACTGATGGTTAAAAAAAAGGCGGAATTTTATATGGGATGAAAATATTGTCGTTCCACAAAATCCTTAATAAAACCTTTATTTTTCATCCGATTTTTTTCAAATTACGCTTAAAATGTTGGTAACAAAATAAACTATTTGGTTAAAAAATAAAACATTCCAGATATTTACTATAACGTAGAAAAAAAACGAAATAAAAATGAAAAATTTTGAAAAAAACGTAAAATTTATTTATCTCGATCGGACTTTTCGGTTGGGCTCCACAAGGGTTTGAGTGGGACCATACACCGAAAAACACAAAAGTACCGTTATCTAAAAAACTAAACTATTGAAAAAAAAATTACAGCGTTTTTCGTGTTCAGGAGGTCAAAATTAACTTATCTAGGCACGTGGCGTTCTTGGTAATTTTCCAAATTAAAAATTTGTAAAGCAGTGTTATTGTTGACCAGTGTAAGGAAGAACTATCCGGACTGAGCGGCATATCTGGCATTACCTTAATTTGGATCCCTGCGCATATGGACCACGGCAATGAACATGCAGTCGGGCTGGCCAAGACGAGACAGTCAGGGTGTTCCAGTCGCAACACCCCTGAGAACTATTAGAAGCGAAATCTTTAGACACTATCTGATAATGATGGATGAAAAAAAAAAACTGGATGGCTTCAGGGCTAACAAGGTAACATGGCCCACATACGACATAAGTCGCTCTAAGCGACTTCTTAACTTCAGTCGCAAGAACATTTCGGGACTGTTATACGTACTCACTGGTCGCTGGACGTTCGGTTAGCACGCTATGAGACTCGGTCTCCCTTTTAATGAATGCTGCTGCTTATATAGAGAACCCGGAAATGAGGAGACAGTATATCATCTCCTACATGATTGCCCAGTGTTCAATTAAAGCCGACATGGATTATTTGGGAATTACCCCCTACAAGGATTTTTTGAGATAACGCGGCTGAAACTCGACAATTTAGTGAATTATCTCAACGCAACGGGCGATCTCAGTACTGCCCTGGTGTCACGCTTTATCCGGGATTCCTACTCTTGACGATTTGTGTGTTATGAAAACGGAATAACTGTCGACTCAACTTGCAGCAAGCCTAGTTTTTGGGCGTTCTACCTAATTTAATCTAAATACTGTGATAGAAACCCCTTATTCAGCGAAAAGATGTGTACGGGGCCAATGTAAAATTATGGACCGATTCTCACCATTCGGCTTCGTTCTTGTAACAAAACGATATCCAACCATTTGTTATAACTTTTATCAAATTATCTACAAAATTGCGCACAAGGTTGACATGGACATATGTACATCCAGACAAATAGTCTACCGGACACACATCGTATTTGTTGTTGCTGCTGGGTTGAGTGCCCTTGACCGACAAATTTCGGGTCATTTAAGTGCCAAGAACCGGTTGTCGTGGGAATACGGTCAGGGTTCTCTTTAAACTCCCCACATATTTAATTGTCTAGCCAGCGCTACTTCGCTCTGTCCAAGAAATTAATGCGTTAGATAAGAAGCAAATGAGACATTGAGAAAATTAAATTAATTTAATATATAGTTTTTCGATGGGAATAAAGATAACAGCCTAATGAGAAAACGGCCGTTAAACTTAAAAAAAAAAAAAAAAAAAAATTAAACCAAAACGTCTCCCAAATTGTTTTTATTTATGCAAGCAATTTTGGTCATTCCTAATAAAAAACAAAAGAAATTCTGTTTTAGCTATGGCTTAATCACAAATTATTTAAAGAACTTATAATACCACCCCAGCTACTTTTTTTTGAATAAAAAAAAAACTTCACAAAAAATTTTAGAAAAAAATCAAAAATATTCAAAACAAAACCATAAATTTCTTTAATTTGTACAAAAATAAAACAACGCACAGATAAAAAAATATCACATAATACAGCTTTTTGTTTGTTATTGTAGATTTAAAAAAAATCAGAAAAGAAGAATTATTTAATATCTTAATTTTTTTTATTTTTATTCGCCGAACCAACGTTTTCTTTTATTTAATTTTCCAAGAAAAAAAACAAGTAAGAAAAATATAGGAAGTATAGGTTAAGCCCGACCATATGATACCCTACACCACAGTACTTACGGACGAAATTTCGTGAGTGGGAGACGTAGGCAGTCATGCCCCCCCAAAAAACAAAATTATGCTGTCGAGGTTAGGGTTCATATTAATTCTTACAGCCGTATTCATAACAAAAAGTTAGCCAGAGTTTGTATACTACGTACAACGAGCTGCTAACTAGAATGCCGATTAAGCTTAGAAGCTTGTTAGCTCAGAGTTAATTCATTACAAACTTTTCTCCTTCTACTAACTTTTAATAAATCAACTCTGAATTTTAATGATGCCACATTATATAACTCAAAAATGCAACACATTTTGCGTTAATCATCGCTGGTTATGTAATTTTTTGTTTTTTTCCACATACATATAAAAAGTTTTTAAAATTAAAAAAAAAAAGATAAATAGTTAAAAAAAACAGTAGATAAAAAAACAAACAAAATTGTTGAGCTGTTTTTCAAAAGTTGGCAAACGTTTAACAGCTCGTTAACAAAATCTTTTTAATTGAAATTTTCTATTCCCAAAAATTACTTTGATAATAAACTGGCAAGTGCACGGCTTAAAAAAACTTAACTGGCAACATGCTTTTGCAAGTTGTTTTTGTTTTTATTTAGTTTTTTCTTAAATTACTTACAACTACCATTGAGGAGGTCCATAACAAAACGCAATAATTTCAATTGGAAAGAATTCCAACCCAAAAATTACTTTGATGCGTTAACCAGAGTTTAGCAAATCGTTAGCCAGAGTTTGGAAAGTGTATGATGAATAAACTTTATGTTTACTTCATGCCAAATTTATATTATGAATACGGCTGTTAGTGGTTAATATTATCTAGTTATCAACATCTATATTTTTCGTCTGAGGAGTTTATATAGGACCTCTGGTCAATTCTGGAGCTAGCAGCACAAGATAAAATGTAGTAGCTGTTATGCCCATACCAACATTTTTAAGAAAGTTATTGGACAAATAGCTGTTTTCGGAAGTGGTATTTGTGTATAGACCGAAACCAATTAAATTTGGTAAGATGATCAAAGTTGTTATACAACTGGTATAAGGCCTAATATATCTGTCTATTTTCCTCTTATGGATGAAGCAAACGTATTTCAGGCTAAAATAATGGTGATCAAAGAGGATTGTATTACACTGTACAGTCCTCGTCCATATTATGAAACATTAGCTGCGAAACATTTGAGTTTGTTGATGAAAGGGGAAAGAAGAAAAGAATAAAAGTATACTTTGTTTCGTGTACATGCTGTTTTTGTGAGTTTGTAATTGAGAGGATGAAGGAAAAAGGGAGAAAGCATACAAAATACTTAAGAGCTGCAAAATAAATGTTTCATTCTATGGACACGAATGCAGTTTCAAAAGTGAATTGAAAGCTTTTGCTGCAAATGTTTCAAAATATGGACGAGGACATAACAGGAACATTAACGGCAGAAGTGGTATTTTTGTCAATAGCCAGGCGGCTCTGATGTCACTAAGGTCGCATAAAACAACGTCCATTACACTGGTTTACAGCCAAAAATTACCAAGAACGCCACGTGCCTAGATAAGTTAATTTTGACCTCCTGAACACGAAAAACGCTGTAATTTTTTTCAATAGTTTAGTTTTTTAGATAACGGTACTTTTGTGTTTTTCGGTGTATGGTCCCACTCAAACCCTTGTGGAGCCCAACCGTTTTTTTTAAGTACGTTAAAACTGATGGTTAAAAAAAAGGCGGAATTTTATATGGGATGAAAATATTGTCGTTCCACAAAATCCTTAATAAAACCTTTATTTTTCATCCGATTTTTTTCAAATTACGCTTAAAATGTTGGTAACAAAATAAACTATTTGGTTAAAAAATAAAACATTCCAGATATTTACTATAACGTAGAAAAAAAACGAAATAAAAATGAAAAATTTTGAAAAAAACGTAAAATTTATTTATCTCGATCGGACTTTTCGGTTGGGCTCCACAAGGGTTTGAGTGGGACCATACACCGAAAAACACAAAAGTACCGTTATCTAAAAAACTAAACTATTGAAAAAAAAATTACAGCGTTTTTCGTGTTCAGGAGGTCAAAATTAACTTATCTAGGCACGTGGCGTTCTTGGTAATTTTCCAAATTAAAAATTTGTAAAGCAGTGTTATTGTTGACCAGTGTAAGGAAGAACTATCCGGACTGAGCGGCATATCTGGCATTACCTTAATTTGGATCCCTGCGCATATGGACCACGGCAATGAACATGCAGTCGGGCTGGCCAAGACGAGACAGTCAGGGTGTTCCAGTCGCAACACCCCTGAGAACTATTAGAAGCGAAATCTTTAGACACTATCTGATAATGATGGATGAAAAAAAAAAAAACTGGATGGCTTCAGGGCTAACAAGGTAACATGGCCCACATACGACATAAGTCGCTCTAAGCGACTTCTTAACTTCAGTCGCAAGAACATTTCGGGACTGTTATACGTACTCACTGGTCGCTGGACGTTCGGTTAGCACGCTATGAGACTCGGTCTCCCTTTTAATGAATGCTGCTGCTTATATAGAGAACCCGGAAATGAGGAGACAGTATATCATCTCCTACATGATTGCCCAGTGTTCAATTAAAGCCGACATGGATTATTTGGGAATTACCCCCTACAAGGATTTTTTGAGATAACGCGGCTGAAACTCGACAATTTAGTGAATTATCTCAACGCAACGGGCGATCTCAGTACTGCCCTGGTGTCACGCTTTATCCGGGATTCCTACTCTTGACGATTTGTGTGTTATGAAAACGGAATAACTGTCGACTCAACTTGCAGCAAGCCTAGTTTTTGGGCGTTCTACCTAATTTAATCTAAATACTGTGATAGAAACCCCTTATTCAGCGAAAAGATGTGTACGGGGCCAATGTAAAATTATGGACCGATTCTCACCATTCGGCTTCGTTCTTGTAACAATACGATATCCAACCATTTGTTATAACTTTTATCAAATTATCTACAAAATTGCGCACAAGGTTGACATGGACATATGTACATCCAGACAAATAGTCTACCGGACACACATCGTATTTGTTGTTGCTGCTGGGTTGAGTGCCCTTGACCGACAAATTTCGGGTCATTTAAGTGCCAAGAACCGGTTGTCGTGGGAATACGGTCAGGGTTCTCTTTAAACTCCCCACATATTTAATTGTCTAGCCAGCGCTACTTCGCTCTGTCCAAGAAATTAATGGACCCATCCTGTGGAAGCAGCACAATTCCTTGAACTTGGTTTGGCAGAACCCCCGATCAAATTTTATTTATTTTTTAAAATTTTAATACAACAACCACGATGCACATCGTTAGAAGGATTAACAAAGTTATTCTGAGCCGAAATTGTATGTGTTACAAACACCAGCACAAACGAATAATACCTTCTTTACGTTCGGTAGTGTGAATAAATTTTTTTTGCTTGGCAGTATCTCAAAGATTTTTTATTAACAATCTGTCAACATTTTATGAAAAAGAGCGTTTTCAGATGTAAAAAACTTTATTAATAAAATAAAAGGGGAAGGAAAATTCCGCTAATAAAATGTTAAAAACATTTGCCCACTGTGTCAAGTATTTTTTTTTAAATTTCATGCCAGCAGGACTGTCGGACCGCCAGGCCGACCGCCATTGTTTGGTCTTTTTGTTTTTTGTCAACAAGACATGAGTCAATGTAGGCGGCATTTTTATGTTGTTGTTTATTTTATTTTTAAAATTTTTATTGCTAAAACGTTTGCTTATTTATGGTTTTTACTTTAAATTAAATGACTGAGTCAAAAGGAGACTATAAAAATAGCTTTAGGGGAGGCATACGAATTCGAAATTCTCAAAACACAAAAAAAATAAAATGACAAAAAATAATTAGTATTAACAATAATTAGTATTGTGGTTATTTTGTTGAACTATTTATGGTTTTTAATCCAAATTTTTAATATTTTTAATTAGGCTTAAGTTCATGAAATTTAATTTTTATTAAATTATTTTTATGAAGAAAGGAATTTTACAACATGACAATCAATCAAAATTGTTATTGATAATCTTTCATTCTTGACGTGGCTCGGGCTCGAACCCTGGCCGGCAGGTTACCATGACATGTTTCGATCGCAACCACTCGATCTCCTCAGATGGATTTGCCGTCTTACACTCGCAGCCATCGACGACTGCTGACGTCACTAGTCAAACATCAATCCTTAAACCAAATTGTATTTTAACATTTGGTAGATCGAAATTTGCTTTTCCTGAATGATTATCCATTTTAATCGATTTTACATGTTTTTTCCTTTACTTCTGTTTTTTCGTACTTTCGTCAAGAATTTTTCTTGAAGTCCAAGTACATTTTGTGGTTTTTTTAACTTTGTCTTTCTCTTTTCTGTTGACCTTTTTCAGCACAACTGAAAAAATAATGTTGTAGTTTACATATAAGTTTTTAGTTCATTGCCAACCATGTAGTTTAAACTTGATTTAAGTCTAAAGTCTAGGCTGTCGTCCAAAGTCTAGGCTTTTTTTCTATCAGGGAAGTGAAAAACTTTCAAAAGATACCCATTGCTAAAAGGGTCGACTGTTTTTGCTGGATTCTTACCGACTAAAACCACCCACCTCCTTCGTCATCGTTACGTCGTGTGGAACTTTCTGTAGAGATATTGCACCGCAGAGCCGTAAAGGCTTATGCCCGTAACTTCTACAAAAAGAAATCTAGCTGGGCATAGAAATCTATGGTGTAAAAGCTGCCAGATTTTGAAAGAAAACTGAAGTAAAAACCCGTAGGCCTAATAAACGTGGAAATAGGTTAAGATAACTGTTAGGTACGATCACGACCAGCTTTTTTTTTTGTAGCAATAACGGGCATTTGCAAGCCTCTTACACGCTGTGTTCAGGATACTTACATATATACTATGTCTTCCTTATTTTCTTTCTGATATATTTCACCATGTAACATAAAGATTACGGATATTCCTGCTAAGAAGAAGCATGACTACTTAATTATCTACTCTCAGTTGTTGTCCCATGTTATCCTCTGTTCTTTATCGCAATTTGTTAAATCTGGGGCAGTTAAACATAACGTGCTCGGGATCCTCTTCTTAAGCCAGACAGTAGGGTTATATCGGTGGTTCGTTAAATCTTAACGTTCAAAGATTACTTTTGTATAATTCATGTTTAGATATGAACTGCTTAAAGTTACAATTTACCTTTCCGTGTTTTCTATTTGCATAAGCTTGATTGTCCACCTCTATTTCAAATTTCTTTCATTGCATTTAATGTTTTAATATATATGGACTCCGCGACTGCACCTTATGAACTCCATCCTGTCGGTACAATTTTGGACCACTTTTTCGAGCATACCCAGTCTTATTTCGTAAATACTGCGTAAATTGTTGGCTTCTAAACGATCAATCGTCTTAGACCAGAGATTTGACGTAACTCCAAAAGAAGTACTCCGAATGTGTAAAATCATAGGAACGAGGTAGACAAACCACAGGTCCATTTCTTGAGATAATTCATTCACCAAACGTTTGTCTTAACAGAGTGATGGTTCACGCGCTGTATGGCATGTTGCACCGTGTTGTTGAAATCATGTCTCCTCCTCAAATGATTTGCAATGACATTAGGAGTAAGAAAATTACGAATTATGTACTTTTAGCGTTCGCCACTCACGGTTATTGGTTTTGGATTTAAATACAAATGAGCAGATAACGCCTTCGGTATGTAAACCGCACCAAACAGTGACTTTGTCGGGACGTAATGGAGTCTAATGAAGATTGTGCTTTCTCCCAAATCGCTAATTCTGCTTCTTTCTATACTTGTGAAGTCAGAAATGACCCATATCGCTAAAGATGATTTGACAACAAAAATCTTGCTCAACTTCCAATTGATTCTTAGTCCATTTACCGTATACATGATGAAACGGATGGTCCACTGGCCCTTATTTCTGCACCAGTTGGATCTTATATGGATGTAGACCCAGACCTTCCCCTAAAATTTTCCAAGTAGTGGACGGGCAAAGACCCAGTTGCTGACAATGGTGTCGGATTGATAAATTCGAGTCCTATTTCCCACCCAAGTTAACGGCGGCGATGGCTTCTACTGTTGACTTAAGTAAAAGTGAGATAAAAGGCAATCTCAAACTGTGCTTGATTCAAAATGTTCTAAGTTGGTTTAATCTCGAATTCGTACTTGAAAAAATCCGAAAGTGAGATTAATTCTAACATAAATACTAACAACAGAGAACGGGATATAGAGAGAGTATTATTTGCACATATTTGTTTCACAGTTTACAGAAGCTCTTTCAGTTATACGGCACCAGCAGCATATAATTTTCGTAATCATTCTACTTTGAAAATTTGATGTATTGAAATAAATAATTTTAACAAATAGAATTTGGGAATTTTTGCTTCGTATGCTACTATTTAAACATAAAGTTAATGTAGGCTTTTTCTTCTTGAAGTGTTGTTGTTTTTTTTACACAAAACGAGCAAATCAATTTTTACCTATTTTTGCCTGCATATTGGCTTTCGAAAGTTTCCCATTTTTTATGGTTTTAAGGACTTTTTAGAATTATTCGTACTTTTATTACTAAATACGAGTCGTACTAAAAGTAACTAAAAAAACTTAAATTTAGTAACTGTTTTTCCTTTCTGTGTACATCTCAAAAAATTACCCTGTATGTTTGACTGTTCTAAATGGGAAGATGTAAAATCGTCTTTAAACGAAGTTATTGGGGTTATTGGTAGTTGTCGAAATACTAAAGTATAACAGACAATGGAGCAAATGCCAGAATTAAATTGTTTTTGCAATAAACTGCTGGACACAATCTGATACAAGGAAGGGGGAGTAGAAATTCCTCAATCATAACAACAAATGGTCAATAAACAACCATTCAACACGTTAAAGTGAAGGCGTAGTACCGGATTGCGTGTGGAAGATAGCGAGCGGCCACTAGTTGAAAACAAGCTAACACACTATCTCAACTCTATAGTCTTGGCTACATATTATATAGTCAACAGTCACTAAAAAAAAAACTTTCTCTGCAAAAGTTAAAACAATTTTTTAATTTTCTAATTTAATTTTCATCGAGCAAAGAAAATTTTTAACATTTTAACTAAAACCTATTAAAATTTCAAGAATTTTATTTACATTAAATTTAATTGAAAAAAAAATATACAAACTAATAGAAAATCAAAATTTAGTTTAGAAAACTTTCTGTTTAAACAAATTTGTGTATTTTAATGAAAAAATTAAATAAACAAGGTTAATGCCAATTTATGTTTTTCTTATAATTTACTCGATCTCTATAATGTTGTAAGTAACAGGTCGCAGCAGCACAGCATCAACCGAACAGCAGCAACAAAAACAATATATAATAGAAATAAACAAGATCTTGTTGTAAATAAAAACAAACGAACAAAAAATACAAAATTGTGTTTAAATAATACAAATTAAAAAAAAAAAAAAAAAAAAAAAATTGTACTAAAACTACCAAAATTTCTAAACGTTTAATTAAATCGAAGCAAAAAAGAAATTTATATAAAAGCAAATGAAGAGGAAAATCATTATTATTAAAAAAATTATCAAGAGGATTAGATAAGGGATCATAACGATCATGAAGAGGATGATCATCATTATCATAATCATCATGTTTGTGTCTTATAGACAGACAAACAGGCGCATTATTGTTAAACATGACGGAAATATAAAACAAAAATATAGAGAAAATATATAAAAAAGCAAAATACCCCAGACATCTACATATACATTTATTATAAACATTAAAACATTTTCAGTTTTCATTTGTTTAAATTTAGTTTGGTGTTAGTTCAACTGAAATTAATTGATTAAAATTTTTTTTGTTTAAAAAAGAAAAATTTTAAAATGCAAATTTTTTTATATCATTGTTATTAATTTAAAACAAAAAGTTTAATAAATGCTCTCGTAAAAGTTTTAAAAATTTTTTATGCAATTCACAAAGTATTGTATTGTGTCATATTAGTTGTTTGCATATGCTATAATTTTGTGAATGTGACATTCACAACAATTATGATAAGATAAAGGGTGGTTAAATTTTAAGGGACGATGTTGAATGTGAACCACACCTTAACGTCAAGTTTTTTACTGCATTTCATTTGACATTTCTCAATTTCAGACTAACTCAATTTGAACCATGAAAAGATACACAATCGAGCAACGCGTTATGTTATATAGGCTTATTATGAAAATGGGCGGGTCAATTTAATCGTCCAAATGTGCGTACAATCGGAAAAATCGTGCAAAAGTTTGAGCAAACCGGGTCTGTAGGAGAAGTGAAAAACCAGTACTTGCTTGTACTGTAAAAAATATTGCTGCTGTTCGCGATAGTGTGGCTGAAGAGCCGTCCAACTCAACTCGTCGTCGTGCCCAACAATTGCATCTCTCACGCTCGTCGTTGATGATCATAATGCATAAAGACTTGCATTTACACGCTTACAAGGTGCAATTGACTCAAGAACTAAAGCCTCTAGACCAGTGATAACCAAGCCCCGAACTAACCAAGTCCCGAACGCACGCACACAAAGATATAATGTGCTTTTGTGCGGTCGCAGAGACTGATGAAAGTCTGATGTTTTGAAACGAACAAAATTGTTGTATATGTACATGTGAATTGCCGACCGTGTCTGTGTGAAAATTACGATTATTGACTGCTTCGCGGGGCTATGGAGTGGCTAACACTGCTCTAGACCATTCCAAACGTCGTCAACGGTCAGAATGGTGGCAAGAAATGGCAACAGTGGATAATCAATTTTCGAAGAAAATAAACTTCAGTGATGAAGCACATTTTCACCTCAGTGGATTCGTCAATAAGCAGAATTGCCGCATTTGGGCGAATGGTTATCCAAGAGTGATTGTCGAAAAACCAATGCACCCACAGAGAGTGACTGTTTGGTGCAGTTTATGGGCTGGCAGCATCGTCGGACCGTATTTTTTCCAAAATGGGGTCGGTCAGGCAGTTACTGTGAATGGTGTTCGCTATCGTGAGATGATAACGAACTTTTATGGCCTGAATTGGAAGATATGGATGTGGACGATATGTGGTTTCAACAGGACGGTGTCACTTGCCACACAGCTAACGAAACAATGGCTCTTTTGCGCGCTAAATTCAATGGCCTTGTTATTTCACGTGGTGGCGATGTCAATTGGCCGCCAAGATCATGTGGTTTGACACCATTGGACTTCTTTCGTTGGTTTTATTTGAAAGAAAAGGTGTACGTCGATAAGCCAGCAACACTTCAAGATCTAAAGGATGAGATAATTCGGCACATTAACGGCATAGAACCTCAATTATGCTTCAGCGTCATCGAAAATTTGGACCATCGGATGATATTTTGTTCCCGATATTTTGTTCCATACATAATTTAACCATACCAATATTATCATAATAAAATGGAATGACAATAATTTCCTAAATAATTTGTATTTTATTCAAAATCAACATCGGCCCTTAAAACCCTTTAGAACACTTTGTGAATTCAGCAATAATTAACTTTCACTATAACCGCCAAGTAGCAATTGTCCAATTCACAACATCTGTCGTATAGATTATCGTTTAAAAAAAATACGATTTTTGTTAAGCACTTGCCAATCGACAAATTTGTTGTAAAGTAACTTTCTCGTATTGCTAAATGTCAAAAAAGCAAAATATCAATTCAATGTACTTTTTCAATTCACTTTGAGCAGACTATTTAAGAAGATCAACAAATTTCTTTTTACTATTAAAAAATATGAAAATTTCCACCTAACAATAATTAATAAATTTTAGTAAGTCTGAGTTCATACGGCTCATGTCTTATTGACAAGATTGGTACCTTATTGGTGAGAGGGACGAGGGGAAAAGAAACGAGTACACAGATGCATGTACTGTCTTTACGTTTTGCTTTTTCATTCGTTGGTTAATTTTGTTATTGTTTTCAATATCAAAAAAGCACATGTCGTCACCATCACATGAATCATTTTAACGCCAATTCATGTTCAAAGAAGAAAAAGGAAGAATCTTGTCAATAAGACAATAAGTTTTTTTAATTGCTTCGTCTTTAATATTTGCCATTCACATTACTCGATAACATGATATTAAACCAGGTATGGTAGTTTTAATTTAAGTTGAAATGGTAATAATTACACTGTGCTAGAATTTGAAATTTGTTTTTGAGATAAGCTGGGCATCTGGCGTTTTAATATAATTCGGGTACACTGAATCCAATGTTGCTAACCTTTTGTTTAGGTTAGCTCCGGAAAAAGAAGGAGGTTGCGCAACATACTTACATTCGCGCCCAAAATGGCTTAGTTTATTTAAATTACTAAAAAACCGAAATTCTACAATGAAATTTTCCTTAAGCAAAGTGAAACCTTTTACAAAAAAAGAAAAAATTATTTTTTTGCAATATTTCGAAATTTTTGTTTGTTTAAAAGTCAAAGAAAATTGGAAAATGCATCCAAGGCGCCGCAGTACCCAAATATAAGTATTTCAACCATACATATATGGCGGTTTAATTTTATTTCTATCATACCTGACCGCTATTATTTAAGGGGGCTACCATACAAAATGTTCAAAACGGACTAGAAATATATTGAAGAAAAAGTCCCATAACTGCCCAGGAACCGCCCCTGGGGAGATAAAGTGTATGATCGACCTCAATTAATTTTTTGTCCTTAACATTTAAATAGTTAAAAAAACAAATTGAAATGAATCAAACATGTCGCGCACCTAGTTCAAAAATGACTCAACTTAAAATTTCAAAAGATTTTGTTATTCGTGCTTAATTCCCAGTTTTTATTCTTGACAAAAACACTTGAAATTTATTGTTGATGGGATAAGCTATTCCTATGCATTTCACTGGTTGCTTAGGCCAGATCATCAGGAAACTTCATCCATAAAGATTTTAGATGAACAGGCAAGTGCACGGCCTAAAAAACACTTAATTGACAACATCTTTTGTAAGTTGTTGTGTTGTTTTTATTTTGTTTTTCTTAACCTACTTACAACTACAATTAATGTTGAGAGAATTTCAACTAATTGTAGTGGGGAATGTAAGATGAGATAAACCCACTGTTGTTTATTGTTGATGTGTTTTGTTTAAGCTTTGATATTGTTACAAGTAGAACTGTTGCTATAATTCTTATACGTTTAACAGTTTTATTTGGTTTAATATCTTTAGTTTTTCTAAAATCTTTATGGATGAAGTTTCCTGATGATCTGGCCTAAGCAACCAGTGAAATGCATAGGAATAGCTTATCCCATCAACAATAAATTTCAAGTGTTTTTGTCAAGAATAAAAGCTGGAAATTAAGCACGAATAACAAAATCTTTTGAAATTAAAATTTTGTATTCCCAAAAATTGAAATTACTTTTTGATCAACTTAAAATTTTAATTTTTTGGGCTTATATACTCAAAGTCCCAATTCACACGTTGCAAGTCTTATTGATCAGCTTGCTACTTTATAACGAGAGTGACGAGAGGAAAAGAAACGTTTCTCTCTCACCCTCTCTCACTCTCTCTCGCCTATAAGGTAGCAAGCTGATCAATAAGACTTCCAACGTGTGAATTGGCACAAACTATGCACAATACACTTGTTTATCTATAAAAAATATATCAGTGTATTTTGTTGTTGTTAACTGTTGCTAAAAAACAATTATGTCTTTCTTTATGTTTCAATTAATATTAAGTTTCAATTCATAAAAGTGACTTATTTTTAGTTGTGCCGGAAAATAAAATAATAGTAGTAGATCCCTCCTGCTAAGTGCTAAATAGTCTTAATTCGAATTGCGACATTTTTGATAAAATAAATCTTGGTTGGAGTTTGTACTAATTAGACTTGTGTCAGTTTAGAATTTGACAAAAGTGTCAATACTTGAAAAAACTTGAAATTCAGCTAAACTGACATAACTTAAAATAATTCGGCAACTTTTGCAAATAATAGATCATCAAAAATTACACAACTAAAAATTGTTAATTATCTAGTGCATAAATATTAAAAAAAAAACTTTTTAGATCATAATCTGTATGTATTTTCTACTACATGGTCCACAGAATTGTTTTTACCTATGTATTTTTTTTGGGGCAAAAACAGTTTTTTTCGATTTCTGAAAAATTAAGTCTTATTAGTTGAATCACTTTTGAAGTAGGTTTGTAGGTGTGGTGGTGGATATTACATTCTAAAAGAATTTTTACAAATTCACTAAACAAATCAAACATTTAATACTTTTGTGTGAAAATTACTAACAACAAATATACAATATTGTATATAAGACGGGTTTACAACGAAAACGACGATACTACGAACTTGTGAATTGGAAAAATATGGCAACTGGCAGTAAAAGTAACAAATAGTTAGTTATAACTGATCTGGATGAAATAAAAAAATTATGCATTTAGAGTTGATTGATCTGTTTTGTTTTGTCCAGTGTTCGAAAATAAACAGTACATTATTTAGCGTTCGGCTCACACACCGAAGAACGATATCTATTTTTTTAGTGTTTGTGTAAACATACACAAACCTTAATACCGTTCGTAACTATTTTCAAGAAAGAACCGAACATTATATAATGTTCGGTTCTTCGTTAAAAAACAGAACAATAGTAGTGATACTGTAGAAAAACATATATAACCGAACACATTGAAGTTCGTGGATTTTCAAAAAAAAAAAAAACCGAACGGAATTTAATGTTCTCATCATTTGTTGAGTATGATAAAACAGCATTATTTTTGTGTTCGAAAGATGACAAACAGGGAAACGTTATTTTTTTTAATGAATTTCTACACAAACACTATTAGCGTTTGTGTTTTCCACAAATCTACCGAACCGAACATTAAAGAACGATATTTAGTGTTTATTTTCGAACATTGGTTTTGTCTGCTTTGCATGAAAGTAAATATTTTTAAGTTTTATGCGGTATATTTGCATGCACATTTTAAAAATTTTTGTGCATATTTAAACTTGCCCTGTATGTTCACCAAATATTGGTTATATTTGACCATATCATGGCTAATTTTAACCATATTATTGTTAATTTTGACCAAATTTTTACAACTTTATGGTTAATTTTAAACATTTTATGGTCATAGTTAGCGTTAGTGTGTTGCTCTTAGAATCTGTGCCCATGTTCTGTAACCCTTGCGACGAGAAACTTTTCGATTGAAATGTGTGAAATGAAAGAAAAATATTGAAACAAACAGCTGTTTTTCTCGCTGTGTGTACTGTGTCTGTAACTTTTTTTTTTTTTTTTGGCGAGTACTAGCTGTTACGTAAGGATATTACTCGCCAATTTACAGAAAAAGTGTTTCTGCAAAATTTTAGCAAGGCGCCATTGCACCTCTGGCTGGAGTCATCACGACATTACTGTTAATAGTGGAATGCCTGATGTCTCTTAATGAGATAGCGGAACATTCCAGGGTAACGCTGAGGGCGCAGTAGATGCCTGGGTAAACAAACTGCGGACAGTCTGGCCAAACAAGGCTGTGTCTTGGACGACATGTTCGTCGATGGCCTAATCGGCATTTCGATGGCCCGCTGCAAGACTCTCATCAGACGAAAGTCGTACAGAAGGGCTCAGGGGAGATGGCCTGTCTATGACGCGGCGAGAACGAGCTTGCTACTTGGTCTTGGCAGGGACCAGATAAGACAGATATGGACGTGTTACTGGGTGATAGGGACTCATGCTAGGAGAATAAGTCTTGAGGAGGAGACACTGTTCCACTTTCTCTGCCAATGTTCCGGTCTGGGGGCATTAGGTTTAGGCATTTTTGGAGACCAGAATTGCCATGTCTGTGGGACTAAAATCGATCGCTCTGTTCTGCAACGAGCCGAGGTGTTTCGAGGCTGCAGTGACCTCTGCGGAATAGTCTGGTGAATATTGGCTGACTCTTGTCACTCCCTAGGGATATAACAAAGAGACCGCTATAAGGACCCAAGTGAGCGGTTGTCGGGACGGCTGTCCATTGAACCTCACCTATGGTCATAATTTACGATATTATGTTGCTCTTAGAATCTGGTCACATGTAACCATATTTATTTACTGCTTGCATATATTGCGAAAATTTCTTGAAGTTTTTGTTCACAATTCTTTTTATTTTAATTTGAAAAAAAAAAAAAAAAAAAAAAAAAATTATTTGCCAATAGAATTCTAAATTATTTGGCAGGCAATTTAAAAAAATTCTTGGAGGTTTTTTGCATTTTAATGGCATCAAAAAAAAAAAAAACAAACGACTGATCACACAAGAAATTTAAAAATGCCCATAAATTGTAGAATTTATGCAAAATGTAGAAACTACGAATCACACAAAATAAATTCTATTTATGTATCTAATGCACTTATAGGCCAAATTTCGTTTCGTTACGTTGTTTTTGCCCATTTAATTGAATTTTTCTTCTTTAGTTTTAAACTCTGATGGCGGCCTATAGAAAACTTATTTTGGTAAAAAAAAAATGTATTCGTTTTTTGTTCTTTTCAATTTTTTATTGCAAAGTTGCAAACGCCATTGTGTTTAGAAGACACACTTTTTTTATCTGCCTTGCGGCAGTCGTGTAACCAAACCAAACGTCAAATGCGTGGCCCAACATTGTAAATATGGGTTCGGTGTTCGCGCTCGCTCGCTATAGATCGTTGTTCGTGTGCCATCCGTCAAAATGTTGTGTTTTTTTTTTTAGTACATTTTTGTATCTTTTTTTCTTCGTTTTATTTCTTTTTTTTCTGTAACAATTTTAGTTTTATGGTGCGTAAACGAAATAAACAACAGCGAAAAATTAGACTAACTGACAGACTGGGTGAGTGAAAAATTTAGTTTTTTTTCTTCTTTTTGTTAGAGCAACCAAAAAAAAAGATCTAGTCTAATTCGAAGAAAAAGTCTTTTAGTTTTTTTTCGTGCTATTAGCAGACAACAACTGGCCGAGAAAAGTGACAAAGAAAAAAAAATTGTTTTGTAAGACTGGAAAGTTTTTTAAATTTAACTGAAAATAGATTTTTCTTTCTTTCTTGTAAAGCAATTAACTAATTTTAGTTTGTGTCGTATAGAGTTTTTGTTGAAAGATTTATTTTATTGGGATTGTTATAAATTTCAAAAAATAAGAGATTTTATAGAAAATGGAAGAAGGAAAATGTAGTTTTTTGGTTTCGTATTTTAGGTGAAATAAAATAGTTTTTTTTTTTTAATTTTTGACCTGTACCCATGTTCTGTAACTTTAGTGAGAACATCTTGCATCGAAAAGATGTGAAACAAAATATTCCATCGTTTCTCAAAAAGTGAGAAAAATGTGTGTCTGTAACTCATGTCGAAAACTATCAAAAGAGATTACGTCGTTACGTTATAAATGTCATAATATTGCACTCGAAGCCGATGTGGCATTGCAGACGTTCAGAACGCCAGTAACACATATCGTTGACGGCGACCAAAATTTACTTATATTAAAAAATTTTCTACGACGGCGGCGAAAACACAACCGTCGGCTATACCAAATTGTGTAAAGAGCGACTTTAATGTTTGTTGTTTGCAAACGAGCTTTGAAGACATTCGTATATTTTATAAAAATATTAAAAGCAAAATAATAAAGCAATGAAAAATGTGCCAAGAATAAAATATTATTATTATTATTCTTTGCATTTGCATTTTTAATTGTTTTTTAGTGTTAAAATTTTTTCTCGCCCCATTTTTATTCGTGAGTTTATTTAACAGTTCAAAGCGGGAACTTTTCTCACCAAAATGTTACAGACACACTTTTTCTGTAAATTGGCTAGAAATTTCCTTACGTGACAGCTTGTACTCGCCAAAAAAAGTTACAGACACAGTTAAGTGAGAAAAACAGCTGTTTGTTTCAATTTATGGCATTTTTGTTTCGGCGGCATGAAATAACCCCCAAAATATAACCCCCCAAAAAAATAATGAAATAACCCCCCAAAGCGTGGGGCCTTATTTCATATGCAAGAAAGTCCCAATTTTGAAAATGAAATTAGCCCCCAACGAAAAGAAATAATGCCCCAAACATAAATTAAATAATTCCCTAATTTTTGAGGGCTTATTTCATATGAAATAAAACCCCAATTTCTGAAATGAAATAAGAGCCCAATACATATATGTAATACAATTAATTATACAGTTTTGCTTTAAAGAATCACGCGATAGATAACATGGTATGATATGCCAAACACAAGCTTCGCCAACTAAGGCTTTTCTGCATGGCCGGCCTTCGGCCGGGCGCAATGACTTTTTCCTCTATGGTATAACAAACACCGGCTTCGCTAACTAAAGCTTCTCTGCATAGCGCCAGGATTTTCTCCTCTATAGTATAAAAATACCGACTCGACCCGGCTACGAAGAGAAGCTTTAGTTAGCGAAGCCGATGTTTGGTATACCATATAGAAGAAAACCATTGCGCCCGGCCGAAGGCCGGTTATGCAGGGCAGCTTTATTTATCGAAACCGGTGTTCTGTATACCAAAGTGGATAAATCCTTGCGCCCAAAAACTTTTTCATTATAAATTTGAAAATGAAATAATCCCCCAAAAACTATATTGGGGCTTTATTTCATAATGATTTTTTGGGGGATAATTTCATATGAAATAATACCCCAATTAAAAAATTGAAATAACACCCCAAACAAAATGAAATAACCCCCAAAAATTGTTTTTGTTGTTCTCTGTACAAACCTTTGGGGGGTTATTTCATTATTTTTTTGGGGGGTTATATTTTGGGGGGTTATTTCATGCCGCCTTTTGTTTCATTTCACACATTTCAATCGAAAACTTTCTCGACGCGAGAGTTACAGAACATGGGCACTGTTTTCTTTTTGATTTTTAAAATAAAATGTATGGCTAACTTTTTTTAAAGCTATAATGCCAGGATCATCCAAATCTGCTTGCTAGGTGCTTTTCTCTAATCCTTAAGCGATTAAGGTGTCGAATGGCCGATCTCTTTTACCCTGTTAAGTCAAGAACTATCTAAACATTAATGTTCCCCTAAAGTGTAACTCATTTTTATTATTTTAGTTTTAAAATTTTTCCTTCTTTCTGTTAGGCCTGGATTCCCAAGGGGGTTGTGGCGATCATCCCAAGGTTATTTCATCTTTTGGTGTTACAATTTCGGGTTAAAAGGCCTGGATCCCCCAGGGGGTTGTGGCGATCATCCCAAGGTTATTTCATCTTTTGTTGTTACAACTTCGGGTCAGCCACAATCAAAAATTGATAAATCTATTGAGCTTGCATCTGACCAGAGATCCTATCTATCTGAAACCATGGTAGTAAGTGACCATTCTGGCTATTGGTTGAGGTTAAGGCCTTCACTAGTATGTTGCAACGTTTTGACTATTGGTTGAGGCCTCCACTATAAGGCTTCTCGCGGGAAATGCTTCCTGTCTTTATGGACTATTATCTTTGCGGATG
Source organism: Pollenia angustigena (assembly GCA_930367215.1). Classification (NCBI taxonomy): domain Eukaryota; kingdom Metazoa; phylum Arthropoda; class Insecta; order Diptera; family Polleniidae; genus Pollenia; species Pollenia angustigena. The sequence goes on from OV884058.1 coordinate 192,455,049, forward strand.
CTTTACTTTTCAGATAGAAAGCGGCTTTTCGTAGAAGTTATTCTTTGGCCAATGAGGAAGTGCTTTTTTCAAATGATGAATTCAAAATTGGGGAGGGGGGTAATAGAAATGTAGCATTTTTAACGAAGATTCTTTCGTGGATCACGTTGTAGTTGTGGTTTAAACCCAAAGTCACATGAAGGAATAGTACTTAAAAGTCCACTAAAGGGAACATTTTTCACCACTTGGCAGAGAGTTCGGCCTATACGTAGGTGCTGTTGATATTCAACTGAAGCTGGTGGCATTTTCCCAAAAGTAGTGGAGATTAATTAACTCCATCTCCTTTACAAAGGGCGAGTGTATAATTTTGCCAGATTATACACTGAAATTTCTCCATGGGTGTGATGATGTCTCTCACACTCGGTGCCCGTTGGTAAACGCATAGTTTGTCACCAATATGAATTGGATCCAACATAAGATTAGACCAATCCGCTGGTGCTCGTCTATATCCTTTTCACCACTGTTAGGCCTACAAAAGGCAGTAATTTATCGGAGTTATAAATGGTTATTCATCTGAGATATATTCGGTACCCCACCAAATTGATCTCGGGATTATTTTGGTTCTCTACCAGATAAAATGTTCAAAAGTAGGGTAAAAAACGATTGCGAATGGTAAATGTTGAAAACCGTAAAACTGTAACTCGGTACAGTTATACGAAGCGCAGCCAACCAAAGACAGCCAGATTGCACTTAAATAATGAAGAACCTCCGTTCACTTTCTTCAATTCCTTGAATGTACTTTATTTTTTTTAGCATAAAATGTAAATAAAATTGAAATGGTAAAACATTTCTGCAAACATTTTTAAAAAATATCATGTTGTTTTCACGTTGAAATAAGCTTTTCTAAATAATTTAAGTCGAAGCTCGCACGTTGACATCGTTGGAACGTATTCAGGATTTCAGCTGCTTCATTTTGTTGCATGTAAAGCAATGGGAACGATTATAGTTAGCAGTAAGATGTAACTTAACGGTTACGCCTAAATGTGTAGGAAATCAGGGTTTGAAAAACTGCGGTCGAAAACAAAAAATGTCGAACAAAAACCGAAAATTTGTGTAAAACTTTTCACTTTTTGAGTGGTTTTGAAAGCGACTGTTTTTATTCAATTAATCAGAAGTAAAAGCAACATTTTTTTTTGTCCAATGACAAATTGCAGTTTTTCTACTTTTGCCGCAGTTTTTTGAACGCTGTAGGAAATAGTTTTCTCTTACTTTTTTACTGTACGGTTGCATTACCGTCATACTCTCAGCTAATTGCGGCTAAAGGTTAGGTAAACAATCGATACATTTCAGCTGCACTGTTTATCGAAATGAAAAAGTAAAAAAAAATTTCCTCAAATTATGCTTTCTCGGCACCAAATTCGACATTTTCGAAGAAAAAAAAAATCATTATTGTTTATAATTTTTCGTTTAATGACAGATGTTTGCCGTTCATTTGCCTTTAAGATTATTAAAAACACAAAGCACTTGAAAAAGAAAGGTTATCTGTTGTGAATCCCATTAATTTAATAGATCTCATCACATTTTTAAAAGAAATAATAGACCATAACTTAAACTCTTAGGCTGGGTTTTTGAAATCTCAAACCTGGTTTAGTTAATCTGAAAACCGATTTGTGCTGCCTTTAACGATTTTGTATACAAAATTTTGACATTTCGCCGACAAAATCCGAGTTTCATACTACGTTAAACTAAGTTCAAACTTAAACCACACCTCGAAAACCCGGCCTTAATAAAAGGAAAATTTATTATACTTAGTTTTGTCCAATTCCAATCGACTTGGCTTAAGATCAGTGAAGGGCACTTATGCAAATCCTATGTACGCGTGCATAGGAATTAGAATGCTGCTTGTGTGACGTACACTATAAACTTCTTCGTGTGGTCTGTGACAATATACGTTCGGCTGTTGCTTTGTTGTTATTTCGTCAAAATTATTTTAATCAGTTCCCTGCAGATAACGAGACTAGTCCATACATGCATGTAAAGAGAAGTCCATAAAGGAGTAGGAGTACTCCAAAACTACTCCAAACATTTGGGTAAAAGGTGGTCCATTTAACATTACGATATCCTAGGAGGGGACCATATAACCCACCGAAGTAGTCCTTAAATTACTCCATGGAGTACTAAAGTGGGTTAGTCTTAAAATTACTCCATGTTACTACAGTGTGGAGTAGATTTAAGGGGTAGTTTAAGCATTTTTCTTTTTAATTTTTTACTAATCGCCTTTTATGGTGTGTACTGCAGTCTATTATTGCTATTATTAAATATATTTACTTGGTATTTTTAATTTTTTTACCTTTTTTCCACAAATTTCACAAACTTTCACTTTTAAATAATAAACACCATCAGGGATACCAATGTGTAATACTGTAAACTATAGAAAAGTATACATCATGCAGTTGTTGGCAGCACTGCATGTTAATTTCTTATAACATGGTCCATACTACAGTACATTGGACCATGTTGTAAGTCCCCTGCAAATAATATTGGACCACCTGATCCATTTTGATAAAATGGACTACTCCATGGACTGGTCCGATGTAATGCAAGCATGGACCAAGCCATTGTTAAAAAGTGATTGTAGTGAGACGACATGTCTTCGTTTTGTAACGACATGCTTTCGTTTTTAAACGACTTCAAGAGTAATCCTCTTGAGTATACCATGGAGTAGTTTGAAAACTACTCCTTAGTAGTCCAAAGGTGGGTTATATGGTCCTGCCCTAGTACATCGTAATGTTAAATAGACCATGTTTGTTCCATACGTTTGGGTTACTTTTGGACAAGCCCTAGTCCCTTGTGGGCTACTATTTACACGCGTGTTTGGAATGGTCCTATTATCTGCAGGGTAGTCCATTTAAGCCACAATGGACCACGTCCTCCAATATTATCTGTAGCACTTGTTGATGAGCGTTATTCGTTTTCTGCTGCTTCCCACACAAGCATAAATGTGATAGTATGCATGTTGCCCTTCACAGCTTTAGATTCTTGAAATTAAATTTTCGGTTTTGTTTTGACGCTACGGAATTAGTATCACTTTCGATAGGTATTTATCCCTGTGACAGGACTGTTTATTGTAACTTTTCTTTTCAATTCATAAATTTTAGCAAACACTTGCTTTTTAATGAAGCTGTTAGGAACTAATGAAAAGTGCTGTACATCACTCTTGTGTTTAGACATTACCACCGTTATCATCTAAATGTTTGTTCAATTATTGACGTCTAAACCAGAGGTGGGCAATCCACATACATAATACGATATTTACGATTGTATGCGAAAAGCAGCACAAGATTTGATTTGGAGAAATAATTACTAAGTAACAACGGAGCGAAAACATGTTGGTTGATAGATTTGTGATTTTAATTAGCAACCGAGTAAGAGCAGTAGGAGAATTTTTGCAGTATACGTGAGTGAACGTCGCTAGTGCAAGCAAAATTTTATTATCTAAGTGCTTGTGCCGAGCAATTGAGAATGTGTTCATCACTAATCCAAATTAACAACTTATTCGTAACAGCCCACTATTTTTGTAGTCGTAAAAACTAATGAAATTGAACGCTTCAGTTAGTATTTTGAAAGTATTAAATGTATTAAAGATATAAATGTATGTACATATAACAAATAAGAACTCACAAGGTATCCAATAGCACCATGGAAACAAAATTGATTTAAGAACAGACAACAGCAACAACAACAAAGACAGTAGCTACTATGGCATATGACTTAAGCTTAAGGAAAGGCAGAAGTTCCTAAACTTTCTTAAAAATAGAGTTCTTTAAAAAGTCCATAGACTAGATTTTTATTATGACTTTTTTTGCTTTGGTGAACAGGCATGATTAAATTTTTTTAAAGACGAATAATGTAAAACGGGTTGTCTAACTCCTGCATTTCTAAATCTTTTGCTTGCAAATGTCCAAAGTCATGCCTCATGCTCCAAGAAAAAAAAGTATCAAATTTTTTTTTAAAAACATTTCTTAAATAATGATTTTGTTAAAAGTTCTCCCTTTTAAGAAACGCTGCACGCACAATATTCCACATAACATGATTTTGTGGTCTGGTTGCTCTTAAATGTTTTTCTTTGCGTTTTTTTTTTGGTTCTGTTCTGGTTTTTTATGCGAAAAAAAAAAAATATTTTGTCTGACTCAGCACACCTGAGAAATCAATCAATTGATTTAGTCATCTGTAAACAGCGTTGATAAAACTGAAATGAAAAAAAAAAATCGCATAAACCGCCTTTTCGTAACCCCCACATTTTAGCTGCTTTCTACCTCATGCAACATTTTGTATCATAAAATTTTATGAAATGACAAGAACACATTTTTTCCATCAGTTTTTTCTCTACTGGAGTTTTTCCTGTTTTTTTTTCTTTGGCAACAATCAAATAAAAATTAATGTTTTGTGGAGACAATGTTCAAAGAAAGTGTAAAAAAGTTTTTTTAAAATTTCATTAGTTTTTTTTCGATGTAATACTTTTTTTATAACTTAAAATTTTTCCAACTAATGACTAAAAAATATTGTCAATTGTGGTTGAGGTGCATAAAAAAGGTGGAAATAATTGAATTAAGGAAAAATTCCTTTAAAATTTTTTAAGCAAAGACATTTTATACGGTTTTTAAAACTTAGCCTACAATAATTTGGTCTGAAATTTCCAAAAATATTATGAAAACGGTGTTAAGTTTACCTTTTGCTATACGCGTTTAAATATTATCAGATACGAATTCATGGCGAAATTTAGACAAAAAAAAGAAAAAAAAAAGTTAATTCCATCCAATTTACTTAAATATGACGTTTAGACTAAAGTATGAGTATTTTATAAATTTTTTACTTTATAAAACCTCAAAAAAATCACCCTAGACCAATGAATGCTATGTTCAGTAAAGAGTTCTTTATTTAAAAATCACAACAAATTTCACTCAATGCCGTCTATAAATGAACTACAGGCTCTAAATAAACTAAAGCTTCGTGCAGACGGTGGTCAGATCTTAAAATGTTATGATTTTTCTGACAACGGTGCCATTGTCAGATGCATTCATTGTACACATCTGCTAAATGAAACTGAGCTTACAATGTACCCACAGTGGCAAGACGTTTTTAGGCGATTTTAATGACAACATTGTAAGATCTGACCACCGCACAGTGGCGCCATTTGAGTTTTTTCGTTGCAAAAATCATATCTTTTGAACCGAATAAGGTAATTGAACAGTTTAAACAGCATATGATAGATAACTGTTCAGCCTATGAAATGTGCATTTGAAAAGGGTGCTACGCTGTGTAGGGGCCTACTTATGGGTTATCAAAGTTAAAATTAGTAGAAAAATCAATTTTATGGTACCTAAAAAAAAATTATTTTTACATTTTTAGATTGTTTTTATTTTTTTTTTCTTTAGGGTTCTAAATTATTACCCAACAAATTAAAAAAAAAAATTTTTTTTTTTTAAATTTATTTTTTCAATTTTCTGTATTTTCGGTATATGGGTAATTCCATGTCACACATATATTCGCGTAACTCAAAAATGGTTTAGTTTATTGAAATAACTAAAAAAACCGAAATTCGGCAATAAATAATAAAGTGGGGTTGGTCATACATTTGACCCATCTAGGAGCATCCTACGCGCTGTAGGGGCCAAATTAAAGAATTTTATTAAACCGCAATATTAGTATGGCAACCATGTCTTTTTAACCTTTTTTACCTCTAGAAGCCAAACGGGCACGTACGGGCAGATAAAATTTTTGAATTATGTAAAGAAATAATCAAAGAACAGATTTTGCAAATATGGCAAATATAGAAAAATATAGATTTTTGTTATTTTCCGTCAAAGTTGAAAAATAGTGAAAAAACGGATAGTTTTTAAATAGTGATTTACCAGGAGAAACACAAAGCAAACAGTTCATTTTTTTTTTATCATTACACATTTAATAAATGCATCAATCAATACAAACAAAAAATAAGGCGATTCGTTACCTATTTTTCGTGATATTACACCTGAAATCGCAACAAATTTACTAAAAATTGTGTGTTTTTTTGAAAACCGAAAGTCGGTCAACTTTGAACGGCTATATCTTCTAAACTAAAAATGTGATATTATTAAGAGTGGCAGATTTGAAATCGTTGAAAAGTTTCCTATAACATGAGTTTATTCAAAACTTCGTCGGTGCTCATGAAAATTTTGATTTTTGCAACCTCGTTTGCTCTACGGGCGCTACTGTGCACCGTCTATACGAAGCTTAAGTAAAAATATCACTGTCGTACGGAAACGTAAGCCGTGGCAAATCACGACGACTTAGGTGTCGTGCGAAAATATGCATTTTATACTAAAATATGCATTTCATAGTCAAATATGCATTTAATGCGAAAAAATGCATTTTATACAAAAATATGCATTTAATACAAAAATATGCATTTAATGCGACAATATGCATTTTATTCTTAAATAAGCATTTCATAGTCAAATATGCATTTAAAGCGAAAATATGCATTTAATACAAAAATATGCATTTAATGCAAAAATATGCTTTTTATTCTAAAATATACATTTCATAGTAAAATATGCATTTTATACAAAAATATGCTTTATGCGAAAATATGCTTTTTATACTAAAATATGCTTTTCATAGTCAAATATGCATTTTATGCGAAAATATGAATTTTATACAATAATATGCATTTTATACTAAAATATGCATTTAATACAAAAATATGCATTTGATGCAAAAATATGCTTTTTATTCTAAAATATGCATTTCATAGTAAAATAGGCATTTTATACAAAAATATGCTTTTTTTTGCGAAAATATGCATTTTATACTAAAATATGCATTTCATAGTCAAATATGCATTTAAAGCAAAAATATGTATTTTATACTATAATATGCATTTTATACTAAAATATGCATTTAATGCGAAAATATGCATTAATTGCAAAAATATATATTTTATTCTTAAATATGCATTTCATAGTAAAATATGCGTTTTATGCAAAAATATGGTTTTATGCGAAAATATGCATTTAATACCAAAATATGTCTAATACTTAAATAAACATTTAAAACTTAAATTAGCGTTTTATACTGTTATATGCGTGTTATACCAATATATAAATTGTATACTAAAATCTGTATTTAATACTAAAATTTTTAATAAAATTTAATATGCGTTATTGACCAAAATATGCATTTTATACCAAAATATGGATTCTTCACTTTAATATACGACTTATACGAGCGTTTTATCATAAAATATACATTTTATTTTATACTGTGCATATTATAATTTGCATTTTATGCTCAAACATGCATTTTATACTTAAACATAATTTCTAGAATTGACATTATGACAAAAACATGCATTTGGAAAAAATTTCAAACTTTATTATACCAGAAGCTTTTGGGGTTGACTTTAAGCCAAAGACAACAATCTTGTCTTTAAACCAAAGTGAAGTTTTTTGCCGAACCAATTTTTTAAATATTAATGCCATAATAAGTATTTAAAATTCTTTCTGTTCTAGTAACCTTTGCCTTTGTAATTATAACCATAAATTTCATATTTCCCCAAAGTTTTTGTTATCTTGGCTCAGTGTGCATAATTTGTGTTGTCTATTGAACGCAGAGCTAAAGAAAATCTTTAGGTTTTTAAAATAAGAGGGCGACGAAATATTTTAAACAAAATTTTTCAAATTTTTATAGATTTTTTAGACAAAAGTAAACAACAACATTTACTGCATAATGATTAAGAAAATTAAAAATAAATAATATAAAACCAAGTGTTAATTAGACTTTATTTTCCTTATTTTTTCGCTCAATATGATTAATGGCCTTAATTAAAAATTAAGATTAAAAAAAAAAAACAAAATCATATTAACCTTGAGGTAAAAGTTAAAAAAAAAAAATTTTTTTATTACAAAAAATTTTCAAAATGTTATTAAATTTAAAATTATTTTTTAATTTAACAACAATTTTATTACTTGTTGCTTGAAATAAACAACATAAATAATTTTTTGTTCTATTGAGGACTGGCTGACTACCTAAAACAAAAATGTACAAAAAATCTTTCTAAAAATGGGAGACAAATAAATAATTTTTTGTTATTTTATTAAAATCCATTTTCAACATTCTGAAATTGATGGACTTAAGTTTTGCACCAAATAAAAAAAAGCTTTAAGGGAGCTAAAAAGAGGAGAAGGAACCAATATTTTAGGTTGTTTTTTATTCTCATAAATTTTTTTCAAATGTTTTTATTAGTTGAGTTGTTTTTTTTATTGCCATTTTGTCAAAGTCGTCGCTTCAGAAGGTCACCTCCACTTCGGTGACCATAAAATTATTAAGTTTGCTCAATTGTTTTACATTTAAAAATTTTAGACTGAAATAGGATTTTTAAACAGAAATGCGAATGCCCGCACGTAGGCTTGTTAACGTGACTATCAGTGTGAAGGTTGCTTGTTTGATTGCTACAATGGGCTGATGGTCAACGTTACTATCAGTGTTGCCAATTTAGCCATTAAAAAATGAATTAAGCCATTAGCCATTTTTCAACTTATTTAGCCATAAAATTTTTTTGCCTTTTTTCTTTTAAAATAATAATTTTCAATTTCTTATAAAAATGTATTAAACTAAAATAAACATTTTTAACAATTCATACTCATTTCATTTAAATCACAACTTTTACAAATGTTGGAAATCGCTATAAACTATGATGATGAAACATCTTTTAAAATAAAGGAACAGTATTTCACGATTAAATTTACAAAATGGATCAACACAAACATCGGTGTTTCTTCCTGGTTGCAAGTAATTCAATAAAGAGATGCGGCGGCAAAAAATTTTTTTTTACAAATTTCAGAATGGACTATAAAGTTGCTCTCAGTTGCATGGTCTAATGATGAAGTAGAGAGGGTATTTACCCAAGTGAACATCGTTTAAAGTAATTTGAGAAAAAGGATACATAAAGCAACCGTTAATTCGATTTTATCAATAAAATATTTATACCAGCACCACAATAGTGGAGAGGGTACGATGCGTTTGTGCTGATGTTTGTAACACCTTAAAATAATGGTCCCAAACCCACATTTACGTATACCGATTGACTTTCTGAATCGAATTAACGATGTTTGTCCTGCTGGTTGGCTGGCTGTTTTGGAGATTATTTGATAAAATTTGGTACATAGGTTCTAATGTGATGTTGACCGACTATACTAACTGTCGTTATTATGATTTACCTTCAAATTATTGAAAACTAATAGGCCCGAGTGATTCCTATGAGATGAACAATAACGACATCGAGTTTATCATTGATTTAATATTTAAAATAACTATCAAAATATCAATATACGCTTATTTTTATTTCACAAATTGATCTTAACTTACAATTTCATTGTAAACCACTTAAAATGAATTATTTCTGTTTTGTTATTGAATTTTATTGTGTTTTTATTTAAAAAAGCTTTTAGCCATTTTTTTTTGCCAATTTTTTAGCCATTTTTGGTCACCAAGTTTTGGCAACACTGGTTACTATTGCTCGGTAAACGAAGTTAAAATATATTTTGTAATGGTATTTGTAACTTTTGATAAATAAATAAATAAGACTGAAATATGAAATTTTTAATTAGATATGAATTTTATACTTATAGTTCATTTTAGCCTTAAATGGAGGGCTCAGAGCTAAAGCGAACCAAGTCAAAAATGAAAATTCGATAATATTTTGAGTTTGAGTAAGTGAATTTCCATTAATTTCTGGAGCCATTGACATGGGTTTATTACCTTTACCTTTGGAACGAAAACTTTTTGATCAAGTCCGTTACAGAACTCGATAGAGTTAAACTTTGAAAAGAATTTCACACCAGTTTTGAAATAAATATATGCATTTTACTTTATGATTTGGTTCGGTTCAGCTTTGAACCCTCCAAATATGCTTTGAAGATAAAAGTACGTTCAAGTATGTTCCTTATAGGATAAAAGGAACCGTCTCACAAAACTTCATTATATTCGGAAGGGGTCGTGTCCCACTCTTGTTCGTTTTGAAATGGAATTACCCATATGCATTTAAGACCACAAAAACCATTAAAAAGAAGGTGTCTGTACGAAGTTCGAAGATGTTTGCTAAGTCTAGATTTACACTATGAAAGTTTTCTTACAGAAAGTCTGAGTTAAATGGTGAAAGGGGAAAAGAACATGCTGTTACTCTCTCCTCTCTCATCAATATACTCAGACTTTCGCAAAGAAAACTTTTATAGTGTGAACTCAGAATTATATAGAAAACATTTTGCGCGAAAAATTTAATTGGAATTACATGGGCGGTAAACGGTAGGAGTGGACAAATTGTGTGAAATTGCATTTTTTCCTAATTTAGTCAATAAAATGCTCGGTACCAACATCCTGCCATGGCCGACGAGTTAAGGCTTTCTTGCAATCACTCCAAGTCGGTCAAAAATTAAATAAAGAAGGATTTTATAATTTTAAAAACTGGCAACTGCAACAGAATTGGATTGCTTGGGCGGTTTCTGGGCTTGGGCTGATTTCTATGAAAATCCACTTCTGTTTCTTAATTAAGTTAATATAATTCTCGGTACCAGCTTTGAATTATCTACGACTACTCGTTATAGTTTTTGCACAAAAACATACAAAGCCATCCCATTGTGCGTTAAAGCACGTCCGCCACTGGCTTAAAGACTGGCTCAAATGCGACTTTTCTTAGAAATTAACAGTAGCTTATAGATAAAGCCCTTATGCAAAAAGAATCAAAGTTCACATTAGCTAACCAACACATAAAAACCTATTCACTTTTGGTGGGCGTAATAGTTGGTTCACTAAAGGCGCCCGTACACGACATGTATTTGTCATCTGACATGTCAAATTTTCAAGTCACATGTAATTGTTCATGTCTGTCAAAATTGCTGTTTTACATAAGGTTTATAATATTCGGTCACAAACGTACATGTAATTTGCTTCTGACATTGTCTCTGTTTTTTTTTCGCATTGTTATTGCAGAAACCAAAGTAGTTCTCGGTTTCAAAATAGCTTGCTGCCGCCACGAAAATATTTATTTGCGCCGTAAATAATTTAGCCATCTTAACATTTTTTCTTTTATTTTAAAGATACCAATTCAGAATTTTATTATTAAACGGTTTTTATGTATATATTTACATAAATTCTATTCAATGGTGAGATGAGCATACATATCTTGGTATTGTAAAATATTAACTTCAGCCGGCTAATGATTCCGTCAATAGTTGACGCCGCTGCCAGTTTCTTCCCGGCATAGATTTCTGATGTCAGATGGTTTGTCAGAAGAAAATAGAGCACGCTCTAATTGAAATTTTGTCAGATGACTTTGCGTCTGACTTTTACAGAAGCAAAGTTAAAAAGGTAACACACGACATGTATGTGTTTTGCAGTGGGAAATTTGACATGTCAGATGACAAAAACATGTCGTCTATTTGCTCCTTAATGTGAACTTAAATTTTTTTTTAGAAATTTAAACGAAATATATAAACGCTTGGCGGCTACTAAAAATACCTTAACGTGTCCTGTGGTGTTGAAATGTTTTAAAACAAAAAACAGAATATTATCAAAGTAATTTTTATGCATACAAAATTTTTCATTGATAAGATTTTGTTTGTCGTGCTTGATTTCCAATTTTTATTCTTGATAAAAACACAGACATTTACTGTTGGAGGATAAGCTAGTTTCTATGCGCATTTCACTGGTTGCTTAGGACGGATAATCAGCAAACATTATCCCAAAAAAATTTTAGAAAAACCAACGATATTCGAGTAAAATATTTTGATACAAGTAAAACTGCATAGTGAATGAGAATTACAAACACTCAGAAAGTCTTATTTGGAACGATATCAAAGCTTTAACAAAATACATAGCAACAATAAACAGTGTGTTTATCTTTTCTCGCATATTCCCCACTAATTATTAATTTTAAATTTTGTAATCCCCAAAATTACTTTAATAACACTATGGAACATTTTTGGGATTATTGTCTGGGGGGTGATAAATTCCAAGTCAGGGTGATGGTACTAGGTCAGTATAGTAAAACCCTCAAAGGGTTTGGCGTTCGTATGTGTCAGTTTTTTTTTATGACATTTTAAATTTTTTCCTTATCTTGATGTTTTTTTGTTTAACATAACTCGAGAACCACTTGTCCGATTTTGCTAAAACAAACTCAAAAAAATTTAGAATTACAATTTCTTTAATCCGTTCATATAACGTTTTTCTTTATAATCAACAGTTTTGCCGGTAAAAATAAATTTGTGGAGAATTATAATTGATAAGTGCAAAAAAATGTTCAAGCCTAGATGTATGCAGCAGATTTTATCACAAACCTGCACTGCAATTTTTGTGACTTTTTTTAAGCGATCGGTGAAAATCGTCGGACTTTTGTTTGTTATTTGAAAGAATACACCCACATTCAGTGATGCCAACAGTAGAGGATTTCCCCTTTTCTAGGGATTTTTTTTTCGGAAAATTTCAACCGTAGGGAAAAGAGGACACAATTTTTTATTTTAGGGCATATTTATTTATTTATTTATTTAATCAATGGATATTATCCTTACAGACTAATAACAATATTGACTTAAAATTAATGAATAACAATATGCATTTTAAAATATACTACAAATTTACAGAATATATGTAGTACATAAAAATTTACGAATAAAGAAAAACAATAAGAAAAATCAACAAATTGTGACATAGAATTAAATTGTCTACATAACCTCGAAAAAGGATCAGCAATAGCGTAATTTTCTCTAAAAAAATTTAACAAAAAGCAGACTATAATGACGCGTATTGCGACAAGGTATATTAAATTTAGCAGACTCTACAGAAAATCACAACAAACATTACCATTAATAAGATTAACCATAAAAGAAACATTTAACATTGTACGACGACTTTTGAGCGATGGTAATTTTATTAATGCCAGTCTTCTAGCATAGGAAGGAAAGTTTGTCGAGTAACTCCAATGAAGATCACGTAAACAGAATAATAAAAATTGTTTTTGGACCGATTCAATACGAGAATTGTGAATGTTGTAAAATGGATCCCAAATGATTGACCAATATTCTAAGATTGGTCTAACGAGTGATACGTAAAGTTGCTTCGTTATGTATGGATCGGTGAATTTTTAACCCAGCGCTTAATAAAGCCAATACCGCCTCGAGCTTTATTAACAGTTAATGTAATATGAGAAACAAAGTTTAATTTAGGATCCAGTAAGACTCCAATATCAAGAAACGAATCAACCAACTCCAGTTGATGACCATCAAAAGCATAATTAACAGCAATACAGTTATTTCTATAAAAACGCATGCTTTTGCATTTCACAAGATTCATCTCCATCATATTATGATTACACCATAAAAAGAAGTTATTTAGATTCGATTGAAGATAAAAATTATCCGAAAAAAAATCCCTAGAAAAGGGAAATCCCCTACTGTTGGCATCACTGAATGTGGGTGTATTCTTTCAAATAACAAACAAAAGTCCGACGATTTTCACCGATCGCTTAAAAAAAGTCACAAAAATTGCAGTGCAGGTTTGTGATACAATCTGCTGCATACATCCAGGCTTGAACATTTTTTTGCACTTATCAATTATAATTCTCCACAAATTTATTTTTACCGGCAAAACTGTTGCTTATAAAGAAAAACGTTATATGAACGGATTAAAGAAATTGTAATTCTAAATTTTTTTGATTTTGTTTTAGTAAAATCGGACAAGTGGTTCTCGAGTTATGTTAAACAAAAAAACATCAAGATAAGGAAAAAATTTAAAATGTCATAAAAAAAAACTGACACATACGAACGCCAAACCCTTTGAGGGTTTTACTATACTGACCTAGTACCATCACCCTGACTTGGAATTTCTCACCCCCCAGATTGGCTGTTGTACTGTGTAATAAATATGCAAGTGCACGGCATAAAAAACTGAAATATGCAATTGCATGTTTTTCCTTGTGCGACTAATAAAGGCAGAAACAATATATTTATCCGTTTTAGAGCTTTTTATGAGTTTTGGCATCGATTTGTTAGTGCATATTTTAGCATATTTACCGTTTGCAGCATTTTTTTTTTTTAGCATATTTTGGTTAAAAGAGCCTTTTAGCAGCATTTTTTTTTAGGTTTGTAGCGCATATTTTATCTTTTTAATGCATATTTTGTTACATATTACATTTTTTTTAGCTGCCTACAGTAGTTTTCGCAGCAAACAAAAATTTTTTTTTTCGAAAATCTGTTACTTCAATTTCAATTTCAACATCTACATTTAATTTTTACTCTAAAATTGTAATTAGTGAGAGCTTCTCGCATCGAAAAGTTGTGAAACAAAATATTCCATCGTTTCTCGAAAAGTGAGAAAAAATTGTGTCTGTAACTCATGTCGAAAACTACCGAAAGAGATAACGTCGTTACGTTATAAATGTCATAATATTTTACTCGAAGCCGATGTAACATTGAAGACGTTGAGGACGCCAGTCACACATATCGTTGACGGCGACCAAAATTTCCAAAAATCGAACATTTTTCAACGACGGCGGCGAAAATACAATTGTCGCACAGAGGAGTATTTGGCCTGAAAAGCTGGCCAAAATTATTAAACGTGTTTTTTGAATTAAAAGTTTTAGTTTTTTGATAGTTTTAGGTGTAGTATGATATAAAAAGTCTAGTGGAAGATTTTGAAAAAATACACTGCGCAACAAAAATAACACTGCGCAACAAAGAAATTTTTCTCTACCCTAGAAATAAAAGTATGTGGATTATATGGATTTTGATGCCCTTAATTCAAATCTGTTTTCCGTTTTTCTCTAGTACGTAAGGATTTTCTTTTAAAGGCGTGGCATACTTCACCCCCTAAATAGTTGGGTTGCCTTATATATTTTGCCATAACTGGAAAACGTATTCTCCGATTTTAATAGTAGGAGGATAAGAAGATGCACCGGAAAATTCCGCTTGAACTAACCATACACATTTATTTTATATCTATTACTATTTTGGAGTTATTAAAAATTTAATGGCGAAAAAAAAAATTTACATGCAAAATGCGTCAAATTTTTTGTTTTCAACATGCAATAAAAAAATTTAAGAACCAAAAAGTTTAAATGGTCCATTGTCAGATGCATTAATTTTGCACATCTGCAAATACAAATGAGCTTACAATGTTCACACAGTTGTAAGACATTTTAGCCAATTTTAATGCAATTTAAGCAACGCTGCTTACCAATATTGTAAGACCTGACCATCGTCCGTACGAAGCTTAAGGAATAAAAGTTGGTATAAATCGCAAAACTCAATTAACAAATGTTGATTTTAAAGGTTTAAACTCATTCTTGACAGACTGTATGTACATTATGGCGGGCCGATTTGTATGGATGAAAAAAAAAAAAAATTTAAAATCGTGTAGCAAAAACGTAATCTACATAAAATTCTCCGAAGAAACCATGGGTCTAAAATAAAATCCTAATCCGCGCCTCTCGACTTGAAAATTTTTTACTTGGGTGAAAATTTTTTTTAATGTAAAAAAACTTTTGAGTTGTTAAAAAATATAAAGTCCAAAAGAACTACCTTACTAAACAATTTTATTCAAAAAATTCGATTTCTTTTTGGAAAAAGCTATTTTTTCAAAAAAAAATTTTTATGGGGATGTGTGGGACATTCCCTTAAAACTATTTCGGATAATTAAGAATTTTTGCAATTTATAATTACATATAGGCAGGTATTAATATTGTGAAGTGTTAAAAGTGATGTGAATAACAGTTGAAATCAATAATTCAAAATACATAAAAGTTTATGACGATATAAAGGTATAAGAAAAAGTACCCGATGAGCAAAAATAGACGAAATGTGAAAATTTAAAAAAATCGTCAAAAATAATGGCGCAAACTTGCGCACACTTTTTTTTTGGTTTCTAAAATTAGAGATTCCAAATTTTTAGCTTTTTAACGAATTGTTTCAACATGAATATTCAACATATTTTACATTTTGTTTGCTGTTTTAAATAACTTTTGATCAAACCTTTCAGCGAAAAAAAAATCTTTGTTAAACCTTTATTCGTTTAGCCGCAAAAAAATATCATATAAACATCCAGAAACCGAAAAAAAAACATTTAAATCTCATATAATTTTCTTCATCGCAACTAAAAGTCTTCAAAATTTACAATATAATGTAAAATAATGTTGTCTGTCGAGCTGCGTACTTAGTTCTTAAGATTTCTTAAAATTCAGTTTTGCCTTTTTGGCCAGCTTTTCAGGCCAAATACTCCTCTGTGCGTCGGCTATACCAAATAATGTAAAGTGCGACTTTAATGTTTGTTGTTTCCAAACGAGCTTTGAAAAAATTCGTATATTTTATAAAGATGCTAAAAGCAAAAGAATTAAACAATAAAAAAATGTGCCAAAACAAATTTTTATTATTATTATTCTTTGTATTTTTCATTTTAAATTATTTTTTAGTGCTAAAATTTTTTCGCGCCCCTTTTTTATTCGTGAGTTTATTTGACAGTTCAAAGCGGGAAGTTTTCTCACAAAAATGTTACACACTCTGTAAATTTTTTTTTTTTTTTTCTCATTATTTATTTATTGAATCTTCATATATTAAATATGAACTAACAATAATTAATCAAATCTTAACCTAATACGTTATTTTTTGTCCTGCCAGTGCCAGACAAAAATTTTCTTCATCGCGGGTTCTGTTCACTTTTATAGTGTTTATCGCTCATCTAATTGGATAAGTGCTGCAGTGTCTCTTCTTCTTAAGCGAGTGTGGCCGCTATCATTTAAAATATTTCGTGCTAGTGGGTTCGGGTGCGATTCGAGCCTTTTTAAGTATTTTACTGCATATTTCGTAATCATAGTTTTAACTAATGTAACATTAAGATCCTTGTGAATATTTGAGTTTTTAACATACCAAGGGGCAGCTGTGATTATTCGAAGTAGTTTATTTTGGCGCCTTTGAATTTTTTCGATATTAGAGGCCGAGGCAGTGCCCCATAACTGAATACCATAGCACCAGATTGGCTTTAAGATGGAGTTGTAAAGAAGTAGTTTGCAGTCGAGACTAAGGACAGAGTTTCTTCCAATAAGCCAATGAATTTGGATGGCTTTTAGTTTCATTTGAGTTAATTTTGCCTCTATATGGCTTTTCCACGTTAAACGGCGATCTAGATGAATACCGAGGTATTTTACATGCGAATTTTGAGGTATTATTTGATTATTGATTTTAATAGGGGGGCATGATTCCCGACGCAAGGTGAATGTTATATGTACGCATTTTTGCTCATTGACCTCTATCCTCCATTGCTTTAACCATAGTTCGAGTTGAAATATATGATCCTGTAGGTATCGAGATGCTTCTTGACGGTTTTCGTGCACGCTCAAAAAAGCTGTATCATCAGCAAATGTTGAAGTTTGTGTGTAGTTGTTTGTTGGCATGTCCGAGGTATATATTAAGTATAAAAGTGGGCCCAGGATGCTTCCCTGAGGGACTCCAGCGTCAATTTGCTGAGGAGAGCTTAAATAATCACCTTCTTTAATAATAAATTTTCGACCGACTAAGTAGCTTTCTAACAGCTTGTGTGTGTTTACTGGTAAGTTGAGCTTCAATTTATGTAATAAGCCTTCATGCCAGACTTTATCAAAAGCTTGAGAAACATCGATGAAGAGAGCGGAGCAATATTTTTTTTCTTCAAAGGCTTTTCTTATTGCGTTTACTATACGATGGGTTTGCTCAATTGTGCTGTGTTCTCTTCTAAAGCCGAATTGGTGGTTAGGAATACATCTATTTTCATTTAAAATTGGGGTTAATTTTGACGCTAACAGCTTCTCAAACAGCTTTGATATATTAGAAAGTAAGCTTATAGGCCTATATGACTCAACTTTTGTGTGATCCTTTCCAGGTTTAGGTATCATGGTGACTAAGGAGACCTTCCACTTTTGAGGATAGTATTCAAGGCGTAAAATAGCATTAAAAATTAAAAGAATAATTTTCTTTGCTATGCTGGGTAGCTCCAAAAGCATTTTGTTGCTGATCTTATCAAAACCAGGAGCCTTCTTGGGGTTTAAATCACAAATAGCCTTTTCGATTTCTCTTATCTCAAATCTTAGCGGAACAGCTGCTCTAGCAGCAACAGGTGGTAACTCGACCGCAATATCGTGAGATATATTTGGGGTAAATACGTTTTTTAAATGATTGACATACAGATTTCCTTTTTCAACATCATTTCTTGCCCAACTTCCATTCAAGTTTCTTAATGGTGGTTTAGAGACAACTGGCCTTTTGAGATTTCTAGCTGCGCGCCATAATGAGTAGTTTGATTGTGGGGTTGCATCAAGTTCCTCAAGATATTTTTCCAGAGAAGCCGTTTTCTTAGTCTGCAGTAACTTTCTAAGTCTTTTTGTACACTCTTTAAGTAAGTTCTTAAGTTGAGGGGATCTGTGCAATTGCCAATCTCTTCGAGCCCTCCTTTTTTCAGACAAAAGATGCTCGACATCTGTGGAATATATTTTAATAGTTTTTGTTTTTTTGGGGACAATATTGGAATGTTGAACAGCTAGTTTCAGAAAACTGTCAAAATTGTCAATAGAGCGATCTACATAATCCGGTGTACTGAGCGGAATATTTTCTGTGCAATGGGTACTGAGATATTTTTTATATTTTAACCAATTAATTTGCGTAGCTGTCGACGGAGGTACAATTCTATTGGGGTTCATTATAGTAACAATTGTAGGTGTGTGGTCGGAAGATAAATCTAGGGAGGCTTCAACATGAAAGTGGGTGAAGATAAATACGCCGAGTTAAATATGTTTTATGACGTAAAACGTTACGTTATTAAAAACGTAGCTGAGCTACGCGTAGCTGATAAAAACGTAGCTCAGCTACGCATATTTCAGCTACGCGTAGCTCAGCTACGTTTTTATTTAATTTTTTTCTTAATTTTGAGCGGTGTGTATGGGAGAGATTTTTTAAATTGCGGCCGAACCAAAAAAGATTACGGAACGGGAGGGGCACCAAATTAGAGGTAATCAACTCTACTTTCGTAATCTTTAATCAAAATTTAAGAAATATAAATTTTTCTATTTTTAAAAAATTCTTTAAATTTTGGCTAGTGCATCTGAAAGAGATTTTTTTAAGTTGTGACCGAACAAAAAAAGATTACGGAACGGGAGTGGCACCAAATTAGAGGTAATCAACTCTACTTTCGTAATCTTTAATCAAAATTTAAGAAATATACATTTTTCTATTTTTAAAAAATTCTTTAAATTTCGGCTAGTGCATCTGAAAGAGATTTTTTTAAGTTGTGACCGAACCAAAAAAGATTACGGAACGGGAGGGGCACTAAATTAGAGGTAATCAACTCTACTTTCGTAATCTTTAATCAAAATTTAAGAAATATAAATTTTTCTATTTTTAAAAAATTCTTTAAATTTCGGCTAGTGTATCTGAAAGAGATTTTTTTAAGTTGTGACCGAACCAAAAAAGATTACGGAACGGGAGTAGCACCAAATTAGAGGTAATCAACTCTACTTTCGTAATCTTTAATCAAAATTTAAGAAATATAAATTTTTCTATTTTTAAAAAATTCTTTAAATTTCGGCTAGTGTATCTGAAAGAGATTTTTTTAAGTTGTGACCGAACCAAAAAAGATTACGGAACGGGAGTAGCACCAAATTAGAGGTAATCAACTCTACTTTCGTAATCTTTAATCAAAATTTAAGAAATATAAATTTTTCTATTTTTAAAAAATTCTTTAAATTCCGGCTAGTGTATCTGAAAGAGATTTTTTTAAGTTGTGACCGAACCAAAAAAGATTACGGAACGGGAGGGGCACCAAATTAGAGGTAATCAACTCTACTTTCGTAATCTTTAATCAAAATTTAAGAAATATAAATTTTTCTATTTTTAAAAAATTCTTTAAATTCCGGCTAGTGTATCTGAAAGAGATTTTTTTAAGTTGTGACCGAACCAAAAAAGATTACGGAACGGGAGGGGCACCAAATTAGAGGTAATCAACTCTACTTTCGTAATCTTTAATCAAAATTTAAGAAATATAAATTTTTCTATTTTTAAAAAATTCTTTAAATTCCGGCTAGTGTATCTGAAAGAGATTTTTTTAAGTTGTGACCGAACCAAAAAAGATTACGGAACGGGAGTAGCACCAAATTAGAGGTAATCAACTCTACTTTCGTAATCTTTAATCAAAATTTAAGAAATATAAATTTTTCTATTTTTAAAAAATTCTTTAAATTCCGGCTAGTGTATCTGAAAGAGATTTTTTTAAGTTGTGACCGAACCAAAAAAGATTACGGAACGGGAGGGGCACCAAATTAGAGGTAATCAACTCTACTTTCGTAATCTTTAATCAAAATTTAAGAAATATAAATTTTTCTATTTTTAAAAAATTCTTTAAATTTCGGCTAGTGTATCTGAAAGAGATTTTTTTAAGTTGTGACCGAACCAAAAAAGATTACGGAACGGGAGTAGCACCAAATTAGAGGTAATCCACTCTACTTTCGTAATCTTTAATCAAAATTTAAGAAATATAAATTTTTCTATTTTTAAAAAATTCTTTAAATTTTGGCTAGTGTATACGGGAGATATTTTTTTAAGTTGCGACCGATATATATATACATGCGAGATATCTTTACCCCCTTATTCATAATAATTAACACAGGTAAATAGAAAGTTTATTCAACCGATTTTTGCTAACCACGCATGATATTAATATATTAACACAGTTTTACTTATATTAAAGCTGGGATATATAATAAAACAGAAAGAAAAAAAGTATCTTTTCCTAACGGAAAAAGTATCAAAAAAGTGGCAAGAATCACAAAAAGTACCACATTTGGATGCATTTTGTAAAAGTGGCCAAATAGTATCCATGCAGTCGAAAAAGTGGGAAAATGCCACTTTAGTGGCACCAACGGTAACGTTGTGTGTGTGAAACCAAGGTACATTAACACAAGGTAGACTCATCGGGGAGTGTAGACATGCTGCTCTATAAAAATAAGCGAGTGGAACCGAGTTGTCAAAATTGTTTTCATATAAAACACATGCACACATGTACAAATTTTGGCTCTTGTACACGAAATTTGACGTTTGGGTTCCAACTGGGGTAAACAGCTGACAAACATGTGGGCCAACGAGTTTACCTTGTGTAAATATACCTTGTGTGAAACGGTAGCAAAGTTCTATGGTGAAATGAAATTTGTTTATGGTAGAAAATTTTCATATTTGTGCTGTGTGAAATTGTAACATTTTTGACAACATAACATAACAAACGTTTACCAATAATCATTTCAATTATGTTGGAAATGAGATCGTCACAACTATTTGATGAATTCGTTCTGAGATATTAACAAATTTTACAAAAGGTGTGGGCAAAAAAGCTTATACATATTAAATATTTATATCTTGTATAATTCTTTTTAATTTTTTTTGCCACTGGTCCTGCTTCCATATTTTTTTTTATTTTGTTTAAACAAACTTGATGAAAAAAAATAATTTTGTGGTCGCAAAAATTTCTACACTAATGTCAAAATTAATACTAGCCCCTAGGGCTAGTGAAATTTTATTCACCTCAATAGTGTCAAAATTTTACTTCCATGAGTACTTTGCTACCGTTTCACACACACCCTAAGCATACGAAACCAAAAAACATGCAAATACAACATGCTTTTTGTTTTCACATTCTTTATGTTAAAATTTTCATTCAAAACTAAATAAAATTATTTTAAACGTCGGAAACTCTAGACTAAAATCAACTTTAGTTACATTTTTAAAAAAAAATTTAGTTACATTTTTGTTCTAAAAATGAAAGGAAAATATATGAAATACTTTGGGAAGAAAAAAGAAGTAAAAACGAAATTGTTGCTCTGATTGTGAACAAAGTTTAATACAAATTAAATTTGATATTTAATCCGTTATAATAAATAAAAATAATTTTTAATTCGTCATTTTGCAAACTGACTCGAGCAATCCTGTAAGATCATCGGTAAGTAAGACAACATTAATATTTAATCGGAAATTTCTTTAATTTTATCTGTAAAACAAAAAAAGGTAAAAAATTAAAATTTTTCTGTGCATATTTATTTTTATGCATAAAATAGTTTTTTAAGGTATAAATTAATAAAATAATACTCCATTTCGTAATAAATTTCGATTTTTTTTATTGTTTTATTGGTTATGGTTTTTTGAAAATATTTAATCAATATATTTTTAACCTCTACGTTGAGAAATGTATTGGAAATCGCAAACTGTGCGCCAATTTTTTCACTTCATATTTTCTCCTTATAACCCTGACAGACATAGGATTTGTATACTAAACTTGCATGGTATATGCTAGGGAATGGTAAATGGATTCCAAAATCGATTTTCGATTTTTCGATTGACTTTTTATATATCGGTTTTTGAAATCGATTAATCGAACCTCAAAATAGATTTCAAAATCGTTTAATATTAATTTGCAAACTTTGTGTAAATTTTGAGATGCCATTTAGAGGAACAACAAGTGCATGTACATTTTACAAATTAAAATTGTATTCTTGTATAGTCAATCGGTCCTGTCACACAATTTAATTCCGATCGAAAGTGGAAGAGATTTCGTATCTTGCTTCACATAAAACGAAATCACTTTCGATCGGAATTGATTTCTGTGACAAGTCTGAATGTATGGATAGTATTTCAAAGTATGTATTATGAAAATAGTTCCTGATCCGTGGCGACTGTTTGGCTGTTTTCCTAAACGTATGTTGCATTTTAGTAATACATGGCAACATGTTCTTAAATGCAACCATAAAAATTTTGACAATGCATTTAGTTCCGAAATGCAACTTTGTAGTTGTCACTGCGCAGAGAAAAGCAAATAAGGCAGTTAAAATAATGTAGATGCAAACCATATTCATATACAATACAAAGTAGGTGAAAATTTAAGTACACAATGCATCAACACGGTATTGATACATTATGAACACACGTTTAGGAAAACAGCCATTCTTTGCTAAGTTACTATTCAGTAAGTAATAGAACACAAACGTTTGCACATCATTGATGTCAGAAAGATGCAGAGATATGTCCTTGTAATTTCGTATTTGATACGATAAATTACATACTTTTTGTTTTTTCACTCTGCTTATAACTAGATTTAATTATCGTTCACTCAGTGGTCTGTTTGAATATTAGCGTATTTGTACAGGAATGCCATGGCTTAATTCACCTGTTGTGTTTCTATAATACATATCGATGCCTTACTTTCTCAACCTCGTATCTTAAAAAAATACAACTTTTTAGGAGAAAAAAAAAAACGTTTCATCTTTGTATACTTCGGTGTTTGGGTTAAAGTTAAAATGGAATTATTAAAGAATTGATTACATCTATGTAAATTGTATTGAAATAATAAGTTGTTGCAGTATTAGAACACAAAAATAGCAGTCGTTTGATATGAAAAAGTCAAAACCGTACGATATGTTTAGGACTGTTTTGTTCACTGCCCATTGATGACTTTAATTTCTGAAGAACAAGAGCCCATATCGACCCATTTGCGCGAAATTATCGTATATGCCAATTTTTTTGAAATTGTGTTTTTGATGCAATATTGTTCTACATTCAAAGAAACGTCGCCTGACAAAATATTGTAGGTGAATTTCACTTCGTTGCTCCAAAAATTTAATGTATATTTTCATATTTATATTGCAAGTGATAGGAGAGAAAAGTATAAAAATGCCTCTCCTGTAAAATTTGGTTTTTGTAACATACGATAGTTTCGCGCAAAGGGGTCGATATATTGCAGTTGGAAGTATACCAAGGCTACTAATAGATAAATTCCTCTAATTTGGTGCAACTCTACTTTCGTAATCTTAATACACTAGCCAAAATTTGAAGAATTTTTTAAAAATAGAAAAATTTATATTTCTTAAATTTTAATTAAAGATTACGAAAGTAGAGTTGATTTGGTGCTACTCCCGTTCCGAAATCTTTTTTGGTTCGGTCACAACTTAAAAAAATCTCTTTCAGATACACTAGCCGAAATTTAAAGAATTTTTTAAAAATAGAAAAATTTATATTTCTTAAATTTTGATTAAAGATTACGAAAGTAGAGTTGATTACCTCTAATTTGGTGCTACTCCCGTTCCGTAATCTTTTTTGGTTCGGTCACAACTTAAAAAAATCTCTTTCAGATGCACTAGCCAAAATTTAAAGAATTTTTTAAAAATAGAAAAATTTATATTTCTTAAATTTTGATTAAAGATTACGAAAGTAGAGTTGATTACCTCTAATTTGGTGCTACTCCCGTTCCGTAATCTTTTTTGGTTCGGTCACAACTTAAAAAAATCTCTTTCAGATACACTAGCCGAAATTTAAAGAATTTTTTAAAAATAGAAAAATTTATATTTCTTAAATTTTGATTAAAGATTACGAAAGTAGAGTTGATTACCTCTAATTTGGTGCTACTCCCATTCCGTAATCTTTTTTGGTTCGGTCACAACATAAAAAAATCTCTTTCAGATACACTAGCCAAAATTTAAAGAATTTTTTAAAAACAGAAAAATTTATATTTCTTAAATTTTGATTAAAGATTACGAAAGTAATTTGGTGCTACTCCCGTTCCGTAATCTTTTTTGGTTCGGTCACAACTTAAAAAAATCTCTTTCAGATACACTAGCCGAAATTTAAAGAATTTTTTAAAAATAGAAAAATTTATATTTCTTAAATTTTGATTAAAGATTGCGAAAGTAGAGTTGATTACCTCTAATTTGGTGCTACTCCCGTTCCGTAATCTTTTTTGGTTCGGTCACAACTTAAAAAAATCTCTTTCAGATACACTAGCCGAAATTTAAAGAATTTTTTAAAAGTAGAAAAATTTATATTTCTTAAATTTTGATTAAAGATTACGAAAGTAGGGTTGATTACCTCTAATTTAGTGCCCCTCCCGTTCCGTAATCTTTTTTGGTTCGGCCGCAATTTAAAATATCGCTCCCATACACACCGCTCAAAATTAAGAAAAAAATTAAATAAAAACGTAGCTGAGCTACGCGTAGCTGAAATATGCGTAGCTGAGCTACGTTTTTAATCAGCTACGCGTAGCTCAGCTACGTTTTTAATAACGTAACGTTTTACGTCATAAAACATATTTAACTCGGCGTATTTATCTTCACCCACTTTCAACATGAATCGTTTCTATGGGAATGTTTTTAACCACGCCGAAATCGATGACATCTGGAATTTTTTGATGATCAGTGGGCCAATATGTTGGTTGTCCGCTCGCTACCACATTTAAATCCATTTTAGAAATTGTGTTAAATAAAACACGACCCTTTGGTGTTATAAGTCGCGACCCCCAGAAGGTATGTTTAGCGTTATAATCGCCAGCGGCTAGGAAACACGGTCCTAATGATTTAAAATATTTATAATATTGGTCCTCCGATATTGAAAATCTAGGCGGGGAGTATAACGATGAAATTACTAGGTTTCTATTTAATTCCTCAACGCAAATGTTCGTTGCTTGGAGATAATCTTCACGATGATCACACATTAGGTAGTGTTTCACTCGGGTTTTTATTAAAATGGCAGAACCTCCACAAGCTCTATCTCGAGGGTCCTTGGTATCATATAGTATATAACCATTTATTTTAAACGTATTTCTTGAGGTCAAATGAGTTTCAGAAATCATCATGACATCAATTTGTTTATTTTTAAGAAAGTATTCTAATTCATTTTTATGTTGGCGGATGCCGTTTGCGTTCCAAAAACAAATTTTTAAACAGTTCATGGTTTGTTAAGTACAGCTTGCAATAATATCGATTGCATTCTAAGCATTTCCTGCATCATATTACCCATTGTGTTCGTAAAATTATTTACCGTTTGCACTAATGTTTCCATGGTTTTTTCTAAGCGACTTAAATTAGAAACCGGAGTTTCATCATTACTTGGCGTAGCACCTTGCATTGGCTGATGGTTTGATTTTAGGACGTTAGCGTAAGAGGTTCTGTTATTACTAGGCTGGGGGGCTTGAATTGCATTTGTGTTTACTTGATTTGCAACCTGCATTTGAGGGGTATTTGTTTTTGGTCCAACCGTCTGCTTGACGATATTTTATACAGGGCATCCTCTATAATTGGCAGTGTGATTACCGCCACAGTTGCTACATTTTTTTACGTTGGGGTCGGTTTTAGACTTATCGCAAGAAACTGTACCGTGTAGTTCACCACATACTACGCAGACAGGGGGTAAATAGCAGTATGCCTTAGTATGACCGTACTCTTGACAGTTTAAACATTGAACGTCCCGTTTCTTTTGTGCGGCTCTTCTATAGTTATTCTTCTGTAGAGAATATATTTTAAATTGTAAATAGGATGTGTTTCGTTTTTTTTAAGTTTTACGTCGCCGGGTTCAAACTCAACTCGAAAGAGTGGTTGGGGAATTTTTTCTCTATTTTTAATATTTACTACATGCTTTACCTTGAAGCCTTTTTCTTCTAAGAATGTTTTAACCTCTTCTGGGTCTACGCATGAGGAATGCCCTTGATTACTACCTGAAGACCTTTACTGCTCTTCAGTTGATAAGTATAAAAGTTTTTATTCAGAGTCTCAAATACTGTAATTACCTTTCGAAAATCATCCTCGTGATTCACCTGTATTTTAGTCTCGTTAATGATACCGCGCTTTATTGCAGCTACATAAAAGGAATTTTCACCTATCACCGAAATTAAACTTTTTATTAACTCATTAGAGTTTTGCTCTCTAAGGTATATCGGGGGTGGCTTAGACGATTTAATGACGTTTGGTGCTTCAGAGGATTCATCCTCCAGAATCGCAAAACGATTTTGTGTATTTATTTTATCAAAAGATGGTACTTTTGAGGCCGAAGCAACTGCTGCAGAGGTAGGGCTGCGTCCCCGTTTAAGCACTGTTATGTACCTGTCCATACCAACTTGTATTGTAGGCTTTTGGCAGCTTTTTACAGGGGGGTTTTCCATTGCATTTGTGTTTAAGTTCATGGTTTCATTTCCCACTAAATTTGTTTTTGACGTCACGGCAATACTTGCTGGCCTGGCAATACTTGTCACCAAATCTAGTTGTAGTTTTTTTAATGAGTCACTATCCACTGTTTTTGTAAACACCGAGGGTGATAGGGAACGTGTTCTAGTAATTGGCTTAGCCGTTAAATAGTTTATATTATTTTGTTTAGTTTTATTTATTTCCGCATTATTTTCGTTTGATTGAACTAAAACGTAAACGTTTCTTTCATTTTGTCTTAGTGTTGTTTCACTGTTCGTACTCATGCAAAGAGTTGTTTTTGTTTTTCACCGTTTTGCTTTGCTTTAATATTTTTATTATTTATTGTATTTTACAACAACAAAAAAAAAAAACAAGAAATTTTAATGTTTTTGTTCAGAATATGTATACACATGTATGAACATTCATACATACGTATTTATTTTTACTGTTTTATTTTATTTAATTTAATCGTTTTAAATTGTTCACTATTATGTTAAATAATTTAAATAACAAAATACGTATATTATTTTTTTTAAGCGTCCATTCGCTGCTTATATTACAAAATCAAATGTGATTAATTAATAGTTCAAATCGTATGCGGGGCTAAAATACACGTCTGTATCACAACAAAGCACAAACCGAAGCGGGAAGTTTTCTCACAAAAATGTTACACACTCTGTAAATTGGCGAGCAATTTTCTTACGTGACAGCTAGTACTCACCACAAAAAGTTACAGACACAGTTTAGTGAGAAAAACAGCTTTTTGTTTCGATATATGGCATTTTTGTTTCATTTCACTCATTTCAATCGAAAAGTTTGTCGACGCGAGAGTTATAGAACATGGGCACAGGTTGTCATTAAGGATAAATGTTATGCGATTTGTATCTAGATCAATCTTTTAGTATTCCGATCGACTCAGAATCACTTTTGAAAGTGATCTAACGATGTCTATCCATCCGCCTGGCTGCTTGTCTGTCCCTGTTGGCCTTGTGCGCAGAGTACAAGTTCCAATTTTGTAGTGATTTCAACAAATCACATCCAAATTATACTCCTTGTGTCCGCAAGCTATCTAATTACGATGGTATTTAAATTAAATTTGTGCCAAAAATATTTTACTTCAAATTAAAATTTTTTTCGAATTTGCTCAAAGCTCCCATCCTTAAAATAGCTTTAAATTCCTTTTAAATGTTAACATTTGGTTACAATTTTTTAGCGACCGTACCTAAAATACCTTTAAGATAAAAACCCATATGAATTTTAACCTTTCTTAGGTTTTTTTTTAGATTTTAAATTGTTGAATATTGTGTCTTCAAATGAGCAATTTTTAAATTTTAGGGCATATTTTTAACAATTTTCAGAGCATATTTTCCAGTTTTTACTGCATATTTAATGCGCATTAAACGTGTTTTTTAGAGCATATTTCTGGTTTCCCTGGTCATAAGAAACACAAACACTTGAACAATTTACAAAATCTCATGAACTTAATATCGGTTGATAAGTATTTTAATAATTAAGAACAATTTTGATTTTTAGTTGAACTGTAAATTTTTGATTTTATTTAATTAGGCTTGAGTTCATCAAATTTCATTTTCATTAAATTATTTTCACTGAGGAAAGGAATTTTACAACTTGGAATTTTTATTAAAATTTATTGATAATTTTTCTTGGCTAAGCTGGGATTTGAACCCGGGTTGTTCTTTACATGTTTCAAGAATCACCACATTCTATCTTCAGAAGATCTTTGAGCTCTACCCACTGCACTACTGCGGTGCCCGTTAGCCAGCAGTCAAACATCAATCTTTAACCAGTAGTACTGGTGGTTCGAAATTTGCTGTTATTATCACTTAAATTTCAAATTACATGTTGCCTCCTTTCCTCTGTTTTTTGCGTATTCTTTCTGTCAAGACTTTGTCTTGAAAACCTGAATTCATTTGTTTATTATGTTTTTTTTTTGTCCACTTTCGTCGACATTTTATTTGTACAAATTAAAGTACAAATGTAAAATTAGAGCTTGTGCCATAGCTATTTTAAGAACAATTTTGATTTTTAGTTGAACTGTTAATTTTTGATATTATTTAATTAGGCTTGAGTTCATCAAATTTAATTTTCATTAAATTATTTTCACTGAGGAAAGGAATTTTACAACTTGGAATTTTTATTAAAATTTATTGATAATTTTTCTTGGCTGATTTTCATTTTCAAATTAAATTTTATAAATTTTTTTTTTTTTGCTTATATTGTTCGCCCTGTTGTTCACACTAAATTTATTCAACATTTTGTTATATTTTTTTATTGAATTCAAATAAATATTTTCCCCCATATTCATAAAAAACATTTCAGGCTTATTAAAGGTTTATGAAACGAATTTTCTATGCAAATTTGTTCAATAAAACTTTTATAAATCAAAAATTCTGTGTAAAAAATTTTCAATATGTATTTATTTAGTTGTTTCACATGTTGAATTTGAACATTTTGCTTTTAAAAGTCATATCTAAAATTGTTTTTTAATCTAGTTTTTTAAATTCTTTTGCAATAACCGTAATTTCTTAATAATTTCTATTTTTGTTTATTTGCAGGTGAGTCATAAAGATTTTTAAACTTGGAAAACATACAAAAAATTTGGGTAATTTTTTTTCTCTAAAACTGTTATAAATTTCGTAACTATCGTCAGAAATTTTATTTAACTAAATGATAAGATAAAGATAAACCCCCGTATTTATAAATGATTATTAAATTTAACAAACGTTAATTAAGCCAAATTTTCATACAAAATTTGTTTTGTAAACCTTTATTAAATTTAAAAAAATTTTATAAATACAGCCATTAGACTATTAATAATTTTTAAGTAGCATTAAATTTGATTGATTTACTTTTATGTACAAATAAAAAATGTTTAAACTCAAAAATATTGGGGTGCAAAAAGTGTTCTTATTTAACTTATTTAAAGCGAACTTAAAAACTGGGGGTATACTGCGCATTCAGATTAAAAAAAAAAATAATTTACGAGTTGGAACAATTTGTGCTGCGTATGTACATTAGACCGACTCACATTATATGGACAAAAAAAAAAAAAAGTAAAAGTTGTTCCTCCTTGAAAATTAACTTTGACATGTTTTATGAAGGTTTCCAAAATATTTTGGATCTAGCGATAATCTCCCGTGATCAAAACAGCGTCAAAAAGGGTCCAAAAATGGTATTTTTTTTATGAATAAAAAACTTGGTATTTTTTCCCCCATGAGTGGCCAAATATAATAGATTTTCAGGAATTCTTTGATTCTGCATTAAAACATTTTAAAAATCTCACCACATACTCGAGTTAGCGACATAAAGTTTTTGATGCTTTTCAATTCGATTTCAATGAAAATTTAAATAACTTAACCTTTTTTCGTCCCATTTTCATTTCCAATACGTCGTTAGAAAGGGGATTTTAGCAAAACATTACCCCTTAAATAATGCCTTGTTTACTTTTTTATAACATTCATTGAAACATCACTAAAAACTCATTTAATAACCACAAAAAGCATAATTTTCCCTGGAAAAACGTTTTAGAAATATATTAAGCTACTATTGAATTAACCCGTTCATGCCCAACATTTTTAAGGGGACATTAAAAAAAATTTTAAAAATTCAAGTCCAGTGCCCATGTTCTGTAACTACCCGTCTCCACCATCCATCAACTTGGTAAGAACATCATGTCGCACATGAATTCTACTCGTGTAGACTGTTCATGTTCATCTTTCGTCCATGTGCTGCCATCGTTGCCTAAACATTCGTCTTAGCATCCATGTGCGCCATGATGTTGGCCATACAATGTATTTTCTGTATACAACCAAACGCACAACAACAAAAATTGTGGTCAATCAGAACATGAACATCAACACGTATTCCCCACATACAAGAACATGAACAAATTAATACCGCTACTCTGCCGGCGTTATGGTCATGTCATGTTCTAATCGAAAGCGCGTGGAGACGTGGGGTAACTTTCGCGTCAAGAAAGTTTTCGATTGAAATGTGTGAAATGAAATAAAAATGCCATAAATTGAAACAAACAGCTGTTTTTCACGCTTAACTGTGTCTGTAACTTTTTTGGCGAGTACAAGCTGTCACGTAAGGAAATTACTCGCCAATTTACAGAAAAAGTGTGTCTGTTCCCGCTTTGAACTGTCAAATAAACTCACGAATAAAAATGGGGCGAGAAAAAGTGTTAACACTACAAAACAATTAAAAATGCAAAGAATAATAATAATAATATTTTGTTCTTGGCATATTTTTCATTGTTTTATTATTTTGCTTTTAAAATGTTAATAAAATATACGAATGTCTTCAAAGCTCGTTTGGAAACAACAAACATTAAAGTCGCTCTTTACACAATTTGGTGCAGCCGACGTTTGTATTTTCGCCGCCGTCGTTGAACAATGTTAAATTTTGGTCGCCGTCAACGATATGTGTTACTGGCGTTCTGAACGTCTGCAATATCACATCGGCTTCGAATGCAATATTTTGACATTTATAACGTAACGACGTAATCTCTTTTGATAGTTTTCGACATGAGTTACAGACACACATTTTTCTCACTTTTCGAGCAACGATGGAATATTTTGTTTCACATCTTTTCGATGCAAAAAGTTCTCACTAAAGTTACAGAACATGGGTACAGTTTTATACTAAAAAAAAAATTATGTCATTGCTATGAAGGCAAATTCTAACGAAGTCAAATCGCACGGGCTCGGTGGCCAGTCAACATCACCGCTGGTTAACAATATCCAATGCGGTATGTGCTATGTGGCACGAAGTAACGGCCTCTCGAAACTCAAAGTCTTTGGTGTCCATACCGGAGAACGGCTTTGTGTGATTGCAAAAAATTCATACTTATGCCGGGTTTTTGAGATCGGATTTAGTTTAAACTTAGTTTAACGTAGTCTGGGACTCGGATTTTTCCATCGAAATGTGATTTTTTTTAATATTTAATATTTATTAAACCTAGTTTAACTGGGATCTCAAAAACCCAGCCTTAATCAACACAATAACATGCATTATTTTGCGTTAATACAATCAAACCTGTTCAGCCACACACAACCGCTGTTGGTTTTAAATCAGTCAAATAATGCGCAACTTGTTAGTTGCCTCTGTGATTTTAATTGTCGTTAAGCGTCGTGTGTAAATTTAGATGTTTGTACATTCGGTTCGCCAAAAAACCACAACTGCCTCTAATTTTACCAATAAATCCCTTGTTGTTGTTTTTTAATTTTTTAATGTATTTCTGGAGGACGCGAAGAGACAAAGGTTCCAAATTAAATACACGCATCTAGGTTATCAATACACAACATTCGACAAAATGTGGGCGGGATACAAGTAGTGGGCATGACAATTCCCATACAAAGACATTATAGATTTCTGTGTGTATTGAAGAGGGCAAGAGCCAAAGCTTCCAATTTATCAACACACAACATCTGGTATTGTACAAGTGGACGTTGCACAAAACAGATTTATTTATGTATATCTTAATTACGGCATTGGATGATATTAAATCTCATTTGGATTGATATATCGTCCCGAATTTCACAATTTTGTTTCTTGACATACCCGTTCGTCCAAAAATGGGTCTCATCGCGGCAGATGAGTTTTCGATTAAAATAAGGGCCAGCTTGAAATTTTATCATTTGTACTTCTTGTTGGACGCTATATCCGTTCATGATATTTATGCAGAAACGGACTGAATTAATTACAGCCAATGCGACAAAAGTAGCTTTTGCAATATGACTACAATTAACTGTCAAATTTCGGATGCTTCTATTATATACATATATATTCCCCTCGTTCCTATAATTATGGGTCCATTTGAAAGTGTAATTTCTTGTCTAAAAGTAAACTGTGCCAAATTTCATTATAATATCACTATATGTTACGATTCCAGGCGCAATACACTGTTTTTCAAAGCACAAAATTTGGGCCCATTAGCACAGAATTTGGATATATATTTTTTGGCCAAATACAACTTAATTGGATCATATTTTATTTAAAGGGTATTAAACTGTTTTTCGTGAGTGGGGTTTTTATGGGGTTTCTAAGTCTTTTTTTAATAGGCGGTTTTAACTTCGCATTAGATGATGGAATGACATTACTTATTATATGTACCTCAATTCACTATTTGTAGTGGTTTAGTGTATAATTTCAAAAATGTTGCTCAGTTTAAAGTATTTAAAATGTTAATTCTACCATCCAAAGTAGGCTTTTTCTAAAGCGTATTTAGGCGAGCCGCTTCGGTTATGAATTATTTTCCATAAGTGTCATTATTTTTCCCTTTAAGCTCTTTATAGGCCTGACAACTTTCTTCGAAGCAGGGCTGCCAGGTAAATTTTTCCCTGTCCCCAAAAAATAAAAATAAAATCCCCAAAAATCCCCAAATTAAAAAACAAGAACTAAAAAGCTAAGAATTGGTTTTCTGCCCAATTTAATTTTTTTTTTTAAATAATAATAAAAATTATCAAAGTTATTTTTGGGAATACAAAATTTTAATTTAAAAGACTTTGTTTTTCGTGCTTAATTCCCAATTTTTATTCTTGATAAAAACACTGAAATTTATTGTTGATGGGATAAGCTATTCCTATGAGCATTTCACTGGTTGCTTAGGCCAGATCGTCAGGAAACTTCATCCAAAGATTTTAGAAAAACTAAAGATATTAAACCAAATAAAACTGTTAAGCGTTTAAGAATTAAATGCAACAGTTCTACTTGTAATAATATCAAAGTTTAAACAAAAACATCAAATATAGAGAGTGAGTTTATCTCTTCTTACATTCCCCACTACAATTGGTTGAAATTCTTCCAACATTAATTGTAGTTTAAGTAGGTTAAGAAAAAACAAAAAAAAAAAAAAAAAACAAAAACAACCTGCTTTAAATAATAGAGTGTTGCCAGTTTTAGTTTTTTTAGCCGTGCACTTGCCTGTGTATTATTAAAAAACTTAACTAAAACTGGCATCACTTTATTATTTAAAGCAGGTTGTTTTTGTTTTTTCTTAACACAACACAAGTAGAGTAAGATACAAATTTTGCTACTTTTTTTGATATTTTAATCCCTAACAAATCCCCTTAATTTTTTTTTTTAATTCCAAAAAATCCCCAAATGACTTTCTTTGTCCTTTTTGCTCGCATGAAATCCGCAGCTTTGAGTATAAATCCCCCAGTCTGGCAGCCCTGCTTCGAAGGTCTCTTAATCTTATACAATCTTTGTCTACTCCAGAAGGACTTTCTATTTCTAACATACCATGTAATTTATGTTCTAGGCAATTAATTGCTCATAAAATGTTTAAATTATATCTTTTACCTCTGTTTCAATTTTAAATTGCCTTTAAAAATCTAGAATATTTAAAAAGCTTTTTTACTTTCAAAAATATTTGCGCTTATTTATTTATATGTGATTTTATTTTATAATTATAAAAATTGTTTGCTTAAAAACTATATATTAGTATAAGAATGTATGACGTGCTCTTGCTAATGAACAAACATTTAAAATAATTTATTACACAGATGATATAAATATTTGAATTCGGCTACACGTGCTGAAAATTTTGAAAAACGGAAAAAGTAATTTAATTTTGAATCAAATTAAGTATAAATTCGAGAGTATGTTCTGTCGTCTTTAGCAACAGGTGGATACGATTTTCATTTCACTTGCCATTTCTAACTGATAAAGAATTTAATAGTACTCGACTTTACTTTCGTTAATTGCAATTCACTGGTCGTAGCCATTATTTAGCTAAAGATAATATTTTTGATCAAAGTAATTTTTGGGAATACAAAATTTGTAATTAACAAGATTTAGCTTGTCGTGCTTCCCAAATTATATTTTTGATAAAAACAATTAAAGTTATTGTTAATGGGATAAGCTATTCCTATGCGCATTTCACTGGTTGCTTAGGCCAGATCGTCAGGAAACTTCATCAAAAAAGATTTTAGAAAAACTAAAGATATTAAACCAAATAAAACTGTTAAGCGTATAAGAATTATTAGCAACAGTTATACTTGTAACAATTTCAAAATTTTAACAAAAACATCAACAATAAACAGTGAGTTTATCTCTTCCCTGAAGGAAATGTCACTAGTGAATCTGTACTGATTCACTAATGACACAGTCACCAATAATAGTGACTTATTATACCCCAGGCAATGTTATTTACAATAGACATTTAACATGTGTGTGTCATTGGAAATCTACTACTGACGTTGGTACTACTGTCTAGGTACTGACTAGGTAGTAGAGTTGTCAACCGATTAAGAATAATTCGATTAATCGATCAAACAAAAACAAACTCTTGTTCGAATAATTTGAAAATGGCGATTTTCGAATAACGAATAAATCGATTAAATAATGTCGATTAATCGAACAATTTTTTTTTAATTAATGGCCTGTTCGTCGATGTCGAATGAAGACTGTAAAACAAAAACAATATTTTATAATTTTTTTTGCTTTAAATGTGAGTTAAGCGCACGAAGTCTTCGTTTGAAATCGTCGAACATGCCATAAAAAAGCATAGAATTTCTCATTCGTTTTAAATGACTTTATACAAAATGTAGAAAGATAAAAATATTGTAGCCATAGCCCTGGTTGTAACTAATCTCAATGTTTAGTAAGCAAAAACCGTGTTGAGTACTCATAGTATTTCAAATATTTATTTTATGTTCCTATTAAACTCATCATTGAAAAACATTTATAATATCTGTTTTCTTTTTTAATCAAACGTTAAAAAAATTTCTATAAAGGGGAATTAAGCACGTCATACGGAAATCTAATTAATAATACATTTTGTATTCCCAAAAATAAATTTGGGGATCTCAAAAAAACTAAAAAATAAAGAATTGATTTATATAAATCATATCATGTATATCTTTACCATTTGCGTAAGTTTCACAATATTACCATTGAAAACGATGTAGTGGAAGATAATCCAACGAAATCTTAAAATGCTGAACTTGTAAAAATACATAAAGAGAGACCGCAGTTGTTCTGTAGAAGATATTGTAGGCTGAAGATGGAAGGTCTGCAAACACCTTTCGAAAATCAAAATTACTATCCGAATATATAAGAATTAAGGGTTGTCCGATTTCTTTAAGTAATACAACTATATGGAGTTAAGATGAAAAGTTTTGCGCATCAAAAAAAGAAGAAGTAATAGCGGATTTGAGAAAAAATAAAGAAGAATATGGAAGATTTTCTATAATAATAAATAATTTTATTTATTCGTCATTCTCATCGATTAATCGAATAATTTTTTAGATTTAATCGTTTGATCGAACGAACAAAAACAATTATTTGAATTATTCGAACAAAGCTAAAAGGCGAATAATTGACAACTCTACTAGGTAGTTCCTTTGCGAACATATGTAGGCATTTGAACCAGAGAATCGCTAGTACATTTTAGTAAAATACGAAATCATAACAATCTTTTTTTATTATTTCTTCAACTTTTATAGGAATTGTACTTCTAAGTTGTTATTGCTAAAATCTTTTTCGTATTAAAGCCAAATATAGTGGCAATTTTAATGTAGTGTAGACACTTCTTTGACAGTGTCACCAAGATAGTCGACAAAACTGGTGACTTGGAGACACTTGCACCCAAGTTTCCTTCACGGTTCTTATATTCCCCACTACAATTGCTTGGAATTCTTCCAACATTAATTGAAATGAAAACAAAAACAACTTGCAAAAGATGTTGCCAGTTAAGTTTTTTTAGGCCGTGCACTGCCAGTTTAATATCAAAATAATTTTTGGGAATGCAAAATTTTAATTTAAAAGATTTTGTTATTCGTGCTTGTTTCCCAATTTTTATTCTTGATAAACTACATCTGATTGGACTGATGTTTTATTTAAACTAAATGTTATCTCTAGTGTCTTCAGAAAATCTGTTTTAACAAACACCAATATACCGAGGGTCTCTATTTATAGATTTTTATCCCCATTTACAAGAGTTTTTAACAACAAATTACTAACTGCAACTAAATAATGTTTTTTGAAATATTTTTTTTTGTACAGCTTTTCTCTCGGTGTAAACAAAAATTAAATATAAATTTTTTATTTATGTTTGCTATAAAGTGCGTATGTTTATGGCAAACATATATAAATTTGGACGTTGTTTTTTATTAAAAGAATTAAAAGCAAATGCCAAAATTCCATCTAAAAAACATAAAATAGCAACAGTATTTAAGTGGTGCAGTGGTGCTAATTAAGTCATTTAGTGGCTAGATCAAAACATTTTTCATATCGTTGAGCTATTAAAATATAAATGTAGCAAGTTTTATTACGCAAAAAGTCCCTTAAGTTTTTAAAAATGTTGGTTCAGAAATGTGATTTGTGCTGCTACGATTATGATGTAATTTTCAATTTTTCTAAATTTATATACTTCAACAATTTATAATTCTATTATTATTATCAAGGATTTTACAGAAATGTTGTTTTGTACAAGGTGGCGCAAAAGTTGTCACCCAATGTTTTTTGACTGTAATTTTTAATTAACAAGATTTCGTTTGTCGTGTTTAATTCCCAATTTTTATTATTGATAAAAACACTGAAATTTATGGTTAGTGGGATAAGCTATTTCTATGCGCATTTCACTGGTTGCTTAGAACAGATCATCAGGAAACTTCATGCAATGATTTTTAGAAAAACTGAGGATATTATACAAACAAAACTGTTAAGCGAATAAGAATTATAAGCAACAGGTTTACTTGTAACAATATCAAAGCTTAAACAAAAACCACAGCAATAAACAGTGTGTTTATCTTTTCTTACATTCCCCACTACCGATTGCCCCGGTAGGCTAGCTGGTAGTGAGCTTGTCTATCAGCGCCGGGGTTGTGGGTTCGATTCCCTTCAGAGCCTCTAGTTTCTTTCATGCAGACAAGCGAAGGACTTCGCGGGAACAGCTTAAATTAATTGTATTTGTTAGCAGATTAAGAAAAAACAAAACAAAAACAACTTGCTTTATTGTTTTCGCAAGAAAATCAAAAAATAAAGCATGTTGCCAGTTCAGTTTTTTTAAGACGTGCACTTGCCAGTTTATTATCAAAGTTATTTTTGGAATTTTTTTTTCATAAACGAAAAAATTTTGTTTTCCTTTCGGCTCAAAAATTTTTTTTTCATTAAGTTCAAAAAATTATATCAACCGTCAGAATTAATGACCATACACGCCTGAATTATGGCATTTTCCATCTCTCTTGCCCAAACTTCCGGTAATAGGTTCCTGCATTCCTGACAAATACTGTCTTCAAGGATAACATGGACTCGTGATTTCAAGACTTCCTACAAAAATAAGTATAGAACGGTTTAATCTGGCCATCTTACCGGCCATTGCAAAAAAAAAAAACAAAACGAGAATGGGCGAAGCGGATATGCAGACCTTAGAAACTCAAAATAAATAATTCGCGTTTTTGAGGGGTATAACGCTCAATTTCTTATTGGCGTGTTTTTTTTATCTGTTAACTTTACAAATGTCAGGGCAGAATTGGCATTTACCACTATTTGCCAATGTTATGACTTTGTCCGATAGGGTGATGACTCTTGCGCCATCTTGTATTAATGAAATAATCGCCTGCTTACAATTTTATAAATATTTTAATTTTTCTTTTTAATAAAATCTTGTTAACACATTTGTTTTAGCCATTGTTTGATTAAAATGTAGCCATTTTAAGTTGTCAATAGTTGGCTACACTGAAAGGGTAATACATTTTCTTCCATATTATGAAACAGTTGCTGCAGAAACTATTTTCAACTCTCTTTTGCAACTGCATTTGTGTCCAAACAATAAAACTTTTGTTTTGCAGCATTTAGGTATTTTGTATGCCTTTTTTCTTATATTTTCTTCTTGCTAACAAACAAAAAGTTGCATGCGAAAGTTGCGGCGTTAATTGCATAATGTAAATATGGTCTTATTCCTCTCAAAACCAGTTTCACAAGAAAATGATATGGAAAATGAATTATGGACAGGGACACAATAATCGAAAAAATAATTTACAAATTAATCTTAATATTGTTATAATTCTAATTCTAATTCCTAAATAAAAAAGTCTATTTAAAATCAATAAAATTTAATTTTATTTTTAATTATTTATGTTTTCTCAATTAAATTTGTTTCAATTTGGCAACCTAGAGACACCTGAAAAAAAATAAATTTTCTATTTTCACTCACTTTTTCCTTCAATACTTTTGTCGTGTGGCAGCAGGCAACAAACTGAGAAGAAGCATTCAGAGCAGTAATCGGCACATTCTAAATTTCTTGGCACGCGTGTTTAGCTTTCTTACACTTTAGAATTCTCCCTTAGTTGTCTTTGTTTTGCTCTAAAATGGCCGTTTACATTGTCTAATTGTTATCGCTGCGATTTCTACTTTGAACGCGAAAGGCGGAAAAGATAAATTTAAAAGGCTACACAAGTGCAAGGCATATTAAACTAAAGGTGATTTCGGAACTACAACAATCGAAAGACAACAGAAACAACATAGAATTTTTTGCATTGCATTGTTAGTGTTTACGGCTCGAAATGCCAACAATTCTTAGCAAAATACTAACAAATCACAACAAATAGGTTCGAACTGTCAATATTAGATGGCGTTTCGACACCACCTGTAGTTAATTCGCTTTGCACAAGTGCATGTATGGAAGTACTATTTGTTTTGTTCTCTAATTTTTCTGATTCGGAAGCAAATTTATTACATCTTTGTTAAGCGTTTAGTATGTACTTGAAAAAGGATATATGGCAAAAAATATAGGCAAATGTATGCAGACATAAACAAATTTGTGTCATAAAATTTTCACAACTCAAACGAAACTTTAAAGAAGAAACAAGAAAACTTGCAGCTACAAAAATCGCACAATGTAAGCGGCCACTTTAAAGCGACTAAACAAAATCTTCCTCTGCTTTACACATGCAAGCATAATTATTGTAATTTGTGTGTTACCTACCGCTGAATTAAAAGCTCTTTAGCCATTTGGTTTAGTGCAGTGATGGCCACATTAGCAATTCCTGTCAAACACAATTTTGTTTTCGCTTCGTCCACATTCCTTAATTGCCTTGATGGCAATAAGAGTTTTTAAATTGACAAATTTGTTTTTTAAGTTGTTAATTTTTTATCTCAATTGTACAAAAACATCTGGGGCCAAATTACGGCATTGGATATCGATCGAAATTCCCATTTAAATTGTATTGTATTTTCGATCGATATCGAATGCCTTAATTTGGCCCCTGATTTTTTTCCTACCATTAAGTCGACCGTACACGACATGTTTTTGTCATCTGACATGTCAAATTTTCCACTGCAAAACACAAACATGTCGTGTGTTACCTTTTAAACTTTGCTTCTGTAAAAGTCAGATGCAAAGTCATCTGACAAAATTTCAATTAGAGCGTGCTCTATTTTCTTCTGACAAACCATCTGACATCAGAAATCTATGCCGAGAAGAAACCGGCAGCGGCGTCCACTATTGACGGAATCATTAGCCGGCTGCAGTTAATATTTTACAATACCGAGATATGTATGATCATCGCACCATTGAACAGAATTTATGTAAATGTATATATAAAAACCGTTTCATTATAATATCCTAAATTGGTATATTTGAATTAAAAGAAAAATATGTTAAGATGGCTAAACTATTTTACGGCGTAAATAAACATTTTCGTGGCGGCATTTTTATTTTGGTTTTTGCAACAACTATGCAAATAAACAGAGACAATGTCAGAAGCAAATTACATGTACGTTTGTGACCGAATATTATAAATATTCTGTAAAACAGCAATTTTGACACACATGCACAATTACATGTGACTTGAAAAGTTGACAAGTCAGATGTAAAAAACATGTCGTCTACATGCACCTTTATGCAAGCTCACACTATTAAGGTTTTCTTTCAGAAAGACTGAGTTTATTGGTGAATGTGGAAAAACATGCCATTCTTCTCTCCCCCCTCTCCTCTTTCCAATAAACCCAGGCCTTCTGAAAGAAAACTTTCATAGTGTAAACACAGACTAGGAAGAAATGTTTTTAGATTATTAGGAATGAGGGTGTGTAAAAAGGCGCAAAAACACCCACAAACAATTTTTTTCCATAACAAAATATTTCACTGAAAATTTTATTAATACAAAATAAACAAGTAAGAAAGCACAGTCGGTCAATCCCGACTATATGATACCCTACACCACAGTATTTTTAAAACACATTTACCGAGAGTGCACCCTATTCGAGATCCATGGAGAATCACGCTTATCTGTCCATACAAATATGGATCTATCTATGTTTTAAAATTCATTAAAATCAGGTTGAAAGTTTGTGAGAGGCAGACCTCCCCTTGTGTTCCTATTTTTTAATAACTTCATAGCTTATGTAGCCATACAAATATGGATCTATCTGTATTTTAAATTTCTTTAAAATCGGTTAGAAAGTTTGTGAGAGGTTGAAATTGCCCCCTAACTCCCCTTGTGGTCCTATTCTTGAAAAACCACATAGCTTATTTATGCATATAAATATGGATCTATCTATGTTTTAAATGTCACTAAAATCGGTTTGATAGCTTCTCCCCGCATGGTCCTACGATTCGGCCCATTTTCAATAGGCTTGACCCTTGTGCCAATAAAAACCTTTGTCTCAAATTTTATTAAATTATCTCCGAAACTGCGGCCTGTACTTTGCGCACAAGGTTACATATGCAGCCAGCCAGCCTGCCAGACAGCCGGACGGACATCGTTAGATTGACTCAGAAATTTTGAGTCAGAAAGTGATTCTGAGTCGATCGGTATACTTTAAGGTTGGTCCAGGACCAATATTTTAAAGTGTTACACACATCAGTACAAATGCATAATACTCTCTCCACAATTGTGGTGTGGGTATAAAAAAACACTGAAAATTTTATGTCGAAACTAAAAAATATTACTGAAAAATAAGTTTTCAAGCAACATTTTTTATACACAATCCTAAAAAATTAAATTTGACTAAAAATTAGAGGTGTACACGTAACGCATGTCACGCGTGGCTGTGATTGTTTAAAATATTTATCACGTGTGAGAAAGAATTTAATTACTACAAAAGTGTTGCCAACTTGATAGTGCGTGTTTAAAATTCTAAAGTCACGTATGAAAAGCACACACAATGAAAAATTAAAAAAAAAATATATTTTTAAAATTTAACAGCCTGGCCCACAATGTCGATTGACAACTTAAGCAAGAGATAAAAAGTCACTTATTATTGTACTTATAAGCGCCCTACTAACTATCGACTTGTCGGTTGTCCAGTTTTACGTTTCTAACGTACTCAATTTATTTTTTGTCAAATAATAATATTGCCACATAAACTTTTTCACAAAATCGGAAAAACATATAATTTCAGCCATAGAAATACAGCATGTAGCAAATCAAGTAGTAACTTGATTTACTACAAAATCGCCAGCTCATTATTGGTTTGGCGCATATGCCAAAAATTCGTAATAGAGAAAAACGGCAATGAAGGTTTGCATAAAGTTTTCTGAAAATATAACCGATACATATTTTTTTTTGTATTTTCACCACTGCTTCTGGCGCATGTTTTGACGAAAAATGTAAATTGTTGTGGACGTTCATGAACGAACTTGGAAGTTAATAGTATTTTATTGAAAGTGGACATTTTTGTTTGTGCCGCATACGACACTTTTCTAAATTTACTTACTTACGTTTACTTACTGCTGTGTACTAAGTTGTTAACATTTGCACTGAAGCGAAGCAAAAGTGAATTTGTTTTATTGTTGTCAATTTGTTTTGATCTCGCTTTTACTACATTTGTTTCTTAGTCTGGGTTTATGGGTGAGAAGGGAAAAAGGAACACATGTTCTCTTCCCCTCTCACCAATAAACTCAGACTATCTAAAAGAAAACTTTCATAGTGTGAACCCAGACTTACGGTGAATTTTATTTTATTTTGTACGTTTTTGTGTGAGATATTTGCTGCATTCGCCAAACAGAGGCGTATAGAGTAAAACAATACCTAATAAACTTTAAAATCGTTGATGTGGAGCAAAATTAATGTTTAATATCTCAGAAACAATAAAATTTTTCGCGAAACCGGTTTTGGATATATACCCCATATATATACCCCATACCTAACTTCATTTTTTTTTTTAAATAGTCGGTAGGTCAAATCAATAAAACCAAAACAGCTGTTTTCAACAATATAATTTTTGGAAAAATATTCTCTAAAACAATAAAATGGGACACAATAAGTGCGTGAACATAAAATTTTTTTTAATTTATAAAAATCTTTTAAATCCGGTGTGTTCTAGAATCCGCATCCACTCGAAATGGACTACTTCAGTATTTTTGGTGTTCGGCATTTCGATTTTGCGGTTTGTTTAAAAGTTTGAAATTTTTCGCGAATGTAGGCCAAGCTAGCAATAGAAGCGATTTGTCCCTGTGATTCTTTACAGCTTTTACAATTTTTAACAAATATTAGACTTTTATATTTACTTTTATTTATATATTCGGTATACGCAATGATCGTGTGTACTTTCATATTCACCAATGTGTTCTATTTCTCGTGACGAATATTCGTTGCGAATAATTCGTCGTTCGTCCCAGTTGTGTTTCTAGCATTATACCAATTTATTTTTTATCGATTTTTTTTTTAAATTTTATTGAGATTTATTTTTTTTTTAAGATTTCTTTTATTCTTTAAAGTTCTTTAGTTTGTGAAATTAAATAGCAAAAAAGTTGTTTATTCTTAAAATATTGTAATAGTCTTTATAAGAACTGCATGATTTAAAATTCGTGCACACCCTTTAGTTCTCTTTGCGACTGCTTATTTAAGTTTAAATAATTTTCAGATGGACTTGTTTTACCAAAATAATTTTTTACAAAGAAAAAAAAAAACTGATCAAAAATGTTCCGCTTGAAACAATAAACACAGGGCTGTCAGATATGGCGATTTCTCGCCAAACGTGGCGATTTTAAAACGTGTTTGGCGATGGGATTTTCCATTTGGCGACTGGCGACTTTTGTGGCGATTTTTGATTTAACTGGCGATTTACTTGGCTATTTTTACCATTCATATTATTTCAGCGATTTTGAAATAAAAAATTTGCACTTTTGTTCACATAAGATGAGTTAGGCCTCTCCAGCTAAATATATATAAATATATACATACATACTTTAAAAAAAGTCTTGCTTTTTTTTTTTACATGATTTTTGTTTTATTGTCATTTTAAGTGAATTTTATATTCAGTCACTATTTAATTCCAAGGTTTAAAAAACTGTAGTCGAAACCAAAACCTGTCGAGCAAAAAACAATTTTTCGCTTTTTGATTTGGTGTGGCAGCGACTATTTACATTAAATGAATTACATGTAAAAGCTAAATTTTTTTTGACCAATGACAAATGAAGAAGTGGAAGAGATGGCAGTTTTTCAACTTCGACTGCAGTTTTTTAAACGCTGCTTAAATCTAATAGTACGTATGCAGGCCAAAACACCAGTAATGAAATCGATGAGCCTGAAGTGAAGTACGATCTTATAGACTTGTGTGCTTAATTTTAGTTTTTTCAACTAAATAAATTTTCTCCATTTTATGTTAAAAAAAAAAAAACAAATAACAGTTACTAAGCAAAATTTACTTTCGGCGACTTTTTTGTATTTTTCTCAGTTTTTGGCGATTTTTGACTGCAATATTATATCAGCTTTTTTTTGTATGCAAAATTAAATTAAAAAAACTAAAAAAGATTTCGAAAACTGAGCAAAATAGACGTTTGGCGATTTTTGGCGATTTCTGACATCCGGTTTGGCGATGGAGCTCAAAAAAATCTGACAACCCTGAATAAACATTAATTTAACAAAAATATAGTCCTTAAGGTCCCATTAGCCGACCGTAAAT
The DNA here is from genome assembly GCA_930367215.1 of Pollenia angustigena. Lineage (NCBI taxonomy): Eukaryota > Metazoa > Arthropoda > Insecta > Diptera > Polleniidae > Pollenia > Pollenia angustigena. The sequence continues at coordinate 192,499,948 of OV884058.1, forward strand.
GTATAAATGTAAATGTCATGTAAACAGTTGATCGTTTCTGTTATATGGAAAGCAATGCAAATGCTTAACTGACTGTAATGTCACTTAACCGTAACGTGCCAACCTGTAGAAAATAGAATTTCATTACGAGGTTATGTGACAGTTTTAGATAGTGATGGGCTGCTTATATTTTAAATGCAATGCGGGTAAAATCACTCTTTTTGTTTGGTACTTTTTCAGTTATAATATCTGTGGACTTTTGACAAAATAAGTAACAATCCATTCATATTTTCATTTATACAAATATATGCTTAGATGTATAAAATTAACAAATGTATACAAATCCGCAAACAAACAAAGTCTGGTTTTTAATGGTATCAAAACCTTGTTTAGGTGTATGCACATTTTGAAATTAATGTAAGAACATGTGTACGAATATGATATAATACATATTTGTTTTTTGTAAATCTGTAATATTAATATCAAATATTAAATTATTTATTTATACATGCAAGACATACAGTTTTAATACTATTTAAATCACTTGGTACTTTTTCTGCAAAGCGGTCACTATTTCAACATTTTTAATTCTCATCACTGTGTGTGTTGTTTTATGTATACTAATGCTTTTTTTTTGTTGGTTGTGAAAAACAGCTGACACGTTCTTACATGTTCTATAAGTGCACAAACGAGCTTACAGTACGTTACGGTACTTTACATTGCATTTAATTACATTTACGGTCGGCTAAAGCGGCCTTTAGGTGTTAAAAGTGCATAATTTTCGTTGTCTTCATTAATCCATAATAATGTTGGCATTAAAATCAGTTTTCTTTTCTTTATTTTTTTACTTTCGAAATCTTTCATGCAGTAAATAAAATAATAAAATCCTAAATTGCCATGACAAAAAAAAAGTCATCATAAAAACCAACAACAATAATAATATCGGTTGTGGAAAACTCTTGACAAAGTATCAATTTTGCTAAAAATATCCGCGAATATCGAGAAATATTTTCGTGGGTGTATTAGAAAAAGAAAAAAAAAAAAAAAAAATATCGTATGCGTTTTTTGTCTAAAGGAAAGATTTCTATATTGTTGTTGCTTCTATGCCTAGTCAAGGTTGTTAGAAATGTCAAACAAATTTTTATTTCAAGGTTAGGCAAAAAAAAAAAAATCCTAAAAAATTAAATCAGAATACACTTGTAGAAATGTTATCACTCATGGAATTAAGTTGGAAATTTGTTAAATCGGGGGTATTAAGTGGTTGCGATATGGGTTCATTGTTAATCACGGAACCTTAGAAGTGAACAAAATAATGAAAAATATTTTAACTGCCTCTAATTTTAAACTGCTTCCATAAAATAAATAAATAAACAAATAAATAAATAAATTTTATATCCATACAACCTTGTATAAGTTGTTTTTTTAAATTTTTTTCGCTTTTTTCGTTTTTGTTCACTTAACAAATATATGTAGACATGTACAGCGCAGTTGATTTAACGATGTCCGTTTGTCCATCTGCCTTTCTGTAAATCTGGAGAACGGAAAGGGCAAGTTTCCAAATTATGTTCAAGCTTCATTGTTATAAATACACAATATCCGACAAAATGTGGATGGGATCGGGGAAGTAGGCGTGGCACTTCTCATAGAACGACATTATAGATTTCTGTATATCTGGAGAACAACAAATGCCAATGTTTTCAAATAAGATTCAAGCATCTTGGTTATCAAGAGACAACATCCGACAAGATATGGGCGGGAGTGGAAAAGTGGGCATGGCACAAAATAGATTTATATTTAAAGACCGTTATTTATATAACCTTCTGCTCTTATCGCACCAGTAGTGTAGGGTATATAAGATTCGTCATAGCCGAACATAGCGCAAAAAATGTCGGTGAAATTTCCTTTAGTGTAACAAGCAGAGCTGTATGCGCGAGTAGTTCTTTTAATCACTATCACGCACATTCACAATGCACTCTTTACCACGAGGAATTCTTAAATTCTTCCGAACATGAACGCCCACTAACAAAATTTTTATTATCACGCACGAATCATTTTCAAAGTGTCAAGAAGGCCACACTCGCGAAATATTTGATTAAATAAGGTATAATAAATATATTTAACAAGCAATTAAGACAATATTATTCAAGTTGTCATTATAAATTTTAAGAGAAATAAAATGTTCACTGGGCTTTTTTTGCGGCTTTAAATCTAATAAACTTTTGTTAGTAACATAGTTCTTCTGTTATCCTTTACTCCCAGTAGAGCACAGGGCCTTAACCATCCTCTTATACCTGACTCTAATGCGAGATGTTTGGCTGACGTCATTCCATTAATAGTTTGCTGCTTGCAGCTCCGCTTTTATCGACCTTCTCCACGTTCAAGCAGGCGCACCTACATGCCGACTTCTTCCCTGCGGGTTTTACCGAAACGCGTATCCAGCAATGTTGTCATTTTGCCTTCGAATTTTTTTGACCTATCCAACGCCATTTCCGCTGACATACTTCCATAAAAGCGGAGAATTGATTTTCCGGGCTCGGCAGATCCATGTTTCGGAGAATATGCCCAAGCATTTGTTTGCAAAGGTCTGCAGGCGCGCGTCGATTACGTTTGTTCTTTCCAGGTTTCGCAACCGTAAAGCAGGGGGGTTACCGCGTATTTCGATTCGAAAGAAATCATTTACGGATTCGAACAATTTGTACTGTGTATTTCAAGTACAAGTACAATATATACAAATTACAAGTAATAGTTGCTAGTAAAAAATGCAATTATAAGTAATTGTAATTGAAATAATTTAAATTACATTAACATGTATTAGTTATTAAAGAATTTCAAGTGCAATTCCATATTAAAATTACAAGTAATAGTTGCAAATAAAAAAAATTTTGTAATAAGAAATTGTAATTAAAATAATTAAAATTGTAATTACAATTACATGCAATTGTAATTGGAATTAATTTTTATTTTGATTTGAATGGCAGGAAAATGACAAAAATTTAATTGTAATTGAGAATGTCGTCTCAATTACATATTATGTAAATGTAATTGAATTGAAATGTAATGTAATGGAGATACTCTCTAAATGGGCTTATTTTCACTGAAATTTATTTTTTTGGTAAAAATTGTGTTAACTTTTTTTTGATATTTCAAATAAATGTCGCTCATTAAGTAGCTTTTGTTGTAGTTCTTCAAAAACATAAATTATTTCTTATTATTTCTTAAGTCAAATAAATTTCCTCTAAGGTGTCTAATATATTTTCTAATTATTTTTAATAGTTTTTTTTAATGAATACAACAAAGTTTATTGAAAAAAAAGTAAAGAAAAACTATAAAAATAATAATAATTATTATTTTATCTTTCGAACACATTTTCGTTCAATTTAATTTTATTAATTTTTTTTAGTGAATATTTATTTAATTGTTTTTTTTGTACACATTAGTTGTTGTTTTATTTGAACAGCTGCTAAACATTTTATCATTCGCTTAGAGGAGCGTTAAACAAAATACGATTCACTCATTCATCCTCAACATTTTGTAGTTTTGACGGAACATTGAGCAGATACAGACAGACGCTGTACAAACACCGAACAATTAAAGGGGGTGTAAGACCGGTAGTTTTGAAAAAGGCGATACGAATTTTTTGTACTCTTCACCATAGGCGGAAAGGGTTAATATAAGTTATTTTTTTTTTTAGAAATTTGTCATTGCGTAATTAATTTTTACAATATTGATTATTATGGATCCTTATTAGGAGTGGCGTTGATTAAAAGATGTCTTTCCGTCCTTCCGTAGGCTTGTCTGCCGGTATACATGTTGAAATGGGGTTTCCGAAGACCCCATGATCGGGACCAGAGATCAGCAATGAATCGTTTTTTCGCTACTCATACTGACTCATGCAATTGTAAGTATAAGTGCGTAGAAATCATTTCAACTTAACTACTCTGATTCACTCATACTCACAAGAGAAATATTTATGAGTGCGACGTCGACATTATACGCATACTCATAAGTGACCTCAGCTTGATTTATAATTTCAAGAAAATACTTACAATACTCACAATGATTCAAATCATTTAGCTCATCCATTTACCGTTTTACCACAACAGAGAAAACACACAACTTAATAATCAGCGCTGCCAGATAAATTTGCCGAAAAATCGTCCACTTCATACATGTAACTTAAGTAAACTGTAATTGCCAAATCGTCACTTTGCTATTTCGGGGACAAATCTGGCAGCCTCGCATTTTGCTTCGCCAATACACATTGACTTGAGTAGATTCTAAATCAAACGCAACAAATGTTGCTTAAGCTTAAATTACACTATCTCAAAAGTCTTACGTATTCCATAATACTTTGTGAGATAGAAATCTAATGAGTTTTGTTGCGACTGTCAAAAAATCTAATGTAGCATGACAGTTTGTGTTCAAACCATCACACAAAGTATAAACACTCACACATGAAAAAAAATGCAACCCTGATCCAATGAAAAGTGTTATGGTGTTTTCTTTTCTACAAAAAAGTGTGACATTTTATTTAAAAAAATGCAATTTGGTGTCTGTTTCATAAAAATGTTGCTCCCGAAAAGGGGAATTTTTTTTTTTGAATAAAACAAGCCACCCTTTTCGGGAGCAAAATTTTTAAGAAACAGACTCCAAACTGCATTTTTTTAAATAAAATGTCACATTTTTTGTAGAAAAGAAAACACCATTATTGTTTAGAAATTTTTCAAAAAATGATGAAGTCGTATGGGATGTCAAACTTGTTTCATAATACTTGTAATTATCGTGACACATTGCATTCAGACTATCACACTTTGTCATATTACTTGAGATTTTGACATGTATTAATAGAAAGTATAATAGTGTAATCTAGCCTTTAGTATGAGTACGATGAATAAAATGAAACTTTTGAGTGAATATGAGTTTGAATAACATTGGAACAAGTATGAGTGCGTAAAAGTACAAGAATTTATGAGTCATGATTTAGCTCTACTCACTTTTTCACTACTCATTGCTGATCTCTGATCGGGACTAGGTTGTTATGTATTAATATCACATATTTACTGGAATAGTTTGCTATTGTAATTAAACTATCTCTGTTCAGAAATGGCTGAGATATTAGCAAAAAACCACCAGTGCTTATTACTCTTACCCATAAATCTCTAATTTTTACTGTTAAGCGGTTACTTACTTTATTTTTCACCTAAAATTATTGATACAAACTAACAAAATCGTGGTTTAATGACCGAGTTATAGACAAATAACTACCTGTTTCTTTCTGAAATAATAGTTTTGATAGTAAGGCAAAAATTAGCCAAATCGTTCCATTATTTCACCTGCCTCTTTTACACCCAAACCTAATGGTTTGGTGCGATCTTTAATGCTATGGTGAATGGTATATAAGATTCGGTACAGCCGAATATAGCACTTTTACCTGTTAAATTACTTATCTTTTAGTTATATTTCTTGTTTATTACTCGTTAGTAACAATTAAATGAATCAATTCCAATTGAAATTAAAGTCAATTGGATTATTAATTACCAGTAATAAATAAAATAGCTTATTGTTTACTTTTAACTAGTTAAAAAGCTATTTTTTTTTGTTATCTATAAAGACTTTAGCGTTCCCAACAAACGCGAAGTCAAACCTTTGATATGAAATGACTTTATCATTTGACATCAAACACAATTCTCAAACGTTTTTCAATTGTTTGATTTAACATTTAAATTCAAATTGATAATGATTTGAAAATAAACATTTGATATCAAATGTTTTATCAATTTGTTGTCAAATGTTAAATTCAAATCAAAAATAAACTTGGCAATACTAAAGCAAAAACTAAATGTAATCATTAAAAATGGCGATTAAAGTTACAGTTTTTACTTTGTGGTTACATGTGTTTTACTATTAAAAATTAATTTTAATATAAAGTGAACAGCTTATTTCTTGTGAAAAATAAAAATTATTTGTGAGTTATTACAATGTTTAAAAAACGAAAATAAAACGGGAAAGTGAAGAAAGCTTGTTGAACGATCGCGGTGCTACCATCCTCAAAATAAAAGGTAGTCAAGTATGTCTTTCCAAGAATTAGTGGACGGAAAGAACATTATTTCATCTTTTAGCTATGGTTCCAAATGTTTATCTCACAGTTTATTTAAATAAATAATAAATTAAAAAAAAATATAATATTTTTATTTATATTCCACATTGTATTATAATCCACATTTGAAAAACATTTTAGAATTACGTTTGAAAGCAAGTTGAAAATAAAAGCATTTTTCAATTTGAAAACAATTTCCCCTTTTTGTTGAGAATGCTATGATTTTCAAATGATTTTCAAATCATTATCAAACGTTTGTCGTTTTAGAAAACGTTTGATTTCAAATCATTTTCAATTCGGAATCAAACCTCCGTGTTTGTTAAACTCTTGTTTATTAGCTAATCGCTAACTAACTACCAGCTTAATCTCAATTTATGGTTTTGTTTTCAGAACTGCTGGGTATTTTTTTTCTTGTTTTTGTAAAAATGTTTGGCTAAAGTATTTAAAAATTAAATTTGCGGCGCTTTTTTTTGCCCGAAAAAAAAAAAATTAAATACTATTTTAAATGAATCAGTGACTAAATATTACAAAATTTACAAAAAATAAACATTTTTAAAACATTGTTGCATTTAAATTATTGAAATTTAAAGAAAAGTATGCATATACAATTTTTGTCTCATATGATTTAACGTTAAGTTCAAGGTTGGAGGTGGTGGTAAAATTCTTTAATTTTTTTTTATTAATAAAGGGAATGTTATAAATACAAAACAATAAAAAAATTGTTTCTAGGGGGAAAAATATCTAAAAAAAAAACTTTTTTTACAGTAAATTATAGAGCCAATTGGAAACTCCCAGTAAAGGCCAGTTTACACGCCAATACAATGTATTACGACTTTGTAGAATCAAAATATTATGAAATTCTCTCCGTGTTTAAAAGAAAAAAAAAAAAAAAAAAAAAATCTTTTGTAAGCATTATTCATATTTGCACGGATGGTATAAGTAAAATCAAAACTAATGACAAACAAGTTAGAGTGCTATATTCGGCTGTGCCGAATCTTTGATACCCTCCACCGACACTTCGCATGTTTTAGCAGTAATGTCTGTATGATGTCTATTTATTATTATAATCTTTGTAAAAACAGACATCTGCATTAAAATTTGTTGCGGTTTAGACCTACATATATAAAATTATTGATCGACAATCAGAATCAATTTTAAAAAGTTTGAGTAGAATATCAGTTTAAGCTGAACTTAAATGATTTTCAGGAGAACAAATTATATAAAAGCCATGGTAAGCTATGAACCAATCATCCCAAATTCTGCAGAACGATTTCTGGTATTAAAAAACATAAATTTCAATACAGCGGTGCAATTAGTTTAAGCGTTTGCAGTGAATTTCAGAAGGCTGCTAAAATGGAATCTAAGGTTAATTATGAACCGTATATCACAAAATTGCATAACATTTTTTCTGGCCATATGAAGCTAAACAAAGAAAGTTTACCGCGTATTTAATTATTTTACCAGAGTGGGCTTTAAATGAGGCCTATGGTAAGTTATGCACCGATCTTCACCAAATTTCATAGTGTCATTTCTAGTTCTATAAAACTGTGATGTATCAAATTTTGTTATGATAGCGTTATTTTTTACGTATTTAGGTTTTCTAAGCTGTTTTCCGGGAGTAAGGTTTATATGGGGCCTATGGTAAATGATGGATCGTTCTTCACAAAATTTTAAAGTCTTATTTCTCGTTCAATAAAACTGTGATGTACCAAATTTTGTTGTGATAGCGTTATTTTTTACGTTTTTAGGCGAACTAAGCTGTTTTCCGGGAGTAAGGTTTATATGGGGCCTAGGGTAAATTATGAACCGATCTTCTCGAAATTACACAGTTTTACTTCTTGTCCTATACAACTTTGATGTACCAAATTTTGTTGTGATAGCGTTATTTTTTACGGTTTTAGGCGTACTTAATTGGTTTCCGGAAGTAGGCTTTACATGGGGCCTAGGGTAAATTATGGACCGATCTTCACGAAATTTTACAGCGTGATTTCCAGTTGAATAAGGCGAATTCTTGCAAAATCGTATGTGATTCTGTGCATTATTCCACCATTTATGTAAGTTTTTGTAACAAAATTATCAATTTTTTTTAGGTGGTGGTTCCACATTTTGATTCATAGCTCTGATCCTACTAAACGGATTTGGCTGAATTTCAATCCCAAACTGCTTAGGATAACTACAAGCAATTTGACACCCAGTTTGTTTAGTTCTTTTGAGTTTTTCGAAAGTGAGCGTGTTTTCAACAGACGGACAGACAGACGGACATGGCTAAATCGACTTAAAATTACTCAAGGACCCAGAATATATATATACTTTATGGGGTCTGAGATGAATAATAAAAAAGTTTCACACGGAATTTCCAACTTAATATACCCTCTTCACAACTAATTGTGGCGGAGGGTATAAAAAGCCGATGGATGCAGTTTTAAATTTTTACAAAAAACAACATGAAAATTTCCTGGAGGCTTTTCCTGAATTGCGATGCGAAAATCAATGCGATGCGCAAATGAATTGCGATGCGAAAGAAAATTGGTATTCTGTTAGACTTTCGCAATCGCATTCGAAATTTATTTCAAATCGTGGCAACGCGGCTCAAATAAACGTCAGTGTCAACAAGCGCCAAATTAGAAATAAATAAATTGTTAAAAGGTAATTTATTTTGATGCTAGCAAAAAATAAACGTTTACTTATGCAGAATATTTCTTCTTTCAGCTCTATAAAAAATTTTAGATTTATTAAGGAAGCATTTGTATGTCTTAAATAATATTACAGCCATGCTTTACCATTCTTTTCAAGATTGTAAGCAGTTGTTGCCCCGAAGGAAAGTGCGCCCGGTAATCTATTACGGAATCTGTCATGCTTAACAATTTCACAACTTGCTCCTCTAAGGAAGACAGTGGATTATATCTTGATGGGCCACCGCCAGCTTCGGTTTTATTTCGTCTAAGCTTCTGTTTCGTCGGCCCAAACCTGTTAAAATTAAAGTTGAAGTCAAATATTTTTGAACTGGTTTATATATTTCATACTTTTTCCATCCTGCAGCTTCTCTAATAAGTGGTCCATTGATATTTAGTTCTTCAGGTAACGTTTGCCACAAAGTATTTGCCGACTGACGTGTATTTGGTGTTTTAAATGGCCTCTTGCCAATCAATTGGCTGTGCTTAATCATAAATTCCATCATTATTTCAAATTGACCCGGTTTGATGGTCCTTTTGCTTGCTTCCCTGAATTAAATTATAAATATATGATGAATAAATAAATAAAATACTATCTTTCACTCACATGTTTGTACTTTGCGAATGCTATATTTTGTTATCGAATAAATTTTGCGAATTTGACATGTGTTTGACATTTGTTTTCGCAATGTAGAATACCAACTTGCCAGCTTTTCGCATTTGAAATGCGATAAAAAAACTTTGCGAATATCGCAATACAGAATAGCAATTGTTTGCATTTATGTATTTTTGCATCGCAATTCAGGGGTCAAATCACCGCATACGATATCGAGCAAAATTGATCGAAATTATTTATTTTGGTATCATGAAACTCGATATCGAATGAAATGTATTGAATTTAAAATAATAACATTCGATATCGAGTAACTCGACATTACATTTATCGTGTTTTCATTCGATACGTCAGTGTTTATCGTATGCAAAAAAATTCGATAGTTTATTCGATACGATAGTATCGAATGCGGTAATAAGACCCCAGAATAAGCCTCCTGAGTTGATTTTAGTTGTTTTTGTAATTGTATAAAAATGCTACCACCTTCAATATACTCTGTTAAAATACACCTCTGGTGTGATGAGAATACATAAGTTTCTAAAATGGTTTAGAAAAAAAGCATTTACCGACCGCTTGTCAGATTTTGTTTTTGTATTCTCTTTAACTTAATAAATTTAGCTTTTACATGATAAGATTTTTCTCATTCTACATTATTTTTTGAAATGTCGTAATACATTGTATTACCATTTAAACTGGCCTTAAGCAACATGAGTAAAATTTGTATCGAAAAAAACTTTTTTTTTTGTGAAATTTAAACGCTATCAAGTTCTCTGTAATGGCGATGATAAGCATATTTACCTTTGTGAAGTGACGGACTACATAAGTCCCGTTGGACGTACATATATATTTTTCAAAAAAGTCGATTTCATATAAAAACGAAAAATTAGTCAGTTTGAAGGCCATATTGCAAAATAATATTGGCAAATTTAGACTTGAAAAATGTTATTTTTTTAAAAGTTCTTAATAATCAGGCATGTTTTCTCAAAGTATTGAAAAGTGTTCCAAAATAAGCATAATATTATTAAGCGATCGGCTCCCACTCCCAGGAACTATGTATATATATTTTTTTAAGTGTTTGTGTAGACGAACACAAACCTTAAAGGCTCAACCATAAAATGCATAGCATTGCTTAACCTTCTGTCAAAAATTAACAAAAAGTCTCTCAAATGTATTTAAGAAAACAAAAACAAAAAAAAAAAAAAAAACATTTGATTCCGTACGGAATGTGCGATTAGATTCGCACCTTGCTTAAGCAGATGACAGTTTCACTAAACTTAGCAAAAAGTGTCCTTAAATTCAATATGGTTTGCCTCATATAACTTACATGTATTCGCTCATTCGCTTAAGCCAACTTAAGCACATTGTGGTTGGGCCTTAACACCGTTCGTGACTATTTTCAAGAAAGAGCTGAACATCATATAGTGTTCGGTTCTTCGTTAAAAACCAGAACAATTGTAGTGATACTGTAGAAAAACCTTATATTTTAATGTTCTATAATGTTTCCTGTTTTTACATCCATAAAGAAATGAACAAACAAAAAATTTTAGCAACGACCGCAGCACGAACAGCTTGTGTGTGTTTTGTGCATAGTTTGGTTTGTTTAAAATATTTTGCTGGTTTTTTGTGTTTTTTTTTCGTATGTGTATATTGTTTTTGTAAAAAATGTTTGGTTTTTTTTTACTAGCCAAAAGGGCGCTACGCACAACAAAAACGAACAAATATTAAGGAGCTGAACCGAACACAAAAAAGAACAGTATTATTTTTGTGTTCGAAAGATGACAATCAGGGAAACGTTATATTTTTTTTAATGATTTACTACACAAACAATAATAGCGTTTGTGTTTTCCACAAATCTACCGTGTTTATTTTCGAACACTAGTATTGACTACTAGGCTAGAACTGGTCAAAAATTTAGAATCTTCCAAGTGGCAAATATATAACAATATTTCCAGGATAATTAACTTAATCCCATTGAATAAAATGTTTTTTTTTAAAGCGAAGAGAAATCACTTATTTTGAAGAAAAAAAAAATTAAAATTGATTTCCATTCAAAACTTTGTGATACTAATTCAAAAATAATTGAATTTGCACCAGTAAGCAAATAAATAGTATCAGCCAAATATTTTTTGATATTAACAACATTTACTACAGTATTATTATCAATAAGCGTAGATGTTTAATTCACTTAAATTTTAATTGAAACTAATTTTATTTTTGATAAATAGGCTGACGTCCAAAACGTACTAATACAAAGTTTGTATACAGTTTTACTACTGTATTTTAACCATGCACATGTCAAAGTACCGAAACAATGCAACTATGTGTTCTGTTTATTTAAACGATTTGAAATGTAAGTGATGCAATGCATAATATTAAAATAAATCTGTATTGCTTGCAAATTAAATGTCAAATATCACAAAGCATCAACTTTAAAACCGATGCTCTGATTGCTTTTTGCTGCGTTACTAATACTTGCCATTGATGTTTTGGAAGGGTTTGCTTTGCATATATATTGTACTGCGGCGTAATGAAGCATTATACTTTGTTTTTATACAAAGCATTTGACGTTTTGGAAGTCAGCCATAATTTAATTGCAAAAAAAAAAAAAACAATTTGTCGAGAATTTTTTCTGTGTAAAACAAAAATTTTGTATTCTAGTATTATTAAAACACCACTCGATTTTCCGCTAACCTTCAAAACGCAATGGGTTATAAAAACCGCTAAAATAGCGGCAAAACCGTCAAATTGGCAACAGTGTACATTTAAAAGGATTTTGACACGAAAGCGCTCTATGGTATGACCTAGGGAAAAAATGGGTTTTTCATTATTAAAGTGATGAGTATATAAGATTCGACACAGCCAAATATAGTACTTCGGCATGCAAATCCAATTTTCCATATGCTTGATAAATTTTCACCCCTATTATTTAAGTCGTTGTCGATGTCGACATTAATTTTAAATTGTAATGGGTGATTTTTTAGCTATTATCTTTTTGGCAACACTGGTTTAAATAGCTGACGCACGTTTTGTGGGTTGTTTCACTGTCAAACATCTTCAGTTTGGTCTATAATTTAACCATGAATCGTCTTACAAACGAACAACGCTTGCAAATTATTGAATTTTATTATCAAGACGCGTGCTCTGTTAAGAAAGTTCATCGCGCGCTTCTTCCATTTTATGGTCAGTTTAATCGACCCACTAATTGGGTACGTTAATAAGCAGATTTGTCGATTTTGGAGTGAAGATCAGCCAGAAGCATTGCAAGAGCTACCAATGCATCCAGAAAAAGTCACAGTTTGGTGCGGTTTATGGGCTGGTGGCATCATTGGACCGTACTTCTTCAAAGATGATGCGAATCGTAACGTAACTGTGAATGGTGAGCGCTACCGTGAGATGATATCCAATTTTTTTATCCCAAAATGCAAGAGCTTGACTTGCATGGCATGTGGTTTCAACAAGACGGTGCCACATGCCACACAGCACGCTTAACAATGGACTTACTGAGAGGCGAGTTCGGTGAACATTTTATTTCACGTTCGGAACCGGTCAATTGGCCGCCTACTTCACCCCTTCGAGGTTAAATAGGTATTTTATAAGAATGTTGTGTCGACGTCGACTAGTTATCGAAAATCTAACAAAAAAAAAAAAAAATTCCATTTTTTAATTATTTTTCTATTTCTATGCTCTTCATCATTATAAATACTCAAAATATAAAGTAACTGTCAATAGGAATTGCTTTTTGTAAATAACGACTAAAAAATAAAATTACTGTTCCGGTACCGTTGACTTGTACCGACGTCAACTTTCATAAAAGGGATAGGTTAGCTAGTAGTGCGCTAGTCTATCTGCCACGGGGTTGCGGTTTCGATTTCCGCCAGAGACTCTGGTTTCTTTTCTGCAGACAAGCGTAGAGCTTCGCGGGGATTAGCATGGGGAATTAAAAAAAAAAAAAAAATAATTTTAATTTTTACTGGAGGGTATTCGAAATTCGGCACAGTCGAATAAAGCCTTCTAACTTGTTCTTTTTAGTTTTCTTTTTTTCTTTCAATATTGTGCAAATGACGACATAATTTAGCTGCATATTGCAAAATGTAAAAATTAGAAACAAGTGAAAAAAAAATCTGCCTGAAAACACACACTTTTGTCGTTATGGTCTTCGTTGTCGTCGTTTTGGTCGTTCGACATCTTTCTCAACTCGTTTGTAATACAAATATTTGTAACAAATAGAAATTAATAAATATTAATTATTTCAACAGCTGTAAATGAGGCAATACTCACTTATTCACTCAAAAAGTATTAATTTTTTCCCCTCTTTCTATTAATGACTTTTTGCGAATTTTTAAATTTTTTTTTTTTAATTTCTATGAATGAAGATGATATAAAAAAAAATTTGAACAGAAAATTAATAACTGAAAATATTTCAACTTGTTGTTTTTTGGTAGAAAATAAAATTAATATTTTTGTAAATGTAAAAAAAAAAACTGTGTTGTTTCTTAGACATGAAATTAAGACTTTTTGTTTTGCTTTGGGGGAACAGGCACGACTTTTTGTTGTTGTAAAGGCGAAGGTTGTTGAAAGGTTTGCTAAGTAGACAAGCTTCTGTTAAGATCCTTCGCCTACGAAATATTTTCGCCTACAAATTTTTTTTTGCTGGAAAATAAAATGAAATGTAAAAAAAAACTTTGTTGTTTCTTCTACGTGCTACTATGCCTTTTTTTGCCTGGTGAAACAGGCATGACTTTTAATTTTTGTATAGGTGAAGAGTGTAGAAACAGAAAGACTTGCGGAGTAGAAAAGCTTTTGTTAAGACCCTTCGACTACAAAGTTTCAAGTCATGCCTGTTTCCCTAATGAAAAAAAGAGCCGCTATGAATATCCAGTCTTCCAAAACTCACATTGCGAATTTGTAATAAAATTTTTTAAAAAGTATTTTTAAGCATTTTACATTCTACTTAATTATTTCAAAATAATTTTTTTTTGTTTTTTTTTCTGGTTGTTTAAAAAATGCAATTATATTTTCATTTGGCCGTAACTAAAACCTTGAAAGTTTATTGATCTTTTCAAAAACTGTGTGACTTTTTACTTGACAAAAAAAATTGTTTATTTATGTATTTTTCTATGATTTTGTCTTTCATATATTATTTTCTTTTAAAGCAATTTAAAAAAGGATTTAAGTGCACAAACTGATTTTTTTTAATGCAATGATAAATGACTTTAAAGACAAAATTTCAGATGATGGATGAATTTTGTCTGCTGAACAACAAACATTGTTAAAGTAAATAATTTTCAAAACAAAATTCCTTTTTTCTACGTTTTAATTTTGGACTGCACGTTAATTGAACACAAAAGTCAAGATTTTTTAAATTTGTATGGGAGAAGGGAATAGAAAAAGTCATGTATGTAAGGTGGCGGAGCATTTATGTTTTTCTATACCCTTCGCCTAAAACGATCAGTGCTATGCTCTGAATTTTATCAGCGTTTTTAAGGTTTTTCTGGTTTGTTCAACTTCGTAAATTTCGCGTATTTAAAACAACAATTAAAAGAAAAAGAATGTGAGAATTTTAAGCAAATCGAACAAGTAATTGAAAAGTATTCAACTACTGCAGAGAGCAAAAACAATAAATTTCAGTGTATTTATCAAATATGAAAAAATTGTAAATTAAGCACGTCATACAAAAATCTTAATAATAAATTTTGTATTCCCGCAAAAAACTTTGATACAACTTTGTAACTTTCAACCACTTTTATTACATAAATAACAAATTCTGACATTTCAAATTCAAATCAAGTTACGTATCTTATGAAGTAACAGTTTTTGTTAGACGTTTTCTTTCAACAACAATAACTTATTATTTTAAGAAGGAGTGTGTCCCCAGTTAGATGCAATTGAGCTACGCGCATATGCCAACTACGGCGAAAATTACAAGAAAGAACTTTATTAATCGGTACAGTGTAAATAAGTGTGAATTTTTTGCTGGGCTCATTACCATTAAACTGCAAATCTAAGCGCCAAGAGTTAAAGTTCTTCTAGTTTACACAGGCTTACTGTAATAAAACTAAGAATGATAAAAAACGCCATCCCAAAAACAAAGCTTAAATCGGACAAATGACGTCATGCGAACTGCATTCCTGTTTACTTAAAATTTTAGGCCCCTATTGCGGCTCACAACTCAACTCAGTTGAGTTGCAATTTCTTAATTTTTGTATTTTGGTTTACAAGTTTGCTATATTGCGGCGAACAAAAACATAAAATAAATTACAACTGATCACAAAAGGGTTGCGTTATTTACAACTCAACTGACTTGAGTTGTGAACCGTAATAGGGGCCTTAAGCTGGCAAACTCAAGATCAGTAGTGCGATTCTGTAATTAATTTTAGCAATAGTTGTCATTGTTAAAAAAATTAACAAGCAAATTAACGATTTTGCTATTCTGTAACATTTTAAACAGCACTTGTTATCGTTAAGTCAGCTGTTTGTGTTAAGTAAACGACAACTTTTTTAGTGTTGTTTATTTATTGTTAAATGTCGAAAAAATAAAAAATATTTAGTTAAAAGAAATAATATAACTTGAAAACGGCAATTAAATAATTTGCATTTAATTTAATAGTAAAATGTTTGGCTTATATTCTTAAAAAAACAAAAAACTAAAATTTTGTTTAATTTTAATAATTTTATTTGTTTTTTTTTATTCCTCTTTGTGTTTTTCGTTGTTTTGCCATTTTTTTGACAGTGATGCCACTTGACGTTAATTTTGATCTATGTTGTTAACAACAATTTACAGAATCACATTATCGTTAGTGCAAACAACAAAACCGGTTGACAATTATAACAACTGTTGTTATTGTTAAAAGTTACAGAATCCCACTACAGGGCTGTCAGATATGGCGATTTCTCGCCAAACGTGGCGATTTCGAAACAGTTTGGCGGTGGATTCCATTTGGCTACTGGCGACTTTTATGGCGATTTTCATATAACTGGCGATTTACTTGGCTATTTTTACCATTCATATTATTTCAGCGATTTTTTCAACAGTTTTCCATTTTTTGTTATCATAACTAATTTGAAAAAAAAAAAAAAAAAAAAAAAAAAAAAAATCTGGCAACTTTTTTTTCACATGATTTTTGTTTTGTTATCATTTTGAGTGAATTTTATATTCAGTCACTATTTCATTCTAATAGTATGTACACTGATAGAAAAGGCGTCATAACGCTGATGTATTTTGACATCAGTACTATGACAAGTGTCTTCTTTTTTGACCCCATGACACTTTTCATCATGGTGATGTTAACCCTAACATCACTTGGCCAAAGTGTCATCAGGTTCAAAATGAAATTATGTCATCAATGGGATGACACATCGGCATTACAGAAATGACGAACAAGTCCTCAGTGCGATGACGCAGTACCATCGGAGAATTGACACATTCGTATCAATTTAATGACAGCTTTTCATTAAGTCAAAGTCATTGGAATTGACTTAAGTCAAAGTGAGAGAATATTATTATTTACTTACCCGTTACATATGTTTGTTTCACGTTTGTTGAATAACGACCTTTGTTTACAGCAGAACTCTCAATAATGAGACACGTAAATATGACAAAATTGTACGAAGACGTTAGTCATTGGATTTATGTTACTTATTGCATCGTTGATGCCATTTATAGTAACATTGATGTCACAATTCTGATGTTAGGGCGTCATCAATATGAAGATGCATTTTTCTATCAGTGTATGCAGGTCAAAACACCAGTAATGAAATCTATGAAGCTGAAGTGTACGATCTTATAGACTTGTGTACTTAATTTTAGTTTTTTTTTTTAACTGAATATATGTCTCCATTTTATGTTATTTAAGAAAAGAAAAAAAGAAAAGAAATAACGGAAACAATAAAATTTACTTTCAGCGACTTTTTTTGTTTTTTCTCGCCGTTTTTGGCGATTTTTGACTGAATGATTATACTATTTATTTTTTGTATGCAAAATTTAATTAAAGAAAAAAAAATATTTTACAAAAACTGAACAAAATTGACGTTAGGCGATTTTTAACGATTTCTGACATCCGGTTTGGCGATGGAGCTCAAAAAAATCTGACAAACCTGCTCAAGCTAGTTGCTGTTTAATTGCGCGGTTGCCAACTCTTATAAATTGCATACAATTCTTATAAAAAATTAGCGAATCTTAGAGACTTTGAGACTTGGCAACCCTTGCCATGGACAAACTACCTCATCTAACGGTAAATTATGAGCATGACCTAATCTTGTGTTCTATAATTTTAGAATAAAACGTAATAGTTTGTTATTGCCAAAGATGACTCACTTTTGACGCTGTCTATTTCTCAGTCTTCTTTCAAAAATCCATGACGTAAATTCTGTCCAAAATTGTTGTGTTAAGTAACAAATTTAAATATGTATTTCATTCAAAATATTGAAAATTATTTTCTACTTTATAATACAAACAGTGTTGCCAATTTAGCTTTTTGGTGGCTGGAATAAGCCATTTTATTTAAGGAAAATAAACTTTTAGTTTTTAATAATTTTTAACAAAATTTGCTTAAAATGCAACAAAAATGTTCAGATGTTGTGTAATAATAACCATTCTATTAGTAGCAAATTTGGAAAATTTTATGCCCACCGTTCTTAAGATATACTGAATTGTATTTTGTACCACGCCTTCTATCTAATCCCGCCCACTTTTCGACTGTTGCGTATTGAAAACTAAGCTTGTTGCACCAACTTTGTAAACTTTAGCTGTAACAGACCGTTCTCTAAATAAACATAAATCTATAATGTCTTTGTATGGAAGGTTCCACGCCCACTTCTCCAATCCCGGCCATTTTTTTAAATATATGTTCAGCATTGATAACCAAGGAATTTGTACCAAATTTTGAAACATTAGCTATTGCCGTTCGCCAGATATACAGAATTATATTTTGTGCTACGCCCACTTTAATCCCGCCCACTTATTGATAGTTGTTGTTTGTTGATAACCAATCTAATTGTATAACATTTTGAAAGTGTACGTATTGCAGTTCTCCAGATATAAAGAATAATACTTTGTGCCACGCCCACTTCTCCAATCCCACCCATTTTGTTTAAAGATTTTGTTGCATTGATAACCGAGAAATTTTTACCAAATTAGTAAAATATAGCTGTTGTCCCTCTGTAGATATGCGAAAACCGATATTGTCTTTGTATGGGAGGTGCAACGCCCACTTATCCAATAAAACCCACTTTTCACAGATTTTGTGTATTGACAACCCAGCTCTGTGTACAAAGTTTGAAAATTTTGTCTGCTACAGTTATCCAAATACAAAGAAATCTATTATGCGACACACCCGCTGCTTCAATTCCGCCTACTTTTTGCCAGATGTCATGTTTTGTGTTTGTACAAAATTTGTAAACTTTTACTGCTACGATTCTCCAGATATACAGAAATCTTTTTTGTATATGTATGGAAGGTGCCATTCCTACTTCTCCGTAACTGCCCATATTTTGCCATCACTAGTGCTAAAGTTTCATTAAGATCGTTCAGCGGTGTAGGCAGCTAGAAGGTGCAAACAAACAATCAGAATACATTTATTCTTATACATATTTGTATAGATAAAAAAATAGTTTTATCACTATTTCTATTACAACTTTTCTGCTTTTGTAATAAAGTCTTGTTACGATAGCATTTGTATGTATATTTTGTCGACAGCAGTTGGCAACACTGCTTATAAACATTATACAACAACTGCTTTTTGGCTGGCTGGTTGACTGGGGGATGACATGACGTGTTAACATTTCAATAAAGAAACACTTTAAACATACATATAAATAATGAACAACATATTAGATTTGTTTTCGAATACAATCATTTATAAATTTTTTTTGTACTGTTTTTTTTTTAATTTTTCTTCGCTTGATTTCTTGGTGACACATTTTGGAAAATTTTTTTGTTTTTCGATTATCTTCATGTTCATAAACTCGTAATCATAATAAACTTTTTAATAATGACGATGTTTGTTTAAATTGTTGTTTTTTACGAATGCACAAAGAAAAATTTTTTTATGAAATATTTTATAGAAAAATTAAAAAATTTTGCCAGCAAGCAGTGTTTCGGGTTAACAGTAATTTTTTTTTTACAATTTTCGCAGTTAAATTAAGATCAAATTCTTGTTTTTTAATCATTAAATGTAACTTATACAATTGCAAATTATATTAAAACTTAATTAACCGACCAAAAGTAAAGTAGATCTTCAGCATGGTTTGGTGAAACAGACCAGAGTCTCTGGCGAGAATAAAACCTGCAACTCTTACCCTGGTAGGCTGTTATACTAAATACTAACTAAACTACCGGTGCACCCAGTTGTCATGACCGAAATGGGAATATGGATACATTAATTATTTCTTAAATGATTAAGTTTAACTTTCGTACGAATCGATCTAGTTTTTACTTACTTTACCATCAATTTCGAAATCATGTTCGATTCCAACTTCTATTGGAATATGTAAGAAAGAACAACGCTGCATTAAAAATCTGCATTGGAATCAAACGGCCAGGGTTGATATCGGTAGTGAAGAAAATGACGATTTTGCCATCTCAGGAGGAGAATGCCTGGGGTGCATACCATCTCCATTATTATTCAACATATATTCAAAAAAGAAAAGTTAAAATCGAACGCTTGCGTTGCTTAAAATACCTGCGAGTCTTGATAAAGTTGGACCCCATCTTTAAGGGGCAAAGCCACTTACGGGCCAAGGACTTGCCAAGGTAGAGGGAGGGCAGGCCAGACAGCGAATCATCAGCTGTGCGCCAAGGAAGTGTTAGGTTGGATAGTCAGGAATTAAATTATCACAGGGAATTGTAAAATATTTAGGGGCTTGGTTTTTTTATTTTTGTATATTATGCTTGTTGTTTTTATTTTCATGTGTTTTATTAATTTTCTTTTGCTTTATTAACCTTTTTCTTATCTTCATTTTTATTTTTTAATCTTTTTTTGTGTGAATACATAAATTTTTTGGACAATAGCTTTTGGATGGTTAAGATGGCACGTCTCTCTACCGGCATAGCCTGGCAAATATAAGATCTAAGCGTTGCCATCATAATTAACCACCGGCTCTCACCAAAAGTTATTGACAAAAATTGACCATTGATAGTGTTGACCAGTCACGACATCAACGTAGCAACAAAAGTACGGTTTATAAAGTGTAACTTTTGGTCTATATAGGGAAGAAATTTGGACAACAAAAACACGAGTACAACGAGAAAAAAATAGGAGGCTTTCGTAATGTGGATGCAGAGTCTCCAATGACGAATTACCAAGTAGAAGGAATGTCAATTGGAAACTTATGTCAACAATCAACAACAATGCCATTCGCATGATTTCATATTAGATTACGTGGTTTGTCAGTGGCAAGAGGCAAACAAGTCTATAAGTCCCTAAGATTCGAGATATTTTTCTAAGACATGTGTTTACCTCGATAGCCGGTGTTACCCAAATGAGGTTGACCAGGTTGGAATTGGGCAGGTGGTTACGTTAGTCGCTTCTAACAACGCACTGGTTGGACGTGGTGCAACCTGTTGTACAGGCGCTCGGTGGGATGTGATGGACAATTCTCTGTCCCCTGTTTCGGATGGAGTTAAATATGGGGGTCGTTGATGACCATACACGCCTTCTGACAAAGCAGGGGCAGTTGCTGTGGTGTGGCTGAAAAGTTGGGCCAAATGCCTCTTTTGTACGCTTGTCTTAAAAGAAGGAAACACAATGCAGGTTTGGTGGTAGTTTTATAACTTTATTTGCGTTGCTGTGGGAGTTTACACTTTACACAAGTGGCACTGTTATGACTAGCACGTCAATGCAAGTTTGGAAGCTTTTTTTTTGTTCGCTTGTAGCTCGGGATCTCACTTTTTTTAAATTAATTAAACTAGATGCAATGTTAGTGGCTCGAAATACAAAATGAAAGTGGAAAAAAAACCAAATCATTCAACATGTCATTTGTCAAAAAACTCTCCACTTGAAGTTGCCACATCGCTACAGCCAGAGATGGACACACGAAACACGTTCAATGTTCCATGTTCCTCATTTACTTGCAAAGCGAACATGCCGCCCGCCTTGCATCTCCCGTGCAACATAAAAGAACCAGTTATATTAAAACTTAACATATAATTTGAATTCATGAAAGTGAAAAAAAACAAAAGATTAAATTATAACTTCACATTAAATCTTAGAACCTAGTTTTTATGTAAATTCATTGTGTACGGTATACGTTGAGATCAAATAGATTGGATTGGTTAGGTATCTTCAAAGGCAATAAGGCACTCGTCTTCACGCTTCATCCAGGTGTTTACTCCGCCTCAGGGTGAGCTTCCCCAAAAATGGCACCTCCAAAAATGGTACCTTGGCAATAGAGCCCGCCGGTAATGCTTGTAGCCGGCCCATCAAAAATCATATGGGCCACATCAGCGCCCAAAATAAGGTAATATCCCCGTCTTCTGTGCCACCTTCTGTCCGCCAAGTCCATTGCGCGATAGGTTCCGCTGCCCCGGCGGTCGACATTCGACTCCGGGCTGAACCCGTACTCCTTCCTATCCACCACACACATCACGCCGAGACGGCGCCCATCACGACGACTGTGAGTTAATGTGATCTTGGTGCGATCTTGCCGAATTTCACAGTATAGAGCCCTAGCCTCTTCTACCATGATCGATGACCTGGCCACGTTCGGGTTGATTAGGACACGAGTCCACTGATATGCAGCTTCTGGACCAGTTTTGACACGCACGTCAGCTGTCATTGGCAACCAAATTCGCTTTGGCCCTAAAGGGTGTAACCATGTGTGGTGGTCCTGGCTGCAGCGCCGGCACCGATCAATACTCTTACACTTTCTTCTCGAGTGAGTTTGGGCCAGGCAATTGGAACACAGTGCGTGATGAGCCACGGCTCTTAACTTCTGTTCTACGTCCATGCACATGAATCTGGTGCACTGGCGAATGGCATGGAACCTGTTGCACAGTGGACAGGGAAAGTTGGGGTTAAAGAACCCGTCACACATGACGTAACTCTGAAATGGAGCGGAATATATTTTTTATTAAATCATTTACATGAGGCAAGAAAAAAAAAACGAGTTGTTTCGAGGACGTGAGTGAGGTTTAGGTGGCTACGGAAATACGTTATGCGGTGAGGTGGGGTAGTAGGACGAGCTTGTGAATCGGCCTAGTAATAGTTCCCCTCTGAGTTTTCAAGTCTACTACTCGAACCCTTTTATCAGAACCACGATGGACGTTTAAAACACGACCTAGACGCCATTCTGTCAACCCAGCAGGTTCGTTTTTTAGGACCACAACGTCGCCTTCCTGAAGATCTTGTTGAGGAGTTTTCCATTTATTGCGCTTATGCAGCTCTTTCAGGTATTCATGCTTCCAGCGATGGCATAACTCTTGCTGCATTGCCTTGACCTTACGCCAGCGGTTTAGGTAGTTTTTTACTGGTAACGGTTCTTCGGGTTCGGCCGGAGTCATTATAGCCGAGCCGATGAGGAAGTGACCTGGCGTTAGGGCCGTCGGTTCGTCTGCAGTATCGGGCAACGCTCCCAAAGGGCGTGAATTAAGACAGGCTTCTATAGTCGCAAGGACCGTGGACAATTCTTCGAAGGTGTGTTTCATTTGACCAGCAATCTTTTTAAGGTGTGTTTTACAACTTTTCACGCCAGCCTCCCAAAGACCGCCCATATGGGGGGCCGAGGCTGGTATAAAGTGCCACGACAGTTTTTGGTGCTCATAGGTCATGATTGCGTCGTCTTTAAACTGCTTCACACTAGTTTCGAAATTAAGATCGATTTGTTTAGCCGCACCCACGAAATTGCGACCATTATCAGAAAATATTTTGCTTGGGCAGCCTCTGCGTGCAATAAATCGGGCCAGGGCAGCTAAAAAAGCTGAAGTACTCAAATCGCTTACGGCTTCGAGGTGAATCGCTTTAGTGGAGAAACAGATGAAAAGGCATACGTAGCCCTTAGTGATTTTGCAGCACCTTCCAGTAAAACTTTTTATTTCAAACGGGCCGGCAAAGTCAACACCTGTATTTGAGAAAGGGCGGCTGAGGGACGTCCGTTCCTCAGGTAAAGGGGCCATTATCTGTTCCTGTAACTTTTTCCGATGTAAAGCACAGGTTCTACAGTTGTGAATCACGGTCTTTACTAGGTTCTTCGCCTTCAATATCCAGCATTCTTGGCGAATTAAATTCAATACTAACCGCGGACCACCGTGACACGATAGTTTATGGACAAATTCGACATAAAGGCGAGCTAATCTACTGCCGTACGCAAGAATAATGGGATGCCGCTCATTGTACGACAAACAAGCGGTGGAACCGAGGCGACCATTCGCTCTAATAATGTTGTGTTTGTCTAGAAATGGCGTGAGTGCTAGTAAAGGGCTACGAGATTCTAATTTCGTTACCGATTTCAAAGCCTGATACTCATTCATGAAATGACGTTGTTGGGAAAGGAAAAACAAGCGGTTTCTAACAAAAACTAGCTCTTGAGTAGAGATTCTTCGTGAGCCGAAACTTAAACTTCTCTTTTTCTGAGCAAGATGGCAGAATCGGAACACGTAGGCTAATACATGGTATGCTCTAGGCAAGCATGAGAAACGTTCAAGCACATCTTCGTTTTCGGTCGATCTAGCAACAAGAACCTGAACCTTTTTTGATTCCTGCGCCGTGTCGAACTCTTTGTTGCCTACGGGCCATAACGATTTCTCCAATATGAGCCACTCAGGACCATGCCACCAAAGCTTATTTTCTCGTAGTTCCGAAGGAGTCAGCCCCCGGGTTGCTAGATCAGCAGGATTTTCAGCAGAAACTACGTGATACCAATTTTTGTTGCCTACCTTGTCCAATATGGACGCCACTCTATTCGCCACAAAGGTCTTCCAATTACAAGGTGGTTTTCGCAACCATGCTAACACTATCGTTGAATCGGACCACAAATAAAGTGAATGCGTTATAAGGTTAAACGTGGGAATCACACTTTTTACTAGATTTGCTAACAGAACTGCACCACATAACTCTAATCTCGGCAAAGATGGCTTTTTTACCGGAGCTACCTTTGTTTTGCTAACGAGCAAACTTGTAAACACTTCGCTTCCCTTGCTAACTCTTACGTACAATGTAGCCGCATACGCTAACTCAGATGAGTCACAAAACCCATGAAATTCAATATCACAGTCTGGCGAATATTTAACCCAGCGTGCAAGCTTAATTGTATCTATTTCATTGTATTTAGAAATAAATTCCTGCCACTTTTTTGAGGCCAACGGCTTAATTGCCTCATCCCATTCTACTTTATCGAGCCACATTTGCTGCATCAAAATTTTTGCTGTGACTATCACTGGCGCTAGCCAGCCCGCTGGATCAAAGAGCCTAGCGATAACTGACAATACCTCCCTTTTCGTATATTGCTGCTTTATTTTAATCTTTTCAGTGGTAAAGTAAAATGTGTCCTCTGCTGCATTCCACCGAATGCCTAAAGTTTTTGTGGTGCTCTTGTCATCAAGAGCCAAAAACGATTCATTAAACAGATGGTCTTTGGGCAAATTTCTTAAAACTTGTTTCGAGTTTGAAGTCCATTTTCTCAATTCAAACCCTGCTGTCTCTAATATGCCAATTAATTGGTCACGTGCTTCTAACGCTTCTGAAATAGAATGAGCTCCTACTAGAGCATCATCCACATACATGGACTCACGAAGAATTCGAGCACCAATTGGGAAACGCTGCTCTTCATCACTAGCTAACTGAATGAGGGTTCTTAGAGCCAAAAAAAGCGCACAATTTACGCCAAACGTAACCGTTTTCAACTGATAATCTTCTACCTCATTATCTTCAGAAACACGAAAAACAATTTTCTGCCAGTGCCTATGCTCACGTTTCACCAAAATCTGCCGGTACATTTTTGATATGTCCGCATTGAAAACAAACTGAAACAATCTCCATTTAAGGACTAAACTCACTAAATCAGCTTGTAAAACTGGGCCAGTATACAACAAATCATTAAGACTCTTTCCATTTGAAGAAGCACTTGATGCGTTAAAAACCACCCTTAGCTTTGTTGTTGTACTTTCTGGCTTAAAAACGCCATGATGTGGTAAATAATAACTTGCACTACCTGAAGTGTTTTCAACCCTTTCCATGTGCCCCAAAGTTATGTATTCTTTAAGGACCTCATCATACTGAGCCTTGCGCTCAGGATTGCGTAATAACGATTTCTCATTTCTTAAAAATTGACAAATCGCAATATGTCTATTAGGACCTAAAGCCTCTATATCACTTTTAAAGGGAAGACCCACAACGTATCTCCCTTCAGAATTTCGAACAGTCGTGGAGCTATAGATCTCCTCACATTTTTTATCCTCATCTGATAAAACTACATTTTGAGACACTTCCTCTAACTCCCAAAACTTTGCTAACTGGTCACTAATAGAAACGTTCGTCATATGAGACATTCTTACCATTCGTGTGGAAGCCCCCATAGGCGTTGGACCCGTGACAATCCAACCAAAAATGGTTTCTTGAGCCACCAGTGATTCAAAAATGCCATGCTTCACTCCACCACGGAGAATTGAGGGATAAAGGTCACCCCCTAACTTCACTGCTTTCATAAAATTCCGGATCGGCATAACTTAACTTCGGTGGTACAAAATTTTTCGTGGGAACAAAGGAATGTGTAGGGATACTGCCCGTAACACGAGAAACCACTAACGCTTGTACTTTGAGAGACACGTTCTCATCAAACAGCGACACAATTGTAAACATTGCCATTTTAGAAGATCTACTGATTATCTCCCCTCCTAACCCTGAGACTTCCGCAAAAACTGGATTAGTAGGCAACTTTAACAACTTTTGTATTCTCTCCGAAACAAAACTTTCATCTGAACAGGGATCTATTAACGTCCGTACCTTGTAACTAGCACCCAAACTGCTAACATTAACCCAAGCTGTGGCTAACATGACTTTTTTCGCGACTGTAGTGTGATGCGACTGAACCCCTCTAGATGTACTAGCAGCTTCAGATAACTGTGGCTGACTGATGTTACTTTGATTTTCACCCTGAGAATTATTATTCGACTGGGACTGTGTGGTAGTATTATTCCTTATGAATTCTTTATGCATCAATGTATGATGCTTTTTCTTGCACTTTGAACAACTATTTGGACTATTACAATTCCCATACATATGACCTATTGTTAGACAGTTAAAACAGAATCGAAATTTTTTCAAAGTTGAAACACGACTTCTATAGTCCATACTAAGAAACTTACTGCAAGAGCTAATTTTGTGATTCTCCTTGCATAATTTGCATGAACTTGAATCAACTTTTGTATGATGGGCCTTAAATTGCTTAACTTTTGTAGATGTCTGATTATTATTGGCCGAAGCTGCTTGGGAACCACTGGCAGCTACACCATTTGCTAATATAATATCAGAAACACTCTCAAGGGCATGAAATCTGTCCGTCAAAAAATTGTTCAACTCGTCCCATTTGGGAACCTCTGTTTTGTTCTTCACTGATTGTTCCCAAAGATTTAAAGTGCATTCTGAAAGCCGCGATGAGCATTGAAATACGAAAATTGGGTCCCATGAATTAATGTCAACATTATATAATTTTAATACTGATATGCAATTGTTAATTTCCCTTTGCAATCTTTTGATTTCTGAGGCTACCTCTTGTTGACAAGGGGCCAAATTAAACAATACTTTAAGTTGACTATTAATTAACACGCGCTTATTTTCATACTGGGATCTAAGATTGCTCCATGCAATTTCAAAATTTTCGGCAGTTAAAGCAATATTTCTATTAATATCTCTAGCTTCACCGTCCGTTTTTCTAAACAAATAAAATAATTTTTCAACAGGGCTTAGTCGCGTATTGTTTATGTAAATTGCCGTAAACATGTCCCTAAATGTGGGCCACGATACGTAATCTCCATAAAACACGCCAGTATCACACGGTGGTACAGGTATAGAACCATGAAGGTTGGGATCCACTGTTTCCTCCTTATCTTTATTTTCCCCGTCTAATGTCTGTTTTGCCTTTGCCAGAATATTAATACACCTCACATAAGTTTTTCGAACTAGTGAATACTTTGCCTGAATCGCTGCTGCCTCTTTTTTAGTGTCTGCATTTTCCGCGGAACACTCATCGTACAACTTTTTATATTTTTCCCAACTTTTATTTAATTCACTTTTCTCAAATTCAAAGGCATCGGCCGAATAACTAGAAAAGTCCTCTTTTTTAAACATAACTTCAAACCCGGTCACTTCATCCCCCGCTCGAATAAATTTCTCAAGACTCGCCATTCTGATTTTTATTCACGGGGAAACAATGCCGAACAACAACAAAAGAAACACTTAAAAAAATTGCAAAAAAAATGAACCAATATGAAAAACGAGAAAAAAAAGTTACAAAAATCGCGCCACTACTGTTTTGAACGAGTTAATAATTGCGAAAAACAAGTGTTTGTTAAAAAAAAAAACACAACTACAAACGGGCGAGTAACTGTCCGCACAAAATAAAAAAAGATGGCTCACCAATATAAATTAACTAACTAAATGGCGCCCACCTAACCTCACTTTCACTGGAGCACGAATAATTTTTGAAACACAATATATTTTTTATTAAAAGTCCAATGTACGTACCTCTTTTAACTTCTATTCAACGGGCGAAGGACCAAATGTTTACCTCGATAGCCGGTGTTACCCAAATGAGGTTGACCAGGTTGGAATTGGGCAGGTGGTTACGTTAGTCGCTTCTAACAACGCACTGGTTGGACGTGGTGCAACCTGTTGTACAGGCGCTCGGTGGGATGTGATGGACAATTCTCTGTCCCCTGTTTCGGATGGAGTTAAATATGGGGGTCGTTGATGACCATACACGCCTTCTGACAAAGCAGGGGCAGTTGCTGTGGTGTGGCTGAAAAGTTGGGCCAAATGCCTCTTTTGTACGCTTGTCTTAAAAGAAGGAAACACAATGCAGGTTTGGTGGTAGTTTTATAACTTTATTTGCGTTGCTGTGGGAGTTTACACTTTACACAAGTGGCACTGTTATGACTAGCACGTCAATGCAAGTTTGGAAGCTTTTTTTTTGTTCGCTTGTAGCTCGGGATCTCACTTTTTTTAAATTAATTAAACTAGATGCAATGTTAGTGGCTCGAAATACAAAATGAAAGTGGAAAAAAAACCAAATCATTCAACATGTCATTTGTCACTCTCCACTTGAAGTTGCCACATCGCTACAGCCAGAGATGGACACACGAAACACGTTCAATGTTCCATGTTCCTCTTTTACTTGCAAAGCGAACAACATGTTTGCACTTATAAGAGCTGGCAACCCCAAAATTAAACAACAAATATCTTGAGTTTGCCAGCTTAAAACTATCAGCCAAAAGGAATGCAGTTCGTGTGACGTCATTTGTCCGACATAACAAGAAGATTTCCCCTTTGCTTTTGGAATACCTTAATTTTGTCTTTCCATCATTCCTGACAACAGTTATACGCAGTAAAAACTTTGCCTGCAAAATAATGCGTTAAGTAATCAGGAAAAAGTAAAAATACTACTTCCAATTCTACTAAAAGAACCAATGAATTTTACAAGGGATTTCCCAAAATTAATGCATTTAAATGTAAGTCATTATTTTAAACCTACATACATCTGAAAAAAAGTAGATAAAGTAGTTATACAGAAGAAGGCTACTAAATAATGAGTGAAAGAAGTTATTCATTTAAAAAAAGTAGACGAAGTTTTTACTGGGTATGTTTTGGCGATTAAAATCTCTTTGATCGTTTTACTTAAGATATAAAAAGTTTTTTTCTCCTTTGGCGGGATTATCTTTAGCCCATTGTAGAAGTTCTAACAACTTAACTTAACCTCAATGTTGAAAATTTTCCGAAAACTTTGTTCCTCCTCATTGCAATAATTATAATTTAATAGAACCGTTTTAGTATTTCCTAAGTAGTTTTGGTTTAAAACATATATTTTATCATCAGCATAACTCTTACGTTATATTAATTAAAGTTTCGTAATTAAATAAATTAAGTAAAAAAAGTCTAACTTTACCTTTTAACTCTGCTCTAAACTATTTTTCTTTTTGTGTATGGAAAAGGGATAAGTAACACGCAATTTTTTATTTTCAATTAGTATTGTGCTTATTTTATTAATTTGTTACGGTTTTTAATTCAAGTTTTCATATTTTCATCCGGCTAAAGATCATTAAATTTAATTTTGATTAAAATATTTTTATGAAGAAAGGAATTTTTACAACATAAAATAAATTTAAATTTATTGATAATTTTTCATTCCTGACCGACTGGGGAATCGAACCCACGTTCGAGGACAAATTGATTTGACATTTTTCGATAGTAACGACACTATCTTCAGTCAGAAATCTTTGCCGTTTAACACTAACGAAATAATTTTTTTTTTCGCAAGTCGGCCCATCCCATGTTAGCGTCCCCTCTAATTTCAATGCACATATTTCTCTGAAAGCTTAACCACTTCAATTCTTTAACAATTAAGAAATATTATTACAATCGTTTCTATACACCCAGAGAAAAAACATGTTTAAATATGGTCACCTCCAACAAAACTATTTTTAAAAAAAAATGTTAAACATATTTTGACTCATTTAACAATATTATTGTCACCTACAACCATATTATGGTTGAATAAGTCATCCATCAAGAAGCCACAACCATATTATGATTGCCTCTGAACATGTTATGGTAAAAAAAAACTAAAACATGTTTAACACTTATAATAGCATGGTTTGTTTTC
Source organism: Pollenia angustigena (assembly GCA_930367215.1). Lineage (NCBI taxonomy): Eukaryota > Metazoa > Arthropoda > Insecta > Diptera > Polleniidae > Pollenia > Pollenia angustigena. Next base: position 192,530,117 of record OV884058.1, read on the forward strand.
AATCATAGCATGTTGCTCTTGGAAAAGAGGAAAATACTATTGTTAATTTTAAAACAAATTATTGTCATATTTAACCATAACATGTTTAGAGGCCACCATAATATGGCTGTGGCTTCTTGATGGAGGACTAATTCAACCATAATATGGTGGTAGGTGACAATAATATTGTTAAATGAATCATAATATGTTTAAAATTTTCTTTGAATAAAGTTTTGTTGGAGGTGACCATATTTAAACATGGTTTTTCTCTGCGTGTAGTTTTGAAGTTCTTAAGTTTTTTAAAATTAATTCTTCCATTATTTTTACGCCAGCCATATTGATTAAAATTTGTTAATTAAATGAATTATTTTCAAGAAAATCAAGTTTTTGATCCAAAAACTAAAAAAAAAACATTTTGAAACTGGGAATTATTTCCTTGTGAAGGTTACTTTATATTTTATTAAACATTTTTTCATTTTTCGAATTTATTCTATGAGTTAAATTTCAGGTCTGTATTTTATAAAGCTTTTTTGTAATAGTTCTATTCTTTTAATTTTTCAGAAATGACTTTATACACTATCAGACTATTATATTGTATTTTCTTTTTACATTTTACCTTAGCCTTCCTTTGGAAAGCAATGAAGTATATTGAATGTACAGAAAAATTTACAATTATTAGACACCAGCAGAATGTAATGCATTTTCTGGCCCGCTACGGCCTTCGTCAGCATTCTTTGTGTCTCACTGGATAGTGTTACTTTATAAATTGAATGTATTAAACTCAACTATTTTAACAATTAGAAACTGGGAATTATTTCCTTGTGAAGGCTACTTTATATTTTATTAAACATTTTTTCATTTTTCGAATTTATTCTATAAAGTCATTTCTGAAAAATTAAAAGAATAGAACTATTACAAAAAAGCTTTATAAAATACAGACCTGAAATTTAACTCATAGAATAAATTCGAAAAATGAAAAAATGTTTAATAAAATATAAAGTAACCTTCACAAGGAAATAATTCCCAGTTTCTAATTGTTAAAATAGTTGAGTTAAATACATTCAATTTATAAAGTAACACTATCCAGTGAGACACAAAGAATGCTGACGAAGGCCGTAGCGGGCCAGAAAATGCATTACATTCTGCTGGTGTCTAATAATTGTAAATTTTTCTGTACATTCAATATACTTCATTGCTTTCCAAAGGAAGGCTAAGGTAAAATGTAAAAAGAAAATACAATATAATAGTCTGATAGTGTATAAAGTCATTTCTGAAAAATTAAAAGAATAGAACTATTACAAAAAAGCTTTATAAAATACAGACCTGAAATTTAACTCATAGAATAAATTCGAAAAATGAAAAAATGTTTAATAAAATATAAAGTAACCTTCACAAGGAAATAATTCCCAGTTTCTAATTGTTAAAATAGTTGAGTTAAATACATTCAATTTATAAAGTAACACTATCCAGTGAGACACAAAGAATGCTGACGAAGGCCGTAGCGGGCCAGAAAATGCATTACATTCTGCTGGTGTCTAATAATTGTAAATTTTTCTGTACATTCAATATACTTCATTGCTTTCCAAAGGAAGGCTAAGGTAAAATGTAAAAAGAAAATACAATATAATAGTCTGATAGTGTATAAAGTCATTTCTGAAAAATTAAAAGAATAGAACTATTACAAAAAAGCTTTATAAAATACAGACCTGAAATTTAACTCATAGAATAAATTCGAAAAATGAAAAAATGTTTAATAAAATATAAAGTAACCTTCACAAGGAAATAATTCCCAGTTTCTAATTGTTAAAATAGTTGAGTTAAATACATTCAATTTATAAAGTAACACTATCCAGTGAGACACAAAGAATGCTGACGAAGGCCGTAGCGGGCCAGAAAATGCATTACATTCTGCTGGTGTCTAATAATTGTAAATTTTTCTGTACATTCAATATACTTCATTGCTTTCCAAAGGAAGGCTAAGGTAAAATGTAAAAAGAAAATACAATATAATAGTCTGATAGTGTATAAAGTCATTTCTGAAAAATTAAAAGAATAGAACTATTACAAAAAAGCTTTATAAAATACAGACCTGAAATTTAACTCATAGAATAAATTCGAAAAATGAAAAAATGTTTAATAAAATATAAAGTAACCTTCACAAGGAAATAATTCCCAGTTTCTAATTGTTAAAATAGTTGAGTTAAATACATTCAATTTATAAAGTAACACTATCCAGTGAGACACAAAGAATGCTGACGAAGGCCGTAGCGGGCCAGAAAATGCATTACATTCTGCTGGTGTCTAATAATTGTAAATTTTTCTGTACATTCAATATACTTCATTGCTTTCCAAAGGAAGGCTAAGGTAAAATGTAAAAAGAAAATACAATATAATAGTCTGATAGTGTATAAAGTCATTTCTGAAAAATTAAAAGAATAGAACTATTACAAAAAAGCTTTATAAAATACAGACCTGAAATTTAACTCATAGAATAAATTCGAAAAATGAAAAAATGTTTAAAAAAACATTTTTATAAAAAAAAAAAAAATTCTTTCTGTGTAGTGAATAGTGAGGACAGCCACAATTGTGTGCTTTTAGAAACTACTACGTCCGTCTGGCTGTCTGTCGTTCACGATTTTGAGCCTGTCGATTTATGAATTATGTTGTACACAAAATGTTGCTGTCGCTTTGCAGTTGTTGGTTTTGTTGTGACTGTTATTAATAGCGTTATTTTTGTTGTTGATATTCTTTTAATGGTAGTTGTTGTTGACGGATATCCTCGTTCCATTTTTCTCTTAATTTTTTTTTTTAAACTATCAGTTGTTTTATGTACGATTTGTTTTCATATTTGTTGTTTTAATTTTAAATTATGGTCCAGACAAAATTGTTTTTCAAAAATTTTTTATAGCAATTAGTTTTAAAGTGGTTTATTTATTTTTTAAAATTTAAGAAAAAAAAAATTCATTTTATTTCATGTGACAATTTAATTGTTGTTGTTTTGTAAATAAACTTTATGCTATTGTTGTTGCTGGTTTTTTGTTAAGCATTTTGGAACAGCGGTTAGACGGACTAAGTCTGATAATATAATTTTTCTTTTAAGATTTTCTTAAATGCTATTTTTTACATTCTATTTCGAAAAATATTTTGGCAGACTTTTTATTTTCTTATTTTTAAAAAAAAATTATAAGTGTGTCGTCAACACTGGCATTCATTAGTTTTTCTTTTAAACCGTCATCTATTTTTCATTAAAGCCAGTGAAAAAATGTTTGCATATTTAAATTTAAAATGAGTGTTTTTATGTTTTTTACATTTTTAATTTGTGTGGTTTATTTTCAAAATTATATTTATTAATGCCATGAATCATAAAGAATGACGGGTCCATAATAATATTTATGTAACGCCCACAACAACGGATCTATTTTAATCCTTTTTAAAATTTTGTAATAAATTAAAACGTTTAGTTATAAAAGCCCTTACGAAAAAGTTGTTTTCCAAATCATACACATTTTTGAAAAACGTATATTAACTTTTTTATTGCCAATATAATTTTGTGAAGAAAATGTATTAAAAACACTTAAACTTATTTGTTTTATTATACTTAGGGCCATTATTATAACTTGACGTTAGCTGTTATCCGACAGTTAACAGACGCTTTTTGACAGATAACACATTATTATCTGTCAATTTAATCTTAACTTTAGCTAACTTCAAGTTGTAATAATGGCCCTTAAAGGTTATATGTTTAAATAGAAATGAACGTAAGATAATTTTTGTATATTTTGTAGAACGGTGCTTTTTTCGTAAAAAAGTACTTTTTGTTTTAAAAACTTACATCTTAATTTTTTTTTTTAAGTAAGATTTTCCAAAAAAGTACTTTTTTATACAATTGTCCAATTCACAAGATTGTAGTATTGCCCTATTTGTTGTATAGTCGTTTACTTATACAAGGTTGTATTTTTTGTTCGTAATTTTCATACAAGTGTGGTTTAATTCGATTAGTTCTTATAAAATAAAAAGTACTGTTTTGTGTTAAAAGTACTTTTATGCGTAAAAAGTACTGTTTTGTGTAAAAAGTACTGTTTTGTGTAAAAAGTACTTTTTGTGTAAAAAGTAATTTTTTTGTGAAAAGTCCTTTTTGTGTAAAAAGTACAATTTTGTGCAAAAAGTACTTGTTGTACTTTTGTGTTAAAAATACTTTTTGTGTAAATAGTACTTTCTTTGTGTAAAAAATACTTTTTCGTGTTAAAGTACTGTTTTGTGTCAAAAGTACATGTTTGCGTAAAAAGTACTGTTTTGTGTAAAAAGTACTTTTTGTGTAAAAACTAAATTTTTGCGTGAAAAACACAAAAACTGTAAAAAATACATTTTTGTGTGAAAAGTACTTTTTGTGTAAAAAGTACTTCTTGTGCGAAGAGTACTTTTTGTGTAAAACGGACTTTATTGTAAATGTACTTTTTTGGAAAAGGTTTCTGTTAAAAGATTACATTGTGTATAGAGAATACTGTCTGTTTTATAAGGTACTTTTTGTATAAAAATATACTTTTTGTATTAAAAAATACTTTTTGCATAAAGGCTTAATTCTTTGTAAAAAGCATGTAGGTTTTTTTTTGATTTTTAGGCCCCTATTACGTTTCACAACTCAACTCAAGTTAACTCAATTAAGACAACTGATTGTGATCAGTTGTAATTTTTGTTATGTTTTTGTTCCCCGCAATACAGCAAAGTTGTAAACCATAATACAAAAATTAAAATTTAACTAAACAATTTTAATTAATATGACGTAAAAATGGCGTCAAAAGAAAATGGTAAAATATGTATAACTTGGAAACTAATTGACTGCTCTTTTTTAAATATAACCCAGAGAGGGAGAAATGCAGAATCCGGTCAAAGTTGTACATTCCTATTTTTCAATTAACAAAATGTTTGTTTATTTAAATTGAATAATCGACTTTTATTTAATTTTAAATTATGCAATCAAATTGCATATTTATTATTTTAATATACGTAAATTTAATTTTTCCTCTCCCTTTCTCTCTTTTAGGTAAGCCAGACGAATTTGAAACAATTTTCTAAATAAATCAATTTAACTTAATTGGGTAAGAAATTTAATTTAATTTGTTTTTATTTTATACATTTTTCTTTTGGCTACTCGCGCAAAAGAATCAATAAATTTTCATGTTTATTTATTATAAATTTTTGTTGTTATATTATTTAATGAGTTCGGAATATTTTTAATAAATTATTTCACCTCAATTTGTGAATAAGCAAAACCAATAAAATAAAAGTTGGGTTATTGAACCATAATTGCGATTTTTGTAGACAATTGTCTATTGCTAAAAAATATTTTTTGTAATTTTAATTATTTTAGTGTAAATTATTTTAAATGTTGGTTATGCATATTTTTGTATGAAACTGGCTTGATGAAGCGGGGACCACACACATACAATGATATTAACGCTTGCATATGTCTAGCAGAGTAACACTGACTTAAGCAATTGCTTTGTAGAATTAATTAGACCCCTTTGGGCAAGTTAGTTGTGCAGTCACTTGCCGAGTACAACAAAATCTGTACTCAATTTTTTCCCTAGCCCGGCCTACGCTAACATCTACAAAGCAAGTGTTGCGCATGAGACTTACACAAGTAACTTGTCGAGTCTGAAAGGCGTCTAACAAATCTAGCAGAGAGAAAACAGGTTGATTTTTTTTTTTGCTTTTTAAGTAATTTCGAAGAAAGAGAGAATTCTATTGTGTACGTGTATTGAGTTCGACCTCACGCAAGCAAAGTTGGTTGCCTTTTTACCCGCGTTAAGTCTGTTAAAACTACCAAGTCGCCACACAGAGACCACTGAAGTTTATTGTGAATCCCTTGACAGTGAAGAAAAACGAACAAGAACATTTTGGGAAAAAAAGGGGACATTTTCGGTCAAAGGTATTGGAGGACAAAGGGGCGTATATAAGCGTCCGTTTCTTGCAAACTGCCTGTCCGTTAGCCATCCTATGGGTGTAATGAAACTGTTGGTGCTCTGTTTAAATCTCCTAAAATAAAATAAATACAAAATATTTAATACTTATTGTTGTTTATTAAAAAAAATGAGTGGTACTTTTTTGAAATTCGGACCTAATGGGGAGTAAACGGGTAAAACCTGTATTTTTGAACTTTTTTTTTGCCAATCTTTTAAACCAAACGAAGAAATATAAATTATTTCACATCTTATATTTATTTAATAAGAGTTACAAATACAAAAACAAATTATGTTCTTACTTAATTAACCGAGCAATAGTAATGTAGACCTTCAGCCCATTGTAGTGAAACAGACCAGAGTGTCTGGCGGGAATCGAACCCGCAACCCACGCACTGATAGACTAGCTCACTTCCAACAAGCCTGCCGTGGCACCCTATATCACATCTTAACTTAACTAAAATATACAAATTAAAATTTGGTACTTTTTCGAAACTCGAACATTTAAGGTGTGAAAATCGTACCTTATTTTGGTACTTTTTTTACAAAACAATTTTCTGCATTCCTTGACACATGCGTATTAAATTATGGGCTCTTACTACAATATTGACCTTTTTGATACTTATATGGGGACAAAAAAAGTACCAAAAATGGAAAATACGGAAAATTAAATTTCTTTCCTTTACTTTTCCATTCTACTTGTGGTACTTTTTTAATTTTCTATAATATTGAACTAAAAGACATAAAATTTTAGATGCAGGGTGGCCCTGAATGAATGAGAACCTTTTAAATTAAAAGTGTTGGTACTTTTTTGTTTGGCCTATATTTATGTCCACAAAAGAAAGAGAGACGCCAACGAAGAAGCGGGTTTAATGCTAGTTACTAATAGTTTCGCAATTGGCAGCACTGTAAAATTTAAAAATACACACAATCATTTAGTTTATTATTATTTGTTTTAAATTTAGCTGCTTTTATTTTGTATTATATTCAACAATTAATTAATTATAATTATATTCAAAATAATGAGTTTGATATTAATTTTAAAAGCCCGCCAAAAACCTTTCGTAATTAAAAAAAAAAAAAAAAATTGAATACAATTTCAAAAATATAAATTTTTATTTGAAGCGTCCCTTTATTATTTATGAGGTTTCTTTTGCTTAATTCTTTAATTAATACGAAAAAAAAACATTTCATTGCAACTATTAGACTGTGAAAAATTTAGTATTAACACATGCAATTTGAATCAATTTTTTTTTAATAATAAATTTGCCAACAAAAAAAGTTTTGTAAGAAATTTGATGAAGAGTAAAGAAAATTACAATTTTTTTTTCAAATCAAACAAAAAAAAAAAAAAAAGAAAAAAGAAAAACATTGATATATTTAATTAAAAATGAATCATATAAATTACAATGTTGACTGATGTTTTTTAGAGAAATTTGAAATACATTTCATTTATTTCAAAACTTTTCTATTGAAAATTAAAAAAAAAAAAAAAAAAACAATTTTTAAAATTTTTTTCAATTTTCGAAAATTTTGTTTGCGAATAAAACCAACATCAAAACATCGTGTAGGCTTCTTATAAGTTGCTGAACCATATATGCCTTTTATTTTATTGTAGTTCTTAAGAATATTTGTCATTCATCACGTAGTTTTATCATGATGACGTTCAACATCACTGACAAATAATAAAAATGTAAATTTTTGTTTTCATGCAGGCAACAAAGAGTCGGATAATTATTATTCCGTACGAATAGAAATATTTATGTTAATCCTTTTTTTAAAACATCCTACATAGTTTTTTTTCAAACAAATATGGAGGAATAGCTTTAACAGAGAATAAATAAATGAAACTGAGAGCAAAAAAAAAGAAGAAAACCATGTCTAGTTTGGAGTCTTGGCTAATTCAGTTATTAATAATCTGGCCTAAAGAGTCGTCTGTATACTAATTTCAAGTTTCGGCTTATAGATTAGTCAGTATTAGGGTGTTCAGTCGATTAATTCTTATTCGATTCATCGAACAATTTTAGACGATTGATTATTCGAATGATTTAAAATTGCTAATTTAAGTTAAAGGATTAATTGAAGAATTTATACCGATTAATCGGTATAAGTTCGAATGAACAAACCAAATGTATGTGTCCGTTGGAATTAAAAAAAAATTCATGTTTAGTGAGTTATTTATCTTATATTTTTGTCAAATATTTTCAATACAATTTAATAATTCATTTCACAAAAGAAAAATCGACAAAGGTACGTTAACTCAAAGTTTTATATTAGTTTATCTGGTGTGTTCTAGAAATCGAAATCAAGTAAAATTGAAATCGAACGTTATAAGAGTTGTTCTTAAAAAAATAATAGATACTTAAAGAATGAATTAGATTAATTGGAATATTTTTATGCACTTTTATTACAGGATCGTTTTTAAAATTTGCTCGATTTTTAATCCACTTCATTTGGATTTCTAGAACACGCTTTTATTTTTTAACAAACAGTTCAGGCGTTTCTCTCTTTGCAATGAGTTTGGTTAAAAAATATTGTTCGAAGGATAAATCTAATAACGCTAAATGTAACAGGTGTCCAAAAATGTACTAACGTAGCAACTTCACTAATTTTACACTAACATAGTGACTATAACATAGTACTTGAAGAAAATGCTCCACCAACAAAGTCCAAGGGGGCTACAAGTAATCCAATGAGTAAATATTTTAAACAAGATACTTCGACCGATTCTCTAGAGGAAATTATTTGCATGGAATGTCCTAGAAAAGTTTCAAAAAGTCGAAAGTTATATGGACTCTTTTAAAATCTAAGTGCCCGAAAATGAAGCAACAATTTGGAGCTACATTGACAAGTTTTATTGAAAAAAGAATGTTTATTTACTCAAGTACTAATTTTTTCTTAAATTATCGAAAAAAATTTCGTAATTAAAAAAATTTCTAAATTAAGAATTATTCGATTAATTTTAAAATTTTATTTGTTTAATCGAATAAGTTAAAAATGCTAAATATCGATTAATTGAACAAAAATAAAACCCAATTAATTGTGCACCCAAGTCAATAGCCTCGACTTTAGAATAGTTAATGATATCATCTATATACCACCTTAAAGTCTCGATTTAGACTAGATTTGTGTTTCGACGTACTTTAAAGTCTACTTTAAAGCTTCGACTGTGGATTAGTTTTTAGTCGCTACTATAACCTTTCAAGTTTCGACTCCTTAACTGTGGAGTCGTCAAGAAATAGTTATAACTAGGACGCCATCCGTTAAAATTTTTTAAGTGTGACTCCAACTCCGATTTCGACTCCGACTCCTACTCTAATCTCGATGCTTAATGGATAAGAGACTGGTCCCTATTTGGCCTTAAAATTATATTTTAACTGCAGTAGGTTAGGTTAGGCTAAGAAGGGTTATGCGCCCAAGGGCACACTTCCACTCGGAGACCAATACGGTCCATTGTGAATTCCTTCAATTAAAAGAAAAAAGAAGAGACAGTAAAGAAAAGAAGTATGAGATGAATAGAAACAAAAAAGATAGAAAGTTAGTAGATGTCGCGTAGAACTATTGTCCTCTCTACAGTCCCCTCAACATAAACAGCCGCACTATTTCTCTGACAAACCCCAGTAGATCAGCCGGACTACATCCTGCGATGCACCCCAGTTCGTCGTTAAACCTATCTCCTAGCCACTTCTGCCTGAAACCCTGCATCCTGGGACAATGGCACAGTACATGCTCGATCGTCTCCAGCTCCTCTGAATCATCGCACAATCTGCAGAAGTCCGGTACGGCGTTGTCCCATATGCCCGCAAAAGCCCTGACAGGACAATGACCCGTCAAGAACCCTATAGGTGATATAAGACTACCCCTATCTAATCCCAGTAGAACCCTGATTGCCCCCGCGTCCAATCTGGGCCATAGTGCCCTGGACACCCTGCAATCCGTTCTGTCCCTCAAGGATCGGTTAACGTCATCACGAAATTTCTCCCGTATCACCCCATAATAGTAACATAGGGGGGGGGCTTAACCCCATTGTCCCTTACCGCTAAGTCCAGATTCGGACCCCCTCTCGCGAGTTCGTTTAATGCAGTACCTTTGAAATGAAATGAAAATGATTCTGTAAAAATTTCTAATCGATATTTTAATTCTAACACGTTCCGCATTGAGCTTTAATAAAACTGCTTACATCCGTAAAGAAGTCTGGACCTTATTTTCCGACTTTTTAAATATTAGAAAAGTTTTAACGCCGAAAAATGTTGGAGTCGGAGTTGAGAGTTTTTGTGGGTACTTCGACTTCGACTTCTCTACAAAGACCTCAACTCCGACTCCACAGCCCTGGTATACATATCGACTGTAGCTAAGTCTGCCCTTGGGGAAAGGGATTCTAGTTGTTCATATGAAGGTGACTTGTCACTCTAACATGGCGATTTCCTACAAGGGATTTAATTTGCACCATTTTGACATTTTGTAACAGGGACACATACAATTTTAGGTAACATAATGCCTGTTGCAGATATTGTCCACAGTGAACTATGTCAATGTGGTAGATATCCTTCATATCAAGTACTATGTATGTATATCCAGGTATCAGCCCTCGCAAAATCCAGTCACATGAATAGTTTTGTGCCAATTACCTTTCCTCTGGAGTAACCAAACTTTACCGTCAGTTAAGTTATATGCCTTGTTTTCCCCTATCACAATTGGTTAATTTTTAATATAATATTGTGTTCACTGGTCACGGGATAAGAGCTTTACGAACAGTGGACACAAATTTCCTGCAGGGCATAGCCTCAACTATAGACTAGCTTATAGCCTTAAAATTTTGACTGGCTTATAGATTCGATTTAAGTTTTTATTCACGAATATAAACTAGTTTATACTCTTGTTTAAAGTCCTGAATATAGACTTATTTATAGTCGCAGAAGTATACTTGTTTACGCTTTCGACTTTAGACTTGTTTAAAGGCTCAACTTAAGCTTATTTTCTTGTTTATAGTCTTGACTATCGACTAGTTTATTTTCTCGGCTAACGAGAAGTATAAAGTTTTGTCTTTATCTTAGTTTGAAGTTTCTACCAACGTTTAAAGTCTTGTCTATAGCTCAAATATTTGTTTTTGTTGTCGACAATATACAAGCTTTAATGCTCGACTAGAGACTAGTTTATACACTCGACAATGGACTTGTTTATATTCTCGACTACACAGAAAGAAAAACACTCGGAACAAATTAAGTCTTGTATACTTACTTTAAGTAAGAGTCGTACTCAAAAATTCAAGTACGAATAACACTAAAACGAACTCAAAACAATCTTCCCCTTTAGACATTAGACTACTTAACCACCTCAAGTATAGACTAGTTTATAATCTATAACTAAAGAAAAGTGGATGATCTTAAATAAAAACTTGTCTTTTGTGTGGACTATAGACTGGTTTGTAGTTACGACTATAGACTGATTGGTAGTCTCAACTTAAAACTAGGTAATTATTTAACTAAATATACACCAGTTTAAAGTAAAGTCAATAGTCAAGACTATAACCCTGTCGAGACTATTGTAGCCCAGACGAGAAACCGGTTTACAGTCGACTATATAGACTTCTGTGAAATAAACTCTATAGACTAGTGTTTAATTTTAGTTATTAATCTAGACTATAAACTAGCTTATCTATCTACTATAAAGCGCATATTTTGTTGAAAGCTTTGCTGTAGTTAAGACTTTTTATCGTCAAGTCTTTATATAGCCTTGAATCGAAAAAGTAGTAGTTATTTAGGTACTTATTTTGCACGCGAAGATCCTTAACTAGTGTTTGTTAGAAGTTTAGGCTTCTTCTTGTGGCTGCTTAACTTATTTTTTGTATTTTTAACTAGTATTTGTAATGTAATTTTGCTTGGAATGAATCTTTTTATTCCCTCGAAGCAAATTTCGGTTAAACCAAAACTTAAGTGTTGGTTTAACCAGACCTGCAAAAATACAGTCAGATCCAGAGAGGAGGCGTTTAGTAGTTGGCGTTTGAATAAAAACGCAACTACTGATCACCTACGAAAGAAGGCAAGATCTGAGTGTGCCAAAGTACTTAGACGAGAAAAATTTATACACGAACAGCGTCTTCGTGCTAAGGTCCTTGCTGCTCCTCGGGGTAGTAAGACCTTTTGGTCCTTCGTTAAAAGAGTAAGGGACAGTGCTAGTTCTTCTATCCCAGCGCTTTTAAAGGACGACCAAATATTTACTGACCCGATTGATAAAGCCAACCTCTTGGCTGAACTGTTTGCAAGTAATTCGTTCTTGCCGGAAAGCAATCAATCACTGCCCGTTGTCGGAAGAGTATCATGTACTATGCCCAAGATATTTTTCCGATCACGCGCAATCAAAAGGGTTCTTTCGGATCTTAACGTAAACAAGTCACCGGGGCCGGATGGCATATCAGCACTGGTATTGAAACAGTGCTGTTCGACGTTAGCTCGTCCATTGGCCAACCTTTTCAGCTCTTCGTACCGTGCGGGAATCTTTCCCTCTTGCTGGAAGGTGGCCAATGTTCAGCCAATCCCCAAGAAGGGTGAGGCTACTAACCCTGACAACTACCGCCCAATCGCAATTTGCTCTTCGCTCTCGAAGGTGATGGAGAGCATGGTTAATTACCATCTTGTGAAATATCTGGAGATAAATTCACTTCTCAGTGACAGACAGTATGGTTTTCGTGGTGGCCGATCTACAGGAGACCTGTTAGCGTTTCTTTCAGAACGTTGGAGTCGGTCCATTCACCGCTTTGGTGAATCCAAAGTGGTTGCTCTAGATATTTCCAAGGCGTTTGATCGGGTGTGGCATGGTGCGCTTGTGTCAAAGCTCATTGCTTTTGGTGTCGGTAATGATTTCTCTCGATTTATATCGAGTTTCCTCAGTGATCGCACTATACGTGTTGTTATAGATGGGATTGCATCAAACGAGTTTCAGCTAAATTCAGGGGTACCGCAAGGTTCTGTCCTTTCTCCTACGCTATTTCTTATGTTTCTTAATGACCTTCTTGGTCATACTTCAAATCCTATCTACTCTTTTGCAGATGACAGCATATTCCTCGATCATATTCCTTCGATCATAGGCCAAGTCTTGTTGAGATTGGGGGCATGTCATCTGTATTAATGGGTGGCATTGATATTGAGGAATCGGATACTCTTGATGTTCTGGGCATGAGAATACAGTGCGATGTCCGCTGGAATAAACACGTTTTTAAAGTGTCGAAAGAGGCATTCAAGTGTTTAGGGTTTTTAAAACGATGCAAGACTTACTTGACTTCATCCGATCTCCTTACTATCTATACCACCTATATCCGACCGAAGATGGAATACAACTCCCATATATGGGCAGGGGCTTCAAAGTTTATTTTGAACCTTCTGGACCGTGTACAAAGCAGGGCGGTGAAGCTCATCAATGACAGTAGGGTATCCAACTCTATTGACTCATTAGAGCATCGGCGGAATGTGGGTTGTGTGACACTTTTCTATCGATATTACCATGGGAGGTGTTCCACTAAAATAAGTGAACTTATTCCACCCGCCCGAGTATTTCTTCGTAATACTCGCTCATCCTATGGACCACATCCGTTTGTAGTCGATTGTCCTGTGTTTCGCACAACGCATTATAGAGAAAATTCGTTTTTCAGTCGAACTATCCGTATGTGGAATAAACTTCCCGCAGAGGTCTTCCCCGGTACTTATAATTTATTAAGATTCAAGTCAAATGTCCACAAACACTATTCCCTCTTTCCTCCTTCCCAAACCTTATTTTCCCGATCAACACAATGCACTGCATATATAGGGGGCATCCCCTGAGTGTTGGTTTATCGTTTAAAAAAAAAAAAAAGTATTTAACCAGCTACTTTGTAGGCGTCTCCCTTTCTTTCTTGGACCCTTTTATATGACATAGTCTCCGTTTTAACAAAAAAGTACCAATATTTTTCACCTTATAGGTTTTCATTCACGCAGAATCCCGTACCAAAAATTCAAAAAGCGAAAAGAAAACAATTAAATTCCCCATATATCCCCTTTTTGATACTTTTTTTCTCCCTATTGAAGTATCAAAAGTTTTGAAGTTTGGGAGTCCATAATTTAATACGTATATGTATATGAATGCACAAAAATATTTTGTAAAATAAGTACCAAAAAAAGATACGATATTTTCTACACCTTAAACGTTTGAATTTCGAAAAAGTACCAAATTTCTTTAAGTATTTTTAAGATAAGTTACGAATGCCATATTGTTTTTATTTCTATGTTAATTAGTTTAAAATATAAAAGGTTCCAAAATACTGACATTCCAAAAGTAATGAATTTCAAAAAAGTACCAGACACATGTCCGCTTATTTGTTAAATGAAGAACGATAAGTATTTAAGTTTTTTTGTATCCCTTTAAGTTAAGGATATATAAGGTTAGCGATTTACGCGTTTTTAACCAATAACTATTCGAATTTTCTGAAATTTCGTCCTAGTGAATCGATTTAACGAGACCCCAACCTCCGGTCCATGCTTCAACTTTTTTGGCTTCAGCCATTTAGACTGTGCGATAATGAATAAGTCAGTCAGCCAGTAACGTTACAATTTTTTATAAACATATACATAATTTAATTAATGAAACAAAACTTTTGTTTTGCAATTTATGAATTATTTCTTAGTTTTGCTTTGTTTAATAAGTTTATAGTGTGGCGAGATTTGTTATGAAATAATGTCATAAATTAATGTTAAAAAAAAATAATCAAAATTTATTGGAACATGCGAAAACATTGACATGCGTAGGCAATAATTTATTAAAGAAAAAAGCATTCAAAAAGTGTCCCAAAGTTTCCAAAAAGACCATTTTTTGTATTGAAATAATTTGAAAAAATTTCCCAAATACATATTTGACTATTTTATTTAAAATTAAAAAAAAAGCAAACCAATAAATGTTGTAAATTGTTTTTTTTTTTTTTAAATATTTCTTCTTTTATTTTAATTCTTTGTTTCATTGTTTTTAAATTTTCCAATATTTTCGGTGATTTTGCAAGGATAAACAGCAATTTGTTGCATGTAAATGTGGGTGTGTTATTTTCTTTCTACAAAGAACGAGTCAAGTCACTTGTGCCACAACTTTGTTGCTCCCGACATTTGCTTTGGACTAGCGATTATGATGATGCCATTAGAAAAGTATAACGTTGTAGCAAGTTTTCATTATTTACTTTATCTGCATGTGGAATTCAATTATTTAAACAATTTTAATTATAAAATAATTTTTGAAATAGTTTTTTTTTATAGATTTTATAAATTTGCCATGAAATTAAACAATTTTGCAAATGTATGACGTCGTTCTTGGCTGGGCAGGTGATCATTTTAGTTTTGCGCTTGTGAGAAATAAAAATTGCTATTGCAATAAAACTAAAAGTTGGCGTAATTTTTAGGATAATTTTAATTTTCATTAAAAAAAATATAGGAAAAAAATGAAATTGAAAAAATAATAAAATTGCAGTATTTTTGGAAAATTTTAGGTGTAAAAAATAAAATAAACTTCTTAAGGTTGGGGTTTTGAGATCTCAGGTAAACTAGTTTATTAAATCTTTGTATACAAAATTGAGATGGAACAGCTAAGTTTTGCTTGAAATGTTGGTCCTTAGATTTGAAGATTTTTCCATCTTCCTGCCAAGATGAGAATTCCGAGCCTAAAAAAAATGTTAATTTTTTTAAGACCAAAAACGAATCACAGGTGTTTTTGGATACCCTGTTTTGAAGTGAACCGTATTCCAGTTAGAGCCTTCTGCATCGGTCAAAATAAATGCTAGTAGAGCTTTCTAGTCTAACAATATACTGGAGACTAAAGACTTGATTGAATCCAAGCATATTCTCTAGACTAACGACGTGCTAAGAGACTTACCCTCGTATTCATAAACTGTTATTAAATTGAACAAATGTTTATTAAGGAAAATTTTTATACAAATTTTGTTTTGTGCGCACCTTTATTAAATTTTAAATATTTTCTACTACATGTCTTCATTGAAACGACTCGTTAAGCCTTAATGTCAATCTTATTAACTTATTTTACTTCTCTTTTAACTCCCTACAAAATGCCGCTTATGGCTAATAAATCAATGAATGTTTAAACGTTGCACATAAGGGATTTTTGCCAATCTAGCCGGACATTACTTTTTGTTTTAGCTTATATTGCTTCTTAAAAGTTATTGAGAACTTGGCAGAAATATGTGATATTGTCATAGGCAGGTAAACCTCAAAAATAAATAAAATCGGACCAAGTAGGAAAAGGTTCCCCCTAGAAGAACTAATCCAACCTCTGAAAAATTCAATTTTTTTTAAACTTTTCCCATACTTTTGTTTGGCAAATGCAACTTTTAACGTCAGCGAAAGTTAAAAAACCTAAAATTAGACCCATGAGATCGTAAAATTACACTTTTTGCCCCCGCCCCCTTTTGAGGGCGGTTACATAAAATAATATTTAAAAAAAAATGTAAATATTAAAAGAAATAGATTACTAACGCCTTAATACTATAAAAAATAAATTTTTGAACTTTTATGGGTAGGGGGAGGTATCCCTCCAATCCCCCCCCCCCTCCCCGGGAACGACCCTGTAAAAAAATTTTTTTTTGCTTATTTCCAAAACATATTAATTTTTAAGATTTTATGTGACTTTTATGTATTTTATAGTATTTAATTTATCTGAAAATAATTAATATATTCGTAATTACAACTTATTTATAATAGTAACAGCAAATTTTATTTAAAATAACTTCTCTTTTGCACTAAGATGATGATGAGTGCCATGGTTCTTCTTCGTCTGCTTCTTCAAAATCCTCTTCTGATTCTGAATTCTCTTCAGAGCCAAGTACAGTTGGAAGCATAAAAGAAATTGCTTCTTTCGTAAAGGGTATTGACTTTTTTTGGAGTTGGTCTTATACTAGTAATCAGTGGGTCAGAACTGAGCAAAAGTCCATTTATAACATCTTTGTTACACTGAACCCTCTAAAACTTTCGAGCAAAATTCTGCCTGTAAAGCCGAAAATGTTTATTTTGTGCCTCAGACGCTTCTTCTGATAATAGCCCGATAGGCAACAATGCCTCACTCATTACAGTTGCGCCGTGTATTATACACTTTTTCCATTTTACTCTCAAAGCTTCAAAATGGTTCTGATACAATTTTATGCTATAACCACAATATATATTAAAAAAAACTAAGTACCTAGAGCCCTGATTTGATTTTTTATTATATATTATTTTTGTTGTTAATGATTTTAAAAGTTATGCAAAACAGGTCAATTTATTTTGCTCCATAAAATAACGTCATTTAGCGGCCGCACAGGTGGTTAAAACCCGTTACTTACTGTTTCGCACATCCCTTTTTTACACAGGTAATACTAGTCTTAGATGTAATAATTTAAATAAAAAACATCTACGTACAACCAAAACATTTTATGACTGACGAAAGGTTTTCTATCATATGTACCTAAGCAAGATGAGCAAAAACAGAAAAAAGGTGAAATTTTCAAAAAATCATAAAAAAAATGGCGCAACAACGCGCAACGTTTTTTTTTTTAATTTAAAAGTAGAGATTTCAAATTTTATCGTGATGTATAACATTTTTAAGAACTCAACGGGCTTCACCTTCAAAAACCTTTTAAATTTTTTTTTTTTACAAAAAATTGAACAAAAAAATTGTTTTTTTAATTTCGAACTAATTTTTTAATCATAAAAACTTCTAATAAAATTTTTTTAAAATTTTCATAATTAGCTGTTTATATAGTCTTTCACAGAAAAAAAAATCAATGTAAAATCTTTATTCGTTTGTCTACAAAAAAATATATTGTTAACCTCCCAAAACCGTAAAAAGTCAATGAACACGCATGCAATTAAATCAACTTTCCTGGTTTTAACAGTGTCCCAAAACCACAAATCTCAAGCAAAAGACTTGAAAATTCACTATACGATGCAGAACTTTGTTGTCTGTCGAGCTGCGTACTTAAATTTTTCCATTTCTTAAATTTAATTTTTTGCTTAATGTCCGGCTAGATTGGCAAGAAACCCCTATGTGCGTTGGTTAAGTCAAACTTAACTTAAATTTATATGTAGTTTAAACCTACAGCTGAAATTCAGTGCCCCATATATTTTATGCAGTGCAAGGAATAATAGTTTATTTTATGTATTTAATAGATAATATAAACATAATACTTATTATCTATAAATGGCTAAACATATCACAGAAAAAATTATTATTCCAATTCAAACAAAAATTTTGTAGAATCAAACAATTTTTTGTCTGAAATCGGTCCTATAAACAAATTTGCATATTCAAACAAATTATTTGCATTTTGTTTATTGAAAAAAACACTGATTTTTTCAAACAAATAATTTAACTGAATCAAACAAAAAGTTTACTGAAATTCATATAGGTACTCAATTTCAAAATAAAAAAAAAAAAACTTTTTGCACAAGCAATGATGCGCACACAAGTAAGCACTGTATGAGAAGAAGATGACGGCAGAGAGCAGAGTCGCCGGCTGGCTTTGAGACACATTTTTTTTGTTGGAATAATTTTTGAACGAAGTCTTGTTTTACTTATACCCACAACACAATGTTTTTTCTTTATCACTCTCTGTTGCTGTATCCTTTCCTTTGCTAAAGAAGAAATGTAACCAAAAACGGCAGCAGACCGACTCGATATGTTTTTCGTCATCATTCTATTTTTGTATTTGATGTATTTAACCAAACAGTTTTAAAAAATTGAATACGGGATTTTGTTTCTTGTAATGTTGTTTCTGCTATTGTTTTTCTTATAGTTGCACTTTTTTAAAGCGTCCAAAAATAGACTGTGTGTGTTTTTTGTTGTTATTCCTATATTTCACATAAAGAAGTGTTGCTTACGATCAAATAAAAAAATGCAAAAAGACGACAACATTAAAGAGCGTTAAATATTTCATACAAAATTATGAAAACTTGACACCAATAACGCGTTTATTATATTTTTGAAGAGTTGTCCACATTTTTGTTGGTTAAATAAAAATCAAACAAAATTATTGTTTGAATCAGTAAAAAAATTTATAGAAATTAAAAAAATTTTCAAACAAGCGTATGTTTGAAAATAATTCGGCAATAATTTTTTCTGTGATTGGTTGTTAGCCAGACTGGCAAAATAGGGAGATAAAGAAAAAAATAAAAATAGAAGCAAAAAATAAAATTCATAAACAAGGGAATGAATGTCTTATGTACATGCACTAAGTAGTTACATATTAATATTATTCAAATTCATTAATTATTAATCTTCTGTATCTTGAACAAGTCTCTTAATAGTAAGCAAGGATGTCAAAAGAAAATGTTAGGCCGTTGAGAATATCCAACACATCCGCTAGACTCAGTTGGCATTTATTAAAGAACCTAAGTCTATATCCATTGAAAATAGGACAGCATCCAATAAAATGTAGGGTATTTTCTGTTGCATCGAGGTTCCAAACGGTGCAAAGACCTACTGTATTGCTTCTAAACGGTCTCGAATTAATATCCAATAGGCAGCCTCTAGCTCTTATGAGAAGACTTATAGCACGAGCAGTTAGAGTTGAGTCTGTTATATCTAACAAATTGTAGTTTAACTGCGGGTATATATAGATCATGGAATTGAGAGCTACTTGCAGCAGAGGCACAATTTTCATTGTCATATACGATAACTAAAGGTAATATTAGCTTGACATATTTGCTAATTGGATTGGAATTATTTGGTGGAACGAAATTTATGGTGGAACACAGGTTTGACCATTCCTCAGCCCAAAAAGTGTGTTTCAGCAAGCTTACGAGGCAGTCTATTGTTCGGCATGTTAAGTATTTTATTTATGTAGTCAAAATGTAGTTTTAGTGTTTCCACAAATAACGAGTTAAGACCCGTTTCCAGGAAGAGCATGTAGTTTGGAGTGTTACTAGGTAAGAACAGCATCTTTTTTATAAAAAACGAAGAAGTTTTTCGACGACATCATATTTTTTGTAACCCCATATTTGAGCACCATAGAACATAATAGAACGGGCAGTCGATCTGAAGATTCTAAGCTTATTTATGTTTGAAATTTTGGTATGGTTAATATATTTAGCCCAGTACGATGAGATTGCCAATTTAGATGTTAAAAGTTTGTTTTCCAAATGGACGCGGAAGGATAAATTGTAACAAAGTTTCATCCCCAGATACTTATATGAGTTTACAATTTCAATTCTGTCTTCACCATATGACCAGCTTAGATTTCTGGGAATCCTTGAGCCACTACGAAAAACTAAAATCTTGAATTTAGACATGTTAACTCTTAATTGCCATAAGTTGCAGTATGCCTGCAAGGAATTAATCATATTCTGCAAGCCGTCTGGAGAGTCAGATAAAATAACAATGTCATCCGCAAACATTAGTGTTTTCACTGAGAGATTCACAACTTCTACACCGCCAGGGAGAGCATCAGCTAGATCGTTCATGTAGAGAGCAAACAAAATTGGACTTAAGATACATCCTTGCCTAACGCCAAGATTAACATTAAAAGCATTGGAGAGGGTGTTATTGAAAAGGATTTTGCTTGTAGTGTCTGCATACGATTTCATAAGAATTCTTATTATTTTTGATGATAGTCCCATACTCGACAGTTTGTAAAACAAAGAATTTCTTGGTATCAAATCAAAAGCGAAGGAAAAGTCAACAAAAATGCATATGTCTTCTTTCCATTAAGTTGGTTTAAATGAATAATATTAGTAAGATTACAAATATTATCAATGGTCGAATAATTATTCCTAAAACCAGCTTGATATTCATTCAGAGTATTGTATTTATTTGTCCAGGATGTAAAACGATTTAACAGAATGCTGTTGAAGATCTTGCAGGTTGTATCCATTAGTGACAAACCACGATAATTCGTGGGACAGTTGGGGTCACTCTTCTTCAGTAATGGAATAAGGATTGAAAAAATTATTTTTCCAATTCAAACAAAAAATTTGTAGAATCAAACAATTTTTTATCTGAAATCGGTCCTACAAACAAATTCGCATATTCAAACAATTTATTTGCATTTTGTTTATTGAAAAAAAACGCCGATTTTTTTAAACAAATAATTTTACAGAATCAAACAAAAAGTTTACTGAAATTCATATAAATTTCAAACAAATAATTTTGCTGAATCAAACAAAAAAGTTTTGGCACAAGCAATGACGCGCACACAAGCAAGCACTGTTGGCGAAGATGAAGCAGAGCAGAACGGCCGGCTGGCTTTGAGACACATTTTTTGTTGGAATAATTTTTGAACGAAGTCTTATTTATACTCACAGTGTTTTTCTTCATCACTCACTGTTGCTGCATCCTTTCCTTTGCTAATGAAGAAGAAATGTAACCAATAACGGCGGCAGACCGACTCGATATGTTTTTCGCCATCATTCTATTTTTGTATTTGATGTATTTAAACAAACTGTTTGAAAAAATTGAATACGGGATTTTGTTTTTTTTTACCAACTTTGAAACCAACCAAAAATTTATTTTGTTTCTTATAATGTGTTGTTTCTGTTGTTTAAAAAAATGAAACGTTTTTTTTCCCTGCTATTGTTTTTGTTGTTTTTTTACTACACACCTCGTCACGCTATTTTATTATCATTTTTCTTATTGCTGTACTTTTTTAAAGCGTCCAAAAATAGACTGCATGTGTTTTTTGTTGTAGTTCTTATATTTATCATAAAGAAGTGTTGCTTACAATCAATAAAAAAATGCAAAAAGACGACAACATTAAAGAGCGTTAAATATTTCATACAAAATTATGAAAACTTGAAACCAATAACGCGTTTATTATATTTTTGAAGAGTTGTCCACATTTTTATTGGTTAAATAAAAATCAAACAAAAATATTGATTGAATCAGTAAAAAAATTTGTAGAAATCAAAAAAATTTTCAAACAACCGTTTGTTTGAAAATAATTCGGCAATAATTTTTTCTGTGAGCTTGACGGTATAGTTTCCTTAATAAAAATTATATTTAAGACATATAAAGGCTTACTTGTAAAAGCATAGGGCGCAAGGAATAATAGTGTGGCAGCACTACGATGAAAGTTGTTGAGCTCATATGGCTTGTATTTAGGGTTGCCAGATACCAAAAGTCAAATAACTGGACAATAAAAAAAATTCACCTGGATTTTGAAAAAATAACTGGACAAATTAAAAATGCACTTAACTATAAGAAAAAGTCAAAGTTTACTTCAAATTTTATTTTGCAATGAAAAAGCAAGAAGCAAGGTCATATTACAAAATAATGTATATATCAGGGCGAATTCACTATAAGTGACAGCCAAAAGCCTGCTGACTTTGACAGTTCGAAACTTTTTATTTTATTTTTACAATGTTTTGTATGGAAAGAAATGGTTGACATTTCGAGCCGTAATCACTTACAATGTAAAGTGTTTGAATTGTTGATGAATAGCTGCGACCGCATATATAAATTCGACTTGGTATATATTAATTTAAGTCAAATAAAAATGTACACAAGTGAAATTGAAATCAGTGGAGATTTTCCGTTAAATCGTTTATTTTTTAGATTTAAGGACAAGTTCTAATTAAGATAAGCTGTACTCATAGTATGAAGTATGAATGAACTGTAAACACTGGAAAGTTTTCAAAGATTGTTCGATTATGATTTTACTTGGCCGGTAACTATTTTCTCTGACATGTATACATTGTTTGTATTGTTATTTGCAGAATTTTATTACTTTAGTCGTAAGCAAAAATGTTTGAAACATTTTGGGGAATGTAAGAAAAGATAAACTCACTGTTTATTGTTGATGTTTTTGTTTAAACTTTGATATTGTTACAAGTAGAACTGTTGCATATAATTCTTAAATGCTTAACAGTTTTATTTGGCTTAATATCTTTAGTTTTTCTAAAATCTTTGGATGAAGTTTCCTGACGATCTGGCCTACACAGAAAAAACATTGCCGAATTATTTTCAAACAAACGCTTATTTTTTTACTGATTCAAACAATATTTTTGTTTGATTTTTATTTAACCAACAAAAATGTGAACAACTCTTCAAAAATATAATAAACGCGTTTTTGGTGTCAAATTTTCATAATTTTGTATGAAATATTTAACGCTCTTTACTGTTGTCGTCTTTTTGCATTTTTTTTATTTGATCGTAAGCAACACTTCTTTATGTGAAATATAAGTACAACAACAAAAAACCAAAAACAGTCTATTTTTGGACGCTTTAAAAAGTGCAACTATAAGAAAAACAATAGCAGAAACAACATTACAAGAAACAAAATCCCGTATTCAATTTTTTAAAACTGTTTGGTTAAATACATCAAATACAAAAATAGAATGATGACGAAAAACATATCGAGTCGGTCTGCTGCCGTTTTTGGTTACATTTCTTCTTTAGCAAAGGAAAGGATACAGCAACAGAGAGTGATAAAGAACATTGTGTTGTGTGCAGTGTTCGAAAATAAACACTAAATATCGTTCTTTAATGTTCGGATCGGTAGATTTGTGGAAAACACAAACGCTAATAGTGTTTGTGTAGAAATTCATTAAAAAAAATAACGTTTCCCTTTTTGTCATCTTTCGAACACAAAAATAATGCTGTTTTCATCATACTCAACAAATGATGAGAACATTAAATTCCGTTCGGTTTTTTTGAAAATCCACGAACTTCAATGTGTTCAGTTCGGCTCGTTAATGTTCGTCGCTTTTTGCTAATAAAAAAAAACCAAACATTTTTTACAAAAACAAAATACACACACGAAAAAAACATTATAGAACATTAAAATATAATGTTTTTCTACAGTATCACTACAATTGTTTTGTTTTTTAACGAAGAACCGAACATTATATAATGTTCGGTTCTTTCTTGAAAATAGTTACGAACGGTATTAAGGTTTGTGTATGTTTACACAAACACTAAAAAAATAGATATCGTTCTTCGGTGTGTGAGCCGAACGCTAAATAATGTACTGTTTATTTTCGAACACAGGTTGTGTGTATAAATAAGACTTCGTTCAAAAATTATTCCAACAAAAAAAAATATGTCTCAAAGCCAGCCGGCGGCTCTGCTCTGCCGTCATCTTCTCATACAGTGCTTACTTGTGTGCGCGTCATTGCTTGTGCAAAAACTTTTTTTTTTTATTTTGAAATTTAGTATATGAATTTCAGTAAACTTTTTGTTTGATTCAGTTAAATTATTTGTTTGAAAAAATCGGTGTTTTTTTCAATAAACAAAATGCAAATAAATTGTTTGAATATGCAAATTTGTTTATAGGACCGATTTCAGACAAAAAATTGTTTGATTCTACAAATTTTTTGTTTGAATTGGAAAAATAATTTTTTCTGTGTAAGCAAATGCGCATAGGAATAGCTTATCCCATCAACAATAAAGTTGAGTGTTTATATCAAGAATAAAAATTGGGAATTAAGCACGAATAAAAAATCTTTTACAGTTTGCAAATTTCATCAAAATTTAGTGTTATTAATAATGAAGCCTTTATAAGGTCAGAGGAATGGATTCTTGTGCGTAAAGATTATTAGAAATGCCTTAAGTCCTTTCACAAAAAGTATTGCTATTTAGCAGGTATAACAAACGAGATCAATTTATATCGGGTGATTTTTTAGCTATTATCTTTTTGGCAACACTGGTTTAAATAGCGGACGCACGTTTCGTGTTTTGTTCCACTGTCAACATCTTCAGTTTGGTCTATAATTTAACCATAAAATTATTGAATTTTATTATCAAAATGCGTGCTTTGTTAAGAAAGTTCAGCGTGTTCAGCGACGAAGCTCATTTTTGGCTCAAT
The DNA here is from genome assembly GCA_930367215.1 of Pollenia angustigena. Classification (NCBI taxonomy): domain Eukaryota; kingdom Metazoa; phylum Arthropoda; class Insecta; order Diptera; family Polleniidae; genus Pollenia; species Pollenia angustigena. Next base: position 192,554,855 of record OV884058.1, read on the forward strand.
GGGTATGTTAATAAGCAGAATTGTCGATTTTGAAGTGAAGATCAGCCAGAAGCACTGCAAGAGCTACCAATGCAGCCGCCTAGATCGTGCGATTTAACGCCTTTATACTATTTTTGTGGGGCTATGTTAAAGCTCATGTCTATACACACATACCCGCTTCAATTGTCCCATTGGAAGACAACATTAAAGCATTTATTCATTGGATACCCGCCGAAATGCCAAAATTTGACTAAGCGGATGGACCATTTGAAGCGCAGTCACGGTCAACATTTGCATGAAATAATCTTCAAACTTTAAATTATATGGACCGCACTATCGATTCAAATAAAGATTTCATGCATTTTTCTGAATTTTATGTGTTTTTTTTAAACATTCCTATAGCTCTTAAAAAATCACCCATTATATATTTTCTACGTTAATTTTGGCGCACTTTTGAAATATATATTGAATATTGTTATTTGGAATATCTCTCGGCAAATTAGAAACTTTTTTCTTACAGTTTTATGTATAGTGTGCAATTTAGTTTTGTACAAAATATTAATTTAATTATAAACAAGTAAGAATGTATAGTCGGTCAAGCCCGACCATATGATACCCTTCACCACAGAATTTAATAACACATCATGCTTATGTGTCCATATTAATATGGATTTTTCTATGTTTATTAACTTCATTAAAATTGGTTTGAAAGTTTTTGAGAGGCAGAAATTGCCCCTACCTCCCCTTGTGGTACTATTTTTGAAAAACCGTATAGCTTATGTGTCCATATAGATATGGATCTATCTATATTTTAAATTTCATTAAAATCGGTTTGAGAGGCAGAAATTGCCCCTATCTCCCCTCGTGGTCCTATTTTCTTAAATATGCACAGCTTATGTGTCCGTACAAATATGGATCTATCTATGTTTTTATTTTTTAAAATCGGTTTGATGGTTTCTGAGAGGAAGAAATTTCCCCTTCTCTTCTCTCGTGGTCCTACGATTCGGCCCATTTTCAATAGGCTTGGCCTTTGTGCCAATAAGAACCTATGGCCCAAATTTTATCAAATTATCTTCAAAATTGCGACCTGTAATTTGCGCACAAGGTTACATGGACAGCCAGCAAGCCAGCCTGCCAGCAAGCCAGCCTGCCAGCCAGCCAGCCTGCCAGCCAGCCAGCCGGACGGACATCGTTAGTTCGACTCAGAAAGTGATTCTAAGTCGATCGGTATACTTTAAGGTGGGTCTAGGACCAATATTTTAAGGCGTTACACACATCAGCACAAATGCATTATACCCTCTCCACTATTGTGGTGTGGGTATAAAAAATATAATTATCGAAAAAAAATATAATTTAAAAAATAATTTTTCAAAATTCAATAAATTTTTTTAACTGGATAAATTGTATTTAAGCTGGTACCCGGACAAGACCCAAAAAAAATTTACAATCCAGGCCATTCCAGGCCTTCTGGCAACCCTATTTGTATTGGTAGTTTAAACGCCCAATTTTATGCGCTTAGAGATGGTTTAAATGTTTACTGAATTATAGATTTGCTGCCTTAAACACATGTTTAACTAAATAGAGAGTTAAACTTGCACTGATTTATTGGCCCTTAGTCATGTCTGTATTTTATACACATACTTTAAAGTTAAAACCTATTGAATTTGATAAACCCGCCTTAAATTTTATAGAATACCTCTGCTTTAAATGTAATTTGTATGCAATTTGCATACTTTTTGCATATTCTCTATAAAATTGTATATAAAGAAATTTATTCTTTGAGGATTTTACTCGCTTTTTAGTTGCTTCATTAAAAACGTTTATCCATCCTCATTTGCACACAGCTCGGGCTACAAAGTTTTCAATTTAACTTTGATCAGTCACTCAGACTGCTGGTCAGCCAGCCATTCACTCAGTTACTCACTCAGCCATGCAATTAAAAGGCCGGCTTTTCTTTTTTTAGTTTTTTTTATTTTAAATTCCTGGCGCATAAAATCAATATTATTTAATTAAGACTGTTACGATTTTTGTTTCATTCGTTTTCATTTTTCGTTTAATTATTTAAATGTTTTTAAACGCGATAATGAGTTTTGCAGGAAAATGAAAAAACAAACAAAAACGTTTCGAAATAAAGTGTTTTTTAATTGTTTAAATAATTGTTACTTAATAAATGAAGTGCAAATAAATTGAACATACAAGTCAATACTGTTAATTTTTTATTAATAAATTTTCTTTTATTGTTATAAATTAAAATCTTTATTAATCATTTTAATGTTTATTTCTGCACTAAACTACGAATAAGCAAATAAACTTAATTTAAACAATAAACTCAAAGTGGAAAAAAAATAATAAATGTTGAGTTAAATGAAAAGTGTTAATTAGGCAAAAATTAATGGATTAATTATTAAACAAAATGTGTGAAAGGAAATGCACAAAAGGAATGAGACAAAAATGTGAAATTTTACCCGAGTTTAATACTTTAAATTTTATTATTCGACTAGTTGATAAATGTTGACTAGTGTATTTAAGGGTTTCATATTACAGTAGTTATCGGATATAAGAACATTTCATCATATGACAACAAAACGCTTATAAGAAACATTTTCAAAAACACCATGTCTTTTTAGTGATGTTTCTAACAAAACAGGTTTCATATAAGAAAAACGCTTATAAGAAAAAACTGATAAAAGAACATTTTTCTTAAACCCCAAAATCACAAAATGTATAGAAAAATAATATATCGCTGGCTTAACATGTAAAGGCTCTAAGTCCACTTTTTTAAGAAATTGAGATTTTAATGCAGTAATGTGCAATAAGTAAAAATACATTGTTTACAAAGAAAAAATTACATTTATCTAATTTTTTGTTGTTGTTTTGTAGTGATGAGTAAAAGCGCTAAGTCCAATTTATCAATAGAAAAAGCTCTAAGTCCCAATTAAAAGTACAGTTTAACCATTTCTCTCAAATTGTTCCATCACATGTATTAAAAAAATTCACTAACTGTTTTATAATAATTAATGTGCGCTAATTTTTTTAAATGCCAACGTGGTAAATAAATGATTGTTTTTTGTCTCTCCTGTAAAATTTTCAAATATGGACTTAGAGCCTTTACATGTTAAGCCAGCGATATATAAGAAACTTCCAACGGCAACGCAGAAATTATGTAGTTTGCATGGACAACTCTGTTTTCTGACGGTTTTACAACAACAACAAAGTTTTTTTTTTTTTACTTTTAGTTTAAGATGAGGGAACTGGTACTCATGAGAAGCTTTGTGTTTTTTGCCAATAAAAACAAAAGTTAAAATTTTAAAAGAAATACAAAACGGTATAAAAAGAAGCGAAATTGCAAAAAATTATAATATTGGACTTCCAACGTTATCTAAAATGGTGAAAAACTCAAAAGACATAGAAAATAATTATTTAAAAGTTAGAAACGTTAACATGGGGTCGTCACCTGACAATTTTTTGTCATACCAAACGTCAAAGTCCATATAAAAAAACTTTAAAATTTTTGTCAGCGTTTTTTTTTTTTATATGAAGTTTGACGTTTATTATAACAAAAAATTGTCGGGTGAAGACAATTACAAAAAAAGAGACAGAAAACCAAAATATGAAAGTCTTACATAAGAAATAAGTTTCTTATATAAAATAGTTATCTATAAGAAAGAAACGCTTATAAGAAACTTTTTTCCTGGATTTTTTAAGTTTCTTATATCCGATAAATACTGTATACATCAATGCAAAGGTAATCCTGTCTTCTTTTCAAATGTGCAAACATATTAAAACTTTTAAGACAAAATTTTATATAGAAAAGTGAAAAAACTTAGAGTCGAATAAGTTTTAAACTGTTTTAAAAAATTGGTCTGCACATTTGTTTTTTTTAATAAAACACAACAAATTCAATGGAATGAGCACATTTCATAACATTTAATGTTTGAAAATAATTTCTGGTATATGGCATCCGTATCTGGATCGTTTGAACGCCATCCTGTCGGTGCAATTTTGCACCATTTTTTCGACCATGCTCGCTCTTATTTTATCAATTGTGCGTCGAATATTGGCTTCTTAATTATGAATCGTTACTGGTTGATAAGCATAAGCCAGATATTTGATTTGCCACCCCTCCCCAAAAATAAAAAAAACGTAATCCAAATGTGTCAAATCACGCAAACGGCCACCTCGTTTAATTAAGAGGTTTTGAGATAATTCGGTCACCAAACGTTTGGCTAAACAAAGTGATTGTTTCACGTGCTGCATAACATGTTGAACCGTCTTGTTGGAACCATTTCTTCTCCAAATTATCAATAATGACATGAGGGATAAAAAAATATGAATCATGTGCCAGTAGCGCCCGCCATTCACGGTTATGTTGACACCGGTTTTGGATTTAAATATATTAACCGCACCAAACAGTGGGGTTTTTCGGGATGTAAAAGAGTTTCAAGAGTATTATGAAGAACATGCTCTCTCCAAAAACGTCTATTCTTCTTCTTTTAAAAAACCCTTTAAGCCAGACCTGTGCCCATGTTCTGTAATACTCGCGTCGAGAAACTTTTCGATTGAAATGTGTAAAAGGAAACAAAAGAATAGAAAAGATAAACTCACTGTTTATTGTTGGTGTTTTGTTTAAGCTTTGATATTGTTACAAGTAAGATTTAGAGTGTTTACAATTCTTATTCGCTTCAGGGTTTTATTTGTTTAATATTTTTGGCTTTTCTAAAATCTGTGAAAAAGGTTTCCTGATGAGCTGGCCTAAGCAACTAGTGAAATGCGCATAGAAGCCAGCTTTCCCTCAACAATAAATTTCAGTGTATTTATCAAATATGACAAAATTGGAAATTTAGCACGTCATACGGAAATCGTATAAATAATAAACTTTTTGTATTCCCGAAAATAACCTTGATTAAACTGCCATATATTTGAACAAACAGCTGTTTTTCTCACTAAACTGTGTCTGTAACTTTTTTGGTGAGTACTAGCTCTAACGTAAGGAAATTTCTCGCCAATTCACAGTAAAAGTGTGTCTGCAACATTTTGGTGAGAAAAGTTCCCGCTTTAAATTGTCAAATAAACTCACGAATAAAAGCAACATGTTTCGCAAGTTTTTCTTCAACATATTCACAACAACTTGGACATTTTCCCACAGTTGTATTTCTTGTACAAACGAACACAAAAATGTAGAATATGTAAGATTAATGCAACATATTTCTCAGAAAAGAAATCGCCATAAGAACCAAAAGTCATCGTATAGGAAGGCAAAAACTTGTAGAATCAGAGTATTATGGTCTCCACCAGTAATTATTCTGAGCTTGAAAGGGTTCTCCGCCAGTACGTTGTCTGAGTTTTATATGGTACTCCACCAAGTTTACATGGAGTTGTATATTGTTCTCCACCAGAAAACTAACGTGACTGTTAAAAGTGAGGTTAGAAACGACTGCATATGCTGAATGTAAAAACCTGAAATACTGTAACTCGGCGAAAATAAAACACAAATAAAACGCAAAAGACAGAAAAACAAAGGCGGCATGGTTACCCTTATATAATAACGACAACGACGTGCAAGCTGCTTCCCAGCCCAGAGCTCGTTTTTCCTTATAGCCTATTCCCGATGTGCGAAAGAATGAATTCTTTCTTTCGAACAAATACATTTGAATTGTTTCTTTCGCACATCGGAATTAGGCAGTTTAATTAATTTTTTAAATTTTATATAACCGAAATTGTTTTAATTCCTTAAAAACTCTGCACCTCCTTTAATAAATGTGTTTTCAGTTTTTGTATATTTAATGTTGACATTATTTATTATTGAGTTTTTCTTTTTTTCTTATTTTTTTTCAATTACCAAAACAATCTGTACACGCGTTATTGCATCCAAAAACTAGCAACAACAACGAATTACGCTTCATTAAAACAACGAAAAAAAAATTTCGCACTTTGCCAAATTTAATTAAAATTTTTAATTTTGTTTTTAACTACGCCAACCCACCACACACAGCAAGCGTCAAACAAAACCCCCCACTCCCTCAAGGTCCCAGTCGGCCGTTTCGCATGATTTTAACAAGGAACTGTATTAAATATTCTCGACATTAAAATTGATACAAAATTTGTTGTTCTTGTTTGTGGTTTCGACATTTAAATTTTTGTATTTGGTGTAAATAATTTGGTTGTTTTAATATTTTATTTCACAAAAAAAAAAAAAAAAAAAAATAAAAATTATTTTTTTTTGGTTTCAAAATGTTTTTTTCTTTTCTATGGCTGATATTAATTTTTGATGGGAGGATTTTTGTTGCAAAATATTTATTTTTTTTTTGTTCTAAAGGTTTATGATTTCCGCATTTTAGTTGAAATAGAAACTTGTCAATTTTGTAAACAAAGTATTTCAAAAGTAAATAAACAAAAAAGAAATAGAAAGAAAGATGATGAAATGTTTTAAGAAAAAAAAAAAAAAACTGATTTTTTATCTCATTATGTATAGTTTAAGTAACTAAAAGTTAAGTTAAGTATTCCAGAATAATTTTTTTAGTATTCTATAAATGTCTGTTAGTGTGAACCATAACAAATATATAAGACTGTTTCCTGTAATTAAGTTTTTTTCATCACTTCCAATATCAACATCCACAACATCTGAGAAAATTTATTCCAACAAATTGCGGATTTACATAAATAAATGTGCTTGAACAAACAAGGCTCTAATGGGTTTCTAACTTTAACCTGAATCCACCAGTCCCTTTTATTTCGGCTCTCCCATAATCTTACATCATCGGCACAAACACACACACGACCCAAAATCTTAATTTAGTATAAAAGTTTCTGTGTGTGTAACTACCCTGCAAATAATAGGACCAGTCTTAACACGCGTGTAAAGAGTAGTCCACAAGGGACCAGGACTAGTCCAAAAGTAACCCAAACGTTGGGAAAAACCTGGTCTATTTAACATTACGATGTCCTAGGAGAGGACCATATAACCCACCTTTGGACTACTAAGGAGTAGTTTTAAAACTACTCCATGGTATACTCAAGAGGATTAGTTTTGAAGTCGTTTAAAAACGAAAGCATGTCGTTAAAAAACGAAGACATATCGTCTCACTACAAACACTTTAACAATGACATGGTCCATGCTTGCATTACATTTATCAAAATGGATCAGGTGGTTCAATTTTATTTGCAGGGTAACACAAATATCTACATAAATTCTTTCAAATAGCATCCCTTAAAATATGCAACTAAATGATTAAGCATATGGTGATTTAAGTGAATGAGGGTGAAATCAGTGTTGCCAGTCTGGCTGCAATTACACATATTGTGTGTAATTTCATCTTGCATGTGTAGCCCATGTGTAATCTATGACTAATTTGACTTTTAGTTCTATTTTTTCATTAATATTTTATAGTCAAGCTTTTAAATACAACTGGTTGTGATCAGTTGTAATTTTTGTTATGTTTTTGTTCACGAAAATAAAGTAAAATGTGTTGGAAACATTGTACAATGGTGTTTAGTTTATTTCTATATGTTATTTTCACCTTTTTTCACTTATTGCGTAATATAGGACAAAATGGAAATAATATGGCGAATATCATTAACAATAAAATTGCAAGTGTATGAGCCGCTTAATACATCATCTGTGTACATATTTCTTTCTACTAAATGGTCCAAAGATTTGTTTTCAACAATGTTTTTTTAAGTCAAAAACATTTTTTTTAGATTTCTGAAAAATTAAGTTTTTTGAGTTGAGTCACTTTTGAACTAGGTGTGCGATATGTTTATGGAAAGATCGCAAACACATTTATGTGCACATACATAAGTTGCGAAATAATTGTTCAGCCATTTTCGTTGAAAATAATGTTTAATATATAACGCTTTTAATCGTGTTAGGTGTGGAGTACACTGAAAGAATTTTCTTCGCAATACCAATGACTTTTGACATTAATCCCATGAAAAATTGCATTAAAAAGGAACCTATGCAGCGCTTCGTTGGATCGATGAAACCTGTTTCATTAAAAGGATTTAATGAAACATTACATTAGATCTATGAATATTATTCATTGGATGAATACTTTAAATAAAGTAAAAAATTTTTTTTTATGTTTTTTAATTATTTTTTTTCTATTTTTTTTTAATTTTTTTAATTATTTTTTTTTTTATCTTTTCTATTTTTTATTTTACTTTATTTTATTTTTAATTTTTTTTTCTGTCTCTGGCGGGATTCGATCAGTCAACCTCGGTGCTGTTAGACTACCTCGCTACCAGCTAGTCTACCGGGGCAGTGTAGTTTTTGTATTAAAAAACTATGTTTTTTACTCAATTAAGAGCGTAAATATGAGATTAAATTGTCCATAATAACAATAACAACGTTGATTGAAAGTGGATTGAAAGTTTTTGTTTCATTACTATAATGACATTTTTATTGTCACAATGAAAATTTAAATTTATGAAGGCAATTATTGAAATATGTTGCTTTTATAAAAATTTTTTTGATTTCATAAATTTAATGGCATACATGTAACATTCGATGTATGAAATTATTAAATCTTAAATTTTTTAAATAACAATTAAACATTTTTTTAAGGAAACTATAATTTTGTATTAATTTATGAATATAGTTATGTTTGTATATTGTTTTTTTATGTTCCCAATTAAAAATTTTTTTTTAACTTGGACAAACTTAAGTTTTCATATATCTAATGAAAATTTTTAACGTAATTACGAATTCCAATGAAGCGATTTTAACGAAAATACTTCATTATAACTATGAAATTCCATTTAGACAATGAACATTTTCATTTACCTAAGGAAAGTTTTTTTATGAAAAAAATTCATTAAATATATGAAGCACTTTTCTTTCAGTGTACTCATGTTAGTGTTTTAACAGAGTTGTTAATCAATCTGTGTTGAAAGCTTTTTCATAACATCTTTTCTTTAAAATAGCTTTTTTTTTGTCAAATGAGACAACAATGAAAGAACGAATGAGCAAACAAAACTAATCGAAGAGTAAATGCTTGTGAGCTTTTTTTAATTTCTATCTCCTCTCTCGCCGGTAAAGTAAGAATCGCAGCGAAATAAATCGCACAATGTAAACGGGCTCAAAGCTACTTTTTGGTTTTGTGTGTGTAATAAAATGTGTTATTTGGGACACAGTCATGTGTAATTTTAAATTTTTCATTGGCAACACTGGGTGGGATAGGGAGAGTGTTCCCAGCAAACACAAAATCTTAATATTAAAAATGATTTGAATTCAATGACGTACGCAGTGACGCCAACTTAGCCCTATATAAATTACCTGAACCACAAAAAAAAAAAATGTTTACCCTCTACTTAAACCCACGCAAATTCAGCAAAAGAATATCAATTTTAGTAATTTTGTATTATAAAATAATTACTCTACTTGAGTTTTGTTAATTGAAAACTGAATTCGAATTCAATATACGTGTCAGTATCGGTATTGCCGATAGTTCTTATAAAGTATCGGTTTCGAATTGGCAAAAAGGTGTATCGTTACTTCCCGAATGTTAACTAATGCTATTGTTGTACCTTTGAATGTAATTGAGTGTAAAATGATTTCGTAGTCAGTAATAAAGAATTAACTTATTTGTTTGTTTAACAGATTTGGTGTTTTTCTTTAAAATAGCTTGGGCTTTTTTTAAAAAAGAAGCATGATAATGACCTAAAAACGTTATTTGTTCATTTTGCCTTTCACGCGCTTAATGTCCCAAAAGTTGGCAACACTAGTTAACCGCATATACGTCAAACTTTTGAGAATGACTTGATTACCCACATATTGGTTCTATTTAACTCTTGTAAGGAGCCTTAGGGCCGACTATCCATAGAGAATGAAAACACTTTTAACAATTCAAACTGTTCCTGTATGTCTAAATAATATATGAGAATAGGTTTAATATTATATTAAAGATTTTTGATATTCTTTAATTAGGCTTGAGTTCATCAAATTTTATTTTCTTTAAATTATTTTCACTGGGGAAGGAATTTTACAATTTGGAATTTTTATTAAAATTTATTGATAATTCAGCTCAGCCAGAACAATTATCAATAAATTTTAATAAAAATTCCAAGTTGTAAAATTCCTTCCTCAGTGAAAATAATTTAATGAAAATTAAATTTGATGAACTAAAGCCAAATTAAAGAATTTAAAAAAATTAAAAATTAACAGTTCAACTAAAATCAAAATTGTTCTTTAAATAGCTATGGCACAAGTTTACATTTGTACTTTAATTTGTCCAAATAAAATGTCAACGAAAGTGGACAAAAAAACATCCCAATAAAAAATTGAGCTTCCAACGAAGCAGGTTTGTAAGGGAGAAACATAAAAGTTTCGCTTACCATTGCGCTTACGGAAGACATGAATTTTATATGGCGAGTTCCCACTTTGAAGCAATACATTTTTGACACATAAAGCGCATTATTCAGCGCACATAAAAATAGTTGGATGTAACGATCAGCTTTACACACTGAATGTTTTGATACAGTTATTTTTTAGTATTCTCCCTTACAAACCTGCTACGTGGTAAGGGAATGCCGTAGCACTTGAAATTTTATTTTTTTTTAATAAAAGTTGTTGAGAGTTTTTCCACTTACTTTACTGCATTTCTGTATGTCTTATTGCGTAGCGCAAAATTGTGCGCTTATTTTTTTAAATGTACCTTTAGTGCTTCGCAAAATGATAAAATTTTTTATTGGGATAATAAACACATGTATTCAGGTTTTCAAGACAAAGTCTTGACAGAAAGAATACGAAAAAACGGAGGAAAGGAGGCATCATGTAATTTGAAATTTAAAAATGATAATAACAGCAAATTTCGAACCACCAGTACTACTGGTTAAAAGATTGATGTTGGACTATTGGCTGGCGGGCACCGCAGTGGTGCAGTGCACAGAAAAAATGAAAAACCAACTTCAATTAACGTATTTGTTAGAAATTTGTACTATTAATTAAATTCTTTACTAATTTTCCGCCAGCAAACAAATTGATCATATCAATTAACACATTTGTAAGTTTAAGCCTTTCTTGCTGTTCAGTTTCAATCAATAGGTTTAATTGAAATGTGACCACCAGCAAAAAAGGCTAAATAAAACGTAAACACAAATGAACAAATTTTTTTCAATCAACACAGTGAATTGAAACAATTAAAAATTTTTTGAAAATTGTAAATATTTTAAAGTTTGTGTGTATGTTTTCATATTTGTAAATATACACACAAACATTATACTTTTTATTTTCAATTAAGGGAAATTAATTGGAACAATTAAAAAAATTTATTGAAACAGCATTATTGAATTAATTGAAACAATTTTGGTGAAAATTTTTTCTGTGTGGGTAGAACTCGAAAGATTTTCTGGGGATAGAATGTGGTGATTCTTGAAACATGTAAAAATCAACCCGGGTTCAAATCTCAGCTCAGCCAGAAAAATTTTAATAAACATTTCAACTTGTAAATTTCCTTCTTCAGTGAAAATAATTTAATGAAAATTAAATTTGATGAACTCAAGCCTAATTAAAGAATATTAAAAAATTAACAGTTCAACCAAAAATCAAGATTGTTCTTATTATATTAAATATTTCAAAATATAATTTTTGAAACAGTTTCTTCAAATCAATTTTAAAATTTTAAACTTGTCTCCTATCGTTTTTCACTTATTCTTAAAACCTTCAAAACAGGAGTACAATATTGAATGTCGAGATAGTTATACTTCTCTCACAAACTCATTGTAACTCATTCTTTGATAATGATATCCGATGGATATAAAAATAAGTTGCATTGTGTTAGTAATTGATGTTCTCTGAAATACGTGAACCGTCTTTGTTTCTGTAAAGTTCACGTGGAAGGTGACGTCAATACCAAGGTTTTTATGTATCAACGGTCTTCAAATGTGTATTGGTTCATGAGATATGTTATGTTATGAGTTATATACAAAATCAACAAAATGCCCTCCATTTTGAACTCCTCCGAAACGGCTGGACCGATTTTTATGAAATTTTGTATGTGTATTTGTTAGGTGTGAGAATAGGTCGTAGAGTATATTTTATTTCGCTAGAGGGCGCAAAATATTGCAGTAGGGGTAAAAGCTCCCACTCCCCAATTTCTAAAATAATCAACCGGTTTTCTTAAAATTTGGCATGCAGACAATGTAACATCTGAAAGAGAATAGGGAATAGGGTGTGAAATAGGGTAAGAGGGTTAAAAGTTACCCCTCCCTATATCTTCGTAACTAATCAACCGATTTTTTTGAAATTTCGCAGAACTATAGGCTATAGTTTTTATTATTTAGGACGTGAAATAGAGCAAGAGGGGTAAAAGCTCCCCCTCCCTCCATCTTCTTAGCTAATCAACCGGATTTCTTAAAATTTGGCATGCATACACTGTAACATCGGAAAGAGGACAGGGCATGGAATAGGGCAAGAGGGGTAAAAGCTCCGCCTCCCTATATCTTCTTAACTAATCAATTAATATATTTGAAATCGGGCTGGCAAATAGCATAACATCTGGAAAGAACTATAGCCTATAATTTTTTTTTTTAAATTTGGCTAGCAGACACTGTTACATCTGTAAGAAATAAGTTATGTGGCAAAACAACGTTTGCGGGTCCAGCTAGTATTTTATAAAATCAAACGACGTGTTTGTTTTTGAAACGTAACATTTTTGTTTGCTTGGTTCTTCGTAAAACATACACATGTGATTATAATGTTTACACAAGTAATTTCCTTAAGACATTTTTTTTCCTCCTTTTAAGTGATTTTTCCCAATATTAGTTTAACCTTTAAGTTGTTAATAAATTTGTTGAGTTCAACAGTTTCTCTTATTCATTGAAATTCCAGCGTTTTGCTTACGATTTGAAACAGATTTATGTAAGTGTACAGGGTGGTGCAGAATGAGCTACATTTAATACATATATATTTATTTTGGTTTAGATTGTTTATTTCTTTTTTTTTTCATTATTTATTTATTGAATCTTCATATATTAAATATGAACTAACAATAATTAATCAAATCTTAACCTAATGCTTTATTTTATGTCCCTTCATCACGGGTTCTGTTCACATATGTAGGTGTTTATCGCTCATTACGAAGTATGCGGTAAAATATTTAAAAAGGCTAGAGTTGCACCCAAATCCACTAGCTCGAAATATTTTGAATGATAGCGGCCACTCTCGCTTAAGAAAAACAGACACTGCAGCACTTACCCATTAATATGAGCGATAAACAGATTGTTTAAACCTATTTTAATTTTACGATCACTTTAGTTTGATACTAAAAGACTATTCCGGAAAGAAGTTTGTATAAGGGGCCATGTGAAATTAAAAACCGTCTTCGTCCTTATGACAATTTAAATACATGCACACAAAAGAAAAATCAATCCATCCGTACTGAAATCAATCCGATGCGGTATTAATACTACGGTAAGTACGGATTTTCTAGAAGTACAGAAAGATTAATTCAAGTACGGATTTGCATGCCACTGTTCACGGAGATTGAAACACCAATGTCATAAATAAACAAAAACTATTGGCGAATTATCCTTTCGCAGAGTTCAGTATACTTAAGTGGGTGTAATTGTCGCTGATGAACTGCTTTGGAATCTATCCCCCGATGCCCAAATTCTGCACTTTAACTTGTTGACGTAGCCATTTATTAGGAAATGTGGGTGCAACAATGCGCACATTAAAATGACGACGGTATGCATGCTGTGTCCACACAATCGCTTGTTGGCTTGAAAAATTTTATTCAGTTGTTTTGGTGTTTTGTTCAGTTGTGAAATTATTCGTATTAAATTTTCCAAATCTTTTTCACAAAATGCTGCAAAAAGAACAAAAAAAAAAAAATAAAGAAAAAAGAAAAAAGTCTATGGAAAACGCTACAGGGAGATGATCCGAAACTCTTTGTGGAGGGAAATTGATGATTTAGACGTAGGGAATACGTTGTTTCAGCAGGATAGTGTCACTTGCCACACAGCCAGAGAAACAATAGATCTTTTGAAAGAATAGTTCGAAATTGAGTTATTTTTTTTTTGAGGAGAAGGAGTGAATTGTCCACCAAGATCGTGCGATTTTACACCTTTAGACTATTTTTTGTGGGTTTTTTTTTAAATCGAAAGTGTACTGCAATAATCCCACAACAGTTCAAGAGCTTAAAAACAACATTATCGAGCAGATATCTATAATTGACAACAAATGTGACTTAGGATTTTGGTAAAAGATTGGAAGCTTGCCGAGCCAGTATGGGTTCATTTGACTTTTTCATTTTTAACCGGCAACTATTTGCAATAAACTGAAATAAAAATATTTTTACTAGATACCTAAATTTTTGGACATCCTTTATTATATTCAATCAAATGATTTTTATAATTTTTACACGATTTTGTAGTAATATAATTTTGTTTTTATTAATTTCTTGCTTTTTATACCCTTCACCGAAGGTAAGAGGGTATATATAACTTTGTCATTCCGTTTGTATGTTCCACAATATTGATCCTACACCCTATAAAGTATATATATTCTGGGTCCTTATGAAAAGCGAAGTTCAAATCCGGTTGTCCGTCTGTCCGTGTGTATGTTGAAATGGGTTTTCCGAAAACCCCAGCAATGATGTGGACTAGGTTGATGTATATTTATGTCACATATACTCCGTTTAAATTGGCTATTGAAATTCAGCCAGATCGGTCCAAAAATGACGGAGATATGAGCAAAAAACCACGACTACCTCTAAATTTTTCCAAAAATCCCTTGTTGTTGTTGTATTTTTTTTATTTCTGTATATCTTGAGAACGGCAAGAGCCAAAGTTTCCAAATTAGGTACACACATTTAGGTTGCTAATACACACCATCCTACAAAATGTGGGCGGGATTGGAGAAGTGGGCGTGGTACCTACCGTACAAAAAAAATTAAAACTTTTATAAAAACCTAAATTTAAGGGCTGCCATGTGAGGCTTGACTCAACTTGTAATTTATAGAAAAAGAAAATAAAATTTAAAATTTAGTTAGCCAGGAAATTTCTTTATTAAAAACATTGATATTTTTTTTCTTATTAATAAAAAAATATATAAAAAAGTAAGTCCTAAATAATTTTGTGGAAAAAAAAAAAAAAAAAAAAAATTTTTGGCTGTTACAAGGGAAAATTGATTGGGGAATTTGAACCAAACTAGGAAATAATTTATGATTATTGTAGGAGTACCAGAAGAAGGAAAAGGTAAGAAATCCAAATGAAGTTATAACTAAGCCATCTAATTCTTTATTTTGTTTGTTAGTCATTAAAAGGACTTGATACAAGTTTGTTTGGTGTTGTACCACAACCCTCCGGGGACCATTGCCAAATAGTTAAGAGTTAATTTCAATACCTTTAAGAACTCCGACAGGGAATGATAAAATAAATTAGTTTTGAGCTTAAAATATACCTGATTTTACCCTTAAATAAGCATAACAAATAGAACATTTAATTTCCGCAAATCATCCCAAATAGATATAAACTTTTTTTTTTGAAACAATATCTAACGAAAATTACCTGCAAAATACGAAGCATTAATTTATCATTCATTGTTTCCCTAACTTATTTGCTAATAACTGTTTTTTTTAAGAAAATTTTCATGTTAAATTCAAGCATATTATACGTTAACAATTTATTTAGACACTAACATATCACATACTTAGATTCAGATACACAAATTTATTTTTGGGTGTAAATTAAAAAAAAAAAAAAATACTTAACCAAAACCATAAAAACTTCTTCGAAGATCAGGCCTGTCGTCGTTGGAGGAAAAGTTATGGTAAGTCATAATTAAATTTAAAAAAAAAAAATAAATAAAAAAACCAAAATATAATATTATATATAAAAAAAAAACACTCAATTTCAATTTAAAAAAAAAACCCACCCTTAAAATATTTACATTTACTCAAGAGTTCATTTAGTTGTTTTGTTTTTACTCTAAATATGGATTTTTAGATTAGAGTCAAATATTTTCTTTCGTTCTTTTGTTTTATTTTTATACAATGATTTTGAGTAAGTGTATTTATATAATTACATTATTCCGTAAAATACATCTAACACTTTTATTACAAGTTAATTTTAATAATTTGATTATTTTAATAAAATTTTGTTAAATTTAATTAACATGATTAATTGAATTTTTTTATTATAATCATGAAAGGTTAAGGGTGTAAACTAGGTGGTACATTTCGGGCTATTCATTTTAAAATTTAACAGAATAGCATTGGTAGGGAGGGTGAAGAACAATGGAGAGATGGCAACATCTAAATCTCTTCGCTTTGTTTCAATTCGGGTTTATTTAGTTTTTTTACGTGTAATTTAATTTATTTTGTCGATTTTGGAAGCTACCTACACTTAAATTGTAATAGATCTTAATTTGAATTGTTAGTGACAAGAACCTATCCCAATATCCCTGAGCACGGCCGGAAAATCAGGTAGCAGTCTCTACAGTTCAAAACTTTAATGGTTGGTCCGTTACATAAATTTAATGGCGCCCAACGTGGGGCCCGAAGCAATAAGAAACCGATTATGTGTTTAGCCTTCGCTAACATTAAAATAAAATAAAATTTTATGCTGACGTCCTCACATATTTCTACATTAACCGTGGGTCGACAAATAAGTTATATCATCATTAAAATTAAACGAATATTAATAATTATCTTTATTGTTTTTTTCTAAGTAGTAAATGGTATGGATTTACAGCATTCTGATAATTTGGAATTCTTAACCTGACATTTATTACAAAGATTATGAACTTAAAATTTTCTTTGCGAAATTCTTTCAATGATTTTCTGATTTGGATAAATTTTAAATCATTACTTGAAAGGTTTTGCATAAATATTTACCTTGTGATGTTGAATATGTATATATTTTTTTTTCATTTCTTTTATTAATGCAAAATTGTTCATTACGATGTTGGTTAATGGAGATTTTTATAAATGGTTGGTATCGTTTATATACTCGTTAAGTGATCTAATGGGATGTTTGTTTTTTTTGGATATTTATTTGATGTTATTTGACAGATTTTTTTCCAATAAATTAGTTATTTATTGTATACTTATTAATAACATCAAATATTCACTTTTTTTTTTAAATTTCGAATTGAAACATAATTTGTTTTATACATATTTTTGTACTTTATACCGTTTACACCTTATCTTAGTAGTGAAGTTAACATTTACATTTGTTTTACAAACGCGAGTTTTTTAAAATGCCGATAACAAGAAGTCGGGAAAATTTAAACAATATTGAACAACCAGCAAATATAAGTTTTACGGTAGATATTGGTTCAAATAACTCACCTCAAAGAGTTCAAAACAATCCTAGTGGAAGCTCAAGTAATACTTTAAGAAATCCTCCAAGTTCAGTAGGGCCAACTACTCGTTCAGGAGGTAGAAATTTAGTGGCTAGCAATAATTTACCAGGTGATAATCGTAGGGATGCTACTCCTGTAAGACAAATGATTTCTGAGTCTTTAAATAGCTTTAGAAACGAAATTCAGGGTTATATTTCTACAGAATTTCGTTCTCTGTTTCAAGGTTTGACTATTTCAAATAATGTTAATTCCGGCAATAATACTAATCCTACTTTTTCAAGTAGTGAAGCTTCAAATTGTTCACCTCATCCATTTCGCGATAATTTACATGACCCATTCTATGCTGATAAGGTATTAAATATTATTAGAAATTGGCGATTGAAATTTGTGGGACATGATAGTCAAATTCCAATAGATGAATTTATTTACCGAGTAAATATACTCACAACTAAAACTTTAGGCAATAATTTCAATTTATTAGGTGACCATGCACATTGCTTATTTGAAGGCAAGGCATTAATTTGGTTTTGGAGGTATCATCGTTCTCATGACACTATCGACTGGTTAACTTTGTCCAGCGAATTGTGTAAGGAATACAGGGTGGCTTTCAGTGACTTTGACGTTCTAGATGAAATAAGGAGACGCAGGCAAAATAATGAGGAGACTTTTGACGAATATTTTGAATCCATTTCGGATTTGACTGATAGATTGAAACACCCTATATCAGACGGCGATTTATGTGAGACTTTGTTGAGAAATCTGAAACATGAAATACGCCACGAGTTACTTCATCTTGAAATCAGCTCTGTGCATCAACTTCGTAAAGAAGTTCGGAAGCATGAAATGTTTGTTAAAAATTTAAAATCTTTTGAAAATAGGAAGTTAACAAGGGCGCGAATCGCAGAAATAAATGAAGACTTAGAGAGTTCAAATTCAATGGAGGCTGATGTTTGTGCGGTTCAACACGGAATAAAGTGTTGGAACTGTGACAAATTGGGTCACACCTATTTAGACTGCATGGAAATTAGGAGAGTTTTTTGTTACGGTTGTGGTGTCAAGGACACTTACAAGCCAACTTGCCCAAATTGTAATCGGAAAAGTAAGGGAAACGGACAACGGGATGTCCGGTTGAAATAACGCGGACATCCAAGGACATTCGACTCGAATCGGATAAAAACGACATAACCTATGACAACATAAACATTACTGGCAATGACTTTTTGAAGGAAGAGAATATTAAAACTGCACATCCCCTAAGAAGACCATACCACATACGTTTATTAGAATACGAAAAGGCGCGTGCTAAAATTTTTGGTCAAGTAAATTCTATTAGTAGATCGTCAAAACGTATTCGAAATTACTATCGTAAATTAAAATCTTTTCGTACGTGTGTCATTTCATCTATAGTTAACAGGTATAACGACAGTAGGCCATACGTTAATATAAAAATTGGGGAATCATCTTATTTAGCTTTATTAGATAGCGGAGCTAATAAAAGTGTAATAGGCGGTGACTTAGCTTCCATTATTCAGACCAATAAGGCGTATAAGAGATGTGTAGGTAATGTACGAACAGCGGACGGAAACCGACAGGACATATCAGGTACTGTGACGTTGGAAACTTCGTTTAAAGGACAGTCTAAATTATTTGAGTTTTTGGTAGTACCATCAATTCAACATAATATTATTTGTGGTTTTGATTTTTGGAAGACTTTTGGACTCAGGATAGTTGTGAATGACATATCTGAGATTGACTGCACGGTGATAGACTCAGACCCAGATAAATTACAACTGACTAACGGCCAACAGGAACACTTAGACAAAATAATAGCTGCATTTCCGAATTCCGATGTAGAGGGACTAGGATGTACTTCTTTAATTGAACATTTTATAGACACCGGTAATGCCAAACCCATTAAACAAAGATACTATCCTATCTCACCAGCTGTTGAAAGACAATTAACTGGTGAGATAGATAGAATGATTTCACTTGGCGTAATCGAAGAAGCACCTAGCTCTCCGTGGTCTTCACCGATAGTAACGGTAGTTAAACCTGACAAAGTGAGAATGTGTGTGGACAGTAGGAAGTTAAATTCTGTGACAATAAAAGACGCGTACCCGATACCGAACATTGACGGACTTATTGCAAGGCTACCTCCAGTTTATTGCATTTCAAAAATTGATTTGAAAGACGCCTTTTGGCAAATTAAACTGGAGGAAAGTTCAAAACAAAAGACAGCTTTCACGGTCCCTAATCGGCCATTATATCAATTTTCACGTATGCCGTTTGGATTGTGCAATGCACCGCAAACGTTGTGCAGACTGATGGACATGGTAATTCCATTTCACTTAAAGACTCACGTATTTGTTTATTTGGACGATTTATTAATTGTTTCTCAAAATTTTGAGGAACACATGACTCACTTATTAGAGGTGGCAAGCCAACTTAGAAAGGCAGGTTTAACTATTAACGTGAAGAAGAGCAAATTTGCATTAAACAAAGTTAAGTATCTCGGTTATGTGGTTGGAAATGGGACTTTACAGGTAGACGATGACAAGGTAAGGGCCATACGCGACTTCCCGGTACCGAAATCTATCAGACATTTAAGACGGTTTTTAGGAATGACAGGATGGTATAGACGATTTATTCAAAATTACTCTGGTTTAACATTTTCTCTTACAGAACTTTTGACAAAGAAGAAGAATTTTGCTTGGACGGATGATGCTCAAATAGCTTTCGACGAACTTAAAATTAGACTTACAACGGCACCACTATTAATTCACCCAAACTACGAAAGGCCATTTATTCTGCAGTGCGATGCGAGTACTTATGGGGTGGGTGCAGTGTTAGCGCAAGAAGACATCGACGGGACTGAAAGACCAATTGCTTACATGTCTCACAAGCTGAATAAGGCGCAAAGGAATTATACAATAACAGAGTTGGAATGTTTAGCCGTGGTTATCGCTATAAAGAAATTTCGTTCATATATCGAGGGACAAGAATTTAAGGTAATCACAGACCATGCGAGTTTAAAATGGTTGATGAGTCAAAGGGACTTGTCAGGTCGTCTTGCTAGATGGTCTTTAAAACTGCAAGGATTTCATTTCACAATTGAACATCGCAGCGGGAAGGAAAATATAGTTCCAGATACGTTGTCGCGTGTGCATGAAGGAGAAGATTTTGTAAACTCTATTGATCTGGAGGTAATTCCGACAATAGATCTTAAATCTAAATATTTCGATTCCGATGAGTATACTAAACTTCGGGAGGAGTTTAAAAACTCTAAGCTACCAGATTATAAAATAATTGATGAATATATTTACAAACGGACCGAGTTTACTTCCGGTACAATTGACGAATCCGAATCATGGAAATTATTCGTTCCTTCCGAATTGAGATATAGTATATTACATTCAGCCCACGATATACCCACATCTTCACACGGTGGTATAGCTAAAACGCTAGAGCGTATAAGACGTTATTTCTTTTGGCCTAGGATGGTTTTGAACGTTAGGGAATATATTAAAAATTGCGATTTATGTAAGACTTCAAAGACGCCTACTACTATACTGAAACCACCCCTGGGACAAATGGTAAAGACGGACAGACCATTCCAAAGGATTTACATTGATTTGATTGGACCACTACCAAGAACGAAACAGGGAAACATAGGAATATTAATTTTACTGGATCATTTTTCGAAGTTTACATTTTTAAAAGCTATAAAAAAGTTTGATTCGAAATTGATAGTGGAATATCTTCGAAACGAAATTTTTCATTGCTACGGAGTTCCTGAGATAATATTATCGGATAATGGGACACAATTTAAAAGTAAATTATTTGAACAGTTTTTACAGAAACATGGTGTACAACACATGCTGACAGCAGTTTATAGCCCACAAGCCAACGCGAGTGAACGCGTGAATAGATCTATAAACGAAGCTCTTCGTTCGTTTGTTAGAAAAGATCAACGTGTCTGGGACATTTATTTAAGTAGTATAAATTGTGCACTACGAAATACAATTCATCAAACTATAGGGAGAACACCGTATCAAATCGTTTTTGGACAGACTATGATAACACATGGACAGGACTATGACCTTTTGAAGCGACTTAATATTTTAGCGGACACGGATAATCAGATTGAGCGGCAAGATGAGTTTACTATACTCAGAGATTCAATAAGAAAAGATATGGAGAAAGCTTACTCTAAGAACTTGAGAATTTATAATTTGCGGACTAGAAATAGGGACTTTTCCATTGGCCAAGAAGTGATACGTCGCAACTTTGCTCAAAGTTCAAAAGTTAGTTACTTCAATGCAAAGCTGGCAATGAATTTGCAGCCTTTACAGATCCAGTTTATTGAGATAAATCTCAAAAACTGTATCAGTTTTGTGAGGCTTGACTCAACTTGTAATTTATAGAAAAAGAAAATAAAATTTAAAATTTAGTTAGCCAGGAAATTTCTTTATTAAAAACATTGATATTTTTTTTCTTATTAATAAAAAAATATATAAAAAAGTAAGTCCTAAATAATTTTGTGTAAAAAAAAAAAAAAAAAAAAAATTTTTGGCTGTTACAAGGGAAAATTGATTGGGGAATTTGAACCAAACTAGGAAATAATTTATGATTATTGTAGGAGTACCAGAAGAAGGAAAAGGTAAGAAATCCAAATGAAGTTATAACTAAGCCATCTAATTCTTTATTTTGTTTGTTAGTCATTAAAAGGACTTGATACAAGTTTGTTTGGTGTTGTACCACAACCCTCCGGGGACCATTGCCAAATAGTTAAGAGTTAATTTCAATACCTTTAAGAACTCCGACAGGGAATGATAAAATAAATTAGTTTTGAGCTTAAAATATACCTGATTTTACCCTTAAATAAGCATAACAAATAGAACATTTAATTTCCGCAAATCATCCCAAATAGATATAAACTTTTTTTTTTGAAACAATATCTAACGAAAATTACCTGCAAAATACGAAGCATTAATTTATCATTCATTGTTTCCCTAACTTATTTGCTAATAACTGTTTTTTTTAAGAAAATTTTCATGTTAAATTCAAGCATATTATACGTTAACAATTTATTTAGACACTAACATATCACATACTTAGATTCAGATACACAAATTTATTTTTGGGTGTAAATTAAAAAAAAAAAAAAATACTTAACCAAAACCATAAAAACTTCTTCGAAGATCAGGCCTGTCGTCGTTGGAGGAAAAGTTATGGTAAGTCATAATTAAATTTAAAAAAAAAAATAAATAAAAAAACCAAAATATAATATTATATATAAAAAAAAAACACTCAATTTCAATTTAAAAAAAAAACCCACCCTTAAAATATTTACATTTACTCAAGAGTTCATTTAGTTGTTTTGTTTTTACTCTAAATATGGATTTTTAGATTAGAGTCAAATATTTTCTTTCGTTCTTTTGTTTTATTTTTATACAATGATTTTGAGTAAGTGTATTTATATAATTACATTATTCCGTAAAATACATCTAACACTTTTATTACAAGTTAATTTTAATAATTTGATTATTTTAATAAAATTTTGTTAAATTTAATTAACATGATTAATTGAATTTTTTTATTATAATCATGAAAGGTTAAGGGTGTAAACTAGGTGGTACATTTCGGGCTATTCATTTTAAAATTTAACAGAATAGCATTGGTAGGGAGGGTGAAGAACAATGGAGAGATGGCAACATCTAAATCTCTTCGCTTTGTTTCAATTCGGGTTTATTTAGTTTTTTTACGTGTAATTTAATTTATTTTGTCGATTTTGGAAGCTACCTACACTTAAATTGTAATAGATCTTAATTTGAATTGTTAGTGACAAGAACCTATCCCAATATCCCTGAGCACGGCCGGAAAATCAGGTAGCAGTCTCTACAGTTCAAAACTTTAATGGTTGGTCCGTTACAGCCATATGCCCTATGGATATGACTTATGTATCAAAATATCGGAAATTTTTAGTAGAACATATTTTATAAAAAACTCTGGAAAATCGGTTCAGATACAAAAAAGTTATGACCAAAATTAAATTATTTTTTTTTAAATACCCACTTTCGGGAACCATAGATCTCCCCGACTCCAAGCTTTATTACTAAAGTAAATGGTAAATTTCTTCTTCAAAACGTCGGTATATAAATCTGCCAAATCGGTTAAAAAATGGCAGAGTTATAACCGAAATACTGAATCCACTTTGTTAAAATATATGTTTGCAAGTTTATATAAATGTTTATATATAAATATAACTTAAGTAAATGGTAAAATTCTTCCTTAACACGTCGGTATATAAAACTATTAAATCGGTTAGACAATGGGTAATTTATGAGCAAAATACCCCAAAAATGGGCTAAAAAACATCAAAATTTGTATAAAAACCTAAATTTTAGGGCTGCCATATGTCCTATGTATATGACTTATATACCAAAATGTTGGAAATTTGTATGAGTTATAACCGAAATACTGGGGTCTAATCACCGCATACGATATCGAGCACAATTCATCGAAATTATTTATTTTGGTATCTTGAAACTCGATATTGAATGAAATGTATTGAATTTGAAATAATAGCATTCGACATCGAGTAACTCGACATTACATTTATCGAGTTTTCATTCGATACGCCAGTGTCTATCGTATGCAAACAAATTCAATAGTTTATTCGATACGGTAGTATCGAATGCATTGATTAGACCCCTGAATTCCCGAAAATTACTCTTTTTATACCCTTCACCGAAGGTAAAAAGGTATATACAATATTGATCCTACACTCTATAAAGTATATATATTCTGGGCTCTTATGAAAAGCGAAGTTCAAAACCGGTTGTCTCTTATTTAAAAAAAAAAAAAATATTTACCAGTTTTATTTAGTTTTTTTCTAGTTGCTCTGTATTCTGCTCGCACAATGGTGAAGGGTATATAAGATTCGGCGCAGCCGAATATAGCACTCTTACTTGTTTTAATTCCGTATGTTTTTTTTCCAAAGTTGTCAACTTTGTCGCTTTTGTAAACAGAAGAAAAGGTGTAAATATTTTTAGGCTTACTGAGCTCTACCGTTTTTTTCATATCGAAGCTTCTCATTTTTATGAAGATTATACGAAACAAAACTTTAGAACGCGAATTTAACTCCAACCGTTTGACAGATGGATAATATTGATCTTTTTCAAGGTTTTTCATTTAAAATTTTTAAGATTTAAAAAACTGTTTCGGAAAATTTTATTGTTTCTTTGTTTATATTTTATTTTCTAATTACTAAAAAAATTTTAAATTGAGGGATTTTTTTTGGCGATTTTTTCTATTCAGGCGATTTTTTTTACTGTGGCGTTTTTTCCCAGTTGATTGATGGATTTTAAATACATAGTTTTTGTACTTATCTTATATACCATTTACAACTTAACCCGAATTGGAAGACCTTTTATAAAAGCAAATTTAAAATTATATCAAAAACCATGAGCAACCCTAATCTTTAATCCTGAAGCGTAAATATACAATTATATGTATATGTATTAGTATTAGTATGTAGGAATCTACATGTAATTTTGCCAATGGGGTTTTTTCATCCTCACACAAATATTGGAAATTCTATTTGAAGAATATAAATTAAAATCTCTTTACGCACACACTGAAACATTTTCAATAAACTGTTTGCTTGCGAATGCAAATGTATAAAGTGTGTTAACGTAATAAATTGTTTGAACAGGAGATGACTTGGAATAGTAAAGTAGGAATTTTATATTGCATAAAAGAGGTCAACAGCTAAGTTTTAAAGCAATATATCGAACACATTTCGTATACATACTTTAAATACAACTTAAGTTATATTTTAAT
This sequence comes from Pollenia angustigena, assembly GCA_930367215.1. NCBI lineage: Eukaryota > Metazoa > Arthropoda > Insecta > Diptera > Polleniidae > Pollenia > Pollenia angustigena. Next base: position 192,579,984 of record OV884058.1, read on the forward strand.
ATTCACAAACTAACACGTTAATATTTCTTTATTAATTAAGTCTTTATCTTTGGTTTTTTTTGCTCCTAAATAAGTTCCGCCTCCAAAATATGATTAGATGTAAAAAGCTGTGATGGGCTAACTTTTGGCACGAGTGCTAAGGCAAAACAATTCAACAGTAATAAAAATGCTCCTTTTGAAAACTAGAACTAACGAACTAATTAGTCTATAAATAAATCCAAACTCTATTATTGTGTTAAAAGAATGTTCCCTAGAACTAGAATAAGTAAAGAGGCCTAATTGAAAGTCTTATTAAGCAGTCACAAGCCCTTCTCGCCGCATTCCATACTTATTAATTTTTTACACAGGTTGTCTTTGGGAACAAGCCTTTCCACACTGCCTTTAATATCAACTTCGATCCCTTCCCAAAGAAGGGAGTAAGGAAGGTCACTAAAAATAAAAAGTAAATAAAACTGAACAACTTCCATTTTCCCTTCTTAAAAAAAGGAGTAGCGAATGTATACTGAATATTTCAGAAGGTCTTTCAAAAAGAAGTTTATACCATCTAGAAAGTATACTTCTGAAGGCAGGATATCATGCGAAGCGAATCTTTTCGAAAGGAGTATAGAGGCCTTAAAAAGGCCTGCCACTTGCTGTTCTTTCAATATTTACTGCTGGGTTGTTGACGTCCTTTTTTGATAAATACAATGGTAAGCATCGTAGTACGTTGCCCATCACTGGTACAAAGCTTATGTAAAAAATAATTTAATTAACTACAAAATTTTTCTTTTGTGTGTTTGTGATAGGCACTCCTAATCGATTACGAGCAAAGTTTTTACTTTTGTGGCAAACTAAAAAAAAAAAAAAAAAAAAAAAAAATAATGCTAAATTCTCCTGTGCCCTATACACCCTACACCATGGTTCGCTAATAACAGAAATTTTTATAAATACCGTTCTTTAGATGTGCAATGCCCCCACATTTTGTCGGATGTTGTAAATTGATAACCAAGATTCATGTACCTAATTCGGAAACTTTAGCTCTTACCGTTCTCCAGATATACAAAAATCTTGAAAATCTTTGTATGGGAAATGCCACGCCTTCTTGTCAAATACCCCCAAAATTTTGTCGGATGTTTTGTATTAATAACCAAGAGGCTTCAACCTAATTTGGAAACTTTGGCTCTTGACGATCTCCAGATACACAAAAATCTTGAATATGTTTGTATGTGGAGTGTCACGCCCACTTGTGCAATCCCACCCACATTTCCTCTGTCGTTCACCAGATAAAACCACAGCAAGGGGCACTCGTGGTTTTTGCTCATATTTGGTGATTTTTTAAGAGCTATAGGAGAGTTAAAAAAAACACATAAAATTCAGAAAAATTCATGATATCTTTATTTGAATCGTTAGTACGGTCCATATAATTTAATGTTTGAAGATTATTTCATGCAAATGTTGACCGTGACTGCGCTTCAAATGGTCCATCCGCTTAGTCAAATTTTGGCATTTCGGCGGGTATCCCATGAATAAATGCTTCAATGTTGTCTTCCAATGGGACAATTGAAGCGGGCATGTGTGTATAAACATGGGCATTAACATAGCCCCACAAAAAATAGTCTAAAGGCGTTAAATCGCACGATCTAGGCGGCCAATTGACCGGTCTCGAACGTGAAATAAAATGTTCACCGAACTCGCCTCTCAATAAGTCCATTGTTAAGCGTGCTGTGTGGCATGTGGCACCGTCTGGTTGAAACAACATGTCATGCAAGTCAAGCTCTTGCATTTTGGGCAAAAAAAAGTTGGATATCATCTCACGTTGTTGAGTAACAGAGGCCCAATTGCTGCGAACGGCGACGAATCGATAATTGATGGTCATCATTAGCACTGGTCGATACAGCTGCGATTTACTCTTCACTTCGCACTCTACGTAAGCGTGTTGGTGGTTTAATGTCGAACAATGTAAATTTGGTGCGAAATTTAGTCACAATAGCCCGAATAGCCGCTTCAGTGGGTCGATTAAACTGACCATACTTTCTTAACAGAGCACGCATTTTGATAATAAAATTCAATCATTTGCATGCGTTGTTCGTTTGTATGACGATTCATGGATAAATAATAGACCAAACTGAAGATGTTTGACAGTGAAACAAAACACGAAACGTGCGTCAGCTGTTTAAACCAGTGTTGCCAACAAGATAATAGCTAAAAAATCACCCGATATAACTACTAAGTTCCCATCATAACTGGGGTCTCCGGAAAATCAATTTCAACGGACAGACAAACGGACATCGTTAAATCAACTTCGCTCCTCGAACACAAAAAAAAAAAAATAATAATTAATTTCAGTTAAAAATTTGTGATATTAATTAAAAAATTAATTAAATATGCACCAGTTAATAAATTAGTAGTATCATTTAAACGTGTTGTTCACTTGATTAAACATTTAATTGACTTGATTAAACGGTTAATTCACTTGATTAAATTTTTAATTAAAACTGGTTTTATTTGTGATTAATGCTTTAGTGTAAGAACCCAAAATATATATACTTTTTAGGGTCTAAGATCAATATTGTAGAAATTAAAAACGGAATACCTTCAGTTAAGGGTATACAAATTAAACGAAATTTTCCCAAGTTTTAAGATTTTCTTCTTTGAAACTTTGAAGAGGGTAAAAGTAAAATAGAAACTAATTTTTTTTCTCATTTTAAATCAGTGATATCATATTCGCATTGCTGTTGGTATTTACGACCACAAACAACATTTTCCCTACATACTTTAAAAAACAGGCACTTCATGCAAAATATTATTTATGATTTTAAGAAATGAAATTCTTCTTTTCAAAATGTTCTAAATGAAAAATTAATATTTTCTTGAAACTTCCTTTTGACGTTCAAACATCCAAATATCCGGTAATTTGTGTTATTCTTGTTAATGTTTTTATTGTTTTGCCATTTGTTAATGTATTTGTAAATACTTTCTTTACAAAACTAACACATTTATGTATGTACGTGTATTCATATTTATGTTTGCATAATTATTCGAAAACAGGTCGATCCCTTACTGTAGTGTTTTCGTGTTAATCTTGCTAAGATATTGTAACTACAGTGGGGAATATTTGAACAAATGGTTAATAGAGAGCGAGAGTGTAGGGGTTAATTTTAAAAATTCGAACAGCAGACGAACCAAAGACACCTTTATAATTTATCTATTTCCCCATATCGCAGTTGTTCAACAATAGTGTATTAACTCAAATTTTTTGTTTTTCACTTTTTGGGAAAAATCGACCCATAATTTTAATATCTATTCGCTGTAAAAATATCATGCTATTGTTTCTTCTTTTCGGTAATAAAACGATTGGTTTGAAAATTATTTTCCATATGTCTTTAATGTAAAATTAAAAATAGTTTTGCTTCTATTGTTGAACAGGTGCGATATGTTCGCTAAAATTCAGGAACGTTTACTAAAATAGCTAAAGGATGTCCCAAAATAAACGCAAGATTTGAATTTGTTGCCATTTGTGCAGTAAAGTGTTGACAACCCTATAAAAAAATTCAATAGCTGACACCTTAGGGTTGTTAAAAATGGAGCGATACACGGTGGAACAACGTGTCTTCATTATTGAGCAAAATTTCAAAAATAATGTAAACTTGGCGGCTGCAGTTCGAAAATATCACACAAAATATGATCGGAATAGTGCTTTAACTTCGTCAACTGTGAAGAAATTAATTGAAAAATTCAGGGAAAATGGAAAAATCAAATGTACATACAAAACGTGTGTGGATAGCCACAATAATAAATGCTCCACTGTTCGTTGCATAGTTTAAACCAGTGTTAGAAAATAAACACTAAATATCGCTCCTTAGTGCTCGGTTCGGTAGATTTGTGGATAACACAAACGCTAATAGTGTTTGTGTAGAAAATCATTAAAAATTTAACGTTTCCCTGTTAGGCATCTTTCGAACACAAAAATAATACTGTTCGTACGCAACAAAAGATGAGAACATTTAATTCCGTTCAGTTCTTTTTTAAAAACCTCAAACTTCATTGTGTTCGGTTCGGCTCATTAATGTTTGTCCCTTAACTGGTAAAAATCCAAAATTTTTTTCAAAAACAGAATACACATACGAAAAAAGCCAGCAAAATAATTTTACACAAACAAAACATATACACAATACACACACAGGCTGTTCGTGCTGCGGTCGTTGCTAAAAAATTTTGTTTGTTCATTTCTTTATTAATTAAAAAAAAGAAACATTATAGAATATTAAAATATAATGTTTGTCTACACGAAAACAGAACACTAAAAAATGTTCGCCTCTTCATTGAAAATAGATACGAACGGTATTAAGGGTTGTGTTCGTCTATACAATCATAGATAATGTTTTTTGGTGTGTGAGCCGAACGCTAAGGGGGTAATTTTGTTGTTCACTTCACCTTGCGTTGAGAAAATTTTCATATAAAATTTTTTGAAATTTTGAAAATTCAAAAAATTTTATATGAACATTTTCTCAACGCAAGGTGAGGTGAACAACAAAATTACCCCCTAAATAATGTTCTGCTTATTTTCGAACACTGGTTTAAACCGTGTTGTTGGGGTAGCAGAATTCAAAGGAATACACTCCAAACAGTACACGGCTTCTTTCAAAACGTTTAATACATGAAATTTGTTTGCCTTACTCCTGGAACTTAAAAATGGCCGTATGCAGCGGACGCATAAAAGGAATTGTCTTTGCAAAGAATTGTTGTTGCCGTTTTATCAAAAAAATTAACATATAAAATATTTCGTGCACACATATCCCAAACTCACATTAAAAAAAAAAGAATACGTTTACATTTTCATTGCTGCTTGTATATTTTATTCTATTGCTAATGTTTAAGAGTATTTTTTATACCCGCACTTTGACTGGAGTGAACCTTTTTTGTTGCTTCTACACGTTCACACACTTATGCAATTTAAATTTCTCTGCAGTATTTTTTGTATAGAGTTTGAAAATGTTCGATGATTTGAATGTGTATTTGAATGAAATTGTGCAGGTCTGCACCCAAGGTGAATTCACATAAACAGTGGTGACAATATTAAAACAAAAACATCACCAAAAACACAACATTGCACCTTTTTTGTTGCTTTCGTTGGTCGATATGCCAAAAAAAAAGCAACTTTTGACATTTTTCTCTCTTATTAAGAAAAAAAGAAGCTCAGCAAAGTGTTTTCAACGCCACCTGAAAAACGAATTCGCCTTGCCTCAATTTATGTATTGTCGTTACCTTTGATTGGGAATCGTTTTTATTAATTTAAATACCCTTCCTTTTGCTGTAGCTTGGAAACTTTTATATTAAGTCCAATATTTTTTATTAATCGTTAAAACGAATTTCCCCATTGTGCATATGTTTACTAGTATTTACACAAGCTCACACCCATATATTAATTTATCTAAATAAGTAATCGTTTAGTTCCTTGTAAAACTAATTTTGTACCTTGTTAACTGTTTTTGTTCTCGATAATTTTCCCCATTTGTGAGAGTTGTGCATGAGTTGTATTACAAAAAAAGATTAATTGCAAACAATTTGTTTGAAATATTGTTAACAATCAAACAAAAATATGATTGTTTTTCTAAAAAAATTCTACTAGAATAAAGTAAAAGAATTTTTGAAGGGGTTTTCAAAGTTATGGCAAGTAATAAATTTAAAAACAGCTGATGTTTTTGGGATGTTTTTTTTGTCAAAATAAATTTAGTGCAACCTTTGCTGTTGTCTCAATGATAAATTTTTGGAAATATTTGGCTATTAAAACAGCTTAAATGAATTACTTTCGAAATAAATTGATGATTTTTTATATTGCTGATTTGACATTTAAAATAAATAATAATATAAATATGTTTAAATTGTAACGGGGTTCTAACAATGGATTCTGGCAGATTCAAAGGTGATATTTACGACTTGTTATGAAGGGGGTGAGTTAGAAGGTTAATATGTTCCACATAACATTTTCTACAAATTTGCTGAACATAACTTATAACTCCGATGTAAAGAATACAAGTTTCATATACCAATATGCCACACAAACAGCCCGGAAGGTTGAAACTTTTAAAAACTCCCTTTTGTAAAAAATAAAAAAAAACATATTACAAATTGACCTCCATTAATTTAGAGGACCTTAACGGGTCGCCATTGATTTTGATTTAACAGCTTTGGTTCGTTTTGGTACCCTGCTTAGCTTATGAGATATGGGTATAAGTTCCTAAAAAATTTTTAAATTAATAACTTAAAAACTAATTCTCGGAAATATTTCGGGTGTTTGGCAGTCGTATTCTATGAATCAAGAACTTTAGAAAAGTTATAATATGTACACGCAAAGAAAAAATTTTTTTTACATTTCTTATTGGAGCGTATTTCACGAAGATTTTTAAATAGACGAATCAACAATAAACTAATTTCGGACGTCATCCAGCCATGCGATGATTGCAAGTGCCGGTGGTTATGGTTAAGATTTCGCCGTATACTGAGGGAAATCAACAGGAGAATCGAGAAATGAGTAATGAGGATCGAAAGTGATCAAGCACTTGTTGAATAAAGCGAATGCTGGGCCACATTAGCATACCATACATTTCGAAAACTTTTTTACTAGTCATGCATTGCTGCGAGATTAACGCGAAGCCAGTATATATATGAATATAGAACTAAGAAATTCCCACTGCACAAAAAAAAAAAAAACTTTTTTCAATATGATCACCTCCAACAAAATTATTTTCTACGAAAAATTTTCAGCATTTGTATTATGGTTAATTCCAACATCACGAACCCACAACCATATTATGATTGCCTCCAAACTATAAATTTCCTTCTAGTTTATAGGTATTTGGATCAAAATGGGTTAAGATAATGGCAATTCAAACAGCTTGTTGAATAATTATCCCAAGAATGCAGCCAAAGTACCAAAAATAAGATCGAATCAAACAAAAAAAAAAAAAAAAAAACAAAATTTAAATAAAAATAAATAGACGCGCCAAGTTATGTCATGCCATGATGCCTCATAAGATCTTTGAAATTTTTTTAATTTAAATTTTCACAACTAAAATAAAAAAGCATTTTTATTTTTATAACGACATTTCTTTTTATAATAGACTAAAATAAATTAAGTTAAAATATTTGGTTGCTTTGAATTCAAATAAAATTGGGTATAATTTATTTCACTTTTTTTTCAAATGCTGAAAAAAAGTCTGTTGTAATAAACGCGGCATTAAAACGTGCGACAGGTCGAAAATAGATTTTTTGGCTTTGTTCATTTTTGTATTCGAATTTGTGAAATTAACTTAACTAAAATTTTGTTGCATGAAAGCAAAACTATTTCTTCAATGTGTACACACAATACACATTTTTTTTAACAAAACTAAACTTAAAATCTTCTCACTGTGCAGCGAGCGGTAAAACACACAGATACACTAGTGTACACACGTTAGAAAAGGGATTTTTTTTAAAGTGTAATTTTTTAGACTTTTGTCATTGTTTTTGTTTAAATTTTAAAAATAACCAGCCGCATTTTGCAATTGACAAGTGAATGTCAGTCAGTTGTTTTGTATGTAAATTTGTATTTATATACACACACACACACACACACACACATATATTGATTACACAAATACATTCAGGACAAAATAAAAGTCACACAACCATATACATTTATTTGATTCCTCTAATTCATTTAGTTACAAAATCTTGTTTTTTCACTTGTTTTCAAACACATTTTTGTATTGAAATTTATACAGAAACTTTTTGCAGGTCTATAACGAGGGTCAGGAAAATAGCATAGTCTGAGTTTATACGGCTCATGTCTTATTGACAAGATTCTTCCTTTTTCTTCTTTGAACATGAATTGGCGTTCAAGTAATCCATGTCATGTTGACGACATGTTTTTTATTTTGCATAGTCGTGCGTATGCATGTTGCTTTTTTGATATTGAAAACAATAACAAAATTTAACAACGAATGAAAACGCAAACCGTAAAGACAGTACATGCTTCTGTGTACTCGTTTCTTTTCCCCTCGTCCCTCTCGCCTATAAAGTAGCAATCGTGTCAATAAAACATGAGCCGTATGAACACAGACATAAATGAAATTAAAATTGGATGTTCATTATATCAAGTCATATTGTCATAACATCCTTATATTTTGCAATAGTTAAAAAAATTCTAAATTAGGTTATTTATGAAAAATATTCCCCGGGAGCTTTCCCTTTTTCTATTTTTTCTATTTAAATTCAACTGTTAAAATGGAAAAAGGAAAAAACTTAAGGGAAACGAATTCATTCGAAAAATTGAAATTTTTCAACGAAACTTTAAAGCTATTGAAGTTCTCCTTTAAAACACCAAAGCAATTACCAATACGGACTCGATATTTAGAAAAGTTTTGCCTGTAGAGATGTAAAGGCGTCAAATAAAAGGGGACTTAAAGGGATAACCACTATTTCCAGCGATTCAATGAAGTGGCGATAAAAGTCGTTCAGGTTGGCGTCATGTCTGCTGTCTGGGTAATCTATTGTTAGTTGTTTTATTCGTTACTTGTAGTCACAAACTGCTTGTATCTTTATCGCTTGTTGCGACTGCCCGGGGAACTGCCTGTATATTGGTGAGGACTCCGTTAGTATGCTTCGTGCGAAAAATGCTTCCTGTGTTTCAGGATGATTTTCCTTAGAGACAATCTTACTTTTCTTTGAAAAGATACTATCGGGGACCTCTTAGTAGTTGTGGTTGGCGGAGCGCAAAATGACCCCAGGAAATATGGCCCACAAAGGAAAATGAAAAACGGCCCCAAAATTTTACATGAGACACAACAACACGCAATTTTGGCGCAATTTTTAGGTTTTTTTTTTGGGGTTATTTTTCATTTTTTCGTTAGGGTGTTTTTGCATTTTAAGTGGAATGAAAAATGACCCCAATATAAAGGAATGAAAAATGGCCCCAAATAAAATCACAATTTTTACTTTGGGGCTATTTTTCATCTACTAATAAAAAATGCAAGTTTAAAGAAATGAAAAATCACCCCAAAAATTTTTACACAAATTTTATAAAATTCTATGTAAAAGTTTCTAGGGATAACATAAAAAACCAGAATTCTTTTACCAAAGTAGAGAAAATCCTTGCCGGTTATGCAGAGATGCTTTAGTTAAGCTGTTATGATACTTGCTATTTTTTGTATTTTTTCTATACTGGAGAACAGTGCAAATATATTTGCATAGGAAAACTGACTAAGTGTAAAGAGTATGATTATATCATAAAAAATCTTGAAATGTCAAACAAATATACATGTGTTATCGATAAATAATCTAAGACTGTCAAAAAAAATATAAAATTTTTTAACTTAAAATTTACATTTCCAGATTAATTGTTAGCACTGTTGCCAATTTTTTTAGTTTTTGATCGAAAGAAACGGGTTTTAACTTTTTTTTTTGCGATTTTTAGCTTTTATGACGGTTTTTTTGTGAGGAAAAAACGTGGGCAGTATTGTTTGTTTTGTTTACATTTTATCAAATTGTATTTCTTGTTCTTTCTCGCATTTGTCGTTTCATTCAGTCAATCCTAAAAAAAATCCAATCCAAAAAATAGCAAGTATCATAACACCTTTAGCGAAGCCGGTGTTTGTTATACCATAGAGGAAAAAATCCTTGAGCCCGGCCGAAGGCCGGCTATTACGAGAAGAGTTCGTTATACCATAGAAAAGAAAATCCTTGCACCCGGCCGAAGGCCTGCTATGTAGTGAAGCGTTAGTGAGCGAAGCCAGTGTTCGTTATACCAAAGAGAAGAAAATCATTTCACCCGGCCGAAGGCCGGCTATACAGAGAAGCTTTAGTTAGCGAAGCCAGTGTTCGTTATACCATAGAGAAAAAAATCCTTGCGCCCGGCCGAAGGCCGCCTATAACGTAGAGCTTTAGTAAGCAAAGCCAGTGTTCGTTATACCATAGAGAAAAAAATCCTTGTGCATGGCCGAAAGCCCAACCGTGCTATCAATCGTACGATTTTTAAAACCAAAACTGTATAATTATCCGGATTTTGAAATCGGGATTCTAAATTTGGGATTTTTAGTTTTGGGCATATGAACTCCACCGAAAATGTTTAATGTCACTTTCTTTGTGTTCTTTTTTGGGGTTAAAATTCATTATAAATTTTGAGGTGATTTTTCATAATGAAGAATAACCCCAAATTAAGGGTCATATTTCATTTTATTTTTAAGGTTATTTTTCATTTTTTTGGGGTAATTTTTCATTAAAAAAATGGGGCCTATTGCATTATGAAAAATAGCCCCAAATTTGGGGTCAATTTTAATTTATTTTTTGGGGCCATATTTCCTGGGGCCATATTTCGCAGCGCCGTTGTGGTTGGCGTCCAGTTAGAGGACTGATTCTTGCCCTGTGGTCAAGTTCTGTTTGGGGAAGGATCCCTAGGTACTACTGCTATACTATAGAAGGTGCTGGGATTATTAATAGCCACGGAGGTTAGATAGCACCGGCTCCTTAACATGGGATGGGCGTATAATTAGTAGATTATTCACTTGAATTGCTACCTGTGATAGCACATGATCCATAACTCACACGGGGGCATTTGGTTAGTGCATAATATTAACACTTAATGAAATCCACCGTGAAGTGAATTGGCCAGACAGGCATTCATGTAAATCAAAATAACAGTTGATATCTTCCCGAAAAAAACAGCACATTGTCTTTGACAGGTGCTTCAGCTAATTGTATTTACGAGCCGTATATATACTTTATGCAGCCAGGCATTTCTGTCGTGGTGGCGGACAAAATTTCTGGACGTTCTCTTTCATTATGCCACTAAAAGAATTTGTTTTTGAAATTTAATATTGCTTTTAAAACACGTTTTGTTACATTTCGAATTGTACCTCCATCCACCACATTAAGAAGGGGAAAGTAGTACTTTGCGTATTGAAAGTCCATTAACAGGGGAGCCTAACCGTAAAAGTACGATTTTTAACTGTATATTTATTGAAAGTTGCGGTGTTCTTGCTTTTATGTTCAACATAGCATCGTCTTTTAAAAGGCCCACTATATACACAAATTTCTCTCATCGTACCTGAATTATCTGATTAAATCAAATCTCGTTGAATTTTCTTTACACGTTTTTGCGCCACTTATCAGACTGTAGAACTCCTAGGTGGACGCTTCTGCGCTAAGTGAACAAATTGGCAACGTTTATTGAATACATTTCATTCCGTTGCTCTGTCTCGTCTTAATCGCCCACAAATAGGTTAAATGAAGTATATATAATTTTTTTCTTCTTATTTACTTGAGTCATCCATTACAACGTTCACTATGTTATTTTCGCACAAACCGGCTTTTACTTTAGTTTTTTCGCTTGTTCTTGGCAATCTGATAGTGGCGGATTCCATTTAGGCCACTCGCCTTCTCGCCAAGGCAGGTCCGTGACAGAAGGAGTTCTATATCCTCCTTCTCAGTTGCGGCAGTTAAAATAGTGCCCGGTACCCAGACGCTGTGTATGCCTGCCTATGAGACAGTGTCCCGTAACAACTGATACCAAAAAGAATACGCCCCGTTTAGTCATCGATTGTAGAGACATGGTTTGCCGTTTATCTAGTGTTCCCGACCCATCTGTCATTAGCGATAACGACAGTCGTTTACCAAATTTCGAATTTGCAGGAGAGTAGAGGTACCCAAATACAGAAGAACCCATAAGGTCTAGCAATCTCATCCGCCTAAATGTTCTCCAGTATGTCCCTGTGCCCTGAACCCAATATAATTCTGATATCAAAGTTCTCAGCCTTCTCGCTAAGAGATGAGTGGCAATCACAAGCGGTTCTCGTTTTCTCGACATAGCAGAAAGTCTGAGCCCCTCCTTGATCGCAAGTATCTCCGCCTGGAGTGGTGTCAATGCTTGTTTCCAAACAATGATAGTTTAAAAAAACCGCCCAAACAGTTTAAAAAAAGCACTAATAAAGTACATTTATGATAAAAGTGCAACAGTTGTTAATAAAAGCAGCTAATTTTGTTCGATTGAAGTTGTACAACATGTAACCCTTCGAATTATTATAAGGGTTAGGAAATCAGTGAAAGCTAAACTCTCTTTTTGGTGTGCTTAAACCAGCAAATCTTTAAATCAGTGAACATATAAACCATATCTAAGCGCAAAAAATAGGGCGTTTAAACTAACAATACAGGCCATATGAATTTAACAACATTTATCGCAGTGTTGCCACACTATTATTTTTTAAACTACATATTCTGTTTAAACTACATACAGCTGTCGAGTTGCAACTACAAATAAATTCAAGTTTAATTTTACTAAACCAGCGTTTAAACATTCACTGATTTTAAAGTCGAGAGTAGGTTACATTATAAAGTGTTAGATTTAATTTAATAAATTTTTCGCTGAAAATCGCTGAAAATGAAATGAAAATTGTAAAGACAATAAAAAAACATTTTTAAAAAAAAGTTTAAAAAAATCACAAAAACGCTAAAATTGGGATAAATTGAAAACTGAATTGAAACAAGTTAGAGTTCTATATTCGGCTGTGCCGAATCTTTGATACCCTCCACCGACACTTCGAATGTTTTAGGAGTAATATCTGTATAATTTATATTTATTATAATTTTTCTAAATTTGTTTCATCAAAATCGGACAAGTGGTTCTCGAGTTATGTTAAACTACGTTTTTGCCAAAATGTTACAACTTAGCGAAAAAAACATCAAGATAAGGAAAAAATTTAAAATGTCATAAAAAAAACTGACATATACGAACGCCAAACCCTTTGAGGGTTTTACTATACTGACCTAGTACCATCACCCTGACTTGGAATTTCTCACCCCCCAGATTGGCTATTGTACTGTGTTATTATAATCTTTGTAAAAACAGACATCTGCATTAAAATTTGTTGCGGTTAAGACCTATATAAAATTATTGACCGACAATCAGAATCAATTTAAAAAAGCTTGAGTAGAATATCAGTTTAAGCTGAACTTAAATGATTTTCAGGAGAACAAATTATATAAAAGAAATGGTAAGCTATGAACCAATCATCGAAAATTTTGCAGAACGATTTCTGGTATTAAAAAACATAAATTTCAATACAGCGGTGCAATTAGTTTAACCGTTTTCAGTGAATTTCAGAAGGCTGCTAAAATGGAATCTAAGGTAAATTATGGACCGTATATCACAAAATTGCGTAACATTTTTTCTGGCCATATGAAGCTAAACTGGAAGAAAGTTTACCGCGTAATTAATTGTTTTTCCAGAGTTGGCTTTAAATGAGACCTATGGTAAGTTATGCACCGATTTTCACCAAATTTCATAGTGTCATTTCTAGTTCTATAAAACTGTGATGTGCCAAATTTTGTTATGATAGCATTATTTTTTACGTTTTTAGGCGTACTAAACTGTTTTCCGGAAGTAGGGTTTATATGGGGCCTAGGGTAAATTATGGACCGATCTTCACGAAACTTCACAGTATTATTTCTAGTCTTATAAAACTCTGACGAGCCAAATCTTTATTATGAAAACATTATTAATTATGGTCTTTGGCGTACTAAACTGTTTTCCGGGAGTAGGGTTTATATGGGGCCTAGGGTAAATTATGGACTGATCTTCAAGAAATTACACAGTTTTACTTCTTGTCCTATAAAACTTTGATGTACCAAATTTTGTTATGATAGCGTTATTTTTTACGGTTTAAGGCGTACTTAACTGTTTTCCGGAAGTTGGGTTTATATGGGGCCTAGGGTAAATTACGGACCGATCTTCACGAAACTTCACAGTATTATTTCTAGTCTTATAAAACTGTGACGAGCCAAATTTTGTTATAATAACATTATTAATTATGGTCTACGCCTACCAAACTGTTTTCCGGGAGTAGGGTTTATATGGGGCCTAGGGTAAATTATAGACCGATCTTCACGAAATTTTACCGCGTGATTTCCAGTTGAATGAGACAAACCCTTGCAAAATCTTATGCTGTTCTGTGCATTATTCCACCATTTATGTGAGTTTTTGTAACACAATTATCAAATTTTTTTAGGTGGTGGTTCTACATTTTGATTCATAGCTCTGATCCTACTGAACAGATTTTGCTGAATTTCAATCCCAAACTGCTTAGGATAACTACAAGCAATTTGACACCCAGTCTGTTTAGTTCTTTTGAGTTTTTCGAAAGTGAGCGTGTTTTCAACAGACGGACAGACGGGCAGACAGACGGACATGGCTAAATCGACTTAGAATTACTCAAGGACCCAGAATATATATACTTTATGGGGTCTGAGATGAATAATAAAAAAGTTTCACACGGAATGACAAACTTAATATATCCTCTTCACAACTAATTGTGGTGGAGGGTATAAAAAAAGCTTCTAAATTTTTCAATTCTCATTTTAAAAATATAAAAACTCAATAACTAGACTCTTATGGCTAATAAATTAGTGAGTTTTAACGCTGGTTTAGTTAAACTAAACTCAAATTTATATGTAGCTAAAACTCAACGTCTGTAAGGCTGGGGTTTTGAGATCTCAATTAAACTAGGTTTAGTTAATCTGAAAACAGGTTTTTGCCGCCATTACCAAGTTTGTATACCAAATTTTGAGGAAACTGCTTAGTTTAGCTTAAAATTTTGGTCGTTTATAAAATAATAATAAAAAAAAAAAAAATCACATTTCGCCGGAAAAATTTTTTTTCTCCAAAAATCATTTTTTGCCTATAGGTCCCTTTTAACTGAAACTGTCACATATGTATGTAGTTTACAATATAACATTCATTTGGTCTGTATCGGTAGTTTAAAAGCCCAATTCTATGCGTTTAAAGATGGTTTATATGTCTACTTATTTATGGATTTGGTGCTTTAAACACATTGTAAACCAAAAATATAGTTAAACTTACTGTGATTTATTAGCCCTTCGGCTGGGCTTTTGAGATCTCAGTTAAACTAGGTTAAGTTAATCTGAAAACGGATTTGTGCTGGAACAGGTTAGTTAGTTTTGCTTAAAATGTTGGTCTTTAATAAAATAATAAAAAAAAAAATCCAGATTCGCTTGAAAAAATCCGAGTTTCAGTCTACCTAAAACTAAGTTTAATTTTAATCTTACTGTAGGGTGCTCTTTTCTTTTGCTTGGCTGTAACAATGTTTATACAGTTACGAGTATTTAAATGTTCAAGCCTGTAAGCAATTCGATTGAGTGCAATTGCAATTCAAAATTGTTAAAAGAGCATAAAAGTGCGAGTCTCAGTCTGTGTTTGTGTGTATGTGTGTTTATCTCTGAAACTGATGTGTCGATTTGTTTGTGCAACCAAATCAAACCATTCAACCATTTCGAACACGAAGTATTTAATTCGCTTTTTTTTATATATTTTTTTTTGGGAGTCTGTGAATACTCGAAATAAATTCACTCTTGTATTTGTTTAAATTTTGCTTTTTGTTTTATTCAGTTTTATACAGTTTAGTTCTGTTTCGTTTCATTTTAAAGTCTGTCTGGCAAAAATTTGTATATTCCATTTTATTTTTTTTTAATAACGACTACAATGACCGACCACAATATTCTGATGCAATTTTCGGGTGTACGGGTGGGTGGTTGCATCATTTTGTTTGGCTTTCTCAAACGTTTAAAGATATTTTTTTTTGTTATAACAACAATGTCGATTTAACATTTTAGCATCTCGTGTTCAAAAATTCATTCAATAAACAAAAATAAAAGACAATAAATTTACTGATAATTTTGTTGAACAATATTTTAGTTGCCTTGAGGCAATTAAGTGCAACAACAAATCCTTTGTTGTCGTATGGTTTTGTGGCATGAATCGATAATAAGTTTGTTAAGTGTGTTGATGTGGAGAAATACTAATTTGACAGAAATATTATGGACATTTTCAAAATGTTAATAGAACTTTATTTGGACTGCTAATTGGTTGAAACATGATTGGGCTTAAGTTAATTGTGAGTACATACTTTAGGGATTTAATTTGTAAGAAAATATATGGGACCCCTTTTTCAAAGAAAAAAATGTTTAAAAGAATTATTTTTGATACGTTTTTTTTTAAATAACCAACTTTTTTAATCTAAATTCTGATATTTTAATTAGGCTAAACTTCATCAAATTATATAAATATAAATCAAATTTAATTTTTATTAAATTATTTGCATGAAGAAAGGAATTTTACAACATGAAATTAATTAAAATTTATTGATAATTTTTCTGTCTTGACTGCCGCGGGAATCGAACCCAGGCTTTCACGGACAGATTACCTCTACATGTTTCAATTGCAACCACTCAATCTCTTCAGAGGGTTTTGCCGTTTAACACTCACAGCCATTGACGGCTGCTGGCAGTCAATTCTCAAATATCCATCTTTAAACCAAATTTTATTTTAACCCTTTTAGAAGTTTGAAATTTGCTTCGAATGATTATCTATTTTAATTGATTTACATGTTCTTACTTACTTCTGTTTTTTTCGTACTTTTTGTCAAGAATTCTTCTTGAAGTCCAAAGTACATTTTTCTGACTTCATTAAAATAGATAATCATTCAAAAGCAAATTTCGATCTACCAAGGGTTAAATACAATTTGTTTTAAAGATTGTTGTTTGACTATTGACTACCAGCAGTCTTCAATGGCTGTGAGACTTAAACGGCAAAACCCTCCGAAGAGATTGAGTGGTTGCAATTGAAACATGTAGGGCTAACCTTTCCGTGAAATCCTGGGTGCGATTCCCGCGGCAGTCAAGAATGAAAAATTAGCAATAAATTTTAATTAATTTCATGCTGTAAAATTCCTTTTTTCATGAAAATTAATTTTGTACATACATATTTATATTCCTTTTTTATGTACATTTTTTGAAGCTACAAAGATAGAATTTTCTATCGGGTGATTTTTTAAGAGCTATAGGAAAGTTTAAAAAAAAAACACATAAAATTCAAAAAAATGCATGAAATCTTTATTTGAATCGATAGTACCGTCCATATAATTTAATGTTTGAAGATTATTTCATGCAAATGTTGACCGTGACTGCGCCTCAAATGGTCCATCCGCCTAGTCCAATTTTGACATGCTCTTTCCAACATTTCGGCCGGTATCTCATGAATAAATGCTTCAATGTTGTCTTCCAATGCGTCAATTGAAGCGGGCATGTGTGTATAGAAAAAAATAGTCTAAAGGCGTTAAATCGCACGATTTAGGCGGCCAATTGACCGGTCCCGAACGTGAAATAAAATGTTCACCGAACTCGCCTCTCAATAAGTCCATTGTTAAGCGTGCTGTGTGGCATGTCCCCACGTCTTGTCGAAACCAAGCAAGTCAAGCTCTTGCATCTTGGGGGAAAAAAAGTTGGATATCATCTCACGGTAACGCTCACCATGCACAGTTACGTTACGATTCGCATCTTCTTTGATGCCACCAGCCCATAAACCGCAACAAACTGTGACTTTTTCTGGATGCATTGGAAGCTCTTGCAATGCTTCTGGCTGATCTTCACTCCAAAATCGACAATACTGCTTTTTAACGTACCCATTGAGCCAAAAATTAGCTTCATCGCTGAACACAAGAAGCGCGCGATGAACTTTCTTAACAGAGCACAGAGCACGCATTTTGATAATAAATTTCAATAAATTGCAAGCGTTGCTCGTTTGTAAGACGATTCATGGTTAAATTATAGACCAAACTGAAGACGTTTGACAGTGAAACAAAACACGAAACTTGCGTCAGCTGTTTAAAACTGTGTTGCCAAAAAGATAATGGCTAAAAAATCACCCGATATAATAAAATCTGTTTTTTATGAGATATTGTTCGAATTTTTTTAATTGAATTTATGCGTTATTTTCAAACTGAGGAACGCATTTATTGGGCATGTTCTAGAAATCGAAAACACGTGAAATTGAAATTGAAAGAAAAGTAACGGCTGTGTCGACTTTTATACCAAAAGAGCAACAGAAGCTGACGAATTTTTTTTTGCTGTTTTCAAATTATTCTCTATCAGTTTCAACTAAAAACATTTTTGTCACCAACATTTCTTTCGTTTCATAGTAAAAAACAATTTATTTATTATCTAAAAAATTTCAACGTAAAGCAAAAATTTTTGTTTGGCATCAAAAAGTTGTTTACGTTTTACTACGAATAATAATAATTCGTTTTAGAATTTAAATTAATTTTTTTTTTGTATTGAAAAATCGCAATGCCCTTAAAACATATTTCGACAGTAAACAAATAATTTTTTAATACAGTTTTATTTTTATTGTCTGGTATTATCCGTTGCCAACTTATCTAGTGTTTTTTCTTTATTTGTTCTTAAAGTTCTAAAAAATTTGTTTGTCTTAAAAATTTTGTATCGAAGTGTTTTCGTTTATATTATGAGGTTTTTTATTTATTTTAAATTTTTCACGTTCACTTGTCTAGTTCATTTAGGTTTTTTTTTTAAATAATTATTCATGCTTTTGTTTTTAATTATATTAAATATTAAAAGTCTTAACTTGTTAAAATTTTCGGTTTAAATATTTAATGATTGAGAATTAAGCACCAGGTAAAAAGGTTTAATTTTTTTGCACAAGTTTATCCAATTTTTAAGAGAAATATTCCAAAACTTACACACCTTTGATATGCAAGGGTCTCCCTCCAATGATGTCTTAGAACATGAACCCCACTTTTTACTCTTTTACGTGTTTGACAGGATATTTTGATATTATTTCAATGAGGCATATCTAAGCCTCCATAGTTTTAAACAAAACAAGTTAGAGTGCTAAATTTGGCTTTTCCGAATCTTTAATACCCTTCACATAAAGTAATGCAGCGTCTTAGACCACTTATACTCTAACACTCATTATCAAACATAATTAAAAAAAAAAATTATTATTTTGAGTACATTTTTTCGTTTTTAACACGTTTCTCTATTTAAGCGTCAAACAATTAACGTATGTGTTATGTGTAAAAAAGCAAAAAAGTCTGCACATTGAAAAAAAAAACAACGGCAACAGTGGATTTTATGACAAAAATTAGAGGCAATCGTGGTTTTTCGCTGATATCTCAATTGTTTCTGGACCGATCTGGCTGAATTTCAGTAGCAAAATTTAACGGGGCATATGTGACAAAAATTTTTGACAACCTAAATCCCATAATTTGTAGGGACTTCAGAAAATTCATTTCAACAGAAAGACGCACATCGTTAAATCAACTTTGCTTCTCATTAGGAGCCAAATTATATATATTATATATTCGCTTTCCAACTGTGGTGAAGGTTATAAACAATTGAGATTTATGGGTACAAATTAGAGGCAGCCGTGGTTTTTTGCTTACCAGACATTTTTAGAACGATATAGTTGAATTTGAATAGCATACTATTACGGAATATATGTGAGATAAATATAAAACTAACAAGTCCCTATTCTATCTGGGATCTTTGGAAAACCGATTTCAACATAATCATGTACATACAAACTGACGTATGGACATACGAACAATGTTTAATCAACTTCGCTACGCATAAGGATGGGATTCTAAGATCAATATTGCAGAAATAACAAACGACAAACTGATATTAACACGAACTTATATATACCCCATCGACCTGTGGTGAAGGGTATGCGAATTAACTGTCCACACTTCGGATTACTTAGAGACAGTACACATACGGCCGCCATCGAAATCACGTGAAATTGAAATCAAACAATTTGTGAAAACTATCCTGTGTTTCAAGATCATAAAAATATTTCCTTTTATATAACTCATACTCTGAGGACCACTTTCATTTGCCTAAACAACTTTTGAAATCAGAAAAAATATACGTTTATTTTTACAAAATTTATTTAAAAACCTCCATCGATTTTAATTTTAATTTCACGTGATTTCGATTTAAAAATTTTTGATTTCAGATAGCTAAAGTATTGACACAACTTTGAATTTCATTAAAAAATATATAAAATAAAAACTCATTTCCTTCTTATAAAGTAGACAAAAAATTGTATTAAATTTGACACCTTCAGAACTGTTGGGATTTGTTAATTCTGAACTGTAAGATAATTTTGTTCAACTAAGGATTTAATTTGCATTACAAGCTGGATTATAAGTAAAAAATACAGGGCTGGACAAAGTTTTTGTTGCTGGATTTGAATTAGTCTGTTTCTTAATTACGTTTGTAGTTTTTTTCTACTAAAAAAAATTTTTTTTAGGACAAATACGTGTAAAGTAAAGTAGCTTTTGTTTTTTAAACTAGATCCGATTTAATAAAAAGACAGCTTGTTAAGTGCCTACACTGATAGAGAAGGTGTCATGACGCTGATGTATTGTGACATCATTACAATGACAAATTTCTTCGTTTTTGACCCCATGACACTTTTCATCATTGTGATGTTAGCTTTAAGATCACTTGGCCAAATTGTCATCATTTGAAATTATGCATCAATGGGATGACACATCGGCTTCATAGAAATGACAAATCGGAGTAAATTTAATAAAAAATGTCATCAGTGCGATGACTGAGTATCATCGGAGAAAGGAAGTCACAGTTTGTCATTAAATTGAGTCATTGGGTTTGACTAAAGTCAAAGTGAGTGAATATTATTATTTACCTACCCGTTATTAGGGATGCTAATCGGGATTGATTTTAGAAAATCCCGGTATTCGGGATTTCTCGATCCCGGTATTTATTTATTTATGAATTTTCAAAAGGTATTATATATTTAGCATATATTTTTAAAAAAGAAAAATAAGAATTATAAAAATAAAAAAAACAACTGAAATATAATTTTTAATCTTTTTTTTTTTGTATAGAGTATAAAAACGAACATTTTTGTACACAAAAGTTGATATATTTATTAAAAATCCCGGGATTAATAAAAACAAATACCGGGATTCGGGATTTCCCGTTTGGCATCCCTACCCGTTATACATGTTTGTTTCATCTTTGCCTTGTATTCCCCTCTTTGTGTACAGAAGAACTCTCAATTAAAAGACACCAGCGGCGTGCCCGATACGGTTATCGTAATCATTCTACATTAAAAATTTTGTGTATTTAACTAAACAATTTTAGCAAATAGAATATGGGAATTTTTGCTTCTAATTTTGCTTTTTAAAAATGAAAATAATGTGGCATTGAATTGATGCCACTGTAGTTAAAGCATAGATGCCGGATAAAATATGACAAAATTGTATGATGACGTTCGTCATTATTTTGATGTCGCTTTTTGCCTCATTAATGCCATTTGTAATAATATTGATGACAAAATTCTGATATGAAGATGTAATTTTCTTTGAGTGTAGATAATTTGCTATTTAACTCGTTATTTTATTAATTTTTTTCCCCTTAGAAGCAGTTGGGTAAACCCTTTTATAAATTGAAACTTAAAAAAAAAAAATTACATTCGATTACATTTGGTCATACATAAAAGTATCAGTTAAGTTAAAAATTTACTACCTAAAATAGCTAAAACAATTAAATGACTTTAATTTGTATTCGAAAGATTTAACTTAGATTAGAAAAATTAAATCTAGGAGTTTATTGCTCATGGTGAGTAACATTTGTTATATAAATTTTCATATTATTCGAATGTGTATTCTAAAAAAATATTCCTGGTAAATATTGAAGGAATAAGACTTTTAAAGTATAAAAGCTTTTGAGGACTGTAATTTGACTTAGAAGACACATTCGAATAATATGAAAATTTATATTAGAAAAATAATTTAAAATTCCTTAAATGTCTTCTTCACCTTCAGAACTTCTGGGTTTTGTGAAATTTTTTAAACATAAGAAATTTTTTTTTATATATTCGATTATTCGATTTTTTTTTGTTTTCTTTAATATTTCTCAATAAATTAACTGTAATTTAAGTCTATTCATAAAATCAAATAGAAAAAAATGATGTATTAAAAAAAAAAAAAAAAAAAATTACCTGCAATTTATAACTTTGTAAACAAATAAATTTTTTATTATAATTTTTTTTTTATGAAACTGATTTAATAA
Source organism: Pollenia angustigena (assembly GCA_930367215.1). Classification (NCBI taxonomy): domain Eukaryota; kingdom Metazoa; phylum Arthropoda; class Insecta; order Diptera; family Polleniidae; genus Pollenia; species Pollenia angustigena. The sequence goes on from OV884058.1 coordinate 192,601,911, forward strand.
GAAATAAAGTAGAAAGAGCAACTTGAATAAATAAATACAAAATTTATATAAGAATTAAAATAAGATTGTTTGAAAATTTGAAATCGAAATACATACAAGTAATCAAGAACAAAAAAGAATATATTTTTAGTGTTTTTTGCAAAGAATATTTACTTGGAAATATTGAGTTTGAAGTTTTCTTAAAAAGTTATGCAAAGCTCAAATACAAAACAATATCAAGAGTAAATAAAAGTTTTTAAAAAACAAGTATGAGTGCTATATTCTGCTATACTGATTCAGTATTACCCTACACCTAACGTAATGCAGTGCCCATGACCACACTTCCACTAACACACATTGTCACACAGAATTCCACAAAAACATGCTAAGTTCATTTTTTCGTTTAAAACACAGTTTTCTTTCTATTTAAGCGTCAACACATTTATGTATTTTTATGTAATGGGTGATTTTTTAGCTATTATCTTTTTGGCAACACTGGTTTTAACAGCTGACGCACGTTTTGTGTTTTGTTTCACTATCAAACATCTTCAGGTTGGTCTATAATTTAACCATGAATCGTCTTACAAACGAACAACGCTTGCAAATTATTGAATTTTATTATCAAAATGCATGCTCTGTTGAGAAAGTTCATCGCGCGCTTCTTGTGCTCAGCGCCGAAGCTCATTTTTGGCTCAATGGGTACGTTAATAAGCAGAATTGTCGATTTTGGAGTGAAGATCAGCCAGAAGCATTGCAAGAGCTACCACTGCATCCAGTCACAGTTTGGTGCGGTTAATGGGCTGGTGGCATCATTGGACCGTACTTCTTCAAAGATGATGCGAATCGTAACGTAACTGTGAATGGTGAGCGCTACCGTGAGATGATATCCAACTTTTTTTTGCCCAAAATGCAAAGCTTGACTTGCATGACATGTGGTTTCAACAACGGTGCCACATGCCACACAGCATGCTTAACAATGGACTTATTGAGAGGGGAGCTCGAGTTGGCCGCTTAGATCGTACGATTTAATGCCTTTAGACTATTTTTTGTGGGGCTATGTTAAAGCTCATGTCTATTCACACATGCCCGCTTCAATTGACGCATTGGAAGACAACATTGAAGCATTTATTCATAAGATACCGGCCGAAATTTTGAAAAGAGTATGCCAAAATTGGACTAAGCGGATGGACCATTTGAGGCGCAGTCACGGTCAACATTTGCATGAAATAATCTTCAAACATTAAATTATATGGACCGTACTATCGATTCAAATAAAGATTTCATGCATTTTTCTGAATTTTATGTGTTTTTTTTTAAACTTTCCTATAGCTCTTAAAAAATCACCCGATATAAAACATATTAAAAAAGTCTACACAATAAAAAAAACCAACAACAACAGGGGATTTTATACCCTAAATTAAAGGCAATTGTAATTTTTTGCTCATATCTCAGCCCTTTATTGACCGATCTGGCTGAATTGTAATACAAAAATGTAACGGTGCATACGTATCAAAAATATATAACAACCTATTTCCCATAATTTCTGGGGTCATCGGGAAACCCATTTCAACGGACGAACGGACATCGTTAAATCAATTTCGCTAATTATAAGGACTGTGAATATGCATAGTTGGATCTAATGTCAATACTGTAGAACTTACAATCGGAATGAAAAACTTATGCTATATGTCAATACGTTTACCACCTGTGGTGAAGGGTGTAAAAATTGCAGTAAAGAGCAAAGAAAAAATTAAAAAAAAATTATTTTGAAAATAACTTCTTAAAAAATAGTTTTTCTGAAAGCTTTTTTCAAAACCTTTTTAAAAATCTAAAGGTCAATCGCTTTTTTCAGAACATTTGTTTTAAGATTTATTTAAGAAAATTTTTAGTAAGAAGGCTCATTTAAGAGAATTTCTTGTAAAAAACTTTTGTAATGTAATTTTTTTTAAATCTGTTTTTAAACATTTTCATAACTGTTTCTAAAAAAATAGTTTTTTGACTACTAAATTGTTTCTTCTTTAATGTTGGAAAAATTAAAAATGCTTTTTTTTAAATAAACTTTAAAAGCTTACTTTTAGAACAATTTAAGAAAAAGCTTTTTTTTGGAACATTTTTGTTAAGAACTTATTTTGAGAAGACTTTTTGTAAAAACAATTATTTTGAAAATTTGTTACGTAAAACAAATTATTTTGAAATATTTTTGTGCAAAAAGCGTATTAAAAAAAAAAATTAAGTTAAAAGATTCTAAAGGAAATTTTTTCTTAAAAAAGGCTTTTTTGTGAAAAGTTTTTGACAAAGAAATAGTTTCTTGTAAAAGTATTTGTGATTAAAAGCACTGCTTAGAAATATGATTAATTGAAGCCGTTTAACAGTCCTAAGTCAGAAAATAAATTTTTTTCAATTTTTTGTTTATTTACAGAGTCTACGCACGGCGTGGACGGCCCTGCGTCGTGGCGTTTAACGCTCGATCAGGATCTTATCGACACGCTAAAAGGCAGTTTCCCCAGTTGGTTTCAACCGCAGGCAACCAGCAATTTATCAAACACAACAACAACAACTGTTGTAAGTAAACGCAACAATCATATCGGCAACAACAACATCAGTAGTAGCAACAATATCACGACTACTCTCTATACAACAGCCAATACAAATAACAATCACAAGCAAACAACAACAACTTGCAACGGCAACAGTATAACAATAACAGCAGCACCTGGACTACAGAACAGTATAAATTTGTTAAATAATACAATTTGTGTGACACCCATAACAATCGATACAACTGCTACATATTTGAATACTCATCCGCAGCAGCAACAACAACATAAATTACTAAATAACGTTAATAAAATAAACAGCAACAATAATACACTCCATTTGCACCAGTTAAACGGTGTAGCTGCCACTTCCTTACTTGCAACAACAAAATCCGCCGCAATCACTTGCAACACCTCAATCATATCCACGTTATCCGCCTCGCCTGCCTCTAGTATCACCTCGAATTGTTCGGCCAGTTCACAATCAACGATCTCATCAAAAAAGTCACAACCCATAAATTTAAGCAACGGAAAATTGCCATTAAATTGTAAAACAAACCTAAAAGCAAATAATTATAAATCGTCATCGTCGTCATCGTCTTCCTCTAGCTCCTCATCTTCTTCATCATCGTCTTTTTCGTCATCCTGCTCGTCACCATCGCGTTCGTCGGCTTCTTCAAAGTCCTCTAATAGTGACTTCCCAACGAAAACCCATGTAAAGACACACAAAAACCTTAACGGCCACACAACAAAAGCATTACCAATAAATTTAGCTGCATTGACGACGACATCGCTACCAATAGCTGCATCAGCACCATCTCTAGTAGGCGTTACGACAGTTGGAGCTTTGACAGCGTTGGCTGGTGTGAATAGTATACATCAGCCGATAGCATCTGTTGGTGCTACCACAATAACACGGGTAATTCCAAAATCACCATCGCTTCACAGCCTGAGTGGTGGTTCATTACTTGCGACATTCTCATCACCGGGCTCGGCAGCAACATTTGAAATTATTTCCGATTCATCGTGTAACGGTCTACTGACGTCGGCACACTTGAGTGGGAAGAACGCATTTGAGCACTCATTTCACGATATAATACTATTGCAGGAAGCGTACGACGATATGTCAGAGGGTAAGTAAGATATTATTTGTGGACGTATGAACAGGGTGGGCCATTTGTCACTGAGCATTCATTAATAATTCGGAATATTTTTGGCAAAATCTTAAGCGGCTTGCGTAGTCTTGTGTACCATTTGTATCTTGTACGGAAACAGCAATACAAACAGTCGCAGGGGACTCGTGTTTGTAGGCAAGTGTAGAGAAGCTTGCAGTGTAGTAAAAGTCGCACATAGTGAGAATTGTGACAATTCTCTTTTACATATTTCTTTCTCTCTTATTTTTGTTATGTTATGTATGATCAGTGTTGCCAGTTAGAATATTTTTAGCATCATTTTAATCTCAAACTTCGACAACAAGTTCAGTTATGTCCAAAATTTCTACAAATATTTCTTCCTTGGTTAAATCAGACATTTTGCTTTAAAAATGTTTTAAGATTTTCTTAATAAATTGTTTTCAGTATTGCCTATTTGGCATATTAATTTTGCATATGCTGCCAATCTGACAATTAATAAACTTATGGTAACACTGACACGAATAAACGCGTAGGAAGAATTTATCAGTTTCATGCAAAAAAGTCCCCTGACTGTTGCGACAAAAAATTCTGATGCGAGTGGATTTACGAGACTCCAAAAGTGAATGTGAACGCTATCGCAGCAACATCAGCCTTAATGTTAAACAGCTCATACTGAAAAAAGTACAAAAAAAAATTATATAAAAATTTCAATGTTAAGTGACTTCTGGGCCACTCTGTATGTTCCAAAGGAATTTAGGACAGTTACTGACAAAATTTCTATTCCAACACATTTAAGATACAAGTTTTTCGCAAAAAGCTTAAAATGTGAAAATTTTTGTGAACAAATTAAGCTTTTTGTTAATTATAGTTAATGTATGAAAAATTTTGCCAAGTTTTTTTAAGAAATTATTTAAAAATTTTTAAAAAACTTTATTTTCTTATATTTTTTTTTAAATTTATAGCCTTTTTACGTAAAAAAGTAGCTTTAAAGTTTTGTTTTGGACCAAACAGCTTTATTTAAATTTTTTGTTAAAAACTAATTTAAAAGCGTTTTCCAAAGAAGCTCTTTCATTGATGAAATTCCACTAAGCTTTTGACGTTTAAAACTTTTCTGTGCAAATAGAGTGTTTTTTTTTTGCTGAAAAGCTTTTAGTACTCGTTTTTATTAATAAATCTTAAGATGATGTTATTCCAATAAATTATACTATTCATGTTAAATCACTTCAATTAACGATTTTTGAAGTCTTTGCGCCAAACTAACTCAGTAAATGATTAAATATTTACTTTAAAAGAGAAATTTTAATCATCTGTATACAAATTAATTCCGTTTTAACATTTTTATTTTAAGGCGAACAACGTTTAAATACATCATTTCTGGGAGGCAGCAGTGATGATGGCACAAATTCCGATTTTTATGATCCAAGACAATCACCACCAAAGGCAATTGTTGATTCCAGTCCTCTACAGCCGCAAATGGATAAAAACAAAGAATGTAAGATAAATAATTTTTTTTTTAGCTTGCTTAAAGTCTAGGAACTTTTTGTTTGAAAATCTTTCTTGTCATTAAAGTTTGGGGGAAAATTTAACAAATTGTTTGTTTTTTTTTTATCTTTTTCTTTAGTTCCCTTAAGTATTTTTTTAAGTTTTTTTTTTAAATCTGCTAAAAAATCTATAATCTGTTTTGTGTAGAAATTCTCCTTTCATATATTTTTTCAATTAATGACAATTGAAGCATAAAACTAAGGACGTACTTCAAAACAATACGATTTTTTTTTTGTTTTCTGTATCCTTTTATCTTTAAATTGCAAATATAAAAACTCAAACCAATAAAGTTTTGTTGTGAAAATGTTGTGGTAGAGTTTTGGTTAGCTCTACAGTAAAAACTTCTAATTAAAGTAAAGGCCGGCATAAATGTATATATTTAAAACTCAAATATACAACAAAAAGTAAATGTGTGCACAAAGTGTTTGTGTACGAACAACCACAATGCTAAATGCTATGCGTTACTTTTCATCGCATAAATTAAAAAGTGTTGTGAGGCTACAAGAATGCAAAGAAATACAATCCAGTCAAAATTTATTTTTTCAAAAATTTAAAATTTAAAAAAATGTTTTTAAAGAAATTATTTTAATTAATTGCAGTTGGTAAAATTCCTTTCTTCATAAAAATAATTTAATGAAAATTAAATTTGATGATCTTTAGCCTAATAAAAATATTAAAATTTGGACTAAAAACCATAAACAGTTCAACAGAAATAACCACAATACTGATTATTGTTAAAGCTAGGGCACGAGCTCTATGTGTTCATTTGTCCTTCAAGTTGTGCTGAAAAAGGTCAACAGAAAAAAGAAAGGCAAAAATGAAAAACAAAAAATGTATTTTGGACTTCAAGAAGAATTCTTGACAAAAAGTATAAGAAAACAGATGTAAGGAAAAAACATGTAAAATCAATTAAAATGGATAATCATTCAGAAAAGCAAATTACGATCTACCAAAGGTTAAAATACAATTTGGTTTAAGGATTGATGTTTGACTATTGACGTCAGCAGTCGTCGATGGCTATGAGTGTAAGACGGCAAATCCATCTGAATAGATCGAGTGGTTGCGATCGAAACATGTCATGGTAACCTGCCGGCCAGGGTTCGAGCCCCGGCCACGGTCAAGAATGAAAGACTATCAATAACAATTTTAATTAATATTCATGTTGTAAAATTCCTTTCTTCATAAGAATAATTTAATGAAAATTAAATTTCATGAACTTAAGCCTAATTAAAAATATTGAAAATTTGGATTAAAAACCATAAATAGTTCAACAAAATAACCACAATACTAATTATTTTTAGAAAATGTTAGAGCATAAGAAAAATTTATTTAAAAATATTCTATTTATCTATCAACAAAAAATGCCATAATACTTCCTCTTATTTTGCAATTAAAATACATATTTTCAAATCTTTAAATAATTGAACCACTTTTTCAACAACAAAATACCTGCAAGAGCATCCAATTACTTTCTATTTACATAAAAAAGTAGGAAAATACTTTGTCTTTCAGATTATTATATATTTTATCCTTTTTTTTTTGGATGTTTTACCCGTAATACCATCATTAAAACTCAAACATTTTACAATCGTCTACCAAAAAAAAAAAAACAAAAAAAAAATTAAAGCAAACTATTGTTGTAAATACAATAAGGAATCTGTGTTACACACTGATTGTTGATAAAGTTTTTTTGTTTGCTTCAACAAAAAATGGCAACAAGAATAAAACAATTGTAAACAAAAAGTTTATTCTTTTAATTGAAGAGGCTGCACAGAAGCAGGAAAAAATTTGTTTTGCCCTTTCCTTTGTCATACCCAGCGTTACCGTTGGTGCCACTAAAGTGGCAATTTGCCACTTTTTCGGCTGCTTGGATACTATTTGGCCACTTTTACAAAACGCACCCAAATGTGGTACTTTTTGTGATTCTTGCCACTTTTGTGATACTTTTTACGTTAGGAAAATATACTTTTTTTCTTTCTGTTTTATAATAACTCCCAGCTTTAATATATGCTAAGAAATTAGCGTCCTTGGTGGGTTCAAGTCTTTTCCAACCGCCACAAAATGCTTTAGAAAAGACACTTTTAAAAGAATTTGTTTCTTGTCATGCGTGGTTAGCTGAAAATCGGTTGAATAAACTTTCTATTAACCTTTTTTATTTATTATGCATAAGGGGGTAAAGATATCTCGCATATATGGAGGGCTCAGAGCTGAAGCGAACCAAGTCAAAAAAGAAAATTCGAAAATATATTGAGTTTGAGTAAGTAAATTGCCATTAATTACTGGAGCCACTGACTTGGGTCTATTACCGTTACCTTAGGAACGAAACTGTTTTTGATTTACCCCATTACAGAACTGGATTGAGTAAAATTTTGCGGGGATTTTCGCACCAGATTTGAAATACATATACGTGATATATTTTATGACTTGGTTCGGTTCAGCTCTGAGCCCTCCATATATATTGGTCGTGAAGCAGAAACCGAACTGTTGTGTACCGACAACTTTTCTAAAATTTGTGTAATTGACATTAAAAACCAAAAATTGTGTAAAGAATTGATATAAAAAACAAAAAGCTCAATATATTGAAGTATTTAGACCCATTATATATAGTGTCTAATGAAGATATAAACTACTTCCAATTAGTTTCTGAGGTTAAACATATTATAACTGACCCAGATGCATTTATACATGAATTTAAACTTCAAGAGAGTAAAGTAAATGACACGAATTATGAACACATATTTAAAATTTCGAATGCTGAAGATTTTTGGCATGAAATTGGAACATGTTTTCAAAAGGAAAAGGACAAGAAATATATTAATAAATGTATTTATAAAACACCTTACGTAAATATCTTCTATTCGCTGCAACAATGTCATAATCCAAAAAACATGTTTTGGCAGAAAACAAGTTTAACGTTTTTGAATTACCAAAACATTAAAGTAAATATTTTATAAAAATTACTTCTCCAGAGAAATATTTACAAAATATTTATTTTAGTTTTAACAACAAATGAGCCATTTGTTAGTAAAAATGTATGTCTATTGTAATACGATCAATTGTTTTTTAGTGTATTTAATTACTATATAATGTTTTTTGTTATGTTTTTATACCATTTAAAATTATAATAAATAGAAAAAAAACGTAAAAAATTAATAATGTGGTGTACTTATTTTAATTTTAAAAGATGTGCCCATTTTTTTTAAATCCTCTTTTTGGTGCCACTTTTTTTGTTGATATCCCCTTTTTTTTTGGTACTTTTTTAAAATATCCGACGGTAACACTGGTCATACCTAGTCTTTTTTGTTCCGTTTCACTTTTTCTCTCTCTCTCTCTCTCTCTCTCTGTATACAACGCCAGGAATCTAAATGTATGCAATGAAAAGCTCAAAGCATACTGATTTCGGTTGTTTTGTTTACCGATAAAGTTGGCTTGTTTAGTTTCCACAAAAGATTTTTTCAGGTCTTTAAAAAAATTTTTTTTGCAGCAAATACAAAGTTCATATTTTGGCTCTGTTAAAAAGGTCCACCGTGACCGAAAATTTAAAAGTTATTAAAAGCTGATTATTTTACGATATTGTTATAGAGAAATATTTAGATTTTACTAACTTTATAAATTTACTCATAAATTTCTTCACTTCGATGAACAATCAAACGGCAAAGATGTGCAAACGTCATTTCTTATATGTGAAAATGTTTTATTGTACGTTTTCTTTAATATTTATCTTTATTAAAAGAGGTGATATTTGATAAAAATTTTTCCAAAAAAAAATTTCTTACATGGTCTGTAATCTTAACGGTAAATTTTTATTTTATTTTAATCATTATTCAGTTTAATTAATACGGAAAAAATTTCACGTTCGAAATGTCACGTATCGACCCAGATTTTGGCTTAAAAAAAAAAGAATTTTTTTTGTTTAAAATGTTATTGCATTTTTTGATGCGTACGACTGTCACGTTCAACACTTTGGAATTACCCATATGTACGACGAAGGCAAACATTATATTTTCATAACTGTATTAAAAAAAAGCAAAACACGGATTTACTTAGCTTATACTTATATAGGGAAAAAAAATTACAGCGTTTTTCGTTTTCAGCAGGTCCCAATTAACTTATTTAGGCATGTGGCGTTCTTGGTATTTTTTGGCTGTAAACCAGTGTAATCAATGTCGAAGTTCATTTCAAGTTGTTGCCACATCGAGTCGTCTTTCACAGCACTTCGACTTGAATTTAGTATTTTCTAAGAATTTTATTTGCTAACTAGCCTTTCCCGCGGCGTTGGCCGCCCAGAATGAATTTGTGACTAACTATAAAGAAATATAAAGCCTGTGTGTGATTTATTGAGTGAAGATCGATCTACACCAGTTTTAAATTTCATCAAAATCGAAATTGCCCATCTGTCCCTTCATATTCCTAGCTTTGAAAGACATAACAACCCTGCGTGTTTTAATAACGCTGATCTATTTATTTAAATATCATCAAAAATGGTTAGATATTTTCGGATTGGTTGCAAGTCTACGTATGTCCTCTCCAGAGAACGGCTTTCTGCGATTGCAAAAAAATCGCAACACCAACAAACACACTCGCTTGCGGTCATACAATCAAACTTGCGCAACCGCAAACATTCGCTGCTGGTTTGCAGTCATTCAAATAATGCACATCGTGCTTTGTTATTTATTGCATCGTTTCGCTTCGTTTGTCAATTAAGATTTTTGAGTGTTTGGTCCGGCAATAATTGTTTTGGCAAAGAAAAAAAAATACAAACAAAAAAGCCAGAAATCAAGCAATTATTACTCATGTAGGCATTCAGCAGTTACTATGAAGTACAAGAAAAAAAAAAAAAATTGAAATGAAACTAAACGCACATACTTATGTATGTAGGTAGAAACAATTTCCATAGAAACAGAAGACTTTTTTTTATCATCTTAAAAAGTACAGTAGTTCTGTATGTACAATGTATTCTTGTTATTGTTGTTTTTATTGTTGTTAATTTTAACAAAGCGTCTCATCGAGTGGTTTTTTGTTGTTAATGTTGTTAATGTTAACAAAGCGTCTCATCGAGTGGACAATGACTACTTGAATGCAGAAGTATAAGAATATGTGCCTTTTGAATTTACACAATTGTGTTATATTGCGTGCGCAATAAAAATGCAAACAAAGCACTTTCAATAAAAAACGCACACATGTAAAAATCAAATGTGTACGAAACGATGTAAAAATTACCAACGTTGAACTTTGTTTTGCAGGCAAAAAGTGAATGTAAGTTTGAGCATATGAATTAATCAAGAAAAATAGTGATTTTGCAGTTCTCTAGTCCCCTCTTAATCGCTTTCGCATTCGCTCAAGGAACGGTCAAGCAGAGATATAGACTGGAGGTGGAATGCTGGGTGAACAGCGTACTCATGTTAAAATGGCTTTCTTTCTTTTTCTTTTGAGTACGGCCACTATTGCTTCTAAAACGATAATTAATATTTTCTGAGTATAGGAGGTTTAGCGGCCCTGCACCCGTATTCCGTAATTCGCTTAGCTAAAGCTAAATCTCGATCGCTAAAATGCCTTAGAGAATACAAAATTTAAACCTTTTAGCGATGACATTAAAAGCTAAAATTGCGGCGAGTTAAAGAAAGAAATTTAATTTTCCGTATTTCCCCTTTTTGGTACTTTTGCACCTCATTGAAGTATCAAAAGTTTTAATATTGTAAAAAAGTACCAACATGTTACGAATTTTACCCCATAATCGTTCGAATTTCTAAAAAGAACCAAATTAGTATTTGTATATTTTAGATAAGTTTCGAACGTAATATAATGTTTATTTTTTAGTTTATTGGTTTAATAGATAGACAGGGTGACAAAAAAGTACCAAAATTCAGGTTTTACCCGTTTACTCCCAAAAAGAGTCGAATTTAAAATAATATAGCCTACATATGTCCGTGAGGAGCTTCCATTCTTCATTTTGTTGAAGAGATTTTTAAAATCGGACCGGCAGTTCCGGAGATTACCTCTTACAAAAAGTTTTTCACATTATTTTGAAAATGAGATCGATTTGTGAAACATCATTTAATGCAACATTTATTATTGTTTATAGTTGTTGTAACTCATTAAACTCAAAATATCAACAATTTTTATACATAAAAGGTCAGATTTTAGACAAACTAAAGATGATACATTTTTGAAATCCTAAGTTAATGTCATATCGGGGGGTGATTTTTAACCATGAGAGGTAATGACATGATGGCTTTATTGTTCAATTGAATGGGAGATAAAGCCGTAATGGTCTTATTGCCCAACCATTGAGAAGTAAGGTCATATGTAAAATTTTGCGAAGTCAGAGATATAGCTTTTTTTTTCCCAAATGAGAGGCAAAGCCATATTTTTCCAGAATATTGTTACGAATGGTGTAAACATTCTGTAAAAGGGAAAATCCTTAGTTATCATTGAAAAACATTTTTTTATTCTTGTGACGCGCGCAGGAAAACTTTATTCAGCGAAGCCACCTGCCGCGTCCTACTGGAGGAAAAAACCCCTAAGCGCGGCCGCAGGCAGCTGAAGTATGCGAAGCCAGATTTCAATACTTAAATTGAGTAAAAGGGAAAATCATTACCTCTTAATTATAAAAAAAGGAAAACTATTAATCAATGTAAAATGGAAAAGTTCTTCAAAACTGAAATGAGAGATAAAGCCATTTCCTAATATTACTAATGTGTCCTAAGGCCATTACGGCTTTGCCTCCCATTCGAATGAAAAAAAAACAAGTTAGAGTGCTATATTCGGCTGTGCCGAATCTTTGATACCCTCCACCGACAGTTCGATAGTTTAAGGAGTTTTATCTGTATGATGTTATTATTATCTTAAACTGTGACGATTTGTTATTAATTTTGGTTTAAGGCAACCAAACTGTTTTCCGGTAGAAGGGTTTATATGGGGCCTAGGGTAAATTATGGACCGATCATCACGAAATTTCACAGCGTCATTTCTAGTCCTTTAAAACTGTGACGTACCAATTTCTGTTATGATAGCATTATTAATTATGGTTTTAGGTGTACTGAACTGTTTTCCGGGAGTAGGGTTTCTATGGGGCCTAGCGTAAATTATGTACCGATCTTCACGAAATTTCACAGTATCATTTATAGTTCTATAAAACTGTGACGGGCCAAAATTTGTTATGATTGCATTATTTTTTACGGTTTTAGGCGTACTAAACTGTTTTCCGGTAGTAGGGTTTATATGGAGCCCAAAGTAAATTATGGACCGATCGTCACGAAATTTCACAGTGTTATTTCTTGTCCTAAAGAACTGTGACGTACCAAATTTTGTTACGGTAGCGTTATTTTTTACGGTTTTAGGCGTACTAAACTGTTTTCCGGGAGTAGGGTTTATATGGGGCCCAGGGTAAATTATAGACCGATCTTCACGAAATTACACAGTTTTATTTCTTGTCCTATAAAACTTTGATGTACCAAATTTTGTTATGATAGCATTATTTTTTACGTTTTTAGGCGTACTAAGTTGTTTTCCGGAAGTATGTTTTATATGGGGCCTATGGTAAATTATGGACCGATCTTCACGAAACTTAACAGTTTAATTTCTAGTCCTATGTAACTGTGACTTGCCAAAATTTGTAATGATAGCATTGTTAGTTAGGGTTTTAGGCTTAATATACTGTTTTCCGGGAGTAGGGCTTATATGGGGCCTAGGGTAAATTATTGACGGATCTTCACGAAATTTCACAGCGTGATTTCCAGTTGAATAAAACGAATTGTTGCGAAATCTTATATCATTCTGTGCATTTTTCCACCATTTATGTTAGTTTTTGTAACAAAATTATCAATTTTTTTTAGGTGGTGGTTCCACGTTTTGATTCATAGCTTAGATCCTATTGAACCGATTTTGCTGAATTTCAATCCCAAACTGCTTAGGATAACTACAAGCAATTTGACACCAAGTTTGTTGATTTCTTTTGAGTTTTTCGAAAGTGAGCGTGTTTTCAACAGACGGACAGACGGACAGACAGACGGACATGGCTAAATCGACTTAAAATTACTCAAGGACCCAGAATATATATACTTTATAGGGTCTGAGATGAATAGTAAAAAAGTTTCACACGGAATGACAAACTGAATATACCCTCTTCACAACTGATTGTGGTGGAGGGTATAAAAAAAAGGCTTTATCTCTCTTTTGAATGGATGATAAAGCCATCATGGTCTTACCTCCCAAAATATATATATTATTTTTTATTTTTTTTTGCATTTTGGTATAAAGCGCAACTAGTTTTACATTTAGTGATAGAGAGAACATTTTTTAAAAATACAAACCTCTTACGTGCTTGCTTGCGTAACGTGACAAAAAGATAGCTTGCGGAAGTGCCCATATTTGTGTTGTAAGATGAGTTGGGCGGATGAGGAAGCAATTCGAAGCTTAATTAATGTATAATTGCCATTGAATGTACGTCAAAACTACACAGAAAAACGCCGAGACACCCCAACTTAATTCAGGGCCGTAAAATACAGTGGTACACAGAAAAAATTATTTTTCCAATTCAAACAAAAAATTTGTAGAATCAAACAATTTTTTGTCTGAAATCGGTCCTATAAACAAATTCGCATATTCAAACAATTTATTTGCATTTTGTTTATGGAAAAAAAACACTGATTTTTTCAAACAAATAATTTAACTGAATCAAACAAAAAGTTTACTGAATTTCATATACTAAATTTCAAAATCAAAAAAAAAAGGTTTTTGCACAAGCAATGATGCGCACACAAGCAGGCACTGTATTAGAAGATGATGGCAGAGAGAGCAGAGCGGCCGGCTAGCTTTGAGTCACATTTTTTTGTTGGAATAATTTTTGAACGAAGTCTTTTTTTATACACACAATGTTTTTCGTCATCACTCACTGTTGCTGTATCCTTTCCTTTGCTAATGAAGAAGAAATGTAACCCAAAAACGGCGACCGACAGACCGACTCGATATGATTTTCGTCATCATTATATTTTTGTATTTGATGTATTTAAGCAAACAGTTTGAAAAAATTGAATACGGGATTTTGGTTTTTTTTTAACATACTTTGAAACCAACCAAAAATTTATTTTGTTTCTTATAATGTTGTTGTTGTTTCTGTTGTTTAAAAAGAGTGAAACGTTTTTTTACCTGCTATTTTTTTTTTTTTTTTTTTTTTTTTACTTCAAATCTCTTCATCTTTCTTACTGTTGTACTTTTTTAAAGTGTCCAAAAATAGACTGTATGTGTTTTTTGTTGTAGTTCTTATATTTCACATTAGGAAGTGTTGCTTACGATCAAATAAAAAAATGCAAAAAGACTACAACATTAAAGAGCGTTAAATATTTCATACAAAATTATGAAAACTTGAAACCAATAACGCGTGTATTATGTTTTTGAATGGTTGTCAACATTTTTGTTGGTTAAATAAAAAGCAAACAAAAATTTTAATTGAATCAGTAAAAAAATTTGTAGAAATTAAAAAAATTTTCAAACAAGCGTTTGTTTGAAAATAATTCGGCAATAATTTTTTCTGTGTAAACTCCGTTTTAAAAGATTATCTAAAATCAAGAGATATTCAAGCGAAGTGTTGGTGTTTAAAGGTTTTTCTGAGTCATTTCGAATGTGAAAATTTTAATTACAGTGTTATTGATATTTTGACAGAAGCCAACCGACAGAAGCAGTGCTGCCTTTTCAGTTAGGAGGTGGGAAATTAAAAAAGTCAGGGACTTATTGACCCGCCCTCATGGCATACGCTTTTGTGAAGTATCGGGAACTAGTTGGATGCTTCTTAATTGGCCTAAGGTTTGTCTAGCTTGTTTATTACGGTTCATCACATCCTCTTCGATCCTTCACTAGTTGTTATTACCATTCCCATTTTGGAGGTCGTCAATGTATTGTTGTTGCAGTACAGACATGGTTGTAGGCAACCATAATCTAAGAGCAACATACTATGGTTAGATTTTAGCAATGCTATGTTTTCAGGTGACTATGATTAATTTTAAACATATTATGGTTGATTTTGACCATCAATTTCTTTTGTAATTTTAATTACATGTTACAATTTAAATTTAAATCTCTTAACAATATTTTGGCTTCATTAAAAATTGGTCTCTCATGTTAACGGAAATATTTATTGCAGCTCTTTTTAAACTTTCATTTTACATCCCTGCTGTTTTTGTTTTTTAAAACATATTCCTGTATCCTTTTTGCACGTGTGTGTTTTATTTTCATTACAAGGATAATACTTCCGCTTAATTTTGCATGTCGTAGTTGGGGTCTGGGCTGGTTAGTTGGCTTTTCGCCTGGTTGGTTTGGTAAATTATTTACTTTATATTCTTTATTTTATTTTTGATTTTTCTCTCTCTGATTTTGGGAATAAAAATTTTATTGAAAGTGCTCTCGGGAAACACAGTTGTGCTTATTTTTTGTTTTGTTTTGTTTTGTTTTAAACGGGTATCAACCTTTAAACCACAATTCTAGAATATTTAAGTTAAAACCTTTTATTGTATTTTTTGTTTATTTTTTAAAGATTTTGTTAATTTTTTTTGTGTTGTTTTTATTACTGGATTAGGAGCATTAGGTTGAATTTATTTTAAATAAAAACACACAAAAAGGTATAAAGTTGTTTTATTTAAAGGGTTAAAAATTTGCTTTTTATTATTCTAAATTTTATTTTTAAATTAAGTCAAGGCAAAGTAAATATTTCTGTGGTTTTGTGGTAGAGAAGAATAGTTTTAAACTTTTAATAGATAGAGAATTTTGACCAACAACGTGTTTTGTTTTTGCAGAAATGTATTTAATTTGTAGGGATTTAAGAATGTTTATTGTACATAATTAAGAACTTTGAAAAGGTGAAAATTAAAAAATTTCAAACAAAAAAAAAAAAAAAAAAAAAAAATTATATTTTTAGCAAATATAAATAAGAGAATTGTTTCTTTACTTTAGTTTAGCATCCCATTTTGCAAGAAAAGCATTCACATACGTTAAATTTGTGTATATGAGAGCGGGTTTGAGTGAATATTTCTTCTTATCCTTGCACGAAATAGCCCAAACTTACTGCCTGTTTAACGATGTCGAACGTCAACGTTCGCATAGAAAACTACATTTGAAACAAAAACAAATTTTCGAATATTGTTTTTGTTTTACATATAATTTTCTATGCGAACGTTAACGTTCGAAATCGATGAACTGGATGTTATTCTTCGTGCAAGTTGTATAAATTATCAAACTGTTTTAGTATAAGCAAAATTTAGTTTTTTATTTTTCATCCGATATTTCGACCATACATCGATGGTCATCTTCAGCGGATTTAAAACACTGTCAAATTAAAGAATACAAAAAATTTGATACGTCCTCACTGCTTGTCTTATCTTCATACTCTCTTGTGACAAACAAAATACTTTAAAATTCTACTTTGTTAACAATTTGGTTTTTTATGGTCCCGTACTTTTGCCTTTTTTTTTTTTTTTTTTGAGAAATTTATTTTTACTCTCATTTTCGCGACTTTTACCTTTCTTTTTATACCCTTCACCTCAGGTGGAAAAGGGTATATATAAGTTTGTCATTCCGTTTGTAATTTCTACAATATTGATCTAAGACCCTATAAAGTTATATATTCTGGGTCCTTATGAGGAGAGAACTTGATTTAGCCATGTGATGATTTATAATGAAGTTTTAAGTATTGTAAATATGTATGTATACATATGTAAACATTATTTAGTTTTTGTCTAGCTGCTCTGTATTCTGCTCGCACAATGGTGAAGGGTGTATAAGATTCGGCACAGCCGAATATATCACTTTTACTTGTTTTATATATGACATTATTGGTTAAAGCCGTTGCTTTAAATAATTTTTGCATATAAAAGAATTTTTTTTTTTTAATTGCAAGGAAGTGCAAGAAATTTTATCTCATTTATTAAATGCTTCATTGAATATAAAATAAAATAAAACAAAAATTAAAAAAACATTTTAACCAAAATGTTGTAATCTTTGATAGCCAACGGATGTGACAATACAAACATACAAACAGGAAAGTACACACACCCAAACAAAAAAAAAAAAAAAAAAAAAAAAAGCTAAATGCCCAAATACATACAAATTAACAAAATAAATTAATATTATTACACATGCTGACACACACCAGAAGATAAAAATATAAACATTAGGGAAGAAGAATTAAAACCGAATCTTGAATACCCTTCACCTCACGTAACGTCTTAAACCACTCACCCACTTTTTTTTGAGACAATTGTGGTTTTTTTTTGGTCATATCTCGGTCGTTTATTGACCGATCTGGCTAAAAAGCAAAATTTAAGGGAGCCTATGTCACAGAAATATGTAAAGGGTGGTAAAGTTTTAAGGGCTGATGTTGATTTTGAATAAAACACAAAATTTAGGAAATTATTGTCATTTCTTTTTATTACGATAATATTGGTATGGGTCACTTATGTATGGAACAAAATATCGGCCAAATGGCAGCTGCGACGTCGTCGGCACACCTCCATCCGATGGTCCAAATTATCGATGACGATGAATTTTCGATGAAAAAATACGGCCCGATGATGCGGGTGCACTGGTTTTCGGCAATCACTCTTGGATTATCATTCCCGCAAATGCGGCAATTCTGCTTATTGACGAATCCACTGAGGCGAAAATGTGCCTCGTCACTGAAGCTGATATGCATTTTGATTTGAACGCCCATTGTCATAATAAGCCTGAATAACTTTAACGCGTTGCTCGATTGTGTATCTTTCCATAGTTCAAATTGAGTTAGTCTGAAATTGAGAAATGCCAAATGAAATGCAGAACAAAACTTGACGTTTAGGTGTGGTTCACATTCAACATCGGCCCTTAAAATTTAACCACCCTTTACGTAACAAACTAGTATCCATAATTTTTGAGTGCCTTGGAAAACCATTCAAAAGAAGGGTGAAGGGTGAAGGGTAAAGGGTATTAATAATAGATAATAACAAATTGTGACGACAAGTTTTGTGGGACAAAACTCGGTCACACCCTGTTAGGCTCCTTAGATTTTTTTTAATCAAATATACCTTGCTTTTTGTAACACACTGTACCTAACGGGCAGGAATGCGAATGGTAAAATAACAACCAACAACAAACATACAATCGCGACAAACAAGTAAACAAATAACACTAACAACACACACAGCAAACAAGTAACAATAACAAAGCAAGCAGTTTTAAACATGTAAACAACAAGCAACAAAATATGAATAAGACAAGTAAAGAGACATAAAAATAACAACTACGGGCACTGATTGTTGTTAGTGCAAAACTTAATACTGATTTTAGTATAAAAGGGACAACATAAACGTTGAAGAGATCACTTGTTATCCAGCCGAGCTCAAGTACACATCAGGTAAGCGTAGTAAAACAACCCAGTAGACAATTTCACCGAGTGGTTCTCTAACACGGAGTGAAATTCTAGTAACACAACCCAGTAGACAATTTCACCGAGTGGTTCTCTAACACGGAGTGAAATTCTAGTAACACAACCCAGTAGACAATTTCACCGAGTGGTTCTCTAACACGGAGTGAAATTTTAGTAAAACAACCCAGTAGACAATTTCACCGAGTGGTTCTCTAACACGGAGTGAAATTCTAGTAACACAACCCAGTAGACAATTTCACCGAGTGGTTCTCTAACACGGAGTGAAATTCTAGTAACACAACCCAGTAGACAATTTCACCGAGTGGTTCTCTAACACGGAGTGAAATTTTAGTAAAACAACCCAGTAGACAATTTCACCGAGTGGTTCTCTAACACGGAGTGAAATTCTAGTAACACAACCCAGTAGACAATTTCACCGAGTGGTTCTCTAACACGGAGTGAAATTCTAGTAACACAACCCAGTAGACAATTTCACCGAGTGGTCCTCTAACACGGAGTGAAATTCTAGTAACACAACCCAGTAGACAATTTCACCGAGTGGTTCTCTAACACGGAGTGAAATTCTAGTAAAAACAACCCAGTAGACAATTTCACCGAGTGGTTCTCTAACACGGAGTGAAATTCTAGTAACACAACCCAGTAGACAATTTCACCGAGTGGTTCTCTAACACGGAGTGAAATTCTAGTAACACAACCCAGTAGACAATTTCACCGAGTGGTTCTCTAACACGGAGTGAAATTCTAGTAAAACAACCCAGTAGACAATTTCACCGAGTGGTTCTCTAACACGGAGTGAAATTCTAGTAAAACAACCCAGTAGACAATTTCACCGAGTGGTTCTCTAACACGGAGTGAAATTCTAGTAAAACAACCCAGTAGACAATTTCGCCGAGTGGTTTTCTAACACGGAGTGAAATTCTAGTAAAACAACCCAGTAGACAATTTCACCGAGTGGTTTTCCAACACGGAGTGAAAATCTAGTAAACACAACCCAGTAGACAATTTCACCGCGTGGTTTTCTAACACAGAGTGAAATTCAGTAAACAAACAAAATACCCAGTAGACAAATTTCCCCGCGTGTCTTGCTAACTCCAAACAAAATAACCAGTAGAGCATTTCACGAAAGTGAGACCTTAGTACAACCCGAAGAATCCCGTAGTGACAACCCCATAAGTGTTCTCCCCAAAAGTTCCCCGTATAAGCAACCTAGTGTCAACAGCAACGAGTCAAGAGAGGACATAACACGGAAGGAGTGTGGAGGCTACATAAGCAGAACGCAACGCAACTTAATTATTTTCATAACTTGTAAATTATAATTTTTTTTAATAATATTAATAAAGTTACCGAATTTACAAAGAAATAAATAAAACTCAACACGTGTCATATTTTCTTGTAACGGACCTGGACAAGGCTGAGTATACCCCAAATAAAGTCGTTACAAGTGGCGCCCGAGCAGGGACTTCAACAAGGAAGTAACACAAAGAAGCAAGATGGTCAAAATCAACTGGGTGTACAGTTTGAAAAAAAAAGAGCTGGTAGCCTATGCCGAGGAATTCGAACTGGAATCGAGTGGCACAGTGGAGGAAATACGGAGACGGTTTTCTGATTTCATTAAAGGCGGCGATCACCAGCCTGATGAACTGCTACGGCTCGAGGAATTGGAGCAGAAACATGGGAAAGCAGCATCGCCAGCTAAACCAGAAACCATAACCGACAGTAGCGGCACGGGAGTCGCGTTCACAGTCCCCCGCATTCAGGTATACAATACCGAAGCCGCAGGCAGCATGTACAGGGACCAGCCACATGATCAACCAGCACCGGCACCTTACAACGAGCAACGACAGGATGAGCGAGTAGAATACCTGCAGGCTATTGAACAAGTTAGAAAGTGGTCCTTTAAGTTTGACGGCAGCAAGGACCCCATAGCATGGATCGAACGGGTGGAGGAACTGGCAGATGTATATGAAATACGACTGAATTTACTTCCCCGTACCATGCCAGAGTTACTAAGGGACTTCGCCCTATCATGGTACCGCAACAACAATAAACGATGGACCTCGTGGAACGATTTCAGACACGACTTCCTGGCATTTTTCCTACCATCAGGCTACCTTAATAAATTAGAAGACACGATACGTGCCCGGAAACAGCAGCCGGGTGAGTCATTCAAAGCGTATATGGTCCAGCTACAGGATCTAATGAGACAAGCCGGATATAGTGAGGAACAGAAACTGGAGAGACTATACGGCAATACCATGACTGGATACAGGCTATATATAAAACGACAAGATTTTCATACCCTGCAAGAATTATCCAGACTGGCAGAAGACTACGAGGAAGTACAGGCAGAACATGCACGAAATCAACCCAAACCGGCAGTGCCACAGAGGAGAGATCCAGGAGGAAATCACCAGCAAAACACGGCAAGAGATACCACGGAAAACGCAAATAGGACAAGGCAAGTTAACCCCAGTATTGTATGCCGACGATGTGGTCAAGAAGGGCATGTTTACAGGAACTGCCAAAACGAGCAAAAATTATTCTGTTGGGACTGTGGACGGCCAAACGTAAAAACCATAGAATGTTGCAGAAGACAGGCGGGAAACTCTCAGGGGCCTCATCAGTAAGGGTAGGTGAGGCCGGTGGCGATAAACCCTATCAATACGACTCGAAACTCAGCACCTTTTATATTCACGAAGGACACATGTTTTTAAAAATCAACATAAATGGGCAGGAAGCAAAAGCGATGATCGACACTGGGGCGTCTAGAAGCTTTATAAGTTCTCAATACGCGGAAAGGCTCACCCAGGAGAGGAAACGATTTCAAAGTGAGGTAATTGTTTCTTTAGCCGACGCATCGCGCACAAGAGTAAAGGAAGGCGTGAAGGTGCCAATAACGTGTGGAAATAAAACATTATCAATTGACCTATTAATATTGCCCAAAATTCTGGATAATATAATTCTGGGAATGGATTTCTTGACGGCAATGGGCACCACACTGAAATGCGGAACGGAGGAAATCCAACTGGGCGGAGACCAAATGACGGCAGATGTACAGAGGGTACGACTTACGGGAATATCGAAGGACGAAGGTAATGTGGTAGTGGACACTTTATCCCGAGAGCCAGTAGACACCCTTTGTACCACCACTGTAGAATCCGGAAACGAAAAATGTGCCTGGTTGGGGCGGAAAATCAAAGAGGTTCAGGAAAACCCAGAGAAGTTCTCCCATTTTATCATGGAAAACGGTAATTTGTATCGGCATATTCCTAGTCAGAACGAGGTCGACGGCTGCACACCTTGGAAGCTATGTGTGCCAAAGCACCTCCGGCAGCGAGTTCTACAGGAAAATCATGACCAACCAGGGGCAGGGCACATGGGAATACGAAAGACCATTGCACGAGTTTGTAACCGCTACTATTGGCCAGGCTTATTCAGGCAAGTAACAAAATACGTCCGGAACTGCGGTTTATGTCAACGGTACAAAGCCAACCAACAAAGGGACGAAAATAAAGAAATAAGTCCGATACCGGTAGTCGACCTCACACCGGACGACGAAGAGGAACTCTTTCCTACCAACTGCTCGCAACCAGTCTCCCAAGTACACACAGAGGACCTGACATCGGAGCTAGAACAGGCAATGGAAGAATCGTACGGAGATAACATTCTATCCATCAACACCGAAACGACGTGGAGTGATCTAAGCGAAATCCTACCAGCCCCGACTGAGTCACCAACAGCAATCACCATTAAAGCACTCAGCATAGGGCACGTGACTCAAGGTCTTGAATTTGAAAACAACATAGTCAATCACACCGGGGAGGAGCTGACGACGCAAATATGGACATGTGTCATTGACCTAATTCGAGACCCAAATCGCAAGGGAAGATTAAATTTCCTGAAGAAAGTCAATGAGAAAACATACAGAATCAGGGTTTCCAAATTTGGTTCCGCTACCGTAAGGTATTGGTCTAATAAATGAATAAAACAACTGAGAAAAAAAAATATATATGATGTTGCTTAATATTTTTTTTCCGGAAGAAAGGGAGGAGTGTGACGACAAGTTTTGTGGGACAAAACTCGGTCACACCCTGTTAGGCTCCTTAGATTTTTTTTAATCAAATATACCTTGCTTTTTGTAACACACTGTACCTAACGGGCAGGAATGCGAATGGTAAAATAACAACCAACAACAAACATACAATCGCGACAAACAAGTAAACAAATAACACTAACAACACACACAGCAAACAAGTAACAATAACAAAGCAAGCAGTTTTAAACATGTAAACAACAAGCAACAAAATATGAATAAGACAAGTAAAGAGACATAAAAATAACAACTACGGGCACTGATTGTTGTTAGTGCAAAACTTAATACTGATTTTAGTATAAAAGGGACAACATAAACGTTGAAGAGATCACTTGTTATCCAGCCGAGCTCAAGTACACATCAGGTAAGCGTAGTAAAACAACCCAGTAGACAATTTCACCGAGTGGTTCTCTAACACGGAGTGAAATTCTAGTAACACAACCCAGTAGACAATTTCACCGAGTGGTTCTCTAACACGGAGTGAAATTCTAGTAACACAACCCAGTAGACAATTTCACCGAGTGGTTCTCTAACACGGAGTGAAATTTT
This sequence comes from Pollenia angustigena, assembly GCA_930367215.1. Taxonomy (NCBI): domain Eukaryota; kingdom Metazoa; phylum Arthropoda; class Insecta; order Diptera; family Polleniidae; genus Pollenia; species Pollenia angustigena. The sequence continues at coordinate 192,625,155 of OV884058.1, forward strand.
AGTAAAACAACCCAGTAGACAATTTCACCGAGTGGTTCTCTAACACGGAGTGAAATTCTAGTAACACAACCCAGTAGACAATTTCACCGAGTGGTTCTCTAACACGGAGTGAAATTCTAGTAACACAACCCAGTAGACAATTTCACCGAGTGGTTCTCTAACACGGAGTGAAATTTTAGTAAAACAACCCAGTAGACAATTTCACCGAGTGGTTCTCTAACACGGAGTGAAATTCTAGTAACACAACCCAGTAGACAATTTCACCGAGTGGTTCTCTAACACGGAGTGAAATTCTAGTAACACAACCCAGTAGACAATTTCACCGAGTGGTCCTCTAACACGGAGTGAAATTCTAGTAACACAACCCAGTAGACAATTTCACCGAGTGGTTCTCTAACACGGAGTGAAATTCTAGTAAAAACAACCCAGTAGACAATTTCACCGAGTGGTTCTCTAACACGGAGTGAAATTCTAGTAACACAACCCAGTAGACAATTTCACCGAGTGGTTCTCTAACACGGAGTGAAATTCTAGTAACACAACCCAGTAGACAATTTCACCGAGTGGTTCTCTAACACGGAGTGAAATTCTAGTAAAACAACCCAGTAGACAATTTCACCGAGTGGTTCTCTAACACGGAGTGAAATTCTAGTAAAACAACCCAGTAGACAATTTCACCGAGTGGTTCTCTAACACGGAGTGAAATTCTAGTAAAACAACCCAGTAGACAATTTCGCCGAGTGGTTTTCTAACACGGAGTGAAATTCTAGTAAAACAACCCAGTAGACAATTTCACCGAGTGGTTTTCCAACACGGAGTGAAAATCTAGTAAACACAACCCAGTAGACAATTTCACCGCGTGGTTTTCTAACACAGAGTGAAATTCAGTAAACAAACAAAATACCCAGTAGACAAATTTCCCCGCGTGTCTTGCTAACTCCAAACAAAATAACCAGTAGAGCATTTCACGAAAGTGAGACCTTAGTACAACCCGAAGAATCCCGTAGTGACAACCCCATAAGTGTTCTCCCCAAAAGTTCCCCGTATAAGCAACCTAGTGTCAACAGCAACGAGTCAAGAGAGGACATAACACGGAAGGAGTGTGGAGGCTACATAAGCAGAACGCAACGCAACTTAATTATTTTCATAACTTGTAAATTATAATTTTTTTTAATAATATTAATAAAGTTACCGAATTTACAAAGAAATAAATAAAACTCAACACGTGTCATATTTTCTTGTAACGGACCTGGACAAGGCTGAGTATACCCCAAATAAAGTCGTTACAAAATTCCAAAATATTATAAAACACATTGGGTGCCCCGATAGGCTAGTTGGTAGCAGGCTAGCTAGTCTATCAGGGCTAGGATTGCGTTTTCGACTCCCGACAGAGTCTTGTATTTGTACCTCTTGTTAAATAAATAAAGCACAACCCAGCGGTAACTAGAATGAGTAAAGAGGCCTAATAGAAGGCCTTATTTAGCAGTCACAAGCAGTCAGAAGCCCTTCTCGCCGCATTCCATACTTATTTATTTTTTAGACAGGTTGTTATTGGGCGCAAGGCCTTCCACACTTCCTTTAAAAACAACTTCGATCCCTTCCCAAAGAAGGGAGTAAGGAAGGTCACTAAAAATAAAAAGTAAATAAAACTGAACACCTTCCTTTCTCCCTTCTCAAAGAAGCGAGTAGCGAATGTGTACTGAATATTTCAGAAGGTCTTTTAAAAAGAAGTTTATACCTTCTAGAAGGCATACTTCTGAAGGCAGGATATCATGCGAAGCGAATCTTTTTGAAAGAAGTATAGAGGCCTTCAAAAAGGCCTGCCACTTGCGGTCCTTTCAATATTTACCGCTGGGAATTATGAGAATTCGTTTAAAACCGCTTTCTACAAATAACATTGCAAACCTGCTTTGGATTAGTGAAATCATCTTATATTTCACACATATTAAACTTAATACACGTTGGGTAAATATTTGCCAAATAATGAGCCCGATTAATGCATAAAAATAAATCCCACTATTGTTGACTTTTACAGGAATATAACGTTAAAAAACACACAAACACACGAAAACAAGCATACACACACAGCTATTTACAAACACATTCAACACTTAAAACCATTTAAAAATAAAAATGTACGATAACAATTTAAGTCCAACGACCAACCAACACAATGTTAGTCGCTTGGTTTTTGTGTTATTGTTGTACTCTTGTTATTTAACTTGTTTATTCGCCATCTTGTTTTTGTTCTTTTATATTATTGTTTTTACTCGTACGAACGTAATCGATTACGTGATATGCATGAACCATACGCAGATCTTGTTATTGTTGTTGTTGTGTTTTTTATTGTTTACATCTTTTCGTTTTCTCGTAATAAAAATAACAACAACAACAACAAAAAGGACTGGCCATTAAAACTTCAACACACGAACACCTAATAAAAACAGCAATAATTATAATTGAGCCACCAACACTTCTAACTCTCCTTCATTATATTCACTCTGTAGAATCGATCATTAACTCACATCAGAGATGGAAAATGGCTTTTCTGATTTTGTACAATCTTTTAAAATATATGTACATTTCGGACATTTTTACTAAATTTTTTTTTTTTTTTGTTAAAGTAATTTAATATTCTTTATTAAGGCCTGATGTTATCTAATATTTATAGTTTTTGTTATAAAATTCTGTTTAATACAGAAATATTTGTATAATATTTTTCATAAAATTCTTTTATTACCGAAATCTAATTTAAGAACGACTTCTAAAATTCTTGCGTTTTACGTTTTTGATATCCATCACACTCCTGATTATCACAGTTTATCGGCGCAAATTAAATTGCTAACAGTAATGTTATTCACCCTTAACGCAAATGTTATGGGAATATGTAATATGATAGTAAACCTATATTCCCATCCCCAACAAATCGGTATCGCAAATATTTTGGGAGTAAAAATTTCTATTGTGAATTATTTGTCAGTGCTTTATAAACAAGTCTCTATTATGAATAACTTGTCAGTGTTTGTATTATGAACGAAAAATATACAATATAAAAAACTAATAAAAATATAATAAAATAAATAATGAATAGTGTTTATCATCATTATACCCACACCACAATAGTGGAGAGGGTATTATGCATTTGTGCTGATGTGTCTAACGCCTTAAAATATTGGTCCTAGACCCACCTTAAAGTATACCGATCTACTCAGAATCACTTTCTGAGTCGAACTAACGATGTCCGTCCGGCTGGCTGGCTGGCGTGCTGTCCATGTAACCTTGTTCGCAAAGTACAGGTCGCAATTTTGGAGATAATTTGATCAAATTTGGGTCATAGGTTCTTATTGGCACAAGGACCAAGCCTATTGAAAATGGGCCGAATCGTATGACCACGAGGGAGATAGGGGGAAATTTCTTCCTCTCAGAAACTATCAAGCCGATTTTAATGAAATTTAAAACATAGATAGAACCATATCTTTATGGACCCAAAAAGGATGCATTTTTAAAAAATAGGACCACGAGGGGAGATAAGGGCAATTTCTGCCTATCAAACCGATTTTAATGAAATTTAAAACATAGATAGATTCATATCTATAGGGACACATTAGTTTTTAAAAAATAGGACCATAAAAGGAGGCAGGGGGCAATTTCTGCCTCTCACAAACTTTCGAACCGATTTTCATGAAGTTTACAAACATAGATAAATCCATAATTACATGGACACATAAGCATGATGTGTTTTTAAACACTGTGGTGTAGGGTATCATATGGTCGGGCTTGACCGACTATACTTTCTTACTTGTTTTCTTTATGTACACTCCATCAATAAAAGGAAAAAGTAATTAAATTTAGTCCTACTTTAGAATACAAATTAAAATTTACATGTTCCCTTCTCGTTCACATTAACACTTGTTGGGAATTTATTTAGCAAAAATACTGGCGGGAGTAAACATTGGCGATGTCACATTTTTTAAGTTTGGGAATTCATTCCCAAAAAATTTGTTATGGGAACCATTCACAATACAAAATAAAAAAATATGGGAATATTTTCATGTGAGTAGTTGTTTGCGATAGGGGTTATTATTATAGCTGATAGTGAGCTAGTCTATCAGTGCCGGGGTTGCGGGTTCGATTCCCGCCAAAGACTCTGGTCTCCTGCACACAAGCGTATTTCTTCTTTAGCGGATAGGTAAAGGTAATTGTTAGGTTTGAACACGACCAGACATCTGTTTGTAGAAATTACGGGCATTCGCATTTCATTTATTAAACGAGTTTTAGTTTTCGATAGAAATTAAAAATATTTAAATTGTATCAAATAAGTCGCGGAAGTAACAGGTACAGACAAAGTCTAAGTGTATAAAAAAAAATAAATACAAATGTACCATGGTTTCTGACCCTGACACCCACGTTTTCTTTTCCTATTTCATTATAAAGAAATCTGTTGTTGTCTATTTGTTGTTCTATCTATTTATTTTGTTCATCTCAAACTATTTGTTTATGCAAATGTATGCATTCAGCTATTTCTCAAGGCTTTTGTAGGCTGTGGTTGATTGGTCGTTTAGATGGTTTGTATGACACAATTGTCGGTTGGTTGGCATAACAAAATGTTTATTTGTGCTGAGCTTTAGAAAACAATGTACATGTCTCTTTCTACAAATTTTGTTCTCAAAATACTGTATGGAGAAATTTGACCTCAAACATCATCTAGTGACAATAAAGATAAATTTAATGGCTTTAAACTTTGTTGGGACTTGTTATGATCTTGTTTTGTGTTGAAAAAAAAAGATTTACAATAATTAGTATTGTGGTTATTTTGTTGAACTATTTATGGTTTTTAATCCAAATTTTTAATATTTTTAATTAGGCTTAAGTTCATGAAATTTAATTTTTTATTAAATTATTTTTGTGAAGAAAGGAATTTTACAACATGAAAATTAATTAAAATTGTTATTGATAATCTTTCATTCTTGACGTGGCTCGGGCTCGAACCCTGGCCGGCAGGTTACCATGACATGTTTCGATCGCAACCACTCGATCTCCTCAGATGGATTTGCCGTCTTACACTCGCAGCCATCGACGACTGCTGACGTCACTAGTCAAACATCAATCCTTAAACCAAATTGTATTTTAACATTTGGTAGATCGAAATTTGCTTTTCCTGAATGATTATCCATCTTAATTGATTTTACATGTTTTTTCCTTTACTTCTGTTTTTTCGTACTTTCGTCAAGAATTTTTCTTGAAGTCCAAGTACATTTTTTGTTTTTTCACTTTGTCTTTCTCTTTTCTGTTGACCTTTTTCAGCACAACTTGAAGGACAAATGTACACATAGAGCTCGTGCCTTAGCTTTAACAATAATTAGTATTGTGGTTATTTTGTTGAACTATTTATGGTTTTTAATCCAAATTTTTAATATTTTTAATTAGGCTTAAGTTCATGAAATTTAATTTTTTATTAAATTATTTTTGTGAAGAAAGGAATTTTACAACATGAAAATTAATTAAAATTGTTATTGATAATCTTTCATTCTTGACGTGGCTCGGGCTCGAACCCTGGCCGGCAGGTTACCATGACATGTTTCGATCGCAACCACTCGATCTCCTCAGATGGATTTGCCGTCTTACACTCGCAGCCATCGACGACTGCTGACGTCACTAGTCAAACATCAATCCTTAAACCAAATTGTATTTTAACATTTGGTAGATCGAAATTTGCTTTTCCTGAATGATTATCCATCTTAATTGATTTTACATGTTTTTTCCTTTACTTCTGTTTTTTCGTACTTTCGTCAAGAATTTTTCTTGAAGTCCAAGTACATTTTTTGTTTTTTCACTTTGTCTTTCTCTTTTCTGTTGACCTTTTTCAGCACAACTTGAAGGACAAATGTACACATAGAGCTCGTGCCTTAGCTTTAACAATAATTAGTATTGTGGTTATTTTGTTGAACTATTTATGGTTTTTAATCCAAATTTTTAATATTTTTAATTAAGCTTAAGTTCATGAAATTTAATTTTTTATTAAATTATTTTTGTGAAGAAAGGAATTTTACAACATGAAAATTAATTAAAATTGTTATTGATAATCTTTCATTCTTGACGTGGCTCGGGCTCGAACCCTGGCCGGCAGGTTACCATGACATGTTTCGATCGCAACCACTCGATCTCCTCAGATGGATTTGCCGTCTTACACTCGCAGCCATCGACGACTGCTGACGTCACTAGTCAAACATCAATCCTTAAACCAAATTGTATTTTAACATTTGGTAGATCGAAATTTGCTTTTCCTGAATGATTATCCATCTTAATTGATTTTACATGTTTTTTCCTTTACTTCTGTTTTTTCGTACTTTCGTCAAGAATTTTTCTTGAAGTCCAAGTACATTTTTTGTTTTTTCACTTTGTCTTTCTCTTTTCTGTTGACCTTTTTCAGCACAACTTGAAGGACAAATGTACACATAGAGCTCGTGCCTTAGCTTTAACAATAATTAGTATTGTGGTTATTTTGTTGAACTATTTATGGTTTTTAATCCAAATTTTTAATATTTTTAATTAGGCTTAAGTTCATGAAATTTAATTTTTTATTAAATTATTTTTGTGAAGAAAGGAATTTTACAACATGAAAATTAATTAAAATTGTTATTGATAATCTTTCATTCTTGACGTGGCTCGGGCTCGAACCCTGGCCGGCAGGTTACCATGACATGTTTCGATCGCAACCACTCGATCTCCTCAGATGGATTTGCCGTCTTACACTCGCAGCCATCGACGACTGCTGACGTCACTAGTCAAACATCAATCCTTAAACCAAATTGTATTTTAACATTTGGTAGATCGAAATTTGCTTTTCCTGAATGATTATCCATCTTAATTGATTTTACATGTTTTTTCCTTTACTTCTGTTTTTTCGTACTTTCGTCAAGAATTTTTCTTGAAGTCCAAGTACATTTTTTGTTTTTTCACTTTGTCTTTCTCTTTTCTGTTGACCTTTTTCAGCACAACTTGAAGGACAAATGTACACATAGAGCTCGTGCCTTAGCTTTAACAATAATTAGTATTGTGGTTATTTTGTTGAACTATTTATGGTTTTTAATCCAAATTTTTAATATTTTTAATTAGGCTTAAGTTCATGAAATTTAATTTTTTATTAAATTATTTTTGTGAAGAAAGGAATTTTACAACATGAAAATTAATTAAAATTGTTATTGATAGTCTTTCATTCTTGACGTGGCTCGGGCTCGAACCCTGGCCGGCAGGTTACCATGACATGTTTCGATCGCAACCACTCGATCTCCTCAGATGGATTTGCCGTCTTACACTCGCAGCCATCGACGACTGCTGACGTCACTAGTCAAACATCAATCCTTAAACCAAATTGTATTTTAACATTTGGTAGATCGAAATTTGCTTTCCTGAATGATTATCCATTTTAATTGATTTTACATGTTTTTTCCTTTACTTCTGTTTTTTCGTACTTTCGTCAAGAATTTTTCTTGAAGTCCAAGTACATTTTTTGTTTTTTCACTTTGTCTTTCTCTTTTCTGTTGACCTTTTTCAGCACAACTTGAAGGACAAATGTACACATAGAGCTCGTGCCTTAGCTTTAACAATAATTAGTATTGTGGTTATTTTGTTGAACTATTTATGGTTTTTAATCCAAATTTTTAATATTTTTAATTAGGCTTAAGTTCATGAAATTTAATTTTTTATTAAATTATTTTTGTGAAGAAAGGAATTTTACAACATGAAAATTAATTAAAATTGTTATTGATAATCTTTCATTCTTGACGTGGCTCGGGCTCGAATATAGTTCAACAAAATAACCACAATACTAATTATTGTTAAAGCTAAGGCACGAGCTCTATGTGTACATTTGTCCTTCAAGTTGTGCTGAAAAAGGTCAACAGAAAAGAGAAAGACAAAGTGAAAAAACAAAAAATGTACTTGGACTTCAAGAAAAATTCTTGACGAAAGTACGAAAAAACAGAAGTAAAGGAAAAAACATGTAAAATCAATTAAGATGGATAATCATTCAGGAAAAGCAAATTTCGATCTACCAAATGTTAAAATACAATTTGGTTTAAGGATTGATGTTTGACTAGTGACGTCAGCAGTCGTCGATGGCTGCGAGTGTAAGACGGCAAATCCATCTGAGGAGATCGAGTGGTTGCGATCGAAACATGTCATGGTAACCTGCCGGCCAGGGTTCGAGCCCGAGCCACGTCAAGAATGAAAGATTATCAATAACAATTTTAATTAATTTTCATGTTGTAAAATTCCTTTCTTCACAAAAATAATTTAATAAAAAATTAAATTTCATGAACTTAAGCCTAATTAAAAATATTAAAAATTTGGATTAAAAACCATAAATAGTTCAACAAAATAACCACAATACTAATTATTGTTAAAGCTAAGGCACGAGCTCTATGTGTACATTTGTCCTTCAAGTTGTGCTGAAAAAGGTCAACAGAAAAGAGAAAGACAAAGTGAAAAAACAAAAAATGTACTTGGACTTCAAGAAAAATTCTTGACGAAAGTACGAAAAAACAGAAGTAAAGGAAAAAACATGTAAAATCAATTAAGGTGGATAATCATTCAGGAAAAGCAAATTTCGATCTACCAAATGTTAAAATACAATTTGGTTTAAGGATTGATGTTTGACTAGTGACGTCAGCAGTCGTCGATGGCTGCGAGTGTAAGACGGCAAATCCATCTGAGGAGATCGAGTGGTTGCGATCGAAACATGTCATGGTAACCTGCCGGCCAGGGTTCGAGCCCGAGCCACGTCAAGAATGAAAGATTATCAATAACAATTTTAATTAATTTTCATGTTGTAAAATTCCTTTCTTCACAAAAATAATTTAATAAAAAATTAAATTTCATGAACTTAAGCCTAATTAAAAATATTAAAAATTTGGATTAAAAACCATAAATAGTTCAACAAAATAACCACAATACTAATTATTGTTAAAGCTAAGGCACGAGCTCTATGTGTACATTTGTCCTTCAAGTTGTGCTGAAAAAGGTCAACAGAAAAGAGAAAGACAAAGTGAAAAAACAAAAAATGTACTTGGACTTCAAGAAAAATTCTTGACGAAAGTACGAAAAAACAGAAGTAAAGGAAAAAACATGTAAAATCAATTAAGATGGATAATCATTCAGGAAAAGCAAATTTCGATCTACCAAATGTTAAAATACAATTTGGTTTAAGGATTGATGTTTGACTAGTGACGTCAGCAGTCGTCGATGGCTGCGAGTGTAAGACGGCAAATCCATCTGAGGAGATCGAGTGGTTGCGATCGAAACATGTCATGGTAACCTGCCGGCCAGGGTTCGAGCCCGAGCCACGTCAAGAATGAAAGATTATCAATAACAATTTTAATTAATTTTCATGTTGTAAAATTCCTTTCTTCACAAAAATAATTTAATAAAAAATTAAATTTCATGAACTTAAGCCTAATTAAAAATATTAAAAAAAAGATTTACTTTAAAAATTGAGAGCAAATTTTTCTGGAGAAAACAAAGTTTAAGATAACATTTTTGATAGAAATTTATATTTTGTTTATAAACTAAAGAGATGGACAAAATTCTTCATTGACATTTTTCTGAAGGGAAAAATTTTCTATAGAAATTTTTATTAAGAACAACTTACTTAGGGGAAAAAAACCAATAATTTATTTTGAGGAAAACGTGTACTTCTATGGAAAATTAGGTTTAAAATATTACTACTATGGATTTACTTTGAGTTTGGAACAAAATTTTTTGTGAAAAATTAATGGTTTGGGCCAAAAATTTCTATGGAAATTAAGTTTATGACAAAATTTTCTAGCAAGAAAGAAGTTTATTAAGACAAATTTTCTATAGAGAACTTAATTTTTGACAAACATTTTTTTAATAAAATTTAGTTTGAGACAAATTTTGCGTAAAAAATCCATTCTAGGTCAAAAACTTTTTTAGAAAAATATTTCGGGACAAAATTTTTTTTATAAAAATTAGGTTATTGAGAGAATGTTCTGCAGAAAATCAGTTTGGGATAAGAGAATAAGATTAAAAGCAAATTTTTCTTTAGAAAATTTAGTTTGGGACAAACAATTTTGAAGAAAATTAAGTCCGAGGCGAACATTCTATGGAAAATTTTTTCTAATTCGAAATTTTGTATAGCAAATATATTTTTGGGACAAAATATTCTTATAAAAATAAAAAATGCACATAGTTTTCTACAGAAAATCAGTCTGGGGCAATATTTTCTAAGGAGAATGAAGTTTGAGGTTAATTTTTCTATGGAAAATTTAGTTTGAAACAAGCATTTTTTTAAGAAAATTTAGTTTGATACAAATATTATCTTTTCTAGACAAAAATTTAAAAAAAAAAAAAAATATATATATATTTTGGGACAAAATTTTCTTAAAAAAATAAAATTTTTAACAAAATTTTCTGCAGAAAATAAGTTTGGGGTAACATTTTCGAAAGAAAAGGAAGGATTGCGATTTAGTTGTATATAAAAAATTTAGTTTGGGACCAACATTATTCCGAGAAAATTGAATTTTATAAAAATATTCTATAGAAAATCTATTCTGGGTCAAAATTGTGTATAGAAAATGTATTTTGGGACAAAAATTTCTTATGAAAATTAGGTTTTCTGAAAAATTTTCTGCAGAAAATCAGTTTGGGGCAACATTTTCTAAAAGGAAAAAGAAGTAAATGAAGAAGAAGTTTGGGACAAGCAGTTTTTAAGAAAATTAAGTCTGAGACAAATATTCAATAGAAAATATATTCCAGGTCAAAAAAGAAAACATAGTTTGGGACAAAACTTTTTTTTAAAAATTTGTATTTTTAGCAAACTTTCTACAGGAAATTAGTATTTTTTAAAGAAAATAATGTTAAAGGCTAATTTATTATAGAAAAAAGGTTTGGGACAAACATTTTTTGAGAAAATTTAGTTCGATAAAAATATTCTATAAAAATTGTATTCTACGTCCCAACTTTATTTAGAAATATATTTTGGGACAAAATAAAAACTAAGTTCTTAACAAAATTATCTACAGAAAATCAGTTTCGGTCAAGTAACGTCGTTTTAATGTACTGCTGATGGCTGCAAATATAAAAAATAAACAAAAAAATTGTACAAACAAGAAGATGCCAAGTTAAACATAAATGTTAAAAGCCAAAAAAGTTCTGTCAACAATAAAACTTAACTTTTATGTGGGTAAATGGAATAATGGTTTTGCATCCATAATTTCATGTTAATCGACATGATAGCCGTGTGTCATTTACAGGTAATAAATAAATAAAATGTGAACTAATAGTTGTTATGGGCCTTATTAATATTTAATATATCCCAAAGCTAGAAAAACGAAACAAAAACTGTTTGCATGAAAACGAGGTAGATGAAATGAGTCGTGGGTAGGGTTTACAATGTGCTTAAGTAGTAAAAGCTAAGCTGATAGTACTGTTTGAAATATATTTCAGATATTGGAGTTTTGGAAAAGTTGCTCATCTTTCTTGGTGTTTGAAAAAGCTTTGAATCATCGTCTCTAAATATAAATTACTGAATTTTTTTTTTGAGAATTTGACATTTCTATTTCATTATGTTAAACATTCTATAGAGATTCTTTCGGGCAATAAGTAAAGTTTAGTGAGCTCGCCCAAAAATCATTCAAGTATTTTTTTAAGATTTTTTCCCAAAAAATTATAAGTCTTTCTTTATCCTTCTTTTCCTTATAAAGTGCTTCTATTTTGAGAATATTTAAAATCCTGTTGAAATAGACCCTGACTAAGCAAATGAATACAAAATTCGGCTTCTTAATTTGCAGTAGCTGCTTAATCCAATACTCTGGCCGAAAAATGTTTTTTTTTCGTTTTTTCGGAATTACGCAGTACGTGCTATTTTCTGTCGCAAACATATAAATTTAAGTCGAAAACTTTAGAAGCAAATCACCCTGGAATTTAAAAAAATATTTTTCCGGCGAATTCCCGCAATTTATTTTCTAAACAGGAACCCTTGTTTTGGGCTATAGTTGTGGTTTTTGGCTCAAAGGGATATTAAAGTTCGACAGAAACTTTTTTATTAATAATGACAAAGTTTTAGTATTTTTTTTTTCATTCTGGGCAATTAATATTAATATAGTTTTCTTTATCACAAAAAAACTTTTTTTATCAGTGAAGGTATAAGACGAAATTGTTATCATTTTTTTGCCTAGAGAAATTATGAACAGGTACAAAAATAAATTATGGGTAATTGACACAAAGTTGTTTGTACAAAATTAAGTTTGGGGAAATAAAATTTATAGAATTTTAGTTTTGAACCATTAATTAATAAAAAGAAGCTTGCGACAAATTTTTTATACAAGTTTTAGTTTAGACATTTTTGATAGAAATTTTCTTTGTTTAAAAGAAAGATCCTTGGAAAATCTACTCTTTTCTTATGGAAAATCAAGTTTCGTTCAACTTTTTTTTATTAACAGTTTAGTTTGGCACAAAATTTTCTATAGAAAATTTGGTTTAAGACAAGATTTTCTATAGAATAACTATTGAGGAAAAAATTTTGTTTAGGAAGTCTGTTTTGGGACAACATTTTCTATTCAAAATATATTTGAAACAAAAATTTTTAAGGAATTTCTGATTTGGGACAAACTTTTCTAAAGAAAATTAAGTTTGAGACAAAGTTTTTAAAAAAAAAAAGTTTGGGTCAAAAGTTTCTAAAGAAAAACAAAAAAAAAATAGTTTGTTGCAAAATTTTGTAAAGTTTTCATTTAGTTTTTCTTAGAAATGTTGGGGGCATAATTTTCAACAAAAAAATTAGTTTGGGACAAAATTTTATAAAATTTGGGACAATTTTTCTTTTGTAGGTATTGACGATTTTTTTTAAAGATAATTAAAATTTAGGACGAAATTTTTTATAACAAATTTAGTTTGTTTCAACGTTTTTTATAGAAAAAAATGTTTGTACCAAATGAGACAACATTTTATGTTGAAATTTTATTTGACAAAAATTTTTCTTTAAAAGTTTTATTTTGTCATTTTTTATAAAACTTTTAGATAAAGTCAAAAATGTACACACAAAGAAAAAACATGTTTAACTATGGTCACCTCTAACAAAACTATTTTTTAATTGTCACCGGCAACCATATGATGGTTGAATTAGTCCTCCATCAAGAAGCCACAACCATATTATGGTTGCATGGTTAAAAAAAACCTAAAACATGTTTAATACTTAAAATAGCATGTTGCTCTTGGAAAAGAGGAAAATACTATTGTTAATTTTGAAACAAATTATTGCCATATTTAACCATAACATGTTTACAAGCAACCATTATATAGTTCTGGCTTCTTGATGGAGGACTAATTCAAACATAAGGTGACAATTATATGTTTATTTTAACCATAACATGTTTAAAATTTTCTTTATTAATAGTTTTGTTGGAGGTGACCATATTTAAACATGTTTTTTCTCTGCGTGTATGTAAACAAAGTTAAGTTTTCGGACAAAAGTTTCCATAAACGAATATTGTTTGGGACAAGTCACAAATTTTTGTAGAGAGTTTAGTTTTAGAACAATAGTTTCTATAAAAAATAGTCAAAAAAGTTTATAGAAAGTTTAGTTTTATAAAGTTATATTGGTTGTGACAACTTTTTTTCAGAATAAAATTTTACTTTCGGGCAACATTTTACCTTAAAAAGTTTCAAGCTAATTTGATTTTTTTCTATAGCACGTTGTTTGTTAAGGGTTTTTCTTTTTAATTTTAATTTTTCATTGGAAATTTTTTAATTATAGCAAAAATTTCATAATTAATTTCATAAATTAAATATGAACACATTTAAAGTGGGTGTAACTTTGTATGATGAAAAATAAAATTTCCTAGAAAATTTTACAACAATTAACCCACTATACAACCACAAATAATGTCCCATTTATTTATTTACAAACAAATTTCCATGATCTAAATCTTTATAAAACAAAAATATTTTTTTTTTTAGAATTTTTTTGTTTACAACACAAAATTTTATTAAAGAAAAGCAATTAATTGTACAGATAAGATCGAAAAACAGCACTAAAAATGTTGTGAACGTGTGAATTTGTGGTGTAAATTTGGTGGTGTTTAACGTTAAATTGTTGATTTACAATTCTAACAAAATCCACAAAGTTAATTAGTGTTAATGCAAAATGTTTAAAAGAAAAGAAACGCGTGTAAGTTTGAATATATTTTACTTTTAAACATTAAAATTGTTTAAACTATTTGAGATGTAGGCCGGCCGGTGGGATCAGCAGTCATGAATACATATTTGTTTATAGTCACACGGGCATCATCTTCATTATCTGTATTCTCGTCATTAGCCGTTGGGCATTGGCACCAGACACCATCTTCTTATTTATTTTTTTTATTTTTATTTCTTTCGGATTTTTATTGTTTGTTCTTGATCATTTGAGATTTTGGCATTTTTATTGCTTTTGACAACATCTCAACATAAAAAACGCACATTTTATCTTTAAATTTCTTCCATTTTTTTCCATTGATGTTTTTATTTGGATTCATTCATTGAATTTTTGATTGGTGTAATAAAATTGAAATTTAACTTGCAAAAACTATTTATTTGTTGTTAAATACAACAGAATTAATTTTACAAGCAGGTCAATATGGATAAGATCATTTGATTAATAAAAAGCCACTATTTGATTGAAATTCTATTTAATAAGAAAATTTTAATGGCTGGAAAATTGAATTGACGGACAGATTGACAGGCCTTTATCACTTTTTCAGGTTGAATGAACCGAATATTTAATAATAATGCTTCATAACATCATTTGCTATAGAAATTTATGTCCCAAATTAAATTTTATACGGAAAATTTTGTCCCAAACTTAGTTTTCTAAAAAAATAATCTGACAAATTTAATAAAATATTTAAATTTCTCTAGAAAACTTTAAATTAAAAATTTTCTATAGACATTTGTATCCCAAATTAAAATTTTTGTAGAAAATTCAATATCAAACAAAATTTTTAATAAATTAAATTCTATTAAACTAATTTTTCTACACTTATAAAATTATTACAGTTACTAATTGTGGGTTATTAAATTCGTTTTCTGTTCTGTTAAAATTGAATAAAAATATAGTTATTTTTTCGAATAATTAGTATTGTGGTTATTTTTGTTGAACTATTTATGGTTTTTAATCCAAATTTTTTAATATTTTTAATTAGGCTTAAGTTCATGAAATTTAATTTTTATTAAATTATTTTTGTAAAGAAAGGAATTTTACAACATGAAAATTAATTAAAATTGTTATTGATAATCTTTCATTCTTGACGTGGCTCGGGCTCGAACCCTGGCCGGCAGGTTACCATGGCATGTTTCGATCGCAACCACTCGATCTCCTCAGATGGATTTGCCGTCTTACACTCGCAGCCATCGACGACTGCTGACGTCACTAGTCAAACATCAATCCTTAAACCAAATTGTATTTTAACATTTGGTAGATCGAAATTTGCTTTCCTGAATGACTATCCATTTTAATTGATTTTACATGTTTTTTCCTTTACTTCTGTTTTTTCGTACTTTCGTCAAGAATTTTTCTTGAAGTCCAAGTACATTTTTTGTTTTTTCACTTTGTCTTTCTCTTTTCTGTTGACCTTTTTCAGCACAACTTGAAGGACAAATGTACACATAGAGCTCGTGCCTTAGCTTTAACAATAATTAGTATTGTGGTTATTTTTGTTGAACTATTTATGGTTTTTAATCCAAATTTTTTAATATTTTTAATTAGGCTTAAGTTCATGAAATTTAATTTTTATTAAATTATTTTTGTGAAGAAAGGAATTTTACAACATGAAAATTAATTAAAATTGTTATTGATAATCTTTCATTCTTGACGTGGCTCGGGCTCGAACCCTGGCCGGCAGGTTACCATGACATGTTTCGATCGCAACCACTCGATCTCCTCAGATGGATTTTTCGAATAATTTTATTTTTTAACATTTATGTTTGTTGTTCAAAAAACAAGCTACCAAAAAATAATGTTTTATCGTATTTATTTTGTTATGTAGTTTGATTTTTGTCGTTTAAAATATATTTTTTAATAGTAAAAATCATTCAATTTTAACGAATATGCTGTTCAAAAAATAAAAAATTTAAAAATGAATGTAAAAATCATTTGTTTTAAATGAAATGTAAATTATCCGTTTTTTAAGTGAATTTTAAGTTGTTTAAAATGAATTTTCGTTTGAATTTAACAACATAATATTTTGAGTGTATAAAAAATGTTGTACCAAACTAAATTTATTAATAACAATTTTGTCTCAAATAAAATTTGTCCAAAAAATTTTGTCCCAAATAGAAGTTTCTTTAGGGCAGTGCTACACGTTCAATAAATATCGTGATATTTCTAGTATCACGATATTTATTGAACGTGTAGCATGCAATATTGATGGATCGCGATCCATATCGCAGAATGGCCTAAAATATGAAATCCAGAAATCCAGATCGCGGATCGTGGATCGCGTGATAAATATTGAATGTGTAGCATTTTCATGATATTAAATAATATTAATAAAAATTAATACGTCAGTAAAAAGTGTCAAAATAAAAGAAATAAAATACGCAGTGGAAAAAATTAAACAAATAAAAAGTAAAACAATTGACAAAATTTGTGAAAAGTTTATTGAAATAAAGGGTAATGGCAGAAGACAGTGAAATCGAGCAAAATAGCTAAACAGGCTTTCTTTTGGTTTTCTCGCGACATTAAACGACCCGCACAGCACAAAAATAACATAAATACTGACGCGATAAATATTGAACATGTAGCATACGCTCGTGATCCATCAATATTTTAAAATGGATCGTGATCCAAATATCACGATATTTATTGAACGTGTAGCAGTGCCCTTAGAAAATGTTGTCCCAAACTAAATTTTTTACAGAAAATTCTGTCCCAAACTAAATTTTTAATAAAACATTTTGTACTAATCTCTGTTTTCAGTGCAATTTTTGTGCCAAACTTTCAAAATAAAACGCTTATAATCTTGTAACAATTTTTTCTTAAACTAAAATTTCTATAGAAAATTTTATGTTTAAGTCATAAATGTCAATTGATTGGTTTGTCTTTACCTAAATTTTCTATATGGATTTATGTTTCAAATTAGATTTTGTCGCAAATTTAATTTTCTAATGAAAATCTTCTGCCATATTAAAATTTCTCCAGAAAACTTTGTCCTAAACTTAAAAACTTTTAATAGAAAGTTTTATCCAAAACTAAAATCTCTATAGAAAATATTAAAGTTTCTATTAAAAATTCTTTACTAAACTAAAATTTTTATAAACGAAATTCTACCAAACTAAATGTTCCCAAAAAAAGAAAAGGTTGTACCAAATGTAAATTTTTTTTAAAAAGATTTGTCCTTAAAAAATTTAAATTTCTATAGGAAATTTTTTTTCAAACTAACACTTCTATAGAAAAAGTTGTCCCAAACTAAATTTTTCTGCAGAAAATTCTGCTACAAACAAAATTCTTTAGAAAAAATTTTGTAGCAATCTATATTTTCAATAGAAATTTTTGTCCCAAATTAAATATTTAATATAAAAAGTTGTCCCAAACTATATTTGATACCAATAATTTTGTCTTAAAATGTATTTTCTACAGAAAATTTTATATTTGCAATGGAAAATTTTATCTTAACCAACATTGTCTACTGAAATTTATGTCCCAAACTAATATCTTAGAGACATTTGACCCAAACTTAATTTTCTAATGAAAATCTTCTGCAAAATTTAAATTTCTATAGTAAACTTTGCCCTAAGGTTAAAAACCTTCTACAGAAATTTTTATCCCAAATTAAGATTTCTATAGAAAATTTTATTTCAAACAAAACTTTTTATAAACTAAATTCTACCAAACTTAATTTTCTATTAAAAATGTTGTACCAATTTGATAAAAAAAAAAAAAATTCTAAAATAACTGTAAAAAATTTTATTTTGTCCTAAATGCAGTAGAGTAGAGCAAATATCTATAGATATTTCTGTCCCAAAGTAAATTTTTTTTCAAAAGAAATTTTTACCCAAAATAAATTTTTATAGAAAATTTTTAAAATATTGAAATAAAATTGTGTTTCTATTTAAAAATGTTATCTAAAATTTTGTCTTTCATTAAAAAATTTTACATTTACTTAATTATCTATTAAAAATTATTTTCCCAAGCTCAAGTCAGAATAACAAACTTTGCTTCAGACTTAAACTGGTTTTAAGAGGTTTGCCAGAAAAAATTTTTTTTTACAAAAAGTTTTGCATGTTAAGACCAACTAAAATATAATATATAATTCTTGCAAACATTACAAACACTGTTTCAAAAACGAAACATTGAAGTAAACAAATAAAGAAAAATATTTTTGTTTAAATGTTCATTTCATTAACACATTAGCAAACAAATTAATTCCAAAAAATTATTATAAAATTCTACAGTTAATGTGTTTGCAATGTGCGTTTTAAAAATTCAACGCAAACAAATTTAATTAAAATGTACACCGAAACAAATCTACGTATTATTTAGACACTCTTGCGTATGAGTGTGTTTTTATGAAAGAACACATTAATCATACGCCAAAGTAAACAAGTGCAAGAGAAACACAAAATTTGTTTTTAAGCAAATTGCTCTATTTCTATGTTAATAAAAAGATTTTTAAAGCAAATAAAACTCGTTCATTTCTTGAAATCTGTTTGCGAACTGGTTCAAACCTTGAATAATTCAGGTAGAGAGAGCTTAAGTCCATTTCACAAGTCTTAAGATTTTTGCTCTCACAAAATCCAATGATTTTTTGTCGGTCAAAATATCAAAAACTAAAGTTTTTTATTCAGTTTGCGTTTTTGCTATAATAACAATTTAAATAAAATCTTTGTGGAATATAAACGGCTGAAAAGCACATAAACATTTACCTCCAATTTAACAAAAGTTTATTAACCAACATTTTCATACAAAATTTGTTTTGTAAATCTTTTTTAAATTAAAAATATTTTTATGTATGCGGCAGTTATACTTTTATTTTAAGGGCGGTTTTAATTTGAAAAATTTTTCGAATATAATAATTTTATAATTTCTTTTGTTAACTTCGGCCAAAATTAAAAGAAACTACTACCCCATCATTATTTCTTTTTTTTTACCTCTCCAATTATTGTGTTTTTTCCAGTAAAAAAGAAAAAACCTCAAACGCGTGTCAACAAATATGACACAAAATAAAGGCAACAAGCTCATTTTGTTCTCGATGGCGCTATTAAAAAAAAAATATTTAAATCAACACAAACAACATCTGCTTACTATAGCAACAACAAGAACAAGAAACAAGAACTTTAAAACTTAATTTATATTTATTTGCTGTATAAATTTATAATTCTAAGGAATACTATTACAAAAACAGAAAATCAAGATAAAAATAATAAAATTATAAATAATGATGAAGTTAACAGGTTGTCGTAATAAAACTGGCTAAATAATACTCTTTCTCTATCTCTCTCTCTGTTCTTCTCTGGCAACAAGAGATTAACGATACATGTGGGCGATAGTGCTTTGGTTTTTGTTGTAGGCAAACAAAGTGTAGAAACTAAACAAGTGGGTGTATACTGTGTCAATACACATTTTCTCAATTTGTTGTGCAATTTATCTTCAAATTAACAATAGGAATATCAAGGATCTTAAGATTTGTGCCAGTTTTATTGTCTGGGTGTTTTTTTTTATAATCAAATGCTAAGCTTAATGACTTAATAAATAATTATGTATTACAATTTGTATTGCTGGATCAATTATAATATTGCGTTATGCTTTTGTTTTGTTTTGTTTTGTTTCGTTGTTTTTTTTTCGTTGTTTTTTTTTTTTTTTGATTAAGAATAGGCAAAACAAAAGCATAACATAATTTATATTAATAGTGCTTTAACAAGTTTAGTGATATTTTTTATAAAAAGCCTAGTTTGAGACAATATATTTTAATGGAAAATCAAGTTTGGGTTAATATTTTTTATGGGATATCAAATTTGGAAAACAATTTCTATTAAAAATTAAGTTTGGAATGAAATTTTGTAAAAAAATTTTAATTTGGGACAAACATTTCTGAATAAATAATAGTTTGCGTTAATTTTTTTAATTAATGTTAAAATATTTATAGTTATTTTAGTTGTTTGTTTTACAAAAATTTTAGTCTGGAACCAAGTCTTCGCTAAAAAATTGTAGTTTGGGACAAAATTTTCGAAAGAAATTTTATTTTGGCACATATTCTTTAAAAAATTTTAGTTTATTTTAATTTTTTTTTTTTGGAAAATTTAGATTGGGACAATATTTTCTGAAAAGTTAAAGTATAATACAAAACTTTCCTTACAAATTTGATTTTGTAATAAAAACTTTTGTATAGAAATTTTAGCTTGTCGCAAAATTTTCAATTTTTTTTGGAAACTTAAGACTTAAGATTTATTTAAAAAAATGAGCTTAGGAAAAAATTAACAAATTTAACTTAAGATACAATTTTGTACAAAAATTCTAGTTTGGGACAGAGAACGGATTTGTGCGATTGGAAAAAAATCGCACTAAATGAACACCAACAAATACACTCGCTTGCGGTCATACAATCAAACTTGCGCAACCGCAAACATTCGCTGCTGGTCTTCAGTCATTCAAATAATGCACATCGTGCTTTGTTATTTATTCCATCGTTTAGCTTCGTTTGTCAATTAAGATTTTTGAGTGTTTGGTCCGGCAATGATTGTTTTGGCAAAGAAAAAAAAAAAAAAAAAAAAAAACACAAACACAAACACAAACACAAAAGCCAGAAATCAAGCAATTATTACTCATGTAGGCATTCAGCAGTTACTATGAAGTACAAGAAAAAAAAATTGAAATGAAACTAAACACACATTATGCATGTAGGTACAAACAATTTCCATAGAAATAGAAGTCTTTTTTTTATCATCTTAAAAAGTACAGTAGTTCTTTATGTACAATGTATTCTTGTTATTGTTGTTAATGTTGTTAATATTAACAAAGCGTCTCATCGAGTGGTTTATTGCTGTTAATGTTGTTAATGTTAACAAAGCGTCTCATCGAGTGGACAATGACTACTTGAATGCAGAAGTATAAGATTATGTGCCTTTTGAATTTCCACAATTGTGTTATATCGCGTGCGCAACAAAAATGCAAACAAAGCACTTTGAATAAAAAACGAACACATGCAAAAATCAAATGTGTACGAAACGATGTAAAAATTACCAACGGTGAACTTTGTTTTGCAGGCAAAGAGTGAATGTAAATTTGAGCGTATGAATAAATCAAGAAAAATAGTGATTTTGCAGTTCTCTGGTTTGGGACAAAATTTTTCGTAGAATTTTAGATAGTGACAAAATATTTTAGAAAAATTTTAGGTTGGACAACAATTTTCTTAGGGAATTTTAGTTTTCAGCTTGTAACAAAATCTTTGTAAATTTAAAAAAAAAAATTAAGTTTGGTGCAAAATTTTTTGTTATATAATTTAAATTGGGACAAAGTTTTCCGAAAAGTCTGAGCAAAGTGCGAAATGTTTTTTAATAAATTTTTTTTCAAAAAACTTAGATTTGGAAAAAATTTTCTGAAAACTAAGTTTGGCGCAAAATTTTAGCTTCTGAATACTTTAATGTTTAGAAATATAAGTCTCGGTACTAGTTTTCTGAAAAAATTTTCTTTAAAACTTTAGCTTGCGATAAAATTTCAGCTTGGGACAAATTGTCAAATATAAATTTTAGTTTGGTATACAATATTCTTTAGATTTGACACAAAATTTTATATAACTGCAAAATAATTTACAAAAATTTTAGCTTGTAAACCAATTTTCTAAGGGAATTTTAGTTTGGGACCAAAATTTGGTCGAAAATTGATTGTGGAAAATTTAGTTTGAGTTAAAATTTTAGTTTGAGATAAAATACTTTACAAAATTTTTAGTTTGGAAAACCAATTTCATAAGGAATTTTAGTTTGAAACAAGATTTTCTTAAATAATTAAAGATTGGGACGAAAATTTATTAATGTTAGTTTTGGACAAAATTTTATATCGAACATTTAGTTAAGCACAAAATTGTATATGGAAATATCAGTTTGGGACAAGTTTTATATAGAAATTTGGGATTGGGAACAAATCTAGAAAGGAATTTTTAGCTTACGGCAAAATCTAGTATGGAAATTTTAGTTTTGGAAATGTTTAAAAACATTTAGTTCGGCATAAAAAATGCGAAAATTAAACTTTTAGATGAAAATATTTGTAAAATTGGAATTTTAGACATTATCCTTTATAGAAACTTTAGTTTGGCACAAAATTGTATACAGAAATTAAATTTTTAATATAAATTGAAGTTTAAACAAAACGTTCGTTTGGGACAATATGTTTCTACAAAAATTTCAGTTTAATATTAATCACGTTTGAAATTACATATTTCTTTTATATGTTTAGTTTAGTCATTTAAATATTTACTTTAAGAATAAAGTTAACTTTATTTTTCTTCATGCATCTTCTTCGTCGAGTATACAAACAACTGTGTTGTTAACGTTATTAATCTGCATCCCTTAACAAAGATTGTACATCTGTTTTGAATTTTGTTACAACAATATCTTGGAATTTTTGTGGTTGATTCATTATTTTGCTCAAATGCTGGTCTTCACCACAAGACTGTCATGTCAGTCTACATGTCTAACTGTGCAACGTATACACTTCATTTTATTATGCACATTCATGCAAACGTATAATTGCTAGTTACAATCATGTGAATGTCCACTCTTTTGCTCTACTTACATAAATCAATATGTATGCGTTTTCTCTAGATTTTGGTTGATGCTTCTTTCGAATTCATTTTAAATATTATTTGCCAGAAGTTAAGCTTTTAGGAACTTTGGTTTAATTGAAGATCGACCGCAGAAGTTTGTGCTTTTTCTTATTAAGGCCCTTTGCATAGTTTGTTAAATCGAGTACTTTTCAAAGTATTTGGAAATAAAAAAGTTGATTTACATCAAGGGTGATGTCGTTGCGACAATGCTGACGTTCTCCTTTGCAGTCCCTTCCTAAATCTAAATTTGTATAAAGACTTTTTTGTCACAACATTCAGGGGACTTTTTGACATTAAATTATTCGTAGCAGTGCTGCTATAAAGTAAAGTATTGTTAGTTTGGGAAATGTTAAATTAATACGCTAAAAAGGCAATGCTGACAATATTTTATAAAGCTAAAGTACAAATTGTTTAAAAGCAAAATGTCTAGTTTGACCATGAAAGAAGTTACTGAAGAAATTTTGAACTTTGCTGAACTGGCTGCCGAAACTTTAGATTTAGATCAAGCTGAAAAATTTTTAACTGGCAATACTGCTCATACATAAAATTTCCCGCAAGTTTGTCTAAACTTACCACATACAAAAACAAGTCGCAGGGGACATGTCGCAGCGACATCACCCTTAAAGTTAACCGCCTCTTAGATGTAATGTTAATATCAACATTATAAAATATAAACATTAGACAGACTCAACTTGTATGGAGCTGAAAAAAGTGATTTTGTTACCCCTCTGAAAATAAAGCTTGATATGTTATATGATGATTGTCAAAATATTTTGGTTCCGTGAGCTCGACCATTTTTAAAAAAGGTATTTTTGTGATGATACCAAATTTTATTTATGTCGTCTTGGAGCAAAGTACAAACAAATTGAAAAAACTGAAAAAATACCGTTTTTAAAAATGGTCCAGCTCACGGATGGTCAACGCTAGAACCAAAATATTTTGGGAATCATAATAGAACATATCAAGCTTTATTTTCAGAGGGATTACCAAAATCACTTTTTTTTTGAGTCGCTCTAATAAACATATTAAAATTTTACAATAATTCAGCACATTACGAAAAAAAAACATATATAAATTCTGAAATAAACATTCTATTTTTTTGCATTAAACACTAATTTTGCAATTTTTCTGATTTTAAATGTTAGCTGTATTTATATCTCTTACAAATTGTTCGAATTTTTCTTTTTGTTTTTTAATTTTTTAAGAAATTGTAACGCATAAAAGTGGGTTTCTAATTTTCTTTACAAATATGAAAAAATATTTAAATTAATGCTTCTTAAAAATAAATTAAAAATTACATTATCTCTTTAATCCTTCCATTGTGGCAAAACTCAAATAAACATATGTCTTACTAGTAGAAAAATTTCGTGTTGAGACAATCATTTAAACTTACAACTTTCCAGCTCTGCATTCATTTTTATAAAATAAAACTTTGTTAATAACATACTTTAAGGAGGGTTTTCTTTGATTTACACTGCACCCTGTTGTTTATACGTATAACAGGCTGCTTCCAATAAACTATAGCTCCTGAAACTATGTGACAGTTTTTTTAATTTTTTATTTGTTTTTGGAAAATATTACGTGCTGCTGATTCTGCTCGCCTGGTATTTCATGAACATTTTAAAATTTGGGTTTTTGCTCACAAAAAAATTTAAAAGCACCAAAATTAAAAAAAAAAACACAAATTATAATAAAACTGATATAGATAGATAGATACAACATAGCCCCACAAAAACTTGTCTAAAGGCGTTAAATTGCACGATCTAGGCGGCCAATTGACCGGTTCCGAACGTGAAATAAAATGTTCACCGAACTTGCCTCTCAATAAGTCCATTGTTAAGCGTGCTGTGTGGCATGTGGCACCGTCTTGTTGAAACCACATGTCATGCAAGTCAAGCTCTTGCATTTTGGGATAAAAAAGTTGGATATCATCTCACGGTAGCGCTCACCATTCACAGTTACGTTACGATTCGCATCATCTTTGAAGAAGTACGGTCCAATGATGCCACCAGCCCATAAACCGCACTAAACTGTGACTTTTTGCATTGGTAGCTCTTGCAATGCTTCGGGCTGATCTTCACTCCAAAATCGACAATTCTGCTTATTAACGTACCCATTGAGCCAAAAAGGGGGGTCGATTAAACTGACCATAAAATGGAAGAAGCGCGCGATGAACTTTCTTAACAGAACACGCGTTTTGATAATTAAATTCAATAATTTGCAAGCGTTGTTCGTTTGTAAGACGATTCATGGTTAAATTATAGACCAAACTGAAGATGTTTGACAGTAAAACAAAACACGAAACGTGCGTCAGCTGTTTAAACCAGTGTTGCCAAAAAGATAATAGCTATAAAATCACCCATTATATTTAATAATAATATTATTATTATATCTTAAATAAGTCATAATTATACATTACAAAAAATACTTTAATATAATGATTTAATTAATAATTTATTATTATACGATTTTAAATAATTTCTTAAATCAATTTGCAATGTATTTCGTTAATATTTTTTGGGTATTCGGAAATGCTATAATATTTTAAAAATAATTTCGATGTGAGTGTTAGAGCTATAAATTATTTTGTGCAGCCAAAACACTTTAAAATAATGATTTCTTATACTTCGAAAAATGTATTGATGTATTCCCTTTTTATCAAAAACGCCATAAAATTTCTTATGCATATTACGGCCATTTTCACCAAGTTCGGTTAAAACTAACTTTCAATTAAAGTTCCGGTTACCAATGTGTTTTGACAGCTATAACAGATAGTTAATTATAACCGAACTTGGTGAAAATGGACGTAAGAGTAATTTTTATTAGTGTGTTTTAACTTTTTGAAGGTAAGTTGAAACCACTTATTCTTTGATTCCTTTGTAACTACACATATTTCTATAACACTTTTACGTACAAAAGAAAGATATTATTTTTTAGGTTATAATTGGCCAAATTATAAAGGATAACTTTATGGACATCGGGAACAAAGAAAATGTACTTTTTTTAGTAAAAAATTAAGTAGTCTTCTTGTCAAGTTTTTATTATTTAACTGCTTATTTTGTAAGCAAAGTTTTTGCTGGGTAATTGAAAATAACAGCAGTTTTGAACAATTTGATCACATTTAAGTAAATTTATCTATTCTATAAGGTATTTTTGCTTGTAAATAAATAATATAACATGAACAAAATAAAATATTTTTAAATCAAAAACACATTTTATGAATTTAAATCACTTTTATTAAAATAAATATGTACTAAACGCACTTGATCATTAAGATGGCACTAACTCGAAAATTTTAAAAATTTTCCGTAGAAGCACAAAAATTTTAAGCTTACCCAGCGGTAAATATTGAAAGGACCGCAAGTGGCAGGCCTTTTTGAAGGCCTCTATACTCCTTTCTAAAAGATTCGCTTCACATGATATCCTGCCTTCAGAAGTATGACTTCTAGAAGGCATAAACTTCTTTTATAAAAGACCTTCTGAAATATTCAGTACACATTCGCTACTCCCTTCTTTGAGAAGGGAGAAAGGAAGGTGTTCAGTTATATATACTTTTTATTTTTAGTGACCTTCCTAACTCCCTTCTTTGGGAAGGGATCGAACTTGTTTTTAAAGGAAGTGTGGAAGGCCTTGCGCCCAATGACAACCTGTGTAAAAAATAAATGAGTATGGAATGCGGCGAGAAGGGCTTCTGACTGCTTGTGACTGCTAAATAAGGCCTTCTATTAGGCCTCTTTACTCATTCTAGTTACCGCTGGGTAATATTAAAGGCATATAAAAATACATTTTTAAACCAACCTTTTCATTATCAAAAGCTCGACAAAAAAGCAATATATTTAAACAGCGGGTAGATATGAATATTACGTGTGGATTTTTTCAAAAAGTGTAAAAATAAAAGTTTTGAGTTAATAACTTCTTTATGATCAAGTGCGATATGGGCACTTCCACAGAAGTGTCACGTTACGCCACCAAGCAATTTATCTGGTATTTTAGACCCATGTTGTTAAATTATTTCCTCTTTTGCACTATGTTACGCTTAAAATCAAAATAAAAAAAAAAATTAATTAAATATGCATAGAAAAAGCTTGGTGGCGTAACGTGATAAAAAGTGGACTTTCCTGCGGAAATACCCATATAAAATATGTTTTTGTAGAGTTTGTCAGCAACTTTTATCACACCAGGTTGTTTCTCACTTCTCAGTAAATTTAGGCAGACTTTGGTTAAATTTTTTTGGCTTTTATTTTCATATCTATCTGAAAATAGAAAACAAAGTAACAATTTCTTTTTTAGTAAAAATCAAACAGTAATTTTCTAAAATTTTTACAAAACAATTTTGATTTTTAGTTGAACTGTTAATTTTTAATTTTTGATATTCTTTTAATTAGGCTTGAGTTCATCAAATTTAATTTTCATTAAATTATTTTCATTGAGGGAAGGAATTTTTACAACTTGTAATTTTTATTAAAATGTATTGATAATTTTTCTTGGCTGAGCTGGGATTCGAATCGGGTTGATCTTTACATGTTTCAAGAATCACCACATTCTATCGTCGGAAGAAATTTGAGTTCTACCCACTGCTCCACTGCGGTGCCCGTTAAGCCAACAGTCAAACATCAATCTTTAACCAGTAGTACTGGTGGTTCGAAATTTGCTCAAACCGGTTCGAATCCCAGCTAAGCCAAGAAAAATTATCAATAAATTTTAATAAAAATTACAAGTTGTAAAAATTCCTTCCCTCAATGAAAATAATTTAATGAAAATTAAATTTGATGAACTTTTTACACTAACCAAATATATATTAATTACGAAACCATTTAAGGAGATGGGTGCGGATGCTTCAAAGATGGGGATTTGTATGTTAAATAGAGATAAAGATCGTTGCCTTAAACACGCAAATCCTTATCTGACAAGATCTTACAGAATCATTGGGCTGTGAAAAAGTTTTACATGGATATCTTAACTACTGGGTGACAAACAATGCGTTTACCAACCGTCCTAGAGTGTGAACGCAACCAATACACCCAGTTAGCAATCTTGAAGGTTATACACACGCCCATCGTTTAGGAGGTATCTAACCTTTGCTGCTTTTGGAAAAATGCTAACGGCGTCTATTGACTAGTTACAGCACCTAGGAATAATCATCCCGCGAGATGCCTTTTACTGCACTTTTGAAGATATCCTTCCCTTCCCGCAACTTTGGGTAGCAAGCCGCAACCACTACGTAATACCCGGAAGTATATTTTCAACGGAAAAGCGAAACTTCCGCAAAGGCAATCTTTTTGAAAGACAAAAAGTATTTCCTGCGAGAATGTTACACCTTAAGGTTAAATATCCTTAAGGTGATCCTTAAAACCCCTGGGGGAAGAATCATTGGGCTAATTTCTTTAGTCTAAAAGTATTGGAGGAGGCGAAGAGACGCTAAGCACCGATTTTGAATGCCAGAAATGCTCTTATTACTAATTTGTTACTAGAAAAAAATAAGAACGGCCATATTACAACAATCAAAAGTCCGAATTCAAAGATCTATTTATCGTTGGTCTCATGTAGAAAGGCACTAACTCACATAAATGCAACTTTACAGGAGAAGGCAAAAACATAATAGAAACTGTATGTATCATAATGCAAAATGGCTTCTTCAATTGCTTGTTTAACTGATATTTTTGATGCTATTGTATTAAATTTTTGTGACGAGGTGTATTTGTGGAAAATGTATTGGAATCACTAAAAAACTCAATTTCGAAAAAAATCGAGTTAGGGCTTTTCTACATGAGACCGATGTTATGTTTTGAAGCCAATTTGTATTAGTGGTACTAAAATGGTGCAAATTCCTTTCATATCGCTTTAAATAATTCAAACCAATGAAAGTCAGAGAGGCCAAGGTTTAGTTTATAAAGCGGGCAAGATTTATCCCCTATTGTTTGCAACAAACTGAACCGTTTAATGTTTAAAAACAAGCTAAACTAAACGTTTATGAGTAAAGGCCTAACCATAATGTGCTCAAGTTGGATTAAGCAAGTGTGCGAATACATGTAAATCATATTGATTTTTTTAACTACATTTGAGAGACTTTTGGTAATTTTTGACAGTAGGTTAAGCACGGCTATGCATCATATGGGTGGGCCTTTAGCTTGTATTTATAGTTAACAACCATTTCTAGTCGACTCCAGAACTCTCTGTTTGATTTATTTCAAAATTACTTTTATACATCTAAAACTAAAGTCTACCTATAGGCGTAAAAAAAATATTGTATTCGAGTTGCTAGAAAATTCCGTACAGTAGCGTTCATAATAATTTAAACTAATACGACATAACAGTAATGGGTCGATTATGGATAGCAACACAACTGAAGTTGGGGTTGCCAGCAGCGAAATCAAGCAACGCCGGTCATGTTAAAATATACATAGTTTTTTTTTTATTTCATATTGTAACATGAGCGGCGTTGCCTGATTTCGCTGCTGGCAACTCAACTTTAGCTCAGACGTCATTCGTAATCGACCCATAAAGATATGTATAAACAATTCTTAGATAAATCTTATTTCGTTACAATACCTTAAATTAGTAAATATATAAAATGTTGGAAGAATTCCAACCAATTGTAGTGGGGAATATAAGAAAAGATAAACTTACTGTTTATTGTTGGTATTTAGTTCAATCTTTGACATCGTTACAAATTCTGTCTGTAATTCTCATTCACTCTACAGTTTTGTTTGCTAATATCTTTGGTTTTTCTAGGATCTGGCCTAATCACCCAGTGAAATGCGCACAGAAACTAGCTTATTCTCCAACAATAAATGTCAAGCACGACACACAAAATCTTATTAATTAAAAGAATATAAAAGTTAAAATTTAGTAAATTATGATAAATTGGAAAAGATCAAAATCAAAAAATGATAAAAAAAATAATAGAAACAAACTAGATTAGGGCGGATTGATTGCTTTTTCGAATAAGGCGAACAGTATACATACTTGGATTCTACTTGAATTGAGTGCAAAACGAAAAAAAAATAGCCACATACGGGCACCACTCAGTGATAAAAGACAAAAAAAAAAAAAAGATCTCAGTCTCCCAGTTTGGCCCAAAGTCATGCATTTTTTTTCTCGAATCGAGTTTTCGGGAAATTTTTCATTTTTGCGGCTACCTAAACGGTGCTAAGAATCATTTCTAGGAAGTTCATATGTTCTAGAAAGATGTTTATTAAGATCTTAGGTACATTTCTGTAGTTGATTGTTTTCTTGAATTTTGAACGGTTTCCAACCTATGGGCCTGAACAGGGGAAAAAAGGTAAAAAAAAACGATTTTTTTTAAGTTTGTTTTTGCGATTTTGATCTTGAAGATAAAGTTTTTTTGATTTTATATGTTCTTTATGGCAAGAGCTACATTTTTGTCTTAAAATTAAATCAAAATTCCGAACGGTTTGCAAGATATGAGCATGAGAAAATTATAATTTTTTGAAAAAATTACACCGAGGCCCCAAATCTTTGGGGGCCCATAAAAAAAAGTGCATGACTTTGGGCAAAACTGGGAGACACGGGTCTTTTTTTTTTTTTTTTGGTCTTCTATCACATAGTGGTGTCCGTATATGGTAATTTTTCCATGACTTAAAAAATTACACACAGTGCTATTCGAATGGTCTTACGTCATTTTAGGAGTAGTATATGCAGTTTGTTCCCTTTTTTTTATCCTTAAACTTTATGGTAAATCTAAATATGATATTTGGTCAAAGTTTTAACTTTGAACAAATCCCTCCGTTCTAGTTTATTTAGATATCGCTGTGTGTCTGCATTTAAATTTATTAAAAAATCTTTATACACTGAACTTAACAACTCTGCCACCATAATTTAACCGCACTCTAAAGACCCTGCTGGAATATTTGTTGCACTATTAATTGTATCCACTAACAATGTTTCCTTTGTGGCCACATTTTCATAAATACATAAACAAGATCCTGTTAAGGATTAATGAAAATAAATTCATACACATTACAAACCACCAGAAACACGCCACAAATTTTAATGGAAATTGTAAAAGAAAATAGTCGTACATTGTAAGATAAATAGTGGTGGCCTGTTAAACTTAAGATTTACATTGTCAAGTTTTTTACTTTATGACTTTAAAAAACCAGGAAAACTTGGCTGAATTATTTCTTATATAATTTTTAATTTAAAAATTTACCTTTAAGAAATGTTTTAAGTATCGTTTATAAAATATCCTTAAATTTTTTTATAAAAATAAAATTTTCTATACTTTTAAAATGCCTTCTTTTGTACTTTCTTTTCATGTGACATTGCGGCTGTTTTATTTATTTTTTATTTTTGGAATTGTTTGTTTTAAAACCCAATATCCTGCAGCGCTAAAAGTCAAATTAATGGTTAGAAGACCCCATTCACAGCTTGTTGAACAAGGCATTATACCACGTAAGTATTATATACATTTTTTTTTGTTCTTTCTTCTTTTATTGCTTTTTTATTTTTTCGTTTTATTGGAGATTTTGTTTTATTTGTTTTAATTTGAATAGAGATTTTCTTTAATAAATGTCTGAAAACTGTTTTTTCATCTTAAGATGTAATAAAAGAAATAACTTTAAAAGAAAAAAAAATTTAATTTTGTCTGAAAGTATGCTTTACTTTATTACTTTTTTTAAACAACTAAAGGTATGCCAAAAATTTACATATTTTTTTTTATTTCGAAACACGAAATAATTTTCAATAATACTAAAAAAAAAAATGTCAACAGAATTTAAAAAACAAAAATGCTGCAATTGACAGGCATAAAAAAGGGTTGGTTATTTTCATTACGTAAAATTCGTTTGGCTTAAAAGAAATTTTAAAATTTATGAATTTGCATTTTTAAAATTAAAAGAAAAAAAAAAAAAAAATAAATTATCAGAGACTGAAACCCTGGCAATTCCGATTAATCGAAATTAATCGTTCAGACTCGGGATCGGTTCAGGGGTCTAATCACCGCATTCGATACTATCGTATCGAATAAACTATCGAACGTTTTTGCATACGATAGACACTGACGTATCGAATGAAAACTCGATAAATGTAATGTCGAGTTACTCGATAACGAATGCTATTATTTCAAATTCAATAATTTTCATTCGATATCGAGTTTCATGATACCAAAATAAATAATTTCGATCAATTTTGCTCGATATCGTATGCGGTGATTAGACCCCAGGAATCGGATTCAAAAAAGTACAAATGTTTAATTTTTAAGAAGTTTATTTATTTTCGTTATTTTTTTTTTTTGATAGGCCCAGCACTCAGGGAATGACCCCTACTAATGCATTGCATTGTGTTGGAACTAGGAAAAAAGGTTATGGAGAGAAGGATAGAATTGTTTCTGAATATTCGATTTTAACTTATTCATGTTGAAAGTGAGAGGGAAGACTTCAGGAAGAAGGTTATTCCGGAAAAAACGAATTTTCCCTGTAATGCGTTGTACGATTCACCTGCCAACCGACCACAAATGAATGAGCTCTTGAGGAAAAACGTGTATTACGAAGAAACGTACGGGTTGCGGAAACCAGAAACCCGGAAACATAATTTCGTACACATCCCATTGTAGTAATGATAAAACAAGCAAATACAACTCACATAGCGACGGTGCTTAAGGGAGTCGGTAGAATTGGATACCCTACTTTCACCAATGAAAACCTTCGCCCTCTCCAGCACGCGGTCGAGAAGCTCCAAAATATACTTTAAAGCACACAGGAGAGTTGTATTTCATACGCGATCGAATTTTTTTTTCTGATAGGTCCAGCACTCACGGGATGACCCCTACTAATGCATTGCATAGTGTAGGTACTAGGAAATTAGGTTATGGGAAGGCGGATAGAGGGAGTACTAGAAGGAACTAGCTTATTATTAAGAAACTATGGCAGATCGCAAGATAAAAGCACAAGTTTTAGAGCGCCATAAAATAAATCTAACGATTTGCGATTTTAAATCGATATATTGTCAGAACATGGCCGAATATATTTTTCAAGTTTTCTTCTTTTAAATCTGTTCTTTGTGGGGGACAAAATAAATTTTAAGGCTGAAAAGGCTCTCTCGACGCTTAATTGCAGGCGAAGGGTGTAGGAAGTCAAATCGCTTCCAAAAATTTCAAAGTCATGCTTTATTACTTTATTAAAACCCCAACGTTACTGGCCAACGTTAATGAAACGCAATGCGAACGATTGTTCCGTGGCAAGGGTTGCCAAGATTAAAGTTCCTTAATTTAAGAATTTTTTTTTATAAGAATTGTATGCATTTTATAAGAGATGGTAATGCTGCAATTAAACAACAACTATCTTGAGTTTGTCTGATGAAAATTAATGGCTAGTAGGAATGCAGTTTGCGTGACGTCATTTGTTAGACATGCATGTCCTTGATCTCCTGGGATGGCGTAGTCTCTTGTGTCTATCATTCTTGAATGTAGCCACTTTAAGTTCTTTTATCACATTGATGCATTGATTTGAGCAAGTTAAGTATGGCCATTTGCAAAAAGAAGTGGTCGCGTTTATTTTGTCAAGTACTAGAAAACTCTCAAGAAATTTAAAAATTCGTAATTTTAAAAAGTTCTTTCCATGTATTTTTTTATTCATGTCTTCAAAATTTATGCTAAACATTACGGTTAAAGTAGGAAAATTAAAAAAGTAAAACAAACAAAAACATCTTGAAAAAGTTATTGAAAAAAGCCAAATGCTGGGGATATAACGTTGCTCTAAAATGCTCTCAAGCAAATAATAAAATGTTTAAATTAAGAATAAACAAATGAATTTGAAAAGAAATTGAAAGTAATCTGCATGAAAGTGTTGGCTAAAGCACGTTTATACCAAATAATTCATTTATTTTCAAATAATTTTGATAAAATAAAGTAAATAAAATGTATAATAATCGAATCTTTTAAGAATCAGCTGCACGAGCAAAATAAACGCATATCAGCTAATTTTTGATCATAAATGATTCTATTGTTGTAGGAAATTGGTACCCTACCGATGAATAACCTCAAAGAAGAATTCCTTTTTCAATCGTTCAAGTGATAAATCAGTTTTAAATCATCAAAAGTGATCTGAAAAGACTCATTTAGGTGATTTTTACTATTTGGAAGATCGTTTCTTCAAAAATCATTTACAAAAATGATTCGCGCTTATGATTTAAAAATTCAATAAAAATAAAAAAAAAGAGTCGGAAATGTCTCTAAACCAGTAAAAAATAATTCATCATAAATGACTCATCAAGAAGAGTCGCGGGTAGGGAATAATTTTCTCCTGAAAATGAACGCATATTCTGTTTTTTCATCGCGCTTTACAGTCAAAATAGACTCGATTATAATTAAAAATTTCCAAAATAACCCAAATGCTAGCAGGGTACATGTGTACATTTAAAAGTATGTGTTTTTTTCAATAGAAAATTAATAAAAATGAATAAAACAACAAAAACGAAATACATTTATTTGTGCAATATTTTATAAATTGACAGAATTATACGCCAAAAGCACATTGCCTTTTAGTTTCGCATACTTTTGGGATTTTTTTTTTTTGTAAAGCATACTTTAAGGATTTTGGTTGTTTTTATGGTGATAGTTCTATTTGTTAAGATAAACTAAGAAACTGTGGGTAAAACCGACAATAGAGGAAAATGTTAAGAGTCAAAGGTAAACGATTTCAAATAAACAAAATTTAAATAAAAGAATAAATCAGTTTGAAAGTCAAATTAACAAGAACTTACCGTTAATTTAAACATTCTTTCTCTGGACCCACTGTTCCATGCAAAAAGTTTTTCGTTTTTCTGCAAAGAAAAAAAAAAAAAACATTAAACAATAAAAATCCATTTCCTTGGAATATGATTTGAATAAAATGTACAAAAATAAAAAAAGAATTAATATAAAAATAACTTATCTTTCTTTTTATTTTCTTTCCTTTTTTCCTAATATTTGTTTGCCTTTTTTTGCATCTTATTCCATTCTAGCCTTAAAAACTTCACCCGCCATTCACGAACAATGCAAACAATTGGAACGTGCCAAAACCAGTGACTTATTGAAGGCCAAAATCCAACAACGTCCCAACAGGGAGGATTTGGAAAGACTCCATATACTAGAAGAAGA
This sequence comes from Pollenia angustigena, assembly GCA_930367215.1. Lineage (NCBI taxonomy): Eukaryota > Metazoa > Arthropoda > Insecta > Diptera > Polleniidae > Pollenia > Pollenia angustigena. The sequence goes on from OV884058.1 coordinate 192,660,063, forward strand.
TGAGTGTCATATTGATCCCAGTTTGGCTGAAAAGCAGCGTATGCTGAAGAAGGCCCGTTTGGCCGACCAGCTAAATTCACAAATACAACATCGTCCTGGGCCTTTGGAGTTGATAAAGAAAAATATTTTGCACACAGAGAAGCCAATAGAGAAAATCGTAAAAGAAGGTTTGGTTACATTCAAGGCAACCAGTGAGGGCCTTTTGACAAGGCCACAACATCCCAATAGTTATGTCACGTTCGAAGATGATTCACTGTCATCGGAAAGTGATACTAGGCAAACACCTCCTAGAACAGAGGGTGAGGTGGGTGTATCCAGTAGTACAACTGCGGTTACAAATTCCACCACTTCCTCCACAACCTGCAGTGATGTGTTACATGCAGCTGCAGCTTCGGCGGGTATCGTAACAGTAGCTCTAAGTATACCCACATCGGCTGGCCAGCTTATGGTCACCTCGACGCCTTTGGGTCCGAATACATTGAGTTCTCTAAAGTCTAATTGCATACCACCACCGCCACCTCCTCCTTTACCTACCAATTTGTCTATTAAGGTTAAACAGGAGACATCCAATTTATATGAAGAACTTTGCCAGTCGGTAGCTGGCACGGCCACCTCACATTATTTGCCCATGGTTAATTCTCCCTGTTCGTTTGCCTCTTCGACTTCAACTTTAAGTCCTCTATCGTCGATTTCCTCCCCGCCTCAAAGTGTAACACCGAGACCAGTTATACAATCGCCAGCTTTACAAATAGCTAAATCCGATGCACCGGGCAAAGATAAAAACAGGAAAAAATCCAAATCTAAACCGGTTTCCAAAGCACGTACTATAAAATTCCACGAGTACAAGGGACCACCAAGTGCGGCCCATAAGTTATCCAGTGAAAGTAGTGCCAGCACCGAGGAAACATCGTATCAATTAATGCTGGAGCAGCAAAATTGTTTGTTAAAGTTTTTGGAAACATTAAATAAAAATCAATCTATTATACCGGCCACTAGTGCAGCCACCACCACTCCAACCTCCAGTGTTGTTAGTACAGCCGGCAAAACAGGCAGCAATGCCATAAATACATTAACCACAGCAACAGCAAATTCTTCCACAACATTCGCTTTGAACACTCCGAATAGTACAGGAAATAATAATGGTCAAACCACAGAGGCGGTTACAAGTCAAGTTGGTATAATGTCAAATACAACTCCCAGGCCGCCACCTTTGCCCTCACCAGCTTTGTCAGTAACTTCATCTGTACCCCCTAGCCCCTGCACAAGCTATGCCGAATCTTGTGCGTCTTCTTTGCCGGACACCACTCGCTTGGAAAAAATGAAAGTTTCTGATTTAAAAATGCATTTGAAAAAACGCAATCTCCCCGTCTCGGGACCTAAACCTCAACTAATTGAACGTTTAAGGCCCTATTTTCCTTTAGACAATTTGGATATTGCAAGCACACATATGACCACATCAACCACGGACAACAACAACTCCAGTGCGGTAGAGGCGATGGATCAATCGGATATTAACTCCCCCAAAACCTCTAACCAATTAGAGCAAGAGCAAATGGATGTAGTACAACAGCAGGTAGACTCACCACAGCCCATGACCTTACAAACTGTCATACAGCCACAACCACAAACGGCCACAATTATTTTGTCTAACGAAGAATTGTTGCGAGAACAACAAAGAAAAATCGACGAATTGCAACGACAGTTACAGAGGTCACAGCAGGAGCTTTTGGAAATAAGACAAAAGCAACACCAACAAGTGCAAATACAACAGCAACCAACACCACCAACTGCAGCTGCAGTGGGCATACACAAGGTGGCCAATACTGCCCCCTATCAACAGAAGACAGTTACAGCTCAACTGGTTAATGCCATGCCAACACAACAAATCACTTTGATAGCCACCACTTCAACACCAGGTGCTGCAAAAAATAACAACCAGAGTGGTAACGTACCCCAAACGTTGACTCTTGTACAACAGCCTCAACATAAGGACATTTCAACGCCAGCCAAACTGACCATAAAAACCAACACAAATCCCGTTAAATCGGTAGTAGTGCCTGTGCCAATAATCAATAAAAAAACAAGCAATCAAATGCAGATTTTAGGCAATTTAAATACCACCACAACTGCTGCAACGACCACTACCAGTACCCCGGTAATGACGCAAAAAATGGTGGTCAAACAGCAGTTGGAGGCTAAAATACAAAAACAAAAACAGGCCCAAGCTGCGGCAGCAGCAGCCCAGGCCCAGGCTCAAGCCGCCGCACAAGCTCAAGCCCAGGCCCAAGTCTTAGCTCAGGTGCAAGCCCAAGCCCAAGCCTTGGCCCAGGCTCAGGCCCAAGCACAGCTAAGACTCCTAACGCAAAAGACACAAACTGTACTCATTCCAACCGGACCTACCATAACCACAACCACTACTACAACAGCCGCTAATGCAGCTAAGGCCAACGAGGATAAAATTAAATTAAAAAATGCCTCCTTGAAAACCAACAGTACATGTGGGGTACCAGCTACTAACAATACCACCACCATTGTAACCAATCAATTGCCCTTGACCAAGACCCACAACAATTTGGGTTTAGTATGGAATGAAGGCAATCAAACCATATTTTTGGTGGGTCTAAATGATCAGCACATGACAGCCCACACCATTGGCAATATTAGTTTGGCCAATGCCACACCATCAACTAAAAAGTTATTTAATGGCCATCAAAGAACTAATTCCCTGCCCAGCATTGTGTTTCCCATAACGACAACAACGACACAGCAAATGACAATGGCGGCCGGAAATAATCCCAATGAGACAAAACCTTTAATAACACAACAGCAATTACATAAATTGCAATTGCAGCAACAGCAACAACAACAATTGCATCAAGCTCTACCACAACAACAAATTATACAATTAGATATAAAACCACAAAACTTGCAGCCTCCTCCACCACCACCTCCGCCACCCCCACAATACGAAGAGGCCACCAAGCAGTTGAAGGCAAAACAGCAACAACAACAGCAGCAGCAACAGGAAACAAATTTATTAAATCCTTTAATAAAAATTAAAGAGGAACCCTTAAGCTGCTCCGCGGTTAATGTAAATGTTAATGGATATGCTGTGGGAGTCACAAATTCCAATTTGAATATAAACGACCAGAAACCCTTAAAATCCACTATAAAATCGGAAAAACTAAACGATGTCCTTGATGTTTTAATCAAGCAGGGCGATTTTCAAGATAATGCCCTGGAACCCATAACCCCCGTAACGACTCCTTTAACACCCACTGGCTCCAATGTGCAAATGAATGAATTAACTGACAATTTACTTTACAATCAAATGGAGGATACCAAGAACATAATAAAACAAGAAAATCTAATGGAGGGTGTAAATAAAAAAGAAAATCAAATGCATTCCATTGAAATGGAATGTAACAATACAAACACAAACAATAATACAAATATGAATATGAATTCTATTTATGATTTTTATCCAAAAGCCAATAATTCAAGTGGAACCCCATCATCATTATTAAATAATGCCGGAACCACTGGTCACAATAACAATAGCTTTATAGAAAACATCGACATGGCTTCTCCTTTGCAGCCGGAATGTCATGTGGATAATGAAAGTGTAGCTAAAACCTTGGATATGTTCTTAGATCGTCATCACCAACTGCAACAACAGCAGCAGCATCCACAAACTCACCACCAAACTTCACCAACTCACCACGATATGTTGAGTAAGGCCTGTTTGGATAATAATTCAGCTCGCGGATCAAATTCCTTACATTCTACCAATTCCCCAGAAGAAGAGGCGAAACTAAATCATTTTGATGAATTTGAATTGCTAGAATTAATGTCACAACAATTGGAAATGGATATACAAGAAGATAATTCAAACTACCAAAACCAACAGCAGCAACAAAACAATCAAAATAAAATTCATTCACAACATAATCAGCATTCCAATGAAAAAACTCTATGCAATGGTTTAAATCATAATATGAATAACACATTTCCATCTTCACTGGCCCAACTAATGAACAGCCAAATGTTATCGCCCACAGCAACAGTGGGAGCGAATGACTCAGCACCTTCACCACACACAGCACACAATATTTTGGATGATTTTGATACTGATTGTTTTGTGCAACACTTGACACAACATAACAACCAGCAACATCGGCCACAACAGCATCATTATCAACAACAACAACATCATAATCAAATAAACCAGCATAATAACAACAACAATAATACTAATAGCAACAACAACACTAATAATCTGAATAGCAACTGTAGCAACAACTCTTCCACGCCCATGGATGTTTGTGATGATTTTGATAATCCTTTAAGTGACTTTAATTTTTCAACCTTATCACCGGATTCAAACATCAATACACCACCACATCCCTTTGGCATGTCTTCGACAACATCACCCCTATCGTCCTCCTCAGCCGCAATAACATCGGCCACAGCACAACTAAACGGAAATTCCTTAACAACTTGCGGTTTACAAGCACAAGCATCTTCTTGTAATAATCATCCAACCTCTTTTTCAACTTCCTCAAACTTAGGAGGTGGTCCAGGCATTGGAGGAGATTTGTCGAATACCTTATCAAATATGCCCACGAATGCTTTAATGCATCAACAGTGCCACGAACAAATGTCTATTTGCAATACAAATGGCATGATGAGTGGTGGTAGTGGGGGTGGTGGTGCTGGTGGTGGTATGGTGGATAATGGCAACAATGCCAATGATACATTTGGCTCAAATTCACAGGATATATTTGATCTATTTAATATTGATGATTATAAAATGTCCTGGGGTGAAGGTGATTTTGTGGTATAAATATTTTGTTATTGAACTCAAATAAATAGTTGGATTTTTTTTTTTATTTATTATTGAATAAGATAATTTTTGTTGATCAATTTGTAGTTTTTTTTGCAAAATTTTTTTAATAAGTTTTTTTATTTGCAATTTGTTGCAGTCTTTTAATCAAAGGCGAATTCATACAGGGGCCTGATTCTGGCAGTCGTGATCGAGTACTCTCTCGATTCGAACGTTATTTAATATCTAATTATTTCAGTCAATACTAACCGAATCGGAATTATTTTTTCAGTGTTGTAAATGAATAATTTGAGTTTCACAATACATACTGAAAAATGATTAAGATTTCAGTATTGACTTAAAGAATTATAATTAAATTGCTTTCGAATCGAGAAAGTACTCGATCACGATTGCAAGAGTAAGGCCCCAGGTGATCGCATCATGAGCTAGAGTTATACTAGCCATCCCTTTTTTTAAATTTACTAGGTATTTTGTTTTTGTAAAAAGTTTGAATGTCAAAATTGCTTTAGAAGGTAAATCTGTTTCCTGTTATGCAAATTTATTGTGGCTGCTCCACTTATTCCTTACCTTTTTTATTCCTTCTGTTTATATTTAATGTTCACTTTTTTGTTTCATAAAATTTAAATAAGTTTTTTTCAAATATTTAAATTTTTTTGGAATTCAAAATTTGTCATTTTTTCACAAAATGTAAACAAAGCTTGACATTCAGTAAACAGAAAAAAAAAAAAAAAAAAAACAGATGTCTCGAAAATGTCACCTGCATGAATTCGCCTTGCTTTTAATTTAAAAAATTTCCAAACATTTAAAATTATTAAAAATTTTTTTCAATATTAAAAAAAAAATATGTGAAAAGTAAATTTAAAATACTTTCAAATGCCTTTAATTTGGGAATTTAAATTATGTACCATAACCTTTTTTGATTTGAACAAATAAAATAATGAATTTCTCTGAGAAAATAATATAAATTGAACATTCAGAATATTTTTACAAAATTTTGATCCGAATTGAAATAAATAAAAAATTAAAAAATTATTTTTAATATTAAAAAGTAAAAACCGGGTTAAAAAATTTCAACTTTAAAAGCAGAGATCCGCGTTTTTATTGTATATTTACAGATTTATAGAATAACGAAATTATTCAAGGATTTTTTACATATACAAACCGTATGTATCGTTATATAAGACGCAAACGGCCCTTACTAACCAAAAAAAAAAAAAAAAAAAATGTTTAACAACTGGTAGGTTTAACAATAAAAATAGAAGTAAAATAAATGTTCAACAGTTTAAGGCCCGTTTTCACGACTTAATGATACCTTTAGCACTAGTGAGGAATAAAGTTACCTTCAACTATTTTTCGTTTTCACAACTTCTGTATAAAGTATACTTAACATTTTTAAAAATGTGGCAATACTAAAGGTAATACCAATTTTTTTTGCCAAAATAAAAACACGAACTGGCAACTACGTACTTTCTTTTACTTTTCTCATTTAAAATTTTTGTGTGCACAAATATTTTTTAATAATGGCAAATATTAATGAAATACTGCGTACACGCGAATTAAACATTTTGTAAATTTTATTTGTCATAATACGAGTTTGTTATTAATTTACAAAATATACGTATACTTGGAGTTGCCATATGTAAATAATATGTGAATAAATATGGCAATTCCAGATCTAAACCTTACGACAAAAGTTAAGGGTAGAATGTTCCTCTCTTTACCTTATCCTTCACTTTTAGATAACTAAAAACTCATTATCTGTTCGATAACTTCCTACATTTAGCTATCGTTAAGTCGTTAAAACGGGCCTAAGAAATGTAATCAATTTATCAGGTTTTTTAATTTTTCCTGTAAAATGTTTAAGATGTTAGAAAGGGCTTTTTGCGTTTTAGGTAATGATATGAATCTATGTACATGTTTAAATCAGTGTTCGAAAATAAACACTATATATCGCTCCATAGTGTTCGGTTCGGTAGATTTGTGGAAAAAACAAACGCTAAAAGTGTTTGTGTAGAAAATCATTAAAAAAATAACGTTTCCCTGTTTGTCATCTTTTTATCAAACTCAACAAAATATGAAAACGTTTAATTCCGTTCGGTTTTTTTTTAAATCCACAAACGTTATTGTGTTCGGTTCGGCTCATTAATGTTTGTCGCGTTTTGCTGGTAAAAAAACCAAGCATTTTTTACCAAACAAAATAAACATACGAAAAAAAAACAAAAAGCCAGCAAAATAATTTTACACAAACAAAACATATGCACACACAAGCTGTTTGTGGTGCGGTCGTTGCTAAAATTCTTCTTATTTATCGGATAATTGATGTTGGCGGTTAATCGAGACAAGAATAATCGAGTCCCTACTGTAATCTTAAAAAAAAGTGATAAAGTTTTAATTTTTAAAATTTTTTCCCAAATTTACAGAGCCAAAAAGGATGCAGTACTTTTTTTAATTGAAAATATCTGATAAACGTTATTGCTGAAAGAGAAATTTTCGTTCTAAAGGCTGGTCCAACTAAAACGTACGATGTTAATTGTAAATAAAACAAAAAGTTTTCAGAAAATTATCTTAATATTCTTTATTGTTAAAGAAGGTTCTATATCTATGCCAATTATATGTGAAAGAAAATATCGGGGAAATGCTTTGCACGACTTCCGTGGCATACCTCTATACGATGGTCCACATTTTTAATGACTCTGAGACATAATTGAGGTTTAATGTCATTAATGTGCCGAATTATCTCATCCTTTGCTCTTGAATTGTTCTTGGCTTATTGACGTACACTTTTTCTTGCAAATATCCCCAAATAAAAAAGTCCAACGGCGTCAAAACACATGATCGTGGCGGCTAATTAACATGGCATGTGACATGACATGACATGTTAACATGACATGTGAGGTAACACGGCCATTATATAAAAGAGCCATTGTTTCGTTGGCTGTGTGGTTAGTGGCACCATCCTGTTGGAACCACATATCGTCCAGGTTCATATCCTCAATTTTTGACCACAATAAGTTTGTTATTATCTCGCGATAGCGAACATTCTTCACGGTTACTGCTTGGCCGACCTCATTTTCGAAGAAGTACAGCCCGATGACGCCGCCAGTCAATAAACCGCACTAAAAAGTCACTTTTTGTGGATGCATCGGCTGTTTTCACATGTCCTACAGACCCGGTTTGCTGAAATTTGTGCACAATTCTCCCGATTGTGGACACATTTGGCCGAATATGCTGAGCAAAAAAGTAACGAAGTGCAGGAAACGCATTTTGTTTTGAACGCACATTTTCGTTAAAGACTTTAACAATCGTAACGCGCTGCTCAATTGTGTACAATGTTGTGAATGTGAATTTGCCAAACACTGAAACAAAGAAATGTCAAATTATATCGGGCAAAAGACTTTTCGTTAAGGTGTGACTTACAGTTAACATCGCGCATTATGGTTTGTAAAGAACCTCCGGTTACTCCGGGTTTGAAGCTGGGGTACGACTCAGTCGCGTCCAGGGTCCGTTACATAAATTTGGTTAGAGTAAAACAAACGCTGGTTTAAATTTGAAGATTTTTTGTTTCTTTATTTCTTTTCTCTTTGCTTATTTTTTTGTTTATTGGTTAACACACGTTCAACAGTTTGTTTTTGATTTACTCCAGGTTCCCGCGGAGCTCCTGCTGCCTCGTGAAGTTCTAGTTGTAAACAGAACCAGTGCCCTACCACTCCTGCCCTCTAACTCCTACCCTTCGTTCAACTTGGATGTAAATCCAAGACTACTCTAGGACCCTCTGATTTCTGGGTGTAACCTCAGAAATGCCTAACGCTTAGCCCTTACTCAGTGCTCTAGTCTCCTTCCAGACTGGATGTATATCTCAGTCCAGATAAGTCGGATGTAAATCCTCCTCACTTTACTGGTTGTAAAACCAGTACCTATTCTTTACTTTCACGGAATTGGTGTTACCAATCCCCTACTTAAATAACAGCACTGTGTATTGTTTCACTTTGTTATATTTTTTTCTTATTCTTACCGGCTCTGTTACAACGTATCACTTTGCAGTCTAAAAAAAACCAACCCCTCATTATTTAATCCTCCTCCTTTTATACTCGCATATCAATACACAAATGTTGCTTTGTAGCTACTACATTTCTACTTTGGTTTGAACCGCTAGCGGTAAACTCTCATCATACTGCCTGCTGTATTGCATCTGTTGTTTGTTTCGGCTTTCGGTATCTCACGCTCTTTACCTTCTCTTCTCTGCTGACAACTCTCTGTTGACACTTTTCTGCTAACGCCTCTCTGTCGCTTCTCCTCTGCTGACGCCACTCTGTTGACTACTTGATTAACCCTGCTAGTCAGTATGACCCTCCACCTACCCCTGACTTAGTTCAACCTCCTGTACCCCATCGACCTCCGGATTATCTGTAACGAAAAAAAATAAACCAAGTTGGCGGATGTACATCCGCCCCCAGTGCATGGATGTAAATCCATTGGCCCCCCAGTAAAAAAAACAACAACAGCCTCATATTGCCTTGCTTGACCAAACTTTTATTGTGTGCCACAATTAGCCATAATTTTGACCCTCACAGGTTGGACTACCTTTATAAAGAGTTCTGGGGGCAAATTATGGCATTCGCGATCGAATAATTTTTCGATTAGAAATCAATTTTATTTGTAATTCTTTCTGTCCATACTAAACGGATTGATATAATTTTTTTAAGTGTTGTTAAGCATTCATTTGAGTTTTCACAACGCTTAAAAAGTAATTACGATTCGTTCAGCATTGACTGTAATAAAATTGCTTTCGATTCGAAAAAGTATTCGATCACGACTGCCATAATTTGCCCCCTGGTTCTGTAATCTATCGCTTTTTGTATTTGAAACGAGTTTTAGTATTCATATTCTACTTTAATATTCGATGGGTGGTTAAACAGTCCTGCTTGTTTTATTTAGCAATAATAATTTGAAATAATTTAATAAAATTCGAATTTGCGCTGCATTGAATTTAGTTTTTTTTTTCTTAAATTTTCTTTTCAAAAAAGTAATAATAAAAAAAATAAACTCCATAAAACTATTGTTACTAACATACATGTTAGAAAACTAAAAATAACTAATCTTTTTCAGTGAATAAAGGGTGTCCCAAAATCAATGCAAGAATTTGTCGCCATTTGTGCACTCTTGGCAACCCTAAAATAATTTAAAATCTTGCCTTAATTTTGGGACACCTTTTAAAACAGGAAAAAAACTGGATGTTATTCGTTAAAATAAAATCCCTACTTTCACATTGTTTCGATGCATTTAACAAAATTTTTTCCCTTTTCGTAAAAAAAAACATTCTTTCCAAAACCAAAAATATAAAAAAAAAAACTTTTAATTAAAATGTACCACAAAACAGGCAGTAGAAAAACACAAGATTTTACAATTTAATATAAAAAAAATATATATAAAATTTACAAAAATAACTTCAATGAATTTATATTTTTGTTAAAAAAAAAAATTATGTTTCTAATTAAGAGCATTCCAAATAAATAAACAACCCATAAAAAATAATTAAAACAAAAAATTGTGTGAAAAAGTTGTATGAATTGAAAATGAAAGAAATATAATTAAATAAAATCTGGGTTCACACTGGGAAATTTTTCTTTTCGAAAGTCTGAGATTATCACGATATCACGAATAAACTCAGACTTTCTAAAAGAAAACTTTCATAGTGTGATCCCCGACAAAGTGATGCGTGTGTGCGAGAAATGAGTGAAGCAAAATACAGAAAACAAAAACAACACACCAGCAGGAATGTTAGAGAAAAACAAAAAAAAAAAAAAATGAAGAAAAACAATTAAATAAATTTATTTAATTAAATGTAATAAATGAAATTTTTTTTAGGTTAAACTTTTAAATTGAAATAAAAGAACTAAGAAGACATCATAACAGAAAACTAAAAGTTTAAATAAATTTTTTAGTAAAAATAAATCTTAAAAACATTCATTATTTTAGATTTTAAGTTTTATTTATATGTTCCAAAAGAGTTTAAAATATTTTTGTTGTGTTAAGTTAAAAACAAAAAAATAAAAAGTTTAATATGACAACTATAAAATATAATCGGGTGTGTGATGAAAATCGATCGATTTCAAAACGATCGTTTTTAAAAGGTGTGATCAATTTCGAGAAATTTCGAAACCAATTTTGATATATACAATTTCAAATTAATTCGATTGTGTATTCTAAGTCAAATTAGAATTTATAAAGCTTTCACACTTTAATAGTCTTCCTGGAAAATATTGAATTTAAAGCTTAATTAATTGTAATTTGACTTAGTCTCGGTTCACACTATGAAAGTATTCTTTCAGAAAGTCTGAGTTTATTGGTGAGAGGGGAAGAGAAGATGCTGTGCTTCTCACCAATCTCAAAACGCAGACTTTCTGAAAGAAATCTTTCATAGTGTGAACCCAGACTTAGAATACACACTCGAAAGAGTATGAATTGTTTCTCACCATTAGAAATAAATTCCCAGATTCAATTTTTTTTAAAGTTTTGTTAAATATACATACAGTTTAATTAAAACATATCTGTGCCATTTTGACAAAACATCTTAAGTCGAGATAAGAAAGCAAAAAAGGTTAAAAAAAACTCGGTAACAATTTTTTTATCGAATAATAAAATAAACCAAAATTAAACAAAAATTTCGTTTATAACTCAAAATTTTAAAAACGTAAACAAAAATGCTTTCTGAATAAAAATTCGTATGATTAACAACTTTTAGTTTAACTTTTTAAATTTGACTTAAGATGTTTTGTCAAAATGTCACAGATATAATACAACATTTTAAAGAATTTGCACAAAAAATAAAAGGAAAATATATTAGGCTGAATCTACCCTAACAAAAGTCAAAACAGTTTTCTTGACTTATACGACAACAGAACATTTGTTCTTATGAGCCAAACCACACCAAACAAAACAACTGCAAAACTGTCTTTTTGACTTACTGTGACAAAACTTTGGTTGCAGAAAAGACATGCTACAAAAAAACCCACACAAAGTAGGACAAAAAACAAAAAAAAAAAAAAAAACCAAAAACGAAAAACAAAAATCATTCTCGCATCTGTTTGATTATCGGAAACCTTCCTGCACCTCGTCGCAAAAAAAAAAAAAAACGAAAAAACATAAAATACATTGTCAAATTGCTGTCTGATTACACCATGTGACAAAATTTTAACAAAGTCGTGACCAAATGAATCTGACAGCTAATCTTTATGTAAAATTTTCCGCTGAATCCGAATATGAAGTCAGAATTGTAGAAAAAAGTAGAACAGTTTTTGAGATATTCCAAAATAACCGTTATTTGTGTTTTTAAAAAAGATGCTGTGAATGAAATGCAAATATTCAAACAAATAAAATTTTAGCCTATTTCAATACGAACATTTTGTACCCAATAGGATCCTGATCGGTGCAAAAATGACAAAGTTACTGAAGATTAGTTAAGATTAGGCGTCAAATTCATTTGGTCAAAAATTTGTCACGTAGTGTTATCGGGCGTCTTTTTAAGACAAAAACTTGATAAGACGTTTTTTTTTTTTTTTTTTTGCTTGGATTAGCATCAAACAAGTGTAGTTGACTTGTAGGCTCAGCCTTATATCGGTACCTAAACAAGAGCGCAGGACAGAACGTGTTCTTCCGCTAAGATTTTACGCTGTATGTCATACCTAAACAAGAGTCTCAACGTTGTGTCAGGAATATTTGTGTTAACTTTCTTGTTTAATAGAACCCACACAAGAGAAATAAAAAAAGGGATAAAAAACCGCTAAATTGACAAAAAAAAAGCTAAATTGTCATTATTTATTAACAAAAGCGACAAAGTTCACTATTAAACGCACTGTCAATATCAAATTTTCCAATTGCAAAGCGTTGACGCCGCGCTATTTAGGGATGCTTCATGACAAGTTTTGACAACTAGAAAACGCGTGCCGCTTTTGTTTAGGTACGGCTGTAAGAAATCAATTTCTAATGATGCTGCAAACGTTATAATCGGTTTTAAATCGATTTCCATCACATTCCTGTTAAACAAAAAAATTGCGTATTTTAATAGAAAAAAAGTAAGTCTAAGTCTGTGTTCATACGGCTCATGTCTTATTGACATGATTGCTACTTTATAGGTGAGAGGGACGAGGGGAAAAGAAACGAGTACACAGATGCATGTACTGTCTTTACGTTTTGCTTTTTCATTCGTTGTTTAATTTTGTTATTGTTTTCAATATCAAAAAGCACATATGAATACGCACGACTATACAAAATAAAAACATGTCGTCAACATGACATGAATCATTTGAACATCAATTCATGTTCAAAGAAGAAAAAGGAAGTATCTTGTCAATAAGACATGAGCCGTATGAACTCAGACTAACTTTCTTAAATTTAACAAGTTAGAGAGCTATATTCGGATATGCCGAATCTTTGATACCCTCCACCGACAGTTCGAATGTTTAAGGAGTAATATCTGTATGATGTTATTATTATCTTAAACTGTGACGATTTGTTATTAATTATGATTTTAGGCGACTAAACTGTGTAGTAGGGTTTATATGGAGCGTAGGGTAAATTTTGGACCGATTATCACGAAATTTCACAGCGTCATTTCTAATCCTTTAAAACTGTGACGTACCAAATTCTGTTATGATAGCATTATTAATTATGGTTTTAGGTGTACTAAACTGTTTTCCGGGAGTAGGGTTTCTATGGGGCCTAGGGAAAATTATGTACCGATCTTCACGAAATTTCACAGTATCATTTATAGTCCTATAAAACTGTGACGAGCCAAAATTTGTTATGATTGCATTATTTTTTACGGTTTTAGGCGTACTAAACTGTTTTCCGGTAGTAGGGTTTATATGGGGCCTAAGGTAAATTATGGACCGATCATCACGAAATTTCACAGTGTTATTTCTAGTCCTTAAAAACTGTGACGTACCACCTTTTGTTACGCTAGCGTGATTGCATTATTTTTTACCGTTTTAGGCGTACTAAACTGTTTTCCGGGAGTAGTGTTTATATGGGACTTAGGGTAAATTATGGACGGATCTTCACGAAATTAAACAGCGTGATTTCCAGTCAAATAAAACAAATTTTTGCAAAATCTTATCTCATTCCGTGCCTTGTTCCAGCATTTATGTTATTTTTTGTAACAAAATTATCAATTTTTTTAGGTGGTGGTTCCACATTTTGATTCATAGCTCTGGTCCTACTGAACCGATTTTGCTGGATTTCAATCCCAAACTGCCTAGGATAACTACAAGCAATTTGGCACCAAGATTGTTCATTTCTTTTGAGTTGTTCGAAAGTGAGCGTGTTTTCAACAGACGGACAGACGGCCATGGCTAAATCGACTTAGAATTACTCAAGGACACAGAATATATATACTTTATGGGGTCGGAGATGAATAATAAAAAAGTTTCACACGGAATGACAAACTTAATATACCCTCTTCACAACTAATTGAGGTGGAGGGTATAAAAAAATTACAAGGCCAATCGTTAAATGTCTCCATCAATTTTTCAATTGAATACGTATGATAGCAGACGATTAAAAAATGTTATAATTGAAACCTGTTTAAAATATTTAAAAAAAAAAAAAATAAAAATATTAACAGCCAATCACACGATGTCCCACGTTAACGTTCGCATAGAAATTGTTTTTGTTTTAAATGTTATTTTCTATGCGAACGTTAACGTGTGACATCGTGGGACTGGCTGTAAATGAATTTAGGGCAAGGCGAATTGGTGCAGGTGACCGTATCAAAGAGATAGAAAGAGGGAGTTATGCCAGCTGTCCCCAAAATAAAAAAATTTACAGCCAACATAACTCTCTGCGTTCACCTGTTTGAATTCGCCTTATTAAGACCCTTAAGCCGTCGATTCACTATTCTATTGAGTCGTACGATTTGTAAAAAAAATCTTGTGTGTTCCTTTAGTATAATAGAGGTCAGACTAAAAGGAAATTGAGTGACATAATTTTGTGAAAAGTATGTCCTTATGAAAATTTTTATAAAATCAAAGATTCTTTGCGATTAAAGTTGCATTTTCTTGTTAAGAAAGAAGCGGATTCATATGATTTTGCACCCTTTTTGTATGCTAGTGTAGCATTGACAACGGCTGCCGAATCTTCGCATTTGTGATCGAATAAAATGCTTTCTTTTGTTTTTACTATAAAATTAAAGAAAAAATAACTTTTAAAACCTAAAATTGTTACTGTCCTGTGCCCATGTTCTGTAACTCTCGCGTCGAGAAAGTTTTCGATTGAAATGTGTGAAATGAAACAAAAATGCCATAAATTGAAACAAACAGCTGTTTTTCTCACTTAACTGTGTCTGTAACTTTTTTTGGCGAGTACAAGCTGTCACGTAACTGAACAACCTAAACAAAAGCGGCAAGCGTTTTTTTAAACACGCAAATTTTATTTAAATACAATTTGAATAAAACAAACCGTCATAGCGATCTGTCAAATAAGATTTATCAGCCGGGTGGTTTCTAATTCGCATTCTAATGGTTTGTTTCGTACAAATTGTATGCAAATGAGAAGTTTTGACATACAAAAAACGCTTCCGCTCTTATTTAGGTAGCTCAGTAAGGAAATTACTCGCCAATTTACAGAAAAAGTGTGTCTGTTACATTTTGGTGAGAAAAGTTCCCGCTTTGAACTGTCAAATAAACTCACGAATAAAAAAGAGGCGAGAAAAAATTTCAACACTAAAAAACAATTAAAAATGCAAAGAATAATAATAATATTATTTTGTTCTTGGCACATTTTTCATTGTTTTATTATTACATTAAAGTCGCTCTTTACACAATTTGGTATAGCCGACAGTTATATTTTCGCCGCCGTCGTTGAAAAATTTTAAATTTTTGGTAAATTTGGGTCGCCGTCAACGATATGTTCTACTGGCGTTCTGAACGTCTGCAATGTCACATCGGCTTCGAGTGCAATATTCACCCCTATTATGTAAGGCGTTGTCGACGTCGACATTAATTTTTAATTGTTGTCACATCAAGGCGACGACTACATCACTTCGACGTTAATTTGGTATTTTATAAGAATGTTGTGTCGACGTCGACTAGTTATCGAAAATTTGACAAAAAAAAATCCCATCTCCATTTGTTTTTTTTTTTATTTTTTGTTCTTCACTCACTTTTTAACGCTATTTATGCTATTTTCCGACATATTTTTTAACCGATTTAGCTTTTTAAAATAAAGTGTAGAGTTTGTTTCCAATTTTGAATTTTGTTCGCGAATTTTTGGCATGTTTTTGATAAAAGATATTTTTACTGTATTTCTTATAGTTTTAGGGCTTTCGTTATATATTAAAAATGTTCCCGAATTTTCGCTATTTTTGCAAATGTTTTCGAATTTTATTAAATTTACGTTAAATTTACTAATAAAATTTGTGCCCATAAATTCTTTTAAATTTGCATTTTTATTTCAAACGTATTCAATAAATATGTTAACATTTCATTTGAAATTTCTTTAACTTTCATTTGAGTCGTCGCAAAATTTCCTGTCGACTTAAACGGGGACAATACTACTTGACGTCGACTTAAAAGCGCCTTAGGAAATATCACTTGACTGTCAAAAGTAATCGATTATTGTCAACAACGACTCAGAAAATACCATTAATGTTCAGGTGCCGTCGACTTGTGTCGATGTCGACTTTCATAATAGGGGTGATTATGACATTTATAACGTAACGACGTAATCTCTTTTGATAGTTTTCGACATGAGTTACAGACACACATTTCTCTCACTTTTCGAGAAACGATGGAATATTTTCTTTCACATCATTTCGATGTAAGAAGTTCTCACTAAAAAGTTACAGAACATGGGTACTGATTAGAGGCGATTTTTTTCCAACTTTGTCTGGTAACCCTATTATGTAAACAGAAGCCATCTTTTTACAGGGCATTATCAACACTCTCGATTTATACGGGGTGTAAAGTGCAATCAATGCCATATGATATTTAAGGGTGCATTTTTTTAGAAATAAACACGCTGCCCTTTTAAGGTGCTATCAGACGGGATGTATTTTACATATGTACTGTCACTTTTCTTTCACATATGTAATTCCGTATGTATGTCAAAATTTCCATTTTACATACGATTCATAATTTTTGCTATCACACCTGCTTATGTTTTTCCTTATGACATAACCTATAAATGTAAACAAAAGCTGACTTTTGTTTACGTTTCAAAACAAACCAGCTGTTTTGTTTATGTTTGCCACAGGAAAATAGAGCGTGTTCTAATCGAAAAATTTACATATGTATTTCCACATGTTTTTTACACATGCAAAGTTTCATATGTATCACACGATGTGTACAACTTTTACAGATGGAAAATTTGACAGTACATATGTAAAATACATCCCGTCTGATAGCACCTTTAGCGAGCAAAGCATTTTTTTAGAAACGAACAACAAATTAATTTTTTTAAATAAAATGTTACAATTTTTGTAGAAAAGAAAACACCATACATTTCGTCGTGCCGGAGTTATCTTGTCGTATATCACAAAATTGAAAAAAATGATATAAGACAGTTTGGTAAATTTAACAGATCTATCGATCTGCGCAATCCTCACGTCTCTACCTCTTATGGTTAATGAGATATTACGAACCATTTTGTTGTATATCTACTTTTACGAAAAATTTAATGCGTTATAATATCGTATGTAGCATAATTGTGGATATACGACAAAAAGCGTATGAAAACTTTCAATTAAAAAAATCTTGTGTTAGTTTGTTATATGTGAACAAAGTATATTAGACAAGTTACAAAAAAGAGACTATCTTATTAATATTACTGTTATTTTAACAATTTTCATTTTATATGTAAAGAGATTTTTAAGATGTAGTACACAACGGCTATTTATATTGATGGATTTATTGCTATATTGCCTAAATTCACTTTATTGTTAAGTAATTAAAGGTTATATATTCAGGGTGGTCCCACCATAATGCACAATGTTAATTGTGAATAAAACAAAATGTTTTTAGAGAATTAACTGAATTTTTTTTATTATTATAGAACAGTGATAACCACTCCATAGGCTCGCGAGTAAGTCAATAATCGTAGTTTTCATACAGACACGGTCGGCAATTCACATGTATACAACAACTTTGTTCGTTTCAAAACATCAGGCTATCATCAGTCTCTGCGACCGCACCCAAGTACATAATATCTTTGTGTGCGTGCGTTCGGGGCTTGGTTATCACTGTTATAGAAGGATCTGTGGCAACTATGTTTGAGACAAAATATTGGCCAAATGTTCGTCGCGGCTTCGGTAGAATACCTTTGTCCTATGGTCCATATTTTCAATGGCTCTGAGAGATAATTGAGCTTCAATGTCCTTAATGTGTCAAATTATCTAATCCTTTAGCTCTTGAATTGTTCTTGGTTTATTGACGTACACTTTTTATTTTAAATATTACCAAAGAAAGAAGGCCAACGGTGTCAAATCATATGATCGTGACGGCGAGTTAACATGGCCATTGAATTTCTCGTGCAGAAGAGCCATTGTATCGTTGGCCGTGTGACACATTCTTTTGGAACTACTTATCGTCCATGTCCATATCCTCAATTTTTGGCCAATAGATTTTTTCTTAGATTTTTGACTGAATGAATTGTGCGATTGTGAATCCCGACATTAATAATTGATTTAAATAACAGTTTATATTTTAATACGTTTTAAATTATAACATTTTTTTTAATGGCTCAAATTGTTTGAAATAAAAATCTGCTTGTTTTTTTTTTAATTTGACTATTGAACTTGAATTAATAAAAATTAAAAAAAAAAATTATTTAAAATAAATTTAAAGTATTTCCTTAAAGGAAAGAAAACGCCTTTATGTTAGAAAAGATTTTGGTAAAAAACAGAAAAAAATTGTAAAATAAGAAAAAAAAAAACAGTTAATTTAGTTAAAAGTTTGTTTTGTTTTAAAAAAATATTTAAAAAAATATACATTTATTTTTAACGAATTTAAAGAAATAATGAAATTCCGTTTAAATTGTAATAAAATTTAAACAATTATTTAAAACAAAAATTATTTTAAAAATAACAAAAAAAAAAAAAAAAAAAAAAACTTTAAATAATTACCCCCATATTCATAAAAAATATTATTCATTTATAAGAGGTTTATTAAACAGATTTCCATAGGAAGTTCGTTTAATAAGCTTGTTATTAACCTGAAATATATTTTATGAATAAGGCCTTTAATAATTACGCCTGTATTTATAAAAAAATTTTAAATTTAAAAAAGGTTTACAAAACAAATTTTGTATGAAAATTCTCCTTAATAAACGTTTGTTAAATTTAATAATCGTTTATAAATACGGGGGTTTAACTTTAATAAATAAAGAAATTATTAAGTTTAATTTTTAGGTTAGAAAACAAGCTAACCTCAAAATAAACAAAATCACTGTACTTAATAAAATTTATAAATTATAAAGTAAAAACAATGCTAAGCATTCTTTAAAATAAGAAATTAAAGAAAAAAATATATATATTTTTATATAAGCTTAACACAATAATTATTGATAAGAATTATAAAATAAATCATGTTTAACATTTGCATTGAAAATTTCATTCTTTTTTTCTTTCTATTTCTTTTTAATAATAAACTTTAAAGCAAGCAAAACTATTCCTCGTATAAAAACTATTTGCATACACACACACACAGACATTATTTAATAGCTATATAAATAGAATTTAAATATAAACATAATCATACTTAATAATATTAAATATTAAATATGTAAATGTATGTATTCAAACAAATATAAAATATGTTTTTACTTTTTACTCTGCTTAAAATATTTTAAAATTAAAATAAAAACATTTCAAATATTTTTCTCATAATCATTCAATTAACCACAAACATAACGAAAAAGATTTTATTTTCATTAATAAAAATCAATTAATACTTTTAAAAATAATAAATAAATAATCACAATAAACTAAATAAATAATTTATATTAACCACAACCAACCGCTCTTAAATAAAATAAAATATTTTATTCGGAAAAAACAGTTAAATCAACATTTGATAATTTCCATTATTAATATTAATTCTTTATATTTTTAATTAAAAATAAAAAAAAAAAAAAAAAAAAAAATATTAAACAAATTCTTTATCATTATGTTAAAATTTTTCGTTTTAAATATAATTAAGTTTTATTTTTTATTCTTGTTAAAAAAAAATCATTTTTATTTTATAAGTTTTCATTTTTGTTTTCTTTATTTAAAAAATTATACGTTTAATATAAATACTTATTATTATCTATTATCCATAGTTATTATTATTACTATCTAAAAATTGTATTTGATAAAAAAATTTAATTCATTATTATTCTTTTTTTTTTTTTAAATAACAAAGTGATAAAAAAAATTATGATAAATAAAAAAAAAAAACATATTAATTTTTCCAAGAAACACAGAAGACTTTTTTATTTTAACGGGAATTTTTTATATAACCCTTTCAGACATTAAATAGAACCAGTTGATATAAAAATCTGAAATTTTCAGTGTAAGCTAATTTGGGGGTGCTGATTAAGAATCAGATTACAGGTAGCTTGTCTCACCTGGCCGCAAGGTGTTGTCCTATATGTTCAGTGTTGCCACTTTGTGTGTAATTACCCGAATTTGGTATAATTTTTACGGTCGTGGGTAGAGCTTGGGTAATTTCTCTTAGGTGTAATTTAGGTATAATTTAACATTTTTATTTCAGATGCCCAAATAAAATCAAGATTCGATTCCAGTGATGACATTTATTTCTTTTTAAATATTGTTGCTAAGAAATGCACATCCTTCTGAACCAAAGTCTCGGTTTCTTTTTAAGAAACGACTTCAATTATTTAACATACATATATTTTCAAATGTTTGGTAATGAATGTCGCAAGATGGACCTTTAGATTTGGATAAGGATGCCTATCATAGTGATTTAGAACCTGAAGTTTATTGAAAAAAGTTATTCAAACTAGAAACTTGCCTGGGGGAAGATATTTTTCCAATATTGCAACATATAATTAATTTTATTAATTTAAAGGGTATTTTTAAGACCATGAAACTTAAATTGGTGGACAACACAAAAAAAAAAATAATTTTAATCGCAGCTTGATACACGGCATAACCATTTGAAACTGATTTAAAACAAAAAGACACCGCGCCAGTCCTTGACGAAACGAATAGCACACGTCCAATTTTGTTTCTTTTTTTTTTTTGAATAAAATGAACAATGTTGACCTCCAAGACACCGATTGTTGTTGGTTTCGTGTTTTAATAATTGAGATGACTTTAATAATTATTTTAATGTGCATAAGGAATTCCAATGATAATTCCACACTAAAATAAAAATTTAAAGTCCACTAAATTATAAAATCACGTACATTTCTTTAGAGAATAACTTTTATTTTTGCTCGAAAAAATAAAAATCAATATATAACTGTTATTTTTGTTCAAAAAATAAAAATCAAAAAATAACTGTTATTTTTGATCGAAAAAATAAAAATCAAAAAATAACAGTTATTTTTGTTCAAAAAAAATAAAAATAAAAAAATAGCTGTTAAGTTTGATCTTGGCCCAACTACAATTATGCCTGACAACTCTTCGCAACAAATTGAGACAGAACCACGAGTCTGCAATAGAAGGCTATCTAAACAGCCTAGATGCCACAAAAAACTCCAATTATAGCTTATGGAAGGCTGTACGGCATATGAAATGCCCTATAACCCAAGAATCTCCATTAAGACTGGAAAACCGCACTTGGGCGAAAAACACAGATGAAAAATTAAACGCTTTCGCGGGCCATCTTGAGAAAGTTTTCACGCCACATGATACACATACTTGTTCCTGTCGTCCAACCATTCCTGATAAGGTAAACCATCCATTAAAATTTAACATTACTCAAGTAAAATCTGCAATAGAAAAAGTGAATATTAGAAAATCTCCCGGACTTGACCGTATCACAGGGTCAATGATAAGAAACTTACCTTCGTCTGCTTCCAGAATCTTGCTGTTCATTTTTAACGCTATATTAAGAGTCGGATACTTCCCATCCTCATGGAAGAAGTCTATAATTGTTATGATTCCCAAGCCAGGAAAAGATGCTAGCCAGGTTGCGTCGTACAGACCGATAAGCTTATTATCAATCCTATCAAAGCTTTTCGAAAAAATATTCATTTTAAGTATAACTCCTCATCTAAATGAACACGACATCATCCCGGATCACCAGTTCGGATTCAGAGCGAAACATGGTACAATAGAGCAAGTGCATAGAATTGTCACCCTTATTAGATCGGCGTTTGAGAAAAAGCAATACTGCTCAGCCCTGTTTATAGACATTTCCCAAGCATTTGACAAAGTTTGGCATGATGGGCTACTCATCAAAATAACACGAATGCTTCCTCAAAACACTCACAAGCTTCTGGAGAGCTATCTAACAGGCAGAACATTCATAGTAAGGTCGCAAGATAAATACTCCCCCCTCAAGAAAATTACTGCTGGTGTTCCCCAAGGCAGCATATTAGGACCGCTTCTATATATAATATACACAGCGGATATGCCAACAAACCTGAGCACGCATACCTCTACATTTGCAGACGACACAGCATTTATTAGCGTTAACCATGACCCAAAAGTCGCATCGCAAAATCTGCAGTCCCACATCAATGAACTAGAGGCATGGCTAGAAAAATGGAGAATAAAGGTTAACCCGGCTAAATGTGCTCACTTAACTTTCACGCTCAGAAGACAAACGTGCCCAGCAGTAAAAATAAATAACATCACTGTTCCGGTAGAAAACCATGTAAAGTACTTGGGAGTTCATATAGATAGACGTTTGACCTGGTCTCGTCATATCGAAGCGAAAATAACGGCTATGAAACTTAAAGCAGCTCAACTACATTGGCTTCTCGGTAGAAACTCAAACTTGTCTTTAGACAACAAAGTTCTTCTATACAAGTCCATCATAAAACCAATATGGACATATGGCATCCAATTATGGGGTACTGCATGCGCATCTAAAATCCAAAAGCTTCAAAGAAGACAGTCTAGAATATTACGACAAATTGTCTGCGCCCCATGGTATATACGTAATGATATTATCCACAGAGATCTCAACGTCCCCACTATCCAGGAGGAAATTAAAAAATATTCAATAAGCTACATCGATAAACTAATGGTTCACCCTAACTACCTCGCTCGGGGTTTGCTTCAGTTTGAAGGTCACCAGAGGCTAAAAAGAACCGATACTTTGAGCCTTACTAGAAGACAGTCTTAAAAATTTGAATACAGCAGTTAGTGGTTACACAGGTAACAACTAATAAACAACAAGTAGAATTAAGATTTGAATACATATTGTAAATTTCGATAAGAAAGATTCAATAATAAAAATAAATTATTAAAAAAAAAAAAAAAAAGTTTGATCGAAAAAAAAATCAAAATTATAAAAATCAATATATATTATCATTGACAAGTGCATGAGGAACAATCAATATATATTATCATTGACAAGTGCATGAGGAACAATCAATATTTATTATCATTGACAAGTGCATGAGGAACAATAGGTATACTTGAATAAGTTTTTCGACATTTACTTCTATATGCTTTTTTTGTTCTAAATTGCAATATAACTGTTATTTTCGGTCCCTGTTCATGATAAAGCAATGACAAGGAACATTTTAAACCTTCCCAAGACATATCAACCAAATGTGTAAGTTAAACTCATTGTTTTAGCAGTTTTATTTTATGTTTCATTAATTTTTTTAAGTCTTTAATGTTATTTTTTGTTAATTTAAATAAAATTAACAGCTTGACTAATATTGATCTTGTTTTAATGAGTTTGTTGTGTTTTTGCTTCTTTGTAAATGTATTTTTATTAAATAAAACTTAAATTTTATATCAGGTGTAATATCATTTAAATCGGGTAATTTTGCTTCATCTCAAGTGTAATTTTGAATCTTGCTGGTGGTAACACTGTATATGTTGGACAAAGTTATTCGGTGGACATGTTTCTTCTAAGAGCCAGTTTTTGACATAAAGATCAGCGATTAAAATAGAACTAATCTTTGAAATTCGTTTTTGGGTAGTCGATTATTTAATTTTGTTGCCAAGTGTAAACGATTAAAGTTGGTGGTTTAAACCAGCGGTGGGCGCTGGTTTGCCTGGATTACGAAGTTTTTCGGGTTTTTTCATTTACTCATCGTGTTTTTTTTACCAGAGCTGCTAAAAATGCAAAAATTGTCCTACTAAGGTATTCCTTAAAATCCCCAAAACATACCATACACTTGTTTTATTATACTACTTTTAAAATAGAGAAAATAAATAAAAAACTATTTTTTAGCAGTCAAAAAAAGAACAAACAACAATATTTACATTGAAATCAGAATGTGAAAAAATTTACCGTAAAACACATACACGTGTTTGTGTGATGTTGTTTTCGCTCATTTACTACTGCCCACAAACTGAAAATCTTGAAGTCATTGTTTCATGCATAAACAGTAACAAAGGCAACCCGAAAAACAAATACAACCGAAGGAAAAAAAGTAAAATTGTATTCAGTTGCTTAATAAATTTCAACAAAGTAGGACTGTTGCGCATGTTGTTATTTTGGCAAATTTTGCAATTTCGTAGTTTTACACTGGCAATATATTTATTGTGTTGTGATCAAGCTGTGCTTATGTATGTTTTTTCAGCTTGTTTTAAAAACTTTTCAGCAATCATGTGGGATGATGAATTATATAATAATCCAGTTTTTTTTTTATTGAATTCCTTTTTTTTTTGCATATTTACATATAAATAGTACACATTTTGAAGTTTTTGCTCACGGTCTTTTCGATTTCAGGTGACAATATGGATATATATATTTTACCGTTAAGGAAAACTTGATGAATTATATAATAATAATAATTTTTTACTAAACTTTTTTTTTTTTTTTTTGCAAATTTACATACAGTTTGAAAAACTTTTCAAGAATTTCTCTAAGTGTAAATCCACTAATTTGCTCTCTTTTATTCAGTGTTCTCTATCTGCCCTTCGCTGGTTTAAACTTGCGACAGAACTTTCAAAAGTACGAACAGCTTATAAAAGGAAATATTTTTTATTTTTTTTTTTTATTTAAAGTTTTATTAAATATTCCACCCTCAAGCTTAAATAATTAAAAGTAATTATAAAATAAAGCTCCAATAAGAATAAATATATATTTATAAACATATAATATTATATAACACAATACAAAATTCTCGCCTTTTCTTCTTCTTTTTCACGTTAAGAACAGTAATTTGATGACAATTTTTGGTATTTGTTTTAAACTGCCATACTTATACATAAAAGTATTGTCAATTCATATGGCAATGCTAAAAGCTTTAATCTTTCACTCAAAAACGCCACAGAGGATTAAGGCTAGATTTATTTTATTATAAGATTAACAAATCTTACTATTGATCCTGGTTTAAGCTCTAAGTAAAAAACCCGCTCTAAGTAAACTTAAAGTCAAAAGGTGTAATTTTATGAGACAAAAGTACAAAAAAATCTATTTTGTGTGATAGTAAGCAAAGCAATTGCTTTCACGTTTTACAAAAAGATAAACATTAAATTTTTTGCAAATAAAATATAATTTTTTTTAACTACCGACTATTTTGTAGCGACCAGTGTTTGTATTTTCTTAAATGCTGGTAGGTGGTTGTGACCATCGTATTGAACTTCTTGAGCAGGAGCACTTTGCTTTGTTCTTTTGTGCTTGATCGAATTTAGCAATGGCTTAGTGGAAATACATTTTTCTTTGAATGGACAAATTTGCTCGTCCAAGCAAATATTTTCCTCCACGGGCAATTGCTAATTACCATTTTTAATCATAATATGAAGTCCAAAAATACACGCATTTCATCAGCGCTGGATGATTTGAAATATGACTTGCCCTGCTGAACGGCATACAAAGTTGTTAAACATGTGCCATGGCATTGTCAAAAAATTATTTTCGATATATTTTTGGAAATATTGAAATAGAGTTTCTATAATAATATTATCATTTGGCGGAACAAATGCAACAAGTTATTGATTTCGCATGAGCCTATTCTTCCATACAAATTAGGTTTTGAGTAAATTTCATTTTGGTGCTTTCATAATTTTTGTTTGTGGTACTTAATCCACAATGTGGGTCAGCTCAATTCTTCTTAGACTTCTTCATCTTCAATTTCTTCTGGCAGTGCTTCATGGTCTGGAACCACCGTTTCAAGAAACAAGGATGCAACCTCATTTCAGTACGATATACACCTAGGCCACTACCGGGCCTGTTATGCACTCCTTAGGAAACATGGGGACTTAGGTGGGTAGTGTTTTCACTACTTATAGGGAGGGTGTTAACGTACGGCGTTAAGAAATTGAGTTTCCCGGACGTAATTCCTAAGGTTTTCTAGTCAGCGTTCCTTACGGATCCTAAGTCCAACATGACAATGCTCCTGAGGTGTTTAGATCTTAAATTGACGAAGGCCTGACAGTGGCTGTAAAAGTGTTAAGCGACCCGCTCTCTTCACCAAACGCTCAATACTCGTCAGATTCCGGGACTTAAGCCCAGTGATGCCAACTTTTTGAGAGCAAAAAGCACTTTAAAATTTAAAAAAAAGCACTAAAAAGCACTATTTCGAACAAAAAAAAGCGTAAAAAAGCACTAAGCCATATTTTCAATTTAATTAAACAAAAAACAAGTTGCAATTGGCTGTGCCGAATATTATATACCTACAAAATTTAAAAAAGGCTACGGCGTTTATTGTGGACCAATTTCATTTAATATTAAATAATAAATAATTTACATTTGTATATAGACATTTTTAAATGTTTTAATATTATCATCAGTAAAAATAATATCAGCATCATCAGCTGAGTTTGAATTAGCCATAAAACAGTGCGAGTGCGAGCTCGATATCGTAGCTAGAAAAAATCTGGCCTGTTGCAATGACCGACCATTGTTTATTAAACTTAAGGACAGCCCTTATTTGATAAAAAAAAAAAACTTATATTTTATAGTTTAAATAAATCTAAACTAAAATCGTGCAAAGTTTAATAAAACAATTGGCGTATGATATTATCAAATTATTTTAACCTATGTACGCTTCTGAATAAAGAACACAATGCGTAAAATAGAAATACCGTGTATGTTTGTACTCTGATACTTATGGTTAATAAATCACTGATGGTTTAAACGATGGTTCAGTTGAACTAATCTTGATTTTATATGTAGTTGAAACTCAACAACTCAAAATCAGTGTACAATGTATTATATGTGGTTAAAAAAAGAACATGTGGCAGCACTACGATAAATCTTATCAAATTCATATGGTCTGTATTGGTAGTTTAAACGCCCAATTTTATGCGTTTAAAGATGGTTTATATATTTACTGCTTTATAGATTTGTTGGTTTAAACACATTCTAAACCAAAAAGAGAGCTTAACTTGCACTGATTTTTTAGTCCTTAGTCAAACCTTTTTACAATAGCGCTAAAGGAAGAAGTGCATAACACGCTGTTATTTGGAGACGAGTGTCGTGCGTTTGAAAACTAAAGCGCATGAAAAATGGCAGGTTACACAACGCTCGTTATAAAAGCATTTTCTGTCAGCTGTTTTACGGCTCTTTTTTTTGTTTTTAAAGTCTTTGCGTTCTTTTGTATGGTTTCTGATTGCATGTTTTTTAACTTTTTAAAACGTTTTTTCTACATGACTCATAACCTTTGTTTATTTTTCCATTCACAATTCCTAATATTTTTCAAGCCAGTTTCTATTTTTGAAACAAAAACATCGTTTTTTATTACGAGTACTAAATATGTTGTCATCGCTAAAAAGTGCAACGTTTTGTAAAATTTCCAACTTGCTAGGAAGCCGAGCTCTAACCTCGTGCATAAAGTTTTTGGTAAAACGAATGCAACTTTCTTTTATCACTTCTTTTTATCATTTGAAATCTTAAAATCTTTACAGGTCTTCTCAAAATTGTACTTAAAATAGCAAATCTCATCATCTTTATAATCAAAGTTTTAAAAAATGTTAGTAAAAAACACAAAATTGTAAAAAGCACTAAAGGCACTAACGAAAAATTTAAAAAGCACCAAGTTAGTGCTTTTTCTTAGTTTGGCACTATGGATAAAATTTTGGCGTTTTGAGGCATCAAAAAGCACCATAAATAGTGCCAAAAGCACTAAGTTGGCATCACTGCTTAAGCATATTAACTGATATCGCCCTAATTGCACAATTTCAAAATCGTTTAAGATACATTTGCAACCTTTTATCACAAAGGGGAATACACCTGCATTTTTTTTTGTTTTGTCAAAAGACTAGAGAAATTGAATTAAGATATTTACAGTGGATAGATATGACTACTGTTTATAATTTTCCTGCAAAAAGTGAAAATGTGTTAATTTTTAGATGACGTTTACAGGAACAAGTGCAATATTTCGCATATTAAAATTGTGTTCTTGTGTCGTGAGTCAGGCCTGTCACAGAAAGAAATTCCGATCGAGGGTAGAAATGCTTTCGTATCTTGCTTCTCATTAAACGAAATCACTTTCGAGAATTGATTACTGTTACAGGCCTGAGTGTATGGATAGTATTTCAAATGTTTATAACAATAGTTCTTGTTCGTTGGCGACTGTTTCTTTGCTTAAGTTAGTTTTAAAAAACAAACGTTTGCATGTCATTAAAGTCGGAAAGATTCAGATTTATTTCCTTATAATTTTGTATTTGTTAGGATCAATTACATACTTTTTGTTTTTTCACCCTGCTGATAACTAGATTTTAATATCGCTCACACACTTGTCTGTTTGATTCATGGTTTATTCACCTGTTGTGTTTCTATAATATGTTGATTTTCACAAAGCTCACTTTCAGAACGGAATTAAATGTTCTCATCATATTTTGATGAGTTGGATAAGAACAGTTTTATTTTTATGTTCGACAGATGACAAACAGGGAAACGTTATTTTTTTAACGATTATTACACGCACATTATTTGCATTTGTGGTTTCCACAAATCTACCGAACCGTACACTAAGGAGCGATATTATGTATTTATTTTCGAACATTGATCAGAATGCTATCGAAAGCTTTAACGTTTGCCTATGATGGACGAACTAGAATAACAGCTCTTTGAAGTGTTACGTTGGGCTGGCAAAAGCTTCGAGAAAGTGCAGATCAAAGAAATATTCATGTAAAATCACGATTGAAAATTTCACACTTTTTCGTTATAAAAATAAATCTTGAACTTATGGATCGATTACGGATGAGAACTTAATTGCCAGCAGTGAAATCAGACATGCCGCTGATGTTAAAATATAGATACACAAAAAAATTAATAATATTTTGTTTGTCGTGCTTAATTCCCAATTTTTATCAACATACATATATATAAAATTGTAACGTTACTGACTGATTCATCATCGCACAGCCTAAACGCCTGAAGCTTAATACTTGAAATTCGGATCGGAGGTGGGCCTCTCCCCAAATAGGGGGTAAAAATGGGCAAAACAGGTAAATTCGATAACCTTATATCTCCAAAACTAAAAGAGATACAAAAAAACTGTAATACTTATCGTTGTTCTTTTGAAAAATATGCGCACAGCTGTCTGGTACTTTTTTGAAATTCGGCTCTTTTAGGGAGAAAACGAGTAAACCATGAATTTTGGTACTTTTTTGTCACCCCATCTTTATTCTATACATTCGAATACATTCGAAACTTATCAAAAAATGCGAATATAAATTTCGTACTTTTTCGAAATTCGAACGTTTAAGGGGTGAAAATCGTTATTATTTTTGGTACTTTTTTTAAACACCTTTTTCTCCATTCATTGACATATTCGTACTAAATTATAGGCCCCCACTACAATACTGCAATTTTTGATACTTTTATGAGGGGAAGAAATAGTAGCAAAATGGGAAATACGGAAAATTTTATATCTTTCTTCAGCTATTTGGTTCTACAACTAGTATATTTTTGATAATCGTTAATATTGGACCTTAAAACATAAAATTGAACATACAATGTCGTGAGTGGATACGAATCTATGAGGGAACTTTTTTGTATATTAACAGGTACTTTTTGAATTTCCGGAATTTAAACAAGTTAAAACATAGAAAAATAAACTTTGGCATACAGATATGTCCACGAAGAAAAAGGAGACGCTAACGAAGTAGCGGGTTAAATGCTAGTTCTTGATAAATACACTGAAATTTATTGTTAGAGGACAAGCTACGCAAAAAGAAAGACACTCGGGATAGTTTTTTTTATACATTCTTTAATTACGAGTCTTACTCAAAAATGCAAGTACGAATAACACTAAAACGTTACTTAAACAATCCTAAC
Organism: Pollenia angustigena; assembly: GCA_930367215.1. NCBI lineage: Eukaryota > Metazoa > Arthropoda > Insecta > Diptera > Polleniidae > Pollenia > Pollenia angustigena. Next base: position 192,690,270 of record OV884058.1, read on the forward strand.
GACCAATTTCACCAAGTTCAGTTAACTACTAACTTTTACTTTAATTTTCAGTTAACAATATATTTTTGACAGTTATAACTGATAGTTACATCTAACTGAACTTGCTGAAATTGGCCGTAAATAGGATTAATTTCGAAAATCAATTCCGAATTTCTTAAAATAAGTACAACATTTTTAAACCAAATATAATAAAAAAAAATTAAACATTTCGATTGTAGTGCCACACTGAGTGTAAAATTACAAAGTGAGAATTTTAATTTCATTTAACTTATCAAAGCTTGTTGCTAAACACAACAAAAACCCCACACAAGTAGTCCAAAAACGATTTGCTTGTTGCGTGTAGAAACAACAAAAACCACAGAACAAGGCGAAAACACAGTATTTACATGTTTAAAAAGTAAAATTGAGAACTCTTGCTTCTCATTTAGTTTATATTTTCAGTTTTATGTATAAATTAAGTTTTTAAAGTAAAAACCATAACGGGAATAATGCTGGTGTCTTATTCTGTAAGGCATTAAACGGATAAGTAAATCAATCATTACAAAACTCTCCTTCTAATTTCACTTTTGATTTATTTTAATTACGAATTCGGGATTAAATCAACTTTATAATTCTTAAGTCCAGCGCATTTTGGGATTGGTTCAATCTTAGTTTTTCTTAAATAAATCTCCATTTCGGATTATTTCAAGTACGAATTCCGGATTGAATATGGATAAGTTAAGTATTTCGCGATTGAAAATCCGTACTGCAATCAATCTTTCTGTGCTTAATTTAAGAAAACCCGTACTCACCTTACTATTAATACCGCTTCGGATTGTTTTGAGTACGGATGGATTGATTTTTCTTTTGCGTGTAGTTTCTAGGCGCATTTCACTAATTGCCAGATCATCAAGAAACTTTCTGACAACATTTTTTAGAAAAGCCAAAGATAAAGGGTGTTTTTTAGAGTGTAACAACTTTGAGTTGGCATCACTGCTTTATATGAGCACCTATAATAGCTGATAGTTTTTTTTTGTTAAGTTTGAAATTTGGTTACGAATTGATTTACACCAGCACAGAAAAAAGTAAAAAACGGGTTTGATCACCAAAATAATTGAAACAAGCAAAAAATTGTTTAATTTTGCACCTATCACCGAAATGATTATACCAATTACTCAAATTTGCAAAAATTGCAAAACAAGGATTTTTTTTCCAATTAAAAAGTTTTTACATTTTAATTACAAAAATAATTGAAAACATTATTAATATTAAACAATATTTTAATTGAATGAATTAACAAATTAATTAAAAAAAAATCCATATTTTAATTGAATGAATTACTAACGTAATTGATAACAATACAGAAAATTAATTATTTTAATAATTGTATTGATTAAAACAGTGATTGAATTTTTGCATTAAATCGATTAAATTTTTAATTGAATAAATTAAAAAGTGTATTTGAAATACACTCTAAATTCAATTACGCAAATTATTCAATCAAACAAATTGTTAATTGAATAAGTTTGTTAAATCAGTTGATGGTTAAATGAAGCAAAATAATAATATTTAAAATGTATGTTTAATTTAAATATGGTTTAAAAATAACTTGTTTTATTTGTTTAATTGTAATACCTCATGCTTAATTGTACAAATTTTGAAATATTTTTTTGACAAAGGAATTTCATATATACAACTTTGTATAAAATTGTAGAATAACTCTGATTCTTCAGGGTATTCAAGATTGAAAACAAAAAACTGTTTTTGTTGTGTAATTTGGCTGTATGTACTTTTTTTCACCTATTCACTTTAAACGCACAACATGAAATGACGCCAAAAATAATTCAAGAATTAACAAACAAAGAAAATAAACACCAAATTTCGATTGCGACCATAACCACCGTCAACACTGTGGTCAGCCACAAGGCGATTTTTTACATTACGCATAATATACATATGTATGTAGGCTCATTATTGACATTGTTGGTGGTCATAATTGTATTTCGTCTATAACAAATTTCAGTTCATTTTTTACTTGTTGATAGTTTTTTTTTGCACGCGACGCTTACTGTTCTTTTTGATGACAAAAACATGTGTGTATGTAGGTACATGTAAGAGCAAAGACAATAAATTTATAAAGATGTTGGTTGCACTTGTAACATTTTTCGCAAACTGTTGATGAGGGAGGAAAGCAACAAGGAGAAAGCAACAAAGTGTTCAATTCAAACAACCGAGTTGATTGATTCAATTAAACTTATAATTAAAATTAAGCTTAAAATCAAGTAAAATTTTAATTGAAAAAAAATATTCTTTTTTAATTCAATCAATTAAGAACGTAATCAAATTTATTTTAAAATTCAAAAATCACTATTAATTGAAAAAAAACTGCCAATAATTTTTTCTGTGAGAGCAACGCATGCAAATGGTTGAAATTTTTAACCAAAAGAATTCGGCGATTGGACTGAACAAATTGATATTGATTTTGAATTTCCATTAAAAATTTCATTTTCCGATGAAGCCGAAATTGGCTTCAATTGGAAATTGGTTGAATGGGCACGTAAATAAGCAGAATTGTCGCATTTGGAGAGAGGAGAATGCACAAGCTTTTGTCAAAATACCATTACATCCACAGAAAATTACTGTTTGGTGCGCTTTATGGGCTATATGTCTTCAAAGACGATGATGGTCAGAAGGCGAAAAGTATTTGAAAATTGGTGTTCCAGATGGCGCATTCTTACGCGCCAGCCGTAGCGGCCACATGGCAGAAATCATATTTAAACATTAATTTCACACAATTTTCTTTCCAATAAAATCCATTTCAGTTATATTAAAAATGTATTTCCTTGTTGTATTATGATTAAAACTTGTGTCACTCTTTAAAAAAAACACCCTTTATTAGAATGTTTCTTGATGATCTGACCTAAACAACCTAAACAACAAATGAGCATTTAACAAAAATACAAATTGGGAATTAAGCACGACAAAAAATATCTTAGTAATTAAAAATTTTGTATTCCCAAAAATTACTTTGATAATAAATTTGCAAGTGTACGGCATAAAAAAACTGAACTAGAAAATTGGTTTGTTTTGATTTTTTTTTTGGGAAAACGACAACAAACTAACAACTACAATTAATGGTTGGTGTTTGGGATTTTTTCCCCAAACTGATTATTAAAAAAAAACATTGACTGCAAACCCTACAAAAGTTTTAAGTCTCCAAAATAAAATATTTTTCTTTTCTGCTTTAATATGTAATTTGTTTACTAAAATGTTTAAAATACCTAACGGTTAATTTTTTATAAACGTATTAACATTAATAAGTATACATGCACTTGTTTGTACGAATCAATGTACATATCTATGTACATGTTCATACACACAAACATACATATTAGCAAATGTAGCAGCAGATGCTTTAATAAATCTGCAACAATTAATTTAAAGACCACTTACTTTTTATCAACGGCAAGAAGCGGACTTCTTACTTAAAATTAAATTTAAGAATTTAAATAAACTAAATGAATTTAATATAAAAAAAAAGTTAATGAAGTTAAAAATAAATTTTATATTTAAATAAAACCTTCAATTGTTTTTTTTTTGTACTGATCATGAGGATCAGAAAATAAGACATAATTCTTCTACATAAAATTGGTGCCGAAACCCGGGAATCTTCTATGTGCTGAAATAATCCCAATTGATTTTCTACAAGAATAATACTGCCGTCGAGCCTACGGTGTTTTTTAATTTTGCTGCTGTAAGGTTAATCTAAACAATTTACAAGATGGAATCAATCGCTGGGGCGTTTGAGGAACAGAAAAAACTTCTTTCCCATATTGAACGTATGGAAGCTGCTTTTACTCAAAAGCCAAAGGATGACAAATCTAAAGGGTATGTCCAAACGGTACTGGAGGATCTGGAACTGACCTTCAAAACTTTTAAGGATGGCCATGAACAGTTACTAGATACTGTTCGAGAAAGCTCATTAAATGAACCTGACGTCCCCTACTTAAGTACTGATGTTTTTTATAAATGCTATGATATTTATATTTCTTTTAAAGCAAATATACTTGATCTTATTTTTGAATTTGAATCCCCACAGACTCCAACCGTCCATGCAAGTACCTTCGCTTCTAATTCGAGAAATGAAACATTTAGTGCTGGTGCAAGGCTACCAAAAATCGATCTTCCCAAATTTTCCGGAGATTATTTAGAGTGGATTTCTTATCGGGACATGTTTTTGTCGCTTGTTCACCACAACCACTCCTTGTCCAAGGTACAAAAATATTTCTATTTGAAGGGGTCTTGTGTTGGAACACCTCTAAGTCTGGTAAATGAATTTCCGGCTGCCGACTCCAGCTATAATTTAGCATGGGAAGCTTTAGAAAGGAGATTTCACAACGAAAGGAAGCTTGTGGAACAAATTCTAAAGAAGCTCTTTTTAATCCCATCTTCAAATGGTTCATTCAAAAGCATTAAGGAATTATTGGACTCCACCAGAAATTGTCTAGCCCAACTAAAATCATTGAAAATTGATATCACTACATGGGACTCAATTCTTGTATATCTGACGTCACAAAAACTCGACTTACAAACCCGAAAGGAATGGGAACAATCATTAAAAAATGGTACTTCCGTACCGCCCATTAGTAATATGCTTTGTTTTTTAGAAACTGCTTTTAGAGCCCTAGAATCTGTTGATGACGTAACTCAACCCTGTTCATCTAAACCTTTCAAGGAGAAACCTTCAGGAACTCGGCAGACACCAATGAGAAATATTCGTAGTCACACTGCTACTGCTTTGTTAAATGACAGCTGCCCCTGCTGCAACAAACGTCACTTACTCTACAAATGCTTCAAGTTTGCAACTTTAGATTCGTCACAAAAGAAAGATATTGTAAACCAACAGCGCTTATGCAGAAACTGTCTCCGCCCTGGACACGTACAATCTGCTTGTAAGCTAAATACAAAGTGCCACCTATGCAGTGAGCCGCACCACACTATTGTACACAACGAATATTCTACTAGAAAAAATTCACAACCGAACTCTACCAGCTCAAACGCCGAGAACAATGCTGGAAGCCAAACCATTGGAACACCACCAAGCGCATCTACACCGATTGTTAATTCTGTAAGTACCCACCTATTAAACTTGAAACTAAATCCAGCGTTATTAGCAACGGTGAAAGTTAACATCAAAACGGAAAATGGTATAATAAGAGCAAAAGCCCTAGTCGATCAAGGATCTCAAGTCTCTTTTATCTCTGAGTCCCTATGTCAAGTACTAGCTTTAAAAAAGAATAAAACAAATATCGAAGTAACTGGTATTGGTGGTAAAAGTGCTATAACTGTGAAAAAGTCAGTAAATTTGGTAATAAAATCAGAGTATGATCATAATTTTGAGCTTAAATTATCTGCATTAGTAGTTAAATCCGTTTCGTCTTATATTCCAAATAAATTACTTCCAGTTGTTCTTCCAGATCTTTCAGAATATTATCTTGCAGATAATCAATTCATGGTAGCAGAAAAAATAGATCTCCTCCTTGGAAATGACGTATATGGTGAGTTGCTTTTGTCTGGAATGAAGAAATTTAAAAACAGTTTTTTGCTACAAGAGACGCATTTCGGTTGGATGGTATCCGGACCAGCCGGTCCAAATACAGAAAACTTTAACGTCTCTGCTAATCTGTGCTCTTTAGAAAAACAACTAAGCCTTTTCTGGGAACAAGAGGAGCTAATAGAAAATAAGCCACTAACAAATGAAGAAGGCCTGTGCGAAAAATTATTTGCTGAAACCTTTACTAGGGATAAAAATGGAAAATATACGGTACATCTCCCATTTAAAAGAGTGCTCCAAGGACAATCGTTGCCAACTTTTTCTTACACAGATTACAACGCACTAAAAAGACTTAATCAGCTAGAATCCTCGTTTGCGACCAGACCTCAGTTTGCTGGTCAGTATAAGAAATTTATGGAAGAATACGAATCATTGCAACATATGGTAAAGTTGGGAGAGTATCCTCATACAATACCAAAGAATGCTTACTTTTTACCCCATCATGGCGTACTTAGAGAGAGTAGCAGCACAACTAAACTACGTGTTGTTTTTGACGGGAGCAATCGAAAACCACCTCAGTCTTCACTCAATGAAGAACTTTCAGCTGGACCAGCTTTACAAAATGATTTGTCAGCAATTATTCTAAGATGGAGAAAGCATCGTATTGCATTCACTGCCGATTTAGAAAAGATGTTTCGGCAAATAAATATTTGTGAAGATCATCAAAATTTTCAACTCATTCTCTGGAGGGATAATTCAAATAAAATCTCTGTGTATTCACTGAAAACTGTAACTTACGGTACTACGTCGGCCCCCTACTTGGCCATAAGGGTATTACAACAGCTTTCAACAGATGAGGGAAAAAGCTACCCATTAGCAAGTAAAATACTTCGCAGTGACACGTACGTTGATGATGTTATTTCTGGCGCAGACAATTTCGAAGAAGCTTTAAAATTGCAAAAAGAGTTGTGTTCTCTCTTGAAATCAGGTGGATTTCATCTTCGGAAATGGAATTCTAATTCAAACAAGTTACTCCAATGTATTCCTGAGGAAGATCGTGAAAACAAAGACTTGTTTTCTATACAAGAAATTAATTCTGCTAAAGCGCTTGGCCTTTATTGGGACACTGCAAATGATTGTTTCTTCTTTGAAATTAATTTTAAATTTTCTGAAATTATCACTAAACGCAGTTTACTTTCAGATGCTGCAAAATTGTTCGATCCCTTAGGGTGGCTTGCCCCAACAACAATTATAGCTAAAATTACTTTTCAAGAACTTTGGAAAATTAAAATTGATTGGAATGATACTCTTCCCGAGGAAATTAGTCGCAGATGGGTTAATTTCAGATCAAAACTGAAATATTTGAAACAAATTAAGATTCCAAGATGGCTAGGCTACAAATCCTCAAGTACTTCAATCGAACTTCATGGTTTTAGTGATGCGTCAAAATCCGCATATGCTGCTGCCGTCTATGCCCGAATTGTTACTCCCTCCGGCAATGTAATTGTTAATTTACTGCAGTCTAAAACAAAGGTAGCACCCTTAAAGACTGAAACTATTCCAAGGCTGGAATTAAGTGCCGCTACATTATTGGCAAAATTAGTAAATTCTATCAAAACTAATACTGACTTTAATATACATAGCATAGTTTATTGGACAGACAGCACAATCGTACTTGCATGGCTTAAAAACAATTCAGCGAGGTTGGAAGTTTACGTGGCAAATCGTGTTGCAATTATACAACGACTTTCAGATGTCTGCGATTGGAGATATGTGCCATCCACTGACAACCCAGCAGATTGTGCATCCAGAGGGCTTCAACCTGAGGAACTAATTCAACAAAGCATTTGGTTTAACGGGCCATCATGGCTAAGGATGGGTGTCAATGCTTGGCCAGTACACCCTGCTGGGCTCGCGGCCTCAGCGTTATTCATAAACACAAATAATATTACATCGAATTCTTCAAGTGTTCTTCAGTACCCCGAAATAACCACGAAATTTTCAAAATGGTCAACTCTCGTCCGTGTAACGTCATATATATTCAGATTTTATGATAACATAAAACGCTGTCGGCAAAAGAAAGAAAAGGAATCTGGCTTTCTCAAAACTTATGAACTTAAACAAGCACATTTCTTACTGATTAAATTAACTCAGCTCGTTTCCTTTCATGAAGAAATTCGTTGCCTAAAATTAAATAAACCGCTACCATATAACAGCAATATTGGATAAATTTGATATTCTACGTGTTGGTGGACGCATTTCAAATGCTGATATTCCGTTTCAAATAAAACATCCAATTTTGCTATCTAAACACAATCCGCTTTCTTTACTTGTCTTTTCAGAAGCACATCAGAAGACTTTACATGGCAGTCTCCAGCTAATGCAGTCGTATATTGCTCGCCATTACTGGATACTTTCAGCACGAGCACTAGCAAAAGAGGTGCAACGTAAGTGTGTTGTTTGCTTCAAGTACAAAACTCAAACGTGCCAGCAACTTATGGGAAACCTCCCGGCTTGTCGTCTTCAACCTACACGTCCCTTCAAGCATAGTGGGTTGGACTATGCAGGACCTATCAATATAAAAATGTCTTCCCTTCGAACTTCAACCACTTCTAAGGCTTATATATGTTTGTTTATTTGTATGTGCACAAAAGCAATACATTTGGAAGCCGTAACAAGTTTAAATGTTGATGCCTTCCTGGCAGCATTTCGCCGATTTACTTCAAGAAGAGGTTTATGTACGGATTTGTACTCAGATTGTGGTACAAACTTTGTAGGAGCTAACAAGGAACTTCAGGTTCTCTATCAGCGTAATAAACTATCTCTTCCCGAACATCTACAAGAAACTATGGCAAACCAAGGTACAAAATGGCATTTTATACCTCCGGCCTCGCCACATTTTGGAGGACTCTGGGAAGCGGGCGTGAAGTCGACAAAACATCATTTACGCCGTATTATGAAAGATCGTATTCTAACCTACGAGGAGCTTAGTACCTTGCTAGCACAAATAGAAAGCTGTCTCAACTCACGCCCATTGTGCCCATTGTCAACTGATCCCGCTGACAGCAATGTTCTTACTCCAGCACACTTCTTAATTGGCGAGCCAACTAATTGTATACCTGATGATGATCTTATTGATGTTTCTGTAGACCGCCTTTCTCGCTGGAAAGTAATAGAACACTTAAAACAGCATTTTTGGAATCGATGGCACAAAGAATTTATAAGCCGTCTCCAAGCGCGACCCAAATGGAACAAAACTCATGAAAACATAAAAGTTGGCGATATAGTTCTTTTGCTTCACGAAAAAAGTGTTCCTGGACAATGGCCGCTAGCAAAAGTAGAAAAACTTCACCCAGGCACAGATGGCTTAGTAAGAGTTGTTACGCTGTACTGCAACAACAAGTACATCAAACGCCCAATCTCCAAGATTTGCCTCCTACCATCAAATGACGTGATAATACCACAAAAAGAATCCAGTTCAAGTGGAAATTAAAAACTGTCGTTCTTGGTGGGGGAGAATGTTTGGGATTTTTTCCCCAAACTGATTATTAAAAAAAACATTGACTGCAAACCCTACAAAAGTTTTAAGTCTCCAAAATAAAATATTTTTCTTTTCTGCTTTAACTAAAATGTTTAAAATACCTAACGGTTAATTTTTTATAAACGTATTAACATTAATAAGTATACATGCACTTGTTTGTACGAATCAATGTACATAAATATGTACATGTTCATACACACAAACATACATATTAGCAAATGTAGCAGCAGATGCTTTAATAAATCTGCAACAATTAATTTAAAGACCACTTACTTTTTATCAACGGCAAGAAGCGGACTTCTTACTTAAAATTAAATTTAAGAATTTAAATAAACTAAATGAATTTAATATAAAAAAAAAGTTAATGAAGTTAAAAATAAATTTTATATTTAAATAAAACCTTCAATTGTTTTTTTTTGTACTGATCATGAGGATCAGAAAATAAGACATAATTCTTCTACAGTTGGAGAGTTCCAACCAATTGTAATTGCTTGGAAAACTAAACAGTGTTGGTATTTTTTAAACTTTTATATCGGTGCAGATAAGAAATTTTAAGTGTTTCCAATTCCTATTCACTTTGCAGTTTTGCTTTTCTAAAAGTTTTTGGGATTCAATTTTTCATTACAAATTAACATACATTCGAACAAGTATATTTTGTTTATTTATCATCGTTATTTCTTTACTTCAATCAAAATAAATGCATTTTTTTTATTAAAAAAGTGTTTTTGTATTTTTGTTAAATAAATGTTTAACATAATAAGCTTTTTTATCGAAAAATATGCATAGAAATTTTAAACTTTGTTAGCGCAACAACCTCAGTTAACACAACAGCCTAAATTGGATTGCGTTAATCGAGGTTGCACTGTATGTATCCTTAACAATAGCTTGATGTTTGTAATACGAAAGACACAAATCATTACATACTATCTTGACAAATTTTACATCCAGTTCATCGATTTCGAACGTTAACGTTCGCATAGAAAATTATATGTAAAACAAAAACAATATTCGAAAATTTGTTTTTGTTTTAAATGTAGTTTTCTATGCGAACTTTGACGTTCGACATCGTTAAACAGGCAGTTAGAATGTTATTTTTGTTTTAAATATAATTTTTTATGCGAACGTTGACGTTCGAAATCGTTGAACAGGCAGTTAGTCTTGTTTGAAGAATTAAGACGGGGTATGCTCGAAAAAGTGGTGCAAGGTTGTACTTTAGTCTTATAAAATGGTAATTGTAAGAATGACCGGAATTTTTATGTCTGTTTCTGACCATTTTCCAGCTCTTTACTTGACACATGTAAACTGGCACATTTGTGAATACAGAGAGTTACGCTTTGATAGAGCAAAACAGAGAATTTAAAGTTAATTGCCGCGCTTTGGTTTTTTTTTTGTCTTGTGACTGAACTAGAGCATTTAGAGAAAATCCGACCTTTTGCTTTTTGTAGTATAAAAATTAAATATTGAAAAAAATTTTACAATGCCTTAGTAATGCAACAAGTAGACAATTAAAAAAACTAACAATTAAGCTCTCCTCTCTTATTTTAAAGTTATTTATGATTTCAATATTTATAATTTATCTAAAGATCCATTAATCAAACGGTCAGGTAATGATTTTTAAATCACTTCATGTCTTTAAAATGTTGTTAAGACCAGTGTTCGAAAATAAATACTAAATATGGCTCGTTATACCGCTGACAGAAAATAGTTTACATACCATGGTATGTATACTACGGTTTTATATTCCATATTATATTGGCAGACTTGTAGTACGTATACTTTAAATAAGATACCACATTTATACTACGTACATTTTCGTAGTATATAAACCAGAAATATACCACTTTGTTGCATGGTTTAATTGTAGTTTAGGTTGACACACATGTAGTATACCATGCTAGTATATTATAGAAATCCTATGTCTGTCAGGGGTATTAGTGTTCGGTTCGGTAGATTTGTCGAAAACACAAACGCTCATAGTGCGTGAGTAGAAAATCATTAAAAAATAACGTTTTCTTGTTTGTCATCTTTCGAACACAAAAATAATACTGTTCTTATCCAACTCAACAAAAGATGAAAACATTTAATTCCGTTTGGTTTTCTTTGTATCCACAAACTTCATTGTGTTCAGCTCGGCTCATTAATGCTCGTCCATTTTGGCTGGTAAAAAAAACCAAAATTTTTTTACAAGAACAAAATACACATTCGAAAAAAAAACTAAGAACCAGCAAAATAAATTATTTGAAATATTGAAAATTGAAAATAGTTACGAACGGTATTAAGGGTTGCGTTCGTCTACACAATCACTAAAAAAAATAAATAGTGTTCTTGGGTGTGTGAGCCGAATGCTTAATAAAGTTCGTTTATTTTCGAACACTGGTTGAAACTACAAAAAAGTCATAAAAATTTATTTAAAATGTTTAAAACATCTTTTACTTGACGTATTTTTTGTAAATAATATAAGGAAAATTCTACACTACGATCAACTGGCAGCTCCGGCTTTCTCAAAACATGACTTAATTTATGCATCATATGACCTTGGTACGAATAACATCCCGCAAACGTTCAACTTTCGTGATTTTAAAAATTTGAACTTTATGGCATTAGAAGCAGACATTTTAAATACTCCATGGAATCAAATTTACTACCTGCCGTCAGCTAACGAACAAATAGTATTACTCAATGGGCTAATTACGTAAATATTTGATAAACATGTGCCTATGAGAACTAGAACAATAAAAAATAGAATACGTCCATGGTTTACAACAGAAATCCAAATTCTTATAAAACGCCGTGACGATCTATACAAATTGTGGAAACGTTACAAAACCACAGAATACCGAGAGCTATTTCGATCGGCTAGAAAAGCTGTCGTTAATGAAATTAGGCTAGAAAAATCTACGTATTATGCAAGCAAATTTAATAATGCAGGTAATACCAAAAAAACTTGGCAAATAATACGTAATATTGGCATTAATAATACAAGAAGACGTGTATCTGATGTTGATGTTAACATTCTTAATCAATCTTTCATTAATATACCCATGCCCTTAGCTAATGCCGCTTTTTATGACAATCGGCAACCAATGAATATGCCTACTGGAGAGGTTAATTTTCGATGTTTTGCACCCTTAGATGTTGTTTAGAAAGGTTAAATCTAACGCGACTGGCTTGGATAACATGTATCCTAGTTTAATAAAACTTATTCTTCCTTGGATAATACAATTTATATCACATTTATTTAATACAATTATTACCACAAGCACTTTTCCAAATGAATGGAAAATAGCCAAAATCATTCCCGTGCCTAAGACAGATAAAGAATATCGCCCTATCTCAATCCTGCCATATCTTTCTAAATATTTGAACTCAAATAATCTATTGCACAGTTGTATAACTGCTCTTACTGATGTTGTTGAGGAAATAAGGGATAATTTGGATAACGGAGATATATCGTTTTTAGTCTTACTGGATCATTCTAAAGCGTTTGATACTGTTGACCATGGCATACTTTGCCTTAAACTGGTTAAAATGTTTAAATTTTCTTCATTGGCTGTGAAATTGATGTATACACACAGAAGAAAAAAATCAAGTTAAAAACGTAGAAAACAAGGTTGATTTAAAATTTTTCGGTGGTGATTTTGCTTCATACGTTTTTCATGTTAATTCAACCTGATTTTACAATAACTGCGAACAACATTTTTTTCTTTTGAAATAACTATAATTCATGTTAATTTAACATTGCAGTAAAGTTAGAGCAAAATGTAATTTATATTGAAATAACAATCGGAATTACGTTGAATGAAAGTTATTTCAAGTTGAAACAACGTGAATTTCATGTAGAATCAAATTGGTTTGAGTGTGTTTTAACAGTGTGAAGAAGATTTAGAGACAAAATATGCATTTATTTAAGAATAATTCAAAACACTTAACCCTGTAACACATGTTTCACTTATTTTGTATTCTTCTTTGTTAACAGAAGCATCAGCAGAATCGCCCGATATGGTTTTCGTCATCATTCTACTTTGAAAACTTAATGTACTATTTAACTAAATAATTTTAATTAAAAGAATACGGGAATTGTCTTCTTTTTACAACATATTTTAAACATGAAAATAAAGAAATGTACATACTTAAGTATGTATGCATGTTAATTTAAAGAGATAAACTTTTGATTTTAATATAAAACAGGTTTTTATGGATTCAATATTGAATGCATATTTATTTATATTTTAATATTTTTATTACTAAACTGTTTTCCGGTAGTAGGGTTTATATGGGGCCTAGGGTAAATTATGGAACGATCATCACGAAATTTCACAGCGCCATTTCTAGTCCTTAAAAACTGTGACGTACCAATTTCTGTTATGCTTGCACTAGTAATTATGGTTTTGGGTGTACTAAACTGTTTTCCGGGAGTAGAGTTTTTATGGGGCCTAGGGTAAATTATGTACCGATCTTCACGAAATTTCACAGTATCATTTATAGTCTTATAAAACTGCGAGGAGCCAAAATGCTATTGTTATTATTGCATTATTTTTTACGGTTTTAGGCGTACTAAACTGTTTTACGGGAGTATTGTTTATATGGGGCTTAGGGTAAATTATGGACGGATCTTCACGAAATTTAACAGCATGATTTCCAGTCAAATAGAACAAATTTTTCCAAATTCTTATCTCATTCCGTGCCTTGTTCCAGCATTTATGTTATTTTTTGTAACAAAATTATCAATTTTTTTAGTTGGTGGTTCCACATTTTGATTCATAGCTCTGGTCCTACTGAACCGCTGCTGGATTTCAATCCCAAACTGCTTAGGATAACTACAAGCAATTGGGCACCAAGTTTGTTCATTTATTTTGAGTTGTTCGAAAGTGAGCGTGTTTTCAACAGACGGACAGACGGACAGACGGACAGACAGACGGACATGGCTAAATCGACTTAGAATTACTCAAGGACCCTGAATATATATACTTTATGGGGTCTGAGATGAATAATAAAAAAGTTTCACACGGAATGACAAACTTAATATACCCTCTTCACAACTAATTGTGGTGGAGGGTATAATAATGATAAATTTAAGTAAGGGCATACTTTTGCTGAAATTTACTTCAATCAACATTTTTTCATGTTAATTTTACATTGGTATTTTTTTCTGTGTGTACATATTTGACTAATAGGTGGCAATGCGTCTCAGACTTGGAGACTATTTCAAAACCCCTGCGAGTTGTCAGAGGTTTCCCTCAAGGCTCGATACTTGGCCCACTATTATATTCAATTTACTCCAATGATATACCAAAACAAATTAAATATTCAAAAGTTCAAATGTACGCGTATGATATTCAAATTTACCTGAAAAGTTCCAAGTGTTGTATTAACTCCAAAGTAAATTAATTAAATTACGATCTTAACCAAATTTTTCTCTGGGCATCGGCTAATGGATGACGCCTTAATCCTAAAAAATCAAAATGTGTTATTATCACCAAAAAATCTGTTAAAATTTATGTTGAAAATAACGTAATTCTGGGAGATACTAAAATTGAAGTAGTAAACACGGTCAGAAATCTTGGAGTTGTCTTTAACAGCACACTTACCTGGTCTGACCACATTACCCAGGCATATGGTAGAGTGTGCAGTATGCTGCGGAATTTGTGGACTGTACAGTACTTTACACCACTCAAAGTAAGACTTTTGCTGGCAAAAACTTATCTTCTACCTACACTTCTTTATGCATCGGAGATATTTTCTGGATGTAACTTAAAAGAATTCATGAGGCTTAAAACGACATTTAATAACATTGTACGCTATATTTATAGTCTAAAAAATTTGATCAAGTATCTCAATACTCCTGTCGTGTGATCAACGTTAGCTTCGAAGACTATCTGAAATTAAAAAACCTTTTGTTCTTACACAAAATTATAGTATTAGGGAATCACTAAATAAATAAAAAAAAATGATGACATATGACTGATGAAAGTAGAAAAACTGCAATATCTTCTGCTTCTTCATTTGTCAAAAAATCTGTTCCTTTTCCTTCTGATTCATTAAACGTTAACAGTCGTTGTCAAACCAACTCTAAAAGCAAAGAATTGTACACAAATTTTCGTTTTTTGTTCGACAGTTTTTGGTTTCGACTGCAGTTTTTTTAAACCCTGAATAAAACTATGTATTAAATATAATGCATATTTACAGGGTTTTAATAAAAAAACTTTTGGACACCTAAACGTATGATTGATATTGAATTGTTTTCAGTGTAAATTCTGTCACTCATTCGTAGGCAGGCTTTTTAAGGAAATATAAAATTTTTTTTATTATATTGTTTACATAATTTTTAAGTAAATAATAGTGTTTTTTATACTAGTGCTATAAATTTTTTATTTTATTCAATATTATTGTTTTTTTTCTTTTGAAATTCAAATACCTCGGGGGTAAATTTTATGAATTTGTTATGGCCTTTGTAAATATAGGAAGTACACAATGTTCTTAGCAAATATTTATTGATTTATTACGAATTTTTTTCTATCTATTTTACTCAAGGTGATATACTTTTAAATAATGTTGTAAGCAACAAAGATTCAAACTACGGATTTAATCGGTACTTCATTTACGCGATTCCGATATAAAACGAACCAATAAAAGTAATTTTTTTTTTCATTATGAGCTATTTCTTTACTAGAATAACTGGTTGCAGTTTTCGTTTAAGAAGCAGAAGTGTTCACAAGTTCTGGATGTTGAAATACTCCCTGTCAACCTTAAAATTTGGAATGTTAAAAGTATTATTTCAATGCTGAAGTCTTAGTCTAAGCGAAACCGAATTCAAATCTGTTCCAATCAGAGCTATGGAAAGTATTTTCCTCTGTTTCCTTTCGTATCTATAAGGAGCATAGGGGCGATTCTTTTCTGACAGGTGCAACATTTAGACGCTTTAAACGTCACACATTTGCAATTAAGTTATTTCTAAAAGGGGTAAAATTTTTTTATATACTATTGTTATCTGTTTACAAGAATTTATATGAAACGATCAAATAGCCACGAGAGAGCTTTAAAGTGCATGACGGGTGCAACCAAATTGGCCACCTTTCATAAGATCATACCACAAAAACACAAAACTCTGTTAATTTTTAAACTTTTATTGTATTATTCTTTTTTATTGTGAAAGATGAGATATCAGACAATGATTATCAACACAAATATCATACACGCAAAGAAAAAACATGGTTGTGGTAAACATATTCTAAGAGCAACATATTATGATAAGATTCATGATTGTAGTCAACATATTAAGATTATTATTGAATCATATTATGACTAAATATACTCGTAATATGACAGCATAATATTTTTCCCTTAATCATATTATTATTCTGTTAATCATACTAAGTTAAGAAGTAATCAAATATTGTCATGTTAATCATAATAAGTTAAGAAGCAATCATGTTATTGTTATGGCCGTATGTTCCTCCTAGGAATAAAAGGAATAAATATATATATGTTATTATCATGTTAATCATAATAAGCTAAGAAGTAATCATATTATCATCAGGTTAATCCAAGGCGAATTCATCCCAGGTAATCTCGGTACTACAACAAGTACAACTCGTACAAAAACCATAAGCAATTTGTTTTTGTAAAATCATTGTACAATGTCAAAAACAGAAATAAAACAAAATATAAATAAAGATAATAAAAGAGAATAAACGAAATTTTGACATCCAACAGTGATTTTAGTTTATATCAGCAGGGCTTTTAAGACCACCTGTAATAAATTCGCTTTGGGTTAATCATAATAAATTAAGAAGCAATCAAACTGTCAAAAAAATATAAAATAAATAAAAAATTTTTTGATCGATTTTTTATTTTGTGGCTTTTTATAATTTTTCTTTATGTAAATTAAATAGCGTAGTTCAATATAAGGCTTGCAAAAGAACAAATGTAAAATCTGTGGTTTTCATGGGTCACCGCGTATGTCCTTTCCGATTTTGAGATATTGCATAATTTTAAACGCTCTTTACATGTTTCTAAAAATGTTTGGAAAAAGATGGATCAATTTCGATTTTTTAACGTAGTGACTAAGTTTAAAAAGTGCAATACCTAGCCCATAGTTTGAACTAGAATGGTTTTTCGGCTCTCCTGAAAAATTTGTTTTAAGACATACGCGGTTGCCCATGAAAACCACAAAAATATCGTATCACTCTTAGAAAATATAACGAAATCTCGGTGTGGTTTGGTTAATATATATATATATATAACGACGACATTTTGCATTTACACTATTAAATCACTAATACTGAATGAACTCCGCTAATATTTTAATTATTTTAGTTTCTTTAAACTTATTTTTTTATAGGAATTTATCTTTAAATTAATAAACCGCTCACATATAAAATAAACGACACAACTGATTCCAAATTATTTTAAAATGGCGCTAACATAATATTATTAGAGTAAAAATAGTTTGATTGCATCTTAAACATAATATGATAAATGTATAGAAAGTTATCATGTCATGGCTATTAAATATCATGATATGGTTGTGAGTAATTTAATATGTTTTGAAAGTTATCATAATTTAGCTGTTAGAAAAATAATTATTTTTCGATCAACAATACTCAAATTTATAATTGCGATCAACATATATATGTTTACAGTAACTATAATATTGTTGATATTAAATAAAAATAACAATTATTTGTGTACGACAACAATATTTTGTTACATTAAACATAGTGTTGTTGCCGTAACCATGCCCAACCATATTTTTTCTCTGCGTGTAGAGAAATATAATCCAATAATAAGAAATTTGCTCTTTAATTCATTACGGGTGCAACATGCAGTGAATTTTCTGTTTGCGCCAAATCTATGAATCTTAATGCTTCGAAGTGCACAACAAATTTATATTTTAGCTTACGTCTAAACAAATTATATTATTATAAAATATAGATATTTTACTTTAAATTGGCATCAAAAAAGTATCAAATAGTGTGATTTGAAAATGATGTTAAAATTTGTCTAGAATAGAATCGCCCATAGGGTTTTTGTACGGCAGTCTTTTTGTATTCATTTTATAATTTCCTGTTTTGGTTGTTTGTTAGTTTGCTATTAACTCTAATTTGTGTTTTTTTTAATAGTATAGGCTTAAAGTTAAACGAAAATGAAATATAAGAATACCCCAATACCCCCCATTTGTGCCTGCAGTGTTTCTAAAAAACGTCCATGTAAAATATTAACATGTAAACTTACTTTTCATATTTTAATTAGGCTAAAGTTTTTCAAATTTAATTTTCATTAAATTATTTTAATGAAGAAAGAAATTTAACAACATGAAATTAATTAAAATTTATTGATAATTTTTCATTCTTGACTGAAGCCGGGCTCGAACCCAGTCTTATAGTCTCTGTTACTTCGGTTCCTTCCAAAAGGTACTTATCAATTTTTAAAAAACTACCATCTTAAATAGGCGGCATGAAATAACCCCCCAAAATATAACCCCCAAAAAAATAATGAAATAACCCCCCAAAATTTTGTACAGAGAACAACAAAAACGATTTTTGGGGGGTTATTTAATTTTGTTTGGGGTGTTATTTCATTTTTTTAATTGGGGTATTATTTCATATGAAATTATCCCCCAAAAAATCGTTATGCTTCGATAAAAAAAAAGCTGCCCTGCATAGCCGGCCTTCGGCCTGGCGCAGTAGTTTTCTTCTATAGGGTATACCAAATACCGGCTTCCCTAACTAAAGCTTCTCTGCGTAGCCGGACCGAGTCGGTATTTTTATACTATATAGGAGAAAATCCTGGCGCTATGCAGAGAAGCTTTAGCTAGCGAAGCCGTTGTTTGTTATACCATAGAGGAAAAAGTCATTGCGCCCGGCCGAAGGCCGGCTATGCAGAAAAGCCTTAGTTGGCGGAGCTTGGGCTTGGAATATCATACCATGATGTATATCGCGTGATTCTTTAAAGCAAAACTGTATAATTTATTGCATTACATATATTGGGCCTTTATTTCATTTCAGAAATTGGGGTTTTATTTCATATGAAATAAGCCCCCAAAAATTAGGGAATTATTTCATTTATGTTTGGGGCGTTATTTCATTTCTTTGGGGGCTAATTTCATTTTCAAAAATGGGGCTTTATTGCATATGAAATAAGGCCCCACGCTTTGGGGGGTTATTTCATTATTATTTTGGGGTTTATATTTTGGGGGGTTATTTCATGCCGCCTCTAAAATAACGTGCGTACACACATACGTCTCATACATTCAATAAAGTGATAAAAACAACGAACTTTAGCTTAATAAAAAATAATTAAAGTTTTCCTGCACAAGTACAAACATTCAGTCGATAGTAATATCGATATATCGATAGTGAAATCTGAACTATCGATAAATATCGATAGTAGAAAATATCGATAGTATCCCAGCACTAATTGCTACCCCTGCGCCTATGCCCTTTATTTTCAAATGTGTATTTCATTATAAGAGTGACTCCTTGAACCACCTCAGTGCAACGTTTCTTAAGATATGCAATGTTTTATATTGGCGTCCTATGGGGGTACCACTTCCCCTGCTACAATCCTCTTTCAATTTTGGTGCTCAGAAGATTCTATAGCAAAAAGTTCAAGAAAATGGGTTCAGCAGCTCTAAGGATATGCGACCACTTCCCCTGCCCCTATTGAAAAAATAAGTAGCCTATTTTATTTTTGGGGCTGTAACTGTAAAATTTCCAGAAAATCGGTCTAGCAGTTTAGGAGTCTATAAGCCAACAAGCAAACAGACAAAAATTTTTAATTTTTATGTATAAAGAAGATATGGAAATAGATATAGATATCGATTAATATTATCAAATTTATTTATCATTCCTTCAGCAACACTATGCATGACATGAGCTCAGCGTGTGACATATAAAAATGGGTAAAACCCCATATATTGCGATGCATCTGTCAAGACACACAAAATTCCATGAAATTTGTGATGTAAAAAAGCAAAATGTTGACCATTCCATTGAATTAGTTGTATATTATTTTTTAAAAAAGTTCTATGCCTCTAAAAAAAAACACCTCTTATAATGACACAACTTTTGCACGTATTTTTTTTTTTTTAAGAAAATAACGATTTTTCGACTCTGTGAAACATTTTAACATTTCCTGTTTTGTAGAAAACAGCAGATCTTTAAGTTCAATCTTGAACATACCAATAATCATCGTATTTTTAATCTTCATATTGGACAATTTGTATGTTGTAGGTCGTTAAAATTATCTTGATTGTGGTGCTGTTGCTGTAAATGAAGAGGGTAGATACAGTGTATGATGTTGACAACAAACACCCCGTTGCTGCCAGCCACATCATTGTCAGTTGTACATAAAATAACAATTAATATTAATGTCAAGCCCTAAAAGGGAGCAACAGTTAGAAGGGGCGACGACAATGAAAGAGAGTAGAAAGCAAAAATAGAAATTGATTTGAAAGTAAAACTGTAAATAGAAAATGTTAGAAACACTTGTTGCCTTCTATTCGCATAGAATTTAATTAAATTAATTTTTTTTCTTTTTTTTCAAGTAAAATTAATATTTTGGATTTAACATTTAGTGATGGTTTTCAAGAAATAACGGGCTTGAAAATAAAGAAAAACTTTCATAATTTTAAACGTTTTAACTTTATAGATTTAAATAATTGAAAAAGTTTTTTTTTTTGAACAAAGAGGTGTGTGTACAAAATCGAAATTTTTGTACACACACCACAATAGTGTGGCTCTTTGTTCCTTATAGGAACCACCGGACATACTAATAATAACACCATAATAGTGGAGAGGGTATTATGTGTTTGTGTTGATGTTCGTAACAGTTAAAAATATTGGTCCTAGACTTATCTTTTAGTATACCGATCGACTTAGAATTAATTTCTGAGTCATTCGTACGAAGTCCGTCCGTCCGGCTAAATGACTGGCTGTCCATGTAAGCCTAAATAGGTTGTAGGGAGATCGATTATTCGACTTTTTTCAAAAACCGGGTTTCGAATATTCCGAATAGCTGCTATTTTAAAAAATCTGGTTTTCGGTTAAGCATTTTAAAAGTAACCGGTTAACCGGGTTTAATTCGAATACATTTTTTTTCAACGATAAAGCGGGGGGGTTTCCCCCACAGTGACAGGTACCACGACCAGGTTAGGTCTTTTGTACCCACTTCCCTTAGTTGGCCAAAAGACCCTCTGCTTCCCAAAGGAACCCAACCAGGGCCTTTGCCGATATATTACCGATTCGGGACGCACACAATATACCGTGCCCCAAGTGCCTCCTTCTGGCTCTTGCCAGCGCCGGGCAGTCACACAGTACATGCTCCGTCGTCTCGTCCCCATCTTGACACAGTCTGCATTCCTGATCCACAGCCAGGCCCATCCGATAAAGGTGGTATTTGATCGTGTGGGGACCAGTCAGATGGGCCACCAGCAGTCGAAGATCTCGTCTACCGAGACCATTCGTCCTCATAACATTCCCGGGAGGGATGAATTTTCTTGCCTGACGCATTGCCGGAAGTGATACCCAGTATCCCTTATGTTCCCCCAGAGCCTAGTCCTCCATGAGGGACTGGACCCCTGACCAACTTAATCCACTGAAGGGTTCGGGACCCATCACCCGGGCGTTAGAACCAGCCCTGGCCAGCTCATCAGCCATTTTACTACAACCGGGACCCCTGAGTGCCCCGGCACCCAGCAGAGCGTCACTCTGTTCCTTGTCCCTAGCTTCTGTAGCCTTCCACGGCACTCCGCCACCAGCTTCGAGAACATTCTCCAAGAAGAGAGTGCTTTAATGGCCACTTGGCTATCAGTGAAAATCACAATACTGCCGCCAACCATTCCCCTATCAAGAATGTTGCTGCAACACTCATCAATGGCGCAAATCTCGGCCTGAAAAACACTCGGTGATTCGCCCATTGCCATCGAGAGTCGTGTATTAGGTCCAAGAACCCCTGCACCCACTCCGTGCTCCGATTTTGACACGTCAGTATACCAGTGTAATTCATAGTTTCCCCGACATGGATTTCCAACAATCCAGGCCCTCCCGTCTGCAATGATTTTTGATATAAATACAAAAATAAATTAGTTTTTATGATTAAAAGTTAATTTGAATAAAAACAAAACTTTATTTCTTAGGTGATAATTGTATAAGGTAATTTAGAAACTGTTAGATAATGTTTGCTCTAGCCAAACGTTTTGCAAAAGCAAACAATTCTTTAAGAAAACTAGTGGTTACTTGTAGGAGTTTTAATTTGTTGGTTGTCTTTATGAATCAGTAGCCATCAACCATATTTTTGAAAAGTTGCAAACAAAACCTCTTAGCCAGGATTATAAATTTCAAATTATTTGGTTTCAGCATTATGGAAACGAATAGTAATACGAACATTATGAACGTTGGCACCACGGAGTGGCCAACAATGTTTAAATAATGAAAACACCTGTCTACCGTCGTTTTGCGAAAAAAACCTCACGCAGGGATGCACATTTCTAAAACCTTTCAAGAAATTTTGAACCGCGATGAGTTGTAAACTGTAGGAAAATATTTAAATCTAAGGCAGTGGATAAATTCCAAAATATCATTTAGGCATGAAATCGACGTACTTCTTGTCTCTGAAACACACTTTACTCATAAAAACTGCTTTAGGGTAAATGGATACCTAACGTATGACACAAAACATCCCAGCGGACGAGCTTGTGGTGGCACAGCCATAATTGTGCACAAACACATCAGACACTTACCATTGCCAGAGTTCGAAGAAGATTGTATCCAGGCCACATCTATAAATCTTACTGATTTCAATCTAACGTTAACATTGTTTATTGTCCCCCGAGGCACAAAATTGTAAACGATAAATTTCTCAACTTCTTCTCCACATTGGGCCAGAAATTCATTGCTGCTGGCGACTACAACGCTAAACATACATATTGGGGCTCCAGACTTATTAGTCCTAGAAGTAATCAGCTATACAATACCGTAACTGCAAATAATTTTGATGTGGTATCGAGTGGTGAGCCTACCTATTGGCCAACCGACTTCAATAAGCTACCAGACCTTATTGACTTTGCTGTAATTAAAAACATCAAGCGCGATCAGGTACTAGTTAGTTCCTCCTATGATCTTTCGTCTGATCATTCACCTTCAATCCTCATTTTAGAAGGTAACTCTGACGCTGCAGCTGCAAACTTTATTTCCTATCCAAACAGAAACACAAATTGGTTAAAGTATAAAATGTATGTGAGCTCTCACCTATCACAGTGCATTCCCCTGAAAAATTCATCTGACATCCAAATTGCTGTCGACAGAAGTCTTGGATACTGCAGCAAGAAATGCAACCCCAATCAAGCGGACAATTAAAGGTGCTCCTTACAATACATCGACGGATATAGAGACCCTTATCAGAGAAAAAAGGAAGTTAAGAAGACAAAGGCAAAACAGTCGTTCCCCAACCACTAAGGCCCAACTACAATTATGCCTGACAACTCTTCGCAACAAATTGAGACAGAACAACGAGTCTGCAATAGAAGGCTACCTAAACAGCCTAGACGCCACAAAAAACTCCAATTATAGCTTATGGAAGGCTGTACGGTATATGAAATGCCCTATAACCCAAGAATCTCCATTAAGAATGGAAAACCGCACTTGGGCCAAAAACACACATGAAAAATTAAACGCTTTCGCGGGCCACCTTGAGAAAGTTTTCACGCCACATGATGCACATACTTGTTCCTGTCGTCCAATAATTCCTGATAAGGTAAACCATCCATTAAAATTTAACATAACTCAAGTAAAATCTGCAATAGAAAAAGTGAATATTAGAAAATCTCCCGGACCTGACCGCATCACAATGATAAGAAACCTACCGTCGTCTGCTTCCAGAATCTTGCTGCTCATTTTTAACGCTATATTAAGAGTCGGATACTTCCCATCCTCATGGAAGAGGTCTATAATTGTGATGATTCCCAAGCCAGGAAAAATTGCTAGCCAGGTTGCGTCGCACAGTAGCGCCCGTAGAGCAAACGAGGTTGCAAAAATCAAAATTTTCATGAGCACCGACGAAGTTTTGAATAAACTCATGTTATAGGAAACTTTTCAACGATTTCAAATCTGCCACTCTTAATAATATCACATTTTTAGTTTAGAAGATATAGCCGTTCAAAGTTGACCGACTTTCGGTTTTCAAAAAAACACACAATTTTTAGTAAATTTGTTGCGATTTCAGGTGTAATATCACGAAAAATAGGTAACGAATCGCCTTATTTTTTGTTTGTATTGATTGATGCATTTATTAAATGTGTAATGATAAAAAAAAAATGAACTGTTTGCTTTGTGTTTCTCCTGGTAAATCACTATTTAAAAACTATCCGTTTTTTCACTATTTTTCAACTTTGACGGAAAATAACAAAAATCTATATTTTTCTATATTTGCCATATTTGCAAAATCTGTTCTTTGATTATTTCTTTACATAATTCAAAAATTTTATCTGCCCGTACGTGCCCGTTTGGCTTCTAGAGGTAAAAAAGGTTAAAAAGACATGGTTGCAGAAATTGTATGACAGTAGTTTGATCTAAAATCTAAAAAAACTACTCATTGAAATTAGCAGGTACGTACCTCACTTAAACAATACTTTGGCGTACAAATGGTCAAGAACAATATTGACTACAGGTAGGCACAAATCTTATTTGGACACGTGCATAATATCAAAATTGCATTATTCAGCCTAAATCCATATGTATGTAGGGAACAGGTAAATTTTTCGGCATGGTAGCATAAGCCTATATATTGCAAATGGTCAAGAACAATATTGACTACAGGTAGGCACAAATCTTATTTGGACACGTGCATAATATAAAAATGCATTATTCAGCCTAAATCCATATGTATGTAGGGAACAGGTACATTTTTCGGCATGGTAGCATAAGCCTATATATTGCAAAATAAGCATAATGCCTGGATTAGTCTACGACTGAAAGTTGGCGCAACAATTACTGAAACCATTAAACAATTTAAGTACTGAAAACATGGCGTTGAACAATTTTAAATTATTTGAACTGTTTAGAAAGTCAACCACACCAAATTTTTTCACGGAAGCTGCTTTAGAAGAACTTGATAGCTTATACGGAAATATTGAGAGAAGCGAAATTATAAAAAATAATTTTTATCTGATATATGCAAATATTAAGGCAAAATGGGTGAAATCTAATCGAACCATTCAGAACTTCAACTCCAAATACGAGGACTGGCTTAATGAAGATACCATCCTGGATATATTGGCAGTAGATAAACCCACCACATCAACCAGAGGAGCAAAAGGAAGGCCAAAAAAAAGTATTGAGGAGTGTTCAATTTTCACAAGAAAGAGGAAACTTGCCGATGCCACCAATGACTTGACCACGAAGCAATTATCGGAAGCGCTGTCTATTAAATTTACAAAGGATAGTGAAAGAGTTAGGTCGCACATAACCAAATCTGTTGCTGATGCAAGCCCACTGCGACTAAAAAGGATTAAGGAAAGCATTCCCACGCCCACAAACGCACACATTAAAAAGTATGGTTCCGAAGAAGCCTTGGCCTTGTTTATGGACTTAGAACTTTCCAAAGAGAAATATGAGAAACTACGGGCATCTTTAACGCGACACGGCGCTGACGTTTTACCCGGATACAAGCATATTACGCAAGCCAAAATAAATTCACGACCACTGCATACGGAATTTACGGAAGTCTCTGCGAAAGCCAATCTGCAGGATCTCATGGGCCATACAGCAAAACGGTTGTTGGAGAGTCTTCCTGAAAATGAGGTGAAAATTCTTCCTGAGAAGTTGACATTGATCAGCAAATGGGGCTGCGATGGATCATCCGGACAAAGCGTTTATAAGCAAAGGATATCTTCCGATGACGCTACAATATCGGACGGAAATATGTTTATGGCATCTGTTGTTCCTTTGCGGCTTAAATCGGATGTTTCCCTTCACTGGAAAAATCCACGTCCGTCATCAGTGCATTATTGCCGACCAATAATGTTTCAGTTTGCAAGGGAATCGGCAGAACTCATAAGGACCACGGTGAAGGACATTGAAGAACAAATAAGCAAGATTAAGCCTACAAAGCTGCAAATTGGAGAAGGAAAATATATTGAATGCAATTACGAGTTCCATCTGACCATGGTTGACGGAAAAGTCGTAAACGAACTGACAGGAACAACCTCAACAATGTCATGCCCGATTTGCAAAAAGAGTCAGAAGAACTTTGGTAATTTAAACGATTCTACAAATGAGGAGAATTACGAATATGGAATGTCACCATTGCACGCAAGGATAAGGTGTATGGAATTCTTGCTAAAACTGGCGTATACCCTACCACAAGAGGAGGAAAACTTCGATGAAAATACATCAATAAAGGATAAGGAAAAGATCAGAAAGAAGCAAATACAGGATGCTTTTTTTAAACAAGTTGGACTAAAAGTAGACTGTCCCAAGCACGGATACGGTAACTCAAACGATGGAAACACTTCTAGGAGATTTTTTGAAAATGATGAGGCAGTAACTAGAATCACTGGAATTGACAATCAAATCGTGAAAAGATTGGGAACGATCTTGGATGTTTTAAACTGCAAAGAAAATGTCAATTCTACAAAATATGGAGAATATGCGTCGAAAACTGCATCTCTTTTAGCAGAAATGTATCCACAGAAGAAGTTGACCCCGACCGTCCATAAAATATTGGCGCATGGCAAAGATATAATTGAGTACCAGTCTTTGCCAATTGGAGAGCTTTCTGAAGAAGCACAGGAGTCTCTTAACAAATTTTATAAAAAATATAGATTGCAGAACACATTCAAAGCATCAAGGGTAAGGCAAAATGAGGACCTCTTCAACATGTTGGCAGCATCTTCCGATCCACTTATATCTTCCCTGCGGCATGTGAAGTCACGAATAGAGTTAGAAAATAATTATAGTTTAGAAATGGTTAGTCTTTTAGATATACCTTCTCTTACGAACTGTGATGAATATTTTACAGAAAATTGAAAAAATAAATTTAAAAAAAAATAATTTTTTTTTTAATTTGTTGGGTAATAATTTAAAACATAAAAACCTAAAGAAAAAAAATAAAAACAATCTAAAAATGTAAAAATAATTTTTTTTAGTTACCATAAAATTGATTTTTCTACTAATTTTAACTTTGATAACCCATAATTAGGCCCCTACAGAGCGTAGCACCCTTTCCAAACGCTCATTTCATAGGCTGAACAGTTATCTATCATATGCTGTTTAAACTGTTCAATTATCTTATTCGGTTCAAAAGATATGATTTTTGCAACGAAAAAACTCAAATGGCGCCACTGTGCGTCGTACAGACCGATAAGCTTATTGTCAATCCTATCGAAGCTTTTCGAAAAAATATTCGTTTTAAGTATAACTCCTCAT
This sequence comes from Pollenia angustigena, assembly GCA_930367215.1. NCBI lineage: Eukaryota > Metazoa > Arthropoda > Insecta > Diptera > Polleniidae > Pollenia > Pollenia angustigena. The sequence continues at coordinate 192,717,769 of OV884058.1, forward strand.
CTAAATGAACACGACATCATCCCGGATCACCAGTTCGGATTCAGAGCGAAACATGGTACAATAGAACAAGTGCATAGAATTGTCACCCTTATTAGATCGGCGATTGAGAAAAAGCAATACTGCTCAGCACTGTTTATAGACATTTCCCAAGCTTTTGACAAAGTTTGGCATGATGGGCTACTCATCAAAATAACACGAATGCTTCCTCATAACACTCACAAGCTTCTGGAGAGCTATCTAACAGGCAGAACATTCATAGTAAGGTCGCAAGATAAATACTCCCCCCTCAAGAAAATTACTGCTGGTGTCCCCCAAGGCAGCATATTAGGACCGCTTCTATATATAATATACACAGCGGATATGCCAACAAACCTGAGCACGCATACCTCTACATTTGCAGACGACACAGCATTTATTAGCGTTAACCATGACCTCATGCATCGCAAAATCTGCAGTCCCACATCAATGAACTAGAGGCCTGGCTAGAAAAATGGAGAATAAAGGTTAACCCGGCTAAATGTGCTCACTTAACTTTCACGCTCAGAAGACAAACGTGCCCAGCTGTAAAAATAAATAACATCACTGTTCCGGTAGAAAACCATGTTAAGTACTTGGGAATTCATATAGATAGACGCTTGACCTGGTCGCGTCATATTGAAGCGAAAATAACGGCTATGAAACTTAAAGCAGCTCAACTACATTGGCTTCTCGGTCGAAACTCAAACTTGTCCTTAGACAACAAAATTCTCTTATACAAGTCCATCATAAAACCAATATGGACATATGGCATCCAATTATGGGGTACTGCATGCGCATCTAACATCCAAAAGCTTCAAAGAAGACAGTCTAGAATATTACGACAAATTGTCTGCGCCCCATGGTATATACGTAATGATATTATCCACAGAGATCTCAACGTCCCCACTATCCAGGAGGAAATTAAAAAATATTCAATAAGTTACATCGATAAACTAATGGCCCACCCTAACTACCTCGTTCGGGGTCTGCTTCAGTTCGAAGGTCACCAGAGGCTAAAAAGAACCGATACTTTGAGCCTAACTAGAATACATTTTTAAAATTTGAATACAGCAGTTAGTGGTTACACTGGTAACAACTAATAAACAACAAGTAGAATTAAGATTTGAATACATATTGTAAATTTCGATAAGAAAGATTCAATAATAAAAATAAATTTAAAAAAAAAAAAAAAAAAAAATTTAAGTGATACGAAGGAACTATAATATTACTAAGAAACTAACGCAAGTTAAACTCACGAGTTTCAGAACACCATAAAATAAATCGTGCGTTTTACAATTTCAAATCGTGCGCTTATTATGGAAAATTTTATTTAAAATCAACAAAAAACACAGAAAAAACACTTTAAGTACAAGTCTTACACAAAAATTCAAGTACGAATAACACTAAAACGTACTCTAAACAATCCTAAATGGGATAACTTTCGGAAATTAATTCCGGAATTTCTTAAAATAAGTAAACATTTCTTAAGCCAAGTAAAAAATAGATTAAACTTTTCGTTGGTGAGCGTTTTAATCTCATTTAACGTATCAAAGATTGTTGCTAAACACTACAGCAACCCCACACAAGAAGTTTATGTTGGCATATACATAGTTACTATAAGCATTCACTTGAACTTGTATCTACGATTTTATTTTTTAGTGTATGACAACTCAACCTGTAACTTTATAGCCTTTTTTAGTTTCCTATTTTTTTACTTTTACTTTTTTTACAATAAAATGAATTGTTGAACTGAAAACACATTTTTGTTTCTCGGCCATTTTATTTTGTCAATAGTATGAGCCCGATTTGCTTGTTGTGTTTAGAAACAAAAAAAAAGTAAAAAGTAAAATTGAGAACTCTTGCTTCTCATTCAGTTATATATATATTTTCAGTTTTATATGTAAATTAAGTTTGTTAAGCAAAAGCCATACCGGGAATGATGCTGGTGTTTTATAATTGAAATTCTGTGAGGCATTAAACGGGTAAGTAAATCAATCATAATAAAATTCTCCTTCTAATTTCACTTTTGGTTGATTTTAAGTACGAATTCGGATTTAAATCAACTTTATAATTCTTAAATCCAGCGGATTTTGGGATTGGTTCAATCTTAAGGCTCAGTTAGTAGGGAGTAACAGTAACTTAAACATAAACTTAAAAAGTAAGACCAATATATTTCTTACAGATTGAGACGTAACATTTTACTGCTAACTATAATCGTTTTAATTGCTTAACATACAACAAAATTAAGCAGCTGATTTGCAACGTTACTGTTACTCCCGGCTAACTGAGCCTTTAGTTTTTCTTAAAACAATCTCAATTTCGGATTATTTCAAGTACAAATTCTGGATTGAATATGGATAAGTTAAGTATTACGCGATTGAAAATTCGTAATTGAATCAATCTTTATGTACTTGATTCAGAAAACTCCGCACTAACAGAACTATTAATACCGCTTAGGATTGATTTGAGTACGGATAGATTGATTTTTCTTTTGAGTGTATATGTTTAGAATTCTTAATCTGGAACTTTGGAATTTATTTCTTTGAATTTAATCATGAAATTTTAACATTTTGAGCATCCGTTTTTAATAACTTTACCTTTTTCGCATTCACAGCTGTACGATTGGCATTGGGTTGCTTGACTACTAATTTTATCATTTCAAAATATAAAAGATATTTCTATTTTTCTTTTACTATCCTTAGGGATAATAATTATCCAATAAAAATTAAATTAAAAATAATTAGTTTATCAATTTCATGCAGAGAATGAATGTAAAATAATCTAAATGTTTAAAATAAAAATATGTTATTACATGTCATTCTTATAGAAATTGAATGTAAAAAGTTTTTTTAGTTTTTCAAGACTTTCTAAAATTTCTTGTATTCCCAAAAATTGAAATTACTTTTTGATAATAAACAGGCAAGTGCACGGCCTAAAAAAACCCTTAATTGACAACATCTTTTGTAAGTTGTTGTTGTTTTCATTTTGTTTTTCTTAACCTACTTACAACTACAATTAATGTTGAGAGAATTTCAACTAATTGTAGTGGGGAATGTAAGATGAGATAATGTGTTTTGTTTAAACTTTGATATTATTACAAGTAGAACTGTTGCTTACAAGTCTTATACGTTTAACAGTTTTATTTGGTTTAATATCTTTAGTTTTTCTAAAATCTTTATGGATGAAGTTTCCTGATGATCTGGCCTAAGCAACCAGTGAAATGCGCATAGGAATAGCTTATCCCATCAACAATAAATTTCAAGTGTTTTTATCAAGAATAAAAAGTGGGAATTAAGCACGAATAACAAAATCTTTTGAAATTTCTGCTGTTATTTAACAACCCCTTTCACACTGTTCTACAAGCCTTATGATTTTTGCTCTCACATCATCCAATGATTTTTAGGGCATAAGGTCAAAACGCCCAAGGTCGTAATGCCCAAAACCATAATTGTCATAACGCCCAAAAATTTTATCGTTTTGCCGTTTGGGCTATATGACATTGAATTTGGGCGATATGTTTTTTCAAATTATAGTCTAGGTCATAACGCCCAAAAGAAAAACTGTCAGAAACAATTATATTGTATAGCGTTGGATAGGTAGCGGTGTGGTGGATAGCGCGCCGAGTCGCGTCGCGCTGTTCGCGTCGGGCGCGAACGCAACCCGCCCTCCTTTACGCGCCGGGTAATATTCTAAGTCGACTTACCTCTCGCAAACTCGTTTAAAAACTTTTCTTAAACAGAAGGATTGCTGCATTGTTTTATAATGTCCTCAACTGCTTTCAACTCTTTGTAAATCTCTTTCTGCTGGAGGTGATTTGTATGCTCTATTTTCTGTGATTTAACACACGTTCCATCCTCTAAAATTTCAGCACGTGCCTTACAATTGGATACATAACATGTATTAAATATTTTGCCTTTATAAAAAGATTTTTTTTTTGTATAATTGTTTTTCACTTCACAGAAAAAATTATTTTTTCAATTCAAACAAAAAAATTGTAGAATCAAACAATTTTTTGTCTGAAATCGGTCCTATAAACAAATTCGCATATTCAAACAATTTATTTGCATTTTGTTTATTGAAAAAAAACACTGATTTTTTCAAACAAATAATTTAACTGAATCAAACAAAAAGTTTACTGAATTTCATATACTAAATTTTAAAATCAAAAAAAAAGGTTTTTTGAACAAGCAATGATGCGCACACAAGCAGGCACTGTATTAGAAGATGATGGCAGAGAGAGCAGAGCGGCCGGCTGGCTTTGAGAGTCATTTTAAGACACATTTTTTTGTTGGAATAACTTTTAAACGAAGTTCTTTTTTTATACACACAATGTTTTTCGTCATCACTCACTGTTGCTGTATCCTTTCCTTTGCTAATGAAGAAGAAATGTAACCCAAAAACGGCGACAGACCGACTCGATATGTTTTCCGCCATCATTCTATTTTTGTATTTGATGTATTTAAACAAACAGTTTGAAAAAATTGAATACGGGATTTGGGGTTTTTTTTAACCAACTTTGAAACCAACCAAAAATTTATTTTGTTGTTGTTGTTTCTGTTGTTTAAAAAGAGTGAAACGTTTTTTTACCTGCTATTTTTTTTTTTTTTACTTCAAACCTCTTCATCTTTCTTACTGTTGTACTTTTTTAAAGTGTCCAAAAATAGACTGTATGTGTTTTTTGCTGTAGTTCTTATATTTCACATTAGGAAGTGTTGCTTACGATCAAATAAAAAAATGCAAAAAGACGACAACATTAAAAAGCGTTAAATATTTCATACACAATTATGAAAACTTGATTGGTTTCACGCGTGAATTATATTTTTGAATGGTTGTCAACATTTTTGTTGGTTAAATAAAAATCAAACAAAAATTTTAATTGAATCAGTAAAAAAATTTGTAGAAATAAAAAAAATTTTCAAACAAGCGTTTGTTTGAAAATAATTCGGCAATAATTTTTTCTGTGTTGTTAAATAAATTAATTTGGAATTACAACGCTTCCCACTCAAAACTTTCCGATTGCACTATGTTTAATTTTTTTACTAACGACCGCACTCTGTGAAGGCTAAAAAATTGTGATTGTTTTGTTAAAGAAGTTTCAAAATCTTCAAGTAAACTAACGGTTTTTATTATACAGTCTCACTAAAATTGATAGAATTACTTAAAAAATTCATATTTAAGAAAATGTCACAACGCCCAAATAAATCTGTCTATTTTTTTCAAAAAGATGTCGTATCACTTACAACGTAAAATGTCACAACACCCAAACTTTTTCATTTGGTTTTGGGCAATATAACAAGATTTGGGCGTAATGATATTTTTCGTTTTGGGCGTTACGACCTTGGGCGTTTTGACTTAACGCCGATTTTTAGTCTGGCTGCCAAAAATCAAATGGAAATTCTTTTTTATTACATTTTGCGTCTACACTAGCGCACTTCAAATGAAATGTAAAATCTTTGTAGAATATAAACAGCTGTTTAGTATAATAAACATTTACGCCTGTATTTATAAAAAAATTTTAAATTTAATAAAGGTTTACAAATCAAATTTTGTATGAAAATTCTCCTTTATAAACGTTTGTTAAACTTAATAATCGTTTATAAATACGGGGGTTCTTGTTTTGTTTTAGAGGCGCTTTAATTTTTGCCGTGATTATGATCGATAAAAAAGAATAAATAAAATATATATTTCCTTAATATTTAATTATTTTTATTCTAATTCTGACGGCGCTGTTCTTGACATTTTGATCATGGGTGGAATACTTAATACGAATGAACTTTTTTATAATTTTCGCCTGTGTATCGTCGCATTCAATTAGTTTTTAGAACAAATATGAGTGATTTGTTTAAAAAATTTAAAAAAACTTAAAATGTTTTCATTTATTGTCATCGACTTGCCTTTTTTATTAGAAAAAAATAGTACTGAAAATTTGTGAACAAATAACTTAAATTTTCCATCCCTGATTTTCCTCTTGTGCTTCAATAAAAATAACACTCTTAAGCTCTAAATATTGGGCAACAATGTTTATTTCACACGAAGATTTTGACATGTATCAATGTTACCTATCTTGCGAGTTTGTACAATTTGACGTTTTTATTCCTTGTTGTGACATTGTTTTGCGTATGTAAACAAATCCCACAAGTGTTTTACTAAAAATTATTTTTTCAATAAAAAATTTTAAAATTCTCCTTAATAATCAGTTAGTACGTGAAATAAGTGCTGCTTACATTATTGCGCACTTAAGAAAATAAATTATTTTATTGTTTAGAAAAATTTTAAAAAAATGGTGAGTGCCATGTCGAATTTCTTTACATATTTTTAGACCTTTCACAGGAAAAAATTTTGCACCAGTAAAATCATTAATCAAAAATAAAATCAGTTTTTATTAACGGGGAAAAGCCATATAGAGGCAAAATTAACTCAAATGAAACTAAAAGCCATCTAAATTCATTGGCTTATTGAAAAAAACTATGTCTTTAGTCTCGACTGCAAACTTCTTCTTTACAACTCAATCTTAAAGCCATGGTATTCAGTTATGGGGCACTGCCTCGGCCTCTAATATCGAAAAAATTCAAAGTCGCCAAAAAAACTTCTTCGAATAAGCACAGCTGCCCCTTGGTATGTTAAAAACTCAAATATTCACAAGGATCTCAATGTTCCATTAGGTAAAACTATGATTTCGAAATATGCAGTAAAATACTTAAAAAGACTCGAATTGCATTCGAACCCACTGGCTCGAAATATTTTGAATGATAACGGCCATTCTCGCTTAAGAAGAAGAGACACTGCAGCACTCATCCAATTAGATGAGCGATAAACACCTATATAAGTGAACAGAACCCGTGGTTAAGATTTGATTTATTATTGTTAGTTCATATTAAAATATGAAGATCCAAAAAATAAATAATGATAAAAAAAAAAGTTTTAATTAAAAATGAATTAAACGTTTAATCAACGTTTAATAAATATTATTAATTTGTTTTATGGTGCAAAGTAATATCGTCAATGAATCGTTAAATACACTTGATTAAACGTTTAATTCATTTGATTAAACGTTTAATTCACTTGATTAAGTTTTTAATTAAAACTGATTTTATTTTTGATTAATGATTTTACTGGTGCAAAATTTTTTTCTGCGTTCATAACAAAATATTTTCACACTTTTATACATTTTGAATTTATTTGAGTTTTTGACATGTCGCATGCTCAATTTAATAGTGTTAAAGGGGTCTTTAAGAAATAAAAGTTCGTGTGTTTTCATTGGATATTGTGAAAATTTTTTTGTAATTTCCGTTATAATTTTAATATCTTGCATAATAATTTTGGAAAAACTTTAAATTAGCGACTGATTTGAATTAAAGGATTTTTTAAATTGTTTTCTTATTTGAGATTTTTGGTGTATTAGCCGATTTTTTGAGGTAATAGAAATTCTTTTTCCATAACATATCGTTAGCTCCTTATTGGTTAGACCTTTCGACCATTTAAAAAAATTGAGTTTTTCATATTTTAAATACCCCTTTTCCGAATTCGAACCCTGTTTCACGAAATTTTTAATGGTTTCTGAGATATTAAGCATGCATTTTGCTTCATATTAATTATTTTAAAGTTTATTAAGTATTGTTTTGCTGTACGCGCCACTTATTGGCGAATGCTGCAAGTACCTCATACCAAAATGTACAAAATAAATATCACTCTTGCTTTGCTTTATTGCCGTAAAAAGAGAAAATAAGTTAAGGCGAGAACAAAACAAAATGACAACAAGAAAATAAAATTCGCTCTTGCTTCGCAAAATAAAATAACAACTCAATAGACATCAGTAAGTATACATATGCAGCTCAAAAAGCTACTTTTAAAAAATAAATTAAGAAAAGTGGCGTATGCAGCACAAAACTTTAATTTTCACTTTCAATAAAATACTTTTAATTTCTAGGTTCGTACATGAACGTTCACAAAAAGTCACACTTTTTTCAAAGCATACGCCGGAAGCAGTGGTGAAAATACAAAAAAATTCTACCTGATATATTTTCAGAATGCTTCATTAAGACCTTCATTATCGTTTTTGTCCACTACGACATTTTGGCATATGCGCCAAACCAATAATGAGCTGACGAATATTTCATTTAAATCAAAAGAAAGCCTTACATTTGCAATATTATTGTTCAATAATGGATACTGTGCAATTAAATTGGTTGTGTCTATATCATATACATAAGTAACTGGTAAAGTATTTTGGATAAAATTAAAGTCCTTCGATTTATATTGCGCAAAAAGAATTTAATGTGTTGACAATAATGGTTTTGTTTACTTTTACATGTATTTAATAAAAATTGCGCCATATATTTGTTTGTTTTTACTTCGCAACTTATTAGAATTATGTAGTGCAAAAAGACAACAACAGCAATAAAGTACTCAATAATATTGCAAATGTAAAAGTACCTTTAGATTTTGAATGAAATATTCGTCAGCTCATTATTGGTTTGGCGCATATACGTACGCATATTCATACGAATTATTTATAAACTTTTCGATTTTGAGAAATATTTGCGATTTCCTAATTATGGCGATTTTTTAGTAAGCAGTTTTGCGATTTCGTTAATTACGATAGAGTTAAATATTTTCTGACTTACGACTCGTTTTTGTAAATTTCTTTAAATAGACAATTTGCTTAACATTTTAAAATTCATTTTGGGTGTTTTTTTTTTTATTTTATTTGATTTGTAATTTTTTAATGATTTAAGCAAAATTTTCATTTTAGGTCAAAATATTTATCGTAGTTTTACAGTTAAGAGAGGAAAAAGTTTTGTGTGTGACATCTTCATAGTCTGTTTTTATATTTTAATTTCAAAAGTCTAATTCTTTCTAGTCTGTATGTCTGTCTTAAGTATAAATAGCTTTTCAAAATTTAGTATGACGTTGCAGGGATTTTCAAAAATTAAAATAACCTTCTTGTCCTTTTTGTCTAAATAATTCAAACAAAAATAGACAAAACCCTCCTTTAACATAGACATTATGATTATAAAATAAAACGTATTTTATAATCTACCCCGGCAAAAATGTTGTATTTCCTTTTAAAATTTTGCTGCTCAGAAATAGTTAAATAGTATAGTGAAATTAGGTTTCTTAAGGTAAAACTCATTGCATTTAAAGGCAGTTCGTAAGTCATGTGTGCTTAAAATTTTAATCGGCTTAAAGGATCAAAATTGTGGTAATAGATTTCAATTTCAAACATACGACACAGGAAAAACTTAAGCCACACGTCTATCACTCACTAACAAACAAACCAGAGTCGGTCGGTGGTTTGTTTTTGCTACTAGTGGATGTTTTCTTCCGGAAATGGCGATAAAACATTTGTAAGTCTAAAATTTTAAATACAAATATGTGTATACATATGTATATGTGTATTCAATACATATTTACTCTTAAACACACATTTAAAGTTTTTGTTAATGGTTAAGAATAAATGAACCACAAAAAATAAAAAAAGGATGACCTTAAAAATGAGATGTTTTTATACTTTCCACAACTAGTTGTAAAGACGGTATACTAAGTTTGTGATTCCATGTGACACTTTTTTAAAATCCATCTTTGACCCCATAAAGTACATATATTCTGGGCCTTAAGTAGTTTTAAGTCTATTTAGCCATGTCCATCTGTCTGTCCGTCTGTTGAAAGCACGCTTCGAAAAACTCAAAAGAACTAAATTAGTGAGAATTTGTTTTTAGTTATCCTAAGCGCTTTAGGATTGAAATTCTATGTTTATAAACTTCATTAAAATCGGTTTCAAAGTTTGTAAGAGGCAGAAATTGCCCCCTACCTCCCCTTGTGGTCCTATTTTTGAAAAACTGTATATGGGCATTTCCGTCAAAAGGTCCACCGTGACCGAAAATTTAAAAGTTATTAAAAGCTGATTATTTAACAATATTGTTATAGAGAAATATTAAAATTTTATAACTTTACTCATAAATTTGTTCACTTAGATGAACAATCAGACTCCAAAGTTGTGCAGACGTAATTTCTTATATGTGAGAATGTTTTATTGTAGGTTTTCTTAAATATTTATCTTTATTAAAAGACCCAATAAAAAATGGAGCTTCCAACGAAGCAGGTTTGTAAGGGAGAAACATAAACGTTTTATATGGCGAGTTCTCACTTTGAATACATTTTTGCCGCATAAAGCGCATTATTCAGCGCATATGAAAATTGTTGGATGTAACGATCAGCTTTAGACACTGAATGTTTTGATATAGTTATTTTTTAGTATTCTCCCTTACAAACCTGCTTCGTAGTTAGGGAATGCCGTAGCACTTGAAATGCAATTTTTTTTTATAAAAGTTGTTGAGAGTTCTTTCACTTATTTTACTGCATTTCTGTATGTCTTATTGCATAGCGCATAATTGTGCGTTTATTTTTTTAAATGTACCATAAGTGCTTCGCAAAATGATAAGATTTTTTATTGGGGAGGTGATGTTTGATAAAAATTATTCCAAAAAAAATTTCTTACATGGTCTGTAATCTTAACGGTAAATTTTTATTTTATTTTAATCATTATTCAGTTTAATTAATACGGAAAAAATTTCACGTTCGAAATGTCACGTATCTACCCAGATTTTGGCTTAAAAAAAAGAAAATACGGAATGTTTTGGAATCAAACCAAGACATATTAATGTTACATTGCTACGTAAAATTCTGAAAATCGTTTGACTAAAAAATTGTACCAGGTTTCGCTGAATTACGTCTTTTTATACATGGCCACAAAAACTACTTATATTTGTTTCACGTTCGAATCGTTACTTCTTTTGCAGTTATCTTTGGCCTAAAATAACAGTGCTTTCTTAGTGCTATAATTTAAGGGTTAAGAGAACGTAAAAATATTTGTTGTTTAAAATGTCATTGCATTTTTGATGCGTACGACTGTCACGTTCAACACTTGGAATTACCCATATCTTATGAGTCCATATAGATATGGATCTATCTATGTTTTACATTTCATAAAAATCGGTGTGAGAGGCAAAAATTGCCCCTATCTCCCCTCGTGGTCGTATTTTTTAAAAAATGCATCCGTTCTGTGTCCATTAAGATATGGTTCTATCTATGTTTTAAATTTCATTACAATCGGTTTGACAGTTTCTGAGAGGAAGAAATTTCCCCCTATCTTCCCTCGTAGTCCTACGATTTGGCCCATTTTCAATAGGTTTGCTCCTTGTGCCAATAAGAACCTATGTCCCAGCCTGCCAACCAGCCAGCCGGACGGATATCGTTAGTTCGACTCTGAAAGTGATTCTGAGTCGATCGGTATACTTTTAGGTGGGTCTATGACCGATATTTTAAGGCGTTACACACATCAGCACAAATACATAATACCCTCTCCACTATTGCGGTGTGGTTATAAAAGCTGGATCCAGTGGCCGTGAACAAGGGGAGCGTGCTAACCAAGATTTAATGTAAATTTAAAAAATTTATAAAGGATTTTGAGAAAAAAGCATGCTGGGAGACTATTGCTGGACTCAAATACGTGAAGCCGAATCAACAAAATATAAACGACGTTCAAATAACGCCATTCGCTTTTGGTTTTTAAATTATCTAGTGATTTTTTATGTAAGAAAACCTGACGTGATAGGTAAGATATTTGGTTGCTCCAGTCCAAAACCTTGTTGGCTTGTGGATTCTTCAAGCTTAAGGTCACGTTGGTTTTTTTTTTATATGTAAATACAATTTTAGCTTATTATCAATATTTCGATTTCCTTTGGAAAACTTGTTTAGAATTTTCTTTCTTGTGACCTTAAGTGCCCTTAAACTCGTAGAACTATTTAAGAAAAAAAAAAAAAATAAGGAAATCAGTATCCCATTGTGCAACTCTTATATCAAATAAATATTTACCCATTTCCCGTCAAAAATTTTATATTTGCATATGTTGAATATGTTTGTTTCTTTTCGATTTTTCTCAAAACTACACTTAGTTTTCAAGAATGAGTATCAATTTTTTAAGATCTTCTTTAATTTTATACCTTTTGTTAAAAAGCACACTATTACACATACATAAAAACATACATATATAAATTGTAGTATTTTCCTTATGAAAATAAAACTTTTCTAGGAAACATTTCAATGACTTTTCGCAAGAAGCACTTATACTTTTCTAAAAAAAAATAGTATAAACAAGTACGAAAGTACAGTCGGTCTAGAGCGACCGTACGATACCCCACACCACAGTATTTAGAGACAAATTTACGAGAGTGGACACTATTTGTATCCATGGGCAATCATTGGCCCGACAATACAAAAATAGGATATAAGCTTAAGATTTATATAAAAAGTCTTTGTTCCAAATATTATCTGAATAATGACATCTTAATGAGCTATTTTGCTATTTTATATGGGACTTAACAGCTCAAGATGACATAGCAACTGTCGTTAAAGTTGTCGGCAAATTTTATGTCAATGCCTACATTTGTAAGAAAGTTATGGCATTTAAAACTATTACGGGAGTAGTATTTGTATGGGATTTATGTTCAAATATAATGCGATTCCAACAACATTTGGTGAGATGATTATGATTGCAATAAGATATATTTGAACCATATTTAATCTAAATATCAACATATTTAAGTTCTTTATGGGCACAATGACTCTACTTAGGAAAGAAACCTGTGTGGAGGCTTTGGGAAATTATGAACCAATTCCCATCAATAGGCTTGTTCCCTTCGACAATAAAAATAAATATTTCAATATATCACCAAAAATTGCGACCTTTTCATTACACACAAGCCTTAGATGGACAGCCAGCGAGCAGGCAAGCCAGATGGACGGACATCATCAGATCGATTTAAAAAGCAATTCACACACATCAGCCCTAACGCGCAATACCCTCCCCACTATGGTAGTGTGAGTTACAAAGTATATGTTACTTTATTACAAGTACTTTGACATAAATTTAGTGTTGAAATTTAAAAGCAACACTATTCGATAACAATCAGTTGACATTTGAAATGTTGTCGGTTAAAAAAAAAAAAAAAGTTTGAGTGTGTGTTATAGTCATAGAATAAATATACTAAGAAGGGAAACTAAGAACAATGATTAATATCATAGAAATAGTAACCATTTTTTACTTGTACTGATAATACAAAAACAACAAGTAAAAACCTTTCATACCCTACACCACAGTATATAAAGACACATTTTCAAGACTGTACACTATTCGCGACCAATTAAAAATCACAGACCCGCCAAAACAAAATTATATTAAGATTCATGTAAATGTTTTTCTACACGCAAACAAAAAACATGGTTGTGGTAAACATATCCTAAGAGCAACATATTATAATAAGAAATATGATTGTAGTCACCATATTACGATTATTATTGAATCATATTATGACCAAATGTTTTCATAATATTACATTATAATATTATGCCTTGATATATGTTTACAAGAGACCAACTGCAAGAACAACATTAATCCAACTACTCCTAGAGAATATGTTGGATATTTCTTTAACCCTAACACCCCTGCTAAACAGGGATCCGCTATACTTATGAAAAAAAAATATTCCTCATAAACTTTTAAATACAAATCAGACAACCAACATTGCCGGATTAGAAATAAACTCAACCATTAAATTTTCAATATTTTCTGTATATTTTCCTCCAAATACTACACTGGAATTATCCCAGCTTAATAATTTAATAGCAAACATAAACACACCAGTAATTATTGCTGGCGGTTTTAATGCATAGAGTCCCATTTGGATTCACCCACAACAAACTCTAGAGGTAAAATTGTAGAACAATTTTTGCTGGACTCAAATCTTTCTACACTGAATAACGGGCATCCCACACATTTCAGCACACGTAACACCTTTTCTCATATCAACTTATCTATTGCCTCAATTTCCATTATACCTATATGCAGATGCTACGTCATCAAAGATCTTTTCAATAGCGATCACTATCCAATCGTCACAGAATTATTTCCCCAAAATCACCCAAAAACTACAAAAATTTCAAACTTTAACACCAAATTTGCAGATTAGGACCTATACCAATCTAACATATTGCGGTTCTGCGATATTTTCCCATATTCGGAAAATATTAATAGAGAGGCCGCCATTATAAGGAAAATAATTAGACGCTCTGCCAATGAAAGTATTCCCACAACGACCAAGGGTAGCAAACCTAAAACGGTCCCCTGGTGGTCCCGAGAACTACAAGTACTTCGCGATGAAAAACAACTCACATGGAAACATTTTCGACGTAATATGTCGTAATAAGGCATTATTCAATAGGGCCAAAAAGTTGGCCAAACTCAAATCTTTCAACGATTTTACAGAAAATCTAAATCCAACCACGCCACCCAATATGTTATGGCAAAATATTGGTAGATTAACTGGTAGTTACATACCAAGAGCAATAAATTCAATATCTTTTAGCGGGAAAGTGTTAACAGATAGTAATGATATTGCAAAAACTTTTGCAGAGTATTGGTCAAACAACTCGAAAGACCTAAACTTCTCCCAGAGTTTTCGCACTGCTAAAACTCATACTTCATCTTTGAATATAACCTCCTGTCCCCCTAAAGCAATGATAATAGAACAACCAATTACTAAACAAGAACTAACTTTCGCCCTTAATACATCAAAGAGTTAAATCCCTGGGCTTGATAAAATATCCTACCCAATGCTAAATCATCTTCCCGATAAATGTAAACTTCGTATTCTGAATTTGTTTAACAACATATTCGATACGGGTATAATACCACAATTCTTTAAAACTGCCCTTGTAGTAGCTATTTACAAGAATAATAAAGCATTAGATAATATTGAATCATATCGACCCATTTCTCTTCTTCCATGTCTTTCAAAGCTTATGGAAAAAATTATTTCAAGACGTTTGATGTGGTACATAAAGAAACATAATTTATTATCATCAAACCAGGTTGGATTCCAGTCTGGTTTAAGCACTGTGGATGCTTTACTGTACATTGACCACATAATATGCAAAAACCAGGGGACACACATCCATTTTGTCAATAGACTTTATCAAAGCGTTTGACAAAATTGGAATTCATATAGTACTCCAAAAACTTTTAAGCTGGGGCATCGGTCCGAAGTTATTTAACTTTGTTAAATCTTTTCTTACAAACCGGAAATTTTCTGTCCGTATAAATGAAACATTTTCTAGTACACTACCCTTGCACAATGGAATCCCACAGGGATCCTACTGTCCGTAACTCTTATTATTATTGGTTTTGATGACTTAAGTCGCATCTTAAGTAATAATACAAAAATTTAACACTGCATTTATGCGGATGACCTTTATGTGATAGCAAAACTTCAGGCAAATAAAAGAATTAAAGAAGAATTTTACAAAACCCTACTTGCCATTGATAACTGGACCAAATTATCTGGTGCAGATATCTTATTTGATGAAACAAGTCATCTGTATATTTGTAGAAAACATAATTGTTATAATATTACTATTGAGTATAAAAACATAAAGATTCATAATGTCAATTACTTTAAGATTTTAGGTCTAAACATTGACTCTTAGTATAGCTTTAAGAACCATTGTATTTATTTAAAGAAAAATTTAATGACTAGACTTAATATTATAAAATACCTATCTTCCTATAAAAGCAATATGCACACAAATAGTCTCCTACTTTTAGTTAAATCTTTAATAATTTCCAAAATAAACTATGCACTAGTTATCTAACAGCAAAGCTGCAAAATCAACATTAAAAATTGTCGAAAATATTATTAACGCAGCCATCCGGACAAGCCTGAGAGCGTTTCGTACTACTCCAATAAAAAATTTTAAAGCTGAAGGGGGATTTGACTCCCTACGACTACATGCCAACAAACTTAAAGTCCAACTTTGTCATAATGTTTTTTGTAGCAAATCCTCTTTACTGCATAAACACATAAATTTATTAAAGAAAAGAAAGAAGGATCTCAAATGTCCATCATTGTTTCCCATATTTTTAAAATTACAAGGAAATTTAACCTGCAAAAATTACAGCCACCCCTGCAAATACACCCGCCTTGGCGACTTGATCCCAGCATTTTTCTCAGAAATTTTCAAAATTTTGACAAACATGCTACACCACCATCAGTATTTAAATCCTTATTTAATGAATTGGTTTCAAAATACAAAAATGACAACTGGAATTTTTTATACACCGATGGATCAAAAACTATAAATCATGTAGGATTTTCCGTAGTGGACGAAAACTACTTTACAAAAATAAGAGGGCTACTTCCCCATCATGCAACTGTATTTGAAGTAGAGGCAGAAGCAATTATTGAAGCTTTGAAATCAAGTAAGAATTCTCCTAATAAACACATAATCTTTACTGACAGTCGTTCTGTTTTCGATGCAACATTTAACCATTAAAACAACAACCATAGCATTATTGTTATTCAATAACTCTTAATACAATTGGTTAAAAAAGTAAATATATGTTGGATTCCTAGCCATATTGGTATAAAAGGAAACGAGACAGCAGATAACGCAGCTAAATCAACTGTTTCCCATCCTTCATTTGTATATATACCTCAATCAATAAATTTTTTTACAAGAAAAATACTTCAAAATATTAATTTCTCCATTTTGAAGCAATGGGACAGATATAACCATCTTTACAAACAAATAAATCCGACCAAAATACCTATAACTCTTCCAACTTCTACCAACTGTCATAAAAATAAATGTTACATCCGACTCCGCCTAACACATACCAGTAGTGGAATTCTCTATCTTTTAACAACTAACGTTAACGTTAATTTTACCGGCACAGTTTATTGCTTACAATAACAATACAGCAATTCAGTAACTCAATTTAAACAACATAGTTAAAAATTTCCATCAAGTGGCATCTTTGTGAATTAATTAGTATATTTAACGACCACTGCCATCAAGTGCAAACTACTTCTCGTGTGGAACGACTTAAAGTACTTTCGAAACTAACAAAACCCCATTTAGGATTTGATAGTCTAGCGAAAATTGCAAAAAATCGGAAAATTTGCAAAATTAGTGAAAATTTTTAACATATCAAACAAGCCATAAAATTGATTAAAAGTCGCTAAAATTATAAGGAATTGCAAAAATTCGGTAAAAATTGTTAAATTAGCGGAAATTTGAAAAATTTGCAAACAGCGGCTATTAATTAAAAATCGTTAAAACTCTAAAGAACCACAGGAAAAAATCGCTTATATCGCGAACATGGATAAAATTCACGAAAAATTGCAAACTTGGAAAAAAACCTTAAAGTTTATTTGAAATCGCTAAATCGCCCAAAAACAAGTTGTCGGAATATATAAACTTTTTTTTTGCAAAAATAGCGAAAATTCGCGAAATTTTTTAATATTTCGAACAAACCATAAAATTTATTTAAATTCACTTAAACTATAAGGAATGGCAAAAATCCGGTAAAAATTGCTAAATTAGGGGAAATTCGCAAATATTTGTTAACAGCGAAATGATGGCAAAGTCTACTATTTATTAAAAATCGTTCAAGCTGTAAAGAATCAGAAAACTTACAGGAATAAAAAGCTTCTACCGCGAACGTGGCTATAATTCGCGAATAATTGCAAACTTGGAGAGAAGCAAAAAAATTTATTTGAAATCATTAAATCGGTTAAAAAAACAAAATGTCGGAAAATAACAAAAAAAAAAAAAAACAAACAAAAATGCAAAAACCGCGAAAATTCGCGAAATTTTTTAATACTTCAACCAAACCATAACATTGATTTGAAGTCACTTAAACTATAAGGAATGGCAAAAATTCGGTAAAAATTGCTAAATTAGTGGAAATTTGCAAAAATTTGCTAACAGCGGCATGATTGGAAAGTCTACCACTTATTTTTTGTGTAGAAAAGAAAACACTTTTATTGATTTCCATAAGCTGCATCTAAAATGTAATATTTTTAATGCTTTTCTGTAAATTCGCAAAAAAACAAATTTTTTAATATTCTTTTTGCAAAATGTATGTAAAAAACGTGAATTCTAAAAATGTTAATGATGCTTTTATTCGCCAAAATTTCTGTTTGTTTGTTTTTTTTCAATAACTACGAATTTAAAAATAAACAATGAAAAATATTTTGCCGTTAAGATAACTTAAATACCTGACGTTAAGATAGTACTTAGCAGTAAACGTTATTGTTAAAAAAGTTACCGAATAAAATGAACGTTAACTTTGCTGTTGAATATTTTTAACAATTTAAATTATGTTAAAATTGAATAGAGAATCGCACTACAGATTAACACATCAATATTTAATATCCAGGGATCCCCAACCAATGTGTACTTTTTGCAACAACTCAATATTAACAATTCCCCATATTCTTGCTGACTGCCAAGCATTATAGACCACACGTTTAAGGATATGTAAAACAAAAAATATCATAAATCTACTAATTAATACAACAGATGAAAATGTTAACAAAATCTATGATTTTTTAAAGTGTATTAAGTTACATAATTATATCTTAATTAATAACTTATATTTTATATAGCGAGGGCCGATAGCCTTAGATGCTAGTGCTTAAATTGTATAATTTATTGTAATTTCAATTATAATAAATATTAAAATAAATAAATAAAAAATAAATAAATTATTCCTTGATTTATATTCTAATCATGTTAATCATTATAAGATAAGAAGTAATTATATTATTGGCATATTAATCATAAATAAGTTACGAAGTTATCACAATCATATATATTTTATATAATTCGACGCCCTACTTATTACATTATGCCACATTACATTATCAAATTTTGTCATGACCTTTGATGGCCACTATATTTTTTTGATGCATTATGGTCCTCTATCTACAAAAACAGTTGAATTTAAAATTTAATAATATGTGAACTATAAAGATTTTAATGCACTAAATTCAAATCCGTTTTCAGCTTTTTTCTTTCTGGACCAAATTTTTTTTATGGGCTGGACTAAATTTCGCACAAAATAGGGTGGTTATGCTAATACATTTTGTCATAACTTGAGAACGTTTTGTCCGATTTTGAGTTTGTTATTCCATGTGAAATTTAACCAAGGGGGTTACACAATTGAGCTGCGCGTAAGGATTGTTGAAGCCTAAAACGAAGCTTTCAAATCGACCAAATGTGTCCATAATCGGGAGAATCGTGTGACATTTTCAGCAAACTGGGTCTGTAGGATATGTGAAAATACCTTTTTGGTGCGGTTTACGGGATGGCGGCGACATCGGGCCGTACTTCTTCGGAAATAAGGTCGGCCAAGCAGTAACCATGAATGTTGATCGCTATCGCGAAATGATAACGGAATTTTTGTAGCCAAAAATTGAGGATATGGACCTGGACCATATGTGGTTCCAACAGGATGGTGCCACTTGCCACACAGCCAAGGAAATAATAGCTCTTTTGTGCGAGAAATACAACGGCCGTGTTACCTTACATCGCGATGGATTTAACGCAGTTGGATTTTTTTCTTTTGGGGATATTTAGAAGAAAAAGTGTACGTAAATAAGCCTACAACACTGCAATTACTAAAGAACTATATAATTCGGCACATTAACGACATTGAACCTCAATTATGTCTCAGAGTCATTGAAAATATAGTCCATCGGATAAAGATATGCCATCGGAGCCGTGGTGAGCATTTGGCCATAATAAGAAATTCTATCATTATAAAAAATGTTAAGATAATTGTCTGAATTTTTTATTTTTTTATTTACAATAAACATCGTGCGTTTTGGTTGGACCACTTTTGATGTTCTGTGTCCTTGAGTAGGTTTAAGTCAATTTAACTACCGAAGAGAACAATTTTTGCGAAAAATTATTTCTAGTTCTGCTTAACCGATTGAGATGAAAATCCAGCACAATAGATTCAGTAGGAAAAGAGTATTAAATCCAAATGTGGAGCAACCACCCTAAAACAATTTATATTTCGATTAAAAATGCTAATATAAATTGCTGGCGGAGTGCAGCGATTGTCTTTAAATTTTACACAAATTCGTAGAAATCATACAACTAAAATTCGTAAAGATCGGTTCATAATTTACCATATGCCCCTTATATAGCTCACTTTCGAAAACCCCTTTAGTATGCCTAAAACCGTAACGAATAAAATTATTGTAGTAAAATTTGGTCTGTCATAGTTTAGTACGACTAGACCAAAATTCTTAATGATCAATCTATAATTTAGGCTGATTCTCGAAAACGTACTTTTTTAATATGACTCAATCTGCAAGAAATTTCAATATTGTGAGGTTAGTTTTTTTTAAAGGTTGGTTCAAAACTTATAGATTTCGCAAGAAGCCCTCTTTGAAATATTCTAACTCTCAGTGGAGGGGTGTCAAAGATTCGGCATAGCCGAATATAACACTTTCACATGTGTTACCAATACTTTTTTGTTTATAAGAAGTCTGACAATTGGATAAGTTCAATCGCTCTCAGTTGCCCATGTACTTGTCGTCTATAATTCTTATTGAAATACCCAGTTGGCAAGTTTGCGGTATGCACTACTTGTCTCCTTTCGTTTAGATGTGTTATAAGACAGTTGTATTACCCAGTGGCAGGCCTTTTTGAAGGCTTCTATACTTCTTTCTAAAAGATTCGCTTCGTATGATATTCTGCCTTCAGAAGTGTGAAAGCTACCTTTCTTACTCAATTCTTTGAGATGGAAACGAAGTTACTTTAAAAGGGAGTGTGACAGGGCTTGCTCCTAATGACAACCTGTGTGAGAAATAAATAAGTATGGAATGCGGCGAGGAGAACTTGTGTCTGCTATATAAGGCCTTCTATTAGGCCTCTTAACTAATTATTGTTACCGCTGGGTATAAGTTGTCTTCTAGTAAACTCTATGTGGGATAGTATGAGCGGCATTATCCATAAAGTTTTCTTTTATTAAGCTCTATTTGGGACAGTTTGTGTGACAATGCTTATCAAACTCTATGTGGGACATTATGAGCGACATTGTTTAATAAGTTATCTATATATCTATATCTATATATATATATATATATATATATATATATATATATATATATATATATATATATATATATCTACATCTATATCTATCTCTATATCTATCTCTATCTCTATCTCTATATCTATCTCTATCTCTATCTCTATCTCTATCTCTATCTCTATCTCTATCTCTATCTCTATCTCTATCTCTATCTCTATCTAGTATTTTTTAAGTTTAGCGATTACAAACAAACAAAAACATGTTTGTTTGTAATCGCTAAACTTAAAAAATACTGCACCGACTTTGACCAAAATTTGTGTGTGTGATGTATGAGGCATGAGAAGTGTTTCTGTGTAGTTTCGCGTTTGTTAAATAAATTTTGCGATTTTTAATAAAAATTATTATTGGTTTATTAGGTGTTTTTGCATATATTTGTTTTGAAAATCAATTAAACACGTATATATTTTATAAAATTTTAAATCTTTACTCAGGGCCAGCAAAGCGGACCGGGTCCAGCTAGTCTTAAATAAAAAGCTATTGACGGAAATATAAATGTCAAAGTATTCTTCTGCCGTAGTTGAATGTTTATCAATCACTTGGTTTTCTTAAAATTCTCACATTTTTTCTTTCTTTATTGTTGATTCAAATACCTGCTTACAATTAACGAATAAGCACAACCCATTTAAACCGAAAACATGCTAATGAAGACAGTCGTGGTTTACATGCAGTTTAAACTTTACTGTCAATTGAAGAATTGCCTTTAAATGACGAATATATATATAACATGTAAACAGAAATAAAATTGCAACTATACTTAAAAAGCACATGCAAACACTGTCTGAAATATATAAATATATATAAGTTTTGGAGGACAAAATAGACGACATTTGCACGCATGTATTCATCGACGATAAAGTAGCATGAATATATTATCTTGTATATTAGTATATGAGATATTATATAAGAGATATTGTGTTGTATATAGTAGTTAACAAAATTATTTAAAATGTTATGCAAAAACGTCAACGACCAGATGAGAGAGAATGCATGAACATTTCGTCGACGATTTGTATTGAGCTGTCCTCAGTATGTCTTGTTCGACTTACGGTTGTCTTTTACCCGTCATTAAATATTTCTTAAAGTCGTGGCCAACTGGGATATTTATACACGCAAATAAACATACTTGTGCGTTTATGTTTGTTTTTTTATGAGGATACATGTGTTTTTCTATTTCCTGGAAGTAATGTATTACATGATGACATGAAATATATATAGCGGCAAAATGGAAGTAAATTAAACAATGACAAAAAGTTTAAAGCCAATATTTGGTTTAAAGGTTTAACCAAGAATTCATAAGAATTGGCGGTAAGAGGTATGAGGCAATCAACTTTATTTTAAATTTTATTGCAAAAGTAAACATAATTTTATTGCTTTTTTATACCCTTTACAACATGTGGAAAGGGTTTTTGTATATAAGTTTGTCTTTCTATTTGTGATTTAAGACATTTTTATCTACGACCTCACGCAGTCAGGGTTGGACAAAAAATATGCTTTGATGTTTTTGAAATAAAAAATACATTTAATAGACGACTTTAATGTATTTTAAATAAAAAATACTTTTAAATAGTTAATTTAAAAAACAAAATATTAAATACAAAATACCAAAATACAAAGGCGGAAAACTGGCTTCAAAAAAATGGTTGCAATTCTTTAATCAAATTGAGTTTCACTTAATGTTAAAGAGGAAATGTCAATTTAAACGGTACCTATGTTCTGTTACTTTAGTGAGAATTTCTCTTATTGAAAAGATGTGGAACCAAATATTCCATCGCTTCTCGAAAAGTGAAAAAAATGTGTCTGTATCTCATGTCGAAAACAATCATAAAAGAATACGTCGCTACATTATTAATGTCATAATATTCCACTCAAAGCCGATGTGAAACTGCAGACATTGAGATCGCCGGTCACACATATCGTATTGCATAATGTTCAACAACGGCGGCGAAAAACAACTGTCGGCTATACCAAATAATGTTAAGTGCGACTTTAATGTGTGTTGTTTACAGTGTTGCCAATTAAGCCATTTAGTGGCTAGATTTAGCCATTTTTTACCGTGTTTAGCCATTAAAAAATTAATTTAGCCATTTTTTTTTTAGCCATTTTTCAACTTGTTTAGCCATAAAATTTGTTTGCCGTTTTTCTTTTAAAAGAATAATTTTTATTTTATTATAAAATTTATAAAAGTAAAATAAACATTTTGAACAATTAAAACGCCTTTAATTTAAATCACAAGTTTTACAAATGTTGAAAATCGCTATAAACTATGATACTGAACCATCTTTCAAAATAAAGGAACAGTATTCCACTATTAAATTTATAAAATGGATCAACACAAACATCGCTTTTTCTTTCTGGTTGCAAGTATTTCAATAAAGGGATGCAGGCGGCAACAAAATTGTTTTAGACATTTCAGAATAGACTATAAAGTTGCTCTCACTTCCCTGGAGTAATGCTGAAGTAGAGAGGGGGTTTAGCCAAGTAAACATCGTTAAAAGTAATTTGAGAAATAGTTTACATTAGCAACCGTTAACTCGATTTTATCAATTAGGTAAATATTTTTACCATAACAATACAATATTTATACCACCACCACAATAGTGGAGATAGTACTATGTGTTTGTGCTGATGTCTGTAACACCTTAAAATATTGGTCCTTAGCCCACCTTTACGTATACCGATTGACTTGGAATCATTTTCTGAGTGGAAGTAACGATGTTTGTCCGGCTGGCTGGCTGTCCATGCAACCCTTGTGCGCAAAGTACAGGTCGCAATTTAGAGATTATTTGATAAAATTTGGTACAAAGGACAACATAAAGTCGGGTTGAACCGACTATACTTTCTAACTTGTGTTTTATTGTAGATCTGGACTCAAAAGGTTGGGTAAATGTTGTCGTGATAATGATTTACCTTCAAATTATTTAAAACTTATGATTATTTGAAACTAATGAGTGATTCCTATGAGATGAACAATAATGACATCGAATTTTTCGATGATTTAATTCTTTAATATTAATTTATTTTAATATTAATTTACGTTTATTCTTATTTAACAAATTAATCTTAACTCACAATTTTATCGTAAACAACTTCAAATAATTTAATTATTTTTTGTTATTGAATTTTAATGTGTTATTATTTAAAAAAGCTTTTAGCCATTTTTTAGCCCATTTTTAGAAATTTTTTAGCCATTTTTTTCCGTAAATTTAGCCATTTTTGGTCCCCAAGTTTTGGCAACACTGGTTGTTTACAAAATGTTTTTGAAAACATTCGTATATTAACTTTTTTTGAGCTCGAGGTCTTTTTTTATAATTGTGCCGATATTTCGTTTTTCATTGAAAATCATCGTCTGTGCTTTAATAATGAAAAAATTATTAAAGTAAAAAAAAGCTTCGAAAACAAAGCGAAATAATTAAACAATGAAAAATCAACCAACAACAAAATACTTTTCTCCTCCGTGTTATTATTCGTTGCATTTTTGATATATTTGTTTTTTCTCACACCATTTTTATTCGTGAGTTTATTTGACAGTTCTTTCTCACAAAAATTTTACAGTCAAAATTTTTTCAGTAAATTGGCTAGTAATAGTTGTCACAACTATTACTTGCCAAAAAATGTTACAGCCGCAGTTAAGTGAGAAAAATATTTGCTTTGTTTCAATGAACGACATTTTTGTTTCAATCGAAAAGTTTCTCAACGCGGAAGTTAAAGAACATGGGCACTGGCTTATGAATAAAAAACGATTTTGATAAATTTTGAGTTATGCTTAGTAATGATATACTATGTATGTGTGCATTCACTTTAAACAGAAAAAATGATCGCCAATTTTGTTCAATTTAACCATTAATGAATAATAAAATCAGTTTTAATTAAAAATTTAATCAAGTGAATTAAACGTTTACTTCTATCAACAAAATTATAGCAGAAAATATTGTTAATATCAAAAAATATTTAATTTAATTTAATTACTATAAATTTGTTTACTGGTGCAAATTTTATTAAGTTTTTAATTAATATCACAACATTTTTAATTGAAATCAGTTTTTATTTTTTCCTGTCTGGGTATAAATTGAATTGGGATAGTTTAATTCATATAACTGACATAAAATGAAGTATATTAAAGAACAACATTAACATAACAATGGCATAAAAGTTTTTTTTTTTCTTCTTAGTAATTAAAAAGTTGTCCAGCAGCACTTATCAGTTGCAGTTATTAGTTGCTTAGATCGATTGTCGGTGGTGCTGATATGTACTTTTTGGCTGCACAGAAAAAATTCTCGAAAATTTTTCACCAATCAAAGCATTAATCAAAAATAAAATCAGTTTTAATTAAAAATTTAATCAAGTGAATTAAACGTTTAATCAAGTTAATTAAACGTTTAATTAATGCTATTAACTGGTTTAATTGATACTATTAATTTGTTTACTGGTGCAAATAAAATTAATTTTTTAATTAATATCACAAATTTTTTAATTGAAATCAATTTTTATTTTTTTCTGTGTACCCTTAAGGTTTATATGTATATTGATAAGAACTCCAGTATTCATGTCTGTTTAAGTTTCTATATCTGCAATTAAATAGATTCTTATTTCTTTATCAATAACAATTTCGTGCTCTTTTGGATCTTCTACACCCAGAGAAAAAACATGTTGAAATATGGTCACCTCCAACAAAACTCTTTTTAAAGAAAATTTTAAACATATTATGATTCATTTAGCAATATTATTGTCACCGAAAACCATATTATGGTTGAATGAGTCCTTCATCAAGAATCGACAACCATATTATGGTTGAATTCGTCCTTTATCAAGAAGCGACAACCATATTATGGTTGCCTCGTACCATGTTATAGTCAAAAATAACTAAAACACGTTTAACACTGATAATAGCATGGTCATTATGGTCATATTTAACCATAACATGTTTAGAGGCAACCAAAGTGTAGTTGTGGCTTCTTGATGGAGGACTTATTCAACCATAATATGGTTGTAGGTTACAATAATATGGTTATATTAACCATAATATGTTTAAAATTTTCCTTAAAAATAGTTTTGTTGGAGGTGACCATTAGGGTGGCCCAAAATACAAAAGTATCGAATATTCGCGCTCCACAAAGCTGATCCTATTCGAATAGTGCTTAAAAATATTCAGTCCAAATTTGAGTACAATCGGGCAATATCTAGAGGTTGCGATAGTTAAAGGATTTTTCGGGGTTAGATAAACTTACACGATCAATAGATCCAATAAAGTCGTTTTAAAAAACAGATTTCAGTTTTATTGGTTAAGTTGTATTTTGTTTTTTGCGAAACTTAACTTCTTCGTGCGATGAATCTGACTCACTGTCAGAAATTTCAACATAATCCTTCTAAACTCGCTTCTTGTAATTCTGCATTCAAAATAAGTTAAATAATTATGTAGAGGGATGAATATATTTGGATCTTAACAAATGTAAATCTAGTAAAGATCAAAGAAAAGTGTGAAAAAGTATCTCCAATACATAAACAAGTACAATAATGATAAGCCAAAAGTAAATGCATGTAATAGGTATAAGCTGTGAAACATAAAAGTCGCCATTCATCGCGACCTCTAAATATTGTCCTATTGATCCAATTTTTGGTATATACATATATTTTAGAAAAAGAAACAAAATCAAGCTTGTGGAGAAAGTATTGGACTATACTTTTACTTTTCCATACAAGCGTGGGCCAGTCTAGTGACCATATTTAAACATGTTTTTTCTCTGCGTGTAAATATGACACTGAGTCATGTTCTTTTCAAAAAGCCTGCCTGCCATACACTACATGTTTTTTACATATGACTAGTCTAATTTCTCACTGCGAAATACACTGAAAGAATTTCCTTCACAGATCCAATGGATTTTGAAATTAATCCAATGAAAAATTACATTAAAATTCAACCTATATAACCCTTCATTGGATTAATAAAGAAAAAATAAAGAATGTTACATTAGCCCCCCGTTAATGAAATGTTTCATAAAATCAATGAACATTTTGCATTATTTTAATGTCAAACGTTTAAAGAAATTTTTTTATTATTTTAATGTAAAAGTTTTTATATTTGAATGAAATTTTTAATTTATTTTATCCATTCTTTCAATGTGCGTTTTGAGTTGTTGTGATTTTTTTTTATTCCTGTTTCAAATCATCAAGTTTTATTAATTTTATTTCGTTTTTATATTTCGTTTACATCATGTTATGTTCTACTTTCATAAGGTGACCTTTAAGTAAATTGTACTAAATTCATTTTCCAGCCCGCGACGACCTACATCTGCCTTATTTCCATTTTTCTGGCTTGTAGTGGTGCGTAAATTTTGTGTATTTAAATTAACAATTAAAGAAAAACAAATGTGACAATTTTGTGCTCTTGCTTTTTCTTTCGCGTTGTTTGTTTTTGAACCTTAATATTTTTTACATTTAGCTAAAATCAGTATTTCGTTATCGTAATGAATTTTGTTCATTAATGTTATTAAACATTAAAATTTAAAATTTTTTCATATATTTTCATTTTGAGGTTAAAGAATTTTAACTTGTTTTCATTGATTTAGTGACATTTATCACGGAATATATGAATATATAAAAATATTTAAATATTTTTATTTAAAGTTTATTTTAATCTAAAAAAAAACTTTTGAAATTATGTATAATAAGTTTAAAAATGTTAACGAAATAACGTAGTCGTAGTGTTAATGAAATTGTTTCATTATATTTGTAAAATTTCATTCCCGTAATGAAATTTTTCATTGAATTAATGAAAAAATTTAATGAAATTGATTCATTAGATTTATGAAGCGTAATTCTTTCAGTGTATATCGTGTGTATAACGTTGAAAATATTTAGACACAAAGTCGTCTGACAAAATTTCCGTTAAAGCGTGCTCTATGTTTTTCTGACAAACGAGGTGGGCAAATAAAATGTCCATTTCATGAGATAATTCGGTCACCAAATGTTTGGGCCAACAAAGTGATGGTCTTGATGTTACCATTTCTTCTCCAAACGATTTGAGGAATAATACCAAAAAAATCAGGAATTATTTGACTGCAGCGTTCGACATTTACGGTAATTTTGGAGCGGTTTCGGTTTGAAAAAGAAATGGGCAAATTACGCCTTCAGCATGCAAACCGCACCAAACAGTGATTGTTTTTTGGGATGCAATGGAGTCTAAAGAGTCTCCAAAAACGACAATTCTAATGGTTTACACACCCGTAAGGCCAGAAATGAGCTTCATCGCTGAAGATGATTTTACGATACAAATCTGGTTCAACTTACAGTTGATTCGCAACCCATATGCCGAACACACATCGCAATTATTGGTCCACTGGCTTTAATTCTTGCCCTAGTTGGATCTCATATGAATGAATGCCAAGATATTTCCCCAAAATGTTCCAAGTAATGGACTGGCAGAGACCGAGTTGCTGAGAACGGCGTCAGATCGTTTAATTGGTGTCCTTTGTCACACTCACGTCTATAGCGATGGCTTCTTCCGTACGGGGTCGATTTGGATTGTAAGCCTTTTGTAAAACATCCATTTTTTCACAGATATACACCATTACATTTTTGAAAAGAATTGAAAAGTCAGTTGTAAAAAACATGTCCTGTATGACGGGCTTAAGTAATGTTCTTAGTTTAGGATATCGCAGATTAGAAACAACCGATTTAAGCATTTGTTTAATTTAAGATTTTTTCTTTTAAACGTTTTTATGTTACAATTCCTTTAGTTTCGATTTTATTTACGATGTTTTACATACATAAAAGAACAGTCATACCTCTTGTAAGTGAATGAAATAAAATATTTTATTTATTATTTTTATCTTTCTACACACACCATTTTATTTGTTTTTTTTTTGAGTTTCTGAATAAATGCTGTTATAAAACGTACCTTTTCACAGTTTTACAACCGTAATCAACACAATTTTAATTGACAAAATTAATTTAGGCCTGAAAATACAGTTAAACAAAGACAATCCAATAAATTGGAACAAAATTAATAAAAAGCATCAAACTGAGACAAATTAATTTGTTGTAAATACAAAATACAAAAAAAAAAACATACCCTAAACATTAAAATTTTACTGTTAAAATAAAAACAACATAAATTTATACAAAAACAAGATTTAATACAGAATTTAATTCCTAAGAAAGAAATACAAATCTGCTGAAACGGAAACCAGCGGATACATAAATAAATAAAAATCCAGGAGTAGTTGTTATATTTGAAAGTGATGTAAAAGTGAAAGGCACGAACGTTGTTTTGTATAAAAAGATACACAAATATCTGAACATACAGGTAGGCAGAAAGTCTAGTCAAAAATGAATAAAATATCGTTTATTTATTTTACTGTGTTAAATGTTATAAAACCATTTTCGTGCGAAAAAATACCCTGCAATTCTAAAAACTACCCTCCCATTATTTATCTGTTTAAGAATGATGTTATAATCGGGAACATCTTGAAACTGATAATTAATTACGAAGGTGATTTAAAAAAAAAATATTCTATTTGAAACAATTGCAATCAGGGATGGCAACGTGAGTTTGGAATTTTGGCTTGTTTGCTTATTGTTTCTTAATCACAGCCACTCTCCAAATTTTCTGGTCATGACACTGGTCGGCAAAAAGCCTAAAAAAAGTCGGGAGCAAGAACTTTGTTATGTGATTTTAGTTGACTTTAGCGGGCTAAACGAAATCTGTTCGCAGATTGATTTAATTATTTTTTATGGGCTAGACTAATTGTGTTTTCTTTTCTGACAATAATGTTCCATTAGGGTGGTTACAAGAAATCAATGTTGGATTTCCTATCGGCGCAACCCTCTAATATGTGCCAATAGCATAGAAAATGCTCAATCGGATAACGCTAACATGTGCCTTATTGAGAATAAATTAAGGAAAACCAGCGATTTTTCACTAAAATTCGTATTTCCTTGCCTTTATAACCGAAAGCATTCATTCTAGGAACCTAAGTCGAGTCTTGTTTTATAGGAAATTTTATTCTTATTAATTTTGATATCGATAGTTTTGTTCCTTATACCAATAGATAAAGTGATTTTTAGCATTAATTAAGGACAAAGAAATACGAATTTTATTGAAAAATCCCTGTTTTTCCCTAAGTTATGCTCAACGAGGCACGTGTTGGAGTTATCCGATTAAGCTTAAACTTTGTCAATCGGATTTTCTCGGCATTTGCCATATTTTAGAGGGGTGCAGCGTTATCCGATTGAGCTGAAACTTTGTCAATCGCATTTTTTATGCTATTGGCACATATGAGGGGGTTGCGCCGATGGAAAATCTGACATTGATTTCTTGTAATGACCCTAATGTTCCATATATGCTACCATTCGTGCGGGTTTTTGTTCTTTTCTAAAAATATATGCAAAAATGTGAGAAGTTGTCGTTTTTCTTTCTAAACATGTTGCAACAATAAATGGCAAATTTGTTCCATTTCTTATTTGCATCTGCGTAAAGTACTTTTTTATGCAAGCAAGTATTTTTTTATTAAGGCTTTTCTTGTGTTTGCGTTATATTGTGATGGATATAAAAACTTTTTTTTTTCGTTTGTTTCACTTTTATTATATGTTTTTTGTCGCAAAATTTTTAACAACAGCTGACATTAATCATTGAAAATCAGTGCTGTTAACGCTTATTGGAATTGTAAGAAAATTTAATGTTGAAGATTGCTACAAGCGTGGTGAATATCGCTTTTATTACAAACTTTGCATTCAATATTTAACTCGCTAAATACACATTAGTGTTGAGTGCAGACGTAGCTATTGTTTTGTTCCATTGCAATTTAGAAAAATGTATCACTTTGTAAGGGTTCGTGTAACCTGATAAATATATTACACAACTATAATGCATCATTATTTTTTAGAAAAGAAAACATCACAAGTAATATTTCGCCCGAAATAGGGCGGTTGTTCAAAAACATTTTTTTATACCTTGAGAACGATATGACCGATTTTAATTAAAATATATAAGAATGATAAGGCATACAATTTCCTTTGAGTCGTCTACACGCAGAGAAAAACATGTTTAAATATGATCACCTCCAACAAAACTATTTTTAAAGAAAATTCTAAAAATATTATGTTTAACTTAACCATATTATTGTCACCGACAACCATTTATTTGTAAATTAAGTCCTCCATTAAGAAGCCATAACTATATTATGGTTGCCTCCGAACATGTTATGTAATAATTTTGGGCATGTGTTGTAATAAAATTTCTTTTAAGTTGTTTGAATAATAGTTTTTTTATATTTTCCACAGTTTCGGAGATATTCAGAAAAGAGTGGCAGCAACATTTTTTTAAAGCAATTTTTTTTTTAATTCATAAAAAATTTCACATTTCTTAAAATTTATCATATACAAATTTTTCGTGATCGGATACTTTTTTGATTCGAAAGCAATTTTATTTATAATTCTTTCAGTCGATACTGATCGAATCGGATTTTTTTTTCAGTGTTGTATAGCATTTATTTGAGTTTTTACAACACTGAAAACATAATTTCGATTTGTTCAGTTTCGACTGAAAAATTTAGAAATAGAATTGCTTTCGAATCGAAAAAGTATTCGATTGCGACTGCCAGAATTAGCCTACAATTATATTACGGTGGACAAATGTAATTTTTATTCACGATGATATCTTCATCTATTTAACGTAATTTATCATTTAAAGGCTCAGTTAGGCGAAAGTTGCTGTACCCGTAATGTACCGCACCGTACTGTAAGCACGTTGGTGCACTTATGGAACGTTTAAAAACCTGTCATATTTGTCTCCCATACATAAGCAAAAAGCAATAGTATACATAAAACAAAACACACAGGGATGGGAATCAAAAATGCTCAAATGGTGACCGTTGTGCAGAAAAGGTACCACGTGATTTAAATGGTATTAAAACAGTATTTTGGGTATGTAAAAAATTTTAATAATTTAATATTTTTATTATAGATTTACAATAAATAAATTTGTATTTTTGCATGTATAAATTTTTAGCATACATATATTGTAAATGTGCATACACCAAACAAGGGTTTGATACCATTTAAAGTCTTATATATGTTTCACATTTCCATTGTATGTGTATATGCATTTGTTTATTTTAAACATCTAAACATATGTATATTTGTATATTTGGAAATATTTTGTATTGTAAGTTGTTTTGTCGCAATTCCATAGATATACTTAAAAAAGTACCAAAAAAAAAAAGCAAAATTACCCGCATTCAATGTAACATACAAGCCGCCCATCACTGTCTTACAAATGTCACGTAACAACGGCATGAAATTCTATTTTATATAGATTGGAACGTTGCAACTACGGTACATTGCATTTCGGTAAGCTTTTGTATTGGTTTTCATATAACAAAAAGCGAACAGCTGATTGATACAGTACAGATACGGTACAGCAACGTTCGCCTAACTGAGCCTTAAGGCTCAAAAATAAACAATAACAGAGAATAAAAAGTGCATTAAATTCTCACATTCTTTTTCCTTTAATTGCTAATTTTAAAGCACAACGTATTTAAGTTGTAGTCCAAACTAGTTAAACAAAAAGAATGCTGATGAAGATTGTCGCTGGCTGAAATCAAATTATTATGTAATTTGCTTCACTGTCAAATATAAAAGTAAGCTTACGAAAGCGGAACATAACATGATGTAACAGGAATATAAAAACGAAGTAAAATTATAACTCTTGATTTGAAACAATTTAAAAAAAACACACTTTGAAAAAATGGCTGAATTAATTATGTTGTCAACATTCGATAAAAATGTAAAATTACGAAACATTAATAGAACTTTTTTATTGTATGAACGGAAAACAATAAAAAATATCATTGTATTCAGGGTTTAAAAAGCTGCAGTCGAAACCAAAAACTGTCGAACAAAAACAAATATTTGTGTACAACTTTTCGCATTTTGAGTTAGTTTGAGTTGGAGCGACTGTTTACATTTAATGAATAAAGAAGTGGAAGAAATAGCAGCTTTTCTACTTGGACTGCAGGTTTTTAAGCGCTGATTGTTTTAATAAAACAATGTTTTTAAAGAAATGAAAATATTCCGTTTTATTAATCACAAGTTACATCATATAAACTAAAAAAGTTCATTGAAAATTTATATTGAATAGTAAAATGTATGTCATAGAGTTAATGACAAAATTAATCGTTGTGTTTGCGACGATTTCGAACTTAATGAAAAAATTTTAGAAGCGGGAATGACGCCCTATGTCTGCTCAAAAATAATGACAAAATTCGTTGTTACGTTACATTTACAACAGTTTTTCTCTAAGTGTAGTGATTTATGGAATGCAGGGTAAAGAGCTGAAATTTTGTAAGCAAAAATATCTCTAGGAAGCAGGGCTGTGGTATCGTCAAAAAAATTTCCACCCGCTGAAATTTTTTAAGTCCGACTCCGACTCCTACACTTACATAAATACTAAATGTATATGGGCATTTCCCCAGAATGGTCTACCAGGACGAAAAAATAAATGTTGATTATCATCGTCTTTTATTGTTTCTTATTAGGAAAAAGGCTTTGTTCTTATAAAAGAATGGTTTCCTAGCATATCTGAGCTGTTTTACTTGAGGAAATTGGTCTGGAAACTGGAAAATTTTATAATTTCCTGTATTTTCTACTTCTAAAGACATTTTTATATACTTATTTTACATGCAAAAAATATGTTATGTTTACACTCTTTCTTCATAATCTCTCCATTACAGTCAATTGTAAAAGGAGTATTAAGTTTTTTTGTTAAGGAAATTTGAAGACATTTATGGTAAAATGCATGGGGATAATAATAAAAAAAAAAACACATGGAAAAATCGTACGTTCGCGATCCGTACGTTCGCGACCGGTACATAAGCCAATTAAACAAAAACCAAGAGAGATATTTTATTTTGTAAATACTGGATGGAGAGCTACATTAATACACTTTTAAAATAAATTAATCGCTTTTGAAAATTCCGTTTCATTACGCAGATTTTTACATTTCACTACTGTCAGCCGAAGTTGACTTCTATTTTGCGTACGTTCGTGACCACACGTTTATAACTCTTATTATGAAAACTTAAACACGATGAAATCCAACTTTTGTACTAAACATAGAGCTACCCAAATGCTATCGAATCGCAAAAAAAATGCTAGGAAAAGTTTGGTTTTTCTATATTATTTGTACATCAAAAGCGTACGAACGTACGTTCGTGACCCCAGGAAATGCCCATATGAGACTGGTCCTTATTTGACTTTAAACTTTTTTTAAATGCAGTACCTTTTAAATGGTTAAATATACCATGAAAATGATTATGTAAAACTTTTAAATCGATATTTTAAATACTGCATCGCCAATTTCGAAAAATTGTTTTTTTTTCCAAAATATTAGAAAAAATTTTATGCCGAAAAATGTTGGCTCCGACTCCGGTACAAAAACCTCAAATCAGACTGTTCAACTCTGAATCCACAGACCTGCTAGGAAGCTTCTAAAGCCACCAGTCCAACTCGCACCCCAGAACTGTCAGTATTTGTTTACTGTATGTATGCCGTTCTGTGCAAGTCTGTATTTGTACATTTGTAAATTGTAATCATCTCAAATGAAATTTATTTGTAAAACATCAAGTTAATGTTTAAATAAAACAGGTGATGTTTAAATAAAACAGGTCAGAGTGAGTGGAGTTTTTGATAAAGTTTCCCCCCCAACACACATTTTAGGGAAATAATATTTTATGAGCAAACATAAATTTAATCTAGACAAAAACATATATTTAAATGTATTTTTGCGTATAAATTATGTATGAATTCAGGCATTTCTTTAGATGATGAAATAAGTGGTTTCAAAGGTTAAACAGTATTTGAAACTAATGTAGATATTTCAATACAGTTTGGCTAATAAAAGGATGGAAAATGCAGACACAGAGTGAACAAAATATGGAATGAAATTAAAACAACAAGGATGTGTTGCAAATATTTCGACAACATCTGTTGTCAAATTTTAAACAAAACTTTGTTAAATTGAAACCAAGGTTGTTACTTAAGTTGACAAACTAACAACTTTTGTATTCATCCTATTTTTGGCAGTTTAACAAAAATAAATAATTAATATATTAAATTGCAATGAAAATATTTTGTAAGGGCTTCAGAAATGAAAGTTTTTCTTTTTGAAGAAATCTTGAACGCCGATGTGAAACAATTGAAGTTAAACTTTTCCTTAAGTCCATAAAAATGGAAGCTATTTTTTAGTTACGTAGAGTTTCAAAAGGCTCGAGTTAATCTTTTTTGTATTATATGGGCATTTCCATGTCATCGTACGTGACATTTGTACGCCTTCAGAGAGATAGAAATTTTGCAAAAATAGTATCAACTGGGAAATTTTTTCATCATTATTTTTCATTAAGAGGGTACTATATATGAAAGAAAAAATTATTAAATTCGGAACCTTGTTGTCCAAAATATCGAGCAAAATCAGTGCATATCGTACGTGACATAAAACGGAAGCGAGTTTGTGGTGAATGTAAAAAAATACGAAAATCTGCGAATTGTGGGAGGTTTTTCTTCTTTTTTGAATTTTCTACATGAAACCACATAATTTTCCTTTATAATCCGTAATTGGAAAAAAAAAATTTTTTTTATGCTTTTATAATGAACAAAATGTAATATCGTTCGTGACATACCGTACGTGACAGATTTTTCTCTTATAGTATTAACATGGCATGAAATATATATTTTGTAAATAAAGTATGTATATAAAAACTTAAAACAAACAAGTAAGAAAGTATAGTCGGTCAAGCCCGACCTATGATACCCTACACAATAATATATAATACAATTTTTTTTGTGAGTGTACCCTTCTTGGGGCCCGTGGCTAATCAAGAACGCCAGAGCAGAATAATGCTATGAGGTTAAGAATTATATAAGAGTAATTTGTGCCGAATATTGTTTAGTTATCTCCATCAATATGAGATATGTTTGCCCTGGCTGATTTAAGGAAGGGGGTTTATATGGGACCTATGGTTAATTTTGAACCTATCCGCACAACATTTTGTCATGACATAGTACCTGTCGTAAAAGTCACTGTCGGAAATTTTTATGTAAATACCAATATTTATAAGGAAGTTATGGAACTTAAAGCCATTTTCGGGAGTAGCACTTGTATGGGAGCAATGGTCAAATATGGACCGATTCCAAAAAAATTTTGTAAGATGATTTTGATTGTAATATAATAAGCATTTTTGTACTTACAATATCGTACGTGACGAGGTTTAAAAGCTAATACAATTTTTATTACACAAATTTAAAAAAAAATTCCGATCAATATTTTTTTGCAGCAAATATCCTGCTTTGAACTTTTATTTTGAAATAACTTAGACTGACCAATTTCAAATGACATTTGAATAGCATCGAAAACAAACCCAAAAATATACCGCTAATCGAACCATAAATTTGTTCTTTCATCATTTATCTTGTTCATTGTTGTTATAACATTAATTTGAAAGCATAATTCCAGGGTTGCCAGTATCTGTATTTAATCGGCAGAACATTAAAAATTGTCAACTGC
The DNA here is from genome assembly GCA_930367215.1 of Pollenia angustigena. Taxonomy (NCBI): domain Eukaryota; kingdom Metazoa; phylum Arthropoda; class Insecta; order Diptera; family Polleniidae; genus Pollenia; species Pollenia angustigena. The sequence goes on from OV884058.1 coordinate 192,754,353, forward strand.
AGTTACTAAAAATGAACCAATGAGAAAGTGAGATAAAACTATTATTTTTTGCTTTTTAAAAATTGTAATAAGCTATAAGCACCTCGACATAGTAAAGTTTGGGTGTTTTTTTCCTTTCTACCATATTTGAAAAAAAGTTTCAAGCCTACGACTGTTTGGTAAAAGATTAACGGAAATAAGTTCACGTTCTCTTTAATCTATTACCAAACAGTCGTAGGCGTATTTTAAATACGCCAAACACGATAAGGGTGAATATGAAAGTTTCTTTTGTAAAATGTAGCATGGACTATTTTCAGAGAATAAACTAATTCGCAAAATTTCAAAACTCCTTTTTCCATCCCTGACACTCAATTACAAGTAGGCAAATTTATAATAGTGCAGGCAAATTTCTAAATAGTTTAGAAATTTTATATTTATTATAACATTTTATTTTTTTACCCATTGTGCATTGAGCTACGTTTGGAATCATAATAATTGTAATCGGATTAGTAGAAGGAATTAATAATATATTTTCTAAATAAAATTCTTTGCAAATGTCAATGTTCGAAATAGTGAAACAGTCAGCCAAAATCGTAGTTCCAATGGTCTTTATAATTTTTCTTTTTTATTTAGATTTTACGACTCCTTTCTAATCTTAAACGTCTGCTTATTGGAAAACAATTGATTACATCAGTTTATTTAATTTATAACCTCTTTCCTTTAATTTGAATACAAATTCCAAATGTCTCGTCCTTAAAAAGGTGTGTTCATATTAAACTTCCAAAAAAAAAAAAAAAAAAAAACAATCATTCTATCAATATCTTCAATTGCAAAATAAAAAAACCAATAATATTAATTTAAATCATTTGTTGATTGCTTGCTGTTGATTTTGTCTCATTTGTATACCGACGGTTCTTGTCCTGGTTGACAATTGCTCGCAGGAAAAACAATTCATTCAGAACGCTTCAAATTGGAAGAAAGCCTAAATTATACCAACCAATAAATACCTGCACATAAATGCTCTCAGATATCATCGTAGACAACAAATACATACACATAAATTTAAGTGTATTAAAATGGAAAGACATTTTTTTGTAGGTATTCAATTGACTTTTTTATTTAAGTCGCAGTAAATGGCCAAATAAATTTGGACAACTTCAAAAGTTGTGGTAGATTTCTCAAAAATTATGAATTATCGGGCGATTTTTTAAGAGCTAAAGGAAAGTTTAAAAAAAAACACATAAAATTCAGAAAAATGCATGAAATCCTTATTTGAATCGATAGTACGGTCCATATAATTCAATGTTTGAAGATTATTTCATGCAAATGTTGACCGTGACTGTGCCTCAAATGGTCCATCCGCTTAGTCCAATTTTGGCATACTCTTTCCAACATTTCGGCCGGTATCTCACGAATAAATGCTTCAATGTTGTCTTCCAATGCGTCAATTGAAGCGGGCATGTGTGTATAGACATGAGTTTTAACATAGCCCCATGGTCCCGGTCTCAATAAGTCCATGGTTAAGCGTGCTGTGTGGTATGTGGCACCGTCTTGTTGAAACCACATGCCATGCAAGTCAAGCTCTTGCGTTTTGGGCAAAAAAAAGATGGATATCATCTCACGGTAGCGCTCACCATTCACAGTTACGTTACGATTCGCATAATATTTGAAGAAGTACTGATGATGCCACCAGCCCATAAACCGCAACAAACTGTGACTTTTTCTGGATGCATTGGTAGCTCTTGCAATGCTTCTGGCTGATCTTCACTCCAAAATCGACAATGCTGCTTATTAACGTACCCATTGAGCCAAAAATGAGCTTCGTCGCTGAACACAAGAAGCGCCATGAACGTTCCTAACAGAGCACGCATTTTGATAATAAAATTCAATAATTTGCAAGCGTTGTTCGTTTGTAAGACGATTCATGGTTAAATTACACTGGTTTACTGCCAAAAATTACCAAGAACGCCACGTGCCTAGATAAGTTAACTTTGACCTCCTGAACACGAAAAACGCTGTAATTTTTTTTTCATTAGTTAAGTTTTTTAGATAACGGTACTTTTGTGTTTTTCGGTGTATGGTCCCACTCAAACCCTTGTGGAGCCCAATCGGATGAAAAATAAAGTTTTTATTAAAGATTTTGTGGAACGACAATATTTTCATCCCATATAAAATTCCGCCTTTTTTTTAACCATCAGTTTTAACGTATTTAAAAAAAACGGAATTTTATATGAGATGAAAAATATTGTCGTTCGACAAAATCCTTAATAAAAACTTTATTTTTCATCCAATTTTTTTCAAATTACGCTTAAAATGTTGGTAATCAAATATACTATTTGGTTAAAATATAAAACATTCCAGATATTTAACATAACGTAGAAAAAAAAACGAAATAAAAATGAAAAATTTTGAAAAAAAACGTAAAAATAGGCAAATTTCGAACTTTGAGGTGCCATAACTCAGCCAATTCTTATCAGATAAAAAATTTTAGCATATCGACGGAAAAGGCATTCAGTTGCCTTTCCAACGATATGCCATTTATCTCGATCGGATTTCGGTTGGGCTCCACAAGGGTTTGAGTGGGACCATACACCGAAAAACACAAAAGTACCGTTATCTAAAAAACTTAACTAATGAAAAAAAAATTACAGCGTTTTTCGTGTTCAGGAGGTCAAAGTTAACTTATCTAGGCACGTGGCGTTCGTGGTAATTTTCCAAATTAAAAATTTGTAAAGCAGTGTTATAGACCAACCTGAAGATGTTTGATAGTGAAACAAAATACAAAACGTGCGTCAGCTGTTTAAACCAGTGTTTCCAAAAAGATAATAGCTAAAAAATCACCCGATACTTTAGCTATCCTTTGGCTAGCAATGAAGAAAATTGTAAAGAAAATTATACAACTGTTAGATACCAACAGAATTTAATGCATTTTCTGGCCCGCTACAGCCTACGTCAGCATTCTTTGTATCTTATAACTGGATGGTGCCTATTGTAAATTTTATGTATTTAACTTAATTATTTTAACAAATAGAATCTGGGAATTTATTTCTCATGGTGAGTAACATTTATTATATGAGCAACTTCAAAAATTTACGACACCTAGACATTTTTTTTAAAATTTTTTTTTTTTGTCTGACATCAATGTTGATTTGCGTGTGTATAAACCGATATTTGAGCATGTGAAATCCGTTCGCGTTAATCATTTTTATTACACGGCGCAAATTTTACTGCGGTTTAAAGTTAAAAATTAAAAAAAAATATAAAAATTACAGTTTTTGTTAAAATTGAAAAAGGATAACGCGAGTGGATAATACCCATTAAGGGCTTTCTTAGCACACTAAAATATTTGTAAAAGCTTGAATACTTTTTAAAATACACTGGAAAAAAACTATAAAAAAATTTTTTTTGATCGTGTATGCATATAAAAATTTATTTAAAATTGTTAAACATTTTACAAAATTACGGCTAGTATAAGACACTATTTGGCTATCGCTAATGGCTTAAGAGATATAACCATTTAAACTTTACCACTCATGATTTTTTTACCAAATTATATATTTAGATCAGTAATACTCAAATATTTATTCTTAGAAGCACTCAGCAAAAGCTACTATGATCATAATTTGTTTCGCTTCTCAGTTTTTTTTTAACGAATTTTAGAAATTTTAAAATGTATATTCTGAAACCAAATCAAATATTTCATACAAGGATGCTTTTTGAGGTTAGAAACATTTTGTTTCTCTATAAAATTTTAAATCCTTAAAATTTTTTGGTGCGTTTTCAATTTTAGTATCAAGCTCAGTAAAGTCTTCTATTCGATGTACGTTTGAGCGGAATTGATACAGCGCTTCAGTTGTCACAAAGCGAAATGTGTTTGGAAAAAACTGCCGCTGCACGCGCCAGGGTTGAAAAAAATTATTTTTTTTTGCACTTTATCAGTTTAGTCCGTCGCGAAGAATCTATTTAGATACCTTAACATGTGCCCATGACATGTTTTGATATAAAAAAAAGCTTAAAAATAAATTGTTTTTTTGCAAAAATTTTCAAAAGTTCATAAAATTTTTGCGTTTAAAAATTTTAAAGTGCGTTTTCGCCTCGGAGGTGCCCTTTACGAAGTTACTCACATCACGCAATACACTAGCCAACTTAAAAGGCAATTCAGATTGTCAGACGCAAAAAAGATACATTTTTAAAAAATTTACGCTAATTTCTGTGATGTCCGTGATACGTTATTGGTGCGCTGACACCAACTTGATACACCTCAAGCTTTATAAAATTACGCAGTTTTTTTAATTCTGCGCTTAAAACTAATTTTTATTAAACGGCGCAAAAACTCTATGCAAAATCTTCAAAAATTTCTAAATTCGGAAAATTTTGGTTTCACTTTAAAACACCATGCAACTTTTCACGCAGCAGCGATATCAAAATTTTTTTTTTTTAGTGGATATATCCTCCAAGTCTAGTGACTAAATTTTGTATGGGTTTGGATCTAAAAGCTTAAAACTATTACAAAGAAAACGGAATGAATGAAAAAACTCTTGGAAGTTTCAAGTCGTTTTTTTAATTTTTCGAATTTTAGATGACCACCAATTCTTAAGGTGAGGACTTTTCAACGTAAAACTTTGCACGTCATATCCTTCAAGTATAGTCATCCAAACCCAGTACAACGTTTTTTTCAATTCATAAAATTTAACGAAATAAGAGCCATAGTATGTCGGTTTCAGCAGGTGCTCAAAAAATTTGAAGTAGCCCATATACATTTTCATATTATTCGAATGTGTATTCTATATTAAAAAGCGTTAAATATTTCATACAAAATTATGAAAACTTGAAACCAATAACGCGTATATTATATTTTTTAAAAATTGTTGTCCACATTTTTGTTGGTTAAATAAAAATCAAACAAAAACATTAATTGAATCAGTAAAAAAATTTGTAGAAATTAAGAAAATTTTCAAACAAGCGTTTGTTTGAAAATAATTCGGTAAAGTTTTTTCTTTGCAAGTCTGCTGGTATTTAATAGTTGTATAAATTTTCCATACAATTCACTTCAATGCTAGCCAAAGGATAGGTAAAGTAACCATCGTAAAAGGAATATACAAACAAAAAATTGTGATAGAGCATAGAAAATATTCCTGGAAAATATTGAAGGAATAAACCTAATAAAGTATAAAAGCTTTTGAGGATTGAAATTTGACTTAGAAAACACATTTGAATAATATGCAAATTTATATAGTTATATAGTTTATAGTTATGTTGCAAACAAAGTTTTCGGTCGGCCTACACCTTCGTATAGAGGCAACAAATTTTCAGATTTTGCTACAAAGTATTATGGACCAATTCAGTAATCTCATGTAACCTAACCTAAAATACATCTTAAATTGAAAAATTACAAATATAACCGAAGTAATTTTTAAAAATAAAAATAACGGCCTAGCCCCCAATGTCGACAAGAAACTTTCTTACGTATTTTTACATTTTCGTTTCTTATTATTGTTTTCAGTATAAATATACGAAAGAAATGTTCTTGCCGACATAGTAGGCCAGTCAGTTAATTCACTTTTTTCCTCGAAATTAAGCATATTGGGTAAGATTCAAAAGTATTTCAAGTATAAAACCCTTAACTCTTCATTTTAAGAGAATCTCGTAATTTGCAATTGGCAACCTGCCTAACATTTTGCACCCATTCTTATGTAGAACTAGCAGACTCGGCAAACATTGTTTATATTGAAAGAAAGAGGAATGGAATAACATGATCGGCGATAAAGAAAAACAATAGCAATTTATTTCTTTATTTCTCTTCGTAACACATTCAAAGAGCAGTTTCGAGTACGATATTTTTTGTCAGTCCGTCTTTAGACAACACAAATAAGCTCGATGGCTTGCTGACGCAAGAACATTCCACGTTTAATTGCCCGTGTGTGGTGCGACTTATTGTTTTTCGTTGCAAATGCCAATCCTAAAGGAAATTGAACGCGTTTGAATTCAATTGGGATGTCTGTGGGAATCATCAGAGTTCGTGGCAGCAAAACGTTTTCGGAATTTACCATTCAAAATGGTAGCTTCGTTAACTTTTTTAGTCAATTTTTTAACGTCCAATTGTGTACCATTGCAAAGCCGTGGTAGGTTCAAATTCCGAAGTAAAATTACCGGATAAAAAAATTTGTCAAAAATACGCATAAAATGTTCAAGAGAATCGGTTAATTATTTAAGAAGGTATAGGAGGAGGGTTCTTTTACCCTTTTTGCTTAATTTTAAGCCGTAAATGTTAAAATTTATAGCCCTTAGTTCCTTCAAGACTTCAAGCTATCATCGGATAATTAAAAAAGAAGACATGGGTAGAGGGAGCTTTTACCAGTTTTGTCCTATTATACGCCCTAATGTTGGAATTTTCAAAAAATGTATATCTTAAAGTTCCTTTAGATATTAAAGTGTCTGCATGCCAAATTTTAAGAATACCGTTTGATAAGTTAAGCAGGTATAGGGAAGGGTAGCATTTACCCCTCTTGCTTTATTTTACGCTCTAAATAATAAAAATTATAGCCTATAGTTCCTTCCAGATTTTATACTATTTGCCTACCAAGTTTTAAGAAAATCTGTTAATTAGTTAAGAAAATAAAGGGAGGCGGAGTTTTTACCCATTTGCCCTATTTTACACCCTCTAGTGATATGAAATATACCTTATGACCTATTCCGAATGTCTTACATAAGACATTACGATACAAGGCTTGGTAACTTTGCAAGTGACAACAAAAATATCATAATGGAAAATGGAGGGTATTTTGTTGATATTTGTATGGGAATAATATAAAGGAAAATCTAAATGGCATATCTTCGGAACCACTGGGCTGATTTCGTGCAAACTTCACATACACCACCTACAGACTATCCCTAAGGTAACTTGATATTGGGGAAATTGAAAATGGTTGAAATCGGTCGACCCGTTTACGCAGTTAGTTGTGACATCAAAATGTACACGTCTTTTTATATATTTATAATATAGAATATATGGAAAAAGGAAGCTCTGCTAGCCTTTTAGAATGAGGGTATACTGGTAAAAATACCGAAAAATCGTGACCGTAAAGACTGCAGAAATTACCGTGGAATAAGGAACACCATCCATTTCCGATAAAGATACTAAATCGTATAATATTGAACCGAATATCCGGCGCAGTTATTATGACCCTTCAAGATCTTATGAACACAGGTAGAATAGTTTTGGAGCAATGTTATGAGTTCCGCCCCCTATTAATTTGGCATTAATCGACTTTACGAAGGCCTTCGACAGTGTAAATATGCGTTATCTGTAGCTGATATTGGAGAGGCGTTGAATGAATATCCGAGCCATGTACACGGATTTCAAAGGGCTTACCCCTCATTTGAGGTTACCAATTGTGCAAGGCAAGGATTTGTCTTGTCGTCAATACTTTTTATCCTCATCATGGACGACATAATGCGCTAACCATTGAATGACAGACATGGTATCCAATGGACATCCTTTAAACATATCGAGTACTTAGTATACGCCACTGACCTATATTTTTTGAGCCAAGTTGCAGGGAAATATTGACGACATTGGGTTTGAATCTCGGACAGTTGGGTTGGAAATCAATATTTCAAACTAAGGCACTAAAAAGCTGCATTTGGCATACTTTGATCTATTTGGATATCTTGTTAAAAGTCAATAGCTACTAAACGACGCGCACCTGCACTTTTTGCAATCAAATGCTTGCGGCAAATTCAATCATAGGGCGTCCGATTCGCATACGTTATGCGGCAAACCAATTTGTGGAAGTATATCAGCGGAAATGGAGGGGGGAAGGCCAAACATTTCTAAGGCAAACTAAAAATATTGCTCGACAAACGCTTCGGTTAAAGCCTCAAGGAAAAGGCCGGCTTGTTGGTGCAGCTGCTAGAACTTGGAGAAGTTCAAAAGAGGCGGAGCTGCAAGAACTTATGAAATGATCGCTCAAAAGATGTTAAAACTAGACCGAACTTCAAAACGAGTGCACGTTTCAAGCCACGTAGTGAATTTATTTAAAACACTTTATCGCATTATTGTGCTCTGTTTTCGTAGTTATGTTTTAACCCTTCTGCACTCCTTGGGTCAATTTGACCCAATTTTGGTTTTCAAACGCAAAATTTGTCCCTTTAAATATAAGATATGGACGTGAAACTTCAATTTATCCATTACAGGGACAAAAATAATAAATTTAAATGAAAATAATAAAATTTTAGTTTTTCCTTCCCGCTCCAAAAAACACGATTTACACACATTTAATATCCTTTGGGTCAATATGACCCAACATGCGATATTGCAAGTTTAATTCCACTTTAAAATTTGTTTTCTATTGCATTGAGTTCATCTTCATTCAGAATCATCGATCAATAATTTTTTCGGTCAAATAATCAATAGAATCGCTTTTGTTTTTATTACACTTAAATATGAAATGCTGTTAACATTTTATTGTTGGGTCCTATTGACCCAAAGGATCATAGGAAGGGCACATATCCAAGGGATGCAGAAGGGTTAAAGCATTAATGTGTGTGAATTCTTATAAAACCGGATTCTGGTATTCACATTTAAACGCTACTACTTTGGCATCTATTCATTTTTTATTCTACCTTGGAGACGATTTGTTCATTCTAACACTTTCTTCGTCCTTATTTTGTTGTCCTTTTGTAGCTAAAAGTATATCAAAGTAAATGTACGTATACATGAAGGATAAATGTTTGAATTTGTATGAGTATTTGTAGTATTTTGTTTTAGTTTTTGTAACAGTTTGTGTTAGTGTATGTGTGCTTATTTATCTTACCGAAACATTAAAGCTTTATTTATGTTGTAGGTATTGTTAAAGTTGTTGTTATTGCTTTTTTTTTTTTGCCTCAACTATTGTTGCTTTTGGCTGTTTACTGGATTATGTTTGCGTCTGGATAATACGTGAGATCTCCTACAGATAAAGTAAATGAACACACAAATAATAATCAAAATAGAAAACGTGTGTTTGTCAATAAGTTAATTTTAGATAAGTTGAGAGGTTTCTTTAATAAGACATTTTTTTTTTACTTATATAATTCAATAGGGTTAAGAAAATAATGCAATAAGAAAAAATATTTTTTCTTAAAAAAAGGGGGAAAACATTGTTTTCTGGCAAAAAATTAAGGAAAATTGTTTTTAACAGGTTAGATTAAAATTTAACGAAACCCAATATTTTTCGAAGCACTATAAGTACATTTAAAGAACTAGGCGTACAATTATGCGCTACGCAATAAGACATACAGACATACAGTAAAGTAAGTGAAAGAACTCTCAACAACTTTTATAAAAATAAAATAAAATTTCAAGTGCCAAGTCATTCCTTTACTACGAAGCAGGTTTGTAAGGTAGAATACTAAAAAGTAACTGTAACAAAACATTCAGTGTGTAAAGATGATCGTTACATCCAACAAGTTTTATATGCTCTGAATAAAATGCTTTATGTGTCAAAAATGTATTGCTTCAAAGGGGAACTCGCCATATAAAATTTATGGCTTCTGTAAGCCATGTGGTAAGCGAAACTTTTATGTTGCTCCCTTACAAACCTGCTTCATTGGAAGCTTAATTTTTTATTGGAATGATACCAAAGGTGAAAACTATCGTTTTATGGTGTATTAGTATTAAAATTTTTAATCGCGATTACGGGCGCTAACTTTATGGCCTGTTCGTCGATATCGAATGAAGACTTCGTTCGCTTAACTAATATTTAAAACAAAAACAATATTTTATAATTTGTTTCTGTTTTAAATTTAATTTTAGCGAACGAAGTCTTTGTTGGAAATCGACGAACAGGCCCTTAAAAAATTACTAGCGTCATTGACTTCAGTGTACCCAAATAAGCTTTACTGATAGGGTGCCCAGCTTGTTAAGAAAATAACGTGTGTAATTCGTGTACATGGTTGTTAACTTAATCTTATTCCAATTGCTAGTTTTATGTCCTGCCAGTGCCGAAAGAAAATTTAACCCATCACGGTTTTTGTTTACATATGTTTTTGTTTAGCTCGCTTCTATTCCGCTTATTGCTGCGGTATCTATTTTTCTTAGGCGGTTCTGGCCAAAATCACTTGGATTATTTCGACCTAGAGGACTTGGGTGAAGTTAAAGCCTATTTAAATATACTAACAAGTTATTCGTGATCATTGTTCTTACAAATGGCACATTGAGATCCTTGTGAGTATTGGAATTTTTAGCATATCAAGGGGCGGCTGTGATTATTCAAAGACTTTAGCAACTTTAAGTTTTTGAGTATAAGATGCCGAGAAATTGCCTCATATCTCAATACCGTTGTAAAGTTTTCCTTTGAATTTTTAAAATTTCAAACACATTTTCTTTATTTTTTTGCAAAAGTTTTTTCTATAAACTAATTGGTTTTTATAGTTTATTTTTTTAACTTAATGTTTTTTATACCTGTACAAACTTTATCTAAAGTCAATAAACTGTCTGTTAATTAAACGTTTAAAATTAATTTCTTTTCATAACGCTTTTTTTTGTATTTTGTTTTTTTTTAATTTTCCATTAAAACAGTTTTTTTTAACTTTTTACACTGACTTAGAATACAAAACATTCCTCTTTTTTTTAATGTAGGGGGGAAAACTAAAAATATAACGAAAAATTCCTTTACTAACTTCAAGCGATGTTTTTCTTCTTATTATTGTTGGTATTTATTTTTTTTTTTTTTGTTATTTTCTACCACTTTTTTTTGGCGATGTTTTCCATTTAATCCTGTTGCTTTTTCCTTTCAACTGTTGTACTTTCCAGTCTGTTTGTACTCTAATATTAAAGTGTTTGAACGTGTATGTGGAAGTGTGAGTGTGTTTTTTTTTTGCAAAAAAATATATCCTTCATACTCTTTTTGTCTGCTGCTACCAGTTGAATATTTTCTATTGTATTGTTTTGTTGTATTTGACAGGATAAACAAATACACGCGCAAAAAAGAAACAGCAACAACAAAAACTTTTATATATACACTCACACACTTATAATGAACAAATAAGAAAACAAAACAAAAAAAAAAACTGTTGCATACTTTCAATGTCATGCTCTTTGAAGGTAACAATAATTTTGTTGTTTAAGAGTAAATAGAGAAAGGGAGAGAAAGTTATTGTTTCCTCTTTGTTTTTCATGAAGCATATTTTTAGGAGTATATGTATTCTGTTAACATTTTCCTGTTGCTTTTTTTAATGTGTTCGGGGTCTATTTTTTTTTATTAAAATTCAAGTAAATATACTATATAATTCTATTAAAAATCCTTCAAAATGTTAATGTGTTAACAATATATATATGTTAATGACCAAGGCGAATTCATGTAAACGGTGGTGTCGATACTACAACAAGTAACAACACCAAAAACACAACAATGTATTTTGTTGCTGCTTTCGTTGGCCGATATGTCAAAAACACAAGTAACTTTTGACATTCCTTTCTCTAATTTAAAAAAAAAAAAGTAGCACAGCTGTGCTTTCAACGCCACCTGAAAAATGAATTCGCCTTGTTAATGACTGTACAAATATTTGACATGTGTTTAATGGCAGTCTCGAAAAAAAATTTTTTTTCAACTAAATGAAAATCAAATATTTTTAAAATATTTAACAAAAATTTCTATTATATTTTGATAAATTCTGAGACTCGGCGTCCACAACACAGGCGACTGATTGTGTGCTAAACTTTGTATGCAAATCTGGGAATTACACAAAAATGTACAACAATATGTTAGTTTAAATTAATGATGCTTAATGTGCTGTTTCTCAATAACAGGCGATTCATTGTGTAGCAAAATTTAAATGGAAACCCCTCAGTTTTTGAGTGCTTTTCGTATAAATTTTACAACACTTTCAATCGGCTTCCAATAAGAAACAGCACATAAGTCTTATGTCCATTTTCTTAATAAATCGACAAACTGCCTGTTACTTAATGTCGACATACTTAAATATATAAGATCGATTAACGAATTTGGCAACGTGCCATGAATACATCTAACAGTTGGGAGACAGCTGATTAAATTTATCTGTACGGCAAATAAGTTATTGTCAGATGATTGCCGATTTGCTTTGCGTCAGAATAGAAGCAAATTACGGAAACCAAAATCTTTAATGTGCAGTTTTGCGTTAAGGGAAAAATATATTCGCATAGCTAGAAAACGGCTTAAAGCTACACCGATATTTTTTTCCAGAAGCAAAATTATAATTATTAATTTAGAACATAAAATTTTGCGTATTTTTGCTAAAAGAAAAAAAATCTCGTAATTTATAAAATTTCTTGATTTAGAATTATTCGATTAATTTTTAAATTTTATTCATTTAATCGAATAAGCTAAAAATGCCAAATATCGATTAAACGAAGAAAAGCAAAACCCGATTAATTGAAAACCCTAATTCTAAACATGTAAACAGTTGTAGTTTTCTTTCTAAATATGTTGCACAAATAAATGGTAATTATGTTTCATACCTTACCCCCAGTTGTATTTCAGGGTAATATTTAAATATTTTTAAACAATTATGTACTGCGAAAAATTTTATTACAACAATCGACTTTTACTATTGCAAATTCGCTGTTTGATGACAGGTGACAAATTTTGCGTTCAATGTTTTACACGCCAAATAAACTTTTTGGTAAAAGTTTTACATTCATTAAAAACTATTTTTGATTTATAAAAGGTTTGCTGAACAAATTTTCATAGGAAACCTTTTATAAGTCAAAAATATTTTTTATGAATATGGGGGCTATTAAATAATTTGTGTTATGGTTATTTTATTGTACTGTTTATGGTGTTGTAATTAATTTGTAATAATTGTAAATATTTTGATCAGGCTTAAGCATTACCAGCCTGTTCAACGATTTAGAACGTTTAAGTTCCCATAGAAAATTTCTATGAAAAACATTCAGTTTTCAAAATAATTTCTATATAAAATTCTATACGAACGATAACGTTCGAAATGGTTGAACAGGCAGTTAATTTAATTTTCATTAAATTATTTTATGAAGAAAGGAATTTTTTTACAACAGGAAATGAGTGAGAATGCTATTGATAATTTTTCATTCTTGACTCACACTGGGATTGAACCCACGTTCACGGACAGGTTGATCTGCATGCTTCGATAGTAACCACACAATCTCCTCAGCTATATTTGCCACATTATACTTACCACCATTAAAGTTTAGCCTGATTAAATATTAAAAGTTTTATTAAATTCTTATCGCTGACAACTTTTATTAGGGCAATTCGTAATTTCGCAGCTCTATTTTTTTTTTAAGTTAACATTTATTCACAAAAAGTGAACATTTATTCACAAAAAGTTCCACATTTTCCCAAAAAGTTCCACTTTTCCCAAAAAGTTCCACTTTTTCCCAAAAAAAAAAAGTGTGGTTTTTTCCAAAAAAAAAAAAAATTTGCACTTTTTCCACAACATTTGCACTTTTTCCTCAAAATGTTGCACTTTTTAATTAAAATGTTGCACTTTTTCAACAAAAAGTGCACTTTTTTTGCAAAGAGTTGGATTTTGTAAACGAAATTTAAAATTTTGCAAAAATTTTCACTTTTTTATTAAGAATTGCACTTTCTTAACACAAAGCCTTTACTTTTTCCACAAAAGTGTACATTTTGCACATAGTTAATAACCATTTTTATTGTTTTTGTAAAATTTACTTTAACATAATAACCCACAAAGTGTGCTGGAAAATACTTCTGTTAAACATAAGACTCTCTTTTATTTAATAGTTGCTGGCTGCTGTTAAGAGATTTTAACCAAAACAAAAAAGAGAAAGTTGTTAAAGTTGTTTTTTTTTAAATATTGAAACTGAGCTAGAAATAAAATTTTTCTGTAAAAAATTTAAACATATAAAAAGTTTGGCCACATATAACGGGAACAACAGTTAGCTGTTGCTTCTACGAGTTCCAACACCAACGAATTGTACGACGGCAATTAATGCTGGTGTGTATTTGAAAGCTACGCACATTTCATTTTGTCGTTATTGACGTTATTTTGGGTAAAAGCGCGTGTGTGGGTGTGTGTGTAAAAAAGTGATTTTAAAAGTTAGCTCGTGTTGTGTTCCATAAAAGGTTTGAGTGGGAGCGTGTTTATTTTTTTTTTTCTGAAGGGAGGATGGGGCTTAAGATTGTCTACGTGTTAAATGACTTTGTAAAGTTAAACAGGTGATTGAGTATATTTACTTGTACATACATTCATATATGTGTGTATCTAATAACCTCTAAAGGTATTTATTTGTAAGTTAGTATGTGTATATGAGAGTATAAGAGTTCTTGTATTCGAGAGTTGCCTTAAAATCGAAAGTTATCAATGTTTTTTTTACAAAAATAAATCAAAAACCAAAAGGAAAAGTAAAATAAAGCATGTTGGTAAAAAAATAAAGGAATCTAGAAAACATCGAATTATGCTTAAGAGTAAAAACTCGAAAAGAGCAGAGAGAGAGTGGTTTTTTTGTTAACATTGCATGCACAAACAATTGTTAAGAGGAAATACTTACACATACGGGAATAAAAGCAAAAATGTGATTGAGTGTGTGTGTTACGATTGTTGAAGGAAAATCATAAACCTGTAAGCACAGTTCGAGTTGAGCCGTTATGAGTGTAGGTTAGAAAGCGCGTATCTTAGAAAAAACTAAAATTTTTTTAAGTTTCTTTCAAAGTTTAGTAAATATTAAAAAAAATTTAATTTTAATATTATTTATATATATACATATGTACATATATATAAAAAAAAGAATGAAATATAATAACACTAGTGTATATACAACAAGTATAACAAATATCTTTGTATTGGTGTAAGACCTTATAAATGTGTGTGAATTTTTACTAGCAAAGTAAAAGTGTATGTTTTTGTGGAAATATGAAAGTAATAGTGTACATTAAATTGTATATAACAATCAATTTTCTTAAATAAAAATTTAATAAAATTTAAAATTTTTTTTTGAAAAAAACTAATTTATTTAAAGAAATAAAATATTTAAAAAAAAATTATTATAAATTAATGTGTTGTTTCATTCAAAACCATGTTTAATATTTAAAACAAAGTACTAAAGCAAAACTTTAATTATTCTTAACTGGGAAAAATAAAAAAATTTCTAAGGATTTCTTGGAATTATTTTATTAAGATAAAAAAAAAAGAAAATTAATAAATCACACAAAAATTTCCATATTGAAAAATATACTAAGAAATATATTTAAAAATTAAGAAAAATTCAAAGAAAGTAAAAAAAAAATTAACAAGATTTAAAAAATTTAAAAAAAAAAAAAAAAAAAAACAATTTAAAGTGGAAAAAACAAAGCAAAAACTACGTCGTACCTTGACCATTAAGGAAGAAAAAACAGCAGGAAGCAAAATGTGTAAAATATGACCTTGAAAACAGGTGATTACTTATTTTTAATGTTTTTGTTTTTAGCTTTACAATATTATTTATGTAGAATGTTTAAGTGTTTTATCAAAAGAAATCAAACTTCAAGGATTTTTGTATGAAGGGTACATAAAAGAAAGTCTTCAAAATGTAATATTTTAAGTTTCCTTAGCATTTTTTTTTTTGATTTTTTTTAGCAAAGTGAACTCTAAAAATTGATTCAATTATAGACGGAATTTTCAAAAATTTTTAATATAAAATTTTTCGTTGCAATGTTTCGAGTCAAGACTGTTTCCTGAACAATTTACAAGCTTTAATTGAGAATTTAAATATATTTCTTAAAATTAGCAACATCTGAATATCTGCTCTGTAACTGCGTTATCTTAGGGACTCATCAAGAAAGATTTCTTTTGGAAAATATCTTGGACTTAATTGAAATTTATGCGCTCTTCTCTTCATACTTATCTGAAACCTCCCAGGGGCGAATTTGTCGATTACAGAAGCGATGATGTGATAGACACGAGTAAGATAGTAATGCACACAATCTGAATTACAACCTAGTAAACTTTTCCGAATGCATTGCCGCATTTGTGGAGTGAACGCCTACCACTTGCACACAAAGTAAGCGGGATAGTGAAGTGTTCATTCAATAAATATAAACTCAGTACTGCTTCACACACATTGTAAGCAGGCAGTAGACAGTTTTTACACAATCTCGCTTACTTCGTGGGCAAGTGGAAGGCGTCTTGCACTCAACTTCGCACATATTGTAAGCAGGCAGCAGACAGTCTATACACAATATCGCTTACTTCGTGGGCAAGTGGAAGGCGTCTTGCACACTACTTCACACACATTGTAAACAGGTAGACTTTTTGGATTTTCGCGTTATTTCAGAATGTTAGATTTTCAGGACATTCAGACCAGACTTATAAATAGATACATTTTTAGATTGTTCCTTATTGAAAATAAACTACTTAACAAAGTAGCAAATGAAAAATAACGGGACCCATACAGAATTTATCAGAACATTACAAAAGATGAACGAAATTCATTTTTGTAAATTCCATACACTTCCGTCATACACTTTGTAAGCTAGAATTCATTGAACACGAAGTGATACACACTTCATTGAAGAGATGTGATGAGATGTGATGTGTGTGTTCGCATATAAAAAGTAATGATTCGTTCCAAAATTCTGAAAATCCGCATAAATTCAAATTTTAATTTAAATATCAAAACAAAATCGGATATAAAAATCAATCAAATATATATTTTTTTCTATGATGTTTATTTGTCGAGTTACGGGGTGGTTAAGTGTTGCCGTTTTCAAAAAAATGTTTTTTTAAATTATTATTTCAAAAGAAAAAAAAAAATTTTAGGTGATTCTTATAGAAAAGCTATTGATCTTTAAATAAAGAAAAAAATTAATTTGAAAAAAAAAGTTTTCATCTGCAAAACCAGAAATGACAAATTTAAATCAAAATTTTTCGAACTTATAATATTTTTTTTTTTTATTTTTTAATCTAAATTGGCCTTTAGTGTCCTTATCATATTGTAGATTTTTATTATGGGATTTCTATTGGTTTAGAAGTTATGCAAATTTCTTCACACTCGTACATGTGGTTATTACAATGTTGTACCGTAAAACGCAGGAATGAACGAGCTTAAATTAAAATTTTTCTAAATTCCACCTAATTTTTAATTATATTTTTACCGAAATTAGTCTTCATTTAAAAACTTTTATTATGTGCTCTGCATTAGTTTAAAAACAATCATACATACGTATCGGCTATGCAAATAAAAAACACAAAATAAAACAAACTATAACGAAAAAACGGTAAAATAGCTTAAAAACATCTAAAATTTCAAAAACCGTAAAAATTTAAAAAAAATCGTTCATTTAAAAATCGTATAAATTTGAATCCGCATAAACCTGAGTGTAGTAGCATATCTATCTACATATCGAAAGCGAAAATGCAAAAAGGCTTAACAAACCAAAAATAAAATTTTATAGGAGAAGCAAAAAACTTTGCAAAATTAAAACTAGAAATATGTCAGAAAATTCCATGGAATTCTTCAAACAATTTTCAAAGAAAACCATTTCATTATATTTAGCTGGAAAAAATATTTGTGACATATTGACAAAACATTTTAAGTCAAATTTAAAAAGTTGAAAAAACTGTGTTTGTTCGTACGAATTTTCATTAACAAAACATTTTTGTTAACGTTTTTAAAATTTTGTATTATTAACGAAATTTTTATTTAATTTTGGTTTATTTTATTTTTTAGTAAAAATGATCTTTTCACCGAGTTTTTATTAAAAACATTTTTGCTATCTTATCTCGACTTAAGATGTTTTGTCAAAATGCCACATATATGTAATTACCTCGTTTTGCATTTATCAAATAAACACACCTGTTGTTTCGTCCCTTTGTTTTTTTCGTTAATAAAAGTTATTTTTTGATTGCTGAAGTGAAAAATTTTGCCAAGGCATGAAGTTTGGCATTCATAATAACACTGGTCTACAAGGTTTGGACTGGATCAAACAAGTATCTTTCCTAGGGCATTTCGCTGGGCTGAATTCGAATCTGTAATTGGTTTTTCCCTGTGACGTAAGGTTTTCGAAATGCAAACAAATGTTTTTATTCGTTTCTAACATAAAAGATCAATGAATTAAAGTGGTGTTGTTTGAGCGTCGTTTGTATTTTGTATATGGGCTTCCGTCAAAATAATAATTGTAAAATTGCAGTGTTAGTTTTGACTGTTTCACAGTTTTGCCGGCATGCGTTAGAATATTAACAAGACGTGATAGCCCAGTTTGTATGCCAGATTCGAATTCAGCGCACTCAGATTAGTTTAAAAAAACATGCTTCGTAGCTGCAGTTAATTTTTTTTCCAAACTTGTAGACCAGTGTAATCAATCAAAAACTCGATTTTGAATTTTTTGTTAGTTACGCCTTTTTGCATTTTAGCTAACGATACATATTCATTATCATGTCTATCAGGGGGCAACTTACGGCATTCGATATCGATCGAAATTACAATTAAATTTAAATGGAAGCTTCAATCGATATCAAATGCCGCTTTTTGCCCCAGGCCTGCAAAATTTAATTTGATTAGATTTTATGGTTGAAATTCTGATCAAATTTGCTTTAAAGTTTTCGTTTTTTTTTTAAAGCCTTTAATTAATCTACATATATAAAATAGGATGTGTGTATGTATGTATGTAACGTATGGACTGCAAAACGGCTGGACCGATTTTGATGAAATTTTCAGGGAATCTTCAGAATAATCATGCGGGTGACACTGTGAAGTCTGATTTTTGGCGTGGCAAAAACCAATTTTCATTTTGCACCACCAATGACATCTATATAATTTGGGCGATTTTTTCTTTAAAATGATCGCCATGGTCCAACTTAGATTTATACGAAAAGAAAATTTTGCCCCGCCCGCTTCTACTTTTTTCGAATTACCTAAAATCAGAAAACGGCTCCATCGATTTGAAAAATTTTTAAGTTTTCATCGAAAGAAAAATTAGCCACGCCTACTTTTACGCCCACTTTTTCTATTTAGCGCATAACTTGAGAACGGCTTGATCGATTTGGACGATTTTTTTCTTTAAAATGATTGCCATGGTCCAACTTAGCTTTTACGGAAAGAAAATTTTACGCCGCCCCCTTTTTTCGATTTACCTAAAATCAAAAAACGGATCCATCGATTTGACATATTTTTCTTTTAAATTTTCGTATTAATCCATTTTACGTTTTCATCGAAAGAAAAATGTACCACGCCTACTTTTACGCCCACTTTTTCTATTAAGCGCATAACTTGAGAGCGGCTTGACCGATTTGGACGATTTTTTTTAAATTATCGCCATGGTCCAACTTAGATTTTTACGGAAAGAAAATTTTGCCCCGCCCACTTTAACGCCCACTTTTTTCGATTTACCTAAAATCAGAAATCGGCTCCATCGATTTGACTAATTTTTCTTTCAAATGTTCGTATCTATTAAACGGATTTTAAAAATCGAGCGCAAACATTTCTCCTAATTTGGACAGGACAACGTCTGTCGGGTCAGCTAGTTTTATATATTTTTTTAAAATAAAATCTAAAATGTTGCTTTTCAATTCTTAAGAAAATCGAATTCAATTTGTTATGTAGAGAGTACTGACAATTTCCTAAAAACAAAATCTAAAAAAACTATCAGTGAATATGTGAAGAAACTATTCGATTGAAATGTGTGAAATAAAACCAAAATGCCATGCATTGAAACAAACAGCTAACTTAAAAAATGTTTTGGCCCTTAATTTAAAGAAGATCTGTCTATATTTTTCATATAAATTTTTTAGCATTTATTTAGAATTTTTTTTTTAACAAAATAAATTTTGGCAACACTTGTTCTAATGGTTACCCCCAACAAATTTTGTGGGCCTCTATTTTTTTTGTATAGAGGGTACCCGTATCCCTCTTCTTTCATCTCCAAGATTTTGTTGGAATATAAAGTTTGTTCTAATAGTTACCCACATCAAATTAAGTGTGCCTCACTAAGCTGAGCAGATATGAATTGATCCTCGAAAAAGGGGGTTTTGCAACAAATTTAAAATGACGTAGACATCGACGACGAATTATATCATTTGGATGGGTTTAAAAATTTATTTTGACAAAATTTCATAAACTTCATCTACAATTTCATACAAATTGTTGCTTTAATTACATTTTTTTACATAAAGTGAAAAAGAATTTATATTAAAAAACCTTGTGAAGGCATGAGGCAGAAGAAAAACATATTGGTTGCTTTCATTTTAATTTTAATTTTTATTGTCGATATAATATTAAATTAAGTTTTAAGTATAAAATTTCTAAGAAATGCTTTTGATAATAAATAAAAATAAAGTTTAAAAACACTTCTTTTTTTATTTAAATTATGACAAACTAGCATTTAATCCACTACTTCGTGAGCGTCTCCCTTTATTTCCTCAACATAATTATATGCCAAAGTTTATGTTTCTAGGTTTTAACAAAAAAGTATCCACATTTTTCATCTTTTAGGTCCTCAATCACTCAGGGCACCCTGAACTTGTAATTGTTTCTAAGTTCAATATAAGAGAAAATTTAAAAATTATTAAAAATAAAATTTAATTGCAGAATGGAAAATAACCTAAATTTAATTTGACGCATTTCCTCTTTTTGATACTTTTTCTCCACATTGAAGTATCAAAAATTTGAATATTGTAGTGGGAGTCCATATTGAAATACGTTTGCAATTTTAATGAGATGAGAAATATTATGTGTAAAAAAGTACAAAAAATAGGTACTTTCGAATTTCGAAAAAGTACCAAATTTATATTTTTATTTTTATTCTCTATGCTTATTACTCTACTAGATAGATGGGGTGACAAAAACTAGCAAGGTGCAGGTTTTCCCCTTTTAATCCCAAAATGGGCTGAATTTCAAAAAAGTACCAGACACTAATACATTTATTTATATATATATTCTCCCGTTGTTCCTTTTAGGAGCATAGGGCCTCAACGAATGTTTTCCATCTGGGGTTGTCTGTAGCTATACATTTTATTTCATTCCAAGACACTCCAGCCTCCACAGCTTCCAACCTCCACTAATCTGCGCCAGGTTTTTGATGGGCGTCCGCTTCTTCGGCTTCCTTGAGGTGTCCATTCTATACCTTGCCTAGTGATATCATCTGGCGATTTCCATAGGGTGTGTCCTAAGCAGGACCATTTGCGCCGCTTTATTTCCGCATGAATCGGTGTCTGACGGGTTCTTACCCACAAATCACTATTTCTGATAAAATTAGGCCAGAATATGAGGAGAATTCTACGGAGGCAACGATTCACAAACGCCTGCATTCGCGTTTCACATGCTTAAAGAAGCACAGACTTTACGTTGGCATTAAAGATTTTTATTTTAGTGTCTCTGGATATAGAGGTAGATTGCCAGACCGATGAGAGAACACCGTAGGCAGCTTTAGCCTTATTTAGACGTGCTTTATGTCTTCACTAGAACCACCACTGCAAGAAATAATGCTCCCGAGGTAAGAGAAGGAGGATACTGATTCTATTTCTGTGCCGTACAACCAGACACTATTGGAAAACGATAAATATTATTTTTTTTATCGCTTTTAGTTTTGGAGCTTTACATTTTTTCATCCCTTAAACATTTGAATTTCAAACATTCCCTCTTTGTGGTCTCCGGTTTAAATTTTAACTTATAAGCTTAGGGGTTTAGGCTGTGCCATGATAGTTCAGTCAGTAAAGTAACAATTTTATATACGTACATAAGTATGTAGAAGATATTAGAAAGATTTTTGTAATACGAGCACTTTCCGAATATTTCACTTTATTTCAGTAAGAAATAAGTCCAAAAATTTATATTATTTTCCACTGGCATATAAGAAAACACACTTGATATCGACGTTATATAGACCGCGATATCGAAAACATTTTTCCAAAAAGTTTGATTAACCGAAGTTGCTAATATTTAAATTAGGCTCAAGTTCATTAAATTTAATTTTCTTTAAATAATTTTTTCAAAGGAAGGAATTTGCAACATGAAATTTATTAAAACAATTTTTTATTTTTGACTGAACACGGGATTGAACTCTGGTCGGATTTACATGTTTCGAGAAAAACGTCCAATACATAATTTTGACTCGTATTTCTATAATAAATTTAATACATTTTGCTAACTGGGATTTCATTTACGTATATTGGAAGCAATTTGCATACTGGGATACATATTTATTTCGATTTTTTTTAAATACTATAATGTCTGTGAAACACAATGCGACATGTCGCTCACAAATATTTCATGAAACAGAAGGTTGTGAAGGAAGGCTGTAGGACGCTTGCGAGATAAGCAATTTCGCACGAAAAGTAAAATCAAGCAATAATTTTGTTTCTCTTTAATATGTTTTGTATACATTTTCAAAATTTAAATTTTAGTTTAAGTTTTTTCGAAGGGACACCAAAAGAAAATACGAAAATTGTTGCAGGATTATGTCGCGTAGTCTGAAAATAAGAAAAGTATGCTAAAATTTTCTTTAACCTTCACACAATTTGTTTCTTTTTCTCTAGTTCGTAATAATATTTTGTGCTCATTATTTATTAATATTAAACTTTATTGATTGTTAATATAAAATCAACAGAATAACAAGAAAAAACCTATAAAAGTTTTTCGTATTCTGTATTTGCCAAAATGTCCTTACAATGTTTGAACTTAATAGCAGACAGCCAAAATGTCCTGGCTCAGCATTTTAAGGAAAAACTGCCAATCATTTTTTTTTATTACACATAAAATATCAAACAGAAGTGAGCGTTGGATGTCAGTAACAAAGTGTATTATTTATAGAAAATTAATTATTTATTTTAGTAAAATATGGATAAGATTTATTTTAGTTTTATTTAATAAAGTTTGATATTTTTAATTGAAAAGGAATATCTTAAGACGTTAATTTAAAGTCTAAAATGGAAAAAATTTCATCATCATGTATTACAACAGAGTTTTCAAATTACACTATTTACGATTGTATTAAAAAATTCCATAAATTTACAATTTTACACTGAAAAAACATACTTATCCATCCGTACTTAAATCAAGCTGAAGCAGTGTCAATAGAAGTTACGGTAAGTCTGGATTTCCTTAAATCAAGTACATAACGCTTGATTCAAGTACGGATTATTCAAATGCGAAATACTCAACTTATCCATATTTAATTCCGAATTCGTATTTAAAAGAATTCGAAAACAGGATTGACTTAATTAAAAGTGAGATAAAATTAGTCTCAAACTGTGCTTGATTCCAGAATTTTTAAGACTGTTTAATCTTGATTCGTACTTGAAATAATCCGAAAGTGAAATTAGATCTGCCATCGGCAACCTATACTATTACATTTTGCGATTATATGCGTTGTATGAATTTTACATATGTTGTTGTTAATGTTGTTAAATTCTCTGCAATATGTATGCACATGTACGTAATAAAAGAGCATACAAGAGAATAAAAGAGAAAAGAGAAAACGCGGCGCCCTGATTTTGCCGATGGCTGGATTAGATTGATTCTAACCTTAACACTTATCCCAAAGAGAATATTATTGTTTTACTTACGACATGTGTAACGACAGGTTTATCTCACTTTTGTTGTATTTCGCCCTTTGTTTACAGCATGCCCAACATCGTTTCCGTTATCATTCTTCTTTTAAAATTGGATGTATTTTCATAATTTATTAAAAAATAGAATATGGGAATTATTGCTTCTAATTTACCTTTCATAGCATGAAAAAAAAATAAAAAAATAGTCTATATTTTTCCATTTGTAGTGTTGCTGTTGTTTCTACAACAAACTTTTATAAGCACGCGCATAAGCATGCATATTGTTCAATAGTGCTTCAAAGGTTGGCTTCTAAATTATCAATCCTTTCTGGCTTATCAGAAAAGACTAGAGAATTGACGTATTCCTAAGTAACGTAGTCGAAAAGTTAGGCTCATTTAAAAGATGTTTTAACGCGCTGTATGGCATATTGCGGCGTCTTGTTGGAACCATTTCTCCTCATTTGGCTGTGCAAGTTGGCACCGGTTTTGAATTTAACGACAAATAAGCCGATGACGCCTGCGGTATGTCTGGAGTCTCAAAAGTCTACTAAGGATAGTGCTCTCTTCAAAAACGACTATTCTGCTTTTTAACATACCCGTTAAACCAGGAAAGAGCCTTGTCGCTGTATGTGATTTAATAATAAAAATATGTTCCAACAACCAGTTGATTTTCAACCCATTCACCGAACACAAGACGCAATTCTTTGGCTTTAATTCTTGCACCAGTTGGATATTTTCTCAAAATTTTCGAAGTTCTGACCGGCCAGAGACTAAGTTGCTGGGTCTTCAGCGAAGAGGGCTTCTTCTGTTCGTACGGTACGACCTTGATTTGGATAATAATTGTCCAAGAAAGTAAATGTGGCCATGAATCAATTCACTGTATTGTGTATTAGCTGCTAAGATGGACGATTATGTGTACCGTAAGCTTTTCAATCTGCTCTATAAGTTTGGCGAATAGAGTGCAAATTTTGGATAAAAAATTTCCGCGATTCGTTAACGTTTTTCTGGTGTAAGTCAATGCATGGTAATTTGCCAAAGTATTTTGAAAAAAAGTCAATCAAACTTTATAACCATGACGACTAGTCTTAAAGTTATTCCTATTAGAAGCCTTCATAATGTTTTTTTATCACTACAGATGTAAGCCCAATAGCTTATTGTTTGCACATACGTTGTTGTTTCAGAGCAGGCCTTAAATTTGATTTACGATTATAAGATCTTATAATTACATATTCCCACGTTGACATAAGTTGTTTTGTCGGCTCTAAATTTTTGTGCTTTTTATGATCACCATGGTACCTAAGGACTGATCTAAATAATTTGGTTTCCTGTTTTCTTCTATAGTTTTAAATTTTTACGAAACTGTTTTTAAAAATTTGTTTACTTTACAGAAGATATTAGTTAAAATGACTTAAAGACCAAAAACACTAATCAATCATTGTAGCAGTATAAGCGAAAATGTGTTTGTATGTGTGACACCGACGATGCTGGATGGAAAATCAATGGCGAATATTACGTCCAGCAGACGTACACGAGTGAATTGGCCTGCATGACAAGCATCTGACAGGTGTATTAGGTCCTTTACGTTGTAATTTAGGAACGCCACAGAATATTAATTTTCGCATACATTTTTGATAGTCAATTAATATTTTTCTTAGTGAATTTCAAATATGTTCTTAAAAATAGTTTTTGCTTAACGAAACCACTTCCAGTTGACATAAGATGTTTCGATTGTATACATTTAAAGTGATTTCATTTAACTTTTGCCTTTTTATTGCAATAGTTTTTAACAGGTTTTAAACCAAGTGCAATACGTTGTTATGCACTTGGAAGTACTTCAAA
The DNA here is from genome assembly GCA_930367215.1 of Pollenia angustigena. Lineage (NCBI taxonomy): Eukaryota > Metazoa > Arthropoda > Insecta > Diptera > Polleniidae > Pollenia > Pollenia angustigena. Next base: position 192,779,661 of record OV884058.1, read on the forward strand.
AGAAAACAAATATTCAGATTGTTTTTCTTTTGAAAGTCTTCGAATTATCAAAAAATTTAAGATTGCAATTTATTATCTTTTTATACTTTTGCTCTGAATGTTTTAAATAAAAGTAACCACTTTTTAATTGATTTTGAATAAAACACAAATAATTTAGGATATAATTGACATTTCTTTTTATTATGCTAATATTGGTATGGTTCAATTATGTATGGAACAAAATATCGGCCAAATGGCCGCCGTGACCTCAGCGGTAAACCTCCATCCGATGGTCCAAATTTTCGATGACGCTGAGGCATAATTGAGGTTCTATACCGTTAACTTGCCGAATTATCTCATTCTTTAGCTCTTGATTTGTTGGTGGCTTATCGACGTACACCTTTACTTTCAAATAACCCCAAAGAAAGAAGTCCAACGGTGTCAAATCACATGACGTGAGATAACACGTTGTTGCGTTAGCTGTGTGGCAAGTGGTACCGTCCTGTTGAAACCACATATCGTCCACATTCATGTCTTCCAATTTGGGCCATAAAAAGTTCGTTATCATCTCACGATATCGATCACCATTCACAGTAACTGCCTGACCGGCCTCATTTTGGAAAAAAATACGGCACGATGATGTCGCCAGCCGATAAACCGCACCAAACAGTCACTGTTTTTGGGTGCATCGGTTTTTCGACAATCGTTGCTCGATTGTGTATCTTTCCATGGTTCAAATTGAGTTAGTCTGAAATTGAAAAATGTCAAATGAAATGCAGAAAAAACTTGACGTTTAGGTGTGGTTCACATTCAACATCGGCCCTTAAAATGTAACCACCCGTTAGTTTCCAGCTAAATTGATCTCTGTCCTTTCTGGAAATCGAATTAAAATGAAATGAATCTTTCCAGTTCAATATTTCATTAGATGACCACAACTTTTGGCAACTCGTTTTGAGAAAAACAAAAACGATGCCTGAGGTAAATGTTTTTTTTTTGAGGTTTAGCATAAATCATAAAGATTACGTGACCTCGTTAAATTTTGACCTTTGGCTACGTTGTTTGTTAAGAAAATAATTTTCAACGTTCTTTGACTTGTTAAACAGTGTCCCAATTTATATTATTGCACTCATGAAATTAATCGGCTATTTGTACATACACGACATCTCAATAAATAACACAAATACCCACAAAAATCTTCTTAATCGTGTATTAAAGAAAAAAAAAAACACTTAAATCAACAGCTTATTAGCTTTTATTCTATTTTGTACTTTGACACACATAAAATTTATATAAATTATTGGATTTTTTCGAAAAAAGTTATGTACTTCCCTTTGTAAATAAGAGGTTAGGTCAAATATCACAGCATACGTATAGGCGCTTATGGTGTACATATTAATAAACAAGGCAATTTTTCTTTATGATGTTACGTTGTCATCTATTAATTTTAAGCACTGAAGACATAAAGTAACTTAAATATACATTGTGGTGTAGGAAATGGCACTACACTACATAACACTACACTACATAATTATTTGGAAAGTTCATAGAGTATTTTTTGCAAAAATATTTGAAAATAAGTTAAAAAATTTGATTTCAATTTTTAATCAGAAACTACTACCATCATAATATATTATAATAGAGTGCCACAAGCAGCAGCTAAATGTTCAGAAAGATTTTTCACACCTTAGACTATTAAGTTTGACACCATGTGTTGTTATCTTAAGTTATAACAGGGTGTCTTAAGTAAGTCACGGTGCCCACTGTGAAAGTTTTCTTTCAAAAACTTCAAGTGTATTGGTGAGAAGGGAGAGAAGATTGCATGTTCTCTTTCCTTTTCACAAAAAAACGCAGAAAAATAATTATTCTCTAGACAAAAATATTGTTCGGAATGAATCTAGCTTAAGATACAAACTACAGACCGTTTAATATAATTCAACAAGTAGTTTACACTTGTGCTGGGGTACTATCGATATTTTCTACTATCGATATTTATCGATAGTTCAGATTTCACTATCGATATTACTATCGACTGAATTTTTGTACTTATGCAGAAAAACTTTAATTATTTTTTTATAAGGCTGCAGTCCGTTGTTTTTATCACTTTATTGAATGTATGAGACGTACATATGTATATACGCACATTATTTTAGATGGCAGTTTTTTAAAAATTGATAAGTACCTTTCTGAAGAAACCGAAGTAACAGGGACTATAAAAATTTTCTTAATTCAAAAGCCAAAAAAAGGACTTATCCTCTAATGGTCGGTCGTTCATTGTTTTGTCCTTTTTTTGACAACACTACAAAAAATTTGACATTTCAGTCCCTATATAAACATGTACAAATTTCGATTTAAAGACCTTTAACTACCCAGTAAAAAATGTGCTCCAAATGGAGCAGGTTTTTTGTATGAATTCATACCTCAAATCGCTTCAAACCTGCACTCACAATATTATTACAGTAACGGACTGTAGTTTATTTAAGAAATATTCCGTTCAGTAATTTTTAAATAAATAAACATTTAAAATTCCAAGCAAATTTATTTTTAACTGATTCTAACAGTTATTCAAAAAACTAAGTGCATATTAATACGGATTTTCAGTTGCAGTTTATATTGTCCGTTGATTGAGTTAAATTCTTCTTTATGTTAAATTAAATTAAAATGTAATTTAAAGTAACGAAAAGTTCATTTAATTTTTACTGTCAAAAATTCAACCGCGAATTCCGTAAAAATAAATTAATATTCAGTTATCTTATATAAATTTACTGTCAAAAAATTAACTACATATTCCGTAAAAACAAATAAATATGCAGTTATTTTATAAAATTTTACTGTCAAAAATTCAACGACATATTCAGTAAAAACAATTAAATATTCAGTTATTTTATATAATTTAACTACCAAAAATTAATTTTTACTTATCTATAAAAAATGAATTGCTTGTTTTGTGTAAGCAATTCCCATTTTCTATTTGTTAGTATAATTTATCGGTCATGCTGCTGGTGTCTTATAATTGAGAGTTCTTCTGTAAACAACGTGGTCAGTACAACAAAAGTAAAACAAACGTGTGTAACAGGGTAAGTAAATAATAATATTCTCCCTCTATCGCTTATAAGAAAAACAAGCGGACAGGTGTCTGTCTGGCATTTTTTAGAAATTCGGCTCTTTTGTGGAGTAAACGAAAATTACTGAATTTAATAAAATATTTAATTGAATATTTAATTGTTTTTACTGAATATGGGGTAAATTTTTTGACACTAAAATTTTATAAAATAACTGAATATTTATTTGATTTTACGGAATATGGTGTTGAATTTTTGACAGTAAAAATTAAATGAACTTTTTGTTAAAAATAAATGAAAAATAAGTAGACCGGTTTTTAATTGAATTTTCATTTATTTTATATAACAATTTCAGTTAATTTTACGTACAGAATATTGTGAGTGTGCTGATGGGATGCCTGATTTTTTTATGGGGTGTTCCCGGTTGGAGGACTATTTTCTGCTGACAATAAGCGCTTCTTTTACCATGCATACAAAGCGCTCCTAAAGTGCTTTTTTTTAGGGCTAACTATATTAACATATTCATTCATGCTTTTCTTTTACTTGCTTAAATGCCTTTTTCAATCATTTTCGTAAACCAAAATATATTTTTTTTCGGCTTAAAACCTTCTTCATTGTCAGCATTAACATAGCAGCTTTTTGTGTATTTTATTCTTTATCATTAACTGCTTAATAAGAGCTCTCTAATTGAAGCGCTTTATTATGCGCTTTTTCTCTGGAGTGCTTCAAAAACCCCAAATTTTTTTTACTGGGTAGCAGTAAAAAGCACTGCTGAGCAATCCATACCACTTGCAATTCTTGTTGTTTGTATTCATTGCTGTAATTCAGCGCGAATTTATAATAGCAAGTAAAAATTTGCGGCAAAAAACTGTGTGTGCATAGCTGCTGTTAGATGTCTTCATAGCTGTATTTTAAAAAATAAAAATATCGATATTTATATTTTTCCTATCGATAATTTCGATATTTAAGGACTATCGATAATATCGATAGTCTATCGATAGTTTCCCAGCACTAGTTTACACCACTGTACATATGAGAATCCAGTCTAATTTTTAAAAAGGAGTAGACTTATTTTTACTCTAGGTACCAAAAACTTTTTTCTTCTTCAGAAAATTCTACCTTAAATAATAAAAGCTGCTTGCCAAATAATTTAACATTTATTGTATGTATCCAGACTTTAATCATAAATATTGTTTACAATTAAATTAGAAAACTTTTTTCTACAAAAAGAAAAAAAAAAAAAAAAAAAATAATAATAAAAAACACCCATGCAGTTGTTACATGTGTTTATTTTCTATTCAAGTATAAATTCTATCATGATTATCTTTACATTTTCTAACATTTTCTTCCTTTTACCTTTCCATTAACACGAACCACACAACATGTTTTATAACTTGATTAGTTGCTACGACTGGTTGCACAAATTGGGGCTTCGATAAAAGTTGATTGGAAAGTTTGCTGTTATGATGGAGAATGTGGGGTATCGGTTTGTTTCCCAATACAGTCTTGTAAACCTTTTTAGAAAAAAATCGATATTTTTTTTCTACTTTCATACTCAAACATTCATACATACATAATTGATAAATAATTTTTGTTATTTTTTTCCTTTCTAGTTTCATAAACTCATCTAAACTAACGTAGGAACACAATTGCACCATATGAACGTAATAGCGTACGACGAAAAAACGTTTTTAAATTAAAAAGGATAATATTTCATACAAAGGCTCACACAAAAGCTGGTGCAAATGTAAAGGCGTATTTACGTCGTACGTTGACTTATATCTAGTTCTATTCTATGCGCCGCACTGTGGCTGAAAATTTAATTTCATCGGCCAAAAGTCCATCGCCGATTTCAAAAATTTTGATGCAATTCGATAGCAAATATATTAGAACAAAGATATTAAAAAAAAAAAAAAAAAAATATTGGTTATTGTGGGTGTGGTATGCTGCTGGAAACAAATACTCTTTGTTGTTTAAGAATAAATCAAATTTTTGTAAATTTTATCAGAACTAAATTCTGATTTCTCGCGAACTGTTATCAATAATGAGTCGAATTTTTTTTGTTATATTAGTGGGATGGTTGTCTTTAAGAAATGGTTTGTAACATCACTGTATCATTCATTCCTGGCGTGTTATTAAAAGTTTCCCACAGCTCTTTATTTTAGTTGAATCACATCGTCGTTCCGGAGTTATCTTGTCGTATATCACAAAATCGAAAAAAATGAGATAGGACCGTTTCCTCTGGTAAATTTAACAGATCTATCGATCTGCGCAATCCTCACTTCTATATCTCTTATAGTTAATGAGATATTACGAAGCAATTTGGTTTTATATCCACTTTTGCGAAAAATTTAATACGTTAGAATATCGTATGTAGCATAATTGTGGATATACTACAAAAAACGTATGAAAACTTTCAATTAAAAAAATCTTGCGTTAGTTTGTTGTATGTGAACAAAGTATATTAGGCATGTTACAAAAAAGAGACTATCTTATTATTATTACTGTTATTTTAACATTTTGCGTTTTATATGTAAAGATATTTTTCGGACGAAGTACTCAACGGCTATTTATATTGATGGAATTATTGATATATTGCCTTAATTCCCTTTATTGTTAAGCAATTAAAGGTTAAATATTCAGGGTGGTCCAACCATAATTTACAATGGTTATTGTGAATAAAACAAAAAGTTTTTAGAGAATAATCTGTTTTTTTTTTAATATTATATAGAAGGATCTATGACAACTATGCGTGAGACAAAATATCGGCCAAATGCTCGTCGCGGCTTCGATAGCATATTTTTGTCCTATAGTCCATATTTGCAATGCCTCTGAGACATAATTGAGATTCAATGTCCTTAAAGTGTCAAATTATCTAATCCTTTAGCTCTTAATTGTTCTTGGCTTATTGACGTACACTTTTTATTTTAAATATTACCAAAGAAAGAAGGCCAACGGTGTCAAATCATATGATCGTGACGGCGAGTTAACATGGACATTGAATTTCTCGTGCAGAAGAGCCATTGTTGCGTTGGCCGTGTGACACATTCTTTTGGAACTACTTATCGTCCAGGTCCATATCCTCAATTTCTGGCAAAAAGAAATCCGTTATCAGCTCGCGATAGCAAACACCATTCACAGTAACTGCTTTTCGATGATGCCGCCTGGCCATAAACCGCACCAAGCATGCATGCACAGGCGCTTTCACATTTCCTACAGAGCCGGTTTGCTAAAATTTGCACACAAATATCCCGATTGTGGACACATTTGATCGATTTTGCTGACCAACAAAATCAAGATGTGCACAAAATGTATTTTTGATTTGAACGCCCATTTTCGGAAAAGGCTTCAGCAATCTTAACGCGCTGCTCAATGCTGCACCTCACCATGGTTGAATTTGGCACTGATACCAAGAAATGACAAATTAAGTTAGGCAAAAATTTGTCTTTACGGTGTGACTCACAGTTAACATCGTGTATTATGGTTAGACCACCATATTATTCATACATAAGGATATTCGATAATGTAAAAACTATAACTATACGTAAATATATTTGCCACTTGCATAAATTTTCGTTTCGAAAATTATTATAATTTAATTTTCAATATTGGTAGAACACGTGAATGTAGGTTTTTAATACCTTATTTTAACTTTTATCCCACAAACTAAAAAATATATCGCAAAAAGTGGCGTATACGACAAAATTGAAAAATTTTTTCGAACGTGATAATGGCTATAACTTAAAATTTTTTTTCCATGACTTTAAATATTTTTACATAAATCGATAAAGAACTTCAAATACTATATCTGACAAAAATATTGGACGACTTTTTTCACTTACATTTTTGTGAATAATAATTTGAACCTTAAGATTCGATTTCCCAAAAAAAATTTTTTGTGATATACGGCAAGATAACTTCGGCACGACGATATGTTCAGAGGAATAGAACTTGTTTGGGTTAGAAAGGGCTAAAGCTATTTTTGTTTCAACAGAAAGCCCAAAGTGCCTTCATTAACCCCATATACACTTTTGCAACTGTTTGGAACTGTCTGTTGAACACTTTTTTCATTTTATAGAAATAACTCGCAACATTTTTTTTTTTTGCTCTTTTTATTTCACTGAAATATAACAGAATGGTTAACGAACGTTTTGTTTTGGAAAATAATTCTGCCACTGATGCAATTCTGGAAACTGTCATAGTCGGGCAGCTTTTGCTTTGTTTTGAAAGAATACGGGTCCATTGAGGGTCTGGAGAGTGACTTGTGCACCTTGAAAATTGGTAGCCCCGGATATTCAAACTTTAAAAAAATTAGCCAAAAATATATTTATTTATGGAATGCGAAAAAATAGATTCAAGCTGATGCTGAAATTTTAAGTTATCTCCTTTGCCTTTAAAGATATTCGTATAGATTTTTTTTTTAGCGATTTTTCTAGTTTTTCAATCGGGTGGATTATGTTTAATATCAAACTGTTATCAAAAGTGGGTTAAACATTTTGTATATTGGAAGGAAGGCAGACTTTAAGCAAGGGTATGTTTTATTGTGAAATGCTTGGGCATTTGTCTAAAAGTAGAGTGGTATATTCGAGTCATATAAAGTTAATACATATGAATACTCATTTTTACTATTTCACCAAAAGATGTTGTTTCGCTGATAAAACAATATTTTCTTCAGAAAAATATAAAAATGTTAATATTGTTTTGGAAGAAAACGTTAAAAAACCGTTTTTAGCTCTTAAAAAAGTATTTAAAAACATGAAAATAAACTGTCAAAATTAAAAAAGCAATTTTAATATATTTTTTATTTTCCACTTTATTCGTTTAATACGTTGTTACAGTAAATTATAAATTGATGCAATAAATTTTCGAAAAGAAAACTATGTTTATTTGGAGTCAGCAAGTTCTTGTACATAGAAAAAGTTCTTCCTACGTCTAGAGATGTTAAGGGAGCATATTTAAAATTGATATGCTCTGAAGTATATTTTATTCGAATGGACTCACAACTCCGCTTGCCTCCCAAAATATCCCCAATATCTTTAAGTACCGAAAATCCTTATTTTTTTTAATAAAACTGATTTAAATTTTTTATTAATTTTGTCTCCTATATCCCCTGGAACACCGCACATTTTTCTTACGGTGTCTATAGGTTAGGTTAGGTTCCATTGGCAGCCGTGATCAAGCACAGCTCACGTGGGTCCATTAATTAGTTCCCGTTGTGTTACCATGTCACACCGTCTCCCATTGGTCCTATGTTGTCTGGCTGCCAGTGCCCCACGCAGCCATCCGGTCGATTCAGTAAAGGAGTGGATCCTGTTTACATCAACATCAGAAAGACAAGTTTTGTCCCCAAGGGCTCTTCAACCAAACATTTTGAGTCTTAGATCTCCGAATGCCGGGCAATTACAGAGAAGATGTTCCGTTGACTCTTCCTCCTCCTCCTCGCCGCAACTTCTACATAAGTCATTGTAAGGGAGCCCCAGCCTCTGGGCGTGCCTCCCAATGGGCCAATGGCCGGTTATAACCGCAATCAGGTTTCTAAGATGATGTCTGGACAGCTGTAATGCCCGCCGTGGCCTTTTTTCATCTATGATGGGCCAGATTTTCCTGGTTTCCCCACAGGTAGTTTCAACGAGCCACCTCTGACTGGCGATGATATGAAACTTGTGCGCAATGAGTTGCTTACTCCTTGGGAGTGAAACACCTACATTATATGTCGAGCCGTCTTGTTTCAAGGTGGTACCTGCATACGCCAACGAATACGCCATGCAGTTCCCCGGTATGTCCCTGTGTCCGGGGACCCAATTAAGGGTGACCAGTGAATGTCTCGCTATCTCCTCCAGAGACATCCGGCATTCTCGGACAATTCGCGATGTGATGAACACATTCTCCAGGGATCTTATGGCCGCCTTGCTATCGGTAATAATGTGAATATCCCTTCCTTGTAGTGCAGGGATCTCTCTATGTGGCCCACCAATGAGTGAAGCGCAGTTTCCGTGGACCTTCCCTTCGTGTAGGCGTGTTGAGCCAGTGACAAGGAATTGTGTCCAAACGATGATCTAATATGACTATCCAAAATCCCCTCCAGTGTTTTCAGTAGAAAGGAGGATAGACTAATTGGTCTAAAATCCTTAGCCATAGTGCGAGATGTCTTCCCACTCTTGGGAATGAAGACGATCTTATATGTTGTCCAAGTTGATGGGACATATGAGAGACTCAGGCAGGCTCTAAAAATTGCCAAGAGCCATGGCATCAATATTCCCAGGTTCTTTTGTAGATCCGCTGGGATAATGCCATCCGGGCCTGGAGATTTAAAGGGATGGAAGCTTTTGACCGCCCATTCCACACGATGGCGAGTTATCGGAATATTAGAGATATCCCGAGTGCCAGTAAATGTTACCTCCCTAGGCACATCATCAGTGCAACCTGGGAAGTGTGTATTCTTCAGGACCTCAAGGGAGTCCCGACTGTTTGTGGTCCAGGATCCGTCCATCTTCCGTATATACGATGAAATAGCTGGTTTAGAGGATAAAATCTTACGTAGCCGACTTGTCTCCGAGGAGTTTTCCACGTCGCTGCAGAAATTCCTCCATGACTGTCTCTTGGCCTTCCTTATAAGATTTTTGAATCCATTTACTGAGGACTTGTAATTGTTCCAAACACCTCCCTTCTATTAGTTACAATAAAGGTGGGCTCACTACCTCTATTAACTACTAAAACAAAAAATGTACTTGGATTTCAAGAAAAATTCTTGACAAAAGTACGAAAAAACAGAAGTAAGGAAAAAACATGTAAAATCAATTAAAAATGGATAATCATTCAGGAAAGCAAATTTCGATCTACCAAATGTTAAAATACAATTTGGTTTAAGGATTGATGTTTGACTATTGACGTCAGCAGTCGTCGATGGCTGCGAGTGTAAGACGGCAAATCCATCTGAGGAGATCGAGTGGTTGCGATCGAAACATGTCATGGTAACCTGCCGGCCAGGGTTCGAGCCCGAGCCACGTCAAGAATGAAAGTTTATCAATAACAATTTTAATTAATTTTCATGTTGTAAAATTCATTTCTTCATAAAAATAATTTAATGAAAATTAAATTTCATGAACTTAAGCCTAATTAAAAATATTAAAAAAATTTGGATTAAAAACCATAAATAGTTCAACAAAATAACCACAATACTAACTGTTAGTTCATTTTCTACTATGAAGTCCAAAAGCGACTCACCTCGTGGATTGACATCCGAGCTTGCCCAGACGGTGTCTAAAACTATATTCACTTGGAAAACCAATGAAAGATTTTTTCTTTCTAATTTTGTTACAACTTCGTGTAAAAACCCAAAATTTGCAGAAATAAATAATATTTTTGGTTCCGCAAATCACTTTCATTCCAGTACATACAGAGAAATTCTTAACAGCTAAAACTATATAAAAAAAAAAAATAAGTAAACGTACCAAAAACAGAGAGCAGGGGAACAGACGCAACCTTATTCAAAAGCTATATTAAAAAAGATATAAGACGTTACAAAATGTGATGGTAAAAAGACGTTACAGAAAGAGTAGTTTTGTATGAAATGACTGATCATTAGAATACAGCTATGAAATTTTCGAGAAAAAACAACTTAAACAAGCAAATAATAATATATGGGCACTTCCAAGATTGTAAACGGGACACCTTTATATTGACAAAACTGTTAAAAAACAACCTGATTTTCGTTTTTTAAATTAATGATTCTTTTAACTCTAATTTAATTTCTGCAAATGAAATTCTTCGCTTACTGTCGTGGTTTCCGAGATAATTGCAAAAAACCAGTGATTGTAAACGGGACAAAAAACGGAAGTGGGTTTTAAGGGGTAACCGTTTAAACAGTGATTTCTGCGAAACCTGACACAATATTTTATTGGGATTAATTTTAAAATGTTGCGTACTAATGTGCCCTAAAAATGGTTTCGATTTCAACATAAAATATGAATTACATTTTTTTAAATAAATTGCTAAAGAAATTGTAAACGGGACACTGTAAACGGGAAAATTTTTCCACCATGATTTAAAATTTTTTTATGTTGCTATTTATAATCCTTTATATAAGAAACTTAATAAAAAATGTTTTTCAGATCATAAATATGCCTTAGATTAGAGTATTGTTGTTCCAAATGCATATTTTCTAATATACACAAGTATGTGCTCAAAGTTGTAGTACTTCGTTTACCATTTATCTTTTTTTTTTGGAATAAATTAATTTATACGCATATATTAAAAAAATATAAGCAATTCTCTAAATAAATCTTGAAAAGAAATTTTTTTTTTCCATTTTTTGTGGTTGACGTTTTTTTGGAAATAGCCATATGTTGATAAAAAGGCTTAATACTAAAAACCTAAACACATAAAAATTATATAAAACACTATAAAAACTACGTTACAGTACCTCTAAGACAAAGTAACATAAAAATCTAGTAAGAAAGTATAGTCGGTCAAGCCCGACCATGTGGAACCCAATACCACAGCATTTAAAACAAATTTTGGAGGGTGTATGGCTACATGAAAATTTCATTAAAATCGATTTAATAGTTTCTGATAGGCAGACATTGCCCCCCATCTGCCCACGTGGACCTATTTTAAAAAAAAATGCATACCTTACGTGTCCATACTGCGGAAAGCAGCTTGTGGGGGGGGCTATATTGAATTATGGACCGAACCGCCCTTGTGCCAATTAGATCCTATGTACAAAATTTCATTAAATTATCTTCAAAATCTTTTTGGTCTACATATGGGCATTTTCTGTTGTCACGAACGTACGTTCGTAAGCTTTTGATGTACAAATAATATACACGCAAAGATAAAACATGGTTGTGGTAAACATATTCTAAGAGCAACATATTATGATAAGAATTATGATTGTAGTCACCATATTAAGATTATTATTGAATCATATTATGACTAAATATACTCGTAATATGTCATCATAATATTTTTCCCTTAACCATATTATTATTCAGTTAATCATACTAAGTTAAGAAGTAATCAAATTATTGTCATGTTAATCATAATAAGCTAAGAAGTAATCATATTATCATCATGTTAATCATAATTAATTTAGAAGCAATCATACCTTTCATAGCTGTCATAAAAATACAAAATAAATTTAAATATTTTTGAATCGATTTTTTATTTTGTGGCTTTTTACAATTTTTCTTAATGTTAATCAAATAGCGGAGTTTAATATAAGGCTTGCAAAAGAGCAAATGAAAAATGTATGGTTTTCATGGGCAACCGCGTGTGTCCATTTTTTCGATTTTAAGATGTTGATGAAATATCGTAGCACTTTTATAAAATATGTATAACGAAATCTCTGTGTGCTTTGTTGTTGGATTTTACAAAAAAAAACTATGATATTTTGCATTTGCACTATTACATCACTAATACTTGAATGAACTCCGCTAATATTTTAATTTTTTAATTTCTTTAAACTTATTTTTTTTTATGGAATTTTATCTTTTAATTGTTTTACCGCTCACAAATAAAAAAAACGACACAACTTCTTCAAAATTATTTTACAAATGGCGCTAACATAATATGATTAGAGTAAAAATAGTTTGATTGCATCTTTAACATAATATGATAAATGTATAGAAAGTTATCATGTTATGGCTATTAAATATCATGATATGGTTGTGAGAAATATAATATGTTTAGAAAGTTATCATAATTAAGTTGTTAGAAAAATAATTATTTTTCGGTCATCAATACTCAAATTCATAATTGCGATAAACATTTATATGTTTACAGTAACTATAATATTGTTGATATTAAATAAAAATAACAATTATTTGTGTACGACAACAATATATTGTTACATTAAACATAGTGTTGTTGCCGTAACCATGCCCAACCATATTTTTTCTCTGCGTGTAGAAAACAAAACTTTTCCTAGCATTTTTTTTTTTGCAATTCGATTGCATTTGGGTAGCTCTATGCTTAGTACAAAGGATGGATTTCATCAGGTTAAAGTTTTCATAATAAGAGTTATAAACGTGTGGTCACGAACGTACGCAAAATAGAAGTCAACTTCGGCTGACAGTAGTGAAAAGTAAAAATCTGCGCAATGGAACGGAATATTCAAAAGTGATTAATTTTTTTAAAAGTGTATCTTTAAGTACCGAAAATCCTTATTTTTTTTAATAAAACTGATTTAAATTTTTTATTAATTTTGTCTCCTATATCCCCTGGAACACCGCACATTTTTCTTACGGTGTCTATAGGTTAGGTTAGGTTCCATTGGCAGCCGTGATCAAGCACAGCTCACGTGGGTCCATTAATTAGTTCCCGTTGTGTTACCATGTCACACCGTCTCCCATTGGTCCTATGTTGTCTGGCTGCCAGTGCTCCCACGCAGCCATCCGGTCGATTCAGTAAAGGAGTGGATCCTGTTTACATCAACATCAGAAAGACAAGTTTTGTCCCCAAGGGCTCTTCAACCAAACATTTTGAGTCTTAGATCTCCGAATGCCGGGCAATTACAGAGAAGATGTTCCGTTGACTCTTCCTCCTCCTCCTCGCCGCAACTTCTACATAAGTCATTGTAAGGGAGCCCCAGCCTCTGGGCGTGCCTCCCAATGGGCCAATGGCCGGTTATAACCGCAATCAGGTTTCTAAGATGATGTCTGGACAGCTGTAATGCCCGCCGTGGCCTTTTTTCATCTATGATGGGCCAGATTTTCCTGGTTTCCCCACAGGTAGTTTCAACGAGCCACCTCTGACTGGCGATGATATGAAACTTGTGCGCAATGAGTTGCTTACTCCTTGGGAGTGAAACACCTACATTATATGTCGAGCCGTCTTGTTTCAAGGTGGTACCTGCATACGCCAACGAATACGCCATGCAGTTCCCCGGTATGTCCCTGTGTCCGGGGACCCAATTAAGGGTGACCAGTGAATGTCTCGCTATCTCCTCCAGAGACATCCGGCATTCTCGGACAATTCGCGATGTGATGAACACATTCTCCAGGGATCTTATGGCCGCCTTGCTATCGGTAATAATGTGAATATCCCTTCCTTGTAGTGCAGGGATCTCTCTATGTGGCCCACCAATGAGTGAAGCGCAGTTTCCGTGGACCTTCCCTTCGTGTAGGCGTGTTGAGCCAGTGACAAGGAATTGTGTCCAAACGATGATCTAATATGACTATCCAAAATCCCCTCCAGTGTTTTCAGTAGAAAGGAGGATAGACTAATTGGTCTAAAATCCTTAGCCATAGTGCGAGATGTCTTCCCACTCTTGGGAATGAAGACGATCTTATATGTTGTCCAAGTTGATGGGACATATGAGAGACTCAGGCAGGCTCTAAAAATTGCCAAGAGCCATGGCATCAATATTCCCAGGTTCTTTTGTAGATCCGCTGGGATAATGCCATCCGGGCCTGGAGATTTAAAGGGATGGAAGCTTTTGACCGCCCATTCCACACGATGGCGAGTTATCGGAATATTAGAGATATCCCGAGTGCCAGTAAATGTTACCTCCCTAGGCACATCATCAGTGCAACCTGGGAAGTGTGTATTCTTCAGGACCTCAAGGGAGTCCCGACTGTTTGTGGTCCAGGATCCGTCCATCTTCCGTATATACGATGAAATAGCTGGTTTAGAGGATAAAATCTTACGTAGCCGACTTGTCTCCGAGGAGTTTTCCACGTCGCTGCAGAAATTCCTCCATGACTGTCTCTTGGCCTTCCTTATAAGATTTTTGAATCCATTTACTGAGGACTTGTAATTGTTCCAAACACCTCCCTTCTATTAGTTACAATAAAGGTGGGCTCACTACCTCTATTAACTACTAAAACAAAAAATGTACTTGGATTTCAAGAAAAATTCTTGACAAAAGTACGAAAAAACAGAAGTAAGGAAAAAACATGTAAAATCAATTAAAAATGGATAATCATTCAGGAAAGCAAATTTCGATCTACCAAATGTTAAAATACAATTTGGTTTAAGGATTGATGTTTGACTATTGACGTCAGCAGTCGTCGATGGCTGCGAGTGTAAGACGGCAAATCCATCTGAGGAGATCGAGTGGTTGCGATCGAAACATGTCATGGTAACCTGCCGGCCAGGGTTCGAGCCCGAGCCACGTCAAGAATGAAAGTTTATCAATAACAATTTTAATTAATTTTCATGTTGTAAAATTCATTTCTTCATAAAAATAATTTAATGAAAATTAAATTTCATGAACTTAAGCCTAATTAAAAATATTAAAAAAATTTGGATTAAAAACCATAAATAGTTCAACAAAATAACCACAATACTAACTGTTAGTTCATTTTCTACTATGAAGTCCAAAAGCGACTCACCTCGTGGATTGACATCCGAGCTTGCCCAGACGGTGTCTAAAACTATATTCACTTGGAAAACCAATGAAAGATTTTTTCTTTCTAATTTTGTTACAACTTCGTGTAAAAACCCAAAATTTGCAGAAATAAATAATATTTTTGGTTCCGCAAATCACTTTCATTCCAGTACATACAGAGAAATTCTTAACAGCTAAAACTATATAAAAAAAAAAAATAAGTAAACGTACCAAAAACAGAGAGCAGGGGAACAGACGCAACCTTATTCAAAAGCTATATTAAAAAAGATATAAGACGTTACAAAATGTGATGGTAAAAAGACGTTACAGAAAGAGTAGTTTTGTATGAAATGACTGATCATTAGAATACAGCTATGAAATTTTCGAGAAAAAACAACTTAAACAAGCAAATAATAATATATGGGCACTTCCAAGATTGTAAACGGGACACCTTTATATTGACAAAACTGTTAAAAAACAACCTGATTTTCGTTTTTTAAATTAATGATTCTTTTAACTCTAATTTAATTTCTGCAAATGAAATTCTTCGCTTACTGTCGTGGTTTCCGAGATAATTGCAAAAAACCAGTGATTGTAAACGGGACAAAAAACGGAAGTGGGTTTTAAGGGGTAACCGTTTAAACAGTGATTTCTGCGAAACCTGACACAATATTTTATTGGGATTAATTTTAAAATGTTGCGTACTAATGTGCCCTAAAAATGGTTTCGATTTCAACATAAAATATGAATTACATTTTTTTAAATAAATTGCTAAAGAAATTGTAAACGGGACACTGTAAACGGGAAAATTTTTCCACCATGATTTAAAATTTTTTTATGTTGCTATTTATAATCCTTTATATAAGAAACTTAATAAAAAATGTTTTTCAGATCATAAATATGCCTTAGATTAGAGTATTGTTGTTCCAAATGCATATTTTCTAATATACACAAGTATGTGCTCAAAGTTGTAGTACTTCGTTTACCATTTATCTTTTTTTTTTGGAATAAATTAATTTATACGCATATATTAAAAAAATATAAGCAATTCTCTAAATAAATCTTGAAAAGAAATTTTTTTTTTCCATTTTTTGTGGTTGACGTTTTTTTGGAAATAGCCATATGTTGATAAAAAGGCTTAATACTAAAAACCTAAACACATAAAAATTATATAAAACACTATAAAAACTACGTTACAGTACCTCTAAGACAAAGTAACATAAAAATCTAGTAAGAAAGTATAGTCGGTCAAGCCCGACCATGTGGAACCCAATACCACAGCATTTAAAACAAATTTTGGAGGGTGTATGGCTACATGAAAATTTCATTAAAATCGATTTAATAGTTTCTGATAGGCAGACATTGCCCCCCATCTGCCCACGTGGACCTATTTTAAAAAAAAATGCATACCTTACGTGTCCATACTGCGGAAAGCAGCTTGTGGGGGGGGCTATATTGAATTATGGACCGAACCGCCCTTGTGCCAATTAGATCCTATGTACAAAATTTCATTAAATTATCTTCAAAATCTTTTTGGTCTACATATGGGCATTTTCTGTTGTCACGAACGTACGTTCGTAAGCTTTTGATGTACAAATAATATACACGCAAAGATAAAACATGGTTGTGGTAAACATATTCTAAGAGCAACATATTATGATAAGAATTATGATTGTAGTCACCATATTAAGATTATTATTGAATCATATTATGACTAAATATACTCGTAATATGTCATCATAATATTTTTCCCTTAACCATATTATTATTCAGTTAATCATACTAAGTTAAGAAGTAATCAAATTATTGTCATGTTAATCATAATAAGCTAAGAAGTAATCATATTATCATCATGTTAATCATAATTAATTTAGAAGCAATCATACCTTTCATAGCTGTCATAAAAATACAAAATAAATTTAAATATTTTTGAATCGATTTTTTATTTTGTGGCTTTTTACAATTTTTCTTAATGTTAATCAAATAGCGGAGTTTAATATAAGGCTTGCAAAAGAGCAAATGAAAAATGTATGGTTTTCATGGGCAACCGCGTGTGTCCATTTTTTCGATTTTAAGATGTTGATGAAATATCGTAGCACTTTTATAAAATATGTATAACGAAATCTCTGTGTGCTTTGTTGTTGGATTTTACAAAAAAAAACTATGATATTTTGCATTTGCACTATTACATCACTAATACTTGAATGAACTCCGCTAATATTTTAATTTTTTAATTTCTTTAAACTTATTTTTTTTTATGGAATTTTATCTTTTAATTGTTTTACCGCTCACAAATAAAAAAAACGACACAACTTCTTCAAAATTATTTTACAAATGGCGCTAACATAATATGATTAGAGTAAAAATAGTTTGATTGCATCTTTAACATAATATGATAAATGTATAGAAAGTTATCATGTTATGGCTATTAAATATCATGATATGGTTGTGAGAAATATAATATGTTTAGAAAGTTATCATAATTAAGTTGTTAGAAAAATAATTATTTTTCGGTCATCAATACTCAAATTCATAATTGCGATAAACATTTATATGTTTACAGTAACTATAATATTGTTGATATTAAATAAAAATAACAATTATTTGTGTACGACAACAATATATTGTTACATTAAACATAGTGTTGTTGCCGTAACCATGCCCAACCATATTTTTTCTCTGCGTGTAGAAAACAAAACTTTTCCTAGCATTTTTTTTTTTGCAATTCGATTGCATTTGGGTAGCTCTATGCTTAGTACAAAGGATGGATTTCATCAGGTTAAAGTTTTCATAATAAGAGTTATAAACGTGTGGTCACGAACGTACGCAAAATAGAAGTCAACTTCGGCTGACAGTAGTGAAAAGTAAAAATCTGCGCAATGGAACGGAATATTCAAAAGTGATTAATTTTTTTAAAAGTGTATTAATGTAGGGATCCATCCAGTATTTACAAAATAAAATATCTCTCTTGGTTTTTGTTTAATTGGCTTATGTACCGGTCGCGAACGTACGATTTTTCCATATGTTTTTTTATTATGATCACCACGCATTTTCCCATAAATGTCTTCAAATTTCCTTAACAAAAAAACTTAACACTCCTTTTACAATTGATTGTAATTGAGAGATTACGAAGAAAGAGTGTAAACATAACATATTTCTTGAATGTAAAATAAGTATATAAAAATGTCTTTAGAAGTAGAAAATACAGGAAATTATAAAATTTTTCAGTTTCCAGCCCAATTTTCTCAAGTAAAACAGCTCAGATATGCTAGGAAACCACTCTTTTATAAGAACATAGACTTTTTTTTTCTAATGATATACCATAAAAGGCGATGATAATCCACCTTTTATTTTTTCATCCTGGTAGACCATCCTGGGGAAATGCCCATATGTAACTTCAAAACTTCATTGTTATATCTCTATCAATTCCAGATTAATGGAATGTCAAACATTAAAAATGTTATTTGCAGGGCAAGTTTTGTATGGCATATGCCATTTTTGGTCCAGTATCTACCTGTATTTAAAATGCAAATGAATGAATGTTGCAAAATTCGGAATTTAAAAGTGACTTATGGTGTTTTCTTTTTGACAAAAAAATGAGACATTTTATTTAAACAAATGCAATTTGGTGTCTGTTTCTTAAAAATGTTGCTCCCGAAAAGGGGAATTTTTTTAGAATAAGACAAGCCACCCTTTTCGCAAACAAAATTTTTAAGAAACAGACACCAAATTGCATTTTTTTTAAATAAAATGTCACATTTTTTTGTAGAAAAGAAAACACCATAAGTGTACATAAAAGAGCACTTTCAATGCATCTGCTCAAGTCTCTGGAAACTACAAACAAATTGGCTTTCTATAAATGAAAGCTTATACTTAATTAACAGTTCTAAGGAAAATTTTAAAGACGTTAGTAAAGAGATCGTAATAACGGATTACAAGATTAATTAAAATAAGAACTGCCGAGCGAAAAGTCTACTTTTTGTAACGTAACGCCAGTAGTAATTTAAATGTTTCTCAAAAAATTGTATATGTATTTTTTACTTTTTTATACTTTGGTGGAAAGTGCAACTAGCTCTACATTTACCTAGGGTTTACACTTGCAAGTGCAAGTTCGAAAAACTCAATACACTCACACATTTTTACTAACACCATCACATTTTTCGTACTTGCAGCCCAACTTGCAAGTAAATTTTTGACACTTGCAGCAAGTAAAATCACAAATGAAGAAACAGTATTACCATGGATGACTTTTATATCAAATTACTAGTACTTAGCAATATAAAAGTTATGTTTATATCGGATTTTCTGTGTATTTATACAAAATAACACGTAAAAAAGAGAACAACTATACAAAAACCCATCTCAATGGTAATTTTATCATAAATTTCAAGCATTTTGAAAAAAAAATTGTTAATGAAAATATTTTCTCAGTAATATTATGAAATCGCCACTACGGCAATACTGGAGTCAGACATTTTATAAAATAAACATAATTTTTTCATCAGGATGGACCGAAAATTAAATAAAGAAGGAATTGTTAAATTTATTTTGTTATAACTTGTTAATATTTTTAACATGGTAATGTTGTTAAACCAAAAAACAAAGTTTTTTTTATAGAATGTTTTCGCTTCGAGAACATTTGAAAAATGAACTTACAACTGACTGTGTAAACACTCAAGCTACTTGCAAGACTTTCGGCTTTTTCTTCGACTTTTTCGTTAATAATACGTATTTACTTGCATGTGTAAAGGCAGGGTTAGGAACAAAAGGCATAACGGTTAAACAACATGGTCCGAAAATACAACCTTATTTAGATTCTGGCGTTACATTAAAAAAAAGTAGAGTTTTCGCAGAAAAATCCCATATGTGTACCTTAAAACGAGCAAAGATTTTTAAATTTGATAGCTTTTAAAAATAAATCTTTATAAGTCCAAGGTTAACTAAAAGCGGTTTTATAGAAAACGTCTTGCTCAATTCGAAGTCTTGTTCAGTTTTGTAATGCAAGTCAAAATACAGTTCCGTTGTTTTAACGTCAGGCCAGCGCATATTTTTGCTTATATCTGTAAATCCTTTGCGTCGGTTGCTGAATATAGTGCTACTTCATTACTTTGTTAAACCCTTTTTAAAAAATTTGACTTCTTCATTTAATTTTTGTACATTTTGTTGTACAAATATTACGTCAAGTTAAAATTTGAAATGCCCATATATAATTCGGCATAGCCGAATTTATCACTATAACGTTTTTGTTTTATTCTACTCTGAAGAGCTTAAAAAGCAGCAATAAAACGATCCAAATATTCTTAAGCCTTTAAAAGTGTATGTGACACTAAACAACCACCAGACGTTACAAGTCCACTTGTGTTTTTTTTTTTAATTCCCCGCCAGCGCATATTTTGCTTATATCTGCAAATCCTTTGCGTAGGTTGCTGAATATAGTGCTACTTCATTACTTTGTTAAACCCTTTTTACAAATTTGACTTCTTCATTTAATTTTTTTACATTTTGTGGTACAAATATCGCGACACGTCAAAATGGAAATGCCCATATGTGAGTAGTCCACTTGCAAACACCGCCAATTTATATGTGTTTTAAAATGCCTTCCTAAACCATTATCAATCTCGAACAAAACTCCGTAAGTTTAAGCAATTTCTGCTTAATTATTAATTATTCAATACTCCTGGAAAACTCTCTAGCATGGGATTTCAATTTTAAAATACTGTTTGAATCGATTTTCTCAGAATATTGTTAATTTGACTAGGCGGTGTTTGCAAGTTGACTACTCATATTTTAATAAAAGTGAGATAAATGAATTTATTGAGAAATTTTATCCATCTGAATTATTAGCATTTAAATATGCTTCGGTTATATCTTGCGATGTTGAACGAGGGGTTTCCTTTTATTAAACTATTTTATGCGATAACATGCTGTTGTACTATACAATCAAAACTTAATAAAATACCCAGCAAAAACTTACATTGCAAAGTAATGAGTTAAAAAGCTAATATAACGACTCTTCACTACTTATACATTGGCATTTTAACTCATTATTTTAACACGGTGATTTCATTGGAGGCAAGTACTTACCACCCTCGCTTACAAATAGGGACTTAAATAACTTATAACTCCGATGTCACCAAAATTACAACTAACATGTAATGACTTTATTATTTTTTTTTAATTTTTTTTTTTCTATTTCTAATTTAATTTTTTTTCTATTTTTTTCTTATTTTATTTTACTTTGTTTTATTTTTTATTTTTTTTCTGTCTCTGGTGGGATTCGATCGCGCAACCTCGTTGCTGATAGACTAGCCCACTACCAGCTTGTCTACCGGGGCAGTGTAGTTTCTGAATAAAAGAACTATGTTTTTTACTCAATTAAGAGCGTAAATATGAGATTAAATTGTCCATAATAACAATAAAAACGTTGATTGAAAGTGGATTGAAAGTTTTTGTTTCATTACTATAATGACATTTTTATTGTCATAATGAAAATTTAAATTTATGAAGGCAATTTTTGAAATATGTATGCTGCTTTTATAAAAAAATTTTTTTAATTCATAAAATTAATGGCATACATGTAACATTAGATGTATGAAATTATTAAATCTTACATTTTTTAATTAACAATTAAACATTTTTTTTAAGGAAACTATAATTTTGTATTAATTTATGAATTTAGTTATGTTTGTATATTGTATTTTTATGTTCCCAATTAAAATTTTTTGTTTAACTTGGACAAACTTAAGTTTTCATATATCCAATGAAAATTTTTAACGTAATTACGAAATCCAATGAAGCGATTTTAACGAAAATACTTCATTTTAACTATGAAAATCCATTTAAACAATGAAAATTTTCATTTACACAAGGAACATTTTTTTATGAAAATGATTCATTAAATATATGAAGCATTTTTCTTTCAGTGTGATAAAAAAAAAACAAATTGTAAGAATAAATATTTAAAACCAATTTGTATTAGATTTGAAAAAAAACTAAACGGGAGATGCATTTTATTATAAATGAATTATAAATTTCGTTAATCAACTCATACACAAGTACTTAGGTATCAGATTATATGTCAGCCATTACTAAACTGCTTGTATGTAATGCAGATGGTATGTAGCAGTCATTGAAAAGTAAGTTGTTTAGTAATGGCAAGTCATTACCAAGTTTTTGCTGGGTAACTGTTCCTCAAATAACAACATGTTTATAATTGCCAGTTTTGCCATTTTGTGCCATTTTTTATGACATTTTGCCAACCGTTTTTCGTGCCATTTTAAACTTGCCCTGGTTATTTGTATAGAGTAAATGAATGATGAGGCCTTCAATATGAGTCAAAAATAGTAATTTTAAGGTTTGACATTCTACAAATCTGACATGAATAAAGATATCATAATGAAATTTAGCAGTTATGTAGATTATAATGTTCTTAAAACATTCTCTTCTTTGAACAAAAAAAAAATCCATATTCTCAATCTCAATGTAAAGCTTAGCTATAATTAACCATTAGTTATAGCTGTCAAACAATATTGGTAACTGGAAGTTTAAGCTTGGTGAAATGGCCTTTAATGCTCAAAAGCTCAACTCTGACTTATCGATTTATCGAAAACTGCTCAGCCGATTTGAATAAAATTAAAAAAAAAAACCAAAAAAAAAAAAAAAATCCAAAATTATCTTTATGGGTTCAAAAGTTACATATTTTTGGCCGATGAAAAGCGATTTTTAGACACTGTGTGGCGGACAAGCAAAATTTTAATTCAAATTATGTGTACAGAAACCATAAACAAACCCTGAGTTTCTAAGGAATAACATTTTTACTTTCCTGTTTTAATACAGGGTAAGCTGAATTCATTGAGCTATTTTTGTACATTTTTCAAAAGAAAACTCCTTGATTAAAATAAAATAATTTTTCAACAACATATTTAAATGATTAAAAATTCTTGACAATTTTTTTCTGTGATCATCAGAGAAGACTAAAATGCTTTTTTTGCTTTTTTGCTCAATGGTGTTGCTTTTTTTTCGATTTTTTTGGTTAAACTTCCCATTTTTGTATTAAAAACTTCGTATGTTACTACCAAGGCGAATTCCTCTATAAAAGTGAAGTCGCCTTCGTTACTACCTTTTTGCAACTCTGTTTTCATTTTGAAAACAATCAACTTAAATCATAGCAGGCTGTTCAAAATAGAAATAAATAAGAAAGTTTAAAAAATGCCGAAAGAGAAAAATAATAGAAATTTATTATTAAAAATGGTAAAAACATATGAAGGAGACTTTAAAATTGAAGAAAATTGGCTCTTTTGCAAAAGTGAATCAACATATTAGATGTGGGAAACACCAATTGGCGTCTTCTAAGCAAGAGAACCATTCACAGAAACTAATTACGGAATATCCAGTGACTCCAACTGCCACAACATTTCAAAAGGATCTTTGTAAAGCATTGTTAAATCCATTATACCAATAAAAAAAAGTTAGTTCTCCCAGTTTCAAAAATTTCATTGAGAAATATTCTCAAATGTCGGTTCCGTCTGAAACTTGCATTCGCCAGAAATACATACCAGAATTGTATAGGGAATCTATAGAAAAAATGCGTCAAGTAGCCAAAGACAAATATATATGGATTTCTGTAGATGAAACTACGGACAGCGAACAGAGATACATATATTGCAAATTTTATTTTTGGAGTCTTAGAAGAATTGAAAGACAATAAATCTTATTTATTGAACATGCAAGTACTTGAAACGGCAAATGGCGCATCAATTGCAGCATTTTGTAATGATTCGTTACAAATATTGTGGCCAGATGGTTAAGTAGAAAATAAATCGAGTTTAGATTTGATATTAGTTTTCTGTATTTAGGCATAAAATATAACAAAGTGTTACTTGTAGTAACGGATGCAGCTGCATATATGCTAAGTGGAATATCTTCTCTAAAGGCAATCTATCCGAAAATGCTCCTTTAAACCCCTATGACACTACATTTTTAATGCATTATTCAAGTTTTGGTGAACAGTGCAAATATAAAGTAATAGAAAAATTTACCAAGTGCGAAGGGTTCAGCTGTATTAAGATAAATGGCAAGCTGTCAAATATTTTACTAAAGTTATCGATAAAAAATCAAGTTACGTCAAAAAAATGTAAAATTGTTCAACTTAAAATTGACATTTCAAGCTTGAAATATTAAAAGTGTTGCTGAATCAGCAGTTTATGGGCAAATTCAGCGATTTACCGCCTTTTGTTTTTAGGTTTCTTATAAACAAAATGTTGGCAACATTTAATAATATTAACAGAACAGGGATGGCTAAGTTGTTTCAATTGTACTTTTTTGTTGATACTTTTTAAACTAAGATTTATACAGTTCTTTTCGCTTATAGTCACATCCTTTATTTGCAACCATAACGTGGACTATATCGCTAATAAGGCTAATTCACATAAAAGCCACTATGAAGCATATAACCGAATTCGAATATACTCAAGTTATGTGAATAAAGGAAATAAAAAAATTCATATAAATTACACCGACATCAGGCTTACGGTTTTACAACAGAGTTACGTACTGTATAAAAAATAGTTAAAATAATAACAAGATATTTCATAACTGATACCAACGGCAAAAACTAATTTTTTACGAGTAGAGAATTGATGACAAAAATTAAATGATTTAATTCATTCTTTCTTTGGATGGATTTTTGATTCGAAAACTAAAAAGAACTTATTGCTAATTTGACTATAACGCCATTAATTTGCTTTACTTTTCCCTTTGACTACTGTTGATAAATGGCAAATGTGCTTATATCGCTGAATGGACTATAACGTTAAAACTTTATATTAAAATAACTTATAGCGGCAAAATAAACAGATAAAATGGACTATATCGCTAATGTGACTATTAGCGTAGTGACTATAAACGAAAAGTACTGTAATACCTTTTTAGGAACATAAATAAAGTTAATTTCAACTACAAAAATCTTTTAGTACAATTAGGTACAATTTTTAAAGGTTGTTGGTACAATTTTAAAAATTCACAACGCCATCCCTGAAACTAAACCATAACAAGAGAAAAAAAACTAAAAAACTTTGTTTACATTTTTTATAGTTTGCTTTTTCTAGCATTTACTGTTTCTTTCTATCAATTCTATATCAATTAATGAATAAGAAATGTAGTGTCATAAGGGCTTTAACATGTTTTGCACATCCATCGATAAGCTGAATTCATTCGAACAAACTTTGATGTCAATGTCAATGTCAATAACTATTAATGAGAGGTGTTCTGGAAATCGAAAACGCTAGAATTTTAAAGTCGTAAATTTAATATGATGGGGTACTTGGTTAGAAGCGGCAATGTACTACCCTGAACATCTTAAAGAAGTTAAAGCCGTTGTTTTGGAACTTGACAGTCAAGATGCCGACTCAATTGTGTAATCCAAAAAAATATTTGAAAACTCCGAACCAAGGCGAATTAACTACAGGTGGTGTCGAAACGGCATCTGATTTTGACGAACTGTCAGTGTTAGTGTTTTGCTAATAATGGTTGAAATTTCGAGCTAATGGCACTAACAATGCAATGCAAAAAACCGTATGTTGTTTCTGTTGTTTTTGGATTGTTGTAGTTCCGACACCACCTGTAGTTGAATTCGCCTTGCTCCGAACTAAGTTCTCAACTTGCATTTCTAAAATACAATTTTGCAAACATTTTGGTTGCTATAAAAAAATTGCAAACTGTCGGTTTATTAATTTCAGAGAGCACTTATGCTTTATTGACAGTTTTTGACGGACTACGCAAGATCGATGACCAACAATATAAAAAGAAATTTGAAAAAATTTTAAAAAGAAATCCCCGATGTCTGCAGTTTTTGGAAATAAAATATATTTTAGAGTCTGTAACTGTTCCAAAAGATGAATATGTAAAAAGTTTGTCCTCTAATGAAATTCTCAAATTTAAATATGCACCGTCAACCTCCGTTGATGTAGACAGCACCTTCTCTTTATACAAAACGCTTTAACCAGATCGACGTATAAAATTAAAATTTGAAAACATAAAAGCCCACATGAAAGTATATTGTAATAATTTTGATGATGTGGAAGAATTAGAATAAAACATTTTTTAGTGCTTTTTTTGTTGTTGCTGTTTTATCAATTTTTTGTTGCTTTTTTTATAATTTCTTTTTGCTGTAAAAGTATTGAATATTGCTTTTTTTGTCTTTTCTGGTGATCGTAATCCTTTTTTAAATATTAAAGCTCTTTTCCTTGCATATTTTAAACATTTTGTGCATATTAAAACTTACCCTGAAGATAATCTTTATATATAATTTCGTTGTTTGTCCGGATGTATATCCGGTTCTCTTTCCGCGGCTTTCTGAAGCCGTCTGTACTTTCTCTGCCAGAAATCACAGTGGAATCAGATTTTAATACTGCTGTTGAAAAGTAGAGATAATCTTATTGTATCACATACATAATTACTAACAAAAATATTGGGTTTTTGTTTTGATTTTCAGAGATAATTTTGTCGAAAGGCGGAAGTACACATTATTAAAAAAATTAATAGAAAATAAAACTAATTTACAAAACTTTGTTGTTTTCGTGTCTTTTTATAGTTTTTTTTACCGTTTTTCGCTTTTTTTCAATAAGCACCTATTCAACTGACGCAAAAATACTTAGCATTTTTAATCACATATTATGAAATGAAGCTCACATTGAATCTTACGGTACTTTTTCGACTTTTCTTTGTTTACACTCTTTTTCTCAATTGTTAAACCTTTAATAAAAAGTACAACATAATCCTCTCCATGAATTATCTTGAGAGCAGAAAACTTAAGTTGATTGCTAAAACACTGCACCTATTCATGTGAAGTGGAGTGTACATCCAAAAACATTTTATGCGAAATTTTACGAAAAACTTTCGTTGTCTATCATTTCGAAACAGGTTTTAACGAATATTTCGTACGATGTATGTCAGATTTCGTATAATTAAGCAGATATTTTTTCGGTTGGTTGGTATCAACTGTTTCATACGTTTACATTTTACATACTTCGGTTTGGTGGATGGTTTATAACCAGCAATATGTAAAACGTCGAGGATTTAAATCAGAGACCGTAAATATGTATAAGAGTATTCAATTGTTCTTTATTTTTTTCAACATTTTTCTATAAAAAACAAATTCCGTTAAGGGCATGGAAAGACCACTCCCAGTGAATGATCCGCACCCGATTCTATTTTTAAACTCATTGAAGGGACCTACAGTTTAATGCCGGCAGCGTAAGGCTAATGCAATAGCATTATTGAATTATTTAGAGTACCAGTACCATTGACAGAAACATCAACTTCAAGTATGAGAGCAAATTCAGTGAATGCAAAGCAGATAAGAAAGGCTAGGTTAATCATTTGGGATAAGACAACAATGGCACCTACCTATGCATTTAATGCTATTGACAAGTTACTTAAAACATTGATGAAAAATAACAAGCCTTTTGGAGGTAAAGTTGTGCTTCTTGGAGGAGATTTTCGCCAATGTTTACCAGTGGCACCACATGCTTACAGGACGTCCATTATTGAATCTTGTATTAAGTATTCTAATCTTTGGTCCAACTTTAAACTTTTACAACTTAAAGTCAATATTCGTGCAGTGGATAATATTTACAGAGATTGGCTTTTAAAAATCGGGAATGGTGAACTCAGTTCGGAATTAAGAGAGGACATTATTGCATTACCAAACGAAATTCTGGCTGAAAACTCAATCGTTAAAAATATCTTCGGTGAATGTTTAAAGCCGCCTGATGTAGAACAGTATAATAAAGTTGCCATTTTATGCCCTAAGAATGATGAAGTATGCCAAATTAATGAAGAAGTACTAAGTCTTTTAGAGGGTGAATGTTTTACATTTTTAAGCGTTGACACGGTGGAGAGCAATAGCATAGCTGAACGGGAAAATTATCCGGTGGAATTTTTAAACAGTCTATCGCCATCTAGAATGCCTCCTCAAGGTGTCATGCTTCTGAGGAATTTAAACACTAAAAGAGGGCTATGCAATGGCACAAGACTGCAAGTTACACAATTGTCACAGAATCTAATATGCGCAACTATATTATTTTTCACATATTTTACTTATCGTTTTTTTTTACATATTTTTTCTTCATATACCTATTAAATGTATTACAACATTGAATAACAATTTTTTGTTTAATTTCTTTTTTGAGCGTTACTATGTTAGTTTTTATCTTAAAGATTTGTATGCCTGGCAGGGACAGGCTTTGTGACTAGTTTTTTATTTTAATATAATTACAAATTTTAAAAATTTATGTAAACCATTTACCATTTACATTTTTTAATCAGTTCTGCAATAAGTCATGTTTGCACTTTAAAACATTTATGCCCAATTTTCAGGGTAGTATTTAAATCAACATTAAGCTAATTTTCATAACAAACTTAAATCGTATTTAAAACAGACTGGTTTTTTGGGTTTTATTTGAAAAGTCTTATTTAATTAAGATAAAAGTATGGTAGCACTACTAAATACAATAACAAAAAATATATAAAAAAGTGTATTTATTTACAAGGTGGTCTGTTGTGATATTGAGCCCACCTTGCTAAAATATTACAATGGAAACTTAAGTTGAAATTAAGTGTACCACATCGGTGAGTTAAGTTTCACTTAAGTTTTTAGTGAAGAAGAGAATTTTGTATTTAAAACGATTTAAAAAAAAATGTGTTTAAATATCAATCCTGAAAATTGGCCATTAATTTAAGTACTTCTATACAAGTGCAATTCAGTACGTATGATGATTATTTATTTATCCGCAAAATAACTCATACGTTGAGGTGAACAAAATTAGATTTTTACTGACAATTTAAAATATATAAACTTATAATGGTCTTTATAAAACTCTTAATAATAAGAATTATAAAACCATTAAGTCATGCAAAAAAAAAATTTGTTTTATGCACTCCATTAGTTTCCATGGAAGTTGAAGTTAATAAAAAAATGTAGAAACTAGAAAAGTTATTGCTTTGTTTATGACAATCCATTTTGTTAGATAAAAATGCAAATTAAGTATTTTTTGTGGTCATGGTTTCAGCAGAGACAAATACAATGAAAGTGTTTTATTGATAATTTTTTGGAAATGTTTATGGTTTGAGATTTTTGGCATACATTTTTTAGTAAAATACAGTAGAACCGTCCGTAACTGGACACTCATTATCGTGTTATTTTTGTTCGGTTATGAAAGATTTCCGCGTATGATATTTATGGGTCGATTACGGATGCCAACTGAACTGAAGTTTAGTTACCAGCTGCGAAATCAGGCCACGCCACTCATGTTTAAATATAAAAAAAAAAAATTTAGTATATTTTAGCATAAGCGAAGTTGCTTGATTCTGCTGCTGGCAACTTAATTTAAATTGAGTCGCTGTCCGTAATAGCCCCATTATTTTTTTAATTTTTTTTTTTTTTTTTTATAAAGTCTAGTCTATTGTGGTTGCAATTTTTTTTTAAGTAGACTTTAACTAAGATCGGTTCAATTTGGGCTGTTGAGTTTCAAAATGACTTTCAATGTTATTTTTAAGGTTCATAAGATTTTATAAAATCAGATATTTCTACATGTATCTCGTCTTTAGAGTCTGATTAATATCCACCACTGCACCTGGACTTAGTTCTTCAATACAGTCGTCTTCAGTGTAGATGGTTTCATCTACTATTAAAAATGTGGCAAAGCCATTTGAATGACGGAAAAGTTCTTTTCAATTTGCATTCCTTGCAAATGGGATATTTTTCGTGCCATTAGGATCCGGAAGATTATAATTTGTGGGGATAGTCCAGCTTTCCGAAAGCCTTTTTGTGGTTCTAAGGCAGAAAACACGAGCTAAACAAACAGCTTTTCTTAACTAAGAGCAACTGCCTTGCCAGCCTTTACGTTAACAGGGGAATCACTAATTTTATTGGCATTAACACAAATATAAGTTTTTTGTAAAAAAGAAAGAAACTTATTTTTTTTAAATAAAAAGTATTTTTTTTATTTCGCCACTGTTAGAGCTTTTGATTGCATATTTAACAAAATGTAGCATACTCAAAGGCGCAAATAAATTTTTATTTTTTTTATCCTCAATGTTTATTTAATATTGCCTTTGTAAAGGAACGTTGGATACACATAAGCAATGATGACCATTTAGTGATTTATCCCCAAATTATGAAATTAAAGGGTGGTTAAATTTTAAGGGCCGATGTTGATTTTAAATAAAACATAAATTATTTAGGAAATTATGGTCATTTCTTTTTATTACGATAATACTGGTATGGTTAAATTATATATGGCGTAAAATATCGGCCAAAAGGACGCCGCGATCTCGGCGGAACACCTCCATCCGATGGTCCAAATTTTCGATGACGCTGAGGTATAATTGATTGATTGAATTGGTTCTATGCCGTTAATGTGCCGAATTATCTCATACTTTAGCTCTTGAATTGTTGCTGTCTTATCGACGTACACCTTTTCCTTCAAATAGCCCCAAAGAAAGAAGTCCGGCGGTGTCAAATCACATGTTCTTGGCGGCCAATTGACATCGCCACCACGAGAGATAACAAGGCCGTTGAATTTGTCGCGCAATAGAGCCATTGTTTTGTTAGCTGTGTGGTAAGTGGTACCGTCCTGTTGAAACCACATATCGTCCACATCCATATCTTCCAATTCGGGCCATAAAAATTCGTTATCATCTCACGATAGCGAACAGCATTCACAGTAACTGCCTGAAAAAATACGGCCAGAAGATGCCGCCAGCCCATAAACCGCAACAAATAGTCACTCTTTTTGTAGGTGCATTCGTTTTTCGACAATCACTCTTGGATAATCATTCGCCCAAATGCGGCAATTCTGCTTATTGACGAATCCACTGAGGTGAAAATCTGCCTCATTACTGAATCACGTGGTCCACGATATGCATTTTGATTTGAACGCCCATTTTCATAATAAGCCTGAATAACTTTAACGCGTTGTCGATTGTGTATCTTTCCAAGGTTCAAATTGATTTAGTCTGAAATTGAGAAGTGTCAAATGAAATGAAGAAAAAAACTTGACGTTTAAGTGTGGTTCACATTCAACACCGGCCCTTAAAATTTGAGTTGGTGTTGCGGATTTTGTTAGCGATTTTTTTTTTTTTTTTTTTATTAATCAAATTGTGTAATAATCGCCAAATAGATATTACAAATGATTTTAAAAATGTTTGGCAATTTATTCATATTTATATTACGCGCCCTTAGGACAACATGGTTCTATCTGCACCTGAGCTACATGTACGACAAAACCTTGTTGTCCTAAGGTCGCGATTAGCTTAATCTTATTTTCGTTCTATTTTGTTTTTGAAGCAACAATTACAATCCTTAAAATACAAATTTTTGACTGTCAAGTCTTTCACTAAAAAAGAGAAACTCTGATCAGCTTACACAGAAAAAATTATTGCCGAATTATTTTCAAACAAACGCTTGTTTGAAAATTTTTTTAATTTCTATAAATTTTTTTACTGATTCAAACAATATTTTTGTTTGATTTTTATTTAACCAACAAAAATGTGGACAACTCTTCAAAAATATAATAAACGCGTTATTGGTGTCAAGTTTTCATAATTTTGTATGAAATATTTAACGCTCTTTAATGTTGTCGTCTTTTTGCATTTTTTTATTTGATCGTAAGCAACACTTCTTTATGTGAAATATAAGAACAACAACAAAAAACACACACAGTCTATTTTTGGACGCTTTAAAAAAGTTCAACTATAAGAAAAACAATAGCAGAAACAACATTATAAGAAACAAAATTCTGTATTCAATTTTTTAAAACTGTTTGGTTAAATACATCAAATACAAAAATAGAATGATGACGAAAAACATATCGAGTCGGTCTGCTGCCGTTTTTGGTTACATTTCTTCTTTAGCAAAGGAAAGGATACAGCAACAGAGATTGATAAAGAAAAACATTGTCTTGTGTGTATAAAAAAGACTTCGTTCAAAAATTATTCCAACAAAAAAAAATGTGTCTCAAAGCCAGCCGGCGGCTCTGCTCTGCCGTCATCTTCTCATACAGTGCTTACTTGTGTGCACGTCATTGCTTGTGCAAAAAATTTTTTTTTTTATTTTGAAATTTAGTATATGAATTTCAGTAAACTTTTTGTTTGATTCAGTTAAATTATTTGTTTGAAAAAATCGGTGTTTTTTTCAATAAACAAAATGCAAATAAGTTGTTTGAATATGAAAATTTGTTTATAGGACCGATTTCAGACAAAAGATTGTTTGATTCTACAAATTTTTTGTTTGAATTGGAAAAATAATTTTATCTGTGTACGCTTTCAAGAAATGCCGAAGACTTTAGGACGCCTACCACTTAGAATCTTTGCTGGATTACAGGTATGAGACTATACCTGATTTGTCCCGTAGGCTGCAACACCAAAAGGGAAAATATTCTTTAGATAATCCGTACACCCATGACAGGAAATTAAGGTATAACAGCGGCCGTATGAAACAAGAGGACCAAATCTTGATCTGATATTTTCGGAATATAAAGAAATTCTATATAATTGAGGGATTCGAAAAGTTGTCATAAAGTTGTAAAGTCATATGTCTTAAAATTATTACAAGAAATATGTATGACTGCTATGGGCAAACGCTTTTAATTAAGATTTCTACTGTATAGTAATGACAAGGGATGAGATTTTCATGAATTAAAAAATCGAAAATATGCGCATAAAATATGCCCTAAAAACTCCAAAATATGCATTAAAAAAATAAAAATTATGCACTAAAAACTTGATAATTTTCAATTTTATATTATTTTAAACAAAACCAAATGAAAAATTCTATTGTTGCTTCTATTGTTATTCAAGGGTATAATATTTTTTAAAACCCAGTAAAAACTTCGCCTACTTTTTTAAAATGAATAGCTTCTTTAACTCATTATTTTGTAGCTTTCTTCTATAACTACATCTATAACAACTTCCATAACTACTTTTTTCTGGATGTATGCAGGTAAAAAAAATAATGACTTACTTTTTAATGCGTTCATTTTGGGACATCCCTTGTAAAATTCATTGGTTCTTTCAGTAGAATTGTAAGTAGTCCTCTTATGTTTTTCTGATTACTCAACACATTATTTTGTAGGCGAATTTTTTACTGGGAACTTAATTTAAATAACTACATAATTTAAAATTTTTTTTGAATAATCAAATAAATACTTTTTTGTATTCTCAAAAGTAAGCCTTTATCTGTTAAAAAGCTTTTGTACATGGAAAATGATATCTCAACGTCTCAACGAAGTTGAGGCATCCTTGAAGGATGCCAATTCATTTGGAGAATATAATTTTCTAATTCCGATCCAACATTTGATTCCAGATCCAAAACAGTTAAAATTTGTTTTATTGTTTGAAATGCTATATTTTCTTGCAAAACGTTTTGAATTTATTTTAATGTGTTGGGCTATTTTTCCTTTCACATGTTAATTTTACTTTCTGCCATATCAATTAACTTGAGTTGACTATTAAGTAAATAGACAACCCCTGAAGATGTCAACAAATAATTGACGAAACGTTGGCAGAAACATGTAAAAAAGGTTTTTTATTTACATTAATACATTAGGCCCAATTAGCTTAACAAAAACTTATATATAATAAATCCTCCTAATTTAGTTATTGTTTCACTAATATGACAACAACCTTCTGACTGATCATCAATCGGGATTTAGGCCCCAACGTAGCTGTGTCACAGCCTTAACAGACGTAGTAGAAGATATTCGAGGCAAACTGGATAGTGGGAAGATATCGTTTCTGGTCTTACTAGACAACTCAAAAGCTTTTGGCACAGTGCACCATTCGGCGGCATGAAATAGCCCCCCACGAAATAAGTCCCCAACAAAACTATGAAATAATTCCCCAATTTTTGGGGTCTTATTTCATATGAAATAAACCCCCAATTTAAGAATGAAATGAAACCCCAACGAAATGAAATAACTCCCCAAATCAAAATGAAATAAATTCCCAATAATTGGGAAGTTATTTCATTGGAAATAAGTCCCCATTTCCTGAAATGAAATAAATCCCCAAAAAGTATTCAAAACATCCAATCAATTCAAAATAGGGGGGGGGGGGTGCTTTTTAATCATTGGAGGTAAGGCCATGATGGCTTTATTGCTCAATTGAATGGGAGATAAAGCCGTAATGGTCTTATTGCCCAATCATTGAGAGGTAAGGTCATATGTAAAATTTTGCGAAGTGAGAGATATAGTCATATATTTTCCCCCAAATGAGAGGCAAAGCCATATTTTTCCAGAATATTGTTACGCATGGTGTAAACATTCTGTAAAAGGGAAAAATCCTTAGTTATCATTGAAAACCATTTTTTTATTCTTGTGACGCACGCAGAAAAACTTTATTCAGCGAAGCCACCTGCCGCGTCCTACTGGAGGAAAAAAAAACCCCTAAGCGCGGCCGCAGGAAAACTTTAGTATGCGAAGCCAGATTTCAATACTTTACTTTAGTAAAAGGAAAAATCATTAGCTCTTAATTATAAAAATAAGAAAACTATTAATCAATGTAAAATGGAAAAGTTTTTCAAAACTGAAATGAGAGATAAAGCCATTTCCTAATATTACTAATGTGTCCTAAGGCCATGATGGCTTTGCCTCCCATTGGAATGAAAAAAAAAAAAAATAAAAGGCTTTATCTCTCTTTTGAATGGGAAACCTGGATTTATTGCATCCAGCAAAAAAAAAAAAAATTAAATGGGCAATAATACCATTATGGCTTTATTTTATTCCTTACCGCAAAATTATTTCTCAAACTAACTACCTAGTAAGTATTAATTTTAATGAATGAGTGGTCTTGACCATTCATTAAAACAAGTTTTGTTTACGTATTATAACGGGACATAATCTGCGTTTTTGACGATTTTGGAATAAATTTGAAAATGAAAAAGTCCCCAAAATATTTTTAGGGACTTATTTCATTTCAGATTTTTGGGGACTTATTTCATATGAAATAACTCCCCAATATGAAAATGAAATAAGTCCCCAAAAAAATGAAGTACATCCCCAAAAAACGTTGTTGTTGCCTCTCATATATATTTTTGGGGAGTTATTTCATTTCCGTTTTGGGGACTTATTTCGTGGGGGGCTATTTCATGCCGCCGCACCATTCAGTTCTTTGCCTTAAGCTAGCTTAACTTTAACTTTTCTTCGTCCTCTGTTAAATTAATGTCGTCCTACTTGTCTAATAGATTTCAATCTGTTGCCAATGATGGATCTGTTTCGCAACCATTATTGGTCTCAAGGGGTGTTCCACAGGGTTCCATTCTTGGTCCACTGCTATACTCCTTATATGTAAATGATCTTCCACTACAGATAAACTTTTCTAAGATTCAAATGTATGCTGATGATGTACAGTTGTATCTCAGTAGTTCTAAGGATACTATTGCTTCTAAAGTTCAAGAATTAAACTATGACCTAGGAAAAATATTTACTTGGGCCTCGGCAAATGGTTTGAGGCTGAATCCGAAGAAATCAAAGTGCATAATTATATCGAAAAAGTCGGTGGTAATAGAGGATGATATAAATATTTTTCTTGGCGGCGAAAAAATTGATGTAGTTGATACAGTTAAAAACCTTGGTGTTACATTTAACAGAAATCTTACCTGGACCAATCATATTAGCCAATCTTGCGGCAGAATTTATGGTATGATACGAAGTCTTTGGGCCACACAATATTTCACTCCGCCAAGA
The DNA here is from genome assembly GCA_930367215.1 of Pollenia angustigena. Taxonomy (NCBI): domain Eukaryota; kingdom Metazoa; phylum Arthropoda; class Insecta; order Diptera; family Polleniidae; genus Pollenia; species Pollenia angustigena. The sequence goes on from OV884058.1 coordinate 192,815,774, forward strand.
GTAAGATTACTTTTGGCAAAAACATATTTATTACCGACTCTATTATACGCTTCCGAGCTCTTTACTGGATGTGACACGAAGGATAACAGTAAACTCTCCACGACTTTCAATAACATTATACGTTAAATTTTTAGCCTTGGAAAATTTGATCGTGTGTCCCTGTTCTCTTGTCGTGTATTAAAAATTCCCTTTAGTAATTTCCTTAAATTAAAAAATCTTATACTTTTTCACAAGATTGTTTTGACGAAAGAACCAAATTATCTTTTTGAACGTTTACAGTTTGCAAGGTCGAATAGAGGAAACTACATTATACAAATCCGTCACCGCGACCATGCTTCTGAGCGTCAATTTTTTATTTTTACCATTCGTCTCTGGAACCAACTACATAGGGATACTCAACGCTCAAGCAACGCAATACATTTTAGGGATTTGTTGTTTAAACATTTTTCTTAATTTTTTTTTTTTGTTTGTTTTAATTTTTGTCTTATACCGCATTTAGACTATGCAATTAACGCCGAGTTTTTTTTCTATTTTCTTTTAAAGTAGTTACTGCGAAACTCTTTTCACATTTACATTTACATTTTTATACCCTCCACCACAATTAGTTGTGCTTATTTTTTGTTTTTTATGATTTTAATATTGTTCAAAGCCTTTTGATTCTCAAATTTGTAATTTAATTTAATTTAGTTTTAAGTAGAATTAAGTTATTAATTTGCAATGTTCTGTTTAACTTGTCTGATTCTAATACTGTAATTTATAAGATATTGCATCTTGTTGTATTAGAAATTAAAATTAATAAATACAAATACAAATATATCCGAAGTTGGAAAATACAAATGCTGATTGACTTTTGATGTTATTTAAGTTTAATACTTCCTTTACTTTTTCTATTGGATAAGCATCGGTAGCAACAAGTTCTTCAATAACATTATTAAATTGCTCAAAGTTTTTTGAATAGAATGCAGAAGCATCTATCCAGGTTCCCTTCTTGTTAATACTGCCTGCGATGGCGATGGTACCAAGAGATACATTTCATTAAAAATTGCAAGTCGTAAAGAGCTTTTAAAAATATTTTTTCCCGTATGAAACCAATAAATCAATATTATAAAATTGGCTTCTAATTTCCTCTGCAACTCGGTGTTACACATGTACCAAGCAAGTAACATGTAACAATTTTGTATAAATTGATTTAGGACAATTGGCAACCTTAACCATGTAAGGTGCTGCATCGGTTAAGAATTGAAGGATCTTTTGTCGAAATCTTGTATTTTAAGCAGAGCTCAAAAAAATTTATTAATACAATTTGAAAATTTTGAAGAACTTTTTTTATAAAATGGAAATTTAAAAAATATATCACTAAAAAATGTTAAAATATGCAAAACTATGCATTTCAAACCAAAATATGCAAAAATATGCATTTTTACCAAAATATGCAACAATATGCAAAAACAGATCGATGCCATTTTAACGCAAATTTAATGATTCGGAAAGATGATTGGTCGACATCGATTTAAGGCTATCGACAACAAACATGCATTTGCATGGAAATCTCATCCCAACTAATAACTAATCAATGAACACAGCATTAAAATTTTTATTTTGTTTGAAACACAACAATACATTTTTTTAACAATTGTAAAATATTCGGGCATGTTCTACAAATCAAAATGAAGTGGAATTGAAAACGAACAAGATTTTGATTTCAATTAATGACAAAATTACTTCAGTTTGTCCTGTTTTTAAGAGCTGTCTTGTAAATATGATTGGCACTCAAAGTATGAAGTATATAAAAAGAAATATTTTTGTGAACTTTCTTTACAGGCTCGTTTTTAAAATTTTGTCGGTTTTAAAACCACTTCATTTCGATTCACAGAACATACCCGATTATTTAGGACATTATGACGATATGACTTGATAGCACACCTTGTGAATCTATGTTGAATTATTTACTTTATTTCAGTAAAAATAAAATTAAATATTTTGACTCATTAACACTCTGCTTATTATAACTTAAAAAACGCTTGATATCGACATTTTACAGGACCTGATGTCGATAAAATTTTCTCAAAAACAAAGTGAACCACTTGTTTGAGGAGTTTGTTTTTCATGTTTGTCTTTTTTTCTTTCTTCAACGTACATTATTAATAAATATCCTGTATCCTGTCAGACATCATATGTTTTTTTCTTCTTTAATTCTACCATTAAAGTAGCTTTTAAACCCAAAAAAGGAAATAACATTTTCATAAATTGTGTTGTTTAATGTTCAGCAAAATATTATTTTTCATATTTTTGGACTACTTAACAAAACAGGCACGTAATTTTAATTTTTTCACAAAAGATTGTTTTGAACAATAGAAACTGTATTGCTGTTAGTTGAAAGCCCTGGCAGGTTACAAAAAAACAAAAAAAAAAAAAAAAAAAACTGAAAGGTTATTTAAAGCAATAAAATTCTGTTGCTGTTTGAATTAATACCAACATGTTGTTAAAATTACGAAAAAAAAATACATTTCCAGAAACATCTTAATTTTCTTGTTTTATTTTATTTACAACATTTTAATTTAAAATTTCATTTAATTTTCTCATGTTTAAAAAAATGAAAAATTAAATAAATCCCTGTTTAAGCCATTCAATTCTGAAACTAATTTAAACAACAAAATGAAAGATTTTTGACAAAAAACGTTACAAAATGCAAATGTTTGCTATTAGAAAAAAAAAAAAACAATTTATATATTTTAGTGGATTTAAAAAGAGGTTTCATTGTATTTTTCTAGTTTTTTTTTTCTTTTGGGTAATTTGGCCTAAATAACATAGAAAAAAGTAGAGCAGAAAATCTTTACATTTATTCAATTCGACTTGAGAAGTGGGGACAAGTCAAAAGAACAAAATTGGTAAATAAAATACAGTTAAAAGAACGAAACAAGAAAATAGAGTTAGAGGGTTGAAATGGAATAAAATTAAAAAAAAAAACAGGAAAACAAGTAGGAATGTATAATCGGTAAAACCCGACCATGTGGTACTACAATATTAATAGAAAAATTTTAGAAAACAGTTGCTTTTACGGGCCCATGGGTAATATGGAATCCGCCAGAACAAGAGTATGTTATAAGGTTAAGATTCATACATATAAGATTTCATTGTAACTGAGAATTTTTCATTTTAAAATTATTATAAAGGGTAAGTGGAGAGGGGTTGTGGTTTATAAAGGGCCTACGCTCATTTCTGGATAGGAAAAAGTAGCCGTTACAGAATTAATTGCCGCCAATCATTATCAATATAGTATTTATAAAGAAGATAAGGCATTGAAAGCTATTTTCGGGGGCTTAATATGTACGTGACCTATAGTAAAACAAGGACAGATTCCAGTAAACTATGGTCAAATATTTTAGAATGCAACAAAATAAGCTTGGAGCAAATTTCAACTAAATACCAACTTCCATAATAAGATGGTTTATGGGCACAATGACTGTGCCCATAACTCTGTTCCTTAGAAAAATTAAAATACATCTACCAAATTTCATCAAATTATCTAAAAAATTGCGAGCAGAAAATTTCACACAAGCTTTACACTAGGGATTGCTGTTCGATTTTAACCGAAACCGAAACCGCGGTTTTAAATGCCTAAAAACCGAAAACCGAAAAAAAAACCTCGGTTTTAGCTTTTACTTTAACAATGTATTTATGCTTGAGGAAATTGCGAATTAAACATCATACTTGAACTTGATGTACAAAAACTTTATACATAACAGCCTTCAAAAATGACAAGGTATTTCAAAATTCTTAAATTTCAAATAAGTACTAAGAAGAACAAATGTTATCTTTATTACTCTTAAGTACACACCTTATTTGTGAGGCATAAACTGCCACCTGGGACACTTGAACTTTGTATGGAGCTTCTTGTGGCTATAGAAAAAACTCACACTAATGAACCCCTGGGCAAGGCTGGGACTACTTTTATATATTTGGAGTTTTATGGCTATAGCAGGAACATTTTGTTCGGGAATAAAATACTTTTTCTAAAAAACCGAAAAGAAAGAATTCTTATGTGTTCTGTATGCTTTTTGAAAGGTTTCATTTTGATTTTATTTACTGCAGTACATATATTAAAGGGAACAGCCTGACCAGGCCCAGGTGGATACAATATGCATTTTCATGAGGAATACATACAATTTCGTTTTAATATACTTAATATTTATATAAAAAAAAACTGGAAAAGTCAAAATTGCCTGGCCAGGCCCAGGTAGACACTTAACGGCGAATAAAAGTACCTGAATTGAAACAAATTAAAAAAATTGTATTACACGCAAAAAAAATATATATGTTTATGTATGAATTTAACTTTCATATTTTCAAAACCGAAAACCGAACCGAAACCAACCGGTTTTATTCATTTTAAACCCGAAACCGCGGTTTCACATTTTAACGGTTTTCAGCAAACTCTACTTTACACGGACAGGCAAACAGCCAGCGGGACGGACAGACATCTTTAGATCGATTTAGAAAAGGATTCTAAAACGATCGGTATACTAAAAGCACCAAATTAGAAACAATATGTAACATATATCAGATTTGGATTTGGGACTTTCAGCATAGTGCGGAAAGTTTTCTGACTGTCATTCACTTGGGAGTGACCAGTAACGATTCCTCTGTTTGACTGTCAAAGCAGCTCACTACTTCCGGTCGTAGACCAAGTATTTCCCGGGCAATGGCTTTTCAGATTCCTCTGAAAACTAGCTAAAGTGAGAAGGCGCTTAGTCATGTAGCCTGAATGATTAAAGTACACCTTAACGTCTCAGGTAAGTAGGCAAATTACATGAATATTTTCTGAAGCATGACTGCATCGTGGGATTGGACACAAATATAGCAGCCCTATCACCAATCTAGGAAAGGAGGGCCAGCCACCCACTTTGTCCGAAATACAATTTGCTAACGAATCGCCTAATAAACAGGGCGCCCTATGCTCCAGTGGGAGTTAGAGGAATATATAAGAGCAACTCCTCTTTAATAAAATGATGTGGATTTAAAAACAAAGTTCAACACGAAATAAATTACGGGGTTCCGACGATTGGTTGATTCTCGTAGAGGAAAAAAAGCAAAATATATGTATATACGTGTGTCCGTGTTTTAAAAGATCACCTCGTAATTTTTCGTGTTTTTTACGATTTGCTAGAAAAAAGGCAAAAAATGCCATTATGTATGATGGCCAACATAACATTTTCAACACAGTTGCTGAACACACCCTCCACCTCAGATGTAAAGGAAATGAAGTGTAATTGATATCGAACGAGATTTTAATTTCAAATATTTAAAAAATGACTGTAGTTTTTCCTGTTTTTAAGAGTTGTTCTATATATAAATATAATTGGTACTCAAAGTATGAAGATATAAAATGGAATATTTTTATGAACTTTTTTTACAGGCGCGTTTTCAAAATTTATTCGATCTTAAATCCACTTTATTTCGATTTACAGAACATACCCGATAGTTTTATATACCGACATGCTGCAAGAACAGGCCAAGGCTGGGAAATTTTCAACGCCTCTAAAATAAAATTCCGATGTGACCTTTCAAAACGCGGACACACGTATAGTTTTTTTTTTGGTCTCCTCCACCAGAATAAACTGTCGGAACCATTGTTGCCAATTTAGCCATTTAGTGGCTAGATTTAGCCATTTTTTACCCTGTTTAGCCATTAAGAAATGAGTTTAGCCATTAGCCATTTTTTTAGCCGCTTTTCAACTTGTTTAGCCATAAAATTTTTTTGCCGTTTTTCTTTTAAAGAATAATTTTTATTTTATTATAAAAATTTATAAAAGTAAAATAAACATTTTGAATAATTAAAACGCCTTTAATTTAAATCACAAATGTTGAAAATCGCTATAATCTATGACGCTGAAAAATCTTTCAAAATAAATGAATAGTATTCCACTATTAAATTTATAAAATGGATCAACACAAACATCGCTGTTTCTTTCTGGTTGCAAGTATTTCAACAAAGGGATGCAGGCGGTAACAAAATTGTTTTAGAAATTTCAGAATTGACTATAAAGTTGCTCTCACTTCCATGGTATAATGCTGAAGTAGAGAGGATGTTTAGCCAAGTAAACATCGTTAAAAGTAATTTGAGAAATAGGTATCATTAAGCAATCGTTAATTCGATTTTATCAATTAGGTAAATATTTTTACCATAACAATACATTAGTGGAGAGGGTACTATGCGTTTGTGCTGATGTCTGTACACCTTAAAATATTGGTCCTTAGCCAACCTTTACGTATACCGATTAACTCAGAATCACTTTCTAAGTCAAATTAACGATGTTTGTCCGGCTGGCTGGCTGTCCATGTAAACCTTGTGCGCAAAGTACAGGTCGCAATTTAGAGACTTTTTGATAAAATTTGGTACAATGGTTCTAATGTGGTGTAGGGTATGATTAAGTCGAGTTCAACCGACTATTCTTTCTTACTTGTTTTTTGTTGTAGATCTGGAATCAATAGTTTGGGTAAATGTTGTCGTGACTATGATTTACCTTCAAATTATTTAAAACTTATGATTATTCGAAACTAATGAGTGATTCCAATGAGATGAACAATAACGACATCGAATTTTTCGATGATAAAATATTTTAATATTAATTTATTTTAATATTTTAATATTAATTTATTTTAATATTAATTTACGTTTATTCTTATTTAACAAATTGATCTTAACTCACAATTTCATCGTAAGCGACTTTTAATGAATTATATCTGTTTTGTTATTAAATTTTAATGTGTTTTTATTTAAAAAAAGCTTTAAGCCATTTTTAGCAATTTTTTTGCAATTTTTTCCGTAAATTTAGCCATTTTTGGTCACCAAGTCTTGGCAACACTGTTCCGTAATTTTAGAAAAAATTTGAAATTGTTGTCTTCAAATAACAATTTTGCTTTAAGGGGCTTCACCGGCTACGAAAATTTCATTCATTTTCTTTTCCAAAAATAACGACAATTCTTAGTTTCCATACAAATCTAATCATTTCTTCAAAACAAATTTGATAAAAAATTGAAAAAATAAATCTTGTTTTTAGAAATATTAAGGCCAAGTAAATACTTATTTGTTTCGAGTATAAAAAAACAAAAATCAATAATTTCTAATTAAGACTTTTAAATTGAACGAGCTTCGTCATTAAAGATACAAAAAACATCCAATTTAGAAAGTATAGTCGGTCAAGACAGACCCTATTTGGGTCCCATGGCCAATCATGGAACCGGCAAAACAAAATTATGTTCTGAAGTTAAAATTCAGATTCAGTGCGATATATTTGATTCATGTCAACTAGTTTTAAAACTATTTAAATTAAAATTGCTTATCAATGAATATTTATTACCATTTGAACTCAAATTAAAACTCCCAAACCTGATTGGTTTTCATGATATCAATCAATGTGAATGGCAAATTTTATTAAAGAAGAAGGAAACAAAAAAAATAAAAACCAAGAGTGAAGTAAAAAATTATAACTGAAATAAAAAAATTTGCTTTTTTAGTTATATTTCTTATATATTTTTTATTATTTGGTAAAAAGAAATTTGTTAATCTTCTAAACTAGTTGACTCAAAGTGAATTGGCAAGGTACGTTGGATTGATATACATACATATGTATGTATGTATGTACATATTCCATTTTTGACATTTAGCAATACGACAAAGTAACGATACAACATTCGAATAACAGGCGCTCTACGCACTTGTACTTCATAGGCGCTGAATAATATACTGCACCTTATTCTAGTAATATTGCACCTAATGACCATAACCGCCAACAGTGCGGTCAGGCTTTCGGCATCGGTATGATGGAAGGCGAGGGCGTATGGTCATGCAAGAATCTTACAAAAGCAAACAACATTTCTGAAACGGCCAATGGACTACATGATACCCCGAACAGACTTTGAGAAGAAATTCAAGGTCATATTTCCGTCAAGGCGGGAATGGCGATGGTGCATCCCTACTAATAAATACTGCCCTAGAGTTTACAAAGCGAGCGTATTTAAGGCTGAAATACTGGCAATAAGAGAGGCATATATAATACTGCATAAAAGGAATATTAGCGGCAGAATTGACATTTTTGTCGATGGCCAGTTGGCTTTTATGGCACTAAGGTCGCATAAAACAACAACTATTCTCGTTAACTAGTGTAAGGAAGAACTATCTAGACTGGGCAGACTATCAGACATTACCTTAATTTGGGTTCCTGCGCATAGAGATCCTTACGGCTATGATCAGGCAGATGGGCTGGTCAAGACTGCAGCTGCTTTTGATTTGACAGTCGCAACACCCCTGGGAACTATCATGAGCAAAATCTTCCGACACTATCCGCATATTTAATGATAGATGGAAAAAACTGGATGGCTGCAGGGCTTCCAAGGCAACGTAGCCCAACTACGACATGACTCGCTCCGAGCGAATTCTTAGCTTCAGTCACAGGAACATTTCGAGACTGGTATACGTACTTACTGGTAACCCTTCCAATGAATGCTTCTGCAGTTGCAGAGAACCTGTAACTGAGGAGACGGTATTTCATCTCCTGTGTGATTGCCCAGTGTTCAATTCAACACGGCACGTTGTTTGCGATCTTTAAAGAACGATTTTATCCACTTTAGGAAGTTAACAGAAAACCCAATCACATCAAGTTTTGAGATTAATAAATTATGGTTGACCTTGTTAAAATCCTTTCTAAAGCTTAGTCTACACGATATGTTGAATCAGCAAATTTATGTTGAAAAATTTGCTTTCAGCGCCAACATATCGTGTAGACACCAAATTTTTTCAACAAACGTATGCTTACTAACATATGACAGGCATTTGTTAACGAAGTCAGCAAACGTTTGTTCACAATTATAGCATATCGTCTAGACACAATAATTTTACTTTTCAACAAACTTTCTACGTATGTTGACAAATATGTTATTTGTTGAAAGTCGTATGCAAGCTTTTCAGCATACGGCAAATTTGGTAGCATATAAAATAGATAAAAATTGGTATTCTTTCAATTACTTGTTTAATTTTGTATTTAACCCCGGAACTTATCAAGATTTCTAGCTCATCGGCAAACAAAAAATTGCATTTAGAAGTGCTTTGAAAATAAAAATGTTGGTCAACGAACTTTTTTTAGAGATATAGATCATAAAAGTTGAAAAATTCTTTACCAATATCTCTTGAAGTATAAATTTGATCTCAGCAATTTGGGTAGCGCTGAAGCGTGTTTCCAAATACCTTTTACGTGGTATATAAAACATGCTGAATTATTAACCCATTAAGAACCAATTTCAAAAAATATTTTTAGTTACTAATGTAATTTGTCAAAATGGCTCTTATCTCAAAATTAAGGTATTTGTATTTACATATAATATTTTCTAGAGAAATCTTCAAGCTTTCATATAATATAATGCATGGTACAGTAGCGTATAAAATTCGGAAGCTATTAAAGTTAACCATTTATATTCTAATAAATCTTTTTGTTTAATATATTAGGTTTGAGTATACATGTGGTAATATTTAATTTACTTTATGTAATTGCTTCAATATAGGTATTAACTATATGGTATGACAAACATCAGCTTCGCTTAATAAATTTTTTCCTTATTGCCGGGTTCTTAATTTAATGGTATATCAAGCAACGACTTCGCTCAGCTGAGTAAATTTTCTTCTTTTTAACCAGAACCCCAACACCCTTAAAAATTGATGTTTCTGTTAAAGAAACTAACAAAAATTCGCGACAGAATGAACCTATTGCTATTTAATTTTGCAAGGACTTTATATGACTAGATATCACACTAAGATGATCGTTCCATAATTTACCATAGGCCCCATGTTAAACCCATTCTCGGAAATACTTAAATATGCCTAAGACGTACCTAATAACGCTATTATAGTAAAATTTGGTCTATCATATTTTCATAAAATTAGAAATCACACAACTAAATTTGGAGAAGATCGGCCCACAATTTACTATAGGCTCCGTATAAAGCCCACTCTGGGAGATCATTTAAATACGCCAAAACCGTAAAAAATATTGATATTGTGGAAAAATATAGTCCAATTTAGCTTTAAGTGGCTAGAAATAACACGATGCAATTTTGTGATAATCGGCAAAAAAAAAACTCACTATAGCTGCCGTAGAAAGCGGGACTTTAAAACGGTTGAAACATACAAGTGTTTTGTATTGAAATTTGGTCTTATTTATGTTTTTAATACTAAAAATTACTCAACCGATCAAGATTTTTAAGGACGTTATGGTATTGGTAATATTTTTGGGAGTGGTATTTGTATGGGAACAATGGATTTACAATAAAACTTTTTGACCCAGATTTAGTCTTAATGGTTTATGAGCGCAAAGACTCTTATTCGGAAAGAAGTTTTTATGGGATCTTTGAGAAATTATGGACCGTTCCTTATCGTTAAATTACAATAAATAATAGAACCAATGTACCAAATTTCATCAAATTATTGCGACAAGTACTTTGCGCACTACAAAGTGGACAGTCAGCCAGCCGGCCGGACGGACATCCTTATATCGACTATACTTAACGATGGTTATAGGACCAATATTTTTAGGTGTTACAGACACTATAGTGGTGTGGGTATCAAATAAATCCATAAAACATTCTGGTCTGCACATAATTTACCATAGGGGTAGAACTGAAATAAATTAATAAACTGTGAGACTTTACTAATAATTTTAAGATCAATACAGTCCTTAAATATTTTAATTTTTTGCGGATTTAACCAAGCCCAATAAAGCACTTTTTACTTTTTAAGTGTTAATTACACTAAAACTATTCGTTTTTGCAATAAAGGCGATAATTGATAACAAATTTTAAATAAAATAATAAAAAAATAGAATTGTCAAATGAATTTTTAAACAAATGTTCTCTTTACTCAACATACATAACAACATACGAAATTCAACATATCGTGTAGACACAAAAATTGTAAGCTAACTTATTTGTTGAAATATCATTTGCTAGCATATGATGAATTTGAAAAATAAAGTATTTTCAGCATATCGTCTAGACACCTAGCATATTGCATATGCTGATAGAGACATTTGTTATTATTTTTAAGCATATGAGTATAAGCATACATTTGCTGATTCAACATATCGTCTAGACTAAGTTTAAAGGGTGTATATAAGATATCAGTTTTCAGGTTGTTGAAAATTCCCCTGTTAATGTATGAAAGTTGGACATGTTGATGTTAATTTTCCCAGACAAAAGCCATGTTGGATTGGCTCTACAGTTGCTGACATTACAACGTCTACCAGATTTATGAAAAAATATAATGAATAACTCTTCCCATTTACAAAATTTCATCAAAGTATAACAAAAGCAATATACACCCTCTTTACTATTCTGCTGTGGGTATAAAAAATGAGTTTAATTTTTCTAACTTTGCCAACCCTGTAGTATAATCATGTTGACGTAGCGTAAACAGAAGTTCGTGTAAAAAAAGTTGAGCTTGCTTGGTCTAAAAGCATCTAAACTAATAGTTTTAATGGCCGACTCTTGGAAATTGCTTGTCTCTTAAAGTTAAAGTTAATTAAGGTTTAGAACTCATATTCCTTGTAATTTTTAAATATATAAAAAAGTAATGCAAGAAAATTTCTTTAATTTTTTGGGATAAAACATGAATTTTGCCTTTTTTTATTTGACAAGTCCGTTTAAAGATAAGAAGAAAAAAAAAAATATTCTTTAAAAGGGTTTATTGCTAAGACTAAAAGTTTAATGTAGCAGAAGCTTTAAAGGAACTCGTTCTTTTTAGCCCATTTTTTTTTTTTTGTTAATTTTCTTTTTGTCATTTAAGTATGTATTTTGCATGTGGCAAAAGTCTGACAGTTTCCTGACAGTAAATATATGTACATTAACGTGACCTTAGGAAATACAAAACAATAACAAAAATGCAAAGAAAAGATACAAAACTGGCAAAAAAAAAAGAAAGAAAAAAATGGTACTTGATAGAGGTAAATAAATGGATTTTTAAGTAAATTTTTAGTAGATGAAAAGGGGAAAAATACACAAAAAATAAAAAAAGTAATCACAGCAAATAAACAAGTAAGAAAGCTAAATTCGGCTGTGCTGAATCTTTAATACCCTTCACCTAACGTAATGCAATGTCTTAGGCCACTCACCCACTAACACATATTATCAAACTGAAAGAAGGAAAAAGTTGAGGACAGTTTTTTGTTTAAAACACATTTCCCTTTTTATGCGTCAAAACATGTTTGTATTTGTAATGTGTAAAAAAAAGAGCATTAAAAAAAAAAAAAAACAAGAAAAAAGGGATTTTATGAGTAAAAATTAGAGAAAGTTGTGGTTTTTTGGTCATATCTCGGCCATTTATGAAACGCTCTGGCTGGATTTTAATAGAAAATTTTAACAGAATATATGTGACATAAGCCTAAAACAACATAGTCCCCATCGTATCTGGGATCTTCGGAATACCCATTTCAATATACACACGAACAGGCGGAGAGACGGAAGGACCCAAGATATACATAAATACTTTATAGAGTCTAATATTATTATTGAAGAAATTACAAACGGATTACCAAACTTACATATATATACCCTATTCATTTGTGGGGAAGGGTAGAAAAAAGATACCAGAAATGTTCACAAAATTATATTTTTTTTTTTGGAATTCTGTTGTCGAGACCCACATACTTGTGAGACATGTGAATGATTTTTAAATAAAATTAGGAAAATGTGTTCATTCAAACCTGAAAAATATGCAAATTAAAAATAAAATAAAGGGAACAAATGAACGGAAGAAACAGGACGAAAAAAACAAGTAGATGAATGATATTTGAAAATTTGATATCCATGAAAAGCAAGAAAAGAAAGCAAATTGTGATTAGTTTCGTGATTAGGGAAATTTAAATAAATTACACTGTGTTACAAAACAAAATCTGCAGGGAAAAGAAACTCTTTTTTTTTGGAGTCTAGAGGATACAAAACATCTTTCGATTTGTTTTAGAAAAATTACAATGATATACAAGTTAAATATAAAAAACTCATAAACTTGTATACCCAAGCACGTCAATAGTGGAGAGAGTATTCGGCCTTATTGTGAGTGTCGTCTCAGATAGTATTTTGTTTCAAAATCATTGATGTCCAGCCCAAACCACAAGTGTCACACACATACTTCACACGCATACTTACACTCTTGCATTAAGTCTACGAGAGTACACAATTCAGTCGTCAAATATCAAGCGACGAGTGCACATGCGGCGGATCCTTACCAAATATGAGATCATAAATGATAATTTCGTCGTTAGAAAATGGTATCCTACCAGTGAATCACATTAAAGAATCATTTGTGATATAAGTTTTTGATTCCTTTTTGAGTAATTTTAAATTCAGAAGGTTCAGAAATCATTATTTGAACGTATCAATGAATCATATTTGAATACTTTTTCAATCGTTTAAGTGTTAAATCAGTTTTGAATCATCAAAAGTGATCTGAAAAGATTAATTTATGTGACTTTTACAAACCTTAATACAATGCAGAAGAAAATATGGCTTGACATGGCTACGACAACTATACTATGTTTATTGTAACAATATATTGTTGTCGTAGACAAATAATTGTTATTTTAATTTAATATCAAAATATTATAATTTCTGTACACATTTATATGCTTATCGCAATTATAAATTTAAGCATTGTTGACTGAAAAATAATTAATTTTCTAACAACTATACAATGATAAATTTTAAAACATATCGAGTCATAACCGCAAAAAAAGCTTAAGTGACAAAAACAAAATTTTACAGGAGAGGGTTTTTTTTATTTTATTTCAAAAAAATTTTGTATGAATATTGTCGCTTGAGATAAAATTGTTTTTGCTATAAAATCGTAACGGATCCTTATGTGACCATGACATTTTAGGAGATGATGCAAGTGTTGCCAATAAAGTGGCTTATTAAAAAAAACGAAAATGGAAAATGGTGTTACTTAAGTTTTTTTTGCAGTTATGCCTCGATATATATATATATATAACTCACAACCATATCATGATATTTAATAGCCATAACATGATATCTTTCTATACATTTTATCATAATATGGTTAAGATGCAATCAAAATATTTTTACTCTAATAATATTTTGTTAGCGCCATTTGTAAAATAATTTTCCTTCAGTTGTGTCGTTCGTTTTAAATATGCCTATCGAATTATCTGTTAGTGAGTGGTTCAACAATTAAAAAAAAAAATTTAAGTTAAAAAACAGTTTAAAAAAATTTAAAAAAAAATAAAGAAATTGTATTAAGATTAAAAAAAATTTCAAGTGCCACAAAATAAAAAATCGATGCAAAAAAATTAATTTTTTTTTTATTTTTGTGACATTAATTTTTAATTGTTGTCACATCAAGGCGACCACTATATCACTTCGACGTTAATTTGGTATTTTATAAGAATGGTTTGTCGACGTCGACTAGTTATCGAAAATTTCACAAAAAAAAAAAATCCCATCTCCATTTGTTTTTTTTTTTATTTTTTGTTCTTCACTCACTTTTTAACGCTATTTATGCTATTTTCCGACATATTTTTTTAACCGATTTAGCTTTTTAAAATAAAGTGTAGAGTTTGCTTCCAATTTTGAATTTTGTTCTCGAATTTTTGGCATGTTTTTGATAAAAGATATTTTTACTGTAAGTTTTCTGATTCTTTATAGCTTTAACGTTTATTCATAAATATAAGACTTTTCTTTCATGCCGCTGTTACCAAATTTTTGCGAATTTCCGTTAATTTAGCAATTTTCACTGAATTTTTGTCATTCCTTTCAGTTTAAAGGACTTTTAATCAATTTTATGGCATTTTTGATATATTAAAAATTTTCGCGAATTTTCGCTGTTTTTGCATAATTTTTTTGTAACTTCCCGACATTTTGTTTTTTATCCGATTTAGCGATTTCAAACCAATTTAAGGGTTTGTTTCAAAGTTTGCAATTTTTGCTTATTTTAGCCATGCTCGCAATAGCAGCGATTTTTTCCTAAAAGTTTTTTGATTCTTTACAGCTTTAACGATTTTTAATAAATATTAGACTTTGCTATCATGTAGCTGTTAGCAATTGTTTGCGAATTTCCGCTTATTTTGCAATTTTAGCAAAATTTTGCCATTTCTTATAGTTTTAGGGCTTTCGTTATATATTAAAAATGTTCCCGAATTTTCGCGTTAAATTTACAAATAAAATTTGTGCCCATAACTTCTTTTAAATTTGCATTTTTTATTTCAAACGTATTCAATAAATATGTTAACATTTCGTTTAAAATTTCTTTAACTTTCATTTGAGTCGTCGCAAAATTTCCTGTCGACTAAAACGGGGACAATACTACTCGACGTCGACTTAAAAGCGCCTTAGAAAATATCACTTGACTGTCAAAAGTAATCGATTATTGTCAACAACGACTCAGAAAATACGATTAATGTTCAGGTGCCGTCGACTTGTGTCGATGTCGACTTTCATAATAGGGGTGATTGAATTTTATTATCAAAATGCGTGCTCTGTTAAGAAAGTTCATCGCGCGCTTCTTGTGTTCAGCGAAGAAGCTCATCAATGGGTATGCTAATAAGCAGAATTGTCGATTTTGAGGTGAAGATCAGCCAGAAGCATTGCAAGAGCTACCAATGCATCCAGAAAAAGTCACAGTTTGGTGCGGTTTATGGGCTGGTGGCATCATTGGACCGTACTTCTTCCAGCTTAGGAAATTGAAAAAAAAAAACAAAAAAAAAAAAAGTTATGATGCTAATCATAACGTAACTCTGAATGGTGAGCGCTACCGTGAGATGATATCCAACTTTTTTTTTACCCAAAATGGAAGAGCTTGACTTGCATGACATGTGGTTTTACCAAGACGGTGCCACATGCCACACAGCACGCCTAACAATGGACTTATTGAGAGGCGTGTTCGGTGAACACTTTATTTCACGTTCGGGACCGGTCAATTGGCCGCGATTTAACACTTTTAGACTATTTTTTGTGGGGCTATGTTAAAGCTCATGTCTATACACACATGCCCGCTTCAATTGACGCATTGGAAGACAACATTGAAGCATTTATTCATGAGATACCGGCCGAAATGTTGGAAAGAGTATGCCGAAATTGGACTAAGCGGATGAACCATTTGAGGCGCGGTCACGGTCAACATTTGCATGAAATAATCTTCAAACATTAAATTATATGGAACGTACTATCGATTCAAATAAATATTTCATGAATTTTTCTTAATTTTATGTGTTTCTTTTTTAACTTTCCTATAGCTCTTAAAAAATACATTTGGTCATAATATGATTTACTAATAATCGTAATATGGCGACTACAATCATGAATCTTATCATAACATGTTGCTCTTAGAATATGTTTACCCCAACTACGTTTTTTCTTTGCGTGCACAGAAAAAATTAAAAATTGTCTCTAATCACCAAATTCATAAAATCATGTTGATTTTGCACCTATTACCAAAATAATTATTTAGATTGCTAAAAATTGTAAAAATTTTAAATTGTAGAAATTTTTTTCAATAAATGATAATTTAAAATTTAATTCAAAAAATTATCATAAAAAATTGCCGTTTCAAACAATGTGTTCATTGAATTAATTAAATGAAGCTCTGGTTTTGACAATTTCCAACAACAATTCCACAAGTTTAAATTATTTTATTTTAAACGAAAAAGTCAATTAAGATATTTTGTTATTTAATTAATATTTTAATTAAAAATTTATTTCAAAACAACTAAAATGTTAATTGAATCAAAATTATGTTTTTAATATTCTTTCAACAAAAAAAAAAAAAAAAAACAAAAAAATTAATTCAATCATCACATTCATTTAATTAAAATACTTTTTAAACAATAATCAATTAAAAAAGATTAAAAACTACTGACAATTTTTTCTGTGCAGTCGTTTTTAAAATTGACTCTCGTAATAAGACCAATTATCTGTTTATACTGATGAATGAAGAACATGCAAATATTTGTTCTAGATCTACCTTTTAGTATACCGATTGATTCAGAATCACTTTCTTAGTCCAGTTTTTCTGTCAATGTAAATGTTGTGTGGAAAGTAAAAGTAATTTTTTTAAGATTATTTTATGAAATTTGTAAATACATCTTAATTATCCTAAGGACAAAGCCAGTTGAAAATGGTGAGAATCGATCCAAAATTTCAAAAAGCCCTATACAATCTTCTTTACGGAATAGAGAGTTTGTGATCATAAATAAAAAAATTGTATTCGTCTTAAGATTCCATTTGATACGGATCTATTTTATTGTAATCGGTCCATATTTTACCAGAGCTCCCAAGAAAATACCTTAGAATGCCATAACTTCGTTATAAATGCTGGTATTGATGAAAAATTGGGTGTTGCCAAAATGTTGAGCTGGTAGGTCCAGAATTTACGATGGTCCCATTTAAATATTCTTCCTAAAATCACTTTAAGTCGAAAAAATCTCCTATAGGTGCAGATAGAGTCGGCGTTTAGAGGTCTAAGATGAATCTTAGTCCGAGCAATAAAAATTTGGTTTCGCCTAGTCCATGATTGCCCATCTGGCCCAAATATTTTGTTTTGCCTAGTAAATGACCGCCCATGGGGCCTTAATAGCGTACACTCGCAAAAATCTGAATGTAATTATTCTGCTGTAGGGTGGTATCGAATGGACAGCCTTGACTATAGTTTCTAACGTGTTTAATTAAGATAAGATTTTGAAAATCCTTCTTTTATTTCAAAAAAGGAAATTCTGCTTTTCAGAAGCAAAATCTGTTTAGAAGTCAATTGGAAAATGGCTGCATTATAGTGATTTAAGTTAAAAGATGCAAACTTTTTTTAAAACCTTAATTTTGTATTTGTTTTATGAAAAAGTCGAATAATTTTGCTTCCAGAACCGATTTAAGGAAAAGCCTGTTTATATTAAAACTCTAATACACGCACTTGGACGTTTTGAAAATTATTTTATTTCCATATAAGAAAATACAAATTTATTGAAAAATTCCATTTTTTTAACTTAAACGACCGTTAAACAATTTGCTTTGCTTTTGGTTTCTAAAGGGTGTTCTTTTGAATCCGAAAGAACGTAAAATTAAAAAAAAAAAAATTACATTTTGGGCATATGGGTCTTGAAAAAGTTTAAATTTTGCGAAAGAAATAGAAAGTACCAAGCTGATATTTAGCTTTCGTATCGAAATTGTATTCGCATCGCAATAGAGATTGCATAAGATTATCAGAATAAAACAGTGACTTCACTTAGCCCCACAAGAAATAGTCCAGAGTTGTTTAAGCCGCAGGACCTCGGAGCAGAAGCCAATCTTATGGTGGTGACATTGGTGGCAAAGAATGCGTTTGCCAAACGCCCCTAAATGTGAAAGCAACCAACACACCCAGCTAGCGATTTGAGTGTATAACCCGGCTAGATTGTTCACTCACCACTTTGTTTAGAAGCTGGATCTATATAATCTCTGCTGAGGCAAGCAGCATCCATTGAGTGGCAACAGCATCTGGGATAAAATTCTTCCTCAGGCCAACCTCTTCCACAAGTAGTTAAAAATCTGCGTTTTAGTGGGATTTTCGAGATATAGCTTTCGGCGACTTGGGGTAGTTAATATTCCGTCAGCGGGCAGGTGAAAGTTTTTTAAAGAAAATCTTCCTTAGAACAGGAAGCATTTTCCGCGAGAAGCATACTAACGGAGGCCTCAACCAATAGTCAATCCAGTGCCGAATCACCGGGGGCTACTGACTCCTGTTGTACCAGGACCTTGAAGGCTAATTGACAGGTTAATTTCCTGAGATAAATTTATCGCAATATTTGCTTTCAATAAGTTAATGCTTGCGTTTGCCATATGGCACGTAGATCCATTCTTTTGAAATTACATCTCGCCTGATTCAATGCCATCCATATTTTTCTGGAAGTAATAGACTCTGTAGGACCTGTTGCGGAATGCACCAACTTTAACTATTAACAAATATTTTTAAATGGAGGATTATGTATGCCATAAAAATCACGAAGCCTTCTTGAGGTTGCGCAAATCGATGACTGATTTTCAAACTTAATTTGAATAATTTAGTACCGTTTTTAAGCATGAATCTATTCACGATGATTTGCCAGCTTGATTCTTTAAAATGTGAGGGAAAAATGGCAGTTAGTTTGATTGTTCTATTTGGATTTAAAATAAAAACCCTTAACAACTACAAAATTAAGCAAATTAAAACTTATAAAATATTATATCAGTTAATGTTTTTGCTTTTACTGTGAAAAGACTACAAAGTAAAAAATCTAATTTACAAAAGTTAAAATTGACTGAACTGAACTGATCGAAAAAGTGTGGTCATTTGCTACTTATTATAGTTTTTACGGCTCTTAGAAGTTTAATGTTCATTCAAATCAGTTCAGATTTCTAGAAGTTATAACTAAAGGAATAATTTCCTGTAACTGCCCCTCGCCTAAACAGGGTCTCCTCCACTATAATAATCAGATAGGCTAGCTAGTAGTGAGCTAGTCTATCAGCCCCGGGGTTGCGGGCTCGATTCCTGCTAGAGACTCTGGTTTCTTTCCTGCAGACAAGCGTTGAGCTTCGCGGGGATTAGCGTAGGGAAATAAAAAAAAAAATTGTTGTTTGTGTTCTGCAAATCCTAGTAGCTTAGAAGTTCTCCATTTTCTTTTCAATTTTACCCCACTGTATGTCGCTCAAATAAGCAGAAAAAAATCAATTAAGTTAATTAAAATTGAAACATGCTTTTTGTTATTTATTTTATTTAATTTTGTTCAACCCACACAACCTCCCCAAGGAATCATTTTCTTTATGGATTTTAAACTGGATATTTACAATTGTTGAACGCTTAAATTTGTTATTTATCAGATGGATTACTTGGCCTAAACAATACGAAGCAAATTAAGTGTACGTTTATAAATTATTAACACAAATACACAAACGCAAATACTTAAACGTAAAATCCACTTGTTTTAGAAAATAACCCCAGCTACATGTTTCTCCCTTTCCCACAAAGCAAACACAGCTTTCTATATAAAAACTGTGTAAATACAAATTAAAAATCATAAATTTTTAGCATTATTGACCAATAAAACTAAAATACACTTAAAATCCACAAAAAGTGGAAATACCAAAGAGAGTGGGCGGGGGGGAGGGGGGGAGGGAAAGGAAACAGTTACAATTTAAATCTACTAAAAATCTGCTACTAAAAAATAAACAATCTGTTGCCAAAATTTGTTAGATTCTCAACATACGCACACATATGAACACTACACCCTTTTACTCAAATGTGCGTGTGTGCAAATAGATGTACAATGTTGTTGTATAAAGAGTTTCAGGACCAAATGTCCTCGGGTGTTGTAAAATACTTGATTTTGTTTTTGTAGCTCTCTTTAACAGAATATTGCTTTTTCATACGGTTCTTTGGTTGCTATTAAACAGCAAAAACAACAACAACAGCAGAAACAGTGAAAAGGATGTTTGCCTGTGGATGTAAGTGTTGCCACAAATGTTGCAGTTTATAATTTAATGGCCAACAACTGAATGCCATAAACCATACTGAAAAAAAAAACAAAAATTACACCAAATTTACTATGTGAAATGAAAAGTTGAGAATGTCTGTATAAAAAACCCACCAGTTGCTAAATGAAATAACAATAACAACAAACAACAGCAACATTTAGCTGCAGAAAAGCCTGTGAAAATGCCAAAATGAAAATTAATACAAACACTCATCCAGCACTTATACATTCAAATGCTAGCCCAGCCAGCATTTAAGTCTGAGCTCTACTTGATGGTGATTTTTAGTAAACCGCTATTTCGAATATCAAGTGTTTTAGACAACCACCCCCATCGTGAATAACAAGTGGAATTTTTGTTCCCATGAAATTTTCATTTTCCTTGAAGGGAAAAAAGCAATCGTGAATCTCATATGCAAAATTTTGCACGCTATCAGTTCCAGTGAATGTAAAAAATAAAGAAAGATTAAAAAAAATAAATTAAAAATCAATGAAATTTTTGTTCAAAAATATACACGAAGTATATATTTTAAAGAAAAGTTAAAATAATAAAGCAGACTATTTCGAGCCCTTATAGTAAAAATGATGTTACCAACAAAAATAAAATTTTACAGTAGAAGTTTTTTTTTAAATATTTTTGCTTTAAGTCTAGGGTTTCGTTTGAAATTGCTTTTGCTCTTATTTCGTAACGGTACTGCCCAGAGATATAAGATTTTTAGAGATGGTGCAAATGATCAAAAATTATCGACTTTAATCAAAAAACCAAAATCTAAAATGTTGCTGGTTACATCATTTTTGCTATTAGGGCTCGATTTAATATTGGAGGGATAGTTTAATTATAACACACAGAACAAAATACCAATGTTAAATTCTGTGGTTTTCATGGGCAACCGCGTATGTCTATTTTTTCGATTTTGAAATGTTGATGCTATATTGCTTAATTTTAAGCGCTCTTTACATTTTTTAAAAAAAATTTAAAAACAGATAGACCCATTCCGATGTTTTAACTCAATTACAAAGTTAAAAAGGTGCAATATCTAACCCATAGTTTGAACTAGAATGGTTTTTTCGGCTCTCCTGAAAAATTTTATTTTAAGACATACGCGGTTGCCCATGAAAACCACAGAATTAACATGGCGAAATGCTGATTGAGAACTATTTTCATTTATCATTATTTCATATTAATTTTAAAAGAAAAATATTTAAATAAACTTAAATCACGTTAATTTAATATTATTCACTGTTAAAATAACATTGTGAAATATTGAATCCATAAAAACCTGTTTTATATAAAAATCAAAAGTTTATGTTGTTAAATTAACACGCATACATACTAAAGTATGTACATTTTTATACCCTCCACCACAATTAGTTGTGAAGAGGGTATATTCAGTTTGTCATTCCGTGTGAAACTTTTTTACTATTCATCTCAGACCCTATAAAGTATATATATTCTGGGTCCTTGAGTAATTTTAAGTCGATTTAGCCATGTTTGTCTGTCTGTCCGTCTGTCCGTCTGTCCGTCTGTTGAAAACACGCTCACTTTCGAAAAACTCAAAAGAAATCAACAAACTTGGTGTCAAATTGCTTGTAGTTATCCTAAGCAGTTTGGGATTGAAATTCAGCAAAATCGGTTCAATAGGATCTGAGCTATGAATCAAAATGTGGAACTACCACCTAAAAAAAACTGATAATTTTGTTACAAAAACTAACATAAATGGTGGAAAAATGCACTGAATGATATAAGATTTCGCAACAATTCGTTTTATTCAACTGAAAATCACGCTGTGAAATTTCGTGAAGATCCGTCAATTTACCATAGGCCCCATATAAAACCTACTTCCGGAAATCAACTTAGTACGCCTAAAAACGTAAAAAATAATGCTATCATAACAAAATTTGGTACATCAAAGTTTTATAGAACTTAAAACAAATCTTTGAAATTTCGTGAAGATCGGTTCATAATTTACCATAGGCCCCATATAAACTTTACTCCCGGAAAACAACTTAGTACGCCTAAATCCGTAAAAAATAATGCTATCATAACAAAATTTGGTACATCAAAGTTTTATAGGACAAGAAATAAAACTGTGTAATTTCGGGAAGATCGGTCCATAATTTACCCTGGGCCCCATATAAACCCTACTCCCGGAAAACAGTTTAGTACGTCTAAATCCATAATTAATAACAAATCGTCACTGTTTAAGATAATAATAACATCATACAGATATTACTCCTTAAACATTTGAACTGTCGGTGGAGGGTATCAAAGATTCGGCACAGCCGAATATAGCACTCTTACTTGTTTTATTTTCATGTTTAAAATATGTAATAAAAAGAAAACAATTCCCGTATTCTTTTAATTAAAATTATTTAGTTAAATAGTACATCAAGTTTTCAAAGTAGAATGATGACGAAAATCATATCGGTCGATTCTGCTGATGCTCCTGTTAACAAAGGAGACTACAAAATAAGTGAAACATGTGTTAGAGGGGTAAGTGTTTTGAATTATTCTTAAATAAATGCATATGTTGTTTCTGAAGCTTCTTCACACTGTTATATCATACTCCAACCAACTTGATTCTACATGAAATTCACGTTGTTTCAACTTGAAATAACTTTCATTCAACGTGATTCGGGTTGTTATTTCAATATAAATTACATTTTGCTCTAAGTTTACTGCAATGTTAAATAAACATGAATTATAGTTATTTTAAAAGAAAAAAAAATGTTGTTCGCAGTTATTGTAAAATCATGTTGATTTAACATGAAAAACGTATGAAGCAAAATCACCACCGAAAATTTTTAAATCAACTTTGTTTTCGCCTTTTTAACTTGATTTTTTTCTGTGTGTACCGTTAGTTTTTTGCACTTTTTAAATTTTATGTAGTAAACTATTTTCCAAAATTCTGCCACCACGTCTTTCTAAAGCTTCACACATCCACTGTATAGCTGACTAACATGTTTATATGTATTGAAACGATGTGACTTTTCACTTGATGCTGTGGTAGGCTCGTCCCAGGGCTCGTTTTCTTTCCACGATTATTTTCAACGCGATTGATTCGGTTAACGTTATAAACATTTACTAACAGGTCGTTTCTTATTCTACTTTAAGCTTGCCTTCTAGACGAGACGATGCGAAAACACGTTGTAGCTGCGGTTTTCTGCGGCATGACCACGAGAAGAGCACAACGACGAGAACAACTGTGTCAAACCGAAGTTGAAAATCGACGGAACAAGAGAACAACTCAGTAGCACCCCCGACTTCCAAGGACCAGAGGTTTTTATTAGGCTGATGGGAGTATAAACCGAACACTCAGTTCAATGTTTGACTATTAAGCGTTTGGAATGATTGCTGGTTGTATGAAGTTATTAATGACAAATTGGCCTTTATCTACAGAATCGTATTAATGCTTTTTGAGAAAGATGTACCTTTAAAAATAATAAAAATTGGCAAATTGGAAGAATAGACCGTGGGTTAACTGAGAGAGATATGGGTTTGCTAGAAATCGAGAGCATGTTGTTTTTCAAAAAAATAAGATATGTGATTACTTAAGGAGTAAATTGAACACAATTATTTCTTCTAGTGAGCTATTGAAAAATCTTGAACAACTTTGGTTGGGGAAAAATAAAATTTAATGTTATATAACGCACACCTAGTTCAAATTTGATTTAACTCAAAATTTTATTTCTTCGGGTTTATATGCTAAAACTGTTATGTATATCTTTCTTTATGTTTCAATTGGTATAATGTTGCAATACATAAAAGTGACTTATTTTTCGTTGTGCCAGAAAATATAATGGTAGTAGATCCCTACGGCTGGGTGCTAAATAGTCTTAATTCGAATTGTGACACTTTTGACAAAATAAATCTTTGTTGGAGTTCGTCCCAAATGCTGAGAGTGCTAACGCTTTTGCCTTAAATAGTAGTTTAGAATCTGAAGGTCTGGAAGCCTTCATTCCGGTCAGATTCACCGAAAAATATTGCATCATAAGAAATGTCTTTTACTGACAATGAAATAATGGCTGAACTTAAACATCAGAACTCGCTTGAAGTTGTTTAGATCCATAGATTCCGAAGAAATGATGAGATGGGTTCTTTGGTACCATCCTTTTTTATACCCTCCACCACAATTAGTTGTGAAAAGGGTATATTCAGTTTGTCATTCCGTGTGAAACTTTTTTACTATTCATCTCAGACATTATAAAGTATATATATTCTGGGTCCTTGAGTAATTTTAAGTCGATTTAGCCATATCCGTATGTCTGTCCGTCTGTCCGTCTGTTGAAAACACGCTCACTTTCGAAAAACTCAAAAGAAATCAACAAACTTGGTGTCAAATTGCTTGTAGTTATCCTAAGCAGTTTGGGATTGAAATTCAGCAAAATCGGTTCAATAGAATCTGAGCTATGAATCAAAATGTGGAAACACCACCTAAAAAAAATTTATAATTTTGTTACAAAAACTAACATAAATGGTGGAAAAATGCACAGAATGATATAAGATTTCGCAACAATTCGTTTTATTCAACTGTAAATCACGCTGTGAAATTTCGTGAAGATCCATCAATAATTTACCCTAGGCCCCATATAAGCCCTACTCCCGGAAAACAGTATATTAAGCCTAAAACCCTAACTAACAATGCTATCATTACAAATTTTGGCAAGTCACAGTTACATAGGACTAGAAGTTAAACTGTTAAGTGTCGTGAAGATCGGTCCATAATTTACCATAGGCCCCATATAAAACCTACTTCCGGAAAACAACTTAGTACGCCTAAAAACGTAAAAAATAATGCTATCATAACAAAATTTGGTACATCAAAGTTTTATTGGACAAGAAATAAAATTGTGTTATTTCGTGAAGATCGGTCCATAACTTACCCTGGGCCCCATATAAACCTTACTCCCGGAAAACAGTTTAGTACGCCTAAATCCGTAAAAAATAATGCTATCATAACAAAATTTCGTACATCAAAGTTTTATAGAACTGGGAAAAAGACTGTGAAATTTCGTGAAGATCGGTCCATAATTTACCCTAGGCCCCATACAAACCCTACTACCGGAAAACAGTTTAGTCGCCTAAATCCATAATTAATAACAAATCGTCACAGTTTAAGATAATAACATCGTACAGATATTACTCCTTAAACATCCGAACTGTCGGTGGAGGGTATCAAAGATTCGGCACAGCCGAATATAGCACTCTAACTTGTTTAGAGTTAATTTTAACAACGCCTTCTTACCTACAACTGTTCAAATGTTTGTAACTCTGGTTTGTGTTTATGTTCCACCTCTGGGGCAATGCAAAAATTGTGGTCGTCTTGCACATTAGCAGTTCGCTGCAAGGCAGAAAGAGATGTTTTAGCTGCGGTGCGAATATACCCTTCCCTAACAACTGTGACAATTACATATGTAATTTCTGTTTAATGAACTTCACATGTGTTGTGTATTCACATGTACCCGTTATTTGGCATTTTATTGTCCAATATATCGGTTTGTAATTTTTTAACGGATCTAGCCCTTAATATTCGATTTATAGGAGAAACTACTACATGTATGTATGTTCTGTTCGCTAGCAAAAATAAAGTGAGAAAATCTAAGGGAATCATAAACAAATTAAGAGGGAAAAAACATTTTTTTTAAATTTTTTCACGTTATTATTCTCCTTTGAATT
The DNA here is from genome assembly GCA_930367215.1 of Pollenia angustigena. NCBI lineage: Eukaryota > Metazoa > Arthropoda > Insecta > Diptera > Polleniidae > Pollenia > Pollenia angustigena. Next base: position 192,841,982 of record OV884058.1, read on the forward strand.
GACTTTTTCCATGGCAGTTTTTCATGATCGTAAATACAAGGGAAACAATTACGAGGGAAAAATTATTCCCGATAGGGGTGAACTTGGTAATAATTTACAAGTTCTTGTAGGTATTTTTACAAAAACTATACAATTCTGGAACTGTACTAGAATTTGACACTTTTTTTTAAGCCAAGCTGGGTACCTGGTGTTTTAACATAATTTGGGTACGCTGAATCCAATGGTGCTGACCGTTTTTTAGGTTAGCTCTGGTTTTCGAGATATACCGTTATTTTTAAAATGGAGGAAGTTGCACAACATATATTTGCGTAACTCGAAAATGGCTAACTAAGTTTATTGAAATAACTATAAAACCCGAACTTGCGCAATAAAATTTTTTTAAGTAAAGTTAAACTTTTTTCTAATATGCGAGAAAGAAACATAATAGTAAACGGTTAGCACCATTAGATTCACCGTACCTGAATTCTGTTAAAACACCCGGCTTGTCCGTTTTTTGAACTAGCAGAGTTTAATTATTTGGGAATTATGATTAAGCCTTTGTACACAATTTAAACGATAAACGTTTGATTTTATGTTTGTTGGGTATGCACACGAATACTTGTCGTTATATTGAAAAACTAATATATGTATATGAGCTCAAATTGTTCTGTTTTTATTGCAAAATATATACAGTTGTAAAATTTTTAATATATTGACTAGGGCGATGCAGAAAAAATAAGCAATCTTACAAGCGTTATTATTTTTTTTTTTGTCAAACAGTTTTTATAGAATACGACTACAGAACAAAAGGAAGTAACATGTAAATAAAAATTAAAAATGATAATTAATTACAGCAAATTTCGAACCACCAATACAATTGGTTAATGATTGATATTTGACTATTGGATGGCAGGCACCGCAGAGGGTGCAGAGGGTCACACGCAAAGAATTCTGATGATGAGAATGTGGTTATTCTCGAAACGTAAATTCAACCCGAGTTCGAGCCTCAGCTCAGCCAAGAATAAAAATTATCAATAAATTTTAATTAATTTCATGTTGTAAAATTCCTTCCTTCAGTAAAAATAATTTAATGAAAATTAAATTTAAAAAATGTCAACTAAAAAATCACAATTGTTCTGAAAACGACTACAAATAAAAAGTGGTATCTGTCATTCAACTTCAGTCTAATCCATTTTTCGCCGCACCAAGTTGCTGTGACTCGATACCCAGCACAGCCCCACCACATACTCCCCTAGAATTAATTTGTCAGTTATAAATAATAAGTACTTGGCTACGAAAACTGGGCTCATAAAAAATTTTATATCTAGAAGTCATAAAGTAGAAATTAAATTACGGCATTCGATATCGATTAAAATCTCTGTTCAAACTGTACTTTAATTGCAATTGATATCTAATACTGTAGTTTGAGCTTTTAAAATACAAAGGCGCATATTCAGAAATCATAACTAAAGTTGTAACTAACAAAACAGAAACTAAAATATAGTTCATAGATAGTTATTGATCTTATTCACCATTCATAACTAACGTAGTTACAGCTCTCAGCTGATAGAATAAAAGAATACATTCCGTGCTGGAATGAAGACAGCGATAGACTTTACGAAGAGTTTCGATCCAACCAAAACCCGGAAACCGCTGATGAACTTATATCCAGCCTGGATAAAGCAAGAAAATCTGAGTGGTCCAACGCCGTATCCAACATGGACTTCAAACACTCTAGCCGCAAAGCTTGCAGTCTGCTCCGGAAGCTAGGAGCAGCCACATGATAAGCGTATCTAAGGCAGATCCCGACAAACCATTTACACGAAAGATCAACTCGGAACTTAAGGTACTAAGAAGCAACACATTTCCGAACGAATCTTACTCCTATCCATTCTCGGATATCAAAGTTTCCGAAGGGCAAACCAAAATTAAAAACGGCACAGCAGCAGGAGTAGATTGCATCTACCCTGAGTTTATAAAACACAGTGTACCCCGTACTAAGATATGGCTTGCTAGATTCTACTCAGATATACTACACTCCGGAAACCTTCCTGGCATGTTCAAGAAATCGAAAATCATAGCCTTGTTAAAGCCTGGCAAGAACCCAGAAGACCCATCCAGTTATCGTCCCATCGCCCTACTTTCAGTTTGCCTTAAACTCTTTGAACGTTTAATATTAAGACGCATAGAAGAGCACATCAAAAAGGTGATTCCACCTGTGCAGGCAGGTTTTAGAAAGGTTCGCAGTTGCACTGACCAAATCCTAGCCCTAACGAATTTCATTGAAAACGGTTTTGACCAGAGTAAAAAAAGTAGAATATAGTAGAATTTGCAACATTATCCTGAACATGCTGAGCGATCGGCTTTTTAACGTATTCCTAAACGACAGCCAAAGTACCACCCGAAAGCTCAACAATGGCTTACCACAGGGCTCCGTTCTAGCCCCGGTTCTCTTTAACCTCTACATCAGCGATCTTCCGAATTCTATATCCCGCAAATTTAATTATGCCGACGACCTGGTTTTTGCTTATCAAGATGAGAGCATTGAAAATGAAAGAGAGAGTACTAAAAACCGACCTACTTAAAATAGCATCATACTGCAGCAAATGGAGACTTAGGCCAAGTCCTACAAAGACCGAAGTATGCTGATTTCACCTCACCCATAGAGATGCTGATAAGAAGCTATCAATACGTTTTAATGGTACCACCCTTTCACACAATTTTTACCCGAACTATCTTGGTATAACCCTAGACAGAACGTTGACGTAAGAAGTCACCTAGATAAAACCGCTCAGAAAATAAAGTCGAGAAATAACATCATGCAGAAACTCACAGGAACGAGATGCTTCCGCAAATTGCCTACGAACTTCTGCAATAGCGTTAGTCTACTCGACTGCCGAATAAGGCGCTCCAATATGGTTGAACAGCCACCACGTAAAAAGAAAAGACACGCAGTTAAAAACGACGATGCGAATAATATCTGGCACAGTAAAAGCTACACCTGTCGAATGGCTGCCAATGTTAGCAAACCTCTGCCCCCTGACCTAAGAAGAAAGCAAGCACTTCTTCGGGAGTACACCAAGATCAGCACAAGCCCGCACATCCCACTCAACTCTGACCTTTCCACTCAATACGATGCTAGATTAATATCTAGGAATCCACCCCTGCTCTTGGCTAAAAAACTACGTGACGATAACTTTGATTTAAACTCCGCATGGTCATCGCAGTGGAACGACTCGGGACGAAGCAGTCCCTTATTCAACCCAGACGATAAGACCACCGATTTTGATCTTCCACGCAAAACCAGAACTATGGATTCCCTAACCAAGTGGGGACTTGCTAATGACGCCAGCTGTCCATGCGGCCATCCTTTACAAACAGTCCACCACATAATTCGAAATTGCCCACTCCTGTCATTTCCAGGAAACACTGAAGAAATCAAGAACCTAACACCCGAAGTCATATCCTGGCTAAATTCTTTAAACTTGTAAAATAAATTTATTATCTATAAAAAAAACAAGTTAGAGTGCTATATTCGGCTGTGCCGAATCTTTGATTCCCTCCACCGACAGTTCGAATGTTTAAGGAGTAATATATGTATGATGTTATTATTATCTTAAACTGTGACGATTTGTTATTAATTATGGATTTAGGCGACTAAACTGTTTTCCGGTAGTAGGGTTTGTATGGTGCCTAGGGTAAATTATGGACCGATCTTCACGAAATTTCACAGTCTTTTTCCCAGTTCTATAAAACTTTGATGTACCAAATTTTGTTATGATAGCATTCTTTTTTACGGATTTAGGCGTACTAAACTGTTTTCCGGGAGTAAGGTTTATATGGGGCCCAGGGTAAGTTATGGACCGATCTTCACGAAATAACACAATTTTATTTCTTGTCCAATAAAACTTTGATGTACCAAATTTTGTTATGATAGCATTATTTTTTACGTTTTTAGGCGTACTAAGTTGTTTTCCGGGAGTAAAGTTTATATGGGGCCTATGGTAAATTATGAACCGATCTTCACGAAAATTCAAAGATTTATTTTTAGTTCTATAAAACTTTGATGTACCAAATTTTGTTATGATAGCATTATTTTTTACGTTTTTAGGCGTACAAGTTGTTTTCCGGAAGTAGGTTTTATATGGGGCCTATGGTAAATTATGGACCGATCTTCACGAAACTTAACAGTTTAATTTCTAGTCCTATGTAACTGTGACTTGCCAAAATTTGTAATGATAGCATTGTTAGTTAGGGTTTTAGGCTTAATATACTGTTTTCCGGGAGTAGGGCTTATATGGGGCCTAGGGTAAATTATTGACGGATCTTCACGAAATTTCACAGCGTGATTTCCAGTTGAATAAAACGAATTGTTGCGAAATCTTATATCATTCTGTGCATTTTTCCACCATTTATGTTAGTTTTTGTAACAAAATTATCAATTTTTTTTAGGTGGTGGTTTCACATTTTGATTCATAGCTCTGATCCTATTGAACCGATTTTGCTGAATTTCAATCCCAAACTGCTTAGGATAACTACAAGCAATTTGACACCAAGTTTGTTGATTTCTTTTGAGTTTTTCGAAAGTGAGCGTGTTTTCAACAGACGGACAGACAGACGGACATGGCTAAATCGACTTAGAATTACTCAAGGACCCAGAATATATATACTTTATAGGGTCTGAGATGAATAGTAAAAAAGTTTCACACGGAATGACAAACTGAATATACCCTCTTCACAACTAATTGTGGTGGAGGGTATACAAATAGATACATATACATACTTATATTTTCTCTGTATTTTAAATCCATACGCTAAATAAAGAAGAGAAAATTAAATGTCGATAATATTTTGAACGATATATTCTGAAATTAATTAAAAAGCTTATCAAACTATAAAAAACCCATGTTTTGTTCTTTAAAGAGTTAACACAAATTCTAAAAAGGTTAGTTTTTGGTTATAATAGTATATAAATCAATTAAAATAAGGACTTGTAAAAATAAAAGTATTCAATAGAATTTTATCGACTAAGAACACATCTCTAGTTTTTTTTTTTTTTTTTTTGTATGGATGTTTTTTGAATGCAGTAGAAATGCATTTCAAATGGATTGCAGCGTGTTTTATACGTCTTAACTGTTTTTTGCCATGTTTTTATCTGATATTATTTGAATATCTCTTATAATTTTGTCCATTTATTTTTTATAACCACTTTAAAAATGTTGTACTTTTGAAATAAATTATAAAATGATATCATTTGTGGTTGACGATTTGTTCCCGCTGTCCCTCACATGTCGTGCAGAATTAACATTGTCGTGCATCTGTCTTCGAGAATGTCTTAAAGACGTGGCCAACTGGGATATCAATCAGCTGTTCTTTGAATGTATTAGTTAGTTGGCATTTAGTTACAGCTTTACCTATAATTAAGGGTAAACTTTTTATGCTGAAAGTAATCATCTGTGAATAACTTAAATAGGAACTTAAAAAAATTAACACTTGGTAATAATTTATGAATATGCGCCATAGCTATTAAATTTGTAAACACCCTGTTATACAACAGGGTATTAAACAAGCTGTTAATATTGAGGTAAACAAATTTTTAAATAAGTTAAAATTAGAGCCGTAAATCCAATTATTGTCTAATAAAACTTAAGAAAGTTCACACAATTTGCTTTCCGTTGATGTATAAAACGTCTATTTAGTAAAAAAAAGTTATAATTGCTTTACACAGGGTCACAACCTAACAATTTTTTGTCATACCAAATTTTTGTTAGCTGTTTTTATATATGAAGTTTGGCGTTTATTGTGGCAAAAAATTTTCAGGCGAAGACCCCATGTTAAGAAAGACAAAAGATGGGGCTTAAGTCTAGTTTACCAAGGCAGCTCCAAATAAAAAAAAAAGTACATAGGGTGATAGAAAATTGAAAAATAAGAAGCAAAAATTAAATGACAAAATTCTCGGAAACGCATAGTTTCAGAGTTATGGACCTTTAAACTTATATAGCCAATATTGGTATCATTTAAAAGCTTTTGAATAAATTTTTCTAGATATAAACATTTTATTTAAATATTATTAATCCATTAAGGATTAAGGAGCCTGCTATGCGGAGAAGCTTTATTTAGCGAAGCCGGTGTTTGTGATGCCATAGAGGAGAAAATCCTTGCGCCCGGCCGAAGGCCGATTATGCAGAGAAGCTTTATTTAGCGAAGCCGGTGTTTGTGATGCCATAGAGGAGAAAATTCTTGCGCACGGCCGAAGGCCGGCTATGCTGGGGTTTATTTGATGACATTACCTAGTGCACTTCCGTAACATTTTGATATAAATTTTGTAAAAACAGTATTAGGAGCTAAAGCTTTAAAAAGTTTTAAATAAATTTTGCATTTCCAGAAAGATCTGTTCAAATGCTTTCAAATAATACCAATATTGGTCATATACGTTCAGAAATATAGAGGAAATCGCAAGTTTATACGAAAACTTTCGAGGTCCATAACTCGGAAACTATGAGTTTCCGAGAATTTTGCCATTTAAATTTTTTCTTCTTATTTTTCAATTTTCTATCACCCTATGTACTTTTTTTTATTAAGAGCTGCGTTGGTAAACTAGACTTGTGTTTTTTTTTTAATTATTTTTTTTTCTTCATAATTATGAGGCACCCTATTTTCGCCAAGTGCACGTTATTAAAATAAAAAAAAAAATAAATGTTTAATAAACACTTTAGTAAAATATTTACGATTGCAAAAGAGCATGAAAATGACAATAAAAATAAACATAATTTTCCTATTAAAGCCACCGAGGAAATTCCTTTCACTTTTCTTTTTTTTATTCATTTAAATTTTATATAATTAAAATTTCTTTATAGTTAGTTACTTAAAATCTATATATATAAAAATAAGTTGCATTGTGTTAGTAATTGATGTTCTCTGAAATGCGTGAACTGTAAAGTTCACGTGGAAGGTCACGTCAATACCAAGGTTTTTATGTATCAACGGTCTTCAAATGTGTATTTTAGGGAAACTCCATTCATTCCAAAACATGTATTTACATTCCCATACAAATATCAACAAAACACCCTCCATGCTGAACTCCTCCGAAACGGCTTGACCGATTTTTATGAAATTTTGTATGTGTATTTGTTTATATGGATAGAGGGCGCAAAATATTGCAATAGGGGTAAAAGCTCCCACTCCCCAGTTTTATAAACTAATCAACCGGTTTTCTTGAAATTTGGCATCCAGACAATGTAACATCTGAAAGAGAATAGGGAATAGGGTGTGAAATAGGGTAAGAGGGCTAAAAGCTCCCCCTTCCTATATCTTCGTAAATAATCAACCGATTTTTTTTAAATTTCGCTGGCAAATATTGTTACAGTTGAACTATAGCCTATAGTTTTTATTATTATAGGGCGGGAAACAGAGCAAGAGGGGTAAAAGCTCCCCCTCCCTCTATATTCTTAACTAATCAACCGGTTTTCTGAAAATTTGACATGCATACACTGTAACATCGGAAAGAGGACAGGGCATTAAATAACGCAAGAGGGGTAAAAGCTCCGCCTCCCTATATCTTCTTAACTAATCAACTAATTTTCTTGAAATTTGGCAGGCAAATAGTGTAACATCTGGAAAGAACTATAGTCTATAATTTTTTCTTAAAATTTGGCTAGCAGACACTGTTACATCTGAAAGAAATAAATTATGTGGCAAAACAACGTTTGCCGGGCCAGCTAGTTTTATATAATTAAAATTTCTTTATAGTTGGTTACTTAAAGTTATTAATAAAATATACGAAATTAAAAAGGATATTTATTAAAAATTAAAGGAAAAGTTTATTAAATCCAAACCTGACGCACACTTCATCATAAAGAAGCACAAATTAAAATTAAAAAATGGGGAGGCCGAAAACTGGCTTTGAAAAAATTGTTGAAATTTTTTTTTTTTATCAAATTGAGTTTCACGAATATTAAAGAAGACAAGTTAAAGAAGAGAGTGACGCAAACGAAATTTTCGTGGTCGATTAAGATTTGATTTGGTTTATGAAAAAAAAGATTTTGAAAAATTTCATGTTGTACCTGGTTTTGATTTATTGTCAACTTCACCAATTCTATCATATCATCATATATATTATTTCTAAAGCACTTTTTTTTTGTCGGTTGCAAATATCTCCTATACAACCGCATCAAATTTAATGAATGATATCTCATTTTAAAGCTTATTTCTAACACTAATGACGAAAAATAATTAGAAATTTAAAAATTAATATTTTCATTGATAAAAATTACGGTGCGAAATATTCGCACGGGTCATCTAGTTTAAATATATAGTTTTTTATATAATTTTATTTTTATTTGAATTTTAAGCATAAATTGATATATAAATAAAATGGTGAAATCGGCCATTGGTGTGAGACATATATAAAAACAAAAATGCGTTTTTTTGTGCGTTCCCTATAAACTCTTAAACTACTACCCCGATTTTCCTAAAACTTTCACGGTGATTTCCAGATTACCCGTTGGTCGCTTTAAATAGGTTACAAATATTTGTAGACTTTAAAGAGGGCTTGGCATTTTTTAATACAAAGACAGCTAAAGAAATCACACCAGCAAATGGTGCAAAACCTTTTATAAGATGGCTGCACCATTTCGGCTTGCAAAATACAACACGCCACTTCACATTTGTAGATGACAGTACAAAAGAGGCACGAAACAAGGAAAAAAGTATAGTCGGCCATATGATACCCTATACCCCACAAACTTTTCGAGGGAATACCCTATTTGGGACCCCTGGGCAGAACAATATTATGTTATGAGGTTAAGATTCATGTAAAAGTGCCGAAAACGATTTAGATAACTTCATTTATATGAGATTTTTTGTCGTAGTTTTAGGGAGGGGGTTTATATAGGACCTTTGTTCAATTCTGGACCTACCAACACAATCTTCTATATATATAAAAGAGTTGCGTGGGTGACTGACTGACTGACTCATTCATCATCGCCCAGCCCAAGCCGCTGGCGCCAGAAACTTGAAATTTAGACTAGCGATTGGTCACTCGCCAAATCGATCAACTGAGACGGGATTTTTCGAAATTCGAATGTTTAGGGGATAAAAAAAGGTAAAAACGGGAAAATTTGATAAAAAAGATGAAAAATAAATGTAATAATTATCATTGTTCTTTAGAAAAATATACGGACAGATGTCTGGTACTTTGTTGAAATTTGGCCCTACTAGGGAGTAAACGGGTAAAATCGGAATTTAAGTACTTTTTTCAACCCCATCTATCTTTTGAACCAATAAACATAGAAACAAAGTTAATACCACATTCGAAACTTATCAAAAAAAAATACGTATACGAATTTGGTACTTTTTCGAAATTCGAACATTTAAGGGGGGAAAATCGTAACTTTTGGTACTTTTTCTTTACAAAAAAATGTACTCCATCCATTGACATATTCGTACTAAATTATGGGCTGCCACTACAATACTTAAATTTTTACTACTTTAATCGGGGGAAAATATAGTACCCACAAAAGGAAATGCGGGAAATTTGATATTTTTGGTTCTACTAAAGTAGCGGGTTAAATGCTAGAATTTAAACAAGTTTAAACCTAGAAAAATAAACTTTGGCATAAAAATATGTCCACGAAGAAAAGGAAGACGCTAACGAAGTAGCGGGTATATGCGAGTATATAATATAACAGCTATCGTAAAAGTCGCCAAATTTAATGTCAATATCAACATTCATAGGGAAGTTGTGGCTTTAACTGCTTTTTTTTTGTTGGTATTTGTATTTGTAAAGGTCAACAAATACGGACTGATTCCAATAAAATTTCTTAGTTGAAACCAGCAACGCTTAGCAATTGGCCTTAAGCCTTGTTTATGGAAAAACGCGAAGCTTATATAAACATCTGAATAGGGATAAATGAATGTTAAGAACTGCACTCAAATCTCTTAAATAGTTTTGGAGAAAAAATTGCTCTCTACCTCCCCTGGTGGTCCTATTTTTGACAAAAATGCATTGCTTATGTGCCCATCTAAGCAAGGATCTACCTTTGATATAAGTTTTATTAAAACCCCTATCTTTCCTCGTGGTCCTACGACTCGGCCCGTTTTCAATAGGCTTGTTCCAATAAATTATTAAACTATCCCCAAAATTGCGACCTGTACTTTGCGCACAAGGTTACATGGACAGCCTGCCAGCCAGCCCAAGATTGTACGAACGAAAAAAAAATGTCAAGGTACAGGCCGTTTCTCCTAGAACTGTTTAATTTATTGAAGACATAAGTCTTGCAAAAAAATTAGGTTAAGAGGATAACGCTAACAGGCACCGCAACGACGCTGAAATTTGAATTGCCTTTAAAAGGGGGAAAATAGATTTTTTTAAATTTTTTTAAAAATTTTGCCATCAAATAAATAGTTTTACAATTAAGTGTAAAAGAATCGAAATGTTAACGTAATTATTGTTCTAATGAGATATAAAAGACAATATTAAAGTTATTAAAATTTCCCCAGGCCATTAAAGTGCCTCAGGACACCTGAACAAGAAATATAGGAACAAAATTAACATTTTTTAAAAAAATATTTCAATAAGAGCTAATTTTTACTTTACTGTTGGGGCCAGCACTCAAGGGATGACCCCTACAGATGCATTGCATTGTGTTGGAACTAGGAAAATAGGTTGTGGAAAGGAGGATAGAGGGAGTAGTGTTTGTGAACATTCGATTTGAACTTAATCATGTTGAAGGTGAGAGGGAAGACTTCTGCAGGAAGGTTATTCCACATACGAACAGTCTGTGAAATTTCTGTGGACGTGCTCATATTTGGAATTTCTAAAGGAAAGATAGCGCAATATTGTATATGTGTATGCTGATTTTTATGAAACTGGAGAGAAATATATCCTAAAGTCATACAAAGACAATTAGTGCAAAATAGAGTTTAACCCAAAATGCACTTGGGGTCAAAAAGACCCTAAACTTAAAAAAAAAACTGCCAATATGAGGGGTGCTACAAATCATTCGATAATTTAAAAAGTTTCACACTTGACCACAAATATTTTGGTTAAAAATATCACGAATATAATTTTTATTCACACAACGTGTAGCTACAATACTTCACACAATTCTAATCTACATAGAAGATATTATACATATCAGCATTTATAATTTTAATTGTAAAAAAATTTTTTAAATTTTAAAGTCTTTTACTTGAGCAATACCGTTTTTTTCTAATAACTAAGTGTTCAAACAGAATTGAGTCTTCAACTTCAGGCAAATATCCCAAAGCTTACAATTAAAACGTCGGCAGTAACTACAAACTGTCGCTCATTTTATTGTCTAAACTTTTTATTTCCTTTTATTTTTCATTTTCTGTTCACAAAATTTATGAAATTTAAGGAAAGTATGGTACCATTGTTGGGAGAATAAGTGTCTTTATGTGAGGGCATTAGAAAAAACGTTATCAAAACAAAATAAATTTTATTTAACGACGGCTTTCTACGACAAATTGTTATGTCAATTTGTATGGAAAATGTGTTCTCGGCGCAGTTCTGTTTAAGCACTAAGAGATCGTAAGAAATTTTAAATAGTTTTATTTGCCATTGAGCCCAACAAATGAGAACACGTGTAATGTAATTATACATAGTTAATATTTATTTTTTTAATTTATTGCCTGTTTACTATTTCCCATTTCCTACTTTTTTCCCCTGTCTTCCATATTCAAATTGAAATGTTAGTGTTAACAATTAAATTTTATTAAGCAAGATTAAGTGCTTTAGTTTCAGTACTTTTTTGTGTCGTATCCTCTAAGTTCTATTAAATTTTTGTGGTTACAAAAATTGTAGAAAACCCAAAATAAGGCGAGACCACCCAGCCCAACCAACACAGGTAGCACTTTTTATAATAATTATTTTTTTTTCTTCTTCTTTTGGGCTGTTTTGTTAAAGTGATAAAAATCTTAATTGAAATATTAAAAAATACGCAACAATAAAAACATTATGAAAAAAATATATATTTATTAATAACAATTGAAACCAACATAAAATTATTCACTCCCACCTGACCCTCTTGCGTACACAGCTGTTTGTTGACTGAAAAAAGGAGCCGTGCGGGTGGCAAACTGGACAACTGAATAGGTTTTGCCCAGTGTTTCCTTTTTTTTGTTTTTTTTTTTTTTTTGAAAGAAAAGTTATTGAAAAACGAAACACAGGTACTAAAAATTTCATTTCAAACAAAAGTTTAACAATATAAAAAAAATACCATTTGTATTTATCCCAACAACCTTTTCAACACTAAACTGTATTCTCCTCATGCCCCTTGGAAATAATAATTGGTAGCAAAAAAAAAAAAGAAGCTTTAAAACTGTTTCTTTTTACCTCTGAAACGAAAGGACTTTAATAACAATAAGCAGGTGTAATTCAAAACATTTAGATTTAAAGATAAAAAATAAAAGCAAACATTTGTACCGCCAGTTTGTGCCTCATACCCAGATAAAACCACCACCATCTCTAAAAACAAATTTACCTTAAGGACCTTAAATTTCTTATTTTGGTCACATAATAAGTAAAAGAAACATAAACCTGTTTAAAAAAAGAAAGAAGGAAAATAAAAGAGAGAATGCACACAGAAAGAGATGGGGACGGTTATTAAGAATTGAAGCAAAAAGCTAAATGAAATGTTGTTCGGCTATAGACAATAAAGCCTAAATGTTTTTAAACTTTTACTAAAGAAACTACGAGGAGCTGTCCTTAGACATCGCCCTCTTAAGTACTTTAATTGATTAAAGGTTTTTTAAGTATTTCTGTGGCTAAGAGAGCCAGTCAGTGGTTTCGTTTAGCGAGAGTAAATTCGGTCATTAGAGTATTAAGTGGGATTGTCTGGGAAGGTGAGTTTCAAATTCTATACACTTGCTTTTAAAATTGTTTTTTTTTTTTCATGTGTAATTGCAACAAAAAATGTATAAAAAAATGGGAAAAACGGTAGGCGTAACTATATAACGCCTATCGGTAATTTTGCTTTTTCAACAAACATTTTTTTGGGAAAAAGAAAAGAAATGTTATTGGCGATTGGAGACAATATTTTCTTTCTGTATGATTTTATTTAAAGTTAACATTCCGTCAGCTTATTACTGGTTTGACCTACCGACCATTTTTAAAGAAATTGAATTAGTATAGATATTTTCAATAACCCCTTTATGATCTCAAAGCCTGTTTCACGAATTTTTAATGGTTTCTAAAAACAGCAGTAAATATACGTATGCAGCATAAAAAGCTACTTTTAAGAAATACATTTTGAACAGTGACGTATGCGGCACAAAACAATAATATTCACTTTTAATAACCCAGCAAATAAAATTGGGCCACCTGATCCATTGTGATAAAATGGACTACTCCATAAACTGGTCCGATGTAATGCAAGCATGGACCATTTCATTGTTAAAAAGTGTTTGTAGTGGGACGACATGTCTTCGTTTTTTAACGACATGCTTTCGTTTTAAAACGACTTCAAAAGTAATCCTCTTGAGTATACCATGGAGTAGTTTAAAAGCTACTCCTTAGTAGTCCAAAGGTGGGTTATATGGTCCTCTCCTAGGACATCGTAATGTTAAATAGACCATGTTTTTCCATACGTTTGGGTTACTTTTGGACTAGTCCTGGTCCCTTATGGGCTACTCTTTACACGCGTGTTTGGACTGGTCCTATTATTTGCAGGGAATATACTAATACAATTCTTATTTCGTTCGTGAACGTTCACAACAATTAACATTCTTCTTTAAAAGATAAGCTAGAAACAGTGGTGAAAATGAAAAAATTCTGCTATATTTTCAGAAAACTAAATTGCCATTTTTCGCCACTACAACTTTTTGGCATATGCGCCAAACCAATAAAGAGCTGACTATTTATTAAAATTATTCAAATCTAGTTTGGAAAGGTGCCATGAAATAAGTCCCCAAAAAATAAATGCAATAAGTCCACAAAAAATGTTTTAGAAAGCAACAATAACGTCTTTTGGGACGTATTTCATTTCGATATTGGGGCCTTATTTCGTATTAAATAACTAACTAAAAGTCTGTAATGAAATAATTAAAAAAAAAATTTGGGACTTATTTCATTTTTCAATTTAAGCCTAGTACTCTGTTCAAATTTGTGAAAAATGTTGAGCAACATTTATCATTTCACACGAAAATTTTGACATGTATCAATGTTTCCTATCTTGCGAGGTTGTACAATTTGGCGTTTCTGTTCCTGTAAAGTATGCGACATTGTTTTGCTTATGTAAACAAATCCCACATGTGTTTTACTAAAAATAATTTTTTTAATAAAAAATTTGATAAAAAAAATAAAAAGTTAATATGTATGAATAAAAATGTTACCGGTTGTTTTATTTAAATTTTTTATTTCTTATTTAATAATCAGTTAATACTTGTTTGCTTTTGCTTAAAATTCCACGTGAAATAAGTGCAGCTTACATTATTGCGCAGTTGTAAAAAAATGTTGCCAGAAACATTTCGGAACTTTTTCACAAAATGAACAGAGTACAACTCTATCAACATAATTTCATAGATATTCCTTTTTTTCATATGCGTTTTGACAGAATTTCACGTGAAATGTTGAACAGAGTACCAGGCTTAATACAAAATTGTAAACAATACAAATGATATCCTGTTATATTTTCCGCATACGTTTATCATACATAAAAAAAGAGATAGAATAAAAATGTCTAATTTAAGAATCCCGAAATGTCAAAAACATTATTATATTTAGATTGCGAATTAAGTCCCTAATTCCCAAATCTTGAATCTTACAACCCCGAATCGCTAACTAGAGGTTACTTGCATAGCAGGCCTGCGGCCGGGAGCATGCAGTTTCTCCCTTTTGGTGTAACAAACACCGATTTGAATTTAAACAAATTTTAAATGCGCATTTATTTAAGTTTGCAAAAAAATTTTAAAATATGGTTGCTTTTAAAAAAATTATATTGTTTAAAATGATTTGAGAAAAATTCCGAAAAAAGTAACAAAAAAAAAAGGAAAAGTTTAAGTTTCCAAAGTCCCCAATTACAACTTACAAATTTAACGGTAAAAAAATATTTCCAATTTGAAAAAAATTTTTTGTTGTTGTATGGGTTGATAAAAATATATGAAAATATTATTGTTATATGTTAATCATATCATAAATATTTTATAATATAGAAACATTTGAGGTAGCAATGGAAATTCTTACAGGGAGATAATCCGAAGCTTTTTGTAGCGAAAAATTAAAGATTTTCCCCCCGTTGCCATATGCAAGTGCAAGTTCGAAAAACTCAATACACTCACCGTTTTTCACAAACATTCACACAATTTGTGTACTCTCAGCCAATCGGATGTTGATAATACACTACTTGCAAGTAATTACTTGCATGTGGTTACATGTGGAAACGTTGGGTTAGACGTCGAGAATAAGTGGTTTTAACAGGATGGTTCCAATGTTTACACAGTAAGAGAAACAATGGATTTTTGAAAGAAAAATTCGAAAACCGCGATATTTGCCGTAGAGGAGGAGTGAATTGGCCACCAAGATTGTGCGATTTGACACCTAAAGTAAAAAGTGTACAGCAATAATCCCACAGCAGTTTTAAAGCTTAAACCAACATAAGCGAGCAAATATCAACCATTGATAACAGTTTATGGAAAAACCTATTTGAGAATTATGTTAAAAGATTAGGCTCCCAATCCGAGCCAGAAGGAAGGTCACTTGACCGACATAACTCTTTTTTTTTACTAAAATTTAAGTGGTGCCTCTATTTTTGAACGTGTTAAAGTGATCCGATTTGGCTCAACCACATAGCTTTTGGATCAAAAGTAGAAAGGGAGAAGATCTAAGTCCTTTACTGGTTGTACACACTAGTAATGTTCCGAATATTCGTAATCACGTTTATAAAAAACGGATATTCATCAAATCACTAGTACACACATACGTTTGAATTTGTTGACTGTTGCGGAACCTTTTCAAACAAGAGCATTTTTCCCCTTAAAAGGTAGACATTTTGTAACAACAAATGCTCATCAATAAACGAAGACAAACTCTATTAATAAATTATTTACTTTGATTGCGTGAGAATTTCTTCAAGATGCCTTTGCTGTCGGTTTTACTTGTTCGCATTAACTTTCTTTATATGTGTTCACTACAGTAGGAAAGGGTATATTAATATAAGTTTGTCATTTTGTTTTTATACCCTTCACCGAAGGTAGAAAGGGTATATATAACTTTGTCGTTCCGTTTGTAATTTCTACAATATAGATCCTACACTCTATAAAGTATATATATTCTGGCTCCTTTTGAAAAGCGAAGTTCAAAACCGATTGTCCATCTGTCTGTTGAAATGGGTTTTCCGAAGCTCCCAGATATGATGGGGACTTGGTTGGGGTATATTTATGTCAGGTATTCTTATTATAATTTTGCTATAAATTCAGCCAGATCGTTCCACAAATGGCTGAGATATGAGCAAAAAACCACGACTACCACTAATTTTTTCCAAAAATCCCTTGTGGTTGTTGTACTTTTATTACTTTTTGCTGTATATTTGGGGTACGGCAAAAGCCAAAGTTTCCAAATTTAGGCTGTCAATACACACCATCCTACAAAGTGTTGGCGGGATTGGAGAAGTGGGCGTGGTACCTCCCGTACAAAAAAAAAATTGTATAAAAACCTAAATTTTGGGGCTGCCATATGTCTTACGGATATGACTTGTATACCAAAATATCGTAAATTTTCAGTAGAACATATTTCATGAAAAACTCGGAAATTTTAAATACCCACTTTCGGGAACCATAGATCTCCCCGAGTCCAAGCTTTATAACTCACCTTAATGGTAAATTTCTTCTTCAACACTTCGGTATATAAATCTGTCAAATCGGTTAAGAAATGGCCGAGTTATAACCGAAATACTGAATCCCCAAAAATTACTCTTTTTATACCCTTCACCGAAGGTAAAAAAGGTATATACATATAACTTTATCATTCCGTTTGTAATTTCTACCATATTAATCCTACACCCTATAAAGTATATATTTTCTGGGTGCTTATGAAAAGCGAAGTTCAAAACCGGTTGTCTCTTATTTTAAAAAAATATTTACCAGTTTTATTTAGTTTTTGTCAAGTTGCTCTGTATTCTGCTCGTACACTGCCCCTCACCATGATGAGATAAGAACAAAAAAGTTATATTCATACATAAATAACGTTTTTTAGATAGGTATAAATAAATATTAATTGAGCCATGCCAACTTTTCTTTTCGTCATGCCCAAGAATATAAAAAAACAAAAAAATGATATGTGTACCTAAGCCCGTTTCCTCTTTTGCCAAAGTTGATGTTTGAAATTCGTTTTATAATCTTAAAATCGTTTTTTAGAACATAAAAAAATTAAATAAAAAAAAACTAAAAAAAAATCTTTTTGGGTTTCGAACTGGCAATATCATCAGTCTCAGGAGAGAACTTAACAACTCGGCTACGAATGCTTTTACTGAAGAAGCGTTAAATTAAAATATATTGAGTCATTTAGTTTGTTTCTTTATTTGAGCGGCATATCATATACATGCATTAATGTGTATGCGTAAAATTAAACACATTACAAATAAAATCCACCACTTGTAGTGAAGGGTATGAAAAAACAACGAAAAAAACCACATTACCAACACCGTATTACCATAGCCACTGTATGACCGTAGAAACCAAAATTGGATTGGTTGGACCATATGTGACATAAATGTATAATAACCTGGCCCCCATCATATATGGGGTCTTCGGAAAACCCATTTCAACGGACAGACGGACAGACGGACATCTTAAATCAACTTCGCTCCTCATAAGGACCCAGAATATATATACTTTATAGGGTCTAACATCAATATTATAGAAATTACAAACGGAATGACAAACTTATATATACCCTATTCACCACCTGTGGTGAAGGGTATAAAAAACAAGTATTGTTTACCTTCGTTTGCAGTTTTTTTCTGTTCTTTTTATCGGCCAAAAGCGTTAATGCGAAATTGTCTTTTTTGCGGTTTTTGTTTTTCTTATAATTTGTTTTGTTATGATTATACTCGTACATGTTTTTGTAAAAATACAAAATTGCTTTTCCTTTAAGGGCTTTTATTTGTTGTTAAATTTTTTTTCTCTCTAGACAAAGAACCTTAATGTTTTTTTTTTGTTGTTATTATCATATGGGATGAGTGTATGTGTTTGTAAAAGCCTGTTTATTTAGGAGCTGTGTGTTAGTTGTAGAGATAAAAGCCGCATTATTTTTTTTTTGCAAACGCATTTATTTTTTAAGGAAGAAATATTTGCAAAAAAGCCCTAAAATTTAAAATTTTCTTTAAAACCTATAAATATTTTCATTAACGTCACATACAATTTCATACTTGTTTTTTTTACAAAATTATTGGAACATTTTTGTTTTCAAAATAAAAAGATTTTATGGGAAAAGATAAGACATAAGAAGAACCAAGTTGTTGCTTCGATTGTGAGTGAGCGGCTTTCAGTCCCATAAATATTACATTGTTATGTGCAGAAAAGAGGATAAGAAAAAAAAAACCTTAAGGAAGTTATTTTCAAGACAGTAACGGAAAGAAAATTATAGCTATAATTTTATCGATTAATTTGAATTTATGTGTATGTATGTATTTTGTTTTTTGGTTAAAGTGAGAAAAAGAATATCAAAGCCCACACAAAATGTTGTTAAACGAAAAATTTATTAGAACTGACGTTATTTAGGGAATTTTATGGGCTTTAAAAAATAAATTTTAAATTAATAAAAGTTTCCATTAAAATTTCCAGCACAGAAGACCATTTTGAAAGCGAATTTCAATACTGAATTTCAGCTTTTATTTTATATTAAAGTTTTCGTTAAAAACATAAAAGTTTATGGTCTGTTTATCGATTTTGAACGAAGACTTCGTTCGCTTAACTGACATGAAAAACGAAAACAATATTTTATAATTTGTTTTTCATTTAAATATTGAGTTAAACGAATGAATGAAGTTATATTATGGTACGTTTTTTAGGAAGATGTTTCAGAAATAGAAGACAAATTTAAAATTTTCCCAGTGTTTTTCTTAATTCTTAACAGCAAAAAATTCATAAAATTCAATTTAAATATTGGGCTAAATAAACTGATATACGTTATCCCTAAATTTTCTTAAGATACAATTTTTAAGCACTTATATTTTTACTTTCGGGAAAATATAATCGTTGAAAAAATAGCAGCTTGTAGCTAAGAAATATTTTAGAACGATTTTACGAATCAAACTTGGGGTTTTTGGTATTGTTTTCAAGATTTCGAAATTAAATTCGAATTTTCGAACATGTCTAAATACAATGAAATTTCTATTTTTCTTCAAATATTTGCAATAATTACATGAATTTTGAAAATACTTAGCATTTGTCTTACCCTTCATGCCAACATTAGAAGCGCTTTTTTGTTCGAAAGTAATTTAATATTTACAATAAAATATTCTTTGTAGTTAGAACATTTGAAATGTATTCATAAACAATATAAAGCATTTTAGTATTAATTTCGAGTTTTCGAAATTAAGTAAGAATTTTCGAATATGCAGTCAAAAAAAAAACTGCAGTCAAAGTAGAAAAACTGCCATTTCTTCGTTTGTCATTGGCAAAAAAAAAACTGTTGCTTTTACTTCTGATGCATTAAATGTCAACAGTCGCTGTCTAACCAACTCAAAAAGCGAAAAGTTGGACACACATTTTAATTTTTGGTTTCGACTGCAGTTTTTTAAACCCTGCTTTTTAAAAAATTTTTTTAATTGATAAAAAACATGTGATCATTTTTTCTGTGTATGTATAAAGAATTCAAATCCTTAAATCAGAATAAATAGACTTTGTAGAAACTAAAATCAATATTGCAGAAATTACAAACGAAATGAAAATCTTCTTTATATCCTTTCCACCTGTGGTAAAGGGTACAATTATCTATGTTTATTAAAGTCGTCATTGCCAACATCATTTACTTTGAATTCTAAACAAATTCTATTTTGAATATTTCTTTTTATTCCACTTCTTACCTTAATAACCTTTAAGCTCTGTTAGCAAAACATTATTAGTCAACTACTTTTTATGTTAATTATTATTTTGTTTGTGTTATTTTTGTTACCCAATAAGCACAAATTTTTTGTGAATTCCAATGTTGGAATTCCGGTGTGAATCCAAGCTTGAATAACATTTGAAATCCATCCTCTTTCCAGTCTGTTTGAAGGTTGTTAAAAAACAACAACAAATTTGTTTAAAGCATATGTTATGTATGGTACAGAGTTGTTGCAAAATCATTGGCGGCGGTGATGCTGAGGATTTTATAATTAAATTAATGCTTACGAGTCGAGCACAAAAATCTTACGAGTCGAAAAAAATTTTAAAACGAGCAAGTTGACTAGAATTGTGCTTGCGAGTCGAATTTTTTCCTACCCTGGTAATAACACTACATATTTAAATACTGTTGTAACATTGCTTAAATAACACTGAAATGCCATGCTTGAATTTAACGGTAAAAACATGTTCGCTTCGACTTGAATTGCACTGCAATTCCATGCTTGAATTCAAGTGTAAAAACAGGTTCGGTTTAACTTGAATCACACTGTTATTCAAGACTGGAATTACACTGTAAAGGTACTGTTTTGTTCGACTGTAATTCAATGGTTAATTTTGCTGGATTCGCTATTGAATTCAACTTTGTTTCAATTGCAATTCAACACTGGAAATTGTGACTGGATTTCAAATGTAATTCCACTTGAATTCCAGCCAAAATGCTTATTGGGTATATTTAAAATATTCTTGGAAATTTCTGATATAAAAAAAGATGAGTATTTTTCTGGGATTAACACTTTTCTTTTCTTGTTTTGCTTTTCTTTGTTGAAATGTTGGCTTTCAAAATTTTAGCCATCAATCATGGGGCCATGACTTTGTCAACAAGTATCAAGCAGAGAATAAACAAAAAACCCTAAACACAACGACAAAAAAAAAGGAATAAAAGAATAGAAAAAGAACAGCGTTGCGTTGACTCCCAATTAATTGGTGAGGAGAGGGTAGTTGTTTAAATGGCAGATAAATTAAAATTAATGTTTTATATAAACATTAAATGACGTCATTTATCTCAAACCATTTATTTGTTTTTATTGAATGAATAGAAAATAAAAGCAGGGGGTTTTTTCCTAATTACCCTTTAGACGGTACAGAATATTTATACCCTCCACCTACTCAGGTGACCTCATTCTGGATTCTAATAACGAAGTATTTGTAGGTTATAATGGCTGCTTGTTTGTTCGTGTGTTGGTTGAAAAAGGGGGTTTCCGTAGGCCACAGATGTGTGGGGGATTAAGTTTTAATATATATCTCTTAATTACAAAAAGTCAAAAGAAATAAGTTTGCTAAATTTATCAAAATCTATTTAAAAGTGACTGAGTTGTATGAAACCCACAACCTATTTTGACAAAAACACACTTTCTATCCCCGTGTAATAGAAATCGTAACGCGTAACATGAAACGGACATAAAATGTAAAACAAAAAAAGCTTTGAACCAAAAAATTATGCTTTTGCATTTCGTTGGTATACAATTGACCTGTTACAGCATCTACTTAGCTGGAACAACAACCGATTTGCGAAACGGATACAAGGTTTTTTTTTTTTTTGTCATTATTTTTTAATGAATCTTCATATATTAAATATGAACTAGCAATAATTAATCAAATCTTAACTTAATACGTTATTTTATGTCCTGCCAGTGCCAGACAAAATTTTCTTCATCACAAGTTCTGTTCACTTATATAGGTGTTTATCGCTCATCTAATTGGGTAAGTGCTGCAGTGTCTCTTCTTCTTAAGCGAGTGTGGCCGCCATGATTTAAAATATTTCGAGCTAGTGGATTTGGGTGTTGTTCAAGCCTTTTTAAATATTTTATTGCATATTTTGTAATCATAGATTTCACTAATGGCACATTGAGATCCTTATGAATGTTTGAGTTTTTAACATACCAGGGAGCTGCTGTGATTATTCGAAGAAGTTTATTTTGGCGCCTTTGAATTTTGTCGATATTAGAGGCCGAGGCAGTGCCCCATAGTTGAATACCGTAAAGTATACTTGAAAACAATGTTGTTGACATCCATTTAAAGCCGGTTTTAACTTCAAGTCGACTTTATTTTGGACTATGAATATGGGCCTTGATTTTTTTGGTGTTTTAATTTAACGTAAGTAATCTTGAAATTAAAAAATCTATTTTCTCGTAGCTTAAAACAATTTCTGGGTAAAAAATACTGCAATTTATTATAAAATTTGAGTTTCCAAGCATGTTATAAAACTAAGAATTTTTAAATTATTCGTTTGGCGCTTAAACCACAAAGTAACAAAAACTTTAGAATTAAATAAACATTATTAGTTTTAAAAATTTTATAAAAAGCATTTGAACATATTACGGTGTGGTGGCTAAGAACTCTTATATAACAAGTTTTGTTGGAAAAACAACGTTTTGGTGACATTTTCGAAAAATTCGAAATAAAGTTCGAATTTTCGAAAATGTTAAAAATAGTGAAATTTTTCCTCAAATATTTATAAAATTAAGCAATTTGAAACATTGAAAATATCGATATGAAATTGAACAAGAAGAAGACTGAAAAAGTTTAATTTTGGGGTTTTTTTTTTAATGGTATATAAGATAAGGCAAAATTGTATACATATTTTGAAGCAAAAAATAAATGTTTTACAATTTTCGAACATAAGTTCGAGTTTCAGAAAATGTTCAAAAAGCACGAATTATTACAAATTACAAAAGAAAAAAGTTGTTGTTTTAAATATTAAAAAAAATAACTAATTTAAAAAATTTAAAAATTAAGGTCGAGTTTTAAACGTATGTATGTAAGTACATATGTATGTGTGATTGTATGTTAAAGATATTATTTTGAATTTTGAATAACGTTTTCGCTGCAAATAATTTTGAAATACATATCGCCACTTTATTAGATGCACACGGACGAAACCTTTTTATTTTTTTACAACATCATTAAAAAAACTTTACAAAATCAATAACAACAAGGTGTTCTTGTCGTTTGTATTTCTGTAATAAAGTCGCCATTTTTTATCGCCTTTAATAAAACGAACCAAAACCAATCAAAAACTTAATATCGAACTAGTATATGGAAGCAAAACTTAAGAATTTTTAATATATTTATTTTAAAAAATGTATAAAATAACACAAAAACATGTGATATAATCTGTGGCATTTTGACAAAACATCTTAAGTCGATTTAAGAGAACAAAAAAAGAAAAACAAAAAATACTCGTTGTTAAAATCATTTTCATCAACTTATAAAATAAATCAAAATTAAAGCAAAATTTTATTTATAATACATTTGAAGCACAGCCGCGAATAACGTTGTAAACGCCACATTTTGCAAAAACAGTTTTTTGCATATAACCGGTGACCTTACTCTATTACACAGTTTAAACATCAAATCAACCAAAACTATGCACCTTAACGCCTTCAAAATGGCGTACAAAGTGTCAGCCAGTGGAAGAACATTGCAAGTTACTAACAAAATGATGAAACCGAAATGGTTTTGCAGTGCGGAATAATGTTTTAGAAGCCTTTTGCATTAAAGTTTTTATTATCATTATTTTTAATAATAGAAAAATAAATTTTTTAAAACAAATAATGCAGCCTGTCAAAAAACGTTTTTTTGCTCTCCTGAAAAATTATTATTTTGTAACTTAAAACGTTATTCGCGGCTGTGCTTCATTTATAGAAAAAATGTTTTTTGAATGAAAATTCGTATGATTAACAACATTTTTTCAACTTTTTAAATATGACTTAAGATGTTTTTGTCAAAATGCCACAGACATCAAAAGTAAATACATATTTACAAATTTTTCGAAATAAAATTCGAATTTTAAAATAAAGAAACTTTGTAAATATTTCTCAAATATTTATGGAATTTAGCAAACATATGCATTTTGGTACAAAAAGAAAAATTTTCAACAATAGTTTCGAATTTTCGAAAATGTCTTAAAATAGCCTCAGTTTAAGTTTTCTTTGTAAATTTATATAAAAGAACATAAGATTATGTAATTTTAATTGACAATTACGATTTTTTAATTTTCGAAATTAAGTTCAAATTTTCGAAAACGTTGTGAAATAATGGCATTATAAGTTTTCATTTTGAATGTTTATAAAATTACTCAAAACAACATACACGTAAAGAAACAACACGGTTGTGGTAAACATATTCTAAGAGCAACATATTATGATAAGATTCATGATTGTAGTCACCATATTAAGGTTACTATTGAATCATATTATGGCTAAATATATTCGTAATATTAGATCATAATATTTTTCCCTTAATCATATTATTATTCTGTTAATCATAATATGTTAAGAAGGAATCATATTATTGTCATGGTAATCATAATAAGTTAAGAAGCAATCATATTATTATCATGTTAATCATAATAAGCTAAGAAATTAACCATGTGATTGTCATGTTAATCATAATAAGCTAAGAAGTAATCATATTATCATCATGTTAATCATAATAAATTTATAGGCAATCATATTATGATACAGAACCTTTCATAGCTGTCATAAAAATACAAATAAATTAAAAATTTTTTGCATCGATTTTTTATTTTGTGACTTTTTACAATTTTTCTCGATATAAATAAAATAGCGGAGTTCAATATTTGGCTTGCAAAAGAGTAAATGCAAAATATCGTAACACTTTGATGAAACAAAACGATTTTACTCCGATATTTAAAAAAAAAAAACGAAATCTCTGTGTGTTTTGGTGTTTGATTTTACTACGATATTTTGCACTATTATATCACTAATACTGAACTCCGCTAATATTTTAATTATTTTAATTTCATAAAATTTATTATATTTTATGGAAAATTATCTTGTTTAACCGCTCACATATAAAATAAACGACACAACTGATTCAAAATTATTTTACAAATGGCGCTAACATAATATTACTAGAGTATAAATAATATATACATACATAATATGATAAATGTAAAGCAAGTTATCATGTCATGGCTATAAAATGTCATGATATGGTTGTGAGTAATTTAATATGTTTTGAAAGTTATCATAATTAAGTTGTTAGAAAAATAATTATTTTTCGGTCAACAACACTCAAATTTATAATTGCGATAAACTTTGATATGCTTACAGTAACTTTAATATTGTTGATATTAAAAAAAAATAATAATTTTTTGTATACGACAACAATATATTGTTACAATAAACATATGGTGTTTTCTTTTCTACAAAAAAAATGTGTGATTTTATTCAAAAAAAAAAATGCAATTTGGTGCCTGCTTCTTAAAAATTTTGCTCCCGAAGAGGGTGGCTTGTTTTATTCTAAAAAACTTACCCTTTTCAGGAGCAAAATTTTTAAGAAACAGACACCAAATTGCATTTTTTTTAAATAAATGTCACATTTTTTTGTAGAAAAGAAAACACCATTAGTGTTGTTGCCGTAACCATACCCAACAATATTTTTTCTCTGCGTGTAGGTACATAAATTACCATTTTAAAATTCAATTCGAAACTTCGAATATTGTTATTGTATAACAAAAAAAATTGTATTGTCTTTTAAAATAGTCATAAAAAAAAAACAAAATGCGTCAAATGGTTCAACATTTCTGTTTTTAGCTTTAAAAATTGCTCTTAAGAAATTTTGGGATATATATTTTTTTTTTCTTAAAGTCAAATCAACTTCCTTTTTATATTCTTTAAGTTTAAGTATTTTTTTTTTAACTTTTGTATTCTTTTCTGTAATTAAAAAACCATTTTCATTAAAAAGTCCACAATTTATCGGTATTAAGACAGACCAAAAATTGCCAAGAGGGCTTTAAAAGAAAAAAAAAAGAAAAGTTAAATTTTAAAGACAAGCAGACCATATAACTTTTCAAAAGTGAACGATAAGGGAAGAGCAACAGTTTAAAAAAATCTCCTCTAAAAGTATATAATCTTCTCTAAAATGACAAAATATTTTTTTCAAGAGTACACAAACGCAATCCAAAGTTAAAAGGGCCTTATGGACGGATGAAAAAATAAATATGATCTCAAGATGTCACAAGATAATGAGACACTTCCAACAAAAAAAAAAATAAAATTATGAAACGAAAGCTGGGATGGGTGGGGCAGTTGTATTTTAAAATTACTATCGGGGTGGTTTTTGTTTGAATTTTTGGTTATAAAACATTTTGTACTTATTGTGTTCTAACGTTTTACTGCTGACAGTCACTAATGATAAGCTTTTTATTATATTTTCAAAGCCAACAGACACAAACTGTTGAATCGGAAAAATAATGACTCAAAACTGCTGCAAATAAATTTTATGTGCTTTAAATTATTTTATGAATATTTTGTGAAATTTAAAGGAGGGTATATTAAAAATGTTTATTACATAAATCTCTTTTTAATGGGCAACACAAGGTGATGGTTTTTGTTAAGGCTTAATTATTAATATTTTTTGTTAAGAATTGATTAAATTTAGAAACATTTTAAAGTGTGTTTGATAAAAGCTTTGTTGATTTTGAAATTCTGCTGCTAAATATGTTTTTAATTTTTTTTTTTAATATCCGCTCTTAATTTGGTCAGTGTTCAATAATTTCCGGTGTTTGCATAGAATGAAAAATGTCACTTATATTTCTCTGTAGGACTGGTTTTTTACATTTACATGAATTTTTATAGCATATCGGGTAGGAACGCTTACATTTAAAACAAAAACAAATTATAAAATATAGTTTTTGTTTTACATGAAAGTTTAGTAAACGAAGTCTTCGTTCGAAATCGATTAACATGCCATTAATAATGCACAAAACAAAAGTGAGGGGTGTAAGAAGTTTTCAACCACTTACAGTACTTTTCGTTTATAGTCACTACTATTTTTAGTTCAATTAGCGAAATTCAATATAAGCAAATTTTCCATATATTCCATTTATCAACGGCTAGCAATGGCAAAAGTAAAGCAAATTATTAGCGTTTTAGTATCAT
Organism: Pollenia angustigena; assembly: GCA_930367215.1. Lineage (NCBI taxonomy): Eukaryota > Metazoa > Arthropoda > Insecta > Diptera > Polleniidae > Pollenia > Pollenia angustigena. Next base: position 192,868,993 of record OV884058.1, read on the forward strand.
TAGCAAAAAAAGCTTAGTCTGTTTAAGTTTTCGAAGCCTCAAAACATAAAAGAACAAATACTCAAATCGTTTAATTTTAGTTATTAACGCTCCACTAGAAAAAATTAGTTTTTGTCACTGATATCAGGGATGAAATATCATAATATCTTATTTGCTATAATAATAACTATTTTTTATTCATGATGTCGGTGTTATAAAAAGGAATCGTTTCTTTTCTATATTTACATAAATTGTTTACATTCGAATTCGGTTATATGCCAGACAGTGCCATGTATTTGAATAAGGCTTTTAGTCACATTAGCGATATATTCCAAGATTTAGCTGCAATTTAACATTATGTAGCTAAAAGCGAAAAGTACTGTAACTCTTTTCTCTGCACAAAGAATTTGAAAAAAAAAAAACACTATACACTAACGTAATGTATTTTTCGAAATGACAAACTCGAAAACTTCTTTATGTATTTGTGTATTTGTACACAGGCAAATTAAAGTACACATCGATTAAAAGCTGATGAACTAAAAGACTAATATCCTTTTCACACTTGTCATCATATTTCCCTTAGAAAAACATGCAGGTAAAAATCAATAAATTTAAAAAATCTCCCGATTATTTTCGTGTCATCACTAGAAAAGTGTCAGTAAATTCTTTTGTTACTGTGGCATCACGGACAAAATGGCATTTGCTTAAAAAGCAGTGTTACCATTTGTCAAGTATTTCCTTTTTGTAATTCTATTTAAAACCTTTTCTTTAGCTTCACTTCGGAAAATCAAATCTTATAACGTTCATTTAGCCACCTTATACTCAATGCAAATGGATGAAACTTTGCAGACATACATATTCCCGATGACAATACATGGGCGTAGACAGGATAAAATCTAGGGGGGGGGGGTCAAACAAATTTTTTTTTTGGTAAAATGCTTTTTTGACCGCCTTTTACTCAATGCAAATGGATGAAACTTTGCAGGCATGCATATTCCCGATGACAATACATGGGCGTCGTCAGGATAAAATCTAGGGGAAGCTAAAATTTTAAAACTTTTTCTTTAGCTTCACTTCGGAAAATCAAATCATGTAACGTTAATTTAACCGCCTTATACTCAATGCAAATGGTTTAAACTTTGCAGGCATACATATTCCCGATGACAATACACGAATACATGGGCGTAGCCAGGATAAAATCTAGGGGGGGGGGGGCAAAATTTTTTTAAATGTTGTTTTTTAAGAAAAGCGTTTCTTAAAAACATTTTTTTTAAATGTTCTTATTTTTTTGTATAATTTTCAATAAAATTATTAAACAAAATAAATTCCAAATAAATTTTGTTGCTTTCTTTTAAAATGTTAGCACTTTTGTAGAAAAAAAGTTTTCTTTTTGCAGAAATGGTGGCATTTTTGATTGACAGACGATGTTAGTTGTTTTATGTGTGAATGCATGTTTTACATATTACACATCTTCCATGCGTTACTCCGAGTGTCAAGTGTACAAGGGGTATAAGATTATGTATCGATCTTGTTTAAGCGTACATGTAGTGTTCTTAAAGCGTGCGCGTTCTGTATTTTTTGTGAACACGTACTGAACTTTTGATTAACGTGTTGTTCTGACCATACGTTTGCTGTATTTGGGTTTTTCCTGCATGCATATGAAATGGGTCGCATGAAAGTAAAGAACACATACGCTAAAAACACTACACATAAGCTACAACAAGATCGGTACGTTACATTGGTATACAAACTTTCAACTTTTTTCCATAACCTCAAAAAAAATGTATAATTTTTTTTTTTGTCTTTCTAGAGCGACTTAAAATGGTGAATTTAAAAAAAAAACCTGGAAAAATTAAGTTTTTTCAAATCGAAATCACTGAATTTTTATCCGATAAACACAGTATAGATTTGGGCTGAAACTGGAAAAATATATCTTTGCAACAGTGTAAAATCTCCGTATTTCAAAAAAGCACATCTCAAGATTTTTGGAAACAGCCTTAAGAACGGGGGAAAACAGCTTTTTCGCCAATATATTGAAAACGCTTTTTAAGAAAAATAAATGCCATATTCCAGTTCAGCAGACTCAACTTAGCTTAGAAAACATTTATCTAAGTGTTTCTGTTCGTCGGCTAAAAAGTTTTGTGTACCATATTTTGTTTGTGTACAGATTCAGAAAAAAAGTGTACCTATTTTGTATGGATGGAATGTGTATATGTACTGTTCATGGCAAAATACGGTACGGTACACTAAGTGTACATTATATATATAAATTTTCAATTATACGAACAAAACGTAGAGAAAAAACATGTTTAAATATGGTTACCTCCAACAAAACTCTTTTTAAAGAAAATTGTAAACATATTATGGTTAATATAACCATATAATTGTTAGCGACAACCATATTATGGTTAAATTAGTCCTCCATTAAGAACCCAAAACCATATAATGGTTGCCTCTAAAAATGTTATGGTTAAATATGTCAATAGTTTGTTTTTAAATTTACAATAGTATTTTCCTCTTTTCCAAGAGCAACATACTATGGTTGAAAACAAACCATGCTATTGTAAGTGTTTAACAAATTTTAGTTATTATTGATCATGACATGTTTGAAGGCAACAATAATATGATTAGGGCTGCTTGATGGAGTCCTAATTTAACCATAATATGGTTATCGCTGCCAAAAATATGGTTAAAATAAACATAATTTGTTTAAAATTTTTCGTTCAAAATAGTTTGGCTGGAGGTGACCATATTTAAACATGTTATTTCTCTGGGTGCAAGTGTAGAGTTTTCTAAACAAATGTTTACGATATTAAGTAAAAACCTATAGTTTGGATTTTTTTCTAAAAATTTAAAATGACAGCATTTTTCTAGTGACTAACAATCACTCAACTAATTTGTTTAATAAATAGACATTTTTTTATCAATTTTATTATTCAAATATTCGACATCTTGTTATCGGAGACAATGATACGGTTAAATTAACCGTTAAACGTAAATATTGAAAAATATTTTTTCTCTGGGTGTATAATTTTCTGATATCAGGACAAAATAGATTTAATTAATTTTTGATTTTTGTTATAGCTTTATTTGCAATTACTTTCATAAACCTTTTCTAATTTTAATATTTCCTAATTTCTTTGAAGGAAATTTCAAACTCCCTGCCCGCCTCTACTGTTCCATTCTATTCAGTTTCTTTTGTTTTTTAAACGAACAAAAACCATTTGATTTCTATTGTGTGTTTCTCTCTCTCTATTTTCGAAATAAAACTTTAATTTATATTCTATTGTTGAAACAGGCTTGATTACTAATTCAAATCGATTGAATATTTTTTTGTTCATTTATTGTTTAAATATTGGGATTATTTTGTTGGGTATACAATTTTACTTATTGGAATCTAATGTGAAAATAAAATTAAATATTTACGACAACATGTTTGAAAACAAATACAACTGAATATTGTGGACTTACCAGGCTTATATTTGCGTGATGCTTGTGAAGAGTAACAAAAAATCTACAAAAAAAATTAGAAAACAAATTTTAATTTTATTAAAATTTTTTAAGGATTATGTTTATATTTTTGTAATTAAAAAAAAAAAAAATTGAATTATGAAAGTAAATAGTTAGTTAAATATGTTCTTAAACATTTAATCCGCAATAAAATCTAAATTTTATCTATTAATGAACACTTAATAGCAATTTCTTTTTTAAGATATTTCTTAAGATCGTTTAACACTATCACACGAAAATTAATTAACGAAAATATTAACGATTTAATTTTTAAGGATTTCGAGGAAAATGTTTTTTTCCACAAAATTGATGAATATGGTAAGGTTACTCTATTTTTATTAAGATCCAATTAATGGTATTTGGTCATAAGCTACAAGGACTATATTCTGAAGCTTTGTTCAAAAGCGTTCCACGCCAAATGACAAAGTCAAAGGTCATTCTTTTTGGAAATGTTGAATATATCGTGGAATTGATGACGAAATTTCGTTGTTTCAAATTTTTATGGAAGTTGACTTTACTATTTTCTGTAATTGGTAATTATTATTTCAAAAGAAATAAAATTTATATTAACCCTTTTATGCATTTGGGGACAAAAAATGCCCAATACTTTTTTAAAAATGCAGTTCAACAAAATAACCACAATACTAATTATTGTTAAAGCTAAGGCACGAGCTCTATGTGTACATTTGTCCTTCAAGTTGTGCTGAAAAAGGTCAACAGAAAAGAGAAAGACAAAATGAAAAAACAAAAAATGTACTTGGACTTCAAGAAAAATTCTTGACAAAAGTACGAAAAAACAGAAGTAAGGAAAAACATGTAAAATCGATTAAAATGGATAATCATTCAGGAAAGCAAATTTCGATCTACCAAATGTTTAAATACAATTTGGTTTAAGGATTGATGTTTGACTATTGACGTCAGCAGTCGTCGATGGCTGCGAGTGTAAGACGGCAAATCCATCTGAGGAGATCGAGTGGTTGCGATCGAAACATGTCATGGTAACCTGCCGGCCAGGGTTCGAGCCCGAGCCACGTCAAGAATGAAAGATTATCAATAACAATTTTAATTGATTTTCATGTTGTAAAATTCCTTTCTTCATAAAAATAATTTAATGAAAATTAAATTTCATGAACTTAAGCCTAATTAAAAATATTGAAAATGCAGTTTTATTCAAATATCTGCATAATAAAAAAAAATTTTAATTATGAATAGAAAAAATTACAGATTTACTGCTTTATCTACTTGGAGTAAAAATTACCTATAGTTAACTAGATCCCAAAAAAATTAGTGGGTCGATTACAGATGGCAACACAACAGAAGTTTAGTTTCCAGCAGCAAAATCAGGCAACGCCGCTTATCTATTTATTCAAAAATGAATCCCTTTTTCCCTTGGTCACGTCATCACGCGTGAATGGCTCGACCGATTTCACTAATTATTTTTTTGTTGTATTTGTTATTATTAGGAGAAGGTTATTCTTACGAAATTTGGATAGGGGCAGGGGAATTGGTACCCCCCATTGGATGCCAACTTTTGGTAGTAGGATCTTCTGAGCCCTAAAATTGAAACAAAATAGCAGCGGGGGAAGTGGTTCCCCAAATAGGACGCCAATGTTTAATTTCCTATATCTTAAGAACTGTTATAGTGAGTATGTTCATACTTTGTAGAAGTCACTCTTGTGGTATGCTTCTCTATCGAAAATAAAAAAAAAGCGGGTAAGCGCAGGGGGGGAAATACCTCCCATAGGATGCATATATTAAACATCGCTCAACTGAAGAACTATTAAAGGGAGAGTCTTCAAACGTGGTTAAAGCTACTATTATGGTAAACTATAAATTTTAATATAGAAATGGGCGGGGTAGACAGAGGAGGAGCAGTACCCCTCATAGATAGAAATATAAATAAGAGCCGCTGCACGCATTTTGTTGAACTTTTCGTAGAAGGATCTTCTGAGCCCCAAAATTTAAATAAATTAGCAGCGGAGGAAGTGGTACCCCCCATAGGACGCCAATGTTTAATATCCCATATCTTAAGAACTGTTATAGTGAGACTGTTCAAACTACACTTTTGAAAATAAAAATAAAGCGGGTAGGCGCATAGGGGAAATACCTCCCATAGGATGCATTTATAAAATATCTCTCAACTGAAGAAGTGGTTAAATCAGTGTAGCGAAGCGCACCGGGATAAGCTAGTGTTAAAATATATAACATTTATGCTGTAGTATGGACCATGTTATGAGAAATTAACATGCAGTGCTGTTAACAACTGCATGATGTATACTTTTCTATAGTTAACAGTATTACACATTGGTAGCCCAGATGGTGTCCATTATTAATTGTTTATTTAAAAGTGAAAGTTTGTGAAAATTGTCGAAAAAGGTAAAAAAATTAAAAGTACCAAGTAAATATATTTAATAATGGCAATAATAGACTAAGTACACGCCATAAAAGGCGATTAGTAAAAAATGAAAAAGCTTAAACTACCCCTTAAGTGTACTCCACACCGTAGTTACATGGAGTACTTTTAAAACTAACCCACTTTAGTACTCCATGGAGTAGTTTAGGGACTACTTCGGTGGGTTACATGGTGCCCTCCTAGGACATCGTAATGTAAAATGGACCACCTTTTACCCATATATTTGGAGTGGCTTTGGAGTACTCCTACTCCTTTATGGACTACTCTTTACATGCATGTATGGACTAGTGGAATTCGCCTACAAAATTTTGTCAGGTGACGTATCTTTGAATGTAGAACAAGATTGCATCAAAAACTCAATTTCAGAGAAATTGGCATATACGATAATTTCGCGCAAAAGGGTAGATATATGGACAACAGAATGTTTAAGAAAATAAAAACTGTATGTAAAACTCTAATGTTATATACTTTGCGAATATTAAACTTAATGACGATTTAATATCCTTGAATTCCATATTAATTTTTTCCTTTTAAAATTACACTTAATTAATTTTACTTAATTAAAATAACACATGCGGTTTAAGCGAAATCCTCAAAGCTTAAACATTTTGAAATTAATCAAAATTAACTTGTTTAACTTTTCCTTACGGTTCCTAGAAATAAAAAATGGCCCTCTCTCTCTCCCTTTCTCAAATTAAAAAAATTTTTTTAGTACACTCGCAGTTTTAAAGAAAATACTGTCATTATAATTAAAAAAAAAAACAAACAACTAACAACAAGTAGAATCTTTTATGTTTTATTAGTTTTGTTTCGCTACTTTAGTTAAACAAACTAAGTAAAAACTATGGAAAGTTTTTTTTTATTTACAAGAAAATATACTTCCTCTATATATACACATGCAAACACACACTTAAATACACAAGCAAACACACACTCGAACTAATACATACAAGATAACAAGCACATATAGAATTTTTATGGTTCTTTAACTTTTTCTCTTGATGATTCTTGTAAATGTTTTCGACTGACTGTTGCTTTTTCACTTCGTTCGAGTCCAGCAAACAATCGGATTTGATGGCAAATTGAATCAGATTTGAAATAAAACTTTTATTCCCAAATGTCAAAAGTTTGAATTTAAATGCATCAATCATTTGAGAACAAAAAAGGAACATTTTCCCATGTTAAAAAATCTGTGCATTCTCATGCCCCAACCATTATAAAATATTATTGTATATATTGTTAAGTTACTGCCTTTCAATAAGGTTTTGGTTTATTTCTTTTATAATAAACCGTTTCGAGTTCTTTATTGCACTTTTAATAAAACTAAATAAGCACAACACTGTTTATAATTTACACAACTTTATTTAGTACTTAGTCACTTTAACAACCGTAATGTATAGCTTTTATTCAAAACCAACTATAATTTTCTCAGCGTGATACGTTATTGTTTAAGTCTGAACTTAGAATGATGTCATTATGCTAGCCGCCGCAAGTATTTATACTGTAATTCGGCCGTCTAGAACATTCGAAATGTTTTTCGAAGGTTCGAGGCTTTACTATTCACCACTGTTATGTTTATGGCGCCACTTACGTTTACATAATTTCACCACTTTGCTGAAGCTTGTTTAACGGTCACTTCGAGGTCTTTCTGCACATTGGGATTGAAGTGTACTAAAGTATAACAATTTTTTCAATAACAATGTGAACTACTAAAATTACCTTTAAATACAAAACAACTAATTAATACAAGATAAATAATAATAACAACGAATTCTTAACCAATAATTACAGCAAATTCTAAACTAAAATTACTTTCGTAACAATATTATTCGCAATATTATTTAAATTTTGCCACATATAATTATGGCTCAACTTTCATAAAAAAAAACCTATGGGCAAAACAACATTGTTCATTGTTGCCAACACATTTTATAGTATATTCTTCTTTTCGTTGTTCAATAAAAATCAAAAGTCTCTTGATCGTTGCCAATATATTATGCCACCTTCGTATATCAACTAAACATTGGCGATACAATTGCACAATACAAAAAATGCAAGAATTATATTGCAAGTGTATGGGTCGCTTTAGAAATCCTAAGAGCAAAATAAGCCACACAAACGGTTACACAAACATTTAAAAAAGATAGAATATTGGCCATTTTCTCAATGTATCGACAAACTGTCTGCTACTTAATGTCAACATTAATTTATTGGACCGATAAACTGTCCGTTAACGATTTTGGGTTTCTCAATATACCGACAAAAAACAAAGTTTTCAGCTGGCAACGCCACTCAAAATACATGTAAAAGATGGGAGTCAGCGGATTGAATTTATCTGTACGGCAAATAAAAGGAAAATAAATAATTGGCAGATGAGTACCGGTTAGCTTTGCGATTAAATCGAAGCAAATGAGACATTGAGAAAACCAAATTTCTTTAATGTGCAGTTTTTCGTTGGGATAAAAGATAATCGCCTAATGAGAAAATGGCCATATGTATGCTTATGTATATATTAAAAATTTTAATATTTACACAAACATCTAGTTGTTATCAAACTGCTTGTGTCGTTTATTTCGGCCTTAAGGCGATTGAAATGATTTGCAAATATGAAATAAATTTTATATCAAATTTTTTATATTTTGGCAAAAGTTTAATTTTTAAATGCTTATCTAAATGTTTCAGTTTTAATTTTAATTCAATGGCGATTTAAAAAAAAAAAAATTACGACTAATTTTCTATTAAACAAGGTGGCACAAAATTTTTCACGCTATCGCCAAATGTTAGAACTTTGACAATCATATTTGACGTATATAAGCGTTTACGTCAATAAACCTAATCTTCGTTCATCATCGTTATTTCCGTTTAACTCCTAGTGGAGTATAGGGCCTTTACAAAGCTCTTACATCGTACACGGTTGTTTGCTAACGTATTTACTTCATTCCAAGATTTACCAGTGTGAGCAATATATGTCAATAAGCAACGCCTCCACACGCAAAGAAAAAACATGGTTGTGGTAAACATATTCTAAGAGCAACATATTATGATAAGATTCATGATTGTTATGATAGAGCTCCTTTAATAACTGGCATAACAATACAAAATAACTTAAAGTTTGTATGTATCGATTTTTTATTTTGTGACTTTTTACAATTTTTCTTGATGTATATGAAATAGCGGAGTTCAATATTTGTTGTTTCATTTTACTGCGATGTTTTGCACTATTAATTATTTTAATTTCCTTAAATTTATTAGCCCAATTCACAATCTTGTGCAAATGGTCTTGCATCGTAGCATTTGCAAAATGGTATAGTGAATACTGTAGTATACTTTTGGGATTATAGTAAATACTATAACAGTTTTCAGATCGGCTTGGTTCACTGAGTGTTAGCTGTCGTTTTGCAATCAACTCGAGTAAATATAAACTATTGGTTTTAGGCGTTGCATATTTCCAAAGAGTAGCATGTGCATTGCTGTATATTTTGTTGGTGTAGAGTAAAAATATACTATACCATTTTGCAAATGCTACGATATATAGTTATGGTTTTAACCATAATCCCACAAGTATGCTATGTTATTTACTATTCCATTTTGCAAATGCTACGATGCAAGACCATTTGCACAAGATTGTGAATTGGGCTATTATTTTTTATGTTAATTTATCTTGTTTAATCGCTCACATATAAAACAAACGACACAACTGATTCAAAATAATTTTACAAATGGCGCTAGCATAATATTATTAGAGTAAAAATAGTTTGATTGCATCTTAAACATAATATGATAAATGTATAGAAAGTTATCATGTTATGGCTATTAAATATCATGATATGGTTGTGGGTAATATAATATGTTTTGTTATCATTATTTAGTTGTTAGAATAATAATTATTTTTCGGTCAACAATACTCAAATTAATAATTGCGATAAACATTGATATGTTTACAGTAACTATAATATTCTTGATATTTAATAAAAATAACAATTATTTGTGCACGACAACAATATATATAGTGTTGTTACCGTAACCATGCCCAACCATATTTTTTCTCTGCGTGCAAGTTGTTTTTGGTAGTCCAAGTATTCTGCTGTCTTGTGGATTCCTGTCGAAAGTCTGGCGACATGGTTCGTTGGATTTCTTCCGTAGTGTGAGCCCGATCAAATTCAACTTTCTAAATTTCATACTTATTTGGACCGAGTCAATGTTGCATCACGTATAATGATCGGAGTTGCTGATCACGAAGTCAGCGGTTAACGAACTTCGCTAAAGAAGTATTGGTCGCAGGAGGAGTATTGGGCGGTTGGGGATGACAACCAAGATCGACCGACTAAGTGTCCCAGACTTGTTTCCTTGGGGATACTTGGGTCTTCAAGCAAAATCGCCCAAAGCAATGTGTGAAAATTTAACCGAACAAAAAATCGCTCACGAAAACGAAAAATAGCCCAAAAAATAGGAATGGAAATTATATTCTTCAAAAATGGTAAAAAACGCCCAAAAAAAAAATGTAAGTTTCAAATTTTTGTTTAATAATTCATACAAATTTTGTAAGAATCTTATTTTTTAGGGCTTGAAAAACACTTGAGAACTGTCTTTGAAGTAAAAAAAACATGTGTTTTCTCGTTTTTAGGGCTTCATTAAACATATATGAAAACTTATTTAAACTCAAAACCTTTTTCAAATTAAGATGAATTCGAAGTATTTGCTGTTTTTTTTTAAGATTTTGTGCTTGAAAAATACTTGAGAACTGCCTTAAAAAAAACAAACTTGTGTATTTTATGGAAATAATCGTTTTTTAAGGGTCTATTAAGGAAATGTTTAAATGATTTTGGAATTTATTTGAACTTAAGCCATCTCCAAATTTAGATCAACTCGAAGTGTTGTCTGACTTTTTTTGGATTTTGGGCTTGAAAAATACTTGAGAACTGCCTTTGAAGAAATACAAACTTGTGTCTTCTATGGAATAAAATTATTTTTAAGGCTTGATTAAACAGACGTTTAAGAGATAAGAGATTTTATTTGAATTGAAATTATTTTCAAGTTGAGATAAATTCGAATTGTTGGCGGAGTTTTTGTTCTAGAATTTTGAGCTTGAAAAAAAAGAATTTCCTTTGAAAAAAAAACACTTTTGTCTTCTATGGAATTAATCATTTTTAAGACTTGATTAAACAGACGTGTAAGAGATTAGAGATTTTATTTGATTTGCAATTATTTTCAAATGGAGATCAATTTAAAGTGTTTGCTGAGTTGGTATTTATGTGCCCGAGTTTGTGTTTCTTTAAGAAAATTTTTCACTGCTGTTTTGCTTCTGACATCGAAAAACCCAACCAACCACCAACCACTCATTTATTCTTTATCTTCTTAGCGTTTTTAGTTAAAAATAAAACTTTTTACATGTTTTTTTTTTCTTCCTCTTCTGCTTACAACAATTTTGATGTAATTGAGAGTGTCTGTTTGGGTGTATGTGCATTTTGTATCCTTTCAAAACATCTTTCGGTAAGTTGCTCGCTCTTTATTTTTGCAACTGTTTGTATGTATGTCGGTATCACTTTTTTCTGTAACATGCAATAAAAAAAGTCATAAAAAAAGTTTACATTTATAATTTATCATCTGAGTTCACTTTGGGAGAAATTATAATAAGCAGCTTAAAATACGGAGTTGCTGAATCATTCATGTTATTAAAAAAAAAATAAACGCTTATTTTTCTTTATTTAAATTGTATATTATTTTACGTTTTAATTTAACAAATATTTATTATATTATTTATTTTAGTTTTGTGTGCGCATATTTAGAGACAAATTAGCATGACACTTAGTTTTAATTTCTTTATAAATTTTAAACTTTAAAAGAAGTGATTTGTTTTATATTTGAAATGAAAAATAAGAAACAAATTATTCTTTGAAGTCGACAGAAATAATAATTCTGGATGTTAAAACAATTTTAGTTCAAGTTAAAGGAAAAAATATAGAAGATTTTTTAAAGCAATTGTCGGCGCGCAGTGGGAGATTTTGGAAAAAAAATGGAAATAATTCTGGATTTTCTAAACGATAAACCCGATTGCAATTAAATTTGAGGTGGCAATTAAAGAGGTAAAGTTTTGCATTTCTGCATTTTTGCATTAACAATCATACTTGTTGCTTTTGAAAGCAAATACAAAGTTTAAGCAAAAAAGTCACGAACGAGTTTTCGACATCACAAAGGCAGCCACTGAATGGAACCCACAAGGAAGCCGAAGAAGTGACAGACCAGCTCATACCTGGAGAAGACATATAGAGAAGGGGAGACGCACAGGATGAGTTGGTGTTAACTGTAGTCTTGAGTAACTTATAGATGTTATGATGTCTCGATAGATCAAAAAGGAAAGTTTTCGTTCTTCAGATCACCAAATGTCATAATAAATAAAAGATTTCGTTTTTTACAAGATGATTAAAAGGTTAATTTTCCTAAACTTGGGGACCTTGTTTTAGGCATATTTATTGTAAAATTTCAAGTATTTATTTTAAAATACGACAAAAAAGACCCCAGAAAATAAAAATTTAGGGTTAAATTTTCTAAAAAAAAATTTCATAATTCCTAATATATCATTTAGTTTAGAAATACTGTACAGTGTTTTGACTTAATTACCACTGCTTTTGTGATAAAAAAAAACAAGTAAGAAAGTATAGTCGGTCAAGCCCGACCATATGATACCCTACACCACAGTATTTAAAAACACATCATGCTTAAGTGTCCATGTAAATATGGATTTATCTATGTTTATAAACTTCATGAAAATCGGTTTGAAAGTTTGTGAGCGGCTGAAATTGCCCCCTGCCTCCCCTTGTGGTTTTTTTTTTAAACTGTATAGCTAATGTGTCCCTATAGATATCGATCTATCTATGTTTTCATTAAAATCGGTTTGAGAGGCAGAAATTGCCCCTATCTTCCCTCGTGGCCCATTTTTTTAAAAAAATGTATACATTTTGTGTCCCCCTATCTTCCCTCGTTGTCCTACGATTCGGCCCATTTTCGTTAGGCTTGCTCCCTGTGCCAATAAGAACCTATGACCCAAATTTTATCAAATTATCTCCAAAATTGCGACCTGTACTTTGCGCACAAGGTTACATGGACAGCAAGCCAGCCTGCCAGCCGGACGGACATCGTTAGTTCGACTCAGAAAGTGATTCTGAGTAGATCGGTATACTTTAAGGTGGGTCTAGGACCACTATTTTAAGGCGTTACACACATCAGCACAAATGCATAATACCCTCTCCACTATTGTGGTGTGGGTATAAATATACAATTTTAATTTATTAAGCATTAAACAATTATCGCACGAACTTTTGGTCTTCCAAGACCCCCGAAGTGAAATTTGATGCAGAAAATATTCGTCGAACATTTAACCCTCTCAAGTACCGTTTACGTATACTTTTGTTTAAATGTTGAAAATAAGGACGTAATTTGTGTTCTTTTTTTCAACTTTCAAAAAAACCCTTAAAATGAGAGTTAAAGGGTTAATATATTCAAAGAAAAGGATTGCCATAAAATTCTACTGAAGACATCTGAAATAGTTTTTTAGCTCAGAAGTAGATTTAGTATATTTTTATTGACTAACTCCAAAGTTTCGAAAAAATCAAAAACTTCAAGGGCCGAAATTTTGGAAACCCGATCTTACTTTTCAAAACCTTTTGGCAGATTTGCTCTACTAGTAGTCTACTTTCATTTCGCTTTGCAAGTATTCAGGCTGGTGTTTTTTTTTTTTGCACAGTGTTATTTATTCGACCTAGTGCCCAGACCAATGTTATTTAAATAGTCCTGCCCAAGCCCTTTTATCTTAATAAAAATATTTCCGCAGGGGTTTGGTTTTGATTTTCAAGTTAAATATTTATTTTTATATAATTTTCGCCCTTCACTGTTGCCTGTGCTTACAATTTAACTTTTAAATCAAAAATATTACTCTAGAGATTTTTTAAAACTTTTTAAATATTCATACAGAAAAGTTGAGTTCAAACTTATATATGTTCTGCTATTGTAAACAATTGTAGTTACGAGCACAACAAAAACACACGAGCAAATATTAAAAATGTAAAATCACTTTTATGTATTCCCTTTTATCCAGCTTTAGAAATTTTAAAAAGAACTAAAAGTAACCGAAAACAAATCTCTCAAAGGATGCGACTTTATTTACTAAATCATACAAATTGCATTCAAAAATAAATCTGATTAGTAAAAGAATTTTATATCTTCTTTATCTCTAATTTGCGCACATGCCACATGTTTTGTTGGTTTGCAACAAAATTAAAAAAGGCAAAACTACTAAGAATTGCTTAACACTAAAGTAGACATCAGGACCCGGTAGTTCTGAAACTTAATTTAAAACCAGCTACTTTTATAATTATAAAGGAATGCTATGGATTAACTCACTGGTTATGATAATTTCAAGAAGAACTCACTTACATAAGAAATCAAGTAAGAAAGTATAGTAAGGCAAGGCTACCCTACATCAAAACAAATTTTCAAGAGCCCGCCAGAAGAAAGTTATGTTATAAGCTTAAGATTTCGAGCCATTACCGACATCATTTTGGATTTTCGTTATTTTTTTTAATAAATGACTGTATTGGCAACGCTAGCATCATCTCACAGTGGTCCAAGATGCCAATCTAGCTGGAAAAAAGTCATAACTTCTCTTCGGAAGCAGCTAGAAGGATGAAACTTTGGTATTATGTACTTCTTATTGAAAGCATTCCTTGCGCAAAAAGTGGGCGTTGTAGGTAAAATGGACGTGGCAATTTTTAATGGCGTTTTAAGAATATCAAAATGTAACGATTTAGAATGTTATTGTATTAATTAAGAAGAGGAGAAAACTCATTTTGGAAATTTTAAAATTCGACTGCATATGCGCAATCGAACGAGGCTTTCGGGCACAGCTTTTTAATATTAATAATAAATATGAAAAATTTTAAAATAACAAATTCTTTGTAATACATAATTGCGAAATTTTCATTAAAAAGTTTTATTTGAATTTAACATATAACATACATATCGTCGTGCGGGAGTTTATGTGCTCTATCCGCCATTTTACACATTTCGAGTTAATTATGCCACTTTAGGTTTTCGACCCCAAATTTTTCAAATATGTAATCCGTTTTCGGCTATCTCATCTAGTTTCTGAGATAAATAGTGTCTGTTTTGTTCTATATCCTTCAAACCTGAATTATGTTAAAACTTCAAGATCGATTTTCTCAAAATACACTTTTGGCATATAGAGCACATAAACTCCCGCACGACGATATGTACATAAATATCATGAATCATTTTACTTAATTTCAATACATAACATTTAAAATTAAGTTCATAAGTTGTATGCTTTTCTTCATACTTTTCCAAATATCAGGAAAAAATGGGACTTCAAAAAAATATTTTATTTTAATTTCTAAAAAAAATTTTATGAAGAAAGTTAAAAATTTTTACGTTTTTGGATTATCACGATCACATTTCAGCAAAATATAGGGAGTAAGTATATGCGTGATGTTTTTCTGAAACATTAGAAGTTTTTCCGGAATGAATTGAGCGATTTGAAAAGCATTCAAGAAAGCGCGTAAATTCGCTTATTTTTATTTTATTTGTTTGCAATTTTTCTCCGAAAATCTCTGCAATATACTTACATACCATAAACTATTCATAACTTTCATTTTATTTGCGAAAAACTCAGTATTAAGGCAATAATTTGCACCATGAATAAAGTTCTAATATTTATGAGCAAGTTTTTAAAAGTTTTGGGGGAAAAAATTCATGCTAGATTCATAATATTTATTAAAAAATTCCTGGCAAATATGTATTTCTTTTTTCTGTGTACATACAAAACAACATAATAATATTAATATATAAAAAAAAATAATATTTTATTTAAATTATTCTATATCTTCCTGTATGAAAGGATCTAAAAGTAACGAAATTTCTTCATCATCTAATAGTTCTTCATTTCGAGGGCTAAGAAATGGTTTTGTTGAAAAAGACGAAGTTAATGGATCTGATGACATAAGCAAATATTTAAAAAGATCTTCCATTGTTGTCTCTCGTGACATCTTTCTAGTGTGATATTCACGAATAAATCTGAAATCTTTGTTCCGAGACTCAAGCGCATCCTCCGACATCATTCCTATCGGAAGTGCCGCATTTTGAATTATGTCTGCGCCGTGTATCAAAGTTTTGTGCACACTCGATGGCATATAGTACCTTTCGTACAATTCCACGTATAGTTCCGCAGTATCCATTGTATACTTTCGGAACGCTTCCACATTAATTGCATAACCAGATGACATAGTTCTCAAAATTATTCCTAGCCTTTTTATTAAATTTTCATTTACTCCTGTTATTTGAAAAGTTAAGGAAGGTTGCTAAAAAAATTTTCTAGCGGTATTACCGTCATTTGAACTTCCCTCTCCCGGCTTTGGAATACCAATAAGCAAATTCATTTCTGATTTCAGAGCATTAATTATCTCTTTTTTTCTGTTATTCTGTGAAGCTTTATCAGATTCACTACGAGCTTGCCATTTTTTAATTTAAATTTTGTAAGATATATGCAATACACATTCCAGGCACCTTATCCACGCATGCAATGGCGATAATCCATATTCGTAAAAGTTGGCCCTTACACTCAAGGCTTTAATTTCATTTAATTTATTCATAGTGGTTGGCGTTGCTCCACAAATACCACATGTTCGAGTAGAGGAATCGCTAAGAATTGAGAAAACTTTGCCATCAATCATTGTCAAATAAAAAACATGTTTAACAATAACTGTGTTATCTTCAATTTTAGTGGATGTTGACACTATTGCATCAATTTGATTTTGTAAATAATTAGTTTCGCTTTGAATCAAAGATTTTGTTTCCTTTTCAAAAATCAGTTTAATCGGTCTGCAAAAACGTGTAGATGATGGACGTGGGTTTTCCCATACAATATCGTCACCGGACTTTAGCTGCAAAGGCACCAAGCAAATTGCAAACAAATATTGATCTGTTTTGCGGGAATCATTTGAACTAAATTTTTGCTTATAGGTTGAGTGTCCACTGCTACCATCACAACCCCATTTATAAATCAAAGTCAATTCCGTACAACTAAAGTTATTTATGACCTCTTTTTGTAACTTTACAATTCTACATGCAGTGTGATCAACTAAGTCCTTCAGAGGCACTTCTGCTATAACATCGGATACTTTTATTCCATTACTTGGGTAGCACTTTTGTTTAGCTTCTTAAATTCTATGATATGATGGGTATATGTCTGCGTTACGAATCTTAGCACCAGCACGCATCGCATTATAACTTGCTTTCGTATATTTTCCATCGATAAACAGACGTAATGCTTCTTCATCTGTATATGGTATTGGTTCCTTCGATTGTCCACTAAGAATTTTTTTAATCTTAGTTGCTCTTGTTGGAGATTCATTTATGTTTTTTAGAATCGCGGCAGCATCCCTCTTGCCAGATTTATAAAGACTAACGCCAGCAGCGAAAGCTAGTTTCTCAGGTGAACATTCACCAACTAAAGCTGACACTTCCAAGCGCTTTCCCTTTTCAGATTTAGCCAAAAAATCTGATCGAGGTCTGCCAAAATTTGACGTTGACGGTTGGATCCCTAAATCCTCTGGAATTTTTAATGTGTTTTCAGAAGGAAGACAAAAAAGTCCATCTAACCAAATTTTGTTGGAGTCTTCAAAATGTTTTTTAGATCTTTTTGCTTTTATCCATCTTTCGTTAATTGAATACGTTAGTCTCCGTACAGCTAACTTAACTTTATCGCAATAATCTTCCGTTTTAATTTTCTGTAACCCACTCTTAGCAAAAAAATACCTAATAACAGCATTTGGCTTTTCTTTGCTTTGTATTTCGGCAATCCACACATTATATAGTTCTCTCCGTGTTATGGGTATGTTATCTATTTATGTATATAAAAAGTTTACCGGTCAATAATTGCAGCTAATTTTTTTTATCATCTAAAGTGGACATTACACAGATAAACACGGCACAATTCATTTCACGGGAATCCTATTTAAAAGTTACTCTAAAAACCATAAAATGCTAAATATTGACTTCACAAAATACATATTTCCTCTTACCCATTATTTTACATACAAAACATTTAAATTCAACATTTATTTATAATATAGATAGAACATACCTGACATAATGCAGTATAAAAAAAATTAATTCAAAATGTGTTATTGTTTGATGTTACAAACAGTTCAAAAGTGATGCTGTGAATCGACTGGCCTTCTATAACAACAGAGACAATGCAGTTGATCATTTTCGAAACATCATAACAAAGCAAATAAGAAAAAAATAAAAAAACCTGATATACAGTTATGTACAGTGGATAGTTGTCTAACAAATACCAAACAAATTATGTGAATTTTGAAACATAAAAAAATTGACTTTTTTCCAGCTAGATTGGCATCTTGGACCACTGTGCATCTCCTCAAATGTCATAGTCACATAAGGAACCGTTACGATTTTATAGCAAGAACAATTTTATCGTAAGCGACAAATTTCATACAAAATTTATATGAAATAAAATATATAAAAAAACTATCTCTTGTAAAATTTGATTTTATGTAAATGTTCTTGGTGCCGAACATGAAACGACGGCTGAACATGAATATGGCACTTATTTGTTTCTATTAAACAATTGAATTAAAATGTTAATCCTCTTTCAGCCCATATGGGCATTTCCGTCAAAAGCTAATTATTTTACGATATTGTTATAGAGAAATATTAAGATTTTACTAATTTTATAAATTTACCCATAAATTTGTTCACTTAGATGAGCAATCAGACTGCAAAGTTGTGCAAACGTAATTTCTTATAAATTTAAAAAATTAAACATTCCAGCATATCGACGGAAAAGGCATTCAATTACCTTTCCAACGATGTCCCATTTGTGTTATTTCGATCGGACTTTATGGTTGGGCTCCACAAGGGTTTGAGTGGGACCATACACCGAAAAACACAAAAGTACCGTTATCTTAAAAACGGTAACAGGAGGTCCCAATTACCTTATCTAGGCATGTGGCGTTCTTTTTTTTTTTTTTTTTGCTGTAAACCAGTGTTATTGTAAAAAAAATTTCACGTTCGAAATGTCACGTATCGACCCAGATGTTGGATGCAAATACAGAAGATTTTTGAATATAATCAAATACATTTTAATGTTACATTGCTACGTAAAATTCTGAGTAGTTTGACTAAAAAATTGTGCCAGGTTTCGCTGAATTACGCCTTTTTATACATGGCCACAAAAACTACTTCTATTTTTTCACGTTCGAACCGCTATGTACTTCTTTTGCCATTATCTTTGGACTAGTATCGCGCCCTCCATAAACTTTGGCATAGATAACAGTGCTTTCTTAGTGCTATAATTTAAGGGTTAAGAAAACATAAAAAAACGACAGTCACGTTCAACATTTTGGAATTACCTTAATTTAAAGTGTGTTGATCGGATAAAAATTCACTTAGTTACAGACCTTAATTAAAGTTTTTTCAAACGGTTTTAATTGACCATATTTTATACTACTTGCGAATAGTTAAGTCTCATTTAACTATTGAACAACGAATAACAAAGAAAAGAAGAGACTTATTCAATTTCGCACAACTAAAAATCATTTAAATTCTAATTAACTTCAGTTTATACTAAATGGGGACAGTAATTTATTAGGTAATTCTATGGCAATTTATTTAGAAAAACACTCCGGTTAAATTAAGTTTTGAGAGTCGTACTCAAAAATTCAAGTACGAATAACAATAAAACGTACTTAAAACAATCCTTATGGCCAATTTTCAGGATTGATATTAAAACACATTTATGTTTAAAATCGTTTTTAATACAAAATTCTCTTCTTCACTAAAAACTTAAGTGAAACTTAAGTCACCGATGCGGTACACTTAATTTCAACTTAAGTTTCCATTGTAATATTTTAGCAAGGTGGCCTCAATATCACAACAATACAACAACAACAGGCAAAGC
Organism: Pollenia angustigena; assembly: GCA_930367215.1. Lineage (NCBI taxonomy): Eukaryota > Metazoa > Arthropoda > Insecta > Diptera > Polleniidae > Pollenia > Pollenia angustigena. The sequence continues at coordinate 192,888,888 of OV884058.1, forward strand.
ATTAACATTCAGCTGTTTTTTCAGACCACCTTGTAAATAAATACACTTTTTTATATATATTTTTTTTTTTTGTATTTAGTAGTGCTACCATACTTTTATCTTAATTAAATAAGTCTTTTCAAATAAAACTCAAAAAAACAATCTGTATTTAAATACGATTTAAGTTTGTTATGAAAATAAACTTGATATAGATTTAAATACTACCCTGAAAATTGGGCATTAATGGGATAACTTTTGAAAACCAATCCCGGAATTTCTTAAAATAAGTACAAAATCCTTAAACCAAGTAAAAAATAGAAGGAACTTTTCGTTGGTACTGCCATTCTGAGAGTAACTATAACTAAACTGTCCATCTCTCAGCATTGCATTCTTTTATACGTCTATACGCGTGTGGTTTTCAAAGTTTGTTTTAGAAATTACAACAGCACCACACAAGTTGGAAAAAAAACGATTTGCTTTTTGTATGTAGAAACAACAAAAACAACAGAACAAGAAGAAAAACGTAAATTATTTTCATGTCTAAATAGTAAAATTGAACTCTTGCTTCTCATTTAGTTTATATTTTTAGTTAAATATGTGCATTAGATTTTTAAAGTAAAAACCATAACGGGAATGATGCTGGTGTTTTAAGATGCTGTAAAGTGTAACACAGTAAGTAAATCAATCACTATAATTTGCTCCTTCTAATTCCTTTTTTTGTTTTTGTCAAGCACGAGCTTATAATACTTGAATCAATCGCATTTTGAGATTGATTAAATCTTAATTTTACTTTAATCAATCTAAATTTCAGATTATCAGCCAGGTCAAAGAGTACAATTCCGTTTGGAACCGAAGAAAACCTATTTGCAAACATGTTTATTGATATTTTTTTTGTTTCATTCCGAAAAATTGTTTCGTCATTTTCTGAATCACCATTCATTTCTGAATAGAATCTAAAGAAATACACCCCAAACAGTACTTTTTTCCTTCACAACCTTTCAATACAGTAAAAAAAAATTATATTTAAAGGCAGATTTAGCTGAACGCCCACGTCCCCTTACAGAACGTCTGGTTCGTTTTGTTATTTGCAAACAATGCATATGCTTACTGAATTTAAATGTCGCGTTGGCGGATCGTGTCGATCTGTATAAAACAGATTTTTATGCCGTTGTTACGTGACAGTTGTAAAGCTGTGATGGGCTGCTTGTATGTTAAATTGAATGCGGGTATTTTTGCTTTTTTTTTTTGGTACTTTTTTCAGTAAAGCTATGGAATAGAGACGAAAAAACTTAAAATACAACATATTTCTATATAAACAAACATGTATGTATGTTTAGATGTACAAGATAAGCAAATGCATATACACATATGTACAATGGACATGTGAAACAAATAAAAAGCTTTAAATGGTATCAAAACCTTGTTTGGTTCATACACCACAATACAATATATGTATGCTAAAGATATGTATATGCTAAAATACAAATTTGTTTATTGTAAATCTTTAATATAAATATTTATTAATTAACGTTTTTTATATACACAAAATACCATTTAAATCACTTGGTACTTTTTCTGCACAGCAGTCACCATTTAAACATTTTTGATTCCCATCACTGTGTGTTTTGTTTTATGTATACCATCGCTTCTTGTTTATGTATGGGGAAAACATATAACACGTTTTTATTAAATGTTCTATTAGTGCACCAACGTGCTTACAGTACGGTGCGGTACATTACGGGTACTGCAAAGTTCGCCTAACACGGCCTTAAAAGTTGACTCATGCAATCTGCTAAAATTTGTGGTGTTTACTTGCGTGTCCTACGTACATAACTTACATAAAGAATATGCAATGTTTACTTATGTGTGGTACGTGGTGTACAGATATGTATGTTCCAAGAATTATTGCTGCAATATTATCTAAGAAATAAGCATACAAAATATTTCGAAAATACATATCCCAAACTCACATTTGAAAAATTAAAAATGTGTGTATTTTTTCGTTCCCACTCTCATTGCTGGGTGTAGTTTTCATTAGCTTGTGAATTCTTGAAAGTATTTTTTACACCCGCACTTTAGCTATATTAAAGCATTTGTTTTTTGTTTCTGCACGTCCTCTCAGTTACGTAAACTGTTTGTTTACACTTCTCTTTAGTATTTGTTTGTGACAGCGATACTAAATTGTAGGGTTTGAAAGTGATTTAAATATGTTCAAACCAGAGTTCGAAACTAAACAGTACATTATTTAACGTTCGGCTCACACACTCAAGAACGATATCTATTTTTTTAGTGATTGTGTAGACATACACAACCCTTAATACTGTCGTAACTATTTTCAAGAAAGAACTGAACATTATATAATGTTCGCTTCTTCGTTAAAAAACAGAACAATTGTAGTGATACTGTAGACAAACATTATATTTTAATGTTCTATAAAGTTTTTTTCGTGTGTGTATTTTGTTTTTGTAAAAAATGTTTGGGTTTTTTACGAGCCAAAAGGGACGAACATTAACGAGCCGAGCCGAACACATTGAAGCTTGTGGATTTTCAAAAAAAAAAAAAAAAAAAAAACGAACGGAATTAAATGTTCACGTCTTTTGCTGAGTTTGATAAAAACAGTAATATTTTTGTGTTCGAAAGATGACTAACAGGGAAACGGTTTTTTTTTTAATGATTTTCTACACAAACACTATTAGCGTTTGTGTTTTCCACAAATCTACCGAACCGAACATTAAGAAACGATATTTAGTGTTTATTTTCGAACACTGGTTCAAACGGAGTTGTGCAGACTTTTACTTCTTAGGGATAATAAAGTGTCATATAATTCCAAAAAAATTTCATTATCTGAAAAGGCTCTTAAAATTTGTACTAATCGGAATCGTTTAAATTCGAAAGATCACATAGAGGCATACTACTTTTGGATAGTGAACTAACAATGGCAGAAGTAACAATGGGAAGCTATTAACAACGAACAAAATTAACATATTACTTTTATTTTATAGAAGACTAAGAGAGAGAGAGAGAGAGAAAGAGAAAGGAACAGAACAAGAGCGTGGAAAAAGACAGTGTCAACAGCGTTACCGTTCAAAATTTTCAAAAAGGGGCACAAAAAGGGGATTTTCAAAATAAAAGTGGCACAAAAAGGGGAATTCTGAGAAAAAAAAGTGGCAACTTTAAAAATAAGACCATTTTCATTTTTATTAAGTTATTTTCACTGAAAACATATACGTTACAAAAAATAAGCCTCTTTCTATGTATAAATAAAAGGCCTAACTCCACTTTTCGAAAATTTCTCAATTTTGGTTTATTACTATCTAATTAGCTGTGAACTCTTTAAAAATAATTTTGTTCTTTTATAATTAAAATATTTTCCATTAAAAAATATGAAAAATTGGTATAGGGTTTTAATCTTATTTGATTTTTTCAGAAGCTACCAGCCAGATAAAAGGAAAATATTCATAACAAAATAAGGCCATTATATATTGCTTAAATATGAATTACTAAGCTTCGCGTGTTTGGCAAATTTCTTTATGTAGCATTTTAAATTTTGAAAATCCATTTTTCAAACAATACTAATTTTCTCTACATTTTATTTTGTGAAGTAAGGCCTTTTAACTTTTGACACATACATATATAGTCGAACTTCACTATATTATACATAACTAAAATTTTGTTCTACTTTTGTTTATAAAAACTGGTATTTTAGTTCGATTATCGCTTTATCATTTGCTTCAATAATATCCTTATAAGGAAAAGTTTGAACACTTTTGCGTTAAGTGTTTAATTGCTTGTAAGAAATAAAAAGCTGAAAAATAATCTGCTACAAAACCTTTTGTGCTGCTTATTTAACTTTTAATGATCAAATTTATTTTAAAAGAAATGCTGCTACATTTTTGTCCACTAAAACGACCGGCTGTTGTTAAAATCGTTATCAAGAAACTAAGATACTGCCATGCTACCTTTGCGCTTAGTTAATTTTATACCATATTTTTAGGTAATTTTACCTATGATTTTTTTTTGTGTGTAAGGATATCAAATTATAATAATTTTTGAAATTTGTTCATTATACAGAAAGCTTAATTGCATAGAACTTCACTATAGAGATGTTCAAATGTGTATATACACAGTGAAAACACACGTCTTGTTTGCAAGTTAACGTGTATGAACTGTTGCATATAATTTTACCCTTCACCACAGCTGGAAATATATAAGTTCGTTATTAATATAAGTTTGTCATTCCATTTTTAATTTAACAAAATCGGTTACTAATTGACTTAGTAATAGACTTATAACCACGTTATTATTCCCAGAATAATGGCTTTGGTACAATAGCGCCTTTATTATAGTGATAGGTGGACCAAATTTAGCTCTGATATTTCTTATTAGGAGAACTTAGTAGTGGTACGTGTTTTTTAATGAATTACAGTGCTATGCTGTTTCTTTAGTTGTTATATAAGTATCTATTTTTCGAAAATATGCATCTATGTACATTTATTAATAAGTTCAACATGGACTGCCGGGTATCTACTTTCAGTCTATTGGACCACTTATTGTTTTATAATGCTAATTTAAAAAAAATCCGTTTAGCGGATGCACTTCTATGCGGTAAAGTAAAAACATACAATCATATAAAAGCTGGAAGTTCAAAAAGGGGCAAAAGGGGCACAAAAACATTCAAAATGATACAAAAGGGGATTTAAAATAAAGGGGCAAAGAAAGTGGCAAGTCATTAAAAAAGGGGCAAAAATGCGACTTTAGTCGCATAACGGTAACGCTGAGTGTTAAGAATTATAAAAATATACTTAAATTATTCTTAGACTTAAAAACATTTCCAGATAATATCCGAGTAAAGCTTGGCCACTAAATTGATCTTCTTTTAGGTTTTGTTGATTTTTTGAAGCTTTTTTTTTGAAAAAAAAAAAAAAATTGTTGAAGAAGATAATTAATAAACTTTTAAATGCTGTTGAATTTAGCAAACGCCTATGCAAGACCAAAAAAATGTTGGAAGAAATAGTGGTAACGTGTCGGGCATCAAATGTTTGATAAGTGTGAGCATAGTTTAACTAACTACCAAGATCAGCACAGCAAAGTTTTGCTTAATTTTATGAATTCAGCAAAAAACCCAATGTAGAACCACAAAGAGAGCAGCTTGTTGAATTTTACACGACTTGGAGAGAGAACATTGACACGTTAACTACAGCAAACTATTTGGAATTAAAAATTATCCATTGAAGTTCTTTTTACAATACGATCATTTGCTTTAATGCCATAAATTATTAAGAGAGTTAGTCAGAAACTATACAGATAATAATTGACTACAATTTATACTATACAAAAAATAGTCTTAAGGCGTAAAATCGCACGATCTAGGCGGCCAATTGTCCGGTCCCGAACGTGAAATAAAATGTTCACCGAACTCGCCTCTCAATAAGTCCATTGTTAAGCGTGCTGTGTGGCATGTGGCACCGTCTTGTTGAAACCACATGTCATGCAAGTCAAGCTCTTGTATTTTAGGCAAAAAAAAAAAAAAATTGGATATCATCTCACGTTGTTGAGTAACAGAGACCCAATTGCTGCGAACGGCGACGAATCGATAATTGATGGTCATCATTAACACTGGCCGCTACAGCTGCGATATTTGCTTCACTTCGCACTCTACGTAAGCGTCTTGATGGTTTAATGTCCAACAATGTCAATTTGGTGCGAAATTTAGTCACAATAGCGTGAATAGCCGCTTCAGTGGGTCGATTAAACTGAACATAAAATGGAAGAAGCGCGCAATGCACTTTCGGACTTTTTGATAATAAAATTCAATAATTTGCAAGCGTTGTTCGTTTGTAAGACGATTCATGGTTAAATTATAGACCAAACTGAAGATGTTTGACAGTGAAACAAAACACGAAACGTGCGTCAGCTGTTTAAACCAGTGTTGCCAAAAAGATAATAGCTAAAAAATCACCCGATACTTGGGGACGGTAAAGTGATAGTTCATTCTATAACTGAAACCAAAGCATACACAGAACTGTCACGAGACGGGAGATTTTGCGTTTTTTTTTTGTCTCTTTCAAAGAAAGCTGCCCTTTTGCATTTATCTTTTCATCATCTTCTATGCCGCAATACAATGAACACAAATTTATTTAGTTAAGATTTATTTACAAAACTGTTGTAAAAATTAACTTTTAAGTTAATAATATTAAAGTAAGTAAATAACATTATAAAACAAAACAATATTACTAAATAATTTTTTTTTGCACAAAAAACAACGCTTGTTGAACTAATGCATTTGTTTAACGTGTTTTGTGTTGATTGTTGCGGCCTGTTTTTACACCTTGCCACTTCACTACCAAAAAAAGCTTTCTGTCCCTTTCTTCGAAAGCTGCCCTCGCAACTGATTTGGGCCTTTTTCACACGTCACTTTTTACAGTTCTGTGTATTCTGTGCTGAAACTACTTAAAATAGGAAACTAGCAAAATTGCTTAATTTTGCACTTCATAGGTCTTTTAGCACTTTAAAATGGTGAAACTCTATTTAAAGGGTAAGAGTGTAGAGGAGCTTTTATAACTACAGGGACTATTGAGAATTTTATTTATCCAAGAGTATGAAAAAAAATCGATATAAATTTAATACGAGCAAAACCCATCTACAAACACCATTAAGAATAAATTTTTATACAGCTCCGTTAACAAAAACGGTTTGAACTCAAGTTAAACATTTCTCTAAAATCAAATATTTATTTGTAAAGTAAATCTTAAATCATTTAAGCAAATAATTTGAGAATAAATGCAAATAAAAGCAGATATTGCAAATTCAATGGTTATTTTGGGTTGTATTAAGATTTTAAGTGAATTTAAAAATAAATTTGCAGAAAAAAATTTGTGAGATTGACCTTTATCTCTCATTTGCGAAAAAATATGGCTATGTCTCTCATTTCGCAAAATTTTAAATATGACCTTACCTCTCAATGATTGGGCAATAAAGCCGTTATAGGTTTAGCTCCCATTCAATTGAGCAATAGTGCCATCATGGCGTTATCTACCATGGTTTTAAAGCACCCCCGCTTCATTTTGTTGTATGTAAAGCAATTAGAACGATTAAAGTTAAGAAATAGATTGGTCTTACTTTTTTACGGTAAGGTTAAGTTACTGTTACTCCCGGCTAACTGAGCCTTTATTCTCTTATAATTATCAAGGCATTTTCTAACGTTAAAGGTTTGGAACTTCTTTTTAATCTTTAACCCCCGTATTCATAAACGATTATTAAATTTAATAAACGATTATTAAGGAAAATTTGTATAGTAAATTTGTTTTGTAAGCCTTTATTAAATTTGAAATATTTTTATTTACTATTAAGCATTTGTTTTTGCTGTATTTTAAGTTTTCATAGTGATTTGAGAAAAGTCAATTTATAATGTTTAAAAATGATTTAAGCATTAAATTTAAAAAAAATGAATTTAACTTAATAACTTTTACAACAAAAACAATAAAATAATTCCCAAATCGAATAACGCATTAATCCTAAGTTTCCTCAAATGTAGTTTAAATGTGATGTCCTTATAACAAACAAATCGTAGAAATTATAAGAACCTTTTTAGCCAAGTAAAAGTTATTAGCAATAAGTTATCATAGTAGCGGTTGAAGTTGTGTATTTTTTTAAATTTTTGAGCCATTAAGAAGATTTAAGAAAGAAAGAAAAACAACAAAAATGATTAATTCAAAGATTAATTTCTAGTTTTAAAATTGATTTGAGAGCAATATCTAATAATAAATAAAAAAATAATAAAAAAAAATTTTTCAAATTAACATAAAATTGATTTAAAATATAAATTCAAACATTTTTTAAGCTTCAAAAAGGATTTGTGAATTATGCAGGCTTAGGAAAAAGGGTACAGAACAGTTGAAAGATATAAGAGGCAATAAGCACTGTGACCCATTGCAAATTCTGTGCAGAAAAATTAAAGAAAATAATTTTTCAAATTTAGTATTAAGTTATTCTAAAGTTATTCTTAAAAAACTTTTTAAATGTAGCGGCCACACAAGAGTGGAACATAAATAACTTGAAAATGTTTAAATAAATTATAGGGTCTTAAAAACAATTTAGAAAAAGGGCATTTTAAAGTATTAAAAACCATTTTAGGCTAAGAATAGTTTTGAGAATTTGTTGTATAATGGAATGTATTTCCTTAGTCTGATTCCGGCTTAAGCATTTATTTATATAATCGAATTGAGAAAGAGCCAATTGTCAAACCCTTTCTCTAAAATAAAATTAACATTGAAATTAAATATGCTCTACCAGGATGAAAAGATAAAATGTTGATAACGCTGGGTCTCCACGTAGCAATTTTTATTGCTAAGTACAAGCAATAACGTCGGCAGAACAATGGAGCAATAATTGCTAATTATATTGCTTAAGAACACTTGAAATTGCTTTGCCATAAATTTGCAATTTTCGCCGCGAGTAGTTGTATAAAGTTTTGTGGCTGTATTTATAACAAATGTTTTATGTTGTGTTTTGAAGTGGTTGTTAAATTTTTTTTTTTAAATTAATAAATTATGTTAATAAAATAAGTCTGAGTTCATACAGCTCATGTCTTATTGACAAGATTCTTCCTTTTTCTTCTTCAAATGATTCATGTCATGTTGACGACATGTGCTTTTTTAATATTGAAAACAATAACAAAATTAAACAACGAATGAAAAAGCAAAACGTAAAGACAGGGCCCTGATTCTGGCAGTCCTGATCGAGTACTTTCTCGATTCGAAAGCAATTTAATATTTAATTATTTCAGTCAATACTGAACGAATTGGATTTATTTTTTCAGTGTTGTAAATTATTAATTTGAAATTCACATTACTGAAAAATAAATTTCGATTCGTTTAGAATCGACTGAAAGAATTAGAAATAAAATTGCTTTCGAATAGAGAAAGTACTCGATCACGAATGCCAGAATTAGGCCCCAGTACATGCATCTGTGTACTCGTTTCTTTTCCCCTCGTCCCTCTCGCTTATAAAGTAGCAATCCCCAGTAAAAAATGGTGCTTACTGGTAAGCAGGTTTGTAAGGGAGAGAAGCACAATTCCCCCTTACACACCTGCTTATAAGAGGCATGATTTTTATATGGCGAATTCCCACTTGGAAGCACTACTTTTTTGTAAAATCACTGCGTTTTTCATGGCTTACATTATTCCGTGAAGGAATAGCTTCCAAAAACCGCAGCTTTCATACCTTTGATTAATTGCTTCTATACTGTATACAAGAAGCGCAACACAAAAACTTATGCAAAAGAACAAAAAGCAAAACAAACACACAACACAGTTAATATGTACATAATTTTTAAAATAGAACGAAACTGTACGCAAATTAAAAAGAAAACAACAACAAATCTAGTAATCGACCACACAAAAATTTGCTTGCGTCCTCTCTGCTCAAAAACAATTTGCTGACTGATTGCGTAATAAAAAAGAAGTAATTTTAAGCATCTCTTGTTTTCGATTACATGTCGGGAATAATCGTAAACACATTTTGAAATCATTGCAATACAACGTGCTTCCATGTAAGGGATTAACAGAAGCACTTTGAACTTTGGTCGTAAATTTTTTCTTTTAAATAATCATTTCAACTACTCCCTTACAACCTGCTTACTTATAAGGGATTATGCGAAGCTATTAAATAATTTTCATTTACTTATATTAAAAATTGACTTCAATGGTTTTCGCTTCCCTGTTGCTTCTAAGTAGTATGTAATAGCCAGCGCATATATCTGCGCTCTTGTACTTTTCTTGCTTCCCAAAACCTTGAAATTTATTACTGGGTCTTGTCAATAAGACATGAGCCGTATAAACTCAGACTAATTAATTGTAATTGTCGTAGCTGTGTTTTGTATTACTTTTTTGTTTATTTGCGTTTGCTTTTGTTGATATTGACGTTTATTTAAAAATATAATATATAAACACTTTTTCTGTATTTTGTTGAAGTATTTTTTCACTTGGCGGCTTTTTCTTGATTGCTTTTTTAATAAATAAACACACTAATAAATAAACAACCGTACAGAGAAATGAAATGTCAGATAAATTACAACTGATTTGACAGCAGATTGCTAAGCAATAATCGCTCAAGCAATAAGAAGAGCAATCATTGCGCAATGGATTGCCACTCATGGCAATTTGCGGTCTATACGTCGCAAATTTAATGGAGCAATCAAATTTGACGTTTGCCGCAATAAATATTGCTACGTGGAGACCCGGGGTAATCATCGTCTTTTATTGTTTATTATTATAAAAAAAAGTCCATGTTTTTATAAATGAATGGTTTCATAGCATATCTCATCTGTTTTACTTGAGGAAATTGCGCTGGAAACTGGAAAATTTTTCTTTTTAAGCTGCTTCTTAAGACATTTTCATATACTAATTTTACATGCAAAAAATATGTTATGTTTACACTCTTTGTTCATAATCTCTCCATTCCAATCAATTGTAAAAGGAGTATTAAGTTGTTTTGTTAAGGAAATATTAAGATATTTATGGAAAAATGCATGGTGATAATTAGGGATGCGATTTCCATGCAAATGCATGCTTTTTGTCGATAGTCTTATATCGATGTCGACCAATTATCTTTCCGAATCATTGAATTTGCGATGAAATGGCATCGACTTGTTTTTGCATATTGTTGCATATTTTGGTTTAAAATTTTTCAATTTCCATATTATAAAATAAATTTCTACAAAAAATTTCCAAATACACAAAAAAAGTCTTCCAAAAAAAATTTTAAGATCAATAAGGCCCCAATTGCGGTTAACAACTCGACTCAGTTGAGTTGTAATTTCTCAATTTTTGTATTATGGTTTACAACTTTGCTATATTACAGTGAACAAAAACATAACAAAAATTACAACTGATCACAACCAGTTGTCTAAATTTCAACTCAACTGAGTTGAGTTGTAAACCGTAATAGGGGCCTAAATAAATTTTTTTTTGGAAAAAGATTTTCAACAGAAGATCCTTCTATTTTTAACCGATGCAGCACCTTACTTCTTTAAGGCGGCCAATGAGCTTAAAATATTTTGTCCAAAGCGGTTCACATGTTACTTGCTTGGCATATGGATGGTACTGAGGTGTAGAGGAAATTAGAAGCCAATTCAATAGTATTGATTTATTGGTTTCATACGTGAAAAATATATATATTTTATTAACCTGGCTAGATGCTGTAGAATACTACTCAAAAAATTTTGAACACTTTAAAAATGTTATTGAAGAGCTTGTTGCTTCCGGGGCTTATGCAATTAAAAAGGTAAAAGAAATATAAAATTTAAACAACATTAAAAGTCAATTAGCATTTGCATTTTCCAACTACGGATATATTGGTGTAACAATAACTAAATTTGAGGAATATTGTTCATTTAAGACAGCTTAAGTCAAATTAACTGATATGCAGAAAGTAAAATTTACAATGTGGAAGGAAGCATAGCCCGACCAATTATAAAAACATCCAAATGTTTTGAAAAAATATTAAGGATTTCAAAAAATAAAACAAACTTCAACTGTAGGTACATATTTTTGATCTGGTATCAAATGTGGGATTTGTTTGTTTATACAAACAAAAATTTAAATGAGTTATTTAAACTAAGTTTTAAAAAATATTGGACTGAACTTTAAAAAAAAAATTAAAAAAACGCCCTTTTAATGAAAATGATCAATATTTTAGTGCATATTTTTTATTTTTTTAATGCATATTTTGGAGTTTTAAGTGCATATTTTATGCGCATATTTTAGACTTTTTAGTGCATGAAAATCTCATCCATAGTGATAATAATAAAAAAACATATGGAAAAATTGTACGTTCGTGACCCGTACGTAAGCCAATTAAACAAAAACCAAGAGAGATATTTTATTTTGTAAATACTGGATGGAGACCTTCATTAAAACCCCAGGAAACGACCATATAAAATCTATAACATCTTAAAAGCCAAGTTGGCAAATTTTAAAACGCACCTATGTCGAGAAAAAACACGTATTTAAGGAAAAGAAGCACCAAATTAAAAAAAATTTTATAAAAACAAGATTTAGTTTTAATGTGCAAAATTTTAATTTTATTTGAAAATTATAGACAATTTTATTTAATAATATTATTTTTACAAAAAATACGTTTTAACATTTAAGACTAGCAAGTGCACGGCTTAAAAAAACGAACTGGCAACATGCATTGTTTTGATTTTCTTGTGAAAAAAATAAAGCAAGTTGTTTTTGTTTTTATTTAATTTTTTTCTTAACCTACTTACCACTAAAATTAATGTTGGGAGAATTCCAGCCAATTGTAGGGGGGGGGAATGTAAGAAAAGATAAACACACTAGCCCATAACTATAGTCATAAACAAAGCATACTTTAAGGGCCATTAATACAACTTGAAGTTAGCTAAAGTTAAGATTAAATTGACAGATAATAATGTGTTATCTGTCAAAAAGCGTCTGTTAACTGTCGGATAACAGCTAACGCCAAGTTATAATAATGGCCCTAAGAGTTCTAAAGTACACTTTTATTAAAAATATGCTTTTGATCTACTAAAGACAAGCAAAAGCATACTTTACACGTTTAAACCGATGTTAATTTTAAAACCAGCTGAAGTTGTTTTTAACTCATTTAACAACAGCATCAGCTGTTTTTCGCCAAATAAAAAAGTACTTGCAAAAAGTTAAAAATGTTTATGTTACATGATATTGGCCGATATTTTGCAGTTATTAATGATTTGGAGGAAAACTTTTATGGAAAGAAACACAAAATACATATGTATAGGCCCTAATTGTGTAAAACGCTAGGCCAAAATAACATTGAAAGCAACAACAAAGCCAAAATGTTTTGTAATTTTGTTGTTGCTTTCTACATAAATTCATATTGCGTGTTAAAAATTTTTCAACCTCACAAGATATGCAATGTTTTATTTATATTTTAATTTTCAATGTCGGCTGCTTAAAGTTGCCACTTGCTTATATTTTGTTGTATGTTGTACGAAAACTTTTCTACATTTGAGGTGGCACCCAGTTAAAGTCGGTTCAATTTAAAACATACATACTTCAGCTTCGACTATAGTAGAAAAATAATTAAAAGAATGTTTTTATTTTAAAGTTGTTTTTAAATAGAACCGACTTTAGCGTTTGACTATGATTATGGGCCACTGTTTGTTGCTGGTATTTTGTTTAAGCGTTGATATCGTTGCAAATACGACCTTTTGAGTGTTTGCAATTTTCATTCACTCTGCAGTTTTGTTTGCTAATATCTTTGGCTTTTCTAAAATTTTTTGGGAGAATGTTTCCTGATGATTTGGCCTAAGGAACCAGTGAAATGCGCTTAGAAACTATATAACTTTTCCTCCAACAATAAATTTCAGTGTCTTATTAATTAAAAGCTTTGTATTCCCAAAAAACACTTTGATTTAAAACAACTATAATAACAAAACTTAGGGCCTGGCCTGTTCGTCGATTTCGAATGAAGACTTACTTCGTTCGCTTAAATTACATTTAAAGCAAAAACGAATTGTTATATATTGTTTCTGTTTTAAATGTAAGTAAAGCGAACGAAGTCTTCATTCGATATCGACGAACAGGCCATTAACCCTAATCTTGTCCAGACCTTGTGCAGGTGAATGTGAAAGTGAAAATATTTTTAACCCTTAAGCAAACACCAAAAACTCACTCTTACGAACCCCTGGGCCTGGCTGGGACTACTGCCATATGTATGGAGTTTTATGGCTATAGCAGGAACACTTTGTTGGGAAATAGAATAATTCTTCGAAAAAACAGTAAAGAAAGAATTCTTATGTGTTGCGTATGCTTTTTGAAACGTTTCATTTTGATTTTAAATTTACGGTGTTTAAATTTACACTTTTTTCTCATTTTCTAGTAAAAAAAAACTTTGATTGAAGAAAACATAAAGTTTCGTTCTTATATATTTAATAATTATATAAAAAAAAAAACTGTAAAAAAGTCAAAAATTCCTGGCCAGGACCTGGTGTTAGCTTAAGGCAATATTAGCTTATGCCTGAACCTTTGCCTTACCAATACTTACCCGGGTGACCATATCAGTTTTATTTCTTTAACAACTTTCTCAGTTGAAAGGATATTTTTAATAATGAATAAAAAATAAAAATAAAAAAAAAAATAAAGAAAAAACAAGTAAGAAAGTATGGTCGGTCAAGCCCGACCATATAATACCCTACACCACAGTATTTAAAAACACATCATGCTTATGTGTCTATGTAAATATGGATTTATCTATGTTTATAAACTTCATGCTATGTTTATAAACTTCATGAAAATCGGTTTAAAAGCTTGTGAGAGGCAGAAATTGCCCCCTGCATCCCCTTGTGGTCCTATTTTTTTAAAACTGTATAGCTAATGTGTCTCTATAGATATGGATCTATCTTTGTTTTAAATTTCATTAAAATCGTTTTGAGAGGCAGAAATTGCCCCTATCTCCCCTCGTGGTCCGATTTTTTTTAAAAATTTATACATTTTGTGTCCATATAGATATGGTGCTATCTGTGTTTTAAATTTCATTAAAATCGGTTTGATAGTTTCTGAGAGAAAGAAATTTCCCCCTATCTTCCCTCGTGGTCCTACGATTCGGCCCATTTTCAATAGGCTTAGTCCTTGTGCCAATAAGAACCTATGACCCAAATTTTATCAAATTATCTCCAAAATGGCGACCTGTACTTTGGGCACAAGGTTACATGGACAGCCAGCCAGCCAGCCGGACGGACATCGTTAGTTCGACTCAGAAAGTGATTCTGAGTAGATCGGTATACTTTAAGGTGGATCTAGGGCCGCTATTTTAAGGCGTTACACACATCAGCACAAATGCATAATACCCTCTCCACTATTGTGGTGTGGGTATAATAAAATTATTTGGATGCTGAAAATTTGTTCTCATCGCTTATAAACATGCACTTACACCCGGGTGGGTATTGGTAAACGATGTACATAAAAATCTTTGGTAAGGCGAAGGAAAAAATTATTTAAGCAGAGTAGCGTATTAGAAACGTTGTGATTTAATAAGTGATTATATTTTTTGTTTATTTTAGAATTATCAATTTATGATGGGAAGAATCAGCGCAGAACAAAACTGTTTATTAAAAACGTGCGAAACGCACCGAATTGCCAACGCTGCTTACAAGATGATTTAAGAATAAGCCTTGTTTCAAACAATATCGAAAGCCGCAAATAATGCATTCACAATTACTTGTGTATAATTCTTAAGCTGGCTGATTTTGCGAAAGTACTAATGGTGAGATTACATCTTTGGTGTAGTTAAGATAACGAAAAAGTTACACAAAAATTCAATGGTCCAAAAATTATCCAAAATGTACGAAAACACAACGATTTTTGATATTTTTATATATTATTCAAAAGTGGCAACGCTGGTTTGTATATAATAATCGCTTTGTGCTCGTGATTAGTGGTGTCAATGTCTCTTTTCAAATCATAATAGCGTGCGGAACTCCTCTAGTAATTCTAAAAATCGCTAATAAAGAACAGTAATGATAAAATCTAAAAGAGTTGTTTTAAAGAGTAAATGCAGCTAATTTTGTTCGATTGAAGTTGTACAACATTTGAAAACAATAGCATTCTTAAGAATAAGAAAAAGTTTTTCTGCATCAAGAATAAAATTGATTGGATAAAATAGAAAATTCTTTCAACTTTCCAACGTTTGAATTTATGTTTGTTGGGTTATCTAAGTACGTAAGAATGTGTAATATGAGTGGATTTATTTAACACATTCATACTCACTTACTATAGTTTAGTTATATATTAAAATTTATGTATATTTTTATACCAGTATGATTCTGTTTATTACATTACGGTACATATGGTTACATATGTACGCATTATGTAATCAGAGTATTTTTTTATGTTCATTTTTTTCTATTATACTCAGCCCAAGGATAATATTTCTTTTTTGCAAATGTGATGGTGCAACTTTCTATATTTATTTTGCAAATAGTTTAAGTAAACGAATGTTATTTTATAAAATTAAAATTAAAAAAGAAAATATATTTTTTCATGAGTAAAATATTTAAAAATGAAATTGTGTACAGTGGGGCCGATATTATAAAAAAATTTAAGAATTTTGCAAATTAATAGATTGAATAAAAAGTGTTATATGTTTACATTTACAACTTTTTAAATAAAGTCTTAATGAAAATCTTTAATCTCACAAAAAAATCAAATCAAAATGCGAAACTGTGAACAGTGAAACCAGAAAGAAAATCAATGCTAAAAAACCTCAAAATGAATGCAATAACTTACTTACAAATTTTGTTAACAAAATTCTCAAGCTAAGATCATACTTTCGGCCACAATGTACTAATTTTCGTTGCATTTCATGTGCCGATAGGGTGAACGCACGTAATTTTTTTATATAAGAATCTGCGGCGAAATCGTGCTGAATTTAAACAATAATAACGCAACCCTGATGTACCGTTAGTGTGAGCACTAGGGCGGGTCGATTTTTTTTTTTATCGTATAGCAAAAACGTTAACCACAAAAAATTCCAAGGATTTTCTCCAAAGAAACCATGTATCTAAAATAAAATCCTAATCCGCGGCTCTCGACTTGAAAATGTATATGCCCGCCTTTGCCAAAAAAAAATAAATGTTTGAAAAAATAGCCTTATCCAAAAAGAAATCGAATTTTCTGAATAAAATTGTTTAGAACATCTCTTTAATTAAATTTTTATCAGAATTTTTGCCAGATTTGTAGTCCTTAGGAATTTTTGTTAATATATACTTTTCATAGGAAATTTCGTTAAAATTTACTTTTTATAGGAAATTTTGTTAAAATTTACTTGTTATAGTAAATTTTTTTTAAAATTTACTTTTCATAGTAAATATTTTTTAAAATTTATTTTTTATAGTATATTTTTCTAAAAATATACTTTTTATAGTAAATATTTTTTAAAATTTTTATAGTAAATATTGTTAAAAATTAATTTTTATAGTAATTTTTTTTTTAAATTTACTTTTTATAGGAAATTTTGTTAAAATTTACTTTTTACAGTAAATATTTTTTATAATTTATTTTTTATAGTTTTTTTTTTAAATTTTTATAGGAAATTTTGTTAAAATTTACTTTTTATAGTAAATTTACTTTTCATAGTAAACTTTTTTTAAAATTTACTTTTATAGCAATTCTTTTTTAAATTTACTTTTTATAGGAAATTTCGTTAAAATTTACTTTTTATAGTAAATTTTGTTAAAATTTAATTTTATAGTAAATTTACTTTTCATAGTAATTTTTTTTTTAACTTACTTTTATAGAAATTCTTTATTATATTTACTTTTTATAGGAAATTTCGTTAAAATTTACTTTTTATAGGAAATTTTGTTAAAATTTACTTGTTATAGTAAATTTTTTTTAAAATTTACTTTTCATAGTAAATATTTTTTAAAATTTATTTTTTTATAGTATAATTTTCTAAAAATATACTTTTTATAGTAAATATATTTTAAAATTTTTATAGTAAATATTGTTAAAAATTACTTTTTATAGTAATTTTTTTTTTTAAATTTACTTTTTATAGGAAATTTTGTTAAAATTTACTTTTTACAGTAAATTTTTTTATAATTTATTTTTTATAGTTTTTTTTTTAAATTTTTATAGGAAATTTTGTTAAACTTTACTTTTTATAGTAAATTTACTTTTCATAGTAAATTTTTTTTTAAATTTACTTTTATAGCAATTCTTTTTTAAATTTACTTTTTATAGGAAATTTCGTTAAAATTTACTTTTTATAGTAAATTTTGTTAAAATTTACTTTTTATAGTAAATTTACTTTTCATAGTAATTTTTTTTTTAACTTACTTTTATAGAAATTCTTTATTATATTTACTTTTTATAGGAAATTTCGTTAAAATTTACTTTTTATAGGAAATTTTGTTAAAATTTACTTGTTATAGTAAATTTTTTTTAAAATTTACTTTTCATAGTAAATATTTTTTAAAATTTATTTTTTTATAGTATAATTTTCTAAAAATATACTTTTTATAGTAAATATTTTTTAAAATTTTTATAGTAAATATTGTTAAAAATTACTTTTTATAGTAATTTTTTTTTTTTAAATTTACTTTTTATAGGAAATTTTGTTAAAATTTACTTTTTACAGTAAATTTTTTTATAATTTATTTTTTATAGTTTTTTTTTTAAATTTTTATAGGAAATTTTGTTAAACTTTACTTTTTATAGTAAATTTACTTTTCATAGTAAATTTTTTTTTAAATTTACTTTTATAGCAATTCTTTTTTAAATTTACTTTTTATAGGAAATTTCGTTAAAATTTACTTTTTATAGTAAATTTTGTTAAAATTTACTTTTTATAGTAAATTTACTTTTCATGGTAATTTTTTTTTTAACTTACTTTTATAGAAATTCTTTATTATATTTACTTTTTATAGGAAATTTCGTTAAAATTTACTTTTTATAGGAAATTTTGTTAAAATTTACTTTTTATAGAAAATTTTGTTAAGATTTATTTTTTGTAGTAAATTTTTTTTGGAAT
Organism: Pollenia angustigena; assembly: GCA_930367215.1. Taxonomy (NCBI): domain Eukaryota; kingdom Metazoa; phylum Arthropoda; class Insecta; order Diptera; family Polleniidae; genus Pollenia; species Pollenia angustigena. Next base: position 192,907,407 of record OV884058.1, read on the forward strand.
TTTTTTTTACAGTATATTTTTCTAAAAATTTACTTTTTATAGTAAATATTTTTATAGTAAATTTTATTAAAATTTACTTTTTATAGTAAATTTTGTTAAAATTTACTTTTTATAGGAAATTTTGTTAAAATTTACTTTTAATAGTAAATTTTTTTTTAAATTTACTATTTATAGTAAATTTTTTTAAAAATTTACTTTCTATAGAATTTTTTTTTTTTTAATTTACTTTTTATAGGAAATTTTGTTAAAATTTACTTTTTATAGAAAATTTTTTTTAAAATTTACTTTTCATAGTAAATATTTTTTAAAATTTATTTTTTATACTATATTTTTCTAAAAATTTACTTTTTATATTGAATATTTTTTAAAATTTTTATAGTAAATTTTGTTAAAATTTACTTTTTATAGGAAATTTTTTTAAAAATTTACATTTCTTAATAAATATTTCTTAAAATTTATTTTTTATAGTAAATTTTTTTAAAACTTTACTTTTTATAGTAAATATTTTTTAAAATTTTTATAGTAAATTTATTTATGTTAAAATTTACTTTTTATAGGAAATTTTGTTGATAGGGCCTATTGTTTTTTGCTAGTGAAGTTGCAAATTTTGGTCGAATGTTTTCAAAATTTCATATAGACATTTGCGTTGATGCAATACATCAGAATCAATCAAAAAGTAGGTTTGCTATTTTTTGTTAGTTATGGGCTTTTGCGTTTAATGTAACGATATATCAAATTTCATATTATTATCTTCAAGATTGCAACCTGTGATTTTGCAAAAGTGATCTCGTTTAAAGAACTACACAACTCTCCAAAAACATATTTGTTGAAAATTTCCAAAAAACGAAACTTAGCACAATGGAACCAAAACGAAAAGCTTTGCTACTAAGAATCACTAAAATGAATGCAATGATTGAAAAATGTCGCGTATAAAACACTTAGGGATAAGATAATTCATGTTTTTAAATTTGTTAATTAAGTTTAAGCTATTCCTAAAAAAAGCAGTAGGGTTTGGACGATTTTTACATACGATTCTCGAAATACATCCATTTTTATTCGTCCTTAATTATTGGAAACAAAAACATTTGATTTTAATGGCGTTTAAGAAGCATTTCGCACATCTATAATCATCTATCAAAGATTTCGGCTTAAAATCGTTTGATACCCAATATCTTTGCGTGTTGTTTGCCAAACGATTTGAAATTACTACTTGAGTTGCACTCAATAATTTCTTCTTGAGTTTGACAACAATCTTAATAGAGTAATGACTCTTATCCATCATCTTCAAACATACTTATTTGGCTGACCTGTTGTTCGGTCTTTGTCTTTAGTGTCAATAAATCACTACTTCACTGAACCGCACAAACCATCTCTTGCTCATTGAATTCGATGGAATATCATCAAGATAATTGTTGCGCTTGAATGCGTTTTTTTTTAAATTACCAAAGTCATGCAAAACTTTTAACAAAAATATGATTTGTCGGTGGCACTATTTCTTTTAATAACTAAGTGAGCATAGATGACAGATTATTAGAGAAACACAGCATTTGTTAAACATACGCTCGCTGTTGTGGGTTCCATATTTTTAAATTATACACTTTTTTGTTGTTGACACACAGGGGATTTGAATGACTTAGACCACCGTAGTAGCATGAGGCCGTAATAGCAGGTAACCCCTTTAATATTGAACTAATTTGAAAAATATTATTCAATATTTAGTAAAATTTTTATTTCTTTGTTGTCATGATTAAATATTTTTTTCTCCACCTTTTCTTCAACACAATACAACAACAAAACGTTTTAATCTTTTTAAAATAAATTTTTCATAACCGAAAGTTTAAAAGAAATTGTACTCTTGAACTCATTCATACTTTGACTAAAAAAAAGTAGGACAACTAAATGGAAGAAAGTTCAAATAAAAACTTAAAAAAAGTTTAAATAAATTTCTTTCAAATACTTTTTAAGTTTAACTGACTCTTTTATTTGCAAGTTAAAGCAATGCAAGGAAAAAACTTTCTTTTTCTTAAGAACATAAAAAATGAAATAAAAATTTTAAAAGCGCGCGTTTGTGTGTATATACATAAATAAAACGGAAATGGAAATAAAACAAAAAAAAAAAGAGAACAACAGCTTTGTTAAAAACACTAAAAAATACTTTTACTGGAACAAAAAGCCAAGAAATACAAATTGAAGCACACAAAACTCACACAAGAACTAAGAAAAAATATTAAATGAGAGTAAAATGTAGTCCTTGTTATGCAAAGTTTTTGATTATATTGTGGTTGTAGTTGCAGTAAAACAAAACAAAAAAAAAGCTGTTGTAGCCTGAGAGTATGCTGTATTAAATAGTCATTTTGAATTTATACTATAGTTTTGAAATAATCATGTCAAAACTCCTTATTTTTAGTAAATAAATTGAATATAAATTTGAAAATTTATCATTTAATACAAAGGGAATCACAACAGTTGGCATATCATTTCCAAATGGTTTGTGTCTTTAAGAACTTATGTGGCATTTTTGTGGCATTTATTTTTACTTACTTGTTGGAAGCAGTGCGGTCAATCCAGCCATTTGTTGGCTACATTAAGCAGTTTTTCATTTCGTTAAGTCATGAAAAAATCCACAAATGCTTCATTTGTTGCGCTGTTATGTTGATTTTTTTTAATTTACTTAAGAATAAAAAATAATAATCAATTTAACCGATAATTTGAATTCTTCGTTATTCAAAGAAATTTCTAATGTTTTATCGTTACGAAAAATGTATTAATACAAACAAAATAGACTCTTGTGTGCAATTTCAATGTTATAAATAAATTTTGCAAGTTTTTTTTTATTCTTGATGGGTTTTTGTAATAAAATCATGTAAAGCCACTATTTGGCCATTATTTACTAAAAATGTACAAATTTTAGTGGTAAAGAGTTGGCACCACTGACTGAAAGCAATAGTGCTTTGAAAATGTCGAATGTTATGTAGCACATTATCTTTGAAGGATGTTTTGTTTTGTTTTTCTAAAGGTATGTGGAAAAAGAGTAGCTAAAGCCAAGGGCGGATCCAAGCATTCAGTTCAGCGAGTGAGCGTCACATAGTGGGAATTATTTCGGTAGAACTTCTGAACCGAAATTAAGGTTTTAGAATACCTGTACCCAAGTTCTGTAACTAAAGTGAGAACTTCTCGCATCGAAAATATGTCGTTTTTCGAAAAGTGAGAAAAAAGTGTGTCTGTAACTCATGTCGAAAACTATCAAAAGAGATTACGTCGTTACGTTATAAATGTCATAACACTGGCGACGAAAATACAACCGTCGGCTTTACCAAATAATGAAATGCAAACGAGCTTTGAAAACATTCGTATATTTTATAAAAATGTTTAAAGCTAATTAATTAAACTTTAAAAAAATATGCCAAGAACAAAATATTATTATTATTATTCTTTGTATTTTGCATTTTTAATTGTGTTTTAGTGTTAAAATTTTTTCTCGCCCCATTTTTATTCGTAAGTTTATTTGACAGTTCAAAGCGGGAACTCTTCTTACAAAAATGTTACAGACTTACTTTTTCGGTAAATTGGTACTCGTCATAAAAAAGTTACAGACCCAGTTTAGTGAGAAAAACAGCTGCTTGTTTCAATATATGGCATTTTGGTTTCATTTCACACAATTCAATCGAAATGTTTCTCGACGCGAAAGTTACAGAACATGGGCACTGTATTGGCTTGCTATGGGGGTCATGACCCCCTATAAAATGACGATATCGGTTGCTTGTTTGTGATAGTTTGAGTCTGAAATCTCATGAATGGGTTCTGTAAGGGATATAACCACTGAGCCCAAAACCTTCCTTCTACACGAACCAAAATTATAAGAAAATAAAGACTTTAAACGAGGCTATTATAATCTACAATAGAAAATAGACCTCATATTTTTCATTAAGGATTCGAAAAATTTTAAAAAAATTAAAGTTTTTTTTAACAAAAACCAATTTAATGTTAAAAGTTTTAAAACAAAAAACACTGACTTGTTTTTTTCATAGACTTTTATTAAAATTATATAACACGCCTTTACACTTCAAGGCCAATAAAATTAAAAGGCTGTATTTTATTTCGTGTCGCATTTAATAATTTTTTTGTTTTTGCAAAAAATCTCTAACGAACTCTGACATGTCCTTGGGAAATAGTAAAACGAAAGTAAAAAGATTAGAGCAAAAAATAGAAGGAGTTAGAAAAAGTTTTATTTTTATATAAAAGTAAAAAAAAATAGAATAAAAAGAAGAACGAAAAACTTAAAAATTTAACATTAGTTTTAACACAAGAGCAAGTTTAAGGCTTCTGGTTAATTTGAGTACAAAAAGTAGAAAAATAAGTTTTTAGTTGTGAGTGATTAAAAACAAAACATTAAAATAATTAAAAAATAAAAAACAATCTTATTTTTAAAGTTTTCTTTTAGTCTCAACAGTGTTTGCCCAATTTGAGGCTCTTCATGTTCTTCATAAACGAGTTAAACCGCAAAATGCTGCAACCAACATTCTTTGTTTTTAATATGAATGAAAAAGTAATTTTATTTGGTTAAAAAATTATAAAAAATTAAAAATTATCCAATTGTAGGGGAATATAAGAAGAGATAAACTCACTGTTTATTGTTGGTGTTTTGTTTAAGCTTTGATATTGGTACAAGTAAGACTTATTCGCTTTTAGGGTTTTATTTGTATAATAGTTTTGGCTTTTCTAAAATCTTTGTAAAAGGTTTCCTGATGAGCTGGCCTAAGCAACTAAGTAAAATGCGCATAGAGGCTAGTTTTCCCTCAACAATAAATATCAGTAAATACACTGAATTTTATTGTTGAGGGAAAGCTATCTTCTATGCGCATTTCACTTTCATTTGTAGAATAAGATTCTCTTATTTAAAACAAATAAAAATGTAACTTTTGTTCCAAATAGTACTTTTTTAAAAAGTTACTTTTCGTTTAAAAATGTACTTTTTGTTTAAAAAGGTACTTTTTGTTTGAAAAGTTACTTTTTGTTTAAATAGGTACTTTTTGTTTAGAAAGGTACTTTTTGTTTAAATAGGTACTTTTTGTTTAAAAATGTACTTTTTGTTTAAGAAGGTACTTTTTGTTTAAAAAGGTTCTATTTGCATAAATACTTAATGTTTATAAAGGTACTTTTTGTTTAAAAAGGAACTTTTTGCTTAAAAACGAACTTTTTGTTTAAAAGGAACTTTTTGTTTAGAAAGGAACTTTTTGTTTAAAAAGATACTTTTCGTTTAAAAATGTACTTTTTGTCTAATATGGTACTTTTTGTTTAAAAAGGTAATTTTTGTTTAATAAGGTACTTTTTGTTTAAAGAGGTACTTTTTGTTTAAAGAGGTACTTTTTGCTTAAAAGGTGTTTTTTGTTGAAAAAGGTACTTTTTGTTTAAAAAGGTACTATTTGCTTAAAAAGGCAATTTTTGCTTAAAAAGTTAATTTTCACTTAAAAAGTTAATTCTCGTTTAAAAAGGTACTTTTTGGTTCTTTTTGCTTAAAAAGGTACTTTTTGTGTAAATGGTACTTATTGTTTAAAATCGAACTTTTTGTTAAATAACCCAGCCAGTAAAACAGTCCGAAGTCTTCTAAGTATCTGAGAAATGCGTCGACAAAAAAGTCGGAATCGTATAAGAATTCTGTCAGTTCTCTGACCCAAAAATGTATGAAGTGGTTGACACGACTTCTGGCAGACATTTCTTGGGAAATTCTTAGTTTATATTTAATGTTTTACAGAAGTCTGAACGTAGTCTCTAAAAATGAATAAAGCTTTTAACGTCTTCACTAAAACTTTAAAAATATTCATTCATTTATTAACAAATAATCAATTTACCAATTAAATATTTTTAATGAATTTATTTTTTATTAAAGGCTTTAGGTATTTAGGATCTTTATCTTTTCAAGCTTTTGGTTAAAAAGATTTTAAGGTAATCGATTTTTTAACGAGTTTCTATGATCAAAGACTTTTTATCAAAACTTAAAAATTAAAATTACATAACAAACTGTATAAACCCTTATCATTATGAAAAATTCCCTTTTAAAGAGAGTAAAAGCTCCGTGCGTTGCTGCTGTAATTTGTTTAAATGAAATTTTATTTCCAAATAATTTAACTAACAATCAAATACACATTTTTTTCTTTGATATGAACTATTAAACAAATTTATTTCTCATTAAATGAGATTGAGATAAGAGACCTTAAACATTTTTATTGCTCCCGCTGCTGTTTCTACTGCAAGTCCTGCCCACAGCTTTACAGATAAAAATAAATCTTGCACAGAATTTGGTATCAATGTTATAAAAATGGTGTAATAAACAATAAAATGATAGTAATAATGTAACAGTTATTATCAAGTAATAAATAAACGCCCACACCAAATGCACACAACAATACAAACACACACAAATACTATTACCAAAAAATCCTTAATAATGAATTCAGAAAAAAACAAGGAGCAACAGAGAGAAAGTAAATGTGTGTGTGTGTGAGTGTGCCTAAATGTTGTTTGCATGTTAAACAAAAGAGCTGAGTATGCGTTTCCGTTCATAATATCTTTGGGCCTTGTACTCGTATCCTTTTCTTTATCCTTAATATACTTATATGAATGGGTGGGTGTGAGTGTGGAAGTGCTTAAGCATACAAGAATTTTACAAGTGAATTCACATATTTGCATATTTTTCTTTTTTTTTTATTCTTGGGTTCTTTTCACAAAATCTGCAGAATAACTACTGGTCTTTCTGTCTGTCCCTACGGTTTCTTTTAGACTGTTTGTAAATATCTCTGTTAAAGAATAAAACGCCTGCCAAATCTCAAAAAAAAAAAAAAAAAAATGTAAAAATAGTTGAGCACAAAACAAAAATTATTTACGAACTTGTTAACAATTCAGTACCCAGTGTGTTTGTGCTCTGCTGTTTTGTGTGCTTTCCAAAATAACCCAAAGTGTTTTTGTTATAAATGTATGTATCTACAAGTAGTTGTGTCTACAACATACGCCCATTTATAAACTCGCTCATGCAACAAGTACAAAGCAAAAATAAATTGGTTAGATTATACTTAATAATGACTATCATTATAATGATGATAATAATCACGTAGATTTTGTTAAAAAAAAAAAAATTCTAAGTAATATTTGAAATTTTGCCAATAAAATTTTGCAGTCATGTTGATGAAAATGACAACACAATGAAACATGATTTTCAAAGAGTCATTAGCAGGACAAAAACATGTTTAGTATTTTTAATAAAGCTTTGAAGGAGGATATTTTTTTAATCAAAAGAGTAGGTATTGTGCCTGTAGTAAAAGGAGTGAGAATGGAAAAAAAATTTTAATAAAATTTAATGAAATAAAATAGAAAAGTAAGATTTCCAAATAAATATAATTTTATCTTTTTATACCCACACCACAATAGTGGAGAGGGTATTATGCACATAACTTTTTTGTATCTGAACCGATTTTTCCGAGTTTTTTATAAAATATTTTCTACTAAAAATTTCCGATATTTTGGTATTTAACTCATATCCATAGGACGTATAGCAGACCTAAAATTTAGGTTTTTATACAATTTGAATTTTTTTTTGTACGGGAGGTACCACGCCCACTTCTCCAATTCCGCCCACATTTTGTAGGATGGTGTTCCCCAGATATACAGCAAAAAGTAATAAAAATACAACAAACACAAGGATTTTTGTAAAAAATTAGAGGTAGTCGTGATTTTTTGCTCATATCTCAGCCATTTGAAGACCGATATGGCTGAATTTCAATTACAAAATTATAATAAGAATACCTGACATAAAGATACCCCAACCAAGTCCCCATCATATCTGGGGGCTTCGGAAAACCCATTTCAACAGACAGACGGACAGACGGACAACCGGATTTGAACTTCGCTTTTCATAAGGACCCAGAATATATATACTTTATAGGGTGTAGGATCAGTATTGTAGAAATTACAAACGGAATGACAAAGTTATATATACCCTTTTACCTTCGGTGAAGGGTATAAAAAGTAGAAATATCTCTGCATCTTTCTGAAAACGATGACATGCAAACGTTTGTTTTCTAAAACTAACTTAATAGTAATTTAGCAAAGAAACAGTCGCCACGGATCAGGAACTATTGTCATACTCCTTTGAAATACTATTCATACATTCAGGCTTGTCACAGAAATCAGAATGGAGCAAGATTCGAAATCATTTCCACTTTCGATCGGAATTAATTTATGTGACAGGCCTGATTGACTACACAAGTATACAATTTTAATACAGTGGTATCCCGGTTTAACGTATACTCAGTTTAACGAATTCGCGATTTAACGTACGGTCATATTTTTTCCATTGAGTACCTTATATTACGAACAAACAGCAAATTTTCGTACTCAATATAAAGAATTTTTACAAAAAAATTTGAAAAAACATCAATTCTCTTTTGTTTTTGTATACATTTTTAACATATTTTAAGAACGAGTTTACTGACAACAACGAGTTAAGAGAACTTTTTCCTTTTCTTACAAAGAAAGCAAAGAAAAAAAAATACTTGCTCTCCAAAATTGGACGTATCAAAGTCATTTTTTACTTTTGTTTACAAAACAATTGTTTGTTTTCTGTTTCAAATTTTACGTAAGTTTTGTAAAGTTGACATCAAAATGCCCAAAAGAAACGTCTAATTCTTAAAATAAAAATTTAACATTATTGACGGCTATGAAAAGGTCCTGCGAATAAGTGCTTTATCTAATAAATATAAGCTGCCAATGTTATCAATATGCACAATTATAAAATCAAAACTTCACTCATTTAGTTGAAAATTATATGAAGTATTTACTTTTTGTTTATTAATAAAAATGTATTAAAACAACTTCGGGATTTAACGAATTTTTCGATATAACGAAAAGGACTGACAATATATAATTCGTTAAACCGGGATACCACTGTATGTGAAATGTACATGCTCTTTTTCCTCTAAAGGCCATCTCAAAATTTACACATTTTCACTTTTTACAGAAGAATTATAAAAAGTAGTCATATCTACCCACTGTAAACATCTAATTTCAATTTCTCTAGTAGTAGTAGTAGTTTGCCTTTGTGATATAATTTATAAGTTTGCAAATTAATCTTAAAACGATTTTGAAATCGATTTTCAAATCGATTTTGAGGTTCGATTAATCGATGTCAAAAACCGAAATAATTAGAGTCCATTTGCCATTCCCACCATTGGACCAGTCCATGGAGTAGTCCATTTTATCAAAATGGATCAGGTGGTCCAATTTTATTTGCTGGGTAGGAGCTTCATAAAGTCATAATTGCCCTTCGATTCAATATATATAAACGTGTGTGCATAAAGCATCAACGTGTATTTCATTGCAAGTCAATAAAGATTTTCAAATTGTTTCCACTCTATAAGAACAGAGACTTATTGAGCTTATTCTATACAAACTAAGGAATAAAAAGAAAAATAAAAAATGATATGTTTCACTTAATTACTAAATTTTAATAAAAATTCACTAAAATAAATAAGCAGTTACTAATGCATTAATTTAATTATAACAAATTTTAATTTAAAAATAAAATTTCAAAAAAAAAATGTATTACAAACATTTATTTTTGGGAAGGAGAACAAAAGTAATCACACCCAGCTAGCATTTTGTATCATAATCTAGTAATTTAGGAATCAGCTTCAAGGTACTCTCGTTGTGAGAAAATGGTACTTTACTGATGAATCACCTGAAAGAATCATTTGTGATACAATTTTCTGATTTCTTTTTGATAATTTTAATGTTAGTTTTTCTAATCATTATTGAATCGTTTTTGTATAATTTTTTTATCGTAAATTATATAGTTTTTGATTTTATGTATGTATTTCATATTATTTTTAAATTGTCATGTTTTTTTTAACATCGAGACTTGGGAATTGATAGTATATATACCACTATTAAAAAGTATGCAGTTAATCATCATACAAAATTACAACGCCACATCAATGAGGAAGCATCTCGACTTTTCTTTAACCCATGGAACGAACGAAGATTGGTTCGTACAAAACCCATTGATCTGATTGGGGTAAATTTGCCTTAGATCAGCATTATCAAATCTTATATCAATAGAATAATACTACTAGATAGTTCTTAGTTTGAACTAGTTGTAGTTTAAGTAAACAAAAAAAAAAGATTGTAATAATTACATTCAATTATTTGTTTCAATAAAAAAAAAAAAAAAAAAATGTTTTTTTTAATCAAAAAATTATGGCTTTTGAACCAAACAAAAGTAATTGGTTTTTCGCAAAGATGATAAGAAAATTTGCACTATCGTTTAAGTTTATAAATTATCAATGATTTTTGGGCTTTTTTTAGCCAAGCTTTTTTTTGTTTGGCTGAAATGAAAGTTTCTATTTTTATATTTTTTCATTTGGCAAAAACAAAAATTCAAAATACCTATTTAAAAATCATTTTTTAAACATATAAATGAATCATATATGAATCTTTTTTTAATCACTCAGGTGATAAATCAGTTTTTAATCAACAAAACTGATCTGAAAAGATTGATTTGGGTGATTTTTACAAAAAATAATCAGCCAAATGCTAGCTGGGACAAAATCGTATATACTTTATGTATGTATATGTAATATATATGTATGTATTTATGTACATATATACTTTGTTTTATTGCATGTGTGTGGCTTCATAATGAATCAAGGTTGTAATACGTTCTAAAAGACTTTTGAGCCTTTGTATTCCTGCGTTTGTTTTTAATTGTAGTTCTCTACATGTCAGACTGTATGAGTTTGCAAAAGTACTGTTTTATTTATTTCCGTCTATTTATTAAATTATTTGTACTTCTTCTGATACTCATAAAATATTTATTGTAAATTGTATGTTTTCACTTCATTTTCAATTACGAGTACATCAGTACTTTATTGTGAAATAAAAAAAAAATTATTGGCGGTTTATAAGTACAAAATCATACTCTGTTGTTTGACTTAATTGAAAGAATGTCGGTGAATAACGTTGAATGGTGTTTTTTTTTTTTTTTTTGTTAATAAAATGAATATAAAATAACTTAGAATGCTATAATCGACCGTGCTGAATCTTTTACACCCTTCATCAAGAATTAGAGGAACAATTGTTTAGTATATTGGAACTTGACAGTACATATACCTATATATACAAACAATATGACACAAAAAAAAAACACTTTGTGAATTGCCTAAGTATATTTAATAGCCCTAAAATCGCTTTTAAAAAAACTTACATTAGTTACCCTGGTGTGTGGTTTTCCACACATATGCAATGACTGTCTACTTTGCTTTGGAGCCATAGATGATTTTTAATCAAAGTCATGATTTACATAACATTAACGAAAGATTTACCCCGTTGGTTATCAAAACAACAAACCATACAAAGCTTGTATGTGTTTTATATAAGCACTAACTTTATATATCGCTCATTTGCTGCAAGACCGACATAACTCAAAAAAATCGATTTCTAGATTAACGCACTTAAAGTTTTTGATTTGTTCTAACTACTTAGAAAAAAAAGAAGACACATTCTCTTCAAACTGGGAAAGTATAAAAGATATAAAGATGAATTTAATACACAATATAAAGAAAAACAAAGCGAACAATTCTGCATCTCTAACTCCAAAATTATAGCATACATTGCTTAAACTGCAACAATATCAAAAAATATTTACACTTGTTGACAGAAAATTTTGTCTCTAGTGCAAACTACATAGAAACTGTATATGTGTGGAAAACCACACAAGAGGGTAACTTACGTTAGTTCTAATATATATCGTTACTAAAAATATTTTTTTTATCAAAAAAAGTGTTTTCAGTATTTAATTTATATTGCTTACAAAGTCAAGAAGTTTCTTTAGTGTAAAAATAAATTACTTTGATAGTGTACCTTAACAATTTTTTTGTTTATCCTGTAAAAATGATTCATTTCTTGTGGTTTTTCACACAAGGGTGACTTTAAGGACAATAAAAAAAAGATTTTGCATTAAAAAACATACAATTTTACTTCATTCGTGTTGTTCTTGGTTAAGTGACAACACGAACTTTACTTATTTTGTGCAATCAAAACTTTTTGACGTTCTACTACGTGTTAACAATGTGTTTTTTTTTTTTTTTTTTTTTGTTCTCGTACTTTTATTGAAATTAAGCTTTATGTAAGGAAAATTTTATTAAATTTTAAAGCATATTTTTTCATCATATAAAATTTATTTCTCAATCTATTTTTTTATTTCGAAATGGTTTAAGGCTGTGATGATAATACACGTTAACGTTTTATGAACATAATTGATTTTCGTCAGTAAAACTTTTATGGAAACTTTGACCAATTATGGGTCTTAATTTAAAACCTATGAAAAATGTTATTATGAATTTCTTCTCATGTAGAATAAATTTTGATTAAATCACAATGTCATTATTCGTTAATGGTCTTTGTAAATAAAGCTTTGTCACAACAAATATGAAAGCTTAGAAAATGTTTCATAATTTAAATCGTGAAGATATTTCATACCCATTAAATTGTAATTAAGACTGCAAAAAGTTTAAATTATTCTTATGTTGAATTGTGTTAACTTACTTTTGACGCTGGGTGTATCATACTTCTTCTTTATTAGCACTTGGGGCGGAGGGATGTATAATAAAGAAATTTATAAATAAGAATTTTTAAATAAAAATATTTATTACAGGAATGAAGAATGTTATCAACGGTTATATTTTATATTTATAAAAAATTACTACAAATCTGTAATTAAAATAAATAGCGAAGAATTCGAAATTGAATTCCACAAAGGTTAGAAAATTTAAAGCTTTTAATTACTTTTTAAAGGAAACCACAACAGACAACATAAATTAGTCAAATACATGTACATTTACATAATACTTTAAAATACTAACTAGCTAAGCTTTTTCCACGAAAGCTTTTTTCAATAAAAATTTTAATTTCGTTAGAAACAATACTTTATAAAAGTATTTTAGATAAATATTTTTCATCCATAATAATTATTTTAATGAAGGAAAGAATTTTACAACATGAAAAGAATTCAAATTTATTGAATAGTTTTATTCCTGACTGAACGAGGGTTTGAACTTGGGTCTTTACAAGTTAGGAAGAAACATGTAAAAATAAAAAATACATAAATAATTACAGCGAATTTCGATCCACCAAGAAAAACACATTAGATAAATGATTAATGCTTGAATATTTACTGACTGAATGTTGAATATTGACTGACGTCGCAGCAGCGGAAAAGGTAAAACTGAACTCTGATGATGAGAATCAGAGAACTGCAACGAGCACCCGTTTTTATGATTTATTCAGTGTTGCCAGTGAAATTTCGAGAAAGATACAAGTAACACTTTTTTCCAAAAAGATACATTTTGAAAAACGTCCACATCAGCACAAATGCATAATACCCTCTCCACTATTGTGGTGTGGGAATAGGCTTGCCAACCGTACTTTATAATAAAGTATTGTACGTTATTTCGAGTAATTGTACTCTATACTTTATGAGAAAAATAAAGTACGCGGAAATACTTTATTTCGCATGATTAGATTTATCTATAATTCAAAATAGATTCAGGTTATATTAGTCAGGGTTTTATTAGTCATAAAATTTTAATACTTATTGTACAAGTTTTTTTTTTTAGAAAAACTAAAGAACAACTAATTGATATTAGTCAGGGCTATTTTTTGATGTTTTTTATATTGGCAGGACGATTTTTCGAAAAAAAAAAAAAAAAACAATTATCAGACAGCACTATTCACTTGTTTGTTTTGTTTAAGTACAATAACTGCCTGTTTTTAAAACACAAGTGCAAAACTCTTTCAAATTACTGCCTCCTTTTAGATCGCGAGCACAAAAGTGACTCGTTTAACTAACATTTAAAACAAAATTTCAAGATTTCCATTCCTTAAGGGGGCTCCCATACAAAATGATTAATACAGACTAGAAATATATTGAAGAAAACGTACCATAACAGCCAAGGAGACGCCTTTACAATTTCTCGAGACATACTTGTCCCCTATCACCACTTCTTAAGGCGGCGCCCATGCAAATATTGCGTTTTTTTAAATTTTGATATGAATTAAAATTTTTCGACTTTTGTGAATAAAATCAAAAGTTGTTAACAGATTTTAATCATTTATAGATAGTTTTGTTTGCCTTTTATATGGGCAAATCCTGCGTGACGAACGCTATATTCGCACGCGTTTTCTGATTGAAATATATACATTTTTTGGTTTTTCAAAAGATATAGCTTCAACTTATATATAGTATTTAGTGACACTAATATGTACTTACGAATGGCATATATCATAATTTCTTAGCAAGTTTTTGTTGCGAAATAAATTGATCACAAAGTTTTGTGACGCACGCTACAAAAAGTGGAAGTAACTTCAAAGGTTAAAGTGCGTTTTCCTAATTTTTAGCGAATTTGGCATGATAAGGTATACAAAATCTAATTCCTAAAAGAAAGATGACTATAAGAGAATTCTAAACGCATTTATTTCCAGCCAAAAATGTTGTGATTCTTTGACAAAAGCCGTGATCCCTTTGTGACGCACGCTACATAACGCACGCTACAGTTTTTCCATTAGTATTTTATTATTATATTTTATTTATTTTAACAAAACAAATTATATTTTTATGAATTGCATTTCTTAAACTAATTTCTTAACTAATGAATGTCAACTTTTTTTTAAGGAAATTTATATTTGGTAAGTCCTATTTTAAGCACAAAAATCACCTAAAATAATGCTAAATTCACGTGTAACATTAAGGAATCAGCAGTGGGGTAGGATTTAGTAAAAATTATTGCATTAATGATCATTTAAATACATATTTTTTAATATAAAAATAAAATTATACATCTAGTCTTATATTCCATTAAAAAAAATTCATTTGAAAAAATTTTGGTTGGTGGACTGTTTCTGGGATTTGCCCATATGTCTGGAAAAAATTAGAAGCATAGCTGTAATTTTTTTTATAGATTTTTAGCAAACAAAAATTTCGAAATGTTGCTAAAAAATTATTTTTGTTGCCAAAAAAAAGTTATGTTTCTAAAACGACTGCGCATTAGACTGGTCGCATCTTGTATGGGATTTTTTTTTTTAAATTTAATTGTTTGCGCTGCTTAAAATATGAGGTTTGGTGTAAGAAATCATGATCTAATTTTTCAGGTCAATCCGACGGTTTAATAAAATTCTTAAATTAATTAAAATTTTTCGTCTTTTGTGAATACATAAAACCAAAAGTTGTTAACAGATTTTAATCATTTATAGCTTGTTTTGTTTGCAATGTTGTTTTTTATATGTCTGCATAAAATTAGAAGCATAGCAGCATTTTTTTAATAAAAAAATTATTTTTTTTCCAGAAAAAAAATTATGTTTCTAAAACGACTGCGCATTAGACCGGGTCGACCTCCATACAAAAAAAAAAAGTTGTGCCAGTCACCCCCTAGAATGAAAGATATGTCAATGAAGTTTCTAAAACAGGAAAAACATTTTTTTTGCCACGTCCCAAAATACAGCACTTTTGGTTTTTTTATATGTAGCGCTGCCATATAAAGTCCGATCTCATCATATCGCATATCGTTGTTCATGGCTTGATAGTGGCTTCATTTTTGTCTTTGGTGACTTTTCAATCCGTCCTGAAATTTTGGGCGCCACTTATGCCATCTCGGATCCTTCCCCCAAATGTCCAATTTTTTTGACGGTCCAAGAAAGTCCTTATAAAACTACGTATGTTGAGATTTTAATATGCTCACTTTTATGACATGCCTCCAAATAAAGCCCCTTTTTCTGTTTCACATACATACTACATTAAAACAAGTAGAAGTCAATACAAACCAAAAAAATTTTCCTCAGTCACGCCCTAGAATAAAAGGTATATTTATACAGTTTTAAGGACTTTAAAATAAATTTGCCACGCCCTAAATAACAGCCCTTTTTGTTTTAGATATATAGCAAAATAAAAATTCTGTAAAAGCCTCCATTTTTTTTAATGGCTCCCTAAGCCATTATCAATCTCGTACAAAACTCTGTAAGTTACGCGCAATTTTTGTTTAATTATTCAATAATCCTGAAAACCACTCTCTGGCTTGTCATTTGAATTTTTAAAAACTGTTTCTTAGCCTTTGGTTTTTTTTTTAACTAAGCGGTGTTTTCAAGTGGACTACTCATATTTTAATGAAAGTGAGACGGATGAATTTATTGACAAGCTTTCTCGATCTGAACTACTAGCGTATTTTTTTTGCCAGTTTTCATATTTTGTGCAATTTTTCGTGCCATTTTTTTTTGCTGGACTGTGAAACTCAAATTAAAAATTTAAATTAAGACATTTGTAAAAGCAAACATAATGTTATATATTAGACCATGATACAGAGTTTAAACAAGAACTAAAAAATATAAAGAAACTGCAGAATTCTAAAAATGAAAAAAACAAAAATAATTTAAATGCATAAAAATGAATGCCTCAAAACATGTATGCGAAAAATTATAAATTGGGCAGTCGGTGTATATAAATCTTAGCTAGACTCAAGGTGACTCAAAGTTTTAGAGGGACTTTCTTAGCACGTGAAAAAATTAGATATCAGAGGGAAGGATCCGAGATATCATAATTGCCATCTAGAATTTTAAGTTAGTTTAAAAAAGCATTAAATACGAAAATAAAGGCACATTCTAGCCATTAACAATGATATACGATACGATGAGCTTGGACTTTAATTGACGATGCTGTATATATAAAACAAAAAGAGCAGTAATTTAGGGCATGGCAAAAACAATTTTTTTAAAGTTCTTAAAACTTAATAAATATACCTTTTATTCTAGGGCGTGACTGATGAACATTTTTTGGGTTTGTATTGGCTTCTACTTGGTTTAATGTAGTATGTGTGTGAAAAAGAAAAAAGGGCCTTAATTTGGAGGTGTGTCATAAAAGTGAGCATATTAAAATCGATACATACGTAATTTTATAAGGACTTTCTTGGACCGTCAAAAAAATTGGACATTTGGGGGAAGGATCCGAGGTGGCATAAGTGGTGTCCAGAATTTCAGGTCGGATTGAAAAGTCAATAAAGACAAAAATGAAGCAACTTTCAAGCCATGAACAACGATATGCGATATGATGAGATCGGACTTTAAATGGCAGCGCTACATATTAAAAACCAAAAGTGCTGTATTTTGGGGCGTGGCAAAAAAAAATTTTTCCTGTTTTAGAAACTTCATTGACATATCTTTCATTCTAGGGGGTGACTGGCACAACTTTTTTTTTCGACCCACCCTACTGCGCATATAAGAAAAACGTTTTACCTTTCTTAAAGTAAATTTTATTGCGGAATTTCGGTTTTTTTTTAGTTTTTCAATAAACTAAAGCGTTTTTGAGTTACGCGAACATATGTTGTGCCACCTCCTTAATTTTCGAAATAACGGTATATCTCGAAAACCAAAGCCAACATAATGAAAAAAGTTTTAACTTTCTTAAAGTAAATTTTATTGCGGAATTTCGGGTTTTTTTTAGTTTTTCAATAAGCTAAAGCGTTTTTGAGTTGCGCGAACATATGTTAATCTATTAGGGTTTTTTCCCGGGATTTCCCGTCCCGGGAATTCCCGGGAATTTCAATAATTATATTTCCCGCTTTCCCGGGATTTTTCATGCGGGATCCCGGGAAATAAAAAATTCCTCATAGTTTAAGAAAACAGCTATTTATACTTTGAAATTTAGTTTTATATTCTCTTAAAATAAGCATCTTTGTTGTCGATTAGATCAATTACAAGAAGTGAGTACATACGTAAATCAATGTCTCCTGATGCAATAAATCTACTTAAAGCAGAATAGGCAGTGCAACAGTTGATAATTAATAAATTTAGTGAAGTGAAAAGTTAATAAAGAACATTAATTCAAAATAAGATGCAGGTAGTAAAGTTTAATTGTCCATGGACAAGTCTTAAAAATAGCAGATACCTAAACATATAGCTCCTTTATTGCAACATAGTCATTTCTACAAAAACAAATGAACTTGGCAAAATGCGATTAAAGTTTTCAAAATGTACCGATTTAAGGATATATTTTGCTATAACTTCGGTTCAGTTTGAGATAAAATACGAGAAGGCATGATGGAACACTTTGCTTAAATAACTTAAAATTTTTGATTTTTTGAGATATGACTATGTTGCAATGAAGCGATATGCTTATTAGGTGATAAACACAAATTTTTTCAATTTGTGTTGGTGTATATACCCCTGAAGTGCGGGGAAACTGAAATAAAAAAAAAATTTGGAAACTCGTGTAAGATTCTACAACATACAATTTGAAAAACACATTGTCCTAAAGATTACAGATAGACCTAATGAAATGAAAAGGTTTGTAAGAGGTTGATGCTATTTTTTGCATGAACCTTGACATACATTTGACTGATATAGATGTTGTTTATATAAAAAAATGCTTCTTATTGTGAATCAAAAGCCTTCTTCAACGGTGCACTTTTAACTATTTATCCAACCTCGGTAAAAAAATGAGCGAAATTTTTCGGAAACATGGTAATTAGTAAATAAAATAATCAATATACTTTTTGACGACTTACTAAGCGCTTTGAGTGTGTCAGAAAGTTATTTCCTAAGCCGTTAAAAATGTTAATATATTTATTTAAAGTATTTTATCTATTTCATGGATTAACTTTTTGATCTCATATCTTGAGTACCTCAATTTGTGTTTGTTTTTATTATTGTTTTATGAATGATATTGTTATGTTTATCTTAATTTTTTATCTTGTATCTAGAGCATAATAAAAATACGGAATTTACATATAAAACCGTAAGGTAATAATAATTCAAGTTCCTCTTTTAATCTTCATTTAATTTTGTAGTATTTAAGGATTTCTTTTACTTACTTTGTAAACAAGTTACCTTACGTTTTTTTATAAAAGTTTTTTTTCATTATTTAAAACAAATTTACTGTGTATTATTTATATGGAGCGGGATCCCGGGATCCCGGGAAATTCCAAAAAATTTCCCGCTTTCCCGGGAATCGAAAAACTCCGGGAAAAAAAACTCTATAATCTATCTATACAATATATAATTTCTTAGTATGTCAGGATGTTTGCATGTATGACCTATTCTTTCCGCAACTTTCTGAAGCCATCTGATGACATAGGAAGCTGAAATTTGGCACACTTGAAGTACTTTCTCTGCGGAAGATCGTAACGAAGCCATATTTTTGATTTTCGGCTTTTCAACTAGTATAACTATAAAGATCTGATAGAAAAGATGTTTTTTTTATAATATGGGGAACTTTGGGCCCCACCCGGCACGGCTAGGCACCGTCGGATTGACCTGAAAAATTAGATCATGATTTCTTACACCAAACCTCATATTTTAAGCAGCGCAAACAATTAAATAAAAAAAAAAACAAGTTAGAGTGCTATATTCGGCTGTGCCGAATCTTTGATACCCTCCACCGACAGTTCAAATGTTTAAGGAGTAATATCTGTATGATGTTATTATTATCTTAAACTGTGACGTTTGTTATTAATAATGGCTTATGGCGACTAAACTGTTTTCCGGTAGTAGGGTTTATATGGGGGCTAGGGTAAATTATGGACCGATCATCACGAAATTTTATAGCGTCATTTCTAGTCCTTTAAAACTGTGACGTACCAATTTCTGTTATGATAGCATTATTAAATATGGTTTTAGGTGTACTTAACTGTTTTCCGGGAGTAGGGTTTATTTGGGGCCTAGGGTAAATTATGGACCGATCTTCACGAAACTTCATAGTATCGTTTCTAGTCCTATAAATCTGTGACGAGCAAAAATTTGTTATGATTGCATTATTTTATACGGTTTTAGGCGTACTAAACTGTTTTCCTGTAGTAGGGTTTATATGGGGCCTAAGGTAAAATATGGACCGATCGTCACGAAATTTCACAGTGTTATTTCTAGTCCTAAAAAACTGTGATGTACCAAATTTTGTTACGGTAGCGTTATTTTTTACGGTTTTAGGCGTACTAAACTGTTTGCCGGGAGTAACTGTTTATATGGGGCTTAGGGTAAATTATGGATGGATCTTCACGAAATTTAACAACGTGATTTCTAGTCCAATAAACAAATTTTTGCAAAATCTGATCTCATTCGGTGCTTTGTTCCAGCATTTATGATACTTTTTGTAACAAAATTATCAATTTTTTTAGGTGGTGGTTCCATATTTTGATTCATAGCTCTGGTCCTACTGAACCGATTTTGCTGGATTTCAATCCCAAACTGCTTGGGATAACTACAAGCAAATTGGCACCAAGTTTGATCATTTCTTTTGAGTTGTTTGAAAGTGAGCGTGTTTTCAACAGACGAACAGACAGACGGACATGGCTAAATCGACTTAGAATTACTCAAGGACCCAGAATATATATACTTTATGGGGTCTGAGATGAATAATAAAAAAGTTTCACACGGAATGACAAACTTAATATACCCTCTTCACAACTAATTGTGGTGGAGGGTATAAAAATTGCGACATGTTAGAATAAAATAAAAAACGTTTAAAAGAAATTTTGTTGCGGATTTTCGTTTTTTTTTTTTTAGTAATTTCAATAAACTGAACCGTTTTTGAGCCGGTATTGGATTCAGCGTATCCGAATTAGGTTAAAGCGCCCGTTGTCAGGCTTGTTTAAAAAAAAGTTTCAAATTCTAGCACAGTGTAATTGTTTGATAAAACTTGCGAAAAGCAATATAAAAAAAATCTTTTTTAATATAACAATAAAAAGAAATTAATTGTACTTTTTTTTCTTAACCTTTAATAATCAATGTACTTTAATTCCAACAAAAAAAGTTGGGAACCCTATGTGGGAATAATGATATCATATAAATTCATTTTCATATTTATTTAAGTCATAAATATTAGGTATTTAATTCTTAAAAATATAATAAGCAAACATTAAAATTAATTATATGTAACTATCTTTGGATGTTATCGAAACAAATTCAGTTTTGTAAAGATAATATTCGAGTTAAGGCGTTTATACCAAGGCGATTATATCAAAAAGTTCATATAAATTTCCTGAAAATAAAAGATGTTCATATTTCCTCCGAACAACTTCGCACTACTTGTAATCCTCGATTTAGGTGAATCGTATGTTGAAACATCCTTAATGTTTTCTTTCACCATAATGCTATTGTATAATTATTGGGTCGGTTACGATGATCATTCTTAATAAGTTTAAGTACATTTTGCATACGGATTCAAAAGATACGAAAAATGTCAGGATTATACATGGTACGTGAAGCCATCAAAAGATACGAAAAATGTATCTTTCGTATCCTAATGGCAGCACTGGATTTATAATACTCGCCTTTAAACGAGTTGCGCTCGCCAGGCTCGTAAGAAAATGTGTTTGCAACATACGAGCCTTTAGCAAACGCAATGAAATTTATGTGAGTTCTGTTTTGTATTATTTCGTAAATTTATTTTTTCAACATGCGGCAATAGCATTCGTTCTTCTGATAAATCAACTAATTTACTATCTTTCTCATTGAGAATGTGGTTATTATCGAAACATGTAAACTCGACTCGAGTTCAACCCCTCGATCAGTTAAGAAAAAAATGTATTAATAAATTTTAAATCATTTCATGTTGTATAATTTCTTTTTTTATTAAAATAATTTAATAAACTAGAGCTTTATTAACTTGAGTTTTTCTTAAAAAAGTGCAATTAAGTTTTTTCGTAAAGCCAGAATCACAATAAGAGCAAAATTTTCACTGGGTGTTCATAATGAAATCAAAAATTTTCTTCACACATTTTCAGCCAAAAATAATTGTTTTCAAAACATATTTGGGGGATTCATAAGATATGCTGTCAGCTTATATTTTCATAATATCCTAATATTTTACAATAGTTTAAACAAATTGTTGTTGTGTTGCAAACAAAAAAGCCCTTAAATTAAAAAACTTGTTATGCTGTGTTTATTGTTTTACACAGAAGAAATCTACGCTTCTTCCTTAGTTACGAAGAAAATTGATTGTCGTTCGGTTATTGTTCTATTTGTTTCTTTGGCCAGAGTGATGAATTTATGAATATTATTTTTGTCAAGCTAATAGGGCCTAAATTTCTTCAATGTAAATAAAATTCAATTTTTAATTACAATATTTTGTTCCCGACGTTTCGTCGATTGTTTGTCGACTTTTTCAAGGGATTGTCTATTTAAAAATTATAAAAACAATAAAATAAATACAATAATGTACCACATAAACATTAAAGACTTACAATATGAAAATTTAATCACATTAAAAAGTTTTAGATGTACTCAGGATCATACAAATATAAAAATTAATTTGAATATTTAAAAAATACATGTTACTTTAAACTTTAAATTTATCACAGCTTAAGTAATGGCAACAATATAGCTCGCATTTATTTTGTTCGTGTCTTCCTTCAAATTCATTGTTCTATTAATTTGTTGTTGGATTCTTAGGCTTTCAATTGTGTACCTCTTTCTTTCTTTATTTTCTTTATCTAGAATTTTTACATCATCGAACCTAATTGTGTGACCAGTATGTAGGATGTGATGTGCTAGAGCTGTTGTCTCTTTTCTCCGCATTATATCCATCTTGTGTTCTCCCATTCTTGTCTCCAGTGTACGTTTTGTTGTTCCTATATAAATTAGCTCGCATGGCTGTTTGTCATTTCCTTCACATTGTAATTCGTATACAATGTTACTTTGTTTTTGTTTATTAATTGGCGCCTTGACTCTACAAAAAATTGTACTTAATGTCAAATTGGGTTTGTATGCAAAACATATGTTTTTTGTTTTTATTGACGACCGTATATTATTATCATCGGTTAACCCAGGTATGTATTTTACACTGTAAAATTTGTTCTCTTCTTTTTCTATGTTTGCAGATTTGTTGTGGTTATTTTTGTCCTTATCCAATTGTTTAATCGTATTGTCTATCAATGTAGATGTGAGTTTGGTGGGGAAGCTATTGTTCTTTAAAATGTTTGTTATAATGTGTTTGTTTTTATTTTCGTTCTTTTTCGTAAGACCGTTTTAATAGTTTGTCTCTTAAAGTGAATATTGCTTTAAAAACACGTTTTGTTCCATTTAGAATTGGATCTCCATCATCCACACCTAAAAGATAAGCTACTTTGCGTATTGAAAGTCCATCAAGTATTCAAGTACTTGTATTCAAATATGACGACAACTCTTTATAAAGAATTTTTTCAAAAATGTTATTGATTATCGGCAGCAAAGCAATAGGACGGAATTTTTCTACCATTGAAGCATTGTTTTCCTTCAGTATTGCAACAATTTTGGCAACCTTAAGATCGCCTGGTTATGTCGATATATCAATTATCCTGTTAAATATTCTTGAGAGAAAGGGAGAGATACGATTTTTTTATTCAAATAACATTCTGGGTGATATTTCATCCCAACCAGAGCTTTTTGTTAAATCTACATTTGAAATCATATGTTTAATTTCCGAGGAAGTAGTATATGAAAATCTAAATGTGGTTTGACAAAGTGTTAAGGTTCTTAAAGCGTTACATGAATCAGCAGGTGAATAACTGATTTGTTGCTTTAGTGTTTTTGGAATTTCAAGAAGTTGATTGTCAACTACTAATATATCGTTCGAATCTTTAACATTTATTTAACTCCCTGTTTTCATACCAAGATTTTGATTCAAACAGTCCAGCATTTCTTCGGTTCCTGCTAAATTTATTCGAAATGGTTGTATCGGGTGATTTTTTAAGAGCTAAAGGAAAGTTAAAAAAAACACATAAATTTCAGAAAAATGCATGAAATCTTTATTTGAATCGATAGAACGGTCCATATAATTTAATGTTTGAGAATTATTTCATGCAAATGTTGACCGTGACTGCACCTCAAATGGTCCATCCGCTTAGTCCAATTTTGGCATACTCTTTCCAACATTTCGGCCGGTATCTCGTGAATAAATGCTTCAATGTTGTCTTCCAATGCGTCAATTGAAGCGGGCATGTGTGTATAGAGATGAGCTTTAACAAAGCCACACAAAAAATAGTCTAAAGGCGTTAAATCGCACGATCTAGGCGGCCAATTGACCGGTCCCGAACGTGAAATAAAAAGTTCACCGAACTCGCCTCTCAATAAGTCCATTGTTAAGCGTGCTGTGTCGCATGTGGCACCGTCTTGTTGAAACCACATGTCATGCAAGTCAAGCTCTTGCATTTTGGGCAAAAAAAAAGTTGGATATCATCTCACGGTAGCGCTCACCATTCACAGTTACGTTACGATTCACATCATCTTTGAAGAAGTACGGTCCAATGATGCCACCAGCCCATAAACCGCACCAAACTGTGACTTTTTCTGGATGCATTGGTAGCTCTTGCAATGCTTCTGGCTGATCTTCACTCCAAAATCGACAATTCTGCTTATTAACGTACCCATTGAGCCAAAAATGAGCTTCGTCGCTGAACACAAGAAGCGCGCTATAAACTTTCTTAACATAGCACGCATTTTAATAATAAAATTCAATAATTTGCAAGCGTTGTTCGTTTGTAAGACGATTCATGGTTAAATTATAGACCAAACTGAAGATGTTTGACAGTGAAGCAAAACACGAAACGTGCGTCAGCTGCTTAAACCAGTGTTGCCAAAAAGATAATAGCTAAAAAATCACCAATTAGTAATAATTATTCATTAACTCTCTACACGATTTCTTAATTATGTAACTTATTCTCTTTAACCTTGACACTTGCTTGAACAAAATATGCAAATTAGTGTGTACATTTGAATGACTGTTAAAAGCACAAGTTTTTGTTTTCTTATAGAATAGAATGTGGGAATTATTTCATTTTTCGAATATGCTTCTATGAGTCAAAATTCAATTTATCAAGCTTTTTACAAAAACCTTATTCCCTCAATATTTCGCATGCTTTTTGCTTAAGCCAACACTTCGTTCACATTGAAAATGTATACTTAAACTTCAGAGTAAAAACTGTTTAAGGAAAAAAACTATAAAAAATAATGACTTTAAAGAAGAAAACGCCTTTTTTCTTATAACCGTTACCTACTGTATTAAACCACTATTAAAAAAATGCTCTTCCTTCAGGAAAAATCTCTTGATGTTTTTAACTATCAAAGATAAAGCTTTTAAAAATTAGCCTTAATTACCATTGATATTGAACTTTTAAGCAGACCTTTTTTTCAAATTTTGTTAAGAAAGGGGGATGGATGAGTTTACTTTTGTTTAGTTATCTCTTATTGTCAAATGATTATCAAACCATTTTGTAAATTTGTCGTTAGTGAATGGGTTTGATATCAAAGCATTCCTAATCTGATATCAATCATCTTTGTGTAAGAAAAGTTCTTTATAGTTTATTAATAGATTTAATTAAATAGTCGTTTTAAGTTTGTTATTTACAGAAGTTTTCTTTGTAAAATCTTTTTGTTTATCGGTTGACCTTCCATGAATAAAAAAACACGGTTCTTTGAATTTTTTCTAATAAATTTATTTAATTTTAATTCATTTGTTTTTCCGGTTTGTTTAAAATATTTTGCATCTAATGTTATGTTGCTATTTGTTTTGTTTATCAGTTTTGTTAAGAATTTATGTTTCTCTTCAGGCTGTTGTTTTTGTTTACTTTATTACCTGTTGTTCACTGTGTTTAATGTTTGTTGATCGACTGACCTTTGATTGTTTTTGAGTGTACAAAAAAGGGTCATAAATAAGAAAAGAAGTTTTGTACTAAATATAACGGGACATACACAGAAAGAAAAACACTCGAGATAAATTAAGTTTTTTATACTTAGTTTAAGTACGAGTCGTACTCAAAAATACAAGTACGAATAACACAAAAACGAAATTGAAAGAATCCTAACGACCAATTTCACAAAAATTAGTTAACTTTTGCTTTAATTTCCAGTTAACAATATATTTTCACAGTTATAACTGATAGTAACATCTAACTGAACTTGCTGAAATATTCCGTAAATAGGATAACTTTCGAAAATCAATCCCGGAGTTTCTTAAAATAAGTACAAAATTCTTAAACCAAGTAGAAATAAGAACATTTAAAAAAATTTTTTTTAAGAAACGTTTTCTTAAAAAAGAACATATAAAAAAATTCCCCCCGCCCTAGATTTTATCCTGGCTACGCCCATGTATTCGTGTATTTTCATCGGGAATATGCATGCCTGCAAAGTTTCATCCATTTGCATTGAGTAAAAGGCGGTCAAAAAAGCATTTTACAAAAAATAAAATTTTTTGGACCCCCCTTCCTAGATTTTATCCCGGCTACGACCATGTATTCAAGTATTGTCATCGGGAATATGTATGCTTGCAAAGTTTCATCCATTTGCATTGAGTATAAGGCGGTTAAATTAACGTTACAATATTTGATTTTCCGAAGTGAAGCTAAAGAAAAGGTTTTAAAAAGATTAGTTTTTTCGTTGGTAGTGCCACTCTGAGAGTAAAATTACAAAGTCCGCGTTTTAATCTCATTGAACTTATCAAATATTGTTTTAGACTACTATAACAACACCACACAAATAGTTAAAAAACGATTTGATTGTTGTGTGTAGGAACAACAAAAACAACAGAACAAGACGAAAACACATTACTTTCAGTTTAAAAAGTAAAATTCTCATTCAGTGTATATGTATTTTCAGAACGTACATTAAGTTTTAAAAGTAAACACCATATGGGGAATGATGCTGGTGTTTTATAATTGCAATTCTGTAAGTCGTTAAACGTTTAAGTAAATCAACCATGATAAAATTCTCCTTCTGATTGCACTTTTGGATTATTTCACGTACGAATTCGGAATTGAATCAACGTTGTTATTCTTGAATCAAGCGCATTTTGAGATTGATTCAATCTTTGCTTGACAAAAATTAATCTCATTTCAGATTATTTCAAGTACGAATTCGGGATTGAATATGGATACATGAATCAATCTTTCTGTACTTGATTTAAGAAAATCCGTATTCACCGTATATTAATACCGCTTCGGATTGACTTTTGTACGGATGGATTGACTTTTCTTTTGAGTGTGTTTAGAGCAAAAATAACAACAATTTAACCTAACAAATTAGTGTCCATTTACATTATGCGATTTTTGTCGTTGCGATTATTGTCATTTCTTCTTTGAAGTCGCTCTTATGTTTACATTGTGCAAATTTTGTCGTTGCAACGTTTTGTGTACATATGTATATGTACATTAGGGCTATAACTTTTTCACACTTTTTGCGAACATCAAAAACGGCATACCATAGTCGTGAAGAACATTTAAAGTTATTAATAAAAAATATAATATTTTTTCGGATTGTTAATTGTTAAGTTTTAAAACAACCATTTTTATCTCACGGAAATTTAACAAAAATACACGTGATATTTGTATATATTCCTATACGTATCACTTGAATTCTATTTTGGAATTTATACACAGCTTTAGATTTAGAAATTTTCAGACGGTTTACAATTTACAATTTAAGTTTTTTTTTATTATATTCGTCGCACAACGTTGGCGCGCTTGCTTAGCTATGGCATATCACCGTAAAAGCTAAGCGCAAGGAAACTTTCCGCCTTTTGCTCTTATTTAGGAACGGCTGTGCAAATTGTGTAAAATATTAAACAATCAATATGACACGGCAGAACACTTTATGAATTATATAGTTTTCAGCTACAGTTTTTTAAAAGCTTTTTCGCAAAAGGTTTTTGTTAAAGCTTTTTTCTTTTAAAGATTTAAAAAAAGATTTAGCTTCAAAAGTTTTTAGTAAGATTTTAAAAGAAGATTTTACTAAAAGGAAAAAAATGCTTTTCTTAAACTTTTTTAAAAAGCAAGAAGCTTTTATAACAAATATCTTTGAATACAGTTTTTGAACTTTTTTTTAAAAGATTTTTTCTAAAATTTTTTTTCAAATATCTTAAAGCGTATCCAACCAAAGCTTTGTATTAAAGATTCTTTCAACCAAAGCTTCTCGTAAAAAGGTTTCCTTTAAAAGATTTTTGCACGAGAAAAAAGATTATAAGTAAAATTAAAAAAAAAAAAATGGTTTTGTAAGACTTATTTTTAAACATCAAGAAGCTTTTATAACAAATCTTTTTTGCACATATGTACATCGTCAAAGCATTTGCAAACTTTTTTGAATTTTTTTTCATAAATATAAAAGTGTATAAAAGTTTTTTCAACAAAAGCTTTTTGTAAAAACGGCTTTAAACTAAAGCTCTTTTAAAAATTTTTAAAAAGCTTTACATAAAGTTTTTTCAATAAAAAAAGATTTTAGTAAAAGGTAATAAAATACTTTTGTAAGACTTTTTTCTTAAAAAGCAAGAAGCTTTTATAACACATTTCTTTTTATAAAATAAGCTTCTTTTAAGATTTTAACGCCTTTCACACTTTTATTATTATACAAATATTTATTTAGATATTTATGTCGTCTTTAAATTTCTGCTTAAAATTTTCTGAATTTTTTTTCTTGTTAGTTAAAACAATTTAGCTCCTAAATAATTGATGTGGTAGTAAATCCGTGCTAAGGCAATCACAAACATTAAAATCCAACAACAAAATCTAATTAAAATGAAAATTTTGTAAATAAATAAAAAAAAAAAGTTCTAAAACTTTACTGAAATAAAGAAATTAAAACAAAAGGAAAAACATATAATCAACAAATTAACAACAACAACGACGAAAAAACAATTATTTGCTTAAAAATCAGGAAAGAAAAGAAAAAATAAATGAAATGAAATGTTGTTGCTGTTGCTGTTGCCAGGACATGTCTGTAAATAAAGCAGATTATTTTTAGGAACAAAAAACATTTTTCTATGAAAAACTTTATGAAATCAGCTTGCAAAAGACACGCGTGTATAGCAAATTGTAAAAAGGTGGGATCAAGATTTAAATATGAAAAATATTTTAAATATAAGCAGTTTTAATTAAGGATGGTAACGCTTTGTCAATGACATTTGGAAGGTAAATTGTAAAATTGAAGGTATTTGAGGGAGATAATCGTGCCAGTATCTGAGTTAAGTTTAATATTTAAGTCTTAGCAGTTAAAGTTCTTAATATATAATTTGAGACAAATTCCTTTCGTTAAAACAGAGTGCTAGAAAGTGCTTTCATATTAAGCAAACAAGGCCATCTTGAATATGTCACCCATCCTTGAAAAGTTTCCCCACTATTGTTTTCTATTGTAAATGATTTCGTTTGTGAAGGCGTATGTTAATTTTAACATACGCGTGTTAACTTAAGTGGCCAAGTGTGTTGGCGTTTAACTTATGTATAGTATTTCGGTTGATTTTAAGTTTATTTTTAGTCTTCCTCGTTATTGTTGTTATAAATAATTTTATGCAGCTTTTGCTCTTAAAAAAACAATTCTAAAAAAACTTGCACACGACTGGAACTTATTACAAAAAAAAAAAAAAAAAACACAACTTTTATGTTCAAACGGGTTCAATTAGCCCAAAAAAGGTTTATTTTTTGTTTTAAAATTCGCTCTAAATGCTCTTTCGAAAAAAGTCACTTTTTGTTCAATATTGTACTTTTTGCTTTGAATGTTATTTAACGGTACTTTTTGTTTTTTATGTTTCGAAGATACTTTTTGTGTATTAACTACTGTGTGGCTACTATCGAAACATTTAAGTTCGACCTGTCTGTGAGTACGAGCCTTGGTCCAGTCAACAACGAATATTATAAATTAAATTTAATTCGTTTCATGTTGCAAAATTCTTATCTTCATAAAAAATATTTCAATGAAAATTTAATTTGATGAACTAAAGCCTGATTAAAATATAAAAATGTTAATAACTAAGTGTACAGTATGTTTAAGTTAGAGTGCTATATTCGGCTATGCCGAATCTTTGATACCCTCCACCGACAGTTCGAATGTTTTAGGAGTAATATCTATCTGATGTCTATTTATTATTAATTTATCTTAATAAAAATAGACCTTTATAAATTATTGACTGACAATCAGAAACTTTTATTACTTTTTTTTAGCAATTTTTACTAGCTTGAGTAAAATATCATGGTTCGTAACAGTTTAAGACGAACTTAAATTTTTCAGGAGAAGTATTTATATTGGAGGCATGGTAAGCTATGAACCAATCATCCCAAAATTCTGCAGAGTGATTTCTGATATTAAAAGATATAAATATCAATGCAGCGGAGAAATTAGTTTTAGCGTTTGCAGTGAATTTCTGAAGGCTGCTTTAAATGGATCTAAGGATTATTATGGACCGTATATCATAAAATTGCATAACATTTTTTGAAGCTAAGTTGGAAGAAAGTTTTAAGGCATATTTAATTATTTCACCAGAGTGGCCTTTATATGAGGTCTATAGAAAATTATGGACCGATCATCACGAAATTTAGTAGTGTGATTTTCAGTAATATAAAACTGTTAAGTATTAAATTTTATTCTGATAGCATTGTTCGGTTTTAGGCGTACTAAACTGTTTTCCGGGAGTAGGGTTTATATGGGGCCTACGGTAAATAATGGACCGATCTTATTTCAAGTCCTATAAAACTGTAATTTACCAAATTTTGTTATGATGGCATTATTAATAATGATTTTAGGCGAACTAAACTGTTTTCCGGTAGTAGGGTTTATATGGGGCCTAGGGTAAGTTATGAACCAATCTTCACAAAAATTTATAGTCTTATTTCTAGTTCTATAAAACGGTGATGTACCCAATTTTGTTATGATAGCGTTATTAATTATGATTTTAAGCGTACTAAACTATTTTCCGGTGGTATGGTTCATATGGGGCTTATAGTAAATAACGAACCGATCTTCACAAAATTTGACAGTCTTATTTCAAGTCCTATAAAACTGTAATTTACCAAATTTTTTTATGATGGCATTATTAATTATGATTTGAGGCGAACTAAACTGTTTTCCGGTAGTAGGGTTTATATGGGGCCTAGGGTAAGTTATGAACCAATCTTCACAAAAATTTAAAGTCTTATTTCTAGTTCTATAAAACGCTGATGTACCACATTTTGTTATGATAGCGTTATTAATTATGATTTTAAGCGTACTAAAATGTTTTCCGGGGGTATGGTTCATATGGGGCCTATAGTAAATAATGAACCGATCTTTACAAAATTTGACAGTCTTATTTCAAGTCCTATAAAACTGTAATTTCCCAAATTTTGTTATGATAGCATTATTAATTATGATTTGAGGCGAACTAAACTGTTTTCCGGTAGTAGGGTTTATATGGGGCCTAGGGTAAATAACGAACCAATCTTCACGAAAATTGATAGTCTTATTTCTAGTTCTATAAAACTTTGATGTGCCAAATTTTGTTATGATAGCATCATTAATTATGATTTTAGGAGTACTAAACTGTTTTCCGGGAGTATGGTTTATATGGGGCCTGTGGTTAATAATGAACCGATCTTCACAAAATTTAACAGTCTAATTTCTAGTTCTATAAAACTGTGATGTTTCAAATTTTGTTATGATTGCATTATTAATTATGATTTTAGGCGTACTAAACTGTTTTACGGTAGTAGGGATTATATGGGGCCTAGGGAAAATTATGGACCGATCTTCACGAAAGTTTACAGTATTGTTTCCAGTCCTATAATACTGTAACCTGCCAAAATTTATAATGATAGCAGTATTAATTGGGGTTTTAGGCGTACTATACTGTTTTCCGGGAGTAGGGCTTATATGAGGGTGGGGTGTCACAAAGCCATAGGGCATTAAGCCATATGGCGTTAAGTCCCATTCCATTGAGTCATAAGGGCATATGCCATTAAGTCTCAATATAATGGGACTTAACGCCATAAATTTTTTCCGTAAAATGAGACATAAAGCCATATTTTTGATAATGATTGTATTTCCCCCTATTTCATGTAGAAGATGCTTTGTTGTTTCATGTCGCCCTGATTTATGTCAAAAATGGTGGTATGAACTAAGTGCCCAATGAATTAACTCCCCAAACCCAAAATGAACTAGGCCCCTAAATTTGGGGACGTCGTTCATTTATGGAAAAAACCCGAAAAAGCTACGCTAACTAGAGCTTCTCTGCATAGCCGGCCTTCGGCCGGACGCAATGATTTCCTCCTCTATGGTATAACAAAGACGCTAACTAAAGCTTCTCTGCATAACAGGCCTTCGGCCGGGCGCAAGGATTTTCTACTCTATGGTATAACAAACACCGGCTTCGCTAACTAAAGCTTCTCTGCGTAAATGGCCTTCGTTCGGAAACAAGACAGATTTTAGAAGCTTTACTTAGCGAAATCGGTACTTGTTATACCATAAAGGAGACAATTCTTGCGTCCGCCAAAAGGCCGGCTATACAGAGAAGCTTTAGTAAGCGAAGCCGGTGTTTGTTATACCATGGAGGAGAAAATCCTTGCGCCCGGCCGAAGGCCGGCTATACAGCGAAGCTTTAGTTAGCGAAGCAGGTCTTTGTTATACCATATAAGCATTTGTAACGCAACACATTAAATGGGACATAACACCATAATGGCTTTATGTCCCATTCCACTAAAATTGATATGAGACTTAAGGCCACATCAAAATTATGGCTTTATGTCCGTTTGGATTGAGACATAAAGCCATTATGGCTTTATGTCCTATGACTTTTCGACACCCTACCTTATATGGGAAGTAGGGTAAATTATGAACGGAAATTTTACAGCGTGGTTTCCAGTTGAATGAAACGAATTTCTGCAAAATCTTATATCATTCCGTGCGGTTTTCCACCATTTATGTTACTTTTTGTAACAAAATTATCAATTTTTTTAGGTGGTGGTTCCACATTTTGATTCATAGCTCTGGTCCTGCTAAGCCGATTTTGCTGAATCTCAGGATATCTACAAGCAATTTGGCACCACGTTTGTTCATTTCTTTTCAGTCGTTCGAAAGTGGGCGTGTTTTAAACAGACGGACAGACGGACAGACAGATGGACATGGCTAAATCGACTTAGAATCACTCAAGGATCCAGAATATATATACTTTATGGGGTCTGAGATGAATAATAAAAAAGTTTCACACGGAATGACAAACTTAGTATGTAAATACTTAGTATATAAAAAGGTACATATTGCTAAAAACTAAAAAGAAGTAACCATTTGCACACAGAAAAAAAACCAATGTAAAATTAACATGAAGAAATGTTGATTGAGAATTATTTAAATTTATCATTATTTCATATTAGTTTTGAATGACAAATATTAAAATAACCTTAAATCACGTTTATTTAATATTATTCAGTGTTAAATTAACATTGTTCGATATTGAATCCATAAAAACCTGTTTTATATTAAAATCAAAAGTTTATCTTGTTAAATTAACATGCACACATACTAAAGAATAAAAAGCAGACAATTCCCGTATTCTTTTAATTAAAATTATTTAGTTAAAATGTACATCAAGTTTTCAAAATAGAATGATGACGAAAGCCATATCGGGCCATTCTGCTGATGCTTCTGGTAACAACGGAGTTACAAAATAAGTGAAACATGTGTTAGGGGGGGTAAGTGTTTTGAATTATTATTAAATAAATGCATATGTTGTTTCTGAAGCCACCCAATTTGATTCTACATGAAATTCACGTTGTTTTAACTTGAAATAACTTTCATTCAACGTAATTCGGATTGTTATTTCAATATAAATGACATTTTGCTCTAACTTTACTGCAATGTTAAATTTACATGAATTATAGTGGTTTTAAAAGAAAAAAATGTTGTTTGCAAGTAAAATCATTGTAAAATCAGGTTGAATTAACATGAAAAACGTATGAAGCAAAATCACCACGGAAAAATCTTAAATCAACCTTGTTTTCGACGTTTTTAACTTGATTTTTTTCTGTGTGTATTCAAAATGGCTATTTTTTTTATTAAAAAAGTACTTTTTGTTAAAAAAAAATTAATTTCAATTTCTACAGTATTTTTTCTTCAAGAGGATACTTCTTTTTTTTAAGCGATAACTTTTTGTTCCCGTTTATACTTTCTGTAATATTTGTAATATGGAACTTAGACCCTATAAAGTATATATATTCTAAGTCCTTATTAGTAATGAAGTTGATATAACGATGTCCATCCGTCCTTTGAAATGCGCTTTCCGAAGACCTAAGTGCTAAAAAAGCCAATGTCAATATTTTTCTGTTTTGAGTTTATCATTGCATTAGGTGTTTTCTATTAACATCTTTTTTTTTTTGATGAAACAGCCAATGTTTTTAGCCCACAACAGCTTCATAAGGGTTTTGCTAGCAAATTTCAGTAAGAACTCCTCTCTAAAAACAATTTAATTAAAATTTTCTCAAAGTTAATATTTTGACATTGGCCCTTTTAGCACCAAGCCACAGATATATTAAAATCACGCATAGTCCCGAAAAGTATGCTATTGAAATTCAGCCAGATCGGTACACAAATGGTTGAGATGTAAACAAAAAAGTACGACTGTCTGTAATTTTACCCATAAATCTCTTTTATACCACTTGTCGAAGGTACAATATTTATGCTAGTCCCCATAAAGTCTTCTGAACCCTTATCAGAAAAGATGTTCAAATCCGTATGTCAGTTTAAATGGTTTTAACCGAAGATCCCAGATATGATGAGGACGACGTGTTAATATATTGAGCCCTTACAGCAAAATAAGCTTAAACGACTAAGACACAGTTTTACAGGACAAGTTTTTTTTATTATATTGCATAAAAACTTTTATAGAACGTTGGCGCTTAAGCTTAAACTGCTTTTGCTATAAAATTATAACGGTAACTTGTATGACTATGGCATTTTAGGAGATGATGCAAGTGTTGCCAATAAATTTATTTATTAAAAAAAACCGAATATTAAAAATAATGTCGCTTAAGCTATTTTTGCGGTAAGCCCTCGATATATACGTCACATATCTGGCACTAAATAGATTTATTTACATCGAAAGAGTGATACGAGAAATTCTCTAAAAAAAAAATGGGCGGTATTGGAGAAGTGGGAGTGGCTGCTCCGTCATTCCTTAAATAATTAAAAAAAGTAGTTTTTGTCAGTTATTTGTATCCAAAAGGTAGCACCAGAAAGAGTGCTTTTTATTCGAAAATTAATATAAAATTGTGCAAAATCGTTTATTAACCTGAGCATTCTGCCACTATTTATTTTAGTTTTTGTAATAATAATGGGTGATTTTTTAGCTATTATCTTTTTGGCAACACTGGTTTAAACAGCTGACGCAAGTTTCGTGTTTTGTTTCACTGTCAAACATTTTCAGTTGGGTCTATAATTTAACCATGAATCGTCTTACAAACGAACAACGCTTGCAAATTATTAAATTTTATTATATCGCGCGCTTCTTGTGTTCAGCAACGAAGCTCATTTTTGGCTCAATGGGTACGTTAATAAGCAGAATTGTCGATTTTGGAGTGAAGATCAGCCAGAAGCATTGCAAGAGCTACCAATGCATCCAGAAAAAGTTACAGTTTGGTGCGGCTTATGGGCTGGTGGCATCATTGGACCGTACTTCTTCAAAGATGATGCGAATCGTAACGTCACTGTGAATGGTGAGCGCTACCGTGAGATGATATCCAACTTTTTTTTGCCCAAAATGCAAGAGCTTGACTTGCATGACATGTGGTTTCAACAAGTGGGTGCCACATGCCACACAGCACGCTTAACAATGGACTTATTTAGTGGCGAGTTCGGTGAACATTTTATTTCACGTTCGGGACTGGTCAATTGGTCGCCTAGATCGTACGATTTAACGCCTTTATACTATTTTTTGTGGGGCTATGTTAAAGCTCATGTCTATACCCACATGCCCGCTTCAATTGACGCATTGGAAGACAACATTGAAGCATTTATTCATGAGATACCGGCCAAAATGTTGGAAAGAGTATGCCAAAATTGGACTAAGCGGATGGACCATTTGAGTCAACATTTGCATGAAATAATCTTCAAACATTTAATTATATGGACCGTACTATCGATTCAAATAAAGAGTTCATGCATTTTTCTGAATTTTATGTTTTTTTTTAAATTTTCCTATAGCTCTTCAAAAATCACCCGATATTATAAATTTTGTGGATGCATTTCGATTCATAGCTTCTGTCCAACTCATCCGATTGGGCTGCATTTCAATCCTAAACTGCTTAGGATAACTAACAATAGTTGGACACCAGAGAACGGCTTTGTGCGATTGCAAAAAATTGCATTAAATGATCACCAACAAATATACTCGCTTGCGGTCATACAAGGAAACTTGCGCAACCGCAAACATTCGCTGCTGGTTTGCAGTCATTCAAATAATGCAAATCGTGCTTTGTTATTTATACCATCGTTTAGCTTCGTTTTTTCAATTAAGATGTTTGTGTGTTTGGTCCGACAATGATTGTTTTGGCAAAGAAAAAAAAAAAAAAAATACAAACAAAAAAGCCAGAAATCAAGCAATTATTATTCATGTAGGCATTCAGCAGTTGCCATGTAGTACAAGAAAAAAAAATTGAAATTAAACTAAACCAGTGTTGTCAATTATGATTGTGTGGGTGAGATTAATTTTATCTCTTACATTCCCAGCGGGTGAAATGTGCTGTTGCGAGGCCTATTGTGAGGCCTAATTACTGATCTTTTCTAAAGAAAACAGAAATAAAACAAAACAAAACAGAAACAAAGTAATAAACAAAATTTTGACATCCAACAATGATAAAGCTAAAAAAAAGTTATCAGCAGGGCTTTTAAGACCACCTGTAATAAATTCGCCTTGCACAACTATAAATATATTATTTCTGTTTAGAGGCCTCAAAACAGGCCTTGCGATATTTCCCGCTGAATGAGAGTGTTTCTCAGTAAACAATTATATTTTACGCTCGCAAAATAAAAGAGCGTAAGCGAGTTCTGTATGTAAAACAGTGATGTCAATTGTGGTTGTATTGATTTATATAGTATAAGTGAATAAAGAGACAAGTACTCTTAATAAAAACAAAAAAATACGTAAGCATCCGCCGTATGTGCACTCATCGCTTGATAATCAACGACTGAATTGTGTACTCTCGTGCACTAAATGAAAGAGCGTAAGAATGCGTGTGAAGAATGTGTGTGAATTAATTTCCACAATTGTGTATGACGCTGACATCCCTGATGTAAAATGTATTGTTATTGTTGTTAATGTTAACAAAGCGTCTCATCGAGTGGTCAATGATTACTTGAATGCAAAATTATTAGAATGTGTGCCTTTTGACTTTACACAATTGTGTAATATTGCTTGCGCAACAAAAACTGCAAACAAAGCACTTTCAATAAAACACTCACACATGCACAAATCAAAATTGTACAGAACGATGTTAAAGTTACCAACGTTGAACTTTGTTGTGCAGGCATGGAGTTAATTTAAATTTGAGCGTATGATTAAATCAACAAAAATTGTGATTTTTGCAGTTCCCTGTTGGACACCAATCTGGTTCTATTCTTTTAAGTTGTTCGAAAGCAAACGTTTTTTCAACATTCGAACGGACTGACTGACATTGCTTCATCGAATCAGAATTACTCAATGACCTTATATATACATACATATATACTTTATGGGGTCTAAGATGAATTAAAAAAAAGTTTCACACGGAATGAAAAGCTTATGGCTAACAAATCACTGATCGCTTAAACGCTGGTTTAGTTGAACTAGACTGGAATTTATATGTAGTTTAAACTCAACAACTATAAATCAGAGTCCTGTGTATTATTATATGTGGTTAAAAAAAATAACATGTGGCAGCAGTACGATAAATCTTATCAAATTTATATGATCTGTATTGGTAGTTTAAAACCCAATTTTATGGGTTTAAAGATGATTTATATGTTTAACTATTTATAGATTTGTTGGTTAAA
Organism: Pollenia angustigena; assembly: GCA_930367215.1. Lineage (NCBI taxonomy): Eukaryota > Metazoa > Arthropoda > Insecta > Diptera > Polleniidae > Pollenia > Pollenia angustigena. Next base: position 192,945,222 of record OV884058.1, read on the forward strand.
CCACATTTTAAACCAAAAAGAGAGTTCTGGTCTGATTTTTAAGCCCTTAGTATACTACTTGTGGTGGATGGTATAGAAACTAGTGTTCGAAAATAAACAATAAATATCGCTCCTTAGTGTTCGTTTCGATATATTTGTGTAAAACCCAGGCGCTGCTAGTGTTTGTGAAGTAAATCTTTAAAAAATTAACGTTTCCCTGTTTGTCATCTTTCGAAAACAAAAATAATACTGTTCTTATCCAACTCAACAAAAAGGTGAGAACATTTAATTCCGTTTGGTTTTTTTAAACCACGAACTTCATTGTGTTCAGTTCAGCTCATTAGTGTTCGTTCGTTTCTGTTGTGCTTAGCGCCGTTTTGGCTGGTAAAAAAAAACCAAATACTTTTAACAATAACAAAATTAATTTCACATATACAAAAAAAAAAAAAACAAAAAGACAGCGAAAAAAATTTTACACAAGCTTTTCGTGCTGTGGTCGTTGCTAAAATTATTTATGTGTTCAATGTTAAAAAGCAACAAAGAAAGAAACAGTACAGTATCACTACAAATGTTCTGTTTTTACGAACAACAGAACACTATATAATATTCGACTCCTTCTTGAAAATAGTTACGAACGGTGTAAAGGATTGTGTTCGTCTACACAAACTCTAATAAATAGATATCGTTCCTGGGCGTGTGAACCGAATGCTGAATAATGTTTTATTTTCGAACACTGATAAAAACCATTTTGTTTAAAAAGATAAACATTTCTTAAATACTTTTTTTTTATAAATTACTCTTGGATTAAACAGCTAATTTTTGATAAAAGGCACGTCACTTTAATTTTTTATAGATTGGCTTAAAAACAATTTTTTTTTTTTAAATGGTAGTTTTTGTAGAAAAAGTACTTTTTGTTAGAAAAATTTTTGTGGTTTGAAAATAAATTCTTTTTAGAAAATATTATTTCTAGAAAAGTTACCTTTTTGTAAACTTTTTTTTAAGAAGCCGTAAGTTTTTATAGAAAAGTACTATTAGGTAAAAAGTCTATTTTTTATGAAAAACTTTTTGTTTATAAAAGTACTTTTCTTAGAAAATGCACATTTTGCTGAAGAAGTTGTGTTTTAAAAAAAGTTCCTTTCGAAAAATATAGTTAATTTATGTAAGAAAATTTTTTTTTTTTTGTTAGAATTTTATTATAAAACAAAAAAATTTGCTTTGTATTATTTTTGCCTTTTAGTAGAAAAAAATACTTTGTACTAAAAAAAGTACTTATTCTATAAAATGCTCTTTAGCATTTTATTTATTTTAGTAAAATAAATTTCAAGATTGTTTAGAAAATGTCCCTCAGATTTATCCTCATTTCACTTACACAAAATTACCATTTATATGATGTTGTTATTTCCCCCCCCCCCCCCCCCCCCTTCCATGTCACACTTAACACCTTGTCACTCTGATTTGTATCCTCTTTAAAATTGTCTTAATGTCATCCTTCTCGTTTAAATGCTCCATCATGATGTGTAGGTATCCATAGAATTTTTTCCTTTTCTATTTTATGTATTTTACTTTTAAATTATTGTTGTATAAATATTTTTGTTGTTTTTTTGAATTTTGCATATTTAACAAAAGAAATACAAAAGGCATCATTATACAACAACATACGAGTAGAAATAAATATACACACTTTTAAAGCTTTCAGTAAAATTGTCAGGTTTATATAATTTTTTTTTTTTTTTTGGTTTGACACTGACTTTCATTTCCAGGATTCATTTGCATAAACTTTGTGCTACACTCACACACAAGTAGAACAAGTTTTTTTATTTCTACTATTTTATCTTGTATGTACTTATGAACAAATATACATACTTATAAGCTGATGTATTTGTATGTGGGAGTAAACCCAATAAGCATTTAGGCTGGAATTCAAGTGGAATTACATTTGAAATCCAGTCACAATTTCCAATTTCCAGTGTTGAATTACAGTTGAAACACAGTTGAATTCAATAGCGAATTCAGCAAAATTAACAATTGAATTACAGTCGAACAAAACAGTACCTTTACAGTGTAATTCCAGCCTTGAATAACAGTGTGATTCAAGTTGAACCGAACCTGTTTTTACACTTGAATTCAAGCATGGAATTTCAGTGTTATTCAAGCAATGTTACAACAGTATTTAAATCAGTGTTCGAAAATAAACAGTACATTATTTAGTGATTGTGTAGACATACACAACCCTTAATACCGTTCGTAACTATTTTCAAGAAAGAACCGAACATTATATAATGTTCGGTTCTTCGTTAAAAAACAGATCAATTGTAGTGATACTGTAGACAAACATTATATTTTAATGTTCTATAATGTTTTTTGCGTGTGTGTATTTTGTTGTTGTAAAAAATGTTTGGTTTTTTTTACCAGCCAAAAGGGACGAACATTAACGAGCCGAACCGAACACATTGAAATTTGTGGATTTTCAAAAAAAAACCGAACGGAATTAAATGTTCACATCTTTTGTTGAGTTTGATAAAAACAGTAATATTTTTTTGTTCGAAAGATGACTTAAGCCTAGTACTCTGTTCAAATTTGTGAAAAATGTTGAGCAACATTTCTTATTTCACATGAACATTTTGACAGGTATCAATGTTTCCTATCTTGCGAGTTTCTACAATTTGATTTTTTTTATCCTGAAAAGTATGCGAAATTGTTTTGCGTATGTTAACAAACCCTACATGTATTTTACTAAAAATAATTTTTTTTTTATAAAAAGCTTTTAAAAAAGGAAGTAATATGGATAAAAAAACTGTTACCGTGTTATTTAATTTTTTTATTTCTTATTTAATAATCAGTTCCTACTTTTTTGCTTTTGCTTAAAATTCCACGTGAAATAAGTGCCGCTAACATTATTTCGCAGTTGTAAAAAATGTTGCCAGAAACCAGGGATGATAAAGTTGGTACAATTGTACTTTTTTTGGTACAATTTAAAACTACAAAGTACGCTGGTACCGCCGTGACTCATTTGGTACTATTTCCAAATTTTTCAATCCTACATACATATTTATAATTGATATAAAAAAAAAATTCAACTCGTATTTACAGTCCAATGAAGTTATTGTTAGATTTAACAAAACAGCTATGATATTTTGCTTTTGCTCTTTTGCAAGAACATTTTCACCAAACACAGAACTCCGCTACTGTGAAAAGATTTTTGCACTTGTTGATTGAACGATTGCTTATGCTACATTCTAAATTTAGTATCAGCGGCAGCATATAGGCGTGCATTTTCTGATGATATTGACAAGTTTTTAAAAGATATAGGAAACCACTTCTGCAAAAGTTCTACATAGTAGAAGAGACGAAATCTTAATCTAATAATATTTTCAAATATTCGTCAACAAGATGGTTGTAACGTCAAGAAGTAATCAGCAAAATTTTGGAACAGTGGGAGCCCACTCCGTTATTATTTTACTCCAAATTATTTTGAAGGAGATTTTACAAGCGCTTAATTAAATTTTATTATATCCGAACTTTCTACTCCTTACCTGTTTCTGTAGTACATTTTGAAAATTGTAAACACAATAAATTTGGAAGTGCAATCCAAAGATGCTCGTATGCACATATTTTTAGAACGCTTAAAGATTTTATTTTCGTTTAAAATTAGAGATTGCATTTTGAGAAATATTCGTCAATTTTCCACAAAAAGATGATAAATTCTAAAAAGTGTAGGAAAACGCTCTCTGGCGGCAATCAAAGATAAAAGTTAATGGATTTCTCGACTCTTAAAACCGCATGATACAGGTCTGGAAAACTAACTATTTTGAAAAATCCGGGGCTCGAAATTAATTTTTGAACTATGGTTTCTTAGGCTAAGTTTCTTGGTATTACTTATAGAACAAGAATCGCGATGTGCTTTTGACGTGAACAAATTTTACCCACCCTATTATTATGTATTACTAATGTTCAATTGAATTTTAAGTACCTTTTGTTTTTGTTGTATTAAATATTTGTTTTTAAAAATAAAATAAAATTATAAAAAGAGAGTTAGTACTATTTGGACCGAAAAAGTACGATTTTAAAAGTTCGTTGGTACGTTATTGGTTTTCTTATTTATCATCCCTGCCAGAAACATTTCGGAACTTTTTCACAAAATGAACAGAGTACAACTCTATCAACATTTTTTCTTAGATATTCCGCACAAGTTTTTTTCATATTCGTTTTGACAGCATTTCACGTGAAATATGTTGAACAGAGTACCAGGCTTAACAGGGAAACGTTATTTTTTTAATGATTTTCTACACAAACACTAGCTTGGATTCACACTGGAATTTCAACATTGGAATTCACAAAAAATTTGTGCTTATTGGGAATATGTAGAAATTTACGTTTAAAAAAAACTTCAAGGTATTAATAGAAAACACAAAAAATGCTACACTCAAAATATTATGTAGTTAAATTGAAACGAAAATTCATTTTAAACAACTTAAAATTCAGTAAAAAAACGGATCATTAACATTTCATTTAAAACAAATGATTTTTACATTCATTTTAAAACTTTTTATTTTTTGAACAGCATATTCGTTAAAATTTAATGATTTTTACTATTAAAAATTATATTTAAACGACAAAAATCAAACTACATAACAAAATAAATACGATAAAACATTATTTTTTGGTAGTTTATTTTTTTGTACAACAAACATAAATGTTAAAAAATAAAATTATTCGAAAAACAAGTTAGAGTGCTATATTCGGCTGTGCCGAATCTTTGATACCCTCCACCGACAGTTCAAATGTTTAAGGAGTAATATCTGTATGATGTTATTATTATCTTAAACTGTGACGTTTGTTATTAATTATGGCTTATGGCGACTAAACTGTTTTCCGGTAGTAGGGTTTATATGGGGCCTAGGGTAAATTATGGACCGATCATCACGAAATTTTATAGCGTCATTTCTAGTCCTTTAAAACTGTGACGTACCAATTTCTGTTATGATAGCATTATTAAATATGGTTTTAGGTGTACTTAACTGTTTTCCGGGAGTAGGGTTTATTTGGGGCCTAGGGTAAATTATGGACCGATCTTCACGAAACTTCATAGTATCGTTTCTAGTCCTATAAATCTGTGACGAGCAAAAATTTGTTATGATTGCATTATTTTATACGGTTTTAGGCGTACTAAACTGTTTTCCTGTAGTAGGGTTTATATGGGGCCTAAGGTAAAATATGGACCGATCGTCACGAAATTTCACAGTGTTATTTCCAGTCCTAAAAAACTGTGATGTACCAAATTTTGTTATGGTAGCGTTATTTTTTACGGTTTTAGGCGTACTAAACTGTTTGCCGGGAGTACTGTTTATATGGGGCTTAGGGTAAATTATGGATGGATCTTCAAGAAATTTAACAGCGTGATTTCCAGTCCAATAAAACAAATGTTTGCAAAATCTGATCTCATTCGGTGCTTTGTTCCAGCATTTATGCTACTTTTTGTAACAAAGCTATCAATTTTTTTAAGGTGGTGGTTCCATATTTTCATTCATAGCTCTGGTCCTACTGAACCGATTTTGCTGGATTTCAATCCCAAACTGCTTAGGATAACTACAAGCAAATTGGCACCAAATTTGATCATTTCTTTTGAGTTGTTCGAAAGTGAGCGTGTTTTCAATAGACGGACAGACAGACGGACAGGCAGACGGACATGGCTAAGTCGACTTAGAATTACTCAAGGACCCAGAATATATATACTTTATAGGGTCTGAGATGAATAATAAAAAAGTTTCACACGGAATGACAAACTTAATATACCCTCTTCACAACTAATTGTGGTGGAGGGTATAAAAAACAGGCTTTTTACATAAATGCGCGGATAAGGAAAAAAATAAACGTTTACTTAGAAATTTTTACTATCAACTTATAACGTCATTACATAATTTATATGATATAAAAGCTTGTCGCGAGATTTAAGTACTCGTATTTACTTCGTGTGATAATTTCAATAGTTAAAATCAATCACATCAAGTTATTTAACTAACATTTTTAAAATAAAAGAAAAAAAAAACATTTTTAATTAAGTACCAAGATATATTTTTGTAAAAAAAATTTGAAAGTATGTAATTGCTAAAAAAAAATAAAGAAATAAAGCAAGTTGTTAAAAAAAAACATGGATTAAGACATGCCTGAGAGAAAAGGAAAATGTTTAAAGGTTGCAACATTTTCTTTTAGCAAATATACAGACTAAAAATCGATAGTAATCTTTTTTTTCACTTCAGAGACAATAATTGTTGCAAGGAAAGAGTGATAAAACAAAAGTCTCATTCACTAGCCAGTTTTGAAAGCGATGATTTTCTCTTTTTTAACCCTCCGACGAGCGGTAACTTTTTATTCGGTTGTTGAGCGGTAAGGTCCGTAGGGACCTTATATGAAAATGCATTGCATTTTGCTAAAATTTATTTATATTTTAATTAATTTTGATGTTATTATTTTGTTATTGTTTTGAATATGCATTTTAAACATTTGTTTTAAAAAATTTAATAGATTTTTTAGTCATTCATATGAAAATTTAAACAAGGTCCCTACAGACCTTACTGCTCAACGGCGTGTTTAAAGTCTTTAAAATAAAAAATAAAATACTCTGCAAATAAGAAATCTCCTGGAATAAGTATTAAAACACTAACAACACTCGATTAATAGAAGTCATGAAATATTTAGCCATTCTCCCCATCCGTTTTTAAATGACACTTGTTTAAAAATTTAAAAAGTCCACAGGAACCTTACCGCTCGTCGGAGGGTTAAAAATATTACTCACCAAGAGAATTAAATTACCATATTCTATAACAAATAATTATTTTATTTTTTTTTTTTTTTTTTGCAATAAACAGAGATTCAATTAATTTTTTTATTATATAACGACACATGTCAAGGTGGAATAATATCTTTAATATAAGTGATTTGAAACCACTTTGCGAAAATCTTTATCCCTTTTTTTGTATATGTGACGCGCAAAATAGAAAGGGACCTAAGGGTTTTGTTCAGCAGAGAAATTTTATCTTTGTATCTTTGGTGTACCATCACTCATTTGAAAGCGACACATCTCAACCTTGTTGGTCAACCTTGAAAACGCGCGTAGGTGGTCCCTACCTCTTGTTTTGTGTAGTTGGTTTTTACTGTTCACTTTACCTTACTGGTCCCTTTCTCTATGCGCTGTCACATATTCTGTTAACAATCGTATTATAATAACAAAAAAAGGTGAAACGATTTATTTTATTAATGCCATAAGCGCCGTTCTTAGAACTTTATTTTGAATTATTTTTCTTTTGCGTACCAAGAGATCTCTCCTTTTTTTAAACAAAAAAAGTTAAAATTTATTTAGTTTTATTGCTATAATTGAGTCGTTCAGTGTATAAAGGGAATGAGTCCATTTTTGGCGTTTTTGAGATTTAGCGTGGATACACTTCCTTTTATGACTAACAACCCAATAAAAAATTTTATCATTTTGCGAAGCACTAATGGTACATTTAAAAGAATAAGCGCACAACTATGCGCTACGCTATAAGACATACAGAAATGCAGTAAAGTAAGTGAAAGAACTCTTAACAACTTTTATAAAAAAAAAAACATTTCAAGTGCTACGGCATTCCCTTACTACGAAGCAGGTTTGTAAGGGAGAATACTAAAAAATAACTGTATCAAAACATTCAGTGTGTAAGGCTTATCGTTACATCCAACAACTTTTATATGCGCTGCATAATGCGCTTTATGTGTCAAAAATGTATTGCTTTAATGTGGGAACTCGCCATATAAAATTCATGCCTTCTGTATGCGCAATGGTAAGCGAAACGTTTATGTTTCTCCCTTACAAACCTGCTTCCAATTTTTATTGGGAATGTATGGTAAAAATTTTGTTGTCAAATTTAAACGGTAACCCCCTTTTAAAGACAAAACATTTTTTTGTACGAAACACAACATTTTTATTTTCAGTGGAAAAAGGGAATAAGTCCACGCTTGCATTTATATTGCATTAATCACTTGTTAACTTTGCTTTCCATGAGTTTCAAAACAATGCTTGCGAGCCTCTTGTTTGGTCAAATACATAAAAATGTTTGATGATACGCACGATCGGATTGTTTTGTGGTCAACATGCAAAATAAAGGAACAGTTTCGGGTGGTTAAAATGACCAGTTTTGCTTTTTTCTCTACCATATCTTTGCTCTTCAAGGCACATGATTAAAGTTTTGATAATGCTTGATCCTTTTTGAAGATCTATATCGTGCTTTACAATAAGTATCACACTTAATATGTATATTTCGCAAATAAATTCACAAGTACTAAGGGAGTTCCTTAATATAAAGGTAGAGATATTTTTTCCAAAGCTTCTTATATATGATGTACACTTGTTGCAAAGTTTAAAATTGATTCGTGACGGTCCACCCATCTTGTCACGCACAATGTAGAGAGTTTGGCTCCCAAATACTTTGCTTAAACTGCGTTTCGCTTGGGATGATTTGATTTAAAAAATTTTGTCGTTTCTTTAACAAATGATACAACCTTTTGTATTAACGGCACTTTATTGCTTTAAGAAATTGAGTTGTTTTATTTATGGGAATAGCAAGGCGTTTGTTTCGCATTTGTCGCGGTTTCCAGAATTTTTTAACAGTTTTGCTTTTTTCTCTTCAAAATCTTTGGAAAATAACGTTTGCAATCGCAAAACCAACACCGCGGTAACACCGGTAAACAAACTAGATAGATCGAAACCATGGGTAATACAATATAAAAATAATATCGATAAAAAATTTGGATTTGAAAATATAAACATAAGAAAGAAAGGTAAAGTAATGTTATTGAATAGCGTGAGTCAAAGTCTATTGTATCCTAAAACTAGAGCTATAACAAAAGAAAAGGAAAAGGATATAATTGATTTATTAAAATATATCCCTCCCGTGTACCATGCTTTCTATAAAAACTTGAAATCAGTATAAAGACTGGAAGCTTATTCTGAAGGAGACATTATTTTGTTAAATTTAAAAAGAAGAAACAAAAACAAAATATGTACTTTGAACTTCAAGAAGAATTCTTGACAAAAGCACGAAAAAACAGAAGTAAAGGAAGAACATGTAAAATAAATTAAAATAGATAATCATTCAAAGCAAATTTCGATCTACCAAAGGTTAAATACAATTTGGTTTAAGGATTGATGTTTGACTAATGACATCAGCAGTCGTCGATGGCTGCGAGTGTTAAACGACAAGCCCTCTGAGGAGATTGAGTGGTTGCAATCGAAACATGTCAGGGTAACCTGTCCGTAAAAACGCCTGGGTTCGAGCCCAGATTGAGTCAAGAATGAAAAGTTATCAGTAAATTTTAATTAATTTTCATGTTGTAAAATTCCTTTCTTCATAAAAATAATTTAATGAAAATTAAATTTGATGAACTTAAGCCTAATTAAAAATATTAAAAATTTGGATTAAAAACCATAAATAGTTCAACAAAATAACCACGATACTAATTATAGAAATTTTTTTAGTTAATTTTTGTTTTAAAAAGAAGAAATGTTTTATGTTATTTTTTAACTTCATTTAAAATAAAACTGAGCGAATGCACTGAACTAAAAAATTAGCTGCAGCCTTTTCTTTGCCAAATTATAAAAAATGTAGTCTTTCCAAAATATACTAATTCAATTTAAACACTACGCGAGGTAAGCCAATATTTAGATGGGTATTTTTTCTTTTTATTTCCGAACGAATGCTCAAAGTCAAAGCATAATTAATTTGAATTTTTACGCTATCGATTTTAACCACAAAAAGTTTGGTGGACTTATTCCCTTTTTCCACTGAAACTCTTATCAATAAAAATGTATTTGTATCATATTAACAGGTTTTTTTAACACGTACACTTACATACAAACATTATATATTTACAAATTGTAAATTGAAGCCCTAATAATTAATTTTGCAATTTTAGTTTTGAGTTTTGTTGTAACAACTAGTTTTAAGGTCAACGTCAACTGTTCTGTCATTTTTCTCCATTTCAGATTTTTGGACTCATTCCCTTTATCCACTGAACGACTCAATTATGTCACTTAACATAAACTCTCTATAAAAATCTATTTTGCCACATACACACAAGTGTCAAAACTTCATTTGTTTTCAAAATTTTTATTTTTATTGACTTTCTGAACTTGTTCTCTTTTGCGGTTAAAATACAAATCCTTTTTTTCAAGTTACATTAAAATAAATAAAGTAAATAAAGAAATGAACTGATAAATACTGATTAGAAATACTCTAGAGATTTTTGTTACAAACAAGGAAAATTGTTATCATGGAATTTAGAGAAAAGTAAAACAAAAAAAAAAAAAAGGAAAAGGATTCTTAAAAAATAGCAATAAAACTTTATTTACTTTGTTACAAAAATAAAAAATGTTTTATGTCAGTTTGTTTCTTTTTGTTCGCCTTTCTCTCTCGCTCACTTTCTCACTCTCACGCTCTCTCCATCTACTTTTCAGCTTAAATAACCTGCAGCTATAAATCAAAGCGGAAACCCATTAGAACACGCCAATAACAAGCAACCGTGCAACACAGAATCAGAAGACACACATACAAATACAATTTTTATATTTGGCAGGACTATTTGTTATAGATGTATTGATAAAAAGGATAGACAACAAGAACAACAACAAGCAAATGTGGAATTTATATTGATTGGGTTTCAAAAATATCGAAAAACAAATGCGTTGTGCATGTGACCTACGTTCTACCCCCTTCCCGCAAGGAAATAAAAGAACTTTTTAGCAGGTAATTTAAACAGTTTGCTTCTTGTTCTTCTTCTTTTTCATATTTTCAATTGGAAATATCTGTTTTGCGTTACAAAATACTTGGTAACATGACTATTTAAAAGAATTATGAACGAAACGGAAATGAAAAACGAGTTTGTAGAAAACGTGTTATAATAAGTCAGGTTATTACAAATTTATTTTAAATTTATGAGAAAAATAAAAGTGGATTTCAGAACCATAAAAAGTCATTAAAGCAAACCTTTTTAATTTATGCAGTCAAATTACGGTAAATATGGAAATATATAAAAAAAGCGAAGTACACAAGTACATCTATAAATAAATAGCATTTACCCCAAGCCTAATCAATCATCTAGGAATGATATTTTTAACGCATTTTTTTCCTAAAAGTTCATTATATGAAATTAATTAACTGGAACAAAACAATAAAGTTTTAAAGACCGTAAAACTGCGAATTTATCAAAAAATGTGCGCTTTTGCGTAAGACGTTTCACTTATTATGTACAAATATGACTTGATGTAACCAAACTGTTAAGAGCAGTGTTCGAAAATAGCTTAAACGTAATTTAGTGTACGGCACACACACCCAGAAACGATGTTTATTCTTTAATTGTTTGTGTTTTAGTTCATAACACTTAACAGCGTTCATAACTATTTTCATGGAAGCAACACACATTATGTAGTGTTCTTTTTTTCGTAATAAAACAGTACAGTTGTAGTGATTCTGCAAACATACATTAATTTCAAGGGCCGATGTTGATTTTGAATAAAACACAAACTATTAAGGAAATTATTGTAATATTATTTTATTATGATATATTGGTATTACTCAATTATGTATGGAACAAAATATCGGCCAAATGGGCGCCGCGACCACGGCGGCATACCTCCATCCGATGGTCCAAATTTTCGATGACCCTGAGGCATAATGGAGGTTCTATGCCGTTAATGTGCCGAATTATCTCATCCTTTAGCTCTTGAATTGTTGCTGGCTTATCGACGTAGACCTTTTCTTTCAAATAACCCCAAAGAAAAAAGTCCAACGGTGTAAAATCACATGATCTTGGCGGCCAATTGACATCGCCATTACGTGAGATAACACGGCCATTGAATTTGTTGCGCAAAAGAGGCATTGTTTCGTTAGCTGTGTGGCAAGTGGCACCGTCCTGCTGAAACCACATATCGTCCACATCCATATCTTTCAATTCGGGCCATAAAAAGTTCGTTATCATCTCACGATAGCGAACACCATTCACAGTAACTGCCTCACCGGCCTCATTTTGGAAAAAATACGGCTCGATGATGCCGCCAGCCCATAAACCGCACCAAACAGTCACTCTTTGTGGGTGCATTGGTTTTTCGACAATCACTCTTGGATTCTCATTCGCCCAAATGCGGCAATTCTGTTTATTGACGAATCCACTGAGGTGAAAATGTGCCTCATCACTGCATGATATGCATTTTGATTTGAACGCCCATTTTCATAATAAGTCTGGATAACTTTAACACGTTGTTGGATTGTGTATCTCTCCATGGTTCAAATTGAGTAAGTCTGAAATAGAGAAATGTCAAATAAAATTCGGAAAAAAACTTGGCGTTTAGGTGTGGTTCACACTCAACATCGGCCCTTACAATTTAACCACCCTTTATTTTAACGTTCTTAAGTGTTTTTTTTTTATATATTGAAAAAGGAATGTGCAAACAAAAAATTTTAAAAATGGTTCTCACTGGTATTAACAACAAATGCTGATGCGTTTTGTGTGATTAATTTTTTTTAGTTTTCGAAGCTTAAATTTCATGAATTGCTATAGGTAGGTAGGTAGAAAGGCTGGAGTGAAGTTTTCTTCACACCTTCACCCAGAGACCAATATGGTCCATTGTGACGCCTTATTTAGGAATAGACAAGTGAAAAAAAGGAAATTAGATGCAATAAAGAACGACAGCATGAGATTCGAAAGATAGATAGTAACAGATCAAACCAAAATTCGTCCTACGTGCGGCCAGCAACCCGTCTCCTCTCGCGCAGCCTGGTCATCCCCATTACGAATCCTATCAGACCCTCGAGTCCACGCCCCGAGACATCCCCAAATTCGCCCAGGAATCTACTTCCCAGCCACCTCAGCCTGCTGCCCTGGAGCCTGGGACAGTGACACAGAATGTGTTCAACTGTCTCCAGCTCCTCCGGGTCCTCACACAACCTGCACACATCCGATAAGTCGGATCCCAGTCTCACCGTCATCTTGCCTTACATACAGTGGCCCGTGATAACCCCTATCATGGTTCTAACACAGACCCTACTCCTGCCCAGCAGCGACTCCGAATCGGACTTCCTAAGCACCGGCCACAGTGCCCTTGATACCCGGCAGTCCATCCGGTTCCCCCAGGCTCGGTTGGTCTCGCCCAGAATCCATTCCCTGATCCTTCCAAAGAAGAAGCCCATTGGAGGCCTAACTGACTCCATACAGTCCGGATCCTCCATCTCCGAGCCCTGTCTTGCCAACTCATTGCCGATTATGTTAAAATGACCCGGCACCCAGCACAGCCTTAACACATATTCCCCTAAGAGCCCTCCTACAATCATCAACCAGCTTGGAGTTAACATAATAGCCCACCAATCATCACTATAAGGAGCAAATCAATCTGCAAACGTTTGCGAAAAAATATTTGCTCAAAACTTTTCACTTTCGCACACTATGCGTTCCTTTTTAGTAGCGTACGTTAATAATGACTTGCCCAAAACAAACACTTTGCAAAACTACATGGCAAACAAATTCTTATTGTTTTTGTTTTAGCCACTGCAAAGTACGAAACAAAACGCATGCAAATGTTTCGTTTTGCTTAGCCCTTTGACTGCCCCCAATCAAATTTTTTTTTTAAAGCGTACGTCCACGTACATATTCTAGTAAAAACAAGTAAGAAAGTATAGTCGGTCAAGCCCGACCATATGATACCCTACATCACAGTATTTAAAAACACATCTTGCTGATGTGTCCATGTAAATATGGATTTATCTATGTTTATAAACTTCATGAAAATCGGTTTGTTAGTTTGTAACAGGCAGAAATTGCCCCCTGGCTCCCCTTGTGGTCCTATATTTTAAAAACTGTATAGCTAATGTGTCCCTATAGATATGGATCTATCTATGTTTTAAATTTCATTAAGATCGGCTTGAGAGGCAGAAATTGCCCCTATCTCCCCTCGAGGTCCGATTTTTTTTAAAATGTATACATTTTGTGTCCATATAGATATGGTTCTATGTATGTTTTAAATTTCATTTTCATTTCATTTGATAGTTTCTGAGAGGAAGAAATTTCCCCCTATCTTCCCTCTTGGTCCTACGATTTGTCCTAATTTCAATAGGCTTGCTCCTTGTGCTAATAAGAACCTATGACCAACATTTTATCTCCAAAATTGCGACCTGTACTTTGCGCACAAGGTTACATGGACAGCCAGCCAGCCTGCCAGCCTACCAGCCAGCCGGACGGACATCGTTAGTTCGACTCAGAAAGTGATTCTGAGTCGATCGGTATACTTTAAGGCGTTACACACATCAAGACAAATGCATAATACCCTCTCCACTATTGTCGTGTGGGTATAATTACATGCATCATATATAGGCTTGCCAGATCGAAATTGGCAAAAAACTTGACATAAAAAAGAAAAAGCTTGATTTTTCTTGACAAATTACAAATTTATATTACTGTTCAGTTTGTTATTTTTACAATGACTGAATGGCTGATTTCACGATGTCCGTCTAGCCGTCCGCTGGTTTGTCTGGCCGTGTGTATGTTGAAATGGGGTTTCTAAAGAAGATAATTATTTCGCACATAGTACGGAATTGAAATTCGGTAAGATCGGTACACAAATAGCTGAGATATCAGCAATAAATTATGAATGCCTTTCTTTTTTTTTGGCTGGCAGGAATCAAACCCGCAATCCCGGCACTGATGGACTGGCTCACTACCAATTAGCCTGCCGGGGCACTCATTTCTACACATAAATCTCTACATTTTCTGGTTATAATTTTAGAATTTTAAATTTCAACTTTCACATAAAATAAACTTGGTAGAATACTGGTAGTGAAAATAACAAAATCGTTCTATGAATGAACTAGTTATAGACAAATAACTACCTACTTCTACAAGAAAGCATGGCTTTGCTACAGCAACGCCCATTCCATATGAGAAGGAGAACTAAATTTTGCTCAGATAATTCGTATAATATATCAAAATCCAAATTGCTTTCTTAGGCTAATATGGATACATGAAATTAATGGATTATGTTACAAATGAAAAACAAATAAGACGCTGATAGTATTTCTTCTATACATTCTTCTACTATTCTTTGGGATATATTTTTATAATTATTTTTGACAATATATTTTAACTACGGTAAATTGAACGATCTATAATGGTTAGTTTTTCTTGACTTGTCTGCACAATTTAATGGAAACTTTTTTTAAAATTCCGATTTAGCTTGGCAAATTAAATTTTTTTTTTTGATTCTTGAAACATATTAAAAAAGCTTGACAATCACGCCAAATCCGTTCTTTCTCCTACTCTATTTCTTATCTTTCTAAATGACCTCCTTTGTCAAACTTCCAACCCTATCTACTCTTTTGCAGATGACAGCAACCTTTGCCATTCGTACTCATTCGAATGCAGACCAAGCGTATCCCATGTCGTTGCTATGAGGCAGAATATGAATGATACGCTTGGCCGAGACCTTGACATAGTCTCGGAATGGGGTCGTGCAAATAGGGTCGATTTTAATGCCCGAAAAACCCAATGTTGCGTGCTTACGCATAAACGCGCGACAAACCAAGGTGCCTCATCTGTATATATGGGTGGTATAGTTATTGAGGAATCAGAATCTCTTGATGTTCTGGGCATGAGGATACAATGTGACGTCCGATGGACTGAACATATATTCAAGGTGTCGAAAGAAGCATTCAAGTGCCTCGGTTTTCTAAGACGGTGTAGGATATACTTCACTCCATCTGATCTCCTTACTATTTATACCACCTATATCCGACCGCGTATGGAATACAACTCTCATGTGTGGGCCGGTGCTTCAAAGTCTATTTTGGAGCTTCTCGACCGCGTGCAGGAGAGGGCGAGGGTACTCATTGGTGACAGTAGGGTAACCAATTCTATTGACTCCCTTGAGCACCGTCGCATGGTGGGTTGTATTTGCCTGTTTTATCGTTACTACAATGGGATGTGTTCCGACGAATTCAGGGATCTGGTTCCCGAAACCCGTACATTTGTTCGTAATACACGTTTTTCCTCAAGAGCCCATCCTTATGTGGTCGATTGGCAGGTGAATCGTACAACGCATTACAGAGAGAATTCGTTTTTTTCCCGGACTGTTCGTATGTGGAATAACCTTCCTGCAGAAGTCTTCCCTCTCACTTACGACATGATTAAGTTCAAATCGAATGTTCACAAACACTACTCCCTCTATCCTCCTTCCCATAACCTATTTTCCTAGTTCCAACACAATGCAATGCATTAGTAGGGGTCATCCCCTGAGTGCTGGTCCTAACAGTAAAAAAAAAAAAAAAAATAAAAAAATCAAGCCCGTCTGGCAACCCTAATCACATATGATACACGTACCAATATTTCAACCATTTATTATTGAAGCGTTCTATGCATCGCATACGATTCATGGTATTTTTAATAAAATTCATAAAAATTAACCTTCCTAAGTTCCCTTATAACAATATAATGAAATTATCTTAAGTTTTTCAACATAAATAAAATTTATTTTCTTTGCAAAAAAAAAAAAAAATATTTTTATCCTGGAAATTTTGCAGTGTTTTCCCATACAAATATTCAAAAAACATTGTCTACACGCCCAGAGCGTTAAATAACTTTACTTTTCATAAGTTCATACAAAACTTTGTTAAAGGACATAGGAAAAATTGTGTATCACATATGATGCGCAAGCGTATCAATCATGACACCTGTGCATCATATTCGATACATGTGACCGTCAAAGGGTTAAAATAACTTTTAAACTAAAAATGTACTTTTTTTTAGAAAAAATTCTATTTTAATTCTCTTGCAATATACATAAACTAAAAGAAAACAGTTCAGCATAAAGCAGCATGATTATGTGACATGGCTAGGAAATTCATTTATTTGTTTTAACGTAAGCCAAGTGTCAACTTAAATAAAAAGTTATTTTTAGTTTATTTCTGACCTCCTGCTTTGGTAAAGAAAAGCCTCCCTGTTATTAACAAATTAAAAAATCAACAAACAACAAAAAAAAAAAAAAAAAAAACTTTTCAAACAAGCATTGTACATAAACGCTATATTCGGCATTGTAGAAATGCATTTTCTTATGTAAAAATTTTTGGTTTTAGGACTGCGCAAAACAATAATCCATCTAAGACTATATATGACACTAAAATTAAAAATTAACAAGATTTTTTTTGTCGTGATTAATTCCCAATTTGTATTCTTGATAAAACACTGAAATTTACTGTTGATGTGATAAGCTATTCCTGGTTGCTTAGGCCAGATCATCAGGAAACTTCACCCAAAGATTTTAGAAAAACTAAAGATATTAAACCAAATAAAACTGTTAACCCTCCGATGAGTGAGAAGGTCCTTTTTGCCTTTACAAACTGAAATTACTCCTACTTCGGCCACTACAACCCCCCCCCCCCCCCCCCCAAAGTTACTCTGTATTTTTTTGTTGCGCCTCTTTTGGAAAAAAAAAAATCAAGCCGATCGGATCATTACTTTAGGAGTTATTGAGGTTTTAGTGAGAATAGTCCGCGGACGTGTGAATAGGTCCGTATGGACCTTGTACTGAATTTCACTAATAAATGCATGTTTTTGGGCATCATTATAATTTTTTTATTGTTTCAACACATAATTTACTTGTTCTGAACACAAGCACCTAAACTCAAAGACATTAGGGAAGATGATAAAAACCAAAAATTCTAAGAACAAAAATACTAAGAACAAAAAGTTCTAAGAACTGGTTTATTGCTAGTAGTATAAAATTAGAATATTGTGCCTTAAAAAAATTGAAAAAATTATTTTTGTATGTAGAATTTAGTTATAAACAATAAAAACAAAAAAAAAAAAAATAAAAAAAAAAATTTTTAATCCAAATTTTAAGTATTTTTATAATCAGGCTTAAGTTCATCAAATTTAATTTTCATTAAATTATTTTTATGAAGAAAGGAATTTTACAACACGAAAATTAGTCAAAAAAGTTATTGATAATTTTTCATTCATGTTTCGATCGCAACCACTCGATCTCCTCGGATGGATTTGCCGTCTTACACTCGCAGCCATCGACGACTGCTGACGTCAATAGTCAAACATCAATACTTAAACCAAATTGTATTTTAACCTTTGGTAGATCGAAATTTGCTTTTCTGAATAATTATCCATTTTTAATTGATTTTACGTGTTTTTTCCTTACTTCTGCTTTCTCGTACTTTTGTCAAGAATTATTATTTGCCAAATAATAAAAAAATAATCTTAAACGATTTTAAGATCGATTTTGAGGTTCGATTAATCGATTTCAAAAACCGAAATAAAAAAAGTCGATCGAAAAATCTAAAATCGATTACGGAATCCATTTACCATTCCCTAGTGGAAAGGGTATAATTTTTTTTTAGTTTCTCATTGCATTCTCTAAACGGTATATATGTTTATGTATATTCTGGATCTTAATGATTAGAGAAGTTGATTTAGGGATGTCCATCTCTCCTTCTCGGTCTCTCAGTTGAAATCGCATTTTAAAAGACCACAGATATGATGGGGACCTGGGTGGTCCAACCAAAACGCGAGATGCTAATTATAAATAAAACAAAAAAATTTCAGAGAATTATCAAGAATTTTTTTTTCTTATTATTGAAGAATTTATGACAAAATTATATGCCAATCAAAACATCGGTCAAATGTTCGACATGGCTTCGGTGGCATACATCTATCCGATGGTCCATATTTTCAACGACTCTGAAAAATAAATGAGCTTCAATGTCTTTAATGTCACGAATTATTTCATCCTTTAGCTCTTAAATTGTTCATGGCTTATTGACGTACAATTATTCTTTTTAATATCCCTAAAGAAAGAAGTCTTTCGACGGTGTCAAATCACATGATCGTGACGGTCAAATATCGCCACTACATAAGATAACACGGCCATTGAATTTCTCACGCAAAAGAGCCATTGTTCCTATTGGATTAAATCGTCTAAATGTGTGTACAATCGGAAAAATCGTGCAAATATTTGAGCAAACCGGGTCTGTAGGAGATGTGCAAGCGCCAGTGCCTGCTCGTACAGATCGTACTGCAGAAAATATTGCTGCTGTTCGCGATAGTGCGGCTGAAGCGCCGTCCACCTCAACTCGTCGTCGTGCCCAACAATTGCACCTCTCACGCTGGTCGTTGATGAACATTATGCAATTGACTCAAGAATTAAAGACTCTTGACCATTCCAAACGACGTCAATGGTCAGAATGGTGGCAAGAAATGGCAACAGTGAATGAGGCACATTTTCACCTCAGTTGATTCGTCAATAAGCAGAACTGCCGCATTTGGGCGAATGATAATCCAAGAGTGATCGTCGAAAAACCAATGCACTCACAAAGAATGACTATTTGGTGCGGTTTATGGGCTGGCTGCATCATCGAGAAGTATTTTTTCCGAAATGAGGCCGGTCAGGCAGTTACTGTGGATGGTGTTCGCTATCTTGAGATGATAACGAACTTTTTATGGCCTGAATTGGAAGATATGGATGTGGACGATACGTGGTTTCAACATTACGGTGCCACTTACCACACAGCTAACGAAACAATGGCTCTTTTGTGCGAGAATTTCAATGGCCGTGTTATCTCACATGGTGGCGATGTCAATTGGCCGACAAGATCATGTGATTTGACACCGTCAGACTTCTTTCTTTCGGGTTATTTGAAAGAAAAGGTGTACGTCGATAAGTCAGAAAAAATTCAAGAGCTAAAGGATGCGATAATTCTGCACATTCACGGCATAGAACCTCAATTATGCCTCAGCGTCATCGAAAATTTTGGAACATTCGATGGAGGCAGAGGTCGCGGCGGCCATTTGGCCGATATTTTGTTCCATGCATAATTGAACCATAGAAATATTGCCATAATAAAAAGTTATGACCATAATTTCCTAAATAATTACTGTCTTATTTAAAAAAAATTAAACATGTTAATAAAGGGTTTATTAAACGGATTTTGTATGAAAATCCGTTTCATAAAGCCTTTATTAACCGGTTTTATTTTTTATAAATTAGGCCGTTAGTGTTTTATTCAAAATCAACATCGGCCCTTAAAATTTAACCAATTATTTTATTGTTCGAAAACAATATCTATATTATTAGTGCTTCTTCTGTATTAGTACACAACCATTTGATTATGTAGTGTTCTGTTTTCGTTATAAAACAGTATAATTGTAGTGGTTCTGTACACATACATTATATTTTAATGTTCTGTAGTGTTTTTTTCACATGAAGGAATGAGCAAGCAAACAATTTCAGCAATGCTTCTCACTAGTATTGTTTTCTTGCTCGGCAATTTGTATGTAAATAGCCTGTAAGTGTATTGTGTACATGTTTTGTTTTTAAAAGAAATTTTTTTTGGTTTTTTTTTTTTTTTTTTTTGTTTTGCTTAAAACACATTTAGGAAAAAGTTATAAAAAAAAACTAATTAAAAAATCTAGGGCCAAATTCTGGCAGTCGCGATAGAGCACTTTCTCGATTCGAAAGCAATTTTATTTCTAATTCTTTCAGTCAATACTGAACGAATCGGAATTATTCTTTCAGTATTGTGAAACTCAAATAAATGCTTTTCAACACGGAATAAATAATTCCGATTCGTTCAGTACTGACTGAAATAATTAGATATTAAATTGCTTTCGAATCGAGAAAGTACTCGATCACGACTGCTAGAATCAGGCCTCTGAACTTTCAGATGTTTTTTGTTATTGTAAAAAAATAATGGTTGTCTTTACCTGCCAAAAGAGCGCTGAGCACAACTTAAACGAACGAATATTTATATGATACATCGATCAAAACGAAGGTTTTGGTTTTTATCGAAAAACAAAACATACTGAAATGTTCTCATCAAAGAGAGAAATATATTTTTTTAAGGTATTTACTACATGAACACTATAAGCGATTGTATTTCCATATACCTACCGTACAGAACACTTAAAGTAAAGTACATAATGTACACTTTCGAACACTGATATTTATGTCGCATATACTTCGTTAAAGTTTGGTATTGAAATGCAGCCAGAGCGGTCAATAAATGACTGAGATATAAACAGAATACCGCGATTGTTTTTTGTGTTTTTTTTTACTTTTTAAAGAAACGATTTTTCAAATATTCACAAGTTTTCGCTTTTTTCATTTTATTGACAAAGAGAATGTTCATGGTGAAGGCTGTTTAAGATTCGGCGTAGCCGAATTTAGCACTTTTAATTGTTTTTTTTATAATCTTTTTCAAACAATAAAAAAAAACAGCACAATTTTCAGCTGTTTTTTTGTTTCCTGGAAAATATGTCAAAAGCAAAGGAATATAATCTTTCTTGACATGGTGCCTTGAAAAAAATAAACACTTAAAGGGCTAGAAAAACCAAGGGCAACACTGGCTTTGGCATTTGAAAAAAAGACACAGCAGCAGCATCATAAAAACAATTAACAATTCACAATTAGTCGTAGAGGTTGTTGTTGACGTCTTCTTTTAAATACAAAAAATTAAAAATAAAATTTCAAAGAATAAAATTCATCAGTTTTCTTTTTATGTGTTGTGCACATGTGTGTAAAATTGCAGGTTTTTTCCGAAAAAGAAACTTTTTTTTTTTTTTTGATAAAAACGTTCAGTCTCGGTGATGGGCGGAAAAAGAAAATTTTTATTCCATTTTTCGTAGCAGTTTTTCTGTAGTTAATTAAACGTGTCAGGTGAAATTAAAGAACAAACAAAAAAAATTGTCACGAAAAGTATCACCAACTCACAATTTTCAGCAGAAAACTGGCACGTAATTGTATATTTTGAACTTCCCAAATACAAACCAGATACTCAGGAATACATGCACGAAAACTATTGCAAAAAGGGCAGCAGGACATAGGAAAACAAAAAAATAAAAAGGAAACAGAATTAATAGATTAAAGAGATACAAATTTTAAAGGACATAAAATGTTTTCAAGCTTTGTTTGTCCATTAATTTTAAATTTTTAAATATTAATTTAATTTTTTTTTAATTATTAGTATTGTGGATATTTAATTGAACTGTTTAAGGTTTTTTTAAGCAGACTAAAGTTCATTAAATTAAATTTTTATTAAATTACTAACGAACCCCTGCACACTTCGTTGTGCAAAAAAGAAAATAATAAATCAATTCGAATTCATTTAAATCAGTGATAAATTGTTATAATTGTAATGTTCTGTGGTACACAACATTTCTTGTTTTTCCTTTTTCGGTGTTAATAACAGAGTATGAAAACAAACAAAACATTTCGCAAACGTTTGCAAAATGTACAAAACTATTCAAAATTTTTAAATTGTATTGAACATGAGCAAAACCAAAACAAAAACTTTTCAAGTGTTAAAGAGAGAAAACGGAACAATTGGCTTTCCACTCATCTGCATTATTTAGTTTACCGTTACAATCGTTCATCTGAGTACAAAACAGATAGAGAAACGTTTTGTTTTGAGTAATTGATTTAATTCTTGTTTGGTTTTTGTAGTGGCATAACAAGAGTAAAATTCACAATGCCTCGTCCAAAAAATGATTTGTTAGTTATTTTTTATTCTTTTTTCTTTGAATTGCTTTTTATTTAATTACTATGGTAGTCAAAATAAGCATTAACAAAAACAAAAAAACCTAAAAACCTCTCTTTTGATTTCACTTAAAAACAATAGTAGTGAGTAAATCAATTACCAAACGTTTGTCAAACGTTTTTTCTCTGAATGTTTCAATATTGTTCTTACTCATTTCTTTTCCAGCTGTGTACGTTTATATTAATGTACAATTTGAGCTCAAGAGCAAAAACAATACAACACAAAATGGCACAATCATTCTCATTGTTTTGGTTTTGTTTTTGTTTTACTCACTGCAAAGAACAAAAAAAACGAAAGCAAACGTTTCGTTTTGTTTGTTTTCGTACTCTGGTTAATATACAAAACCGATGGTTTGCCAACGCGTGAAGAGGCTATATACAACTATCCATGTTAGAAAACTGGATACTCTAAATTCACTCCACAAATTCCTAATGATTGGCCTTGCGCCTTATTAATAGTAACCGCAAACCCAAGCCGAACAGGAAACGGAAGTCGTTTGAATTCAAATGACATATCAGACGTAGTCATTGGGATGCGTGGACAGGGCTGTCAGATATGGCGATTTCTCGCCAAACGTGGCGATTTTGAAACGTGTTTGGCGATGGGATTTCCCATTTGGCGACTGGCGACTTTTATGGCGATTTCTGATATGACTGCGATTAACTTGGCTATTTTTACCATTTATATTATTTCCGCGATTTTGTTTAACAGCTTGTCAGTTTTTGTCATCATTACTAATATAAAAAACATATAAAGTGAATTTTATATTCAGTCACTATTTAATTCTTACAGTATATATGCAGGTCAAAACTCCAGTAATGAAATCGGTGAGGTTAAAGTGTACGATATTATAGACGTGTGTACTTAATTTAAGTTTTTTAACTGAATACATATATGGGTAAATCCAAAGTGATGAACGTGACAGTCGTACGCAATAAAAATGCAATTAAATTTTGTACAACAAATATTTTTACGTTCCCTTAACCCTTAAATTAAAGCACTAAGAAAGCACGAAGTAGCGGTTCGAACGTGAAAAAACAAATCATAGTCGATACGTGTCATTTCGAACGTGAAATTTTTTCCATAATTATTAAACTGAATAATTATTAAAAAAAAATAAAAATTTACCGTTAATCCGAATAACATATATCTCTTTGAACTCTTCCTTAGATTGCAGACCATGTAAGAAAATTTTTTTGGAATAATTTGTATCAAATATCACCTCTTTTAAGAAAGATAAATATTAAAGAAAACATACAATAAAACATTCTCACAAATAAGAAATAACGTTTGCACAACTTTGCAGTCTGATTGTTAATCTAAGTGAACAAATTTATGGATAAATTTATAAAATAATTAGTTTTTAATAACTTTTAAATTTTCGGTCACGGTGGACCTTTTGACGGAAATGCCCATATGATCTCCATTTTATGTTACTATGTATTTAAAAAAAATTACAGAAACAAAACGAAATTTACTTCGTCGACTTTTTTGTATTTTTTCTCAGTTTAATTTGATTAAAGAAAAAAAAAAATTACAAAAACTGACCAAAATCGACGTTTGGCGATTTTTGGCGATTTCTGACATCCAGTTTGGCGATGGAGCTCAAAAAAATCTGACAACCCTGTGCGTGGAATGAATACATCTTCGCCTTTGAATTTTCCAGTTGAAATTAAGCCATAAACCTTTTAGTAGCAAGTCTTGTGCCATAACACAAACGGGGTTGATTGATATTGCGAAGCAAAATAATTGTGACTCCAACTTTCAATTGGAGACTATGCGGTGGCAATCCTGTTGGATAATTCACAACATTTTTAACATTGGTAACAGACTTGTACGAAACCAATTCGCCAGGAATCTTTGATTGTTTAGCCATATTTAATTCACTATCGTCTTTGTTCTTTGCCGCTAAAATTGCTCTGTCACATGTCAACCATGTACGGCATGTATATTTTTGTGCTATGCTAGGGAACACACGTGCAATCAATTCCTTTTTTGACTGTACGAAATGGCAAAAATCATGTGGCAATGTTATCAATCCAGTGTTATTAACCGGCAATGCACCATTCCCGATTTTCAGCAATTGCTTAGAGAACTTATCAGCAGATGGATCATTCCGGAACTGAAGACGAACGTTAGTAGTGAGTTTCAATGTTTTTACAAATCTCCATAAGCATGAAGACTTTAAGCAAGCGTTAATTTCATCGGCAGCTCTCGATCTAGGAATGACGGGCAATGTTTGCCTAAAATCGCCTGACAATAAAATCAAGGCACGACCAAACAACTCTGAATTACATCGAAGGTCTTTTATTGTTCTTTCCAATGCTTCAACAGATTTCTTATTCGCCATAGTGCATTCATTCCAAGTAATGATACCGCAACGTTTCAATAACTTTGCCGTTCCAGATGTTTTTGAAACGTTACATGCGGGAGTTTCATTAACTTGGCAATTTTAAAGCAGAATGTGCTGTGTGACCACCATCTAACAAAGTGGCTGCAATGCCAGAAGACGCCTTTCAGTTTATCAAAATATTAACTTAAATTTGCAAAATTTTTATGCATGTTTCGAAACAAGGCGAATTCATAAAGGTGATATTTTCGAGTCATCTGTTTGTTGTTTATTTCCTTTTGTGTATACTAAATGTCAAGCGTTATTTACATTTTGTGAACAAATTTGTTGAAATTTTAAATCAAGAAAAAAAAAATTTATTTAAATGTAATAAAACAAAAAAAAGTGAGCAAAATATTAACAAGAGGATTTTAAAAGGCGTAAGGAATACGTGGAGCCACAATAAATTTGCAATACAGGAAAAAGATTTACCTTTAAAAGCAATTTTGTATAAGTATTTCATAAACAAAGAAATTCCTTTTATATTTTCAACCAATAATTTTGACATTCACTCTAATTTTTTCCAAAAACAAAATACGTAGTATTTTTTAAAAGAAAGGGATAGCTAGCGTAATGCTATCTCATGATGCGGTCACCTTTATGAATTCGCCTTGTTTCGAAATGAAAGCAGTGTTCACCTAAATGGCTATAACTCATGAAGATGTGATTTAAAATAACTAAGTAGCTAAACTAAAGTAATGGTTTAACTTAAATCGAAATGTTATGAATTTAAAAACTAATTGAATTTCAGTTTCTCAAAATATTAAGTCAAATTCGAAAAATGTCCATGCAAAAAAAATACATGTTTCGGAATGAATGCAGTGTTCACTAAAATGCTATAACTCATAACCCAATACACATTTGAAGACCGTTGATACATAAAAACCTTGGTATTGACGTCACCTTCCACGTGAACTTTGCAGAAACAAAATCGGTTCACGCATTACAGAGAACATCAATTACTAACACAATGCAACTTATTTTTATAAACATACATATATAGATTTTTATGAAGAAAGGGATTTTACAACATGAAATGAATTAAAATTTTATTGATAATTTTTCATTATTGACTGCCGTGGGTATCGAACCCATGTTCACGGACAGGTTGATTTGACATGTTTCAATAATAACCAAACTATCTTTTCAGAAGTCCTTGCCGTTCAACACTCACTTTGAGTTAATTTCTTTGGTCATTTTTCTTAAATCAGTTTTCTTTAAAAGCCTTTTTATCTACAACTTTGTAAAAATAATTATCCCATGTGTGTTCCCTGTTAAAAAATCCAATCAAAAATACATCTCTCACGTTTAGAATTAAAATCTAATGGAGTTAATGCTACGGCAAGTGTCACTGCCATCTCTTATAATAATCAATAAAACAAAATTTGACATAAATCTAACGAGAAAAAACGAGAAAACCAAATAAATAAATTGTATTACACCATTAATATTAATACACTTAAACACGCACACACAAACTTATACCTTTATCCCAGCAAACACAGATATGCTCCATATGTTTTGCCAAACGTATTGCCTGGATGAAAAATATTATTGCGGCAACAATCGATTTCGTATTGCGGAAGACACTTCCTTCGGGAAGAAACGTGTCTCGATAGCAATACTCCTAAGCAATACGAAAGCGATTCTTCTAGATGATAAACTAGCGATATTGCCAGATAACCACTTATAAGCAAATAGGAAGATATCGCCAAAATATCATTAGGATGATAAAAAGAAGATTTTGCATTTCAAAAAACCACACATTTTTATTTTAAATAACATTGTTTACTTATAAAATATGGTTAAAAATAATACAATTTATAAATAATATAAAGTAATTGAGAAAGAATAGAGAACATTATCTTTATTTACCCCATGTACGACACTTGAGTTTAATCTTTCTTCGTTTTCCGTAAAAATTTGGTCCATATATTTTGCAGCTTGCCTGTCTCTTGCCTCCTTCTCTAATATCTGTAATATTTGTTACCGTGGAGAATACGTCCTTTTTATATATTTTTTAAAAATATATAAAATGTAATGGATGTATAATTATAAATAATTTAAATTTTTTCCTGTCTATATTTTGTATTTTTTTTTAAACTATAAAAGAAAGAAAATAAAAAATTACTTTGATTATTTTCTTCTAGATGACAATTTTGGGATATTGCTAAACTATTGCCTTAGATGATATCTTCCATTTGTTTGCAGGGATACGTTTATAAAGGGTGTTCCAAAATTGAGGTATCATTTTAATAAAAATAAAATAAAAAATTAATAAAAAATTAAATATAAAACCGAGTTGTTTGTTTGAGGTATTGAAAATAATTTTATTTTAGTTTATTACAAATAGGTTTCGGTTAAAAATTCAAAATTATGTCGGTCAAGTGGCTCGGCAGGCTTCCAATCTTTTGCCAAAATTCTCAATCAAGTTTTTCAACAAGCCCTGTTGCCAATGGTTGATATCTGATATCGATAATGTTCGTTTTAAGCTCTTGAACTGATGTTGGATTATTGCTGTACACTTTTGATTTAAAAATAACCCCACAAAAAATAGTCTAAAGGTGTCACATGATCTTGGTGCCCACTTCACTCCTACTCTATAAGAAAAAAATGGGATTTTTTAACCTTTTTTCCAAAATATCCGTTGTTTATCTTGTTGTGTGGCAGTTGGCACCATCTTGTTGAAGCCACATATTCTCTACACGTAGAGAAAAAACATGATTGAAGTATGGTTAAAAAAAAGATATTATGGTCCCTGCAATGGCAACAAACAAACTTTTGTTGTTTTTAACAAAACTTTTTTCACGATTGATATTATTTGGTTTCTATTTAACAATAAAGTGTTTACCTCCCTTGAAACATCAAATATGGGTGAGTTGAATAATGTTTTAATAAAATAAAACTACAACTATACTCTTAAACATATTATGGTTACCTTAACAATATTATTATCACAATTAATCCATCCAAAAGCTATAACCATATTATGTTCGCTTCCAATCATGTTATGGTTAATATACAAAAACAATAATATGATCGAAATTATAATATTTTAAAACATTGTATGTTTAAATTAATTTAATATGATTAGAAAGCAACAACATTCTGGTCGTTAGAATTTTACTTGGTTTGCTTAAAATTCTCATTCATTTTATTTTAATTATTGATAAAAATATAAAATTTACTTAGAATAAACAAGTAGAACAAAAAAAATCGTAATGAGGGTCGTCACAAGCTGGCATATGAATCAAGGCGATTTTTTGTAAAAGTGGAACGTAACACCTCTCAGGAATAAAAAATTAAATAAAATTTTAATTTGACACTTAACAAACAAAATAAAAAATTTGATGAAATAAATAACCATAATATGATAAACATTCATCATTATATTGCTAATTCTGACCATAATATGGTTACTTTTGTCAAAATTGTGGGAAATATTAACCATATTATGGTTAATTTTGAACATAATATGGTTAGTTTTGAACATTATTACGGTTAATATTGATTAAAATATGGTTAATTTTGACCATATTACGGTTGATTTAGGGAAAATTATTGTTAGTTTTAACCATACTATGGTCATACATATTTAAACAAAATATGGTAATCTGCGAATATAAACATTGCTAAAATCCAACCATAGTACGTTGCACTTAAAATTTGGTTACCTCCAAACATATTTTTATCTTCGTGTAAGTCTGGATCATTAATTTTCCGCCACAAAAATCATCTAATCAACTCCCTGCAGCGATTGCCATTTACAATTTTGATAACTCAAATTTGGACACCCTTTACATAAATTTAACAAGGGTAAACGAATAGTGCCTGCCAAAAGGGCCTTTTTTGACAGTAAAATAACTTTTTATATACAAAAGGTTATTTTTTAACTCAAAATTTTCTTTTTTGCCAAAAAGTGACTTAACGTGAGATTCCCGTGACACATCCTGACACAAAAACAAAATAGATCAGTAACAGTAAAACTTACAAAATCTAATACAAATATTTTCGATACCAACACAAGACATTAAAAATGTAAGCAGGCCAAAATTTTGTATATCTTTAGAGGAGTTGCAAAACACAAAGCATGAAACTAGTGCATATGTATATGGGCATTTCCTTCAAAAGGTCCACCGTGACCGAAAATTTTAACGTTATTAAATGCTGATTATTTTACGATATTGTTATAGAGAAATATTTAGATTTTACTAATTTTATAAATTAACCCATAAATTTGTTCACTTAGATGAACAATCAGACTGCAAAGTTGTGCAACCGTAATTTCTTATATGTGAGAATGTTTTATTGTATGTTTTCTTTAATATTTATCTTTCTTAAAAGAGGAGATATTTAAAAAAATATATCCAAAAAAATTTTCTTACATGGTCTGTAATCTAAGGAAGAGTTCAAAGAGAAATATGTTATTCGGATTAACGGTAAATTTTTATTTTATTTTAATCATTATTCAGTTAAATTATTACGGAAAAAATTTCACGTTCGAAATGTCACGTATCGACCCAGATTTTGGCTTAAAAAAAAAAGAAAATACAGAAGTTTTTGGAATCAAACCAAGACATTTTAATGTTTCATTGCTACGTAAAATTCTGAAAGTAGTTTGACTAAAAAATTGTGCCAGGTTTCGCTGAATTACGCCTTTTTATACATGGCCACAAAAACTACTTCTGTTTTTTTCACGTTCGAACCGCTACTTCTTTTGCCATTTTCTTTGGCCTAGAATCGCGCCCTCCATAAACTTTAGCATAGATAGCAGTGCTTTCTTAGTGTTATAATTTAAGGGTTAAGAGAACGTTAAAATATTTATTGTTTTAAATGTAATTGCATTTTTAATGCGTACGACTGTCACGTTCAACACTTTGGAATTACCCATATATACATATGGGGGATTTCATGTCAAGTGACCCAATTTTTAAATTGATGTCTTCCGATTTGAATGAAATTTGCACCAAGGTTCGTCCTATTTGATAGTAGTTTGGACGCAAAGATCGGTCAAAAAGTTTCTGAGTTAGAGGGGGCCAAAGTTTGACATTTTGGCCAAACAGGTGTTCTTTCTCATCCATGGTACTTATTTCCTATTAGTGTTAGCAAAATTTGTCCCAAGTAGCTTCGGTAGCTATTTGATCAATCTTTTGAAAAATAATGTTTTTTAAAAGATTTTTTAAAAGATTTTTTAAAATTTAAAAATTTTTTTTATTTAATTTTTTTTTTTTTTTTTTTGCAGCCGATTTCTGTAATTTCTTTGCTAAAGCTAAATCCCGATCGCTAAAATGCCTTAGCGTATACAAAAGTTGAAAATTAAAAGCTTAATGGTGTTTTCTTTTCTGACAATAATGTTCCATATATGCTGCCATTCGTACGGGTTTTTGTTCCATTCTAAAAATATATGCAAAAATGTGAGAAGTTGTCGTTTTCCTTTCTAAACATGTTGCAACAATAAATGGCAAATTTGTTCCATTTATTACCCGCAGTTATAACTGAGTGTGAGATAATACCCTTTTTTGCATCTGCGTAAAGTACTTTTTTATGCAAGCAAGTATTTTTTTTTTTCTTGTGTTTGCGGACAATTTGCGTTATATTGTGATGGATATAAAAACTTTTTGTTTTTCGTTTGTTTTACTTTTATTATATTTTTTTGTCACAATGTTTAACAACAGCTGACATTAATTATTGAAAATCAGTGCTGTTAACGCTTATTGGAATTGTAAGAAAATTTAATGTTGAAAATTGCTACAAGCGTGGTGAATTTCGCTTTTAGTACAAACTTTGCATTCAATATTTAACACGCTAAATACACATTAGTGTTGAGTGTAAAACGTAGCTATTATTTTGTTCCATTGTAATTTAGAAAAATGACTCACTTTGTAAGGGTTCGTGTAACCTAATAAATATACCTGCGGGAAATTTGTGTCAATTGGTCCCACAGACTGGTCCTGGGAGTTGTGAAAATAGAACAGGTACAAAAAGAAAGAACTCATGACCAGTGAAAGGAGAACCAATCATGTAACTGGTTTATGAAGAACAAAAAGGTAGAAAAAATAATGAATTACAGTACAGTCTTCACCGGTGGTGTGATACATTTTGTTGGGACTTTCTAAAATTTGGTTCTTGAATTTAATTCTAGGACTTGTTTTATTGAAATAATACTACATCGTATTGAAATAATACTACATTTTAGTAACTGTCACTAAACATGTCCGTTGAGAGCAGATTTGTGACTGGTCAAATGGTGTCAATTGACCCCCTCCAATGACAACCCCATGTAAAAGTGATAGGTCTTTTTCATAGAAAGTGTTCAAGCTAGAACCGGTCTCTACCACCAAAGACCTATCACGGGACTACTTTGGTGTCAGTTCGCTTCCCTCTAGGAATATTACACAACTATAATGCATCATTATTTTTTAGAAAAAAAACACCATAAATTGCGGCGAATAAGATTTTTATGGCATTGCAAAATTAAACAATGCACGTTACAGAATTGCATTCGTAGCCAAAAATCGCTAAATCAACTTTATAGATTTTCAGCGATAGACTTTTAGCTTTAGCGAATTACAGAGTACGGTTGCAGGTCTTTTAAGGAAAATTCAAAATACAGCTTAAAGTTTAAAAACCCTCGTCTTGAGTTAAAAATTATTTTTTTTTATACATAAGCCACTCGCATCCCAAAAAGCGATCCGAATAAAAATAAATAAAAAAAAATTTTAAATTTAAAAAAAAAATGTTTCAAAAGATTGATCAAAAATAGCTATCGAAGCTACTTGGGACTACTATCCAATGGGACTAACCTTGGTGCAAATTTCATTTAAATCGGAAGACATCGATTTAAAAATTGGGTCACTTGACATGAAATCCCTCATATGTATTTATTAATTTAACTTTCAGATCTAATCGCACCATGGTGAAGGGTATATAGGATTCGGTAGAGCAGTATATAGCATTCTTACTAGTTTTTTTTTTTACAAAAAAGTGATGTTTTGAATCAAGATTTTTTCACTTAAATCTGATCTTTCAACTATAAAAGTGAATTAATGATTATCTTGAGGGCTACACGATCAAGTTTTGCCTATCAAGTTTTAATACACTCACACTTTTTTACCAATACACTCATACTTTTAAAAATTGATACGAACTTGCCTCTAAAATTCTCTAGCCAGTGAGTGTATCAATTTTCGTTCAAGAAAACATCTTATTACAAATCTTTTGAAGTTGTTTTTGTTTTTTTTTCACAAATATTTTGCCGGCAAAAGCTGAAGTTCTTTTTTTTACAAATTGTTGCGGGAATTTTAAAATTTTAACTAAAAACCTAAAAAAATAGTGAAATATGTTTATTAATAAAATTTATTTATAAAATTAATAAGCAAAATGATGTTCTGCGATTCATAGAGCTGTACAGAAGCCATGAAATTTTATGAATCTTTCATCATATAGGCGAAATGATTTAAAAATAAAAGCCTACGAGTCTATAGCTTCTGAAACAAAAATGCCAGTGGAAGAAGTAAAGAAAAAAATAAAGTCCCTTCGAACAGCCTACAGTGCAGAAAAATCAAAAGTGGAAAATAGCAAAACATTTTGAGTTGTTTTCTCGGCGACGACATCTTGATAAAGTAAATTGCTTTCAACTTGCGCGCAGCCTACGTCACAGCTGCCAATTTTTGCATATTTTGACAAACAGTATATGTAAAAGACTATCAAGAAAAGCTTGATCGTGTGGCTGCAATGTAAAAGATAGTTTGTCTAATAGATTATGATTTTCTTATTAAAAGGTACTTTACACTATCATAGGGATGGGCAAATTGAAAAAAATATATCGATGTACATATATCGAATTGATATTTGTTAAGGCTATCAATATTTATTATTTAAAAAATATCGATATATCCAACGTATTTTGCTGGAACTGTTACCAAATTAAAAAATAAATCTTATTATTATTCCAAATCTACCAAAACCGCATAAAATAAATATTTTCAAGTTCGTTTGACTTAACTGTTTTAATAAGACATCTGCAATGTGAAATCCCCGCTTTTTTCTCAATTGTTTTTCTTATAAATGTCAAACATTTTGGATCTTCATATTAGTTTAAAAAACATATGATGCATGCAGTGATGCCAATTCTTAAAAAAACATATTGTTGGAAAAACGGCTAAAATTTTGAGTTTTCAATGAAGAATGACTTTAAAAAATTTCGAATTCGATAGTCATATTTAAATATCGATACATCGGTATTTTGAATATCGGCGATATATATCGAATATTTTTTAATATCGATATTTGGATATATCGATATTTTTTGCCCATTCCTACACTATCCTACAAGTGTTATGCTATGTTCATACCACGATATAAACCACTGGTTTCGCTCTCTGAAACTAGATTGCCAAACATGCTGTTCATACGATTCGTTCTTGTTTTATTTTGACATTTTTTTTGTGTTGTTAGTGTGATTCTTTTTAAAATAGATAAAAAAGTAAATAAAACTTAAAAATATATTATATAATAGTTTTATTAATATTATTATGTTATTATTATCACTTTATTTTATTAAACATCAATTTTTATTTTGTTTTTTTCTTTGTTTTGATTTTTTTTTGAGAGCTAGTTCAGATAAACTAACGATAACTGTTATCAAAATTGGAGATGATAGTAGATTTTATCTGTTTCGCAGCCTGTTTCAAAATGAAACGACCTGTTTCGCTCTCAAAATTTTGTATGGGGAAACAAGTCGTTTCAATCATGTTTGGGCCGCGAAACAGGAATAAGAGAGCGAAACACGAATATTGGTGTCCGTGTGAACATGGTATTAGACTCCTTTCACATTCGGCATGATAGATCTCCAACTCTTGGTTTGTAGATGGCAGAAGTAAAGTCGAGTTAGGTGAAGAAATTTGAGAACATACTTGGTTGTACTCGGCAAGTTAAGAAATTGGTCACGATTTTAAGCGACACAATAAATTTATTTGGTGCAGCAGCATCAGTGCATTTCTAATGTTAGAAGTTCTGCATATGTGGACCGCAATAAGCAGCCTTTGTTTAAACCAAATTTTACAATTCAAATCACATTTCACATTAAAAATGAAAGCAGAAATTAAAATTTAAAAAAAAACGTCTAAAAATTTTAGTAAAAATTAAATTGAAAATTGCGCAAATAAATTGCTAAGTGTGAATAATGTAGGTGTAGCATTCACTTATTGTGTTTTCGTTTCTAAAAAAAATTTGACATTTTTTAAAAAAAATGCAATTTGGTGTGTGTTTCTTAAAAATTTTGCTCCCGAAAATTGTGAGTTTTTTAGAATAAAACAAGCCATCCTTTTTCGGGAGCAAATTTTTAAGATTAAGACACCAAATTGCATTTTTTTTTATTAAATGTCACATATTTTTGTAGAAAAGAAAACACCATTAATTAAATTTTTAATTAAAACTAATTTTATTTTTGATAAATGGCTTTATTAAAAATAATTGGTGAGAATTTTTTCTGTGTACACACAGAAAAAAATGCCAATGTAAAATTAACATGGAAAAATGTTGATTGAGAATCATAGTAAATTTCAGCAAAAGTATGCCCTTACTTAAATTTATAATTATTTCATATTCATTTTTAATTTAATTTTCATTTAATAATTTTCACTGTTAAAAAAATAAAAAAAAAAAATATTAAAATATTAAAATATAAATAAATATGGATTCAATATTGAATCCATAAAAACCTGTTTTATATTTAAATCAAAAGTTGATCTTGTTAAATTAACATACATACATACTTAAGTATGAACATTTTTTATTTTCATTTTTAATATATGTTATAAAAAGAAGACAATTCCCGTATTCTTTTAATTAAAATTATTTAGTTAAATAGTACATCAAGTTTTCAAAGTAGAATGATGACGAAAACCATATCTGTTAACAAAGGAGAATACAAAATAAGTGAAACATGTGTTACCGTGGTAAGTGCTTTAAATTATTCTTAAATAAATGCATATGTTGTCTCTGAAGCTTCTTCACACTGTTAAAACACACTCAAAGCAATTTGATTCTACATGAAATTCACGTTGTTTCAACTTGAAATAAGTTTCATTCAACGTGATTCCGATGGTTATTTCAATATAAATTACATTTTGCTTTAACTTTACTGCAATGTTAAATTAACATGAATTATAGTTATTTCAAAAGAAAAAATGTTGTCCGCAGTTATTGTAAAATCAGGTTGAATTAACATGAAAAACGTATGAAGCAAAATCACCACCGAAAAATTTTAGATCAACCTTGTTTTCTACGTTTTTAACTTGATTTTTTTCTGTGTGTAGTGTAAAACTTTTTCGGGCTAAAAAGTGGCTTTTTAGATTTCCTATAATTTATCTTATTTGAAAACCAGAAGCTCGTCTCTAGTTTTCTCGCATCGTAAAATCTCTCTTATAAAGTGTGGAATAATAAATTCCATCGTTTCTAGATTTGTTAAGTTTAACAGAACTATAAGAGTTCTGCAGGTTTTAGTAATTTTAAGCAAAAAAAAGTTTTTAATTGCTTTAACTCTTTGAAGAAACGTAGTTAGGAGAAATTGCTTAAGATCGATTTAATAGAATTTTTAAAAAACTCCTTTTGGGTTTATGAAAATTTAATATAGAATAAAACTGAAAGTTATTTTTTCTGTTAAAGAAGGCCTACTACAAAAACATCATCTATAAATCGTTTTCCTGTTAAATATGAAACGTGTAGAGACATAAATGGGCCTGTCTGTGTGTGTCACATAAAATAAGTTCATTTTAATATTGCGAAAATTCTTTTCCACAATTCATAAAAGAATGCAAATAAAATGTGTGGAGTAAATGCGAGTAAAAAATGTTATATGAATATGAACTAGAGTTTCTACGCGGGAAAGAATTCCCGGGAATCCCGGGACACTTTTTTTAAATGAATCCCGGGAAATTGTTTTCCGGGAATTTTCGGGAATTTTAGATTAAATTTTTTGAAATTTTAATTTCTTAGCATCGTTAAAACCAAAAACGAGCAATAAAATTATGTATAATATTTACTAAAATTACTAAAAACTACCTTCAAATCGAACTATTTTTACTACGCCAGTAAATCGACCGTCTTTTAAATTGCTGATGAAATGTCTAAAGAGCTTCTTGAAGTAGAAAATGAAAATGTACACGATACATCATCACCAACACCAGATGATGAACCATCTACAAATTCTAAAAAAATAAATGTAAAGAAAATACAAAAGCCTGAAAATATCTTTAAAAAAGAATTTGACGTCTTTGAAGTCACGGGTAACAGGCCAACAAATTTAAAATCTTTGTATGATGCGCTTCTTACTATAAAACCAACGTCTGTAGAAAGCGAGATCATTAGAAATGCTTTAATAATACTTAAAAATTTTTTCTTAAAAGAAAATTAATTTTACCAAGTTGCTATTAATAAAACCTACTATATTTTAATAAGTTTTAATAATGCGTAATCTCCAAAAAAAAAAATATATATACATACATATATAATATGCACAATGTGTGCATTGCACATGTACGTGTGAATTTAACAATTTATTTGGTTTTGTTGTGGTTTTCTGTGGAATTAATAAACATAATTTTTTTGGACTGTTGTATATGTGTATATTCTTTTAAAAAAGTAAAAACTTTCGTCTTAAACTCATTTAATGAAATCATTGTTGTATGCAAAGAATCCCGGGATTCCCGGGAATAAGATTTTTTTCGTTTCGTTTCCCGGGAATAGAAACAGTCCGGGAAATTAGAAACCCTAATATGAACACACAACCTCCAAGACCATTAGACATGTTTTACTTTATTTATATTTTATTTGTTTATAAAGATTTTTTTATAAATTCTACATGTCATTGACAGACATTTCAAGGAATTTTATTTAAAAATCCACACGAGCATATGGTTGAGTGTAATTCTTTTTACAACACAGGGAATACAAAAACCAGCAAGCATTTTCCTTATAATTTAAAAAATTATCTTTAAGATTCAATATTTTTAAATTTTAGTTCATTTTATTTACAGACATAGAAAAAAAGTTTTTTGAAAGGAAAAATTCAAGTTTTTTAATTATTTTATATAAATGTTTGCTGGGTTGCTGTTTTTTTTTTAATTATAATATAAATACTCTCCTTATAGATTTTTGGAATTAATATTAATACCGAAAGTGGGTAAAGAAGAGATATAAATTTTTAAAAATTAACTGCAATTAAATGGAAATTCCCGAGTGAAAGCATTTATGATTAAAATATATTTATATCGGAATATTTTAGTATATTTACATTTTCTTAAATGATCTTTCGTGATTAGAAAATCCACGTTCGTTAGCAAAACGTCTCTGCCCAAGAGTTGCCTGTATGCGTATTTAATATGCCGCTTTCTCTCGGCGTTCAAATAGAGAAGCAGTCAGTACTTCAAGCCTAATTATGGGCTCTAGTTAACAAATTTTTGAAAGATCGCGAACCAAAACTGAGCTTGTAATTAACTGGAACTGAAGATGGTACTGAGCGAGAACCGTACTAAAACAAATCTTAGAACCGAGCTAGGACAGAACTAGAACTGAACTAGAACCGAAATAGAACTGAAGTAGAACTGAACTAGAACGGAACTAGAACTGAAGTAGAAGTGAACTAGAACTGTAGTAGAACTGAGCTTGAACTCAACTTTTATTTTTTAATTAATTTATATATTGACATTTTGAAATTGACATTAACTGAACTAGAACTAAATTAGAATTGAACTAGAACTGAACTAGAACTGAACTAGAACTGAACTAGAACTGAACTAGAACTGAACTAGAACTAAACTAGAACTGAACTAGAACTGAACTAGAACTGAACTAGAACGAAACTAGAACTGAACTAGAACTGAACTAGAACTGAACTAGAACTAGAACTGAACTAGAACTGAACTTGAACTGAGCTAGAACTGAACTAGAACTGAACTTGAACTGAGCTAGAACTGAACTAGAACTGAACTAAAACTGAACTAGAACTAAACTTGAACTGAATTAGAATCCTACAAATACTGAACTAAAGCTGAATTTGAACTCAGCTTGAATTAAACTAGAAATAAACAAGAATTGAACAAAAACTGAACTACATATATCTGAACTTAAGCTCAACTAGAGCTGAACTATAACTTAACTTAAACTAAGCAAAACGCCAGTTAACTCATGCATAAGCAGATAACCTAAAAATAACTTTAGCTTGTAAACAAAGGGGCTCACCATGAGTGTATGCTTATTTATACATGTGTTCGTATCTATAATTCGCGCGTGTGTGTGTGGTATCTAAAACACCAACTACATTATCAACAATAAAAGCTCTTCTGCATACATATACAAATGTTATCGTTTTAATTTACACACATTCACACACACACTTTTAGTTAATTAAAATGTCAAATAGCATCTATCGTTTTGTGTGAAACCAAAATTGGCAATGAAATCTTGAATAACAATTATTTTTCTTTTTTTTCTGCCACACTCTACTCAGCTCTACAATATTTTTCTATTTAAAGTCTTTAGAAGAAAGTAATTTAAATAGAAACAACCTCGAATAAATAAAATTTTTTAAATACATGCACAAATCTACATATGGGCATTTCCACCGAAAAATCTCCTCTTTGTAACGTAACGCCAGCAAGCAAATTAGCTTGTATTTGAGGCCCATGTTGTCAAATGTTTTCCATTTTTGTTACTAAATGTATAGCTAGTTAAGCATTACACCAAAATGTAAAAAAGCAATAAATTCATATGAAACTTTTTGAGAACCAGCTATAATTGCTTGCTGGCGTTACATTACAAAAAGTATACTTTTCTGTGGAAATTATCATATACAAACATGTGTATGAATGAGTTTATGTGTGCGTAAATGTGTGTGTTTTGTTTCTTAATCATCGTATTATTTCGAATAAAATTCAAGCAATCTGTTTTTTGAATATTAGAAAGTTGTTTTACACAGTTGAAAAGCATTTTACATTTACATTGTTGTATCTTAAATTTTTTTCCTGCAATAAACGATTTTGAAAAAAGTACCAAAATAACTTTAATGGGTGTACTTACTTGGTCTTATTATACGAATTATTAGGTACCTCCTGTTGCAAATGATATCATTTTAGAAATTAATGTATTTTCACCACACCAGAGGTGTATTTTAAAGAAAACGTTGGCAGCACTAACAGTGTATTATATAATAATTACAACAACAATCGGAGCCAACTTTAAAAATATTCCTGCTGTTTGTGTAAATATTGTAGAACTCAGCTTTTTAATATCTTTGCTTTGATTTTACATACCATCAGAGTAAACATGAAAAATACTTACAACAGAGTTTTGTTCTCTATTCTAAAAGACGAAGAGAATCTCATAATATCTTAATTCTACAATGTCTTAATACCTTGTATTACCATGTAATGAAACCTCAAATAGTACCTAAAAAGTACTGATGATAGTACTACATCACCTTTGTTACTTTAAACTTTATATGTGCCACACAATTTTCAATTAAATTCAATACACAGCATTCACTGATATTATATGGAAAAGTAAGAGAAGAAGAGAAAATCTGTTGCTTCGTCTTTATCATTTTGCAACCATAAAATCTATTCGTAACAATCGAAATCCTTTTACATTTCAGACTGCCACTAACAAGAATGTGGTGCTGTTTTATTTGAGAGCTCAAACATGAGCAGCATTAGTAAAACCTTT
This sequence comes from Pollenia angustigena, assembly GCA_930367215.1. Lineage (NCBI taxonomy): Eukaryota > Metazoa > Arthropoda > Insecta > Diptera > Polleniidae > Pollenia > Pollenia angustigena. Next base: position 192,984,927 of record OV884058.1, read on the forward strand.
TCATATAGAACAGATAAACGCCTTTTGTTGTATAAAAGTTAAATTTTTAATATTGGATTAAATTTTGTTTCTTTTCAGTACTTAAATGAGAACACAAATTGTAGTTGAACTCATGTCATCATGTTAACCTTATTAATTTTAAGTATATGGAGGAAATAATAGCAATTTTTGTTTAAGAGCAGTAGCGGGCACTTCTCTGCTTAGTTACGTAACGAAGTTATTCGAATTCTTAAGATTCCATAAAGCGAATCAAACAAAGCTTTTTCATCAAAAACTATTATTAGAGTTGGCCTAGAATTTATCTAGAACTAAACAAGAACTAGAACTGAACTAGAACTAAGCTAGAACTAAACTAAAACTGAGCTAGAAATGTGCTAGAACTGATCTAGAACTGAACTAGAACTGAACTAGAACTGAACTAGAACTGAACTAGAACTGAACTAGAACTGAACTAGAACTGCACTAGAACTGAACTAGAAAGGAACTGGAACTGAACGATAGCTGAACAAGAATTTTCCTTAGGCTGAACTAGAAATAGTCGTGTACCAAAGAGCTTAAAATAAGGTCCAATTTTGTACTTGATATACGCCAATGATATGATTAATGTTATTAAAATCAGCGAAGCTTTTGCTTATGCAGACGATATTGCAGCTATTGTTTCCAACAAAATAATTTATGAGGCAGAACAAATCATGCAAAATTAACTCAATATAATAACAGAATGGAGTCATGACAATAGCCTCGTTAATAATGCATCAAAGACAAAATTAATGCCAATAAACCCTCCCCCCCTTTGAATCACAAATTTAACCTCGTATTTCATAATAATCAATGCACACAGAAAACAAACTTATATAATGTTGATACGTGCAACACCACCATAATAGAAAATGTAAAACATATAAAGATTCAGGTGTATATGTACGTGGACGGAAACTTTAAATGGCAAGCCATGTGCAAAATCTTCTAAAAAAAAGTCAGCTTACAGCCTATTTCACATTAGTAGCTGTACCCCATTCACAATACTAAAACAAGCATACTTTTCTTTGGCCGAATCTTGCCTACGGCATGGTATTACAGCATGGGGAAGTTTTTAGTATTGAAGCGGTCTACAGCTTACACAAAACCAAAAATTGTAGAAATTCGGTAAAAAAAACAAACAACACAACCAACAAATACAATATTCCATGATATATAGTAACACAAACAACATGAACTCAAAGCGAAACACACTTGTATACCCAACAGTCGTAAACAACGCACTAGTTAGCAACACATTCCTAAACAACACAGACGTAAACAACACACCGGTAAACAACTCACGTGTCAGCACTCGCACTCGCCATCATACAATACAATCGTAAACAATACCCACTGCAACAACGGCCCACGTGCTAACAACAACACATACGTTAACAACAACACAATTGTCAACAACAACCAAAACGATAACAACACTTACGTTAATAATAACCCACATGTAAACAACAACACATACGTAAACAATAACTCACAAGCAAACAACACTATACACGTAAGCAACACTCACGTAATCGTCGACCAAAAAGATGACTACCCTCATGTAAATAACAACAACAACATAAGCATTAACAATATTTACAATTACAACAACACGCATGGTAGCAACAGCACACACGTGAACAACACCCAAAACATCAACAACAGCAACACTTCCAATAACAATAATTCACATGTAAACAACACTCACGTAAACAACAACCATACCGTAAACAACACAATCGTTAGCAACAACAACACAATCGTTAATAATTTCAGGGGTACAATAACCCACATGTCAACAACAAAACACACTGCAACAACATCTAAAAACGTTACAGCAACAACACTCACGTTTTGAATACCATGACCGTAAGCAACACTAGCGCAAGCAACACCACAACACTAAAGAACAACACATATGCCAACAACAACGCTATAAATAGAAGGAACAGGCGAACAAAAACAGTTAGGAATATGGCAATTAAATTAGAAGTTCTAAACATCAGAAGCATCCAAAAAAAGTCACCAAACTGTGACTTTTTCTGGATGCATTGGTAGCTCTTGCATTGCTTCTGGCAGATCTTCACTCCAAAATGGACAATTCTGCTTATTAACGTACCCATTGAGCTAAAAATTAGCTTCTTCGCTGAACACAAGAAGCGCGCGATGAACTTTCTGAACAGAGCACGCATTTTGATAATAAAATTCAAAAATTTGCAAGCGTTGTTCGTTTGTAAGACGATTCATGGTTAAATTATAGACCAAACTGAAGATGTTTGAGAGTGAAACAAAACACGAAACGTGCGTCAGCTGTTTAAACCAGTGTTGCCAAAAAGATAATAGCTTAAAAATCACCCATTAGAACAGAACTAGCAGTTACCCAAAGTTAAACTTGAAATAATCTAGAATTAGACTAGAACAAAACTAGTGCAATAATGGAATTTAAACTGAGCAGCAACCTTTTTCTTGCCCACGTCTTGCTTTTAGTCTAAAGTAAATTTACTCACAAACGGTTGCAGAGTAAGAAGCCGAATTTGTAGGCGTAAATTGCTACTTTGAAAATTAAGCATGTTCTTTCTCCCAAACCAAAAAAAAAAAATGATGAAAAATATATTGAAAGGAAACGTTGGTAGAGGAAAAAAGTAACTCTTGAACGTGTTTGGATTTTATAATTAAATTCATTTGAAACAAAATTATTTCAAGAGGAGTCTATACCACAAAAAAAGAGCTGGAGTTAAATAGCAATCAATTGTTTAGGGTGTTTTAAGTGTTTTTGTTTTTATTTTATGTTAGTCTCGTAATAGACCTTGAATTAAAATAAGACAGAGCATTTAATTAAAAAATTTGTTTCTCTTTATTAACTTTGTTTGTTACTGTTGCTTTTTTGTTAATTTTATTAACTCTGTTTATTTAAGAACACTTAGACTACAAGCCGATTAATTAAAATAATAATATCAGAAGAGGCGAGGATTTCGAAAAAATTTGCATTAATGGCCCACTACTACACAATAAACTTCTGATCGCTATTTCGTTTAAGTTAAACAAAGTAGTCTTTTTTGAGAATATGAAAACTTTAAAAGTAATATGTACATAGTTTATGTTTCTTTGAAATCATCCAAGGTCAATCTTTAAATCCAAGTCATGTGCATATTTCTTTGTTGCCAAATATATTGTCATTTTTAACCCCATCCTGTATTTATTCTTACCCATCCATATTTGTGTCGTCTTTTATGTGAATCTTAAATGTGTGCAACATGTTTTTGAGTTCATAACTTTGGCTTTTATTTGCCATAATAAAAACGACAAGGAGATGAAAAAAAATTTACTTTTTCTATTTGTATTTAAAGATCACAGTTCATTATTTGTGCATCATTTTCTGTTGGCAGTTGGCAAATAAAAATTTATGTTCATATCATTGTTTTAAATGACTTTAGCAGACTGCCATACATGAAAGATTTTTAACATTTTTTACATTTGCTGCATTATTCGGCAATTTTTTATCGTTATTTTTTTGTACACTAGATTAAGAAGAATATTTTGTTCATGTTCAGTTCAACTCAGTTTAAGTAGGGTTCTGGTTCATTTGAAGTTCAGTTTTAATTATAATTCAGCTCTAGTTCAGTTCTAGTTCTTTTTAAGTTCAAGTTTCGCAATTCACTTACGTATTAAAAGCTTTAGCGACTTAAAAATAGCGAAAATACCATTTACAAAGATATTACAAAGGTTAAACATTTTTATATTTTATGTTATTAATAAGATTTTCAGACGACATATCAGGTTTTATAAACAATTGGTTTTAAGGCACTTATCCCGTAACAAGTGAAAGCAGTTTTATAATAAAAGGGAACGAATTGTGAAAGGTTAAAACAGCACATATCACTTAACTGGTGATAATGTGCTAAAAGAGTAGTTACTCCAGAAGGTAATTGACAAACAACTGGATTTTGTGTGGGTAATGACTGATTGATTCTACCTGGTTCTATTACTTTAAATGAAGAAGATCCGCCCTAATAACATGGTTCATTTTGGACAATATTTGCAACAGGCATTATTTTAACTGAAATTGAATGTGTCCATTAAGGTTGTTTCTGTGACCTGTTATAAAGCGTCAAAAAGGTGTCAATTAACCCCGTCGTAGGACATCACCATGTTAAAGTGACAAGTCCCCTTCATATAAAGTGTTAGAAATTAGAACGTGACAAGTTAAGTGTTAGTTCCCTTTCCTCTAGGGCAGTGATACCAAGCCCCGAACTAACCAAGCCCCGAACGCACGCACATACAGATGTTTTGAAACGAACAAACCCAGCGGTAACTAGAATGAGTAAAGAGGCCTAATAGAAGGCCTTATTTAGCAGTCACAAGCAGTCGGAAGCCCTTCTCGCCGCATTCCATACTTATTTATTTTTTACACAGGTTGTCATTGGGCGCAAGGCCTTCCACACTTCCTTTAAAAACAACTTCGATCCCTTCCCAAAGAAGGGAGTAAGGAAGGTCACTAAAAATAAAAAGTAAATAAAACTGAACACCTTCCTTTCTCCCTTCTTAAAGAAGGGAGTAGCGAAGGTGTACTGAATATTTCAGAAGGTCTTTTAAAAAGAAGTTTATACATTCTAGAAGGCATGCTTCTGAAGGCAGGATATCATGCGAAGCGAATCTTTTAGAAAGGAGTACAGAGGCCTTCAAAAAGGCCTGCCACTTGCGGTCCTTTCAATATTTACCGCTGGGAAGTTGTTGTATACATGTGAATGTCTGTGTGAAAAATACGATTATTGACTGACTCGCGAGCCTATGGAGTGGCTATCACTGCTCTAGGGTAACGTCTCGAATATGGTAAAAAATTTTTTTTTTTATCATTAAACTAAGACATCTTGAAAACGAAATGTGATGGAAATTCTGAGTACAGATTCGGATTAAGCCCAACTAAAAACCTTAGATTATATTAAACTATGGTCTATGTGATCAAAATTTGTTGGCCTGTGCAATCTTTCTTCTGTCACTCATTTACCATAAGACTCTCATAAGGTGGCGTGCAATAAAGCCATAGGAAATAAAGCCATATGGCCTTATTTCTCAATGGATTTCCCTGAAAGGAGTGAAATAAAGCCATACATGGCCTTATTTCCCATTTAAATTTTTTTCTTTTAATATAATTCTAGTTTATTTAAAAATTGTTTTGTTGTTTTTTCTCTGGGTGTATATTTTAAAAATATAACGAAACACTTTTGGACGCATGTATTTTCTCCTCTATGGTATAACAAAAACCGGCTTCGCTAACTAAATATTCTCTGCATAGCCGGCCTTGGGCTGGGCGCAAGAATTTTCGTTTATGCAACAAGTACCGGTTTCGCTAAGTTAAGGTCCTAAAATCTGCCTTGTTTTCGACTACGCAGAGAAGCTTTAGTTAGCGAAGCCGGTATTTATTATACCATAGAGGAGAAAATCATTGCGCCCGGCCAAAGGCCGTCTATGCTTTGCAGTTTTTAAACATGTTGTGGTGGGTTTGCCGCGCGCGCCACGATCGGCCGCCGGACGCGCTCTCTTCCCTCCCCCTTCTACATACTGTACCATATTTTTTCAACACTTGATAATGGCAACTCATTCTTTTGGCAATTTGTAACCATAACAATTACACTGTTATGGAGTTATTTCCACTTTGGTTATTAAGCGATTATGGTGTTATTGCACTTGGATGGTGGTAATACAGCCATATGGCTTTAGTTCCTATGGCTTTATTGCACGGCACCCTCTCATAAAATCAATTCTAGAAAACGTACCTTTGGAATGCGCCAAAAGCCTCAACGTATTTAAATACTTTGAGGTAAATTTTTTATTACGATTGGTTCATAACTTATTGAATCCATTAAAAGCCGAATCCTGAAATATTTTAACCCTCGGTGAATGATTTTAAAGAATCGGCACAGCCGAATATTTATTTGTTTTTTAATTTTTTTGTTCTTCACATTTCTAAGCCGTATTTACATTCATACAACAGTTTTATTTTTTTTAATCGGAAATAATCGATGACTGATAACACTGAAGCAGTTCGAAAGACAGGGAATGACTTTGAAACCGGCTTTCTACGGTACAATTTTATGAATTTTTTAAAAATTTGGATATTTTTGAATTTCAATAATTCTGTTAAAAAAAATCTAACAATCAACATTTTTGCAATTCACAGAAAAAACTAAAAATTTATTTCAATTAAAAAGCTTGTTATACATATTAATTAAAAAACTAATTAAATTTGCACAACATTTTCCGCAGTAATGTTGTTGATATACGAAAACGTTTAATTCACCAGATTAAATTTTTAATTAAAACTGAGTTTATGTTTGATAAATGTTTACTTGAAAGAAAAAAATGGTGAGCATTTTTCCTGTGTTCAGTTCGAGTTCAGTTTTATAAAATGCTTAATTTGCCCTTTCAAAACTATTTTAGATAAAGTATTTTCAAATTAAGCCTTTTTAAAATATTCCGTGACAAAATCATCCAACATGGAAAAATAAACAAAACGAAATAAATTACTTCTAATACCTTGCAAAACAATATTTTATTATTTAATATTAAATTAATGGCACTAAAACATGAACAACAGTTTTTGTTTTTTCGACATGCATCTCAATATTTTGCCACATTTCCGTCATACTTCTTTCAAAGAAACCCTGGGAGTCCTGGTACTAGTTTTCAACACTTCTGCTAGTCGTAGACACGCAAAAATTATAGAAGAAAGAAAATTATTTAATTTTCTCATTAAAGTGCGTGAGTTGTTTTGAAGGCACGCAAAAATTTTACAAAAGCAGTGAAATGAGACACAGGCTTTTTTAGTCAATTAAATTCTTATTATGCTTTTTTATTAATTTAAGGCTATAGTTTGTTTAGTCGTTAGATAAATACGAAGAGGGACTTGTAGAATTACAGCAACAAATTTCGAAACTTTTAAGGCACGTGTAAGAATATTAACAATATGAAAACACAGTCGAAAACTTTATTAATATTTTGTTTTGGCGTGTTCAAAGAAAATAAAACAAAGCTAAAAATGAATGTGTTTAAATTTAATGTGCTTGAAAATTAAGTTAACTTTAACACAAACTTATTTGTAGTAATTTGTTAACACACACTACACTTTTCTTGAATTATGGCCAAAAGGAGAAATACATAAAGAATGTCAAGACAGTGAGAAGAAGAAAACTTGTTGATGAATTAAACCACGGTTGGCATAAGGTGTTTTTAAATTTTTACTTAACTGCACTTAAAAAAAATATCAGTCCATTAGAGCGACTCACCTAAAACAAGTGCTCGATGTACCCTCCTAAAAATTAACCTTGGACTTTTTTAAGATAACATTTGTTATATTTCGACTCCAGCTTTGACCTCACATGAGCTGGACCAGTTTGAAAAAGGGTCTATTTGTGCATGTTTTGTTAACTTAAGAATCTGTTTACTTACCAACATATACAAATTGGGTATCGTAAGAAAGGTTTTTTAGGCGCGTCCAACTGTATATACGATCATATTGCAGAGCACCGTGTAAAATGCATCTAATTTGCAAAAATCTAAATTATTTACATACAAAGATGATGTACTTGGCAAAATAAAAAATTTGATACCCATATTGCCCTATTATAAACGAAGGGTTACCACCCCATTGCATTTTTGTCAAAACGCGAACTAGCACGAATTTCAAAAAAAGCTGAGACACGTATTTAATTAAATCGACTAAAGATTAAAATATGTTAATTTGGCATTTTTATTACAAACAACCCCGAACAAAAAATTAAAAAACCGTTTTTTTACAGAAAATCCTTAAAAAAAGGACATAGATGATCGTCCTTGGACAAATCGTATATACAGTTGGACGCGCCTTAAAAATCCGTTCTTAAGATATCCAGTTTGTATATGTTGGTAAGGAAACAGATTCTTAAATTAACAAAACATGCAAAAATATACCCTTTTTCAAACTGGTCCAGCTCACGAGAGGTCAAAGCTGGAGCCGAAATATGAAAAATGTTATCTTAAAAAAGTCCAAGGTCAATTTTTGGAGGGTTCATCGAGCACTTATTTTGCTTCCATACAACTTGAGTCGCTATACAGTCCATCCGTACTCACATGAACCCGAAGCGGTATTAATAGTACGGTGAGTACGGATTTTCTTGAATTAAGTACAGAAAGATTCATTCAAGTACGGATTTTCCATCGGGAACCAAACTCAAATGCGCATGATTTAAAAATTATAATGATGATTCCATCCCGAGAAAAAATTATAAGCGACATTTTATGCTGGAAATGTTGCAAATCATTAAGGTACCAGTCAGAATTGTTAAGAATTAATTTTAAATCAGACACGGGAAATGAAGCACAAAATTATAGAAATTTAGTTTATAAAAACAAAACAGGAAATTAAAAATTTTTTATAAGAATTTTTTTATTTGTAAATAATTTTTTCTATGTGACAATTTTTATACCCTCCACCACAATTAGTTGTGAAGAGGGTATACATATTAAGTTTGTCATTCCGTGTGAAACTTTTTTATTATTGATCTCAGACCCCATAAAGTATATATATTCTGGGTCCTTAAGTAATTCTAAGTTGATTTAGCCATGTCCGTCTGTCTGTCCGTCTGTCCGTCTGTTGAAAACTCTCTCACTTTCGAGAAACTCAAAGGAACTAAACAAACTGGGTGTCAAATTGCTTGTAGTTATCCTAAGCAGTTTGGGATTGAAATTCAGCAAAAGCGGTTCAGTAGGATCAGAGCTATGAATCAAAATGTGGAACCACCACCTAAAAAAATTTGATAATTTTGTTACAAAAACTCACATAAATGGTGGAATAATACACAGAACAACATACGATTTTGCAAGGGTTTGTCTTATTCTACTGGAAATCACGCGGTAAAATTTCGTGAAGATCGGTGCATAATTTACCCTAGGCCCCATATAAACCCTACTCCCGGAAAACAGTTTGGTACGCCTAATACCATAATTAATAATGTTATCATAACAAAATTTGGCTCGTCGAAGTTTTATAAGACTAGAAATAATACTGTGAAGTTTCGTGAAGATCGGTCCATAATTTACGTTAAGCCCCATATAAACCCTACACCCGGAAAACAGTTTAGTACGCCTAAGACCATAATTAATAATGTTATCATAACAAAATTTGGCTCGTCGAAGTTTTATAAGACTAGAAATAATACTGTGAAGTTTCGTGAAGATCGGTCCTTAATTTACCCTAGGCCCTATATAAACCCAACTTCCGGAAAACAGTTAAGTACGCCTTAAACCGTAAAAAATAACGCTATCACAACAAAATTTGGTACATCAAAGTTTTATAGGATAAGAAGTAAAACTGTGTAATTTCGTAAAGATCGGTCCATAATTTACCCTAGGCCCCATATAAACCCTACATCCGGAAAACAGTTTAGTACGCCTTAGACCATAATTAATAATGTTATCATAACAAAATTTGGCTCGTCGAAGTTTTATAAGACTAGAAATAATACTGTGAAGTTTCGTGAAGATCGGTCCATAATTTACCCTAGGCCCCATATAAACCCAACTTCCGGAAAACAGTTAAGTACGCCTTAAACCGTAAAAAATAACGCTATCATAACAAAATTTGGTACATCAAAGTTTTATAGGATAAGAAGTAAAACTGTGTAATTTCGTAAAGATCGGTCCATAATTTACCCTAGGCCCCATATAAACCCTACATCCGGAAAACAGTTTAGTACGCCTAAGACCATAATTAATAATGTTATCATAACAAAATTTGGCTCGTCGAAGTTTTATAAGAGTAGAAATAATACTGTGAAGTTTCGTGAAGATCGGTCCATAATTTACCCTAAGCCCCATATAAACCCTACTCCCGGAAAACAGTTTAGTACGCCTAAGACCATAATTAATAATGTTTTCATAACAAAATTTGGCTCGTCGAAATTTTATAAGACTAGAAATAATACTGTGAAGTTTCGTGAAGATCGGTCCATAATTTACCCTAGGCCCCATATAAACCCTACTTCCGGAAAACAGTTTAGTACGCCTAAAAACGTAAAAAATAATGTTATCATAACAAAATTTGGCACATCACAGTTTTATAGAACTAGAAATGACACTGTGAAATTTGGTGAAAATCCGTGCATAACTTACCATAGGCCTCATTTTAAGCCCACTCTGGTAAAATAATTAAATACGCGGTAAACTTTCTTCCAGTTTAGCTTCATATGGCCAGAAAAAATGTTATGCAATTTTGTGATATACGGTCCATAATTTTCCTTAGATTCCATTTTAGCTGCCTTTTGAAATTCACTGCAAACGCTTAAACTAATTGCACCGCTGTATTGAAATTTATGTTTTTTAATTCCAGAAATCGTTGTGCAGAATTCTGGATGATTGGTTCATAGCTTACCATTTCTTTTATATAATTTGTTCTCCTGAAAATCATTTGAGTTCAGCTTAAACTGATATTCTACTCAAGCTTTTTTAAATTGATTCTGATTGTCGGTCAATAATTTTATATATGTCTTAACCGCAACAAATTTTAATGCAGATGTCTGTTTTTACAACGATTATAATAATAAATAGACATCATACAGATATTACTCCTAAAACATTCGAAGTGTCGGTGGAGGGTATCAAAGATTCGGCGCAGCCGAATATAGCACTCTAACTTGTTTTTTATTATTTTGTGAACGTTATTTTAATTGTTTAATGATTTCCCTGACGATGATACACATTGCTGTATCGAAATATTGGAACTATAAAACTAATGTTATCTAATTTTTTTTTATAAAAAAGAAAAACCTAAAGCTTAATAAACAGGGAAACCACAAATATGCAATTGCATGTTTTTCTTTGTGCGACCTATGAAGGCAGAAATAATATATCTATCCGTTTAAGAGATTTTTATGAATTTTGGCATCGATTTGTTAGTGTATTTTATCGTTTGGAGTAAATTTTTGCATAATTTAGTCAAAAGAACTTTTTTGCAGCATTTTTTAAGTTTTTAGCGCATATTTTGCCTTTTTGAGGCATATTTTGATTCGATTTTTTTTAGATGCGCCTTGTAAGCTTTCACAGCAAATAAACTGTACACCGATCGACTGAGAATCACTTTTAAAGTGATTTTACGATGCCCATCCATCCGTCTGGCTGGTTACCTGTCCATGTTTACCTTGTGCTCATTTTACAAGTTGCAATTTTGTACATGGTTTGATCAAATTTTGTAAACACATTTTAATTGTGCCAAGGACGAAGTCTATGTAAATGGTGAGAATCGGTCTTAAATTTAATATATTCCTCATAAAAACTTCTTTCCAAATTAGACTCTTTGTCTAATTATGTTGGCATTTAGATTTAATTCGACCAACAAATCTGTTACAGCAGATTAAATTCTTCTCGAATTGGTCTGTAAATACTATGGTGTTTAGGCTTAACCGATAATAGTTTTAGTGTAGTTTTTTTTTTTTATGCAAATGTTGTATATTTTGTTTTTAAATGAGCAATTTTTGATTTATTTGGGGCATATTTTTGACAATTTTGAGGGCATATTTTCGAATTTTTGCTGCATATTTAGTGCGCATAAGACGCATTTTTTAGAGCATATTTCTGGTTTCCCTGTTAATAAATCATATTTTAGTTTATTCAAATACAGCAAGTTTTTATTAGAAAAATGTTAAAAAACTAAACATTTCTTAAAAGCACTAAAGGAACCAATGAACATTTTAAGAAGAACAAATTTAGTGATTTTTCTTAGTTAAGCACCAAAGGTCCACATTTGGCATTTTGAGGCATTAAAAATCATTGTGAAATGTGCCAAAAGCACTAAGTTGGCATTGCTGGCAACAATTAGAAAATTAAAACAAGAAATATTCTTCTAAGATCTAATAAAGAGCAAATGTTTGGGATCCTTGAGTAATTCCAAGGCAATGTAGCCATATCCGTCTGTCTGTCCATCAGCTAAAAACAAACTCACTTCCAAACAGAAAATCATAGTTTTGCTTTCCAATTGTTTCTATTTCATCCAACCAGTTTGGAGTTGAAATCTATAATGTCTTTATTAAAAACCATTTTGTGCCATGCCCACTTTTCCAATCTCGCCCACATTTTGTGGAATATTTTGTACTGATAATCGAGATGTTTTACCTTTTTTGAAAACTTTGAATCTTTCCGCGTTCTCCAAATTTACAGAAATTTTTTAATGTCTTTGTATGGGAAGTTCCACCCACAGTTCTTCAATCTTGCCAATTACTGAAGAGAGGTTGTGTATTTATAACCAAGATGCTTTTTCCTAATTTAAAACTTTGGATATTGTTGTTTTCCATATATAAAGAGAAAAAAAATTAAAAAGCAGCAACAAGGGATATATGGGTGAAATTAGAGGTAGTGGTGGCTTTTTACTCATATCTCAGTTATTTATGAACCGATACGGTTGAATTTTAATAGCAAATTTTAAGGGAGTATATGTGACATTTCTATATAACAATCTAGTCCCTATAATTTCTGGTTTCTTCGGAAAACCCATTTCAATATACAAAAGGACAGATGGACATTGTTATATCAACCTCGCTTCTCATAAGGTATTTTAGGGTCAAAGATCAATATTGTAGAAATTAAAAAGGAATGACAAGCTTATATACACTACATAAGCTTCGGTGAAAGGTATGATTTAAGATAAATAAAAATTATCGCATAAATATTAAAGTTTTTTTAATTGTTCAGTTATTTCCTTGATGATGATACACACCGCTGTATCGAAATATTGAAATTTTAAAATAAATCTTAACAAAAGAAAAACCTCAACCTCAAGCTGAACAAATTATACAGCAATTTAATTTTAACAATATTTTGATTTCATTCAACGAACAGAGAACAACTAATCCCATAATATTTAAGTTAGGTTAGGTAAAGGAGGGTTTTGCGCTCGAGGGCACACCTCCACTCGGAGCCCAATGCGGTCCATTGTGAATACCTTTAATAATTCTTAAGTTAATAACGCGCCATCTGACCACTTTATATAAAATTTGAAGACAATAAAGTTAGTTATTTATTAATGTCAGTTTATATTCAAATTTGATAGAAAATTTTAAGCTATAAATGGATTTGACGGATTTAAATTTGTATAGGAAATCTTAAGCCAGTATTAGATTGTAATTTTATTATATGAAGTGTGAATATAAGTTTATAGCAAACTTCAAACTAGCGATGGATCAATTTTATTTATAGAAATCTTGAGCAAACAAAAAATTTACTTGTTATAGGATCTTATGAGCCAGCGATTGACCGAATTTTATTGTAGAAAACGATTGATTGACATTTTAAATAGAAATCTTATTTTTTATATTTCTTCTTCGTCCGGATTTCTTCCCACGCAGATATAAATATTAAAGAACCTTTTCGGGAAGCATAGCTGAGGTGCTATGGGACGCCTCCGCAGGTTGCGGATAGCGGAGAACCCCACCAAGTAGTAGGTGGGGCAACTGCGAATCAAATAAGCCGTGGCGGACAACTCAGCGGATTGGAGAAGAGGGTCTCAGATGGACACGCCTGGCAACGTGTGACTTTAAGTTCTGAGTGCCGCGGCATGCCGTAGAGACTCCAATCGTCATGGCGAAATATCGGCACCATTCAATAACCAATGCTAATTCAAGGTCCCTCGCCTTCAAGCAGGTTGGGCGGCGGGTTAATATACCTCTCCCGGAAAAAAATCTTTTATTACTGAAACGTCTACAATGAATTCAACACGATCCCCCAACGCGATGATGAAATTTGGATTTAAACAACGGATAAAGATTGGAACATGGAACGTTCAAACTCTTACTGATCCATCAAGGCTTGAACAAGTTTGCAGAGAAATGAACAACTATAACATCGATATTCTCGGACTAAGTGAAGTAAGATGGTTGAACAACGGTTCCACGCACACACAAAATGGCAATACCTTCATATTTTCTGGCAACAGTGAGAAACGTATAAACGGTGTTGGCCTAATACTCTCCACAATGGCAAACAAAGTACTCATACACTATACATCAGTATGTGACCGTCTCATCTCTGCACGTTTCCACTCAAAGTTTCGCAAAATCTCTGTGATACAGTGTTACGCGCCAACGGAGGTAGGTGATGATGATGCTAAAGATGTATTTTATAGTCAACTTGAAGCTGTTATTCAAGCGATCCCATCAAAATCTTGCTCGGAGACTTTAATGCTAAGGAAGGCTGTGACAACAAGAATCTCCAGTCTGTTATGGGATCTCAAGGACTAGGCGAAATCAGAAACGATAATGGTGAAAGATTAGTGGACTTGTGCGCTAGACATCGTTTATTTATAGGCGGTACAAAGTTTATCCACAAAAATATCCATAAATATATATGGGAATCCCCTGATGGCTTTACTCTCAACCAAATTGACCATATAGTGGTCAGCAAACTATTCCTAGGGTGCTTATTGGATGTGAGAACCATGCGCGGTGCAGATATTGCCAGCGACCATAAACTATAGGTAGGCACTTTCAAACTACGCCCAGCATCAGTAAATCTGCAAAAGGGTCTTCCCGTCTTCATAACCCAGAAGTGGCCGCAAGATACTGTTCTGCCGTCAGTGGCTCACTCCGTTCCCGAAGTAGTGAGAGGCACTCGTGGTCTACGATTACAGACAGCTGTTGTCAGGCTGCTAAGGCGGTTCTTGGAGTTAGGAGGAAAAATCATAAACCATGGATTAGCGAAGAGTCTTGGGCTGAAATCGCAAACCGCAAGCGCCTTAACAATATCGTAAATAGAAAAAAAAAACAACGGATGCTAAAATTGTGGCCAAAAGAAACTATCGGCAATCAGCAAAAACTCTCTAGTACGTGCTGACCGTGAGCGTCACTATAATAGTATCGCTGAAGAAGCAGAACAAGCGGAAAACATTGGAAACATGCGCGGTGTTTACATGTCAATAAAACATCTTAGTGGCAGTAATATAAAAAACACAACAATGCTCAAGGACAAAAATTACATCGATATCAAATCACCCGAAAAAAAGTTTCAACGTTGGCAGGAATTTTTCGGCTCTGCTCCTACTCCAAACGACACTGATTTTAATATCAATAATTGCCCCTGGCTTTCTCGTCGCCGCAATCCGCGGAGAGATATATCAACATCACCCCCAACATACCACGAAATTAAATCGATACTGCTGAAATTAAAAGATTCTAAAGCCGCTGGCCCCGACGCTGTGCAAGCTGAACTACTTAAATATGGGGCTGCACCTGTTGCCGAAGCAATTACACCTTTTCTTCAATCTGCATGGCTGAATAATTAAATACAAGAGAGCTGGAAAGCTGGAGTGATTGCAACTATTCCCAAGAAAGGCGATCTCAGCTATTGCAAAAATTGGCGCGGAATAACTTTACTTTATGTCATCAACAAAGTATTTGCTCTACTCCTATTACAAAGGATCACGCCAATTATAGTACCTCTACTACGCCGGGAGTAAGCCGGTTTTAGGCCCGGAAGATCATGTGCAGATCACATTAACACCATCCGCATCATAATCGAGCAGTATAGAGAGTATAATAGCCACTTGTATATGCTTTTTGTCGATTTTGAACGTGCTTTTGACACCGTATACAGACCTGCCATATGGGCGGCCCTTAGGAGCCAGGGTATACCTGATAAGGTTGTTGACCTAATCCGCGAGCTTTATAATGGGGCTGAATCGAAAGTGAGATTCGATGCAAAAGCGAGCTGCTCATGTGAGACAAGGTTGCGTTTTATCCCCCACATTATTCCTTATCCTCCTAGACGGGGTAATGGAACAAACAAACATCAACGCTCCTCATGGTATACGCTGGAATTTAAGCGAACGTCTAAACGATATAGACTATGCGGATGATATATGCTTGTTTGCCCACCGATTTGGTGATATACAACAAAAACTCATGTGCCTTGAAAAGAACACAAGAAAAGTTGGTCTTTAGATAAACGTAAATAAAACAAAACTCATGCGGATTGGCACCATCAACTCAACTCCTCTGTCACTACATGGAGCCGTAATTGAGGACGTTGACTTTTTCTGCTATCTGGATAGTCGCATTTCGAAGGATGGCGGTTCTGGTATGGAAATAACGGACCGCATCAACAAAGCCAGAGTCGAATTCCACTCGCTTAATAAAGTCTGGCGAGCGAACAACATTTCAATACCCACAAAAATTAGAATATTTAATTGCAGTGTAAAATCCGTCTTACCATACAGCTGTACTACATGGAGCACAACGTTGCCTCAGACAAATTCTGCGTATATTCTGGCCACATTGGGTGACCAATGAACAACTTTTGTACTTAGCCAAATGCGTACCGATTGAGGTAGAAATCAAACGTCGAAAGTGGTCTTGGATTGGCCATATTCTACGGAGGCCAGGTAATGAAATCTGCAAAAATGCACTCAATTGGAATCCGCAAGGTTACCGTCTGCCCGGTCGCCCGCGAACCACTTGGGCCAGGATGTTAAGAAGAGAAGTCGTAAGCTGCAACATCTCGTGGATCGAAGTCAAAGCTCTAACCAATGATCGTTCCAAATGGAGAGAATTTACGGATGCCTTATGTTCAAAATTTATTTTTATATAATTAAGCGATATGATATATATTATAGGAAATCTAAGATAGCGATGGATTGAATATAAATTCTAGAACCATCGAATTATTAAGTTTTCTTTGGCAAATTTTGAATTAGCGATTAAAAGACTTTTTTTTATTGGTTGTGGATGTACATCAAGGGTGAAAAAACTTTTTTTAAAGGAAGTCTTAACTTAATGATACGTTGTTACCTTTTTAACCCTAGGATTACTGTCTTGGTCTGGCCAGACCAAATTTGTGTTTTGCTTGCAATGTTTTTCGAAAAAATCAAAAAACCAGAAACGTGAATTCTATAAATGATATGTGCTAAATCGAATGAAACTAATTTGGGTTCGGTTGGAACAAATAAATGGGGTAAAATTACAGTTTTATGTTAAAGTCTATTACCCTCTTGGTCTGGCCAAAATTTAATTTTTTTTTTGCTTGCAATATCTTTCAAGCAGGAAAAAATATTAAGACAACAGAAACGTGAATTCTATAAATGATATGTTCTGAATCGAATGAATCATGTTTGAAACAAATCAGAAAACTACAGACCATTATGCGTTTAGCTTAATTCAACTACAAAAACCAAACGCAAAACTCGTTTCAGCTGTGGTAGATGCGAAGAAGCAATGTGCGAAATTATAGACTACATTTTCGATGACTTGCATGTGGCATAAAATAATGATAAAATAAAATTATATAATAAATTCGTATAATCTAAAGTTTAAAGCATACGTTCAGTAAAAAATATATTTATTTACTTTTTCTACTTGTTCTAATTGTGGTCTGGCCAGACCAAGAGGAGAACTTAGTAGAAAAAAGTTACCAAGAATCCTAGGGTAAAAGCAAAAGCTACATAATACTAGATATTACTCAATCAGCCTTTCATTGGAAAAAAAATCAAGTCAACGACCAAGGAACATTCTGGTATCATGATGCTGTGGGATGAACCAAACGTAATAACATTACGTTTGGTAATAACGTAATAACATTACGTTTATTTATTTCATTAAAAATAATTTTTTTTTCCTTATCTTAATAAAATCTTTTAAGCTTTTTTTTTTTAAATAAATTAACCTTTTTTTCATACTTGTTGCCTTAATATAAGTTGTATACGTGTTTTTTTTTAGCTGCTTCAGAACTTTTGATATCGATAACTATGGCTTGGCAGCTGAGAATGTCAAACTATGTTGACATTTCTGTTCGGTAAATTTCGGCTAGTCATCATGAATCGTTTAACGATAGGAAAATGCTTTCAAATTGTAAAATTTTACTTTGTAAAAAATAAATCTGTTCGCGAAGTTCATAGAGTACTTCGTCCATTTTACGAAGCTCATTTCTAGTTAAATGGCCCAATCAATAAACAAAATTGCCGTATTTACAGCAAAGATTATATTCAAGCCGTTAACGAATCACAATTACAGTCATTAAAATTTACTTTTAGGTGCGGTCTACACGCCCTTTCGAAATTATCAAGGGAATGCCGTAACGGTGCATGGAGAGCGATATCGAGCCATGCTGACTGAATTTTTGTTTCCAACAATTAATCAGCTAAGAATCCACAATATTTGGTGCTACCAAGACAGCGCAACTTGCCGAAACAGCCCACTTAACAATCGATTTATTGCAAAATCCATTTGTTGACAACTTAATTTCCAGAAGAGGTCCTGTTCACTGGCCCCCTCCTTCGTGCGATTTAGCGCATCTGGATTACTCTTTATGGTGCATTGTTTAGTCATTTGTTAGCACTGAAAGCAAATATTCAAGCCACCATTGACGCCATACGGCCAGGTTTATTAAAAAAAGTAGTCAAAAATTGGTCTGATCGAATGGACCATGAAGCTGGTAGCCGCGGCCGACATTCATATGCCGAAAATCATATTCAAAAAATGAATGACATAAAAGTATCAACCAGATTATGATAAAAAACAACAATATTTCTGTCTTGTATTATCATTTTAAGATCCCATGCAACTAAAAAAATACCCTTTTTTCATATGAAATTGTAAATCCTTTTACTGTCTGCAATCCTTCTTTCCCACCAGCATTCACAAAATAAAAATTAGGATAATTATTGCTTTTGATGTAAAAAAATTTCGTTTTAATTGTCTGCCTGCTAAATTATTTAAGAGTTTCTGTACAAGTGGATACATAAAAAAAACTATTATTAAAACAAAATGCTGAAAAAAATGCTAAAAAAAACCAAAAAAATATTTACAAGGACAAAATTACTATAAAAAAAAAAGAACCGAAAAAAATAACTACATAATTATACAAGTCAGTAAAGCATAAATAATTTAATTAAAACTTTGTTTAATAAAATAAATAAAATTTTACTTTACTTGGTCCTTTTTTCTGTGCCCACCTCTTGCTTATTATTTCTGTCCTCATGAGAACCACAGCTGTCTGTGAAAGACAGATGAAAAGGATAATAGATGTTGGCATGAAATTCAAATATGATGAGGAATTGTAATAAAATGTAATGAGTTAAAAAAAATTTAAATCTTTAATTAGTTTCTGTTAAGATACAATTATGTATATCAGGCAAATATGCGGATGAAACGCTAATAATATATTCCACTTATTGATTTTAGGCAACAAATTTGATATAAATAAAATAAATTCAAAACAATGACTGGAAAACCCTTGATATTTTTATCGTTTTAAAATGCAACGTCTCTTCCTCTTTTTTTTAATACGAATCGCAGACTATTTTTTGAGTTACTTGTTGAAAAAGTAAGCCACTAGAAATCTTGGCAAGTAACAACATTGAGTTCTAACAAGGTCTAATAAAATACTAGTATAATTATCATTACAGTTGTGTGATATCCGTAAAGCAAAATAAGTTATAATAAAAACATTTGCACTATTAAGAGAAAATTCCAGCAACTGACGACTTTTTGCTCAACGTAGGGCAGGTAAGTTTTAAATAATCTAATATTAGAGAAATATATATAATTTTGACTTTTTCAGTAACCGATAAACTGACTTCTTCACGCATAGTATATCTTAAGCAAGCAGTAAATTAACTTTTATAGTAAATCTGCCGCTTTCTGTAGATTAACATACTTTCATTGTAAATCCTCGGCAAGCGATAGATTTGCTTTTAAAGTAAATCTTGAAATATAAACTTTTATAATTGTATATCTTGATAGATTTACTTTTATAGTAAATTTTGATAGATTTACTTTTATAGTAAATTTTGATAGATTTACTTTTATAATAAATTTTGATAGATTTACTTTTATAGTAAATCTTGATGGATTTATTTTTATAGTAAATCTTGACAGATTTACTTTTATAGTAAATCTTGATAGATTTACTTTTATAGTTAGTCTTGATAGATTTACTTTTATAGTAAATCTTGATAGACTTACTTTTATAGACAGATCTTGATAGATTTACTTTTATAGAAAATCTTGATGGATTTACTTTTATAGTAAATCTTGATGGATATACTTTTATAGTAACTGTAGATAGAGATTTACTTTTATAGTAAATCTAGATAGAGATTTACTTTTATAGTAAATCTTGATCGATTTACTTTAATAGACAATCTTGATCGATTTACTTTTATAGTATATTTTGATCGATTTACTTTTATGGTAAATCTTGATGGATGTAGTTTTATAGTAAATCTTGATGGATTTAGTTTTATAGTAAATCTCAATGGATTTACTTTTATAGTAAATCTTGATAGATTGACTTTTATAGTAAATTTTTATCGATTAACTTTTATAGTATATCTTGATCGATTTACTTTTATAGTAAATCTTGATCGATTTACTTTTACATAAATCTTGATCGATTTACTTTTATAGTTAATCTTGATCGATTTACTTTTATAGTATATTTTGATCGATTTACTTTTATAGTAAATCTTGATAGATTTACTTTGATAGTAAATCTTGATGGATTTACTTTTTTAGTAAATATTAATCGATTTACTTTTATAGTAAATCTTAGTTAATCTTGATCGATTTACTTTTATAGTAAATCTTAGTTAATCTTGATCGATTTACTTTTATAGTATATTTTGATCGATTTACTTTTATAGTAAATCTTGATAGATTTACTTTGATATACTTTTTAGTAAATATTAATCGATTTACTTTTATAGTAAATTTTATTCGTTTTACTTTTATTTACTTTTTGTATGGATATATCAGAGTTGAGAAAAATACACACGCTGTATAAAAATCTCGCACATAAATGTAAGCAACACATTTTAAAGCAACACAACATATTTAAATTTACTTAACAATTATGTGTGTTTCTAAATTTTCAACCTTGCCGAACACAACCACGATTGTGTTTGGTTTGAATATTTGGTTGCGTACACGGACATGTGTAGTTCTCGTATTTTATAATCGAAGCACACTTTAACCAAACACCAACGATTGTAGCTAAGGCCGTACACGAACTTAAAGTATAGCTACATTCGAACCTGCAATCGAACATGTATATCTTTCACGTTCTTATTTTTTAAACATACACGACCTTAAAGTATCAAACCCCTCTATCGGACATGTACTTTTTTTGTCACACACGGACACGACCTTAGCTACAATCGTGGGTGTATGGTAAAAGTGTGCTTCGATCGTAAAATACGATAACTACACATGTCCGTGTAAGCAACCAAATATTCAAACAAAACACAATCGTGGTTGTGTTCGGTAAGCTTGAAAATTTAGAAACACACATAATTGTTATGTAAAAAAAACTATGTGCTGTTGGCTTTCGAACAGTACATTGTGTGTATGATGTGTGTATTTTCTGAACCCTGGGATATATCTTGAAAGATTTTCTTTTATTGTTTATATCGACAGATCTACTTTTATAGTAAATATTGACTCTTTTATAGTAAGTCTTGATCGATTAACTTTTATAGTAAATCTTGATAGATTAACTTTTATAGTAAATTTTTATAGATTTACTTTTATAGTAAATCTTGATGGATTTAATTTTATAGTAAATCTGGATAGATTTACTTTTATAGATAGATCTTTATAGATTTACTTTTATAGTAAATCTTGATGGATATATTTTTATAGTAAATCTTGAGAGATTTACTTTTATAGATAGATCTTTATAGATTTACTTTTATAGCAAATCTTGATGGATTTTTTTTATAGCAAATCCTGATAGATTTACTTTTATAGATAGATCTGATAGATTTAATTTTATAGCAAATCTTGATAGATTTACTTTTTTAGTAAATATTAATTGATTTACTTTTATAGTACATTTTATTCGTTTTACTTTCATTCACTTTTTTTATGGATATATCTTGAAAGATTTTCTTTTATTGTTTAAATCGACAGATCTACTTTTATAGGAAATATTGACTCTTTTATAGTAAATCTTGATCGATTAACTTTTATAGTAAATCTTGAGAGAATAACTTTTATAGATTTACTTTTATAGTAAATCTAGATGGATTTATTTTATAGCAAATCTTTATAGATTTGCTTTTATAGATAGATCTTGATAGATTTACTTTTATATAAATCTTGATGGATTTATTTTTATAGTTAATTTTGATGGATTTACTTTTACTTTTAGAGTAAATCTTGATGGATTTATTTTTATAGTTAATTTTGATAGACTTACTTTTATAGAAAATCTTGAAAGATTTATTTTTGTAGACAGATCTTGATAGATTTACTTTTATAGTATATCTTGATGAATTAAGTTTTATAGTAAATCTTAATGGATTTTCTTTTATAGTAAATCTTAATGGATTTTCTTTTATAGTAAATCTTAATGGATTTTCTTTTATAGTTAATCGAAGTGGATACACTTTTATAGTAAATCTAGATAGAGATTTACTTTTATAGTTAATCTTGATCGATTTACTTTAATAGAACATCTTGATATTGAAAGATAAACTTTTATAGTATATCTTGATAGATTTACTTTTAAAGGAAATTGTGATAGATTTACTTTTATAGTCAATCTTGATAAATTTATCTTGATATATTTACTTTTTTAGTTAATCTTAATCGAATAACTTTTATATAAACTCTTGATCGATTTACTTTTAGTGTAAATCTTGATAGATCTACTTTTATAGTAAATCTTTAGCTAGAGATAGATTTACTTTTATAGTAAATCTTGATAGATCTACTTTTATTGTAAATCTTTAGCTAGCGAAAGATTTAATTTAATAGTAAATTATAGTAAAGTAAGTGTTGAGCTGGCTGCAGACTTACTTTAGTAATGGATCTTGAGCTAGCGTAAGTCTTAGGCTGGGAATAGATTTAATTTAATTTATTTACTTTAACAAGAAAGCTTGAGCTAGCGAAGGATTAGCCTTTTTTTAGTAAATCTTAAGCCAGTGCTACATTGACTTTTAACAAGATACAGTTACTTACCCATATTTTATTTTCACATTAATAAACTCTCTTGATGCTTCTAAATACGAAATCATCCTACAGCTAAAAGTTGTCAGTCATATTTGTCAGAACATTAAAAAAAAAGATAAAGGTATTCCTTTGTATCACATATCTGCCATATAACAGAAAAAATGGTGAATAGATAGTTATAGCACACAAGCATTTAAAGCTTTAGGTACATAAAGGTTTACTCACATACACACATATACAAATTCAACACCCAAAGGTTTTAACATTTCCATACAATGTTATTTATCAACACCCAGAGAAATTCTATGACAACAGAAAGCAAAAGGATTTTACAATTCTACAGCTTAAAAGACAAAAGACTCTATTTGTTGATGTTCCAAACTTATTTTCAGTTGAGATAATAAAAGAAAATAAATATTTCTTTGTTTCTTTTCTAAAACTTTAAACATATAAACTTTTGCAACAACGCTTCTTCGTTTGAACTTACACTTTAAACAAATATGAATTTAAGTTAGTAGATATTTTTTAAAAATCTTTTTGAAGAACGGTTTGTTAACAAGAATGTGTATTAATTTGTGTGTGTGTGTGTGTGTGTGTGTGTGTGTGTCTGAGTGTGTGTTTGCATAAATCTTATTTAAGTTACATCAACAAATGCTTAAGGTTGTCAGTAAAACTAACAGGGATTAGATTAGAATATGTAAATGTATAACTGTGTTATCTAAAATAGCTACTGGCAGTTATTATGTTAAGTAATAGTGGAAATTTACGTTTATAAAACTTTTTTCTATCAAATATTTCGTCACAACAACGAAACGTAAAATAAAAAAAAGCAAACAATTTTTACTCTTTACTACTATCGCTACTAAATGTCATTTAAATAAAAATGGTTGCGTTTTTTACTACCAAAAATTATAAAAGTCAGGGTCTCAAAGTAAAATGGGGGAAAAATGGGTGAAAATAATCAACTCGCTATTTCTTTTACTATTAAAGACAACGCACAGAAAATAATATCAATGTTAAATTAACATTGCGCAATTTATGATTGAAAATTATAGTAAATTTCTGAAAAAGTATGCACATTATTTAAAATTATCATTGTTTCATATTAATTTTAAACGAAAAATTTTAAAAAATAACATTGTTCAATATTGAATCCATAAAATCCTGTATTATTTGTTTTGTATATAATCAATAACAACGCTTTAATCAAAAACATACTAAAGGAAAAGAAAAACATGAATTTTGTTATTTAAATGTTTAAAATTATTTATAAAAAGAATAAAAATTTCCGTATTCTTTTTGTTTAAGTTATTTATAACAAAATACATCAAATTTTCAAAGTAGAATGATGACGAAAACCATATTGGGCCATTCTCTGGTGTCCTTTAATTGTGAGTGCTTCTGTAAACAAAGAGGAAAACAAAAAAGGGAAAAATAAGAATGTTTCTTAAATTAACGCATATGTTGTCTCTGAAGCTTCTTCTTACTGTTTGAAATAACACAAACCAATTCTGCATGAAATTCACGTTGTTTTAACTTGAAAAAACCTTCATTCAACGTATTTCCATAATGAATGTGATTTTGCCCTAACTTTACGGGAGTGTTAAATTGACAAGAATTATAGTTATTTTAAAAGAAAATAATGTTGTTCGCAAGTTATTGTAAAATCATGTTTAATTAAGATAAAGCAACTATGAAGCAAAATCTCTACCGAAATATGTAAAATCAACCTTGTTTTCGCGGATTTTACATTGATTTTTTTGTGTTTGAATAAATACAGTTTTCGCTAGTCTTGTAAAAGTTCGTTTTACAATCGTTTTGTTATGGCGAATCCATTATTGCCCATGGGTCTTAGACCGGATACAAAACTCCCTTAACTTTTTGCTTAGAAATATAAGAGATGGAACAAATATGTTAAAGTAAGGCCCGTTTTCACAACTTACCGATAGCTAAAAGTAGACTTTAACCGGCCTTATAAAAAGTGTTCCATTATTAAAACTTTACTTTAACCTAAAAGGAGCGATAAAGTAAATAAGGATTCATTCTACCTGGTGGGTTAAAGTAAAGTTGTAATAGTGGAACACTTTTTATACGGCCGATAAAATCCTACCTTTGTAATAAAATGTTCAATAATAAATATTCACTTTGATTTTATATTTAGTTTTATTAAAACTTCTTTTATTTAAGTTGTTAAATGCGGGACAGCCGCTTATGCGACTGTCCGCTTTAAGTATACAATTATGATTATTTCTTTTGTTCCCACTTAAAAACTAACAACTTATTTTACTGAAAACTATTTTGCTTATTCTACATAATTGTATTTGTTAAATCAGTGAGAATATGCATCGTTGCAAATTCTCACTGATGGGTTTGATGTGTGTGGACATTTTTGCTTACACAAAGTGTGAAGCTCATGTTACATACAGAAGGTATGGTAACGACGACTTGTCAAACACACTACACCTTTAGCAATCGGTAAGTTGTGAAAACGGGCCTAAGTCTATTAAATATAGAAATTTCTATGTGTAGACGCAATTGAAATTTCAAAAGACAATTAAATGCATAATGTGAACCGTGACGCAGTTAATCCAGTTTGGGCTGGATTTACAAGTTCTATTGGGACCGAACAAAGTATGTTTAAATCAAATTCGCGTAAAATAAAGTTAAGAATTAGTACACAATCGTTTTTTGGGACCAAGAATTTAACATAGATAAGATACATACAAAATTTAATTTCGGGTCTTTAAAACTGCGTTTAATCCAAAACATATTAAATGATTAATATTTAACTTATTTTATCCCATCACCTTAATGAGTCTTTTCAGATCACTTTTGATAATTTCAAACTGATTTATCATTTGAGCGATTGAAAAAGGATTCACATATGATTCATTCATATGCTGGAAATCGAAATAGAAAATTATACCATAAATGATTCTTTGAGGTGATTCATCGGTAGGATACCATTTTCTCTCAACGAGAGTATCATTTATGATCAAAAAATTATCTTATATTGCTCGTGGAGCTGATACATAAAATATTTAATTATGATAAAAAAAAAAAAAATGGTACTATCGGAGTTAAAATTGAAAATTTGTATTATTATTTCATGTTATAATAGCTGACCTGACAGACGTTGTCCTGTCCAAATTAGGAAAAATGTTCGCTTTCGATTTCTAAAAGTGGGCGGGGCAAAATGTTCTTTCCGTAAAAACCTAAGTTGGACCATGGCAATCATTTTTAAGAAAAAATCGTCCAAATCGCTCAAGCCGTTCTCAAGTTATGCGCTTAATAGAAAAGTGGGCGTAAAAGTAGGCGTGGTAAATTTTTCTTTCGATGAAAACGTAAAATGGATTGATACGAACATTTAAAAAAAAATTAGTCAAATCGATGGATCCGTTTTTTGATTTTAGGTAAATTGAAAAAAGTAGGCGGGGCAAAATTTTCTTTCCGTAAAAACCTTAGTTGGCCCATGGCAATCATTTTTAAGAAAAAGTCGTCCAAATCGCTCAAGCCGTTCTCAAGTTATGCGCTTAATAGAAAAGTGGGCGTAAAAGTAGGCGTGGTAAATTTTTCTTTCGATGAAAACGTAAAATGGATTGATACGAACATTTAAAAAAAAATTAGTCAAATCGATGGATCCGTTTTTTGATTTTAGGTAATTCGAAAAAAGTGGGCGTAAAAGTGGGCGGGGCAAAATTTTCTTTTCATTTAAATCCAAGTTGGACCATGGCGATCATTCTAAAGAAAAAATCGTCCAAATTATTTAGATGTCATTGTCGGTGCAATACGAAAATTGAATTTTGCCACGCCCCTCCGCCCGCAAACCGAAAATCAGACTTCTCAGTGTCACCCGCCTGAATATTCCCTGAAAATTTCATCAAAATCGGCCCAGCCGTTTTGG
Source organism: Pollenia angustigena (assembly GCA_930367215.1). Lineage (NCBI taxonomy): Eukaryota > Metazoa > Arthropoda > Insecta > Diptera > Polleniidae > Pollenia > Pollenia angustigena. The sequence goes on from OV884058.1 coordinate 193,011,819, forward strand.
AGTCCATACGTTACATACACACATCCTATTTTATATATATAGATTTTTTTTTAAACACTAGCTTTTGTCACGAGTCATCGTTCATGTGAAAAAATATTATACAGAAATGTTATGTTTTCGAAAAAAGAAAAAGTACAAAAAGTACCAGTTTTTCCTCATTCCCCAGATAGTACAATGTATGTTAATGAAGGCTATACTCTGGTTGTATATTAAATTTATAAAAAAAAAACAGAAAAAGTACCAATTTTATCCCGTTTTACCCCTTAAAAATAACCAATTTTATCCCTTTAAAAGTACTCTATATCAGGACCACAAGCAATCAGGATACCAAATTTATCAACTAAAGAAGAAGTACCAAAATACAAATTTTTTTCCTGATCTACCTCTTAAAGAGTACCCTTTTTATAAATCTGCGCCATATGCTACCCACCTACCAAATTTCATACAAATCCATTAAGTTTTATTCGTGTGGCTGAATTACATTCTAGCAAGCATACACACTTTCACATTTATATTATAACTCGGATTAAAATTAAACATAATCAAATAGTTTGAATATTTTAGAAATTATCCAGCACAATGGGAAATGAATATTGTTCTTATCAGGGCAAGGAAATTCATGCAATTGCATGTTTGTTGTCGTTACAATGAGACTTACCTAATATTAATGTCTTTGCGAATTATAAAATTTCCAGTAAAATGGCATCAATTCCTTGGTGCATATTTTGCATGTTTTTGCATATTGTATTTTAAATGCATATTTTTCGGCATTTTTGATTTTTTTCTTTATTTTCTTAATCAATATTGAAATAGAAAAGGTGAAAACATGCTTCAATCGATCGAGCTTTTAATGATTAAATTTCGCTTTTAGGAGAAGACTTGAACAGAAATCAATTCGTACTCTACTTGACAGATACAGCGCCACAGATGGTGAAGTCTGGACATTTTTAAAGGTTTTTAACCCAAAAATGTTACAAGTCACATGCTAAGCTAAGCTAAGCGAAATCAATTTGATAATACATTTACAGATTCATCTATATCAGTGTGTATTTAAAGGAAACTAACTTAACTTGAATGTTCCACCACAACAACTCTAACTGATTAGAGGTAGCTGAGTGTTATACCATCAATTTTGAAGAATTTAAAGATGTGTTAAGAATGTTAACGGAAATTATGATGTCGCTATAAAAAACGACGATATTTTGCATTAACCTAATATAAAAGCTCAATTAGAATTTGTATACTCAAACTATGGGTTTCTAGTAGGGTGTTTATTCGACTAATTCTTGTTCGATTAATCGAACAATTTTAAACCACTAATTGTTTGAATAATTTAAATTTTGTAAATTCGACTAAAGGATTAATCGAAGAATTTGAACCGATTAATCGAATGGTAATAATAAATAGTATTTCTGTTAAACGTATAATTTTTTTAAAGTCTTAAGTCGAATTTTTTAAGTACTTGAAGAAGATGTACTCAGAGGGGGCAACAAGTGGTTCAATGAATTAATATTTTAAACAAAATACTTCGATCGATTCTTTAGAGGAAATTATTTGCAGAAGCATAGCAAAGTATGGAATGTCCGCGAAAAGTTTTAAAAACCCCAAAGTAAAATTAACTCTTTAAAAATCTATGTGCCCGAAGGTGAAGCAACAACTTGGAGCTACATTGACTAGTTTTTTTTAAAAATTAATGTTTTTTTACTCAAGTACCAATTTTTTCTAAAATTAAAGAAAAAAAATCTCGTAATTTATAAAATTTCTGGATTTAGATTTATTCGATTAATCGATTAATTTTAAAATTTTATTCGTTTAATCGAATATGTTAAAAATGCCAAATATCGATTAATATTCTAATCGAACAAAAATAAAACCCGATTTATTGAACAGCCTAGTTTCTAGTCCAAACAATAACCAAACTAAAGCGGTTTAAATCACTGACAACCCAAGTTTAACTCGTTGATGATGATGCCGTCATTTAAATAAGCGAAGTAGAAGGTCACATCGGAGAAAAAATCAAACCTGATGCAGTTTTAACACATTTGACACAGTTGAACACGTTTTTGTATGACACCCATCTCGTTGTGGGGTGCCACGTAGTACGTTTCCGATTGTTTATTTTAGGAGCCTGTCGTTCTTTTATGTGCGACAATAATTGAAATTTGTTGTGATTTTTAAATATTGAATACTTGACTGAACATTATTTCAACAGCACCCATTGCTCTAGGATTATTTTTTAAGTTTTTTTTTAACCCATTAAGTCCCTGCGTTGCGTTTTCACTTAAACCTCCCCTCAGGCATTTCGTTGTTACGTGATATTGTTTTAAAGCACAGTGAAATAAAATTTAACTCAATATCTAATCGACCTGTTTTTGGATTTGTATCATACATAAGTTTTTTATACCCTCCACCACAATTAGTTGTGAAGAGGGTATATTAAGTTTGTCATTCCATGTGAAACTTTTTTATTATTCATCTCAGACCCCATAAAGTATATATATTCTGGGTCCTTGAGTAATTCTAAGTCGATTTAGCCATGTCCGTCTGTCTGTCCGTCTGTCCGTCTGTTGAAAACACGCTCACTTTCGAACAACTCAAAAGAATTGACCAAACTTGCTGCCAAATTGCTTGTAGTTATCCTAAGCAGTTTGGGATTAAAATCCAGCAAAATCGATTCAGTAGGACCAGAGCTATGAATCAAAATGTGGAACCACCACCTAAAAAAATTGATAATTTTGTTACAAAAAATAACATAAACGCTGGAACAAGGTACGTAATGAGATAAGATTTTGCAAAAATTTGTTTTATTTGACTGGAAATCACGCGGTTAAATTTCGTGAAGATCCGTCCTTAATTTACCATATAAACACTACTCCCGAAAAATAGTTTAGTACGACTAAAACCGTAAAAAATAATGCTAGCGTAACAAAATTTGGTACGTGACAGTTTTTTAGGACTAGAAATAACACTGTGAAATTTCGTGACGATCGGTTTATAATTTACCTTAGACCCCATACAAGCCCTACTACCGGAAAACAGTTTTGTACGCCTAAAACCGTAAAAAATAATGCAATCATAACAAATTTTGGCTCGAAACATTTTTATAGGACTATAAATGATACTGTGAAATTTCGTGAAGATCGGTACATAATTTACCCTTGGCCCCATAGAAACCCTACTCCCGGAAAACAGTTTAGTACGCCTAAAACCGTAAAAATTAATGCAATAATAACATAATTTTGGCTCGTCGCAGTTTTATAAGACTATAAATGATACTGTGAAATTTCGTGAAGATCGGTACATAATTTACCCTTGGCCCCATAGAAACCCTACTCCCGGAAAACAGTTTAGTACACCTAAAACCATAATTAATAATGCTATCATAACGGAACTTGGAACGTCACAGTTTTAAAGGACTAGAAATGACGCTGTGAAATTTCGTGATGATCCGTCCATAATTTACCCTAGGCCCCATATAAACCCCTTCTACCGGAAAACAGTTTAGTCGCCTAAAACCATAATTAATAACAAATCGTCACTGTTTAAGATAATAATAACATCATACAAATATTACTCCTTAAACATTCGAACTGTCGGTGGAGGGTATCAAAGATTCGGCACAGCCGAATATAGCACTCTAACTTGTTTTATAAAAATTTTTAATTTAAATTTTCAGTTTTTCCTGTTTTTTGGGTACTTTTGAAAAAAGTTTAAAAAAATTAAGTAATATATAATATACCTATCTGAAACTTCTGAAGGAGGTAGCTAACATACAAATATTATTATTTATACTGAAAAATCCAATCATCATACCCATTTGAGACTTTTTTTTGGAAACATCCGTGATGCGAAAACGCAACACTGGGCCTATATCATATACAAATTACATAAAATTATCAAATAAAATATATTAATACAATCACTTGCTATTTAAAACAACAAAATAAAAACTTGTATATATGTTAATTATAAGTTGTTGTTTTTTATGTGTTTTGAAATTTTCGATAATTTTTTCACCTTTTTCGCAGTAGGTAAATTCTCTATGACAATTTCTTTTTTTTTCTTATGCCCAAAGTGCGTTATGTTCCTAGAGGGCAGCGAACTTACACCAAAGTAGTCCCGTGATAGGTCTTTGGTGATAGAGACCGGTTCTAGTGCTAATACTTTATATGAATAAGACCTATCACTTTAACATGGGGTTGTCATATTTCAATAAAACAAGTCCCCAGAACTAAATTTAAGAACCAAATTTTAGAAAGTCCCAAAAAAGTAGCACACCATCGGTAAAGACTGTACTGTAATTCATTCCTTTTTTCCTCTCCCAGGATATTAAAGAAAAACCAGTAAGAGTGCCACATTCGGCTGTGCCAAATATTTGATAGCATCCACTGACAGCTAGGATATTTCAGGAGTGGGCATAATTTTGCACCTGTGGTAAATTGTGAACCGATCTTTACGAAAGTTGAATTATTTGTTATGGTTTTAGGCGAACTAAAGTGTTTTTGGAGAGTGGGCTTTATATGGGGCCTATGGTAAATTATAGACCGATCAATTACAAATGTGACGTAGCAGTGCACCCAAAGTGCTTTGGAGCATATCATAATTGAATTAAAAATGAAATGTATATGAATATCTTTTTTAATTTTATTTTCCTAAAGACGTGAATAAAAAATTTTAATTTAAAATGTTTGCAAATGCGCTTAATTTTTATATCGTTAAGGCCCAACGTTGCGTTGTCGCAACGGGGGTTATCTGGGCTCCAAAGTGTCCGATTTGCCCAAATTTTTTTTTTCATATTTAGGTATAAACAATAAAATTTTAAAAGTTTCATCATTATAGCTCAATGGGATCATGGCTCGGGCCTTAATGGGTTAATGTGAAAAACGTATGAAATGTATTTAAAAAAAAAAACATTATTAAAACAAAGTAATTCAATATCATGTTTTTTTTTGAAAAAAAAGTAAGTACCCATGTTATTATTTTAGATGGGCGCATTTTGGGAAACACTGTAGGCTCAAATGGGGAGTATTGGGGCATTCCAATATTTCCTTTGCGGTAAACTTTCGTTTGAGAGATAACAAACAAACAACAAAAGACTGTCGTACAAAAACATTAGAGGCAGTCGTGGTTGGAGCCATTTATGGACCGAACTGGCTGAGTATCTTAAGCAATTTATTCCAGTCTTTATGTGATATAATTTTAAAAGAAGCGAGTCCCCATCATATCTGGGCTCTTCGGAAAACCTATTTCAACGGACATGCGGACAGACGGACATCATTAAAGCAGCTTCGCTTCACATCAATATTGTAGAAATTACAAACGGACTGACACACTTATATATAATTAATTTACCTACAGTTAAGAATATAAAACTAGTTACTATTATTGGTCCGTGTTATATCGAAATCGTTTAAATAAAGTACCGCGTAAATCGAGGCCTATCGTTGTTTGAATTTTTGTTGCTAACATCTCTATTCAAAAGAATATCACCTTGAGTAAAATAAATAAAAAATATTTTCGTAATAAATCAAAAAATATTTGCTAAAAACATTGTGTACTTCCTATTTACCAAGGACATAACATATTCATAAAATTAACCCCCAAAGTAGTTGAATTTTAAAAGAAAAAAAAATAATATTGAATAAAATAAAAATTTATAGCACTATTACAAAAAACACTATTATTCACTTAAAAATTATGTTACCAAAGTAATAAAAATAAAATTTTTATATTTCCTTAAAAAGTCTGCCTACGAATGAGTGATGAAATTCACACTGAAAATTATTTGATATTAATCATACGTACAGGGGTGCAAATATATATTTATTATAACCCTGTAAGTATGCATTATATTTAATAGTTTTATTACAAACACTCATACGTCATCATTTCTGTTTGAAACATTTTAAATAATATTTATTACTTTTATGTAGTTTTTACATCATTTTGAAGACGTGAAGTGATGTAAAATTTACTTTAAGATTTCTTACTTAACCTAAACGTTTGATTAGTGGACTTTTAGACAAATTATTATTATTTAAATCATAAATTGCTTTAAAATAAGAGGGAAGAGTTAAATTGTTAGATTTTGTTATTGTCTACGTTTTGGAATAATAAGGGATGGTATAATTTTTTCAATATTTCCTTTTCATACTACAAAGAGTTAAATGTCGGCTGACTTCTTAATGCTCTAGTCCAGTCTCAAGAAAAAAAAATATAACGGGGCACTAAAATTTAAGTTCTCAATTTTGCTTTATCAAAGCAGATAGTTTATTGTTCACATAATGTGCAATTTAACATGTGTCAAGTATACAGCTGGAAAAGTTATCAGTCAGTATTGTCCATTTGTCACTTTTGAATTACATAAAAACAGTTAATGTTTAGCTTAGAATTAAGTAATGTAACAAAAACTTTAATCAACTGTCTATGGAAACGAACTAATCAAATTCCTTAAGATGTGACCATACGTTCCCGAAAATTTGCAGACGATATAAAAAGTTCCAGTAGACAAGGCATGCCTATCAAAACGTGGAATAACCAGATTGCGTACGAACCGCAAAAACATGGTATATTCAGGATCGAGATGAAACTAATGGCGATTGACAATGACAGTCGAAAATATTTGTGGTGGCCTTATCTTCTATCGGGAAATAAGTGATAATAAAATGAGCGGACTAGTTTTTGTACTATTAGGTCCCCCGGATTTCTAAGTGATCATCTAAGGGATATTTCACCTTTTAAAGTTACATTCTCCAGAGCAAATAAGGTTGAGGTTATTCCTGGGATCCGCAAGGATTCAATTGGACCAATAAGTGTATAACTGGCAATAGTTGAAGCGCACACAGAGAAGCCGTCAAGAGGTATTGGAATATTTATCTTATCTAATTTAACATCGTGCTTCCATGGAGTTTTTCGGAACAGAGATATGGTTGCGGGTAAGAGGAGCATGACAGTTTCCTTTTGTGTCAATATTCTTTCCTTGAACATTCAAAATGTATGCTGGGGCGATTAGGTGCATGTATGCCTAAGATGCGGCAAACTTCCGAAATAACAGGACTTTTTGGGATCTAATGATTTCAAGGAGGTAATGGTAATATTCACTAGGGTAAATAACAGGTTTATGCAACCTGGGATGCTCCAAACATTTAACTGAGAGAGTTCTTTGGGATTCAATGGATTTCAAACGAGTTCGAATTAGTATCTTTATACTTTATTTTCTGATGCCACTGGAGGCAGTAGTCCCTGTTGAACATGCACATCGGTCTAACTATTAGTGAGGTGTCCTTTACTATGCTTTTACATTATAAACAAAAGTAAAAATTTATATCCAAAACCGCAGGAATAGAGACGTCCACCTGGGTCCTGTTTCTCAAAACTACAAGTGACCAATCTGCAAGCAAAATACTTTAAAACAAGCAAAAATTTGACAATTTTTGTTTCATATATATTTTACTTGTAGTTTTGTATCTTATAGTTTTGAGAAACAGGGCCCTGGAAGTTGATTTGTCACCCTTGTGGGAAAGCTCGGCCTATGGAGGGATCCTTATGTTATGGTGCTTGGATTAACTACAGCAGTGGTGGTTATTTAGCTCCGCCTCTTAAACAAGGGGTGAGTCTATTATTTTGTAAAGTTATATACTCGAATTGCTTTCTGTGCATGCAAATGATCCTTAACACATACAGGGGCAATTAGTAAGTGCATGTATTAACTTGACATGTGGTTGAGATCCACCGCGAGATGAGGCCATATGCTGGGTGCTCACGTAAATCGAAATCATTACTTTATTAACAGAAAAAGTTAAAAGACTTGGCAGCAGTGAAGTGGGAAATCTTCAAAGTAAAAGCCACAATAAATTGTTGACTACTTGACTACGAAGAGTGGTGTTCGCATAAGAAAGTTGTCCGCTTAGAAAGATATACATGTAATCCACTAGCTGTTTCTTATGCTAACAAGGGACAGAAACTAAGTAATGGCGGGTTCTTTTCTAAGTAAAATTCTGCATTTTTCTGCCTTTTATATTTTTTTATGTTCTTTTCTGAAAAACATGTATTAAATGTGTAAAGCGTTCTTTTCTGATGATGTTCCCTTTAAAATTAAAACAATTAAGAGTGCTATATTCGGCTATGCCGAATCTTATATACCCTTCACCATGATGAGAATAGAACAAAAAGTTATATGGGTCATTCTACGGTAAGAGGTTACCTGATATTATGAATGGCGGCGTAACAAAAATATTTAAAATTATTATTTTTTTCAATATAATCGTAATTAATCAGGAAGTTTGAATGCATGTTTAATAATGGCCAGTCAAGTTATCTACTTTTTCCGGTATTTCAAATAACCAGGGGAGATACTCTACACAGGGTAAAGACATGACGACCAGGATAAGATACCTTACTTTAAGCGGATGGATAAATTGAAAACAAACCTTATTTTCGTAAGAATCAACTTTAATTATTCAATATTTGATGATAGTTTAAAACAAAAAAAATTTTGGATAACTCCATAGAGTATTTTTTTATGTTACTTAAAAACAAAAATTCTTAACATCTGCTTAGATAAACGTAGTCGAAAAAAAGCTAATTACAGTGCACTCGCAATAATATGAACACTCTAATATATGAACACCCCAAAATATGAACACTTATTTTCTTCCATTGACTATTCTAAAATATGAACTTGTGCAAAAACTTTAAAATATGAACAACTTATAGTTGTATTTTTAACGGTTTTTATCTACCGACACAGTGTTAAAATCAAGATCAATTTTGATTCAACTGCATAATAACTTGGGGATTTCCCTAGCTATCGCTTTAAAATTGTCTTCAGTTGTTAATCAAAATGTTTTACATACACTTTTTTCTATTTAGATTTTTAAATATAATTTTAACGTGAAAAGTTCTTATATATGAATTAAAAAAAGTATAAGTTTTGAACTTCCAAGAGAAAAATCAGGTATTTTAGAAAATTTAGAACATTTAGGAAACAGTTTTACTAATTTAGCGAATAACTTTGTTTTTTTTTTTAAGTTCTAACAATACGTTTATTTGACTTGGAAAAAGAACAATGTGCGGTCTTCCGAATACCCAAAGAATGGAAAATGCATGCACCGATGGTTTTTGAAAATGAGATACAAAAACGATCACTGTAAGCGGACACGGCAAATATCTGGAGATTTTTAAGAGAACGGGGCGTTTTTACCTTTACATTAGGATCTTTTATTTTTATGGAAAAAAACGGGAAATTAAATGCCATTCGCAAATATGAACAATCTTGCAAAAGTGAATTGGCTTTGTTTTAATTAGTTCATAATATCGCGAGTGCACTGTATTTCATTTCCTTCGTTTACAAGCTGGCATGCCTTCTCGGTAACTGCTTGAGAACAATACTGAGAAGATACTTTATTAGTGGTTCGTCTTAAGATTCTTTTTCAGGCCCATATACATAATCAACATTAAGGCGCGGCTTGGTTTTCATGAAAGCAAAGTCCAAGGTGCAGACCACAAAATGATTGTATACTTCAAGATCACAGAAACAGCTTAAGCTCTTCATTGTCAATTTATTGGGGCATCCAGTAATTTGTTGGACCTTCATAGTGGCTGAGAAGCTTTTAGAACTTTTTTTATTAAGTCCCTCTTCTTTCTTTAAAATGTCTTCGTCATCAATTACATTTGGACAGCGATGAATTGTCATTCCCAGCTCCAACAAGTCTATCAGTAGTCCTTTTGCACGTCGCACCTACTCCATCAGGCGCGCCCTTGCCGTGACCGGCTTCGTGGTAATTCCACGTGAATTTTACTTAATTTAGGTAAAAGTTCTTGCAATTTGGTTGCCAGTGCATAAAACATAAAAAACGAATATTGGATTTGATTAAAAAGTTGGTTAGCACGATTTTGTATAAATCTTGAATGTCAGAACGTTAATATGGCAACTAAAGAAAGAACTTGACTACCTTCTATTATTGTATAATGCAACATATGTATGTTAGTAGTATAAAACTAACTTAAAACAAAATTCACATTAAATAATACATTTTTGAAGCGCTAAAACACGTATAACGTATATAGTGGAAATGTGTTGGTTTAACGTAAAATACTAAGAAAGAATTAATTTCTCAATTCCTTATCTACCCTGGACGCAAAATCTTTACCCTGGCATCTGATGAAGCAGGGGAAATACGGCAGGGGAGAGATGTTTTCATTAAAAAACTAGCATAATCGGAAAAATATGTATTGTAACGAAAAATCAAACTAACACAGTAAATTATACTGAAATTAAAATAAATCAATATTATAAACAAACTTTAACCACAAATTACAAGTGAATAAAACTCTCCAGTGGAGATACATTAATCACTGACACGTGCGAGCAACCCGAGTGTTTTGGTCGAATTATTGGCCCAATAGGAACACGCTAGTGGCTCGCGCGACTTTTATTGTTAAATTCACTTCAAAACAAATATTCTGCTATTTAAATTTGCAGCGTCAACGCATTTTAGCGGCATTTTTAAACGATCGAAAAATGTGAAGGGGAAGAGACTTAAAATACGAGGGACAAAAAATATGTAATTTTTTTCAATAAAATTTGAAAGTATTTTGAAAGTTTTTTTAACTGATTACCATTGTTATTTAACCTACTTTATGAAATAACTAACGATTAAATATTTTATGAATTAGTAAAGTGGTAAATTTCAAATATTTTGTTACAGAATACTAAAGGGACAGGCCAGGGTAGATACTTTTTTCTAGGTAAACATGAAGTTATGACTAAACTAAGGTAATTTAGGTATTGCAATTTATTGGCAAAAAAGTATACTGTATTTATTATAAAACGCGTTTGATATTTCCGCAAATTTAAAAATTATATATGATTTTTTAATGTAGCCGTCGATAGTACCTATTAACATAGAAACACCCATATACATAAATAACGTTCTTTACATAGGTATAAATAAATATTAATTAGGCGTGGCTTAACTTTTAATTTCGTCATGCCGAAGAATATAAAAAAACAAAAAAATTATATGTGTACCTAAGCCCGTTTCCTCTTTTGCCAAAGTTGATGTTTGAAATTCGTTTTAAAATCTTTAAATCGTTTTTTTGAACATAAAAAAATTAAATAAAAAAAAATATTTTTGGGATTCGAACTGGCAATATCATCAGTCTCAGGAGACAACAACGAACGCTTTTACTAAAGAAGCGTTAAATTAAAATATATTGAGTCTATGAGTTTGTTTCTTTTTTTGAACGGCATATCATATACATGCATTAATGTGTATGTGTATGCGTAAAACTAAACACATTACAAATAAAATCCACCACTTGTAGTGAAGGGTATACAAAAAAAAACAAAAAAAAAACCACATTACCAACACTTTATTACCATAGCCACTGTATGACCGAAGAAACCAAAATTGAATTGGTTTCTATAGTATGTTTATGTCGTTTTGGTAATACAGTGTTGGTATGGTAATGTCACGTCTAATTGGACCTTTAAAGGCAAAAATTTGAGGCAGTCGTTTTTTACTCATTTCTCAGACATTTGTGGACCAATCTTGCTGAAAAGCAAACAATTCCGGACAATGTGTGACATAAATGTATAATAACCTGGCCCCCATCATATATGGGGTCTTCGGAAAACCCATTTCAACAGACAGACGGACAGATGGACATCGTTTAATCAACTTCGCTCCTCATAAGGACCCAGAATATATATACTTTATAGGGTCTTACATCAACATTATAGAAATTTCAAACGGAATGACAAACCTTTATATACCCTATTCACCACCTGTGGCTATTACATTTTATCTTATTTTAGAAAGTTTGGTATCAGTGATTTAAAAGAAAGAAATTTAAAAGACATAAACTTTCGACTAACGACTGTCTAATTCTAACACTTCAATGGGACAGTAGTATATTTAAAGAAAAGAAGAAATTCGGAAAATCACTGTAAAAATTTCTTAAAAATTATATACAAATTTTGTTAGTTGTATTAAATTATTTCATAAAATAATTTGACCATTTCATAACAAAACCAATTCTTATTAAAAATTTCTTTTAAACAAATTTCTATAAAATATAAATTAAACATTTTGTTCATTTATTTTAATGACACTATTTGAAAGTAATTAATTAAAAACCTTTTTCCGTCTCTTTTTTACAGAATTTTTTTTCGCTTTAACATACCATCGAAAGGATAAAATGCATACAAAAACAAACTCTGGCTTAAAAGGATTTTAAGGACGAAAAAGAAGAAAATACATAAAATCCCTAAGCAAAAAACATAAAAGTGAAATTCTCAACATCGACAACAACAAGAATTTAAAATAATAAAAACATAGCAGTTTAACATAAAAAAAAATCCTTTCTATAAAAAAAAAATAAAAAAAAAGGATTTTTCAAAAACAACAAATTTCTTAATTAAAATACAAACAAAACGAAATAAAAACTAAATTTAAATCAAGTTTAGAAAAATAAATAATAAAAGAAATAAAACAGATTTCAGCAAAAATATCTTCTTTCTCAAACAAAAATAAAAAAAAAAAAAATTAAAAACGTGACAATATTTTAATTACGTTTGTTTATGAGTTGAAATTTGCTGTAACGAAACAGTTTCGAATGAATAAAAATTTTTCAAAGGAAAAATGTTTGAAAGTAAATCAAAGAATTTCTAGTTAACACAACAATCAAGTTTAAAAAAAAAAAAATTAAAAGGAAAAACGAAATTGTTTATATATAATTTGAATTTGCGTTTAAAGAAAACTTCATTATTTCGATTTGAGGTGATAGCGAAAAACATTTTTATTAACTCCAGACAAAATGTTGCCAACAAATGTGATGACTTTTATGAAAAAGGTAAGTGGATATATTTAAGATTTGAAATCAAATTGAACAAAAATTTAAGAATATTTCCAAATTGATTATATTCTTATTGCAAGGCCTGAAACAGGCAGGGCCAACTCAAAAAAATAAAAAATTAGGCCGACTATCTACTTTTCGCACCACTACAGAATAGAACACAAAAAAATTCATCAAAATGTTTCGCCAATTAAAGCATTAACCCTACGGTCAATAACCAACAAAATATACGTTAGTCAATAACCGGGTACCCCGGTACCCCTTTGTAGATTTTTGCACTTTTATATTAGAAAATATTGTTTTTAGTCCAATCACATAATAGAGTGTTGCAAAATAGGCCAATGATAAATTTCCGTATATAAAAATAATCAAATTATGAAGATTTTTGTTTTAAATCGCTACGCTTCACTTTGTCTTCTGTCGCAAAGCCATTTGTAGCTATCAAAAGATGTCGCTAAAGCAAACACATAGCAATTTTTGTTCTTCTTTGAGGTGCTTTTTAAAATTTTTAGCTTTTAAGGGCCATTATTACAACTTGAAGTTAGCTAAAGTTAAGATTAAATTGACAGATAATAATGTGTTATCTGTCAAAAAGCGTCTGTTAACTGTCGGATAACAGCTAACGCCAAGTTATAATAATGGCCCTAAATACTTTAAGCATTTGCTTGTTGCTTACACATACTACATATATATGTAGGTCGGTTTACAGAAGTATTGCTCCTACTCTTGTAGGTATAATAATTTTGAATTTAAAATTAGGTAAGAATGTCGCGTAAAGTGAAGTTTCTATCATAAAGCCAATACAAACCAGTGTTCGAAAATAAACAGTACATTATTTAGCGTTCGGCTCACACACCGAAGAGCGATATCTATTTTTTTAGTGTTTGTGTAAACATACACAAACCTTAATACCGTTCGTAACTATTTTCAAGAAAGAACCGTTAAAAAACAGAACAATTGTAGTGATACTGTAGAAAAACATTATATTTTAATGTTCTATAATTTTTTTTTCGTGTGTGTATTTTGTTTTTGTAAAAAATGTTTGGTTTTTTTTTTATCAGCAAAAAGCGACGAACATTAACGAGCCGAACCGAACACATTGAAGTTCGTGGATTTAAAAAAAAACCGAACGGAATTTAATGTTCTCATCATTTGTTGAGTATGATGAAAACAGCATTATTTTTGTGGGCGAAAGATGACAAACAGGGAAACGTTATTTTTTTTTAATGAATTTCTCCACAAACACTATTAGCGTTTGTGTTTTCCACAAATCTACCGAACCGAACATTTAAGAACGATATTTAGTGTTTATTTTCGAACACTGATACAAACATTTATCAGATGAAAAAACAGCTAAATAAAACTGATCTATTTTTGACGATATCGTGGATGATGAACAGTTGTCTTAAAGAGTAGACGGTAAAACACCATATACTAGAAATATAATCTGTCTTATGCTGATATTTACGACGAGTCTTTAGTTGAAAGTGACAAAAGCACAATTTGTTATCCCATCAAAACTAGAAGTCTTAATATTCTACGGCAACGTTGTGGGCGTGCACGATCAACGGAATTGCTTTCAAAAGCTCAAACTTGAGAGTAGATATGGTGGACATCATAGTGCGTCAGACAAAAAAAAAAGCAGATGCCACATATGCAGTCTACATTGGAACTAACCCAACAAAACCACGACTTAATTGGAAATATGTAACAATAAATGAAAGGTATGCCTTTACTGACATAATAATAATGACAGGTGCAAATCATTCATGTAATGATAATACGAAAGATTTATGTGCCATCAGATCTTATCCTCTATGTCGAGTAACATTGGCCATTAATAGATTCTAATCTCTGCGACGTTTTATACGACTTGACGATGTTGTGAATGCGAATGCGAATCCAGCCAAATTGGGGATTAACCTTTATGTCAACAGCTACATACCCGGGTATGTTTTGCGTTTTAAAACCGCTATATCATGAAAAGTAATCATCGGATCGACGTAAAATTTCATGATATCCTTAATAAAAGTGTTCTATACCATATTCCTACACCTGGGTTAAATTGGTCAAGTTGGGGCAAAGGGAAGGACAATTTTCAATTTGTACCCCTTACGTCAACAGCTGCATACCTGGGTATGTATAGACAAACGTATACATGCTTATTGCATAAAGTTAGCAAGTAAAATTAATTTTCAAGTTAAAAATGCACAAAACTAATATTATAATTAAAGATGAAAATTAACCAGTTCTAAATAATTAAACATTTCTAACTAAAACAATTGCATTGCGACATATCAGTAAAATGAACTGCAAATACAGGTCTTTCGCATAATGGTCTGCACATTCATTGTTGGACGAGGTTTTTATTTAGCATCAAAAATATACGAATCAAACTCGTTCTTTGTTAGAGCTTTCCATATACAATGTTGCCGTGTAGGGTTTTTTATATCCTCACGCTCATAGCATTATTTTCCTTTCTCAAGAATAATTAAGTCGCAAATTTCATCGGACATTATCAACCTTAATGTTTCCATAATAGAAACCCCTTGTGTACTTCTTACTGGTTCATAGTTTGCAGACTTTAGTTTGGTGCAACAAACAAAATTATTCCATCTTTGCGTAAAGCTGTGCCCACTTTGACACCGTATATCAGAAAATTCGTCACTGTCTTCAGTTTTATCATCTGTATTGTGACGACAAGTTTTGTGGAACAAAACTCGGTCACACCCTGTTGGGCTTCTTAGGGTTTTTTTTCTTTGAATCAACTTCACTTTGCCTCACACTGTGATCACTACCGTTGGTCGTAAAACTTTTGTAACACACTGTACCTAACGGGCAGGAATGCGAATGGTAAAATAACAACCAACAACAAACATACAAGCGCGACAAACAAGTAAACAAGTAACACTAACAACAGACACAGCAAACAAGTAACAATAACAAAGCAAGCAGTTTTAAACATGTAAACAACAAGCAACAAAATATACATAGGACAAGCAAAGAAACATAACAACAACAAATACAGGCTGATTGTTATTAGTGTTAAATATTAGTCCGAATTTAGTATAAAAAGGGCAACATAAACTTTGAACGAGGACTTGTTAACCAGCCGAGCTCGAGAACACATCAGGTAAGAAATGGCAAAGTAGAATCCTAGTAAAACAAACCCAGTAGACAATTTCACCGAGTGGTTCTCTAACACGGAGTGAAATTCTCGCAAAACAACCCAGTAGACAATTTCACCGAGTGGTTCTCTAACACGGAGTGAAATTCTAGTAAAACAACCCAGTAGACAATTTCAGCGAGTGGTTTTCTAAAACGGAGTGAAATTCTAGTAAAACAACCCAGTAGACAATTTCGCCGAGTGGTTTTCTAACACGGAGTGAGATTCTAGTAAAACAACCCAGTAGACAATTTCACCGGTGGTTTTCTAAAACGGAGTGAAATTCTAGTAAAACAACCCAGTAGAAAATTTCGCCGAGTGGTTTTCTAACACGGAGTGAAATACTAGTAACACGGAGTGAAATTCTAGTAAAACAACCCAGTAGACAATTTCAGCGAGTGGTTTTCTAACACGGAGTGAAATTCTAGTAAAACAACCCAGTAGACAATTTCGCCGAGTGGTTTTCTAACACGGAGTGAGATTCTAGTAAAACAACCCAGTAGACAATTTCACCGGTGGTTTTCTAAAACGGAGTGAAATTCTAGTAAAACAACCCAGTAGAAAATTTCGCCGAGTGGTTTTCTAACACGGAGTGAAATCCTAGTAAAACAACCCAGTAGACAATTTCGCCGAGTGGTTTTCTAACACGGAGTGAAATTCTAGTAAAACAACCCAGTAGAAAATTTCACCGAGTGGTTTTCTAACACGGAGTGAAATTCTAGTAAAAAAACCCAGTAGACAATTTCACCGAGTGGTTTTCTAACACGGAGTGAAATTCTAGTAAAACAACCCAGTAGACAATTTCACCGAGTGGTTTTCTAACACGGAGTGAAAATCTAGTAAACACAACCCAGTAGACAATTTCACCGCGTGGTTTTCTAACACAGAGTGAAAATCTAGTAAACACAACCCAGTAGACAATTTCACCCCGTGGTTTTCTAACACAGAGTGAAATTCAGTAAACAAACAAAACACCCAGTAGACAAATTTCCCCGCGTGTCTTGCTAACTCCAAACAAAACCAGTAGAGGATTTCACGAAAGCGAGATTTTAGTGCAACCCGAAGAATCCCGTAGTGACAACCCCATAAGTGGTTTTTTCCCGAAAGTTCCCCGTACGAAGCGGCACAACAAAGCTTCAAACACTGGAATTTATACCAGCTTAAGCAACCAAGTGTAAACAGCAACAAGGCAAGAGAGGACATAACACGGAAGGAGTGCTGAGGCGACATAAGCGGAACACAACGCAACCTAATTATTGTTCATAACTTGTAAATTATAATCCTAATAATACTAATAAAATTATTGAATTTATTGAAAATTAAATAAAACTCAACACGTGTCATATTTTCTTGTAACGGACCTGGACAAGGCTGAGTATACCCCAAAATAAAGTCGTTACAGTATTGTATTTTGGTAACTGGATTTATTCCACATCGGAGTAATTTGGAGATACACCAGCGTCGGTTCCGTCCATAACTCCTTCGGACACTTATAAATCTTTGACAAACATGTTCTTATTGTTTCTCGTAATCAAGTGCACTTATGTGCCTTGGAGGGAGTCTTTTATCATCTGCCATTTTTATCTTGCTCTTAATTACCTGGTGTTATAACATTTATACCAAAAATTAAGTTTGAAAACTTGAGTTTGTTAAAAAACCCCATTTCCAAATATTTTAACTCACAAAACCACAAAAGTAAAATCCAAACAAATAAACACCTTTTTTAATATTTAAACTAAAAATCGCCAACGCAAAACAGCATATAACAAAAAAAATCCCGTATAAAATATATGTGTATTACTGTTGACGTAGGTATAATTTTTCAACTTTGACATTAAGGTTAAAGTTTTGTGGATTTGTGATGCAAAAAACTCCTATCCGCTCGATGACCAACTATATACCGGGAAATCACCAATGGGTCCTGAAATACGACAAGGAAAAAGAGTGGTTAAGGACCTAACAGGTCCTTTCCATGGTACTATCACAATAGATAATGTTTTTACCACTCTTGATTTAACGAAACATTCCAATTAGTCGCCACTTTTCATCACGATCTGCTATTTAATGCTGTCAACGCAAGCCTATACCCACAAATAACAAAAAGGTTGTTAAAAAACGAAGTTATATGTTTTTTCAATCAAAGTCAAAATAATCGTGGTAATTTGTAGAGAAAAACAAATAAAACCTGTAGGGGTACCCGTTCATTGACTCGCGTAGGTGTCGAATGTTTAACGGTTTTAAACAAAGATCTGGCTATATATATACATTTATTTTTTTTTTCTTTTATAATGTTTTTTAAGTCCTAAATAGCGACGATTTGGAGTTTCATCGCTACGTCCTCATTGTGAAAGAATTGCGAGCATTTTTAAGTTGAAAAAGTTACCCAGGTACCCGGTTATTGACCGTAGGGTTAATCAAAAATAGAATCAGTTTTAATTAAAAATTTAACCCAGTGAATTTAACGTTTACTCAAGTGAACTAAACATTTAATCAAGTGATTTAAACGTTTAATTGATACTCTTAATATGTTTACTGGTGCAAATTTAATTAAGTTTTTAATTAATACCACAAATTTTTTAATTGAAATGAATTTTGATTTTCTTCCGTGGAGCGATGTCTGATGAATTTAGACGGCTCCGCGAAATAAGTCCCAGGTGCAAAAACTCCCAAAATAAATTAAATGCTTCCCAAATCAAAAATTACCAAATCCCAAATTTGAACTCCAAAAGAAATTTGTATTGTATTGTTACAAGTAGAACTGTTGCTTATAAGTCTTATAAGTTTAACAGTTTTATTTGGTTTAATATCTTTAGTTTTTCTAAAACCTTTATGGATGAAGTTTCCTGATGATCTGGCCTAAGCAACCAGTGAAATGCGCATAGGAATAGCTTATCCCATCAACAATAAATTTCAAGTATTTTTATCAAGAATAAAAACTGGGAATTAAGCACGAATAACAAAACCTTTTGAAATTAAAATTTTGTATTCCCAAAAATTGAAATTACTTTTTGATATTATTATAATCTTTATAAAAACAGACATCTGCATTAAAATTGGTTACGGTTTCGACATATATTATATTATTGACCGACAATCAGAAAGTTTAATGCTTTTTTTTTGGCAATTTTAAATAGCTTGAGTAAAAACAAGTTAGAGTGCTATATTCGGCTCTGCCGAATCTTTGATACCTTCCACCGACAGTTCGAATGTTTAAGGAGTAACATCTGTATGATGTTATTATTATCTTAAACTGTGACGATTTGCTATTAATTATGGTTTTAGGCGACTAAACTGTATTCCGGTAGTAGGGTTTATATGGGGCCTAGGGTAAATTATGGACCGATCATCAAGAAATTTCACAGCGTCATTTCTAGTCCTTTAAAACTGTGACGAGCCAAAATTTGTTATGATTGCATTATTTTTTACGGTTTTAGGCGTACTAAACTGTTTTCCGGGAGCAGGGTTTATATGGGGCCCAAGGTAAATTATGGACCGATCGTCACGAAATTACACAGTGTTATTTCTAGTTCTAAAAAACTGTGACGTTCCAAATTTTGTTACGCTACCGTTATTTTTTACGGTTTTAGGCGTACTAAACTGTTTTCCGGGAGTATTGTTTATATGGGGCTTAGGGTAAATTATGGACGGATCTTCCCGAAATTTAACAGCATGATTTCCAGTCTAATAAAACAAATTTTTGCAAAATCGTATCTCATTCCGTGCCTTGTTCCAGCATTTATGTTATTTTTTGTAACAAAATTATCAATTTTTTTAGGTGGTGGTTCCACATTTTGATTCATAGCTCTGGTCCTACAAAACCGATTTTGCTGGATTTCAATCCCAAACTGCTTAGGATAACTACAAGCAATTTGGCACCAAGTTTGTTCATTTGTTTTGAGTTGTTCGAAAGTGAGCGTGTTTTCAACAGACGCGACAGACGGACAGACAGACAGACGGACATGGCTAAATCGACTTAGAATTACTCAAGGACCCAGAATATATATACTTTATGGGGTCTGAGATGAATAATAAAAAAGTTTCACATGGAATGACAAACTTAATATACCCTCTTCACAACTAATTGTGGTGGAGGGTATAAAAATATCATGATTCGTAACAGTTTAAGCCGAACCTAAATGATTTTCAGGAGGGCAATTTATATTGAAGCCATGGTAAGCAATGAACCAATCATCCCAAAATTCTGCAGAGTGATTTCTGGTATTTAAAACATAAATTTCAATACAGCGTGCAATAAGTTTAAGCGTTTGCAGTGAATTTCAGAAGGCTGCTAAAATGGTATTTAAGGTAAATTATGGACCGTATATCACAAAATTGCATCACATTTTTTTTTGCCATATGAAGCTTAGCTGGAAGCAAGTTTACCGCAATATCTACATCTGCTACGGTTTCAGGCGTATTCAATTATTTTACCAGAGTGGGCTTTATGTGGGGCCTAGGGTTAATTATGGACCGATCTTCACAATATGTCACAGTGTTATTTCAAGTGCTATAAAACTTTGATGTATTAAATTTTGTTATGTTAGCATTATTTGTAACGGTGTTATGCGTACTAAGCTGTTTTCCGGGAGTAGGGCTTATACGGGGCCTAGGGTGAATTATGGACCGATCTTCACGAAATTTCACAGTATTTTTGCTAGTCCTATAGAACTCTAATGTACCAAATTTTGTTATGATAGCCTTATTTGTTACGTTTTTAGGCGTACTAAACTGTTCTCCGGGAGTAGGGTTTATATGGGGCCTATGGTAAATGATGGACCGATCTTCACGAAACTTTACAGTGCCATTTCTAGTCCTGTTAAACTCTGACGTGCCAAGATTTGATATGATAGCATTATTTTTTACGGTCTTAGGCGTACTAAACTGTTTTCCGGGAGAAGGGTTTATATGGGGCCTTGGGTAAATTATTGACCGATCTTCACGAGATTTCACAGTGTTATTTCTTGTTCTATTAAAGTGTGACGAGCCCAAATTTATTATAATAGTATTGTAAATTAGGGTTCTAGGCGTCCTATACTGTTTTCCGGGAGTAGGGCTTATATGGGGCCTAGGGTAAATTATGGAAGGATCTTCACGAAATTTTACAGCGTGATTTCCAGTCAAATAAAACGAATTTTTGCAAAATCTTATATCATTCTGTGCATTATTCCACCATTTATGTTAGTTTTTGCAACCAAATTATCAATTTTTTTTAGGTTGTGGTTCCACATTTTGATTCATAGCTCTGAGCCCTATGAACCGATTTTGCTGGATTTCAATCCCAAACTGACACCAAGTTTATTTATGTCTTTTGAGTTTCTCGGACGGACGGACAGACCGACAGACATGGCTAAATCGACTTAGAATTACTCAAGGACCCAGAATACATGTACTTTATGGGGTATGAGATGAACAATAAAAAGCTTTCACACGGAATGACAAACTTAGTATGCCCTCTTCACAACTAATTGTTGTGGAGCGTATAAAAATAAAAATGCGACAAAAATCACAGTTTTGGTCTAAAATCATGTAGTTAAACATTTTTCGCTTTTTTTCATTGCAATCGGTGCACAACTTTTGATTTTGTTTACAATTTACTGAGAAAACTGTACTGGTAAAAATCCAATTTCCAATATCCAATTTTTTAATGTTTATGTTCGAACAAAATTGAATTAAATTATCAATTCAGTAAATTGTGAACAAAATCAAAAGTTGTGCAACGATTGCAATGAAATAAAGCTCATTGCATTCGAAATCTGTTTTTCACTGAATATGGTGAACCGTTTTCAAGTTATTTCTAAAATTGAGTTTAAATATGGAATTATAGGTGAAGTTCGGAGAAGTTGTTCAGAGCACAAGAAGTGAATGTACGATTCTCATCCGGACGCTAAATATGATGAATAATTCAAGCACTTGACATTAAAATACCTGCTTCGCTTGGAGCACAAGCGAAACAACCGCTTTGGTCTCATTATTTAACATAAGCCACTTGAAGCCCTTGTGCTTTTAGCCCCTTATATGTATTTCATATGTAGTGAAAGTGCCTTAATTTTTGACATAACGGTGTGTCTCGAAAAGTCGAGCGGTTAGAGAAAATTGGAGATTTAATTTGAAATCAGCGGTTTCAAAGAAATTTTAAACATAAGGCTTTTCCACCTTACTCACCTTTCGTCCACACAAATTGTATAGACATTCTTGTTTTCCTAGAAAAAAATTCTAAATGACTATTCAGTCTAACTGGATGTGCAATAAGTGCTTCATTGTAATTGTCGCCCATTTGTTATTGAAAGAGCAAGAGAATTTTGCTAAATTAACAAAAGCAACTACAAATTTGTCTATCTTTAGCCTGGTCACTCCATAATTTATAAATAATAATAAGGCAATTAAGGCAGAGATGTGCATTTTAAGGATTTTTCTGAGAACTGCAAGAAAACGTGGAAAATGAATACAGTGCACTAAAAAAGTAAGTGCCCAAAAAAAAAACCAATTTTCGTTTAAAAATTTCTCAAAGAATTTTATATTCTTTTTTGTTTAACATGCATAAAAAATATTCCAAAAATTTTCTATAACAAAATAATTTTTTTTGAGCACTGTATTAATTCGTATTCTTCACAAGTGTATTATGTGCTGCGTGTGCGTGTGTGTCTGGGCGTGTGTGTTTTTCTTTTTTGCATTCTAATGCAAACAAAATGTAAGATCTCTATTTATATTGTTCTTTTCTATAGCCCACATGCGGGCACATTTGAACATAATTTATGTTGTTTTCGTCTTTATGACAACCTTTTGATTGTTATCACTTCAGAATAAGTCGTGATAATTTGACAATGACAAATACAAACACAAATACTCACTTGTATAGTTTGATACTGCCTTTGGAGAACATAAAAGTAAATAAAATTATTAATTAGGGGTTATTTGGTATTGTTGTTAAAGTTGTCTCTAAATTGCTACTTGTCGGTGGTTTTTGTAAAAAGTATTTTAACGACAGGATTGTCAGATGTTTTTAGTATTTTATCCCCAAAAATCCCAAAAAAAAATTTTTTTTTTCCCAAAATCCCCACTGAATACTCTTAAAATTTGTCATCAAATATTTGATTAGTATTGCATTTCATTTGTAGATTTTGTTTTATTTGTGATTTGACTGACTCAATGCATGTTAATTTGATTACACAAGGGAACAAATTTGAACTGAAGTTTGATTGAAAATTTTTACTAATTTGAGGTCGCTGATTTAAAATCGAATCTCCATTTTTCTCTATCAGCTCTAGTTTTCGAGATATACCGTTATGTCCAAAATTAAGGCACTTTCACTACATATATTGGAATAATTTAAAAACGGTTGATCATATTCAGTTAAAAAAAAAATCCGAAACTCGGCAACAATATTATCTTTAAGCCGTGCTTACATTGTTTTTAAATATGCCCTGTAGTTTCAGAGATCTCTTTCAATTTTGGAAGAAAAGATAGGAAAGTTTCAAGTTCTTCAAAAATTTATTAAAAATAAAAAACCGACAAAAAGCACAGTTTTGGTCAAAAAACATTTAGCTTAACATAATTTCAAATGAAATGAGGTTTGTTTCATTGAAATCGGTGCAAAACTTTTGATTTAAATCACAATTTACTGAGAAAACTGATATCGATTTCCGCAGTTTATGGCACATACTTCTTGAACTGAACAGTTTTTTGGTTTTGAGGATGCTTCAAATGTGTCGTTGATTTTGAAAGAGCAGATTTGATGATTATAAGACCTCTATGAGGACTGTTGGCAGATTAAAACTAAATCATTGCTTAATCATTTGGATCCTCCAAAACAACACTTTCAAAACTTTTTCAAGCATTCCTTATTATACCCTTCACCACAGGTGGTGAAAAGGGTATACATATATAAGTTTGTCATTCCGTTTGTAATTTCTATAATATTGATGTTAGACTCTATAAAATATATATATATATATTCTGGGTCCTTACGAGGAGCGAAGTTGATTTAACGATGTCCATCTGTCCATTGAAATGGATTTTCCGAAGACCCCATATATGATGGGGGCCAAGTTATTATACATTTATGTCACATATGGTCCGGAATTGTTTGCTATTGAAATTGAGCAAGATCGGCCAACAAATGGCTGAGATATGATTAAAAACCCACGACTGCCTCAAATTTTTTCCTTTAAAGGTCCAATAAGACGACCATACCAACACTGTATTACCAAAACGAAATAAACATACCATACAAACCAATTCAGTTTTGGTTTCTACGGTAATACAGTGTTGGTAATGTGGGTTTTTTGTTGTTTTTTATACCCTTCACTACACGTGGTGGATTTTATTAGTAATGTGCTTAATTTTACGCATACACATACACATTAATGCATGTATATGATATGCCGCTCAAATAAAGAAACTAACTCATATACTCGATACATTTTAATTTAACGCTTCTTCAATAAAAGCATTCGTAGCCGAGTTTTAAGTTCTCTCCTGTGACTGATGATATTGCCAGTTCGAATCCCAAAAAGAATTTTTTTTTCATTTTTTTAATTTAATTTTTTTATGTTCTAAAAAACGATTTTAAGATTATAAAACGAATTTCAAACATCAACTTTGGCAAAAGAGGAAACCGGCTTAGGTACACATATAATTTTTTTGTTTTTTTATATTCTTCGGCATGACGAAATGAAAAGTTGGCGTGGCTCAATTAATATTTATTTATACCTATCTAAAGAACGTTATTTATGTATATAACTTTTTGTTCTTATCTCATCATGGTGAAGGATATATAAGATTCGGCATAGCCGAATAAAGCACTCTTACTTGTTTTTTTTAATTAACTGGTAATCGACTACGACGTTTGATACCGGACTAAACAAAATGTCGATTGCGTTCCACTGGGAATAAGGTAGACGTGGGATTACGCACCAATATCTATCATGTAAACTCAAAAGAAAAATCCATTGATCCGTACTCAGATCAATCCGAAGCGATATTGATAGTACAGTGTGTACGGATTTTCTTGAATCAAGAAAAGAAAGATCGATTCAAGTACGGATTTTCCATCGCAAGATACTTTATTATCCATATTCAATCCCGAATTCATACTTGAAAAAATCTGAAAATTCGCTTGATTCAAGTATAATAAAGTTGATTCCATCCCGAATTCGTACTTGAAATAACCCAAAAGTGAAATTAGTAGGAGAATTGTTTTATGATTGATTTACTTAGCCGTTTTACATCTTACGGAATTTCAATTATAAAACACCAGCATGATTCCCGAAATAGTTTTACTTTAAAAAGTTAATGTACATAAATAACTGAAGATATAAACTAAATGAGAAGCAAGAGTTCTCAATTTTACATTTTAAACATGAAAATAATGTGTTTTTTTTTTTTCTTTTTCTTTCTAATCATAACAAGCAAATTGTTTTTTTTTTTTAACTACTTGTGTGGTGTTGTTGTAGTGTCTGCAACTAGTTTTGATAAGTTTAATGAGATTAAAACGCTCACTTTGTAATTTTACTCTCAGAGTGGCACTACCATCGAAATGTTAAATTTTTGTTTTTTTTTTTTACTTGTTTTAAGAATTTTGTACTTATTTTAAGAAATTCCGGGATTGATTTTTGAAAGCAATCCCATTTAGGATGGTTTGAAGTACGTTTTAGTGTATTAATCGTATTTGAATTTTTAAGGTCGACTCGTAAAGTAGGTATCAAAGTTTGGCATCAAAGTTTGTTGCTAAAAACTACGAAAACACCACACAAGTTGTTACATATAAACGATTTGCTTGTTGTGTGCCGAAACAGCAAAAACAACAGAAAAAGGTGAAAACACACTATTTTGATGTTTAAAAGAACTTTTGCTTCTCATTTAGTTTATATCTTCAGTTACGTATGTATATATGTACATTAAGTTTTTTAAGTAAAAACCATATCGGAAATGATGCTGGTGTTTTATAATTGAAATTCTGTAAGTTGTAAAACGGTTCATCAAAAAATCAATCAAAAAAAAGTCTCCTTCTAATTTTACTTTTGGTTTATTTTATGTACGAATTCGGGATTGTATCAACTTTATAATTCTAAAATCAAGCGCATCTTGAGATTGACTCAATATTAGTTTTACTTAAATCAATCTCATTTTCGGTTTATTTCAAGTGCAAATTCGGCATTTAATCAGAATAAGTTAAGGATAACGCTATTGAAAATCCTTACTTGAATCAATCTTTCTGTTCTTGATTGAAGAAAATCCGTACTCACCGTACACTGATAGAAAAAAGCATCTTCATATTGATGACGCCCTTACATCGGAATTGTGACATCAATGTTACTACAAATGGCATCAATGATGCAAAAAGTAACATCAATCCAATGACTAACGTCTTCGTACAATTTTGTAATTTTTTACGTGTCATCTATTTTATGACTTGGTGACATCAATTCGATGCCACATTTTGTATATTATTATTATTATTTTCATGATTACAATGTATTTTAAGAAGCAAAAATTACCATATTCTATTTTTTTAAATTATTTAAATACGTCAAATTTTTAAAGTAGAATGGTGCTGGTGTCTTATTATTGAGAGTTCTTCTGTTAACAAAGGTCGTATTTCAACAAACGTGAAACAAACATATGTAACGGGTGAGTAAATAATAATATTCTCTCACTTTGACTTAAGTCAAATCTAATGACTTTGACTTAATGACAAACTGTCATTAAATTGATGCTAATATGTCCTTTCTCCGATTTGACTGAGTCATCGCATTAAGGACATGTTCTGTTCATAAATTCTGTGATGCCGATGTGCCATCCCATTGATGACAAAATTTCATTTTGAGCCTGATGACACTTTGGCCAAGAGATGTTAAGCTCGACATCAGCATGATGAAAAGTGTCATGGGGTCAAAAACGAAGACGCTTGTCATACTACTAATGTCAACATACATCAGCGTTATGACGCCTTTTCTATCAGTGTACTATTAATACCGCTTTGGATTGATTTGAGTTAGGGAGGAATAAGTGTTCTTTTGAGTGCAGTAACGATAATATGCTAACTGTAAACATAATATGAATACAAATTTTCACTGAAAAATAGTTTATTTTTCGCGATATGAAAATATGATTTTTTTTCTCTGTGTGTAAAATGTTTTTATAATTTTTTTTAAAGCTCATTATATTCGTATGTGTTGAGTTTTATGATTTCTTAAGGGCAATTTATTTATTTGTGACTCCTGCTTCTCTGCCTTTTTGGTCGTAAAACAAATGATAATTCTACTGCACATTTTTAAAACTCCAAAAAGATTCACACATTTATTTGGAAGGAGCTCATCAAAAATGGGAAAAGATTTTATGTTTTTTTTTTATCTTTATTAAGTTCTAAATATACTTGCAACAAATTCTTTTTAGCTCATAAATCTGTAGAAACACACAGACAGGCATTTGTTGCATAGTTTTTTTTTTCATTAAACATCTCTGCTCATTTATTTGCATTATTTAATTTTATGCGTAAATTAAGGTAATAAAAAACAGGGAAAAGTTTAACAAAGTTAGCAATCAAGGGCGTTAATCAAGGATGGTTAGATATAAAAAAAGGAAAAAATTAAGCCACTATTTGTTTGTGGTTTTTTATTGAACTGTTTGTTCATGGTTTTTAACACAAATTTTTGATATTTTTTTAAATGGGGCTTTAATTTCATCAAATTTAATTTTCATTAAAGTATTTTTAATAAAAAAAAATGAATAAAAATTTATTGACAATTTTCTTTTTTGACTGAACCAGGGCTCGAACTCGGGCGAATTTACTTGTATCGGGATCAGAGATCAGCAATGAGTAGTGAACAAGTGAGTAGAGCTAAATCATGACTCATAAATTCTTGTACTTATACGCACTCATACTTATTCCAATGTTATTTAAACTCATAGTCACTCAAAAGTTTAATTTTTTTTATCGTACTCTTACTAAGCAACATTTGTAGTGTTTGATTTAGAGTCTACTCAACTCAATGTGTATAGGCGAAGCAAAATGCGAGGCTGTCAGATTTGTCCCCGAAAAAGCCAAGTGACGATTTGGCAATTACAGTTTACTAAAGTTACATGTATGAAGTGAACGATTTTTCGGCAAATTTATCTGGCAGCGCTGCCTATTAAGTTGTGTGTCTGTTGTGTTAAAACGGTAAATGGATGAGCTAAATGATTTGAATCATTGTGAGTATTGTAAGTATTTTCTTAAAATTATAAATCAAGCTAAGGTCATTTATAAGTATGCTTGTAATGTCGATGTCGCACTCATAAATATTTCTGTTGTGATTATGAGTGAATCAGAGTAGTTTAGTTTAAATGCTTTCTACGCACTTATACTTACAATTGCATAAGTCGGTATGAGTAGCGAAAGAACGATTCATTGCTGATCTCTGCTCGGGATTAACCTTTTTCCGCCACTGCGATAATTCCTACAAATATGCCTATTTTTGCTTTGACTTTAAATTGAATACTACCGTTTTACTTGTTACACTATATTTTAAAATCAAGCATTCAAAACTATGCCTTGGCAACAAAAATAAAGTTAAAGTTACACTGACCATACAGTATTCAGTATTATAAAGAGCAGTACAGTATTTTAGATCTTTATTCTGTTTAAATTATTTTTCACTTAAAAACCTCAAAGTTTTCTTAATAAAATTTTCTGTATTTTTACTCTAGTTATTAAGAACAAGTAAGGGGACTATATTCGGCTCTGCTGCATCCTAAATATACTTCGCCTAACGTAATGCATTGTCTTAGAACACTCACCCACTAACACATATTCTCAAACAGAATTAAAAAAAAATATGTTGAGTACATGTTTTCGTTTAAAGCACATTTCTCTATTTAAACTTCAAATCATTTATGTGGTTGTAAAGTGCAAAAGAAGCCACAAAAAATTTATACATTTCAATAAAAAAAAACAAGTAGTAGTGCTATATTTAGCTTTGCCGAATCTTATGAGCCCTTTAACATGGTGCGAAAAGAACAGAAGGTTAGATAAATATATGCATAAAGAACACCAGTTAATTCTTAAATGATTTAAGTTTAGTAATCTAAAAAACCATTTCAAGTTTGTATACAAAATTGTGAAGAAACAAATTAGTTTTGCTTAACATGTTGGTATTTAATGAAATAATAAAATACAGTCACATTTCGCCGGTAAAACCCAGTTTCAGACTACGCTAAACTAAGTTTAAACTTAATCCACATGTCAAAAGCCCGGCCTTAATTTAATAAATACAATGTAACACAAAACAACCCACCCCAGCCAATAAGTTAATTCATTGTATACCACGATAATTTTGCTGGAAGTTGCACTTTATTGTTAGATCAATCCACATTTATTTTCGAGATTTTCACTATTGAAGTTGTGCAGATAAAGAGAAATTTATGATGTTATGCTTTGAGATCGAAATTATTTGTACCACATTTAGATACTTATACTGCTACCATTCTGTATGTATACATAAATCTCGTTTTTATTTGAAAAAGAGGCTCCACCTCTGCAACCCCGTCCACACTTTGTCGAGTGTTGTCTCCTGACAACCAAAATGCTGGTTCCTAATTTGAATATTTTCGCTCTTGAGTTGCTCCAAATATTCATAAAAAAAAAGAAAAAATTAGAGGCAGTCATAGTTTTTCGTTCAGATCTCAGCCAGTTATGGAACAATCTGGTTCAGTTTCCATTGCAACAATTCAGGACTATATGTGATACCAATATTTAACAAACTAGTCCCCATCATATCCGGGGTATAAGGAAACCCCACTTCAACGGACAGACGGACATCGTTAACTTTACTTCGTTACTTAGAAAGACCCAGAATATATCGCTATATACGCTTTTTTTGAAAATTTTTTTAATTTCCACAAATTTTTTTACTGATTCAATTAATATTTTTGTTTGATTTCTATTTAACCAACAAAAATGTGGACAACTATTCAAAAATATAATAAACGCGTTATTGGTTTCAAGTTTTCATAATTTTTTATGAAATATTTAACGCTTTTTAATGTTTTCGTTTTTTTTTATTTTGCTTATTTTTACTTGATCGTATGTGAAATATAAGAACTACAACAAAAAACACATACAGTCTATTTTTGGACATTTAAAAAAAAAAGTACAACAATAAGAAAGATGATAAAATAGCATGACGAGGTTTGTAGTAAAAAAAAAAACAAAAATAGCAGGTAAAAAAACGTTTCACTCTTTTAAAACAACAGAAACACAACAACATTATAAGAAACAAAATAAATTTTTGGTTGGTTTCAAAGTTGGTAAAAAAAAACAAAATCCCGTATTCAATTTTTTCAAACAGTTTACTTAAATACATCAAATACAAAAACAGAATGATGACGAAAAACATATCGAGTCGGTCTGCCGCCGTTTTTTTGTTACATTTCTTCTTCATTAGCAAAGGAAAGGATGCAGCAACAGTGAGTTAAGAAGAAAAACATTGTGTGTGTATACAAAATTAAAAATTAAAAATTTTTTCTAATCACCAATTTTATATCAAATTCATAGAATCAAGCAACCCATTTGTTGATTTTGCACCTATTACCAAAATGATTATATTTATTACTAAAAATTTTATATTTTGAACATTATTTTTTTTAATAAATGATATTTTTAATTTTAATTAAAAAAAAATTATTAAAAAACTTTGCCGTTTCAAACAATGTGTTGATTGATTTTGACAATTTGCAAAAACAATTTCACAAGTTTAAAATTACTTTATTTTAAACGAAATAATTTTTTGTTATTTGATTATTATTTTAATTCAAAATTTATTTCAAAACAACTAAAATGTTAATTAAATCAAAATTATATTTTTAATTTTCGCTCAACAAAAAAAAAAAATAATTGATTCAATTATCACGTTAATTAAGTTTTAGTACTTTTACAATAATTTTTTTAATTGATAAAAAACTACTAATAATTTTTTCTGTGTAAATAAGACTTCGTTCAAAAATTATTCAAACAAAAAAATGTTCTCAAAGCCAGCCGGCCTTTTAAAATTCTTTTCAGTACCTTTAAAAATAGATTCCTAATACAATTTTCCTTTTATTATTCCCTTCACCACAGGTGGTGAATAGGGCATATATAAGTTTGTCATTCCGTTTTAAATTTCTATAATATTGATGTTAGACCCTATAAAGCATATATATTCTGGGTCCTTATGAGGAGCGATTTAACAATGTCCGTCTGTCCGTTGAAATGGGTTTTCCAAAGACCCCATATATGATTGGGGCCAGGTTATTATACATTTATGTCACATATGGTCCGGAATAGTTTGCTATTGAAATTCAGCAATGGTTTCTAGTTACCCAGTTTGTTATTAAAATCCAGCAAAATCGGTTCAGTAGGATAAGGGTTATGAATAGGGTGCCTTGGTAGGCCAGCTGGTATTGAGCTAAACTATCTGTGCGGGGTTTGCTGGTTCGATTACCGCCAGACACTCTGGTCTCCATCGGACAAGTGTAGAGCTTTGCGGGAGAAGGGGAAAAATCCAAATGTGTAACAACCACCCTAAAAAATTTCAAGTTTTTTTTACAAAAATTAACATAAATAGTGGCGGAATGTACATATTGATAAAAGATTTTGCACAAATTCGTTCTTCATATTTGACTTGAAATATCCATGAAATCGTTTCATAATTTACAATATGCGCCACACTAACTTGCTTTTCCTTGATGTTTTATTATAAAGTTATGATAGTGTTATGTAATAAAGGGTTTTTCAACAAGAACTTTGTTTTCTAAAACAAAATAAAACAACAAATTTAGATGAAGATGATTAAATTTTGTATTGTATTACCAAGAGAAAAGTTCGGCACATTATAAATGAAAAATGCTATCTGGCAAATGTCCACCACGAAAACGCTTACAGATATCGGATTTTGGGTTTTAAAGCTTCAATCCAGTGGTGTTAAATCACACGAACTGGCTAGCCACTTAACAGCTGATGCTCGTGAAATAATGCGATCGGGATATTTGGTTTGCAATAAATTAATCGTTTCATTCGCTGTGTAACACGTGCCACCGTCCTGTTGGTGTTGGCACATTTTGTATCGAGCCTGTCGACTAAAATCTACCGACCAATTTCTTAATAGCAGTCTCAGTAGGACGGTTATGTTGTCCGAAAATATCACGAGTTTTACCAAATGTAACTTTAACCAAACCACCATTTTCATAGTGGATGTTAATTATGTTAAAGCAATGTTCCAGCAAAATTGATTTCATTGCAACAATTGCCAATGCATCTTCTACGAATATGTCAAAAAACTTAATGTCAACAAAACTATCATATTGTTGGTGTTGTCACAATTAAAAAATAAAGTTCTTGTTGAAAATCGCGATGTATCGCACACAAGTCCTTAACAGGCACAACTCAAAATTTAAATATGTTAAAGAGAGGCAAGGCAGAAAGCTGGCTTTAAAAACATGATTGCTATCATTTAATCAAATGTAGTTTTACAAATCGTCAGCTCATTATTGGTTTGGTGCCCAAAAGTCGTAATGAAGAAAAACAACAATGAATATTTGCATGAAGATTTCTGAAAATATACCCGATAGAATTTTTTCATATTTTCACTACTGCTTCTGGCATACGTTTTGAAGAAAAATTAAAATTTTTTTAACGTTCATTACATAGAAGTTGATAGATAGCATTTAATTGAAAGTGAAACTTATTGTGTTATGCCGCATACGCCACTTTTCTAAATTTATTTTTTAAAAGTAACTTTTTGTGCAGCATTTTATTTTGCTTTTGCTTTAACTACATTTTTTCTTACGGCAATGAAGCGAAGCAAGAGTTTATTTTAATTTGTATGAGGAATTTTCTGCATTCGTTAAGCAGTGGCGTGTAGAGCAAAACAATACTGGTCACCTTAGTTATAGTGGACATCTAGCGAACTGATTTTATCTCAACTTGGTTTCGATTCAATGATGTGTTTGCAGTCGCCTTAAGAAGTATAAAACACTAATTTCGATTTTATCTTGGGTGTTGAAGACAATTTTCAAATTTGTACGTTATTTGTCAGCTTTTTTTAAAGAATTTTTACAAAAGAAATTGTTTCATTTTCCTTGTTTCCAAACCATATTTTTTCTACAAACAATAGAATGTGGTTTATAATTAACTTAAATAACAATTTTTTTTAGCATATTTTTATCTTTTTACTGATATCCATTAAAATATACTTAAGAACTTCTTTAGCTACAATGTGCATTATTTTTTTCTTTTAATAAAACAAAGCACTTAGCAACATGAAGTGATAAACATCCTCCAGATCATCTGGAAAAGACATCATAAAGGTAAAAACAAAATGCATCATTTTACACTCATAAAAATACATGATGAGTTAAGTACATTATAATTACAACAACGACTTAAATAAACACCTTAATACACATGCACACACTTGTATATAAAACCTAACACAGATACAGTTAGGAAAAATTCTGCAGCAACAAAGAATCTTTGTGTGTAACTACAAAGAATGATTAACAGTAGAAAAATAATGTAGCAGGGAATAGAAGAAATCAACTTTCTGTTGAATGTATGAAGAAAATAAATAAGCAGAAAAGAAATGAGCAGGTGATGATAACAAAGATGATGTCTTATTTACTTTTCCATTGAAATCCACACCCACAGACATTCCAACCCATAAGTATATATCAAACTAAAGTGGAATCTCCTCTGACCGGACATTTACGGGACAGTTAAAATGTGTCTGCACAATTGGGATGCACACTCAAAAGAACTTTTTTCTTACCTAAGAGAACGCTAACGGTGTCTTTAGGTGGTGTCCGCTGGAGAAAAGTGTCCGTTAAGTTAGACAACACTGTACATGGAAATTCTAGTTAATACACGGCTCATATATTTTTATGTTTATTAAGCGTCATAAAATTTTAGTGACTTTTAAACAACAACATCCCCAAATTCAACAACTGATATCAACAGCTGTATAGAAAGTTAAGCATACATTGAGGCTAAAAACAAAAAGAGTCTTTAATGCATAAATTTAGGCTTAAAAAAATAGAACAAGCAAAGTAGACTTATAAATCAACAACGAAAACCAATTCTACCACCACGACACCACTAAAGTAATCAAAAAAGGAAAAAGAAAACAACCTTAAGCCAAAAACAAGACAGAAAATAACAGACAATAAATGACTTCATTGTTGTCATTATTTGCAAAACACCAACAGCTCTTCTACAGTTCTCTTCGTCTATGCTGCTGTCATAATCAACCATTTCACCCATTAATTATCTGGCTAACGTTAAGGTAAATGGAGATTCTTTTTTTCCTTTGGCAAAAATTTTGTCGTAGTTAAAAGCCTGTGTTTTGTGGAAAATTTCAGGAGATCTTGTGAGTTATTTATAGAGCTTAAAGGGTGTTTTATAGTCAGGTACTTCTTGGAAATTTCAAGATATGTTATTTAAGGTTTAGTCGATTCCGATTTACTATTTTTTAACTTAAAATGCCATAATTAGCTCTTCCCAAGCAGGGTTCAGGTATCCTGTAATCGTTTGAGTTGATTTAGATTTATATTTCCTCGCTAGTAATTAATCAACTTCCAGGCAGCATTTCGGTTTTCAAATCAAGTTCTTTGAACGTCTCTCGTTTGCAACTTTAAAATGAATCCTGCTGCTTGCAATCAGCTTCCAATAATTTTGCAATTGAAGCACAGCCGCGAATAACGTTGTAAACGCCACATTTTGCAAAAACTGTTTTTTAGCGGATAACCGTTAACCTTACTCTCTTACACAGTTTAAACATCAAATCAACCAAAACTATGCACCTTAACGCCTTCAAAATGGCGTACAAAGTGTCAGCCAGTGGAAGAACATTGCAAGTTACTAACAAAATGATGAAACCGAAATGGGTTTGCAGTGCGGAATTATGTTTTAAAAGCCTTTTGCATTAAAGTTTTTATTATCATTAAAAACAAAAATTTTTTAACCCTTAACAACCCACAAGTGTCTCGCGGACACATTTTTGAATTCCATTGCTCATAAAAGCTAAAGTATTTATTTTTGAGAAACCCCGTTTTACCTATTCTACCCCGATGGTCTTGAGAATAGAAATGCGCAATAAAAATATTTGTAGCATAAATAGTTTATTATTTATTATCAATAAACTAAAATAGTAGCGCCTCAACCCACAAGTGTCCAACAGACACATTAATATATTGTTTATTATTATATAAGGAGCTGGTCAACCATCTGAACCTGATTCAAAACGAAGGAAGCGTTGTCCCATTTGCCACTCAAAAATATCTAGAACTTCCAAACAGTGCTGCGAGAAATGCAAACGGTATGTCTGATCTGAACACTCTGTAAAAAAGAAATATTGTAATCAAAAATTGAATTTTAGTTACATTGAAGAAACTTAGGCCATATTAGCTTGACAAAAATAACACTCATTATTTGTAATGTTTGTTTAAAAAATAACTAATTAAAGTTAAATAAACAAAATACCTAAGTATATAATATAAATAAAACTTTTTTCTAACGTATACTGTCTTTTTTTTTTCTTTAAGTATAATTAATTGCTTTAATGAGTCCGATGGACACTACTGGTCAGTTACGTTACAAAAGCATACTGGGTTGTTAAGGGTTAAACAAATAATTCTGCCTGTCAAAAAACGGTTTTTGTTTGCTCTCCTGAAAAATTATTATTTTGTAACTTAAAACGTTATTCGCGGCTGTGCTTCAATTCATCACTGCACAGATAAAACGTTTAATTCAAACGTTAATTAAATTGGCCCCAGTGAACAAATTAATAGTATCAATTAAAAATTGTGTGATAATATCAACATTTTCTGTAGTAATGTTGTTGATATAAGTAAACTTTTAATTCACTTAATAAAATTATTTATTAAAACGTATGTATTGTTTGTGATGAAGAAAATTTTTGTCTGGCACTGGCAGGACATAAAATAAAGTATTAGGATAATAGATGATTAATTATTGTTAGTTCATATTAAATATATGAAGATTCAATAAATAAATAATGAAAAAAAAGTTTGATTAATAACACTACGTGACAAAATTTCAACAAAGTCGTGACCAAATGAATTGGACGTCTAATCTTTATGTAAAATTTTCCACTGAATCCGAATATGAAGTCAGAATTTTCAAAAGTCGAACAGTTTTTGAGATATTCCAAAATAACCGTTATTTGTCTTTTTAAAAAAGATAATGTGACTGAAATGCAAATATCTTCAACAATTTTAAATGGATTATGTAATTCTTTCTTTCTAGTGAAAGGTTATAAAATTTCTAAAATAAACATGAATTGCTAGTGAAGATTGGAGAAGAAATGGCAGAGTTACAGGGGACAAAAGTTCAAGCTTCATTGAAAATTTAATGATTTTGTTCAATTTTGCTCTTTTCAAGTTAGTTTTTTTAAACCAATGATTAAAAAATCCTAATGTTTTATTAAATGCGACATTAGACTATTTTAATATGAACATTTTGCGCCCAACAAGACATCGATTGGTACAAAAATGACAAAGCTACAGAAGATTTAGTAAATAAACCCACATAGAAATTCAATAGTTTAAAGCACTTTTAATTATTAATTTTTACTAAAAATTTAGCTTTTTATATTTATTTGTTGTGGGTATATTCAACTAATCTTCTGTTACTTTGTAATTTTTGCACCGATCAGGATCCTATTGGGCACAAAATGTTCGTATTGAAATAGGCTAAAATTTTATTTTTTGGATATTTGCATTTCAGTCACAGCATCATTTTTAAAAACACATTTGGTCAAAAAATTGTCACGTAGTGTAATTAAATTTAAAAAAATAGCGACAATTTGTCGTCAAAATTCTCTGGCTATCTTGGTCGGTCTAAGTCTTTCGTGGCAACATCACCACTTCGAAACCGCACAAGCCACAAAAAATTTCATTTGAGATACAAATTATTTGCCAAAGATACGTCTTCTGTTGTTACTTCCGCACCTCCTGAGAAATCACTTTATTTTTTGTCATACTCATTTACATATGAGCAGCAATAAGTCCTGCAGCGTCCAAGTTGCTTAATTAAAGGAACCAACTTAAAGGCATGTTTACATTTACTTTGATAAAATATCATGTTTGGGGAGAGAAATCGTTAGCTCTTCCGTTTAATTAAGGGATAAATTCCTTTTAGTTTCAAAAGTTTTGTATGTGAAAGCTTTTTGCTTTTAGTGGGAAAATAATTTGGAAAAAAATGTTAGGTAAATTATTAACAAAACTTTTTTTAAATTTTTATCTTAAATTTTTTGTATTCCCAAAAATTGAAATTACTTTTTGATAATAAACAGGCAAGTGCACGGCCTAAAAAAACACTTAATTGACAACATCTTTTGTAAGTTGTTGTTTGTTTTTTATTTTGTTTTTCTTAACCTACTTACAACTACAATTAATGTTGAGAGAATTTCAACTAATTGTAGGGGGGAATGTAGGATGAGATAAACCCACTTTTTTATTGTTGATGTGTTTTGTTAAAGCTTTGATATTGTTACAAGTAAAACTGTTGCTATAAGTCTTATACGTTTAACAGTTTTATTTGGTTTAATATCTTTAGTTTTTCTAAAATCTTTATGGATGAAGTTTCCTGATGATCTGGCCTAAGCAACCAGTGAAATGCATAGGAATAGCTTATCCCATCAACAATAAATTTCAAGTGTTTTTATCAAGAATAAAAACTGGGAATTAAGCACGAATAACAAAATCTTTTGAAATCTTAAATAAGTAAGAAAGAATATTCAGTCCAGCCCAGGCATATGATAACCTACTTCACAGTTCTTAAAAACTAATTTTTGTGAGTATACCCTCTGTGAGACCCATGGGCAGAATATGGGGCATATGCATTCATTAAGGATGCTAATGCATTGCCAATTTTTTTTATTTTTTATATTAAACCCAAATAAAGGAAATACAAATTTATTGGTGGGGTGCTTTAATACCATGGTAGATAAGGCCATGATGGCTTTATTTCTCATTCAATAGGGAGATACAGCCTGTTTTTTTTATTTGAATGGGAGATAAAGCCATCATGGTCTTAGCTCACATTAGCAATATTAGAAAATGGCTTTATCACTCATTTCAGTTCCGGAGACACTAAAGTTAAGTATTGAAATCTGTGGTGCGATTCACTTACTTTTAACGATCCGACAATCGTAATATTTGTCGACATTTATATTCGCTTGCAGTAACGATAGTGTGATTCTGTAATTTTTTTTAACGATAGTACACAGCTGTTGTTTTTGTAACATCTCTGTCTACAAAATGTTAAAAAAAAAACGAAAAGCACAAAAGAGAATAAAATAAAAACATATGAAATTGTTCTTAACCCCCCTTGTTACACATATTTTTTCATTTAAAATGCACTGAAAAAGGTCTGGCCAGACTCATAAGTAAGACGAAGGGTTAATTTGTGGTTTTATATATTTTTTTGTGAATTTTACATTTAGAATTTTATTTTTGTTCTTAATTTGCTTTCTTTTTGCAAATTTTAAATTTATTATTTTGTTTTTGTTCATACATATACTTACGAATATATCTTTGTATGTATGTAAGCTATTTTAAACATAAAAAACATTTTATCGATAAAATAAACACAAACTAAATTATTGTCGCTAAGATAACGACAAAAAAATTGCTTAAAGTAACAGCTGACTTTAAACGACAGCGAATATCGTTAAAAATTTTACAGAATAGCATATTCGATAAATTTTCGTTATACTTATTTTAACGATTCGATTATCGTTATAAAAGTTAGTGAATCGCACTACCGGCCTCGCATACTAAAGTTGTTCTGCGTGGAGGCCTGCGGCCGTGCTTAGGGGTTTTTTCCTCCAGTAGGACGCGGCAGGTGGCTTCGCTGAATAAAGTTATCCTGCGTGCGTCACAAGAATATAAAATGTTTTTCAATGATAACTAAGGATTTTCCCTTTTACAGAATGTTTACACCATGCATAACATTATTCTGGAAAAATATGGCTTTATCTCTCATTTGCAAAAAAAAATATGGCTATATCTCTCATTTCGCAAAATTTTAAATATGACCTTACCTCTCAATGATTGGGCAATAAGGCCATTATGGCTTTATCTCCAATTCAATTGAGCAACAAATCCATCATGGCCTTATCTCACATGGTTTTAAAACACCCCCTCAATTATTGCATTCCCCTAATTTTAACACTTTAAATTAGTGTTCGAAAATAAACATTAAAAGTCGCTCCTTAGTGCTCGGTTCGATAGAATTGTGAAAAAAACACAAACGCTGATAGAGTTTGTGTAGAAAATCATTATAAAAATAACGTTTCCCTGCTTATCATCTTTCGAACAAAAAAGTAATACTGCTCTTATATCGGGTGATTTTTTAGCTATTATCTTTTTGGCAACACTGGTTTAAACAGCTGACGCACGTTTCGTGTTTTTTTCACTTTCAAACATCTTCAGTTTGGTCTATAATTTAACCATGAATCGTCTTACAATCGAACAACGCTTACAAATTATTGAATTTATTATCAAAATGCGTGCTCTGTTAAGAAAGTTCATCGCGCGCTTCTTGTGTTCAGCGACTAAGCTCATTTTTGGCTCAATAGGTACGTTAATAAGCAGAATTGTCGATTTTGGAGTGAAGATCAGCCAGAAGCATTGCAAGAGCTACCAATGCATCCAGAAAAAGTCACAGTTTGGTGCGGTTAATGGGCTGGTGGCATCATTGGACCGTACTTCTTCAAAGATGATGGGAATCGTAACGTAACTGTGAATGGTGAGCGCTACCGTGGGATGATATCCAACTTATTTTTGCCCAAAATGCAAGAGCTTGACCTGCATGACATGTGGTTTTAACAAGACGGTTCCACATGCCGCACAGCACGCTTTACAATGGACTTATTGAGTGGCGAGTTCGGTGAACATTTTATTTCACGTTCGGGACCGGTCAATTGGTCGCCTAGATCGTGCTTTTAGACTATTTTTTGTGGGGCTATGTTAAAGCTTATGTCTATACACACATGCCCGCTTCAATTGACGCATTGGAAGACAACATTGAAGCATTTATTCATGAGATACCGGCCGAAATGTTGGAAAGAGTATGCCAAAATTGGACTAAGCGGATGGACCATTTGAGGCGCAGTCACGTCAACATTTGCATGAAATAATCTTCAAACATTAAATTATATGGAACGTACTATCGATTCAAATAAAGATTTCAAGCATTTTTCTGAATTTTATGCGTTTTTTTTAAACTTTCCTATAGCTCTTAAAAAATCACCCATTACAACTCAACAAAAAGATGAGAACATTTACAGCCTGTTCATGGATTTCGAACGTCATCGTTCGCATAGAAAATAACATTAAAAACAAAAACAAACTTCGAACAATGTTCGATTTTTGTTTTTGTTTTAAATGTAATTTTCTATGCGAACGATGACGTTCGATATCGTTAAACAGGTAGTTAATTCCGTTCGGGTTTTTTTAACCACAAACTTCATTGAGTTCGGTTCGGCTCATTAACGTTCGTCCTTTTTGGATGGTAAAAAAACCAAACATTTTTTACGCAACACATTCGTAGGGATGGGCAAATTGAAAAAATATAGCGATATATATCGAATCGATATTTTTTAAGAGTATCGTTATTTATTATTTCAAACATATCGATATATCGAACGTATTTTGCTGAAACTGTTACCAAATTAAAAAATGTAATATATTTATTTATATATAAATCTTATTGTTATTCCAAATCTATATAGGCACATCTTATTGTTCCAAAACCGCATAAAATAAATCTTTTCAAGTTTGTTTGAAAAAGGGCCAACATTTAAAGTTTCTAATGAAGACTGACTTTAAAAAATATCGATATAGTCGATATTTTGATATATCGATATTATTTGCCCATTCCTACACATTCGAAAAAAAAAAAACAAAAAGCCAGCGAATTAATTTTACGCAAACAAAATATATACACTATACTCACACAAGCTGTTGGTGCTGCGGTCGCAGAGAAAAATTATCGATATCGCGAGATGAAAACAAACGTCTTGTGGCCAGAAATTGAGGACATGGACCTGGATGATATGTGGTTCTAACAAGTCGCACCTTGCCACACAGCCAACGAAACAATGGCTCT
Source organism: Pollenia angustigena (assembly GCA_930367215.1). Lineage (NCBI taxonomy): Eukaryota > Metazoa > Arthropoda > Insecta > Diptera > Polleniidae > Pollenia > Pollenia angustigena. The sequence continues at coordinate 193,052,993 of OV884058.1, forward strand.
TTTGCGCGAAAAATTCGATGGCAGTTTTATCACAAGTCATGTGAATTGACACCATTGGACTTTTAATAGAAAAAGTGTACGTCAATAAGCCAAGAATAATTCAAGAGCTAAAGGATGAGAAAATTCGGTTATACACATTGACGACATTGAATTGAAAATATGGAACATCGGATAGAGGTATGCCACCGAAGCCGAGGCGAGCATTTGGCCGATATTTTGTTCCACTCATTATTTGAATAGATCCTTAAGATAATTATTAAGATATTAAGATAATTCTTTGAAAACTTTTTGTTTTAGTTACAATTAACATCGTGCGTTTTTTTTTTTTTTTTTAACGATAAATCAACACTCAGGGGATGCCCCCTATATATGCAGTGCATTGTGTTGATCGGGAAAATAAGGTTTGGGAAGGAGGAAAGAGGGAATAGTGTTTGTGGACATTTGACTTGAATCTTAATAAATTATAAGTACCGGGAAAGACCTCTGCGGGAAGTTTATTCCACATACGGATAGTTCGACTGAAAAACGAATTTTCTCTATAATGCGTTGTGCGAAACACAGGACAATCGACCACAAACGGATGTGAACCACTGGATGAGCGAGTATTACGAAGAAATACTCGGGCGGGTGGAATAAGTTCACTTATCTCAGTGGAACACCTCCCATGATAATATCGATAGAAAAGTGTCACACAACCCACATTCCGACGATGCCCCAATGAGTCAATAGAGTTGGAAACCCTACTGTCATTGATGAGCTTCACCGCCCTCCTTTGTACACGGTCCAGAAGGTTCAAAAGCCCCTGCCTATATATGGGAGTTGTATTCCATCTTCGGTCGGATATAGGTGGTATAGATAGTAAGGAGATCGGAGGAAGTGAAGTAAGTCTTGCACCGTTTTAAAAAACCTAAACACTTGAATGCCTCTTTCGACACTTTAAAACCGTGTTTATTCCAGCGGACATCGCACTGTATTCTCATGCCCAGAACATCAAGAGTACCCGATTCCTTAATATCAATGCCACCCATTAATACAGATGACATAGTTGGTCCCACGGCCCGTCTGTGGGTCAACATACAACATTGGGTCTTGCGTGCATTAAATTCGACCCTATTCGCTTGACTCCACTCAGAGATTGCAGCTAGGTCCTGATTAAGAGTGTCATTCATATTTTGCCTTTTGCCCCCAATCTCAACAAGGCTTGGCCCATGATCGAAGGAATATGAATGACAAATGTTGCTGTCATCTGCAAAAGAGTAGATAGGATTTGAAGTATGACCAAGAAGGTCATTAAGAAATATAAGAAATAGCGTAGGAGAAAGGACAGAACCTTGCGGTACCCCTGAATTTACCTGAAACTCGTTTGATGCAATCCCATCTATAACAACACGTATAGTGCGATCACTGAGGAAACTCGATTTAAATCGAGAGAAATCATTACCGACACCAAAAGCAATAAGCTTTGACACAAGCGCACCATGCCACACCCGATCAAACGCCTTGGAAATATCCAGAGCAACCACTTTGCATTCACCAAAGCGGTGAATGGACCGACTCCAACGTTCTGAAAGAAACGCTAACAGGTCTCCTGTAGATCGGCTACCACGAAAACCACACTGTCTGTCACTGAGAAGTGAATTTGTCTCCAGATATTTCATAAGATGGTAATTAACCATGCTCTCCATCACCTTCGAGAGCGAAGAGCAAATTGCGATTGGGCGGTAATTATCAGGGTTAGTAGCCTCACCCTTCTTGGGGATTGGCTGAACATTGGCCACCTTCCAGCAAGAGGGAAAGATTCTCGCACGGTACGAAGAGCTGAAAAGGTTGGCCAATGGACGAGCTAACGTCGAACAGCACTGTTTCAATACCAGTGCTGATATGCCATCCGGCCCCGGTGACTTGTTTACGTTTGGTTGAACCACCCTTTATTATATTTTTTTAAATTTGCGACTAGCACAGTGTTATTATTTTAATTTAAAACTAATTTTTCTTTCTAATTATGTTAATAAATTCTTAAATTTACGCAAATATCCAAATCTCACAGTGAATTTGATTTTGCCAGATTCTAACGCCTTGTGGCATGCTACAGAATATTAGTTTAAATTTTTAAAATTCTCTGTTATAGGCAGGCATGGCGAAGTAGTAACACAGGAAAGTATTTGCTTTCTTGCAAGAAGAGCATACGTATTATCAACGAAAAATTGAAGAAACAGCCGATTCGCTGAAAGTACAAAACTGTGTGGGTGTAAGCGAAAAAGTGAGTGTGAGTGTGTTGCGCCTTTCATGTGTATATGCTATGTTCTTTCAGCTTAAAAGTTGTTTACAAATTTTAAATATTTTCAAAAGAAATAATTATTTAACATTTTCTTTTAAAAGAGTACTCAGTTTTCTTTTCAATAACAATAAAACATAAATGACAAACAAAGTATATGCAAATCTAAACGTCTCATAAAGAAATTTTTTCATCTTTCTTGCCATTTTTATGCGCCCTAGATTGTTAAGAGATACAGATCAGACTTTGCAAGTCAATACAGGCTTACGGTGGTCTCAAAAAATTGTTGAGATCACAAAACATGTCAATGCAACGTGAAATTTTTGCTTCTCTATGATTGTAAAACGTGTAATATATCGAAACGAAAAGTATGCAAATATTTGCAAATCATATTGGCGATTGATAAAAACACTTGTGGTTCCAGCAGGTGTCATATTGGTATTTCCACAGAAATGTCTACTTTTTGTCACGTAACGTCACCAACCATTTTTAATTGTTTCTCAAAGAATAATGAAAATATTATTTACTTTTTTGCATTTGGGTGTAGAGCGCAATTAGGGTTTTCATTTAGTGAAAGAGAGGACAAATTTGAACAACGTGTGGTTCTAAAGTACAAGAATAATTGCTAGGTGACGTGACGTGACAAAAAGGGCGGCATGAAATAACTCCCCAAAATATAACCCCAAAAAAAATAATGAAATTACCCCCCAAAAGTTTGTACAAAGAACAACAAAAACAATTTTTGGGGGGTTATTGCATTTTATTTGGGGTGTTATTTAAATTTTTTAATTGGGATATTATTTCATATGAAGTTATCCCCCAAAAAATCATTGTGAAATAAACCAAAATATATTTTTTGGGGAATTATTTCATTTTCAAATTTATAATGAAAAAGTTTTTGGGCGCAAGGATTTATCCACTTTGGTATACAGAACACCGGCTTCGATAAATAAAGCTGCCCCGCATAACCGGCCTTCGGCCGGGCGCAATGGTTTTCTTCTATATGGTATACCAAACATCGGCTTCGCTAACTAAAGCTTCTCTGCGTAGCCGGGTCGAGCCGGTATTTTTATACTATAGAGGAGAAAATCCTGGCGCTATGCAGAGAAGCTTTAGTTAGCGAAGCCGGTGTTTGTTAAACCATAGAGGAAAGACGAAGGCCGGCTATGCAGAAAAGCCTTAGTTGGCGAAGCTTGTGTTTGGCATATTATACCATGCTATCTATCGCGTGATTCTTTAAAGCAAAACTGTATAATTAATTGTTTTACATATATTGGGCTCTTATTTCATTTCAGAAGTTGGGGTTTTATTTCATATGAAATAAGCCCCCAAAAATTAGGGAATTATTTCATTTATGTTTGGGGCGTTATTTCATTTCGTTGGGGGCTGATTTCATTTTCAAAATTGGGGCTTTCTTGCATATGAAATAAGGCCCCACGCTTTGGTGGGTTATTTCATTATTTTTTTTTGGGGGTTATTTCATGCCGCCGACAAAAAGAGAGCTTTTCTATGGAAGTACCCATATGTTCCAATAGGAAATAAAGAACTATATCGTTACCTAAATTCCAAAAAGCCCTATCTTACATTTCGAAAATATTACAGGAGAAGAAAAAAGCTATTTAAAATGATAAATTCCCTTAAACTTCTTAAAATTTTTTTTTTTTTGGTTTATGTTTCTTGTAAAACCTATCAGTTGTTTGAAGTATTTTTCACTTGGCGGCTTTTTCTTGATTGTTTTTTTAATAAATAAACACACTTATAAATAAACAACCGTACAGAGAAATGAAATGTCAGATAAATTACAACTGATTTGACAGCAGATTGCTAAGCAATAATTGCTCAAGCAATAAGAAGAGCAATCATTGCGCAATGGATTGCCACTCATGGCAATTTGCGGTCTATACGTCGCAAATTTAATGGAGCAATCAAATCTGACGTTTGCCGCAATAAATATTGCTACGTGGAGACCCGGGGTAATGAAAGCAAAAACAAAATCGAAAATATTTCATAATTTTGTTGTTGTTTTCTAAAGAAATGTATATTGAATTTTTACATTTTAAACGCTGCATATCTTGTGGCGTTGATAGTTTTAAAACGCAATATGTATTTCTGTAGAAAGCAACAACAAAATTTTGAAAAATTTTTGACATTGTTTTTGCTTTCAATTTTTATTTTGGCATTGCGTTTGCGTTTTACAAATTTAGGGCTTAAAAGTAAAAATTGATTTAAAAATTTTTTAAAAGTTATACTCAATTTTCTCTTTAATGATATAAAAGCCCACAATTTGTATACGCCCTATGGTATGCTACCAATGTTACTTTTTTATTTATATCTCAGTATTAAACAGGGATGGAAAAGTTTTAATACTATTGAATATAAAAAAAGTTTTGTGGTACTTCTTTGACTGGTTTGTTACTCGTAATTTAATTTAATTTTTTTTCGTAATTTATGTAAACCATAAGGAATAATTTTTATTTAAAGTCCCTTGTTATTAATATTAAATACACAAAGAATATTTAGGTTACAAATTTTTACATAATATTTTCGGCTTCAATTTCTAACTGTCATACATTTTACAATTGGTACCATGTGACCAAGAACTTAAATTTATAGTTCTTCTTCCGTCACATACAAAAAAATTTCAACATTTTAACTTGTTTTATTTTTTTAACTCATATATAAGAGAAGTACATGTGTAAACAATTCGCAAAAATATACTTACTTTTACATTATTGTGGTTATTGTTTTTATTTTATTTCTCTATCAAATATTGAAAAAACGTAAAATATTTGAAAGGAAAATAAACAAAAAATGTTCTGAAATGTATATATTTTTTACATTTGTTTCAAACAAATACACAAGTACCTCCTCAAATAAAAAAGAAACTTTTTAATATTTTCCGATATTCACGACTAAAACAAATATAAAAGTTTTTTTTTCTCGTTGGGCGGTTTAAAAACGTCATTTCTTATTATTGTTTTTTTAGCGCTGGGAAAATATTCACAAATTTTTTACATTTCTATTTCTTTTGTATTTCAATATAAAAAATATTTCTTTTTTTTCGTAGCATTTAACTTTATGAGTTGCCAGCAGTTCTTTGTTAAAGCTCCATAAAGTAAACTACACAAAATGTAAATAATAGTATGCCTTAGGGTATACAATGATATTCTATACTCTTTACCTCTGCCACACTTGCTCGTCAGTCTTTTGTGCTACATTTTCTGCTACAATAACAAATTGTGTGAGTGTGTTTATCTGTGAGAGTAGGGAGTAGTAGTTTACTAAATTTAGATTCTCACGTCTCATCTTGACTTGCTAGACTTTAATATGTATGTATATATGCATGTTTGGATGGGTGTATGTGTTTCTTAAGTTCTTCCAGGCATAGAAATATTTATCTGGCAGGGAAAATATTAAGGAAATTTCCACTTAATAAAATAATGACAGTGATTTTTTTTAATACTTAAACAAAATCGCACACATTTAGAACTAAAGGAACTGGGGTGTCATAAAATTTTTGAAATTAAGTTTTAAATTTACAGCTTTTATGTAAAGTAGACATGTGTTTTTCAACGAACGTTTTTAAAGCGCAAATTGACGTAACATAAACATAGAAAACAGCTGTTTGAGCCAGCCTTATTGGCAACACTGTATTTTGTTATAAGTGAACTTTGTTGAGCAGGCAGTTTATTGCTTATATAATAATAAATAAATGTTAAAATTTCCAAAAACTGCTAAAATCTTCAAGCAAAGCCGAAATAAAAAAATGGTATGAAAAATGAATCACTTAAATTTGGGAAATATTTAAATCCTAGAAAAAATCGCTAATATCGTAGACAGTAAAATTTTTTTAACTTAAAAAAATATAAAAAATTATAAGTTTCACAAAAAAAATCGTCAAAAAAATTTAGTAAAAAAAAAGGGAACAAATTCAAGAAAAAAATCATCAAATTTAAGAATGTTATTTTTGTCAAGCTAATAAGGCCTAAATTTCCTCAATGTAAATAAAATTCAATTTTTAATTACAATATATTGTTCCCGACGTTTCGTCGATTGTTTGTCGACTTTTTCAAGGGATTGTCTATTTAAAAATTATAAAAACAATAAAATAAGTACAATAATGTAACACATAAACAATAAAGACTTACAATATGAAATTTAATCACATTAAATTTAACTTTTAAACGTTTAAAAAGCATTCAGAACATTTTAAAAACCTAAAAATTTAAACAAAATGTGAAAGATGATATAGAACAAATAAATCGTCAAAATAAAAATTTTCAATAAAATCGCAAAAACGTTCAAAAAAGGTTTGATTTAAATCGCAAAAACGTTCAAAACGGGATAAAAAATCACTTTAAAGGGAAAATATCACAAACACAATGTTCAAGAATTTATCGTAATAATAGAAAAAATCGCAGAAATAAAAAATTTCATTTAAATCGCAAAAATATTCCAAATTGTTTAAATAAAAAATTTCATTTAAATCGTAAATATTATCAAAATAGGGTAAATAAAAAAAATTTTAAAAATCGAATTAATGGGAAAATATCGCCAAAAAAAATTTCATTAAAATCTTTAAAACCTTCAGAACGGGTTAAATAAAAAACACAAAAAAATCACATTAATGGGAAAATATCACAAAAATATCATTCACGAATTTACCGTCGAAACTAGAAAAAGCAAACGTTCAAAATAGGTTAAATTAAAAAAAATCGCCAAAATAAAAAAATTTATTAAAATCGTAAAAACTTTCAAATTGGATTAAATAAAAAACAAACGTAAACTAATCACATTTTTGTGAAAATATCACAAAAATAACATTTAAGAATTTATTGTCAAAATTAAGAAAGCAAACGTTCAAAATAGGTTAAATAAAAAAAAATCGCCAAAATAAAAATCTCATAAAAATCGTAACAACGTTTAAAATGGGTTAAACAAAAATTTCGCTTTGGTAAGAAAATATCACAAAAATAACATTAAAGAATTTATCGTCAAAATCAGAAAAGCAATAAAATAAAAAGGGGATACAAAATCGCTTAAAATAAGAAATAACAAAACTAATAAATAAATTTAGCTCGTATAGAACAGATCGCTAAGCACTCTGAAATAAAAAATATTACGAAAAAAATCGCTTAAACTTAAACTTTCTAAAATCAAAAAAGAAATCAGCAAAAATTAAAAAAAGCATGTATATTTAAATCAAAAAAAATTTTAAGGAATTGTAAAAAACTATGAAAATAATTCGCTTAAATCAAAAAATTTTGACTTAATCTAAAAATGCAAACAAAAATATAAATAAAAAATATATTGCAAATATGAAAAAAAAAACTACTACAATGACCAAATCGCTACAATACTGTAAAGGAAATACAGTTTATTAAAACGCAAAATCTCCCAAGCGGTTTTTAATTCAAAAACTCTTATTGTGATATGAAATAACTGAAAAGAAAAAAAAAACTGTGAATTTCGAAAAAAAGTATTTTTTCAAGTTTTCAAGATTTAGCGAATATTTGATTCATTTGAAATTTTATAAAGTGCGATATAGAAAAACCTGAAAGGAAGCTAAGAAATATTAAAATAGTTTCAAATAAAAATTATTATAAAAATTAAAGGAAATCCAAATAATAGAAAAAAAAAAATGTATGAAAAGATTCCTTTCCTTTAAAAGCGCTAAAATCAAAATTATATACAAAATATTTTCAAAATCGCCAAAAAAACATATACAGGCCGGTCATAGAAATCAGTTTCAATCAAAAGTTAATGGAAATTCCATATTTTGCTTTTCCAAAAATGAAAATTTAATTCAAAGAAAGTAAAAAATTCGATCGGAATTGCAAGAACAGCTTTAAAGCCCTTCGGTCGAAATGTGTGATGGGCCTGATAGAAATATTGTATTAAATAAATTTTAGAAAATCGTTAGAAATCAAAATATTGGTCTTAAAAAACTTTAAATGACAATCTTTCTGAAATAATTTCTTCTTCATATAAATAATTAAATGAAATAATCAGTATTGTGATTATTTTGTTGAACTATTTATGGTTTTTAATCCAAATTTTTATAATTAGGCTTAAGTTCATCAAATTTAATTTTCATTAAATTATTTTTATGAAGAAAGGAATTTTACAAACATGAAAATTAATTAAAATTGTTATTGATAATCTTTCATTCTTGACGTGGCTGGGGCTCGAACCCCGGCCGGCATGTTGCCATGACATGTTTCGATCGCAACCACTCGATCTCCTCAGATGGATTTGCCGTCTTACACTCGCAGCCATCGACGACCGCTGACGTCAATAGTCAAACATCAATCCTTAAACCAAATTGTATTTTAACCTTTGGTAGATCAAATTTTGCTTTTCTGAATGATTATCCATTTTTTATTGATTTTACGTGTTTTTTTTCCTTTACTTCTGTTTTCTCGTACTTTTGTCAAATCCATCTGAGGAGATCGAGTGGTTGCGATCGAAACATGTCATGGTAACCTGCCGGCCAGGGTTCGAGCCCCAGCCACGTCAAGAATGAAAGATTATCAATAACAATTTTAATTAATTTTCATGTTTGTAAAATTCCTTTCTTCATAATAATAATTTAATGAAAATTAAATTTGATGAACTTAAGCCTAATTATAAAAATTTGGATAATTAAATAAAAATTTGGATAATTAAATGAAAATTAAATGATGAACTTTATACTGATTATAATATCAAAATTGCGGTTAAAAACCATAAGCATTTCAAAAAAATAACCGCAATACTAGTTACACAGTGCAACGAAATTCGGGTCATAGCCGCCAGGCTCAATGCTTGCAGCGTTAAATGAAACTAGACTACTGGTAGAGCAAATTTGTCAAATGGTTTCGAATAGTTAGCTCGGGTTTTCGAAATTTCGGCCCTTGAAGTTTTTGAATTCTTTGAAAAGCCGTTTGCAAAAAGTCAAGAAAAAAAAATATACTTATTATACTTCTGAGCTAAAATTATTTCAGACGTATTTAGTTGAATTGTATGGCGATTCTTTTCTTGAATAAATTAACCCTCTAACTCTCATTTTTAAGGGCCATTTTTGTCGTTTTTTTCAACTTTCAAACAAAAGTATACTAAAACCTTTAGGGGTCCTCTAAGACCAAAAGTTCGCGCAATATGTGTAAACTGCTTACACAGAAAAAATTATTTTTCCAATTCAAACAAAAAATTTGTAGAATCAAACAATTTTTTGTCTGAAATCGGTCCTATAAACAAATTCGCATATTCAAACAATTTATTTGCATTTTGTTTATTGAAAAAAAACACTGATTTTTTCAAACAAATATTTTAACTGAATCAAACAAAAAGTTTACTGAAATTCATATACTAAATTTCAAAATCAAAAAAAAAAAGGTTTTTGCACAAGCAATGATGCGCACACAAGCAGGCACTGTATTATAAGATGATGGCAGAGAGAGCAGAGCGGCCGGCTGGCTTTGAGACACATTTTTTGTTGAAATAATTTTTGAACGAAGTCTTTTTTTAAAACACACAATGTTTTTCGTCATCACTCACTGTTGCTGTATCCTTTCCTTTGCTAATGAAGAAGAAATGTAACCCAAAAACGGCGACAGACCGACTCGATATGTTTTTCGTCATCATTATATTTTTGTATTTGATTTATTTAAGCAAACAGTTTGAAAAAATTGAATACGGGATTTTGTTTTTTTTTAAACAACTTTGAAACCAACCAACAATTTATTTTGTTTCTTAAAATGTTGTTGTTGTTGTTGTTGTTTCTGTTGTTTAAAAAAAATTCAACGTTTTTTTACCTGTTATTATTTTTTTTTTTTTACTTCAAACCTCTTCATCTTTCTTACTGTTGTACTTTTTTAAAGTGTCCAAAAATAGACTGTATGTGTTTTTTGTTGTAGTTCTTATATTTCACATTAGGAAGTGTTGCTTACGATCAAATAAAAAAAAATGCAAAAAGACGACAACATTAAAAAGCGTTACATATTTCATACAAAATTATGAAAACTTGAAACCAATAACGCGTGTATTATATCTTTGAATGGTTGTCAACATTTTTGTTGGTTAAATAAAAATCAAACAAAAATTTTAATTGAATCAGTAAAACAATTTGTAGAAATTAAAAAAAATTTCAAACATGCGTTTGTTTGAAAATAATTCGACAATAATTTTTTCTGTGTATATAAGGAATATTTTAAAGTTGCATAGTCAAAAGTCAAAATAGTGAAAAGTTTTTCAGCTTTGCTCAACCAGTAGTCTAGTTTCATTTAGCATTGCAACTATTGAGGATGTTTTTTTTTTTTTTGTTCCACGGTGTTATTGTTATCCACTAAGGCACAAGCTATATGTTTACATTTCGACGGTTGATTATTTAATTGTCGTATGTAATTTGTATCCACATACGACAATTAAATAATCAACCGACGATTTGTCCTTCAAGTTGTTCTGAATAAGGTCAACGGGAAAAAGAAAGACAAAAACATGAAAAACTGAAAAAATATACTTTAAACTTCAAATCATAAAGTATAAAAATAGACCTAAGAAAGAACATGAACATCAATTAAAATGAATAATCCTTTAAAACGAATTTCGATCGGGCGGGGGGGGGGGGGGGGGGGGGTGTTTTTTAACCATGGGAGGTAAGGCCATGATGGCTTTATTGTTCAATTGAATGGGAGATAAAGCCGTAATGGTCTTATTGCCCAATGAGGAAGTAAGGCCATATGTAAAATATAGCCATATTTTTTCCCCCAAATGAGTGGCAAAGCCATATTTTTCCAGAATATTGTTACGCATGGTGTTAGCATTATTAGTTGTCATTGAAAAATATTTTTTTATTCTTGTGACGCACGCAGGAAAACTTTATTCAGCGAAGCCACCTGCCACGTCCTACTGGAGGAAAAACACCTAATAAAAGGCTTTATCTCTCTTTTGAATGGGAGATAAAGCCATCATGGTCTTACTTTCCAAGGTTAAAAAGCACCCCCCCTTTCGATCTTCCAAAATAACAATACCATTTGGTTTAACGATTGAGGTTTGACTACTGACTGCCAGCCGTCGTCAATGGCGGTGAGTGTTAAACGGCAAAGATTTCTGAAGAGATAGTGTGCTTACTTTCGAAATATATCCATGAACGTGGGTTCGATTCCCCGGTCAGTCAAGAATGAAAATTTTTTTAATAAATTTTAAGTCATTTTTATGTTGTAAAATGACTTTTTTTAAATGAAAATTAAATTTAATGAACTTTAGCCTGAAATTAAATTAAAATTAAAACATAAATCAATTAATTTTTTCAGATGGTGGCGACTGATGAAAATGCCTCCACACAAAATACAACTGATACTGGTGGTACATTTGGTAAATTAAAACAGACACTTTCATCGTCACTGCTAACGGCACAGGATCGGGGTAAGTTAAACTATTCGTTAGCTAATTTCAGGAATTCAGTTCAAGAATTTCAAACGTAAAAGTTTGTATAGAATTTTATATGAAGAGTATTTTAACAGCTAACGGCCGTATACATAAAAATATTGTTTATTTAATAAAAGCTTACAAAACAAATTTTCTATGAATATTTGACTTAACTAAAGTTTGTTAAATTTAAAAAAGTTGGAAATGTTGTGTGCGAACGTTTACGTTCGAAATTGTTGATCAGTCACTTAAAATTCAAATACAGTGAAACTTCGATATTACGAACTTCGTTATAACGAAAAACTCAATATAACGAATTTTTAGCTGAGTCCCTTGAAAAAACCTTTTTATTGCAAAGTTTTTCATACAAAAATGCCCTATAGCTATAACGAAGAAATTCTGAGCTATAAAGCCTCTATATAGCGAAGTATTTTTTCAGAAGCCTCTTTATAACGAAATTATAATCATTTAAATCCCGTTATTAAAAGCCTCTACATAACAAAGTCTTGAACTATAGCCTCCATACAACGAAGTTAGAATAAAGCAAAATTAAATTTAAAACAAAACGGGGAAGTCCCTTTTAAAACAACGAAAGGTACATAAATGTCTTTGCATATGTAAAGCGCCACAAATGTAGTCAGTTCTGTTTTGGTTCTTTGCCAAATAAAAACCTAATTATTTATTTACCTCTTAAATATTCAATTTTTATTATGTACATAGTATTTTCGTGTAAAATAGAATTTGGACAAAAAAAAAACTGTAGTTATAACGAATTTTTTCGTATTTCTTTACATTTCGCTATACCAAGGTTTCACAATGCATATGTATAACGAAAAAGTAGCTATCACGAAGTGTTTTTCGATCCCCTCTAGATTCGTCATATCGAAGTTTCACTGTAAAAATTATTCATGCTACCACTGTACGTATGATTATTATTATCATTTAATATAATATTACTCATACGCAGCGTATTTGAAAAAGAAACTAATCAGGCATGTTCTAGAAATCGAAATAAAAAATAAAGTGGAATTGAAATCGAAGGAGATTTTGATTTCAATTATTTATAAAATGTCTCCAGTTTTTTTTATATTTTTAAAAGTCCTTTTAAAGATAGTTGATACTCAAAGTATACAAATACAAAAAAGAATATTTTTATAAACTTTATTTACTGGCCCGGTTTTTAAAATTATTTTGATATTAAAACCACTTTATTGCGAATTATAGAACATGAACGAATATTTTCATGTGTTGTATTTTTTTTTCTCTCTAAAAAATCGCTTAAAAGGGGAATGTTAGAAAAGATAAACTCACTTTTTATTGTTGGTGTTTTGTTTAAGCTTTGATATTGTTACAAGTAAGACTTTGAGTGTTTAAAATTCTTATTCGCTTTAGGGTTTTATTTGTATAATATTTTTTGATAAGCTGGCCTAAGCAACCAGTGAAATGCGCATAGCTTTCCCTCAACAATAAATTTCAGTGTATTTATCATACATGAAAAAATTGGGAACTATTTAGTGACTTCTGCTGTATTAATTCATTAAAATGAAAGTCATTTAACGCAGTAATGACTTAATCCTGAAAAAATCAACTAAAAATTTAATTACAAATTCAGTTATACGAGGGTTTTAATTTATATTTTAGCCAAACAATCAGAAGACGGCAAATAATTATCGAAAATTGCTTTTTTTCGATGAAGCCTCCATTATAAGCATTAAACTTTTCAATGCGCTGCAAATAGTTATGTTATGTTTGAGTGTTTAAAATTCTTATTCGCTTTAGGGTTTTATTTGTATAATAATTTTTGATAAGCTGGCCTAAGCAACCAGTGAAATGCGCACAGAAGCTAGCTTTCCCTCAACAATAAATTTCAGTGTATTTATCAAATATGAAAAAATTGGGAACTATTTAGTGACTTCTGCTGTATTAATTCATTAAAATGAAAGTCATTTAACGCAGCAATGACTCTTAATCCTGAAAAAATCAATTAAAAATTTAATTACAAATTCAGTTATACGAGGGTTTTAATTTATATTTTAGCCAAACAATCAGAAGACGGTAATTAATTATCGAAAATTGCTTTTTTTCGATGAAGCCTCCATTATAAGCATTAAACTTTTCAATGCGCTGCAAATAGTTATGGTATATTTTAAGGTTCTTCAAGGGCCATGCAATGGATTGCTGTTTTGTTCATATGCATATGGACTTAAGATTTGTGCACCTCGGTAGATGTTATGCACAGCTTTTGATGTACCGTGATTGAACAGGGTAACCCGAATAATACCTACCAATATAAAACACAAGTAGATGTTGGTGTTCTTGGGGTAGCGATTTGAATTTTGTATGAGTCCATATGAGTTTTCAAAGCTGCCTATGAGTTAGCTGGGACTGTTATTTTTAAAATGAGGTACGGTCCATCATTCATGGTTTTCTGGTTGGACCACAATGGTAAAAGGATCCCCTAAACATCACATAAGCAATTTAAAATTCTCTGCAATGTTGTTCTGGAAATGCTCAGTTGACCGGCACGACGACGAGTTATGGCAGATGGATCATTCTCACTACTCTACCACAGAGCTGTGGAGAAGTTTTACATGGCCCCGGATGTTATTCTACCTATATATGATGGGAATGGCACCAAGACTGAGGAAGTTATGACTGGTAGAAAATTTCACGGAAGGCAAGGATCTTTGGTGAAATAAACGATGGTGGTAATTAACTGGCTTAGCCCGGTTCCATGGATTATGTGGGCACTAGGATTGATTTTGGGCGTTTGCCAGAAGTAATATTGCCTTCTAGGGAGAGCTGGCCAGGTCAGAGCAGATTGAAAATTGGGGATTTGCTATTTTCACTGATAGCTCGAAGATGAAAGACACAGGGGCGAGGATTTACATAAAGGGTCTGGATATCAAAAGGTCATATAGACTTCCTGACAACTGCAGTGTATTTCAGGCGGCGGTTCTGGGGTTTCTAAGGGCCGTTGAATTGGTAGGGAGCAACTTTGCCAGGGGCTCTGAGGTCACTATATATGTCGACAGTCAGGCAGCTATTAGGGCCTTGATGGGCTGTTATGTGAACTCCAGACTAGTGGATGATTGCAGGAGAGCTCTAGGAGAAATCTTAGGCAATTATATAGTGAGGCTGTGCTAGGTACTGCAATATCACCGGCAACGAGATAGCTCATGAGTTGGAGAGCCTGGGCTTTGAAATGGAGGACCATGACAGTTTGCAGCCGGTCAGGCCTCCAATGGGCTTCTACTTTGGAAGAATTAGGGAATGAGTTCCGAATAGGACTAATCGGATTTGGTGGGACCGAACGGAAATTTAGCTATAAAATGCCGGCTTTAAGGCAAATGATTCTTTTTAAAGGAAAAGCTTAACTTCCGCAAAAACAATATTACAAAAAGACGGAAAGCTTCCGATGGTTTGCCTCTTGCGGGAAATACCCTTCGATATTATGACATTTAAAGTTATCTGAAATCTGTCATTTTATCCCAGGTAGTGATTGCAAACGATTACCATGGAGGATGTTACACTTAAAGGTGAAGTATCATTAAGATGTTTCTTTAGAACCTCCAGAAGGGTACTGTTTGTGTTTTTTTTTTTTTTTTTTTTTTTTTGTGGAAGAAATTTTCTTAGTATATACATATGTGACAGCGCATAGAAAAAGGGACCAGTAAGGTAAAGGGAACAGTAAAAAACAACTATACAAAACCAGGGGTAGGGACAACCTACGCTTGTTTTCAAGGTTGACCAACACGTTCCTGACGTCATGAGATGTGTCGCTTTCAAATGAGACCAATACCAACACGCTCAGTGATAGTACACCAAGGATCAGTGTTGCCAATTTAGCCATTTAGTGGCTAGATTTAGCCATTTTTCATCCTGTTCAGCCTCTAGCCATTTTTTAGCCATTTCTCAACTTGTTTAGCCATACAATTTTTTTGCCGTTTTTCCTTTAAAAGAATAAATTTTTATTTTATTATAAAAATTTATAAGAGTAAAAAAAACATTTTGAACAATTAAAACGCCTTTAATTTAAATCACATATTTTACAAATGTTGAAAATCGCTATAAACTATGATCATGAAATATCTTTCAAAATAAAGGAACAGTATTCCCCTATTAGATTTATTAAATGGATCAACACAAACATCGCTAAAAGTAATTTGAGAAATAGGTTACATTAAGCAACCGTTTATTCGATTTTATCAATTAGGTAAATATTTTTACCATAACAATAAAATATTTATACCAACACCACAATAGTGGAGAGTTTACTATGCGTTTGTGCAGATGTCTGTAACACCTAAAAATATTTCTCCTTAGCCCACCTTTACGTATACCGATTGACTCAGAATCACATTCTGAGTCGAATAAACGATGTTTGTCCGTCTGGCTGGCTGTCCATGTAAAACTTGTGCGCAAAGTACAGGTCGCAAAGTACAGGTCGCAATTTAGAGATTATCTGATAAAATTTGGTGCAAAGGTTCCAATGTGGTGTAGGTTACACTACATGCCAATTATTTGACCAAATGAATTTGACACCTAATTTCTATGTAAAATTTTCCGCTGAATCCGAATATGAAGTCAGAATTGTCAAAAGTAGAACAGTTTTTAAGATATTCCAAAATTTTACATAAAGATTAGCTGTCAGATTCATTTGGTCACGAATTGGTTGAAATTTTGTCACGTAATGTTATCATAAAGTCGAGTTCAACCGACTATTCTTTCTTACTTGTTTTTTGTTGTAGATCTGGAATCAAAAGATTGGGTAAATGTTGTCGTGACTATGATTTACCTTCAAATTATTTAAAACTTATGATTATTCGAAACTAGTGAGTGAGTGATTCCTATGAGATGAACAATAACGACATCGAATTTTTCGATGATTTGATTTTTTAATATTAATTTATTTTAATATTTATTTACGTTTATTGTTATTTAACAAATTGCTCTTAATTTCATCCTAAACATCTTAAAATGAATTATTTCCGTTTTGTTATTGAATTTTAATGTGTTTTTATTTAAAAAAGCGTTTAGCCATTTTTTAGCCCATTTTTTAACCATTTTTTCCGTAAATTTAGCCATTTTTAGTCACGAAGTTTTGGCAACACTGCCAAGGATACACGTCTTTAAATCTTTAAAATGGCTCTCGTGAACAAAAGCCTTAGGCCCCTTTCTATTTTGCGCGTCACATATATGATGAAATTTGTATCAAAGCTGCCGCACAGCTTCCACGTTGCCTTCAGTATGAGTATTTCGATAAGCACATCTTCCAGAACGTCGATCAGTTCCTCACAACGGCCAACTAAATTCCTAAGCATGAAGGCTGTCGGAACTAATCTTGAATTAAAGTTCTAATTGCTGACAAGAATAAAAAAATGATATCTTGAATGCGTTCTTGTTCATTGTAAATATTTAAGAATAATGTTACAACTTACCAAAAAAATACTTACAACATACATATATTAGAAAATAAAAAAAACTTAAAAACATTAGTTCTTCTTATTTGGGTCACCCTGTATCTCTGGAGCATTTCTTTGCACCGATTCGTACAGAATTTTTGTTAATTTAATCAGATTTTATTAAAAACAAATCTTGTTGACAACTAAATCTTGATGCAATATCTTATTGATGCCCTACTAAAGAGTAATTTAGACTATCACGCACGCCGTTTTAGAAAAATACAACCCTGTCATGATAAGTTGTTATTGTTTTTTGAAAAATTTCAAACAATAACTAGATCAGAAAAGTATTTTCGTCGTTAAGACTTGTGTGATAGTGTAAAACGGATATTTCACCTTTTAGTGTTACATCCTCCAGCGAAATCGGATGCATTCACTACCTGAGACAAAACTGACAAATGTCAGAAGCTATTCACGATCTCTTGCGATCACGGCTGACCAGGTTTGGGACTATTTCGTGATTATAACTTTTAATTCTAATTGTGAGACGCATCAAAATATAAAAAAGTAGAAAATTTCTTAATTTCATGTAATTATTGTGCAACCCTCGTCATTATTTCTAAACATTAGTACACAGAAAAAAATATTTTTCCAATTCAAACAAAAAATTTGTAGAATCAAACAATTTTTTGCCTGAAATCGGTCATATAAACATATTCGCATATTCAAACAATTTATTTGCATTTTGTTTATTGAAAAAAAACACTGATTTTTTTCAAACAAATAATTTAACTGAATCAAACAAAAAGTTTACTGAATTTCATATACTAAATTTCAAAATAAAAAAAAACAGGTTTTTGCACAAGCAATGATGCGCACACAAGCAGGCACTGTATTATAAGATGATGGCAGAGAGAGCAGAGCGGCCGGCTGGCTTTGAGACACATTTTTTTGTTGGAATAATTTTTGAGCGAAGTTCTTTTTTTATACACACAATGTTTTTCGTCATCACTCACTGTTGCTGTATCCTTTCCTTTGCTAATGAAGAAGAAATGTAACCCAGAAACGGCGACAGACCGACTCGATATGTTTTTCGTCATCATTATATTTTTGTATTTGATGTATTTAAGCAAACAATTTGAAAAAATTTAATACGGGATTTTGGTTTTTTTTTTAACCAACTTTGAAACCAACCAAAAATTTATTTTGTTTCTTATAATGTTGTTGTTGTTTCTGTTGTTTAAAAAGAGTGAAACGTTTTTTTACCTGCTATTTTTTTTTTTTTTTTTTTTTTTTACTTCAAACCTCTTCATCTTTCTTACTGTTGTACTTTTTTAAAGTGTCCAAAAATAGACTGTATGTGTTTTTTGTTGTAGTTCTTATATTTCACATTAGGAAGTGTTGCTTACGATCAAATAAAAAAAATGCAAAAAGACGACAACATTAAAAAGCGTTAAATATTTCATACAAAATTATGAAAACTTGAAACCAATAACGCGTGTATTATATTTTTGAATGGTTGTCAACATTTTTGTTGGTTAAATAAAAATCAAACAAAAATTTTAATTGAATCAGTAAAAAAATTTGTAGAAATTAAAAAAATTTTCAAACAAGCGTTTGTTTGAAAATAATTCGGCAATAATTTTTTCTGTGTAATTCAAACGCATATTAAATCCATTTAAAAAACCAAAAGCACTTAATTAAGTATTTTGGAAATAAATGTAGTATTAAATTATCAGCACGGTAATTGGAAAATATGTCATTTAATTCCAACTCATTTCCGATGATACATAATTTATTGCGTTTGTAGACATTGCAACCGAAAAGTACTTAAAAACTATTAAATTACACCCGATCCTTTAAATGCTATAATTTTTTTGCCTTTTGTCTTTTGTTTCATGCCACCACTGTTATTACTTTTCAATTTCCATTTTTTGTTTTTTTTGTTTTGTATTTCAGTGTTCTTCTCCTCAAACTAAATTAACTCTATAAACAAGAGTTTTATACACTCATTCATACTCTACGCAGCCTAAGAAATAGAAATAACTCACAAGTATAAATTAAGTGATTGAGTGGGTGGGTGGGTTTAATGGACTCAAGCAACAGTTGTAGAAAAAGTCCTCTTGTTTTTATAGCCACAACAGGAAAAAGAAAAATAACAACTGTCATATAAATGACATTTTATGAAATTGAAGTTTTCTACGTTAAATGGTAAATTGCTTTCATTCGGTTGAAACTTCCTCATATAGTCTGTCTGTCTGTCTGTCTGTCTGTCTGTCTGTCTGTCTGTCTGTCTGTCTGTCTGTCTGTCTGTCTGTCTGTCTGTCTGTCTGTCTCTCTGTCTGTCTGTCTGTCTGTCTGTCTGTCTGTCTGTCTGTCCGTCCGTTTGTCTGTATGCTAGTAGTAAAATGGTTAAAAAATTGTTTTATATGTGACACCTAAAAATAGTACACACAACTCACTACATGCCGCCCTCTTCACTGTATTCTATTTTATTTTAACACATTTTCTTTACTTTACTTGAATACATAAATATTCTCTTAATACTTTTGCTGTCAGATGTAGATATAAGGCAAGAAAATTGGACAAACTTTATATACGTAATGTAGTTTTAAAGTATTAGAATGGCAAACTTTTGCACAATTCAGCAAGAAGAAAATGTAAAAAAAAAATTACAAATACCTACAGTTTTATGTTATGCACCACCAAGGGCATAGAGGGAGTATGAAATATGTTGAAAGAATCAGGAGGAAAGAGCGGAAGAACTAAAATAATTTGTTCAAGTACCTGACTACAAAAAAAAAAAAAAAAACTTGAGGTTTTTCGAGGAACAATGTGGACAGGTTTGAAAGTTCGCAAAAGAGTTAATGATATTCTAAAAATCAAGGAAAATCAAAGTCTGCGCGGTAGTCTTAAGCATTTAGCGTATGAACAAGTCCATGGACTAGTTTAGGCCCAGTCCAAAGATTTATTCATACAAATATCAACAATATTTTTGGTTTTCCTCTCAAGCAGCCAATAGGAAAAATAAAAAGTTTTTTGTCTCTTCTGTAAAATTTGTTAAAAGGGAGTAAGCAGGTTTACACTCTAAGCCGACGATATTGATTTTAGATTCAAGATAATTCAGTTAATAAACCAGGCTTTAGAATAGAGTATATTTAGGACAATATAACGGGTTATCCACTTTTCGGTTTCAAAAGTAAAGTAAAATAAAACTCACATAATGCTGTGATTTCGATAAAAAAAATGTCTTTCATTATAATTTCTTGGACTTTGTCGTTACAAACGAAATACAATGGCATAAATATGACCGCCTCTAGATTGCCTTCGACTACTTTTCGCAAATTTCGGGCGGTATTTCGGCGATAACTTGTAGCCATGGTCTTTGACGTACCTTACAAAAAAAAAAGTCTGACGGCGGCAAATCGCATGATCATCGTGGACAATTCACGCCGTCAAAACGTAAAATTATGGTTTCTGGCAACCTCTCAGTCAATAAAGCCAAAATCGGTCGCGTTGTGTGGCTTGTGGCACCGTCTTGTTGAAACCCCATGTAGTCCAGTTCATAATCATCAATTGCACGCCAAAAATAAAGTCGGTTATCGTATGGCCATAGCCGAAATCAACAAATTTGTATTATCCACCACACTCTCGCTTACAGAAGCGATCATATAGGTTGTGCGCACATTGCAATGATACACACGCCTATGTACATCTGTAACGCTTACGGTCTCTCCAAATTTCTCTATTATCATGCCAATTTCTTGCACAGGAGGTCGATTATGACGACAATAACCAACCCGTAATGCACGAAAAGTGTGCCGTGTTTAAACCAACACTTTTGTTATAAGTTTCAACTATTTTTAGGCGTTTTTCGGTTGTTAATATTTTTAAATTTATTTACTAAAAATAGTTTTGTTGGAGGTGACTATTTCGAAAAATTAGTTTTCCTAACGTGATCATATTCAACGAGTTGATTCATCTAATCAATTGGAACAAGCAACACAAACATATCCTAAGCTAAAGAGCAGAAATCAAAGCGATTAGTCACAAAAACGAATTGGAAGAACAATAAAGGGGTAACGAATACAAAATAATGTGTCCATTCACGGGAAAAGAGATATTCTTATGGACAAATCGCCTAACTCGTCAATCAACAAGAAAAAAATAAGTTAAACGCGAAAATAATCTTGGTAGCTTATGAGAAGCCCGCATTCTTCAGCAATGCATACCGAGTCCTGCGCGATTTCGATCAAATATCAGAAGAAAAAAGAGCAGAACAGGAAAAAGCGATTTATTGCAGGAAGTTAATAGTTCTCATAAAGACGAGAATAAAGTATTCAACAATTTAGTTAACAAATCTCTTACAGAAAAGCTGAGATTATAGCCGAAAGACCCTAATTAACTGTAACGATCCCGTTGAAATTACAGCAAAGGCGGGAATTTGTGTGAACTTGCAGGAACAACTCAACGTCTCGAATTTACAGAAATATGTTACTTAAAGCAATCGCAATGCATTCTTTAGCACGCAGATAAGAAAATTTTATTTGTATTGTTGTATTCTCACCAGTATGAAAAACAAAATATAAACAAAAACAAATTGCTTTATTGTTTTCGCAAGAAAATCAAAATAAAGCAAGTTGCCAGTTTGGTTTTTTTTATAAGCCGTGCACTTGCATATTTATTATCAAAGTAATTTTTCTTAACCTTCTTACAAATACAATTTATCTTAAGAGAATCCCAACCAATTGTAGTGGAGAATGTAAGAAAAATAAACTCACTGTTTCTTGTTGGTATTTTGTTTAAGCTTTGATATCGTTGCAAATAAGACTTTTTGAGCGTTTGCAATTCTCATTCACTCTGTAGTTTTATTTACTTATATCTTTGGCTTTTCTAAAAATTTTTTGGAAGAATGTTTCCTGATGATCTGACCTAAGCAACCAGTGAAATGCGCATGGAAACTAGCTTATCCGCCAACAATAAATTTCAGTGTTTTTACGACAACCAAAATCTTAGGAATTAAAAATTTTGTTTCCCCAAAAACTACTTTGATAACTCTTTCTAAATTTAAGTTTTTATACTTACTTTAAGTACGAGTCGTACTTTAAAATTAAAGTACTTTAAACAATCCAAAATGGAATTACTTTCGAGAAACATTGCATTCTATATGCATGCATACGCGTGTGTTTGTAAAACTATGTAATAGAAACAACGACAACACCACAATAAGATACACATACATTATTTTCATGTTCAAAAAGTTTAAAAAAAACATAAATTCCCGAATGCTATTTTCTAAAATTATTTAGTTAAATACATAAAATTTCCAAAGTAGAATGACTACGAAAACCATATCAGGCATGCTGCTAATAATTGTGAGTTCTTTTGTAAAAAAAGGGGTGAATGCAGCAAAAATAATATTCTCTCTCTTTTTGAATTCTCTGGGGTTAAGTCCCAGCGGCGAACTTTGCATACTAAATCACATCTCTTCATTTCAAGTTTGTATCACTTTGTGTTCAATGTCTGACGGCAGTGAATGGAATTTACAAAAATGAACTTCGTTAATCTTTTAAAATATGCCGATATATTCGGTATGTATGTATATATGCAGGTTTTTGTTTTGTCCCGCTATTTTTCATTTGCTACTTTGTAAAGTAGTTTATCTAAAAATATATCGCTAGTTAAATATATAATTTTTCAATTTATAACAAAAGTCTGGTTTTAACATCCTGAAAATAGTTACAAAATCTTACATTCTGAAATAACGCGAAAGTCTGCCTGCTCACAACGTAAGCGAAGTTGTGTGCAAGATGCCTTCTACTTGGCCACGAATTAAGTGAGATTGTGAAATGACTGTCTACTGCCTGCTTACAATGTATGTGAAGCAGTACTGAGATATATTTATGGAATGAACACTTCACTATCCCGCTTACTTTGTGTGCAAGTGGTAGGCGGTCACTCCTAAATGCGGCAATGCATTCCAAAAAGTGTACTCGGTTGTGATTGAGATGGTGTGCATAACTGTCTTACTCGTGTCTATCACATCATCGCTTCTGTAATCGACAAATTCGCCCCTGGGGTGTTGGGTTATAATCAACCTCACTTTCGGATTATTTCAAGTACGAATTCGGGATTAAACCAATTTTTGGAAATTGTTAAGTCAAGCACAGTTTCACATCAATTTTAATCTCAATTTAACTTAAGTCAGTTTTTGTGCCCTGCACTTAAATAATCCGTACTTGAATGAAGCATTATGTACTTGATTTAATGAAATCCGTACTAACCGTACTATTGACATCGCTTCGCCTTGATTTAAGTGCGGATTGATTATTCTTTTCAGTGTAGTGTTTCATCAAGTATATAGACTAGTCTGTAAACTAGAGTTAAAATCGTTCTGAAATCAGAACTTAATTTATCAATGGCAAATGCTTATCTGAGATCTATAAACAATGCATTGTAAGAGTCTGAAACAGCTCGAAAGCCATAGAAAGAGGCCTTTTACACAATCCCAAGCCTGCCGAAAGATCAGCAAAAAAGCTGACCAGCCCGCAAAGACGTACCTTCTGACAATTCTGCTTTAGTCGATAAGAATACCGCACATCCAATCTGTTATCTATGCAGGGTTCTCCCTCCACTATTCAAAAAAGTGAAGCCCACATACTTGTTTATGAATTGTTGTAGATAAAATAAAAACTTTACACTACACGGAAAAAGTTTATTGTCTAAAGTAATTAATTTCGTTTCTTAATACAAGAAAATCCAAAATCTAAAAATGATTTCTTGATTTATTACTATTTTTATTCGTAATTAGTAAAATTTTCTTAAATAAAGAAATATTTTGCTTAAGCCAAGCCACATTTCAAATAAGAAATTTTTGGCTTCGACGAGAATCATGCCAAATTTTTTTAGTTCAAGCCATATTTAGTAAATAATTCTTTCTGTGTAGTCTTCCTATTAGCCAAGACTTAAAAACTTTGGGTTAACACTTTAGATTATTCCAGTTTTGAATCTTTAAGCATTTTTAAAGTTGAAATTTTATTGAATTCTAAATTCACTTACGTTCTCAGGCCTTTTTTGAAACATTGAGTTGCGGTCATGTTTCATGCATTCTACTTCGTTATGCACCTGACATAACGACAGACAAAAAATAAAATAAAAATGCAGGAAGAAAAACTAGCAAAAGTGCATTTATATTTACGACTGCACTTACTCACACATATTCACACACACACAAACACACACACACAAATGCACACTCACATTCAAGAGCATATATAAAATATATATATACTTAAGCACGTACTAGAAAACAAACACACTTACATATCTTGGTATAGAGGTACGTTGAATTAAAGAAAATCCCCAGAGTAGTGTGCACAATGGGCCTGAACTGCTTAAATTTAGATGGGAATAAAGCAAGAGGTTAGAAATAAAGAACAGATTTGTGCAAAACTCTTAAAGAAAATTCAGTTTTTTCTTAGATTTAAAAAGGGCATTCTAGAGCCAAGTTAGCTAACTGATTACTTTAACTATTACCTGGTAATGTATGAAAAAGAAATAAGGCATAAGTTTTATGAAGCAACAGTTAAATTAAATTCTTTCTTTTGATATTCAATAATTTAAGAATATTTAAATTTTGTGTGTTTAATCTTTTGCCTTAAGACCCATTGTGCATTTGCAAGGTATAAAAATAACCAAGCAAGAACATCGTATATGAACTGTAACAAAAATCAACCACGTAATTTTAAAATAAATTATTGCTGAAAAAATACTTTCTATTAAAATAGTTTGGTCTTGGGTCTCTGGGTTTAATTTTTTTTCAAATGCATTTTATTGTTAGCGTTTTGTGCTGTTTTTGCTGCTGCGGTTTTTTTTAGAATATCTCTTACATGAAATCATAAATGTGAATGGGACTATAAATTTTAAACGTTTTTTTTCTTTTTTTTTTTTTTTTGTTATCGTGTTGTTTGTTTCCGTTACATTCTTTCAATAAAACAAGAACTATTTTCATATATTTTTCAACATTTAAGTTTAGTGAAATGACTGTAATGCGAGTATTTTTTGTTTCTATGCAATGTAGCAACGTAAATGGAAGAGAAATACTGTTGTTAGGCTAAAAAGGTCTCCAGATATTTGTTTTTGAAATGAAAAAGTCTTAAAGAAATGCTTAAGTTTAGAAACTTTTTTGTTATGAAAATCTTTGGCAAAATGTTGTTTTGGTAAACAAAACTTTTACACCGCAAAAATAAAATACGCTTAATATACGAAAACTTTTGTAAAATATACGAAAACTTTCGTAAAAAATAACAAATTTTTGCGTACATTGTATAAAAATTTGAGAAATCTTAAGAAATGTTTAAATTTTGTTTAATTAATTTTTCACATTTTGGCACACCGCTTATTAGCATTTGAAGCTTTTATGCATCTCAACTTGTACAGTTAAAGTTTCTCTTTTAATATTGTTTTTTGTTTTGGTAAATTGTTTTTTGTATAAGTACAAATGCCCTTATCTGCATATCTCGCATTTATGCAGGGCAATATATTTAAATTTGTATAAAAAAAAAATTCCCATACACTCAATACTAAAATCAATCCATCCGTATTTAAGTCAAACCGAAGCGTTGTCAATAGTACGGTTAATACGGAAATCTTTAAATCAAGTACAGAGTTATAGATCAAGTAGGGATTATTTAAATGCCACGCGTACTTAAAATTCTCCTAAAATAGGATTGACTTAAATAAAAGTAAGATTCAAATTAATGTCAAAATGTGTTTGATTTAAACATTTCTTAGTTGGTTTAATTTCGAATTCTTTCTTAAAATAATTCGAAAACGAGATTGATTCTAATCTAATCACTTATCCCAGAAAACCAGAGATAAAGGGAAATTTTTTATTTTAGTAGGTGAGACGTTAAAATGGTTCGTTAAAAATTAGATGACAATTGATTTGAAATACTTTTCAAAAAATTTTTTAATTGATAAATTATACTGAAAATTTTTTCTGTGTATATGAAAATAAATTTTCGAAAAGTTTCCTATAAAAAATATTGTTAAAATTTACAAAAGTAAATTTAAAAATAGTTCCTTAAACAGTAAATTTGACCACAATTTTCTATTTTTTTTTTTTTTTTTTTTTTTTTTTTCTCATTATTTATTTATTGAATCTTCATATATTAAATATGAACTAACAATAATTAATCAAATCTTAACCTAATACGTTATTTTTTGTCCTGCCAGTGCCAGACAAAAATTTTCTTCATCGCGGGTTCTGTTCACTTTTATAGTGTTTATCGCTCATCTAATTGGATAAGTGCTGCAGTGTCTCTTCTTCTTAAGCGAGTGTGGCCGCTATCATTTAAAATATTTCGTGCTAGTGGGTTCGGGTGCGATTCGAGCCTTTTTAAGTATTTTACTGCATATTTCGTAATCATAGTTTTAACTAATGGAACATTAAGATCCTTGTGAATATTTGAGTTTTTAACATACCAAGGGGCAGCTGTGATTATTCGAAGTAGTTTATTTTGGCGCCTTTGAATTTTTTCGATATTAGAGGCCGAGGCAGTGCCCCATAACTGAATACCATAGCACCAGATTGGCTTTAAGATGGAGTTGTAAAGAAGAAGTTTGCAGTCGAGACTAAGGACAGAGTTTCTTCCAATAAGCCAATGAATTTGGATGGCTTTTAGTTTCATTTGAGTTAATTTTGCCTCTATATGGCTTTTCCACGTTAAACGGCGATCTAGATGAATACCGAGGTATTTTACATGCGAATTTTGAGGTATTATTTGATTATTGATTTTAATAGGGGGGCATGATTCCCGACGCAAGGTGAATGTTATATGTACGCATTTTTGCTCATTGACCTCTATCCTCCATTGCTTTAACCATAGTTCGAGTTGAAATATATGATCCTGTAGGTATCGAGATGCTTCTTGACGGTTTTCGTGCACGCTCAAAAAAGCTGTATCATCAGCAAATGTTGAAGTTTGTGTGTAGTTGTTTGTTGGCATGTCCGAGGTATATATTAAGTATAAAAGTGGGCCCAGGATGCTTCCCTGAGGGACTCCAGCGTTAATTTGCTGAGGAGAGCTTAAATAATCACCTTCTTTAATAATAAATTTTCGACCGACTAAGTAGCTTTCTAACAGCTTGTGTGTGTTCACTGGTAAGTTGAGCTTCAATTTATGTAATAAGCCTTCATGCCAGACTTTATCAAAAGCTTGAGAAACATCGATGAAGAGAGCGGAGCAATATTTTTTTTCTTCAAAGGCTTTTCTTATTGCGTTTACTATACGATGGGTTTGCTCAATTGTGCTGTGTTCTCTTCTAAAGCCGAATTGGTGGTTAGGAATACATCTATTTTCATTTAAAATTGGGGTTAATTTTGACGCTAACAGCTTCTCAAACAGCTTTGATATATTAGAAAGTAAGCTTATAGGCCTATATGACTCAACTTTTGTGTGATCCTTTCCAGGTTTAGGTATCATGGTGACTAAGGAGACCTTCCACTTTTGAGGATAGTATTCAAGGCGTAAAATAGCATTAAAAATTAAAAGAATAATTTTCTTTGCTATGCTGGGTAGCTCCAAAAGCATTTTGTTGCTGATCTTATCAAACCCAGGAGCCTTCTTGGGGTTTAAATCACAAATAGCCTTTTCGATTTCTCTTATCTCAAATCTTAGCGGAACAGCTGCTCTAGCAGCAACAGGTGGTAACTCGACCGCAATATCGTGAGATATATTTGGGGTAAATACGTTTTTTAAATGATTGACATACAGATTTCCTTTTTCAACATCATTTCTTGCCCAACTTCCATTCAAGTTTCTTAATGGTGGTTTAGAGAAAACTGGCCTTTTGAGATTTCTAGCTGCGCGCCATAATGAGTAGTTTGATTGTGGGGTTGCATCAAGTTCCTCAAGATATTTTTCCAGAGAAGCCGTTTTCTTAGTCTGCAGTAACTTTCTAAGTCTTTTTGTACACTCTTTAAGTAAGTTCTTAAGTTGAGGGGATCTGTGCAATTGCCAATCTCTTCGAGCCCTCCTTTTTTCAGACAAAAGATGCTCGACATCTGTGGAATATATTTTAATAGTTTTTGTTAATAGTTTTGGGGGCAATATTGGACTGTTGAACAGCTAGTTTCAGAAAACTGTCAAAATTGTCAATAGAGCGATCTACATAATCCGGTGTACTGAGCGGAATATTTTCTGTGCAATGGGTACTGAGATATTTTTTATATTTTAACCAATTGTCGTCGGAGGTACAATTCTATTGGGGTTCATTATAGTAACAATTGTAGGTGTGTGGTCGAAAGATAAATCTAGGGAGGCTTCAACATGAATCGTTTCTATGGGAATGTTTTTAACCACGCCGAAATCGATGACATCTGGAATTTTTTGATGATCAGTGGGCCAATATGTTGGTTGTCCGCTCGCTACCACATTTAAATCCATTTTAGAAATTGTGTTAAATAAAACACGACCCTTTGGTGTTATAAGTCGCGACCCCCAGAAGGTATGTTTAGCGTTATAATCGCCAGCGGCTAGGAAACACGGTCCTAATGACTTAAAATATTTATAATATTGGTCCTCCGATATTGAAAATCTAGGCGGGGAGTATAACGATGAAATTACTAGGTTTCTATTTAATTCCTCAACGCAAATGTTCGTTGCTTGGAGATAATCTTCACGATGATCACACATTAGGTAGTGTTTCACTCGGGTTTTTATTAAAATGGCAGAACCTCCACAAGCTCTATCTCGAGGGTCCTTGGTATCATATAGTATATAACCATTTATTTTAAACGTATTTCTTGAGGTCAAATGAGTTTCAGAAATCATCATGACATCAATTTGTTTATTTTTAAGAAAGTATTCTAATTCATTTTTATGTTGGCGGATGCCGTTTGCGTTCCAAAAACAAATTTTTAAACAGTTCATGGTTTATTAAGTACAGCTTGCAATAACATCGATTGCATTCTAAGCATTTCCTGCATCATATTACCCATTGTGTTCGTAAAATTATTTACCGTTTGCACTAATGTTTCCATGGTTTTTTCTAAGCGACTTAAATTAGAAACCGGAGTTTCATCATTACTTGGCGAAGCACCTTGCATAGGCTGATGGTTTGATTTTAGGACGTTAGCGTAAGAGGTTCTGTTATTACTAGCCTGGGGGGCTTGAATTGCATTTGTGTTTACTTGATTTGCAACCTGCATTTGAGGGGTATTTGTTTTTGGTCCAACCATCTGCTTGACGATATTATATACAGGGCATCCTCTATAATTGGCAGTGTGATTACCGCCACAGTTGCTACATTTTTTTACGTTGGGGTCGGTTTTAGACTTATCGCAAGAAACTGTACCGTGTAGTTCACCACATACTACGCAGACAGGGGGTAAATAGCAGTATGCCTTAGTATGACCGTACTCTTGACAGTTTAAACATTGAACGGGACCATTTCTTTTGTGCGGCTCTTCTATAGTTATTCTTCTGTAGAGAATATATTTTAAATTGTAAATAGGATGTGTTTCGTTTTTTTTAAGTTTTACGTCGCCGGGTTCAAACTCAACTCGAAAGAGTGGTTGGGGAATTTTTTCTCTATTTTTAATATTTACTACATGCTTTACCTTGAAGCCTTTTTCTTCTAAGAATGTTTTAACCTCTTCTGGGTCTACGCATGAGTCAATGCCCTTGATTACTACCTGAAGACCTTTACTGCTCTTCAGTTGATAAGTATAAAAGTTTTTATTCAGAGTCTCAAATACTGTAATTACTTTTCGAAAATCATCCTCGTGATTCACCTGTATTTTAGTCTCGTTAATGATACCGCGCTTTATTGCAGCTACATAAAAGGAATTTTCACTTATCACCGAAATTAAACTTTTTATTAACTCATTAGAGTTTTGCTCTCTAAGGTATATCGGGGTGGCTTAGACGATTTAATGACGTTTGGTGCTTCAGAGGATTCATCCTCCAGAATCGCAAAACGATTTTGTGTATTTATTTTATCAAAAGATGGTACTTTTGAGGCCGAAGCAACTGCTGCAGAGGTAGGGCTGCGTCCCCGTTTAAGCACTGTTATGTACCTGTCCATACCAACTTGTACTGTAGGCTTTTGGCAGCTTTTTACAGGGGGGTTTTCCATTGCATTTGTGTTTAAGTTCATGGTTTCATTTCCCACTAAATTTGTTTTTGACGTCACGGCAATACTTGCTGGCCTGGCAACACTTGTCACCAAATCTAGTTGTAGTTTTTTAATGAGTCACTATCCACTGTTTTTGTAAACACCGAGGGTGATAGGGAACGTGTTCTAGTA
Source organism: Pollenia angustigena (assembly GCA_930367215.1). Lineage (NCBI taxonomy): Eukaryota > Metazoa > Arthropoda > Insecta > Diptera > Polleniidae > Pollenia > Pollenia angustigena. The sequence goes on from OV884058.1 coordinate 193,083,395, forward strand.
ATTGGCTTAGCCGTTAAATAGTTTATATTATTTTGTTTAGTTTTATTTATTTCCGCATTATTTTCGTTTGATTGAACTAAAACGTAAACGTTTCTTTCGTTTTGTCTTAGTGTTGTTTCACTGTTCGTACTCATGCAAAGAGTTGTTTTTGTTTTTCACCGTTTTGCTTTGCTTTAATATTTTTATTATTTATTGTATTTTACAACAACAAAAAAAAAAACAAGAAATTTTAATGTTTTTGTTCAGAATATGTATACACATGTATGAACATTCATACATACGTATTTATTTTTACTGTTTTATTTTATTTAATTTAATCGTTTTAAATTGTTCACTATTATGTTAAATAATTTAAATAACAAAATATGTATATTATTTTTTTTTAAGCGTCCATTCGATGCTTATATTACAAAATCAAATGTGATTAATTAATAGTTCAAATCGTATGCGGGGCTAAAATACACGTCTGTATCACAACAAAGCACAAACCGAACCGAATTTTCTATAAAAAATAAATTTCAGAAAAATTTCATATAAAAAGTATATTTCAGCAAAATTTCTAGAAAAGTAAATATTAGCAAAATTTCCTATAAAAAGTTAATTTTAACAAAACTTCCGATAAAAAGTAAATTTTAACAAAATTTCCTTTAAAAAGTTTTTAACAAAATTTCCCATAAAAAAAAATTTCAACACAATTTCCTTTAAAAATTAGATTTTAAAAAAATTTCCTATAAAAAAACTTTTAACACAATTTCCTATAAAAGACAAATATTAACAAAATTATCTACAAAAACTAAATTTTAAATAAAAAGTAAATTTTAACAAAATTTCCTATAAAAAGTAAATTTTAACAATATTTCCTATAAAAACTAAATTTTAACCAAATTTCCTATAAAAAGTATAATATAACAAAATTTCCTATAAAACGTAAATTTTAACAAAATTGTCTCTAAAATATAAATTTTAACAAAAGTTCCTATAAAATGTAAAATTTAACAAAATTTCCTATAAAAAGTAAATTTAAACAATATTTCCTATAAAAACTAAATTTTAACAAAATTTCCTATAAAAAGTATAATAAAACAAAATTTCCAATAAAAAGTAAATTTTAACAAAATTGTCAATAAAATTTAAATTTTAAAAAAATTTCCTATAAAATGTAAAATTTAACAAAATCTCCTATAAAAAGTTAATTTTAACAAAATTTCCTATAAAAAGTAAATTTTAACAATATTTCCTATAAAAACTAAATTTTAACAAAATTTCCTATAAAAAGTATAATAAAACAAAATTTCCAATAAAAAGTAAATTTTAACAAAATTGTCAATAAAATTTAAATTTTAAAAAAATTTCCTATAAAATGTAAAATTTAACAAAATCTCCTATAAAAAGTTAATTTTTAACAATATTTCCTATAAAAAGTAAATTTTAACCAAATTTCCTATAAAAAGTAAATTTTAACAAAATTTCCGATAAAAAGTAAATTTTAACAAAATTTCCTATAAAAAGTAAATTTTAACAAAATTGTCTGTAAAAAGTAAATCCTAGCAAAATTTTACATAAAAAGTTAACTCTAGCAAAATTTCATATTTAAAGTAAATTTTAACAATATTTCCTATAAAAAGTAAATTTTAACCAAATTTCCTATAAAAAGTAAATTTTAACAAAATTTAAGATAAAAAGTAAATTTTAACAAAATTTCCTATAAAAAGTAAATTTTAACAAAATTGTCTGTAAAAAGTAAATCCTAGCAAAATTTCCTATAAAAAGTAAACTCTAGCAAAATTTCATATTAAAAGTAATTTTTAACAAAATTTCCTAAAAGTAAACTCCAGCAAAAATTCATATTAAAAGTAAATTTCGGCAAATTTGCTATAGAAAGTAAATTTTAACAAATTTTCCTATAAAAAGTAAATTCTGGCAAAATTTCATATTAAAAGTAAATTTTAACAAAACTTCCTATTAAAAGTAAATTTCGGTAAATTGGCTATAGAAAGACCTTTTTAACCAAATTTCCTATAAAAAGTAAATTTAAACAAAATTTCCTTTAAAAAGTTATTTTAACAAAATATACTTTAAAAAGTAAATTATAGCAAAATTTCCATTAAAAAGTAAATTTTAACAAAGTTTCCTATAAAAAGTATATTTTAACAAAGTGTCCTATAAAAAGTAAATTCTAGCAAAATTTCATATTTAAAGTAAATTTCGGCAAATTTTAACAAATTTCCTATAAAAACTAAATTCTAGCAAAAATTCATATTAAAAATAAATTTTACCAAAATTTACTACAAAGAGTAAATTTTAACAAAATTTCCTAATAGAAGTAACTTTTAACAACATTTCCTATAAAAAGTAAAATATAACAAAATTTCTTATAAAAAGTAAATTTTAACAAAATTTCCTTAAAAAAGTATTTTTTACAAAATTTCGTTTAAAAGTAAATTTTAACAAAATTTCGTTTAAAAAGTAAATTTTAACTAAATTTTCTTTAAAAAGTAAATTTTAACAAAATTTCCTTTAAAAAGTAAATTTTAACAAAATTTCCTGTAAAAGTAAATTATAGCAAAATTTCATATTAAAATTAAGTTTCGTCAAATTTGCTTTAGAAAGTAAATTTTAACAAAATTTCCTACAAAAAGCTAATTCTAGCAAAATTTCATATTAAATATATAAAGAGTAAATTTTAATAAAATTTCCTATTAGAAGTAAATTTTAGCAAAATTTCCTATAAAAGTAAATTTTAACAAAATTTCCTTTAAAAAGTATATTTTAACAAAATTTCCTTTAATAGTAAATTTTAAAAAAACTTCCTATAAAAAGTAAATTTTAACAAAATTTCCTATAGTAGGTGAAATTTAACAAAATTTTCTTTAAAAAATACATTTTAACTAAATTTCCTAAAACATGTTAATTTTAACAAAATTTCCTTTAAAATATTAATTTTAACAAAATTTCCTATAAAGTGTAAATTTTAACAAAATTTTCTATAAAAAGTAAATTATGGCTTAATTTCCTACAAAAAGTTAATTTTGGCGAAATTTCCAATAAATGGAAAATTTCAATGAATCATTAATTTTGCCAAAAATTCTTATATGTAAATAGTTTTCACGTTGATGTTTTTATTTGTTTAGCATATTGATCGGCGCACAGTGACCTATAAAAATTGGTGCATTTGTAACATTTTGATTGCTTAAGTCTCGGTTAACACTATGAAAGATTTCCTTCAGAAAGTCTGAGTTTATTGGCGAGAGGGGAGAGAATCATAGCATGTTCTCTTCCCCTCCCTACAATAAATGCAGACTTTCAGAAAGAAAACTTTCATAGTGTGAACCCAGACTAACATTCTGCTAAAGATTTCACACATAATCAATACATCAGCAGCCGTATTCTGTAATTCGCTAAAGTTAAATCTAATTCGCCGAAATTTAAGCTTTTAATGTTATCGCTTAAATTTTCAACTTTTGTATTCTCTTAGGCATTTTAGCGATCGAGATTAAGCTTTAGCTAAGCGAATTACAGAATACGGCTGCAGGTTTGCTTTTTATTTTATTTTGCAAGTATTTTCTTACCAAAGCACATGTGCCAAGCAATTGACGTATGTCCTTGACTGCTTTAGAACACGCTTTAAGGTTTTTTTTTTTTTTTTTTGTTATTTATTGTAAAAATTATGTTAATTTTCTCTTTGCAAACTGTCACAGATGAACATAGAAATAGTTACTGAACATAAAGGTATCCAACATTTCATACAAATACATTGAAATAAAAGATTCTATAAACAATCTCTTTTGTCAACAAAACACACATACAATGTGACTCAAGTGTTTCGCATCTAAACCAGGATGAATTTTTTTCTTGGGTGAACAGGAATTACCTTGAATTCTATAGGCAAAAAGTAAGGAAGAGGAGCATTTCTAAGAACTTCGTTGTCATGCCTGTTTCGTAAAGCAAAATATATAAATTAAAAATCCAGTCTACGATCGTAAAGGCAAACACTCTCCATCTTGCTTAAAACCAGTGTTCAAAAATAAACAAAATATAATGTTCTTTAGAGTTCGGTACAGTTAAAATATTAAAAAAACACAAACGCTTATAGCATGTGTGCGGTGAATACCTTGGGAAAATTACACATTACTGTTCGTTCATTTTAGCTGTGTTCAGCGTCACTCTGGCTGGTAAAGACAATTAAAAAAATTTTAACAAAAATAAAACGTGTCTAAAATACGCACAGGCTATTCGTGATGTGGTCGTTCAAACTGCCAAGCAAGAACAACAACACTAGTGAAAAGCGTTGCAAAAATTTTTTGTTTACTCATTTCTTTATCAATGTATAAAAACACTAACGAACACTGAAATACAATGTATGTCTACAGTATCTCTACAATTGTTCTGTTTTATAACGAAAAACAGAATATTTCATATTATTTGGTACTTTCGTGAAAATAGATACAAACGGTATTAAAAATTTTAGTACTACTACACAAACACTAAAAAAAATATATCGTTTCTGGGTGTGCGTGCCGTGCCGTACGCTAAATATTGTTCGAGATATTTCCGAACTCTGGATGAAACTAGTTTAATAATTATCTTTAAGTAAGCATTTGTTTACTTTACACATTCCAAGGAGAAATTTTAATATTTTGCTGGGAAAACATTACAGGCAATGCTTGTCATACAAACGTTTATTTCCTTTTATTTATCATACTGACACCTGTTCCATATATTTTCTAACTAATGTTTAAATATATAAACACATAAACTAAAGTAAGGCCATTTTTTATATTTAATTTACTTGTTTATGTCGGAATATAAATGAAACTTTTGTATTTTGTATGAAAGCATTTGTTTTGGATCTTGATTACTTCATCTTCTTAGAATTTAATTTTTCAATCTGACACTTTTAATAAACCAAATGTCAATAAAAGTTTGATTGATTTTCTGAACAATGTGAAAACTTGTGTGTTTGTTTTCAACCAAAACTCCACACAAAAACCTGAAGGTTAATATACTTTTAATTTACGAGAAAAGTTCGGCCAACTTATGTATGTCGTAAATCAAATAAATACAAAAATAAAAATAAATCAATGACAGTTAACATGAAATTTATAAGTTAAAAAAAAATCAAAAATGTATTATCATTTTTAAGTTAATACAATTGACATTAAATTGCACAGTAGGAAGTCTTAAATCTCTATTGAACATTTGAATACGGAAAAGTTTACTGCCTTAGCCAGACCTTTTTAGATAGATAAATAAGCACTCTTAAGACTTCTTACTCTTAGAAAAGTATGATGTCCTTTCACTAGCTTTTTCCAATAAAAACCTTCGGACATCACATTGTATTGTCATGCCCAGAACTTCAAGAAATTCTAATTCTTTAAGAAAACTGATGTTTTGCATCGTTTGATTGCACCATTTGATCTGTATATATCCGTAAATATATATTTAGAACTGGAGAATAAAAACAAGTAAGAATACTATATTCGGCTATGCCGAATCTTATATACCCTTCACCATGATGAGATAAGAACAAAAAGTTATATACATAAATAACGTTCTTTAGATAGGAATAAATAAATATTAATTGATCGTTTTATATTCTTAAAATCGTCTCAGGAGAGAACTTAACAACTCGGCTACGAATGATTTTACTAAAGAAGCGTTTAATTAAAATATATTGAGTCTATGAATTTGTTTCTTTATTTGAGCGGCATATCATATAAATGCATTAATGTGTATGTGTATGCGTAAAATTAAACACATTACAAATAAAATCCACCACTTGTAGTGAAGGGTATAAAAAAACAACAAAAAATAACCACATTACCAACACTGTATTACCATAGCCACTGTATGACCGCAGAACCCCATATTGAATTGTTTTGTATGGTATCATACCATTGGTATGCTTATGTCGTTTTGGTAATACAGTATTGGTATGGTAATGTAACGTCTAATTGGACCTTTAAAGGAAAAAATTTGAGGCAGTCGTGGCTTTTTACTCATATCTCAGCTATTTGTGGATCGATCTTGCTGAATTTCAATAGCAAGCAATTCCGGAAAATGTGTGACATAAATGTATAATAAACTGGCCCTCATCATATATGGGGTCTTCGGAAAAACCATTTCAACAGACAGACGGACATCGTTAAATCAACTTCGCTCCTCATAAGGACCCAGAATATCAATATTATAGATATTACAAACGGAATGACAAACTTATATATACCCTTTTCACCACCTGTGGCGAAGGGTATAAATACCAAAACTTACCATGCGTATTTGGTTTATTTAAAAAATGTATGTAGGATTGGGATATTTAAGACTGTATGGGCATAGCAGGGTTAACGGACGAATGGAAATTGGAATTGATTGACTAGATAAATGACAGATAATTTTGTGTGACGTGCGCCTTTGTGCAATTGAAGGGAGGGTTGATATAGAGAGTTTGACGAAACAAGCGGTTATTCATATTTGTATTACATATTATTTTTATACTTTTTCACCAAGACTTAAGCATACTATGAATTAAATAAAATGAACTGAAACACAAAAGAACCAATGTTTTACTAAATAATGAATGTAGGCATAATCAAATCCTACATGTAGGTACCAATTTTGAAATGGGCGGTGGGCGTGGCTGCATATTTTTCTTTTTCTAGTATGCGTATGTAGGCAATTTGAAGATTTATTTTTTGAATAGGAAGAATTTTATGCGAAAAAATTGATTTAGATTGTATTGGTGGAGGGTGAAGGGCGGAGGGCGTGGCTAATGTTAATGAAACTTGGCATGTATTTTGTTTCTTGTAAAATGTGTATATAGTAAATTTGAAGACTTATTTCTTGAATAGGAAAAGATTTATGCGAAAAAATTTATTTGGCTTGTATTGGAGGTGGGCGGTGGGCGTAGCTGCATATTTTATTTACTTATTTATTATTTTAAGATTTATGTTGTTCATATGAAAAATTTTCTGCGAAAGAATTAATTTGGATTGTATTGGTGGCGAGCGGTGGGCGGTGGGAAGTGGGCGTGGTTGATATTGATGAAACTTGGCATGCATATTTTGTTTGTTCTAGAAGGTGCATGTAGCCAATTTGAAGACTTATTTCTTGAATATGAAACATTTTATGCAAAAAAATTTATTTGGATTGTATTGGATGTGGGCGGTGGGCCTGGCTGATGTTGATGAAACCTGGCATACATAAAAAAATTTGTGAGAAAAACCTTGATTTGGCTTGTATTGGAGGTGGGCGGCAGGCGTGACAGATAATGATACAACTTAGCATTCATATTGTCTTTATTTTATAAAGTGTAAGTACCAAACTAGAAGACTTTTGCTTTAATAGGAAACATTTTATGAGAAAAAATCGATTAGAATTGTATGGGAAGTGGGCGATGGGCGTGGCCGATTTAGATAAAACTACATTTGTTTTCTTAATTTAGTGAAAATAATGCTTAGTGTCAACTTTCAATAATCTTGGATCACTCTTTATATTTTTGTACAAAAATCTATGAAGCCATGCCTCTGTGAGACGCAAAAATAAACATTTTGTAAATGCATTTTTGCGCTATAACAAAAAGTGACTTTTACATAAAATTATATCAGACTAAAAATATGGTATCCAGCATTAGAAGCCGAAGCCCAAAAAATCATTAGACCAGCTGAATCAAAAGATATTGCTTTATAATTAGTAGAACCAAAAGGATTTCATCTACAGTGGAGCCTCGCATGACCGTTCACCGAAGGGATCATTCAAATGTGTCGGTAGATGGAGGGTGTGCTCTCAAAAGAACTCAATGTTTTCATTTAGAACGCTGCTTAGACAGTGCTCCTCGAAAGAATGTGTCCGCATCAGCGTTTAAAAAACTGCAGCCAAAATTTAAAAACTGCCATTTCTTCTACTTTTTCATTTGTCATTGGCAAAAAAAAACTGTTGCTTTAACTTCTGATTAATTTAATGTAAATAGTCTTTGTCAAACCAACTCGGAAAGCGAAAAGTTGTACACAAATTTACGTTTTTCGTTCGACAGTTTTTGGTTGCGACTGCAGTTTTTTAACCATGGTCCACATAAGGAAGGTGTCCGTTAAGAGCGATTAAACAGAATTAGAACTTGCTTAAATCGGGTCAGATGTTTGAACCAAACATAAAAACACTCGATAACAAACATAAAACCGTTATATTCCATCCAGATCACGGTCGGCTTAATGTTGCAATGCTGCGTATTCATAAAAAAATAAAATAAGTTTGAAATGTGCTTTAAGGCAAAAGTTTCATAAAATTTTTTTTAAATGAATTTCAAATACATTTTAATTTTTTATGAATACGTCAGCTAGAAAATTTTTGCGTCATCCGCCTTATAGTCCAAATCTTGCCACGGCTGACTACAAATTTGTAGTAAGCTAGTCTATCAGTGAGAGTGTTGCAGGTTAAATTCCCGCCAGAGACTTTGGTTTGTTTCACTACACAGGCTGGAGGTCTAGGTTAATTTTGCTCGCTTAGAACAAAACTTGCGATTGCTTTTGTAATTCTTAATAAATATTGTACCCATGTTTCATAATAAGCACTCAGAAATTGTTAAAATTAAAAAAAAAAACACTCATCTTTATTTAAGTTATGAACCTAATAATTTTTCTTTATTTACTTCAGTCAGTAAATTCAATTTAAACGCCCAAGAAAGTCTACAATTTTTGCATATAAATTGCAAACAATAATATTATCCTTTATAAGGATTTCAACGATTAAACGTTACAAGTATTTTGTAGTCAGGACAACGCAATGACTTCATAAAACTTAGCACAATTGTCTTTAGAAATTGTTTTTTTTTTTCCTTGAATCTAAAAGATTGTAAGGCGTAAAACACGTTGCAATAACCTTAATTTAATCTACATTATTCGAAGTTATTCTAAGCAATTTCCCCTTTTAAACATTTATTGTTGTTCTTGTTCCCATTATTATGCCATCATTTTGTTCTTTATCTTCCTTCAAAATTTAACTAAAGTAATTTTATTTTTTTATATTTCTCTCTATCTCTCTCTTCCCCTCTGTGCAATTTTTACATTCTAGTGAATAAAATGTCACCACGTCCATCGCTAATACCTACAGATACGGATGCTACTTATGGCAACTATCAGCAGCAACAGGATGCAACGGCAAATCAAAATAACAACAATAATAATAATACAACAACAGCAACAAGTGGCAGTGGGGGCACTTCTAATGCATTCAAGCAAAATACAGAACCAGGTCGTCGAGCGGGTGCTTGTCGGGTGTGTTTGAAATCATTTAAGCCCGATGATTTTCATAAGACGTGTTTCGAATGCCAGCAGCGTGTGTGTGAAGATTGTGCCAGTTACAGTAAATTGGAGGAAAATGAGGATGCGGTAAGTTGTGATTCTATTTTACTTTCCGAGTATTCATAATTTATAACAAAAGAGAAATTAAAGGAATTTGACGAATAAAAAGTTGCTATCAAGGAGACATTAAGGTTGCGATTGATATGCTAAATCCTACACAATTCTTTAAAAGAAAAAATTAAGTTTTGAGAAATATAGCCTACACTCAAGCAAAGCTTTAAATAGCTCATTAGCTTATGCAAAGGAATAAAAATTTATAGTTCACATAATATTTCTTTAAGTCAATAACAAATCTAGTACCTCCCTAATTTTGTCATTATCCATGTGTTTTTTGAAGCACATTAAAATGGCAGCAAGGAGTGGCTATTTTTACTATTAAATCCTTATCATTAACGTTGGTATGTACTTTTATACTCAAGTATAAGTGAAATTTAATATTTTCTCTATCGTTTACCCACCGCTTCTCTGCTCTCCACCCCCCCAAATCCTTTAAGCTGTAAAATATTTTAATGTAGTCTTGTTTAATGTAAACTTTAATTATTTTTACATTATGACCACTGGAATATTTATACACGTGTGGGCGTTTGCTAAAGTGTTAGTTTCTACACATTTTGCTTTATCTGGTTTTAAGTATCAGCACTAATGTATCCTAAACATGTTACAAACTTTACAGTTTACTAGATATCTTCTGGTATTAGTCGAAGGTACTGTCATCATTATCGTTAGTAATCAATAGTGCTTTGTAAATTATGCAAATTAGAATTATGTTTATAAAAGTTTTAATGGCATAAGATGAAACCAAGAGCATTTAAGTTAATAGTAATTTTTAGTAGTGAGTTTTGTTTCTTAGGAACTTGTCCATAGACTTGACTTTAAACTAAACTATAGTTGGGACTTTAAACAAAACTATAGTCGTAACTATTAACTTAACTTTAGCCGCAAATTTAAACTAAGATATAGTATTGATTATAAATTTGACTTAAATCAGGATTAATAGCTAGTCCAAAGTCATCACTAGAAACATTTTTAGTGATGATAATAACAAACTCTATAGTTATTAGCATAAATACGTCTAAAGCCATGAATTAACTTACTTAAACTTATCTCAAGTCATAACTAAAAGCTTGTCTATGGTCATGACTAAAAGCTCGTCTATAGTCATGACTATAAGCTCGTCTATAGTCAGACTAAAAACTCGTCTATACTCATGACTATAGGCCCGTCTATAGTCATGACTCATGACTATAAGCTCGTCTATAGTCATGACTACAAACTCGTCTTTAGTCATGACTCATGACTATAAGCTCGTCTATAGTCATGACTAAAAGCTCGTCTATAGTCATGACTATAAGCTCGTCTATAGTTAGACTAAAAATTCGTCTATAGTCATGACTATAGGCCCGTCAATATAAAAACTCGTCTATAGTCATGACTATAGGCCCGTCTATAGTCATGACTCATGACTATAAGCTCGTCCATAGTCATGACTCATGACTATAAGCTCGTCTATAGTCATGACTACAAACTCGTCTATAGTCATGACTCATGACTATAAGCTCGTCCATAGTCAGGACTACAAACTCGTCTATAGTCATGACTCATGACTATAAGCTCGTCTATAGTCATGACTAAAAGCTCGTCTATAGTCACGACTATAAATTCGTCTATAGTCAGTACTATAAACCCTTTTATAGTCATGACTATAAACTATATTCATGAACAGGGAAACCATAAATATGCAATTGCATGTTTTTTCTTGTACGACAAATGAAGGCACAAACAATATATTTATCCGTTTTAGACCTTTTTTGAATTTTGGCATCGATTTGTTAGTGCATATTTTTGCATATTTTACCGTTTGCAGCACTTTCTTGCATAATTTAGTTAACCGAGCATTTTTGCAGAATTTTTTAAGTTTATAGCGCATATTTTGCCTATTAAAGTCATATTTGGATACATGTTATATTTTTTAGAGCTTTCGCAGCAAATACATTTTTTTTTTTTTGTTTTTTCTTCGAAATTCTAGTGAACAGATGGCTTTTCTGTTTTAAATATGCATCTGTATACCCAGCGCGTTGCTTCAAGTTCGCCATCTACATTTTATTTTTTCTGTTAAATTTAAGGACAAGGCAGGTTGTCATTAAAGTTAAATGTTATGCGACGTGTATAATACATAGAAATCTAGACCAATGTTTTAGTATACCGATCGACTCAAAATCACTTTTTAAAGTGATCTCACGATGTCCATCCATCCGTCTGGCTGGTAGTCTGTCCATGTTTACCTTGTGCGCAAAGTACCAGTTTCAATTTGGAAGATAATTTGATCAAATATTGACGAAGTCTATAACATCACATATTCCCCACAAAAACTTCTTGCCAAATTAGACTCTTTGTGTCCGTAAACCATCTAATTATGCAACATTTTCCTAAAACTGCAAATTTAATGTGCATAAAACGCGTTTTTTAGAGCATATTTCTGGTTTTCCTGGTCATGAATATAACCTCTTCTATAGTCATGACTATAAATTCGTCTAAAGTCATGACTGCAAACAAATCTATAGTATAAACTATTTTTTTTTAATTTAAACTGTATTAAAAACTCTAGCCTAATCTAGTCTACTTTCTCGACTGGACTACAAACTAGTTAATATAACTAGTATAAAGATTCGACTTTTGCCTAACAGTGTAGCCAGTAGGATACTATAAATCGTGCTTTACTCCTTTTTATAAAAAAAAAAAACAAGTAAAAGTGTTTTATTCGGCCATGTTGTATCACCTTCACCATGATGCGATCATAACAGAAAGTTATATAAATACCGTTCTTTAGACATAAATAAATCAACCTTGTGCAACGACCACTTTTTCAATTCCGCCCACATTCGGTCGAATGTTGTTAATTGATAACCAAGTTGCTTGCACCCAATTTGGAAATGTTAGCTCTTGCTGTTATCCAGTACCCATGTTCTGTAACTTTAGTGAGAACTTCTCGCATCGAAAAGATCTGAAACAAAATATTCCATCGTTTCTCGAAAAGTGAGAAAAAACTGTGTCTGTAACTCATGTCGAAAAATATCAAAAGAGATTACGTCGTTAAGTCATAAAAATGATAACATTGCACCCGAAGCCGATGTGACATTGCAGACGTTGATAACGCAAGTAACACATATCTTTGACGGCGACCAAAATTTACAAAAATTGAAAAATTTTCAACGTCTGCGGCGAAAATACAGCAGTCGGCTATACCAAATAATGTAAAGTGCGACTTCAATGTTTGTTGTTTGCAAACGAGTTTGGAAAAAATTCGTATATTTTATAAAAATGTAAAAAGCAAAATAATTATACAATGAAAAAATGTGCTCAGAACAAAATGTTATTATTATTATTCTTAGCATTTTGCTTTTTTAATTGTTTTTTGTGTTCAAATTTTTTCTCGCTCCATTTTTATTCGTGAGTTTTTTTGACAGTTTAAAGCGGGAACTTTTCTCACAAAAATGTTACAGATACACTTTTTCTGTAAATTGGCGAGTAAGTTCCTTACGTGACAGCTAGTACTCCCCAAGAAAAGTTACAGACACTGTTTAGTCAGAAAAACAGCTGTTTGTTTCAATATATGGCATTTTTGTTTCATTTCACACATTTCAATCGAAAAGTTTCTCGGCGCGAGAGTTACAGAACATGGGCACAGATTTACAAAAATCTATGATGTATTTGTATGGGAAGTGCCACACCTACTTCTTAAATACCATCTACATTTTGTCGGATGTTCTAATTTGATAACAAAGGTGCTTGTACCTACTTTGGAAGCTTTGGCTCTTGCCGCTCTCCAGATATATCTTAAATCTCTTATGTCTTTGTATGGGAAATGCCACGCCCACTTCGCCGATCTCGCTCAAAATTAAGTCGGATGTTGAGTATTGATAACCAATATGCTTGTACCTAACTTTGGCTCCTGCCGTTCTCCAGATATACATACAATGAAAATAAAATAACAACAACAAGGGATTTTTGGGTAAATTCAAGGGCAACCGTGGTTTTTTGCTCATATTTTAGCCATTCGTGGAGTCATCAGGCTGAACTTCAACATCAAACAGTTCCGGACTATATGTGAATAAACATATAACAACCAAGTTCCCATCATATCTGGGGTCTCCGGAAAGCCCATTTTAACGGACACACGGACAGACGGTAAGGCGGAAATGGAAATCGTTAAATTTACTTCGCTTCTTACAAGGCCCCAGAATACCAATATTGTTGAAGTTACAAAATCAATATTGTTGAAATTACAAACGGAATGACAAAGTTAAATATACCCGTTCATCTTCGGTGGAGGGTATAAAAATATAATTTTATTATTTCGTAATATATACGTCATCCAGTACACGATATTAACAATGGCCTTTTTGTTTCTTTGTCATAACATTTTACGTTGTTTAATACTAGAAAATTAATGTTTATACGTCGTTATAAATAGTCAATAAAAGAAAACTTACACATGTTTAAAAAGATGGTAACATTTTCATAAAATTTAATGAAATGCAAACAAAACCCAATAAAAAATTTAACAATTGAAGCCTTATTAAATAGGCCCTATGCTTTCTACAGGAGTAAAAGGACTAAATATACACTAGTCGGAATAAGTATTTTAACCAAACAATTTTCTGACTGTTGAATCTAGCTTAGCTTAGTGTCGTCAAATAACGGTGCGAAAATGATGCGCAAAACAAAGATTCTAGTTTTAGTTCTTTTCATGCGAAATTTTATTATTGTTTCCTATTGCATTCTCTTTCTGCTGATAATAACGTATGTAGACAACAAATTTTTACTTGGCATAATTATTTTGACGCTGTCTTTATGGCTATTTGTTTGCATTTTTGAGCACGTTAAAGCAGAACAACTTTTGTATTTAAGTTTTATTAAAAATAAAAATAAAATAAAAATGTATTAAAAGGCGTTAAAAACCATGGGTTAAACGGCAGAGTTGAATTCTGTTACCAGATCTTCGATGGTAGCTAAGTTAAACGCTGGAACGGCAGTAAAAGACATTGCAAAAGAGTTCAATGTGTCGCGTCAAACTGTGCACTATCAAATTAATAAGTGTAAATAGTTTAACGACGTAAAAAACTTAACGAGATCAGGTGCAAAACGTAAAACAACGCACACTGAAGACCGAGTCCTTCTACGAGACTTTAAAAAAAATTGTTTTCTGAAGCCTCAATCTGCTGCATATCAATAGAATTTTACGGCCAAGAACCCAATCAGTGAGCGCTAAGGATGTGCCGTACATAACAAAGTTAAACAACCCAAAGGAGTTCTGGAGAAGCGTTCTATGGACAGATGAAAGCTCCTTTGAGTATAACTCATCCAAAAACACATTTTTTGTAAGATTGCCAAAGGTAGTACGTCAAAAGAAACGACCAGCTTGTCAAAAAGTGAGCCATGGTGGAGGCTCTGTCATGTTCTGGGGATGTGTTGCGTATAATGGGCTGGGTGACTTGGTTCCTGTCACCGGCTCGATGAACCAAAACCAATATTTGATTACGCTTAATGAAAATGCCTTTCCTTCTGGTGAAAAGCTTATTGGGGAATCATTTCTCCTGCAACAGGATAATGCCCCGTGCCACAAAGCCCGGATGATTACTAAGTTTTTGAAGGATGTTGGTATTAATACTTTAGACTGGCCACCTCAAAGTCCAGATTTAAATATTAAAGAAAACGTCTGGTCTCTTTTGAAACGCAAAAGAACAGTTTCGTTAAATAAAACCAGAGAGGAGACCATTTCTGAGGTCACTTCCCTATGGAAAGAGATATCTCCAGAGATTCTTAAAAATTGAGTGGATTCAGTACCAAAACGCCTTCAAAA
The DNA here is from genome assembly GCA_930367215.1 of Pollenia angustigena. Lineage (NCBI taxonomy): Eukaryota > Metazoa > Arthropoda > Insecta > Diptera > Polleniidae > Pollenia > Pollenia angustigena. Next base: position 193,098,608 of record OV884058.1, read on the forward strand.
AGTTATTGAAGCCAAAGGAGGATATATATTTTACTAAATTCTTCTTATTTTCTTATCTTTGGTTAAGTTTAAACACTGTTACCTTGGTATTACATTCTTATCAAAATACTTAAGCCAACACACAAAATTACAAATTAATTAACATCTTTTTAAGTTTTTATGAACAAATATTTATTTGCTTATTTTTAAGTTTGTATAAGTTATAAATAAAAAGGAAAAAATAAATAAGAATTTTTAACAAAGCCGCTTAAAAATTAAACGTAATAGTGCACGATTTTTATTTCGTCAAAATACTTATGCCGACTAGTGTATATTCAAATAACTTTTATTTAATTTCTTTACTTATGGCTAATAAATCACTGATGGTTTAAAAGCTGGTTTAGTTGAACTAAACTTGAATTTATATATAGTTTAAACTCAACAACTGTAAATCAGTGTCCCATGTATTATATGGGGTTAAAAAAATAACATGTGGCAGCACTACGATAAATCTTATCAAATTCATATGGTCTGTATTGGTAGTTTAAACGCCCAATTTTATGCGTTTAAAGATGGTTTATATGTTTAGTGATTTATAGATTTGTTGGTTTTAACACATTTTAAACCAAAAAGAGAGTTTAACTTGCTCTGAATTTTTTAGCCCTTAGAGCAGCCATCGGCAAAATCAGGGCGCCGCGTTTTCTCTATTCTCTTTTATTACGTACGTGTGCACACACATAGTAGAGAATTAAACAACATTAATCAGTCTAGCTTGAGCATTCAACAAGGCAGGTCGTGTTATCGCTTGTTGCTTAAAATAAGATTAAAATCAGCGTTGCCATATAAAAAAATTTGTCCCCACCAAAATGGTAGATGAATATGAATTGAATTTTTTATTTTCAGAAAATTATTTTGGCAAACCAGAATGTTTGGTTTGTCAGCGTACTTTGTCACGGATTAAAACCCATGACATGCAAAGGCATCTTCAAGCATTTCACAAAGAATATGAAAGTATTACTGGTGATGCAAGAGAAGCCCTTGTTGTTAATTTAAAGAAAACTTTTTATGAAAAAATGATTGCTGATGCGGAACTAAACTCGAAAGAAGCAGTCGATTTTTCATTAAAAAGAAAGGCATCTTTCGTTGTTGCTGCGTCTCTAGCTAAACGTTGTCGTCCTTTTGAAGATGGCGACTTTTTTAAAGAGCTTAGCAACGATGTTTTAGAATGTTTTGGCGAAAAATCTGAAGAGATACGTAAATTGATAAATGATATTCCCCTCTCCGCTCGCACAATTGTTCGACGGACTGAGCATATCAGTGCCTTCATCTTTTCAAACATCAAGAAAAGAATGCTTAATTGCAAATAATTACAACAATCGTTTTCATGATTTTAAAAAAATTGAAAATTTGATTGAAATGCATAACAACCCTTTGTTATGTAATATTGAACTACATAATCACGATCTTAAAGCAGAACTTATTAAAATGAGGGAAGATCTAGCTTTACCATTTACTAATGGAATTGAGTTTTGGAGAAATATTTCTGAAGATCTATACCCGAAAGCTAAAAACGAAATTTTTAAATTGTATGCAATGTTTGGATCGACCTACATTTGTGAGTCAACATTTTCGGCACTTAAACACATTTAAACTAAAAGTCGAAATCGTTTGACTGATAAGCATTTAGAAAATCTGTTACGCATAAAATCCTGTCCATATGAAATAAATATTGATGATGTAATAAAATATGAAGTTTGATATCAAAATTTTTTTGAAATGCAAAATCTAATAAAAAGGATTTGTCTTTCAAATGTTTAGACAATGCCTTAGTTTCGTTTGTTACATTTTCGTCCAAAAACGTTATGACTTCTTTACGAAGGCTAAAATCCAAAAAAACCAAATCTCCATATTCAGCATGCACGGCTTCAAGAAAATCTTTAAATTTTCTATGACTTAAGGCATTATGGCCTCCACGTATTTTGTTCACAATTTGAACGACAATTTTCCCTGTTCTCATTATATTCAAACTTTTTAAAAATAATGCTTGTTGGAGAATAACACAAAATTTTCATAACACTTCTTATACAGATAATAAGATGAGACATGTCATTTATAGCAGTGCATTCTCCTAAGCATATGGCAGCAAATAATCATGCAAAAATTTGTATCCATATGATATATTACATATTGAAGATGTAATGTATCAAAATATGTTAACGATTGGAGATTCTTACTTTTAAATTGGGGATATGAGAAAAATGTTTTTTCTGGCAACACCGGTTCGTGGTGAGAGGGAGAGCGAATATAACGCACATAATCGCAAAATGTAATAGTATAGGTTGCCGATGGCTGCCTTAGAGTAACAACTACAATTACAAATTATATTCTAACCTTCAATTCGTTATAGTGAAACATAACAGAGTTGCTGGCGGGAATCGAACTCGCTAGCCTACTACCAACTAGCCTACCATGGCACCCTATTCAAAATTACTAAAAAATATTTTAGCAATAAAATTTCATCAATTTAACGAAATATTTATAATAACAAAGAATATTTTTTTACAAATATCCTTTTAGCGTTTTAAACGATATTAAATTCTTAAAATTTTATTTTGCAAATGTTTGTTTTGTGAATTATTAACAAAACAATTTCAAAGGCTTAAGCAATTTCATAAACATTGTTGTTGGTTGGTGGTTTGTGGTTTTCTGCGGTTTTACCTAAATATTAAAAACACGCGAATATTTCTGTTAATGTCAGATCTTCTATATTGCATTAAATATTAATTTTTCCATTTTAGTTTTGCTTTTCGCTTTCCTTTACACGGAAGAACGAGTCCTGTTGAGCCTTTTTTTCGTTGGCTTTAAAAAAGCTTTGCCAACAATTACAAACAAAAAAATAATAATAATTAACAACTATAGCGATATAATTTCTGTGTGTGTGTGTTTCTATTTCGTTTATAAAAGGAACCATAATAAACGAAATAAACGAAAATTAAAACTAAAATCACGAAGAAGGAAGAGGAAAACATACAGCCATTTAAGGTGTTTTTTACACCCTCCACCACCACTAGTGTAGTGAATGAGGGTATACTAAGTTTGTCATTCCGTCTTAAACTTTTTTATTCATCTCAGATCGCATAAAGTAATAAGTATACTTTATATACTGTCTTCATGAGTAATTTTAATTAGATTTGGTCATGTCCATCTGTCTGTCTGTCTGTTGAAAACACGCTCACATCCGAAAACTCAAAAGAAAAGTTCAATGTTGGTTTAAAATTTTTTCTAGTTATCCTAAGCAGTTTGGGATTAAAATCCAGCATAATCGGTTCTGTAGGATAAGAATTATGAAACCAAATGTGGAGGCACCACTCCAAAAAACTGATGATTTTGTTACAAAATCTAACATAAATGGTGGTATAGTGCACGGACTGATACAAGATTTGGCACAAATTCGTTCTATATGATTAGATATTATATTAAGCCATATTATGTAAGTCGTTGTCACATCAAGTCGACGACTACATCATTTCGACGTTAGTTTGGTATTTTATAAGAAAGTTGTGTCGACGTCGACTAGTTATCGAAAACAACAAAACAAAACAAAATTCCATCCAATTATTGTTTTTGGTCTTCATCATTAGATCTCATTTTTTAACGCTATTTATGCAATTTTCCGACATTTGGGTTTTATTAACCGATTAAGCGATTTCGAATAAATGTTGGAGTTTGTTTTCGATTTTTTCTATAAATTTTCTGATTCTTTATAGCTTTAACGATTATTTTTGCGAAATTTTCTGTTTAAAATTTCTTTTACTTTCATTTGAGTAGACGCAAAATTTATTGTCGACTAAAACAGAGACAATTCTACTCGACGTTGGCTTAAAAGCGCCTTAGTAAATGTCAACTAATTGTCAATAGTAATCGATTATTGTCAAAAGCGACTCAGAAAATACAATGACTGTTCCGGTGCCGTCGAGTCGTGTCGACGTCGACTTTTATAATAGGGGTGATTGTTAAATTTCGTGAAGATCGGTCCCTAATTAACCCTAGGCCCCATATAAAGCATACTCTCGTAAAACAGTTTAGTGAGCCTCAAATTTTTACAAATGATGATATTGCAATAAAATTAGGAACGTCACAGTTTTATAGGACTGTCAAATTTTGTGAACATCGGTCCATTGTTAACAACATGGGCTGCGTTCGTAAATGCATCACTGCGCTGCATCAGTGATTTCAAATCGTTATATGGCTATTTCCAAAAAAACGTCAACCACAAAAAATGGAAAAAAAAATTTTTTCTTCTCAAGATTTATTTAGAGAATTGCTTATATTTTTTTAATATATGCGTATAAATTAATTGATTCGAAAAAAAAAAGATAAATGGTAAACGAAGTACTACAACTTTTAGCACATACTTGTGTATATTAGAAAATATGCATTTGGAACAACAATACTCTAATCTAAGGCATATTTATGATCTGAAAAACATTTTTTATTAAGTTTCTTATATAGGAAACTTAAAAATAAAAGCAACATAAAAAAATTGTAAATCATGGTGGAAAAATTGTCCCGTTTACAATTTATTTAACAATTTATTTAAAAAAATGTAATTCATATTTTATTTTGAAATCGAACCCATTTTTAGGGCACATTAGTACGCAACATTTTAAAATTAATCCCAATAAAATATTGTGTCAGGTTTCGCAGAAATCACTGTTTAAACGGTTACCCCTTAAAACCCACTTCCGTTTTTTGTCCCGTTTACAATCACTGGTTTTTTGCAATTATCTCGGAAACCACGACAGTAAGCGAAAAATTTCATTTGCGGAAATTAAAGAGCTAATTGAGAGTTAAAAGAATCATTAATTTAAAAAATGAAAATCAGGTTGTTGTTTACAGTTTTGTCAATATAAACGTGTGCGAATGTCCCGTTTACAATCTTGGAAGTGCCCATATATTTATCAGCGAAGTAAATGTGGTCCAAAAAATTGTGAAATACTCCACAAAAATAATAGACATACAATAAAAAAAAAATTATAATTATTTTTTATCGGCTTTATAAAAAGTTTGCTTTTCTGATGCAGCGCAGTGATGCATTTACGAACGCACCCAATGTCATATTCCCATATATTTTGGCCACTCTGGGAAATTATTTTAGTACGCCTGAAACCGTAAAAGATCAATACACTGAAATTTATTAAAAACAAATTATTTCAGGGCGATCACTAGTTTTTACTATCAAATTGTATGAAAAATGTCGTGCCGTGGTTGTTATGTTCATACTTCTACTGAACTATCGCTTTGGTCCAATTAAGTTTCAAATGGTCAGAAATAATACCATACAATTTTATATTAATGGGTCCGTTATTTACCCCAGGTCTCATATTAAGCAACCTTCTGAAAGCCAATTTAAAACTATAAAACGCAATAACAAATTTCATTACTATATCGAAATTTGTTCTAATTCAGGTTTTTTAATACCAGAAGACACTCTAAAGAACTTTGTGATGATTGCTCTGTAATTTGCAAAGAATCCAATATAAATTCCAATCTCGAAAATATGTGCTGAAAACAAGTGTTCGAAAATAAACATATCTTATTAAGCGTTCGACTCACACACCAAAGAACGATATCTATTTTTTTTTTTTGTGATTGTGTAGACGAACATAACCCTTTATATCGTTCGTAACCATTTTCTAAAAAAAACCGAACATTTTATAGTGTTCTGTTCTTCGTTAAAAAACAGAACAATTGTAGACAAACATTATGTTTTAATGTCTGATAAAGAAAAGAACAAACACAAAATTTCAGCAACGACCGCTGCACGAACAGCATGTGTGTGTATTATGTATATGTTTTGCTTGTGTAAAATTATTTTGCGGGCTTTTTTAAGGTATTTTGGTGTATTTTATTTTTGTAAAAAATGTTTGGCTTTTTTACCAGCCAAAAGGGACGAACATTAATGAGCCGAACTGAACACAATGATGTTTGTGGTTTAAAAAAAAACCTAACGGAATTAAATGTTCTAATTATACCAACACCACAATAGTGGAGAATCACTTTCTGAGTCGAACTAACGATGTCCGTCCGGCTGGCTGGCAGGCTGGCAGGCTTGCTGGCTGGCTGGCTGGCTGGCTGTCCATGTAACCTTGTGCGCAAAGTACAGGTCGCAATTTAGGAGATAATTTGAAAATTGGCACAAGGACCAATCCTATTGAAAATGGGCCGAATCGTAGGACCACTAGGGATTTAATGAAATTTAAAACAATGATATTTCCATGTCTATAGGGAAAGATTAGCTATACGGTTTTTAAAAAATAGGACCACAAGAGGAGGCAGGGGGCAATTCCTGCCTCTCACAAACTTTCAAACCGATTTTCATGAAGTTTATAAACATAGATAAATCCATATTTACATGGACACATAAGCATGATGTGTTTTTAAGTACTGTGGTGTAGGGTATCATATGTTCGGGCTTGTTCGACTATACTTTCTTACTTGTTTTTTTTTGTTGAGTTGGATAAGAATAGTATTATTTTTGTGTTCGAAAGATAACAAACAGGGAAACGCTATTTTTTTTTTTAATGGTTTTCTACACAAACACTATTAGCGTTTGTGTTTTCCACAAATCTACTGAACCGAACACTATTCAGTGTTTACTTTCGAACACTGGTTCAAATTAACTTGCATATGACTAGAAATGAAAGCATATTTCTGATTGTAGCTCTAAGCCTAGACGAATTTTATTACTGACGTCCGTTTCTTTTTAAGATTAATAATAACAATTAATAGATCCCATACAGCGCCCACGCCTGAAATATTCTAACTGACGGTGGAGGGTATCAAAGATTTGGCACAACTGAATATAGCACTCTTACTTGTTTTATATAATACTGATGTGCTTGTAAATAAATTTTCACTAACACATTTGCCAAATAATATTAGAAAAAAAAACATACATATTGCACTTGATCATAAAGAGAGTATTAAATCAAAATTTAAAAATTTTCAATAGAATATGAAATCTAATTTTTAAATTAACCTTTTCATTACCAAAAAGTAGACAAAATAGCAAGATTTCTTTACATCTGGTAGATATGAATATTACGCGTCGATTTTTTTCAAAAATTGAAAAACTTGTAACTCTGAGTTGATACGCTCTTGTTGATCAATTGCAATATATACTTTGTAGAGAATTTTTCAATGTTTTTTTTCTCTTTTGGCTAATTTTTGTTAAGTTAATTAAAATGGCAAAAATTCAATCAAATTATGTTGTACATTGTACATGTTCATCCGTATATAGTAGATTTGTTGTGTTTTCATGGCACCACATGAGGTACACATTCATAAACACCCATCTCAATGAAAAAACTAAATTTTGTACGCAAATAAAATTTTATTTTTAACACTAAAAAAAAATTTTGTGGGCCTTTCAAACTGTTGTGAGGCGGACAAAAATAGTAAAATTGAATGGTTGGAACACGAAAGTATTTCGATGATATTTAATTGTATACATTCTGACTATGATAAAACAAAAAGAATTAAAGAAAAATATTAATTTTTGCCGAAGCAATAGAGCTCAAAGTTGCACTTTGTAAAAAAGTTCAATATTTTTTTATTAAAATAAAAAAAATTTCCATGCGCTTTAAATGGCTAAAACTGCTATTTTTTATCAGAAAGATATAAAAATAACTCTCTGTTATATTTTGGGCCATGCCCACTTCTCCAATCCTGTACATATTACGAAAGAAATTTTGGCTCTAGATAAACAGAAATTTATAATGTCTTTCTACCAAAAGTGCCAGGCCCAAATTTGCACAATTTTTCTTCTACCGTTCTTTGGATTTAAAAAAATCCATTTTGTGCCACGACCGCTACTTCAATAGCGCCCACATTCTGACGGAAGTTGTCTATTGATAACCAAGATTCTTACACCTAATATGGAAACGTTGGCTGTTGCCGATCACCAAATATAAAGAAATCTATAATATCTTTCGTCGGCACTGCCACACCCACTTCTTCAATCCCACCCATTTGCTTAGAGAGGTTATGTACTGATAACCCAGCTACGTGTACCAAATTTGGAAATTTGTTTTCTTACCGTTCTTTCGATATAAAAAAAAATTCATTTTGTGCCATGCCCAATTCTCCACTATCGCCCAGATTTTTTCGGATGTTGTCTATTAACCAAGGAATATGACCAAGATGCTTGTACGTAATTTGGAAGCTTTGGCTGTTGCCGTTCTCGAAATATACATAAATCTCTAATGTCTTTGTGCGGAACTGCCACACCCACTTATTTAATCCCGCCCATTTGTTAAGAAAGGTTGTATATTGGTAGCCCACGGCCATTGCATTTTTCGCGCAAAAGAGCAATAGTTTCGTTAGCTGCGTGGCACCGGCCCGTTGAAACCACATATCGTTCACATCACGATAGCGAACACCATTCACAGTAACTGCCTGACCAGCCTCATTTTGGAAAAAATACGGCACAATGATGCCGCCAGCCCATAAACCGCAACAAACAGTCACTCTTTGTGGGTGCATTGGTTTTTCGACAATCACACTTGGATTGTCATTCGAACAAATGCGGCAATTCTGCTTATTGACGAATCCACTGAGGTGAAAATGTGCCTTATTATTGAAGATGATTTTCTTCGAAAATTTATCATTGTTGCCATTTCTTGCCGCCATTCTGACCATTGACGATGCTTGGAATGGTCAAGAGTCTTTAGTTCTTGAGTCAATTGCACCTTGTTAGAGTGTTAATGCAAGTCTTTTTGCATAAGGTTCATCAACGACGAGCGGGAGAGGTGCAATTGCTGGGCACGAGGATGCGTTGTGGTGGACGGTTTTTCAGCCACACTATCGCGAACAGCAGAAATATTTTCTGCAGTACGAGCTTAACCAGCGTGCACTGGTGTTTTCACATCTCCTACAGACCCGGTTTGCTCAAATTTTTTCACGATTTTTTCGATTGTACGCACATTTGGACGATTAAATTGACCGAAAAAATCACGAAGTGCACGATATGCATATTGATTTGAACGCCCATTTTCATAATAACCCTGAATAACTTTAACGCGTTGCTCGATTGTGGCTTTAAATGGTTCAAATTGAGTGAGTCTGAAATTGAGAAATGTCAAATGAAATGCAGAAAAAAAACTTGACGTTTAGGTGTGTGAACCACATCGAGATCAACATCGGCCCTTAAAATTGAACCACCCTTTAGTTATAGAAGTAATTATTGTAGTTATATAGAAGAAAGCTATTCATTTTAAAAAATTAGGCAAAGTTTTTACTGGGTATCCTGGTTGGCGAATTTAAAATACGCCTGCGAGTGTTTGGCAATCGATTAAGGGATATAAGCTCACATTCTTTTTAAGTTGCTTCCAAACAGCCGCAGGCGTATTTTAAATTCTCCAACCACTAGGGTGAATATCATGTTGTTTTGCCTTTTGTTGTACATTTTGGCCATTCGACGACACTGTGTAGGATATTGTTCGCTGGTGAAATATAAATTAATTTTTGTTTTTTAATTAGACTGCAGTCTATACTACAGATTGCAGTCTACAGTCCAGTCAAGAGACAAGTTTTTTTAATATGGGAAAGCGGAATCTCCGATATGAATGATTTTAATTTAATATAAGAGGTTCGGCAAGATGTCCGTCCGGTCATCTTCGACCATTTTTCACGCGGGTCTACTCGCGGGGTTGGAATGCTTTGTAACGTCTTTTGTAGGTTATTCAATCATTTGTCCTCATCAATTAATATGAAAGTTATCCTAGTTAAAAAATTCGAGAGAGACTTATGGCAAATTTCACCAATTCTAGTTTAATATCAATTCATATTAACAAATAGTTTATTATATGAAAAACGAATTTTAATTATAAATTGATTATTGAATAAGTTGGTGCAAACGGATATAAGTATATATATGAATGCCTGAATCGATAGGTAGGAGCTGAGGACTCCGGCAGTCAGTGGTTAGATGGATGTACACTTCGTTGGTTAGACCCATTCTTACGTATGGATGCATTGTTTGGCGAAGGGCATTGAGGCTAGCTAGTCGAAGGTACCTTCTGTCTAAGGCTCAGAGGTGTGCTTCGATTGGTATGACAGGGGCCATAAGAAGTACGCCTCAGGCTGCCCTGGATATTATTCTTCATCTTTTGCCTATAGAGCAGTATGTGATGGGATTGGCAGCCAGGAGCATTCTTAGACTGAAAGATATAGGACTGGTAGGAAATTTCACGGAGGGTGACGCGAGGATCTTGGGTGAAATTAGCGATGATGGTTATTACCTGAGTTCGTCCGGCTTCACGGATTATGTTAGTACTAGCGTTGATTTTGGACGTTTGCCAGAGGTAAAATTTCCGTCTAGGGAGAGCTGGGCAGGTCAGAGCAGATTGTCAAGGGAATTTGCTATTTTCACTAATAGCTCGAAGATGAAGGGCACGGGTGCGGGGGTCTTCATTGAGGATCTTCCTGAGACTTCCTGCTAACTGCACTGTATTTCAGGCGGAGGTTCTGAGGATTCTAAGGGCCGTGGAATTGTCGACAGCCAGGCGGCTCCTAGGGATTTGATGGGCTGTTATGTGAACTCCAGATAGACGGACTGCCGGGTATCGCACACGCTGTGGCCGGTGCTGAGTTTAGGTCAAATTCGAATGTGCTGCTGGGCAAGAGTAGGGCCTGCGTTAGGACTATGATCGGTATTGAGAATGGGATCTGACTTGTCGGAGATTTGTATGTTCTGTGACCCAGAGGTGTTGAAGACAGTTGAGCAGTTGCTGTGCCACTAGAGCAGCAGGCTGGCTGGGTAGCAGATATGACGGCATTCGTAGTGGGAATGACCTGGCTGCGCGGTAGGAGACTGGGCACCTGTAGGGCAGTTTTCTGTTTGGTAGGGTTGTTTTTGATTGTGCTGTCCAATTTTTATCTTCCACTACTCTCTCATTTTCCCTGTGCTTTTATTCTGTACTTCTCCTTTACTTTCAAACCAAAACTATTTCGCTATCTAAGGCGTCGCTATCTTACCCTCTGGGTGAGGGTAAGAGGTTTATTTCACACCAGACTTTCTAACCATACCTAATAAAATCCGATATTAACCGCCATTTTTGGTCCTGAATATAGCAAAACGTCTATGACTCTATCGGGAGTAATTGTATACCCCACTTTCGTTTCCCCGGCATTCCTATGAGCTTGGATTCTAAGGCATTTGAAGGCAGCATGTTCTGTTTCTTCTGTATCCAAACAAGTTGGACAAGTTGGTTTGGTGATTCATCTGTGTCGAATTTAGAGAGATAACCTTAATATCCTCCGTGGTCCGTTAAAGAATTGAGTGAAGTGATAGCTTATCTATCCATGCTCACCTTCGATCTATTTTTTTTATTGATGTCCATAGTCTTCTTTGTTTGATCTTCCATCTTCTTTGCCATTTTACCATATATTTGTTCGTTTAAAGACTAGTCTATAGTCGAGTTTAGAGTTTATAAAGAGTCGAGAGTTCAGAATATTCTGTAATCGAATCTAAAAACTTCTAGTGTAAATAGTTAAGTGTAGAAGCTGTTATACAGATTAATGTAGCCACTCATTAAATGAAAATCGAGCTTTTTGTGAAGTCAAAAGTTCAATTAAGAGTCAATTTAAATAAATATCTAGTTTTCTCACTGTTAAAATTAATCTCCTTTTTCCCCTACCTTCGACAAAATTCAATAGCATTTTTAATTAAATTATAAATAAATAACAAAATAAATTGTACAACCTCCTGTTACGCCTTGAATTATAGTGTCCTTGCAATAAGCAATTTAGAATAAATATAAATCAATAACACACAAATCATACTACACAGATACAGGGTTATGTGCAACACGAACAAGTATCACACCTAAATGCAGCTTAGCCTACACATACATCCTTTGGCACATTTGTACAACTCTTGTGCCTTTGGAAACGGTAGAAATACTTTTAACAACTTCCAGGACACCCACAACCTGCACTAACTGCTTATTAGCAAGAAAACATGTGGAAGTTTTCACACCTTTTCCTTCTATATCCTTTGGTTGCCATGTCTTATGTCCTTTTCTGTGTTGCCAAACTCAATTTCAGAATATGTGGCGTTGTAGTGTTTGTAGGCGAAAGATGGCCTCACGTGTTTGTATACCACAGAATTCAACAGACTCTAGTTTGGATGTACCGGTATTAGAAGCATTGCAACGACGTCACTCAGACGCAAAATTGGGATCAAGTACACAAACACTGGCGCCGGCAAATGGTAGTGCAGCACTGGCATTACCACGCAGTCCCGAATTAAGACGACATTCCGATGTATCACCTGCGTCGTTAAAGGAACTTGAAAGGGTAAGTTTAAAATGAAACGAGAGCTGACTAGATATTTAAAAAAAGCAAGAAATCATACAGTTTTCTAAAAAAAAGTTTAGACGTTCCAAATTTTATTTACAATCTTTAACTTTTATTTTAGCAACTAAAAGGTAACAAAACCCCTGGTGGTGATATGGACTGGCGCAAAGGTGGTCATAGTATGGCGCCCAGTCGTTCTGGTAGCCCGCCCCGACAAGAGGAATTAAGTTTTGGACCACCACTTTCACGTATGGCTTCCAGACGCGGCTCCAGAGTTGCCCGTCAGCACAGTTATGATGATGATGCGAATGCCACTGGCACCGGTGTAGCAGGCAGTTTAGGTGCTGGTGTAGATATGGGTCTGGGTATACCGGCTATGCCCCGAAGGTACAAGGAATTGCAATATGTATAATAAATAAAACCAATAGAAACTAAATTTCATGCTTTTAACAGAAAATCAGCTTACGACGTCTTCGCTCCTGGAGTTTTACAAGCAGCCACACAAGCTTCACAACTACAACGTTCGCCCGGCGAAGCAACATTGGGTCCACAGATTGCATTACCCGGTTCTCGAAGGCCTTCGTTTCGTGTGCCTCATCCCTCGGAAGATATTAATAATGATGACTCACCTAGTCCTGATAAGGGAAGTCCGGTATTAACTGTCGATGAAGATCGGCGTATGCGAAGGAGAGGTTCACAGTTGTAAGTATTCGTTGAAAACTAATTTACTTAAAGGTATGATTCCTAGAAATCTATTAATATTTAATTTATTTGCTTTTTCTTTTTCCAGACCCGATTTAGCAGCTCTACAAGCACGTGGAGCTTTACCAGCATCTGGCATACCCTCGGCTATACCACCTCCCTTGGCTGCTTTTACTGGACCCAATTTAGAGGATCTTGAGGCTCCAAGACGCCAAACATCCATGGACGGTGAACAGATTAAAATTGTAATACACGACGTCGATTCGGGACCCATATGCTCGTCTAAGAGGCGCATAATTTTACGCAGAGATCCTTCGGATAAAGCCCATCGCAGTGAGTATTGCATTCATAGTTTTGTAATTTATTAATAGACTTATCTTTTTCGTCTTTATCTAAAGACTAGTGTATAAACATACAGACTTGAAGAAAATCCTTGCTGAAGATTTTTGATTTATTTGTTCAAAGCAGTGTTCGAAAATAAACAGTCCATTATTAAGCGTTCGGCTCACACACCCAAGAACGATATCTATTTGTTTAGTGATTGTGTCGACGAACACAACCCTTAATACCATTCGTAACTATTTTTAAGAACGAGCCGAACATAATATAGTGTTCTGTTCTTCGCTAAAAACAGAACAATTGTAGTGATATTGTATACAAACATTATGGCCCATAACTATAGTCATAAACAAAGCATACTTTAAGAGTTCTAAAGTAAACTTTTATTAAAAATATGCTTTTGATCTACTATAGCAAAAGCATACTTTACACGTTAAACCCGATGTTAATTTTAAAACCAGCTGAAGTTGTGTTTAACTCATTTAACAACAGCATCAGCTGTTTTTCGCCAAATAAAAAAGTACTTGCAAAAAGTTAAAAATGTTTATGTTATAAGACAGTGATAACCACTCCATAGACTCGCGAGCCAGTCAATAATCGTATTTTTCACACAGACACGGTCGGCAATTCACATGTTTATTACAACTTTGTTCGTTTCAAAACATCAGACTATCATCAGTCTCTGCGACCGCACTCAAGCACATAATATCTTTGTGTGCGTGCGTTCGGGGCTTTGTCAGTTCGGGGCTTGGTTATCACTGTTATAAGATGTTGGCTGATATTTTGCAATTATTAATGATTTGCAGGAAAACTTTTATGGAAAGAAACACAAAATATATATGTATAGGTCCTAATTGTGTAAAACGCTAGGCCAAAATTGCCTAGCGTTTTACACAAAGTTTTGTAATTTTGTTGTTGCTTTCTACATAAAATCATATTGCGTGTTTCAACCGTACAAGATATGCAGTGTTTTATTTATATTTTAATTTTCAATGTCGGCTGCTTAAAGTTGCCACTTGCTTATATTTTGTTGTATGTTGTATGAAAAATTTGCTACATTTGAGGTGGCACCCAGTTAAAGTCGGTTCAATTTAAAACATACTTTAGTTTCGACTATAGTAGCAAAATATTTAAAAGAATGTTTTTATTTTAAAGTTGTTTTTAAATAGAACCGACTTTAGCGTTTGACTATGATTATGGGCCTATATTTTTATGTTCTATAATGTTTCTTTTATTACATTGATAAAGAAATGAACAAACAAAAAATTTTAGCAACGAACGCAGCACGAACAGCTTGCGTGTGTATTGTGTATATGTTTTGTTTGTGTAAAATTATTTTGCTGGCTTTTTGTTCTTTGTTTTTGTAAAAAAATTTTGGTTTTTTTTACCAGCCAAAAGGGACGAACATTAATGAGCCGAACAGAACACAATAAAGTTTGTGGATTTAAAAAACCCGAACGCAATTAAATGTTCTCATCTTTTGTTGAGTTTGATAAAAACAGTATTTTTTTGATTTCGAAAGATGACAAAAAGGGAAACGTTATTTTTTAATGATTTTCTACACAAACATTTGTGTTTTCCACAAATCTACCGAACCATATACTAAGGAGCGATATTTAGTGTTTATTTCACTGGTTCAAAGGGGAATAAAGAGAATATACAATGGTCCACTGTGGAAACCAGCC
Organism: Pollenia angustigena; assembly: GCA_930367215.1. Taxonomy (NCBI): domain Eukaryota; kingdom Metazoa; phylum Arthropoda; class Insecta; order Diptera; family Polleniidae; genus Pollenia; species Pollenia angustigena. Next base: position 193,113,676 of record OV884058.1, read on the forward strand.
AAAAGCCAACTGTGAAGACTGGTATATAGTCGAGTGTAAAGACTTCTCAAAAATCGAGTTCCGATATTTGTCTATAGTTGAGTAAGAAGTCGAGTGTGGAAACTTGTCTGTAGCCGAATTAACAGGATAGTTAAGAGTTGGATGTAGATACTTGTCTTTAGACGAGTTTTGCTATTCATCTACAGACCAGCCTAGCAACTAGTCTTTACTTACATTTAGGGGCTTGTAACTAGTCGAGTGTGGAAACTAGTCTGTTGCCAAATAAAGAGACTAGTCAATAGTTGAATGTAGATACTTGCCGTTAGTCGAGTTTAGATATTTCTCTACAGCTGAGTCTAGCAACTAGTTTATAGTTAAGTGTTAAAACTAGTCTTTAGGCGAACGTAGCTACTTGTGATTAGACAAGTGTGTAAACTAGTCTGTAGCCGGATAAACAGACTAGTCAAGGGTTGAATGTATATACTTGTCTATAGACAAGCTTAGATATTTATCTATAGTCGAGTGCAGCCACTTGTTTTTAGTCGAATATAGGGACTTGTCGAGTGTGGAACTGGACTGTAGCCAAATAAAGAGACTAGTCAATAGTTGAATGAAGATAAATGTCTTAAGATGAGTTGTGATATTCGTCTAAAGTCGAGTCAAGCAACTAGTATATAATCGAATGAAGGAACTTGTCATAAGCCGAGTGTGGAAACTAGTCTGCAGCCGAATGAACAGACAAGTCAAGAGATAAATATAGATACTTGTCTTAAGTCGACTTTAGATAGTTATATAAATTCGAGTCTAGCAAATAGACTTTAATCGGATGTAGGGAGATTTCGATTATAGAAGCTAGTCTAAAGCCAAATATACAGACCAGTCAAGAGTCGAGTGTTAAGATTTTCCTAAGCAGCCGTACCTAGACAAAAGCAACACGCGTTTTCTTGTTGTCGAAAATTGTCATACGGCTGCACTCAAAAGAAAAATCAATCCATCCGTACTCAAATCAATCGGAAGCGGTATTAATAGTACGGTGACTAAGGGTTTTCTTGAAACAAGTACTGAAAGATTGATCCAAGTACGGATTTTCAGTCGTGAAATCCTTTACTTATTCATATTTAATCCCGAATTCGTACTTGAAATAAACCAAAAGTGAAATTAGATGGAGAATTATATTATGATTGATTTACTTACCCGTTAAACACCTTACAGAAGTTATAAAATTATAAAACACCAGCATCATCCCCGATATGGTTTTTACTTTAAAAACTTAATTTACATATAAAACAGAAAATATAAACTAAATGAGAAGCAAGAGTTCTCAATTTTAGTTTTTAAACATGAAAATAATGTGTTTTCGTCTTGTCCTGTTGTTTTGTTGTTGCTACACACAACAAGCAAATCATTTTTAAACGCTTACTTTGTAATTTTACTCTCAGAGTGGCACTATTAACGAGAAGTTTAATATTTTTTTTTTTTTTTTTTTTTACTTGGTTTCAGAATTTTGGGCTTATTTTAAGTAATTCCGGGATGGATATTCGAAATTAATCCAATTTAGGATTGTTCTAAGTACGGTTTAGTGTTATTCATACTTGAATTTTTGCGTACGACTCGTACTTAAATACCTAATTTATCCCCCGTGTTTTTTTCTTTCTGCGTGTAAGTCGAGTTAAGAGACTAGAACAAAGACGAGGGTAAAGGCCACCCTACAGTCCAGCGTTGTGAGTAGTCTGTACTCAAATGTCATGACTGGGTTATAGTCGGCTGTAAAAATTAGCCAACAGTTAACTATAACAACTAGTCTAAAGTCGACTATAGACGTGTTAACAGTTTTATGTAATCTCAAAATTTTTGTATCTTCATCATATTTATTTATCTCTATCTAAATACAAAAATTCTCGTACCTGATGCGAGTGCAAATATTTGTAAAATTTATCAAATGTCATGCAAAAATGATTACCTTATTCCAGTACAATGACAACAAGGGCGTTTAAGCAGCAGAAAAAGATAAACGAATAAGTAAGAACAAAAAAAAAAAACACTTAAACACAACTGCATTTAACGACTCTAAAACACACACACACACACTCTTCTCCATATGAAGACATTCATATTTTCTCTACGTTAAAACACCGTCTGCTCCAGCATAATTTACAATTACTCGGGTAGTTTCACTTGAAATGTTTCTGGCGCTCTTATAGTTTCATGCATTTAATGCATGAAGATTTTAAGTAAAAAAACAAAAAAAGAAATTCGCGTGAAAGAGAAATTTCTTGTGTATGTGTGTAGAAAATTTTTCCTTTAAGATCTCCCTCCACCCCCAAATATATGTATATGATACTTCAAAATCCACTTGTTAGTTTATGAATTGGTAAAATTTAAGTGGTGGGTAGATTTGTAAATAATTTATTGAAAATAAATAAAATAGAAGGGGAAAACTTTATGCTACAATATCGTTAGACACTCTTCTAAGTCTACAATCTACTTACTTCGAAACGAATTGGTCACCAATTAAATAATGAATTACCTGCAAAGAATAAAAAGAAGATTTTATTAAATCATTTCAAAAATTAATGATAAACTCAAATGCACAATTTTGTTAAATTAGTTTTGCAACAAAAAAAAAAACTGCAATTTTTAATAAAACTATTTTCCAGTCAATTCCCAATTGAGCTACTTTAGGAAATGTTTATTCGTATGTAATCTTTAGAGTTTTTTTTTTTCCCGGAGTTTTTCGATTCCCGGGAAAGCGGGAACAATTTTTAAATTTCCCGGGATCCCCGGATCCCGCTCCATACAAATAATACAAAGTAAACTTGGTTTTATTAATGAAAAAACTTTTATAAACAAACGTGAGGTAACTTGTTTACAAAGTAAGTAAAATAAATGCTTAAATACTACAAAAATTAATTTAAGATTGAAAGTGGAACTTGGATTATTATTACCTTTGGCTATTATAAGTAAATTCCGTATTATGATGATCTAGTACAAGATAAAATAAACATAACAATTGAGGTACTCAAGATATGAGATCAAAAACTAAAATCATAAAATATATAAAATATTTTAATAAATATATTAACATTTTTTAACGGCATAGGAAATTACTTTCTGACACACTCAAAGCGTTTAGTGAGTCGCCAAAGAGTATATTTCTGATTTTGTTTACTGATTACCATGTTTCCGAAAAATTTCGTTTACTTTTTTACCGAGGTTGGACAAATAATTAAAAGTGCACCGTTGTTGCATGCTTCTGATGTCAAGGTTGATGCAAAAAATAGCATCATCCGGACTACTTCTTACAAACTATTTCTTTTCATTAGGTCCATCTGTAATCTTTAGGACAATGTGTTTTTCAAATTGTATATTTTAGTAACTTACACGAGTTTCATTATTTTTTTATTTCGGTTTCCCCGCACTTCCCGGATATATTACCAAGCTCGATTTTTTTTTTGTAGATACGACTATGTTGCAATAACGGAGCGATATGTTTATGTATATCCTATTTTTAAGACTTGTCCATGGTCAATGAGAATTTACCGCCTGCATCTTATTTTGAATTTATGTTCTTTATCAATTCATCACTTCACTGAATTTATTAATTATCAACTGTTGCACTGCCCATTCTGCTTTTTATAGATTTATTGCCGCAGGAGACATTGATTTACGTTTGTACACATTTCTTATAATTGATCTAATAGACAACCCATCCACAGATGCTAATTTTTAGAGAAAAGAAAACTAAATTTCAGAGTAAAAATAGCTGTTTTCTGAAACTATGAAGAACTTTTTATTTCCAGGGATCCCGCAACAAAAATCCCGGGAAAACGGGAAATATAATAAGTGAAATTCCCGGGATTTCCCGTCCCGGGAACCCTAGTTATCTTACAAAGTTCCACATTATTTTTGAAATTTTGCAAAGTACATCGTGTTTAAAAGGAAAGTTGGAAAATTTGATTATAAATAAATCATATTTATTACGATACTTACCTTGCACTTAAAAACCGATTACTTTGTTTTATAGTACTCGAAAAAGCAGTTTAATGGGAAAAAATAACAAAATTATAATGAGTTAAAGGCCATTTATATAAAAGGAATTCGGAATATGGCAACATTAGCGTAAATGAACCAGTGTTAAGTGCAAACAACAGACTAGTGTAAAATAAAATAAGTGTACAGTATACATTAGTGCTGGGTGCTAACTATCGGCTAGTTAATTGACAAGTATCTAGAATTGGATGTTTTTTTGAACCTGCATGAGAAATTAAAATGACAATACAAGACTGAAATATGGTTGGAATTAGGGAATGGTAAATGGATTCAAAAATCGATTTTCGATTTTTCGAGCGACTTTTTTTATTTCGGCTTTTGAAATCGATTTCAAAATCGTTTAAGATAAATTTGCAACCTTATATCACATTTTTTTTGTTTTGGCAAAATACTAGAGAAATTGAATTAAGATTTTCACAGTGGACAGATAATACTACTGTTTATAACTTTCCTGCAAAAAGTGAAAATGTGTTAATTTTTAGATGACGTTTGCAGGAACAATTGCAATATTTCGCATATTAAAATTGTGTTCTGAGTGTAGTGAGTCAGTCCTGTCACAGAAATCAATTCCGATCGAGACTGGAAGTGATTTCGTATCTTGCTTTTCATTAAACGAAATCACTTTCGATCGTAATTGATTTCTGTTACAGGCCTGAGTGTATGGATAGTATTTCAAATGATTATGACAATAGTTCTTGTTCGGTGGCGACTGTTTCTTTGCTAAGCTACTATTAAGTTAGTTTTAGAAAAGAAACGTTTGCATGTCGGAAAAATGCAGATTTATTTCCTTATAATTTTGTATTTGTTAGGATAAATTACATACTTTTTGTTTTTTCACTCTGCTGATAACTAGATTTTAATATCGCTTACGCACTGGTCTGTTTGAATATTAGCGTATTTCCACAGGATTGTCATGGTTTAATTCACTTGTTGTGCTTCTATAATATGTTGATTTTCACAAAGCTCACTTTTAGTGTTTGGTTTGGTGCGATAAGTTTAGTTAGGACTGTTTTGTTCAATGTCCATTGATGACTTCAATGTCTGAAGAACAAGAGGACCTATATTAAAGTTGGAAGTATACCAAGGGTACTAATAGGTAAATACGTTAAACTACAACGGTTTTTTTAATTTAAACCAGGGAAACATTTCAAGTTTTATTGTGCATGCCCATAATTTATCGATTTAATTAAGATTAAAATTTACAAAATTTTGATAAAAATAAAAAAATCGATTTTAAAAGCACAATAATCGATTTCAGTATAAAATCGCATACGTAAATTCGATTGCAAAAAATCGATTTTTTTACCACAAAATCGATTTTCGATTGGAATCGAAATCGATTTACCATTCCCTAGTTGGAAAACAATTTTTTTTTATTATAATCTACTTAATAATTTAATGGCATTTATTTTTGATATTCACCCCTAAAATGAAAGTCGACATCGACACAAGTCGACGGCAACTGAACATTAATGGTATTTTCTGAGTCGTTGTTGACAATAATCGATTACTTTTGACAGCCAAGTGATATTTTCTAAGGCGCTTTTAAGTCGACGTCGAGTAGTATTGTCTCCGTTTTAGTCGACAGGAAATTTTGCGACGACTCAAATGAAAGTTAAAGAAATTTTAACATATTTATTGAATAAGTTTGAAATAAAAAATGCAAATTTAAAAGAAGTTATGGGCACAAATTTTATTTGTAAATTTAACGCGAAAATTCGGAAACATTTTCAAAAAATAGCGAAAATTCGGGAACATTTTTAATATATAACGAAAGCCCTAAAATTATAAGAAATGGCAAAAATTTTGCTAAAATTGCAAAATTAGCGGAAATTCGCAAAAAATTGCTAACAGCTACATGATAGCAAAGTCTAATATGTATTAAAAATCGTTAAAGCTGTAAAGAATCAAAAAACTTTTAGGAAAAAATCGCTGCTATCGCGAGCATGGCAAAAATAAGCAAAAATTGCAAACTTTGAAACAAACCCTTAAATTGGTTTGAAATCGCTAAATCGGATAAAAAACAAAATGTCGGGAAGTTACAAAAAAATTATGCAAAAACAGCGAAAATTCGCGAAAATTTTTAATATGGGGGATTTCATGTCAAGTGACCCAATTTTGAAATCGATGTCTTCCGATTTGGATGAAATTTGCACCAAGTTTAGTCCTATTGGATAGTAGTTTAGACACAAAGATCGGTCTAAAAGTTTCTGAGTTAAGCCTAGTACTCTGTTCAAATTTGTGAAAAATGTTGAGCAACATTGATTATTCCACACGAAAATTTTGGCATTTATCAATGTTACCAATCTTGCAAGTTTGTACAATTTGACGTTTTTATTCCTTCAAAGTATGCTACATTGTTTCGTGTATGTAAACAAACGCCACATGTATTTTACTAAAATTATTTTTTTTAATAAAAAAGAAAGTAAATATGGATAAAAAACTGTTACCGGTTGTGTTATTTTAATTTTTTATTTCTTATTTAATATTAAGTTCATACTTTTTTGCTTTTGCTTAAAATTCCACGTGAAATAAAGGTAGCTTACATTATTTCGCAGTTGTAAAAAAATGTTGCCAGAAACATTTCGGAACTTTTTCACAAAATAAACAGAGTACAACTCAATCAACATTATTTCGTAGATATTCCGCACAAGTTTTTTCATATGCATTTTGACAGCATTTCACGTGAAATGTTGAACAGAGTACCAGGCTTTAGTGGGGGTCAAAATTTGACATTTTGGCCATACAGGTGTTCTTTCTTATCCATGTTACTTATTACCTATTGGTGTTAGCAAAATTTGTCCCAAGTAGCTTCGATAGCTAGTTGATCCATCTTTTGAAAAAAAAATTTTTTTGTTTTTTTAAAATTTTTTTTAAAATTTTTTTTTTTAAATTTTAAACTTTTTTTTATTTTTTTTTAGCGGGAATGTTTTTTTTTTTCCTTTAAGGTAGTTTTGGTCCCTTTTTGGAATGCATGCGGCTTATGTATAAAAAAAAATAATTTCTAACTCTAGACAAGGGTTCTTCAATTTTTAGCATATGCAGTGTTCTTTCCCATCCATGTAACTTATTACGTATTGGTGTTAGCAAAATTTGTCCCAAGTAACTTCGATAGCAATTTGATCAATATTTTGAAAAATAAAATTTTTGTTGTTTTAAAGAATTTTTTAAAACTTTTTTTTTAAATTTAAAATTTTGTTTTTTTAATGTAAAATTTTTTTTTATATTTTTTTTTTTTTATCCGGAATGTTTTTTTTTTTTTTTTTTGGTTTTCCTTTAAGGTAGTTTTGGTCGCTTTTTGGGATGCGAGTGGCTTATGTATAAAAAAAAATAATTTCTAACTCTAGACGAGGGTTTTTCAATTTTTAGCATATGCACTATTTTGAATTTTTTCCTATTTGTGTTTAAGTGTTTCTAAAGCCTTAAAAATAAAACGTATGCAAAGAAACTAGACAAATTAACCTTTCCGACGGTATGTTACAAACCCAATTATTATTTTATACCTTCGATACTGTAATGCCCACAATATGTTAATCCCAGGAATAAAATCACTTTTTTTCTGTAGAAATGTTGACAAATTAAATTCTTTTTATTAATTTATAATAATAATTAAATTAATATATAATTATAATAATAATAATTTCTAATACTAATAATAAAAAGATAAACAATTTAATAAAATTTTATCCTCATCACATTAGATCCTTTTATATCCTAATTTTTTTTACATTTGTTGTAGCTGATGAAGTGTTTAAGTTTGCAAATTTTCAAATATCCAGTCTTTCACCCTCCCTATGTATCGCCCTTATTTTCTGCTTTTTTTTGCCAATCCTTTGTTGGAGTTACTTCGTTTAGCTGTTGATTTCGCTGCTGGTTTTGGAAAGAAATCGCATTGAGTAGAGGCAGAAAACTTTTTCAACTTGAGTCTTCCATCGTCAAGCGGTATAAAAGCATGGTATTGAGCGGTGCCATCGATTGTTCCAGCGGCATCGAATCTGCTTTTCAGTGTTTTCAATGTTTCCGCATGATCCTCTTTGCTACTAAAAACTATTTCAGTTTCTTTACAATAATTCTTTGCCCAATGGAATAAAGCAGTCGCATCTAAGATGCGATCTTGGTGAGAGCACTGGAGACTATACTTCGCTGCATTTCTTTTGAGGTTTGCTCCAACACCATCACATGCTCCTTTACCATGAGCAGTAGGATGAAAATGCCACTCAGCTGGCATTCCAAAATCTTTTTCATGAGCTAAAAGATTTGCGAAGCCACTTTTGTTTTTAAAATGTTGACGAGCTCCGTCCGAAATGTAGTATACTTTCTCTACTGTAAAATTACATTTAAGATAATTTAGTATTATCTTCTGGTATTCATAAACTGAAACGGTATCATGTTTTAAATTGTCGGATATGATTGCCATACTTTTGTGTTCCAGTTTTTCATCTTTCATGTAGTAAATAACTACTGTGAATATAGTTGCTTGGTCGTTATTGAAGTGGAATGACTGTATGGCATCCTGAAGAACATATTTATAGTTCTCTGCGAAATCAAACGAAATAACGAATTCACCAGACTTCAAATGTATTTTCAAATTCTTGAAGAATGACCACTGCTCTTTGGCTAAAAAGTCATGGGTTCTCAAATTTAGCAACCCTCTACTCATTTCGTCCACAAAATCATCTACATTTGAAATGATTGTTTTCAATGTGCATCTTTCAGTCTGAAGCCAAGATTCAAATTTTATCTCCTCAATACATTCTCGCTCAAAAGAGTTAATACAATTCTCTTTGATGAATGTTGTTTCCGGGCAATTTGAACATTCTCCTAAGTGGCAAGAAGTTGTTGCATTAGGACACATAGTCAATTTAAGGCAATCGCGGTAATCGTGCAATTCTTCTGGTGAATAATCTGTTAAATACCTTAAGTTAATTTCCTTTAACATCAGTTTAACATTTTCATGGTAAATGCAAACGCATACTGTGTGAGTTCCGCTGCTTCCTGCCAAAACGCAGTGTTTTGGCCTCAGTTGGGTAAATTTCGTGAAGCCAATTTTGACATCATCGTGTTCTGTTTGAAATGTTGCGAATAACTCATTCAGGTTGCAGAGAACCATTCTCTTTTGCATTTGAACTTTCTTGCCATCGATTCGTACGGACATCCAGGCTTTCATCCCTGGCATCAAGCGACTCATATCATCTCGCTGATAAAACTGAGTTACTAGAGCTTCAGTTTCGCACTCTAAAGTTTTCCCCTTCTTTTTGTTTGGGAGTGTGAGAATACCATGCTCAGCAACCAATTTTTTAGCAATTCTTGCTTTTCGTTGAGACGTTCCAAACTCAGCCATTATTTTTGCACAACTCCATGTGGATGGAGCAAGCGTAAGAAGTTGAATTCTTTCAGCTCTGCTCTGTGACGTCTTGTATTTCTCTTTTATTTGTTCCAGAACTTCTACTGCATCCTTATGATATTTGTTTTGACACTCATTCTTTGAACGTATACCTTCTACTGAAAAGTTAGAATAACCATCATCATCAACAGTTCTGTCATCATTCTCAGAACTACTTTTGTCTTCATCTGGGATTACTTCAACGCAAGGCTCATTACTATTCAAATCCGGTAATTCGTTCAACTTTCCCAGCTCTTTCCTGCATGACCCACAAATTTTCCACCGTTTTGACAGCGTAGGAAATTTTTTTAATAAGCCGTCGGAAATATTTCGCATATCCGATGATCTGTGAACTTTTTTGTTAAAGGGATTAAAACAAAAAGAAGCAAATATATCACTTTGAAGCTTGGCCTTTTTCGGAGCTGTAGACATTGTAAAAATTAATTATGTAAATAACACACGTCTAAGCTGTAACGCTGTTTCAAAAAAACTGAATACCGAAAGTCTTCAGAATGACAATAAATAGTTTTTTTTAAGATCATATAGGTAGTGCATTCTAATGAAGGTGTCTAATTTTTTTTATAAGGGTGAAGAAGGGCTTAGTGTGGGTTAACCGCATGTTACATAATAAAAATAATAAAGTACCTTTTTCAACCAATTATTACTAATAATAATAAAAATAAGCCACCTGTAAATTTTCACCTTCTAAACATAATATTAAAAAACTACCTGTTAACTTCTATCTCTCCACCCACATTTTAAAGGCAAGTGTCATAAAATAATAAATTAACTGGTATTTCGGAGAATGGCCATAGAATATTTCCACCTGATTTAAACACTTGTCTCTGGGGTACCTGATATTTTGACAACAAAAATCACATTCAGTATTACGTGCGCTAAAAACTGTATATTTTTTTATGTAGGAAAAATTAAAAACAGAATTGTTTGTCAACATTTCTACAGAAAAAAGTGATTTTATTCCTGGGATTAACATTATTACAGTATCGAAAGTATAAAATAATAATTGGGTTTGTAACATACCGTCGGAAAGGTTAATTTGTCTAGTTTCTTTGCATACGTTTTATTTTTAAGGCTTTAGAAACACTTAAACACAAATAGGAAAAAATTCAAAATAGTGCATATGCTAAAAATTGAAAAACCCTCGTCTAGAGTTAGAAATTATTTTTTTTTATACATAAGCCACTCGCATCCCAAAAAGCGACCAAAACTACCTTAAAGGAAAAGACATAAGCTTTCTTTTGAGCAAAAAAAAAAAAAAAAAAAAAAAAAACATTCCGAATAAAAAAAAATATAAAAAAAAAATTTTACATTAAAAAAAAAAATTTTTAAATTTAAAAAAAAAGTTTTAAAAAATTTTTTAAAACAACAAAAATTTTATTTTTCAAAATATTGATCAAATTGCTATCGAAGTTACTTGGGACAAATTTTGCTAACACCAATACGTTATAAGTTACATGGGTGGGAAAGAACACTGCATATGCTAAAAATTGAAGAACCCTTGTCTAGAGTTAGAAATTATTTTTTTTTATACATAAGCCGCATGCATCCCAAAAAGGGACCAAAACTACCTTAAAGGAAAAGATATCAGCTTTCTTTTGAATAAAAAAAAAAAAAAACATTCCCGCAAAAAAAAAATAAAAAAAAGTTTTAAATTTAAAAAAAAAAAATAAAAAAAAAATATTAAAAAAACAAAAAATTTTTTTTCAAAAGATGGGTCAACTTGCTATCGAAGCTACTTGGGACAAATTTTGCTAACACCAATAGGTAATAAGTAACATGGATAAGAAAGAACACCTGTATGGCCAAAATGTCAAATTTTGACCCCCACTAACTCAGAAACTTTTAGACCGATCTTGTTGAAAATTTGTGTCTAAACTACTATCCAATAGGACTAAACTTGGTGCAAATTTCATCCAAATCGGAAGACATCGATTTCAAAATTGGGTCACTTGACATGAAATCCCCCATATATCAAAAATGCCATAAAATTGATTAAAAGTCCCTTAAACTGAAAGGAATGACAAAAATTCAGTGAAAATTGCTAAATTAACGGAAATTCGCAAAAATTTGCTAACAGCGGCATGAAAGAAAAGTCTTATATTTATGAATAAACGTTAAAGCTATAAAGAATCAGAAAACTTACAGTAAAAATATCTTTTATCAAAAACATGCCAAAAATTCGCGAACAAAATTCAAGATTGGAAACAAACTCTACACTTTATTTTAAAAAGCTAAATCGGTTAAAAAATATGTCGGAAAATAGCATAAATAGCGTTAAAAAGTGAATGAAGAACAAAAAATAAAAAAAAAAACAATTGGACATGGGATTTTTTTTGTCAAATTTTCGATAACTAGTCGACGTCGACACAACATTCTTATAAAATACCAAATTAACGTCGAAGTGATGTAGTCGTCGCCTTGATGTGACAACAATTAAAAATTATTGTCGACGTCGACAACGCCTTACATAATAGGGGTGATTATTGCCGGCTTATGTCTGGCGTGGCTACAAGTTATATGGTAAATTCGATCAATCCGATTTTTGACTAGTTTTTCCAATAAATCTGGACGTATGGCGTCAATTGTGGCTTGAATATTGGCTTCCAGTGTTTTAAGAGTTGCTGAGTTGTCGGCATAAACCAATGACTTAACAAAGCCCCATAAAAAGTAATCCAGAGGCGTTAAATCGCACGAACGAAGGGGTCAGTTAGCATAACCTTCTACAAAAATTACCTTACAAATAACGTACATACATATTTACAAAAAGTACCAAAAGTACGAATTTTTTCCCCTGTTTTGCCCTCAAATAAACTTAATTTCCTTGTTGCCTTTATGTTGAAGAACCATGGCTTGAAGTTTGCGCAAAATTATATAGAAAAAAAAACATGTTTACAAAAAGTACCAAAGAAACGAATTTTTACACTGCTTTGTGCAAAATTATATTGAAAAAACATGTTTACAAAAAGTACGAATTTTTCCCTTGTTTTGCCCTCAAATGAACTTTATTTCTTTGCTGCCCTAATGTTAAAGAACCAAGGTTTTAAGTTTGCGCAAAATTATATTGAAAAAAACGTGTTTACAAAAAGTACCAAAAGGTACGAATTTTTACACTGTTTGCCCCCAAAATTAACAAGGTTTTAAGTTTGCGCAAAATTATATTGAAAAAAACATGTTAACAAAAAGTACCAAAAGTACGAATTTTTACCCTGTTTTGCACTCAAATGAACTTAATTTCATTGCTGCCTTTATGTTAAAGAACCATGGCTGTAAGTTTGAGCAAAATTATTTTGAAAAAAAACATGTTTACAAAAAGTACCAAAGAAATGAATTTGTACACTGCTTTGCGCTCAAATGAACTTTTAAAGAACCATGGTTTTAAGTTTGCGCAAAATTATATTGAAAAATATGTTTACAAAAAGTACGAATTTTTACACTGTTTGCCCTCAAATGAACTTTGTTTATATGCTGCCTTTATGTTAAAGAATCATGGTTTTAAGTTTGCGCAAAATTATATTGAAAAAACAACGTTTTCACAAAAAGTTCCAAAAGTATGAATTTTTCCCTGTTTTGCCCTCAAATAAACTTTATTTCTTTGCGGCCTTTATGTTAAAGAATCAAGGTTTTTAGTTGCGCAAAATTATATTGAAAAAAAATGTTTACAAAAAGTACACATTTTTACCCTATTTTGCCCTCAAATGAACTTTATTTATTTACTGCCTTTATGTTAAAGAACCAACGCTCTAAGTTTGCGCAAAATTATATTGAAATAAGAACTTTTTTACAAAAAGTACCAAAAGTACGCATTTTTAGCCTGTTTTGCCATCAAATGAAATTTATTTCTTTGCTGCATTAATTTGAAGAACCAAAGTTTTAAGTTCGCGCAAAATTGTGTTGTGTTTACAAAAAGTACCAAAAGTACGAATTTTTACCGTTTTGCCCTCAAATGAACTTTATTTCTTTGCTGCCCTTATGTTAAAGAACCAAGGTATTAAGTTTGCGCAAAATTATATTGAAAAAAAACGTGTTTACAAAAAGTACCAAAAGTACGAATATTTACCCTGTTTTCCCCTAAAAAAAAAGTACTTCATCTATTTGCTGTCTTTATCATAGAGAGCAGGCTTAAATTTTAACAAAATTATTAGAGAAAAAAATGGTTACAAAAAGTACGAATTTTTGCCCCGTTTTACACTTTAATGAACTTAATTGGCTTGCTGCATTTTTGCAAAGTACAAATTTTTACCCTGTTTTGCTCTAAAAAAAGTACTTGATTTGTAGAGAGCAGGCTTAAGTTTTAACAAAATTATTAGAAAAAGAGTGTTTGAAAAAAGTACGAATTTTTGCGCCGTTTTGCTCTTTAATTAACTTAATTTGTTTGCTGCATTTTTGTTAAAAAAAAAAACTGTATTCTTTGTTTGTCCGAAATCAGTTCGTAAAAAGCGTATTTACAAAAAGTACAAATTTTTACCCTGTTTTGCCCTAAAAAAAGTACTTGATTAGTTTGCTGTCTTTATCATAGAAAACAGGCTTAAGTTTTAACAAAATTATTAAAAAAAAAATTGATTGCAAAAAGTACCCAAAAGCCCGAATTTTTACCAAGTTTTGTCAACTTTTTTTTTTTAACCTGTGTCTAGCACTTACGAACAAAGCTGCAAAAGGAAGTTAATAATTTGATCCTGTAGTTTTCAATCTTAAAGCTGTTCGACCATGACTTTCTTTTATATATATGTAGGTTCATTAAACACATTTTCATACAAAATCCGTTTCATAAGCCGTTAATTAACCTGTTTTATTTTTTATAAATAAGGCCGACAGAGATTACAATTTTGTGCCTGGTACTTTCTCAAATCAAATTTAATTACATTAAGTCAACACCCAAAAAAGCTTAAATTTTTCTTTTTTAACACCTGACTGCACATATCAAATAGTTTGCATACAATGCATTAACAAAAACCAAAAAAAAAACGATGTTAAAAAGTCTAACCACTTTTATGGCAAAGTATTCAAAGAGTATGTGACACACCTACACCTTGAAATCCCAAGATTATTTTGACACATTCAATGTGCCTGGCAGCCATATCAAAAGTGTCAATGTGTAAAAATGCATTTTTTTTTTTGGCATCAGATTCCTAGAACATTTTTGGAAAATGGTTGAAAGCATTTAGCAGGAGTTAGAAAGTCAAATAGTTACAATGACATTTGGATGATGGTGAAAATGTGTTAAAAATATTTAAATTTAATAAAGAAACTCAGGAAAAGTTTGTTAATACTTGCGTTCGCAAAAAAAGATTCATATTTCAATTGATTTTTTTTTTAAAGTAAATTGAGATAAGAGTCACTTTAAATTTTATCCATTTCAAGTGCTTTATATCTAGTTATTTTTTCCCAGAGTTTTGTTGTTGACCTAAGTGCAATTATATTGAAACATTTAAAAGATTAATTTTTTTATGTCAAAGGATGAATTAGCCAATTTAGTTAATTTTTTCGTTTTTGTTTTTAATCGTTTTCATGAATTTGCAAAGAATTTTTCACTTTATTTACTTTTCAATTTCCTCGCTTTTAATATTTGCTACTGCCAGGATGTGAAAAAGAAGCAAATAATCGGGATGTTTGTATCTTTAATTAACTAGAAGTTTCTTTAATGTCTTACTAGATAATACCCGGTTTGCTTCACCACCCTCACCGTAATGAAATAAAAATGTCGTATTAAAAAAAATATCACCATGAGAAATAAATTCCCATTTTTAAATGTAAATAGTCGGGTATGTTCTAGAATCCGAATCCACTCGAAAGTGGATTACTTTAGCATTTTTGGTGTTCTACATTTCACATCCACATGTTTTTATTCGTTTTCAATTAGAGTAGTAAGGGGTTCGTGAAAGTAAAACGAATCGACTTTAATTCACATATGTGATAACATTTTAACCAAAAAAAAAAGATCTAGTTTTTAGTTAAGAACGGTCTTTATCCAATTTAATCAAAAATATATCGTTACCTAAAACGCAAAAGGCCCTAACTAACCCAAAGTTAAATATCGACTTTTTTATTAATTTTGATGTAATTATAGCTAATTTTTTAACGCTCTTTATGTTATTTTCCGACAATTTGTTTTTTTTCAATTGATTTAGCGATCTTGAACTAGTTTTTGGGATTGTTTCAAATTTTGTAATTTTTCGCGAATTTTAGCCATGTTCGCGATAAAAGCGGTTTGTTCGTGTAATTTTTCTGATTCTTTGCAGCTTAAACGATTTATAATAAAAAGTAGACTTTGTCATCATGCCGCTGTTAGCAAATTTTTGCGAATTTCCGCTAATTTAGCAATCTTTACCGAATTTTTGCCATTCCTAATAGTTTTAGGGACTCTTAATCAATTTTATGGCTTGTTTGAAATAAAATTTTTTTTCGCGAATTTTCGCTATTTTTGCAAATTTTTTTTGTTCTTTACCGACATTTTGGTTTTTTAACCAATTTAGCGATTATAAATAAATGTTTTTGTTTGTTCAAAAGTTTGCAATTTTTGGGAATTCGCTATAGAAGCGATTGTTTCCTGTGATTCTTTACAGCTTTCATAAATTTTAATAAATATTTTCCGTTGCTATCATGCTGCGGTTAGCAAATTAGCGATCTTAAGTTCAACTAATGTTTTTTCGAACAAAAATTTCAAATACACAAAAACATGCGGATTTGAGAACACCAATTTATGAATTTTGCGGATTCAAAAAATTTTTCGTTATCAATTCGAGTCGAAACCTAGAACATACCTGAGTTATTCATTTCTTTTTTTTTTAATTTTTCCTTTTGTAAAGTGGGGCCCACTATTGGCATTGTGACCATTTATTTTCGAAATTTGTATATGAATATCAAAATTGTCTTGCAAAATTTGATGATTTTTGTCCAGTGCCCATGTTCTGTAACTCTCGTGTCGAAAAACTTTTCGATTGAAATGTGTGAAATGAAACAAAAATGCCATATATTGAAACAAACAGCTGTTACGTAAGGAAATTACTGGCCAATTTACAGGAAAAGGGTGCCTGTAAAATGTTTGTGAGAAGAGTTCCCGCTTTGAACTGTCAAATAGACTCATGAATAAAAATGAGGCGAGAAAACATTTTAACACTAAAAAACAATTAAAAATGCTAAATACAAAGAATAATAATGATAATATTTTGTTTTTTGCACATTTTTTTTATTGTTTAATTATTTTGCTTTTAACATTTTTATAAAATATGCGAATGTTTTTAAAACTCGTTTCCAAACAACAAACATGCAAGTAGAACTTTACACTATTTGGTAAAGCTTGTTGCTCGTTACTGGCGTTCTCAACGTCTGCAATGTGACATCGGCTTCGAGGGCAGTGTTATGACATTTATAACGTAACGACGTCATCTTTTTTGATAGTTTTCGACATGAGTTAGAGGCACACTTTTTTCTCACTTTTCGAGAAACGATATTTTGTTTCACACCTTTCGATGCGAGAAGTTCTCACAATAGTTACAGCACATACGTACAAATATACGAATTTAAAATTGATATGGGTGGTACCACGCCATATATTGCCACATTGTGTAGCCTAAATCTACTATAGTTTCAAAGGTATAACCATTTTATTGCTGACTTCTAACAAAAGGTTCCATGCCCACAATTAGTGATCTGCCTATTTCTGCCTAAAATATTCCTATTGATAATTAAAAAGATTTTGTTTGTTGTGCTTAATTCCCAATTTTTTTATAGTGGGGAATGTAAGAAATGATAAACGAACTGTTTATTGTTGGTACATATTGTGCTTATGCTTTAATATCGTTGCAAATAAGACTTTTTCAGTGTTTGTAATTCTCATTCACTCTGCAATTTTATTTAGTAATATCTTTAGCTTTTCTAAAAAATTTCTTGGTAGAATGTTTCCTGATGATCTGGCCTAAGCAACCAGTGAAATGCGCTTAGAAACTATCTAACTTATCCTCCAACAATAAATTTCAGTTTTTTTTTTATCAAGAATAAAAATTGGAAACTAAGCACGACAAACAAAATCTTTTTATCAAAGCTATTTACGGGAATACAAAATTTATCATTAAGATCTTTGTATGACGTGCTAAATTCCCAATTTTTCATATTTGATAAATACACTGAAATTTATTGTTGAGGGAAAGTTAGCTTCTATGTGCATTTCACTGGTTGCTTAGGCCAGATCATCAGGAAACCTTTTCCAAAGATTTCAGAAAAGCTAAAAATATTATACAAATAAAACCCTAAAGCGAACAAGAATTTTAAACACTCAAAGTCTTACTTGTAACAATATCAAAGCTTAAACAAAACACCAACAATAAACAGTGAGTTTATCTTTTCTTACATCCCCCTACAATTGGTTGGGTTCCTTCCGACTCGAATTGTAGTTGTAAGTGGGTAGAAAGAAAAAAAAAATAAAAAACAATTTGTTTCATTCTATTGTCTTCGCAAGATAAACAACGAAAAAAAACCAATTTGGCAATTCAGTTTTCTGCACGGGCACATGCAAGTATATTATCAAATCCATTTACGGGAATACAAAATTTATCATTAAGATCTTTGTATGACGTGCTTTAGGGTTTTATTTATATAATATTTTTAGCTTTTCTAAAATCTTTGGAAAAGGTTTCCTGATGATCTGGCCTAAGCAGCCAGTGAAATGCGCATAGAAGCTAGCTTTCCCTCAACAATAAATTTCAGTGTATTTCTCAAATATGAAAAATTGCGAATTTAGCACGTCATACAAAGATCTTAATGAAAAATCTTTTTAATTCAAAATTGTGTATTCACAAAAATTACTTTGATAATTTTTCATATTGATATTAAAGTTACTTGTACAAAATTGAATGGCTCTAGTTCACAGTTATACTGCATAAAGGAAGTGCCACGCCCACTTTTGGTAGTCCGCTCATTTTTGCCCAAACTATTTATATTGATACTAAAGTTACTCCTACAAAAATTCGGGATTATAGCTCATTCATTCATAAGGGAAGTGCCACGCCCACGTTTGTTAACGGACCTTTTTCTTCCCTTAATGTTCATATGGTTGTCCTAGTTGCCTGTGCAAAATTTGATTACTTTAGCTGTTATAGGTTGGCATATATACGAATTTTAGTATTTAATTCATGTAGAAGGTGCCACGCCCAGTATTACAGATGCATTTCTTATCCAAATAATCATATAGATGTCAAAGTTGCTCTTAAAAAATTAAAGTACTCTAACTATTATCTTTTCCCAGATATACGAATTTTTGTATTTGATTCATGTGGTATATGACACGCCTATTATCGCAAGTCTGCCCACTTTTAACCCAAATGTGTGGGTGTCAAAGTGGACAGAAGTTAATTTCAAGAATCTATAATAATTATTTTTTAATTGGGCGTGGCACCTCGCAACAAAATATAGCCTTTGTTTCCTTTCGGACATACATACAAGAAGACGCTGTGAAAATTTCACAAAATAATCGGTCTAGCCGTTTAGCCGTCTATAGACAAACACACATTTATTTTTTATACATATGTAGAAGATGTTAGCCCATGGTCTGTAAGAAATCAGTAAGTGTGTCTTAAAAAATTTGACAAATGCTAAATAGAAGAAACTTAATTTTTTTAGTTTTGAGCTTAATACTGCTTTTTCGCATTTATCCCAGCTACTAAACAATTAAGAATTTTCACTGTTGATTCAACATGAAAAAATTTTGGTTCAAAATTTTTGCAAAATGATTTAAACAATTGAAGCACAGCCGCGAAAAACGTTGTAAACGCCACATTTTGCAAAAACTGTTTTTTTGCAGATAAACGTTGACTTTACTCTCTTACACAGTTTAAACATCAAATCAACCAAAACTATGCACCTTAACACCTTCAAAATGGCGTACAAAGTGTCAGCCAGTGGAAGAACATTACAAGTTACTAACATAATGATGAAACCGAAATGGTTTTGCAGTGCGGAATAATGTTTTAAAAGCCTTTTGCATTAAAGTTTTTATTATCACTATTTTAAATAATAGAAAAAAAAAATTTTTAAAACAAATAATGCTGCTTGTCAAAAAACGTTTTTTTGCTCTCCTGAAAAATTATTATTTTGTAACTTAAAACGTTATTCGCGGCTGTGCTTCAATTGTTTATTTTTTTTTTTTTTTTTTTGTATTGTACCTCCCTACAGTTTCCATATGCTTAGTAAACACATAAATGCAATTGGTCTTTCTTTTTGTGCCTCCCTAATTATCTTATATGCTTAGCTAACGAATTGAAATATTTTCATCACATTTCTTAGATTTTTTCCCCCCCGTTAAATGTTAAAACTACAAGAGTTATTCCTTTTAAAAAAAATTTTCATTTTAACACTCATTTGAATCTATTACTTTTTAATGTACACCTGGAAAAATTAATTTTTAATAAAATATAATTTTTTTTTTAACTCAGAAATATACATTTGGGTTGTTTATTATATGGTTAGGTAGTTATATTAACAGCAACAAAATATATATAAACAAATCTAAATAAATGTATTTTGTTGTTGTGAATATAACTAAATAACCATATAACCTAATAACCAGCCTTCCGTGAACAACCAAATTAAATATACATTAAAGCTAGTTAACACTATCTCACAAGTCTTACGTATTCCATAATACTTTATGAGACATAAATCTAATGAGTTTTGTTGCGACTGTCAAAAAATCTAAGTTTACATGACATTTTGTGTTAACACCATCACACAAAGTATAAACACTCACACATGAAATCAAATGCAACCCTGATCCAATGAAAAGTATTATTGTTTAGAAGTTTTTCAAAAAACGATGAAGTCGTATGGGATGCCAAATTTTTGTCATAACAGTTTCATAACTTTTTCGTGACACATTGCCTTCACACTTAATATAGTGTAATATTACCCTTATTTATACCAAATAATATTAAGAACTGATAGCTTAAACTTTTTAAAAAAAGAATATGGGAATTATTCAATTTGGCGGGTTCGATTCCTGCCAGAGATTCTGGTTTTCTGCAGACAAGCGAAGAGCTTCGCGGGATAAGCTTAGGGAATTAAAAAAAAAATCACGTATCTAATTCAACAGTCTGAACAAACAAAGTGTGGGAACTGTCTCTTTTTCAAAGTGTGAAATTTGACTCATAGCAGAACATTCGAAAAAATTTTTAAAAATAATTAAACTTTTATTTTATCTGGAAGTTTATGCAAAACTATTTCTTTAAGTGTATAATTGCCCTTGTTACTGCATGTGATCTTTAAAAAAAGAAATGAAATGTCAGGTATTCAGGTGCAACAAAGTACAAGTTACGAATACAATTATCTGCAGCAAAAAAATGCATAAATATCATGTTAAAAACGTTACTATGAGAACGAAAATAAAAAGAGAAATAAATAAATGTTATTTTAATACTTAAATGCAACTACCAAATAAATAAATAAAAAATGTTTTTGAGACAAGGACAAGAAGGTTAATTTATTTTAACTTAACAATAAAAAATACTTGAATTTCATTGAATAAAAGAATGACGGCAGAAAAATATTGCTCAACTAAAAAGTAATTTTGGTAAAGATTATAAAGAAAATCGACTTTTTGTGTATAAAAAGAGGAATTTAAAAAAAAAGTTTAACTTTTTATAAAAAAATATCTAATTTCAAAAGATTTTGCTATTCGTGCCTAATTTCCAGTTTTTATTCTTGATAAAAACACATGAAATTTATTGTTGATGGGATAAGCTATTCCTATGCGCATTTCACTGGTTGCTTAGGCCAGATCATCAGGAAACTTCATCCATAAAGATTTTAGAAAAACTGAAGATATTAAACCAAATACAACTGCTAAACGTATAAGACTTATAGCAACAGTTCTACTTGTAACAATATCAACGTTTAAACAAAACACATCACAATAAACAGTGGGCTTATCTCATCTTTATAAAAAAAAATTAAAATAATATGACTTTTTATTAAAAAAGCATGAAGTTTTATAAAAAAAATATGATTTTTTATAAAAAAGTATGACCTTTTATAAAAAAGAATGACTTTTTATAAAAAAGTATGGCTTTTTATAAAAAAATATGACTTTTTATAAAAAAAAGTATGACTTTTTATAAAAAAAAAAGTATGACTTTTTATGAAAAAGCATGACTTTTAATAAAAAATTATGACTATTTATAACAAAAAAGTATGACTTTTTATAAAAAAGTATGACTTTTTATGAAAAAGCATGACTTGTAATAAAAAATTATGACTATTTATAACAAAAAAGTATGACTTTTAATAAAAAAAAGTATGACTTTTTATAAAACAAAGTATGACTTTTTATAAAAAAGTGTGACTTTTAGAAAAAAAGTACGACTTTTTATACAAAAAAACTATTTTTTATAAAAAAAATTATGACTTTTTATAAAAAAAATATGACTTTTTATGTAATAATATGACTTTTTATAAAAAAGTATGACTTTTTATAAAAACGTATGACTTTTTATGGAAATGTATGACTTTTTACAAAAAAATATGACTTTTTATAAAAAAATCATATTTTTTTTATAAAAACTATGACTTTTTTTAAAAAAAGTATGACTTTTTATAAAAAAGTATGACTTTTTATAAAAAATAGTATGACTTTTTATAAAAAAGTATGACTTTTTATTAAATAATATGACTTTTCATAAAAAATTATGACTTTTTATAAAAAAAATATGGCTTTTTTTTAAAAAAGTATGACTTTTTATAAAAAAAGTATTGCTTTTTATAAAAAAGTATGACTTTTTATAAAAAATAGTATGACTGTTTATAGAAAAGTATGACTGTTTATAAAAAAGTATGACTGTTTATAAAAAAGTATGACTTTTTATAAAAAAGTATAACTGTTTATAAAAAAGTATGACTTTTTATTAAAAAGTATGACTTTTTATAAAATAATATGACTTTTTAGAAAAAGGTATAACTGTTTATAAAAAAGTATGACTTTTTATAAAAAAGTATGACTTTTAATAAAAAGGTATAACTGTTTATAAAAAAGTATGACTTTTTATAAAAAAGTATAACTGTTTATAACAAAGTATGACTTTTTATAAAAAAGTGTGACTTTTTATAAAATAATATGACTTTTTATAAAAAGGTATAACTGTTTATAAAAAAGTATGACTGTTTATAAAAAAGTATGACTTTTTATAAAAAAGTGTGACTTTTTATAAAAGATAGTATGACTGTTTATAAAAAAGTATGACTTTTTATAAAAAAGTGTGACTTTTTATAAAATAATATGACTTTTTATAAAAAGGTATAACTGTTTATAAAAAAGTATGACTGTTTATAAAAAAGTATGACTTTTTATTAAAAAGTGTGACTTTTTATAAAAAAGTATGACTTTTTATAAAATAATATGACTTTTTATAAAAAAGTGTGACTTTTATAAAAAAGTATGACTTTTTATAAAAAATTATGACTTTTTTTTACAAAAAAATGATTTTTTATAAAAAAAAATTACTTTTTATAAAAAAGTATGACTCTTTATAAAAAAAATATGGCTTTTTTTTAAAAAAGTATGACTTTTTATAAAAAAGTGTGACTTTTTATAAAAAATAGTATGACTGTTTATAAAAAAGTATGACTTCTTATAAAAATATGAAACTATGACTTTTAATAAAAAAGTATGACTTTTTATAAAAAAGTATGACTTTTTTACAAAAAAATGTTTTTTTATAAAAACAATTACTTTTTATAAAAAAGTATGACTTTTTATAAAAATATAAAACTATGACTTTTAATAAAAAAAATATGACTTGTTAAAAAAATTATGACTTTTTATAAAAAAGTATGACTTTTTATAAAAAAGTATGACTTTTTATAAATTTTATTTTGACGGCTGATTCGAGTACTTTTCTGTTTGTCAAAAATTTTAAAATAAACTGTAATTTTTACCGTTAAAGAGCCATTTTGCAAAATTTTTTTTTTTTCTATTCAAATTAAATTCGCTGTCTTAATCTTAAATTTGGCAATAGACTTTTTTCAAATTTTTTTTAAATTTTTTCTTTAACTACAATTTTCCCTCGCTTTAATTAAAGATTAGTTACTATTTCATTGATTTTAGTTATATCCTTTTAATACAGTAATTTGTTCTTGGAAACAAAACAAATACATGAAAAATATAAAATTCCTTTTACTATGAATGGTTGGTCATTAAAGACTTTATTAACAGACTAACAAAATATTTATGAAGGCTTGTTAAGCTGATGAAAATCTTTTTTTATACTACATTTTTAGGGAGTAAAAGAGTTATATTGACAAATTGTATTTTAGATTTTGCCATAAAGTTCAGATTAAAGTGAAAAAAAATGCATATTTCCTAAAATGGAATTCTGCAAACTTCTAATAGTTGTCTATATTTTGTTTTCAACTAAACTTTTCTACGAATTTTCTTTTCTCCAAAGCATCGCTGTTGTAATTGAACTTTTTCAATTTCGAATACTCCATAAAAATTTTCCTCTTTTAAGTATCTTTTTACCAATTTAAGAAAGTCTATTAAATACAGAAATCCTCATCAGCAACATAATTTTATTTTAAAAAGAAAAAAACTTAACTTTCATTTAAGCTGGCGTACACCTGACAGGAAAGGTGAATTTAATGATTGTTTTTATAACAATTTATACCCATTTCTTTTCGTTTTCCTTTTTTTTAATGCCGAAAATGTAATAAAGTACAAAACAAAATGAAAATTGTAATAAAAGACACACACAGAATACACCCACTGAAATTGGCAAAAAAAAAGGAAAGAGATTTAAAAATACTTGGAGCGTAATGTCCTTTTTTTAATGCAAGTGTTTCAATAAAAAAAGGATTCCTTTTTTTTATATAATGCTTACAAAAAGAAATATACACATTTTTTTTATCTGCTCGTAATTTTTTAATTCCCATATTAAAATAACAACCAGCTAGAAAAGTTGTTTACACATACACTTGACGATAGATAGATATGTCTTTAGATTAGTCTATATACTTTACTATAGATTAGTAAGCAGTCAAGTTTACATACTTTTCAATTTCAGCTAAAGACAAGCCGTCAGTCAGCTCATTATTGTTTTGGCGCATTTGCCAAAAAGACGTAGTGTTGAAAAACGACAACGAAGGTTTACATGATGTTTTCTGAAAATATACCCGATAGAATTTTTTTGTGTTTTCACCACTGCTTCTGGCTTATGTTTGGAAGAAAAAAGTAATTTTTTGTGAACTTTCATGAATAAAGTTAGAACTTAATCGTATTGTATTGAAAGTGAAAATTATTGCTTTGTGCCGCATACGCCATTTTTTTAAATTTATTTCTAAAAATTAGATTTGTTGTACTGCATACATATACTTACTGCTGCGTATTGAGTTGTTAACATTTTATTTTGCTTTTCCTACTTTTTATCTTTCGGCAATGAAGCAGAGCAAGAGTAAAAATTGTATTTGTTTGAGGAACTCGCAGCATTCGCCAAGCAGTGGCGAGTAAGGCAAAACAATACGTAATAAGCTTTAAAATAGTTGGTATGGAACAAAGTTAATGCCTAATACCTCAGAAACCATAAAAAATTTCGTGAAACAGGTTTGGTTTCAGACTCCTAACTCAATTTTTTAAGAAAATGGTCGGTAGGTCAAACTTATAATGACCAGACGAAGTATATAAGTCCAGTCTATGCAGTCTACTGTAGACAATTCTGCAGTCTAGTTCAAACACTAGGCAATAGAGAGACTTATATTCCATTTCTATACACTCAACTATAGAACATTTTATAGTATTGACTTTTATTTGGATAATGGAAGGAGAAACCTTACATAGAACCTAGATTGGATAGCCAGATTTGTACTGACTTTAACAAACTTCCCGTAACTGTCAGAATACATGTATGTACTTTGCGGGTTGGCCAGCTTTGCTGCTGATATTTCCTTACTTGCCGGCTTTGTTTAATGACATTTGAGTAATTTCATCCTCTCACAATGCATTGCTTATAGATGGAAGATATGCATTGACCATCTACCAATTTTGCTCTGATTTCAAAATGACCTTAATTGCTGTTCTACAAATGATCTAGCCCAGTTCGTAGGTATGAAAATGTATGGCAGACAAGAGCGACTTGCGCTTCTGTCGGATAAGGCGTTTCTGGTGAAAAGGTTGTCCAGAACCCTTGACTGTAAAACTTAAAAAATTATTCAAATGATTCGCGCTTAATCTTGTATAATATATTCCTCTGGACCAGAGCTGTTAAATTTGGATTACGATTAGTAATCAATAAGATTAAATTTTAAAAAGAATGGTATTGATTACATAATTCTCTTCTTTACAATTCCTGATTATTAATTAATTATGATTGCAAATAATCCAAAAATAATTAAGATTAGTTAGGATTACGAGAAAATAATCAAAAATAATCAAAAGTAATCAAAAAAAAGTTGACTACTTTCAAGGATTATTTTTGATTATTTTCGATTATTTTTTAAAAATTCAGAATGCGCATCATTTTACACTAACGTTTTTTTTTTTTTTTTTTTTGAAAAATTTGCATTTAAAACGTAAAAAAACAGATAGTGTTTGTATACAAAATATAGGTATATTCACTTCAATAACAAAACAACCGATAACAATTTTAGTACTTCCTAAATCAACAAAAAAGGGAAAAATACGTGGAAAAATAATAAAGAAAACATTAAGAATACATTCAATTCCATTTGATTTTAATGCTTTTAGCTGGCATCATTATAATTCATTTATTTTGTTTGCATTTACCTTCATTTATGCATGTGGTTTGCGGTTACAGCAACTTCACCAGTTGTAGTTGTAGTATTTAAAGCTGACGAATGCTCTGTAGCGCAACAAAGTTCAAAATCTCGAATTTTGCGCTTCAACTGCAACGACTACTACAACTACGTATTCTGTTGACACTACTTTAAAACTGCCGTTTTTGACAGCTTGCAGCGCTATTGTTAACGTTGTACTACATCGACTATTCTGTTCCCCACTTTATTTACCAATTTGGCTACCTAGTTCATTATAAAAATGCATAAATAAGAACATTAAAAAAAAATTTTTTTAAGAAACGCTTTTCTTAAAAAAGAACATTTAAAAAAAATTTTGCCCCCCCCCTAGATTTTATCCTGGGAACGCCCATGTATTCGTGTACTGTCATCGGGAATATGTATGCCTGCAAAGTTTCATCCATTTGCATTGAGTATAAGGCGGTTAAATTAACGTTACAAGATTTGATTTTCAGAAGTGAAGCTAAAGAAAAGGTTTTAATAATAATAACTGGGGATGCGATTTCCATGCAAATGCATGTTTTTTGTCGATAGTCTTAGAACGATGTCGACCAATTTTCTTTCCGAATCATTAAATTTGCGTTAAAATGGCATCGATTTGTTTTTGCATATTGTTGCATATTTTGGTGAAAACGCATATTTTTGCATATTTAGGTTTTAAATGCATATTTTTGCATATTTTGACATTTTTGAGGGATCTTTTATTTTCCATATTATAAAAAAGATCTTTAAAAAAACTTTCTAAAAAAATTTTAATAATCAATAAATTCTTTTGGAGATTTGCTTTAAATACAAGATTTTTAAGATTTAGACAAAAGATGCTTCTATTTTAAATCGATGCAGCATATTACATCATTAAGACTTCCCACGGGTTACAAATTACTTGCTTGGCAAATGGGTTATACTTCGTTGCAGAGAATTTAGAAGCCAATTCGATTATATTGCAATTTTTAATTAAATGTATCCCTTGATTCACCTTCCACCGCAGCCAGTTGTAGCAAAATAATCAAAAGTAATCTTCGAAAGTAGTCAAATTAGTTTTCGATTACTTTTTATTATTTTATATTATTTTTTTCGTAATTTTTATTAATCTTGATTATTTTTTGATTATCTGTAATCGTAATCAATTAGTAATCGTGCGAATCTGAAAATAATCGTAATATAATCATTACTTCACCTTTCAAAAAAAAATAATCTAATTACTAATTATTATGATTAGTAATCATTACTTAACAGCTATGCTCTGGACACTAAGATGCCCAAATGAATTGTTGTGGCCAAAGCGGTTTTATAGTCGTCAGTCTAGACTCTAGATTATACTTTAGGCTGTACTTAAATCTGGTCTAGACAAGTTTATAATTTTGTCTATAAAAGCAGAGAAATCTCATTATTGTATATGGTCACCTCCAATAAATCTTTTTTTTAAAGAAAATTGTTTTAACATATTATCAAATCATATTATGGTTTTATATCGTATTAGTCATGCATAAAAAAATCCACAACTGCACCATTCTTGCCTCCAAACATGTTTTGTTTAAAAATAACAATGCCACTTATAACAATATTGCTGTTTAGCAACTATAACAACACAGAAAAGATGAAAAACCAACTTCAATTAACGTATTTTTTAGAAATTTGTACTATGTAATAATTAAATTCTGTACTGATTTACCGCCAGCAAACAAATTGATCATATCAATTAACACATTTGTATGTTTGAGCTTTTCTTGCTGTTCAGTTTCAATAGGTTTAATTGAAATGTGACCACCAGCAAAAGAGGCTAAATAACACGTAAACAAAAATTAAAATATTTTTTTTTTTGAATCAACGCAGTTAATTGAAACAATTAAAAAATTGTTTGAAAATTTTATATATTTTAAAGTTTGTGTGTATGTTTTCATATTTGCAAATATACACACAAACATTATAATTTTTATTTTCAATTAAGGGAAATTAATTGGAACAATAAAAAAAATATTATTGAATAAATTGAAAAAATTTTGGTGAAAATTTGTTCTGCGAAGTTGCTTTTGGAAAATAGAAAAATGTTATTGTTAATTTAAAATCATTAAATTACAAGTGGTAAATAAATTATTTTTACCGTTAACCATAACATGTTTGGTTATGGTTGTGGCTTCTTCATGAAGGACTAGTTTAACCATAATTTTGTTACCGGTGACAATAATAGGGGTTAAAGTAATCATAGAAATATGTTTATCGAAAAACGAAAACAAAAAGACAAAAAAGAAAACATAAAAACAAATATTTACTTTGTTTTAGAAGGAGAATTCTCGTAAAAGGTACGATAAAACAGAAGTGAGACATAAACATGTAAATAAATTGAAAATAATAATTTCAAAAGATTTTGTTATTCGTGCTTAATTCCCAGTTTTTACCATTGACAAAAACACTTGAAATTTATTGTTGATGGGATAAGCTATTCCTATGCATTTCACTGGTTGCTTAGGCCAGATCATCAGGAAACTTCATCCATAAAGGTTTTAGACAAACTAAAGATATTAAACCAAATAAAACTGTTAAACGTATAAGAATTATAGCAACAGTTCTACTTGTAACAATATCAAAGTTTAAACAAAACACATCAACAATAAACAACAGTGGGTTCATCTCATCTTACATTTCCCCACTACAATTAGTTGAAATTCTCTCAACATTAATTGTAGTTGTAAGTAGGTTAAGAAAAACAAAATGAAAAAAACAACAACTTACAAAAGATGTTGTCAATTAAGTGTTTTTTAGGCCGTGCACTGCCTGTTTATTATCAAAAAGTAATTAAGTAATTAAGCACGAATAACAAAATCTTTTGAAATTAAAATTTTGTATTCCCAAAAATTGAAATTACTTTTTTTGGTAAATTGAAAATAGATAATAAATTACAGCAAAATTTCGATACGCCGCACAGTAATAAAAGGTGTGTGCATCTTTAAAATCTGTCCGTAAACGTGGGTTCGATTCCCAATTATCAATAAATTTTCTGTAAAATTCCTTTCTGCATAAAAATAATCAAGCCCGACCATATGATACCCTACACCACAGTAAGGTTTTATCTATGCTTTAAATTTCATTAAAATCGGTTTGATAGTTTCTAAGAGGAAGAAATTTCTCCCTATCTTCTCTCGTGGTCCTACGATTTGGCCCATTTTCAATAGGCTTGGTCAATAAGAACCTATTTCCCAAATTTTATAAAATTATCTCCAAAATTGCGACCTGTACTTTGCGCACAAGGTTACATGGACAGCCAGCCTGCCAGCCAGCCGGACGGACATCGTTATTTCGACTCAGAAAGTAATTCTTTGTCGATCGATATACTTTAAGGTGGGTCTAGGACCAATATTTCAAGGCGTTACACACATCAGCACAAATGCATAATACCCTCTCCACTATTGTGGTGTGGGTATAATTAAATTAAATTATCTTCAGCCTGAATAAAACATGAAAATAATTTAAAAAAAATAATTCGAAAATCGGTAATACCAACGTTTAAAATTCGTTGGCAGAAGGCGAACAGAAAGAAATGGTATTCGATTTTTATGATGATAGTGAATTTGCAAATACAAATTAAAGCTTAAAGTCCCACCTCATCCACTCTTTTTAGATCCGAAAATGACAAAAATTTTCCACTGTGCACCGGGTGAATACCATCGGTTAAAAGATTGATGTTTGACTATAGACGTAGCAGTGGCGGGAAGGCTAATACTGCAAAGATTTCTGATGTGGTTTTTCTGGAAACATGTAAATTTGACCTGGGGCCTAATTCTGGCAGTCGTGATCGAGAACTTTCTCGATTCGAAAGCAATTTTATTTCTAATTTTTCAGTCGATACTGAACGAATCGAAATTATTTTTTCAGTATTGTGAAACTCAAATTAATACTTTACAACACTGAAAAAATAATTCCGATTCGTTCAGTTTTGACTAAAATTATAAGATACTAAATTGCTTTCGAATCGAGAAAGTACTCGATCACGACTGCCAGAATCAGGCCCCTGAGTTCAAGCCCTGGTTCAATCAAGAATGAAACTTTATCAATCACTTTTTTTTATTCATTTCAAGTTGTAAAATTCCTTTCTTTATTAAAATAATTTAATAAGAAATTTGATGAACTTAGGCCTGATTG
This sequence comes from Pollenia angustigena, assembly GCA_930367215.1. NCBI lineage: Eukaryota > Metazoa > Arthropoda > Insecta > Diptera > Polleniidae > Pollenia > Pollenia angustigena. The sequence continues at coordinate 193,144,031 of OV884058.1, forward strand.
AAAATATATCAAAAATTTTGTATCGAACAATCAACATTTCTCTGCGTGCACAGTAAACAGTTAAATTGAATAAAGATTAAGTTCCAAAAAGATTATAGACACATTCAGCCAATATTTTACCAAAAAAATTTGTTATTAAATCTTTTAACATTAAAAAAAATACTAATTCCATTTATTTAACCCCTCTACCCCATATTTAAGTCTTTAAAATTCCTCTTTCTTTAATTATCATTTTTAAATAACAATGAAGTATATTTAAACATGATTTCAATCAAACAAACTTAAAAATACAAATTTAAATTAAAAAAAATGCCTGTAACATCTGCAAATATAATTTATGTTTTTGCGTTTTCTGTAAAACCATAAACTTAAGTCAAGACAGAGTAATTTAAATAAAATAATATAAATTAAAAATACTAAATTTTTTTTTTATTAATGATAAAAGAAAAACCACTTGAAGTTTATAATGAGATTGTAATGGGGGGTGGGGGGATAATTTGTCAAAAGTTATTAATGCGGATATAATCCGCATTCTAAAATGCGCTAAGAAAGCTGCAAAGGCCTCCGTAGTTTTAAAAGCTTTTCCAGTGTTATTTCTTTCATTCTTTCTCAAACAAAGAATAACTTCTTTTGAGTTGTTTACGTTTAAGTAATTTTGGCATTTTGTATTTAACTTTTGATTAAGGTTTTCCTTTGCATATGAAATATGATTCAAACACTTACTAAAGGCCCAAAAAGGAACTACGAAAAAGGAAGGAAGAAGAAAAAATTGTCAAAAACTTTTGTTTAATTATAGACAAACAAGCAAAAAAAAAAAGAGAAAAGAAGGCAAACAATCTGACAGTCAGTAGGAGAATTGAAATTGTGTAAGAGGCAGTGTCAACAGAAACTTTCTTTAAGGACATAATTCTTTTTAAAAAGCTTTTCGAGAAATAACTTTAAATAGTACCTTTAAGCAAAAAGCCTTTATTTAAATTTATTTATTGTTAATTGTTGAATATGGGATTTTTATAAACAAAAATAGTACAAAAGTACCAATTGTAACAAAAACTAAATTACCTTTTCGAATTTAATGTATAAATTCAAACCAGTGTTCGAAAATAAATATTATATACTGTTCTTTAGTGTTCTGTACGGTAGAAATGTTGAAAACACAAACGCTAATAGTGTAAATACCTTTAAAAAAAACGTTTCTCTGCCTTCGTACACAAAAATAATACTGTACTTATCCAGCTCAACATAAACATGAGAACATTTTTATGCATTATGATTTTTGTAAAAAAAAAACACAAGCTTCGTTGTGTTCGGTTCAGTACATTAATGTTTGTTCGTTTCAGTTGTACTCAGTGCCTTTTTGACAGGTAAAGAAAGCAAAAAAAAGTTTACAAAACAGAATACATATCGCACTTGTTCAACTAGTGGGGGTATTAACTAAAATTTTTTATTTTTTCACATTTTGGAAAAAATCGATACGTAATATTCATATCTACCATAGATGGGGGTAGTGCACTCACTTTGCAGCTTAAACTCGCACTTAGTGATAGTGAAAAAATATTGTTATAATTTTATTGATGTTGAGTTATGAATTGAAAATTTGCAGCCTCACTAAACATGAGTGATAGAGATGTTAAAAAATTTTGCACTCGAAAAAAAAAATAGTTTGATTTTAAAATCATACTATTTAATATAAATTTAAAATCAAAGACTTGTTTTTTCATAATTATACCGTTATATCCTCAAAAAAAATCAAAAACCATGCACATACAAAGTTACATTTTTAAAATTTTAGTCAGGCAATATTTGTATGCAGCTTTTTTGATTGCAAGTTCAAATTTTGCACTATTTGAATTGAGTGCAGAGTTTTCCATTCAATCTGCGTTTAGTGATAGTGATTATGCAATATCACTAAATTTTTTAGGTGATAGTTAGAAAAATAATAATCATCACTAAAGCTGGTAAAAAAGAGTGCAAATTTGTTCCCAGTTTTATTTAGTGATAGTGCACTGGTGATTAAAATCAATATTTAGTGCTCTTCCCCCAACTATGATATCCACCCGCTATAAAAATATCGTACTTTTTCGTCAACTTTTTATTTAGTGGTCTTCCCCCAACTATGATATCTACCCGCTATAAAAATATCGTACTTTTTCGTCAACTTTTTAGTAATAAAACGGTTGGTTTAAATCTAATTAACAATTCTTTTGATTCTACTAAAAAATTTTAAATTTCGATTTAATACCCTATTTATGATCAAGTAAGATATGGGCAAATCCCAGAAACAGTCCACCAGCCAAAAATTTTTCAAATGAATTTTTTTTTTAATGGAATATCAGACTAGATGTATAATTTCATTTTTATATTAAAAAAATATGTATTTCAATGATCATTTATGCAATAATTTTTACCAAATCCTACCCCACTGCTGATTTATTAATGTTATACGTGAATTAAGCATTATTTTAGGTGATTTTTGTGCTTAAAATAGCACTTACAGCAGACTTATCAAAATATAAATTTCGGTAAAAAAAAAAGTTGATATTCATTAGTTAAGAAATTAGTTTAAGAAATGCAATTCATAAAAATATAATTTGTTTTGTTAAAATAAATAAAATATAATAACAAAATACTACTGGAAGAACTGTAGCGTGCGTTATGTAGCGTGCGTCACAAAAGGTTCACGGCTTTTGTTAAAAAATCACAACATTTTTTGGCTGCGAATAAGTGCGTTTAGAATTCTCTTAAAGTCATCTTTCTTTTAGGAATTAGTTTTTGTATACCTCATCATGCCAAATTTGCTAAAAATTAGGAAAACGCACTTCAACCTTTGAAGTTACTTCCACTTTTTGTAGCGCGCGTCACAAAACTTTGTGATCAATTATTTCGCAACAAATACTTGCTAAGAAATTATGATATATGCGATTCGTAAGTACATATTAATGCCACTAAATACTATATATAAGTTGAAGCTATCTCTTTTGAAAGACCAAAAAATGTTTATATTTCAATCAAGAAACGCGTGCGAATATAGCGTTCGTCACGCAGGATTTGCCCATATGTGTTTTTTTTTACGAAAACGAAAAGCCAACAAAAAGTTTTTACACAAACAAAACATGTATACAATACAGCAACAGGCTTTTCGTCAAGTCCCTGCAAATAAAATTGGACCACCTGATCCATTTTGATAAAATGGACTACTCCATGGACTGGTCCCATGTAATGCAAGCATGGACCATATCATTGTTAAAAAGTGTTTGTAGTGAGACGACATGTCATCGTTTTTTAACGACATGCTTTCGTTTTTATACGACTTCAAAACTAATCCTCTTGAGTATACCATGGAGTAGTTTTAAAACTACTCCTTAGTGGTCCAAAGGTGAGTTATATGGTCCACTCCTAGGACATCGTAATGTTAAAAATACCATGTTTTTTCCATACGTTTGGGTTACTTTTGGACTTGTCCTGGTCCCTTGTGGGCTACTCTTTACACGCGTGTTTGGACTGGTCCTATTATTTGCAGGGGTGGTCGTGCAAATTTCCAAGCAACAACAACAAAAACTAGTGAGCGTTGCTAAAATTTTTTGTTTGCTCATTCCTTTATCAATGTAAAAAAAAACACTAAAGAACATTAAAATATAATGTATGTTTACAGAATCACTACAATTGTACTGTTTTTTAACGGAAAACAGAACACTGCATAATATTTGTTACTTTCGTGAAAATAGTTATGAACGGTATTAAGGGTTGTGTACTAAAACACAAACACTTAAAACTAGATATCGTTTCTGGGTGTGTGAACCGTACCCTTAATAATATTCGGTTTATTTTCGAACACTGCTTTAAGCTGCGTGCTTGAAGATAAATATGTAAAGTTACATTCATTTTAAAAAAATATCGCATGCGATAAAAATTATATGAAAAAAATATCGCATGCAAGTTATAGAGAAAATACGACTTTTTTCACGAAATTTTACAGTTTTTTATGAAAAATTGATAATTTTGATTTTATATTAAAAACTAATTAGATATTTTATTAGTCTTTTTATATAAAAATTTATGATTTTTGAAGAAAATATGACAGAGGGAAATTCTCATGAAAGTGCTGTGTGCGGGTCCAAATCCTTCGATCTCAGGGAATCAAGCCTAATGGAAAATGAAGACTATGAACAAGGCTACAATAATAGCATGGCCATATCACTCACACAACACTTTCATGATTATTTCCTTTTAAGTCATATTTTTTCAAAAATCATAAATTTTCAATAAAAATAACTTTTTTTTCATAAAAACTGTAAAATTTCGTGTAAATAGTCGTATTTTCTTTATAATACGCATGCGATATTTTTTTAACATACTTTTTATCGCATGAGATATTTTTTAAAAATGAATTTAACTTTTCATATTTATCTTCACACACGTCTTTAAACTGCACAAAATTTTTGAAATTATACTCCAAACTAATACAAGTAGTGAGTTAGGGTATAATAAGTATACCGTTCTATCATCTAATACGAAGGGGTCCCTTCCGGATCCCTTAAAAGAAAAGAATTATTTTCGTATCAGACTGTTTTTAGTTCTCCAAAGCAGTTTGGGGTTTTAAACCAGCTAAATAATATTAATAAAACGCTAAATAATGTTTAGTTTATTTTCGATAACTGTTTAAAACAAATGTATGTTTTTGAACAAAACGTTCCGTTGGAACAAAAAGTACCGAAAATGCTTGAGTAATAAAAAATTTTTTTCATTACACAAAAGTACCTTTCCAAACATTTACTTACTTTTTCAACAAAAATATGTTTTTAAACGGAAACAAAACTTTATATTTCAACAAAAAATGCAATTTTAAAGAAAACGACCTGCTTTGTTACTCAGTACCTTTTAAAACAAAAAATTTTCTTTGTTATTCAAAAACTATTTTTCTTATAAAGTTTTGTTTCCATTAAAGCAAAAAGTGTTTTTTGGCACAAAAAGACAATTAAATTTTTTTATTCAAATTCCCTTTTTGTAGAAAAAAAAAGTTCAATTTAACAAATGTTCGTTTTTGAACAAAAAGTACCTTTAAAAAAGTACCTGTAGGAAAAAAGTACCTTTACAAAAAAGTTCCTTTAGAAAAAAAGAGCTTTAGAAAAAAAGTACCTTTAGAAAAAATGCACCCTTAGAATAAAAAGTACCTGAAAAGAAAACCAGCAAATATTTAATATGAAAATGTTATTTTAAAAATTAATTTTTAACAAACATAAAATAAAGTACCTGTACCACCAAAAGTACCCATGGAACTAACAATACAATTCTTGGTAAATGCTTTGAAAAAAATACCATTTCTGCAACTCAAAAAAAAAAAATCTTGTTATGCAACAGGTACACTTTTAAAAAGTACTTAAGGAACAACAAGTAAGATAGTACAATCTTTCAAGGCTGACCATTTGATACTCTACACCGCAATATTTTAACCAGTATTCGAAAATAAACAAAAAATTATTAAGCGTTCGGCTCACACATCCAGGAACGAATATTTTTTTTATATACCGTTCGTAACTTTTTTCAAGAAAGAGCCGAATATTAAATAGTGTTCTGTTCTTCATTAAAATACAGAACAATTGTAGTGGTACTGTAGACCAACATTATATATTTATATTATATAATGTTTCTTTTTTTACATTGATAAAGAAATGGACAAACAAAGAATTTTAGCCGCAGCACGAACCGAGCACAATGAAGTTGATGGTTTTTAAATAAAACCGAATGGAATTAAATGTTCTCATACTTTTGTTGAGTTGGATAAGAACAGTATTATTTTTATGTTCGAAAGATGACTAACAATGAAACGTTATTTTTTAATTATTTTCTACACAAACACTATAAGCGTTTGTGTTTTCCACAAATCTACTGAACTGAACACTAAGGAGCGATTTTAAGTGTTTATTTTCGAGAGTTAACCCTATTTTTAACCCATGGACAATAATGGACGCGCCAAAACAAAATTATGCATCAAGATTAAGATTCATGTGAAAGTTCTTTGTGCCGAATTTTATTATGATATGGGTAATTCCAAAGTGTTGAACGTAACAGTCGAACGCCTCAAAAATGCAACAACATTTTAAACAAAAAATACTTTAATGTTTTTTTAACCCTTAAATTATAGCACTTAGAAATCACTGTTATCTATGCTAAAGTTTTTGGAGGGCGCAATTCTAGGTCAAAGACAATGACAAAAGAAGTAGCGGTTCGAACGTGAAAAAAACAGAAATAGTTTTTGTGGCCATGTATAAAAAGGCGTAATTCAACGAAACCTGGCACAATTTTTTACTCAAGCTACTTTCAGAATTTTACGTCGCAATGTAACATTAAAATGTCTTTGGTTTGATTTGGTTGGATCTTTGGTTTGATTCCAAAATCTTCTGTATTTTCTTTTTTTTAACCAAAATCTGGGTCGATACGTGACATTTCGAACGTGAATTTTTTTCCTTTTTTTACTGAATAATGATCAAAATAAAATAAAAATTTACCGTCTTTGAACTCTTCCTTAGATTACAGACCATGTAAGAAAATTTTTTTGGAATTTTTTCGTTTTAAAAGATTTAAGGATGGGATCTATGGTTAATTTTGGACCTACTACACTGAAAGAATTTTCTACGCAATACCAATGAATTTTAACATTAATCCCATGAAAAATTGCATTAAAAATGAACCTATGCAGCGCTTCGTTGGATCAAACCTGTTTCATAAAATGTATTTAATGAATTATTACATTAGATCTATGATCATTGGATGAATACTTTCAATATAGTAGATAAATTTTTTTTTTAATTTCTTTTTCTTAATTTTTTTTTTTTTTTAATTTTATTTTTTTTTTTTTTATTTTATTTTTTTTTTCTGTCTGTGGCGGGAATCGATCGCGCAACCTCGGTGCTAATAGACTAGCTCACTCCCAGCTAGCCTACCGGGGCAGTATAGTTTTTGGATAAAAAACCTATGTTTTTTACTCAATTAAGAGCGTAAATATGAGATTAAATTGTCCATAACAACAATAACAACGTTAATTGAAAGTTTTTGTTTCATTACTATAATGACATTTTTCAGTGTCATAATGAAAATTTAAATTTATGAAAGCATTATTGAAATATGTTGCATTTATAAAAAAAAATTTTTGATTCATTTATTTAATGGCATATTACATTAGATGTATGAAATAATGAAATCTTACATTTTTGGATTAACAATTAAACATTTTTTTAAGGAAACTATTATTTTGTATTAATTTATGAACAAAGTTATGTTTGTATATTGTTTTTTTTTATGTTCCCAATTAAAATTTTTTGTTAAACTTGGACAAACTTAAGTTTTCAGATATCCAATGAAAATTTTTAACGTAATTACTTAATCCAATGAAGCGATTTTAACGAAAATACTTCATTATAACTATGAAATTCCATTTAGACAATTAAAATTTTCATTAACCCAAGTAAATGATTTATTAAATATATGAAGCATTTTTCTTTCAGTGTAGCTTAACATGTCATGACATAGTAGTTATCTTTAAAGTAATTGTCGCCAAACTGTTTGCCAGTACCATCATTGATAAAAAAGTTTTAGAATTAAAAGCTTTTTTCGGAGCAGTACTTGTTCCAACCAGAGAAAAAACATGGTTTAATATGGTCACCTCCAACAAAACTATGTTTAAAGAAAAGTTTAAATATTTTGATTGTTTTTAATTTTAAGCTCCAGGTCTTTTTTATATAAAAAATATTAATTTATTTAATTATTATTTCGATATTTCGCTAACCTTTGGTTAGCATCCGCAGGAAATTAAATTAACAATATTTTAAATAACACAAACAAAAATAATTATGGAAAATATTGTTAATTTAATTTCCTGCGGATGCTAACCAAAGGTTAGCGAAATATCGAAATAATAATTAAATAAATTAATATTTTTTATATAAAAAAGGACCTGGAGCTTAAAATTAAAACAATCAAAATATTATTGAAAAAGGTCAATTAAAACTGAATTATAAAAGTTTAAATATATTATGTTTAATTTAACCATATTATTGTCACCGTCAACCATATTATGGTTGGATGAGTCCTCCGTCAAGCAACCACAATCATATTATGGTTGCCTCCGAGCGTCTTATGGTTAAAAATAACTAAAATAAATTATACAGTACTTTTCGTTTAGCTGCATTTCACTTAACTGCATTTTTTGCCTATCTGCACAAAATACAAAGCATTGTGTATGATGGCTAAATTTTGTTCGAAAAAAAATCATATACGTGCATTGTGTTTAAGTGCATATTTTGGATAACAGCATTCGATTTTTGGTCAACAATTTTTATTTTTAATACAAAATATAATTAGAAATTGGGAATTATTTCCTTGTGAAGGTTACTTTATATTATTATAAACATTTTTTTCATTTTTCGAATTTATTCTATGAGTTAAATTTCAGTTATGTATTTTGTAAAGCTTTTTTGTAATAGTTCTATTCCTTTAATTTTTCAGAAATGACTTTATACACTACCAGACTAAAATACAATATAATAGTCTGGTAGTGTATAAAGTCATTTCTGAAAAATTAAAGGAATAGAACTACACAGAAAAAATTATTGCCGAATTATTTTCAAACAAACGCTTGTTTGAAAATTTTTTTAATTTCTACAAATTTTTTTTACTGATTCAATTAAAATTTTTGTTTGATTTTTATTTAACCAACAAAAATGTTGACAACCATTCAAAAATATAATACACGTGTTATTAGTTTCAAGTTTTCATAATTTTGTATGAAATATTTAACGCTTTTTAATGTTGTCGTCTTTTTGCATTTTTTATTTGATCGTAAGCAACACTTCCTAATGTGAAATATAAGAACTACAACAAAAAACACATACAGTCTATTTTTGGACACTTTAAAAAAGTACAACAGTAAGAAAGATGAAGAGGTTTGAAGTAAAAAATAACAAAAAAATAGCAGGTAAAAAAACGTTTCACTCTTTTTAAACAACAGAAACAACATTATAAGAAACAAAATAAATTTTTGGTTGGTTTCAAAGTTGGCAAATAAAAAACCAAAATCCCGTATTCAATTTTTTTAAATTGTTTGCTTAAATACATCAAATACAAAAATATAATGATGACGAAAAACATATCGAGTCGGTCTGTCGGCGTTTTTGGGTTACATTTCTTCTTCATTAGGAAAGGAAAGGATACAGCAACAGTGAGTGATGACGAAAAACATTGTGTGTATAAAAAAAGACTTCGTTCAAAAATTATTCCAACAAAAAACTGTGTCTCAAAGCCAGCCGGCCGCTCTGCTCTCTCTGCCATCATCTTCTAATAAAGTGCCTGCTTGTGTGCGCATCATTGCTTGTGCAAAAACCTTTTTTTTTATTTTGAAATTTAGTATATGAATTTCAGTAAACTTTTTGTTTGATTCAGTTAAATTATTTGTTTGAAAAAAATCAGTGTTTTTTCAATAAACAAAATGCAAATAAATTGTTTGAATATGCGAATTTGTTTATAGGACCGATTTCAGACAAAAAATTGTTTGATTCTACAAATTTTTTGTTTGAATTAGAAAAATAATTTTTTCTGTGTATTACAAAAAAGCTTTACAAAATACATAACTGAAATTTAACTCATAGAATAAATTCGAAAAATGAAAAAAATGTTTATAACAAAATATTATTTTTAAGTGCCTCATAAAAAATAATGTATCATATCGCTATTTTATGAAAAAGATAGGCAAAAAATTTAATTTTAAAATAAAAAATTTAAATTGAAAATACATTTGATCTGGCAGATGTGTTTGTGTGTGAACCCTCCATCACCAAAAGTGATGAATGAGCGTGTACTTAGTTTGTTATTCCGTGTGAAACTTTTTTATTAGCCATCTCAGACCCCATTTTGGACGATTTTTTTCTTTAAAATCATCGCCATGGTCCAACTTGGGTTTTTACGGAAAGAAAATTTTGCTCCATCGATTTGATTAATTTTTCTTTCAAATGTTCGTATCTTTTTAACGGATTTGAAAAATCGAACGCAACATTTTTCCTAACTTGGACAGGACAACGTTTGTCGGGTCAGCTAGCTAAATATAGCTCAGGCTTTGATAATTCCCAACAACACATCTACAAGTTTAAATTATTTTATTTTAAACGAAAAAAAAAAAACTTAAATGTTAATTAAATCAAAATTATATGTTTAATTTTCTTTCAACAAAAAAATAATTGATTCATTTATCACATTATTTAAATTGAAATACTTTTTAGACAATTTTTTTAATTGATTTTGGGATCAAAAGCCAGCAAAATCGGTTTCGTAGGATCAGATCTGAGTATCAAAATGTGGAACCATTACATTAAAAAGATGATTATTTCGTTACAAAAACTAACATAAATGGTGGCATAATGCACGCAATAATATAAGATTTTGCACAAATTCGTTTTACACGATTGTAAATTTTACTGTTAAATTTCGTGAAGATCGGTCCATAATTTACCATAGGCCCCATATACAGCCTACTCTGGGAAATTAATTAAATGCGCCTAAAGCCGTAGCAGATGTAGATATTGCGGTAAAATTTCTTCAAACTTAGCTGCATATGGCTAGAAAAAATGTCATGCAATTTTGTGATATACGGTCCATAATTTATCTCAGATCCCATACTAAGTAGCTCTCTGAAATTTACTGTAAACTCGAAAACTAATTTCAAAATGTTTTTTATCACCTGCAATCAATCTACTGAATTTTGGGATGATTGGTTTATAATTTACCATGGGTCCAATACAAATTCCCCTCCTGAAAATAATTTGTAATCGGTTAAAACTGTTGTTACTACATAGTCATGATATTTTACTCAAGCTGGTTCCAATTTCTAAAAAAAAGCAAAAAACTTTCTGATTGCCAGTCAATAATTTAACAAAGGTCTAAGCCGCAAAATTGTTTTATAAACATATATTGATATTAAATTTAAAACTGTATTAAAAAAATTTGTTAAAAATGATGACTGCATGACTAAATCTATTTTTGTATGTAATAAGAAAAAAATTGTACATAAGTGCACATTTATGCAGGTAAGTGAATTCTTTTAAAAGCATCATTTATGCTGCTAAGTGAATACTGCGTAAGAGAATATTTTGCGCACCTGCACGAATTTTCGTGCAAACTTGAATGTGCAGCTAAACGAAAAATACTGTAATAAGATGGTTAATGGGAACAAAGACTATATTCCGGAGAGAAGCTTTTATGGGTGCTATGTTAAATTATGAACCGATTCTTACCGTTTTCAATAGGCTTGGTCCTTGGCCCTTGGCCCAGCAATTAGAACTTTTGTACCAAATTGTATTAAATAATCTCTAAAATTGCTGTCTGTACTTTGTAAACATGGACACCCAGCCGGATGTATATTAGAGAGTGCTTCTCAGTCGACAGGTATACTTAGAGCTGGGTCTAGAACCAATATTTTAAGGTGTTACAAACATCAACACAAACGCATAATAACCACTCCTGCAAGTCTACCCATGGAACAAACGGTATAATTTTGAATAAGTTTTTAAAAAAAATACTGTTTTTAACAAAGAAAAAACGCCCCTTTGTGCAAAAGTACCCTTTTAAAAAATGTACCAAGTGTAACCTTTTATTTTAATTATTTAATTTTTATCCTTTATCTTGGTACTTTTAACACTTAAATTATCCACAAAAAGTACTTTTTGGTGAAAGTATGTATCCCTTATTTCTAACACTGAATGTGTATAGAATATTTTTTAAACAAAAAAAAAAAAATCATCAAATAACTTCACAACAAAGTTAATAAACTTTTAATTATAATTGAATATCAAAAACTTTTGATCAGCATAAGCTGGTGCGTTCATAAGAACACGTATCGTAAATCTTTGTCTGTCCTTCATTTACAAGAATTTATTTATGAAAGTGATAAACCACAAATGGATTAGATTTACCAAGAAATAAGAAGAATATATTCTCATACTTTACTTGTTCTACCAATTCTTCTTTTCTTTAACTTTATTATGACAATTAAAGTTTTTCAATGATTTTTAACACTTTATTTAACTTTATGAGTTTTTTTTTTTTTTTTGCTTTAGATGGAATAAAGAAAAACTAACACAAAAATTTTGGAAAAAAGTTTTAAATAGTTTTTTTTTAACATGTCTTGTTATGGATTGTTGTTAGAAGAAAAAAAAAACATTGAGATTTTTGCTTGTTGGTTGGACAAAAAAGATTCCTAAAAAGAAATTGAATTTAAATAATTTAACAATCCTTTTTCTCTATAAAGTAGTATTAACTCTCAAATTTCCCTTAAAAACTTTGTATTGTCCAAATAAATTCTTAAACTGATTTTCTTTAATTTCCTAACCAGTTCTAAACTCCTATCAGAACTCTGCAAACAAGACACAACCATACAAACCCAAACTTTCAATTGAAATAAACTTGAAAACTTTTTTTGATTCAATCGATACATTTCCTCTGTCTAATTGCAATTGTAAATAAGAATTAGATCTTTCTTATCTTAAGATGGCAAATAAATGCTAGAAAATTAAACAACAAAAAAAACTGAAACTAAAACTCAATTAAATTAATTGTGCAGATTGAAATTGCTGGAAAAAGAGATTTTAGTTTGGCGAGCAGAAAGCAGTAGTGGCATAAAATGCAGTGTTAACAAAACGCAAATATGGAAAAAATGTAAGAGAAAACAAATTTTTTTTAATTTATTTGTCATTATTGTTAGAAAGTAGTGAGACCTAAGGAGACTAGTAACCCTTTTTCATAGTACGATAAGAACAGTAGGATGTTTAAATATATAAATGCTAAATATCCTTCTGTTCTTATCCCGTTGAAATCAAATAAGTAAAATTATTAAAGAACAGAGTTCGGATAGCTTCCTTAAGATACTTTTACTTCTTCTTTTGCTCTTGCCATTCTCAAGATATACAAAAATCTATAATGTCCTCGTATGAAAGGCGGCGTGGCGTGGTCACTTCTCAAATCCTGTCCACTTTTTTTAAGAGTTTAAGAGTGTTTTGATAACCCAAAACAGGTAATTTTTCTCTTATCTTTTTTTTAATATAAGTAAATCTATTTTGCGACACGCCCACTTCTCTGATTCCGCCCATATTTTGTCGGATGTTGTGTATTGAAAATCAAAATGGCTTTAGCGTATATGGAAACTTTGACTCTATGTTTTCCAGATACACAGAAATCTATAATGTCTTTGTTTAAGACATGCCACGCCCACTTCTGCTTAGAGAGGCTGTGTATTAATATCTTAGCTATGTATACAAAATGTGGAACTTTTTTTTAATGCCGCTATTCAGATATAAACAAATATATTTTGTGCCAAGCCCACTCTACAAATCCCGCCCAGATTTTGTCAGGTGTTGTGTGTTGATAAACAAGATACATGTATCAAATTTGATTGAGTAGAAATTTGTAATCCGATTATGGCCCAATAAAACAAAATAACACTGCTTTACAAATTTTTAATTTGGAAAAATACCTAGAACGCCACATGCCTAGATAAGTAAATTGGGACCTCCTGAACACGAAATACGCTGTAATTTTTTTTTTCTAAGTACCGTTTTTTAGATAACGGTACTTTTATGTTTTTCGGTGTATGGTCCCACTCAAACCCTTGTGGAGCCCAACCGAAAAGTCCGTTCGAAATAAATAACATATCATTGGAAAGGTAATACCTTTTCCGTCGATATGCTGAAAATATCTATCTGATAAGAATTGGCTGAGTAATGGCACCTCAAAGTTAAAAATTTGCCTATTTTTTACGTTTTTTTTTCAAAATTTTTCATTTTTATTTCGTTTTTTTTCTACGTTATAGTAAAGATCTGGAATGTTTTATTTTTAACCAAATAGTTTATTTAATTACCAACATTTTATGCGTAATTTGAAAAATATCGGATGAAAAAAGTTTTTATTAAGGATTTTGTGGAACGACAATATTTTCATCTCATATAAAATTCCGTTTATTTCAAATACGTTAAAACTAGAGTACCCAATTATTCGACTTTTGGTTTTGTTCGAGTATGGAATTAATCGATTTTTGAATTTAAAAATTGCTCGATTAATCGAATAAAGGTTTTAAATTGTTCGAGTTACTCGAAGAATTCAAATAATTGTATCCAATGGAAAAAAAAACAAACATCTCTATTTGAACTCATACTTTTATTTTATTAATAATCCGAAAAAGAGAGGTGAGAGTTGCCAGCCAGTTATGAAAAACATTTTAAACCAATTTATTATTTCTTAAAATCGAGTGAAATTAAAATCGATGTAGATTCTCCGTTAAATTTGTTTAAAAATCACCGCAGTTTTTCCTGAGAGAAGTACTGGTAAAGGTAAGAATTCAATGTAGGTATACTATATAAAAGGATTTTTTATCAACTTTTAAAACAGGATCTTTTTTTAAATTCTTTTGAATCCAATTACACTCATATGTATTGTTTTTCCAGAACATGGCTGATAACTTTTCTTTATCAAACCGACTCAAAAAGCGAAAAGTTTTTAAAAATTTTCGTTTGACAGTTTTTGGTTTCGTCTGCAGTATTTTAAAACCTGTTAATAGTGATTTACATAATTTGTCCCGCGAGTTCGAATCTAAAAATGGAAATATTTTAAAGTATGAGTAATGAAAATAAATGCAAAAGGTAACAACATTTAATTTAATTTTAAGGTTAGAAATCAATTTTCTAAGAAATTAATTTTAATCGATTAATTGACATAAAATGTTCGAGCTCGAATCTAAAAATGGAAATATTTAAAAGTATGAGTAATGAAAATTAATGCAAAAGGTAACAACATTTAATTTAATTTTAAGGTTAGAAATCAATTTTCTAAGAAATTTATTTTAATCGATTAATTGACATAAAATGTTCGAGCTCGAATCTAAAAATGGAAATATTTAAAAGTATGAGTAATGAAAATAAATGCAAAAGGTAACAACATTTAATTTAATTTTAAGGTTAGAAATCAATTTTCTAAGAAATTAATTTTAATCGATTAATTGACATAAAATGTTCGAGCTCGAATCTAAAAATGGAAATATTTAAAAGTATGAGTAATGAAAATTAATGCAAAAGGTAACAACATTTAATTTAATTTTAAGGTTAGAAATCAATTTTCTAAGAAATTTATTTTAATCGATTAATTGACATAAAATGTTCGAGCTCGAATCTAAAAATGGAAATATTTAAAAGTATGAGTAATGAAAATAAATGCAAAAGGTAACAAACATGTAATTTAATTTTAAGGTTAGAAATCAACATGTAATTTAATTTTAAGGTTAGAAATCAATTTTCTAAGAAATTAATTTTAATCGATTAATTGACATAAAATGTTCGAGTTATTCGTTTTTCGAAATTGGCTATTTTAATTATTCGATGAAATAATGGTGGAAAAATTCTTCGATTAATCGAACAACGATTTATCTAGTTTAAACTGATGGACGCCGAATATAGTGTGTGAGCAATGAAGATAAAAATATTGTCGTTTCACGAAATCCTTAATAAAAACTTTATTTTTCATCCAATGTTGGTAATTAAATAAACTATTTGGTTAAAAAATAAAACATTCCAGATCTTTACTATAACGTAGAAAAAAAACGAAATAAAAATGAAAAATTTTGAAGAAAAAAAACGTAAAAAATAGGCAATTTTTGAACTTTGAGGTGCCATTCCTCCGCCATTTCTTATCAGATAGAAATTTATGCCATTTATTTCGATCGGAGTTTTTGGGTTTTGGGCTCCACAAGGGTTTGAGTGGGACTTTACACCGAAAAACACAAAAGTACCGTTATCTAAAAAAAGGTACTTAGAAAAAAAATTACAGCTTTTTTCGTAATCAGGAGGTCCCAATTAACTTATCTAGGCATGTGGCGTTCTTGGTACTTTTTGGCTGTAAGCCAGTAAAAGTAATTCACTAGTTCTTGCTGTTCTCCACATATACAGAAATCGTTGTTCTTTGTTTTGCCAGACCGGCGGTGTTTGAAACTACCAAACGGATAACCCTGTATACATATGCCTTTTCCACCTGTGCTGAAGGCTATAACAAAGAAGTCAAAACACCACCATAAAAATGCCCTCGAGGTCCTGGTTTTTATTATTAATTATTTAAATTTAAAAACCTCGAGCTCAAAGGAAAAAAAGTTCTTTTATTTATACATTTTAAAGGTCGAATTAAACAAAATATAAGTTTTATAAAAATTGTAAAAAAATTAAAAAAGACGAATAATATTAATAAAATAAATATCGTTGCTTATAATTTCAAAAGATTTTGTAAGATGAGATAAGCCCACTGTTGTTTATTGTTGATGTGTTTTGTTTAAGCTTTGATATTATTACAAGTAGAACTGTTGCGATAATTCTTTTACGTTTAACAGTTTTATTTGGTTTAATATCTTTAGTTTTTCTAAAATCTTTATGGATGAAGTTTCCTGATGATCTGGCCTAAGCAACCAGTGAAATGCGCATAGGAATAGCTTATCCCATCAACAATAAATTTCAAGTGTTTTTGTCAAGAATAAAAACTGGGAATTAAGCACGAATAACAAAATCTTTTGAAATTAAAATTTTGTATTCCCAAAAATTGAAATTACTTTTTGATAATATCGTTGATTACACAGGCCAACACTCAATTTGCTTCTTTGAATTTATCAACTGATTCTAGTTAATTTGGGTGCGCTGAATTAAAAACTGTAATCAGTTTGTCTCTATCATGATATAACTTTTTATACCCTCCACTTATGACCTCCAATTACACCAATTACACAAATTTTTTTCCAAACATGTTTTGCTTTATCAAAATTTTTTATTTATTGTTATAGTTATTGCCAAAAAAAAAAAAAATCCCAAAGTAAAACTTTTCCATAGGAATTTAAAAAAATAAAAAGAATTAAAACGGTTTCATACAGATTTATTAAAATAAAAAAAAAAATACTTAAAAAAATTTGGGAGTTTTTTTGGCAATAACTATAAAGGTAGAAGTACATAACACGCGTTAGTTGACGCGCGCTCTGTCATCTTCTGTCAAAAAAAGTTGAACTAGTGTATTTTCATAGAACAAGCTACATGCAAAATATTTTGACGCGCTTGCGCCAGAAAGTTGGTTAACTTTGAACTTTTTAACGCGTTGTGTATTTTTGACAAGTAATCAGCTGACAATAAAACGAATAATATAACAAATTTGTGAATCATGAAAGAAAAACTTATTGAAGAGCTTAGAAAACATACAATATTTATATAAAAAGAATAAATTCAATAAAATAACAAACTCTTGATATACTTTCGAACCCGTTTTTAATGCACAAATAAGTAAACAAATGAAAAACACCTGACAGGAATGGCTTTTGTAACGCGTGTTGTGTAACTTGCAATTTTTTACGCGCTAAAGTTTTTAAACGCACGATACTCGCCGACGAACTAACGCGTGCTATGTACTTCCACCTTAACAGTAAATAAACAATTTTGATAAAAAAATTAAAGTTTTGGAAAAAAAATTTGGGTTATTGGTGTAATTGGAGGTCATAAGTGGAGGGTATAAAAAGTTATATCATGAAAACTAGAGCTGATAGAGACAAACTGATTACAGTTTTGAATTCAGCACACCCAAATTAACTAGAACCAGTTGATAAATTCAAAGAAGCAAAAATCTTTTTTAATTTTGTCGGGCTGTGTTATTATTAAAAGGTATTGCAATTTTTTAATGTATATTTCTTTTTGTGTTTGTATGTGTAACGAAAAAACTTTTAAGCTAAGATAAAAATAAATAAGCAAAAATAAAAGTTATTCTTTCAATCATTTAGATGACTTAAATAATTATTTTAATGTGCATAAGGAATTCCAAATCACGCACATTTCTTTAAAGAATAACTTTTATTTTTGCTCGAAAAAATAAAAATCAATATTTAACTGTTATTTTTGCTCGAAAAAATAAAAATCAAAAAATAACTGTTATTTTTGATCGAAAAAATAAAAATCAAAAAATAAAAGTTATTTTTGCTCAAAAAAATAAATTCAAAAAATAACTGTTAAGTTTGATCGAAAATATAAAAATCAAAATTAAAAAACACTATACATTATCAATGACAAGTGCGTGAGAAACAATATGGTATACTTGAATCGGTTTTTCGACATTTACTTCTATATGCTTTTTTCGTTTTAAAATTCCAATATAACTGTTATTTTCGGTCCCTGCTTTTTCATAATTGTTGTTTTTTTATAGTGTTTTCACACCTAAAGTTAAAACTTGATTTTAACATTAAAACTATTAACAGCTGATTTTGCGTTCACATTACAAGTTTTATTAAATCTGATTTTAACTCACAGTTTGCTAATAATTTTTTGCTACATAAAATTCATTTTTCGTAGAAATATCTGAATTTGTATATGAATGAATGCTGGAGATGCTTGGAAACTAAACAATTTTATGTAAAAAATTTATTTTAAAATATGTCATCGGTTTTACGTTTTTTATTTTTTTTTTTTTTTTTGATTTTACTTAAAACACTAAAAAAATTTTTATCTAACTATCTAGAGTTATATTGCCAGGGTATCACACGGTTTGTTGGAGCCTCATCCACAAGTCCTCGATCGACCTAGACCTTCGTATAGGAAGGCGAAGAGCTTCCAGAATAAGCTCCAGAGTATATCTTGTCTCCACAGTAAAACGTCTGAGTTATTTCCTTGGTACTCCACCAGTAAAACGTCTGAGTTATTTATGGTTCTCCACCAGTCACATGAGTTATTAATGGTTCTCCACCAGTGACATGAGTTATTAATGGTTCTCCACCAGACAAAACCTCAAATTGAGGTTAAAAACGATTGCATAAGTTAATGCAAATACCGCAAGAACTGTAACTCGGTACAGTTATACGACGCCGAAACACTAACCAATGCGGGGTGACAACGCAAAACGCAACAAAAGCAGACAAACAAAAACGACCTGTTTGCCCTTAAGAAATAATGACAAAAAGCGCGAGCTGCTTCTCCACTCAGAGCAGTTTTACGAGTGTTTTTTTTTTTTTTTTTTTTTTATTAATTTATTTTATTGAGTGCCATCCCAGATAGCATTTGTGTGATAATTTTGTAATTATTACCAAAATGGATCTTCTAAGATCCCATTTGATGAATTATTACTTGAGCGATTGAAAAAGGAATCATATATCGTTACCTTAAACGTAAAGGCCTTTACTAACCAAAAATCGTGTTTTTCATTGATTTTGATGTATTTCGCATTAACAGAAATATCCGCAAAATTTTGTTAAATTTTGGAATCTTTCGACAAAAAAGAGCGATTTTAGAAACAAAAAAATCAACAAAAGATTAAATGATTTTACAGGAAAACTAGAAGAAAACTAAATTACTAACAGTTTAAGGCAAATTATCATATAAAATAGTTCTTTGCTTCTCCTGTCTTCTTTTCAAAATGGTAGGTAGTGTCTTTGGCGTTTTAGGTAACGATAAGATTCATCAATTCGTACTGATTTCTAAATATTTTTTAATATTTTTGTTCATTCGTCTCGTCAAATTAAAAGAGAAAAATAGTAATTTTCTTGTCTGTCAAACAAATAAAAAGATTGTCTAAAAAAGAAGCCCAAAAATTACTTTCAATTAATGAAAATAAGTGTAAGTGCGAATGGTTTTGTTATTTCGTTTACGAGAACCCGCCATCTTTTGTTTGGTTCAAAATAAAGTTGGTTCAAACAATCAAAAGCCATAATCGTTCTGCTTTTATCGGAGAAAAAAGTCAAAACATAACAATCAAAAAATTATTTGAAATATAATTAAAAACTATATAATCTACGTTAAAAAAACGAGACGTTAAATATTTACTTATGATTATAAAAACTACCATTAAGTTGCCCAAAAAAGAATCAGCAAGTTCAATAAAAAATTATTCTTTTTGGTGGTTCATCGGTAGTGTAGCATTTTCTCACAACAACAGCATCATTTATGATCGAAAAATAAGCTCATATGCGGTTATGTGAAGCTGATTCATAAAATATTGGATTGTGATATAAAATGCTAGCTGGGATTAAATACTATCAGCTGTTTTCAATCCTTATAACTTGGTAGCACTGAATTTAGTACAACGAAAACATGGTTGTATTTCATAAAATCTACTTAAAACCAAATCAAAAGAGGTTTTAAAATGTATTTTGTATGGTAAAACCAGGTTTTAATAATTGGTTTTATCGTTAAAACCAAAATTTCTGTTAAAACCTTAAGTGTGAAACACTATTAAACAGACGTTTATAAACCAGGGATGGCAATATCGGTACAATGTTTTGGTAAAAGCGACTTGTTTTCTTTTGCTCAACATTACAAATGTTCTCTTTAATGTTTTATTACATATGAATAATAAATTAAACAAATGTATCTTTTCTACACTTACTACTACAGTAGACAGTTGGTGCAATTTCAAAATTTCGTTTTGCCAATTCTTGTATCGGTGCTGATTGTCGACTATGATCGGCGCACAAGTGGCCGATAAAAATCGATGCATATTTAACAATTTGCTGGCTCCGCATTGTGCAAAAGAGTGTTCACATTATCAGTGTAACAAGGCCTATTTCGATTGTCCACAGTCAGCACAGATTGTCGCATTTAAAAAAGTTTCGACCGTTCACACTATCGGCACATGAAATACGACAAAAATTGGTACATTGCGCCGATAGTGGGATCTAAGCTTTAGTCAGTTGTTTTGTTATAAAAACCAAATCTCGCTAATGCCAAAAAAGTATAATGTAAACGCACTAGAATTCGAAGAAGATTTTAAATCAAATCTACAAGATTTCGGCCTAATGTAAATGATGGCTAAGCGTCAAGCGGCTGAGCGATGAGCGTCAAAAAATTAGAACATATGAAATACTACTGAAGTGGCCACGAAATGAGCGGCATGCGAGCGAAAATTTTGAGCTGCTAAGCGGCGTCGCTCAGGAGTTAAACTTGTTCTAATTTTTAGTTGTTTTCTGAGCGTCAAAAAATAAACATGGCAAAAGTGAATATGGAGCTTATAATTTCATCCGTACAAAGCCGACCGAATTATGGCAAGACAGATTACCAAATTTTAAAAATAAAAATATGACCGAGAAATTATTTTTTTGTTTTGTCAATTTGGTGTTAACTTTTTGCAACAGCAAATCAAGGGATATCACAGACTTACGGCAGTATTGTATTGTTTAGATTTGTTTATAAATGGTTTAATTCCCCTTGCTTGATTTATAGGATGAAACCAAACTTCCCAATACAATATATTTATACCCACACCACAATAGTGGAGAGGGTATTATGCATTTGTGCCGATGTGTGTAACGCCTTAAAATATTGGTCCTAGACCAATCGACTTAGAATCACTTTCTGAATCGAACAAACGATGTCCGTCCGGTGGCTTGCAGGCTGGCTGTCCATGTTACCTTGTGCGCAGGGTACAGGTCGCAATTTTGAAGATAATTTGATAAAATTTGGGACATAGGTTCTCATTGGCACAAGGACCAAGCCTATTTAAATCATACATAGAAATATATTTATATGGACACATAAGCTATGTAGTTTTTCAAAAATAGTAACACAAGGGGAGGTAGGTGGCAATTTTTGCCTCTCACAAACTTTCAAACCAATTTTAATGAAGTTTATAAACATAGATAAATCCATATTAATATGCACAGAAAAAATTTGTACCAAAATATTTTCAATTAAATCAAGAAATGCTGTTTCAAACAATTGTTTTAATTGACCCAATTAATTTGGTTTAATTGAAAATAAAAATTATAATATTTGTATGTATATAGGCATATATGCATGCATAAGTGTGTATGTACAAACAAACATTAAGATGTTTTGTGTTCTATTAAAGTTTCAAACAATTTTTTAATTGATTCAATTAACTGTGTTTATTGAACAAAATATTTTGATTTGTATTTATGTACGCATGTAATACTAAATCAAAGGCAATGACAACAGCATAAACTTTATTCAGTATTGAAAGTGATCTCGTACGGTGAACATTGTTGTGTTTTGTTTTAAAAAGAAGCATCTGTAAAAAAAAGTTTTTAAGTGTTTTTGCGTTTTTTTTTTTTTTTGTGAAATATAATTTTCGGCAGAGGCTTGTGTCTGTACCTTGGTATGTATTCATCAAAACATTGTAGTGTTTGTATAAAGGGATAAACTATTGTTGCTAGGCATACATAAATATACCGTTACGTATACACGTACAAATACAATTAAATTGAAGTTTTGAGCAGAAATTTTATGAAATAAAATAGTTTCTTTTATTAACACTGTACAAATATCGACATAGGTACATACTGATACTGTACACGTACATACCGTCGAGTACTTAAGATCATCAAAAACTTCCGAAGACGAGTACAACATCTACTGGCGAAAGTGTGCCCTCTTACGTTTCCAACAAATCTCAAGCTCCGAAAATACTGCAGAGATTTTCAAACTTTGGCCAGAATATGCAAAGCCTTCTGGTCATCTTTTGGTAAATACATCGTATTAAAAAAATTTTATTATATATTTAAATGTCTTTTTTGCTTTTACTTTTTTCTAGATCGATATTGATTTTGTGTTAAAATACCCAGCGGCCAAGAACTTTAAGGAACGTTGGTTGTACTTCACTGACGAAGCAATGTTAGTTTTGAAAACAAAAGTTGCCTGCGCTAATGTATCCAAAAAGTTGGTTGAAAGTGAACGAATTGATGAAGGTAAATTGTTAATAAACCAGGGGGTTACCGCGTATTTCGATTCGAAAGAAATCATTTACGGATTCGAACAATTTGTACTGTGTATTACGATTTTCGTAATCGTTCGAAACGATGACAGAGGTTGTATTTTTTAAAAAATGGGAAATTTGATGAACAATTTTTGTTCGTAATATAGAGTGGCTTCTAAGAAAGTGATTTTTTGTTTTCAATAAAGTATAAAAAACGTCCGTTTATTCGAAACAAATATTACGAAAATCGTAATACACAGTACAAATTGTTCGAATTCGTAAATGATTTCTTTCAAATCGAAATACGCGGTAACCCCCCAGAGCTTAGTGGCATACGTTTGAACCTAAAAGAAACATTTATGTTAATACTTACATATTGCACTTAATCAACAATAACATTTTTGAGTTAATACCCTTTTGTTGATCAAGTGCGATATGTGTATTTAAAACAAAAACAAATTCTTTTTTTGAATTGTTGTTTTAAACAAATTTTTTTCTTTTAGTTTAAACAGCAGAAAAAAAGATTATTTATAAGTATTACACTAAAGCTTCGTACAGACGGTGGTCAGATCTTACAATGTTGTTATTAAAATTGCCTAAAAATGTCTTGCAACTGTATGAACATTGTAAGCTCATTTTCATTTGGCAGAGTGTAAAATGGCACCATTGTCAGAAAAATTACAATATTGTAAGATCTGACCACCGTCTGTCTGTACGAAGCTTAAATCTTGAACGTACACAGCGAAGAGCTTGATCATTCACACACATTTTTAATACTTTTTGTAGTTGTAACATATTTTACCGTTTATTTTTCAGAATCCAAACATTTTATGATGCTGTGGTTTTACCATCATTTATTTCCCCCTCAGCTAAAAGTCAGCACTGACGAAAATGGAGCCAAGATTAGAAAAAAATACAGCATATTAGATTCGCAGGAGGCTTTTGCCTGTCGTCGCTGGTAGTAGTGAGGAGCTAAACACAAAACGTAAGCTGTTGAAACTACAAGGCAGGCACATTCAACCCAAGCTCCTCGTCGTAGGTGACATTTTTAAAGTTAAAGAAATTTTTGTTTATTTCGACGATGTCAAATACCCCTTTGTCTCAGTTTTAAGCGCATTTGATGTGCTTTTTAAAATATATTTCGATTTTAATGTGCAATATCCGGACGAATCACAAATATTTTATAATTTTATACAGCTTAAAATGTTTAAGAGCTTATACAATTAAACATGAAATACTCAAGCTAAAAAATTAAAAAAAAAGAACAAAAAAGTATTAATCAAAACTAACTTTATTTTTTACTATGTGAAAACATTTTCTTGGCATGCTATGCATAAACATAAGTAAATATATATTCATTGTATATTATATATATATTATACAGGTGGTGTCGGAACTACAACAATCCAAAAACAACAGAAACAACATAGGGTTTTTTGCATTGTATTGTTAGTGTTAATAGCTCGAAATATCAACCACTCTTAGCAAAACACTAACAAATCAAAACAAATGAGCTCGAACTGTCAAAACCAGATGCTGTTTCGACACCACCTGTAGTTAATTCGCCTTGGTCAAGAAAACGTTTGGACAAATATTTTTTTTTAATACAATAGTTAACAAAATGCAATGTTCCTTTTTTTAAATAATTATTATTAATTTTTATTCATTATAAAACTTATTTTTCAAATTAAAATTATTTTAAATGTAATGCGAGAATTATTTCTTTTTATAATTATTATATTTATTAGTGTTATTTTTCAAATTTGTTCCTTTTTTTTAAATATTATTAATTTATATAATACTAATTGTATTCATTTATTATTTTAATTATTTTAAATGTAATGTGAGAATTATTTATTTTTATAATTTTAACATTTACCATTATTATTTTTCGAATATGTTCAATGGAAAAAATCAAATTTCGATTTATAAAGTTTTTTTTTGCAATAGTTCTATTTCCTAAATATTTAACATACTTCTTTGCAAATTCATGTTTTGGTTAACATTAAAGGTAATATGTACATATTCTTAGAATTGATTCTATATACACCTCAAGAATATATTTTATCTTCTAGTAACATGTTTTATTTCAGCTAGCCTTTGGTTAGCAACGAAGTCAATTGTATGTACAGAAATGTTAACTATTATAAGACACCAATAGAATGTACATATGTATTCCGGTAGTAAATAGAATCATTCCTATGTATATGTACATATTTATTCCTTTAACGTTAACCAAAGTTATGAAGTTATGAATTAGAAGTACATATGTGAAATGTTTAGGGAATATATTGCAAAAAAATGTATAAATTAAATTTTGATTGTTTCCATTGAACACATTCGAAAAACAAAAGTGGTAAATGTTATAATTATAAAAAGAAATAATTCTCCTTATTAATAAAAACTAAAACAGGTTTATAAAATGTTTTAAAACGATTTTTTTATGAAAATTTGTGTAATAATGTACATTGTATACTGAATTCAAATTAAAAAGGAAAATAAATCTAATATAAATAAAATAATTTTCTATAAAGTAGTTTTTTTTAATTTAATAACGGGGGTTAAATTTCAATTACTTCTTTAATCAAATCAATTAAAAATTTAATTGATAAAAAGCGAACATTTTAATTGATTCAATTAAAGATTTAATTGATAAAAATCACAAAAAACAATTAAATTTTTGATTGTATTAATTATCACATTTAATAGAAAATGAAAAGAAAAACAATTATTTTTTTAATTGGGTCAATTAACGAATTTTATTTAAAAAAAATTTTAAACTCAATTATTTGATTAATTGGGGCAATTAATAGATTTGTTAAAACTTAAAAAAAAAAACCAATTATCATTTTAATTTATTTAATTAAAAACTTGTTTAAAGTTTACGTTTAATTTCAATTAAACCTGTTAATTGAAATTTAACAGCAAGAAAAGCTCAAACTTACGAATGTGTTAATTGATATGATCAATTTGTTTGCAGGCGGAAAATCAGTAAATAATTTAACTAATAGTACAAATTTCTAACAAATACGTTAATTGAAGTTCGTTTTTCATTTTTTCTGTGTGGACACATTAGCATATGTTTATTAATACTGTGGTGTAGGGTATCATATGGTCGGGCTTAACGGATTATACTTTCTTACTTGTTTATAATCTGTTTTTGTTTTAAATGTAAGTTAAGCGAGCGAAGTCTTCGCTCGAAATCGACGAACAGGCTGCAATTTTTTTTTTTTCTTAAAAAACGCATTAAATTTTTATGAATACGATTTTCGCGTACTAACATTAAACAAGCTACTCTTTACAATGGCATTTTAACAACTAACCGCTCAGAAGTGACGCTCAGTAATAAGCCACTTGCCGGTCAAACTTGACGCTTTGACGCTCACCGCTCAGTCGCTTGACGCTTAGCCGCTCATTGCGTGGCCTCGGCCCAAGACGAAAAAAAACTCAGATTTTGAAATCGATCGATTTTTATCACAAACGTGAATAATTTTTTATTGCTTCTGTTAAAATGCAACCCTTAACAAATGAAAAGTATTATTGTTTAGAAAAATTTCAAAAAACGATAAGTGAAATGAAAATCAAAAATTTTTTCGTAGTACTTGTCATTTTTATAACACATTGCATTCACATGTCTTAATACAAAGTATAACAGTGTAAAGTACCCTTAAGATGCTTAAGAAAATCTTTTTTTAAAAAGTTTATGACAATGAGAATAAAATTTGTTGAAGCAATCTCAATTTATAATTAATATGTTATTTTCTTTTGAGAGAATTTAATATACTTTTAATTAAATTTTATTTTAATTAAATTGTAAATCGTATATTCATTTAGTCATCAAACACACTTTCGTCAAAATATTTAATAAACTTTATTACAAGTTCAAATGTAGTAGTATTTCAATTTTATTACATTTCCATTTCCTTATTTCTTACATTTTTCTTTAGGCTTTTAGCTAAATAGAGAACAAGTGATAGGTTTAATAGTTTATTGGAAATCAATCATTTTCTTATCTAAATAGTTTCTCTCAAAATTCCCATTTCTCAAGAATTTTATTCAATCTTTTTCGTTGATGTATCTGGGGCAACAATAACAAACAATAATTGTGGAAAATCTTGACATGTGGTTTTGTAATTGCAGAATTGTGGGTGGAAATGTGGTGTTTTTATGTCCTCAGGATTCAGTATTGTTGTTGTAACCGGAAATTGAAATGCGGTTTGAATATGTAGTGAAGTATTTAACTAAAAATATTTTAGGTCTTATTTTCATGTGCAATATAATAAATGTTACACATTATGAGGTTTTATAAATGTTTTATTTTAAATTTATATCTGAAATCTTTGTTAAAGAAGAAAATAAAAGTATCTTTTGAAAATAATCCTTTAACAAAAAAACAATTAATCAATATATTTAAAAAATAGGCATTTTTAACAAAAATTCAATAAAAAAATATAGAACATTTTTAAAGAAAAGTAAATTTTTTTTTTAAATAATACGTTTAAATCAACAATAACTTTTTAAAAAATTTTATTTTATCTTGACTTTAAAATGTAGAACATTTTTAATGAAAAGTACTTTTTTTTATATAAGTACGCTTAAATCAACAAGAACTTTTTAAACAAATTTATTTTAAAAGGGTAACTTTTTAACAAGCAAAATAGAAAATTTTTAATGAAAAGTACTTTTATTAAATAAGTACGTTTTAATCAAAAAGTTATTTTTTAAAATTAAATTTTAAAAATGTACCTTTTTAAGTATGATTAAATCAACAAGAATTTTTAAAAAATTTTATTATAAAAAGTTAATTTTTTAACAAAAAAAAAAATAAAACATTGTTAATGAAAAGTACTTGTTTTAAAATAAGTACGTTTTAATCAAAAAGTACTTTTAAAAAATTTTATTTTAAAAATTTACCTTTTTCACAATAAAAAAATAAAACATTTTTAACAAAAAGTACTATTTTCAATATAAGGACATTTTAAATTTTTACACAAAAAGTATTCTTTAACCAATCTATTTAATAGCTATTGATAAAGTACCATTTTCAACCAAAAAACCTCTTTCAACGAAAGTAGTTTTTAAGCTAACGTCAAAAGTACTTTTAATTCAAATTAGTACGTTTAAATCAACAAGAACTTTTTAAAAAATTTTGTTTTAAAGCGTACCTTTTCAACAAAAAAAAAATAGAACATTGTTAATAAAAAGTACTTTTTCTTTTAAAATAAGCACGTTTTAATCAAAAAGTACTTTTTTAAAACTTTTATTTTAAAAAGGTACCTTTTTAACAAAAACAAAATAAAACATTTTTAACAATAAGTACTTTTTCAATATTAGGAAATTTAAAAGTATTTTACAAAAGGTATTCTTTAACTGAATTATTTATTAGCTGTTGCAAAAGTACAATTTGTAACCATAAAGCCCTTTTCAACAAAAGTAGTTTTGAACTAACGAGACTTTCTAAGTTTTACACGATTAAAATCGATTCTTTCATTTCAATTCTAAATACGAAATTTTCCAGTCCAACGTGCGAGCTTTTTTATTTCTAGCATGACAGATTTACACTATGGATGTATCTGGCCGCACAGGCAAAGTTTGTAGGCAGGAGAGGAACAACTTCGTCTGTCTGATAAATCGGTTACATCCCAACACAGAAGAAAATAAGAATTGATTTCAATTAAAAACTTTGTGATATTAATTAAATTTGCACCAGTAAAAAAAATTAATAGTATTTATTAAATATTTTTTGAAGTTAACAACATTTTCTGCAGCAATGTTTGTTGATATAAGTAAAAGTTTAATTCATTGGAATAAATGTTTAATTGAAACTGATGTTATTTCTGATTAATGGTTTAATTAAAAAAAAAAACTGGCTAGAATTTTTCTGTGTTCTTTTCTAACAAGAAATACCTTTTCATAATAAAAAATATAATTTTCGATATTCTTTTATTATTCTTTACTGGTGGTTCGAAATTTGCTGTTATTATCACTTAAATTTCAAATTACATGTTGCCTCCTTTTTCCTCTGTTTTTTCGTATTCTTTCTCGACGAAAGTGGACAGAAAAACATAATTAACAAATGTATTCAGGTGTTCATGACAAAGTCTTGACAGAAAGAATACGAAAAAACAGAGGAAAAAGGAGGCAACATGTTATTTGAAATTTAAGTGATAATAACAGCAAATTTCGAACCACCAGTACTACTGGTTAAAGATTGATGTTTGACTGTTTGCAGTGGGTAGAACACAAAGATCTTCTGACGATAGAAAGTGGTGTTCCTTGAAACATGTAAAGATCAACCCGGGTTCAAATCCCAGCTCAGCCAAGGAAAATTATCAATAAATTTTAATAAAAATTCCAAGTTGTAAAATTCCTTCCCTCAGTGAAAATAATTTAATGAAAATAAAATTTGATGAACTCAAGCCTAATAAAAGAATATCGAAAATTAAAAATTAACAGTTCAACTAAAAATCAAAAATTGTTCATAAAAAATATATTTAAAAAAATAGTTTTTTTCAAGCACCTCTTTAACAAAGAAGCTTCATTTAAACAAATTTATCTTTAGAACACATAATAACCACAAAAGTACATTTTGATGAAATAAATAAATTAAATAAAAGTTTTTTATTTAGTACATCTTATACGAACAAATATTTTTTTTAAACGATTAAAATTACAAAAACTTAATTCAATACTTATTATCCTGGTTTTATAATCTTAAATATTTCAATGAACGAATTATCTTTGATTACACTTTAAGTGTCCTTGTAACTAAAATCTTTACTATTGATGTAAATTTGTAAATCAACATAAAATTTTATCTAGTGTAAATATTTATAAATCGTAAATAAACAAATAAATAAAAAATACTTCCCTAAAGGGGGCTGTATTAACTTGAGATGTTAACTGTTACCACCATCTACAACAACAAAAAATATGTCGATTCAGTGTAAAATTAAAAACATCTGAAAAAAAAGTAGTGAAAGCAAGTTGCCAATTTTAACCCTAATGCAAGAAAATCTAAAGATACTTCCCATTAATATAAAAAAATTGATTTTTGTTTTCTTATTCTTTTCTCCCTTTCTCTTTCACCTTTTCTGTTTTTTTTTTTTAACGACTTTCGTTACTTTGCCATGGCGGTGTTGGGCACAATATGGATGCTGTCATCATGTATTTTTTTTTATCCATTTTTACGTAAACAAATACAACAACGAAATAAACAAATACTCACCGTAACCCACATACCAACCGACCTGCAAAACAATCTAAATCCTCTAATGCTCTGATCCGTGTGCTGCTGCTGTTATCTGGGACAACAACAACAACATCAACAACAACTCCGGCATAACGAACAATGAACGATAAACGACAATAGCGCGTGGTTTTGGTATGCGAGTAGTGGGCGGTAAGACTGGTACGGATGGCAGACTATTTGCGTACATTGTTTGGACAGTGCCTGGAGGGCCAGCAGAGAAGAATGGCTTACAACAGGGCGATAAGGTAATTGAGTTTACTACAGAGTTATGTTGAATTTTATATTGTGTCTATATTTATTTAAATTTTATATTGTGTCTATATTTATTTAAATATTTGAATATGGGCATTTCTATAGAAAAGCCCTCTTTTTCACGTTACGACACCAAGCTTTTAAAAATGTTTTTTTATAGAATAATTTGTTTATTATTTAATTTTTTGTATAATGGTGTAAAGCGCCATTATCTTAACATTTAGTGAAACAGAGGAAAACTTTGAACATCATGGGTCTAAGATACAAGTATCTTTACTGCTTGGTGGCTTCTCTGTGGAAGTGCCCATATATGTAAATATGTATATATATCTAACTCTCTTTCTCCCTCTCTTTATCAATAAGCATCTGTGTGTTTTTTTTTATGTATGAAAGACCTTTAATGGAGATTGTTTTTATACCCTCCACTAACAACGGTAGTGCAAGAGTGTATCCAAAGTTTGTCATTTAGTATGTAACACCAATAAATATTCATCAAAAACTGCATGAAGTTTTATGTATTCTGTGTTCTTAAGTCATTCAATACGTACAGATAGAGTAACATTGGTCTATTTGTGTATCTGTTTGTCCGTCTGTAGACAATAAGCTCACTTCCGTACGTCTTAGGTAGGAAGGTAGGACGAAAGGCTGGTGTGAAGTCTCCTTCACACCTTCACCCAGAAACCAATATGGTCCATTGTGACGCCTTATTTAGATATAGATGTGTAAAGATGGAAAGTAGGTGCAATAAAGAGCGAAAGCATAAGACAGATAAAAAGATAGATACACTCAAAATATTATGTAGTTAAATTCAAACGAAAATTCATTTGAAACAAATTAAAATTCATTTAAAAAACGGATCATTTACATTTCATTTAAAACAAATGATTTTTTCAGTAATTTCTAAGTTTTTTATTTATTGAACATCATATTCGTTAAAATTGAATAGTTTTTACTTTTAAAAAATATATTTTAACCGATAAAAATCAAACAAATTAACAAAAAAAAATACGGAAAACATTATTTTTTGGTAGTTTGTTTTTTTAATAACAAACATAAATGTTGAAAAATAAATTTATTCGTAAAATAACTATATTTTTATTCAATTTTAACAGTACCGAAAACGAATTTAATAACCTACAATCAGTTACTGTAATAATTTTATGAGTGTAGCAAAATAAATTTTCCGACCAAATCCGAGAAGAATCCTACCCAACCAAATTTTCCCTACGTGCGGTCAGCACACAGTCTTATGTCGCGCAGCCAGGGCATCCCCATAACGAGTCCTATCCACAACCCGAGACATCCAATTCGCTCAGGAATCTACTGCCCAGCCAGCTCAGCCTGCTGCCCTGTAACCTGGGACAGTGGCACAGAATGTACTCAATCATGGTCCTACGCAGACCCTACACCTGTCCAGCAGCGACTCTTAATCGGAACTCCTAAGCACCGGCCACAGCGTCCGCGATACCCGGCAGTCCGTTTGATTCCCCCAGGCCCAATTGGTCGCGCCCAGAATCCATTCCCTGATCCTTCCAAAATAGAAGCCTATTGGAAGCCTAACCGCCTACATACAGTAAGGATCCTCCATCTCATCAGTCACCTCATTGCTGCCTATGTCGTAGTAACCCGGCACCCAGCACAACCTTAACACATAATCCCCTAAGACTCCCTCCAGAGCCCTCCTACAATCATATACTAGCTTGGGGTGCACATAACGGCCCCTTACGGCCATAAGAGCCGCCTGGCTGTCCACATATATAGAGACCTCCGAGCCCCTATCAATGTTGTCCCTCATCAGTTCCACGGCCCTCAAGACTCCCAGAACCTCCGCCTGAAAAATACTGCAGTCGTCAGGAAGCCTATATGACATTCTGATGTCCAGATCCTCAATGTAGACCACCGTATCTTCGAGCCATCAGTGAAAATAGCAAATCCACTTAATAATCTGTTCCTACCTGACCAGCTCTTCCTCCGGTTCCATACTTCTAAACAGAAAAGAGTTTTGTGAGTCAAATTTTTCCTAGTTTTCTTGTGGTTTAACCTTAAAAACTCTATATAGTTTACACAGTCTTAACTTTTTAAAACCAATTTTCTAGTAAATAAAATTTTGTTTTTTTTTCAGAAAGTCAAAGTCTATTGGTGAGAGTGTATGTTAAGCCATTAGAACGATTATAGTTAGAAGTAAGATGTTACGTCTCAATCTGTAAGAAATAGATTTGTCTTATATTTTTACTCTAAGGTTAAGTTACTGTTACTCTCGGCTAACTGAGCTTTTAAAAAATCCACGTTTAGACTTCTGTGGTTAAATAATTAACCGTTTCAACATCTGTGGTTTGTTTAAACTACCGAAGTTTAACCAATAAAATCTAAACTACTGATTACTTATATCGAGCCCTAACCGCGAAAATAACGTAAGCGACATCATTTTCAATTTTCTTTTTTTTTTAGCAAATTACTTTTTGGCAACACTTGCATCATCTCCTAAAATATTATGGTCACATAAGGTACCGTTACGATTTTATAGCAAAAACAATTTTATCGTAAGCGACGAATTGCATCCAAAATGTATATGAAATAAAATAAAAAAACGTTCTTCTGTAAAATTCGATTTTTGCTTTTCGCGGCTTGGGGTCGATATTGCTACTTTTAAACTTCCGTTTATTAATAAAAAAAAAATCGTTTTAACCCATAAATAAGAATATCTTAATCCTTAAGATTCTGAAAGAGAATATTTAGCTCCCTAATGTCTTATTAATCAGTCAATGTCAAAACGCTGGTTAAGGTAAACTAAACTAACATTTATAGTTAGTTTAAACTCAACAGCAGTAAATCAGTGCCCCATATATTATATACAGCTTAAAAAACAATATTCTGGCAGCATTACAAAAAAAATGTACAAACTCATATGTTCTGTATTGGTAGTTTTAACGCCCAATTTTATGTTTTTAAAGAGGATTTATATGTTAAGTGGTTTATCGATTTGCTGGTTTAAACACAATTTTATGCAAAAATAAATTTTAACTTTCATTATTTACTAGACCTACGTTAAGACACCAAAAACTTGTCAATTCGACGTTTGAGATCCTAAACTCAAACCTCAAAGTTGTGGCGACGTGGTGTAGTGGTTAAAGTGCTTGCCTATAAAACCAAGCACCCCAGGTTCGATCCCCGGCAGGAATGAATAATTTTCTTCTTGGTTTGCGGGTTTTAAAAATTAAGTCACCTATCCTACCCCTGAAAGGAGGATAACATCATGGCAAAGGTAAGGCAGCCGCAACTCCCTGGGAAAAAATGTTGAAATCAAAGATTAACAAGGTTTCCCCACCACTACACCAAAATATACGGAGGTCGTTTTTTTCTAAGCAATTACAGATGGCAGTCTAATTATGCTAGGACTTGCTAGAGCGACCAATCATCTACTTAATAGCCGATTAACGATACTGATAAAAGGCAAAATACGGGGGTCAAATCACCGCATAAACTATAGTATCGAGTAAACTATCGTGTTTTCTGCATACGATAGACACTGACGTATCGAATGAAAACTCGAGAGATGTTATATCTTTGGTTACTTGATATCGGTTGCTATCATCTCTTATTACGATACATTTCATTCGATATCGGGTGTCATGATACAAAAATAAAACATTTCGATCTATTTTGCTCGATATCGGTCTAATCACTGCATAGATTAGACCCCTGAATGGATCGATAGTCCAGAACAACGGGGTATTGGAGAAAAAAACAAAACACTCTCGAAGTAAAATTAAAATTCTTGTGAAAGATCCACGTTAAAACTTCTTAAGTCAAAGCTTATCCCCCGTATTTATAAACGATTATTAAATTTAACAAACGTTTATTAAGGTAAATTTTCATACAAAATTTGTTTTGTAAGCCTTTATTCAATCAATCT
Organism: Pollenia angustigena; assembly: GCA_930367215.1. NCBI lineage: Eukaryota > Metazoa > Arthropoda > Insecta > Diptera > Polleniidae > Pollenia > Pollenia angustigena. The sequence goes on from OV884058.1 coordinate 193,178,188, forward strand.
ACTTTAGATGCTTGATAAATCACTTGTTTGAAATCCTATGGCTTAATAAGACCATAATTAATGGTCTGGGGACCTACCTGTTAATTTACTAATCAACGTCTAAAATTGCAAAGGCTTAATAAATTCTTTAACTGTTAACGATTCTTTTTAAGTTTAACCAACTAAATAAAAATGCCTTTATGATTGCTTTTACTCTCCTATTCTATTGGTTTTAATTAAATTTTTCCATTTTTGCCCCTACTCTTAATTCTGTATACTGCCCTCATTTGCCGATGATTTGCTACACTTTGATTGTGTGAATCATTACATAATGCAAACTCTCACTTAATTATAGTCTTTTTTTGTAATGGCATAAAATGGCAATGGAAATATTTTGCATTTGCTATTATTCTGTTCAATGAAAAGCAAATGAAGTTAGTGATTGATGGGGTAATGAAAAATGCATTTGCATACAAAGTGTTTTATAAAGGATTCTAATATGCCTAGAGCACTAATGCAAAAAATTGGTGGAGGAAAAAATAGGAATAAATCAATCTAAAATGATAAAATGGAATATTTTCAAAGGTTTCTTGGGAGTCAAAAATGTCATTATTAAAATTTAGTGTGAAAAATTCCCAACTCTCTCTATTGACAAACTTTAATTTATTGTTGGTGGCATAAGCTATTCCTATGCGCATTTCACTGATTGCTTAGGCCAGAGCATCAGGAAACTTGATTCAAAGATTTTAGAAAAACAAAAAATATTATTCAAATCAAAGCTGTTAAGCGAATAGGAATTATAAGCACACAAAAGCCTTACCCGTTATAATATCAAAGCTTAAACAAAATACCAACAACAAACAGTGAGTTTATCTTTTCTTACAATTACGCTGTGATAGTCGAAAAAATGAACTTCGATGAATCCTTTTCGAACTATAAGGGGGGAGTCCCTTGAGTGCGAAAGTACATTTGGAAGTGTCAGATTGGCTCCGGTCGGTATATATCAATTTTTCATGGATATAGCTAAGTCTGCGCTATTTAAAAAAATTGTATTCGACTGTACTAGTTTTTTTTTGCCTTCTAAACTTTCTTTTACGGAATGTTTTGACTTTTTTCAAAATTACACGTAATTTAAACCATTAATGTAGATCAAAAGGAACAATTTTTGACCATTTTTCAGGTTTTTTAGCCATTAAAAAGATTAAATTCTCTTTTAACGGTCATCAATCCGAGTTAGATGATGAAGAATAGCATGATATGTAACGGTTATTTTTAAAACAACCTATAAGAAGGACAAAAATAGACACTAGATTTGAAACTTTGCGCAGACTTAGCTATATCCATGGCTAAAAATGGTCAAAAATCGTTACTTTTTATTGAGATTAAGGGTTTAAATTACATGAAATTTTGAAAAAAAAAAAAAAAGTAAAAACATTCCGTAAAAGAAAGTAAAGAAGGCAAAAAATACTATTACAGTCGAATAAATTATTTTTAAATAGCGCAGACTTAGCTATATCCATGAAAAATAGATATATACCGATTTCTCAAAAACTGGAGCCAATCCGACACTTCCAAATGTACTTTCGCACTCAGGGGACTCCCCTTAATAGTTCAAAAAGGATTCACGCAGTTCATTTTTTTCGGGTCAAAAACCTATCACAGTGTTATTAAACGTATAAGTTATTACACGTTGGTTACCTTTAACCGAACACACGATCTTCTGGGGTATCACACAACGTTTCACGTGTTCTGACCAAATATACGGTCTTGTAAATAAAACGACGTGGTTAATTGTCAAGATGTGACTGACTTTTATTATCCATTTTCATTATTACATTAATACTTATTACTAATTGGCGATGCCAGACTTTAAGAATAATTACAGGTTTTGTTCTTTACAAATTCCCAATTGGGATTTTAGCATGATATGGTAGGACTATGCTAACTTCTCCCCTTCTTAAAAGCTTAACGTCCCGTTGCGATAAACAAATTTTTTAATAAGTTTCTTTTTTAATTCTAGTTCTATATTCAAGTATAAATATGAATAAAAGTTATATTCTTATGCTTTTATGAAATTCAATAGTAAATTTAGAAATTAAAAAAACATTTCTTTTATCACTTATAATTACTAAGCTAAATACAATTTAAATAATGTAAAGAAAGAAAATTAAACAATTTATGCAATTAATAAAAACTCTCATTAGATATTAAAAAAATATAATTGTTTTTTAAAGAATTTCCCTATTTATGCTTTTTTGTTATTTATGTGTTTAAGTTTTTATTTATTTATTATTTGCCTACTTTATAGTTAATTTTCCCGAAGCTTTGTAATAAGCAGTTCTTTGTTTTTTAAATTTCCTGATGCGTGATAAATATTTTTCGTGAGTTTGTTCAGTATAAACAAATCCATTTAGCAAATGTCATCAGTAAAAGTTACAACATTAAAAAGATAAAGTATTATAATTAAGAATGATATTCGAATTCATATTTTTACAAATGCACTAAGAAATTACAAAATTGATATTGACAATAAAATCAGCATGTTTAGTAATCATATATTTACTGTTATTGGTTTTACCTTATATTATTTTTATGCACTCTCTTACCATCTATCAAAACTTCAGTTCCTAAATCTTTTTCAACAATTTTTTCCAAATAAACTTTCTCAAATTTGTTGCCTAATCTTTTGTTTCTCCGAACAAATAATATATCGCCCTCGCTAAATGATCGTTTCGCAATTTCTAATTTTGTTTCAATTCTTGCCTGCGCAGCTACAATTTTCCCATATATAGTTTTTAAGATATCTGCATCAAATTGTTGAATAATATCTATTGGTTTTGCCTGAGTAACAGAGTGGATAGTGTTATTATATTTATAAGTAGCGACCAATATTATATCAGAAACATCGGTTAGATCGCACTGCGGTTTAACACACCTTGCGATTTCAAGCAAAGTCGAGTGGAACCTTTCAACTTGGCCATTACTTTCGCTATGTAGAGGAGGAACAAAAAATTGCTCGATCTCAAAGATATCTCTTAGCATATTCCCGATTGTGTTTGATCGAAAGGATTTCTCATTATCAGAGACCAACAATTTCGTGTTCTTAAAATTGTTTAAAATTTGTAAGAGCCCCGTTCTAACATCGACTAATGCTCTAGAAGCGATTGGAATATCAACTGCAAATTTAGAAAATTTGTCCAGGCAAGTGAGAAAATGCTCCTTACTTGTTGAAAATATATCCATGTGGAGTATCTGACCTGGAAGATCTGGTATTGGTGATGCACCAATTAAGGGCTGTGGAGGTTTCCTATTATATTTACTCTCCAAGCATATTTTGCAGTTTTTAATAATCAATTGGAGCATTTGCCTTATTTTGGGGAGCAAATATTCCGATGTTATTTGTTTATAATTTTCCCGTAAATATCTATGGGCGCGATTGTGCTCCAGGTTTAATGTTTCCACTTGATCGTCCTTATTCGTTAAATCGATTACAAATTTTTGTGTATGAACAAATCTTATCAGTTTAAAGTGATCAAGTATATCGTCCTGTATTTCAGCCAGAGTACTTAAATCGCAATGTATTGCGTTGACAACTTGGGGATTGACACAGTTTTGCAAAGTTAGTAAAAGATTTTGACTGTCAGTAAAGTTAATTGTATGCCTTTTAAATTTTTTAAATAAAAACTTTGTAATTTTACTGCTACTTGGAGCCTTAGAAATAATTAATTGGCTTAAGAACTGGTTTACAGGAGCGCTTATTGATTTTATCGTCTTCGAGAAGGATATTTCGCTATGTATCGTTTCCGAGCCTGTTTGAGTGAAGTTGTTCATGAATTGGCGTGATAAGGCGTCAGCTACGACATTTTCTTTGCCAGGTTTATAAAAGAAAATTGGAGCAAAGTCGGCTATAAACGCTTGCCATCTTTTTATTTTCGGATTTGGATTCTTGTCAGAAGTAGCAAAGGTAAGCGGCTGATGATCGGTGAATATATGAATATTTTTGACACCATATAAGTAGTGTCGTAACTTTTGCAGCGACCACACAATGGAGAGCAATTCACGCTCGTTTGTAGCATAGTTTTGTTCCGTTGAGGAAAGAGTGCGTGAAATCATTGTGATTGGTTTGCCGTTTTGAGAAAGGACGGCACCTATTGCATTAGAACTAGCATCAGTCGTAAGCTCGAAAGGCTTGTCGAAATCCGGGTGCTGAAGGAGTACATCCTCTGATGCTAAAATAAGTTTGACTTTATCAAAAGCATCGATTGCCTCTTGAGACAAATTAATTTTAACGTTTTTTGATGCCTTTGAGCCAATATTGCCGCTGTCTCCTCGCAGAAATGTTGTTAGCGGCTTAACGATGTCAGCATAATTTTTAATAAATCTGCGATAGTAGCCTGATAACCCAATAAAGGACCTCAATGCTCTTAGTGTTTTAGGTGCTTGAAAATTCAGAATACCTTTTACTTTTTCAGGGGATGTTTTGATTCCGTTTCGCGAAATAAGAAATCCCAGAAACTCAACCTCAGGCCTAAAAAATGTTGATTTCTCTGTTGAAATTCGCATTCCAGCGTCTGCCAATTTCTTTAGAACCTTATCGACATCGCGAATATGGCTATTTGCATCTGGTGAAAAAATAATCACATCATCCATATAAACAAAGCAAATTTTACCTATCTCATTGCGCAGAATGTCGTCAATGGCCCGCTGGAAAATACTGGGGGCATTTTTAAGCCCAAACGGTAAACGGCAGAAGTCCTATTTTCCGTTATTTACATTGAACGCTGTTTTGTGTCTGTCCCCTTCAGCCAATGTAATCTGGTGAAATCCAGATTTTAAATCGAGCGTTGTGAAATATTCCGATCTACCTAAATTTGATAATATTACAGTAATGTCTGGCATTGGATATTTATCCGGGATTGTAAAATCGTTAATTTTACGGAAGTCAATCACCATACGTAATTTCTGTTTACCGTTGTGATCAACCCCCTTTTTATTGACCACATGGATTGGCGAATTATAAGGCGAGGAAGATTTTCTTATAATGCCGTCCTTACTGCCGTTTCTTTGTTTATAAATTCAGATGCGGAAATGGGATATGGATAACTACGAGAATAGATGGGCTTCTGTTTAGTAAGATTTATTGTCGCTTCGACCTGCGTGTTGGCTGGCAATGCCCTGTCTGGGTCCGCAAATGCATTTAAATTATTTTGAATAACGATTTCGAATTTACTTAGTAAATCCGTAGGAACGTTTTCCCTATCAATTTCTATCGAATTAACCTGGTTGCACGAAAAATGGTTAATTGATTCTTTTCCGAATTTATGAAAAAGAATTCCATTTTTAGTATCGATCGAAGTTTCAATTTTCCTCAAAAAATCATATCCTACTATTCCGTCAAAGGAAGTAAGAGACGGTAATAAAAAAAAATATAGTATTCTGATTAAAAAGATTTACCTCGCATTTTTGTTTAATGCAGGTATAGCCATTTATTGATTTTATGTGAAATGGAGATTCTACCGATTCAACCCCCCTAAGAAAATTGAAAGCCCGTATGAAATTTTTAGATGTACCCGTGTCAACCAAAATGTTAAGCTCTTGGCCATTAATTGATTTTTTCACAATATATGGCAAGAGCGACTTTATACTAAAAAATTAAGATCATCTACTGCATCATTCTCAGACTCAATGCCAGAAAAATCTTCGCTTTCATTTATGCTCTCATTCGGTTGATAATTTTCAACGTAATTAATTCTCTGCAGCTTTTGAACAGGTGATTGGCCTGAATTATTGCTGGCGTGTAATCTTTTGGGATGATTTTCGGGAGCAACCACTCTTTGCCCCTTGTAGTCCGGGTTGAATCCCTGACGTTCAATACCTACACTGTTCCTAAACGCGGTTGGTTTTCGAAAATAAGATGTCCCGTTATCGATTTCCATCCGAACAGGGTGCTCATATTGTGGCATTTGTCCATGGTTTGGGGAATGTTGGTATGCAACAGTATGACTAGGCATATTGCCTGAACTATGTGCAGTTGATGGCAAACTATTTTTGGAGTTAGCAAATGCATTTGCAAATTTATACCTTTCGTGATTTTGCTCCAATTCTAGAGCCGTTGCCAAGGCCGTGGGTAAATCAGGCGGATTCGTTGAAAAGCAAATGTCACACAGGGGCTTGCGAAGGCCAGATATAAAAACGCGTAATGCGTTTGAACGCGCACGGTCATTTTAAGCTTCGATGACCTCTGCCTTGCCAGAGTTAGTCATTAAAATCTTATTAACAATGAGAGTCAGTTGTTTGTTTACTTTATCGTAATACTCGGTGATCGATAACTTGCCCTGCCTCAAAACACTTAATTCGTTTTCCAGTAAATATAGTGGTCTTTTGTCGGAATACGATTGATCTAAACGTAAAACGATCGCATCGAAATTAAATATTGTATTAAATGCGCTTAAGGTCGAATTTGCTTCGCCAATTATTTTATTTCTCAAAATTCCCATAGCAACATAATATGTCTCATAGCAAATTTTGCCGCCTCTCTCCAAGCGGGGTACTCCTTTGAGTCCCCACCAAACTGTGGAAGGGATTTAACAAGATCTAAATTTGTGTTGCCGATGCCGACACCGGACTGAATAGTCACTGGTGTTAAAGGTTCCACTCGGATTGGTTGCAGTTGTTGGACTGCATTTGTCAAATTTCGAATCTGATCCCAAATTTCTGAGTTCGATGCACCCACCGCTGCCTCAACGAGGCCCAATATATCGTTTCTATTCATTTTATTTGTTTGTTGTTTTTTCTTTAATTTCAATTTATTTTACTAACGATAATAAAATAGTTACTATTTTAACCTATTCTAACTTTGTAATAGTTATACCTACGTAAATATTATAGTTATGAATTATAAAATAATCAGTAATATTACATGAAGTTAGAAAACAAAGTATAATTGGCAAAATTTATAGTAAATATTAGAAAATTGTAGTAGTCATAAGTATATGTTTACTTACATATGCAAATATAGAAATCGATGTAAAATATAATAAGAGTGCATTAAATATTTTAATAGAGAATAACAAGAAAATAAATCATATCATAAAAAGAGAGAAAAAGATATATTAAGAGATAGTAATGATGTTAAAGTTTTTGAGCAGCTCTCTTTTGTTGTAAGGCTCGAAGCAAATATCTTCAGTTGCCGCTCTTTTCCGCTTATCATCAATATTATTGAACAATTGGTTTTCTCGCTTTTGTTATTGGAGCCTTCTTTTATTTTATGTTTTTTCAATTTGCAAGTTTTTTATTTCTTTTTTCGTTGTTTCTTATTAAGTGTTTGCAAAAAAAAAAAAATTTTGTATGTAGCTTTAATTTGTCTTTCTTAGCTGTATTTTTTTTTTAATTTCTTCTAGAAACCACTTTTGTTTTTGTAATTTACACGTGGTTCCTTTATAAAGAATTATTTAATTTAAAGTTTTATAATTTCTTTTATAAAGAATATGATGTTTATTTAATTTTTTTTAATTATAATTGTTTTGATTTTTTTAATTGTTATAATCCTTTTTGTAGTACGTAAATCGTTTATTAAACAGTTTATGAAGAATTTACATTCATTGTAGTATGGCTTTAAATATCATATTAGTTTTTATGAAACACTTCTCGTTCTTTTTTCAACCAATAGGTTCGATCTTATTATTTGGAAAATTTATTTTCCGGGCAAACAAAAACTTATATGGTTTTGTTAAATTTTTTATAGGATTTTGTTGGGCGCCAGTTATTACACGTTGGTTACCTTTAACCGAACACACGATCTTCTGGGGTATCACACAACGTTTCACGTGTTCTGACCAAATATACGGTCTTGTAAATAAAACGACGTGGTTAATTGTCAAGATGTGACTGACTTTTATTATCCATTTTCATTATTACATTAATACTTATTACTAATTGGCGATGCCAGACTTTAAGAATAATTACAGGTTTTGTTCTTTACAAATTCCCAATTGGGATTTTCGCATGATATGGTAGGACTATGCTAACTTATATTCTGTGACAAAAACTCTTCTTACAATGGAAAGTTATAAGATTTTAACAAAGCGTTGTCCTGTTAGCAAATAGTACCTCGATTAGCAAAAAGGACTTTATTCACAAAAGGCTTTAATGCCAAATAGTAATGAGTGTTTTTTTGTAAAAAAAAAATATGATTTTAAAAAATAAACTACTTCATTTTTACTAAAGTATATTTTGTAATAAAAAGAAACGTTTTTAACAAAAATTTTCATATAAAAAAATGGGGGGGGGGGGGGTGCTTTAAAACCATGTGAGACAAGGACATGATGGCTTAATTGCTCAATTGAATGGGAGATAAAGCCATAATGGCCTTATTGCCCAATCATTGACAGGTAAAGCCCTTATGACACTACATTTTTTTATTCATTAATTGATACAGAATTGATAGAAAGAAACAGTATATGCTAGAAAGAGCAAACTATAAAAAATGTAAACAAAGTTTTTTCTCTTGTTATGGTTTTGTTTCAGGGATGGCGTTTTTAAAATTTAAAAAAAAAATTTTAAAAATTGTACCTTATTGTACTAAAAGATTTTTTTAGTTGAACTAAATTTTATTTATGTTCTAAAAAAACACCACAAAAAGGTATTATAAATCTTAGTTTAAAAAGTAGCAACAAAAAAGTACAATTGAAACAACTTAGCCATCCCTGTTCTGTTAATTTTATTATATTAAAAACTAGCTTTACCCGGTGCGCTTCGCTACACTGCTTTAACCACTTCTTCAGTTGAGAGATATTTAATATATGCATCCCATGGAAGTTTTTCCCCCCTGCGCCATCCCGCTTTATTTTTATTTTCAAAAGTGTAGTATACCATAGGAGTGACTTCTACTAAGTTTGAACATTCTTGCCATAACAGTTCTTAAGATATGCGATATTAAACATTGGCGTCCTATGGGGGTAACATTTCCCCGCTGCTATTTTATTTCAATTTTGGGGTTCAGAAGATCATACTACAAAAAATTTAACAAAATGAATGCAGCGGCTCTAAATTATATTTCTATCTATGAGGGGTACTGCTCCTCCTCTGTCTACCCCGCCCATTTCTATATTGAAATTTAAAGTTTGCCATAATAGTAGCTTTAACCACGTTCGAAGACTCTCCCTTCAATAGTTCTTCATTTGAGCTATATTTTATATATGCATCCTATGGGAGGTATTTCCCCCCTGCGCCTTCCCTATTTATTCTTATTTTCAATAGTGTAGAGTGACTTCTACGAAGTTTGAACATTCTCACTATAACAGTTCTTAAGATATGCGATATTAAACATTGGCGTCCTATGGGGGAAACCACTTCCCCCGCTGCTACTTTATTTCAATTTTGGGGCTCAAAAGATTTTACTACCCAAAGTTCAACAAAATGCGTGAAGCGGCTCTTAAGATATGCGATATTTAATATTGGCATCCAATGGGGGTACCAGTTCCCCCAGTTTTCAGGAAAATCGGTTCAGTAGTTTAGGAGTCTTTAAGCCAACATACAAACAAAAAAACAAACAAACATACAAACATTTTTCATTTTTATATATATAGATTGCCAACTTTTTGGTTATGAGAAACCTAAAAACAAAAAGCGGTAAATCGCTGAATTTGCCTATAAACCGCTGATTTAGCAACACTTTTAATATTTCAAGCTTGAAATGTCAATTTTAAGTTAAACAATTTTACATTTTTTTTGATATAACTTCATTTTTTATCGATAACTTTAGTAAAATGTTTGACAGCTTGCCCCTTCGCACTTGGTTAATTTTTCTATAACTTTATATTTGCACTGTTCACCAAAATTTTAACAATGCTTTAAAAATGTAGTGTCATAAGGGCTTAAGGTCATATTTAAAATTTTGCGAAATGAGAGATATAGCCATATTTTTTTTTCGCAAAAGAGAGATAAAGCCATATTTTTTCAGAATATTGTTATAGGGAAAATCCTTAGTTATCATTGAAAAACATTTTCTTATTCTTGTGACGCACGCAGGAAAACTTTATTCAGCAAAGCCACGTCCTACTGGAGGAAAAAACCCCTTAGCACGGCCGCAGGCCACCACGCAGAAAAACTTTAGTATACGAAGCCAGATTTCAATACTTAACTTTAGAGTCTCCGGAACTGAAATGAGAGATAAAGCCATTTTTCTAATGTTGCTAATGTGAGCTAAGGCCATGAAAGGCTTTATCTCCCATTAAATGAAAAAAAAGCTTTATCTCCCTATTGAACGAGAGATAAAGCCATCATGGCCTTATCTCACATAGTTTTAAAGCACCCCCCCAAAAAATGTCATCTTCTGCCACAACCCCGTTATTTTTTTCAGTGTTGTACAGTGGTGGTTAACAAATTATGTTTGGATGCAACCATATGTTAGAAAAGGTAAGCTCACGGTTTATTGTTGGCGTTTTGTCTAAGCCTTGATATCGTTACAAGTAAGACCTGAGTGCCTGTAATTCTCTTTCGTTTTACAGCTTTATTTGTATAATATTTTTAGCTTTCCTAAAATCTTTTTAATCTGGCTTTAGTTCATCACATCTAATTTTCATTAAAATATTTTTATGAAGAAGGGAATTTTACAACATGAAAATTAATTAAAATTGTTATTGATAATCTTTCATTCTTGACTGACCTGAGATTCCAACCCAGGCGACTGACCCTGACATGTTTCGATCGCTACGACTCGATCTCCTCAGAGAGATTTGCCGTCTTACACTCGCAGCAATCGACGACTGCTGACGTCAATAGTCAAACATCTACCTTAAACCAAGTCGCCTGGGTTTGAATCTCAGGTCTGTCAAGAATGAATGATTAGCAATAACAATTTTAATAATGTTCATGTTGTCGACTCAGAAAGTGATATTGTGTCGATCGGTATACTTAACATCGTCACCAAAAATTTACAAGAATGGCGCGTAGAACTGACCAAGGTATATTTACACAAGGTAGACTCATTTGGGAGTGTAGACATTCTGCTCTATAAAAGGAACCGAGTTGTCAAAATTGTCTTCATATAAAACAAAAACAATTTAACGCACACATGTACAAATTTTGGCTCATATACACGAAATTTGACGTTTGGGTTCCAACTAGGGGTAATCAGCTGGCAAACATATGGGCCAACGAGTTTACCTTGTGTAAATATACCTTGGAACTGACCAAAGATTGCCAACTTAGCAACTGCAAAAACAACAACAACAAAATCGATTTGGTAACACTTGATTGGTCCCAGGCTTCGTACAGGGATACGACTACATATACTTAACATTCAGCTGTTTTTTCAGACCACCTTGTAAATAAATACACTTTATTATATATTTTTTTGTATTTAGTTGTGCTACCATACTTTTATCTTAATTCAATAAGACTTTTCAAATAAAACTCAAAAAACCAATCTGTTTTTAAATACGATATAAGTTTGTTATGAAAATTAACTTAATATCGATTTAAATACTATCCTGAAAATTGGGCATTAATGTCTTATTATAACGTCATGAACAATAATACAATTTTTAAAAGTTCTGGCCAGGGCTGGAGATATTATGTAATTAGAAATTTTATTATTTAAAAGAAAAAAAGTGAATTCTTCCACTTCAATGAAATGACCCTGCGGGAAATTTGTGTCAATTGGTCCAACAGACTGGTTCTGAGAGTAGTGAAAATAGAACAGGTACAAAAAGAAAGAACTCATGACCAGTGAAAGGAGAACCAATCATGTAACTGGTTTATGAAGAACAAAAAGGTAGAAAAAGTAATGAATTACAGTACAGTCTTCACCGGTGGTATGACTCATTTTTTGGGACTTTCTTAAATTTGTTTCTTAAATTTAGTTCTAGGACTTGTTTTACTCAAAAAATACTACATTGTATTGATATAATATTAGATTATAGTAACTGTCATTAAACACGTCCATTTAGAATAGATGTGTGATTGGTCAAATGGTGTCAATTGACCCCCACCAATGACAACCCCATGTAAAAGTGATAGGTCTTATTCATAGAAAGTGTGAGAACTAGAACCGGTCTCTATCACCAAAGACCTATCACGAGACAACTTTGGTGTCAGTTCGCTTCCCTCTAGGGGATGAACTTCGTGGGTATTTGTTTTTAAATTGTACCAAAAAAAGGATGAATTGTACCAGTATACCAAAAAAGTTTCGATTGTACCAAATTTGGTACAAATCCCATCAGTGATAGATATAAGTATTTTTCTCTGCGTGCATACTCTTTCCATCTCTGGTGAAGGTTGTAAATAGTTTTTTCTTCATATCTATTGATTTCTCTAATAAGAATATGGAGATTTCAATTTTGAATTTTCCTTTTTTTTATAAAAAAAAAAAAAACAAAAAAAGACCAACGACCAATAATAAAAAAATCTATAATTCATAAGTAAAAATATGTTTTTATTGTATATAAAAAGGGAATTATTTCTGTCAACATAAAAAAAAGACTAAAAGGTTTTTGTGTTTTTGTTTTTTTTTTTTTTTTATATGAAATAGAAATGTTCTTACATTTTGTAAGAAAAAAAATATGTATAGGATGTAGAATGAAGATAAATATATAGAAAACATACAATATGTTTCATACTAATAATAATTTACATATATAATATTTTTGAATTATTTAGATATTTATGTAATGTACATTGTACATATGTAAATATCTGAAAATGTAAATGGATAACTTTGTTAAATCATATTATTTTTGGGCAAATCATCCTCAGATTGAATAGCCATTATTGCTTATACTTCGCCCCTTACGAAAGATTTTTACGTATGTATGTTTGTATGTACATCGGTTTACACCACCCCAGCGGGAAAACTCAGAAGACCTTCTTACTTCAGGCCTTTTTAAAGGCCTGCTTAAAATTTTTTTTGATTTAATTACTATTCTTACGTAACTGCAAAAGAATGCCTCATAGAAGGCCTCCACACTCGCTTCTATGAGAAGCGAGAAAAGAAGGCGTAACATTTTTTGTTTTGTTTTTTGCACAAGCAAACGCAAAAGAATTCAGATCCCTTTACAAAAACAAAGTAACATATGTTGTAAATCATTTTAGTTGAAAAGAGAAAGAGTAAAATTTTTTGTTTGGTTTTTTTTCGCCAAAGCGAAAGAATTCATATCCCGTTATAAAAACAAAGTAACAAAGTATGTAGGTGCATATTAAAATACAAAATAAAAACAATAATGTACATCATTCTAGTTGAGTTTTGTTCATTAAAGGAGCATATAGACGACATGTTTTTGTCATCTGACATGTCAAATTTCCCACTGCAAAACACACACATGTCGTGTGTTACCTTTTTAAATTTGCTTCTGTAAAAGTCAGACGCAAAGTCATCTGACAAAATTTCAATTAGAGCGTGCTCTATTTTCTTCTGACAAACCATCTGACATCAGAAATCTATGCCGGGAAGAAACTGGCAGCGGCGTCAACTATTGACGGAATCATTAGCCGGCTGAAGTTAATATTTTACAATACCAAGATATGTATGCTCATCTCACCATTGAATAGAATTTATGTAAATATATACATAAAAACCGTTTATTTATAAAATTCTAAATTGGTATCTTTAAAATAAAAGAAAAAATGTTAAGATGGCTAAATTATTTTACGGCGCAAATAAATATTTTCGTGGCGGCAGCAAGCTATTTTGAAACCGAGAACTACTTTGGTTTCTGCAATAACAATGCGAAAAAAACAGAGACAATGTCAGAAGCAAATTACATGTACGTTTGTGACCGAATATTATAAACCTTATGTAAAACAGCAATTTTGACAGACATGAACAATTACATGTGACTTGAAAATTTGACATGTCAGATGACAAATACATGTCGTGTACGGGCGCCTTAAGGAAGATAGGTACTTGTGCTTAAAAGTTTTATTTTATTATAAACTTTTATTTGCAATCTATTTTACAATATTTAGCAAATTTGATTATGTTAAAAAAAAAAAAAATAGGTATCACATGTTTAATTAAACTACAATAAGTTTAATAAAATATATAAACACGTTTGTGACATAGGTATACATATGTATGTATGTATATAAAAAGTTAAGTGTTCATTTTCTATATTGGAGATCTGATATGTACATGAAACCTATTCAGTCTTCTAATTTCATTTGTAAGGAAATATTCCTTAATGTTTTAGACTGATAGCCCTTCAATATGACCTTTAATGCATTTGTAGAAGGATGGTCTGAAAGGCCTTTTAACATACATACCTTTCTTAAAAACCCTTCAAGATAACCTTTTTGCTAAGGCCTTTTGACAGTCATTCTCTGGAAAGCCTTCTAAGAGCCATTTATTTGAAGGCCTTTAAGAAGCTCTGGGGAAGAAAGGAAAGCGGAAGGCCTTCTCCGCAATGACAACGCGTGTAAAAAAGATATGAGTATGGAATGGAACGAGAAGGCCTTGTTTATCCAAAAGAAGGGGTACAGAGGCTTTCTGGAAGGCCTACGTACTCCTTCTTTTTCCCGCTGGGACAAAGCCGTGCGGTAACTACCACACATATGTCATAACATTTTTTTTGTTTTTTTAAAGAACTTAACAATCTGTTTAGGGAGTAAAAATTTCCATTTATTTGAAACAAATTTAAGGACATTATTAAAGAAATAAAACCGAAATGGTCAATCAGGTGGGTATTGGTAAGTAGAAGGTTAAAAGATAAGAAACTAAATAAGAACTTTTGGGACTAGAAACCTAAATAAGATATCTTGAACATGAACTTCTGACATTAACTGAATAGAGACAGAAAATAGTTATTCTAAAATAACGATTTAAACAGAGTTTAAAAACTGCAGTTACATTAAAAAAAACTGCCATTTTTCCACTTCTTCAGTTGTCATTGGCCAAAACAAAACTGTTGCTTTTCCTTCTGATTCATAAAATGTTAGCAGACGCTGTCAAATCGACTGAAAAAGCGAAAATTGTACACAAATTTTCGTTTTTGGTTCGACAGTTTTTGGTTTCGACTGCAGTTTTTTAAGCCCTGCTTTAAAATTCAAAATTTACCCTGTTCTTAGCTCCTAAAGAATAAGAGAAAGAGTTGAGAGAATCGGTCGTGTTTTTAAATTGCTCCTGTTAAATATTGTTATTTGCACTTATTTAAAAATAAACAAATAAAAAGTTTTTTTTTTTTTTTTTTAAAGTTTAAAAAGTTTAATTTAAACGAACCACAAATTTCAACAAATAAGTAGATACAATTAAAAAATAAAAAAAATAAAAAAAAGAATACAAAAAAAAAAAAAAAAAAAAAAAAACCAAAAATAAAATCTAAAAAACTATACTAAAACAATATTAACAAACAAAAATATTCCTAAAAACAATAACAAAATAGATATACACATAATTTTTATTTAAACCGCAAACTAAACAAACAAAGCAGTGGAAAAAAAAATAAAAAAAAAAAAATAAAAAAAAAAAAACATTACTAAAAAACAATAACAACAATTAGACTAAAATACTCTGAACAATTAAAACTTTATATGCCACCAATAACTCGCTATAGTAGGAAAAAAAGATCCTCAATAACAACAATTATGTCGACTACTGCAAAGAGAACAATAGCTTCGTTACAAGTCTCTGCACTCGAAGATAATTTTACTCCAAATAAAACACCTAGGCAGCGTTGCCAGAAGATTTGGAAGGAAAATCTTCATTTGGCGAACAAAAATCTTATTTTTAAGAGAAAAATCTTAAAGTCATTTCTGAATAATTGAAGGAATAGGACTATTACAAAAAAGCTTTATAAAAATACATAACTGAAATTAAGCTCATAGAATAAATTCGAAAAATAAAAAATGTTGAATTTAATATAAAGTAACCTTCGAAAAGAAATAATTCCCAGTTTCTATTTGTTAAAATTGTTGAGTTAAATTCATTCAATTTATAAAGTATCACTATCGAGTGTGACACAAAGAATGCTGACGAAGGCCGTAGCGGGCCAGAAAATGCTTTACATTCTGCTGGTGTCTACATTCTGCTGGTGTCTAATAATTGTAAATTTTTCTGTACATACAATATACCTCATTGCTGTCAAAAGGAAAGCTAAGGTAAAATGTAACAAGAAAATACAATATAATAGTCTGGTATTGTATAAAGTCATTTCTGAAAAATAAAAGGAATAGGACTATTACAAAAAAGCTTAATGAAAATACATAACTAAAATTTAGCTCATAGAATAAATTCGAAAAATAAAAAATGTTGAATAGAAACTACTTTTTATTATGAAAACTATTCAAATTGAAATGCGTAATTGCGGTTTTTATACAAAATTAGATTGTAGGTTTAAAATTGTATTTTTAGTTATATTTTCCATAAAAATACATTTTATATGCATTTAATTTCTCATAAATAAGAACGTAAAAAAGTCCATCTAAATAAAGAAGTTTCATCGAATGTAATTAAATTCTAATATTAGAGATGTATAAATTTGGGCAAAACAATTTTAGTTTTGGAGCTATGAAGCTATGAAATCTTTAGGGTTCTCAATTTAATGTTATATTTTCTGATACCGTTGTTATATCGAAGGCATTTTGAGAAAATTGCATTTAAAAAAAGCTCATTGAAAAAATATGAATTTACCTTAATATATTCCTAATGGAATTTTTCTTAAAATAATGTAGGTATACTTTTTAAAAGATATTCTTAAGCACTTATGTAAAAATTGTCATAAACATGGAATGTGAAATTTTCAAACCAAAAGCTTTTTAAACCTAGGATTCTCGGTAACTTTTTTCCACTAAGTGCTCCTCTTGGTCTAGGCGGACCACAATTAGAACAGCTAAAAAACCCAATTAAATAAAAAGTAAATAAATATATTTTTTATTGCACGTATGCTTATTATGCTAAATTATACGAATCTATATACATATATGATAATGGTGTAAAAAATTTATAGTAATTCATAAAATGAGAACGGCTGGGCCGATTTCGTAAAATTTTTTGTCAGTTATTCGTATTTTCGAGGAGAAGGTTTTTATGGACGAAATTTTTGGAAAATCCCTTCGGAAAAGTCGGAAAATTGTAAAAATCGAAAATTAATTTTTTTGTACGAAATTTTGTGTGAAAATATTTGTGTTGTATTATTAATCTAAAGTTTGTCTGAATGCTTAAAACTGGGGCGAGGCGAAGTTCGCCGGGTCCGCTAGTTTATTATATAATTTTATTATTTTATTTTACATGCAAGTCGTCGAATATGTAGTCCTTAATTTTGCACATTGCCTTTTCGCATCTACCACACATTTGATTCAAACTTGATTCATTCCATTCAGAACATATCATTTATAGAATTCACGTTTCTGCTTTTTGATATTTTGTCCTATTTAAAAAATATTGCCAGAAAACAAGAATTTCGTCTGGCCAAAAGGGTAATTTTATAGACTTTTACATAAAAATAGAATTTCACCATACTAATTTGCTCTAATCGAATCCGAATTAGTTGCATTCGATTCCGCACCAATCATTTATAGAACTCACGTTCCTGTTATTTGTTATATCCGAAAAATATTGCAAGGAAAACACAAATTTGGTCTGGCCAGACCAAGACGGTAATCCTAGGGTTAAGTTTCATTAGTTTTACATTTTGGTATTAAATACATGAACTTTTTTGTTCTTTAATAAATTAATCTTTATAAAAATAAATTTTTTCTTTTTAAAAATAATGTTTTTTGATCAGTATTCCCAAAATGAACAACCGCGAATCTATGATGCTTTTTTAATGTTTTGTATGCTCAGAAATAATGATGCATTTTTGTGTATGCTAGACAATGGGTACAAAAGTATGCAAAACCAATAGACAACAAGCTGATACATATAAAACCTCATTGTTTTAAAAATTAACTGTTTAGAAAACTTTAAAAATAAATTACGTATGTTGTACAACCTTAAAGTTAAAAATCTTTATTTCTAAAAATAAATATCTTAATTTGAGAAAAAAAATCTTTAAATCTTATTTTGTTCAAAAAATCTTTAAAAATAAGATAAAATCTTAATTCTGGCAACGCTGCACCTAGGCTATCTGGCAATGACTCGTCTCTAAAATACATTCAAATATTGGATAAACGTCTAGAAAAACAAACGGAACAAATAATGAGTCTGCTTGAGGAGTTTAAATCTCGACTCTTTGATGAAATTGATAAGAGAATCGACGAAGTTAAGAGTGAGGTTTCTGTTCTAAGGGAAAGAGCGGAAAATTTAGAAACAGTCACAGTAAACATTAATAGTATGCAGGCCGAAATAAAAACTTTAAAGGCCAGAATTATACACCAGGAAAACAGTAGTGTTGCTTGTGACTTACGTCTCAATGAAATACCATTCGTACAAGATGAGAACCTATATGAAATTTTCAATAGTATTTGTAACACTATAAATATTTCGGTTCCGGCCGTTAAAACTATCTACCGTCTACAAAACCAAAACAATAAACATTCGAATATTTCAAAAGATGCAGCCATAATTGTGAAGATGTGGTCACAGTATGAAAAAAACTTTTTCATGAAATCATTTACAAATTATAGGAAAATAAATAAAGACTTTTTCTTTTGTCTTCGACACATTGGGTTTAATTCTGATCATACGTTTTTTGTCAACGAAAATCTTACGCAATCTAATTTTAATCTACTTCGTTCTGCTGTTCGCCTTAAAAAGAAAAAAATTATACACAGTGCATTTAGCATATTTATTAAAAAAAACTCCAAATGATCCGATTATGCAAATTGATGACATTCAGCATCTGTTTCGGTTGTTTCCTGGATCAAATCAATCGGATGCACCAGTCAATAAAAGCTGTAGTGACGTGTCTCCTACTTAGAACTAATTATAAAAATTATAATATTTTTTTATTTTCTCTCAAGCACTACTTTCTACTTAAATTTATTTTATTTTTACTTTTATTAATTTATTTACACGTGTACAGCTTCTTTTTACGTTACAACTTTATTAACCCAATTATTCCAAAACATATATTAAAATGCGTTGCTTATTTCGTTATTGATGATGATCGTTAATAATACTTCTCGTTCCAAAGACAATATTTACAATATGATTAGGATTTTGTCCAGACAAAGGCTGGGACTAAAAATTGTTCATATAAATGCGCAAAGTCTCAATAGCAAAATCGATGAGTTCAGATACCTATTTACGTCATCTAAAATAGATATTATTTGTGTTTCAGAAACTTGGTTTCCGTCGGACGTTCAGGATTCTGTATATAATTTACCTGGATTCAGCTTATTTCGAGCTGATAGGAAAACTAAAGTCGTAACTAACGGTGTCGTAAAAGACAGGAAAGGTGGTGGAGTTGCAATATTTGTCAGAAATGGTTTTAATTGTATGGTGAAATTAAAAACAAAACAAAATAGCAAGATTGAATATCTTTTTCTTGAAATTACAAGTAAAGATAAAAGAAAAATGCTCGTGGGATGCGTTTACAGGCCTAAAGCGGACCTTGAGTTTATTTCTTTAATTGATATTATAGAAGATTTTTCTATCCAATACAATGATATTGTCATTCTAGGTGATTTCAATCATAATATTCTTGTTGACAACACATTGACTGAGAAAATGCAGTTAATTGGTCTACTACCTGTAAATATTTCAACTCCAACACACTATCACAGCACCTCCAACAGTTTAATTGACTTACTATTTGTAAATGATAAATCTAATGTACTTTTATATGACCAACTTTCAGCATCAGTGTTTTCAAGACATGATATGCTTTTCGTTGCCTATGATTTCTGCGTGACTAGAGAAGATAAACTTATAACTTTTCGTGATTTCCACAACATTGATTATGCCATTTTAAATCAACACATTGACAACGTTGAATGGAACATTGTATACTCTTTAGTTAGTGTCGATGATCAATTAAATTTTATTCAAGATAACATAAATAACGTTTTCGACCTGAGTGTTCCTTTGAAGACTAAATCTATAAAAGATGATAAGCATCCCTGGTTCAACAACAATATCAAACATTTAATAAAATTACGTAATGATGCTTACTGCAGATGGAAAAGGTTTAAAACCCCTGTACTTCAAAATATTTTTAAATGTGCAAGAAAAAATGTTGTTAAAAATATACAAATAGCAAAATCTTCTTATTACCAGAGAAAATTCTCGTCTGCTGTTGATAGTAAATCTAAATGGAAGGAAATTCGAAGCATAGGTATAGGCCGGAAATGCACCACAGTTTACAATGAGGATATTGATGTGGACACCCTAAATAGTAAATTTGTTAATATAGATATTCAACCTCCCTCCGGAAACGTCTATAATAACCTCTGTTATGTACCAGTAGAAAATTGTTTTTATTTCCGTTGCGTAGACCAGTTCGAGGTTTTAGAAAGTATGTTGGCTGTTAAATCAAATGCCACTGGTATGGACAATATTAATCCCATCTTTCTGAAAGCTATTATTCCCAAAATTTTACCTTTTTTGACACATGTATTCAATACGGCTCTTGCAAAATCAGTATTTCCTCAAGGATGGAAACTTTCTAAAATTATTCCCATTCCCAAATCAAACAACGATTTTCGACCTATTGCTATCCTTCCTTTTCTATCAAAGGTAATGGAAAAACTAATGTCCAAGCAAATAAATGATTACTTGGACATCAATAACCTTTTATCGGAAAAACAATCTGGCTTTAGGAAAGGAAAAAGTTGTATAACAGCATTGGCAGATATAGTTGAATCTCTGCGGATGAAACTTGATAATAATAATGTATCATTTCTAATTTTATTGGATCACAGTAAGGCTTTTGACACTGTCGATCACGGTATTCTTGCGAAAAAACTTGAAAAACTATTCAACTTTTCTAGTTCTGCTTGCAAGCTTATATCATCATATCTCGATAACAGATCCCAAATTGTAGACTATAATGGTAAATTTTCGAATCCTCTCACAGTCGTCAGAGGTGTTCCACAGGGATCAATTCTTGGACCTCTTCTGTTTTGTTTGTACATTAATGATCTACCAGACGTTCTTAAAAGTAGCGAGATACATATGTATGCTGATGATGTTCAGCTTTATAGTAGTGCTAGTTTAGCTGATGTGCAATCGTGTGTTTGCAATATAAATGATGATTTGAATAGAATTTATAATTGGGCCATGGAAAATGGATTAGTCCTTAACCCCCTTAAGTCGAAATGTATTTTTCTGTCTAAATCTTCAAAAAATTCTAGATTTCTTCACGATAATATTGAAATAAAAATTAATAAAAATGCTATAGCCCTAGTTAGTACATCAAAAAACCTCGGCGTTACCTTCAACAGCCAACTAACTTGGTCAAATCACATAAACTCGGTCGTTGGTAAAGTGTACGGAATGCTGAGAAATTTATAGGTTGTAAAAAATTCAACACCTTTTAAAATAAGAATGCTATTAGCCAAAACGTATTTGATTCCAGTTCTGCTATACGGATGTGAAATTTTTGCAAATTGTGACAGTGTCGACTTTCAAAAATTAAATGTTACCTACAATAATATTGCAAGATATGTATTCAACAAAAATGGCCGTGAAAGCATATCAATGTTTTCATATCAAATTTATGGAATGAATTTTAAAAATCTTTTGCAATTTAGATGCCTTTTATTTTTACATAAAATTATTACATCCAAAGAACCAAGCTATCTTTATAATAAACTGCAATTTGCCAGATCAAATCGTGGAAACAAATTAATTCAGCACAGGTTTGTCAGCCTTATGTCGGAACGACAGTTTTTTGTTTTTACAATCCGTCTTTGGAACGCCCTTCCAACCCACTTTCAACTCTTCAGCAACGCAAACACGTTTAAAAAGAAGCTATTAGAAATACTTGGTTAATACTTTATACCTTAATTTTTGTAATTATCTTTACTTTTTACTTTTTCGTATTGTTTATAAATGTTTTTATCTATGTACTATAATATTTTACGTTTTTTTTTTTTTTTTTTAAATTATATTGATAATATCACTAGCGCTGTAATTTATAAGATTTTATCTTGTTGCGCTAGATCAGTTAATAAATAAATAAATAAAAAAAAAAAAAAAAAAAAAAAAAAAAAATTCATTTTTAACTCAATACCATGATTTAAAAACATTTCTAAAAGGATGCTTAGGGTAAAAATTATTATCATAGTAGTTCTTCGGAATAGATTTTGTTTGTCGTGCTCAATTCCCCATTTGTATTCTTGATAAATACACTGAAATTTATTGTTGTAGGATAAGCAAGTTTCTATGCGCATTTCATTGGCAAACAAAACTGCAGACTGAATGAGAATTGCAATTACTTAAAAAAGTCTGATTTGCAACCAGGGTTTAAAAAACTGCAGTCGGAACCAAAAACTGTCGAACTAAAAACGAAAATGCGTGTACAACTATTCGCTCACTGAGTTGGTTCGACAGCGACTGTTTACATTAAAGGAATCAGAAGTAAAGGAAACAGTTTTTTCTAGCTAATGACAAATAAAGAAGAAGAAAATATGGCAGTTTTTCTACTTTGACTGCAGTTTTTTAAACGCTGTTTGCAACGATATCAAAGCTTAAACAAAATACCAGCAATAAACAGCGAGTTAATCTTTTCTTAAATTCCCCACTACAATTAACTGGAATTCTCCCAACTTTAGATAATTGTACTTTTAAGTGGGTTTTGAAAAAACAAACATTAAATTTCAGTGTATTTAAAGGGTGGTTACATTTTAAGTGCCGATTTTGATTTTGAATAAAACACAAATTATTTAGGAAATAATTGTCATTTCTTTTTATTATGATAATACTGGTTCAATTATGTATGGAACAAAATATCGGGCAAATGGCCGCCGCAAATTCGGCGGCACACCTCCATCCGATGGTCCAAATTTACGATGACGCTGAGGCATAACTGAGGTTCTCTGCCGTTAATGTGCCGAATTATCTCACCCTTTAGCTCTTGAATTGTTGCTAGCTTATCGACGAACACCTTTTCTTTCAAATACCCAAAAAGAATGAAGTATAACGGTGTCAAATTACATGATCTTGCCGGCCAATGGACATCGCCATCTCGTTAGATAACACGGCCATTGATTTTGTCGCGCAAAAGAGCCATTGTTCCGTTTGCTGTGTGGCAATTGGCACTGCCCTGGTAAAACCACATAACGTTCACATCCATATCTTACATGTCGGGCCATAAAAAGTTCGTAATCATCTCACGATAGCGAACACCATTCACAGTAACTGCCTGACCGGCCTCATTTTTTTACAAAATATGGCCAGATGATGCCGCCAGCCTATAAACCGCACCAAACAGTCACTCTTTGTGGGTGCATTGGTTTTTCGACAATCACTCTTCGCCATTTCTTGCCACAATTCTGACCATTGACGATGTTTGGAATGGTCAAGAGCTTAAAAGCGTGTTAATGCAAGTCTTTATGCATAATGTTCATCAACGACGAGCGTGACAGTTGCAATTGTTGGGCACGACGACGGGTTGAGGTGGACAGCTCTTCAGCCACACTATCGCGAACAGCAGCAATATTTTCTGCAGTACAAGCTGAACGAGCATGCACTGGTGTTTTCACATCTCCTACAGACCCGGTTTGCACAAATTATTGAACGATTTTTCAGATTGTACGCATGTTTGGACGATTAAACTGACCGAAAAAAATCGCGAAGTGCACGATTTGCATTTTGATTTGAACCCCTATTTTCATAATAAGCCTGAATAACTTTAACGCGTTGCTCGATTGTGTATCTCTCCAAGGTTCAAATTGAGTTAGTCTGAAATTTAGAAATGTCAAATGAAATGCAAAAAAAACTTGACGTTTAGGTGTGGTTCACATGCAACATCGGCCCTTAAAATTGAACCACCCTTTATCAAGAATACAAATTGGGAATTAAGCACAACAAACAAAAACTTAGAAAAAAAAATTAAGTTCAAAATTTTCTTAGAACATAAACCAGTTTAAAACTGGAGATAAGCCAACCAAATTTCAACTCGTCCTAATTTGAACACAATTAATTTTAACCCACTCGAGAGTTTTTTTTATCTTAAAAAACCTTCGCTATTTTATAAGTCGTTGTCGACGTCAATTTAAAGTTGTTGACACAACAAGTCGACGTCGACATCATTTTGACATTTATTTGCTAGTTTCTAAGAATGTTATGTTAACATTTTTTTCTTCTGAGATTTAGTGTTGGTTTTTTTAAATCAAAATGAATTAAATAAAAATAAGTTAAATTCACAAATGTAGCAGGAATTTCGTTTTTTCAAAATGTAACTAAAGTTTTTCTTAAAAAGTTGACTCAACTTCTACTTCAGCCACAACTGATATGAAATTGTAAATGACCTTTATAATAATTATATTTAGTTTCGAATGAACAGTTTAGCAAACTGTCAAAAAAAAATAGCAATAAATACGTAAAATTTGCAAACGTGTTGTCAAATGAAAATGTGTGTGGTTTAAAAAAAAACAAGTAAGTGGCTGCGCCGAATCTGTGATACCCTCCACCAAAATTATATAAAATATTAATTAATATTAATAAAAACAATCGCCATTATTAAATTGGTTGTGGCTTAGGCCTACATATGTTAAATTATTGACCGGTAGTCAGAAAGCTTTATCCTTTTTCTTCAAGTCTTATAAAAGTTGATTTGAATAAATTTTAGTAAAATAGCATGACTCGAACAGTTTTGCCCAAATAATTATTTTCGGGATAGGAACAACAAGGGATTTTTGGGTTAAATTAGAAACAATCGTGGTTTTTGCTCATATCTCCGTCATTTTTGGACCGATCTGGCTGAATTTCAATAGCAAACATAAGCCGAGTATACATAAGTAACATAATTATATGACAACCTCGTCCCATCATTTCGGGGGCCTTCGGAAAACCCATTTCTACATACACACGGACAGACAGACAACCGGATTTGAACTTCGCTTTTCATAAGGACTCAGAATATATATACTTTATAGGGTGTAGGATTAATATTGTGAAACTTACAAACGGAATAACAAAGTTATATATTATACCCTCTTACCTTCGGTGAAGGGTATAAAAATAGCTGTTTTATCGTGAACAGCAAGCGAAAATGTGGCTACCATTGTGAATGAAGGTTGAAAAGTTGGTTTTTGAAAAACTTGAATTAAAAAAAAAACTATGAAAAAAAATAAACAAAAAATGAAGCATTCATCCTGGCGGCCTTAGTTATTTAAGTATTACTCCATAGTGCGAGTACATTTTATACACTTTTGGTGGACTAATTTTAACGTTAAACTTTAACAGTTATAAATAAAATTTGCGTCCAAAAGTTATTTTTTGTTTTAATTTGAACGTATTTAATTTAATTTGAGTGGTCGCAAAATTTTCTACCGACTGAAACCGAGTCAATTCCACTTGACCTCGACTTAAAAGTGCCTTAGAAAGTACCAAGTGACAGTTATCCATTCCATGCAAATAATAGGACCAGTTCAAACACGCGTGTCAAGAGTAGTCCACAAGGGACCAGAGTAGTCCACAAGGGACCAAAAGTAACCCAAACGTATAGAAAAAACATGGTCTTTTTAACATTACGATATCCTAGGAGAGGACCATATAACCCACCTTTGGACCACTAAGGAGAAGTTTTAAAACTACTCCATGGTATACTCAAAAGGATTAGTTTTGAAGTCGTTTAAAAACGAAAGTATGTCGTTAGCAAAACGAATACATGTCGTCTCACTACAAACACTTTTTAACCATGACATGGTCCATGCTTGCTTTACAAAATACATAACTGAAATTTAACTCATAGAATAAATTCGAAAAATGAAAATAAATGTTTATAAATGTTTATAATAATATAAAGTAACCTTCACAAGGAAATAATTCCCAATTTCTTATTTAAAATTTATTCAATTTGCACCAGTAAACAAATTACTACTATCAATTTAACGTTTAATTTATATGTTTAAACGTTTAATTCACTTGATTAAACGTTTAATTCATTTGATTAAATTGTTATTTAAAACTGATTTTATTTTTGATTAATGCTTTAATTGGTGAAAACTTTCGGAGAATTTTTTTCATTTCATCAAAATTGATAATGGCGGCACAAATCTGTTTTTCGATTAACGAAACCTAGTTTAACTGAGATCTTAAAAACCCAGCCTTGAGGTTTACACAACTAAAGATAAAATTAAACCAATGATTAAACGTATCGTTATTATTCAGCTTTAGATTATGAATTATATACTCTCGGTTAACTAAAGCTTAAAAATACGCTTAAGCCCCACAGTTTGAGCAAGGTTAACAAACCCTTGGTTTATAGTAGAGTCAATAAACATAGTTTAAGCTTATGTTTATAACTACAGGTTTAATAAAGAAATTCAAAGCAACTTTATTATAATTAAAACTATGTTTTAATTAATTAACTAAGCCAAGTTTAAAGTTATCAATTAAACGTTTAAGCATAAACATTTTATGGATTAAATCATGTTTAACGTAATAATTTGAACGTTTAAGCTAAAATTTTAATTTAATATTCCTCTTCAGATTCTAGAATGGAATGGTATGTCCTTAATTGATCGCAGTTTCGAAGAAGTCTGCGGTATAATGGATCATACGGGTGATGTCGTCGAATTATTGGTCGAACATGCCACCGATTTTCGTATGTGTGATTTATTTGATGAAAATATACCTCCGGGTAATAGTGGCAACGAAAGAGGGCCACGAAGATCGGGTGATGGACCCATTGGTTTGGGTTTAATAGCGGGTAAGTCTGCTGAAACTTTTTATACTTCTTACAAATCTTTAACTAAATGTTGTGGTATTTGCACCTAAAATGTCTTTAATAAGAAATTTTAAAGATAATTTAAATGTAAATATTAAAAAATGTATTTTTAAAATTTTTTTTAAGTTTATTGTCAAATGTTTTTGATTTTAGATTAAAAAAAAAAACTTATAAAATTTTATGTGTTCTTTTTCTTTTCTTCATTTTTTATTTCATTCATTTTTTTTACAATTTTTGTTAATCCTGCCATGCTACAAAAACAATAAATTAACAAAACATTTTGTCACTTATCAACAACAACAACATCTACTACTACTACTAATAATACAACTACTACAACAACAATCTGGTCTATACAATAGACCCTGAAACTACTACAGACAAATCACCGGCTTCGCCGACACGACGGAAATTACCAAAAACTCCGGTATAAATAATAATTCGTATTTTATATTTATTCATTATTTAATAATATTTTAAAAAATGGAACTACTTTTAGCAAAAATAAAAACCATTTGAAATGAAATCAAAATTTAAGAGAAAAAAATCCTTGAACTTAAAAAAAGTAGTTAAAAAAGAAATTTTTGGAACCCCTTTTCCCAAAACAAAAAAAAATAGCTTTTAAATAAATAAAACAAAAACACTTTTCTACAAAAATATTTAAAAAAAAAATGCAAAAAATTATAAACATATTTTACAATTTATCATTTCATTTAATAAACAAAAAACCACTCAGCTTCATTATGGTTTCTGTTAAGCCTACTTTTAAAGCCTAAAAGTATGCTTGTTTTTTCTATTATCAATTAACACTATCAAGTATACTTTGAAATTTTAATTTAAACTGTGAATGTTTTTAGTTTTTATTTTATTTATTTTTATTTTTATTAATTAACTCAATTAAAAAGCAACACTAACATCAGTTTTATATTTTAATTAAAATTATTAATTCCTTACAGCTTTTAATATTTCTTTATTTGAGTTTCGTCTTAAAAATCTATAATTTTTTTTTTTAATTTTCAATAATTGTATGTAGACATTTGATGAAATTTATTAAGAAAATCAAATATTAATTTATTACTAAATATTTAGAATTTGAAGAATAATTGTTTATTTGGAAACTTATTTTCTATTTTTTTTTTTAATCCATTTTATTTTGAACTTATAAAATTGAATGAAAATGTTTCTTAAAACTGATATAAATATTTTTAACGAAAATTTAAAAAAAAAACAGATTTAACAATAAAAATTACTTCGTTTTAACAAAAGGTACTTTTTGGAAAAAAATGTACTTCTTGAAACAAAAGGTACTTATTGAAACAAAAGGATCTTGTTGGAACAAAAAGTACTTATTGGAACAAAAGGTTCTTATTGGAACAAAAGGTACTTATTGGAACAAAAGGTACTTATTGGAACAAAAGGTACTTTTTTCAACAAAAAGTACTTAAAAATTAACCAAGCAAACTATTAAAAAACAATATGCTTCTGTTAAAAAATAAAATATTATAACAAAAACTTGTCTTTTTTAAAAAAAAAAACACATTTTTTAAAAATTACGTAGGTACCATATAAAAAAAGTACTTTTTAAAGCTGCTCAATATTTTGAAAAATTTTATATTTTTCAACTGTAAACGCCGTTTTTACCAAAAAGTACGCATCAAAAAAAAAAGTACTCTTCAGAAAAGGCGATCCTTTGAACCAACCAGGAGTTCTATTAAAAAAAGATTATTTATAAACAAAATTCAAATTTAACATAAACATATCTTTTCGTACAAAATGTACTATAATGTGGAAAAGATTTTTGTGAGCACCTGAAACTTAACCACTAGTTGACAAACAAGGCGTTCATCAACCGCTTCGGGCGTGCACGGATACCTCACAGTAGCCGGAACTTTCTAAACTCCACTGCTATTAGAACTCCAACAGCTTCTGTTTACTATCACAGCATCTATAGAGCACCGCTACAGTCCAAACTAGCCCCTTTGCGGTGTAAAATAAGCCATACATGTGGAAGTCTCCCTTCCAGCAGTTTTGAGTATAAACCACAGCCACCCCGTGATCCCCGAAAATAGCTCCTCCTAAAAAAACTTTCCTTTGTTGAACCCCATCTTCAGAGTTCACACTTTGGAAAAGGCAGTCCCCCATTGGTCGGAAAACAACTTGATGAAAAGGCACCTTCTAACATAAAAGTAAAGCTTCGGCAAAAACAATTATCCTGAAAGTCAGGAAATATTTCCCGCAAGAAGCCTACTAACGGAAGCCTCATCCAATAGTCAGACCGAAGTCTGCTTACGAGTGGCTACTGACTCCCGTGACACCAGAGTAAAAGTACTTTGGTGAAACTTCGGGCTTGGATAGCAACAGAATCTAAGAATGGTTTAATCATCGCTGCCGGTGCCCACTCCACATGGACTCTCTTGCGAATAATGAATAACAAAACCATCTTCCGAGTCCTCTGTATTCAGGAAGCATTTGTTGAAAAACCAAGACCGGTTTGTTAGGCAGGGGGCAACTGACTTCCGAGGAACCATCAGCTAAGAACTGAGGTACAACTTCGGACTCGCTGAAATCATTAGACCCCAAAGAGCCCTGTCACCATTGATGTGTGCCGCATACTGATAGGCATATACCCGATCGCCCTAGTATAGATTTTTAATGTGTTAGCAATTAATATCGACACAACATTAAACTGTCATGCTCCTTTAGCCCGCTACCATATCTCTTTTCCAAAGAACTTCATGGCAGTACGAATATAAAACAGAAGGCCTTCCTATATGAAATTGAATCCTTGCAGATCCCAGGAATGTCCTCAACCTGATTTGCCCCGGAGGATGTAACACCAAAAGAAGAAATATCCTTGAGATGATCCCTAAAACCCCCGGGTTGAGAAAAGTACTACAGTTAAATCTCTCGTTATTGGACACCGAAGAGACCCGCACAATAGGGATGTCCTTTAAAAAGAACTCGATGCTTTCGTTATGGAGCTCTGCCTTGACCAGGCCACAGTGTCCCTTAAAAGGGGTATACGCCTAAAGAATGTGTCCCTTAAGGGAGATAACACAGTATTTTCTAAAAATTAGTATAATTTTTCATCGAAAAGGTCGTTTCATAAATAAGATATACTAACTAAAAATCATTAATTTTAACGGCATTCTCCTTTAACCAGCTATTAACTTTAACTAAAAGGTACATTTCGGCATAAAAAGTAATATTTACCTCAACCTTTAACTATTTAACTAACTATTAAATAAAAAAATATCCATTTGATGAAGAAGAACTTGTTAAAGAAAAATTCTTTTTCAAAGAGTTGAAAGAAAAAGCACCATTTTAAAGTACCTCTCTTGAAGGAAAAGTATTTAAAATTAAGAACAAGGTACTTTCTGAAGAAGTAACTTTTTAAAGAGAAATTTAAAAGAAAAATTTTATTTTTTAAGGAAAAACAAAACGCCAACTTTTCTCTTTTGATAATTTATTAATTTAATAATTTTTAAGGGCATTTTTTTAAAATGTGTCCAAAAAGTACCTTTGAAATACAGCCTTGACAATAACTGATTATAAAACCTTCAAAGTAAAGTAGCTTTTAAGTCCTCTTCCATAGTATGAAACATTTGCTGCAAGACATTTGAGTTTGATCATGAAAGGGGAAACACGATTGAAAAAATGTACTTTATTTCGTGTACAAGCATTTGTTGTGAGTTTGTTATTGAGAGGAAGAAAAAAAAAGAGATAAGGCATACAAAATGCAAAGGCAAACGAATCCAGTTTGAAAAGAGAAGTGAAGAAAGTTTTTGCAGCAAAGGTTTTATAATATGGACAAGGACTTAAGAATTATTTTTAAAAAGAAGCCCCTTTGAAAACGTTCTTTATATTGTATAAAAGTACCTCTTAAAAAACGTTCTTTATAAAAACAATATTTGTTAATGAACATTAAAAAAAAGTGTTTTAAAAAACGCAAATTTTAAGAAAAACTGCCAATTAAAATCTCTTTTTTTTTACAAAAGTACATTTTGCGAAATAGAAAATCTTTGAAAAAGGTACCCTTTTACAAAAGGGGCCTTTTCTGAACTTTTAAGACAAATAACTTTTAACAAATATATATCAATCTTAATAATGTTTTATTGGAATACAATCATTAAATTTCCAAATATTTTTCAATATTTCAGTGTTAAGAAACGTTTTTATAAACTTGATCATTTCGCTCATTTTCATTTCTTTTCTCTTATCATTTTTTCTCTCTTCACATTTATAATTGCAGTACAATATTATAATTAATTGATGTTGTAGTATTAGACATTTTTTTTTATAATAAATTTAACTACAAATATATATTATAAATATACAAATTTAAAAAAAAGGTAAAAAATTTAGAAAAATAAATTGCATTAAAAAATATTTTACGATACAGCAACTAACGACCTTTTTAGAGAGATGATATCACCAATACAAAAAGTTAAAAATTTAGATAACAAAATACTTTTTAGGGAATATTTTATTTTCTTCTTGGAAATCATTAATGTGAAAGAGGAAGGTTGGCTTAAAATACATTTTAGAAATGATTTAGAAGGGATTACTGTAGATGTTATTTTCAAAGAAGTTGGATTAAAAAGTGTACTTCAAAAGGAGATCTTTTGAGAATGTATTTCTTTTTTTTTGAAAACTTACCTTCCTTATGCTCTGGTCTTTCCAACTGATTTTAGAAAGTATAAATTTCACATATTCGCTCTCTTATCATAAACTGCTCGTTTTGTTCCTTACTCCTTAAGTTTATTTTCTCAATGAGTAATTTTTAATTACTCTCACAGTAAGAGCAAAGCACCAAATTTATAATAAATTATAATATTTTAATTAAATTAGGATATCTAAATAGAAGACCACTAGAAAAATGGTTAGAAAATTTTTTAAGGAATATTAATTTTACTAAAAGGAAAAAACAAAAGACAAGAGAGAGATCAGCCTAAAATTATGACTTAGATATGAGATTTTTTTTTTTCTTTCTTAAAAAGCTTTATAACCAATTTACAATAATAACTCGCCGTTAAAAAATCGTTCTTTAATCGATTTCTTAAAATTTACAGTGGTCTTCACCAATAATAACAAAAAAATAACTCATTTAACTAAACTCCTCCTATAAACACATACAAAAAAACTTCTTGTACATAAATTAATAAAACTAACCTAAAAATATATGATAAACGAAAATATGATAATTATTAAATAATTGTGCTGTAATAAATGTTACTTAATTAAATATACAGATGATTATTAATGTAGTAACAATATTAGACAAAATAAAATATTTATAGAAAACATTTTTAAAAAGAAAATAACCAACAAAAAAGCAGTATAATTAGCATTATTTTTTTCGTTTAATTGTTTTTTGATGTTGTTTTGACAGAGACACAAGAAAAAAAATTGTGTTAATAATAGTAAAATGTTGTAGTAGTTAAAATAATTATTTTTTAGATTAGAGAAGAAATAAAGTTAATAGCCATAAATAAGCTATGGAGAATTATTGATTATCGTTGTATATAAAAAAAAAACATTAGCGACTAAAATTGACACAAAACATTTTCAAAAAGTTGTACATGTCTAAAGTGGTATTTTTGATTTAAAAATTTAGATACAAAGAATACTTTTTCTTCAAAATGGTACGTACTGTTAAAAAAAAGGTGCTATTTTGTAAAGGAACTTTTTGCTCAAAAATCAAGTTTTTGTTCCAAAATAATACTTAATTGTTTCTATTTTTTGTTCAAACAGAAGAGATTTTTTTAGAAAAAAAATGACTTATACAAAACCGTACTTATTTCGCGAAATGCGAAAGAACTCTTTCATTTACAACACTACACTTAAAACAAATACCAACTCCAAGGACTTTGTTTTTTTTTTCAATATTTCAGTATATGTATATGCGAAAGAAAACGTTCTTTTGACATCTTAAAATCGCCAGTTAATGTTCAAAAAGGTGTTGTTTATTAAAAAGTTTGTGTTATTTAAAAAGGTACTTTTTATTCAAAAATTAAATTTTTTATTCAAAAAGGCAATTTTTATTCAATAATTGTCATTTTTAATTAAAAAGGTACTTTTTATTTAGAAAGGAAGTTTTTATTTAAAAAGGTACTTTTTATTCAAACAGGTAATTTTTATTCAGAAAGGTAATTTTTGGTTTAAAAACGTAGTTTTTGTTTAAAAATGTACTTTTTGTTTAAAATATACTTTTTGTTTGAAAGGGTACTTTTTGCTTAAAAAGGTACGTTTTGTTTAAAAAAGGACTTTTTGTTTAAAAAGGTATTTTTTATTCAAACAGGAAATTTTTATTCAAAAAGGTAATTTTTGGTTAAAAAAGGTACTCTTTGTTTAAAAAGGTACTTTTTGTTTCAAAAGTTACTCTTTATTTAAAATATAATTTTTGTTTAAAAAGGTAATTTTTATTTAAAAAATACTTTTGTTTAAAAAGATACGTTTTGCTTAAAAAGGTACTATTTGTTTGAAAAGGTACTTTTCTTTTAAAAAGGTACTTTTTGTTTAAAACGGTAGTTTTTGTGTAAAAAGGTGATTTTTGTTTCCAAAGTTGCTCTTCGTTTAAAAAATACTTTTTGTTAAAAAGGTCTTTTTTGTTTAAAAAATTTAATTAAAATTAATTTAATTAAAAAGGTACTTCTGATTTAGAAAGGAAATTTTTATTTAAAAAGGTACTTTTTATTCAAACAGTTAATTTTTATTCAAAAAGGTAGTTTTTGTTTAAAATATAATTTTTGTTTGAAAAGAAACTTTTTGCTTAAAAAGGTACTTTTTGCTTAAAAAGGTACTTTGTGCTTAAAAAGGTACTTTATGCTTAAAAAGGTACTTTTTGTTTGAAAAACTGCTTTTTATTTAATAAGTAACTTTTAGTTAAAAACTTTCTTTTTGTTGCAATAGGTACCATTTCTTTAAAAAAAATACTCTTTTTTAAAAACAGATGTTTTTAAAATTGTTCTTCTGCTTTAAATTGGTACTTTTTTTTAAAAAAGGTACTTTTGTCTTATAATTAATTTTTTGTTTAAAAATGTACTTTTTGTTCAAAAGTATTTTCTGTTAAAAAAGGTCAAAAGTGCTTTTTGCTTAAGAAAGTTGCGTAGCGTTTATAAGTACTCCTTTAAAAAGTTCATTTTCATTGAAATAAATATGTTTAATTAAAAAAAATTTTTTTTTGTTTGTTTTTTGTTAAAATCTACTCTTAATAAAAAAAGGCATTATTGGCCCAAAATCATAGTCAAACGCTAAAGTCGGTTCTTTTTAAAAACAACTTTAAAATATATTTTAATTATTTTGTTACAAAAAGTCCCCAAGGCACCGCTAAGCAGCTGACATTGAAAATAATTAAAACACTGCATATCTGGTAGCGTTGAAACATTTGTAAAACGCTACATGATTTTCTGTAGAAAGCAACAACAACTTTTCCAAAAAGTACCTTTTAACTTTTTTAACTAAAAAGGTACATTTTGACATGTTATGTTTCTTTTTGTTTTAAGATCTTCCTTTTATACAAAAAATTATTTCCGGCTAAATAAATACATTTTTTTAAGTGGTACTTTTTCGAAAAAGGATAATTTCTAAAAAGTAGCTTTTTTGTTAATATGCCCAAAAAAAATATTTTTGGTCTAAAAATGTACCTCTAATAAAAAAGCACTATTTTTTCTTAAAACATAACTTTTATTAAAAAAAGATTATGGCCAATATTTCAAGGTCACTTATAATTAACTATTACTTTAATTGTCAGTTGACATATTGTTAACTGACAGTTATGATAATAGTTAATTATAGCCGAATTTGCTAAAATTGGTCGTAAATGTTCTAAAAAAAAAATTTACTTTTTCAAATAAATAGAAACTTTTTTCACCAAAAGCACTTTTATTTGTTGTTACAAAAATTGGTGCATGTTGTTTGAAATATAGACATTTTTAAAAATTATTCTTTTTCTTTCCAAGAATTTGCCTTTGTTTTAAAAATTAAAAAAAGTGAGAACACTTTGTTTCAAATAAGTTTCTTATTGTTAATAAAAGAAGAAAAAAGTTTCTTATTATTGTTTATAACTTCTGTTTTACAAAAATTGTACTTTTTGCTTTAAGAATGTTGCTTTTTGTTTTAAAAATGTTTCCTTAAGTAAAAAATTTTGTTTTTTGTTTACTTTTTGCTTTGAAAATGGTCGTCTTCATTTCAAAAATGTTTCTGTTTGTTTTAAAATTGTGTCATTTTGTTTTAAAAATGTTTATTTTTTTTTTGTTAAGTTAAAGTTTTGTGTCAATTTTAATAAAATCAGTTGCGTAGTTATTGTACAACTTTTTATATACATATACTTGGAAAATATAAATATTTTCCACCCTCTATAACTTTATATACATTTACATATATAGAAATTTATATATTATATAAAGGTACATACACATAAAAGTATTAAATGTTGTTATTTATTTAAATGTTGATATAAAATATAACCCACCTAAAAAACAAACAAACAAATTCTTAATAATCTACAAAAAAAGAAACTAAAGATTCTACTAAATCCAACTGAAATCAAACAAAGTGCTAAAATTTTCCTCTTTTTATACTAAAAAAAAACAAATTTTTAATAAAAAATCTCTTATGGAAAAATAAAATATAAATTTTATTAAATAATAATACAAGTGTTAAAAATTTTTAAATATCTAAAATCAATAGACAAGAAAGATAAAAATGTCAAAATGTGATGAAAGTAAAATGACATTAAAATAAGCAAATGGGAAGAAAATAGCAATCAAGGCGAATTCAACTTCAGGTGGTGTTGAACCGCCATCTGGTTTTTACAGTTCGAAACAATTTATTTTGAAAGTTGACTTTAGTTAACCAACACTTTTGCTGGGCTTAATGGGTTGGTTTACTAATGTTAACTTTAACCTTTTTTCGCAAAAGGGTGTAACAATGAAGTGCAAAAAACTCTACGTTTTTTCTGCTGTTTTTGGATTGTTGTAGTTCCGACAGCACCTGTAGTTGAATTCGCCTTGATGGGAATGAAATGTTGTTTGCAATTTTAGGCCTCTATTCGAAAAATTTGCTTTCACAAAACGACTTACCGAGTGTCATAAAAGTGTCAGGCAGACATTAAGTTAAAAATTCAGAACGACCAGCTAGTCAGCCAGTCAGTTAGTCAGTTAGTGAATCGTTCAAAACTGGCATTTATGTAACTCTTGTCAGATGGGTGAAACTTTTGTTTTCTAGTCTTTAGTATTGAAAATAAAACTTTTTTTTTTAAATATTTTAACACAGAATCTTCTCGTCATATTTAAGTGCTTAAATATTGAAACTTTATTTTGATTTATTATTATTATTTTCATTTTAATTCTTCAATTATTTGCTATTCTTTTAGAATATTTTCTAAAAAAAAAAAAGAAAGGTTTATATTTGGTTTGCCAAAGATCAAAACTCTCAAAATATTTTGTATAATTGGTTTTTATAAAAATGCAAAATTATGTCTAATAAAAAAATTTTTCTTTTTGTTTTATCTAAATTGTTATAAAATCTTAAGAGGATTAATAATTTTTGTAAATCCGTTTTTAAATTATACCTTTATGAGTTTCATTAAGATGAATAGATTTAGTTAAAATAATAAAATGTCAATATTTATTTACCATGATGAAAAAAACCAAACTAAAACTATGAAATATGTGTTAAATAAAGTGGATGCAAATGTATTAAAATGGAAGCTCAAAGAATAAAATATCGTTTCAGAAAAACAATCCATTTATAGCTCTTATATTCAAAAATTTATCGAATAAAGGATTTCGAAATTTCAGACTACTTTTACTGATTTCTATTTTAACTGATTTTCTAATCCATGTTGATATCTTGTTTAAGCACAAGAAAAATTTAAGCACGCTTCTGTTAATACCCTAGATGGAAGCGAACTGACACCAAAGAAGTCCCGTGATAGGTCTTTGGTGGTAGAGACCGGTTCTAATTTTAACACTTTATATGAATAAGACCTATCACTTTTACATGGGGTTATCATTGGAGGGGGTCAATTGACACCATTTGACCAGTCACAGATCTATTATAAATGAACGTGCTTGGTGTCAGTTACTAAAATGTATCAGAATTTCAATAGAATGTAGTACTATTTCAATTAAACAAATCCTTGTATTTAATTCAAGAACTAAATTTTAGAAAGTTCCAAAAAATGTGCCACAGCACCGGTGAAGACTGTACTGTAATTCATTACTTTTTCTACCTTTTTGTTCTTCATTAACCAGTTAAGGGATTGGTTATTCTTTCACTGGTCATGAGTCCTTTCTTTTTGTACTTGTTCCATTTTCATAAATCCCACGACCAGTCTGTTGGACTAATTGACACAAATTTCCCGCAGGGTAGCTCCTGCCACTTAACTGATATTTTAATGATCTCTCTTCCTACGATGAGGTATTAGCCATATCAATGACAAAATTTCCGAAAGCATAAGTGGGGGCTAGGGCAGGGTATCACTGAATTATTGTATAGAATATGGCAACTCTGGTTTTGTAAACTTAACCTAAAAAATAATAAATAACTGAAAATAGCGGAAATCGTACCTTCTTTTTTATTAAGAAAAATTAAAACAGAACAGCCAGTCTAGGATCTAAAAAATTCTTAGAGCTGCAGATTCGCGACCAGATGTGTTTTAGATTGTCATTATAGATTTGTCCAGTTTTACGTGATCATCGTCCTAAAACCCTTCTTCACGGTGCTCTTAATACTAGGTCAAAACAAGGGTTCCTCCTTCGCAAGGGTTCCGACTTCGAATTCATGCATTTGGACACTTCATCCCCCTCGGTAAAGGGCGGAGCCTATCTAACACTCCTACCATTTTAAGGTCTAATGTCAGTAAAAGATTGTCATTACAATATTCTTTAGATTTAAATTTATGGGTCGATTACGGATGACGACTAAACTGAAGTTGAATTGCCAGCAGCGAAATCAGACAACGCCGCTCATGTTAAATTATAAATTAAAAAAAAAAATTGTATATTATAACATGTGCGGCATTGCCTAATTTCGCTGCTGGCAACTTAACTTCAGTTGTGTTACTATACGTAATCGACCCATTATAGACTACATGCTGCGATTTTTATTAAAATATGTTTGTCCACGAGAATCGGTTACTAAAAGTAAACAAGAGATAGTGCTCTGTTTGGCTCTTCGGAATCTTATATAACCTCCACCATTGTATTAAAAAGTCAATTGTTCCCCACCTCATTTGGTAGGGACGCCATAGTGTCAAAAATCCCAATTCGGGAGCCTATTTCTATGGGCACTCGATGAACTAACATTTGATTGCAATTTATTTAATACTCCTAAAATTTAAGAAATATCTGAGCCAACTTTGGTCATCTCATGTGGTATGGGAGATATTGTGCCAAAATCTTTTCCCCGGGGGATGTGCTGCACTCCTCAGTAGGTGCGGTCAACCATCTTAAGGACTATCAACCTCTTGATGTTACATCCACTGGGGTAAATAGGTATAGAGAAGTAGTCGAGAGGTACCACAAGATTTATCTTTTTCGCTGTAAAGTCGTACTGCCATGGAGTTCTTCGCAGAAAGATATGGTAGATGGGCTAGAGGAGCATGACAGTTTCTGTTGAGCCGATATCTCCCCTCAAACATTGAAAGTTTATGGCGGAAGGTTTATGCTAAAAAGATCCATAATTACAGAGCTCCTGCAGTCTTTGTCATTTTGTGCAATTAGTACTTGTCTGACTATTGGTTGAGGCCTCCGTTAGTATGCTTCTTGCGGAAAATGTTTTTTGTCTTTGCGGAAGCTTTACTTTTCCGATAGATAAATAGGGGAGTACCTTTTTCAAGGCATGGACTCACAAAAGGCTGTAACGAAAGTTAGCTTTTTGACGAACAGATACATTCGAGAATCGCGTGAACGTTGTGGTTTATACCCAAAACACTGGGCAGGCATGTCATGAATCGTCAGGAGAGCTATCCACTTGTGGAGTGCAGTAGCGTTGTGCACAAATCACCCCTAGGTGCTGTTGCTATTCGACAGAAGCTACTTGATTTTGTATTGTATATGGGCTTTTAGCCATTTTGACATCAAACATTAAGACCTTTAAATGAAATCACCAGTTAAAATTACTGTTGAAATTTAAACGGATTTCCTCCTTAAACATCTATTAAAAATTACAAAAAATATGATGAAAAATCATTATTTGCACCCTGTTCTTTATAAAAACACTACAATTATATTACAGCGGTCCAATATCTAAATTAAGTTGGTCAAAACTTTTAATACATTTATAGCAAATAATTGTATGGCTGTCAAGAAAAATAAGATGATTACACTTATATTTTGATAAAATAACAATGTGTGTGAAGATAAATACGAAAATATAAATTCATTTTTTTAAATATCGCATGCAATAAAAAATACATTGAAAAATTATCGCATGCGATAAAAAAAATATTATAAAGAAAAACGATTATTAGCAAGAAATTTTGAAGTTTTTGTGAACTATCAATCATTTATATCGATTTTTTTTAATATTAAAAACTTTTTTGGTATTTAATTCGTCTTTTAATATTAAAATTTATGATTTTGGGAAAAATATGACTTAGACTACGGAATTTCTTTGAATGAGTTGCGTGATGAATATGGCCATTGTGCTGAATTCTTTCCATCTCCAGAAATCAATTGATGAGACTGATCTTTATTTGACTTTAAGCTTTAAATATAAGAAAATTGTTTTAAATTTTTTTATGCCGAAAAATGTTGAAGTCGACTCCAGTACAAAAACCTCAACTCTGACTCCGACTCAACAGGTCTAGATATTTCATAAAAACTTGAAAATTTCATGTAAATAATCGTATTTCCTTTACAATAGTTTTTTTTATCGCATGCGATATTTTTGAAAAGTAAATTTGACTTTTCGTGTCTATTTTAACACACATTAAATATCAACATGTTATTGTTCAACTTAAACATATAAATAGTTTCAGCAAATATGAACATGATTTCCTTAATCAAAAATAGGTCCATGTCACAGATTCAATTCTGTTCGGAACCGAAGAAAACATATTTGTTTATTGAGAGAAAGTGTATTTCGATAGTTTTTTAGGCATTAATGCTGGGTACACACTATGCAATGCATTTACGCAATCTTGCAAATCAAATTAATTTTCATTCGTTCCAGATTATATCAACATCAAAACGCTTTGATATTTATACCCACACCATAATAGTGGAGAGGGTATTATGCATTTGTGCTGATGTGTGTAACACCGTAAAATATGTCCTAGACCCACCTTTAAGTATACCGATCGGCTCAGAACCACTTTCTGATTCGAACTAACGATGTCCGTCCGGCTGGCTGGCTGGCTGGCTTGCTGTCAATGTAACCTTATGCGCAAAGTACAACTCGCAATTTTGAAGATAATTTGATAAAATTTGGGTCATAGGTTCTTATTGGCACAAGGACCAAGCCTATTGAAAATGGGCCCAATCGTAGGACCACGAGACAAGATATTTCTTCCTCTCAAGAACTATCAAACCGATTTTAATGAAATTTAAAACATAGATAGGACCATATCTTTATGGACACAAAATGTATGCATTTTTTAAAAAAATATGACCACGAGGGGAGATAGGGGCAATTTCTGCCTCTCGCAAACTTTCAAACTGATTTTAATGAATTTTATAAACATAGATAAAGCCACATTTATATGGACATAAATATATGGACATGGGAGAATGGGCTCTGGGGGAACATAGAAGATACTGGTTTTCGCTTCCGGGAATGCGTCAGGCAAGGGAATTCATCCCTCCCGGAAAGGTAATGATGACGAATGGTCTCGGCAGACGGGATCTGCGACTGCTGGCGGCTTATTTAACGGGTCACCACACGATTAAGTACCACCTGTATCGGATGGGCCTGGCGGAGGATCAGGAATGCAGACTGTGTCTGGAAGAAGACGAGTCGGCGAAGCACATACTGTG
Source organism: Pollenia angustigena (assembly GCA_930367215.1). Classification (NCBI taxonomy): domain Eukaryota; kingdom Metazoa; phylum Arthropoda; class Insecta; order Diptera; family Polleniidae; genus Pollenia; species Pollenia angustigena. The sequence goes on from OV884058.1 coordinate 193,218,923, forward strand.
TGACTGCCCGGCGCTGGCATGGGCCAGAAGGAGGCATATGGGGCATAGCTCAGTGGGTGCGTCCCAAATCGGTGCCACATCGGCAAAGGATCTGGTTGGGTTCCTTCGGGAGGCAGAGGGTCTTTTGGTCATCTAAAGGGGAGTGGGTACAATAGGCCTAACGTGGTCGCGGTACCTGTCACTACTGTGGGTAACCTCCCCGGCTTTGTTAAAAAAAAAAAAAAAAATAAAAAAAATGGACACATAAGCATGATGTGTTTTTAAATACTGTGATGTAGGGTATCATATGGTCGGGCTTGACCGACTATACTTTCTTACTTGTTTGAGATTGCATTGATGTAGATTGCATGTAGATTGCCCTGTCTGTATCCAGCATAAGATACAGAAAACAAAAATCGTTTCATTCCGAAAAATATTTTCTGAAGCACCAAATTACGGAATGAATATTGCACTCAGTGGCTGATAGTGTGATTTTAGTATCAGGGTTATGACTAACCCCTGCCCATAGTCAGACCCATTTTTTCTCTTAGTGCTGAAAAAATCAGTTAATTTTAGCAAAATTTTGTTTTTTGAGCTTTTCAAAAGTCATTGTATCCAGTTTTGTATATATTTTTGTATGAATGTTTAGATAATAAAAAAAACTGTCCTATCCTGTAAACTTTAATTCCTTCAAAAAATAAAAAAAAAACAAAAACTCCTTTATATATTTATAAATTTTTTTTTAACAATAAGCTAAGCTAATGTTAACAATTGACTGTTAAACTTACAATGATAATCTCTTTAGAAATAAAATTTTTTAGCAAATACGAAAACATTATATAAAAACAAATAAAACTTTTAATGGAAACCCAACCCCCCTCTTCCCCTAAAAAAAATCTATTTATATAAAACTGTGTATAATTAACGAACTTAATTTCTTTAGAAATTTTTTTGAAAAACAGAAAACAAACAAAATTAAAATGAATTTAAAATCTAGATAAAGTAATTTTAAAGATATTTTATCAGTAAACTACGAAACAAACAAAAGAAAAATAAACCTAAAAAAAAACTTTCCAACCTCTTTAGACCTTAAAAAAAAAACTCCAAAAAAAAAATATTGAAAAAAAGAAAACCGAAGATGAAGAAACTTAAAAACTTTTTTTCTCCAACCAAAAAAACAAGCAAACTAAACTATAAAATAGTCGTAATATTTATTTAAATACAGAGAATTAAACTTAAATTATGTATCTGGTCTAAAGTAATTATTTATTTATATAAAAAGAAAACCGAACAAAATTAAAAAAAAAGAAGTTAAATAAAAACAACTACAATCTCTATTCAACTCAAATTACAAAACAAAAACAACAAAAAAAGCGTTTAATTTTATCTTTAATTTTTGTTCTTTTTCATTTCAAAACTCAATTCAAAATTCAAAATTCAAAAGATTGCAAATAAAAGAATGAGTTTAATGTAGTTCTTAGAAAAATAAACTTAATTTAAATTATTTATTATAAAAGAAAACTTTATTCAAAGTTGTAGACTTCAAATAAAGAGATGGATAGACACAAAGGCAGAAAAATGGGTATGTGTGTGTGTGTGTGTAAGACATGACATATCCCAGTCGGCCACGTTTTTAAATCATATATATATATATGTTCCCGACGATCCTATAAGGAGCATAGGGCCCCAAATCATGCTCGCTGAAAAATGCTTGAAAGCGTAAAAGGTACTAGACATAAAATAAAGGACACCCAAAACCCAAAACGAATCGTCAATGATATTTTTTTATAACAACTCCTCAACGACATTCTCGAAAGTTGTGCAAGGCGACAATAACGATATTATTGCGATATATATGCGTTTTGTAACAGGCCCCGAGTGTAAGCGCAGCCAATGCACCCAAGTCGCAACTAAAGTTCATAATCCGACAAGATTATACACTCGTTAAGTGCTGTGCTATCTAACCCTCAATGCTTAAGGAGCATATAGACGACATGTTTTTGTCATCTGACATGTCAAATTTCCCACTGCAAAACACATACATGTCGTGTGTTACCTTTTTAACTTTGCTTCTGTAAAAGTCAGACGCAAAGTCATCTGACAAAATTTCAATTAGAGCGTGCTCTATTTTCTTCTGACAAACCATCTGACATCAGAAACCTATGCCGGGAAGAAACTGGCAGCGGCGTCAACTATTGACGGAATCATTAGCCGGCTGAAGTTAATATTTAACAATACCAAGATATGTATGCTCATCACACCATTGAATAGAATTTATGTATATATAGACATAAAAACCGTTTATTTATAAAATTCTAAATTGGTATCTTTAAAATAAAAGAAAAAATGTTAAGATGGCTAAATTATTTTACGGCGCAAATAAATATTTTTGTGGTGGCAGCAAGCTGTTTTGAAACCGAGAACTACTTTGGTTTCTGCAATAACAATGCGAAAAAAAACAGAGACAATGTCAGATGCAAATTACATGTACGTTTGTGACCGAATGTTATAAACCTTATGTAAAACAGCAATTTTGACAGACATGAACAATTACATCTGACTTGAAAATTTGACATGTCAGATGACAAATACATGTCGTGTACGGGCGCCTTTATGGAAACAGCATCTGTTGAGTACAAAATATTCTCCCTCAGGCCGAACTCCCACAAGTGGTGGAACATATCGGCCCTTTATCCCATCCCGCGACTTTGGTACAATGTTCTTCTTCGATATGGGTGCATGATAACCTAAGCTAGAGATAAAACGAACAAAGAAAATGCCAACTACATTTTGGAAATCGTACAACACGCTTAAAGCGACAATTTTTTCCATTTCGCTTCAAAATAAATTTTTTTGCCTCTGCTAATAAAGGCTGGGGGCATCAGGTCAGGCAGTTACTGTGAATAATGTTCGCTATCGTGAGATGATAACGAACTTTTTATGGCCCGAATTGGAAGATATGGAGTTGGACGATATGTGGTTTCAACAAGACGGTGTCAGTTGTCACACAACTAACGAAACAATGGCTCTTTTGCGCGACGAATTCAATGACCGTTTTATCTCATGAGATGGCGATGGCAATTGGCCGCCAAGATCATGTGATTTGACACCGTTGGACTTCTTTCTTTGGGGTTATTTTAAAGAAAAGGTGTAGGCCAAGTGTGGCAAGTGGCATTATTCTGTTGGAACCACATATCGTCAAGGTTTATATCCTCAATTTCTGGCTACAAGAAGTCAGTTATCATCTCGAAATAGCGAACACCATTCACGGTAACTGCTTAGCCGACCATTTTGTTCATTTTAAAAGAAGTCGGCCCGATAACGGCACCAGCCCATAAATCGCACCAAACAGTCACTCTTTGTGATTGCATCGACTTTTCACCTAACATTCGTGGAATCTCATTTGCTAAAAATGTGCCTTGGCGCTGAAGAGGAATTTCTTTGTAAAGTCACCATTTACTTCTGTCTGCTCAACCAACCAAGCTCAATTGTGTTCCTCTCCATGGTTGATTTTGTCAAACACCGAAACAAAGAAATGTCAAATTTAGTTGGGCAAAAAACTTGATGTTAAAGTGTGATTTACATGTTGCCGTCAAATAAGTTTCGTCGCTAATCATGTCGAGCCCTAACCGCGAAAATAACGTAACCTTGCAGCCACACGATCAAGTTGTTCTTAATAGTCTTTTACATATACTGCTTGTCAAAATTTACATAAATTGAAAGCTGTGACGTAGGCTGCACTTAATTTGTAAGCAATTTACTTCCAAGATGTCAACAACAACACAATTTATAAAGACAAACTTGTACTCAGCTGTTAAATTGAAAGCAAAATTGCCAAACAAATGGAAAGGTGAAATTGAAAGCCATCTCGTGGTCAATTTAAAAATTGTGAGTGTGTTAGTAAAAAAGTAAGAGTGTATTGCAAATTGGAAGGAATTGAAAGGCAAAACTTGATCGTGTGGCCGGCAAGTAAGCGACATCATTTTAAATTTTGTTTTTTTTATTAAATGGCTTTACTGTCAATACTGGCATAATCTCCTAAAATGTCATGGTCACATAAGATACCTTTACGACTTTAAAGCAAGAACAAGAAAATTTTATTTTTGGCGCTTACGCTATTTTTTTATTATCAAACGGACTTCATAGATGACAATTTAAAGACTTTGTCACCTATAAAAGACTTCATTGTTCCTTTCTTGTTATTAAACGGACTTTACAGACAGCAAAGCAAAAAAAACTGAAGAATTTCTCGCTTAAATAAGCAAAAAAAAAATGTACACTTTAAATTCCTTTTAGTCACCAAATAGACTATAGAGATGACAATTAAAAGACTCATTTGCCTATTCAAGATTTTATCGCTCTTTTCTTGTCATTAAATGGACTTTACAGGCGACAAAGCAAAAACAAACTGAAGAATTTCTCGTTCCGAAATTTGGATTTAGCAAAAAAAAATTACAAAAAAATTTTACACTTTTAATTCTCTTTGTCATAAAATGGACCGAAGGGATGATTATTTAAAGACTTGTTCGCCCTTTCAAGACTTTATCGCTAATTTCTTGTCATTAAACGGACTTTATAGACGACAACTCAAATTTCTCGCTTATAACAGCAAAAATATGACAAAAAACTTTTACACTTTAAATTCCTTTTTGTTATCAACTGGACTGTAGATACGACAATTAAAGACTCATTCGTCTATTCTAGACTTAATCGCTATTTTCTTGTCATTAAACGGACTTTATAGACGATAAATAAAAAAAATGTGAAGAGTTTTTCGTCTATTTTATCGTTGATGTCATTAGCTATATGGACTTAAGCAGCAGACAACTTGAATCAAATTATTGCGAAAGAAATTAAAAAAATGATTACTGTAAGAACCTGCAGCCGAATTCCGTAATTCGCTTAAGCTAAATCCCTATCGCTAAAAATCTATAAAGTTGATTTAGCGATTTTTGGCTACGAAATCAATTCTGTAAAGTTCATTGCTAAATTTGGAAATGCCATCGCTCAAATTGATAAATTTTGTATTCTCTAAGTCATTTAAGCGATCGAGATTTAGCTTTATCAAAGCGAATTACAGAATACGGCTGCTGGTCTGCGTTAGTGTCCGCGAATGAAATAATTTAATTTAACCTGTACTGGACTTTGTCTCTCTCTGTTTGTCATTTAACGAAATCTATAGACGACGAACCGAGCAAGTTTAGAATTTGTCGCTCACTCTCTTTTATATGAATGGTAGAGAAAACTTATGATATCGACGTCTTAGAGTGTAAACCCGCTAAATCCACTTTTTAAGTGAATTGAGATCTTAGAGAAAGATATGCCTCGTCGACCAGCATTTAGTTTTTCTTCAATTCGATTCCTGAAGTGTGTCAAATCAACAGTATTTTTGGTTTTCCTCTCAAGCAGCAAATAGGAAAAATAAAAAGTTTTTTGTCTCGCCTGTAAAATTTGTTAGCTAACTCCCTAGCAGGTTTACACTCTAAGCCGACGATATGACACATAAATCAAAAAACTTACAAAGACAATAACGACATTTTGGCCAACTGGGTAGCAACAAATTAAAAAAAAATGGCTTTAAACAACAACAGCAGCAAATGCTTCAGATTTTCATTGTATCTATGGAACTGTATGTGGACCTCTTTTCTGCTTATACTCATTGGCATCCTTCTCTATCTCGCTCTTTCTCTTTCTCTCGCTAACTTATCTACTTCCTGCTGCAGCTGCCTTTAAAAGAACAATAAACTACAAAATGCTATAAAAATTCTTCTACGCTATAATTTTTCTTTTTTAACTTTTTTCCAATTAAGCAAATTAGTTGTAATTTATTTTCAAAAAAAAAAAAAAAAAAAAACAGTAAATTGAAAAAAGGAATAGTAACGGAAACTAAAACTAGAAATAAAAAACCAAAAACTAATTATAACTATTTATTATTTACTCGTATCTCATTCATGTACAAATGAATACTTTGTAACAATTTCGTTTCTAATAGTTTTTTGAATTATTTATGAATTATTTTGAACCTTTTTTTAATAAATTTTCTATATGATTTCTTTAAGTGTTGCATACTTGTTTCAGTTTTTGGTTTATTTAGAAATTTTTTTAATTTTTATTTTCCCCTCTCACATCTGTAAATACTAACCCACATTAAAAATTTTTAAAATCTATGTTAAGTGCTGGTTCACACTCTACAAGTTTAAGCCGTCAAGTCTTAAGCTTTTAGGAGGGAAGGAAAAAGAGAATGACATTTCTTTTCCTCTCTACCCGAACAACTCAAGACTTGAATGCTTAAACTTAAAGATTGTAAACCAGCACTAAGTTGTATAATAAAAAAAAAAAATGCTAAATATAGCTTTTAAAATAAAGCTTATTAAGTTAACCACACCCTTCTAATAGGAAAATCCTTGTAAAAAATTGTTCTCTTAATTAAAGCTTTACCCACTTATTCATAAAATATTTCAGCTTTATAAAGGTTAATTAAACAAATTTTCATATAAAATTCATCTTATACGGCTGTTATAAGCATGGAATATTGTTTATGAATAAGGCCTTTAAAATTTAAATTCTGCAGATTAATTTATTAAAAATCAGTAAGGAGATAAATGAGAATATCCTACGCCAATTGCACGGTAAGAGAATAAATTTTTTTTTTTCAATTGAGATGAAATTTGAAACAAGATTAAAATATTTTTTAACGATATAGTTATTAATTCGATTCAATTTACATCTTTTAGTCCTTAAGTTAAGCTCTATAGCCAGTGTTGGTCTTGGTCTGTCTAGTAAATGATTTCCAAGGACTTCTGCCTCTCTAAAGACACCAAGAATATGCATGTCTTTCTACACTTGGTTCTTTTACGTCTTCCATGGTTATTATTGTCCAAGATCTTATGGACTGGAGCGCTTTAATTCATTCGATCGACACACACTGGGAAATAAGGCCAGAAAAGTTCTAATAGTCTGATCCACAAAAAAAATATAAAATTATAAGCTTCGTAAAAAATTAGGCCGGCTTTTTTTAATTCAGAGGACGCATGTTGTTATTTAAGAACTACGATGGAGTTCTCAGTCGGCGGAAAAAACTCATATCTTTCAAACAAATAATTAGATTCACAAAAAATGTATGGATGTATGGTCATGCGATAATCTCGTTACAATTTAGGCAGATATTTTTAACACAGTAGTTGCTATCTGTTGTAAGACAAGAACTCTTCTGACAATAAAATTCTTTAGTCGACAATTCAGTTTTATTTCTAAAATTATCTTTTTATTGCTTGTCAAAAAATGTGAGAGCTTGTAAAAGTACCCCTACATGCAGTTTTATCACAGTATAAGTTTAAATGTAACACAACTTCGCGAGATAATTTTCTAGCATAAAACTCCCTATAATTCTTTATACGGGCATGTTCTGACAATCGCAAAACGCTTAACATTTGCGATATTGACTTGAAATTGCATAATACGTGTACTGTAAATCGCAATCGCAAGAAGTTTAATGACTTCAAATTGCAAATGTATGCTCAAGGGAACTTTAAAAAACTATCGCAGGTCTTAAGCAAAACGCACCAGTTTCAGAACGCCATAAAATAAATCTGGCGTTTTGCGATTTCAAATCGTGCGATTGTCAGAACATGGCCGATAGTCTTTATTTCTGGACTCCATTGCTTCCTCTGAAAACATTCCAATTGGCAAAGATAAAAATTTTATTATTTCAGCACCATAAATTAGGCTTTTCTGTAAAGTGTATTTTAGAGCATTGTAAATGACTACTAAAGGGCACTTTACACAATATACAAGTCTTACGTTATTTGACGAAAATACAACCCTGTCATGATAAGTTATTATTGCATTTTTAAAATTTTCCAACAATAATTAGATCCGGGAAGTCTTTTCCACAAAAAAGTAAGAGTGCTATATTCGGTTATGCCAAATCTTATATACCCTTCACCATGATAAGATAAGAACAAAAAGTTACATACATAAATAACGTTCTTTAGATAGGTATAAATAAATATTAATTGAGCCACGCCAACTTTTCTTTCGTCATGTCGAAGAATATGAAAAAACAAAAAATTTATACATGTACCTACGCCCGTTTCCTCTTTTGCCAAAGTTGATGTTTGAAATTCGTTTTATAATCTTAACATAGCGTCTTCACCTGACAATTTTTTGTCGTACCAAACGTCAAACTTCATATTAAAAAAACGATGACAAAAATTTTAAAATTTTTTTTATATAGACTTTGACGTTTGGTATGACAAAAAATTGTCAGGTGAAGACGCTATGTAAAATCGTTTTTTGGAACATAAAAAAAGTTAAAAAATCATTTTTTTGGGATTCGAACTGGCATCAGTCTCAGGAGAGAACTTAACAACTCTGCTACGAATGCTTTTACTAAAGATTAAAATATATTGAGTCTATGAGTTTGTTTCGTTATTTGAGCGGCATATCACATACATGCATTAATGTGTGTGCGTAAAATTAAACACATTACAATGAAAATCCACCATTTGTAGTGAAGGGTATAAAAAAACCACATTACCAACACTGTATAACCATAGCCACTGTATGACCGTAGAAACCAAAATTTAATTGGTTTGTATGGTATGTTTATGTCGTTTTGGTAATACAGTGTTGGTATGGTAATGTCACGTCTAGTTGGACCTTTAAAGGAAAAAATTTGAGGCAGTCGTGGTTTTTTACTCATATCTTAGCCATTTGTGGACCGATCTTGCTGAATTTCAATAGCAAGCAATTCCGGACCATGTGTGATATAAATGTATAATAACCTTGCCCCAATAATATATGGGGTCTTCGGAAACCCCATTTCAACGGACAGACGGACATCATTTAATACAATTCGCTCCTCATAAAGACCAGAATATATATATACTTTATAGGGTCTTACATCAATATTATAAAAATTACAAACGGAATGACAAACTTATATATACCCTATTCACCACCTGTGGTGAAGAGTATAAAAAGTAAGACTTGTGCGATAGTGTAAAGTACCCTTTAATTGGTGTTTTAATTTAATAAAAAGTTATTTCGGAAGAAAATTACGAAAAAATCATATAGAAGTACATAATAGTAAGAAAATTCGAAACAGATGCGCAAGTGTCTGCAGCCATATTTTGGAACATTATTAGCAAGTCCCAGATTTTTATGCAAATGCATATTTGTTCTGGTCAGTCGAAGATTACCATACACAAAATATCTTTTCGAATCAAGAAATTTGCGGTAAAATGCCATCGATTTGTTATTGCATATTTTGCTTTGAATGCATATTTTCGCATATATTGCATATTTTTGCTGCATATTTTGAAAAAAACTTGTTTTAATTGCTTTATTTTGCCATGCACCCTTCCGCAGAAGAGATAAAAGACAACTGCGATGATATTTATTTATTGAATTTTAATGGCAAATAGATTTTGTAAAGCACCTTCTCGTGCTGCCGCAGCCTACAACAACCAGATGGGGGACGTGGTTGAAAGCAATAATGTATTATGCTGAAAACTTTTGTCAATTCAGAGATGTGGTAAAAGGATTCAACAGTTGTGAATTTAAGTTAATTGATATTTTGCTATAAATAAGATGTATTTTGTGGACGGTAACTTAAGCTAAAAAATTCTTAGCAAGCTTGATAAAGTTTAAACAAAAATTAAGGATTTAAATTGATTGTTTTAAATCCTTAGCTGCTTGCATATTTAATTTAAATTGTTTTCGAAAACAGCGTAGTGGAAATTAATATACCAGAGAGGAACTATCAGCATAAAACTTCCGTTTTATTTTGTTTTGAAAAACAGGCAGTAAACTTTTATTTTGAAAAAAATGTAGGGTCAAATATATCTCTATAGGCATTTAAAAAAAAACAAAATCAATAAACATTTGATAAGTATGTAATTGCGATCAGTTGCGCAGTTTCAACAAATTTAACAAAAAGTTTTCTTAAGTTCAATATGGTTTGACACTTATGATTACCATGTATTCGCACAGTTGCTCAAGCCAGCTTATGCATATTATAGTTGGTCCTTTACAAGTGACTTAATTTACATGATTGTCTTACTGTTTCTTTAATTATTTGTGTTTTACTTTATTTTAACTTCTACTTTTGTGGTTATTGTGCCGTACTTACGTTTTTGAGACTGAATTTGAACGTTCTTCATGCTATTTTTGTTTTTTCTTCTTATATTTACGTTTTTTTATCGCTAATAAAAAAAATTTAAGATAATTTTAATAGCATATTTTTTAAATTTTAAGCGCATATATTTATATTTTTAGTGGATTTTTTATGCGCATTAAACGCGACTTTAACTGGATAAAAGTCCGGGCCCTAATTATTAGTCTATAATATCTGTGGTCACCTAAGTCAGTTTTTCATTATTTTTAGTACAGCATTCTAAAGTTTGAAATCTTCGCTGAAAATCCGGAGATGGCTTTTTTGGAAAACTTCGCTACAGATTCCAAAGAAACGAATTTCTGTGCTAAGTTGTTAAAAAAAAATAGTGGTTTATTTTCGTTGTAAGAAGGTATTACAGAAAAAGGCACTTAGGCTCTAATGAATTGTTGAACGAAAGAAAGTCAAAAAGTTAGGGTTGAGTTAGGATATTATTCCAGATGAAATAAAAAACTTTCAGTGCGCCTAAATTGACATAAATTATTATTATTATTATTATTATGCCAAAATTTTTCAGATTCGATCCCTCATCCTATATTATAATTCGAAAAGTTTAAAGAATTACGACTTAAGTTCATTAAGGTAATAATGAAAAAATAATGTTTATACATGTTGTAATCCTGAATCGACTTAAGCGGTTATGCCAAAATAACACTGTGTGTAATTTTTTAAGTCATGGCAAAATAACCATATACAAACACCACTACGTGATAAAAGACCAATAAAAAAAAGACGCGTGTCTCCCAGTTTTGCCCAAAGGCATACACTTTTTGTATGGGCCCCCAAAGATTTGGGGCCTCGGTGTCATTTTTGCAAAAACTGATAATTTTCTCAGGCTCATATCTTGCAAGCCGTTCGTAATTTTGATTTAACCTCGGGAAATTTTTCACTTTTGCGGCTACCTAAACGGTGTTCATATGCTCTAGAGAGTTGTTTATTGAGATCTATGGTACATTTTTGTGGATGTTTGTTTCCTTGAATTTCGAACAATTTGCTACCTATGGACCAGAACAGGGAAAGAAAAGGTAAACAAAATCGAGTTTTTTAAAGTTTTTTGCGATTTTCATCTTGAAGATGAAGTTTTTTTTATTTTAAATGTTCACAATTTTTGTTCCTTATGGCAAGATCTACAACTCTGTCTCAGATGGTAAATCAAAACTCCGAACGCTTTGGAAGATATGAGCCTGAGAATATGATCACTTTTTTGAAATATGACACCAAGGCCCATAAAAAAAAGTGCATGACTTTGGGCAAAACTGGGAGACACGGGGTTTTTTTTTTTTTTTTTTGGTCTTTTATCACGTAGTGGTGTTTGTATATGGTTATAGATAGCATAGTATCTCAATGTTGAAGGAAATAAAAACGTAAAAAAATTAAAAAGTTTTCGGGGAATTTTTCACATTTGTGGCTACATAAGCGCTAACTAAACGGTGTTAAGAATCATTCCTACGAAGTTTATATGCACTAAAAATTTAACTGAGATTTTAGGTACATTTTTGTGTTTGATTGTTTCCTTGAGTTTTGAACGGTTTGCTGCCTATAGACCTGAACAGGTGAAAAAAGGTAAAAAAATCGAATTTTTTAAAGTTTTTTGCGATTTTGATCTTGAAGATGATGTTTTTCTGATTTTATATGTTCAAAATTTTTGGTCTTTATGATAAGAGCTACAACTTTGTTTCAGAAGGTAAATCAAAATTCCGAACGGTTTGCAAGATATGAGTCTGAGAAAATGATCACTTTTATGCAAAAATGCCACCGAGGCCCCAAATATTTGGGGGCCCATTAAAAGAAAAGTGCATGACTTTGGGCAAAACTGGGAGACACGAGTCTTTTTTTTTTTTTGGTCTTTTATCACGTAGTGGTGTCCGTATATGGTTATTTTTTTCGTGTTGCACTGTGTAATCATTAAGAAAAATAACTTAAACTTTTAAGTTTTTCAGGGTTAATTGCAAAAATGAAACATTAATAGCAAATAGATTTAGACACGCTTAATACGATGGTACTAATAACTTAATTGTGTCCTAACTCGAGTAAGGCTGTTAGGGGTTGGGAACACATAAATATATATTTATTAAGGTTCCACAACAATTTCGAGGTTACTCGGTTAAACTTTTTTTTCTTTCTCTAAACACGGGTAGAATTATTAAATAAATATGGCTTGAACCAAGAAAATTTAGCATGATCTCGTCCAAGCCAAAAATTACTTATTCTAAATATATTTGTGGCATGGGTTAAGCAAAATGTTTCTTTATTTATGAAAATTTTACTAAATACGAACAAAAAACGTTAAAATTATAAAATTATTTTTAGATTTTCGATTTTCTTGTTTTAAGAAACGAAATTGTTTACTTTAGAAAGATTTTGAAATGTTTTCAAAACACGATTTTTTTCTGGATTCACCCTTCTAATCCTCAAACTGATATGACACCTTATGAAAAATCGTTCAGCATTTCCGATTCCATACGCCAGCAAACTTGATATAAACATCAATAAATATTACAACCCAATTTCTTCTCAGTGTTTGAAAGGCCATATTTTCCAAGCCAGTGCCTATGATCTGTAACTCTCGCGTCGAGAAACTTTTCGATTTAAATGTGTGCAATGAAACAAAAATGTCATATATTAAAACAAACAGCTATTTGTCTCACTAAACTGTGTGTGTACCTTTTTTTTTTGGCGAGTACTAGCTGTCACGTAAGGAAATTGCTCGCCAATTTACATAAAAATTGTGAGAAAAGTTTCCGCTTTGAACTGTCAAATAAACTCAAGAATAGAAGTGTGGCGAGAAAAAATTTCAACACTTAAAAACAAATAAAAATGCAAAATGTTGGGATAAATAATAATAATATTTTGATCTTGGCACATTTTTTCATTGTTAAATAATTTTGCTTTTAAAATGTTTATAAAATATACGAATGTTCTCAAACATTAAAGTCGCACTTTACATTATTTGGCATAGCCGACGGATGTATTTTCGCCACCGTCGTTGAAAAATGTTCAATTTTAGTAAATATTGGTCGCCGTCAACGATATGTTTTACTGGCGTTCTCAACGTCTGTAATGTCACTTCGGCTTCGAGTGCAATGTTTTGACATTTATAACGTAATGACTTTTCATAGTTTTTGACATGAGACAAACTTTTTTCGAGAAACGATGGAATATTTTGTTTCACGTCTTTTCGAAGTGAGAAGTTCTTTTCGTTTATAGTCACTACCGCTTATAGTCACATTAGCGATATAGTCCATTATCTGTTTATTTTGCCGCTATAAGTTAATTTAATATAAAATATTAACTTTATAGTCCATTTAGCGATTTAAGCACATTTGCCATATATGCCATCTATCAACAGCCATCAAAGAGAAAAATAAAGCAAATGCATGGCATTATAGTCACATTAGCAATATTTACTAAGGGGGTAATTTTGTTGTTCACTTCACCTTGCGTTGAGAAAATTTTCATATATGTACAATAGACTGGCCCACGCTTGTATGGAAAAGTAAAAGTATAGTCCAATACTTTCTCCACAAGCTTGATTTTGTTTCTTTTACTAAAATATATGTATATACCAAAAATTGGATCAATACGACAATATTTAGAGGTCGCGATGAATGGCGACTTTTATGTTTCACAGCTTATACCTATTACAAGCATTTACTTTTTTTTTTGGCTTATTATTATTGTACTTGTTTATGTATTGGAGATACTTTTTCACACTTTTCTTTTATCTTTACTAGATTTACATTTGTTAAAATTCAAGTATTTTCATCCCTCTACATAATTATTTAACTTACATATTTTGAATGCAGAATTACAAGAAACGAGTTTAGAAGGATAATGTTGAAATTTCTGACAGTGAATCAATGTTAGAATAAACAGTTGTTTTTTATATTAGACTGCTTACTATATTTTGAAATATTTTCATCGCACTACGAAGTTAAGTTTCGCAAAAAACAAAATACAACTTAACCAATAAAAATGAAAACTGTTTTTAAAACGACTTTATTGGATCTATTGACCGTGTAAGGCCCGTTTTCACAACTTGCCGATAGCTAAAAGTAGACTTTAAACGGCCTTATTAAAAATGTTCCATTACTAAAACTTAACTTTAACCTAAAGTTTACGATAATGTAGATTAAGGTTCATCCTACCTGATAGGTTAAAATAAAGTTGTAACAATGGAACACCTTTTACACGGCCGATAAAATCCTACCTTTAGCTATCGGTAAGTTGTGAAAACGGGCCTTAGTCTATCTAACCCCGAAAAATCATTTAACTATCGCAACCTCTGTCCAGGGCTGCCAGGTACTTTTTTTCCTTGTCCCCAAAAAATTTAAAAAATATCCCCAAAAATCCCCAAATTAAGAAAAAAAACCTTAATAAGTAAATATTTTTCTGTTTGTTTTTTTCTGACCAAATTTAAAATTTTTTGTTTTTAAAAAAGTAAAAATAGTAAGAAAAATTTTAATTAGAAATCCCCAAAAATCCCCAAATAAAAATTTTTTGTAAAAAAAATTATTTTATATTGTTTGTACCCTGAAGGAAAAATAACATAAAATTATAAAGTACCTTTAAAGGTCTTATGATACTTGCTATTTTTTGTATTGGATTTTTTTAGGATTGACTGAATGAAACAACAAATGCGAGAAAGAACAAGAAATACAATTTGATAAAATGTAAACAAAACAAACAATACTGCCCACGTTTTTTCCTCACAAAAACCCGTCATAAAAACTAAAAATCGCAAAAAAAAAAGTTAAAAACCGTTTCTTTCGATGAAAAACTAAAAAAATTGGCAACAGTGCTAACAATTAATCTGGAAATGTCAATTTTAAGTTAAAAAATTTTATATTTTTTTTGACAGTCTTAGATTATTTATCGATAACACTTTTTTGTTTGTTTGACTTTTCAAGATTTTTTATGATATACTCATACTCTTTACACTTAGTCAGTTTTCCTATGCAAATATATTTGCACTGTTTTCCAAAATAGAAAAAATACAAAAAATAGCAAGTATCATAACAGCTTAACACTACCTTTTAACTAAAACTAGATGACCCGTGCGAATATTTCGCACCGTAATTTTTATCAATGAAAATATTAATTTTTCAATGTCTAATTATTTTTCGTCATTAGTGTTAGAAATAAGCTTTAAAATGAGATATCATTCATTAAATTTGATGCGGTGGTATGGGAGATATTTGCAACCGACAAAAAAAAGTGCTTTAGAAATAATATAGATGATGATAGTCTTAATAAGGACCTTTTACACCGTATAAGTTGTTGATAAGAGTAAGATAAAAGTTTTGTTTTTAATACGAGACAAAGAAAAATAAGCATAAATAATAAAAGGGAAAATATATTAAAAGAGTGTAAAATCCCCAAAAAATCCCCGAATTTTTTTTTTAAATCCCCAAAAAAATCCCCAATTCCCAAATGACTTTCTTTGTCCTTTTTGCTCGCATAAAATCCCCAACTTTGGGGATAAATCCCCAAGTCTGACAGCCCTACCTCTGTCTGTTGGACGACATGTTCGTCGACGGCCTGATTGGCACTTCAATGGCCCGCTGCAGGACTCTCATCAGACGGGAGTCGTACAGAAGGGCTCAGGGGAGATGGCAGGGCGAGCATACCTGTTTGATGGCCAGGACTCTATGGCCTGGCTATGACGCGGCGAGAACGCGCGTACTACTCGGTCTCGGCAGGGACCGGATAAGGACAGTGATATCGGTTATCACGGGTCACTGGGTGATAGGGACTCATGCTAGGAGGATGGGTCTTGCGTATAATGACTACTGCAGGAGTTGTCATGATGAGGAGGAGGAGGAGACGGTGTTTCACTTCCTCTGCCAATGCCCCGGTCTGGCGGGCGTTAGGGTGAGGCATTTTGGGAGACCGGAATTGCCATGTCTGGACGATTTGTCCAATGCGGGACTGAAATCGATTTCCCTGTTCTGCAGGGAATCGGGGTGGTTCGAGACTGCGGTGACCTCTGGGGAATAGTCTGGTGGATACTGGCTGACCCTTGTCACTGGCTAGGGGTATCACAAAGGGACCGCTATAAGGACCCAAGTGAGTCGTCTTCGTGACGACTACCCATTTAACCTAACCTAACCTATCGCAACCTCTAAATATTAACCGATTGTGCTCAAATTTGGATTGAACATTTTTAAGCACTATTCGAAAAGGATCAGCGTTGTGGAGCGCGAATATTCGATACTTTTGTATTTTGGGCGACCCTAATGTACAATTTTTTGAAATTTTTAAAATTCAAAAAATTTTATATGAAAATTTTCTCAACGCAAGGTGAAGTGAACAACAAAATTACCCCCTAAGCTCTTTTTAGTTTTCGAAACCACAATCCATCCATAGAATGAAAGAATTAAATCGTTAATTTTTTGTACTCAACTCTCTACTCATAAGATATTAGTTTTTGCCTTTGGTATAAGCTGTAAAATATCTTGTTATTATTTTGACTATTTTAACAACTCTGTTGCAAAACAATAAGCCGATGTCGGTGTTATTCGGTTATAAGACTCATAGTGGCAAATATGTGAATAAAGCTGGAGGTCCATACCACGCGTTTTCGCCTCCACGCAGCGCATGCTTTTATAACTTTACTTACGTTCTACGATTCAAGTTACATGCAACGCTTTTTATGCAGCAGCAGCACAAGTAAAAATAAAATTTAATTTGTCAAAATCAGCTGATTTGTTCAAACGCTGCTTGTGACGCTTACAAAAGTAGAAAGTAAACCTACTTTTCGTCTCAAGGCATCTACGCTTTTGTGCATGTAACTTACTACGTATAACTACACAGATTCTACTTTTTTGACAGCTGCGTATGCTGCGAAAAAGCGAGTAACGCGTGGTGTGGACCTCCAGCTTAAGCCTTATAGTCACATTAGCGATATAGTCCACGTTTTGTCTGCAACTAAGGGATGTGACTTTAAGCAAAAAGTACTGTACAGCCATAAAATAAAAAGTTATTTTAGCTCGAGGCCATTGCTTTGTTAAAAAATAAATTTTGCACTTTCCAATATTTCGATATCCATCGGATATCATTCTCAAGGAATGAGTAACAAATATATTTAAAAGGCGTACAATATTGAATGAGCAACCTGAAAAATTCAGAATGTGGTGTGAATTTTGGGTTGCCGGCGTCATTGGTCCATATTTTTATACCCTGCACCACTAGTGGTGGATGAGTGTGTGTACTGATGTTCACCGAAAACCCCACAGAGCATTAATGTATATTCTGGGTTCTTGGGAAATTCTTAGTCGATTAAGCCATGTCCGTCTGTTGAAATCACGCTCACTTGTAAATGACTCGAAAAAAAGAATAATATTGGTATCAATTTGTTTTTAGTTTGCCAGTTCCACCCCAATGTGAAACAACTTTCTTAAAAAAAAGATATTTTTGGTATAAAAACTAACTTAAATTAAAGATGGAATTCACCGATTCTCAAAAAATGTTGCACCAATTCCTTCCATATGCCTTGGATGGGTACATAACACGGTGAGACAGTCCAAAAAACCTGGGACCGGATATCATTTTTCTTGTAGGGCTTGTCGAGTAAAACAAGATTCCAATAGTGAAATATGCCGGACACCTCCAAAATCCGGATTTACGGGTAAAAAACCGGTTTTTGTACCTTTGCGCAGTTATAAGCTTGTAATTTTGTTGATAATGATCCGATTTTCAATTGCATACTAGATTTGGAAAGAAGAAACTGAGATCTTTCGAACGATATATAATTTGATTAAGAAGACTAGAGAAATTTGGGTGTAATTGTCGAGCAAACACAAATTTTGTAGATTTTTCAAAAAAATTTCAAATTTGGTGACGTTTTTATACATTATTTTCTTAAGAAACTATAATACTATTGAGTTTATTCAAAAAGTACGTTTATTAACAATTACAACGCATATTTGGGTTTAAAAATAGATAAGTAATTGACTGAGTTATTTAACTTTTCATGAAAATAAACTTTTAAACATTTTATAAAAATTTTATTAATCAATTAATCAATGTTATCCTAAACACAAAAAAAATTTGTAATGAGAGTTTAAGTCATTCAAAAATATTGTTTTTTTTCGTGTTCTTTTTACGCACTTTCTTTAAAATTACAAATCACTGTTAGCCTAAACACAACTTAGATTTACAACAAATATTTGTAATGAGAGCTTTACTCATGTAAAATTATTGTTTTTTTTTTAATATGACGTTTTGTTAATGTCTTCTTTTTCACTTTGAATCTGTGTATTTAAAAAAACGTTTGCAATTTAATAAAAAAAGTGTGCAATTTAAATTAAAATTATGACAAAGATGACAAAAAGCATCGCCGTTTACATCTAATTTTTTACAAATTGTTTCATGTATCCCAGTTTAAGATGCAGTGGTGCCAGAATAACGTCCTTAACTTTAACTAAATGGTAATTTAAAATGTTTTTGCTGCCTTTTCTATGTGACTCGCGAGATGGCCATAGCTTGCGATCATAACGATTCGGCGCACGACATATTACATTACAAATCTTAAATTAATAAAAATAAAGTCATAAATTTTTATAAGAAAATTTACTTTTAAATGAACCATCAATAAAAAGTCGCCATTCATTTGCATTATAATTGTGATTTAATGCCGAAAATAGTTTCGGTACATCAACGCAATACACGAGATCACTGTCATTGGAAATAGTCTTAAATCTTTCTTCAAGTAACCAAGTCCGGTAACTTGTTCTACTAGATGTTATAACGAAATCCTTTTCCACAAAATTCTACTGCTTTAATCGCGACCAAAGGACTTCAGATTGCCGCTTTGACAAGTGTAATTCGCGAACAAGATCGTAGAAATCAGCATTTGACAAAATATGCCGCTCCGTTGTTGTAGACCTGGATGGAAGGAACTTTCTTTGTTCAAAATCTTTTTCTGTTATATCGACAGATTTGCTCGTTGTCGGTAGATCATTACTTACAGGTATCGGTTTTGTAACAGTTACAACATTTGCGTACTTAATGTTTTTGCGTGTTTTAAAACTGTTTTGTTTTTAAAATCACGTCGGTGACTGATATCAGTAAATAAGCCAAAAATTTGTTACAATTGTCACACATTTTGTATACAATTTTAATTTAAATTGCACACGATTTTTATTAAATTGCAAACGTTTTTTTTTAATACACAGATTCAAAGTGAAAAAGAAGACATTAACAAAACGTCATATTAAAAAAAAAAACAATAATTTTACATGAGTAAAGCTCTCATTACTAATATTTGTTGTAAATCTAAGTTGTGTTTAGGCTAACAGTGATTTGTAATTTTAAAGAAAGTGCGTAAAAAGAACACGAAAAAAAAACAAAATTTTTGAATGACTTAAACTCTCATTACAAATTGTGTTTAGGATAACATTGATTAATTGATTAATAAAATTTTTATAAAATGTTTAAAAGTTTTTTTTTTCATGAAAAGTTAAATAACTCAGTCAACTACTTATCTATGTTTAAACCCAAATATGCGTTGTAATCGTTAATAAACGTACTTTTTGAATAAACTCAATAGTATTATAGTTTCTTAAGAAAATAATGTATAAAAACGTCACTAAATTTGAAATTTTTTTGAAAAATCTACAAAATTTGTGTTTGCTCGACAATAACACCCAAGTTTCTCCAGTTTTCTTAAATAAATTATACACTGTTCGAAAGATCTCAGTTTCTTCTTTCCAAATCTAGTAAAAAATTAATTAAAATCGGATCATTATCAACAAAATTACAGGCTTATAAGTGCGCAAAGGTACAAAAACCGATTTTTTACCCGTAAATCCGGATTTTGGAGGTGTCCGGTATATTTCACTATTGGAATCTTGTTTTGGTCGACAAGCCCTACAAGAAAAATAATATCCGGTCCCAGGTTTTTCTATTTCATTCAATTTTGTAACACTGTGTAATTTACTACACTCATAGAAAAATGCATTTTCATATTGATTTTGCTCTTACATCAGAATTGTGACATCAGTTTTATTACAAATGACATCAATGAGGCAAAAAGTGACATCAATCCAATGAGAAATGTTATCATAAAATGTTGTCATATTTCATGATATGACTACAGTGACATCAAATCGATGCCCCATTTTGTGTTTTATTTACATTATTTTCATGTTTATAAAGTAAAATAAGAAAGAAAAATTCCCATATTCTATTTGTTTAAACTATTTAGTTAAATCATCAAATTTTCAAATTAGAATGATTACGAAAGCCATATGGGGCATGCTGCTGGTGTCTTATAATTGAGAGTTTTTCTATAAACAAAGCGGCGGCATGCAACAAAAGTGAAACAAACAAGTGTAACGCGTGAATAAATAATAATATTCGCTCACTTTGACTTAAGTCAATCCCAATGACTTAATTTAATGACAATTTTTCAATAAATTGAGCCTAATGAGTCCTTTCCCCGATGTTACTGAGTCATCGCACTGATGACAAATTTATTAAACTGAACCTGATTTGTAATTTCTTAGATGCTGATGTGTCATCCAATTGATGATATCCTTTCTATTTTATCCCTAATGAAAATTTAGCCAAGTGATGTTAAGGCTGGCATCACAATGATGAAAAGTGTCATGGGGACAAAAACCAAGACACTTGTCATAGAACTTATGTCAAACTATATCAGCGTTATAACACCTTTTCTATCAGTGTACAGACTTCATATAAAGGCCACTCTCGTAAAGCACATTAGTACGCCTAATGCCGTAACGAAAAATGCTATTTAAATAAAATTTGGTGTTTTTAAAAGTCTGGAAATCACACAGTAATAAAATTTGGACTTTGAAAGTTACAGCAGACTAGAAATTACTCTACCGAATTTTCTTGTGATCGGTCCATAATTTCCTAAAATCACTTTAATACACCATATACCAATTAGAATTTATATACCTAGAACAAAATCATTAATGTTTGGAATGATCGGGCTATTATTTTATATATAAAATCCACTATTGAAATTTTCTTACTCTGGGTTGAGCGTATTAAAGATTCAGAACAGCTGAATATAGTGAATAAAGCGCTTTTACTTGTTTGAAAACGATGTTGGCCAGGCCATCAACGTGAAGAGCGAACGCTTAAGGTCAACGATTGCCAACTTATTTTTACCTGAATTGGATAGAATGGACAGCAACTTTATGTGGGATCAAGAAGATAGTGCTACGTGCAACATTGGGTATTCTGCAGGAGCGATTTGAGGTGATGGTCATTCCACGTGGAAGTGATGTGAACTAGGCGAAATCGTGCGATTTTACCTCTTCACACTTTTTTTTGTTTTTTTAAGACTCTTTTCAGTGCCAAAAAGCCACAAACCACGGCGGCCTTGAAAGCCAACATAACCCATGCCATCGGTCAAATTCAGTCCGATATATGTCCAATCATTATGGAAAATTAAACATTTTGGATGCGATGTTACATTCTCTACAAATCGGCATCGAAAGGTCTTTCAAACGAATTAAAAATTTCTAAGTTAGTCCGTCAAACTTCGTAAGCTGGTTAATATGAATGCCGGCACCTCCTACAAATTTTGTTGGGACATAATTTTTTGAGGAATTTGCTTTTTCCCTTTAATTTCTAGAGTTCTAATATTTTAGGTAGAAACGGTCAGCAATTAAATTATACGGTTTGTATGTTATTTAAAGAATTCTTGCAGCAAAAGGTAATAAATATTAAAAAAAAAAAACTGCAAGTAGTTTAGTATGAAATGAATGTAGAAAATTTTAGTTAAAAATTAATAGTTTTTCTAAATTTAAAATTAATTAAAATTTACACTTTCCAGTATTATTTAGCTTAAAAAAAATTTAATCACTTTGTAAAAAAACTGACCCCGAAAATGTTTATAATTTTTAATACATCCTTTGCAAAAATGAACGAAAGCCTGCCCCAGCATACAACAACACACTTGACAATGAAATACACTGAACAAAATTTTTTTTTCGTTATAACTTTTTAATTGTTTACTTAAGATTTTTGTTAAATAATTTGCCTTTTTTCTGAAATTTTATTTGTTTAAATTTTCGTTTCCTTTTCCGTTTTGATTTTTGTGTTTTTTTTATGTTTTTTTCTCAATGTAAATTGTAAACCTCCCCCAGCTGGCACGAGTTATTTATGATTGCTATGAAAGTTTATATAAATATTTAGCAAAAACATAATTATAATATTTTATAAATAAATAAAGAAAAATACTGCTACTACTAATATTTAATACTGTTATTAAACAAAAATTAATTAAATTTGTAAATTATCTTTTTAAAATTATTTTACTCTAAATATTCCCCTAGATTTTATTTAATTTAAAATAAATTTTATATTAAATATGAAAAAAAAAAATCGCTAAATCTATATAAATGTTTGGTAAAAGTTTATTGTAACTATTATGACTGATAAATAATAGTGAATGATTGATTGATTTAAAATGAAATTGAATTGACTTCGAGTTTGAATAGATTTTAAATGAATTTGAAATAAATTGAATGATAGATTTAGTTATGTGATGAAAAGTTTTTTTTTTTTGTATATGTATTAATTAATATTAGAGGAAAATGTATAAATAAATTTATAAAAATTTTGTTTTTATTTAAATTACACATACTTAAATACTTTATAATTGATAAAAAAAAAAATATTTTGGAAAAATTTGTTTAAGGCAGGAAAAAAATTGTAAAAATATTTTTAAAAATATCTTTTTTTTTTAATATTTTATGCTAAAAAAGTTCAATAGAAAACATTTCAAAGAAAATTAATAAACTCTTTAAACTTTTTTTTTTATTTCTTTAAATAAAATCTCAAGAGTAAAAGTAACAAATTACCAAATTAGCTCATAGCAAGTTTACTTGGGCAAATTTTGTAGTTTAAGAAGATGAAAGAAGAGCGAAGGGAGAGAGACTCTTCCTCTTTGTGAACTTAAGACTTGCTTAACAGATATACCTGAATAAGAGTGGAAGGCGAAAATACCATACCGAAATAAAAGCGTCAACGTAAAGTCACGAACAGCAGTATTAACTCTTTTTTTAAATAAAACCCACATAATAGAAACAAAACTGGAGATAAAACCGCTAGATTCGCCAAAAAACAGCTAAATTGTCATTATTTATTAACAATAGCTCGCTTCTACACTATAAAACGCACTGTCAAAATTGGATTTTCGAATTATAAAGCTTTGTTGCCGCGCTTTCTCGATATGCTTTAACACAAATTGTGTTGTCATGAGAACTTTTGACAACCAGAAAACGCTTTCTGCTCTTTTTTAAGGTATGGCTGTAAGAAAAAATTTACACCCGACAAGTTAATCGGGCATAAGGTGTGCCATACACTTGTACTGCAAGCGAAACTGTAGGCAATATTGAGAGATTATGTACAGGGTGGCCCAGAATGAGTTAAACTTTCCTGAGGAAATTTTGTACGAATTGTTAAAAAAGAAATAGACGTGGAACTTGTTAAATGGAATTTGGAAAAAGGAAACCCCTTATGACTAGTGAAAGGAGAACTAATCACTTAACTGTTTAACTTTACAACAAAAAGGGAAAAGAAAATGTTTTAAAGTAATACGCGTTTTTTATACCAAATTTTTTTTATCAAAATTCTAAAAATTATTTTCTATTTATTTAAAAGGAAGGAATACTTTTGTAACAGGTGGTGTGATACATTTTTTTGGGACTTTTTAAAAATAGTGATGTATTTTGATATCAGTACTACACACCTTAAAGAAAAATCAATCCATCCGTACTCAAATCAATCTGAAGCGGTATTAATAGTACGGTTAGTACGGATTTTCTTGAATCAAGTACAGAAAGATTGATTCAATCCCGATTCCGTACTTAAAATAAACCGAAAATGTGATAAATTTAAGCAAAAGATTGAATCAATTTCAAAATGCGCTTGATTTAAAAATTATAAAGTTGATCTACTCCCGAATACGTACTTGAAATAAACCAAAAGTGAAATAAGATGGAGAATCTTATTATGATTGATTTACTTACCCGTTTAATGCCTTACAGAATTTCAATTATAAAACCCCAGCATCATTTCCGGTATGGTTTTTACTTTAAAAAACTTAATTTACATATAAAACTGAAAATATAAACTAAATGAGAAGCAAGAGTTCTCAACTTTACTTTTAAAACATGAAAATTATGTGTTTTCATCTTGTTATGCTGTTTTTGTTGTTTCTACAAACAACAAATAAATCGTTTTACAACTACTTGTGTGGTGTTGTTGTAGTGTCTGTAATATTCTTTGATAAGTTAATTGAGATTAAAACGCTCACTTTGTAATTTTACTCTCAGAGTGGCACTACCAACAAAGAGTTTAATCTTTAATTCGAATTGTTTTAAATACGTTTTAGTGTTATTCGTACTTGAATTTTTGAGTACAATTTGTACTTAAATTAAGTATTACAAACTTAATTTATCCCGAGTGTTTTTCTTTCCCTGTATGACAAGTGCACCTAAAAGTTTTTGACCCCATGACACTTTACATCATTGCGATCTCAGCCTTAACATCACATGACCAAATTGTCATCAGGTGAAATAATGTCATCAATGGGATGACACATCGGCATCACAAAAATGACGAATCGGAGTCAGTTTAATAAAAAATGCCACCAGTGCGATGACTTAGTAACATCGGAGAAAGGACACATCAGACTCAATTCAATAACAATGTGTGATTAAATTGAGTCATTGGGTATGACTTAAGTCAAAATGAGAGAATAATATTATTTACTTACCCGTTACAAATGTTTGTTTCAATTTTATTGTATTCTGCCGCTTTGTTTACAGAAGATCTCTCAATTATAAGACACCAGCAGCAAGCCCGATATGGCTTTCGTAATCATTCTACTTTGAAAATTTTGTGTATTCAACTTAATAATTTAAACAAATAGAATATGGGAATTTTTGCTTCTTATTTTACTTTTTAAACATTTAAATAATATAAATTATACACAAAATGGGGCATCGAATTTGAATTTAGTCATATCATACATAGGGATGAAACGATACCTCTAAGGTATCGATACTTTTACTCGATGTGGTATCGCTCGTAAAGTATCGATACCTACTTAGAATCAAAAAAAAAGGATCGATACTTAGTTACTTGTATGGGTACTTGTATCGGTTTGTATGATAAAAGAATAGAAAGCAGCGTTTAAAAACGTTCTTATTAATGTTTTATTACTATACAATAAAATAAGAACTACGACCTATTAGAATTTTTGTGCAAAACGATAAGTGTAAAGATTGAGACCACTTTTAGTTACCACCTAGTACCACTTTCCTTTCGAAAAATCTTTTTTATCTTAAGCCTGGTACTCTGTTCAACATTTCACGTGAACTGCTGTCATAACGCATATGAAAAAAACTTGTACGGAATATCTATGAAATAATGTTGATAGAGTTGTACTCTGTTCATTTTGTGAAAAAGTTCCAAAATGTTTCTGGCAACATTTTTTTACAACTGCGAAATAATGTAAGCTGCACTTATTTCACGTGGAATTTTAAGCAAAAGCAAAAAAGTATGAACAGATTATTCAATAAGAAATTAAAATAACACAACCGGTAACATTTTTTTATACACATTTACTTTCTTTTTTATTAAATTTTTTATTAAAAATATAGTTTTTAGTAAAATACATGTGAGTTTTGTTTACATACGCAAAACAATTTCGCATACATTGCAGGAATAAAAACGTCAAATTGTACAAACTTGTCAAAATTTTCGTGTGAAATAAATAATGTTGCTCAACATTTTTCACAAATTTGAAAATTTAGGAAACAAAATTTTATAAAACGTTCAGGAAAACAACCTTCATTCACCTTTTATTCCAGAAATCATCAATGTCACTATGAATTTATCTTAAATGTAAATATGTATTTTATTTCCTTTCAATCATTTCTCAAGCTTAAGGTCTGTTTTATATAAAAAATATTTATTTAAAATTTATCCAATATTTCGCTATCTCAATGGATGGCTTCTTCAGGGATTTTTTGGTTTTGTTATATTTGAAACAAATTTAAAAAAAAAGGAAATGGTATTAAGAAGCTCGAAGAAATTAAGCTAAATAATTTATGTATTTTATTTTTAAATTGATAAATATATAATAAAGGGTGGTAAAACCATAATCCATGATGTTAATTGTGATTCACACCTTAACGTCAAGTTTTTTGCGCAACTTAAATTGACCTGTTTTTGTTTCAGTATTTGACAACTTCGACCATTGAGAGATACACAATTGAGCAGCGCGGTAAGATTAATAAAGCCTTTTACGAAAATGGGCGGTCATTCAAAATGCATTTAATGCACATCGTGATTTTTTTGGTCGGTATAATCGACCAAATGTTTCCACAATCGGGAGAATTGCGCGTTAATTTCAGCAAACCGGGTCTGTAGGCCGCAGTTAGTTCTGCGGCTGGCGGCATCTTCGAAAATGAGGTCGGCCAAGCAATTATCGTGAATTGTGTTCGCTATCGCGGAATGATAATGGACTTCCTATAACCTAGAGTTCATTTCCTCAATTTGTGGTTTATAGATGTTGACTAGGGATGCCAAACGGGACCAGGTTTTTCGAAACCCGGGATTCGGGATTTTTAATTCAAAAAAAGCGATCCCTGGACGGATCGGGATTTTTCGGGATATTTATAAAAGCCAATTTTAAAATTCATATAATTATAATTTAATGTTTATGTATAAGAATGTTTTTCCTTTTAACCCACTTACAACTACAATTCGAGTGGGAAAGAAAACAACCACTGGTAGGGGATGTAAGAAAAGATAAACTCACTGTTTATTGCTGGTGTTTTGTTTAGGCTTTGGTATTGTTACAAGTAAGACTTAGAGTGTTTATAACTCTTATTCGCTTTAGGGGTTTATTTGTTTAATATTTTTGGCTTTTCTAAAATCTTTGGAGAAGGTTTCCTGATGAGCTGGTCTAAGCAACCGGCGAAATGCGCATAGAAGCTAGCTTTCCCTCAACAATAAATTTCAGTGTATTTATCAAATATGGAAAACTGGGAATTTAGCACGTCATACGGAGATCGTATTAATAATAAACTTTGAATTCCCGAAAATAACTTTTATAAAACAAATTAATTCATGAAGAAAATTAAACTCATTACAAAATAAAACTGTTTAATGTAATATTGAATTTTTACTAAGCCCAAAATCTCGGGATTTTTATATCAAACCCCGGGATTCGGGACTTAAATTTTTAGAATAATCCCGGGTTTTCGGTATTCGGGATTGGCATCCCTAGTGTTTACTGGTCAAACGGTTTCTTGATACCGTTACTGCTGCTCCAGCTTTGGAAAATAATCAAAAATTTAAGATTAATTTCAATACCAAAGTTAAACGATTACTTTTGACCGATACCGAGTATTTTTTTACCGATACTACTTGGTACTCGGTTGCTAAGTATCGATTACAAAAATACTTGGTACTTATATAAAAGTATCGAATATGTAGTTGTATTTACTCGTATCGTTTCATCCCTAATCATACATGCCGCATAAATTATGAAAAAATTTTATGATGACGTTCGTCAATGGATTTGTGTCACTTTTTGCTTCATTGCTGCCATTTGTAATAAGACTGATGTTAGGGCATTATCCATTTGAAGGTGCATTTTTCTATGAGTGCAAAACTAACATTGTAGTAACTTACACTAAGCATATTTATTAAGATTAGATGTGAACTTGTCAAATGGCAGCTTTGAGGTATCAGGACAACCCCATGTAAAAGCGATGGGTCGCATTCATATAAAGTGTCAGAACATAAACCGGTCTCTGTGTAATTATCGCTCTTGCATTCTGCGTAGCCCAAATCCAGCTGTTTTGCTTGTAGACGTAGTCATTTAATAGGAAATGGGCTGCATCGAATTGTAAATAAAGTCAATATTTTCTTATCTGGTTTTAAAAATGAAATGGTTTAAATACATTTTTCGATTGTCCGTTTATTGGCAATTAATTTCCCTTCTTCATAAAATGTTAAGAAAAAAAATAATTAGAAAAGTTATAAAGAATTACATACATACATACATACATGTCACGGTGTTTTTGTTCGGTGATGAGAGAGGAACAAATTTATTATTTGAAATTTTTATAATGATACATTTCATTAAAGCAATGATAGACTAGTCGATTGTAGTTGAAAAAATTAATTTAGAGTAGACTTTAACTGAGATCGGTTCAGTTTGAGCTGTTGAGTTTCAAAATAACTTTCAATATTTTATTCATGTGTTGAAATGCGACTGGCTAAATTCTTTAAAAGGGCAATTTGTTTTAATGCTGGATCATAAGAATTTATGGAATCAGATATTTCAACATGTATCTCGTCTTCAGACTGACTAGTTAATCTCCAACACTGACCTTAAATTTAGTATCTGAATACAGTCTTCTACTTTAAAAAATTCGTTAAAGCATTTGATTGACCGAACAACTCTTTTTATTTTACTTATGTACGTTGCAAGTTCCTCAGCATTAAGATCTGGAAAATTATAGTTAGCTGATGAGAATCCAGTTTTCCCAAAACCATTTTGAAGACAACACGAGCTAAGCAAACAATTTATGCAAACAAACAGCCATCCTCAACACATGAGTATGAAAGTTTGTGTTTTAACAGGGGAATCACCAATTTTATTGACATTCACACAAAGAAGAACTTGTAATAAAACACAACTCTTCTGTTTCTTTATGAGAGTCTCGGTTTTTTGAAATACATTTTGTATGGAAAACTAATGAACAGCTTGGATCAACAAAATTTGACCGGTTATGGGAGGTATCCGGTTTAAGAAGGTGTCCATTATACGGCTCAATTGTAACTCATTCTGCGCCATCCTGTTATGCAAGTATTTTAATTTATTTTTTTCCAAATATCAAATAATTAAAAACAAGTTGAAAAAAGTTTCCAAAAAGTAAAAGGAATTGGAAAAACGTCTAGAATCACTAAACACAAATATTTGAAAAATACTTAAAATAACATTTTCAAATAAGAAATGTTCGAAAATTACATGAAAATACTTTCTCAAGCATCGAAAATGACTTACAAATACTTTAAAAAACATCTGCTCTAATGCAAAACATTAAAAAAAAATTTTTAAAGGTAAAATTTTTGGAAATAAATTCTAATTAATTAACAGTGTACAAATTATTTCTTATATGTTTGAAAAGGGCTTGAGAACACATTTTGAGGTGTTAAGTGTTTGAAAACGCCTTGAAATCGAGCCTTTGCTACAATAGAGCCATTACTCCAGATTTTTGGTTTAAAGTGTTAAATTCTTTAACTCCCAGTGGAACGTAAAGCCGCCTTCTAGCTTATAATGTGAAATAAATCGCCATATAGTTTCTTCATATTGTGTAATAATTTCATACAAATATCTTATAAACTAAACCCTAGGGAGAAGAATTATATTTTAAAATGCTAGAAAGTTCAAAGTTGAGTGATGACTCTATTGCAGCTTAGTGAAATTATTGCAAAATAATTTCTAAAATATAAAAATTAGGGTATTCATTTAATCGACCTTTTGCTTTAATCGGTTAATCGCTCGATTAATTAACCGAGGTTTTGGTTTAACCGGTTAATAATCGTTTAATTTAGTTTTTGATCGGTTAACCGATTAATAAAGTTTTTTTATAAATTAAGTAATTTCAATATATAAAAATGCATTAATTGCTTATTATTTGGAGTTTATAAACAAACAAAAAACAATAACATACCAAACATAACAATTCTTGAACTAAAACGAGCAAGCAAAAAAAAAACAATTCATAAATATGTAATATGCGTTTTCCAATTAATGCACAAGGTGTGGTATCAAGTCATATCGTCATAATATCCTAAATAAAATTTAAAATTTTTTAAAGTATATATTTTAAATGCTGTGTTCATTGATTTGTCACAACTGTATATTTTAATTCAAAATATAAGCAGTAGCTTACAACAGTCATATCGTTGGCTTAATATGCAAACCTCACTTTCAGCACATTTTACAGGAGAGAAAAAAAACTTTTTATTTTTCCTATTTGAAGCTTGATAGAAAATTAAAATTACAATCAGTTTTACACACTTCAAGACTTAAATAGAAGAAAAACTACATGCTGGTCGACGAGGCGTATCTTTCTCTACCACACGGCATCAAAATCTCAATTTACATAAAAAGTGGATTTAGAAGGTTTGCATATTTATCCGACGATATATATTTCCTTTAATTATTTATGACTACCTTGTGAATCCCCCAAATATTTACATATTTATACAAAAATAAACTGAGATAATTTTATTAGTTATTTCAATAGTTAAAGGAGATCTTATAAAATAATCTTTAAAAAAAGTTATTTATTTTAAATGTTTGGGATTAAAGCGACTCTTTTCTTTCGTTTAACAAAATTTGACTTGGAAAATATTATTTCCCTTATCGTAGATGAAGGTCTAATTTCTCAGTCCTTTTCCAGGATTTCTCTAAACATATAAAATACTCCATTATGCCATTAAAGTTGTTTTAAATTTTTAACACTTCTAATTGTTTCGGTTAATTCTGTAAAAAGACTGATATGAGACGAAACAAATAACTAAACACATCCCAAAAAAGTACGTAAAACAAAAAAAAGGTGTTGGCAATCAAATATTTAACCCATTTTTCGCCACATTCATGTTGATCGATGATGAAGATAAAAAAACATTGAAAAATATTGTAATTTTAGTCATCGGTCGGCGGAAAATAGGTTAAAATGAAGATAACTGAACACCTTCTTTGTTTGTGTTAAAAAATATTTTCTAAACAAATACATTTTGTATATGAGACGAAACAAATAATTAAAAACACCAAAAAAAATATTTATGTTATAATACTACAAAATATTGAAAATTTTGTTACTTCGGTTAATCGGTTAATCGACTGAAATTAACCGGTTTAATCGTTAATCGAAAAAAGCCAATTTGAAATTAACCGATCAGTTAATCGGGTAGTAATAAATCGGTTAACCGGTTGACGGTTAACCGAATGAATACCCTAATAAAAATGCTTGAAAAAAACACTTGAAAATTATTTCTCAAAAATAAGATATTTGAAAAGAAATTTCAAGTTTAATACTTGAAATCACACATTCTCTTCAGTGATGAATGTTTGAAAATAATTCTGTGGCAAACAAAAAGGAAAAAGTGCTAAAATTGACTTAGGCTTAGTTGAAGTTAATGGTGCCTTTGAGATCTTCACGTTCAAAACCACATATGGGAAAAGTTTCATTTATTTCGTATGATTTTTCAGGAAATTATAGCAAAATTACTTTTTGCTTATCTTTTTCCTATTTCTAAAAACTAAGGCTTACGAATATTATTCAAAAAAAAAAAACAATAACCGCAGAGAAGTGATGACTTTATTAGAATCTATATCTATATATACATATAAATCGGCTAAGGCAAAACAGTTAAGAACACTTTCCTCCTCTGTATGTCAACTGATTTCAACAAAATATACACCATTTGAAAGGTATTTACTCAAAGAAGTGCACAATGTATATTTTATTAAAATCTGTTCAATAATTTCAGAGTTATAAGCGTTCAAAATTGCTACTAACAGAGATGCAAAATAAATAAATAAAATTTTTTTTCAATTATCAAATAATAAAAAATTAGGGTGATCGATTATTCGACATTTTTCAGAAACCGGTTTTCGGTATTTCGACAATATAAATCGGACCAGGCAAAATAGTTAAGAACGCTTTCTTCCTTTGTTTGTCAACCGAACCTCTAGGAGGAGAAAAAAGGGAAAAAAGGGGAAATACGGGAAACTAAATCTCTTTTTTTTTTTACTTTTCTCTGCTTCATGTGATAATTTTTAAATTTTCTATAATATTGAACTTAGAAACATAATATTATAGGTGTAGGCCCTACACTGTAGGGTCCTGAGTGAGTGATCGATCACCTATGAGATAAAAAATGCTGGTATTTTTTGTTCTTCATCTGGAACTGTTTGAATTTTCGTTAATATTCGACCTATAAAGATCAATTAAACATTAAACTGGGTGAATAAGAACATGTAATGGGGGCTTTTTGGTACTTTGATTAATTTTCGTTAATATTAGACATAGAAACATAAAATTAAACGGGCAACGTCCTGAGTTGATGACAATATATAAAGGAGACTTTTTGATACTTTTTTGTTTTTCAATTGGTATTTTTTATACCAAACTTACAAAATTAAATAAACTCACGTAGAAGATAAAATATGAAACGGAGGTTGGTCCCTCGCCAAATCGATCCACTCTAAAGGAAAAAAATGCTCAAAACAAATAAATTCATATATACTTAGATGATGATGCTTTCTTCATATTTACAAAGAAAATTATGGTCGAATTTTGACCATTAGGCGAACACTAGTAGAAGTAAATTTCCAAAAATCTCCTTTAAAGTTTACAATTGCATTTTTACAAAACTAAGAAAATATATTTTTAGCTATTATCTTTTTGGCAACACTGGTTTAAACAGCTGACGCGCGTTTCGTGTTTTGTTTCACTATCAAACATTTTCAATTTGGTCTATTATTTAACCATGAATCGTCTTACAAACGAACAACGCTTGCAAATTATTGAATTTTATTATCAAAATGCGTGCTCTGTTAAGAAAGTTCATCGCGCGCTTCTTCCATTTAATGGTCAGTTAAATCGACCCACTGAAGCGGCTATTTGGGCTATTGTGACTTAATTTCGCACCAAATTGACATTGTTGGACATTAAACCACCAACACTCTTACGTAGAGTGCGAAGTGAAGAAAATATCGCAGCTGTATCGGCCAGTGTTAATGATGACCATCAATTATCGATTCGTCGCCGTTCGCAGCAATTGGGCCTCTGTAACTCAACAATGTGGAAAATTTTGCTAAAGGATTTAGGTGTTAAGCCTTTCAAAATACAGCTGGTGCAAGAATTGAAGCCGAACGACCTACCACAACGTAGAATTTTTGGTGAATGGGCTCTTGGGAAGTTGGCCGAAGATCCACTTTTTTATCGAAAAATTGTCTTCAGCGACGAAGCTCATTTTTGGCTCAATGGGTACGTTAATAAGCAGAATTGTCGATTTTGGAGTGAAGATCAGCCAGAAGCATTGCAAGAGCTACCAATGCATCCAGAAAAAGTCACAGTTTGGTGCGGTTTATGGGCTGGTGGCATCATTGGACCGTACTTCTTCAAAAATGATGCGAATCGTAACGTAACTGTGAATGATGAGCGCTACCGTGAGATGACATCCAACTTTTGTTTGCCCAAAATGCAAGAGCTTGACTTGCATAACATGTGGTTTCAACAAGACGGTGCCACATGTCACACAGCACGCTTAACAATGGACTTATTGAGAGGCGAGTTCGGTGAACATTTTTAAAGCCTTTGGACTATTTTTTGTGGGGCTATGTTAAAGCTCATGTCTATACACACATGCCCGCTTCAATTGACGCATTGGAAGACAACATTGAAGCATTTATTCATGAGATACCGGCCGAAATGTTGGAAGGAGTATGCCAAAATTGGACTAAGCGGATAAACCATTTGAGGCGCAGTCACGGTCAACATTTGCATGAATTAATCTTCAAACATTAAATTATATGGACCGTACTATCGATTCAAATAAAGATTTCATGAATTTTTCTGAATTTTATGTGTTTTTTTTTTTAATTTTCCTATAGCTGTTAAAAAATCACCCGGTACTTTAGCACATTTTTCTTATTGCCACAGAACTACAGAAAGCTTTTTCAAATGTTTGAAAAGGTTTTATTTTCTCAAATGTCAAATGTTCGAAATTGTTCTAAATGAATTTTTTTTTTTTATAAGTTTTAAACTAGTTTTTTAAAGTGAAATGCTTTGAGAAAAGGATTTGATAATTTCTCGAATATCAAATATTTGAAAAAAAAACTCGAAAATACTTTCTCGAACTTTGTCAAATGTTGGAAAACTTCTTGGAACTGGTTTCTTAAATGTAAACTGTTTAAAAGTTACTCGTTTTCAATGTTTTCATAAGACTAGAAAAATCTTTTTCATATATAAAATTAAGATTTTTTCTTAATTATTTAATTCTAAATAATGAAATTAAAAATGTTTAAGAATTTGTTTAACAAACTTTCTCAGACGTTTCAAATTGTATACAAATAAAAAAATTTCTTAAAAGCAAAAGTGTTTTCTCCAGTCATTTTCAAACACATCTCGAATAGTATATTCTGCAGTACAAGTATCTTGCACCTTTTCCACATTTACAAACGAAAATTTGTCCTTCTTATAGAAAACATTTTAAATCTATCCATTAAATATGTATATTGTATGTAAATGTTAATCCAAAAAACTGTATAATCCCAGTAAAATTATAACAAAACTCTGCATTAAAATGTTGTTTTTTATTATGTATTAATTTTTTCTTCATAACTATTTTTAAACTTTGTGTATAAATCCATTTATCTGTTTGTATATAAATGTCTTCTATAATTGTGTATATTTTTTTAATATTTTAATGCACTTTAGTAAACAAATTTATATATTTTTATTTTATTTTTCCTCTTTTTAGTTTTGCGTTAAATTCCATTTCATACATACACTTTTTCCCCATTTATTTTTAAACTTTCATCACATAAATAATTTTAACGTAATTGACTGACTTTGTTGTAGTATTTAATGTGTCTGTATGTATTTGTGTTCATGTTTGTATAAAATGTTGAAAATTGTATTTCATAATATCCTTTTAAAAGTTTTTGCAAGAGAGAAAAAGGAGGAATGCATTTAATAAAAAAAAGTCATGTATGGAAAAAGTTTTTTGTTAACAAAATTATTACAACTCATTTGCTTAATATATTAAGGTGAAATGAAATCTAAATTGAATTTCATTAAATATTTGAAAATTTGTTCACAAATAAAATTTAAAATGAATTGCATTAAACGTCATCTCAAGTTGACTCGAAAAAAATGTTATAAGTACTATACATATTTCTCAAATAGTCGAAAAGTACTTTAAAATCTCAATGTCATGTTTAAATCTGATTATGTCAATACTTAATAAATACCTGTTTGAATATGACTCGATAGTACTTTCTGTACATGTTTCTCAAAAAGTTTAAAATTTCAATTCCCTTAAAAATATTTTGTAAAATTTAATCATGTCAATGTTTGAAAAAAGCTCGATACAATTTTTCGTGTTTAATGATCAAAAGCCTAGAAAATTATGTCTCCAATGTTTGAATATGACTCGATAGTACTTTCTACATGTTTCGAAAAAATTTTAAATTTTCAATTCGCTTAAAAATATCTTATAAATTTTAATCATGTCAATGTTTAAAAAAAGTTTGAGAAAATTTTTTTATGTTTACTGTTCAAGAGCCTAGGAATTAATGTCTCAAAAGTTTGAATATGACTCGAAAATTTTCAATTTGCTTAAAAATATTTTATAAAATTTTATTATGTGAATGTATGAAAATGACTTGAGAATAGCCAAAATCTGGCAACTGAATCACGGTATTTACATAAATAAATGCTCAAGAGCCTAGAAAATAATATCTCAACGGTTTGAAAATGACTCGATACTACATGTTTTTCAAAAATTTTAAATTTTCAATTCGCTTAAAAATATTTTGTAAAATTCAATCATGGCAATATTTGAAAAAGTTCGAGAAAACCATTTTCATGTTAAATGTTCAAGAGCCTAGAAAATAATATCTCAAATGTTTGAAATTGTCGCGACTACATGACTTTGTACATGTTTCTCAAAAATTTTCAATTTTCAATTCGATTAAAAATATTTAATAAAATTTTATCATGTCAATGTTTGAAAATTATTCGAGTTAGCCTAAATCTGGCAACTTAATCACATTTTTTACATAGATAAATGTTCAAGAGCTTAGAAAATAATATCTCAAATGACTCGAGAAAACTTTTAAAATACAGCATGTTTAAAATTGACTTGATGAATGACATTCCTTAATATTTTAAGATTCAAAATTACTAAAAAATTCTTTTTGAATTTGTACAATTGATTTGAATACCCATTCTAAAATGTAAAATCTTACAAAATACTTACATATAGAGCCCTTAACGGCAAAAATAGCATAAGAGATATCATTTTTAATATTCGTTTTTTTTAATAAATAAATTTATTGGCAGCACTTGCATCATCTCCTAAAATGTCATGGTCACATAAGGCACCGTTATAATTTTAAAGCAAAAACCATTTTAGCTTAAGCGCCAACCTTCATACGAAATTTTTATGAAATATAATAAAAAAAAACTTCTGCTGTAAAATTGTGTTTTTTGTCGCTTAAGCTTGTTTTGCGGTAATGACTCGATATATGTATATTTTTAAAAATTTATTAAAAATACATTCTCAAACGTCAAAAATTTACTGACTGTCCACACTTTTTTAACTTTTAAAAAATACCTTGAACATTTTTCTTAAATGTCTGCAAATGGCACAAAAAGGTTTTCTCAAATGTTGAATATTCAAAAATAACTCAAAAAGACTTTGAGAATAATTTTTTCAAAAAAAATAATATATAATAAAATTTTCTTGTATATATTTCTCTTTTTTAGACTTCAAGGCTTGAGAAAAACTTGACGATACAAAATTTTTCAAATATTTTCTTGACTTCTTAACTTTTTTTTAAGATTTGAAAATTATTTCAGAATAAAATATGTAAAAATAATATTTTCATGAGAAAATTTCCTTTTTTTAAATATTTTCCAAATCCATCTCAAATTGTTACAAATGTTACAATAAAGTTTGAAAACAATATGGGATTTCCAAAATTGCATTGTATTTATTTTCTTGTTATATGAAAAAATTTAAGTCGATTTTATGCAGGTTAATTTTCTCTAATCAACTTCGAATTGAATTCAAATGTAAAAGACAAATAGATAAGAAGTTTTCAAAAACGATTTGAGTAAAGAAATATTTTGTTTGTGTTAATCATTTAAAGATATTGGTATTGTGTAAAATGTTAAAAATATGAACTTTCCTTTAAGTTTGAGAAAAGCTTGAGAATTACCTTCGATATCAAATCGAGTATAAAAGTATTCAAATGATTTTCCTTGACTTCATTTTTATTTTTACGAAAAAAAAAAAAAATAGCAATAAATACGTTTTTTAAAAAGTTTTTCTCAAATCGAATTTAAATTTATTTCAAATGTCAAACATCTATTTAGGTTTGAAAAAGATTTGATAATTAAAAATTTGGGCTTAAGCTGCTTGAAAAGAATATGCGAGTTATTGAAATGTGTCAAATCTGAAATTTAAAACTTTACAATTTCTTACAGCCTGTTCATCGATTTCGAACGTTAACGTTCGGATAGAAAATTATATGTAAAACAAAAACAATATTCGAAAATTTGTTTTTGTTTAAAATGTAGATTTCTATGCGAACGTTGACGTTCGAAATCGTTAAACAGGCAGTTAATCTATCCTGAAGAGTTTCGTGATAGTTCCATTAATCCAAGCAATGTGTATAGGATCAGGTAGAACTATAAACTGGTATTGCCTTAACATGAATTACACTTTATCAGGTTATATGGTTATTTAATTATATTAACAACAACAAAATACATTTATTTATCTATATTTTTGTTTTTTGGCCAATGTAATTGTTCAGAAAATTAGATTTATTAAATTTTTTTTAAATGCATTTTTTTTTTTTTTTTTTTTGCTTTTAATAAAACTTTATAGCCATATAACCTCATAATCCGCTTTCCGTGAACAACTCAAGTATTGAGAAACTTAAGAAATTAAAATGTAAAGAATAATTTTGAGAATAGGTCTGGGAAAGTATGATATTGCTGTAAGAATACCCAATACCACATGATATACTTAAATACTCCCTTGAAAGCTAAAACTGGAGAATGAACCATGTTAAATGATGTTTCTACTAACATTAAATAAGTTTAAGTAAATATTCAAAAATGTGAAATTTACCTTTAAAACGTCCTTACCAGGTTTTTCCATTTTACTAAAATACTTATACATACCCTTATAAACTTTTTTCCAAAACTATTATAAATCATTTATAAAATCCGACTGCTGCCAAACTTATTCTACAATGTAAATTTCAACGTGAAGACTTAATATTGATGTATTGCATGCGCATCAGTTGTACTTTTCTTTCAAAAAAAAAAAAAAAAAAACAACGTTTTTTTATTCATTTTGTGTCATCTACAGGTGACACTAAATTTTATTGTAACAAAATTTTTTCACACAGCGCAACAAAATTTCAGTTGAACCTTAAAAAAAAGTTACCGTGATTGATTTTATAACAGAACAAATGTGACATGAAGGTAAAATCAGTTTATTAAAATAAAAAAAATATGTATTTCTAAAGCAAAATTGTAAAATTTTTTTTTTAAAAAGATTTTAAATAAGTAGCATTTCCAATAAAATAGATTAATTTTTTTCTACAGTAAAACAAATTTAACATTTAAAAGTTTTTGCAGCTTTAAGGTGACTGAGGCAAAACTTCGCAACAACCTGTTTTTAAAAAGTGGCTGCAACATGTGGCCGAGCGTTGTCGTTACAAGTAGAATATAAGAAAATTCATGCCATTATAGAATATTACAGCTTCATAAAAGTGCCCCTCTAAGCATTTTGTCGGTCATAGAAGCTATAAACGATTTAATTGTGCATGTTTAACCCACCTCCCGGTCCCTGTGTCTTTTATTGAGCAAAATATATCAGCAAATATTGCCTATGGTGTTTCAAGGAAAAAAATTATGCCTTATAAATAATAGTGTTATATTTTAATCATGTTTCACACACATTTACAAAGTGGTACATTTCTTTTCATTTTTTTGTATTTTAATTGAATAAAATAATAGATTGGTTAAACACTTAAAGCTACTGTATATTTAGCATGTCCATTGTTTAATTTTGAAGGCGAAGCTTATAATAATTAGCGATATTCACCACAGTTGAAGCGATTTTAATACACAATTTGTGTAGATACCGTCCACAACCCTGATTTCAATTGAAAAAGTCACCCGTTCAAACAAAATGTCAGCCATATTTTTAAAAGAAAGAATAATTTTTTAAATAAAGTGAAACAACAACTTTTATATCCATTTCAGCCTATAACACGTTTACAATAATCAGAGGCCTATTACAGAATTCAATACCAATCGAAAATGGGATTAATTCCCGTATTTTGCTTTTCCAAAGAATTAATATTTTATTTAAAAGTACAGCCGTACCTAAACAACAGCGGAAGTCGGAACGTTTTCTTCCGCTTAGCTTTTACGCTGATATGCCATAACTAAACAAGAGCGTCAACGCTGTGCCACAAACAGTAGTGTTAACTTTCTTGTTTAATAAAACCCACATACTAGATATAAAAAGAAGAGAAATAACCGCTAGATTGACAAGAAATAGCTAAATTGCCAATATTTATTAACAATAGTGGCCAACTTCACGTTTAAACGAGCTGTCAAAATCGGATTTTCCAATTGTAAAGCATTGACGCCGTGCTATTTAGGGATGCTTCATACAAATTGTATGGGCATGAGAATTTTTGACAGCTAGAAAACGCTTTTCGCTCTTGTTTGGGTATGGCTTCTAGAGTGTTATATTTGCTATGCCGAATCGTATATACTCTTCAACATGGTGCGATAGGAGCAGAAAGTTATATAAATACCGTTCTTTAGATGCCACGCTTACTTCCCAATCCCGCCCACATTTTGTGGGATGTTGTGTATTGATAACCAAGATGCTTGTTTCGAAACTTTTGCTCTCCTTATACGGAAATCTATATTTAGTTTGTACGGGAGTTGCCACCCCAACTTCTTCAATCCCACCCATATTTTTAAAGAAGTTTTGGGGTTAATAACCCAGCTATAAATATATATACCAATAAATAAATACCAAATTTAAACAATATTTTTCTTATCGTTATTTAAATATAAAAAATAAACTTTTTGTGCCACGCCCACTTCTCCAATCCTGCCCACAGTTTGTGACCTGTTGTGTATTTTTCACCAAGATTGTATCAAACTTGGAAACTGCCTTTTTCCGTTCTCCAGATATACAGAAAGAAGAAATAAAAAACCACAACAACAATGGAATTATGGGAAAAGTTAGAGGTTTTTTGAACATTTCTTAGCCGTTGATGGACCGATCTGGCTCCTTTTTTCATAGCAATATTTAAATGAGCATATCTGACAAAAATTTGACCCAACCAAGTCGCCATCATATCTGCTGTCTTCGGAAAACCCATTTCAACAGATGGACGGAAAGACGGTCAATCGGATTTGAACGCTTCTTCTTATAAGGATCCAGAATATACTAAACGGTCTAGGATCAATATTGTGGAAGTTACAAACGTATTAAAAAGCTGTATATACCCTTTTGCCTTCGGTAAAGGGGATAAAAAGCTGAAAAACCAATTCGAGCGGAATCTATTTTCATTTGAATATGTGTAAGGCCTTATAAAACCAAAAAAAGAACTTAAAGCAGCTAGAAAAAAGGGCATTATTTCATCCTGAAATATAACTGGGGATAAAATATGGAACATATTTACAATTTATTTGTGCAACATACCGTCAGCTAGTTATTCGTATGTCGTATGAAGCTTTACATTAAGTTTTCTGAAAATCAGCACGATAGAATAGGCATATGCTTTGAAGAAAAATCTAAATTTTTGTGAACTTTCACTATTAAAGTTAAAAGTTAATAGTATATTGTTGAAAGTGAAAATTATTGTGTTGTGCCCCATACGCCACTTTTCTAAATTTGTTTAAAAAAAAAAGTAGCTTTTTGTACTGCATACGTATACTGTATAATTTTTTCTTACGGCAATGAAGCAAATCAAAAGTGAAATTTATTATCACGTTGTCATTTTTTTTTTTTCTTTTGCTTTATTTTGTACGTTTTTGTATGAGGAATTTGCTGCACTCGCCAAACAAACTTTAAACAAGTTGATATTTAGCAAAATTAATGCTTAATATCTCAAAAATCATAAAAAATTTCGGGAAACAGGTTTTAGATTCGGAAAGGGGGTATTCAAACTATATATGCCCCATACCCAACTAAATTTCTTAAAAAATGGTCGGTAGGTCAAACCAATAATGAGCTAACGATATATTGAAAGAAAAACAACAATTTTTCACATTTTTGCTTATGCCTCTGCGAATTTCAATTTAATATAGACTTATGGAGGAAAAACGGAGATTTTAAACTCAAGGTAAATGAGCGTGAAAGGTATTGAGGCGTGGAGAAGTTAAGCGAGTTATACTGTTGCTACTGTTACTTGTCATAACTTACTATAGGTCCTATAAAAACCTCTCTCTTAAATCACTTAAAGCCGAAAAATCTCAAATAGAAGCCTTATATGAATTTAACCTTATAACATAATTTTGTTCTGGCAGGACCATAATAACCCATGGGTCTCAAATAGCCTAGACTCATGAGATCTTGTTTTAAATACTGTTTTGTAGGGTATCATATGTTCGGCCTAGAGCGACTATACTTTCTTACTGGTTTTTTTTTTAAATTTTCATAATATATAAATTGTTTTAATTTACAGCTTCAGTTCCATGAATCCAAAAAATAAATGCAATTATTTTTGCAGAGTAGTTTTAGTCTCATATTGAATTAATTATAAAATAAATGTTGGAAATTTAATATTTGAATTATTAGGAAGCAGCCGCAGCATTCACTCAAATTCATGTTAAATGTTTAGTTTAGTCTTTGGCATGTTCTATAAAATGTATTTAAAATTGTCAATCTAATTTGCTAAATTTAATTTTTTATTAAAATTTTGCTTAATTTTATTGTTTTTATAAAGTTTTTGGTTTACTTTGATTATATTTAAGTTAACACTTACACACACTAAAACAAATATCACACACACACTGATACAAATAATGTTCTTTATAGTGTACAAAATATAAATAAAAAAATTCCCAGTAAATAGTACGAACAAATAAATAGAACATTTTTGCAAATAATTATGAAACAATCCCTAAAAAAAAGCAAAAAAAAAAGAAAAAGCAAATCTAGTAATGTAAAGTAATCAAATTCATATTTCGTTTAAAATTAATTGAGTAGAAAGTTATTTTTAATTAAAATTTACAATTTTATTTAAACATTTACTAATATTCTATTGTATTTTCCTTTCCCTTTTTTCCCCCTCCTTTTAAACGACGATACAAAATTTGAAATTTTTATTTGAAAAAAATTATTTGTTTTGCAAAATCCTTTTTAAAAACGATTAGGAACAAATGCCCGCGAGAAACAAGTCAGTGGTCGAGTACAAATACAGGTTTGGTATCATGCTGAGCGTAGTGAATTGGTGGTGTCTTTAATGGCAGCCGATGATTTGGCATTGAGAGATGAGGCCTATGGACATGGTAATTTACCCGAAGCTTATGCCAAAGTTCGTATATTGCCGAAGTGGTAAGTAATTTTATTTCATATGAAAAAAGAAAATTTGGAAAAGGGTAGAAAAAATGTTGATGTTGATGAAAGTGGTACTTTTTATAGAATAAAAGGAATAGTATGTTTGGCTTGTCGAATCTTATATTTCCTTCACCATAATATTGAGAAGCCAATTGTTGCTTATATCATATAGGTATGGCTATCTTTCAATACTTAATACTATTTTGATATAAGAAAAATCAGAGCCAAATTTAGTTCTTCTGTTTCATATGTTATTGGTGCTATTGTAACAAAACCGCCCCTTGGGGGGTGTAGGGATCATCTAAATCATCTAAAGTAACCTTTTGGTGTTACATCCTCCCGGGCAAATCAGGTGTATGCATAACTAGGATGCGACAGATGTCCAAAATGTCAGGGATCTTCTGGTCTTTCGATTTCTTGCGTCCAGGGTACTCCCAGAGCACCTTGTTATCTAGTGCTACGGGAGTTAGAAGCCCCCGGTTAATATGCACACCGTACAGACTATTGGCTAAGGCCGCAGTTAGTATGCTCCTTGCGAGAAATGCTGTCTTTCATGATAATTATCTTTGCGGAAGCCTTGCTTATCTGATATACTGTTTTTTTTAGTAAGTTTTTCGCCGTCCGCGGTGGAATGACGCTTTTCAATGCATGAACTTATAAAAGGGTTAAAAGAAGAGCAGCTTGTTTGGCGAAGAGATACTTTCGGGCATCACGTAGCAGCTTCAACTGCGGGGAGGGAGACTTTTAAATGGGGGGCTGGTTTGTCATCATTGTCGATAAGATTGGCCTGTGGAGGCTACCTAGGTGCTGTAGCTAAACGACAGATACTGCTGCATTAAAATGTAGCAGAGGAGGTTAGGTAATTGGCTCCTTTACAATGGTCGTGTGTATAATTGCTACAGTCGTGGTCTTTTGCTGATATATCAGCCATTTGTAGACTAAACTATCTGAATTGCAAAATCTATCCATTCCGAAGTATACTCGATATAAATATATTAGAACCAAGAACATCTCATAGCTGCAATCTTTCGAAAACCCATTTCAACATATACACAGACACACAAAGCGACGGCGGAAGGACGGATATCGTTAAGCCAACTCCGCTACAGGGTGCAGAAAATTTGGGAAGGTTATAAAAAGGAACTTTTTAAACACAAACTAATGGTTTTTTTTTGGTGAAAAAGGCAAATTTTATTAAGAAAAAAACAAAAATTGTTCTGTTCAAAACCCATTTGTGGTAGAATAATAATAATATATTCAGTGAAAAAAGACACTTGTTTTATTAAACTAACAGTTTGTATAAAAAAATACTTTTTGTAGTGGGGAATGTAAGAAGAGATAAACTCACTGTTTATTGTTGACAAGGAGAACTGTTGCTTATAATTCTTATACGTTTAACCGTTTTATTTGGTTTAATATCTTTAGTTTTTCTAAAATATTTATGGATGAAGTTTCCTGACGATCTGGCCTAAGCAACAGGTTAAATACGCATAGGAATAGCTTATCCCATCAACAATAAATTTCAGTGTTTTTATCAAGAATAAAAATTGGGAATTAAGAACGAATAACAAAATCTTTTACATTAAAAGTTGTTTGTTAAAGGCTTGTCGTAGAAAATTGTATTACTTTATAACTTCTTCTTTTTTTGTTGAAAAGGCAGTTTTATTGCAAACGAAAGTTTATTTGTAGAAAAGGAACTTTTTGACATCAAAGGTACTTTTTTACATCAAAAGTACTTTTGGTCATCAAAGGTACTTTTTTGCATCAAAAGAACTTTTTGACATCAAAGGTACTTTTTGACATTAAAGATACTTTTGCCAGCTTTTTTCAAGGGTACTTTTTGACATCAAATGTACTTTTTCACATCGAAGGAACTTTTTAACATCAAGGTACTGTTTTTACATCAACAGTACTTTTTGACATCAAAGGTACCTTTTGACAATAAAGCTACTTTTTGACATCAAAGGTATTTTTTGACATCAAAGGTACTTATTTACATCAAAAGTACTTTTTGTCATCAAAGGTACTTTTTGAATTAAAAAAACTTTTTGACATCAAAGGTACTTTTTGACATCAAAGAGACTTTTTGATAGCAAAGGTAATTTTTTACATCAAAGGTACTTTTTTACATCAAAAGTACTTTTTGACATCAAAGGTACTTTTTGACATCAAAGGTACTTTTTTTTCACTAAAAAAATACTTTTCTGTAGTGCGGGCATATTCTACTATTTTTTATTACTCAGTATACTATATTTAAGTTGGGTACTATATACTACTCAATACCTTTAACGGTGTTTTTTAAAGGTTTTTTATATGTAATTTTTGCATTAAAAGGCAGTTTTTTTAAAGAAGAACTTTTTAGCTCAAAAGGTACATTCTGTCGAACATTTTCTGTTGATGTA
This sequence comes from Pollenia angustigena, assembly GCA_930367215.1. Classification (NCBI taxonomy): domain Eukaryota; kingdom Metazoa; phylum Arthropoda; class Insecta; order Diptera; family Polleniidae; genus Pollenia; species Pollenia angustigena. The sequence goes on from OV884058.1 coordinate 193,263,908, forward strand.
GAAACTGCCATAAAGGTATTTTGTTCAAAACGTACTTTTTAGCTTAAAAGGTCAGTTTTTTCTAATAGAAATTATATCCTAAAATAAACTTTTTTGGTTCAAAGCGCAACTTTTGTTCAAAATGTACAGGGGCCTAACTACATGATTCGATATCGATCAAGATTCCAACTTAAATTGTATTGTAGTTTCGATCGATATCGAATGACGTAATTTTGTCCCAGCTTTAAAAAGATTTTCTCTTTTAAGGGTATTTATTTTTGCCTCTTTTTTTAATAATTTTTATGCGTAAAATTATTTTCTGTAAAAAAGAAATTTTTTGTTTTTTGATGTTAGTCAAACAGGTATTAAGTCATAAAAAGGCATTTTGGGTTTTTGATTTTTTTTTTCTCGATCGTTTGGTATCAATAACTCATGTCTAGCACAATTGTGTCCAAAGGAAATCTTTTGCTCCTAAGGCCGTAAGTCAATAAAAAGTTTTTTAATTTTCAACATAACGAAAACTGCAGTTTCTGACTTAAGACCTTTTTGTCTAACTTCAAATATTTGTCTATTTAGAAAACTACAGACTTTTGCTTTTAAACTTTTTTTCAGCGGCGACGGCTCTGTTCAACAAACCGAAGTTTGTCCGCCTGCCCAAAACCCGATCTGGAATGCCACCCTCACATTCGCACACGTGAAAGCCGATAGCCTCATGGATCGTTACATTGAAATACAACTGTGGGATTTAGTACCACATACAGAATCAATATTTTTGGGTGAATGTAGCATTGAGCTGCAACAAGCCTTTCTCGATGATCGTGCCATTTGGTGTCGCCTCGAAGATGCCAAGGGCTTGAGGGGTATCAGTATGTCAAAATCTCCCAGTGTTTCACCGCGTGGTTCAATAGTTGCGGGCGGTCCTGGAGGCGATGTTTCACGTTTGCTGAGGCGCGACTATAATATGCAACGTTCCATATCGGATGACGTGGATTCGATTGGTGAGTGTACGTCTCTATTGCATCCAGATCATGCATATATAGCGGGCTCACGGCGAGGCTCATCCCAATCGGAAACGTTGGAAGTGGAAGTCTATCAGTTGGGTAAAGATTTTTCACGCTCTTTGCCCGGCTCTCGGCGATCATCATTTCAGGATGCTGATAAGAATCGAGAAGATGATATGGCTCCACCTCCGACCACGTATTTGGTGGGTCGACGACGATCTTCGGTGGCACGCAGAGATCCCGATGAAATACTTAAATCGCTTAAAGCTGTGCGTGGCGAACTAGGGCGCACCATGAGTTTGGGCACCGAACCACCGCTAAAGAGAATGGGTTCAAGGCGTAAGTATTTAAGTTAAATTTTGTTTTTTAAATTATAACTTTTAACACTTGAAAGCTTTTGTTTAAGGTATTTTCTGTTTAAAAAAAAAAAAACTATTATTTTTTTTAATTTGTAAAGCAATTGTTTTTAGTTTTATTATCAATTACTCAATAGTGAAAACTTATATTGTCTTGTACTCCTGCTGCAACTATCTGTCTGTCTGTCTCTCTCTCTCTCTAAACTCTTTGTCTCTATCTCTTTCTCACTACTGGACTTTTACTATATGCAACTTATAAAAATTTCTATTGTCTTTTTTTCTCCTAATTTTTTTTTTTTAAAACTTTTTACCAACAAATTTTATTAATATTAGCTACAATATCGGTGTCACACTATCAAAGCCTTGATACACCCTACACTTGGACCGCTAGCAATCGTTATTATTTACCACAACAATAACAAAAATATCCTAAAATAGTAATTAACTAAATTTAACTAAAAATGCACGTTAATAAACCCAAAAATAATAAAAATTACAATAACAATAAAATTAATTAAACTTAAAAAATAAAAATTAAAAACAGCCATGTCACGCCCACAAAGCACTCTACATTTCGCTATAGTTATGTTTTTTTTTTTAACTTTTTTCTATTTAATTTTGCCACCTGAAATGACATGAATGTGATTTGAAAGCAAAATAAGAATGCAAATGAAAAACAAAAAAACTCTACACTTAATCCGAAACAAAACTAAAAAAAATTACTGGTTTGGTTTATAAAACATAAAAATTATTAAAAAAAAAATCATACAGCTTTAAATTTGTAACACACATTTTCTAAAAACAAACTTTTAATGGTAAGAACTATTTTTTTACTATTGTTTTCTAAAAACTTTTTTTTAAATTTGATCTTGTTTGTTAATAGTTTTAAATTTTATAATTATTAGAATTTATTAAAAAAAAAGTTTTAAATTTTTTTTTACACAATTTTCCGCATGATTATCTTTATTTATTTTGTAATGCATATTTAAAATATAAAAATATAAAGGGTGATTTTTTTAAGCCCGATAGAACTTACTAAACTTACGCTGAAAAATCATCATAGATTTTCGCTTGAATGCACAGAAAAAAATTAAAATGGATTTAAATTAAAAACTTGTGAAATTAATTATTAATTTATCAAGAATAAAAATTGGGAATTAAGTAATTATTAAGAAATTAATTTAATTTGCACCAGTAAACAAATAAATTGTATCAATTAAACGTTTAATTCTCTTGATTAAACGTTAAATTTTTAATTAAAACTGATTTTATTTTTGATTAATGTTTTAATTGGTAAACAATTTTTGAAAAATTTATCTTTGTAACGCTACCAAATTCAAATTGAAATTTATAAAAAAATCAGCCATCGATTCGCACAACTAATAATCGATGAGGCTCTTTTTTTTGACTAACGGATTTTGTTAAAAAAACAAAATTGCCGCACAGCTAGTGGTGCACTTAATACACAACAGATCCACACAGAATCCATAGCATCCAGAAAAATGCACAGTTTGCTAATGTAAACACACTGTTGGCATCTTTCGACTTTATTTCTTAAAGAAAGGAAGCCGGAGCGAGCTCGCGCTTAGTCAAAAGAGATCTTTAATGGACCATTATCAATTATTAAATTTTTGAAAATATAAACACACAATGTTAATCGTAAATAAAACAAAAAGTTTTCAGAAAAGTATCTTAATATATTTTATTATTATTGAAGGATCTATGGGAATTATGTGTGAAACAAAATATCAGCCAAATTCTTGCCACGGCTTCAGTGGTATACCTCTATCCGATGGTCCATATTTTCAACCACTCTGAGACATAACTGAGGGTCATTTACGATAATGTGTCGAATTTCCTCATCATATAGCTCTTGAATTGTTTTTGGCTTATTGATATACACTTTTTTTTTTAAATATCCCCAAAGAATGAAGCCCACCGAAGTCAAATCACATGATCGTGACGGCCAATTAACATCGCCACGACGTGAGATAACATGGCCATTGAATTTCTAACGCGCAAAAGAGCAAGTGGCACCATCCTGTTTGAACCACATATCGTCCAGGTCCATATCCTCTGGTCCGTTATCATCTCGCGGTAGCGAACACCATTCATGGTAACTGCTTGCCCGACCTCATTTTCGATGACGTCGCCACCTAATAAACCATACCGAAAAGTCACTCTTTGTGGACTCCATTGTCTTCAGTTTTTCAGTTTTTCTCGATTGTGGACACATTTGGTCGATTATGCTGACCAAAAAAATCCCGAAGTGCACGAAATTCATGAAACGCATTTTGATTTGAGCGCCCATTTTCGTAAAAGCCTTTAACAATTGAATTTTCCAAACACTGAAACAAAAAAAATGTTAAATTAAGCTGGGCAAAAAACTTGACGTTAAGGTGTGACTCACAAATAACAGCGTGCATTATGGTTGGATCACCCTTTAGATGAAGTTGATTCGGGCGAGATGTGGTTTTAGCTGGCGGTAATTAAACCCGCTACTCCGGCACTCATAGACTAGCTCACTACCAGCTCAACTCAAATTCTAAAGTTCTACGTCCAAAACTCGCTTTGTCAGGAACAGCCGCGATGATCATATGACCGAAATCATTTTCAAATTTCAATATTAGTTTTAAAATTAAAAAGTTTTCTTGATTATAATTTAATTTTTTGTGTTATTTTTCACAATTTCAAGATCTTATGGGCTTAAAACACACACTTTAAAATAAAGCAAAAAATATAAATCTTTTTATGCATGATAAATATAATACATATTGATTTAATTCAAACTATTAATACGAATTTTAAGAGTTCCAGTCAGGGCTGCCAGATTTGACGATTTATCGTCATTTTGACGATTTTTTGTTCCGAAATTGGCAAAGTGCCGATTTTCTGATTTTTTTTTTTTTTTTAAGTGACGATTTTTTTCAGTCTCCAAATTCTGAATAAAACACTAAATTTTCTGACACGTTAGTTTTTCAATCTTGGAATGTTTAACAGCCGTACGTAACAAGGCTTAAGGCGGAGATTATAAATAAAAATAGATGTAAAAACGCTAGATTGACCAAAAAATAGCTAAATTTACAATTATTAATTTACAATAGCGGCAAACTTCACTAGTAAACGAGCTGTCAAAATCGAGTTTTTGAGGCCGCTCTATTCAATTACTAGAAAACGCGTGCCGCTTTTGTTCAGGTACGGCTGTAATATGCAAGTCTTAAGAATATCTTTAAATGATTATTTTCAGAGTACAAAAACAACAATGTTACACTTTGTTTATCTTTCGTTAAACCATCATCAAATGAAACTTTTACGACTCTCTGTATAAATCATATTTTCAACAATTATACGGAGAACATTTCACGGGCAGTAAGATAAAATCTACGTGAGTCTCATTCTTGAAAGACTCGTTAGATTATCTTTACCCACGTCTTAAGCGATTGAGGAAGCTCCTTTCGCTGTGCTATGGAAGATTCTCGGTCGTGTTACAGTTTTTCCCGTGTGAGGAATCTTCTACTATTAAAAAATGTGTTCATCGACGATCAAAGATGCTCTTCATGAGATTTCCTGCTAGCTGGTTATGAAGTAGTTATTTTTTTTTTTTTCAAAATCATTTTTATAAAACATGTTCCCCAAGCTGGACATGCATACAGAGCTATAGCCTGAAAAATTGTCTTGACAATAGTTATTTTATTTTCGGTGTTGAGATTTGACTTTCTATTAATAACAGGATATAACATTTTAATGGCAATATTAAATTTTTTTGATTATATGATGAATTAGTTATGTTTTTGTTTGAATGTTTTTTATACCCTCCACCACAATTAGTTGTGAAGAGGGTATACTAAGTTTGTCATTCCGTATGAAACTTTTTTATTATTCATCTCAGACCACGTAAAGTATATATATTCTGGGTCCTTAAGTAATTCTAAGTCGATTTAGTCATGTCCGTCTGTCTGTCTGTCTGTTGAAAACACGCTCACTTTCGAACAACTCAAAAGAAATGAACAAACTTGGTGCCAAATTGCTTGTAGTTACCCTAAGCAGTTTGGGATTGAAATCCAGCAAAATCGGTTCGATAGGATCAGAGCTATGAATCAAAATGAGGAACCACCACCTTAAAAAAATTGATAATTTTGTCACAAAAGTAACATAAATGGTGGAAAAATGCACGGAATGACATAAGATTTTGCAAAAATTCGTTTTATTCGACTGGAAATCATCCCATAAAATTTCGTGATGATCGGTCCATAATTTACCCTAGGCCTCATATAAACCCCACTCCCGGAAAACAGTTTAGTACGCCTAAAATCATAATTAATAATGCTATTATAACAAGCTTGGTACATCACAGTTTTATTGAACTAAAAACAATACTGTTAAATTTCGTGAAAATCGGTCCATAATTTACCACAGGCCCTATATAAACCCTACTTCCGGAAAACAGTTAAGTAAGCCTAAAACCGTAAAAAATAACGCTATCATAACAAAATTTGGTACATCAAAGTCTTATAGGACAACAAATAAAACTATGTAATTTCGTGAAGATCGGTCCATAATTTACCCTAGGCCTCATATAAACCCTACTGCCAGAAAACAGTTTAGTACGCCTAAAATCATAATTGATAATGCTATCATAACAAAATTTGGTAAATCATAGATTTATTGAATTAAAAACAAGTAAGAAAGTATAGTCGGTCAAGCCCGACCATATGATACCCTACACCACAGTATTTAAAAACACAGCATGCTTACATGTCCATATAAATATGGATTTATCTATGTTTATAAACTTCATTAAAATCGATTTGAAAGTTTGTGAGAGGCAGAAATAGCCCCTTACCACCCCTTGTGGTCCTATTTTTGAAAAACGTATACAGTTTTTGTGTACATATAGATATGGATCTATCTATGTTTTAAATTTCATTGAAATGGGTTTGATAGTTTCTGAGAGGAAGAAATTTCCCCCTATCTTCCCTCGTGGTCCTACGATTCGGCCCATTTTCAAAAGGCTTGGTCCTTGTGCCAATAAGAACCTATGACCCAAATTTTATCAAATTATCTCCAAAATTGCGACCTGTACTTTGCGCACAAGGTTACATGGACAGCCAGCCAGCCAGCCAGCCTGCCAGCCAGCCTGCCATCGTTAGTTCGACTCAGAAAGTGATTCTAAGACGATCGGTATACTTTAAGGTGGGTCTAGGACCAATATTTTAAGGCGTTACACACATCAGTACAAATGCATAATACCCTCTCCACTATTGTAGTGTGGGTATAACAAGACTGTTAAATTTCGTGAAAATCGGTCTATAATTTACCCCAGGCCCCATATAAACCCCACTCCCGGAAAACAGATTAGTACGCCTAAAACCGTACAAAATAATGCTAACAGAAAAAAATTTAATACTTCACAGTTTTATATTACTAAAAATCACACTAATAAATTTCGTGACGATCGGTCCCACTCTGGTAAAATAATTAAATTGCTTCATATGGCCAAAAAAATGTTATCCAATTTCGGGATATACTGTCTATAATAACCCTTAGATTCATTTAAAGCAGCCTTCTGAAATTCACTGCAAACGCTAAAAATAATTTCTCCGCTGTATTGAAATGTATATCTCTTATTACCAGAAATCGCTCAGCAGAATTTTGGGATGATTGGTTCATATCTTACCATGGCTCCAATATAAATTCCCCTCCTGAAAATCATTTAAGTTCGGCTTAAACTGTTACGAATCATGTTATTTTACTCAAGCTCGAAAAAATTGCTAAAAAAAAAAAAAGTCATAAAACTTTCTGATTGTTAGTCAATTATTTAATATATGTCTAAACCGCAACCAATTTTAATGCAGATGTCTGTTTTTATAACTCCCAAAACAGTCGAACTTTTTTTACAAAAATCGAACAAAAATTGTTTAAAAAAAACTAAATTTTAAGTTGTCCGATTTTTTTTTTTTTGACGATTTTTCGAGCCGTAAAAGACCATTTTTTTATTTTTTCTCAGGAAATTGACGATTTCTTCATAAATTTATCTGACAGCCCTGGTTCCAGTTAACAAAATAAATTAAAAACAATAAAGACTTGGTTTCTGCATTATTTCATACATTATAAGAATTTTAAAATCGGCAATATAAAACATTTTAAAGCAATTTTAAGTGCACTTCCTACACGCAAAGAAAAAACATGGTTGTGGTAAACATATTCTAAGAGCAATATATTATGATAAGATTCATGATTGTTGTCACCATATTAAGGCTATTAATGAATCATATTATGGCTAAATATATTTGTAATATAACATCATAATATTTTTCCGTTATTCATATTATTATTCTGTTAATCATAAAATGTTAAGAAGGAATCATATTATTGTCATGTTAATCATAAAAAGTTAAGAAGCAATCATATTATTATTATGTTAATCATAATAAGCTAAGAAGTAATCATATTATCATATTGTTAATCATAATAAATTTAGAAGCAATCATATTATGATACAGGTCCTTTAATAACTGTCATAACAATACAAAAATAAATTAAAATTTTTATGTATCGATTTTTTTATTTTGTGTCTTCCCAGTAAAAAAAATTTGGGTTTTTTGAAGCGCTACAGAGAAAAAGCGCATAATCAAGCGCTTCAATTAGAGAGCTCTTATGAAGCAGTAAATGATAAAGAATAAAACATACAAAAAAGCTGCTATTTTGGTGCTGACAACGAAGAAGGTTTTAAAGCGTAAACAATAAATATATGTTATCGTTTACGAAAATGATTGAAAAAGGCATTTAAAAAAGTAAAAGCAAAACATTAATGAATATGTTAATATAGTTAGTCCTTAAAAAAGCACTTTAGGAGCGCTTTGTTTGCATGTTAAAAGAAGCGCTTATTGTCAGCAGAAAAAACTTTGGGACGAAGTACCAAAACTGAAATTTGTTTGAAAGATTCAAATGGAGATTTCATTTCGGATGATGTTACAAAATGTAACCTTTTTAATCAATATTTTTTAAACATGCCAAGGCTTTTGAAACAAAATATAACATACTCTAATGGAGATACTTATAACCGTATCCGTACGCTTAGATTTTTTGCAAATAATTTTAATCTTACCAACACGACACTTGAGGAAATTTCACAAACTATTTCAGATCTTGTAGTAAATAAAAGCCCTGGGCACGATAACTTATCCCCAAAAGTATTTATTGAATGCAATAGTGAGATATCACCACATTTATTAAAAATATTTAACAATATTATCCAAACGTCCGAATATCCAAATGTATTAAAAATCTCAAAAATTAAACCTATACCGAAAGAATCAAGTGCTTTTGTTGAAGATAAATATAGACCAATTTCCTTGTTACCAATCATAAATAAAGTTTTTGAAAATATAATTCAAAAACAGCTTATAACTTATTTGGAAAATAATAAATTAATTTCTGATTACCAATATGGCTTTAGAACCGGCAGTGGAACAGAAAATGCAGTTATAAATGTTATTAATAATATATGCCAAGGCCTAGATGAAGGATTTAAGGGGGTGGCAGGAATTTTTTATGACTTCTCAAAAGCATTTGATTTACTTGATCATGAAATACTGATTCAAAAACTTCAATATTATGGCATTCGTGGTAGAGAATTGGAAATTTTTAAAAGCTATCTCAGTAATAGAAAGCAATTTGTTGAGTTAAATGGCAGTAAAAGTTTTCTTGGTGATGTTAGAGATGGTGTACCACAGGGCAGTGTTTTAGGTCCGTTACTTTTTTCAATATATATTAATGACATAGTTAGTCTTGGATTAAATGGTAAAATATGCATGTATGCAGATGACATTTGTGTGCTTTATCCGTATAAAGATGAAAAGGCACTTAAAGTCCACATGGAAAGAGATGCCGCTTTAATTTTTGAATTCTCAAGGCTAAATAGATTAGTTATAAACTCAAGTAAGACTAAACTTGTAAGGTTTCGACCTTATTTAAGAAATGGTCAAGATAATTTTAGTATTTTTATAAATGACAATGAAGATTTTGAAACCCAATCGGTAACATATTTGGGAGTCATTTTACAATGTAATTTGTCATGGAATTAACACATTGATACACTGAAGTCGAAGATATCAAGTGCTATAGGTATTCTGTATAAGTATAAACATTTTTTTTTAATTTTTCGAATTTATTCTATGAGTTAAATTTCAGTTATGTATTTTGTAAAGCTTTTTTGTAATAGTTCTATTCCTTTAATTTTTCAGAAATGACTTTATACACTACCAGACTATTATATTGTATTTTCTTTTTTTTACATTTTACCTTAGCCTTCCTTTGGAAAGCAATGAAAAATTCGAAAAATGAAAAAAATGTTTATAATAATATAAAGTAACCTTCACAAGGAAATAATTCCCAATTTCTATTCTGTATAAGTTTAAAAACAAATTCAATGTAGAAACCAAGCTAATGCTTTATCAAGCTCTAGTACAAAGTCGTTTGAACTATTTAATTTGTGTTTATGGATGTAGAAATACATTGTTGTTAAAATCATTACAACGTGTACAAAATAAGGCGTTAAAAACAGTTTTTAATTTACCAATACAATACTCAACGTTTCATTTGTTCAAAGATATAGCCCAAGATATATTACCCATCAGGGGTTTGTATAAACTACAAATACTAATTTTTGTATTCAAGTTATTAAAAAATATTGGTCATAATACAATAAGTTTCCAAATAAATCAAACTAGGTTTAATACAAGAAATAATTCGAATTTGCGTATCTTAAGGTGCCGATTAGAAGCAACTAAGCAAAAAATAACGTTTGTTGGTGGTTTTGAATATAACAAATTACCGCAAAATTTAAAAGATATAGAAAGATTATCAATCTTTAAAACCAATTTGAAACATTACCTTTTACAAAATCTTGAAATGCTTTTAAGTTAAGTACGTTCAAATTACTTTCGTGTAATTATTTAATAATAATTGTTTTTCTTTTTTATTATTATTATTTTTATTTTTGTTTTTTTTTTTATCCTAATTTCTTTACATTTTATTGATTTATTGTTAAAAATTTTTATGCCAACTCGCCTCAAAAATGTCTTTATGACGCTGAGGCTATAACATAAATTATTGAATAAATGTAATAAATAGTATAAGATTCAATAAAAAAAAAAAAAAAAAAAAAATAGTCCTCCAAACCGGGAACACCCCATACAAAAATCAGGCATCCCATCAGCAGGTTTGAAGCGATTTGAGGTATGAATTCATACAAAAAAACCTGCTTTTGGAGCACATTTTTTACTGGGTTTTTACAATTTTTCTTTATATAAATAAAATCGCGAAGTTCAATATTTGGCTTGCAAAAAGAGTAAATGCAAAATATCGTAACACTTTGATAAAATAAAACGAAATCTCTGCGTGTTTTGTTGTTGGATTTTACTCCGATATTTTAAAAATAAAACGAAATCTCTGTGTGTTTTGGTGTTGGATTTTACTACGATATTTTGCACTATTCACTATCACTAATGATGCGGCCCTATGTTCCACAGGAAATATATATATATATATATATATATATATATATATATATATATATATATATATATATATATAATACTGAACTCCGCTAATAACTTAATTTCTTTAAATTTATTATTTTTTATGTTAATTTATCTTGTTTAACCGCTCACATATAAAACAAACGACACAACTGGATCAAAATTATTTTACAAATGGCGCTAGCATAATAATAATAGAGTAAAAATAATTTGATTGCATCTTTAACATAATAATATGATAAATGTATAAAAACTTATCATGTTATGGCTATTAGATATCATGATATGATTGCATACGACTTTATCGGTTTTTGAAAAATTTCTGAACAATAATACTTTTCATTGGATCAGGGTTGCATTTTATTTCATGTGTAAGTGTTTATACTTTGTGTAATGGTGTGAACACAAACTGTCATGTTAAATAAGATTTTTTGACAGTCGCAACAAAACTCATTAGATTTCTATCTAGCAAAGTTTTATGGAATACGTAAGACTTTTTTACGAAAAAATCTCAAATAAATAAAAACTTTTAATAAAGTTTCTCGTTAGTTCTTTAAATGAAAAAGAAAATACAGTTCTTGTTTTGTTTTCTTGATCTATAATTATTATTTTACTATAAAGTGCAAATAACCTTTGTATTACAGTGCAACTTAAAATAAATTTTAATGATTTGCTAAATTAAAAAGAGGCATTTTAAATTTAGTTATATATTTTTACATTTGGTAACTTTTTCCAAAATTTTGTGGCAGCACTGTTAGCAGGTTCTCTCTCTCTCTCTCTCTCTCTCTTACGACTAGTAAATTTAATCAGGGCTGTCAGATATGGCGATTTCTCGCCAAACGTGGCGATTTTGAAACGTGTTTGGCGATGGGATTTCCCATTTGGCGACTGGCGACTTTTATGGCGATTTCTGATATAACTGGCGATAAACTTGGCTATTTTTACCATTTATATTATTTCGGCGATTTTGTTTAAAAACTTGTTATTTTTTGTTATCATTACTAATATAAACAAGTTAGAGTGCTATATTCGGCTGTGCCGAATCTTTGATACCCTCCACCGACAGTTCGAATTTAAAGGAGTAATATTTGTATGATGTCTATTTATTATTATTATCTTAAACTGTGATGATTTGTTATTAATTATGGTTTTAGGCGACTAAACTGTTTCCGGTAGTAGGGTTTATATGGGGCCTATGGTAAATTATGGACCGATCATCACGAAATTTCACAGCGTAATTTCTAGTCCTTTAAAACTGTGATGTACCAATTTCTGTTATGATAGCAATATTAATTGTGGTTTTGGGTGTACTAAACTGTTTTCCGGGAGTAGGGTTTCTATGGGGCCTAAGGTAAATTATGTACCAATCTTCCCGAAAATTCTCAGTGTTATTTCTAGTCCTAAAAAACTGTGACGTACCAAATTTTGTTACGCTAGCATTATTTTTTACGGTTTTAGGCGTACTAAACTGTTTTCCGGGAGTAGTGTTTATATGGGGCTTAGGGTAAATTATGGATGGATCTTCACGAAATTTAACAGCGTGATTTCCAGTCCAATAAAACAAATTTTTGCAAAATCTGATCTCATTCGGTGCCTTGTTCCAGCATTTATGTTACAAAATTATCAATTTTTTAGGTGGTGGTTCCATATTTCGATTCATAGCTCTGGTCCTACTGAACCGATTTTGCTGGATTTCAATCCCAAACTCCTTAGGATAACTACAAGCAATTTGGCACCAAGTTTGTTCATTTCTTTTGAGTTGTTCGAAAGTGAGCGTGTTTTCAACAGACGGACAGACAGACGGACATGGCTAAATCGACTTAGAATTACTCAAGGACCCAGAATATATATACTTTATGGGGTCTGAGATGAATAATAAAAAAGTTTCACACGGAATGACAAACTTAATATACCCTCTTCACAACTTATTGTGGTGGAAAGTATAAAAACATATTAAGTGAATTTAATATTCAGTCACTATTTAATTCTAATAGTACGTATGTAATTCTAATAGTGTGTAGGTCAAAACTCCAGTAATGAAATCGGTGAGGCTGAAGTGTACGATTTTATAGACTTGTGTACTTAATTTAAGTTTTTAAGTGAATATATGATCTCCATTTTATGTTATTTAAAAAAAAATTACAGAAACTAAACAAAATTTACTTCGGCGACTTTTTTGTATTTTTTCTCAGTTTTTGGGGGTTTTTTGACTGAAAAATTATACTAGCGTTTTTTGTATGCAAAATTTAATAAAAAAAAAAGAAAATTTTACAAAAACTGAACAAAATCGACGTTTGGTGATTTTTGGCGATTTCTGGCATCCGGTTTGGCGATGGAGCTCAAAAAAATCTGACAACCCTGAATTTAATGGCACGAACAGCGTTGCCAGAAGATTTGGAAGGAAATCTTCTTTTGGCGAACAAAAAATCTTATTTTGAAGAGAAAAATCTTGAAATTTTTTATAACAAGGGCAAAAAAGTAAAAATTATTAATTTTTTAGAAGAAACTACTTTTTATTATGGAAACGTCATATTTTAATAAAAATACGTAATTGCGGTATTTATACAAAATTAAATTGTAGGTTAAAAATTGTGGCTGTAGGAAAAATCGCCCAAAGAAAAATAGCACAAAAAAAATGAAAAATCGCCCAAATGAAGAATCGCCCAAAAGAACATGAAAAATTACCCAAAAAGTCATATATGAAATTTTGCCCAAAAGAAACGAAAAAGGGCCCAAAATAAAAATTAAAAATTACCCAAAAAAAAAAAAAATTAAAAATTACCCAATTTGCAAAAAAGTGTTTATTATTCATACAAATTTAGCAACATTTTATCTTCAACAGCTGCTCGGCAGTATGGACAGTAATACTTATTTGAGCACTCCGCCAAACTTTGTGTACTCTTCAATAGTTAAATATTAATTAATCACTGCATACTTATAATCAAATACTCAAAACAGAATATTGCTTTTTGCAAGGTGGCATGTCATAAAGTCCAGTGTCATAGTGTCCAAGGACACTTTTTAAAAATTTCATAATGTCCGTGAGCATTAAGACACTTTGCAAATGGACATTATGTCATTTTTAAAAATTTCATAAGGTCCATTATTGCTAAAGATGTTTAATACAAAAAAAGATCTACATACACGCAGAGAAAAACATGTTTTATTATGGTCACAACCAACAAAACTTTTTTTAGAGAAACTTATTTTACCATAATATGGTTGTCGGTGACAATGATATGGTTATATTAAACATTTAAAAATAGTTTTGTTGTTTTTTCTCTGCGTGCATATATTAAACATATAACGAAAACACTTTTGGGCGCAAGCATTTTCTCCCCTATGGTGTGACAAATGCCGGCAGCGCTTACTAAAGCGTCTCGGCATAGCAGGCCTTCGGTCAGGCGCAAGTATTTTCTACTCTATGGTATAAGAAAAACCGGCTTCGCTAACTAAAGCTTCTCTGCATAGCCGGCCTTCGGCCGGGCGCAAGGATTTTCTCCTATATGATATAACAAAGACCGGCTTCGCAAGGATTTTTTGCTTTATGGTACTTATAACAAGTACCGGTTGATTTAGACAAATGGTATGTAAGATTTTGACGAAATTTTAAAAATGAAAAATGGCCTGAAAAAATGGGCTATTTTTCATATAATATTTTTGGGTGATTTTTCATAATGAAAAATCACCAAATTTAAAAAACGAAAAATCACCCAATAATAACGAAAAAAGTCCAAAAATTTTGGGTCACTTTTCATATGAATTCAGGCCCAATTTTACATGGAATTTTTGTGGGCGATTTTTCATTTATTTTTTTGGGCGATATTTCCTACAGTCAAAAATTGTGTTTTAGTTACATATATTTTCCAAAAAAATACATTTTAAATTCACTTAATTTCAAATAAATAAGAACGTAAAAAAGTCCATCTATATAAAGAAATTTCATCGAAAGTAATTATATTCTAATATCAGAGATGTACAGATTTTGGGCAAAAAAGCTCATACATCATATGGAATCGTAAGGGTTCTTAATTTAATATAAAATATTTTGATACCTTTGTTATATCGAAGGCATTTTGAGAAAATTGCATTTAAAAAAGGCTCATTGAAAAATATTGATTTTCCTTAATATATTCCGAATGGAATTTTTATTAAAATAATGTTGGTATACTTTTTAAAAGATATTCTTACGCACTTATGTATATATACTTAGCTTAAAAATTATCATAAACATGGAATGTAGAATTTTCAAACCAAAAGCTTCTTAACCCTAGGATTCTCGGTAACTTTTTACAACTAAGTTCTCCTCTTGGTCTAGGCAGACCACAATTAGAACAGCTAAAAACCCAATTAAATAAATATATTTGTTATGCTTATTATGCTAGATTATACGAATTTATTATATAATTTTTATACCCTTCACCTCAGGTGGAAAAGGGTATATGGGGAAATCCCAGAAACAGTCCACCAACCAAAAATTTTTCAAATGAATTTTTTTTTTAATGGAATATAAGACTAGATGTATAATTTAATTTTTATATTAAAAAATATGTATTTCAATGATCATTAATGCAATAATTTTTACAAAATCCTACCCCACTGCTGATTTATTAATGTTATACGTGAATTAAGCATTATTTTAGGTGATTTTTGTGCTTAAAATAGCACTTACAGCAGACTTATCAAAATATAAATTTCGGTACAAAAAAGTTGATATTCATTAGTTAAGAAATTAGTTTAAGAAATGCAATTCATAAAAATATAATTTGTTTTGTTAAAATAAATAAAATATAATAACAAAATACTACTGGAAGAACTGTAGCGTGCGTTATGTAGCGTGCGTCACAAAAGGTTCACGGCTTTTGTTAAAAAATCACAACATTTTTTGGCTGCGAATAAGTGCGTTTAGAATTCTCTTAAAGTCATCTTTCTTTTAGGAATTAGTTTTTGTATACCTCATCATGCCAAATTTGCTAAAAATTAGGAAAACGCACTTCAACCTTTGAAGTTACTTCCACTTTTTGTAGCGCGCGTCACAAAACTTTGTGATCAATTATTTCGCAACAAATACTTGCTTAGAAATTATGATATATGCCATTCGTAAGTACATATTAATGCCACTAAATACTATATATAAGTTGAAGCTATCACTTTTGAAAGACCAAAAAATGTGTATATTTCAATCAAGAAACGCGTGCGAATGTAGCATTCGTCCCGCAGGATTTGCCCATATATAAGTTTGTCATTCCGTTTGTAATTTCTAAAATATTGATCTAAGACCCTATAAAGTATATATATTCTGGGTCCTTATGAGGAGAGAACTTGATTTAGCCATGTGATGTATATTGGGTATAAATTTCAAAACATGTTATGGTTACAATCAGTGTTCGAAAATAAATATTAAATATCGTTCCTCAGTGTTCGGCTCAGTAGATTTGTGGAAAACACAAACGCTAATAGTGTTTGTGTAGAAAATCATTAAACCAAAAAAGCGTTTCCCTTTTTGTCGTCTTTCGTACACAAAAATAAAACGGTTTTTAACCAACTTAACAAAATATGAGAACATTTAATTCCGTTCGGTTTTTTAAAAGCCACAAACTTCATTGTTTTCGGTTCGGCTGTAGGAAAAATCGCCCAAAGAAAAATTGCCCAAGAAAAAATTTAAAAATCGCCCAAATGAAGAATCGCCCAAAAGAACATAAAAATTACCCAAAAAGTTATATATGAAATTTTCCCAAGCAAAATGAAAAAGGGCCCGAAAAAAATGAAAAATGATCCAAAAAGCAAAAACGAATTTTTTCCGAAAAAAAAAAAATTACCCAATTTGCAAAAAAGGGTTTATTATTCATATAAATTTAGTTACATACAAATGTAAGTTTCATGTAAAAAATGCATTGTATCTTCAACAGCTGCTCGGCAGTATGGACAGTAATACTTATTTGAGCCCTCCGCTAAACTTTGTGCACTCTTCAATAGTTAAATATTAATTAATCACTGCATAGTTATAATCAATTACTCAAAACAGAATATAGCTTTTTGAAAGGTGGCTGTCATAACGCCCAGTGTCATAGTGTCCAAGGACACTTTTTGAAAATGTCATAATGCCCGTGAGCATTAAGACACTTTGCAAATGGACATTATGTCATTTTTAAAAATGTCATAAGGTCCATTATTGCTAAAGATGTTAAATACAAAAAAAAAGATTTACATACACGCAGAGAAAAACATGTTTTATTATGGTCACAACCAACAAAACTATTTCTTAAGAAACTTATTTTACCAAAATAAAAACCGACTTCGCTAACTAAAGCTTCTCTGCGCAGACGGCCTTGGGCGAACGCAAGGATTTTTTTCTTTATGGTATAACAAGTACCGGTTTCGCTAAGTAAACCTTCTAAAATCTGCTTTATTTCCGAATGAAGGCCGACTTCGCAGAGTAGCTTTAGTATTTGTTATACCATAGAGGAGAAAATCCTTGCGCCCGGCCGAAGGCCGTTTATGTAGAGAAGCTTTTGTTAGCGAAGCCGGTTTTTGTTATACCATAGAGGAGAAAAGTCGGTACTTGTTTTATCAAAGAGGAGAAAATCCTTGCGCCCAGCCAAAGGCCGGCTATGCTTTCGAGTTTGTAAGCATGTTGTGGACATTATGACACTCTACAAAGTGACATAGCGTCCACGGACTTTATGACACTGCTCTGAAGGGCATTATGACACTTTTAAAAGTGTCATAAAGTCCATGGACACTGTGACACTTTTTGGACTGGACGTTATTTTTACAAATAACATTTAGGAATTCGACGTATAATGGTAATGAATGATTTAGACAAATAGTATGTAAGCTTTGGACGAAATTTTAAAAATGAAAGATATCCCGAAAAAATGGGCTATTTTTCATAAAATATTTAAAAAATTTTGGGTCACTTTTCATATGAATTCAGGCCCAATTTTACATGGAATTTTTTTGGGCGATTTTTCATTATTTTTTTTTTGCCATTTTTCTATGGGCGATTTTTCCTACAGCTCATTAATGTTCGTCCCTTTTGGCTGGTAAAAAAAACCAAAAATTTTTTACAAAAACAAAATACACATACGAAGATGAAGATGAAGTGAAGTCCCTACAAGAAATGAATGAGCGAGTAGTCACATTTTTCATTTTGGTGTTAAGAAAATGATAGAAAGAAATGACCGAATTTGACCGAAAACTTTATTTCGGTCATTTCTTTCTATCATTTTCTTAACACCAAAATGAAAAATGTGACTAGTCGCTCATTTATTTCTTGTAGGGGTATCTCTTACACCGTTTTAAAGAACCGTGGGACTTGAAAATATGTAAGCTACACTAAATATCAGTTTATGTACAAAATCATGATATTCAGTAGTGAAGCTTCCATTTTCACAGGTCATCTTTTTTATATAATGCTTTCTCCTTCATCCTGTATTAAAACTTTTAATCACTTTTAAGTTCAACCAACCAAAATTTCTAATATTAGATATTTTCTAAAAAAATATTCGCTACATTCTTTTAAAGTTAAACAAAAAGTTCTTTTATTTAAACTATTGATTTTTTCCCCAGAAATTTATTTGTATCCTTCTTCGTTAGAAAAATATATATTTCATAAGTATAAAACAAAAAAATGTTACTGAAAACTTGTCAAAATAATGTTTAAATAAATCCACTTAAATGAACCCTAAAACATTTATGCATATTGTTAAAAGCAAGAAGAAAAACATCGAAGTCAGCTCTTTTGAAATTTAAACCAGCATCATCTCATTGCATTCACCCTTCCAGCTCCTTCTACTTAGTCATCTGTCATCCAGCAACAAACAGCCAATATCCAGTAGTTAATAAAACGAAGAAAACTCTTAATGAAAGTGCAAAAATGAGAATGAGAGCGAGTATGTCAAGTATTTGTCAATAATTTATGCTTGAAATTAAGTTTTTCTTTCGGTCTTCTTTTCCTACTTTGCTCATCTTCTTATTTTGCAGTGATTCCTTTTCCACTTTTGTTGTTTCCTTTCGATGAAATATTTTTTCTTCTTGTTTAAGTTATTTGCTTTTTTTCATTTAGTTTAGATAATTTTGTATATTAAAAAAATTTACTTACCTCAAAACCTTGAAATCTTTTTCGCTTCACCCCCGCTGGCGAAAAACTGTTGAGTACTACGAAAGCGTTAAATATATTTTGATCCTGAATAACTTAATAAGTTGTTAAGACCAAACAATACTAGTAAAAGCCAAACGGACCAAATGAAAAAGTTTTCAAAACTTTGTTGGCATTTTTGTTTGAAATATTTTCCCTGCTCAAATTAGTTTTAAGGGTTAAATAGAAAAGAATAAAAAAGTTATGATTTTAATAGAAAAAAAAAATAAATTTTGATTAGAAGTTAGATTTATTAAAGGACAATACATTGGAGAAAAGATAAAGTTATATTTATGGAAGGGCTGGTTTGTTTGAGAGCTACTGACTTCGAGAAGTTTTTAAATTACTTAAGGAATCATGTAACTTGGACATGAAAGCAGGGGTCATGACATTATTTTACGAAGATAAGCAAAGCTTTAATTGGAAGAAATTATCAGAAAAAAATTTATAATTTCTGAATGTGATGAATTAAGTCTGGGAGAATTAGGGAGTTTTCAAGGATGTATGAAGTATAAGATGGACTTAGTTTGGTCGTACTTCAAATTGTGGCGATTTATATAAAGAAATAAAAATGGTGTATTTTGGGGTTTGGCAACAAAAAATGTTTTCCTTTCTTAGAAACCTGATTGGAGTACCTTTCATTCAAGGGGTGGACTGACACAGCTTTTTTATGAAGGCCAACAAGCTTTATTGATTTTACATGTTTTTTTCCTTTACTTCTGTTTTTTCGTACTTTCGTCAAGAATTTTTCTTGAAGTCCAAGTACATTTTTTGTTTTTTCACTTTGTCTTTCTCTTTTCTGTTGACCTTTTTTCAGCACAACTTGAAGGACAAATGTACACATAGAGCTCGTGCCTTAGCTTTAACAATAATTAGTATTGTGGTTATTTTGTTGAACTATTTATGGTCATTCAGGAAAGCAAATTTCGATCTACCAAATGTTAAAATACAGTTTGGTTTAAGGATTGATGTTTGACTAGTGACGTCAGCAGTCGTCGATGGCTGCGAGTGTAAGACGGCAAATCCATCTGAGGAGATCGAGTGGTTGCGATCGAAACATGTCATGGTAACCTGCCGGCCAGGGTTCGAGCCCGAGCCACGTCAAGAATGAAAGATTATCAATAACAATTTTAGTTAATTTTCATGTTGTAAAATTCCTTTCTTCACAAAAATAATTTAATAAAAATTAAATTTCATGAACTTAAGCCTAATTAAAAATATTAAAAATTTGGATTAAAAACCATAAATAGTTCAACAAAATAACCACAATACTAATTTATTGATTAAAGATTTTTCTTTTAAAAATATGAATGACATTGACCCAGGAGAAATGTAGTTTTAACAGGGTGGCCCAATGTGCCAATTATCAACTTATTGGACCTGTAAGCTGGCCTCCAAGATCGTGCGATTTGCCACATATCTTTTATTTCCTGTGAGGCTTCGTTAAGGCACTGGCTTATGCTGACAAACCAGCGACCATTGAAGCCTTGGAGCTTATCGTTCATGACATACGACCAGCAATGCTCAAAATCTTGCCTAAACTTTGACATTCGGAATGCCCTTCGTCAATAACAGCCGCGCGGTTACCATATTCCCGAAATCGTTTACAAATTCTAGAGCCATGTATTGGTTTTTCGAGAATAAAAAATGATTTTGATTAAAACTTGATTTTTGTCTTATTTTAACAATTTCAAGTTCTATCGAGCTATTTGTGACTTCTTAAAGCGGACCCAACACGTTGCGACTTGTGATACAACCAATTGTTACGTTTGAGGGGTTATACGACCAAAAACCAACAAGAACTTCCCAGTTGGCCAGATTGCCGTTGACGACTTATTTGTCAATGATGTATGCACGACATGTCCCCCATCATTGGAGCGACATTGTCTTATAAGTTGTCTTGTACAAAAGTTATTGACGACAAAGTTTTCTTGAATGCTTCTCAATCACTTTCTTGGGTTTCTTAAAATTCTCAGATTCTTTTTTTTTTTAATTATGGATTTAAATACCTACATAAAACTGACCAGTTAAATCGAAAAATGCCGATGAAGTTATTCGCGGGCTGGAAAAAAGGCTACATGCAGCTAATATTTCACTGTCAACTTTAGGATTGCTTAAAAGTTTCGAAAATAAAACATGTAACAGAAATTAAAATTCCAACTATTAAAAAAAACTGTCTCAAATAGATAACCGTA
The DNA here is from genome assembly GCA_930367215.1 of Pollenia angustigena. Lineage (NCBI taxonomy): Eukaryota > Metazoa > Arthropoda > Insecta > Diptera > Polleniidae > Pollenia > Pollenia angustigena. Next base: position 193,285,121 of record OV884058.1, read on the forward strand.
TAAAATTTTTTGTCTGGGACGTCATAACAGACGACATTTTCATCCATATAGTCGTTGACGACAGAGAAGGCGACATTGTCGTACGATCAAATGAACGACAAGACGAGCGACATTGTCTTTCTTTGTGTCGTGCACGATTTTTGCGACACTTGTTCGAAAATGTCATTGACGATTTGTTCTCGCTGTCCTTCACATGTCGTGCATCCGTTATTTACAATATACATTTAACATGTGCATGTCATTGGAAATCTACTACTGACTTTGGTGCTACTGACTAGGTACTGACTAGGTAGTTCCTTTGGGAACATATCGCTCATTTGCTGCAAGACCGGCATAACTCAAAAAATTAAATTTTGGAGTTAGAGATGCAGAATTGTTTGCTTTGTTTTTCTTTATATTGTGTATTAAATTCATCTTTTTTTTTACTTTTCCAGTTTGAAGAGAATGTGTCTTCTTTTTTTTTCTAAGTAGTTAGAGCAAATCAAAAACTTCAAATGCGTTTATCTCGAAATGGATTTTTTTGAGTTATGCCGGTCTTGCAGCAAATGAGCGATATGTAGACATTGGAACCAGAGAATCTAGAGAATTTAGTAAAAGTAGTCTACACTTTTTGTAAGACTACGAAATCATAACAATCTTTTTTTATTATTTCTTCAACTTTTATAGGAATTGTACTTCTCAGTTGTTATTGATAACATCTTTTTCGTATTAAAGCCAAATATAGTGGCAAATGTAATGAAGTAAAGACACTTCGTTGACAATGTCACCAGTATAGTCGACAAAACACATTCATAAAATAAAATAGCACAAATAAAACTTTTTAATTTTAATATTTAAGGTTTTTTTCCTATTTTAGAGGCCGCATAAATAAATACATATTTAAAATTTTCAAAGTCTTCCTATTGTATGTATATGTATACACATGACCACCACAATGATAAAATCACATTTGTCCTTAATCAGCTCAAAATTTTACATTGTTTGTGCCATAAAAATAGAAAGAAAAAAAAATATGCAAATAATATTCGTTCATCCTTAAAATTTATTTATTTGCCAGGATCTTTTTCAAACATTATGTGGACAGATGAATGCAGACGTATTTATAACTGAGAATAAGAAGAAAAAAACCTTTTTGCAACTTTTTATTTCTTTTCATTTTTCTGGCATCGAATTTTTGTTCAGCAGTAAATTTAACAAGATTTTGGTTGGCATAAAGCCGATTATCCATTTTCTTTAACGTTTTTACGTTTCTTTCAAGTATCATAACAATTATAACTTAGTAAACATTAAAAATTTACGTGATATGAGACGATGCTGCTCTTAAGTAAAGTTTTTATATTTTTTTTTTACCTTTTCGTTTTTTTTTCTGGTGTTTTTGTCGACTTGTTATTTTTCTATTAGTTCTGCTAAATACAGGTACAAGAGCACACTGAGAAAATAAAAAGATGGTTCATTTAGGAAAAATTCCACAAAAAAAGGTTTGTTTATATCGTTTCGTCTCTAAAAATACCATGAGTTCAAACAAGTAAAGGCCAACTTCACTAAGCTCGGTTAAAACTAACAATTACTTTAACTTGCAGTTAACAATATGTTTTTGACAGTTATAACAGGTAGTGGTTGATTATAACTGAACTTGGGGAAATTGGCCGTAAGATTGCTATTTATTATGCTAAGCCGAATCTTAAAAAACCCATCACCACGGTGCGATAAGAACAGAAAATTATATAAATACCGTTTTTTAAATATATAAATAAATCTATTTTGTGCCACGCCCACTTCTCTTATTCTACCCACACTTAGTCGGATGTAAGGCGTTAACGTATTTGGAAACTTTGGCTTCTGCTGTTCTACAGATATACAGAAATCTATAATGCAATTGTACGGAAGGAACCACGCCCATTGAAAACCCAGCTATGTGTACCAACTTTGATTTTTGCTCTTACCGTTCTAAAGATATAATAACTCCCGAATATATAATTAAGATCATGCAGTAATCCCTTTGCCCAGGTGCTAAAACACCTGAAGGTACTTTCCAGCTGTTCGAACTTCACTTAAGGTTACGGACAAAATTCACTACCTTTTCTCGACATCTTTAAGATCCCTGTTACGCCAATTTAGCTATAAAATGTATCCTTTAGGAGTTCTTTCCAATAACCAGTTTACAAAAAACATTATATTGGCTTCCCTGGTACCCAAGTAGATTAAGGCAGACTAATATTTTGTAGACTTACAAATTTTTAGACTTAGAGATGATTAAATGAGTACCTGCCTAAAGGAAGACACATACGCATACCCGTGACCAAAACTCAGAGAGGAACATCTTTAATCCCTTGGCCTTTTGCTTTAGCTAAGTTATTGAAGCCGCTTAAAAGCCTAAAAAAGGGTGGGAGGTGTCTGTTCAAAACCTACTTTGCTTAAGGTGCTATCAGACGGGATGTATTTTACATATGTACTGTCACTTTTCTTTCCCATATGTAATTCCGTATGCATGTCAAAATTTCCATTTAACATACGATTCATAATTTTTGCTATCACACCTGCTTATGTTTTTCCTTATGACATAACCTATAAATTTAAACAAAATCTGACTCTTGTTTACGTTTCAAAACAAACCAGCTGTTTTGTTTATGTTTGCCACAGGAAAATAGAGCGTGTTCTAATCGAAAAATTTACATATGTATTTCCACATGTATTTAACACATGCAAAGTTTCATATGTATCACACGATGTGTACAACTTTTACAGATGGAAAATTTGACAGTACATATGTAAAATACATCCCGTCTGATAGCACCTTTAAGATAAAAATAATTCATGACCTTTTTGGGAACTTTTTTTTTTTTTTGAGGTCAACGAATTAAGCCAACTACGCCTACTCGGTTCTAGAGTAAAGCTTATTCCCAAGTAAAACTTCCCAACTTTTTTTTTCATAATAGTCTTTAACTAATCTGGCATTCTGACCAAAGTCATGAGAGCATATTACGTTTTTTTAGCTGCTCATTATAGATGTGATTATTTTGTTTCCATCTAAAACAAAGCTTTGCCTTATCGCCATGAGACATTCACACACCATATTCTGTGCTTTGAGTTTTCGTAAGTCTGTGTTCATATGGCTCTTGTCTTATTGACATGATTGCTACTTTATAGGCGAGAGGGACGAGGGGAAAAGAAACGAGTACACAGATGCATGTACTGTTTGTTTTTTCATTCGTTGTTTAATTTTGTTATTGTTTTCAATATCAAAAAAGCACACGACGTCAACATGACATGAATCATTTGAACGCCAATTCATGTTCAAAGAAGAAAAAGGAAGAATCTTGTCAATAAGACATGAGCCGTATGAACTCAGACTAAGTTTCATCGTGATGATTCGACACAAAAGTGACTTCTTTTTTCAAGCAGCCTTTCGGACATACAATAAACGTTGTTCAACGCCTGTCGACTTTAAAGCAGCCCATACACGATTCAATTCAATTGTCAACTGAATCGGTTGTTCGCCAAATCAAAGCGTGTATGGCTTTGTCAATTGATTAGTTTGACGGTTGTCGAGTTGGTTGAAGAAAAATCAAAAAGTTTTGATTTTCTTCAAGTTGACTACTAAGTCTTTCAATTCGATTGTACTGTGTGTGGTCGAGTTTTTAATTAATGGTTGTAGTTTTCTTTTGTAAAAAAAAAAGTTAAGTTTTTTAAAAATTGTCTTTTATTTCATTAAATTTTAAAATTAATTTAAAGTCTTTCAACTCAGTTGATGAAGTGTGTGGCCAAGCATCAATTCAGTTGAAAGACTCAGTTGACAATTGAATTGAAAAGTGTATGGGGCGCTTAAGATGTTGTATCGGGTGATTTTTTAGCTATTATCTTTTTGGCAACACTGGTTTAAACAGCTGACGCACGTTTCGTGTTTTGTTTCACTGTCAAACATCTTCAGTTTGGTCTATAATTTAACCATGAATCGTCTTACAAACGAACATCTTTTGCAAATTATTGAATTTTATTATCAAAATGCGTGGTCTGTTAAGAAAGTTCATTCACTTTTTTATCGAAAAATTGTGTTCAGCAACGAAGCTCATTTTTGGCTGAATGGGTACGTTAATAAGCAGAATTGTCGATTTTGGAGTGAAGATCAGCCAGAAGCATTGCAAGAGCTACCAATGCATCCAGAAACAGTCACAGTTTGGTGCGGTTTATAGGCTGGTAGCATCATTGGACAGTCCTTCTTCAAAGATGATGCGAATCGTAACGTAACTGTGAATGGTGAGCGCTACCGTGAGATGATATCCAACTTTTTTTTTGCCCAAAATGCAAGAGCTTGACTTGCATGACATGTGGTTTTAACAAGACGGTGCCCCATGCCACACAGCACGCTTAACAATGGACTTATTGAGAGGCGAGTTCGGTGAACCTTTTATTTCACGTTTGGGACCGGTCAATTGGCTGCCTAGATCGTGTGATTTAACGCCTTTAGACTATTTTTGTGGGGCTATGTTAAAGCTCATGTCTATACACATATGCCCGCTTCAATTGACGCATTGGAAGACAACATTGAAGCATTTATTCATGAGATACCGGCCGAAATGTTGAAAGGAGTATGCCAAAATTGGACTAAGCGGATAAACCATTTGAGGCGCAGTCACGGTCAACATTTGCATGAAATAATCTTCAAACATTAAATTATATGGACCGAACAATCGATTCAAATAAAGATTTCATGAATTTTTCTGAATTTTATGTGTTTTTTTTTAACTTTCCTATAGCTCTGAAAAAATCACCCACTATATCCAATTTCTTTGCTTTTGGATAAATCCCTGTGTGGCTTCCAATGAATTTCCATATTTTCGCTCCGTTCGAAATAAATCTTCATGAAATGATGACTTGAATTATGTCTTTGACTTCCGTGTTTAAATCACCCTCTCTAAACCGTACCAACTTTTTCTGGAACGATGAAATCGACGAAACATCTGTATTTCTTTTCAAATTGAAGAACTAAAGCTAAGCTTTTCGCAAATTATACTTTGTTGAGACAAACTTTGATATGTTTGAAGCCTAAACAAAAATTGTGGTTTACACAATTTTGTTTAGTGGCTAAATTAGGAAAACGATAGAGCCTTGAAAATATCACCTTAGTTATTTAAGACACAAACCATTTGTTTAAGCTACGCTATTGTAAGTTGTTAGTCTCGCATTTTTAAATTACACATTAAATATGAAGAAAATTTAGATTTTTTTTTAATATTTTTTCAAGTGTTCTTTTCCCTTAAAATCCATCCATTTCTTAAAGTAGTTACAAAACAAAAACTCAGCACAATTTCGAAAAAAAAACAAATTTATTCATATGCATTAGAAAGATATTGGCAGATTCGATGATTATATTTGTTCATTCTTTCATTTATTTGTTCGTTTACTTAAATGTATTTTCTGTTTTTAATCCTTATCCAAACTTTGATCATATCTTCTTACATAGAAATAAATTGATTGTTTGAAAATTTGTTTGTTAAGCATAAAAAGGAAATTATTTTTTATTGTCAAAAAAAAAATTTAATTTATAAGCGATGATTTTTTTTTGTTTAAACTTTTTTAAAAGAATCCTTTTTTAATAACAATTTCATTAAAAATCATCTTTGTAGCCAACAAACTCATTTCCAACCATCTTTACATTCCTTAAATAGTTCTTGCCACAAGAATTACTCATTCATTTTCCTAAACCTTTTTCCTTTAATATTTACAAAATTTGCTTAATTTTGAATAATTAAAGTAACATAATATCTATAATTAATATTTTCAACTTTTCGTGCTTAACTTTTCCCTGGAAATCAATTTATTTCGGATAATAACTTTTCCCAATACACTCTTTTACATAATTAATTTAAGAAAGTATTTATTACCTTAAAGACCATCTCTACCATCCTTAAAGCATTTTAATATATTCGTAACGTAATCTGCAAATAAGACTGGTTGAAAAAGTAACATAATATAAGTAAATAACTTATTTGATACTTGTGTTTAAAATTATATTTTTTGGTCAGGGTTTACACGCTTCAACTTCAATTTCTTCTCAATTTCCTTTTAAAGTTGCCCAAAATGGTTAGACGCTGCAATCAGTTTTAAACTTTTCGATAGTTAATGCTATAAAACAGCAACAATTTTATTTATAGCGAATCATAGAAAATAAATAAATAAAAGAAATTACTTGCAGCCATCTTTGTGCATATAGTTTGGGTTAACACTGGGACAGTTTTCCTTCAGAAACTCTGAGTTTATTAGTTAAATGAGAGATAAGATTAGAATGTTCTCTTCTACTCTCACAAAAAAACTAAGACTTTCTGCAAGAAAATTTTTATAGTGCGAACCCAGTGATGCCAACTTTTTGAGAGCAAAAAGCACTTTAAAAATTAAAAAAAGGACTAAAAAGCACTATTTCGAGCAAAAAAACACAAAGCAAGTTGCATTCGGCTGTGCCGAATAGTATATCGACCCATTTACGCGAAATGATCGTATGTTACAAAAACCAAATTTTACAGGACAGCAATTTTTCTACTTTTCTCTGCTATCACTTGCAATATAAAAATGAAATTATACATTCAATTTTTGGAGCAACGAAGTGGAATGCGCCTACAATATTTTGTCAGGTGACTTCTCTTTGAATGTAGAACAAGATTGCATCAAAAACTCAATTTCAAAAAAATTGGCATATACGATAATTTCGCGCAAAGGGGTCGATATACCTCCAAAAATTTAAAAAAAGGCGACGGCGTTGATGAGACCATATTCATTTAAGATTAAATAATAAATATATTTACATTTGTATATAAACATTTTTAAATGTATTCTTCAATAAAAATAATATCATCCAATCATTTGGAGTTTAAATTGGCCATAAAACAGTTTTAAAGTAATACAGTGCGTGCTCGATTTTCGTAACTCGAAAAAATATGGCCTGTTGCTATTACCGAAAATTTGCATTTACTGACCATTGTTTATAAAACTTAATGACAGCATAAATTTTAATAAACATCCTTATATTTTATAGTTTAAATAAATCTAAATTAAAATCGTGCAAAGTTTAATAAAACAATTGGCTTCTGAATAAAGAACACACATAAGGTGTAAAATAGAAAAAAATGTATGTTTGCATTCTGATACTTAGTCAAACCTTTTTTCAATAGCACAAGACGTAGAACAACACATGGAAAACTAAAGCGCATGAAATGGCTACACAACGCTCGTTATAAAAGTATTTTCTGTCAGCTGTTTTTAGTTTATTTTACAATTTGCATATACCAAGCAACGGCTCTTTTTTTGTTTTTAAAGTCTTTGCGCTTTTTTGTACGGTTTCGAACTGCATGTTTTTTAACAATTCCTAATATTTTCCAATCCATATTTTATTTTTGAAACAGTGTCTACATCTTTAAAAAAATGTTTACCGAAATACAGCGTTTTTATTACGATTACTAAATATGTTGTCAACGCTAAAAAGTGCAATGTTTCGTAAAAATTCCAAATTGCTAGGAAGCCTAACTCTAGCCTCGTAAATAAAGTCTTTGGTTAAACCAATATAACTTTCTTTTATCATTTGATTGTCTTAAAATCTTTACAAGCCTTCTCAAAATTATACCCTAAATAGCAAAGTTCAAATAATCATCCTCTATATAATCGTCTTTTAAAAATCGGTAGAAAAAAAAAATAAAAATTGTGAAAAGCACTAAAGGCACAAAAGGAAAATTGAAAAAGCACCAAGTTAGTGCATTTGTTTAGTTTGGCACTATGGATAAAGTTTTGGCGTTTTGAGGCATCAAAAAGCACCATAAATAGTGCCAAAAGCACTAAGTTGGCATCACTGTGCGAAGCTTCCCAATAAAAAATTGAGCTTTTAACGAAGCAGGTTTGTAAGGGAGAAATGTCAGGGTTTTGCTTACCATCTCGCTTACGGAAGACATGAATTTTATATGGTGAGTTCCCACTTTGACGCAATACATTTTTGACACAAAAAGCTCTTTATTCAACGCATACACAGTGAATGTTTTGTTACAGTTATTTTTTAGTGTTCTCCCTTACAGACCTGCTACGTAGTAAGGGAGTGCCGTGGCACTTGATATGTTATTTTTTTTATAAAACAATAAATTATTAAGAGTTCGTTCACGTGATAAAATTTGTTATTGGGTTCGTTCGTCGTTCTCATAAGCTAAGCATCAAAAATTGAAGCTTGTAAACCCTGACTACAAAAACTTATTGAAAATGCATATAAAACTCTTCCAACAAATTAGTTTCAAATATATTAAAGAAAATTATGTCTGGTAGTTTTTTTTTTTTTTTTTTTATTAAAAGTTTTAATTAAAGAAACGAAATTTTAACTGTAGGAAATCATTAAAGAGAAAACTGTCAAAATCGTTATATTTTACTTAAAAATGTTTTTTGCCATTTTACCATTACAATACTTCAATTATTCAAATGATTACGGCATTCATACTAACCAGTTATTTGCATTTCTATGAGCAACTGTCTCTTTTTCCCTGACTTTTTCCAATAAAACCTATTTAAAGTGCGATAAGAACAGAAAGTTATATAAATACCGTTCTAAAGATAAAAATAAATCTAATTTGTGCCACAATAATTTCTCTGATCCCGCCCACATTTTTTTGGATATTGTGTTTTGATAACCCTGGTGCTTGTATCTAATTTGGAAACTTTTGCTTATGCAGTTTTCCAGAAATACAGAAATCAAATATGTCTTTGTATTGGAGGTGCTATGCCCACTTCTCAAATCCCGTCCATATATTAAGAAAGGTTGTGTCTTCATAACCCAGCTATGTGAACCAAATGAAGAAAATTGTTCGCTTATCGTTCTTTAGATTAACAAAAAACTATTCTGTACCAAGCTCACTGCTGGAATTCCGCCCTCATTTTCTAGGGCGTTGTGTATTAATAACCGAGATTGGTTAACCTATATTTTGGAAGCTCTTTCCGTTCTCCAGATATACAGAAATTTTGAATGTCTTTGTTTAGAAAGCGCCACGCCTACTTTTGCAATACCGCCCATTTTTAGGAGAAAAAGATTGCTATTGATAACCAAGATTTGTGATTGTGATTAATTTTAAAACTTTGGCTGTATTTTTTGGGTAAAATAAGAGGCAGTCTCAGCCATTTATGAACCGATCTGGCTGAATTTCAATATCAAACTTTAACGGAGTATATGTAAGATAAATATATAACAACCAAGTCCCCATAATTTCGGGGGTCTTCGGAAAACCTATATCAACATACACAAGGGCAGACGGACACAGGTAATTCAACTTCGCTACTTGAGTATTCAATTAATCGAAGTTTTGTATTAATCGATTAATCGCATGAATAATTCTTCGAGGTAAAAATTGAATCGAATAATAATCGAACCATTTATTATTATTCGGTTAATCGAATAATTTTAATTTTTTATCTGGTTTAGAAGTTTAAAAAAAGGATCAAAAACTATATTTTTTAACATAAAAATGTTATAAAAATTTAACAAAAGGTACTCATGTAACAAAAGAGGAAAACTTTTTTAATAAAAAACAGAATCAAAATTTAAGCTAATCTTCTAAAATAATCTTTCAAAAAGATTATACAGTTTAACCCCCATATTCATTAAAAATTTTTTGATTTATAAAAGTTTTATTCAGGGCTGCCAGATAAATTTGTGAGGAAATCGTCAATTTCTTGGGAAAAAAATAAAAAAATAGTCTTTCACGTTTCGAATATTCGTCTAAAAAAACCGGACAACTTAAATTTTATTTTTTTAACAATTTTTGTTCGGTTTTTATAAAAAATAATTACTTCATACCCAGCCAGCATTTTCAATAGTGTAAGAGATACTGGGAGTCTCATGAAGAGCGTTTTTTATCGTCGATCACCGCATTTTTTAATCGAAGAAGATTCCTCACACGGGGAAAGCTGTAACACGACTGAGATTCAGCCATAGCACAGCTAAAGACGCTTCTTCAATCGTTGTGGGAATCTTTGAGGGTAAATATTATCTAACGAGTCTTTCATGTCAAGTATCGTATGAGACTCATGTTGATATTATATGATTTATACAGAGAGTCGTAAAAGGTTCATTCGATGATGGTTTGACGAAAGATAAACAAAGTGTACCATTGTTGTTTTTGTACTCTGAAAATAATCATTAAATGATTTACTTAAGACTTGCATATTACAGCCGTACCTTAACAAAATCAGCACGCGTTTTCTAGTTTTTGAATAGAGCGGCCTCAACGCTTTGCAATTGGAAAACCCGATTTTGACAACTCGTTTAATAGTAAAGTTTGCCGCTATTATTTTTAATATTGGCAATTTAGCTATTTTTTGGTCAATGTAGCGTTTTTATCCTTTTTTTTATTTATAATTTGTGGCTTTTTTATGCTTAGGTATGGCATATCCACGTAAAAGCTAAGCGAGAGAAAACGTTTCGCCTTCCGCTCTTGTTAAGGTACGGCTGCTAAACATTACAAGATTAAAACACCAACGTTTCAGAAAATTTAATCGTCACTTTTTAGAAAAAAATCAGCAAATCGGAACATTGCTAATTTCGGAACAAGAAATCGTCAAAATGACGGTAAATCGTCAAATCTGGCAGCCCTGGGTTTATTAAACAAATTTTCAAAGAAAATTCGTTTCATAAACTATATTTATAAGCCTGAAATGTTTTTTATGAATATGGGGGTTAATGTTTGTGTTTCACACGATTTCTTTCTTTTGTTTTGATGAAACATGATTGAGAAAAGATTTTTTCAGTTATTGTTGACGTTGGAGAGGTTAAAAGTAAAGCGTTATAAAGCATATTATCCAATTTCTATATCCTTTTCTTGTCTTTTCCAAAAAATGAGTAGTCTTCCATTATATCACTTAAATCTCTTTTTTATTTTTTTACAATTCTAATATTTTTGATAGCCTTGTTAAGGTCTGGTAGAATGTTATTTTCATTCGCCTCAAAAAAATCATCTTCTTCATCGGAATCATTGTGGTAAAAGTCTGTAATAAACATTCTTAAAATTAAATTATTCCTACACTCTTTGGTTTGCCCCGGTAGGCTAGCTGGTAGCGAGCTAGTCTATCAGCGCCGAGGTTGCGGGTTCGATTCCCGCCAGAGACTCTGGTTTCTTTCCTGCAGACAAGCATAGAGCTTCGCGGGATTAGCATAGGAAATTAAAAAAAAAAAAAAAAAAAGTCGAAAGAAATATTCCTGTGTTAAGAAACAATAAAAGGGTATTTAAATCGAACCGGCTTGTTTTTTACATTAAAGAAAACATTTAATATCTACTATGAAAAAAAACAAATTTTCGATTAATCGGTTAAATTAAATTATTCGAGTTAATACAGTTAATCGCCCAAAACTAATTGATAAATAAAACAACGGTTAATCGTTTGAATACCCTATTCGCTACCCATAAAGACCCAGAATATATACACTTTATAGGGTCTAAGATCAATTTTGTAAAATTTTCATTCGTTTCAGTTGCGCTCAGCGACCTTTTGGCTAGTAACCACAACAAAATTTTTTTTTAAAAAATAAAATACATTTTTTTGAATCACAGAATCACTTCAATTGTTCTGTTTGTTAACGAAAAACAACTGAATACTACATAATATTTGCTACTTTCATGGGAATAGTTTTGAGCGGCATTAAAGTTTGTGTACAAGTACACAAACACTAAAAAAATAGATAACGTTTCTTGTTGTGTGTACCGAACGCTAAATAAGGTTTGGTTCATTTTGTTATCCCAGAAAGGCAATCTCTAACAACCAATTCAGAGGCTAGTAAACCTCAGAAGCTACCGTTCCCTGTAAAGCCATATTTTAATCGGATCTGTCACGATTACTTACCGATCTGCCAATTATAAGCAGATCACCTCTTTATTGGAAATTTAAGCGCTATGATAAAAAAGTTTGGAAAAGCACAAATACTTTTTTAATAAAATTACTATTGCAGTTCGAACCCCGTTTGATTTCGACCTTCCTGTTTTATCTCCAATTAAAATTTATCAATTATCCGGCTAAACTCATTAAAATTGTTTATGTAACTTCAAAAAACTACACTAAAATAACAAACAAATTATTTATGAAAATTTACAAATAACAACAACACTTAAACAAAACTTCAACACATTTTCATCATATTGTAAAAAAATATTTGTGTGTTCAAGTGTAAAAAAAATATTTGTTGATTTTGGTAGTCATTAAAAGTTTCTTGGCATGTTAAAATTGTTAAAATAGTTATAATTGTTATTTTCATCTATACACACTTCAATGCAACTTAACAACTTGAGTAAAAATGTTTCAATTAAAAACAAAAATTAATTAAATTTACAAACGATTTAAGTTTAGTTTCGTTAAAGGACAACCATTTAGTCTACTAATTGCTTTCTTGAAATTCAAAAAAATTAACTAACTGTTCAACTTTAGGTGCAAGCCGTGTGGGTTTACCCAGTAATCCCAGCAGCCGTAAGAGTTCTGTCTACGATTTAACACAACAAGCCCCCATGGTTCAGCAGCTTCCAGTGGGTATAGGCAATAGTGCTACCAGTCCACCATCCGATGAAGAAAACAAGCGCTTCTCGCCCAAATGGAAGGGTAGTGGTGGTAATTTACCACCTCCAACCCCAAAACAAGCTCTCTCCATATTAAAACAAGCCTCATCGGCCACCAATGTATCACAGGGCAACGAAAGACAATACTATTTGGGTGCTCAGGAAAGTCCGAAACATTTACGCAAGGGCAGCATGTTAAATTTGAAGACCAACGATAGTCCCCAACGCAAAGGCAGTATTTTTGCCATGTCTGCCACAGAATCGCCTGCAGTAGCTCGCCAACGTAAAACCAGTATATATGTGAGCAGTGTCAGTGACAATCCTGAGCCAGTGCGTAAAAATAGTATAATGCCTACAACCGATAGTCCCTCAATGATGCGTAAGCAAAGTATTTATCCCAGTTCTGTGAATAGCAGTACCAAAAATCTTACTTCACTTTCCGACTCAACAAGCAACATCTCTTCGACGGTTTCATCGGCGATTAGTGGAATTTCGACCAGTTATGGCTTGCAGTTGGGACCTGGACAAATACATCCAAAAGGTTATCGTTTAATAACCGAACGTCATGGTGAACTTAAGATGGGCTTTAGTAAGGTCAAGGGAACGGTGGAAGTTGAGGTAGGAAAGAAATCAGATTTACGGCCATTATTACAACTTGAAGTTAAAGCTTAAGTTAAGATAAAGTTGACACATAGTAATGCGTTATCTTTCAAAAAGCGTCTGTTATCTGCCGGATAACAGCTTACGACAAGCTATAATAATGGCTCTTAGAGAATCAACAAGATTTTTACAATTCGCGGAGTTATTTTGGAGTTTCTCTAATCTGTTTTGACTTTGATTTTACTTCTGACCAAATGACTGGGCTTATATTTTATCATTATTTTCATTCTTTTTTTTAAGGTCATTTGTGCTCGCAGAATAGTGCCCGTTGATTGTGAAACTCCCCCGGATACTTATGTAAAATGTTACATAAAAGACGGTGATCGTTTGCGCCATAAAAAGAAAACTCGTGTGGTTCGTCATTCAGCTGAACCAATCTTTAAACAAACAATCAAATATCAGGTAAGTGAAAATTACAATTCAAAGCAATTATCTTTGTAGATCAGTTTGGGCAGAAAAGAACAGTTTTTCATTTATTGAACAGTGGTGGGAATTTTATCGTTATAGATGCTTAACGTTTATAGAGCAATTTCTTTGTGTGTATTTAATAAATGTCGGGTTTAAAATGATATTCGACTGGACCAAGAACCTAAAGTTGGTAGTGGGCTTTAATTTGAAGTGGCTGTGTGGAGTCCCATTTATTACAATGGGATTCGGTGACACCCGATGCCTAATAGGTCCTAGCTGGCCAAATTTTTTTGTCTTCAACTTGTAAATGAATTTTGGGTTGCTAACGATTTGTGCAAAGGAGATAAGACAGCTTCGACTGCTAAGCTAAAGCATAGAAGGCTGCAAATTCTATAAGAGTAGTTTCAGCTCCAAAGTAAAAACGACAATATATACATTAGGATCAGGGCCTATGATTGGACGATGAGCGCCCCTGTTTGCCAAACAGTCAGCCCTTTCGTTGCCACCGACCAAAATAAGTCACCTGCCTTGTATCCAGCAATGCTCGGCACCCTGCTAGCACACCGCAAGGCCTCCTCCTTTATATGCATATATATGTGTAGCGGGGGAATGTGCTGTGTAGCTCCTTAAACCAATGTGCTGCAGGTCCTCATGGCGACCGTGATCGAAGCGCAGATCAGGCGATAAACTTTATCTCCTTTGAGCTGTACGCTCTTAGTCCACCACGCTAAGGCGGAATAGGTCAAGATTGTTCGGATTATAGTAACAAAAGACCAGTAGGTCATTCTAGGCATCAGCCCCAATGTATTCCCGCAGAGTCTATGGTAGGCATGTATTGCCCTTGTTGCTCTTCTGGTGATATGCGATAACTGAGCGTTCCAGTTAAGGGTTCATTCCAGAAGGATCGCCAAGTATCTCACCTCGTTATACAATCCGACAATCGGACCGTTCAGGGTCGGTTCCTTAAGTCTTAGAACTCTACGTCTGGTGAATGGTACAATAATAGTTTTCACGGGGTTAATATTAAGCCTGTCCTCTGTTAGAGGAAAGGTAATTGCAAATAATACTTTATATTAGGAGATTTTTTTTTTTTGAGGTACGATCTAATAAGAAATAGTTTCGTACGAGCATTGTCCCTTAGTGTAAAATGTCCGTTCATTGGGAAGAAGACGCTTTGTATGTATGCGGTGCGAAGAGCTGTTATAACTGTGATGGAAAAGTCGATCTAAATTGTTCCAAAAACCTTTTTGCTCCGCGATGGACTTTGGCACGCTGGTGTTTTCGGCCGTAGCTAGCCGGGAATGGGAGTTCGTGTCCATATAGGTTATCACAATTACTAAATCTATTTCGTGCCAAAAATGGGAAACGATGTTAAAAAACAGAAGCAATCAAAAACGAGAAACGATGTACAAAATAACTAACGAAAGTGGTATAGACCTTTAATAAACGGACAGACATTTCGATGATAGAAGCTTTTACACTACATTTGTTTGGCCGGACTCGAATCCTCGGGGCAAGGTGCAATGGTCCCGGTCAGGCTGCCCACCCCATAAGACAGGTTAATGACATCCGTGACATTTCTTTTTGCCTGGATAAATTGGGACCACTGCACCTTGTCCGAGAATTTAGCCTAAAGGCTTCCATACTTTCGAACATTTCTGTTCAAAATGTTCAATCTCGTACTTTTTTCTTTTATATAATGACTTACGTCGCGGAAGGTATTAATTAGATACTATGCCTGCATTGCGTCGGCATCGTATAGGGAAACTTGTTAGGGATCTCGGTATTAGGAACTTTTGAAGATAATGTATGTCATGGAAGGTACGTTAACAGTGCAACACCTGAGTTGCGTCAGCATCGGACAAGGGAACTTATTAATGGGGGAGTCAAAGGATTTAAATCGGATCTTATCATTAACCTTGATCGTGATCCAGGGGCTAAATAGCTAAGTGTTTATTGGGTTCAGTTAGTTGAGAAGAGGAGAAAAGGATCCGGC
Source organism: Pollenia angustigena (assembly GCA_930367215.1). NCBI lineage: Eukaryota > Metazoa > Arthropoda > Insecta > Diptera > Polleniidae > Pollenia > Pollenia angustigena. The sequence goes on from OV884058.1 coordinate 193,300,742, forward strand.
GACTCAAATTAATGTTATTTTCGTTTCTTGTTTTGTTTTACAGGGGTATGCTGGAAATCGCAAACGCAAAACGCAAGAATTTTAAAAGTCGTTTTTTAGTAAGATTTCTGTAATAAAAGAATTTTATGACAAATATTATACAAACATTTATCTATTAAACAGATTTTATAACAAAAATTATAAAAATTTGATAAAAAGTGTATTATAAACAGCCTCCAAATTCTTGCGTTTTGCGTTTGCGATTTCCAGCACACCCCCCTTAAGTTATTTCGATGACAGTAAACTAAATAATTCCAACATTTCACACACCGTTTAAATATTTTTCTATTTGGCATGATTTAGATTTATTCGTTTTTAGGTATTGAAAACAATGTTTAAAAACAATGTTATTCTTTATCAAGAATATTGTACTAAATCTTCGGATGGGAAGATTGATGCATTGCGGACTCGAATAATATAGTTTTTTACCGCAAGCGTTTCATTTCACTTTATGCTACACATTTAAACCTCAAGCTATTAATTAAATTACATAGCAAACAATAAATTTTTTTTTGTAAATTAGTAAACTTATCTTCTAATTACATTATTAAATCATTTGTAGCTTAGTGAAACGTGTCTACCAATTCTGTATATCCACGCTGAATTTACCAATTCTTGTATTGTAGAGTGGTATTTTTTGGTACGTGGAAGGGTTGAATTTTTTTCATTTAAATAGTGATGGCACTCAGAGATGGAGATCTCAATTGTCATTTATGACTTTAAAAAAACGCTTAATTTAAAATTAACCACGGTAATCCTCAACAAAACGATAAACAAAATCTTGTAAATTAAATATTTTGTATTCCCAAAAAATTACTTTGTTAATTCGATAATAATTTCAATCAATTTTTAAAAAACTACTTTTTTCCCCCAACTTTAGAGTTCCGATGTCTTTGGTCGCAACATTGTCATTATGGTCTGGCAACGATGTGTCGGTTTCGAACACAATCAAGGTTTAGGTGGTACTGAGGTTAACTTGGATAAAATAAATATGGGACAACATATTAACGGTTGGTATCCCCTATTTCCAATGCATTCATTTGGTGGTTCAGATTCAGAGAATTCTCCTTGACCGATTACGCCCAAACAAAAACTGGCCACAAAAATTCAAGTTTCATCAACAAAAACAACAACAACAGCAACAACTTATATAACAAATACAATAAAATCAGCAGCAGCGACAGCAACTAACAAAACACCAATAGTTATAAAAGAAAATTTTAAAGGTAAAAATACAATTTATTGTACCAAAGGTATAAATGATTTAATGAATTTTTTTAAAACAGTATTTAAATGTAAACATTTTAATAGTTTTAATGAACATTTATCAACATTTGGCACATTTGAAGAATGTGTTTAAATGTTTAGAGAAAGTATGTTGTAAATTAAGAATATTAAGAATTTGAAAATTTTTTTTATAACGGAATAAAGTTTTAAAAGAGGGAAGAATGCGCTTAGCAACACAAAATTTTTTTTTATTAATTCCCAGAGACAAAGTCTCAATTTTTTAGGTTATAAATAAAAAAAAAATTTATTTAATTTTTTTGTTTTTTTAACCAAACAAATATTTAATTACATACATAAATATTTATATTATAAAAATCTATCTTAACACAATATTTAGTTGTCCTTCATTTAAACAATATTGCTAAATAAACTGATTTGCATGTTTTTAATCTCTTCCTTTTTACTGTGCAGAAATAAGATTAAAAAAAAAAAATTTATGTACTACACATACACAAACTACATATGTACATCGTGATGAGAAATGTATTTCTCACAGCAAGACTTTTTTTTTGTTTTAGACCTTATTACCTTTTGCCAGGAGATAAAACAAAACCTCTAGGCACATCTATGTGCGAACATGGACTTACAAGAAAATAAAAAATAATTTAAATGTTTTAATCTTTTATTTTTCTAAGAGTCTTAAAGTGATTAGCCAACAAGGAATTCCAATAACACTGTACAACAATTAAGAACTTTCTTCAACATAACGGGATTCTGACAATGGATTCTAGTAGAGAAGACGAAAAAAATACGTGTGAAAAATCGCATCGTAATTTGATTTTAGGGGGAATTAACATTTCCCGCTTGTTCGTGCCGCATATCGGTATATGAAACTATGTATGTTTGTGTTCTTGACATCTGAGATCTAAGGTATGTTCAGTAACATTGTAGAAAATATTACGTTAATATTTTTGTGAAACATATTAACCCTCTTACTCTTTACAACGGTAAGTTATGGCTCTATTGCTATAAACCGTAAAAGAAAACTTTTAAGAAGGGGGAGGGAGGAAATTAAATGTTTTACAAGAATGTTGACCATAAAATTTTACTGCACAGTCAGAACAAACCAAAGCCTAAAACTAAATGCAAATAGCAAAAACCGCCAAGTTCAATATTGTATATTTCCCGAAACTATTTTAAAGTCTTTCCATATGCGCCATCAGTGGATCTCTTTCTAAAGAGTAAAATAAACCACACAAATGGCTTGGCAAACACACACTTTTTTCGCAAATAAGCAACACACATATTTCGTACAAACATAAACTTATCGTTTTTGTTCTGTGCTCAATGAATGCAGACGATAGTGCTGCGGCAATTTTGCTCGCTCTTTGTTTTAAACGGAGGAGGAATGTAAAATAAAGAAAAAGAATTTTAAGGAAAGAGTTTATTAAGCAACAAGCTGCTTTGTAGCGAACAAAGTGGCTTAAAAAAGATCAGAGTTTACAACTGAAAATTATTTTCATGTTTCTTCTTCAACGCCTTCACTCTGCAAAGTTTTCGCTGAAACGATAACATTAAGAACTCGACACCACAAAAAGTTTGACAACATGCTTCAAATGTTTGTCCCAACAGCAAATACCCCAATAAACAACAAAAATATTTGTACAAAAATCGTAAAAGTTCGACATGTTTGTTAAGCAATTTGTGTGGTTTATTTTAAGTCAATCTCTGACCCATATACTTTTTTTTTCACTTGTATACTTTTTTTTAAATTTGTGATGATACATTTTTCTTCTTTTTAATAAAATAAAATTATCTTTGTTACAGAACTTAACTTTTAATTAGCGATTAACTAGAACTTCCTAACAAATAAAATAAGCTAGCACAACAGCTGTTTTCACAGTTGACGCAGGTAAGAACAATCGTGTGAATGTACCCATTTCGCTTTGTACCATCTAGCGGCAATCAAATTTGTATAAAATAGGGGAATCGTGTGAATTAGTCCACAAAAAAATATCTTACATATATACAGAAGGAAATACTTATTACATGTATAAGTTAATTGATTTTCAATTTACTTTTCTTTTGGCTCTTGGTAATTCGAAACCATTAACGAACAATGTCCAACACAAATTTGCTATAAGAGAAAAAAAAACTCATGCCCTATAGCGTTACTTAATAGGATGACATTTCTGATGAAAACGTTCGCCATGTTCATCTGATTCCGTTGACAACTGATGTGAAATTAAATCCAAATGTGAGTTCAAAAAGTGAATTTTCGTTAATATGTGAACCCCTAATTTTTCAAAATCGTCCAGCACGGTTTTGGTGTTCATTTGAGCAGAAGAAATTCAATATTTGTTTTGCCATGCAGTTAGTTCGTTTGGGAAGAGCATAAGATCGAATTCAGCATTTTTCATAGGCATGCCAATATCAGGGCCAACAGTAACACCTTTTGGATTGAAGACAAAAGAAACTCATTTTTAATATGTAGCCTACAACTGCAAAATGTAAACCTTTTTAATCTTTGCTTCTTTAAGTTGTGGAAAAGTAACTTTAGAAACTCCAAAGGGCCGATCATTTGAATCTGAAGTTTTTACGAAATTCTTAAACACAGCAAGTTTTTTATGTAGCGTTGGCAGAAGAGTTTGTTCTGATGGTACCAGAGGTGGCTGAATGATGTTGTAATCGTTTAACTCCCCGTGAGCTTTAGATTCCCAATTATTTTTGGGTACTGGTTTCCACGACATCTACTACACTATTTAGATAAAAAGAATGAACACTTTTTATTTTTGTTTTAATAATTTCATGGAATTATGGCACGCAGCTAACCCTGGGGTCCAGACATAATAATAAGTGGTCTTTCTAAGAGACTTCCAAACTTTGATAGTTGATAGCGGTCTTATAGTAAAAGCTACATCCGTCGAAGTTGCTGTCATTTATTTAGTCAGTTTTACCAATGGTACCATGGATGGACACAGCGCTCATTAGGATGTGCAAAAGAAAAAAATTTAAGTTGACCATAATTTTCTTCAAAAAAAAACATATTTAGCGATGACATCCATTTCTGGATAAAAGGGTACGTTAAAAAAAAAAAAAACAAAATAATTAAATTTGGGACAAAACTAATCCCCATGAGAATTAAGAGCGTCTAACGCATAACGAAAAAATCAATGCTTGGTGAGGGTTTTAGGCATGATGCGTCAGCGGTCAATATTTCTTTAAGAACGGTGTTGACCAGTCCAGTTCTTTTGTGCTTTGAATACGATGATATGGACACCAACTAGGGTGTTCAGTCGATTAATTCTTGTTCGATTAATTGAACAATCTTAGACCACTAATTATTCGAATAATTTAATATTGGGCTACAAGTGGTTTAATGAATTAATATTTTAAACAGAAAGCAGAAACATAGCAGAGGATGGAATGTTTCAAAAAATGCAGTCAGAGTCAATATAGACTCTTTTAAAGGCTGTAGGGAAAATCGCCCAAAGAAAGACGGCCCAAGAAAAAAATTAAAAATCGCCCAAAAGAACATAAAAAATGACCCAAAAAGTTAAATATGAAATTTTTCCCAAAAAAAAAAAACGAAAAACGGCCCGAAAAAATTAAAAATGACCCAAAAAGCAAAAACGAATTTTTCCCCAAAAAAAAAATTAAAAATTACCCTATTTGCAACAAAGTGTTTATTATTCATATAAATTTAGACAAATGTTAGTTTTATGTAAAAAATTGCATTGTATCTTCAACAGTAATACTTATTTGAGCCCTCCGCCAAACTTTGTGAACTCTTCAATAGTTAAATATCAATTAATCACTGCATAGTTATAATCAATTACTCAAAACAGAAATGTCATAATATCCGTGGGCATTAAGACACTTTGCAAATGGACATTATGTCATTTTTAGAAATGTCATAAGGTCCATAATTACTAAAGATGTTAAATAAAAATAAGATCTACATACACGCAGAGAAAAAGATGTTTTATTATGGTCAAAACCAATAAAACTCTTTTTAAAGAAACTTATTTTACCATAATATGGTTGTCGGTGACAATGATTTGTTTTAATTAGACATAATATGGTTAAAATTTTTTTAACAATGGTATTGTTGTTGTTTTTCTCTGGGTGCATATTATTAAACATATAACGAAAAAACTTTTGGGTCCAAGGATTTTCTCCCCTATGGTGTAACAAATACCGGCAGCGTTTAGGCGCAAGGATTTTCTACTCTATGGTATAACAAAAACCGGCTTCGCTAACTAAAGCGTCTCTGCGCAGACGGCCTTTGTGCGGGGGCAAGGATTTTTTCCTTTATGGTATAACAAGTACCGGTTTCGCCAAGTAAAGCTTCTAAAATCTGCCTTGTTTCCGAACGAAGGCCAACTTCGCAGAGAAGCTTTAGTTAGCGAAGCCAGTATTTGTTATACCATAGAGGAGAAAATCCTATCGCCCGGCCGAAGGCCGGCTTTGCAGAGAAGCTTTTGTTAGCGAAGCCGGGTTTTGTTATATTATAGAGGAGAAATTCCTTGCTCCCGGCCAAAGGCCGGCTGTGCACAGAAGCTTTAGTTTGCGAAGCCGGTACTTGTTTTATCAAAGAGGAGAAATTATGACACGATACAAAGTGACAAAACGCCAACGGACTTTAAAAGTGTCATAAAGTCCATGGACACTGTGACACTTTTTGGATGCTATGACAAGCCACCTTTTTGCAAAAAATCACCAAATTTAAAAAACGATAAATCACCCAATAATAACGAAAAATACCCCAAAAAATTTGGGTCACTTTTCATATGAATGCAGGCCCAATTTTACATGGAATTTTTTGGGCGATTTTTCATTTTTTTTTTTTTTTGCGATTTTTCCTACAGCCTCTTTTAAAATCCAAGTCTTAGAAGGCCCATAGTACAATATGATGCAGAAAATATTCGTAAAACATTTAAACCCTGTAAAGCGCCGTTTTAGTATACTTTTGTGGGGAAGTTAAAAAAAGGACAAAAATTACCCCTTCAAATGAGTGTTTGAGGGTTAATATATTCTAAGCAAAGAATCGCCATACCATTCTTCTGCAGGCATCTGAAACAGAATTTTAGCTCAGAAGTACATTTAGTATATTTTTTTCTTGACTTATACCAAACGCCTTTTCAAAAAATTCAAAAACTTTAGGGGCCGATATTTTGGGAACCTGAGCCATTTTTTCAAAACCCTTCGGCAGATTTACTCTACCACTAGTCTAGTTTCATTTCGCGTTGCAAGTATTGAGGCTGGCGGCGATGACCAGAATTTTGTTGCACTGTGTTATCCTAGTTTCAATGGGAGTTATCCCCTGAGTGCTGGTCTAAACAAAAAAAGATTAAAAAGTGTTTTTATTTAAACTTTAAACCTTAATAAAGTAAATATATAATTTAATGTTTTATCAACCTTGATATGTTTTTTTTGTTATTCTAAATATCGATTAGTTTTCTGCACAGATTGTAAATCTTAATATTTTGACTTCAAATTATTGATTTCTATGTTAATACACAATTTTTTCCGTTATTTCTTTTAAGTCTTTATAATAAAATCTTTTATTTAAAAAACTTATTTTATAAGAATTTAAATTTAAAATTTAGTTTAGAATTAAAACCCCAGTTGTCGTTATTTTTTTCATACAAAGGAAATGTTAAAATATTAAAAAAGAGTTATAAGAAAAATGTGATTTTTGTTTTTTAATAAAACACAAATGCTTAAAAAGAAAGAAAATAAAATACCAAAACAAATGGAAAAAGGACATTGTTAGAAATAAATTCCTTTTGCTACACAAAAGACTAAGAAATTTATGCTTGAATGGCTTGTTAAAATTATAAACAGAGAGAAATATATTGACCAGATTATAAAAGAAACAAATTCTTAAAAAAAAAACAATACAAAATAATAGAACAAATAATTTTAAAAATCATAACTAAATGTTACTAAAATAAATAATTAAATTCTTACACTAAATAAAATGCTAAAAAGGAAATGGAAGAAAAAACTAAAAAATATTTATGTATTAAACAATGATTATTTATTTATGTAAATGTAGCGTTAATAAACCCCAAGAAAATTAATATTTAAATTTTGTTGCAAATAAAAAAATATAAAGAAACATTTTTAAAATACATGTATATTTTAAAATTATATATATTGTTAAGAAAGTTTTAAAGTTAAAAAGTTTTTATTAACTTCGTGCTACCTTAAAGAATTTTTAAAACAATCTTGAAACTATAAAATAAAAATTCGAAATTTATCAAATGAAATCTATTACAATTACTATTGACAATCTTTGACGTTAAAAACAATTCAAGAATAATAATTAAATGAAATCTTTAATAACTATCCCTTCATCCTTCCTTTAATTACTCTCCCTTCCTCCTTAAATAGTCTTAAAAATTAAGATTAAAAAACTTACTAAAATTAACTTTAAAAAAAGTTTATAATTGTTTTATTATTAAATTAAAAAAATAAAATATTTAAAAGTTGTAAATATTACGAATTTGTTAAAAGAAAAAAACTTTTTTTTAACTGAAAATTTCAATTTCATAATGAACTAAATAATTCTGAAAGTGTTACGAACAATGAGCCCAACACTATTTATCTTACATTCTTACAAAGTCTTCAATCCAAGATATAAAAATATCTCTCTGCCCAATTTGGTTTCTTTAATTTTCGCTTAAAGATGAGTAGCTGATTGGTCTTCTGCATCCGATCTTGGTGCTGGGGCTGCCAAGACGGGCCACGTTCGCTAAACGGTGAAAAAACAACGGTTTTTTTATATGATTGGTTTTTTTATTTTTTTTTTTTTTTTTTTTTTTTGACCCGCCACGTCGCTACAAGGATCACTGGGAATTCGAAAAAAAACCCTCCAAGACTCTCCCTTTAAAGCCGCTGACTGTACGCGACCGCGTAAGCGCAGCTATCCCGAATATGTACGGGACGTACCATTAGGCACTATGCTCCCTATAGGAGCCAAAGGAAGTAAAATGTATGCCTAATTTGGAGGATTTAATTAGCTTCTTTAAAAAGTCAATATCTATTATTAATTCAGACTATTTTTAAGAGATCGCAACAAACAAAAACATGTTAACAATCTAAGGAGCCGAGAAGTCTACCCTCTTTCACTTAAAATTTTTCACATTTTCAATAGAAATTTGTGAATTCTTAAGTTAGTTCGCATCGCTAGAGAGTGTGTTTATCACATCGAAAATTCTCCAAGAATGACAGATGTCTCTAGAGCAAATTACGAGACATTCAATGTTTACCCTTAATTGGGTCCCTGGACACAGGGGCATACATGTAAACTGTATGGCTGACTCGTTGGTGCATACAGAAACTACCTTGAATCGTAGAGGTTCGACATATGATGTAGGTAATTCGCGCCCAAGAAGTAAGCAACTTATTAAACACGAATTTCTTCTCATTGCCAGTCAGAGGTGGGTAAATAATACAACATGTGGGATAACAGGGTAATTCTGAATGATAAGAGGACACGGCGCCCATTAGGCTGTCCAGACTTTACCTCAGAAACTTAATTGTGGTTATAACTATCCACTGGCCCATTAAGAAACACTCCCAAAGGTAAGGGCTCCCTTACAGTGACCTATGTTAAAGTTGCGGCGACGGGTCAGAGAAAAACCTTCTCTGTCATTGCCCGACATTCAGAGACTTAAGACACAAAGTGTTTGGCCGAAGAACCCTTAGGAACAAAACCTGTCTCTCTGACATTGATTTGAACAGGATCCATTCCTTCACTGAATCAAACGGATAGCTGGGTGAGAATATCAACAGTCGCGTAACTACGACCGTTGGGAGATGGGGTTACATGGTAACACAACGATAGCTAATTACTGGACCCACGTGAGCTGTGCTGAAATTATTTCATTGCTTCTTGTTCTATACTTCTTCACTCTGCAAAGTTTTCACTGAAATTATTACTTTTAGCACAAGACACCACAAAATGTTGGACAAATATCTTACATGTCTGCCAAATATTAAAAATTTCAAATGTTTCTACAAACCTGTTTCAAATGTTTGTCCAAACAGTAAACACTCCATATAACAACACAAAACATTTGTACAAGCGTAAAATTTTGGCATGTTTTCAAAGCCTTTTGTGTGGTCTATTTTTCCCTTAAGTCACACAAAATGTTTACACCTAAAATTTCTACATAATTCATTTATAAAAGTCAAAACTTTAATAAAAATTTGTACATTAAAATCCACAGGGTCCATAAATCCAAATTCATTAAACGATATGAAATCTATAGAGCCTCTTACGAATTTCTTTTTTAGCACATCGGGAATATTAGAAGTCCATTTTCTTGAGAAGAAAGCTATATAATTACCGTTTTTAGGATAAAAATAAATTTAATTTTGCCACGCCCAATTCCCAATCCCGCCGGCATTTTGTCGGATATTGTGTATTGTTAACCAAGATGCTTGTACCTAATTTGGAAGCTTTGGCTCTTGCCGTTCTCTTTGCAAGAGAAGTGCCACGCCCATTTCTCTAATCCCGCCCACATTTTATCTAATGTTTTCGATGATAACCAAGATGCTTGTGCCTAATATGGAAACGTTGGCTCTTTCCGTTTTCCAGATATACAGAAATCTATAATGCCTTTTTACGGGAGGTTCCACGCCCACTTCTCCACACCCGCCCATACTTTAAAAGAGGTTGTAAATATGGCTTTGTGTGCCATATATAGACAATATTTTTCAGACCGTTGCTTAGATATTAAAAAAAACCATTTTGTGTTACGCCCACTTCTCTAATACCGCCACATTTGGTGGGATTTTGTGTATTGATAGCAGAGATATTTGTACCTAATTTGGAAACTTTGGCTTTTTTATTGTTGTAGTTGTTTCTTTGGCCAGAGTGATGAATTTATGAATATTATTTTTGTCAAGCTAATAGGGCCTAAATTTCTTCAATGTAAATAAAATTAAATTTTTAATTACAATATTTTGTTCCCGACGTTTCGTCAATTGTTTGTCGACTTTTTCAAGGGATTGTCTATTTAAAAATTATAAAAATTTTTAGTTTTGCAGATATAAGGAAATGTATAATGTATTTGTGGGAAGTGCCACGCCCACTTCTCTCATCCAGCCCATTTATGAATAAACCCACGGGGCTTGTACCTAATTTGGAAACTTTGGCTTTTGCCAGATACAGAAAATAGAAATAAAAAAAACAACAAGGGATTAATAGGTAAAATTAGACACAGTCGTGGTTTCTTTGCTTTTATATCAATCATTTATGGACCGATATGCCTGAATTTCAATAGCAAAATTTAAATGAGCATATCTGATATAAATATCTACCAACCACGTCCCCATCATATCTTCGGAAACCCCATTTCAACGGCCGGACGGATTGACGGTCAACCGGATTTGAAATTCTCTTCTCATAAGGATCCAGAATGAAAAGTTTTCTTTCCAGTTTTATGTATCTGTATTTAGGTTGCAACGATATTGTGATATAAGTCTGGACATTCAAATTGGCAAATTTTCAATAATCCAATCTGGTACGACGGGAACCAAATAGGTCAGGACTTAATAGACTCAGCTTATACTTATTCATGGTAAGGATGTTATAGCCAAATCGTAAAAAGGGAGTCTTGATTATAGCACAGATGAACACATCTGTAGTTAAGGTGTTATCTTTGGGTAATTGTTCGTTTAGGTTTTTATTTGTGTGCTTTACACTTGGCTTTGTACACTCGTAAAATACAAATTAAGATATAGAATTTATATCAAATTTTATTAGGGAATTAAGTTAGCAGATCTTAAAAGATCACGGCAGACTAGACGCAAATATGGTAATACTGATACCAGTTACTTATTGCACCTTTGGCTTTGAGGAGCACATGGTTATTGAAATACCATGTTCTTCTTCTCTTTTCTACATATCCGTTATTCGGATATAAGCGATCATACAGTTACATTTTTGTTCACAATTTTGAATAAATTATGCACAGAGTGTTAGATCTGTATTTTTGAGCAGCTATTAGGATGTTTCATTCTTTTTGATGTCTTTGCCATTCTAGGATATTTTTGAGCCAGGTGATTTCCCATCTATCATTGCCACGTCTTTCTTAAACTTCTCCTTTAAGGTTTGTTTGGAGTTATTTGTTTTTGGTGTTCCTCATTAGATGTCCTAAATAAGAAATTTTTCAAAGTTTTTATTGTTCTCATTCATTCCCGATCATACTTTATTCTTCTTAATCTGGCTGTTTGGAACTCGGGCGTTCCATGGAATTTTTAATATTCATCCGTATATCCACATTGTAATTGCTTGCAACTTATTCTGCTCCTATGTTTTAATTGAGATACATTTCTTCATACGAAAATCGTAGCGAAAAAAAGATTTCGCATTAGGGGTTCTAGATTTATAGACGAAGCTTTGCTGGTTAATAGATTATCAGAGTGGCAATTTCAGCAAAGATAATAAAGCGTAAGCAAATGTCGAGGTTGCCCTGTATGTAAATTTTATGCGCATTTACATGGTACTCAAAGTACCATGATTATAATTGAATAAGACAGTGCATAGTGCCAAGGTCAAATCTGGAGGAACATACTAACGTTCAATACGTTAATAAATTTTATGCCTCGGTTAAAAAAATTAGAATCAGTGCAAACAGCAAACGCATAGAATGCATATACGTACGTATCGAACGCACGAAGTAGGTTTACTTTCTACATTTACATGCATCATATGCATCTTGAAAAATTGTCAAATGCATAGAACGCGTATTGTGAACCTCCAGCTTAACACAAAAGAATGTATTAGTTTATTATGTTTATTGAAATAGTTTCCTTTTATATAAAACTATATAGTTTTTTTTTTGTTTTATTTTCCCTTCCAAAAAAAATTAATTAAAATAATAATTTTTATACGTAAATCTTAAAATACCCTACATACGCATATAAATGTAGCATTATGTAGGGTATAAAAATACATATTAAAACAATAAATGGCTGTTAGTGTTTCTTCTAAGTACTGAATTTTAAATAATAATAACTTTTGGTAGTTAGATAGATTTTTTTACTTCTTAACTCTATTTAAGAAAAATATTGGAGAAAATGTAAATTCGTTAAATTGTATTTCATCTTGATGAAATCAATAAATGTTCATTTATTCTGGATGATTTTGTTTAACCTAATAAATGCTTTAATGCTAATATTCACCATTATCATGGTTCGGCGAATTTAAATACGCCAACTACTGTTTGGTAATAGATTAAAAAGGTTGTGAACTTATTGTCTTTAATCTATTACCAAACATTCGCTGGCGTATTTCAAATTCGTCAACCACGATAAGGGTCAATAAATAACAAGAATATAATCACCCTTATTGTGGTTGGCAAATTTAAAATACGCCTACGACTGTTTGGTAATAGATTAAAGGAAAAAGTTCACGTTCTCTTTAATCTATTACCAAACAGTCGTAGACGTATTTTAAATACGCCAATCACAATAAGGGTGAATATTATTTATATTTCAACTAAACAGACCGAAAGTATTTAATAGCTTTAAAATTTTCTTTTTGAGTAAAATTTTTTTTGTTTTTAAAAAAAATTTTAACGAAATTACTTTTTCCATGATCTATTCATAGTTTTTATAAAGTCTTCTACCAACGCACACTCTAACGTAAAAAAACACATACTCATACACTCTACACACTGTTAAAAACGAACTATTAAAAAAGCACTTTTTACTTCAAATGGCTGCAAATAATACAAAATATACTTAAAACAAAAATTTACTACAAACTTTATATTAAAAAAAAAATCTAGAAACGATCTAAATATTTATATATAAAACAATTTACTCTAATGACACTGAAAATGTTACTAAATACTGAGTTTCAAATATAAAATATGGTTTAAATAAAAAAAAAAAATCTGTAGCAAACAATACAATGAAAATGATTTAAAAACGAACTTAATAATACGTACTAAATATTAACTTAAAACTAATTAGATAATTATACCATTTAAAATGTTATGTTTAACTCTTGTTTCAGTGTATTTAATAAAATCCGGTAAGGAAATCGCGTAAAACTGTTCATTCTTTAAAGTTTAATCGAAGCTGGTGAAACAAATCTAGTAGCCGATTAATGTTTTCTTAATTATATTTAAAGTTATATCATTAGCATGAAAGCTTTTTCGTTCTGTTCTCAAGGGATATATGAAATTTTAGAAAAAAGAAAAACTCTCTCTCTCCCTTTTAATTTGAAAATATAACTTTTGCTCAGTGCCGGCCAACATGAACAACATGACTCCCTGTGCAAGATAAAGGCCCTAATTATTTAAAACGCAACGCAACGCTTTATTTACGAAATTTTGTTGTTAGTTTTTGGCTTTTATATTTGTATTTACAAATAAAAATACCAATAAAAAAAACCCAAGTATTAGGCCCTAATTAACGCAACGCCAAAGAATTACATTCAACGCAAAACAAGGTCATAAATATTTTGTAATTTCAAATGCCTCATATATAGCGGCATTGAAAATTTTAAAACGGTACATGAACTTCTGTAGAAAGCAACAACAAAGTTACAAAATTGGGAATTAAGCACGAATAACAAAATCTTTTAAATTAAAATTTTGTATTCCCAAAAATTACGGGTGCGTTCGTAAATGGATGGACTGCGCTGCGTCAGTGATTTCAAATCGTTATATTCTTATCAGTGAAGTAAATGTGGACCAAAAAATTGTGAAATACTCCACAAAAATAATAGACATACAATAAAAAAAAATTATAATTATTTTTTATCGGCTTTATAAAAAGTTTGCTTTTCTGATGCAGCGCAGTGATGCGTTTACGAACGCACCCTACTTTTTCTAATAAACTGGAAGTGCACGGCTTAAAAACACTTAACTGGCTACATGCTGTTGCAAGTTGTTTTTGTTTTCATTTGGTTTTTTCTTAGCCTACTTACAACTACAATTATTGTTGGAAAAATTCCAATCAATTTTCTTGATTTATTTTACGCCGTAAATATTAAAATTTATAGCTTTTAGTTCCTTCAAGACTTGAAACTATCATCGGATAATTAATTTACTCCCTTTGCCTTATTTTACGGCCTAGCTGTTGGAATTTTCAAAAAAATTTATTTATAAGAAGATATTGGGAGGGGAGCGTTTAGCCCTCTTGCCCTATTTAACGTCCTTAATAATAAAAAATTATAGTCCATAGTCCCTTCCAGATGTTACACTATTTGCCTTCCAAATTTCAAGAAAATCGGTTGATTAGTTAAGGAGATATTGGGAAGAGGAGCTTTTATCCGTTCTGCCCTATTTTACGCCCTTCAGCGATATGGAATATACATTAAGATCTATTCTGAATGTCATTGTTCACAAAATCGGTCGACCCGTTTTCGCAGTTAGTGGTGGCATCAAAGTGTACACTTCTTTTTATAAACATTCATTCATAAAATTATTACAGTTACTGATTGTGGGTTATTAAATTCGTTTTCCGTACTGTTAAAATTTAATAAAAATATAGTTTTTTTACGAAGAATTTTATTTTCTAACATTTATGTTTGTTATTCAAAAAACCAACTACCAAAAAATAATGTTTTTCCGTATTTATTTTGTTATGTAGTTTGATTTTTGTCGGTTAAAATATATTTTTTAAAAGTAAAAACTATTCAATTTTAACGAATATGCTGTTCAAAAAATAAAAAATTTTAAAATGAATGTTAAATCATTTGTTTTAAATGAAATGTAAATGATCCGTTTTTTAAATGAATTTTCGTTTGAATTTAACTGCATAATGTTTTGAGTGTTGATAATTAATTTTTTTTTTTTGGTGCGTTTTTCACATCAATCGTCAACAGCAATATTTTTACTTTTTGGTTAAAAAAAAAAATCGTTGAAGTACCAACAAATGCGTAACTTTAGTTCTGACATCCATTTATAATTAAATAACTTCAAAATAAAATTAAATAAAAAAATAGGGCACAATGTGCTCTGTGTAATAAATAAAAGAATTGGTAAAATATATCACAGTCATGCTTCTGGCAACATTGCTTTTGAGTTAGTTTAAATCAGTGTTCGAAAATAAACAGTACATTATTTAACGTTCGGCTCACACACCCAGGAACGATATCTATTTTTTAGTGATTGTGTAGTCAGTCATACACAACCCTTAATACCGTTCGTAACTATTTTCAAGAAATAACCGAACATTATGTTCACACGGTGAACAAAAAGGTACCGCTGTACCATCACTTGCGGCATTAACTCCCCCATCAACAGCTGATGAGAAGAAATGCAGCCAACCTTATTAATAACAAAAAAGGAACACAGTCAACAAGAAATCGATCGTGAAGACGTTCAATACCGAAGTTGTACAAAACCCCCCCCCAAACAAAGTGTTTTGAAACAATTCATAAAACCCCAAAAGTGCATTTAGTTAAATTAAAACCAAAAGTGTTTTCAAAAAAGTAAATAAATTTTATTGCTAAAACTTAACAGAACTAAAAACTTCTAAAGAACGTAACCTAAAATTAAATGTACATATGTACTACAAAACCCTTAAATCTACATAATTACCCCTTAAATACTAAATAAATACATACATTCATTTTATAACGTTTTGAAAAATTTTAAGTGGTTTTATTTACAAAAGTTTGAGTTCAAAAGCTATCTCGCTTTAATCCTCTAACCCGTGTAAACACTAGAGTGGCCCAAAATTTTCAAATTTACTTGATACCCCCGGGCACCCACTGAATTTTTTACTGTAGTTAATAGTTGTAAAGTGTAAAAATTTCAATGACCTACGTGGTACAGAAGGCAGTGCTCAATGCTTATATTGTTTAGTCTTTCTCACACTGTCAGATATATGTACATATATGAGTGCTGCGTTTTGTGTATACGCTGAGCAGTTATTTTAAAATTTTGTTTTTTAGTTTGGGGTATTCTCCGAAATATTCCTCTATATAAAAACTAACTTTAAAAAAGTTTGTGATGGTTCGTTAGTATAAGAAAGATAATAAAGAATGGTTCTAGTTTAAAAGTGTGAATATTTTGTTTAGAAATTGTTTTTAACAAGCAAATAAAAAACACCCGAAAAAAATTGCAAATATGCCTTTTAATCAAGTTTAACACGTCAAGCAACTGTATTTTTGATAGGTGTAAAATATTTAGAGCCAATGTCAACCACCAACTCTAAGACAAGTTCTTCTTAGAACTCACTTCTTCCTGCAATAAAAAAAATCAGTTCGAAATGCAAGTCACAGTACTGTCGAGGAATTAATTTAGTGTGGCAAAAATCCACTGTTTCTATTAGACTAGCGAGGCATTCTTAATGGCTTCTTTAAAAAAAAATAAAGGAAGAATATCTGATACCCAAAAGAATCGTAATTTAAAATTTCGAGATCAGTTGGATATACTTTTTGACATTGCTCATAATGATGCACTTACTATGTGCAAAGTAGGCAAATACAGAGTTTTAAATTGAAAACAGAATTGTTCAAAGAAAAAAAAGAAGAAGAGTGACTTAAAAAAGGAAATAAGCTACACTTCGCTTCCATAATATCTTTAGATATGACTTATTCAAGTTCAGATACAGAAGATTAATCACCTGAGTACTCTGATACTGCTGAAATTAAATCAACCGAGCTATAAAACCCTCAGCTTCTTAAAAAAAGAAGATTTAACACAGACCTGCAAACTGATACAACTACACAAAAATAATTTTTCTTTAAACACGCTACTAGCGCATTAGATCGCAATAAGATTTCTGATAGGCAAGCCCTTGCTTTTGTTCTTTGCCAACGTACAGCAAGCCGTAATTTAAAGTTTGAAGCCGTCATCTTCGAAAAACTAAACCTGTTGTTTACTTAACTTACCTCTTTTTAACAAAGTTTTTATATTATTTATCCATTTTTAATTGTTAATTAAATTATTTTTCTACTATTTAGTTAATTGTGCCTTATTTAAAATAAAAAAACATTTTAATTTATTATAAATGTTACATGGGTTTGAGCACTGTCTTTCAATTGGAATTTTATCTTTAAACTTTGCATACATACCAATTTTATTACTAGTAAAAAAATAAGGGGGTGCCCAGATGTCCAAAGTAATTTTGAATTTTTTTCTTGAAAATATAGGCCACCCTAGTAAACACATTATATAATGTTCGGTTCTTCGTTAAAAAAAACAGAACAATTGTAGTGATACTGTAGACAAACATTATATTTTAATGTTCTTTAATGTTTTTTCGTGTGTGTATTTTATTTTTGTAAAAAATGTTTGGTTTTTTTAACAGCCAAAACGGACGAACATTAATGAGCCGAACCGAACACATTGAAGTTTGTGGATTTTCAAAAAAAAAACCGAACGGAATTAAAAGTTCACATCTTTTGTTGAGTTTGATAAAAACAGTAATATTTTTGTGTTCGAAAGATGACTAACAGGGAAACTTTTTTTTTATGGATTTTCTGCACAAACACTATTAGCGTTTGTGTTTTCCACAAATCTACCGAACCGAACATTCAGAAACGATATTTAGTGTTCATTTTCGAACACTGCTTAAAATAAACTGTGAACCGAAAGCAGAGACGGGTAATTTCTTCTCTGCTTCGATCTCAAAATTTAACATACGCTACAAAGTTCTTTAATTATTTTGTCGCTTCGATGCATCGAATCAACAACATCGATATACAATCGATGTTGATGAGCAAAAAAACATCGGATTATTTCGATGTTTTGATACTTTACATCGAGTGCTTTTAAAACATCGATATATATCATCCACCACTATATCAAGATAATATAAGTCAAAACTTTGTCATTAAATATTGGAACCGTACGTCCATAAGGGGCCATAGCTATAATTTACTTGAAAATATACAGTAACAACTTTTTTTATAAGAGTTTTTATTTTGCATATTTATGCTTTTTTTATATACTTGTGCATTTTCTTTCAGTTTTTAGAGATTTTTCCGTTTGCATATATTTTATGACAAACATTTCCTGGAATTTTTAGGCTTTTCAAAACAAGCGAGTTAACTAATTTAAAATAATTTATTTAACTGCTATTAAAATAATTTAAAAGCTCTTGTTTAAGTTTAAGCAAAGCAACACTCGAAATCCTACAACTTTAAGAGCAGACATTAAAACGTTAAAATGGTATAAATTACTTCTAATAAAACATTTGCTAAAGTATGTTTCAACTTCAAACTAACTTATAATATATCAATTAATAAAATAACGAAACTTTATAAAACAATGAAAGTTAGTAGTTTTTAAACTGCAGTAAATAATTTAAGATAAAAAGGTTAAAAAAAACAGGATAAGGCAGGGAAAACTTAAAGTTTTTGGTTAATAAATAATTAAACTAAACTAAAAGCAAAACTACATATACAAAACAAAACTTGCTTAGCTATAATCTTAAAAAAAAACACAACTTAAATTAAAAGTAATTTGTACTTAAAAAAAAAAAAAAACAAAGATAAATTTTAATAAACTTATGTTGTTTTCTTTTCTACAAAAAAATGTGACATTTTATTTAAAAAAATGCAATTTGGTGTCTGTTTTTTAAAAATTTTACTACCGAAAAGGGTGAGTTTTTTTAGAATAACGCAAGCCATCCTTTACGGGAGCAAAATTTTTAAGAAACATACACCAAATTGCATTTTTTTTTTAATAAAATGTCACATTTTTTGTAGAAAAGAAAACACCATTAATAATGTTTTTTTTTCAAACTAAAAACTAATACGCTTCTATTTCTTACTCTTAAAATCTTAAAAAAATGTTTTTATGTTTTATACTTCTTTTTATATTTAATATTTAAACAAAGAAATTTTATAAAAAAAAACTAGTGTTTATTAAAAACGAACTTAACCAAAAATGTTGTAAAAATGAAAAAGTTTCAAACACAAATATGGTTGTGCTAAAAAAAAAACTAAAAATTATTTGATATTATTTAAATTAAAAAAAAAAAGGGAAAAGGTTAAACAATTTTTCGTTTTTCCTTTTACTAAAAATCTCTACTATTATTATTATATACTAAAATTAAATCATTTATCTGCTATTTATACTTACTTATACTCTAACTATTAAAAAAAAAAAAAAATAAATATATATTGCAAAAACAAACGAAATTAAAAAAATATAAAACGTTCCCTAATCATATTACTTAAATATATATTTACATATGTACGAGTTTCTATTAACTATTTGTTAAACAATTTTATAGCAGCTTTTAAGCTGTTATGATACTTGCTATTTTTTGTATTTTTTCTATATTGGAGAACAGTGCAAACATATTTGCATAGGAAAACTGACTTATACCATGTTCACACGGACAGCAATATTCGTGTTTCGCTCTCTTATTCCTGTTTCGCGCCCCAAACATGAATGAAACGACTTGTTTCCCCATACAAAATTTTGTGAGCGAAACAGGTCGTTTCATTTTGAAACAGGCTGTAAAACAGGAAACAGCAATTTTGATAACATTTATCGTTAGTTTATCTGAAATAGCTCTCAAAAAAAATCAAAACAAAGAAAAAACAAAATAAAAATTGATGTTTAATTTAATAAAGTGATAATTATAACAAAATAATATCAATAAAAGTGTTAAATAATATATGTTTAAGTTTTATTTACTTTTTTTTTATCTATTTAAAAAAAAAATCACACTAACAACACAAAAAAAATGTCAAAATGAAACAGGAATGAATCGTATGAACAGCATGTTTGGCAAACTAGTTTCAAAGAGCGAAACGAGTGGTTTATAACGTCGTATGAACATAGCATTAGTGTAAAGAGTATGATTATATCATAAAAAATCTTGAAATGTCAAACAAATATACATGTGTTATCGATAAATAATCTAAGACTGTCAAAAAAAATACAAAAATTTTTAACTTAAAATTGACATTTCCAGATTAATTGTTAGCACTGTTGCCAATTTTTTTAGTTTTTGATCGAAAGAAGTGGGTTTTAACTTTTTTTTTGCGATTTTTAGCTTTTTTGACGAGTTTTTGTGGACAAAAAACGTGGGCAGTATTGTTTGTTTTGTTGACATTTTATTTTGGAATCACAAACTATTTTTTTTTTTTTATAAACAATAAAATTTAATGCAAATAATGTAAAATACTACGAATTACATCGGGTTATTTTCTTTAATTGAAAATTTATGATTTGAAATCCCATATGAAGGGCACCTGCTTTATTTCACTGATCAAAAACAAAATACAGTAGTTTTCCGATTTAATGAACCTTCGATTTAGTGAACATCGCATTTAACGAACACCCAAATTTTTTCTACTGAGTATCTTATATAACGAACAAAAATTTCATTTTGTACTCGGTATACAAACAAATGTAAAATTAAATAAAAAAATAATTGCTACCAAAAAATTACTAAGAAAGATGTAAATTAAAATGTACCGTTAGTTTTCTTCTTCTTTTTCATTTGAGAGTCAGTTGTGTGAAGTAATTTGTGCTAGAAACATCAAAATGGGTAAAAAAATAGATTGTTCTTAAAGGAAAAAGTTAAAATTATCGATGGTCATCGAAATGGTTTGCGGGTAACAGATTTATGTAAAATATATGGGCTCCAAAAATCTAATCCTAAAATCAAAGGAAAGTCTTTAAAGGAATGTTAAAAACAGTAATTTTGGGTATTGCGCTGGATGGAACTGAAATTCAGGAGCCCAAAATAAAACAAGAAGATGCCATTACGCATTTCGAAATTTGTATTAAACAAAATAAGTAGCTCAAATTTTTTAAATAAATTATCTTTGTATTACAGTACTTTATAAATTCTTCTTTTACTTATATATTAATGAAATATGTATGTTTTTTTAATAAAATATTTAGGACCGTTTTCACAACTTACCGATAGCTAAAGGTAGGATTTAATCGGCCATATAAAATTGAGAACGTTTTTCCTTTTTAACTTAGTACTGGATATAACAAACAATTCACTTTAACGAGCAGGCCTGACAACAATTAGGTTCGTTAAATCGGAAAACTACTGTAGTTTCATCTGCCCAAGCTATTACCATTTTTGTTTTTGTTTTAGTCAAAGAAAAAATTAAACATGAGAAATGTCAATCAGAAAAAAGGGTTTGTTTATCAAATTGTATTTCTTGTTCTTTCTCGCATTTGTTGTTTCATTCAGTCAATCCTAAAAAAATCCAATAGAAAAAAATAGCAAGCATCATAACACCTTTAGGAAAAACTTTTGTAAAGTTTAATTTTGATAAATTGTGAAAGTGAAACAGAAGTGAAGTTGTATTGGTGAGGACATCGTTTGATCGGCTCAAAAATGATTCTGAGGCGATTGGTATACTAAAGGCTGGGTCGACAAGATTGAGGTGCTGCCTATAATTCAATTGTGAAAATTAATTCACACACATTCTAAATGATCTTGCATGAAGTAGTCAATAAACAAGCGACGAATGCACATACGGCGGATGCTTAAATATGTTTTAAACATTTTTCTTTTAAGAATCAAACTATCCAGCAACCTTGTGCTTCATATTTAAAGAAATAAAAGGTGTTTTTACATTTACAGAGTTTCCTTTCGTTTCATTTTCGCGAAGCTGCGCAAAAGGTCGTTTTATAAAAATAAAGTCGTTTGAGAAAATAAAAGTGGAGCATCTCATTTTAAACGTTTTTTTTTTTAATAATAAATTAAAAGTAAAAAAAAAAAAACCTTTTTTTAAAAATCAAGCTTTTATTTGAATGCGCTAAAAAGAGAAAAAAATATTTTAAACTTTAAAACTTTTACTATCAACTTATAACGTCATTACGAATTTATACACTCACAATATTCTGTACGTAAAATGAACTCAAATTGTAATATAAAATAAATGAAAATTCAATTAAAAACCGGTCTACTTATTTTTCATTTATTTTTTACAAAAAGTTCATTTAATTTTTACTGTCAAAAATTCAACACCACATTCAGTAAAAACAATTCAATATTCACTTATTATTTAACATTTTACTGTCAAAAAATTGACCCCATATTCAGTAAAAACAATTAAATATTCAGTTATTTGATTAATATTCAGTAATTTTCGTTTACTCCACAAAAGAGCCGAATTTCTCAAAATACCAGACAGACACCAGTCCGCTTGTTTTTCTTATAAGCGATAGAGGGAGAATATTATTATTAACTTACCCTGTTACACACGTTTGATTTACTTTTGTTGTACTGACCACGTTGTTTACAGAAGAACTCTCAATTATAAGGCACCATCAGCATGACCGATATGGCTTCGCAATTATTTTGCTTTTAAAATTTGATGTATTTAACTAAATTATATTAAAAAATAGAAAATGGGAACTACTTACACAAAACAAGCAATTAATTTTTTATAGATAAGTAAAAATTAATTTTTGGTAGTTAAATTATATAAAATAACTGAATATTTAATTGTTTTTACTGAATATGGTGTTGAATTTTTGACACTAAAATTTTATAAAATTTTGCATATTTATTTGTTTTTACGGAATATGTAGCTAATTTTTTGACAATTAATTTATATAAGATAACTGAATATTCATTTGTTTTTACGGAATTCTCGGTTGAATTTTTGACAGTAAAAATTAAATGAACTTTTCGTTGCTTTAAATTACATTTTTATTTAATTTATCATAAAGAAGAATTTAACTCAATCAACGGACAATATTAACTGCAACTGAAAATCCGTATTAATATGCACTTAGTTTTTTGAATAACTGTTGGAATCAGTTAAAAATAAATTTGCTTGGAATTTTAAATGTTTATTTATTTAAAAATGACTGAACGGAATATTTCCTAAATAAACTACAGTCCGTTACTGTAATAATATTGTGAGTGTATGATATAAACGCTTGTCGTAAGATTTAAGTACTTGTATTTACTTAATTTGAAAATTTTAATCAAGTTATTAATTTACATAGTTTTCTTCACTAGTAATTCTCGCGACAAGCTTTTATATCATATAAATTGTGTAATGACGTTATAAGTTGAAAGTAAAAGTTTTAAAGCAAAATATTTTTTTTCTTTTCTTTTTAGCGCATTCAAATAAAAGCTTGTTTTTTAAAAAGGTTTTTTACTTTTAATTTATTTTTAACTTTTTAGCGCATTTAAATACAAGCTACTTTTTAAAAAAGAATTTCTACTTTTAATTTTTTTAAAACTCGCATTCGTATTCTCTGCAAGCATTAAAAACTTAGTAAGCCATATTGTATTTAGAGTGACGTCCCTTTATTTTTTTAGGTTATTCTTAGCAAGCCCTTTCAGTTGACACGCCTATTGTAGAGGTGCATTAAAAATAACTAGTCCGTCATCTTGTGTGTTGCGCCATATTTGATTTAGACTCACAACTTTATTTTTCGAGTTATTCTTAGTAAGCCCTTTTATTTGATACCCATATTGTAGAAGTGGATTAAAAATAACTAGTCCGCCATCTTGTGTGTGCCCGCCAAATTGGATTTAGAGTGACCACTTAATTTTTCGAGATATTCTTATCAAGCCCTTTCATTTGATACCCATTTTGTAGAAGTGCATTAAAAATATCTAGAGAGCTCTAAAACAGCACTAAATGATAACGAATAAAATATACAAAAAGTTGCTATTTTAGTGCTGAGAAGGAAGAAGGTTTTAAAACGAAACTTTTAAAAATTTAAACAAGTAAAACCAAAACATTAATGAATATGTTAATTTATTTAGCTATTGAAAAAGCACTTTAGGAGTGCTTTGTTTGCATGTTAAAAGAAGCGCTTTTTGTCAGCAAAAAATATTCCTCCAAGCCGGGAACACCCCATACAAAAATCAGGCATCCCATCAGCAAGTTTGAAGCGATTGCAGGTATGAATTCATACATAAAACCTGCTCCTTTTGGAGCACAGTTTTTACTACAGTTTTAGTACAATTTACCAAGCTGTTTTTATTTTTAATGACGTTTTTAAAAAACGAAAAGTAAATTTGTTTTTGTTTTAAATGTAATTTTCTATGCGAACGTTAACGTGTGACATCGTGGGCATGGCTGTAAATGAATTTTATTGAAAGTTATTGATTGCCATATGAGTTTGTGTTTTAAAAATTTCCAAATAAATTCCCAAAAAAATGGAAAATACCTGGTATTTACCCGGTATTTACCCAGACTTCAGGTAAATACCCGTTAGCATCACATCTACACCTATGGGCCATAATCGGCTTACAAATTTCTACTTAATTTTCAGAGTTTCTTTTCGTTTAAACAAGAAATAAATTATCAAAGTTTTGGGAATACATTAATTTGTAATTAATAAGATTTAGTTTGTTTGCTAATTCCTAGTTTCCATTTTTGATAAACACACTTAAATTTATTGTTGGAGGATAAGCTAGTTCTTATGCGCATGCTTTAAAAGTTAAACGACGTTATTTTCAAGATTTTTTTTTTTTGATAAAAACAATAAGAAAATTTATAATTTATTAAAAAACTCACAAAAGTTGGTGATAAAAAAAAGTCGCAGACCGCCAAAAAAAAGGGTCGAATTGCGACTTTAGTCGGGCGAACCTTAACCCTGCTAGTAAGTTTTCACGTAACCGATAAACTTGCAACAAAAAAATCAAAATAGAGCATAAAAATTTTAGAAACAAAAAATTTGCTAAAAATGTCTGGGTCTAATTCTGTCTGTCGTGATCGAGTACTTTCTCGATTTGAAAGCAATTTTATTTCTAATTCTTTCAGTCGATACTGAACGAATCGAATTTATTTTTTATTGTAGTATTGTGATGCACAAATTAATGCTTTACAACACTGAAAAAAAAATTCCGATTCGTTCAGTATTTACTTATCGAGAAAGTACTCGATCACGACTGCCATAATCAGGCCCCTGATAATCATATCGTGTAACGCTCCATTTTTACTCATCCTAAATAAAGTGTCAGCTGTCGAATTTCTTTAGGGTTGCCAACATATAACTGCACAAACATCTATTTTTAGTGTTCATTTTGGGACATCCTTCATAATAAAAGTGGTATAAAAGTGTCAGAATCTTGAATTCGAGACGTGACTCGAATAAGATATTTAATCATTCATAAAAAAAGAACAAAAATTGGATGCCACATGAAAAGAAAGATATCGAATACCGATTTAATTCATACATCCCAAATGTAAACTTTTTTATTTATATTTGTATTATGAAATGCTTGCACGAGAAAGTTTCCAAGAAGTTATTAAAAAAAAACCAAATAATACTAAAAATTTTTTTTGTTAATTAGTACAAAATTTATAATTTGAAAAAATTCGTCAAATTTAGGGTATAAATCTACAAATCATGAATGGTCCAATTTTTACCCCAAAATCTTCAAACTCGTAACCATAACTCTTTAAATCTGGCAGCCGTGCTGATTATAAATTTTTTAGTAGCAAGAATTATTAAACCATAATTATCATAATTTTTAAATTCAAAGTTTTTCAATAACCTAAAATATTTATTTTCCTTTTATTTAAGAAAAATATATTTGCTGGTAAAACGTTAATTTCCTTCTTTTTTTTGAGTAATTGGGAGAAAAATTTTATAAATGTTTAATTTACTTTCTCGTTGCAAGTTTCTGCTTGTAAAGTAAATGAACACACCTAATATAATGGTGCAATATGAAAGGTATTTTTTGCGTGGGAATGCTTTTGGCAATTTGCAATGCCTTTTATGAGTTCTTAGATTTATTTTTAGTGTTGAATTAATTTGCTTAGCAAAAAATTTAAGTTGGAAAGAAAACTAATTCTAATTTTTATGATATTGCTCATAATCGTTACGGTCCCTGATTTAAAAGATTTGTTTTTAGTTTGAAGGTACATATGCAAAACCTTGGTAAATATAGTGCAGCATCATATTTCAAACGATTGACTTTGTGTTTGCTGGGTAAATTCACTATCTTCTCTAATACACATGTGCAGCAATACAACCATAAAATTTTGGGCACATCTAGTCTACAACTGATTTTTTTATGTGTTAACACACATCAGCACAAATGCATAATACCGCCTCAGCTATTAACCCATTAAAGACTGAACCCCGATTTCGTGGTACGATTTTGATGAAATTTTACACATTTGATATTATGGGCATTTATATTGACATTGCGTTTTTTTTTTATTTTTACCTGTCAAACCTTGGCCCCTAGACCATGGGTATTTTTCTACCCACTTCGCTCTTAAAGAGTTCTAAAACACAAGATTTTTTGAAAACCAAAAATTTAAAAAATTCATTTATTGCATGCATTGATGTGTGTGTTGTGTGCTTATTTCACTATGTACGTTGAATCTGTCCCAGCGGGAAAAGAGGGAAGTACGGATGCCTTCTAGAGGGCCTTTGTATTCCATCTTTTGAATGAAAAGGATGGTTAAATTTTAAGGGCCGATGTTGATTTTGAATAAAACACCAATTATTTAGGAAGATATTGTCATTTATTTTTATTATGAAAATATAAGTATGGTTCAATCATGTATGGAACAAAATATCGGCCAAATGGCCGCCGCGACCTCGGCGCTACACCTCCATCCGATGGTCTAAATGTTCGATGACGCTGAGGCATAATTAAGATTCTATGCCGTTAATGGGCCGAATTATCTCATCCATCTTGAATTGTTGCTTGCTTATCGACGTACACCTTTTCTGTCAAATAACCCCAAAAAAGAAGACCAACGGTGTCAAATCAAATGATATTGGCGGCCAATTGACATCGCCACCAAAAGAGCCATTGTTTCGTTAGGTGTGGCACCGTCCTGCTGAAAGCACATATCGTCCACATCCATATCTTCCAATTCGGGCCATACAAATTTCGTTATCATCTCACGTTAGCGAACACCATTCACAGTAACTGCCAGACCGGCCTCATTTTGGAAAAAATACGGCCCGATGATGCCGCCAGCCCATAAGCCGCACCAAACAGTCACTCTTGTGATCGCATTGGTTTTTTGACAATTATTCTTGTATTATCATTCGCCCAAATGCGACAGCTCTGCTTATTGCCAAATCCACTAAGGTTAAAATGTGCCTCATCACTGAATCACGAAGTGCACGATGTGCATTTTGATTTGAACGCCCATATTAATAATAAGCCATAATAAGGTGAGGTTCACATTCAACATTGGCCCTTTACAAGGCTTGCTCGCTTTATTCCACTCTCATATCTTTTTACACACGTTGTCATTGCTCTCGCTTCTTTTGCAGTTACATAAGAATGGTAACGGGATCAAAAAAATTCTTTTGCTTTTGCTTGTGCGAAAAAACATAACAAAAAATGTTACTCCTTCTCTTCTCTGTTGTCATAGAAGGGAATGTGGAATGTTTTATATTTTATACGAAAGAGCCGAGGCCTTCTTACTAATGCTTTGGACGCTGCTATGGTGTATGCCAGGAATTTACACTGCTTGCTAAGAAAACCTGAAGGATCTCCAATCATGAGTCAATTTTATTTCATGTGAGCGTTGTTGAAGCGCATGGAGAGCTTTTACCATATGATAAGCCATATTATTCAGCTTGGCCGTTTTGGACAATGTGAAGCAAAACTGAGTTTGGTTGTACAAAATGCAAGTTTTAGTTACACCCAAAGGCTTGTTTTGCACATTTTCATGCTGGTGTCCCAAAAAATATAAAATTATCTCAATAATCGACCACAGTTGTGATATAAATTTCTTTATTTTTTACTAATAAATAGTTCATTTTACATAAAACATCGCATTTTTACTTGCCAAAATTTAAAAAAAAAACTATGTGTTTTGAACCCTCTGACAGCGAAGTGGGTATTTAAATACCCATCTCATTGAATCAAACCTGTGGTCAACGTTATTGGCCCACTTTAGCTAATATTTTTTTCTAAAGCAGAGCACACCTAAGGCTGTAAGTCACCATGAGGGTTTTTCCGATTTACCACTCTCCCAATTTTCCAGAGCCGTTGTCGTTCACTTTTTTCAAATATTAAAAATTGCTAACTTGTAAGCCGCTAACTTACCCAATTAAAGGGGGCAAAATTTAATTTCAAAAATTTGTTTAAGTAGTCTTATCCTTTCTTTATCTATCTGTAAAAACCAATTTCCGATACCTCTTACCTGAAGTTGGCCAGAATTTTTCTACGAAGGCTCTGTTTTTGGGTATTTAAATACCCATCCGTCCTTAATGGGTTAAGTTGTGGTATAGACGGCCAGAACAACTCTCACTGATGAAGATGGGCACTACCACAGAAAAGCTCTTTTTTGACATGTTACGCCATACAGCAAAAATAAAAAAAGATTTCAATTAAAAAAATTAATTAAATTTGCACTAGCAAACAAATTATTGGTATCAATTAAAATGTTTAATTTCCTTGATTAAACGTTTAATTCACTTGATTAAACATTTAATTCACTTGATTAAATTTTTGTATTAAAACTGATTTTATTAATTCACTTGATTAAACATTTAATTCTCTTGATTAAATTTTTAATTAAAACTGATTTTATTTTTGATTAATGCTTTAACCCTTATGTGTGTGGACAGGTACCTGTGTACCTATTGCGTTTTCAAATCGAAATTTTTTATATAAGATTTTAGTCTACAATTCTACAATTTCATGAGAACTCCTAACTTTTTGTTATTATTATATTTTCATAGGTGTTTATATACAATATGAGTTTGGGGGGGGCGTGGCATACCAATTTGCTTTTTGCACCCTTAATAGGGTGAATAGGTACCTGGGTACCTGTATACGTTTTATATTAAAAATTTTTTTTTTTTTGGTGTAGGATTTTAAAAAATATATGAAAAGGAGAAAACCAGAGTAAAATTCTAATATTATTTCATTAACCATCGATTGTTTGTACAATACAAGACAAAAAATTAGATTTCTCATACAATTTGCATGAAGGTACCCAGGTACCTATCCACCCTACATCCACACACATAAGGGTTAATTAGTGAACAATTTTGAAAAAAATTTTCTGTGCACCAAGCATTTATGAAGCTTGTATTTAGACCCATATTGTTAAAAGTTTTCCTCTGTTTCACTAAATGTAAAGCTAGTTGCGCTTTACACCTAAAACAGGTAAGAAAGTATAGTCGTCAAGCCCGACCATATGATACTCTACACCACAGTATTAAAAATCACATCATGCTTACATGTCCATATAGATATGGATCTATCTATGTTTTAAATGTCATTAAAATCGGTTTGATAGTTTCTGAGAGGAAGAAATTTCCCTCTAGCTTCCCTCGTGGTCCTACGATTTGCAATAGACTTGGTCCTTGTACCAAGCACCTGTGTCCCAAATTTTATCAAACTATCTCCAAAATTGCGACCTGTACTTTGCGCACAAGGTTACATTGTACGGCCAGCCAGTCAGCCAGCCAGCTGGACGGACATCGTTAGTTCGAAGAAAGTGCTTCTGAGTCGATCGGTATACTTTAAGGTGGGTCTAGGACCAATATTTTAAGGCGTCACACAAATCAGCACAAATGCATAATACCCTCTCCACTATTGTGGTGTGGTATAAAAAACCAAAAAAGAATTATTTATAAATTTTTCTTTAAGAAACATTTTAAAATGCTTGGTGGCGTAACTTGACAAAAAGTAGACTTTTCTGTGGAAATTCCCATATACTTTACAAATGTGCATGGGTAATTCCATGATAAAATTTAAAACTTTGATAACTTTTAATCACAATATGTCAATATTAAACAAATTATTTTTATTTCTAAACAGCTTGGATATGCTAACTTTCAGCTTAAATTCTTAAAGAATAGAATTTTGTTTAAAACTCGTAAGTGAGATAAGGCGAGGAGCCCAATAACTTGTTAAATAAATAAAAAGAATAAAGAAATATAAAGAGTTAAAAACAAAAAATATATTTAAAGAAATGTTATATGTTGAAAACTCCCTCGAACAAAATACAAATAATTAATTATTTATTAGTAGCAAATACTTTTAAAAATAGTTTACTAAGTTTAAGTCAGTTCCAGTGGCAAATAATTTTAAAATTATTCTTTGCTCGAAAGTTGCTGACAAAATGTTGTATGTACTATTTTATAAATTGTTTGTAAATTTTGTTTTAAAAAAAAAATATTTTGTTAAAATATGAAAACTGTAGGAAAAACACCATATCAGCAAAGCATCGTTAAATTAATTACAAGAAAAATATTTCCAAAAGTAAATGTTAAAACAACAACAAAGTTAATTGGAAGTTGCATTAACAATTTGGTATGTACTTTTTTGTACGAACTATTTGAGTGAATAAATGAAATGTGAACATATGACATGATACATATATCAAACATACAAATAAATATAATATTATTTATCTTAAAAAAGCTAAAAACATTAAAATTAAAAAAAAAAACAAATAAATAAAACAGAAAATATAAATGTATATGTATGTACTTTATGGCATATTATATGATGAAACTATATTAATTATAAAAGTAAAACAAAAAAAAAAAAAAAATTATAATAAATATTGTATGTATATTACATTGAAAAAATATATAAAAAAAACTTAAATAAAAAAAATTAAACAAAAAACAGATTTTTATTTACCACAAGCAGAATTGCCAGATAAAACTGATTAATAACACTGTGCAAAAAAAAACAGCCTCAAATCTTTCAACACGAAGTGAAACTAGACTATTGGTAGAGCAAATCTGCCAAAGGGTTTTGCAAAGTTAGCTCACTCATTTTAAGGGGTCATTTTTTTATTTATTTTGAACTTTTTTTGAACAAAAGTTAACTAAAACGGCACTTTAGAGGGTTAAAATTTTCCACGAATAATTTTTGCATCAAATTTTACAAGGAGTCTTTTAAGACCAAAAGTTCGTGCAATGTATGTAAATCGGGTTTTTGAAATTTTGGGCATTGAAATTATTGAATCTCTTGAAAAGTCGTTTGGTACAAGTCAAAAAAATATACTAAATGTACTTTTGTCTTATAAGACCCCTTGTAAAATTTGATGCAGAAAATATTTGTGGAACATTTTAACTCTCGTAAGTCCCGTTTTAGTATACTTTTTTGGGGTAGTTAAAAAAGGGCAAAAATTACCCCTTAGAATGAGTGTTAGAGGGTTAATTTATTCTAAGAAAAGTATCGCCATACAATTCTTCTGAGGAAATCTGAAATTATTTTTTAGCTCAGAAGTACATATAATATTTTTTTTTTTTTTTTTTTTTGACTTTTACCAAACGCCTTTTCAAAAAATTCAAAAATCTTAGGCAGATTTGCTCTATCAATAGTCTAGTTTCATTCCGCGTTGCAAATATTGAGGCTGGCGGCGATGACCTTAATTTTGTTGCACTGTGTAATATTCCAATTTTTAAAGCGTATTGAAAATCATTATTGTAAAATAAACTTCTTTTTTAGTTTTTGCAAATTAACAGCCTGGCCCACGATGTCGATCCAAAACTTAGAGAGCGACAACAAGTCACTCATTTCCAAACAAAGTCGTGACCAAATTAATCTGATACCTAATTATGAATTATGTAAAATTGTCCGCCGAAGCCATATATAAAGTAAGAATGGTCAAAAGTAAAACAGTTTTCGAGATATTCCAAAAAAAACCATTATTTGTGTTTTTAAAAAAAGATGTCACTAAAATGCAAATATCTTGCAAAATACAAGGTGTCTGGTGGCAAATTTAAAAGTTATAAACAGTGCGGAGGAAGGGTGGCGCCCCCGGTTGGAATCACTGTTGGGATCTGACAATTCTTAAATTGTACCGATTCAATGGCATAATTGTACCAAATTGACATAAATTATACCAATTTTTGGCTACAAAAAAAAGCAAACATAAGAATTTATAACAGCTTTTTGCACAGAAAGAAAAAATCGCATTCTAAATTTAAGTTTTTTCTACTTACTTTAGTACGAGTTGTACTCAAAAATTTAAGTGCGAATTGCAATTAAAAGTACTTAAAACAATCCGAAATGGGATAACTTTCGAAAAAAAAATATGCGTGCATACGCGTGTGTTTGTAAAAGTTTGTTGTATAGAAACAACAACAACACTACAAGAAGAAAAGCTTAGATAATTTGTATGTTTAAAGAGTAAAATAAGAAACAATAATTCCCATATTCTATTTGTTAAAATTTTTTAGTTACTTATTTAAAATTTTCGTAGTAGAATAACTACGAAAACTATATTTGGAATGCAGCTGGTGGATTATAATTGTGAATTCTTCTGTAAGCAAAGGGCGGAATACAACAAAAGTGGAATAAACATGTGTAACGGGTTATGGTTCTGTGGGGAAAGTGTTTAGGTTAGAATCAGTACAGATTAAACCATCTTAGAAATTCTTTAGCCAGAATTTAGATTAAATTAACTCTATAATACTTGAATCAAGCGCATTTTGAGATTGATTTAATATTAGTTTTACCTTAATCAATCTCATTTTCGAATTATTTTAAGTACGAATTCGGGATTAATTATGGATAAGTAACGTATTTCACGCTGCACAGACAGGTATTTGGCCCTAAAAGTCGCTCAAAGTATTTTTTTTTTTTTTCATTTAAAATTTTATATGAGTATTTTATTGGATTTAAAGGTAGGTTAGGGTATTTCAGTGTAGAAAAAGGCAAAAAACATTATATTAAATCTTGTTTATTCGTAATTTTTTACAGTATCGTATTTATTTTCAATATTATTAGTACATATCCTTAATTTTAATACCAAAGCACATGGCTGATCGCTCGTGTTCTTCAAAATAGCGGCGACCGGTATTCCCATCATTAGTGTTGCCTTAGGTATGTCCAACAATAAGCCCAGTTGGTCTCGAAAAAAATTTACATTTTATTGAAATTCTTGATTAACCTAGTTTTCAAAGCCCATGTATTAAAAAAATCGCTAAAAATATTGGGTTGGATTGGGGTGGCTGTTTTGTGCTTTTTAAATTTCTGGAGGATCTATTCTACAAAATGCTACCAAATTTAAAGCTCAAAAATTAACAGAAATAGTTTGCAACCTCTGTGAAATAAGAAGATGTGTGTGTTCTTTTTTTTTGCGTTTGAAGAGCTTAACCATTAAGGGCAAAAAAACTAGTTAATAATTAGAATCAATGTAAAACTTAAGTTTTAGATAAAGCACATACCTGATTGAACACAAACCATAATAGAAACTAACACAAAATCTACTTTATCGCCATTAAATGAATATTTGAAGACACTAAAGTTTTGAGGGTATCGAACAAATCATACGAACACGTTTTTCGAATGGTAACTTCCGACTGACTTTATGCAGCTGGTGAAAGATTGAACAGCGCCATGTTGGTTCTATTGTTTCGAGGGGTAAGCTGACTTTTAAAAAATAACAGTAAAAAGGGTGTAGTGCTGATGTAAAAAAAATTAATTTTGAGCGACTTTTAGGGCCAAATACCTGTCTGTGCGCTGTGAATATCCGTACTTGAATCAAGCATACCGTACGATTGACACCGCTTCGACTTGATTTAAGTACTGTTGGATTAATTTGTTTTTCTCAGTGTATTTAATAAAGTCAAGCCCGACCATTTGATACCCATTGGCAACCATGGAACCGCCAGAACAAAACTTTGTTATGAGGTTAAGATTCATGTAAAAGTTCTTTGTGCAGATTATTATTTAGAGATCTTCATCTATATGAGATTTGCTTCCCCATACTTGATTTTAGGAACGGGGCTTATATGGGACCAATGGATAATTTTGAACCTTCCAACCGGCTTATAGGCACAGACACTATTCCAAAAAGAAGTTTGCTTGCAGGCCAAGTAAAATTATGGACCGAATCTAGCCATTAATATTCTTTATGGTTACATGGACAGACAACCATCGTTAAATCGACTCAGAAAGTGACATTTAGTTGATCTATATACAAAAACTTGGGTCTAGTACAAATTTATTTAAGTGTTTCACACATCTGCCCAAACCCTCTCCACTATTGTGGTGTAAGTATACAAAATTCTCTTTTTTTGTCAAAGGCTGGCAAAAGTGTAGATGCTTCGTTGACAGTGTCGCCAAAACAATCGACAAAAGTGGCGACTTGGAGACATTTGATCGCAGGCTTCCTACAGGGATACGAGTACACTCACAATATTCTGTACGTAAAATTAACTGAAATTGTAATATAAAATAAATGAAACTTCAATTAAAAACCGGTCTACTTATTTTTCATTTATTTTTAACAAAAAGTTCATTTAATTTTTACTGTCAAAAATTCAACACCATATTCCGTAATATCAAATAAATATTCAGTTATTTTGTAAAATTTTACTGTCAAAAATTCAACACCATATTCAGTAAAAACAATTAAATATTCAGTTATTTTATAAAATTTTACTGTCAAAAAATTGACCACATATTCAGTAAAAACAATAAAATATTCAGTTATTTCATTAAATTTTCGTGTACTCCACAAAAGAGCCGAATTTCTAAAAAATACCAGACAGACACCTGTCCGCTTGTTTTTCTTATAAGCGAGATAGGGAGAATATTATTATTTACTTACCCTGTTACACACGTTTGTTTTACTTTTGTTGTACTGACCCCGTTGTTTACAGAAGAACTCTCAATTATCAAGACACCTGGCTTCGCAATTATTTTACTTTTAAAATTTGATGTATTTAACTAAATTATATTAACAAATAGAAAATGGGAATTGCTTACACAAAACAAGCAATTCATTTTTTATAGATAAGTAAAAATTAATTTTTGGTAGTAAAATTATAAAAAATAACTGAATATTTAATTGTTTTTACTGAATATGGTGTTGAATTTTAGACAGTAAAATTTTATAAAATAACTGCATATTTATTTGTTTTTACGGAATTCGCGGCTGAATTTTTGACAGTAAAAATTAAATGAACTCTTCGTTGCTTTAAATTACATTTTTATTTAACTTATCATAAAGAAGAATTTAACTCAATCAACGGACAATATTAACTGCAACTGAAAATCCGTATTAATATGCACTTAGTTTTTTGAATAACTGTTAAAATCAGTAAAAAATAAATTTGCTTGGAACGAGCGGCATGGCAGTTTTTTATTCATGCCGCTCGTTTTTGGAACCTTCTTCCACTAAATCAACAACTAAATCGTAATGCTAACAGTTTCAAAAGGTTTTTATATAACTTTTTTTCATAATTGTTTTTTGATTGAAAATGTTTTATATGACTTTTATTCTTTTTAATAATTGTATTTTTTGTTTGTTTTAATACTATGAACTATGAACCATTTTGTAATAATTAAATGTAAATTAATATTCTTGTAACTTTTTGCGTTCCTGTACTGTAATTATAAGACACTGTCTTGTTGTACAGGAAATGAAATAAAATTAATAAAAATTAATTAATTAATTAATTAATTTTAAATGTTTATTTATTTAAAAATGACTGAACGGAATATTTCTTAAATAAACTACAGTCCGTTACTGTAATAATATTGTGAGTGTACAATTACTTATGTATGTACTGAATATTTAAGTATATCGTGAACATAAATTAACAATAATGCAATTTTTGGTAGTACTGGTCAGGGCTGGAGATAAGTAATTAGAAGTTTTATTATTAAAAAAAGCGAGTTAATCTACTTAAATTTGTCAAATTTCGTGGGTATTTGTTTTTCTTAAATTGTACCAAAAAAGGATGAATTGTACCAGTGTACCAATAAAGTTTCAACTGTACCAAATTTGGTACAATTGTCCCACAAATCCCATCAGTGGCTGGAATTTCGATTGTGTGGATTTATCAGTCACAATGTCGCAGTGGTCGAATGAGCATCGCACGTTCGCTGTGGAGACATTTTTTAAGACGGATGACATCTGTGCCCATGTTCTGTAACTCTGGCGTCGAGAAGCTTTTCGATTGAAATGTGTGAAATGAAACAAAAATGCCATATATTAAAACAAACCGCTGTTTTTCGCACTAAACTGTGTCTGTTACTTTTTTTGTGAGTACAAGCTGTTACGTAAGAAAATTACTCGCCAATTTACAGCAAAAGTGTGTCTGTAACAAAGCCACGAATAAACATGGGGCGAGAAAAATATTTTGTTCTTGGCACATTTTTTTATATGTAGTTTAATTATTTTGCTTTTTACATTTTTATACAATATACGAATTTTTTCAAAGTTACATTATTTGATAAAGCTTGTTGCTCGTTGAAAAATTTAGAATTTTAGTAAATTTTGGTCGCCGTCAACGATATGAGTATGGATGGATTGATTTTTCTTTTGAGTGTAGACTGACAGTAATGAAGCCTTAGGGGAATATAATTTCTGAAATGGCGAATAGGAACCGAAAACTCAACACTACCAAGTACGAATTCTGAAACAATTGCCATTTCTTTGAATCTTTTTTAATATTCAATTAAAATATGCGTCGGTTTAGCCTTATGGGTGTCAAATTGTTTCCAGTACTCCTGAAAGTTTTGGATTTACATAATTCCAGCAGAAGCGGTTCAGTAGGAAAAGAGTTATGCCCGCAAATGTGGAACAACCTCCCTATAACAATTGATAAAAACTACACACAGAAAACAAATTGGTTGGAAAACGGTTGCAGTAATAAAATATTGATCAAGAAATACAATTTACTATTGGAACTATTAAAAATTTATAGATCTAACTGATTTTTAATTCTCTTGATAATTTAAACGTTATTCTAACTGAAATATGATTCCTTCAATTCTTTTATTAGTTATGATAACTAATTTAATTAAGTTCTAAAAATTAGTACAAATGGTTAGAATCACAACCGAATTTAATACAGGGCAATACTGAATATTGGTCTTTGCAATTAATAATTTGTTTTCGTCAATAAATTTTGTAAAATAAATGTTAATTCATTTATTGCAACTAATTATCGATTGCTAGTATAGTTTCAATTCGAGTACAACAAATGAAAATATAATTATTTGGTATTCACAACCAAAAAAAAAGCTATATGTCCCAATTGTTTACTAATTTTACTGTCAAAATATTAAATATAATAAAATAATTTGAATTTTATATTAAAATACATAAGTTTGTGTTAAAAAATTGAAAATGTGCAAAAAAATTAATAAATAGGGGTAAGTTATTTACGTATTTTTATAATCATGTACATATGCACGTACATATGTGTGTATGTATTATATTTCTTATAAATACATATATATATGTACCCAACTAGCATTTTCAATCGAAAGAATTTACTGGGAATCTCATGTAGAGCATTACTCGTCCACGAGCACAAATTTTAATCGTAAAAGATTTCTCACACGGGAAAACTGTTAAAAAGGTGATTCCTCTGCGAGATACTTCTACAACACAGCGAAAGACGCTTATATCACAGTGCAAAAAAACTCGGGACATTGCCGCCAGCCTCAACACTTGCAACGCGAAATGAAACAAGAATACTGGTAGAGAATATTTGCCAAAGGGGTTTGAAAAGTTAGCTCGGGTTCCCGAAATATGGGCCCCTAAAGTTTTTGAATTTCTTGAAAGGGCGT
The DNA here is from genome assembly GCA_930367215.1 of Pollenia angustigena. Lineage (NCBI taxonomy): Eukaryota > Metazoa > Arthropoda > Insecta > Diptera > Polleniidae > Pollenia > Pollenia angustigena. Next base: position 193,338,440 of record OV884058.1, read on the forward strand.
TTGGTATAAGGCAAAAAAAATATACTAAATGTACTTCTGAGCTAAGAAATAATTTCATATGTCTTCAGTAAAATCGTATGGCGCATCTTTTCTTAGAATTTATTAACCCTCTAACACTCATTTTAAGAGTGTATACTAAAACGACACTTTAGAGGGTTAAAAAGTTCCACGAATATTTTCTGCATCAAATTTTACTAGGGGTCTTTTAAGACTAAAGGTGCGTGCAATGTATATAAAACGGATTTTCGAAATTCCTGGCCTTGAAATTTTTTAATTTCTTGAAAACCCGTTTTACATAAAGTTCATGAACTATTGGTCTTAAAATTTGATGCAAAAAATATTCGCCATACGATTTTACTGAAGACATCTGAAATTATTTTTTTGGTCAGAAGTACATTAAGAATATTTTTTTTTGACTGATACCAAACGCCTTTTCAAAAAATTCAACAAATTTGGGGCCCATATTTCGGGAACCCAAGCTTACTTTTCAAAACCCTTTGGCTGATTTGCTCTACCAATATTCTAGTTTCATTTGAGTTGCAAGTATTGAGGCTGGTTTTTTTTTTTTTTGTTGCACAGTGTATTGATCATAGGCGAATTCGTTTGAGATTTCTGTAAAGATTTTCTGATGAGGCTTTCAGAAAGCACATCAAAAATCTTATGAGACTCTTGTAGGAATTCCCTTATAACTTGTGGAATGCTTAAACATATAACTAAGCCACCTAAACAAGAGCATCAAGCTTTTTTTCATACAATTTATACGAAACAAACCTTTAGATCAGGAATTCAACAAAAATCCGGTTGGTAAATCTTATTTGGCAGATACTTAAGTCGGCTTGTTTAAATAAAATTGTATTAACAAGTGAATTTTCATGTTTTAAAAACGCTCTTATTAAGGTAGCTAAGTAATTCTTATATGAATCATAAGGAGAGCCACAAAAGGTTCATTCCAAGATTAAAAGACAAGCGTGTCAGAAAATGTATAAAAAACTAATACATAAAAAATTTTGATGTTTTTATTATTGTTACTCATCAGATAATCATCAGAAGATTCTTTAAGGAGTTAGACAATCGTCTAACAAACATCCGATGCTATCTGGGCAATATCTTAGACATACATACATATGTACAAAACATATACATGTACATATTGTCTATATTTTGCTCCGCGTGTACAGTGGTCAAACAAATATGTTATAAGTACATTCTATGAAAATCGCTCAGTTTTTTTTAGTGATTTGTATATTAATTTACAGCTTCAAATACTGTTCGTATTGTAAAAACCACATGTAAATAATTCTGTTTTACTTTAGACACTAGAACAAGACGACATTGATGAAAGAAATTGCATTGAACTGAAGCCAAAGATGGTTGTTGTTGGTACTTAAAGGGATAAGCTGTACACCTTTGGAAATCCGTTGGATGATGAGGAAAGCTGCATGTATGTATTTGTATAAAATTAAATAATTTGTAAACTGTACATAAAAATATAAATAAATAAATATACTAACAAAAAATGGAGTTTATTGCAATTATTTTGATTTTCTATCTAATAAATCGGGAAAATGATTTATGTAACCGGTTAAAAAAATATATTGATAAAGACAATCAAATCTTTTGTTATGACCACCAATTATGTGTTTATTCAGTTGCATCTATCATATATTCGGGTGTAAGCATAATTTTGATTTCTAATAATCATACTTACAACTAACAATATCTGTTGTTATGACTGATAGTGTACTAAAATTCAAATGTTGCTATCAAAAATATTATGCTAAGCAACGAAATTTTCAGTAATTGTAACCGAATTGTGTGATAGTACATGCAACCGACAAAATTCGATTGGCGCCAAATTCGGTTGTGATCACGAATCTGTTTTCTCTGTGTAACATTAACTGCACACAGAAAACAAATTGGTTGGGAAACGGTTGCAGTAATAAAATATTGATCAAGTAACATGATTTTTTATTGCAACTATTAAAAATGTATAGTTCTAACTGATTTTTAATTCTCTTGATTATAAAAATGATGTTCCAACTGAAATATGATTCATTCAATTCTTTTATTAGTTATGATAACTAATTTAATTAAGTTCTAAAAATTAGTACAAATGGTTAGAATCACAACCGAATTTAATATAGGGCAATACTGAATATTGGTCATTGCAATCAACAATTTGCTTTCGTCAATAAATTTTGTAAAATAAATGATTATTCGTTTATTGCAGCTAATTATTGATTGTTGGAATAGATTCAATTCGAGTACAACAAATGAAAATATAATTATTCGGAATTCACAACCAAAAAATAGTTAAAAGCCCCAATTGCTTACTAAATTTTCTGTCAAAACATTTGATAGATTAAATTAATTTTTAATATTATATTTAAAAAATATATTTGCGGTCAAAAATGGAAAATGTAAAAAACTTAATAAATAGGGGTAAGTAATTTACGTATTCTTATAGGTATGAACATATACACGTACATACATATGTATGTATGAATGTATGTGTTATTTTTTATACCCTACAAATTATATTGGACTTCATGATCCATTTTGATCCTGGACTGGTCCAATGTAGTGCAAGTATGGACCATGTCATTATTAAAAAGAGTTTGCAGTGAAACGACATGTCTTCGTTTTTTAACGACATGTTTTCGTTGGAAACGATTTCAAAGCTAATCCTCTGGAGTATACCATGGAGTAGTTTTAAGACTTCCCCTTTGTAATGTAAGCTGGGTTATATGGTCCTGCCCTAGGACATCGTACTGTAAAATAACCCATTTTTTCATTCATTGAGATTACCTTTGGGCTACATTTGACCGGTTAAAATATATTGATAACGACAATCAAATCTCTTGTTATGAACACCAATTATGTGTTAATTCAGTTGCACCTATCATTTATTCGGGTATAAGCACAATTTTGTTTCTAATAATCATACTAACAACTAACAATATCTGTTGTTATGAATGATAGTGTACTAAAATTCAAATGTTGCTATCAAACCTATTATGCTAAGCAATTTCAGTTATTGGAACCGAATAATGTGATAGTACATGCAACCGACGAAATTCGATTGGCGCCAAATTCGGTTGTGATCACGAATCTGTTTTCTCTGTGTGGTGGCGGAATGAACGGAGCAAATCTCGTGAAGGTTTTTCCATAATTTATCTACGGCACCATATTAAGATCAATCTCGTAAATCATTTTAGTATGTCTACAAGCGTAAAGAATAATGCTTTTCTGAAGAAATTTTGCATAATCTACTTTCATTAGACTCGAAATCACACCAATAGATTTTGTAAAGATGGAGTCTTAATTTATCATGCACCCCATATAAAACAAACTCTCGGAAAACACTTTTCTTCGCCTTAAACCGCAAAACTTAATAATATTGTAATAATAAAGCTCACTACAGTTTACTAAGATAAGAAAAAAATTTCGAAAATATAGGTCTATAATGTAACATAGGCCTTATATAAGCCCCATTCTCAAAAATCAATTTAATTAGCCTTATGCTGCTGAACATTTTACTATTGTGATGAAATTTAGTGGGATAAAACAACTAAAGACCCACATAGATTTACTACCTGTTTATAGAACGCGAGTGCAAAAGTGACTCGTTTAACAAACATTTAAAACAGAAACAAATTTTGAAAATTGACTAAAGTTACTAAAGTTTTAAAAAGGGTTTTCTTTAAAATTCAAAAAGCAGGAATTGAAAATTTCGGGAATTCCCGGGACGGGAAACAAATTCTAACTATTACCAAAAAACTAAGAAAAATCGCCAAAAAAAAGGGCTTATATTTTTAAGCAAAATCACCCAAAGTTGCATGGAAAATTTTTGAGGGATTTTTCATACATTGCTTTGGGGGATTTCGCTTTGCGTCCTTTTTCTGGCAGTTTATTTTTGAATCTAAAAAGTAGTTAAACTGACGATCTAGCCAGGGAAATGCGCATAAGAATAGCTTATCCCCTCAACAATAAATTTCAGTTTATCAATAGTATGAAATGGGAATTTAGCAGATTTAAACGAAACCTAAAGAAAACTGAAACTGTTGTTGTTACTTCGGTTTCATTAATTGTAAACAGTTGCTATCAAACCAACTCAAAACGCAAAAAGTTACACACAAGTTTTCGTTTTTTGTTCGACAGTTTTTGGTTTCGATTTCAGTTTCTTAAGATTTGCTAAAAATCGTCAAAATGACAAATTCGCCGTGAATTGGTTCGATACCACAACTTACTTAAAATTGAACTGACTAAGGTTTCTGGCTTGGCTACGAAATCTCTACCCAAAGCAACCGACAGTAGTTTTTTACAATTACACAGAAAAAGCAAAAAAAAAACTTTCAACAAAATGCTTTCACTTCCTATAGAAATTGTAAAACCAATTAATGTACACCCATCCTAACCGGAAACAAATCACATTTTCAACGACAAGCCCCTTTTAGACACATATGAAAGTTATCACAGGTGAAGCTTATTTTGCTTAAATACGCAGTATTTTCTGAAAAAAGTCGTTTAAGGGTTAAATCGAAATTCATATACATATTTTGGGTCAAAAATTAAAATTTTAAAAAAAGTTGTATAAATTTACTGCATTTTACGAAATTTTGGGTAACTGAATAGGCTACAAAATACATAAGCAAAGCCCCTGCTACAATGTATGACGCTACTCCACTAGTTAAAAATCTTCAAAAATTATAAAAAAGGTAATAAATGAATCAACGGAGATGGAGAATCGTACAGAGTCTCAAGTATTAATAAGGCGTTTATGGTTTAAAAGGTTGTTTTGTGTCAGAATGCACAATATAAAAACTTTTTTGAAATCTTAGCATTAAAATGGTAAAAAAGCTTTTTAAATTTGCTTAAAAAATAACAACAAAACCCATCTCTGTACGTAAATACTATTTTGTTTTTTTTTTTTTTTTTGTTTTGAACATGCAAGCACACGTGTAAACTATGGTTAAAAACTTTTGTTAACTTTTTGCAAATATTTAATCTTCCAAGTTAAACTAATTAACCTTGGACATAAAAATATTAAGAACTGCCTTCCAATTGTTCGCGATCTTTAACGCCTTTGAATTCTTAGTATATGCGTATTTTTTAGTTAAATAATATCGGATGTTCTTAAGGTGCATGAGAAACTGTGTTGAAATTTCTGTTGAGTTAGTTTTGCCAAATCATTATGAATAATTTAACGCTAGAATAACGCTTCCAAATTGTTGACATTTAAGCCTAGTACTCTGTTCAAATTTGTGAAAAATGTTGAGCAACATTGATTATTTCACACGAAAGTTTTGGCATGTATCAATGTTACCTATCTTGCAAGTTTGTACAATTTGACGTTTTTATTCCTGCAAAGTATGCGACATTGTTTTGCGTATGTGAACAACACCAATTATGTCTTTAATAAAAATTATTTTTTTTATAAAATATTTAATAAAAATTAAAGTAAAGTAAAAATTGTTACCGGTTGTGTTATTTCAATTTTTATTTATTATTTAATAATCAGTTTATACTGTTTTGCTTTTGCTTCAAAATTCCATGTGAAATAAGTGCAGCTTACATTATTTCGCAGTTGTAAAAACATGTTGCCAGAAACATATTGGAACTTTTTTACAAAATGAACAGAGTACAACTCTATCAACATTATTTCATAGATATTCCGCACTAGTTTTTTTCATATGCGTTTTGACAGCATTTCACGTGAAATGTTGAACAGAGTACCAGGCTTTACTTAAAACAAACTGTTCGCGAAGTTCATAGAGCATTTCGCCCATTTTACAAAACTCATTTCTGGTGAAATGGCAACAGGGTTTGAGGGTATCAAATAAAAATTTCAATTTCATGAGAAAAAACACAAATAATAAAAAAAAACTTATTTATTAACACTTTTGTTGTATTTTTATTTCACTTTGATAACTATTTGTTAAATTTTTATTAATTTAACACGAAAATAACTTTCAACGATCTAATTGCAACAGCCGACATTTAATAGTTGAAAATGTCAACTCCTGATACAAATTTTTTACACGGAAACTTACGCCCACCATAGCGCACATTATAATTATACTCCCGTCCCAAACCGCATTAATATCATGTTATACGGCTTTGAGTTTAAAAATACTACACAGGAAGATGTTCTTGAATCTATTTTGAGTATTAAATCCGAATCTGCTGGTCATGATAGAGTTCACCCAAAGTTCGTAAAACTAATTTTACCATACATTCTGCCTCAAATAACTCATCTGTTTAACACAATTTTAACAACATCCACATTCCCTTCTAGGTGGAAACATGCTAAAATTATTCCTATACCACAACCTAATCATGAATTTCGGCCAATTGCAATCTTACCATACTTGTCAAAAGTCTTTGAACGCTTAATTCATTCACAGATAAGTAAATACCTACAGGATAACTCCTTGCTTACTGATAAACAATCTGGTTTTTGACCAAAGCATAGTTGTGTTTCTACTTTATTAGAGGTCTCTGAGGAATTAAGAATTAATGTTGATGATAATAGAATATCTTTTCTAGTTTTACTAGATCACTCAAAGGCGTTTGACACCGTGGAACACTCCATTCTTTGCCTTAAACTTAAACATATGTGCAAATTTTCGCCAACTGCGGTCAAATTAATATCATCATACTTACATGATAGATACCAGGCAGTCTACTGTTTTAATAACAAATCAAACAGTTGCTTAGTGTCGAGAGGTGTACCACAGGGTTCTATACTTGGTCCAATTTTATATTACATATACTCTAATGATTTACCGTCTCAACTTCAGCACTGTGTAATACAAATGTATGCGTATGATGTACAACTGTATATTAGTTGTCATCCATCCAATACCACAGAATGCATCAGTAAGCTCAACCAAGATCTAGACACGATTAACACATGGGCTTCCAGGAATGGTCTTTGCCTAAACGCAAAAAAACTAAGGCTATGGTTATTGGTAAGAGCAAACTAATCCCCACATCCTTACCACCAATTCAGATTAACAACTCAAGTATAGAAATAGTGGAGTCAGCTAAAAATCTTGTTGTTATATTTAATTCTAAACTTGACTGGTCTAATCACATAAATGTAATTTGCGGTAGAACGTTTTCTATGTTGCGCAATCTGTGGATGACTTAATATTACACTCCCTTTGAAATCCGTATGTTATTGGCAAAGACATACTTAATACCAACACTAATTTATGGGTGTGAACTATTCGCAAGCTGTGATTCGGCATGTAAGAAAAAACTCAATGTTACTTTCAATAATATCGCCAGAAACGTTTTTGGTCTAACACGATTCTCAAGAATTTCCCGTTTTGCAAAGCAGTTATATAACATATCTTTTGATAACCTGTTGAAATGCCGCTGCCTAATATTCTTACATATAACTATTTACACAAAACAACCACGCTATTTGTATAATCGAATTATCTTCTCCAGATCAAATAGAGGAAAAAAGATTAACAGTAATCGATATCGTAGTCAGATATCAGAAAGGCATTTTTTTATAAACTCCATCCAGCTTTGGAACCAATTACCCAACAATATTCAAACAACCAGCAATGCTCAGCACTTTAAACGCGAAGTATTTAGGCATTTTAGTTAACTTCTTTAAATGGAAAAATTAAGTATTTTTTATTAATGTGTTAAGTATTTTCATTAAATCACTGAAAATTGTTTAATAAAATAAAATTATTTATTTATTTGCTGCCTACTGTTTTTTGCCTTATTGTATTGTAATCTATTGTATTAATCAAACTTTTTTAATACATGTTACATTTGTGAATAGCGTTATATGTACAGTGCTTTAAAAAGACTTGTTCTTGTTGCACTGTGTACCAAATAAATAAATAAATAAAAATAAAAAAAAAAATAAAATACGTCAAACAAGTAAAATGATATTGGGCCGCGTGAATAAAAAGGTAGCTATAGCTAGTACTAGAAATATTGAAGTTTAAACTAGCTTTGAGGTGAATAAAAATTCAAGTTAAAGCTAGTACTTTATACTGACTAGTAGAAGCTAGTTTTTCCAGCGTTGACTCAAAAAAAGTGTGAATAATAACTAGTAAATGCTTAAAATTACTAGTTTATGCTGCAGTTTTTGTAAGCATATGATTTAGATGCTTGAGTTTGTGTTTTGCTTCTACATTAAAAAAAAGTATTTAAATAAAAACAAGAATGCCTGCATTTATGAACGTTCGCCAAAGGAAAGAATACCGCATTAGAACACGATCTCATCCAGCAGATTATTTTAATTTGTATAGATTTCAAAAAGAAAACGTAAAATGGTTAGCGAAACATTTTTTGGAGGAAACTGATGAAAACAGAGGAGCATCGCTGTCGCAAATTAAAAGGATGGAAATATTTCTCCGTTTTCTTAGCGATCCTGGTTTTCAAATGAGAGTTGGGAAAGAAGAAGGTATACACCGTACAACTGTTTGCAAAACCATAAAACATGTTTTGAAGAAGGTCATGGATAAAGCGAATCTGTGGATTAAATTTCCTGCAAATGGCGAACAAATTAAACTTGCTCAAGAACAGTGGATACTGCGATATGACTTTCCTTGCGCTATTGGAGCAATAGATTGCACGCATGTTGCAATACAAAAACCACCAAATCATGGGGATGAATACATTAACCGGAAGGGGTTTTGCAGCATCAATGTTCAAGCAACCTGTAATGCAAAAGAAGAATTCACCTCAATTGACTGCTGTTGGCCGGGGTCAGTACACGATAGCCGAATTTTGAAACGATCACGTATTTTCAACTTCATGAATAATCAGCGCAGCAGCGATGCAATTATTTTAGGTGACATCGGCTATGGCATTCGACCTTGGTTACTAACACCATATAAAACATAAAGAACTCGAGAAGAAATATGCTACAACAAACATCATACAAAATCTCGTGTTGTAATTGAACGATGCTTTGGACAATTGAAAAGACGTTTCCCCGTATTACAGTATAGAGTGCGTGTAGCACTGAACAAAGTTGCATCAGTGATTGTAAGTTGTGCCGTACTACACAACATTGCAATTTTTTTTAAAGATAATTTAGAAATTCAACCCGAAACGATAGAACCTTACGAAGATGTTGAAGAAGAAGAAGAAGAACCGGCAGACTCCACAAATAACTTAAAAGAAATAGGCCAAAGGAGAAGACAAGAAATTGCAAATGTGCTTAACTCTTTATCTATTGAATAAATAAAACACTATTGGTTTTTAAATTTAGTCACAGCGCTTGCGTTTAATATACATTTCTTATAAAATACATACTATATTAATATGGACCTTTTTCCGTAAAACACAACGCAACGCCTAAAATTTAATTGAAAGCAAAAACAAGTTTAAAAATATTTTATAATTTTGTTGTTGCTTTCTATAGAAATTCATATTTTGTTTTAAAATTTTCAACGCCACAACAAATAAAGTGTTTCAATATAAATTTATGTAGAAATCAACAACAAAATTATAAAATATTTTTGAATTCGTTTTTGCTTTCAATGAAATTTTAGGCGTTGCGATGTGTTTTACGAAACAAAGCCCTAAAAAAATCACATTTTAAATTAATTTGTCTTGTTAAAATAAAATTATATGTAAATAAACAATAGTATCCATATTTCAAATTCATTTAACCTCTAATTATAGTCTTTGAGAATGTTGACAAAAAATTGATTAAAAAATTACATATCTGTGGAAAAAATATCTTCTTATATTTCAATACAATTTTCTTCATCATTCTCGTGCTCCTGTTTCCTCGGCACTTCTGTTGTACACAGAAAAAATTATTTTTCCAATTCAAACAAAAAATTTGTAGAATCATACAATTTTTTGTCTGAAATCGGTCCTATAAACAAATTCGCATATTCAAACAATTTATTTGCATTTTGTTTATTGAAAAAAAAACACTGATTTTTTCAAACAAATAATTTAACTGAATCAAACAAAAAGTTTACTGAATTTCATATACTAAATTTCAAAATCAAAAAAAAAAAAAAGGTTTTTGCACAAGCAATGGATGCGCACACAAGCAGGGACTGTATTAGAAGATGATGGCAGAGAGAGCAGAGCGGCCGGCTGGCTTTGAGACACATTTTTTTGTTGAAATAATTTTTGAACGAAGTCTTTTTTTATACACACAATGTTTTTCGTCATCACTCACTGTTGCTGTATCCTTTCCTTTGCTAATGAAGAAGAAATGTAACCCAAAAACGGCGACAGACCGACTCGATATGTTTTTCGTCATCATTATATTTTTGTATTTGATGTATTTAAGCAAACAGTTTGAAAAAATTGAATACGGGTTTTTGGTTTTTTTTTAACTAACTTTGAAACCAACCAAAAATTTATTTTGTTTCTTATAATGTTGTTATTGTTTCTGTTGTTTAAAAAGAGTGAAACGTTTTTTTACCTGTTATTTTTTGTTTTTTTTTACTTCAAACCTCTTCATCTTTCTTACTGTTGTACTTTTTTAAAGTGTCCAAAAATAGACTGTATGTGTTTTTTGTTGTAGTTCTTATATTTCACATTAGGAAGTGTTGCTTACGATCAAATAAAAAAAAATGCAAAAAGACGACAACATTAAAAAGCGTTAAATATTTCATACAAAATTATGAAAACTTGAAACTAATAACGCGTGTATTATATTTCTGAATGGTTGTCAACATTTTTGTTGGTTAAATAAAAATCAAACAAAAATTTTAATTGAATCAGTAAAAAAATTTGTAGAAATTAAAAAAATTTTCAAACAAGCGTTTGTTTGAAAATAATTCGGCAATAATTTTTTCTGTGTATCTGGATATTCTACCTTCTTCTGTTCTTTTTCTAATATCTTAATATTCACTAGTTTTAGTTGTCTTAAAAGTACCAGTCTTTGCAACTCAGGAAGCGATAGACTTTTTGTCTCCTCTGTCTCATCAGCAAGTTTAATTTTTTTTCTTTTTGGAATTTCCTTTGCCTTCTCAGTCAGATCAATAAATGTTGACTTTTTAGAATTTGCCGTTTGTTCATGCATCGTTTTATCAAAGTCTGGTGATTTTTCCTTTTCAACACCGAAGCTGACATCAATGGCACCTATCGTTTGTATAGACATACATAGATATGTAACAAAGGTTTTAAGATACTCAAATTTTACAAGCAACAATCATTTGAAATACCTGGAATTTTATTAAAAACTGGATTAGAGTCTTGTTGCAAAAGGTCTAGAAGTTCGCATTCCCATTCTTTCAAAATTATGGGCTTGTTGCCACGCGCACATCACTTTTTTTCTTCACATCGTTCTTCATATTTTGTATTTTTTTTTTCTAAGTTGGGCAGTAGTGATCTCTTGCCCGAACTTCCTCATATAATCTTCACGCAAAGAGCAAAGTGCATCATCTTTCGCTGATTTTATTGAAGGCACCTGCGATTTTTTAAATAAAACTTTGTAATTTTTTAAAATTTCAAAAAAACACGCACTGCTTTTGTCACTCATATTTTAACTTTTATGAAACTACATATAAACAATAACAAACGACATAAAATGATGTTGCCACTGTTTTTTTTTTACGATTTACCCCATAAATGCAGTGCAATAAATTTTTGTCATTTGTTGTCAATCATGGTGAGGTTTTTTTAAAAAAATAAAAAGCTTTGTCGAAGTGAAGAAAATTTATACAATTAGACAAATATAAAAACATATACTCATAAAATTATTGCTGAAGTTATTAAATTCGTTTTCCGAACTTTTAAAATTTAATAAAAATATAGTTATTATACGAATAATTTTATTTTTTAACATTTATGTTTGTTGTTCAAAAAACAAACTACCAAAAAATAATGTTTTTCCGTATTTATTTTGTCATGTAGTTTGATTTTTGTCGGTTAAAATATATTTTTAAAAGTAAAAACTATTCAATTTTAAGGAAAATGAGTTTAATAAATAAAAATTTAAAAATTAAAAATTAATTTTAAATAAATTTTAAGTGGTTTAAAATGGATTTTCGCTTGAATTTAACTACATAACATTTTAAGTGTATTAAAAATATTACTCGATCCTCATAATGGATGCAATATTTAAGGAAAAAAATTTACTACGACTTTGTTGTACTCGGCAAGTAACTTGCGCAACTAACTTGCCGAGTCTGAAAGGGGTCTATTAAACTTTATTTTAATTAAATATTATATTATTTGCAAGTATAATTTATATGTATATAAATAACAATTTAATTTTAAATAAAAAGCTGTGCTTATTTGTACATAAATAAATATTTTTCAAAATGCAAAATCTTATTTTTATCATCCCAATGAAATTTTGGCGACAAAATCTATTTTCTGGGTAGGGCGATATTACTTGTTTACCGCCTTGCAAAATCGATTTCGTATACGGTAATGCAATGTATTACGCCATGTCAAAAAATTTTGTGGAATGAGAAAAATCTTACCATGTAAAAGCAAAATGTATTGAGTAATAGAGAATACGGATACAAAATTAACAAGCGGTCTGTAAAGGTTTATTTTCTAAGCCATTTTAGAAACTTATGTATTCTCATATATCAATTTTTATACAATTGCAAATACAGCCAAAATCAAACCAGGAAATTTTAATGTTTTTTTTTTTTTTTTTAATATTGTTAAACTGTAACCATCTGCTTTATTTCTATTAACTCAGCTGTTTAATATCTTTACTTTGATTTTACTTACACCATCCGTGTAAACTTGAAAAATACTTACAATAGGCTATTTTTTAAACACGGAGAGAGTTTGTACTGTATTTTTGTGTTTGCTGCGTCAATACACAGTATGTACATGTTTAAAGCCTCAAGACATAAAAATTATATAATTATATTTTGTACCTATATTCTGTTTTATACATAAATATTTTTTAAAATAAGTTTAAAAAAAATTTTAATTTTTGAAAAAATTGCTCTTATTAATTAATGTTGTTTTTGTTTTCGTGTATAAACTAAAAATATAGGAAAATCTGTATCTACGCAAGCAATAAATTTAATTAACACACATCTAACGAATTATGCTTCTGCAGAAGAAAATGTAAAACTCCAAACATAGAATTCCGGAAAAATTCCATACCTGTATTTAAAAGTGAAATTGTGGCAACCTCAGAAACGATTTTTGACAGCTGATTTAATAGTCAAATTTTCCAGCTTTTGCTTCACCTTTTAAGCACTAGCTAGCTAGCACTAGCAAAGAATTATTCACACTTTTTGTTGTTTAAGCTTTTCAGCATAGCTAGTACTGAAAAGTAAAAGCTAGTGCTAGTACTTAGTACTATGTAGCATAAGCTACCTTTTTATTCACTCGACCCATTGACTCTGGTAAATTAAAAGTGGTGATGCCAAATTTATTACTGACAGCCGAAAATGGTTGAAGAATTTGCTAAGATATTGTTTCAAAGTGGTAAATTGCTTAAAAAGGTCGAACAAAAGAATTGTGAAGAATATTATCGGCCTAAGGCCAGCGTTGCCGTCTTGGTAACTTTTAATAAAAATTTGTCACGTTTTTTCACAATGTGTACTTGTGGACATTTTTTCCATTTTGCTTACTTTTTTCAACACAAAAACAACCAATTTTTTGTTTTTGAACAAGAACAACCCGTTCCGATTGTTTGACACTTAAAAATTGTGTGTGGTATTAGTGCATGTAAAACCATAACTTTTTTCATCTACTTAAAAATTATTTTGTTAGAAATTTAAACTTTAAAAGACTTTGAAGTGCAGGTGACCATTATCTGATAGACTTAATGATTCATAGGTCTAACTGAAACACTTTTCTAGTAATCGTTAAGGTCACAGACCCTTCCGATCCCATTCCATTTAATATGATAATATTCCACCAGGCAAAAATCATTTATTTATAAAAGTGCATAATTTTGCACTTTGATACCATAAAACAAAGCAAGACTTTAAAAGTTTTACTTGTAAGAGCTATTCATATTAAAAGGTTGAAAGCTATAACTCATAAAGTTTTTAAAATTGACGAAAATAAGTGCAAACTCTGTATAGAAGGTGCCACTTCCACTTAAAATTTCGAAAAATTATAAAGACCATCGGTAATATACTGTCAAACTTTATAAAAATCGGTCCAGCGATTTATAAGCCTTCAAGAACTGAAGTGCGACCAAAATAGTACTTTTGATACATTTTGGTTACTTTTTTCGATTTTGTTTACTTTATTTTTAGATTTTGTTTAGAAATTTTTTTGATCGGGGCAACGCTGCCTTAGGCAGTATATAAAGTATGTATACAACGCAGTATATATTTTCTACAATACCAATCTGATTGATTGTCGTGGTAGAATAAGTACAAGGTAGGTATATTAAGGAGAGTTGTCAATATTTATCCATGTTATGGCAAATTAATGCATTTTCCTTATTTTCTTTTGTATGACGTTATATTGGTTTTAAAATTAAAGACAAAATTTCTAATATATCACAGTCGATTTCAGTTGTCAAATAATAAATATTAAGGCAAGCGAAAAGTTTTGATTGCTATGTAGATTTTTTAATTAAAAAGCCGTTAAAAGCTTAACTTTATACACATGTTTTTTCTTTAATTTTGGACATTTTATTACATATTTTATATTTTGGTTACAGAATGGATAAAATTTTCAAGGGACAACAATTTTTTTACCAGGCTAACATATGGAATTGAGCCCTTGTACAATTTAAAACTTTCAACAGTGTATAATTGCTGTTGACCGACGAATTTTTTTTTTTTTTTTTTTTTTTTTTTTGTTAAAAAAAACCTTAAATTGTTCTGTATTTAATTCATTAGTGCTTTTTTTAAAATTGATTTTATATCAGCCGTCCCTCACGCCCACCAAAGTTTGAGAAAAATTATATATTTACGTGAAATCTGACTTTTATGTTTCATAACTAAGAAAATATTAATTTTGTAGAAAAGTTGTTAACAAGTTTTTCCTCAATCTCTTATAAAACAAAATAAACTGAAAAATATCGAAGCCAGTAAAAGAAACCAAATTTACACTGATCTTTGCTTATTTTCATTGGACAGTAAAATATCGAAGCCACTAAAAAAAATCAAATTTTTCATTGAACTTCGCTTATTTTCATTGGACAGTAAATACGAGTTGCTATTTTATATCAATTAACAATAGGTTTCAAAAATTTGGAAATAGTACCAAAAGAGTCATGGGGGTACCAGCGTACTTTTTAGTTTTAAATTGTAACAACTTTATCAACCGTGTTCCCCTAGGGGCGACTCCTTGGCAGTTATGTGGCTTTTTCTTAAATATATTCCTAGTCTGTATTGAAAATTTTATATGGGAGCCCCCTTAAAATGTATTGACAAAAATAGTGAATAAAAAAATTCGCATCAATGCTGACGTTTGTTTTTTATTTAAGTTAATGCCTGTTTAACGATCGAAATCCATGAACAGGCTGTTAGTTTTTGTTTAATATGAGATCTAGAGAAAACTTGTTTAGACAAAAATTGTTGGAAACTTCAATAATAAAAACTTCTTAGCAAGGACTGGAAAATGTTTTTTTATTTTGTTTCTAAAAAAATATTTATTGTGCAAGTTTAAAAATTCTACATTTTACAGAAAATAAAAAAGTTTCTAAAAAAAAATCCGTCGAAAAAAATAAATAAAAAAAAGTTTTTAAAATAAAACGTTTTCTTAAAAACATAAAATAAAGTTTTTAAAATAAAACGTTTTCTTAAAAACAGAAAAAACAAAATAATTATATTTAAGCATTGTCATAAAAATTTCATTCTTCAAAACAAATTTATGAAAAGGTTTCTGAGAATACATACATGCATACATACATATTACATTTTTTAAAAATACAAACACTGGAAAAAAATTTCTAAAAAAAAGTTTTAAGAAATATTTTTCAACAAAAAAAAAGTTTTTTAAAAATTTTAATTTGTTTTTTTTACAAAAAAAGTTTTTTCTTTGTTTTAAACTATAAATTTTGTTTTAACCCTCGGTCTTACACATTATGAAATATTATGCGTACATATTCATATTATTTTTATTTATAATACACAAATTAACATATTTTGATCAAAATATTTCTAAAACTGAAAAATAAGATCGTTTTATCTCATAAAATATATATAACATGTTTATAATATGCAATGCGATTTTATTTCCTTGCAAATAATATTGGACCACCTGATTAATTTTGATAAAATGGACTACTCCATGGACTGGTCCGATGTAATGCAAGCATGGACCATGTCATTGTTAAAAAGTGTTTGTAGTGACACGACGTGCTTTCGTTTTTAATCGACTTCAAAACTAATCTTCTTGAGTATACCATGGAGTAGTTTTAAAACTACTTCTTTGTAGTGCAAAGGTGGGTTATATGATCCTGCCCTAGGACATCGTAATGTTAAATAGACCATGTTTTTTAAATACGATAGGGTTACTTTTGGACTAGTCCTAGTCCCTTGTGGGCTACTCTTTACACGCGTGTTTGGACTGGTCCTATTTTTTGCAGGGTTGTAATAAAAAAAAGAGAAATAAAATACATACATATATAAGCATTATGGATTTCCGTAGGGACTGAAACATGTAATTTTAAATTTAGAATGTTGCTGACAATCTGAACACTTTGAACAAAAATTTTTTGGAGTATATGAATATTCCATTTTCAATATTAAATAGAACCAATTCGTTTGCAAATTTTCAAACATCGTTCCTTTTCAAGCAAATACACGAATACAAAACGCATATTATTTTGACGCAGCATATACCAACATTAAGTTGCTGCTTATTCCATTTTGGTCAACCTTTACCATAAATATATGATGGGCAGAGTATTGTTGACAAGTTTGTACATGTGGTTCTTCTTCATCGTCCTTAGAAGCAAACGATTCATTTGGTTTTATGAACAAATTATTTTCAGAACCGGATGAATCGTTCTTATTTGGAACGTAATCCAGATCATCATTCTGTTCATCTGTGAACGGTTGAATTTCATAACCTTCCTCAGCAGCTTTATTATGTTCTAAGTCATTAGCCTCCGCTCTTCACATGTAAAAATCAGCTTCTGAACGCGAGTTACTAGTTACTGTGCTTATTGGGTTTTTTTTCAAATCGAGATCTATATGGAGCTACTAGTTTGTGTGTGCAAGAAAGAAAGTTAAAAATACGGCATCTTCTATACAAAATATATGTGGGTCTGGCCAGACCACATGTGTTACGTATGTGATGTGTGCTGTAAAATATTCGAATAAGTTTCTTTATATATCCTTTCCAGGATATATTTGTACAGCTTTTTATTGTAAACTAAATTCTAGACGGGTATCTGAAATTTCAAGTATCTACCTGTGTTTTAAATATACTAAAATAACATTTAAAATCGAAAAAGGTCTGACCAGACTCATGAGTAAGACGAAGGGTTAAAAGAAATTTTTTTTCTTTTTTCGTTTAAATTTTAAACACAGAAAAACAATATTCTTTTTTTCACACACAAAAATTTTTTATTTAAAAATTAAATTTAATTTTGTGTTTTCCGTTCGTAATTTCCGGTGCTTGCTTCTTAGTAAACGATTTTTATGAAGAATTAATATTTTCCAAGTTATGAGGCGAAAAAGTCGGAGTTTACGATTTTTCTCAAACTTTGGTGGTCGTAAGGAACGGCTATAGCCTTCGCCAGTTGTGCTTAAAAATTTTTTGGCTTAAATTGAACTGAAAAATGTGTTTTTTTTTAGCAATACTATATTGCCCATAATATATAGACCCTTGGGACAATGATGTCCAGAAAAGTTGTGTCCCTAATGTACATGCATGCCTGTGTAAACGTTCAAAGGTCTGGTAAAAATAGAACAAGTGCTTTATTTGTTCTCTTAAAATGTGTTCTGTTGCTACACTGAAGTCTTTGGTTTCAGTCATCTATTTCAAAGAATTTTTGCTGAATTACAATTTTTAATGATTTTAAAGCGAAATAAAACTAACGTATAAAATAATATATGTACATATGAAAATGCGAATTTAAATTTAAGAAAACAAGAAATAATTTTCTTAAATTTTAGTAGCCCTTTTTGAAGAAAAAATCACAAATATTTACATGCTTTTAGTTCAACAGTAAATGTTAAGTGACCGAATTTCGATCACCGCACGATCCTAGTTATATTTTTATATCATTAACATTAATAAAAGTTATGCTATAATAAATAAAAAAGTTATAATATAATAAAAAAATATTCAAAATTTTTCATTTTTGGAATTTATTCTATGAGCCAAATTTCAGTTATGTATTTTAATAAGCTTTTTTGTAATAGTCCTATTCCATAAATTTTTCAGAAATGACTTTATACACTACCAGACTATTATATTGTATTTCTGGTAGTGTATAAAGTAATTTCTTAAAAATTGAAGGAATAGGACTATTAAAAAAAAGCTTCATAAAATACATAACTGAAATTTAGCTCATAGAATAAATTCGAAAAATGAAAAATGTTGAATATAATATAAAGTAACCTTCGAAAGGAAATAATTCCCAGTTTCTAATAAAAAAATATTTTCAAAATAATAAATAAAAATTAGTTTGCCTTACCGAGACTACCGATCGATCCAAGCTTTATTTCAGAAAATTTAAAACAAAATAAATAAGATTTTTCACTTATCACTTTTTGACTTAATTAAATAACAGGCCATTTAGCAGATGTAGTTAATTTAATTTTTTTCTTATGCATATAATTTTTTTTTATTTAAAATTAAATTACTTTTTTCTAACTGCTCCTTCTTTTAAGTCTGTAGGCAAAATTACCTATAGCAACTTGTGAAAAATTGCTCAAAAATTTACCATAAACATTTAAGTGATTTCGCTTAAGAGATATAACACTTTTTGGGCGATTTATCGTTATTTTCTTTTGCCATAATTTAGTAATTTTTTTTTTTATTTTGACAAAGTCTTCAATGAGACGGTAAAACATAACTTTTGTAAGATCTAGTAAACAACTCTTGTTTTCCGTAATTAATATGCCCATTTCCTGTGTTCACGAACGTACGTTCATACGCTTTTGATGTACAAATAATATAAAAAAAAAACAAATCCTAGCATTATTTTTGCGATTAGATAGCATTTGGGTAGCTCTTTGCTAAGTGCAAAAGATGGATGTCCTCGAGTTTAAGTTTTCATAATGACAGTTATAAACATGTGGTCACGAACGTACACCAAATAGAAGTCAACTTTGGCTGACAGTAATGAAATGTAAAAATCTGCAAAAGTGATTTATTTATTTTAAAAGTGTATTAATGTTGGTCTCTATCCAGCATTTATACAATAAAATATCTATATTGGTTTTTGTTTAACTGGCTTATGTACCGGTAGCGATCGTACGATTTTTCCATATGTTTTTTTATTATTATCACCATGCATTTTCCCATAAATATCTTCAAATTTCCTTAACAAAAAAACTTAATATGTACTCCTTTTACAATTGATTGTAATGGAGAGATTATGAAGAAATAGTGTAAACATAACATAACATGTAAAATAAGTACATATATAAAAATGTCTTTAGAAGTAGCTTAAAAAGAAAATATAAAATTTTCCAGTTTCCAGCGCAATTTCTTCAAGTAAAACAGCTGGGATATGCTGTGAAACCATTCTATTATAAAAACATAGACTTTTTTATAATAATTAACAATAAAAGACGATGATATTAAACATTAAATTTTTTCATCCTGGTAGACCATTCTGGGGAAATGCCCATATGTTGATATACTATTTTTGCTTTTTTTTAATTTTTTTGCGTCCCAGGTTTTCGACTTTTTCCAAATTTTACAAGCCTCAAATAAAAATTAAAAAAAAAATACTTGATTTTTCAATATTTTTTTCGTCTTTTTCGCCATTTTCGAATAAAATTTCCATTTTTACTTTTTTGCTTTGGGTCATTTTGCCTACAGCCTTTTTTTGCAACTTTTTTAAGCGCCTTCTTTATTTTATTTTTTTACACATTTTACATATCTAAATTTAATAAAACACACTACTACACTTACGCGCACCCTAATAGGAAAAAACACCGAGCGCCATTTAAACAACAACAATGATATTAGCAAGCTAAACTTTTTTCCGCGGCAATTGCGTAGAATTTGTTAAATGTTTTCATTTAGATTTTAACTATTTTTCCATTGAAATTTCATTAGAAAACACTCAAATAATATAAAACACTTTTTTAATAATACTTTTCTTATGTTTTTATTTCACTTTAATCACTATTTGTTCATTATTTTATTAATTTAACACGACACTAACTTTCAACGATCTAATTGCAACAGCCGACATTTGATAACTAAAATAACGTCAAACAAGTGCAGTGTTAGTGAGAGTGGGTAATAAAGTGGTGATGCCATATTTATTACTGATAGCCGAAAATGGTTGAAGAATTTGCTAAGATATTGTTTCAAAGTGGTGAATTGCTTAAAAAGGTCGAACAAAAGAATTGTGAAGAATATTATCGGCCTAAGGCCAGCGTTGCCGTCTTGGTAACTTTTAACAAAAATTTGTCACGTTTTTTCACAATGTGTACTTGTGGACATTTTTTCCATTTTGCTTACTTTTTTCAACACAAAAACAACCAATTTGTTGTTTTTGAACAAGAACAACCCGCTCCGCTTGTTTGACCCTTAAAAATTCTGTGGTATTTGTGCATGTAAAACCAATACTTTTTTCATCTACTTAAAAATTATTATTGTAGAAACTTAAACTTTAGCAGACTTTGAAGTGCAGGTGACCATTATCTGATAGTCTTAATGTTTCATAGGTCTAACTGAAATACTTTTCTAGTAATCGGTAAGGTCACAGACCCGACCCTTAGGTCCCATTCCGTTTAATATAATTATATTCCACCAGGCAAAAATCATTTATTTATAAAAGATGTACCACATAATTTTGCATTTTGATACCATAATACAAAGCAAGACTTTAAAAGTTTTACTTGTAAGAGCTTTTCATATAAAAGGGTTGAAAGCTATAACTCGTAAAGTTTTTAAAATTCACGAAAATAAGTGCAAACTTTGTATAGGAGGTGCCACTTCCACTAAAAATTGTAAAGCCTAATGTTCTTTACAGACCATCGGTAATATACTGTCAAACTTTATAAAAATCGGTCCAGCGATTTATAAGTCTTCAAGAAGTGAAGTGCGACCAAAATATTACTTTTGATGCATTTTGGTTACTTTTTTTTTATTAACAATTTTTTTGATCGACGCAACGCTGCCTTACTGCCCGTCTAGACCAGAGATAATTATTGCGACATATATTGCAGTAAATGTCAAAATTATGGTATCTTTAATGTAGACAGCAATTTTTTGTACATATTTATTGCCGACAACTTATGTTGCAATAATTGTTAGTCCATTTTCGTTTACAATTATTGCTTATATAAAACGTCAAATTTGGTTGTCAATTGAAAAAAAAAGCAAAAAAGAAAAAAAATAGAAGCAAATTGTGGGAGGAATTGAATTGTGGTAAAAGAATTAAATTAATGAACTTAATAAACACTAACATAAAATTACAAAAATTATTTTTATTAATATAAATTTTTTCTTATTCGACCTTTATTATTTAAATTTATATTAATTTGTTTAAGTTTGAGTTCTTTTTATATAAACATATTAATTTTTATAATTTTTTTTTTGTTAAAGTAAAATTAATATTTTTATATAAAAAAGACCTCAAGCTTAAACAAATTAATATACATTTTAATAATAAAGTCGAATAAGAAAGAATTTATATCAAATAAAATAATTTTTGCAAGATAGCGCCAGTTTTTACACTGCACCTTCTTCTTTGATTTTTTTCAAATTATGAGTTAACATAAATACGTGTTTTACCATGTCTTTAACATAAGCTGAGCAATTAGAAATATTGCTTTGTTATTCTGCCGACGTTATTGCCAACTGGATGAGATATTTATCTTTAAGCTGGAGGTCCATACCACGCGTTTTTGCCTCCACGCAGCGCATGCTTTTATAACCTTACTTGTGTTCTAAGTTTCAAGTTACATGCAACGCTTTTTATGCAGCAGCAGCACAAGTAAAAATAAAATTAATTTGTCAAAATCAGCTGATTTGTTCGAACGCTGCTTGTGACGCTTACAAAAGTGGAAAGTAAACCTATTTTCACCTCAAGGCATCTACGCTTTTGTGCATGTAACTTACTACGTAAAACTACTCAGATTCTACTTTTTTGACAGCTGCGTATGCTGCGAAAAAGCGAGTAACGCGTGGTGTGGACCTCCAGCTTTAGTGTACACCTACGGTATGGCAGTATATAAAGTATGTATATACGCAGTATATATTTTCTACAATACCAATCCGATTGATTGTCATGGTAGAATAAGTACAAGGTAGATAGATATATTAGGGAGAGTTGTCAATATTTATCCAAATATTATCACTGTTTATTATTGATGTTTTTGTTTAAACTTTGATATTGTTACAAGTAGAACTGTTGCATTTAATTCTTAAACGCTTAACAGTTTTATTTGGTTTAATATCTTTAATTTTTCTAAAATCTTTGGATGAAGTTTCCTGACGATCTGGCCTAAGCAACCAGTGAAATTCGCATAGGAGTAGCTTATCCCATCAACAATAAATTTCAGTGTTTTTATCAAGAATAAAAATTGGGAATTAGGCACGAATAACGAAATCTTTTAAATTAAAATTTTGTATTCCCAAAAAATTCTTTGATAATTTGTAGAAAAGTTGTAAACAAGTTTTTCCTCAATATCTTATTAAACAAAATAAACTGAAAAATATTGAAGCCACTAAAAAAAATCAAATTTACACTGAACTTCGCTGATTTTCGTTGGACAGTAAATACGAGTTGCTATTTTATATCAATTAACAATAGGTTTCAAAAATTTGGAAATAGTACCAAATGAGTCACGGGGGTACCAGCGTACTTTGTAGTTTTAAATTGTACCAAAAAAAGTACAATTGTACCAACTTTATCAACCGTGTAATGGAGTTCGTTCATACATTTTATTTCCCTAGGGACGACTCCTTGGCAGTTATGTGGCTTTTTCTTCAATACATTCCTAGTCTATATTGAAATTATATGGGAGCCCCCTTAAAATGTATTGACAAAAATAGTGAATAAAAAAATTCGCATCAATGCTGACGTTTGTTTTTTATTTTAGTTAGTTTTTGTTTAATATGAGATCTAGAGAAAACTTGCTAAGACAAAAATTGTTTGAAACTTCAATAATAAAAACTTCTCAGTAAACGATTTTTATGTAGAATTAATATTTTCCAAGTTATGAGGCGCAAAAGTCTGACTTTACGATTTTTCTCAAACTTTGCTGGGCGTAAGGAACGGCTTTAGCCTTCGCCAGTTGTGCTTAAAAATTTTTTGGCTTAAATTGAACTGAAAATGTGTTTTTTTATCAATACTATATTTCCCATAAGATATAGACCCTTGGGACAATGATGTCCAGAAAAGTTGTGTCCCTAATGTAGATGCATGCCTGTGTAAACGTTCAAAGGTCTGGTAGAAATAGAACAAGTGCTTTATTTGTTCTCTTAAAATGTGTTGTGTTGCTACACTGAAGTCGTTGGTTTCAGTCATCTATTTCAAAGAATTTTTCCTGCATTACAATTTTTAATGATTTTAAAGCGAAATAAAATTAACTTTTAAAATAATATACATATGAAAATGCGAATTTAAATTTAAGAAAACAAGAAATAATTTTATTAAATTTCAGTAGCCCTGTTTGAAGTAAAAAGTTTCGGTTTTGAAGCACTTAAAACCGCGGTTTCGATTTCGGTTAAAACCGAACAGCAATCCCTAATTTACATTAATTAAAGTTATGCTATAATAAATAAAAAAGTTATAATCAGGGAAGCCACAAATATGCAATTGCATGTTTTCTTGTGCGACCAATGAAGGCAGAAGCAATATATCTATCCGTTTTAGAGCTTTTTATGAATTTTGGCATCGGTTTTTTTAGTGCATATTTGGCATATTTTACCGTTTGGGGCATATTTTTGCATAATTTAGTTAAAAGAGCATATTTGCAGCATATTTAAAGTTTTTAGCGCATATTTTGCCTTTTTATGTCATATTTTGATACATATTCGATTTTTTAGATGGCTCTTGCAAGCTTTCGCCACAAAAAATTTTGTTTTCGAAATTCAGATAGCTTTTCTGTTTTAAATATCAACCAGTATACCTGTTGTTGCTATAATTTCGCCATCCACACTTAATTTTTACTCTAAAATGAAGACAAAGCAGGCTGTCATTATAGATAATTTTATTTTAAACTTTTATATTTTACATAAAAGCAAAAATTAAAAAAAATTCAATAATGAACTTACGTTTTTGGCGATGCGTGCAATACATAGAAATCTGAACCAATCTTTTAGTACACCGATCGACTGAGATTCCATTTTTAATGTGATTTAACGATGCCCATCCGTCTGTCTGGCTGGTTGTCTGTCATTGTTAACCTTGTGCGCAAGTTGCAATTTTGTACATAATTTGATCAAATTTCGTAAGTACATTTTAATTGTATCAAGGACGAAGTCAATGAATGGTAAGAATCAGTCTTTAATTGAATATATTCCCCATAAAAACTTCTTTCCAAATTAGACTCTTTGTGTACGTAAGCAATCTAATTATGTTGGCATTTAGATTAAATTCGCCCAAAAAATATGTTACAGCAGATTAAATTTTGTTCGAATTGGTATGTAAATACTATTGTGTTCAGGCTTTACAGACTATAATTTAAGCATTTTTTTTTAATGGAATTGATGAATATTTTGTTTTTAAATGAGTAGTTTTAAATTTTTTTGGGGCATATTTTTAACAATTTTGGGGCATATTTTCGAACTTTTGCTGCATATTTAATGCGCATAAAACGCATTTTTTTAGAGCATATTTCTGGTTTCCCTGGTTATAATACATATAATAAAAAAAATATTTTGAAAATAATAAATAAAAATTAGTTTGCCTTACCGAGACTACCGATCGATCCAAGCTTTACTTCAGAAAATTTAAAACAAAATAAATAAGATTTTTCACGGATCACTTTTTGATTTAATAAATAACAGGCCATTTAGCAGATTTAATTTTATTTTTTTTCTTATGCACATAATTTATTTATTAAAAATTCAATAACATTTTTCTATCTGCTCCTTCTTTTAAGTCTGTTGGCAAAATCACCCATAGCAACTTGTGAAAAATGGCTCAAAAATTTACCATAAACATTTAAGTGATTTCGCTTAAGAGATATAACACTTTTTGGGCGATTTATCGTTATTTTCTTTTGCTATAATTTAGTAAATTTTTTTTTATTTTGACAAAGTCTTCTATGAGACGGTAAAAAATATCTTTTGTAAGATCTAGTAAACAACTCTTGTTTTCCGTAACTAATATGACCATTTCCTGTGGTCACGAACGTTCGTTCATACGCTTTTGATGTACAAATAATATTAAAACCAAACAAATCCTAGCATTTTTTTTGCGATTCGATCGCATTTGGGTAGCTCTTTGCTAAGTGCAAAAGATGGATTTCATCGAGTTTAAGTTTTCATAATGACAGTTATAAACATGTGGTCACGAACGTACACCAAATAGAAGTCAACTTTGGCTGACAGTAATGAAATGTTAAAATCTGCAAAATGGTACGGAATATTCAAAAGTGATTTATTTATTTTTAAAGTGTATTAATGTTGGTCTCTATCCAGCATTTATACAATAAAATATCTATATTGGTTTTTGTTTAACTGGCTTATGTACCGGTAGCGATCGTACGATTTTTCCATATGTTTTTTTTATTATTATCACCATGCATTTTCCCATAAATATCTTCAAATTTCCTTAACGAAAAAACTTAATATGTACTCCTTTTACAATTGATTGTAATGGAGAGATTATGAAGAAATAGTGTAAACATAACATAACATGTAAAATAAGTACATATATAAAAATGTCTTTAGAAGTAGCTTAAAAAGAAAATATAAAATTTTCCAGTTTCCAGCGCAATTTCTTCAAGTAAAACAGCTGGGATATGCTGTGAAACCATTCTATTATAAAAACATAGACTTTTTTATAATAATAAGCAATAAAAGACGATGATATTAAACATTAAATTTTTTCATCCTGGTAGACCATTCTGGGGAAATGCCCATATGTTGATATACTATTTTTGCTTTTTTTTAATTTTTTTGCGTCCCAGGTTTTCGACTTTTTCCAAATTTTACAAGCCTCAAATAAAAATTAAAAAAAAAATACTTGATTTTTCAATATTTTTTTCGTCTTTTTCGCCATTTTCGAATAAAATTTCCATTTTTACTTTTTTGCTTTGGGTCATTTTGCCTACAGCCTTTTTTTGCAACTTTTTTAAGCGCCTTCTTTATTTTATTTTTTTAAACATTTTACATATCTAAATTTAATAAAACACACTACTACACTTACGCGCACCCTAAAGCTGGATTCACCCATGCGTTCCGAACAATATTTTTGACCGGACAAAAATTTTTTTAAAGAGAGTTTTCTGCAGAACGATTCACCCATCTCGGAAAATTTGTCCGGACAAACAAAGCTACCATATGGTTAACAGATGTAAACGATTATTCAAAGTGGCAGCACAGTTAGCAAACTATTGGTCATTGCATTCATTGGATGATTAATGACATCAGGGTCACTGGCCATTTCTTCAAAAAGGCTTTGAAAACTTGCCGTATTTGAGTCGGTATAATTCGTTATGGTACAACTAAAAAAATTGTACTTTATGAATACAAAGTAGATAATGTGTAACAATATGCTTAAAAGATCTTACTCTTTATCTTCGCAGAAATTTTCGAAAAAATCCATTTCTGTCATAAGGATCTTAGAGAAGCCTCTTACTGCCACCCGTTCACTTCCACTTTTCCCATTATTTTTAGTTAAAGCTACTTTGTAGCGTCTTCGCAGACTTTTCCATAATATTTGGCATTCACTTCCTACAATAATTGGTAAACATTATGTTATACATTATACTAAATTAAAATTTACCATTTAAAATTTACTTACGACCAATTCCAAGAGATTTTTCTATTTCCGTCCATATATTTTGTTTAAGGTAAGTATTTTTATATGAACGATTGCCCATATCATAAATACATTCTCTTCCTGGTTTTTTTATTTCTTCTATAAGTTTCAAGGCAATATTTTCTTTAACATCCATCTTTTGTTTAACTTTTTTTTTTAATTATTCAGCACAAAACAAAAATGTAATATGTGGCAGCTCAATTCAACTTTATTTTGTACAAATTGAAAAAAGTGGCATCTCAGTTCATTTTGTTCGGCACAAGAATTAAAATTAAACCAATTCAAGAAAAAATGTTCCGAACAAAATTATTGCTCTCTCTCTCAAAAGTAAAACGTCAAACTCAATATAAAAAAAATTTTGTCCGGACAAAAATTTTGTTCGGAACGCATGGGTGAATCGAGCTTAATAGGAAAAAACACCGAGCGCCATTTAAACAACAACAATGATATTAGCAAGCTAAACTTTTTTCCGCGGCAATTGCGTAGAATTTGTTAAATGTTTTCATTCAGATTTTAACTATTTTTCCATTGAAATTTCATTAGAAAACACTCAAATAATATAAAACACTTTTTTAATAATACTTTTCTTATGTTTTTATTTCACTTTAATCACTATTTGTTCATTATTTTATTAATTTAACACGACACTAACTTTCAACGATCTAATTGAAACAGCCGACATTTGATAACTAAAATAACGTCAAACAAGTGCAGTGTTAGTGAGAGTGGGTAATAAAGTGGTGATGCCATATTTATTACTAAGAGCCGAAAATGGTTAAAGAATTTGCTTAGTTATTGTTTTCAAAGTGGTGAGTTGCTTAAAAAGGTCGAACAAAAGAATTGTGGAGAATATTTGTTTATTGGCAGACCCGAAACGGAAACAATGTTTTTGTTTGCCAAGAATTTTGTGTGGTTTATTATGCCCTTAAAGGGTCCCAGACACATACTGCTCCTGCTCATGTGTTTTATTTATGTATGCGCCACACAGGCAATTCAGTATGAAAAATCAAAATAAGTATGATTTTGAAATGAACTCATACTACTGACAGTTGCTCAAATGAACAATAAAATAAATTAATACATTTTTTGATATAATTTTCTTTTCAATTTAAATTAAAACAAATTTAAAATATCTTTTGAGAAAAAAACGTGTGAAGAAAAGAGTTTTTCTTGAATTTCACGAAATCAAATTTATTTTAAAATAATGATTGATAGGCGTGTGGTAAAATATCAATCACACACTTATACGAAGGTTTCATCGGTAGTAGCTGTCAGCAGTATGTGTCTATGGGCCCCTTAATGCAGAATATATTTTCTTCAATATCAATCTGATTGAAGCCATGGTAAAATAAGTACAAGGTAGGTTCATTAAGCCCTTATGACACTACATTTTTTATTTATTAATTGATATAGAACCAGGGTTGATAAAGTTGGTACAATTGTACTTTTTTTTTGGTACAATTCAAAACTAAAAAATTACGCTGGTACCCCCGTGACTCATTTGGTACTATTTCCAAATTTTTAAAACCTACATATTTATAATTGATAAAAAATGGCAACTCGAATTTGCTGTCCAATGAATATAAGCGGCGTTTAGTGTTTGGTGCAAATAGACTTACGAAAATACAAAATGTCGTAGCTTTTTTTTATCAAATCTAAAAGAAACTCAATTTTTGGTTGTTTGATTTAAAAAAACAGCTATGATTTTTTGCAGTTGCCCTTTTGCAAGATCAGTTGCACCAAACATTTAACTCCGCTACTGTGAAGATTTTTGCACTTGTTTATTGAACGATTGCTTAGGCCACATTCTAAATTTAGTATCAGCGGCAGCATATAAGCGTGCATTTTCTGATGATATTGACAAGTTTTTAAAAGATGAAGGAAATCACTTCAGCAAAAGTTCTACATAGTAGAACAGACGAATTCCTATCAATTCAAGATTATTTTCAAATAGTCGTCAACAAGATGGTTGTCACGTCAAGAGGTAATCAACAGAATTTTGGAACAGTGGGAACCCACTCCATTATTATTTTACTCCGAATTATTTTGAAGGAGATTTTACAAGCGCTAAATTTAAAAAACGGTACTTAGGAAAAAAAATTACAGCGATCTTCGTTGTCCCAATTAACTTATCTAGGCATGGGGCGTTCTTGGTACTTTTCCAAACTAAAAATTTGTAAAGCAGTGTAATTAATGTACAAATTAATTTTAAGTACCGTTTGTTTTTGTTGTATTAAATTTTGATTTTAAAAAATACAAAAAAAAAAAAATTTTGTTAAAAAAGATTTAGACTATTGGGGCCGAAAAAGTACGATTTTAAAAGTTCGTTGGTACGATATTGATTTTGTCATTTATCATCCCTGTATAGAACTGATAGAAAGAAACAGTAAATGCTATAACGAGCAAACTATAAAAAATGTAAACAAAGTTTTTTAGTTTTTTTTTCTCTTGTTATGGTTTTGTTTCAGGGATGGCGTTGAGAATTTTTAAAATTGTACCAACAACTATTAAAAATTGTACTTTTTACCCTAATTGTACTAAAAGATTTTTTAGTTGAAATAAATTTTATTTATGTTCTAAAAAACAGCACAAAAAGGTATTATAAATCTTATAATATCATCAAAAAAGTACAATTGAAACAACTTGGGATGGCTAACTGAACAACCTAAACAAAAGCGGCAAGCGTTTTTTTAAACATGAAAATTTTATTTAAATACAATTTCAATAAAGCAAACCGACATAGCGATCTGTCAAATAAGATTTATCAGCCGGGTGGTTTCTAATTTGCATTCTAATGGTTTGTTTCGTATAAATTGTATGCAAATGAGAAGTTTTGACATACAAAAAACGCTTCCGCTCTTATTTAAGTAGCTCAGTAAGTTCTGTTAATTTTATTAAATGTTGCCAACTTTTTGTTTATGAGAAATCTAAAAACAAAAAGCGGTAAATCGCCGAATTTGCCCATAAACCGCTGATTCAGCAACACTTTTATTATTTCAAGCTTGATATGTCAATTTTAAGTTGAACAATTTTACATTTTTTTTGACATAACTTAATTTTTTATCGATAACTTTAGTAAAATTTTTGACAGTTTGCCATTTATCTTAATACAGCTGAACCTGTCGCACTTGGTAAATTTTTCTATTACTTTATATTTGCACTGTTCACCAAAACTTGAACAATGCGTTATAAATGTAGTGGCATAAGGGCTTTAGGGAGAGTTGTCATTATTTACACATATAATGTCAATTTGATTTTTGACGCTTGTTACAAAAGTCAGCGAGTTTTTAATCAATAAAACAAAAGACCCTATCAACAAAATATAACATGATTAACGCTTAAAGCCCTAACCTACAGTTTGCAAAATATGCAACATTGCAAACTGTCAAAACAACTGGTAGGTTTTAAAAGAAAAGTAGAAGAAAAATAAATTATAAACAGTTTAAGGCGATTAATAAATTTATCATTTTAAATAGTTTTTTGCTTCTCCAGTAACGATATACATTCATATATCTATGGCTTAATATACAAAAGGCGTAACTCAATTTTTTTTAAAAATGTTTTTTTTTTGTATATTATGGTAGACAAATGCGAAATGCATCTTGCTTTAAAATTTTAGGGTGCTATAGAATAAAATTTGTTGCATATTTTTATTAAAAATCGATTTAAACTTTTTTATATCTAAACTTTTACGGATTTCATAAGTATTTTTATCTTCCCCTTTGGACTTACAAAAAATCGAGTTACGCCTTTTTTATATTAAGCCATCGATATGTATGTATATTAAAATTAACAAAATATAAGTAGAAACAAAAATTGTCATAGAAAGCATAAAAGGCTATTCTACAGCATTTTCAGTAAATTTTATTAAACATTGAACACATCATTATATGAATAGTTTTCATTAACTTCCAAAGTGTTGGCCAAAATACGATTAGAATATGATCGGGTTTCATCACACATTTCTATCGATGACATAGTTTTATTTATAAACAAATGTGAAATTTGATTAAAAGTTGGTAGCACTGCTATTAAAATACCAAAATGGACGAAAATATCCCACAAAAAAACAAATAATAAATACTATTCGATGTGTGAAAAATATTATAAATGTGTTTTTATACCCTCCACCACAATTAGTTGTGAAGAGGGTATATTAAGTTTGTCATTCCGTGTGAAAATTTTTTATTATTCGTCTCAGACCCCATAAATAATGTTCTGGGTCCTTGAGTAATTCTAAGTCGATTTAGCTATATCCGTCTGTCTGTCCGGCTGTCCGTCTGTTGAAAACACGCTCACTTTCGAACAACTCAAAAGAAATGAACAAACTTGGTGCCAAATTGCTTGTAGTTATCCTAAGCAGTTTGGGATTGAAATTCAGCAAAATCGGTTCAGTAGGACCAGAGCTATGAATCAAAATGTGGAACCACCAACTAAAAAAATTGATAATTTTGTTACAAAAAATAACATAAATGCTGGAAGAAGGCACGGAATGAGATAAGATTTTGCAAAAATTTGTTTTATTTGACTGGAAATCACGCTGTTAAATTTCGTGAAGATCCGTCCATAATTTACCCTAAGCCCCATATAAGCAATACTCCCGGAAAACAGTTTAGTACGCCTAAAACCGTAAAAATTAACGCTAGCGTAACAAAATTTGGAACGTCACAGTTTTTTAGGACTAGAAATAACACTGTGAAATTTCGTGACGATCGGTCCATAATTTACCTTAGGCCCCATATAAACCCTACTACCGGAAAACAATTTAGTACGCCTTAAACCGTTAAAAATAATGCAATCATAACAAGTTTTGGCTCGTCACAGTTTTATAGGACTATAAATGAAACTGTGAAATTTCGTGAAGATCCGTACATAATTTAGCCTAGGCTCCATAGAAACCCTACTACCGGAAAACAGTTTAGTACGCCTAAAACCGTAAAAAATAATGCGATCATAACAAATTTAAGCTGGTCACAGTTTTATAGGACTATAAATGATACTGTGAAATTTCCTGAAGATCGGTACATAATTTACCCTAGGCCCCATAGAAACTCTACTCCCGGAAAACAGTTTAGTACACCTAAAACCATAATTAATAATGCTATCATAACAGAAATTGGTACGTCACAGTTTTAAAGGACTAGAAATGACGCTGTGAAATTTCGTGATGATCGGTCCATAATTTACCTTAGGCCCCATATAAACTCTGCTACCGGAAAACAGTATAATCGCCTAAACCCATAATTAATAACAAATCGTCACAGTTTAAGATAATAATGACATCATACAGATATTACTCCATAAACATTCGACCTGTCGGTGGAGGGTATCAAAGATTCGGCACAGCCGAATATAGCACTCTAACTTGTTTAATA
This sequence comes from Pollenia angustigena, assembly GCA_930367215.1. Classification (NCBI taxonomy): domain Eukaryota; kingdom Metazoa; phylum Arthropoda; class Insecta; order Diptera; family Polleniidae; genus Pollenia; species Pollenia angustigena. The sequence goes on from OV884058.1 coordinate 193,370,849, forward strand.
AAAATTTATTGTATTTCCCTGTGGTCTGAAGAGTCAACTTTATACTGCTTTTTTTTAAATAAGATAAGCTCTGTTGGATCGAAATTTGTTTGCTTTTCCCTAAAAAATGTATACAGAAAAGCTAAATTTCGAGGGAAAAACTGTTTACTTTTTATTAACGATAGGCGTGATTGACAAAATTAAATTTCCTTACATGGGGTCTTCACCTGACAATTTTTTGTCATTCCAAACGTCAAAGTCAAATATAAAAAAACTCTAAGATTTTTGTCAGCGTTTTTTTTTATATGAAGTTTGACGTTAATTATGTCAAAAAACTGTCAGGTGAAGACCCCATGTTTGCAGTTTTTCGCTGGGAAAAAAGATAATCGCCTAATGAGAAAACGGCCATAAGGCGGACAATTTTTTTTTATAAATGTTGATTGTATCTAGGTAACATTCGGCTCAAGTAGCTCAAATAATATGAATCTTTTCCTCAATACATAATTTTATTTTAGTGGGTCTATGACTACCCGTAGGTCCCAAGTAGGATCAACTCTTAAAAATTTGTCTACAATATACAAAATTTGTTGTTTATATAATATTTGAACATAAGCGGTGTTGCCTAATCTCGCTGCTGGCAACTCAACCTGAGTTCAGTTGCCATCCCCAATCGATCCATTAGTTTTAAGTTTAAATAACCTTAATGCGTATTTTATAACGAAATTTAAACTTGGCCATTATAAGACTACCCTCGTTTTATAAGACTATCCTCGTATGACTTTCATTTCATAAACACTTGTTCTGTGCCTAATAATTTGTCATTATCATAACCTCACTTTAACAAAAAATTTTAAAATTTATTAAACAATTTGAAATTCTTTTTTTAATGTTTTTTATTTCTCGTTTCTTTTACTTTCTTACACATTATTTTTTCTTCTTTTCTTTCTTTTATTATTGTGTAAATTTTTTATATATTTTTTATTTTGTTGTTGTTGTTGTTTTTTAATACAATTATTATATAATATTAATATGTATATGCATGTTTGTATACGTATATAATTAATAATAAGAATAATATAAAGTATTATAAGTGTTTTCAGTATTTTTTAATTTAATTGGTAAATTTAAGAATTTTGGAATTATTTTCTTTCACATTTTTTGTGTTATCTTTTAGCGGTTAAACAAAAAAAAAAAAATATTTTTTTTTCGATAAATATTTTTCTTTTCAATATATTTATAATTAAGTTTAGTTAGTTTTGCTAATAAAGAAATAATTAAACTGCGGTCTAAATATTTAAAGCAAAAAAAAAAAAAAAAAAAAAGTTGGGTTAAAAAAATGTTTTGAAAATATTTAGTTAAAGTAAGGTTATGTTTTGAAATAAAATATAACCTTACTTTTAGTTTATTTATTTGTTTAAACAAAAATCTAAATCAATAATTCATTTATAAGATAATAAAGGCAACGTATTGTTATTTTGTTTTTTCAATTAATGCTAATTTATTAAAATAAATTTTAGAAAAAAAGTTAATAAGAAATTATATATTTTTAAGGACGTTATTTTTTTTAAAAAAATTTACAAAAAAATTATTTTTAACAAATTTCATATTAATATAAAAAAAATTAATATTTTTTTTTTGACTCAGTAGTAGGTTTTGAAAATAATTCAAACTTTAACTACTTTGTTCATTTGTTTTATCAACCCACTTATAAATAAAATATCCCTGAAATTTTTTTCCTCTTTTCCCCCATTTTGCCAACAAAAATTCAAAAATGGTAAAAAGGAAAAATTAAATTTCCAGAGAATTTTCATTCATAATTTGGTTTGATTTTTTATGTTTTTCGTTAAATTATAAAAAAAAATTGACTTAAATCTTAAATAATAATTCCTATTTTGTAAATTTCTTTTTTTTTTCTTGTTCATTAAATTTTAACTTAAAACTACATATTAATGAAAGTATAAAGTTGATAAGGATAAAATGTTTAAAAAAAGAAATAAAAAAAAAGAAAGATAAAGAGAGTTTTATACACAAGAGTTTTAAAGAAACTAAAGCGCTTTGTTAATACAAATAAAATTCGCCCCTATTATGAAAGTCGACGTTCACACAAGTTGTCGGCAACGGGATAATAACTATCTATTTCTCTTAGTCGTTATTGGCAACAAGCGATTAATATTGACAGTATCTTGGTATTTTCTTTGGCGCTTGAAAGTCGACGTCAAGTAGAACTTACTTTTTTAGTCACACTTGTCGAATGCTTTTTATGCAGGCTAGTGTAAGTGTGCTCAACGTTATTTTCGCCGTCATATTTAAATTTTTTGAGTTTCCATCCATCATCGTCGGTGTCACACATACTAACACCTTTTCACTAATACTACCACAATGCTTGATGCGTGTTTTGATAAGTGTATTTGAGCTTTTAAGCCTAAAGTACACGAAATTTGAAAAGCCACATGAACATCTGAATCTGACATAATTTTGACGTCATTACAAGTCAACAATGGCCATTGTGTGTGTGTTTTTTTTTGTCAGGCGCAAAATTACGGCATTCGATATCAATTGAAATTTCGATTAAAGACTTATTGCATTTTCGATCGATCTCGAATTTAATTTGACCCCAGCAGTGGGCTAATTATGGCAGTCGTGATCGAATGCTTTTTCGATTCGGAAGCAATTTTATTTCTAATTCTTTTTGTCGATAATGAATAAATCGAAATTATTTTTTCAGTGTTGTAAAGCATTTATTTGAGTTTTCACAACACTGAAAAATTAATTTCGACTTGTTCAGTATCGACTGAAATAAAATTGCTTTCGAATCGAAAAAGTATTCGATCACGAATGCCACAATTAGGCCCCGGATTTACCCTTAATAGTCGACATCGATACAAAAATCTTATAAAATACGAAATTAACGTCGAAGTAATGGAGTGGTCGACAAGAACTTAAAATTTATGTCGACAGCGACTTAAATAATAGGGGTGATTACAAGTTTTTGTTTTTCTTCTTGTTTTTAATAAGTGATAGCAGTAAATTGTAGATATAGATTATGATTTTGTCTTCAAATTTGAAAATTTTTAATAAGACCGCATTTACATCTATGCAATTAACGCCGAGTTTTTTTTCTAATTTCTTTTATAGTAGTTTGTATGAAACTCTTTTCACATTTACATTTACATTTTTTTCAACTTTTTCAACCCCGTTTTCTGCCTTGCACCTCTTGCTAACAAACAAAAAGTTGCATGCGAAAGTTGCGGCAAGATGCGGCGTTAATTGCATAATGTAAATATGGTCTAAGTCAATTTAGAGAACATTCAAGTTTGCAGTTTGAAATACTTATCTTTATTAGATTGACAGGGGTTTACTGTCTATTGCGATGCGAAAGCTAAATGCGGATTTGGTACTCTCTATCACTTTAGCGAAATTTTTTTGAAAACGAAGCAATACTGGCTATACAAATTAGAGATGGAGCAGAATGACAGTAATGAAATGTGAAAATAAGTAAAATAAAAAATTTAAAATGAAAAATTTTAATTAAATAAATAGGGATGATTTGCGAAAAGCAAATAAAAGATGCGAAAGTCACATACGCTAACGCATTAAAAAGTATCAATCACTTTATTAGCTTTCATTTTCTTTCGCATCGCAATAGAGCAATAGAGTTCTGGAAAAAATCAAGGGCTTTTTAGGTTAGTTTCACAACCATGTTTCAATTACCCGCAATTCCTTCGTAAACGTATTTTTTGTTTCTATTGAAATTAATTAATTAATGTAATCCAAATTTATTCCAACTTTTTTTTTTCTTTTATGTGCCTTTCAAATATTCAATTTGAAAACACAAAAATAAATTTATGTATTTTCAATTATCTTTTTCCATGACAATACTAGCTGGCCCAGCAAACGTTGTTTTGCCACATAACTTATTTCTTTCAGATGTAACAGTGTCTGCTGGCCAAATTTTAAGAAAAAATTATGGGCTATAGTTCTTTCCAGATGTTACAATATTTGCCTGCCAAATTTCAAGAAAATAATTTGATTAGTTAAGAAGATATAGGGAGGCGGAGCTTTTACCCCTATTGCCCTATTTAATGCCCTGTCCCCTTTCCGATGTTACAGCATATGCATGCTAAATTTTAAGAAAACCGGTTGATTAGTTAAGAAGATAGAGGGGGGGGGGGAGCTTTTACCCTCTTGCTCTATTTCACGCCCTAAATAATAAAAGGCTATATATATGTATATGTATATAGGCTATAGTTCTTTCCAATTGTAACACTATTTGCCTGCGAAAATTCAAAAACATCGGTTGATTAGTTACGAAGATATAGGATATATTTCACACCCTATTCCCTATTCTCTTTCAGATGTTACATTGTCTGCATGCCAAATTTTAAGAAAACCTGTTGATTAGTTTAGAAGATTCTGGAGTGGGAGCTTTCACCCCTATTGCAATATTTTGCGCCCTCTAGCGATTTAAAATATACTCTACGACCTATTCTCATACCTAACAAATACACATACAAAATTTCATAAAAATCGGTCATGCCGTTTCGGAGGAGTTCAAAATGGAGGGCATTTTATTGATTTTTGTATGGGAATATAAATACATGTTTCGGAATGAATGCAGTATTCACTAAAATGGCTACAACTCATGAACCAATACACATTTGAAGACCGTTGATTCATAAAAACCTTGGTATTGACGTCACCTTCCACTTGAACTTTGCAGAAACAAATTCGGTTTTGCATTACAGAGAACATCAATTACTAACACAAAGCAACTAATTTATATATATATAGAAGATAGATAGTCGCAACTGTCGTATGAATAAGAATTAGGGCCCAACTATAATATGCATAAGCTTGCTTAAGCTACTGACAAAATTTAACAAAAAGCCTCTCAAATGCATTTAAAAAACCAAAATCAAAAAATATTTCATTTCGTACAGAAAGTGCGATCTGTTTCGCACTTTGCTTTAGCAAATGACTGTTTCATAAAATTTAACAAAAAGTTTTCTTAAGTTCAATATGGTTCGGGACATACGATTTACATGTATTCGCACAATTGCTTAAGCAAACTTAAGCATATTATTATTAGATTTAAGTCAATGTACAACGTAGATACGCTTTTACATTTACGTAAGCTTTTGTATAAAAAATTAAACGCTTTAATTCGACAACGTATCTACGTCGTACGCTACTACGTTCATACGGTACAATTGTGTTCGTTCGGTAAGCCTATCAGTTTAATACTTTGCAGAATTGAATTAAAGAGCTCATTTTGTAAACAAACAGCCACGTCACAGAGTACAATTCCGTTCGGAAACGGAATTCATTCCGTATTTTGGTGCTTCAGAAAATAATGAAAAAATTTTTCAGAATGAAACCATTTTTGTTTTAGTGAACAGAAATGCAGTTTTTTGTCCTGAAGGGTAAAATAACTATCAAAATACACTTTCTATCTATAAATCAATATGTTATCTTCGATTCCGAACGGAATTCTACTCTGTGTTATGGTTGATAACCTTAAAAACAAATATATAAAAAAATTTCATTAGAAACTGTTTTTTTTATTACTTTTTCTTGCATTCGACCTTAAAAGTAAAGTTTGTCATTGAATAATTAAAAAAAAAAAAAAAAAAAAATACGTAAAGAAAGCTGGCTCAATCTTTTGCGTAATGACTAAAAGCGAACTTAACCTAACTTTAAAAAAATTTTTCTTTTACTTTTTGTATTTGTTGATGTCGAAAGAAAAGCTAAGCAATAGTGTAAATCTCGTTTGATATACTCGAAGGATTAGTTTGTCGTACAAAAGTTCCTGTTAAAGTTACTAAAAACAAACGTATGCCCCTATTGCGGTTCTCCACTTTTGTAAAAGTTTGGTTGTCTTTGATAAATAAACATTGCCATTCTCAACTGGCAGCTTTGTAAAAATTTGGTCGACAAAAATGTTAAATACACACAACTGCTAAAAAGTAGTTGTGTTATTGGCAGTTAAAGTTTATTTTTTTCAAATTCGGTAAAAAATCTAAAACAAAATGGAGAAATCGTATAAATGTTTGTAATAACTTTTTCGGGGTTTTTTAAAAACTGTTATTAGTGTTGGAAAATAAAAACGAAAGCTCAATTTGAGCGGCTCGTCAAGAGAAACTTAGAAATTGTTCGCGGAAAACACCAAAGTTTGGTATGATGAAAAATTCATGTAAGCAGTTATGGGAAGAGTTTATAGTGTAGTTAAATAGTTTGGGACCACGACAAGAACTTCTTTTAAACACTTATAATCTTCTTAATCTAATTATAATATTCTTGGCACAGGTTTGGATACACTTCAAGGCGAGTATAAAGAAAAAACTTGCCAACAATAAAAGAAACACTCAAGCGACAGGGGGAGGGCTATCACAAGAAGTTCCATTAAATAGCCTTGAGGATACTGTTTCGCAGCTCTTGTATTGCAAGTCTGGCCAAGTATTTGGTGTTGAAAATATTCCACCATCAAGTGACAATTTTACCGAGTCAGTTTAACCAATAATATAACCAGCAGATTGACCAACAGCTACCCAAACCAGAAGAAGAACTCATCAGGCACAAGAAAGTTTCGTTACTTATTAGAAATTCTTACTTGGCACTGGGAAGTTCAAGGGGGTTGGAATCATCACGAATTTGTCTTCTTCTACGTAGCGCATCTATACAAGAGTTTTCCTTTTCATCATCAAAAAATAAATCGACACTAATATCAATTATAAATAGTTTTTATTCAACACAACAATTAAAAATACTTTTAGTTTAAAAATTATTTCATTTTATAAAATTTTCACTTGTCAAACGTTATATTCAAAGTTGGCAAATCGATATTTTAAGATGGCAACTTTATAGCAAACTCAACTAAAAACAGTTGGGTATCACAATACCTAAAATGAGTTTGGTTGTGCATAAGTTGGGTTGACTCCAACACGACCAAACTGAGTTGAGTGGAGAACCGCAATTTTTAACTTCAAAGAAATAGAAAAGATACAAGGGATTTAGGAAAACAGGGGGCTCTCTATTGCGAGGCAAATGAAATTTCGATACGGAAGCTAAAAGCCGATTTGTTTCTCTCTATCGCTTCCGCAAAATGTTTTAAAAATTAAGCAAAATTAACAATGGAAATTAAAAATGGCGAAGATGGGCAGTAATAAAACTTAAATTTAAATAAAATAAATAGTGATAGTTTGCGAAAAGAAAAAAATCACTAAATTTGGTACCATTTTCTTTCGCATCGCGATTGAGAGTAGCCACCAGAAAGTTTTTAACAAAATTATTTTTCATATTGTTTTCAATCAAAATCCGAGGGCAAATTACGGTATTCGATTTCGATCGAAATTTTCATTTAAATTATATTGCACTTTCGTTCGATACCGAATAAATTTGATTTTTGACCCTTAATTTCATTTAACAGAATTACAGGTAATTTTCCCAAGTGTAGTTATAATTAACTGTCAGTTATAACTGCAAAAAATATCAGGGTAGTTCTGGAAATCGAAAGCGCAAGAATTTTAAATCTCGTTTTTTAATAATATTTCTGTAATAAAAGAATTTAATGACAAACATTATACATACATATATTTCTCTATTCGATTGCCAGAACACCCCTGCATATTAGGGTAATTCACGCCAAAGTTGCACCCTTGCGAAAAAGCAAAAGTGCAAAAACATAACAACATGCTCAATTATTTCGCACAAATAATTGTCTAGTGGTTGTTGTTATGTTTTTGCTCTTTTTCGCATGGGTGCAACTTGTGAATTGTTAACTGGAAGTTAAAGTAAGAGTAACTAAACTTGGTGAAATTGGCCGTTAGCCTTTTAATTGGTCTTTAATTCAAACTGCAAACTCATTTATTCTATTTTTTATTTTATAAAAATGTTTGTTTCAATTTTTTTTGTTTTTTTGTTTTTAATATTTTAATGTTTTTTTAAGTATAATAATCTATTCATGTTTTTTATAAATCTTTAGTTAAATATTTAATTGCTTTTTTTTAATCTTTGAGTTATTTTTAAAGTGCAAAGTTGAATATTCTTTTTTTTCATATTTTTTTTTTTTTTCTTTAGTTTTTGAATCAGGTCAGTGAAGGTGAATTTCTTTTAAGATTTCATCTATATTTGTGTATGCTTATTTTATGTTTAAAGTGGGGGTGAAATGTTTTATTTTCTTGAGTAGTTACTAGTACAAAAAGCTTTTTAGTTTTTAATATTTAAAAATTTGAAATGAAAAAAAATAAAGATTTTGAAAGTCTTTAAGTAAAAGGAAACTTTTAATAGAATAGAATCACAATTTGAAAAAAAAAATAGTTAAAACCAGCCAAGTTTTGAAAATCGAAGCTGAATGAAATTAAAACCAAACAAATTATAACACGTCCCAATTTTGAAAGGGGGGGTAGGTTACCATGTATTTTGATTCGAAAGAAATTTTGACGAGTGCGAACAATTTGTACTACGTTTTACGATTTTCGAACTCGTTTGAAACGATGGCAGGGTTTTCTTCATAAACAAATAGGGAGTTTGATGAATTTATTTTTCGTAATGGAGAGTTGCTGTTTTGAAATTAATTTTTTTTTTCGATAAAGTATAAAAAACTTTCGTTTATTCGAAACAAATTCATAATACGAAAATCGTAATACACAGTATAAATTGTTCGAACTCGTTAATTATTTCTTTCGAATCAAAGTACACGGTAAACGCCCAGCCCGTAACAACAACTATCCGGCTAAAGGCTGCCGTCGCCTCAGTACTACATATTTGTTTTATGTACTGCTACAACAACAATAACCGCCCAGTACTTCTATACATATACTAAATATTTTGAGTACCACTTATCTTTATCAGAGCTACTCTTAAAATTAGAAGAAAAACTACGCTCATTCTTCATCGATTTTATTTTCATTAGATTTTTAATTTCCAGAACATGGCCAAAGCTCGTCAGAAATAATTAACTTTATTCGCTAACACTTTTTGGTCGGAGTTCGAAAAAAACTGTACAGTAGCTTAGTGTATTTTTCGAAAACACAAACTTTAAAACTTCTGGTACTACGGTACACAAAGATTGTAAGCTGACAAAAACAAACATTTAGATAAAATACCGATTTGGTTTTAGTGTACTTGTAGTGTACTTTTAGCATACGCGTAGTGAATTTTAATGAACGTATTGTGTTGACCATTCATTTGCAGTATTTATGTTTTATTGTGAATGATATTAAATTTGTACGCAAGCAAAATACGGTACACAACGATTGTTAGCTGACGAACATAAATAATAAGTTAACGTACCGATCTGGTTTAAGCGTGCGTGAAGCGTTCTTTTCGCGTACCCGTACTGTATTTTTTAGTGAACGCGTTGTGAACGTTTGCTGCATTTGGTTTTTTTTTCATGAATGCTATTGCATGTGTGACAGAGCTCGCATGAAAATACAGGACGAGTATGCTGAAAGAACAATACACGTAGACTAAAACAAGATCGTTACGTTATCTTAGTATTTGTCTTCGTCAGCTCACAATCGCTATATACAGTACAGTATTTTGTTTGTATAAAAATTCTCAAACCCACATAACTTTAAATTCAAAAATTTCTTTTGAAAGTGAATGAAAAAATCAAGTTTCCTTCTACTTAAAGACTTTTTTTCTTAACTATTTTATAAAATTTAAAAAATTATTTATTTATATTTTACTTTTTAAGGAAAATAGTTTCTTAGTTTCGTTATTTATTGGCAACACTATTAAATTCATAAAATGTTTTCTTTTTTACAAATTATGGCAGTTTTTTTTAATTTTTTAATTTTAAAATAGGATTTGCGAATACTTTTATGGAAAATCAAAATTTTTTGCAATAAATAATAACTACATAGTTTATTGAATTTTAAAATGTTGAATTATTTAAATCGATTACAAATATTTGAAAAATGTTAGGTTATAATCTTGGAATCCTCCTTAAATTCAAAGTTTAAGAGAAAATTATGAGTAGCAAAATTATCTTTTGTTTTAAAATTTTTAAAATTTTGATTGTATTTAACTAAAGGCCCAACCATAATATGCATAAGCTGTCTTAAGCTACTGTCACAAATTAACAAAAAAATTTAAAAAAAGTATAAAAAAATCAAAAAATCAAAAAATATTTTATTCCGTGTGAAAAGTGCGATCTGTTTCGCACCTTGCCTAAGCAAATGACAATTTCATAAAATTAACCAACAAGTTTTCTAAAGTTAATATGGTTCGACACATATGAATCACATGTATTCGCACAATTGCTTAAGCCAACTTAAGCATATTTAAGATGGACCTTTTAAAATCTTGCTTAAAATTTTTAATAAACAAAATTTATGTAAAAATATTTTATTAATAAAAAAATGTAAAGCTGTCAAACATTTCAGGAATTAAAAAACCCCAACACGTATGCACTCAAGGCGAATTCATGTAAACGGTACTACAACAATTAACAACACCAAAAACACAACAATGTATTTTGTTGCTGCTTTCGTTGGCCGATAAGTCAAAAACAAAAGTAACTTTTGACATTCCTCTCTCTAATTTAAAAAAAAAGTAGCACAGCTGTGCTTTCAACGCCACCTGAAAAATGAATTCGCCTTGGTATGCACTGTTGCATGGGTGTATTTAATGGGGCCCTTTAAATATTTTCTGCCATATTAATAAAAAAAAAATATCAAACACTTTTGGAAAAAGTTTAAAATCTAATAACTTTTATTTTTTTTTTATAAATATGACGGCTTTAATTTAAAATCTTTTAGAATCGGTTAACATTTTATTACAATTACAAATTTAAGAACTTTTCCGCTGTCTAACTTATGAGTCTTCAGAGTTTATTAAAATTTTTAAATATTTTGAAGTTTTTCTTTTATACATTTTTCAGAAAAGAATGCTTTTAAGTTGTGGACAGATTTGTTTTTAAATTTAACAACTTTTTCTTTGTTTAACTTTTAAATCTAAATAAAAATTTAAGAGTCTTTTTATAAAAAATAAAATTAAAATATTTTTTTTTAAGTTAAAAAAAATAGTTAAAAAAAATCTTTTAAAGCCTTCAAAACATTGTTAATATTTTTAACAGTCCATAAAAGGTATATACATACATATTTCAGAAAAAAAAATTGAAAATTTGAAATCGGGAGGAAGTGGTATTTTAATTTAATAATTTGTTAAAAAAAAAACAAAATAAAAATACTTAATTACTCTCCTCTAAAGAAAATAAACGAAACTTTAAAGCTTCGTACACAATGGCAGACACATTTTCACACAATAAAGCAACAATTTTTTTTCGCAAACACACACATTTTTACTTAAGAAACGTTTGCAAATTTCGCCTACAACAATGGCCCCTATTACGGTAATTTCTTAATTTTTGTATTATGGTTTACAACTTGCTAAATTGCGGTGAACAAAAACATAACAAAAATTAAAACTGATCGCAACCAGTTGTCTTTATTACAACTCAACTGAGTTGAGTTTTAACAAATTTTCTTTCAAAACTAAATAAAATTATTATAATCGTCATTTTGAATTTCCTACAATTTCCTTGTTGCTGAAGTAGAATTAGACTCAACTTTTTTTTTTTTTGTTCGAATAATGAAAGGAAAATATTTGAAATACTTTGGAAAGAAATAAGATAGTAGTAAACGCGAAATGGTTGTTCCCATCGTGAACAAAGGCTTATCCCCGTATTCATAAGCGAATATTAAATTTAACAAACGTTTATTAAGGACAAATTTCATAGTAAATTTCTTCTTTAAACCTTTATTAAATTTTAAATTTTTTTATGAATACGGGCATTAATCTAAAAATGGGAGTAAGACCATATTTACATTATGCAATTAGTGCTGGTTCACACAGGTCAAGTTTGACTCTTCAAGTCTCGAGCTTTTAGGAGAGAGGGGTAAAGAGAATGGAAAGGGGTACATACTTGACCGTACCAGTCAGTTTTGTATTTTTCTTTTCTTTTTTCATCCGTAATATAATAAAAAGCTACAAAGTTGAAGGAAAAGAAAACAAAAATTAATTTTGTGCATGAACGTGAACGCAAGTTCAAAAGAAAATTTAAATAAAACTGTTCAAGTTAACTTGAACAGTGTGAACCAGCACTTAACGCCGCAACTTGCCGCAACTTTTTGTTTGTAAGCAAGAGGTGTAGGGAAGAAAACGTGGTTGAAAAAGTTGAAAAAATGCTTGAAAAAAATGTAAATGTGAAAAGAGTTTCGTAGAAACTACTTTAAAAGAAAATAGAAAAAAAAAACTCGGCGTTAGTTGCATAGATCTAAATGCGGTCTAATTGTGTTTTACAATTAAAAAAAATTTCTCGAAATTCAATCTTTAAAATATGTAGTAAAGACTTTAATGTAAAAATCACACAATTTCCAAAAAAAATGTTTATTTATTGAAATGTGTTATGCGCCCCATACACGTTTTAATTAAATTGTCAACTGATGGTGTTTTCTTTTCTGCAAAAAATGTGACATTTTATTTAAAAAAAAATGCAATTTGGTGTCTGTTTCTCAAAAATTTTGCTCCTGAAAAGGGTGGCTTGTTTTATTCTAAAAAACTGACCCTTTTCGGGAGCAAAATTTTTAAGAAACAGACACCAAATTGCATTTTTTTAAATAAAATGTTACATTTTTTTGTAGAAAAGAAAACACCATGAGTTGATGCTTGGCCACACACTTCATCAACTGAATTGAAAGATTTTAAATTAATTTTAAAATTTAATGAAATAAAAGACAATTTTTTTAAATCCTTAACTTTTTTTTGAAAAAGAAAACTACAAACATTAATTTTGACAGCTAATCAAGAGACTCGACCACAGACAGTACAATCGAATTGAAAGACTTAGTAGTCAACTTGAAAAAATTAAAATCTTTTGATTTTTCTTCAACCAACTCGACAACCGTCAAACTAATCAATTGACAAAGCCATACACGCTTTGATTTGGACAACAACCGACTCAGTTGACAATTGAATTGAATCGTGTATGGGCTGCTTTATAACTAAGTCCCAATTCACACGTTGCAAGTCTTATTGATCAGCTTGCTACTTTATAACGAGAGTGACGAGAGGAAAAGAAACGTTTCTCTCTCACTCTCTCTCGCCTATAAGGTAGCAAGCTGATCAATAAGACTTGCAACGTGTGAATTTGCACTAAGGATGCGATTTTCATATGCAAATGCATGTTTTTTGTCGATAGTCTAAGATCGATTTCGACTAGTTATCTTTCCGAATCATTTAATTTCCGTTAAAATGGCATCGATTTGTTTTTGCATATTGTTGCATATTTTTGTGAAAATGCATATGTTTGCATATTTTGGGTTTAAATGCATATGTATTTTAACATTTTTGAATGACATATTTTTTAAATTTCCATATTATAAAAAAAGTTCTTCAAAAAATTTCAAAATTGTATAAAAAAAAAATATCCAAAAAAATTTGTTTTAAATCAATAAATAAATTGTTTTTGGAGCTCTGCTTAAAATACAAGATTTCGACAAAAGATTCTTCAATTTTTAACCGATGCAGCACCTTGTATGGTTAAGGCTGCTTGGATGTTATACACTTTTTTGAAAAATCCCTACGCAGCCCGAAAAAATCCCTATTTTTCCCAACGTGTTAAAAAATTGTCTGTAAAAATATCCCTACAACTTTTAAATGATAAAACATCAATACAAATTTTACAATTTGTATTAATGTATATAAATTGTATTTAAAGTTGTTCCCATCTAGCATTTGGGTGATCATTTTGTGAAAAAAAACAACTAAATGAGTCGTCTTCATATCAGTTTTGGTGATTAAAAGCTGATTTATCACTTAAGCGATTGAAAAAGGATTCATATGTGATTCATTGGCGAACAATGAATAAACAATAATATCAATAATAGAAAAAAACACTTCGCTATGTGTGTATTCACATGTGGTAGTGATATACCAAAGAAAGCTAATTTTGACTAAATGGAGAAAATTAAATTTGCATTAAAATGGTGACTTTTCTCCAAAACTTTCTGATATCCATCTGTAGCAAGTTATCTATTTATTGCTCTGTAAAATTAAATTCAAAGCATCTCCTTTCTTGTAAAATAGAGTTTCACAGATTTACCTTAAAGTCAAATCTAAAATGGCGACAAGCGATCACTCAAAGAAATGGGTGCGTTCGTAAATGCATCACTGCGCTGCATCAGTGATTTCAAATGGTTATATATTTATCAGTGAAGTAAATACGGACCAACAAATTGTGAAATACTCCACAAAATTAATAGTCAAACAATAAAAAAAAAAAATGAAAATTATTCTTATATCGCCATTAAAAAAGTTTGCTTTTCTGATGCAGCGCAGTGATGCATTTACGAACGCACCCAATTTAACAATTTGTAATCTTGCCGTATCAACAATTTTATTCGTATGTTGTCACAATTCCAAAAAGATTGTCAAATATTTGTAAGGTCCCTGCATTTCATTGATATTAAAAAATCTATCCTTTTCTCCCTACGGCCATTTTCTTTAAAAGAAAATCCCTACGAATAGGGTTATTTTCCTACAAATAACATCACTGCTTGCTACGCACATGGGTTACATCGAGTTGCAGAGGATATTAGAAGCCAATTCGATAATATTGATTTCATACGGCAACCACTGTTGAAGGAAGAATAGCCCGACAAATTAAAAAAAAAATCCAAAACGTTTTGCAAAAAAATATGGGGTTTTAAACAATAAAACAAATTTCAACTGTTTTGATCTAGAATCAAATGTGGGATCTGAATTAGAAAATTAATATACTCTAAATCAATTAGCATCTTTCAAGTATGCTTCAATTTCGATGGACTTTGAGAGAAATTTTCCATGTACAAAAGCTTTTTTACAGATATAGATTTACTTTTGATTACATAATTTAAATTATTGGGGGGATTCACAAGGTAGTCATAGGCCCCTATTATGGTTTACAACTCAACTCAGTTGAGTTGTAATTTTTTTTAATTTTTGTGTTATGGTTTAGAACTTTGCTATATTGCGGCTCAAAAAATTACAACTCAACTGAGTTGAGTTGTGAACCGTAATAGGGGCCATAAAGTTGTCTTAAAATAATTACAAGAAATATATATGACTGCTGTGTGCAACCACCTATAATTTAGATTTCTACTGTACAGTTATGACGAATCAATGAACACAGCATTAAAATTTTTATTTTGTTTCAAACTCAACAATTGTAAGATATTATTTAGAACATTATGACGATTTGACTTGATAGCACGCACACCTTGTGAATCCATCATATCGTTAGCTAAAATGCAAAAAGACGTAACTAACAAAAAATTCAAAATCGAGTTTTTGATTGATTCTTATGAATGCTATAAAACTACATGTCTTGACAAAATTTTACACTTCTGCGATCAAAAATTGCGCTTTTATTAGTAAAAAACAAAGGGACGTAACTACAAGTTTTTTTGTTTGATGTATGCAAAACGACGTAATTACACATTTTTTTTCTAAGAAAATATAATGAAATGGTTTTCTTTGAAAATTAGTTGAAGAATTCCATGGACGACTTATCAATGTATGTTTTTCTGACATGTTTATAGTTTTCACTTTACAAAGTTTTTTGCTTCTCCTGTAAATTATATTTTTGTTGGTTACGTCTTTTTGCATTTTAGCTAACGATATGTAGTTATTTAAAGTGCATGAAAATCTCATCCCTAGTTATAACACTTTATTGAAGATAACAAAAAACAGAGGAGAGGTGAAATACTCTAATTGAATTTCGAAAAGAAACTGGATCGAGTTTGTCTCCAAAATATAAAGAAGTTCGCAAGTCTTTTTTTTCAAATCGATATTTGCAATAACTTTTCAGAAGTCGAAATCATTTAAAAAAAAAACATTAAAAAAGAGAAATAAGGGTTAAAAAATATATTGTGGCGCTTTCTTTTCTTATAAATTAAAAATGAAATAAAAAGGAAAAAACTAAAACTTACATTGCAATTAAAATAGTTTTAAAATAAAAATAAAAAATAATACGTCATTTTATAATAAAAATGGAAGGAAGGAAATTATTTATATGTTTCATACATAAAAAAAAAAATGAAATGAATTACAAGTATTTTAATGTAATAATATAATTAAAAAACAAATTTAATATACAACTTAAGCGCGTAACAAATTGTTATATTTATAGATTTTAATAAAAAAAAAAAAAAAAATTATTTAAAAATGAAAAGCAAACAAAAAAGCTAAAATTAAATTAAATATTTTTCGTTTTTAAAAGTAAAAAATATAAAAATAAAAACAAAAATTAAAATATACTTCCTTTTGTTTTGTTTTGTATGTTTAAAGTTGTGTATTTTTTTGTTTGTATTTAGTTGTAAATTTTATTTTTTGCTTCATTAATTATTTAGTTGTTGTTGTTGTTGTTGGTTTTTGAATTAAATACGTCTCCAATTATTTTGCATTTAACATCGATTTGTTTTTGTGTTGACTTAAGAATATAGTGTACAATCAATATAACTGGTGGGCACAAAACCCTCGTCCCAACCATTTGTATTATTCATGCGACGCACACGCGTCCAACCATCACCTTGATCAATTTCAATAACTTGCAATTCTTCGCCCTCATTCATGGGTATGCTGCCCTCACTGGTGGCTGTTGAAATAAAACCAAAAATTTTAGTTTTTTCTTCCTTCTCTTTTTTTTTATTTTGTAAAAAGAAATTAAAACATTTACATTTACCTTCAAAGGGATATAGGGCTCGACATGTACCCAAAGGTTGCAGTGGTTCCAGTTCACCTTCGTAGAATGTTTCTTCACCCATGGCATTTTCGTTTGCACTTCCTTGTCCCGAACCCGGCAGTGAAGTGTGTGATGTTCCTAAGCCACTTTCAGGACTTGCCGAACTGCTGAATTTAAACATTTGATTGGGGGAGAGAGTAAATAGGGAAATTCGTTAAAAGATTTTATTTCTTGTTTTCTATATTTTTTAATTAAAACATTTTTAATAATAAAGAAACGTAAAATTTAAAAAATTTTATCTGTGTTTTTTTTTTCAAATAATGTTCAAGTCAAGCAGAAAATTCTTAAAATAATCTAAATTTTTCTGCAAATACTAGTTCTTAATGTGAAAAGAAATTTTAAAATGATTGATAAAAAAGGTGGTCCAACCACAATCACGATGTTATTTGTGAGTCACACCTTAACGTCAAGTTTTTTGCCCAACTTAATTTGACATTTTTTGATTCAGTGTTTGACAAATTCAAACATGAAGATGTAGTACACAAATGTGTTTTTGGAAATTAATGGAGTTAAATTTCATATTTGAAGTAAATATCGCTAATAGCGGCATGATGGCAAAGTCTAGCTGTAAAGAATCAGACAAATTACAGGAATAAATCGCTTTTATTCTGAACATGGCTGAAATTCGCGAAAAATTGCAAAACATACCCTAATTTGAGATCGCTAAATGAATTTTTTGCATTCCAAGAAAAACTTTGATAACTAATATGCATGTGGCAGTGTAAATGAAACTGAACTGGCAAAATAAAATAAAGTTATTTGTTTTAATTTTTGTTTTTTCTTTACCCACTTACAACTACATTAACCTCTTCAGACCATGGGTACACATATGTGCACCTTAAAATATTACAAGTTTTAAAGACTAGCGACATCGTGTGACCAATAGAAACAGTTTTATTACTTGCTTTAAGCTACTGCGCTTCAAAAAAATATCAAAAGATGGCAGGGTTTAGAAGCTTTAGCCATTATTTTTACATCTGAATTTAACTGTTTGAAAAAACCATGCTGTTGGGATATTTTTCCTCAATAACTAATCGCTAAGACCTGAAGTACACATATGTGCACCTCTTTTTCTACCAGTTTAAATAAAAAAAATTAAAAAAATAATAAAAACCAAAATTTAAATTACACCTCATAAGATAAAACAAATAATTAATAAGCCCTTTACTTAATCGGTTCAGTTCAGATCTTAAGAAATTAAGAATGTACGTTGAAATTTTTCATATTTTAAGACCTGAGGTACACATATGTGCCCCCTTAATTTCTAAGAATTCAAATAAAATTTTTTTAAAAAAAAATATACAGTTTTCTTAAAAAAGGTGTAAACAATATATAAGAAATGTAAAAATTCAATGGGTTAGTGTTCGGGTCTTAAGAGGTTAAAGTTAAAATCTTTATTTCTTAAAATAAAAAATCTTAATTTGAGAAAAAAAATTTTCAAATCTTATTTTGTTCGAAAAATCTTCAAAAATAAGATAAAATCTTAATTCTGGCAACGCTGTGTGAGCTACTTACAATAGTGTGAATTTTTTTGATTTTTTTTCGGAGTTTAAAAATGTAACACTCGTAAAACTGCTCTGAGTGGAGAAGCAGCTCGCGCTTTTTGTCATTTTTTTCTTAAGGGCAAACAGGTCGTTTTTGTTTGTCTGCTTTTGTTGCGTTTTGCGTTGTCACCCCGCATTGGTTAGTGTTTCGGCGTCGTAAAACTGTACCGAGTTACAGTTTTTGCGGTATCTGCATTAACTATATTCAATCGTTTTTAACCTCAATTTGAGGTTTTGTCTGGTGGAGAACCATTAAAAACTCATGTGACTGGTGGAGAACCAATATAACTCAGACGTTTTACTGGTGGAGTACCAAGGAAATAACTCAGACGTTTTACTGTGGAGACAAGATATACTCTGGAGCTTATTCTGGAAGCTCTTCGCCTTTCTATACGAAGGTCTAGGTCGATCGAGGACTTGTGGATGAGGCTCCAACAAACCGTGTGATACCCTGGCAATATAACTCTAGATAGTTAGCCAAAAATTTTTCAGTGTTTAAGCAAAATCAAAAAAAAAAAAAAAAAAAAAGATAAAAATGTAAACATTCGGAAAATTGCACAACACATTTTATTCATAATATCAACTGTTTACACGTTGGGAAATTTACATGTGAAATTTTATTTATGATAAGAGGGGGAATATGTTTGCCAATTTCGCTTTACAACAATCCGCTTTATAACTAAGATCAGCATAGCTAAAGCCGACATTGACAGTTTTTCATTATGAAAACACTGCAGAATTAACTCTCTCTTTTGTGGAGTATACGATTTCTCTATATACATACATAGATTTTAGAAACTAAAACGTATTTTAATTAATGCAAGTTAATCTATTGTTTCTTAAATTGTAATTTTCAATTATTAAAGGATAAGTCGGGAAATAAAGCCGATAAACGTTTCTAATTGCGTGACAAGACAAAAACCACAAATTTAAAAATTGTTTCTTAAAAGAAACTTTTGCATTAACCACAATGTAAGTTGTCTAAATGACGGTGCATTGGTCATGCATCATGCTATCGACTGGAACCCTAAGGGCAGTCAAAAAGGGGGTGTCAACTGAATGTTGAGGCAGCCATATCAAATAAGTCGTGGAACTAGCTGAAGATGATAACAATGGACAGGGCCGAATGGAAAAAAATCGCTTGAGGCCCTATGTTCCTTAAAGGAACCTAAAGGAATCTATATATAAGTTGTCTACTCGTTGGAATAAAATTCCTATAAGTTACACAACGATAGTTTTTCCGTAAAACATCGTTTCTAGTTATGGGGTATTCATTTACAGTGGTGGCCGTAAATGTATACCCCATATAGAACCTACTCCTAAAATTTTCTAACTTTTGAATAATTTCAGACAATATTTTAAAATAAAATTACTTTATCTTTAAATTTCCGTTTTAATTTCACTCGAAAAAAAATTTCAGAAGTTTCTATTAAAGGCAAAAATGAGTTAAAAACTCTAAAAGATTCTAAAAGATTTCCAAATTACACTATGCAACAAGCAAAAATTCCCTGAATAAACACTATATAAACACTGAATTGTTTTAGTCTATTTTGAAATTGTGCTTATTAATGTAGGTGTGAAAATTGTATCATTTTATAAGCAAATGCACTAAAGACTAGTCAATACGGGTAATTTTATTGTGTCAGAGTATTTTTGTTTAAATATTTTGCCACAATAAGTTTCCTTGTGGTTAATCATACTAAGGGTATTCACGTCACAAGTTGCCCCCTTGCAAAAAAGCAAAAGTGCAAAAATAATACAACAACCACACAGACAATTAGTTGTGCGTAAATAATTGTCTTTGTGGTTGTTGTTATATTTTTGCACTTTTCCTTTTTTGCAAGGGTGCAACTTGTGACGTAAATACCCCCTATATATTTTTTTGACCCGCTATAGTCCCCTAACGTTTTATTTCAAATTCTATGGTAAGGTTTTTTTTTGTAAAAAAATTGTTTTTTAAAATTTAAGATTTTTGAAGTGGTACATCTTGTTGTTACTTTGGAACGACGAACTCGATTTTTTGTTATGAAATTTTTTATCCAAAGTTACGACTAGATGTATGGAGCAGCCTCTTCAAAAATTTCAAATTTAAGAAAAAAAAAAAAACAAATTAAAAAAAAACCTTACCATAGCACGTAAAATAATGATGATTTTAGAGGTTAGGTGACTATAGCGGATCAAAAAAATGTGGTTATTTCGGGAAAATAAATTTTTCCTATTTGTTGCATGGTGTTATTAGAAAAAATAAACATACGAAAAAGTTTTAAAGGATTTGAAATTCTTAGAAAAAATATTCATCATTTCTAAAATGTTGCAGGCTTTTTTTTTTTTTTTAAATAACAAGGGTATTCATTTAAATTTTTTTTAGTTGGAAAAATGGAAAAAAGAAAAATTACACTCTTATTGACGTGAACGGGTTTTTTTTTTACAAACTGTCAAAAAAAAATCTGTCAAATAATTCGTGGAAGTAATTGATATTTTTTAATATGCCGAACAAAAGTGTTAAAAGTGAATTAATTGATTATTAAATTTAAAACGAAGTATTATTGTTATTTTCATCATAATATTCGACCACAAAAAGTTACTCAAAATGGCGATTGTCTGCCAAAAAGTCGAGTATTTTATTAACTTCAGCTTCTGTCAATTTTTTTGACCCCATTTCTTTTTTTTAATAACTTTTTTCATTGAACACATATTTAATATGAATTGTTCTTTTTGAAAGATTAAATGAAAAATAAGTTATCTTTGAAATGTTGTAACTATAAAAAATAATTTTTAAAATCAGAGTTGTTCAATTCAAGAGTTTATAAAAAGAGATGCAATTTTTCGTACTTTGTATTAAAAATTAGCAATTTTTTATGAATGGCAACATCATTTCGTTTGACGTTTATAGCGGAAAATTACATCTTTTTATCCTGACTTTTTTTACACTTGGTTATAGTCTGATAAAAATGTAACTTTTGGTGGAATTTTTTTTCTTGTGGTTGTTGTAACAAAAATTACATTTTTCCACTTTTTCATTTTTCCAACAAATAAAAAAACTGAAATGAATACCCTTAATGTGTTGAAAATGAATTGTAATTATAAAAAAAATTATTTTTTTTTAGAAAAAAAAAAAATGTATTGAAATCTTAAAATGAAAACAGAAAGTATGAAAGTATTTCATGAGATGAAACGAAAAACAAACAATAACTATAAAATTTGAATTTTTTTTTGAATACATAGACTTATGAGTGTACCCGTTATTGTTATTATTGTGGCCATTTTGTATTTGCGCCACATTATCCTCAGAATCTGACCTGCTTAAACTGCCACCATCATCTTGTTGGAAATCACCATCATAATTATTATCCTCAGTGCTACCATTGGAATGCCTTTAAGAGAGAGAGAGAGAGAGAGGGAGAAAACAAAATAATTTTATTAATTTAAAATGAAAATAAAATTTTACTTACCTTGAAGATCGATGACCATTATTCATGGTATTGCGATTTGCTTGCGGACTATTATTTGCCATCGGTATTTGATTGGCCTTCTCCAAGTAGCCTTGATATTTTTTCAAATCTATTTTCAATTTTTCCAATTTGTGTTCCGATTCATTTAATTGACCCTCCACTGTCATGGGATTACCCAGGGATGAATTTGTCTCATAGACAACTTTCATTTTCATTAGACCATCACGGGCGGCAGTTTCTTGTTGGGTTTTCTGTTGTAGTTCGGCAATTTTAGCTTGTAGCTTTTTGCGCCTTTGATTAGGTGGTAAATCACTGAAGTCTTCCTTTTGTCCGTCCGCAGTTAGGGAATTCTGTTTAACGGTAGGGGGAGGGGAAGAAATAATAGTAGATTTAATTAGAAAACGTTGTGAATTATGTAAAATGTTCATTAAACTTAGTTATTTATTTAAAGGATTTTGATTATTATTTAACAATTTTATTCGGTTACTTATGGCAAACAACAACAACAACGATAACGATAGAGAGATAGATAATCATGCAAAAACAAAATTTGCCAGGCCAATAAGAAACTTAAAATCATAAAAATAATAAAAATAAGTTTAAAACTAAATTGAATTAACTTCAGATATCGAGTTATTCGATTAATAGTGAAAACCCGATTATTTTGTTTTTTTTTTAAGTGAAACATTTTTTTGAGCATGAAAAATCTTTAAAATATTTAACAAAAATCAAATTTTTTTTTTTTTAATATTTTTAAAGTATGTATTTTTACCAGGGCTGTGCAGTCGGAGTTGAGGTTTTGTGCCCGACTCGGAAATTTTTCGGCATAAAAAATTTTAAAAAATTTTCTAATATTTGGCAAAATAAAAATTCTTCGAAATTGGCGATGCAATATTTAAAATATCGATTAAAAATTTGTACATTTTAAAGGTACTGCATTAAAAAAAAATTAGTTTAAAGCAAATAAGGACCAGTCTCTTATACATTTAGCATCAATGTAAGAGTAGGAATCGGGGTTGGAGTCGGGCTTACACATCAGTCTGCGGTCGGAGTTTCAGTCGGTGTTAAAAATATTTGCTGACGACCCCACAGCCCTGATTTTTTACTCAAAAAAATTAACAAGAATTTTTAAATGTGTCGTCTTTTAGAGATTTTTTAAAAAAAAGTATTCAAAACTTTTTGAAATTTTTATAAATTAACTTTATTCAGAAAACATACAAAGATGTGACTTCAAAAATATTTTTACAAAACTCAATATTTTTTTTTAAAACTTATTTAAAAAATTTTTAAATCTTTTTATCTAAAAAAAACTTGAATTAACATTTTTTTTTAACAAATATGAAAAGTTTCAACTGGTGAAAAAATCAAGAAAATAAAGGGTGGTCCAACCATAACACTGGTTTACAGCCAAAAAATACCAAGAACGCCACAGTTTTCTCGTTCCTCGTTCATAAATTGTTCAAAGTAAAAAACCGGAACGATGAACGAAAGGAACGACTTAGTTCCTTTGATCTTTCGGATCGGTCGGAACGATTCCACAAAAGGAACGATTTTGCGCCCAACTCTAAGGAACGAGAAAACTTCTCTGTCGTTCGCTAAAACGCCAACAATCAAATATTTGTTATTGTTTGTTTTCTTTTTGTGTCGCAACAACTACATACATAAGAATTAATGATTTTTGAAATGTTTGTAAAAAATAAAATTAAGTGGTTTATTCTAAAATATATTGCTTTGGGCCACATTAGTAATTGATTAAATTAGAAATTGTTTATAGCTCGCGATAACAATACACAAAAGACTGCAACACTGATCAACACATAAAATATGAAGCTACAAAAATACATGCGATCATCCAACGGATTGCAATTGCGGAACGAGGAACGACAAAAAAGGAACTATTAAACAAGTCCGCACCGTTCCTTTTAGGGAATCGTTCAATGGAACTAGGTCGTTCCGGAACGACACAACTCTAGTAATAGACGATTTTAATTGCGAGTCACACCTTAACGCCAAGTTTTTTGCCCAACTTTGACATATTTAATATTTCTTTGTTTCGGTGTTTGAATTTGAATGGTGACTTTACAAAGAACATCATATTCAGCGACGAGGCACGCGTTCATCTCACTTGATTCGTTAACAAGCAGAATTGCCGCATTTGGGCAAATGAGAGTCCACGAGTGATTGTTGAAAAGCCGAGTGACTGTTTGGTGCGGTTTATGGGCTGGTGGCGTCATTGGCGGGCCGTACTTCTATGAAAATGAGATCGGCCAAGCTGTTAGCGTTAATGGTATTCGCTATCGCGAGATGATAACGGACTTATTGTGGCCAGAAATTGAGGATATGGACCTGGGCGAAATGTGTTTCTAGCAGGATAGTGCCACTTGCCACACAATTAACGAATCAATGGCTCTTTTTCGCGAGAAATGCCATGGCCGTATTATCTCAAGTCGTGGCAATGTTAATTGGCCGCCACGCTCATGTGATTTGACACCGATGAACTTCTTTCTTTGGGAATATTAAAAAAAGAAAACGTGTACGTCAATAAGCCAAGAACAATTCGAGAGCTAAAGGATGAGATATTTCGGCCCATTAACGACAGTGAACCTCAACTATGTCTCAGAGTCATTGAAAATATGGACCATCGCATAGAGGTACGCCACCAAAGCCGTGTCGATCATTTGACCGATATTTTGAGTCACACATAATTGTCATAGGTACTTCTAACACAATAAAAAATATTAAGCCAATTCTCTGAAAGCCTTTTGTTTTATTTACAATTACCATCATACTCTTTAGTTGGACAACCTTTTATTTTAATTGAAATCGAAACTTTCTTTACAACTAAATGTAATCACTTTGTTTCAAAACTAAAACAGTTTTATAAAAACTCTGTTTTTCAGAATTTTCAAAAAAATTTTTTAAAACTTTTTTTTTTTTCAAAATCTGTCACTTTCTTTTAGTTTAATATAAAATTTTATTAAATCCTATTAAAGAAGAAAAAACGTAGTGATTTTCCTAATTAAAAAAAAAAAAATTATGTGTCTACTAAACTTGAATTAAAATAAAATTTCAAAGTGATATAACGAAGTAGTGAAAGTGATAACGTCAGTGAAAAAAGTGAAAAGTGTTAGAAAAAAATTAAAAAAAAAATTCTATAGTTTACAGTGTTTTAAGTACTAATAACAACATTTTTTTTAATAAGTTAATTATGGGTCGATTACGGATAGAAATACAACTGAAGTTGAGTTGCTAGCAGCGAAATCAGGCAACGGTGCCCATGTTAAAATATACCCTTTTTTTTATTAAACATTTTAACATTAGCGGCGTTGCCTGATTTTGCTGCTGGCAATTCAACTTCAGTTCAGCCGTCATCCATATTGACCCTTTTTTAATTTTTTTAAATATTTTTGGCCTTATTCATAAAAAATATTTCAGGTTAATAACAGGTTTATTAACCGAATTTCCTATGCAAATCTGTCTTATAAACCTCTTATAAATCAATAATATTTTTCATGAATATGGGGGTTATACAATAAACTTAAATTATTCGAACTTAATCTTACTAATTTTAAAAATTAAATTTAACATTCTTTACTTAAGTTTAAATTTAATTTAAGTTAGTTTTTTAGTCTAAATTGAATTTTAACTCATTCATACCTTCATCGTGATACAGGCTTCAATAATCTTCTGTTGCTGTGACAGAGAGAATTTTTGAAATTGTATCACATTTTTTTTTTTTTAATTTTATTCAACAATCAAATTTTGTTTTCGAAAAATTTTATTTTTTAAATCAATATTTTTTTTAGAGTTTAATACAAAATTAACCAATTTATTAAGCATTAAATTGTGTTGGAATTGTGTTTTGTGTCATAGTGAAATTTGGGTTTTTATAGATGATTTCGAAAGGAGATGATTGTTTATTTGTTGAGAGTAGAGATGATAAAAAAGAAAATTAGTTAATTTTGTGTATTGTAATGAATAGAACTTAAAGTATAAAAAGCTTTTTTAAAACTTACAAATGTTTGTGATTTTGTTAACAAAACAAAAGCTTACAAATTAAACAAAAAGGAAACTAAATGCTAAATAAACAAAAAAAAAAAAAGAGGAGAACATTTCTGTATACATTAATAAGAAATCCTTGAACGATAGTTTTATTAGCTCGCGAGCAATATATGCACTCAAAAATGCTCGTTTTAAATATACGAATGATAATATACATAACTAGTAACACAAATCTGGCATCACATAATTATTTTCGCCTTATGGCAGCTCTTAATTTTTGCCTTTCCCTTGTATTCGTATTCTAAAGGCCCAAATACACTTGTCAAATGCTTGACATCAAGCTCGTGTACGTGTGCTTGACATTAGAACATACATTTGCTGGATCAGCTGTCAAGCATTCATTTTGCATTTTATTTTGAAGTGACAACAACAGGAGCAAAAAATATTAAAATATAGATAAAACGTGTTTAATTGTGATAACATACTTTTAACTGTGTTGCTTTTTAATAAATAAAAAAAGAATTGAAGAAAAGAAGGAGAAAATTATTAAATAACATTTTTTTCCTCCAAAGCATTTTTTTGTTTTTCATCCGACATTTTTAGTGTCTGTTCGGTTTGAAGTCACGGGTGCTTGAAGAGTAACGCCAATACATTCATCAAAATCGATCGTCAAGCATGCTAAATATCTAAATTTTTTGATTTTCCATCAAGCATCGTCGGTGTCACACATACAAACTCATTTTCACTAAAACTACCTGGATGGGAATTTGACCAGTGTATTTGGGCCTTAACGTATTCTAAAGGCCCAAATAGATTGATCAAAATACTCATCAAGCATTGTGGAAGTATTAGTGAAAATATGTTTGTATGTGTCACACCGACGATGCTGGATGGAAAATCTAATAATTTAGATATGACGGTGAATATTACGTCAAGCACACGTACACGATGAATTCGCCGGCTGGACAAGCATCAAAAAAATCAAAGCAAGTTAAACTCTCTTTTTAATTTAAAATGTGTTTAAACCAACAAATCTATAAATCACTAAGCATTTAAACCATCTTCAAACGCATAAAATTGGGCGTTTAAGCTACCAATACAGACCGTATGAATTTGATAAGATTTATCGTAGTGCTGCCACATGTTATTTTTTTAACCCCATATAATACATGCGACTCTGATTTATGGTTGTTGAGTTTAACTACATATAAATTCAAGTTTAGTTTAACTAAACCAGCGTTTAACCATCAGTGATTTATAAACCATAAGTATAATAAGCTTTTATTAAGTAACTTCCATAAACTTACTTTGCTTTTAACAATAAATTAATTAATAAAATCAACAAAAAGTAATCACAGTCATCACTGGCAAAGTCAGTCTGGGTTCACCATCCGAAAGTTTTCTTTCAGAGTACCAGAGTTTATTAATGAGAGGGCGGAGAAGAATAATGTTCTTTTTTCTTTTAACCTATAAACTCAGACTTTCTGAAAATCAGCTTTCATAGTGTGAGTCCAGACTAAATATTTTTTTCTGTCTGAAACGACCTAAAACTTTATCTAGGAAAAAATCCGCCAAGAATCAACCCCTTATAAATATTTAAAATGAGTTTTTTTTTTTTGGTACTCCACCAGCAGGAGCAAAAAATTATACCAAACCCCGAAAAATTGTAACGCGGACGAAACGTAAAACTTCACGAAACATTCGCTTATGTGAAGTAATTTTTCATGATCCCTAATTTCAAAATTTGTTTTAGAATAAAGAGCATTTGTTTTAAAAAAAATTTCGAATGTTCTTAAGTTTTGCGTAATCGCAAAGTGCATTTTTAGGGTTGTGGAGTGTTAGTTAGAATTTTCTTTCGAAATTCAGGCGGATTATTGAGTTTTTCGATTAAAAAAAAAAATGTTTTCAATTTTCAATGTTTGTTTAACTAAAAAAAAAAATAAATTTCGAACTTTAATGTTCTTTGCTGGCGTTATTGGGCGAGAAAAAAAATTATCGAATTCCAGGAAGATTCTTGTGTATTTCGACTCAAAGGAGGAGTCAGTAGCCCCCGGTAACACGGCACCGGACTGATTATAGGCTGAGGCCTCCGTTAGTCTGCTTTTTTATAAGAAATGCTTCCTGTCTTTCAGGAAGATTGTCTATGCAGAAGTTTTGCTTTTCTGTTAAAAACATACTTTCGGGATTCACGTGTTGGTTGTGGTTTAAAACTCAAAATGATTCTAAAAATCCTACTCAAGTTCTGATTTTTAACCACTTAAGGGGTATTTGGCCTGAGGGACGACTATCCCTAGGTTCTGTTGCTACTCAACAGATGCTGCTAGCATTTTTCCAAAAGCACCAGAGGTTAGATAGCACCAGCTGCTAAGCAAGGTGCGTGTGTATAATCTTGCAGAATAATGCACACAAATTGCTGTTTGGGTGTGTTGGTTGCGCTCACACTCGTGGATGATTGGTAAAAGTATTGCTTGTCACCTAGTGGTTAAGATCCACCATGGAGTGGGCTCAGGGACTAGTGTCCATGTTAAGACGTTTCCACAGCTGCACTTAAAATAAAAAGTCGAATAGATTAATTTTTTAAATTGAAATACAAAAATAATCCCATGTGTACTTTAAATAGAAACTCAAACGAAAAGCTTATTTGAGTAGTATTCAGAAAGTGTTATCGTGTGCTTTAATTCGAAACAAAGCTATTTTAATGTATTTTGAATAAAAATTCAAATGGATTTCCTTTCAAATAAAATATAAAATAATACCTAGTTTTTTTTTTTTAAATTAAATTCGATAAACTTTCCGTTTCGAAACGGAATACAAATTTATTTCATGTTAATATTTTGAGAAAACTTTCGAAATTTTTCTACACATTCTATCAACTATTCATTCGTTACATGAATTTAAGACTAGAATTACTACAAAAAATATTTTTTACAAGAAAAATGAAGTATTAAATAATATATTTTTTAAACAAAATATCATAAGTAAAGTAAATTATAAGTCAAGCTGGCAAATTTGTCTTTCTTTTTTAAAAGCCGAAAAGAATATTATAACAAAAATTTCCATACTTTTTCGAATTCACACATAAATTTCCAATTTTAATTGTTAAAAATTTTAAAGACATTTAAAATTATTTTTTTTTTTTAGTTCTTTTATAACAAAAAAATGATGCAAATAAAATTTCTATGAGATGAGACATGTTGTTTTATGTGAGTTACAAGAATTTTGTCATAAAAAACAGGACGAATTGTTTAATTAGGAAACAGAGAGAGAAAAAAAAAGTAATTAAAGAAAATGGAAAATGTTTTAAATGAAAGAAATAGTTTTTTTCTTATTTAGTAAAACAAACACAAATACAACCATGAAAATAAACATTAAACAAATATTTTTTTAAGATTAAGACAAAACATGAAAATGAAAGCCGATTTGAAATTCGAATTGAATGGACAACTAGAGGAAGGAACTGCTAAAAAGGCAGCACAAGGAAATGGGGGTTTGTAAAGGGTGGACAGAAAAAAATGTGAGACAACAACATACCACTGAGGACTTGATTATGAGGGCATTTTGTACTTACATTAATTATTAAGCAGAAGTGGAGTGAGTAGGTAGAAGAAGAATTTGTATATTGTTTTTTTTTTTATTTATATGTTTATAAAAAACACGATATTAAATTCAAACAATCATCCGCAGTTTGGTTTATTTTGAACAAGTAATTGATACAAAACGAGAGCATTTGTATAATCGATCGATAGTTGGTTTTTTTTATAAAAAAGTAAATTATGAAATCATGATAAAAAAAGAGTATTTTTAATGAAAAAGAAAGAGATAACAAAGAGAAAAAATTGAAAACGTGATGAGTATTTCAAGAACAATATTCATAAAAATATTTTGATAAAAAAAAAAAAAAAACTAAAAAAAAATATATTCACAAACATTTTAAAATAAAACTTAAAATAAAGAGAAAACAAACACATTGGCTAACTACTTGAAAAGAAAAACATTTAAATATTTAAAATTGAAATCAAACAAAACAGAAGTTCTCAAAGTTTTTCTTGGGATTCAAAAAATTAATTTACAAGGTTTCGTTTAAATGTGCATGACAGAAGTTCTTTATGTCATTAATTTAGATCTTGAGAGCCTTTTAAGATTTTTTACAGAAAACCTTAAATTTCCTATAGAAAACTTTGATAGCGAGATGAATTTTTGTAGAAAACTTTGATACACATTTTCACCAGAAACCCTTGGTAGCCCAAAATTTCCTATAGATAACCTATAGATTTTTTATAAAACAAACCTTGGTAGCGTATAAGATTTTCTGTAGAAAACTTTGGTAGCCGCAGAGTTTTATAAGAAATATTCGATAGCAACATGATTTTCTAAAGAACACAATCGGAACCAAATAAATTTCTGAAGAAAACATTAAGATTTTAAGAATTTCTCATGGTAATCTTTAAAAGCTTCAGTGTGTTTTTTTTTTTTTTTTTTTAATCTTGAAATAAGTTTTTGTTTTAGTATATAGCAAAATGGCTTTCTCTGGAAAACCTTGGTAGCCACATTATTTTCTATAGCATTCTTGGTGAAGACAAAATGAATTTTTGTAAAAAATCTTGATTAACATTTTCACCAGAAACCCTTGGTAGCCCAAAATTTCCTGTAGATAACCTTAGTGCTGGTTCACACAGGTCAAGTTTACTTGAACAGTTTTATTTACTATTTTCTTTTGAACTTGCGTTCACGTTCATGCACAAAATTAATTTTTGTTTTCTTTTCCTTCAACTTTGTAGCTTTTTATTATATTACGGATGAAAAAAGAAAAGAAAAATACAAAACTGACTGGTACGGTCAAGTATGTACCCCTTTCCATTCTCTTTACCCCCTCTCTCCTAAAAGCTCGAGACTTGAAGAGTCAAACTTAACCTGTGTGAACCAGCACTTAGTAGTGCGAAGATTTTTAATAGAAAACTTTGGCGCAGCAAGAATTTTAAAAGAAAACTTTGGTAGCAAGATTTTGAGAAACAAAAACTTGGTAGCACAAGGATTTTTAATAAAAAAAAACCTTGGTAGCGGACAAGATTTTCTGTAGAAAACTTTGGTAGCCACATGATTTTCTAAAGAGCACAATCGGAGCCAAACTAATTTCTGAAAAAGAAACATTTTGTATGGTTAACCTTAAAAGCTACACAGTGTTTTTGTAAATAAATCTCGAAAGAAGTTTTTGTATTGGATACTTAGTAGCAACGTGGCTTTCTATGGATAACCTTGGTAGCCGCATGATTTTCAATAATAATATTGGTGGACACATAATTTTCTATAACAATCTTGGTAGCCACATGGTTTTCAAAAAAAAAAAAAAACAATTTGGTAGCCACATGTTTTCGGCATAGGAAACGCCTCATGATTTTCAATGAAAATTTAAGGAGTCACAAGGTTTTTTTTAAGAATACTTTAACAGTCGCAAATTTTCTTCAGAAAAACCTCGGTATTCATACGATTTTCTATATCGATGGCTTAATTTAAAAAGGGGTAACTCGATTTTTTGTTAGTTTACAGAGGAAGGAAACCCCTTAATAAAATCGGTTTTAATGCGATTTTTTCATAAAAAGTATTGATTAGTATTGTGGTAATTTTGTTGAACTATTTATGGTTTTAAATCCAAATTTTCAATATTTTTAATCAGGTTCATCAAATTTAATTTTCATTAAATTATTTTTATGAAGAAAGGAATTTTACAAACTGAGAATTAATAAAAATTGTTACTGATAATCATTCATTCTTGACTGACCTATGATTCGAACCCAGGCTGCTGGTTGCCCTGACCACTCGATCTCCTCAGAGGGATTTGCCGTCTTACACTCGCAGCCATCGACGACTGCTGACGTCAATAGTCAAACATCAATCCTTAAACCAAATTGTATTTTAACCTTTGGTAGATCGAAATTTGCTTTTTTGAATGATTATCCATTATTAATTGATTTTACATGTTTTTCCTTTACCTCTGTTTTTTCGTACTTTTTGTCAAGAATTCTTCTTGAAGTCCAAAGTGTGTTTTTGTTTTTCATGTTTGTCTATCTTTTTCTTGTTGACCTTTTTTAGCTCAAAGGAAAGGAAGGACAAATGTACACAATTTTTATGCTTAGCCCCCTGAAATTTTAATGAATTGTGCATTTGGCATTTCGTTAGCTCATTATAGGTTTGGGCTACCGATGCTGAATCGGTTTCTGGGATATAAAGCATTTATTTTGCTCCATATCAACTATTTTAACGTTTATTTAGTATTTGTTTGCTCTACACGCCACTCTTTGGCGAGTGCTGCAAATTCCTCATATAAAAACGTACAAAATAAATTTTATTTTCAGTAAAAACAAAAGCAAAATTAAATTTTAACTACTCAAAACACAGCATTAAGTATGCGTTTGCAGCACAAAAAGGTACTTTTTAGAAATAAATTTAGAAGTGGCGTATGCGGCACAAAACAATAACTTTCACTTTCAATAAAATACTACAAACTTGTGAATTTGTTAATGAATGTTCACAAAAATTTACACTATTCTACAAAAGATATACATATCTATATCTATCGGATATATTTTAAGAAAACTTTATGTAAAACTTCATTGTCGTTGTTCTCCATTACAACTTTTTGGCATATACGCCAAACCAATAATAAGCTGACGATTTGTCTGCCATAATAAACGAAAAACGCTTAAAAAATAGGTTACGCCTTTTTTATATTTCGCCATCGATACGTTGTATTTTCTTTGCTTAATGAACAACTTCTGATTGCATTGATTTCAATTTTTGTTCTTACTTAAACATTTTTTTTTTTAATCTTACCTTATTACTGCCAAATATATTAAAAATGCCCACACGTTTCTTAAGTTTATTGGCACTTATTGTGCCCTTAACTGTTAAATGACTTGATTGTACTGTATGATTATAGTGGGAATCTTGTGAAGAATCGAGGGTATCTTGTTTCGATAAATCTTCAAAGGGTATATCTTGTGGTGGTGTAAAACCAGATTGATATCTAATTGAATCGGAAAAACAGAATGGAATTAGAAAAAGGCGGTTTTTTTTTCTTTGCTTAATTCAATATAAAAACCTTTCGATAACTTTGTAAGAATCTTCTTTCTCATTTATCGCTTCGCCGGCCTTAACAATGCCCTCCAGACATCTGGCAATTATAGGAGCTACAGAAGATTCTACATTTGCGGCGCCTGTTATGAATTCTCGTATGCCTCGAGTACGTTTTTCGTCTAATTCTTGCAGGCGATTAAAGACCTGAAACAGAAAAAACAAGAATTATTTAAAATTTTAAGAAAAAAAGGACACTTTTTTATATTAAAATAAAATCAATCAATATGTAAGAATTCTTTTAATTATGTTAAACGGTGGCATGTCATAAAGTCCATCAAAGAAATGTCATAGCGTCCGCGGACGTTATGACACTTTGTAGAGTGTCATAATGTCCACAACATGCTAACAAACTAAAAGAAACACCGGCTTCGCTAAGTAAAGCTTCTAAAATCTGCCTTGTTTCCGAACGAAGGCCGACTACGCAGAGGAACTTTAGTTAGCGAAGCCGGTTTTTGTTATACCATAGAGGAGAAAATCCTTGCGCCCGGCCGAAGGCCGGCTATGCCGAGACGCTTTAGTTAGCGAAGCCGATGTTTGTTATACCATAGAGGAGAAAATCCTTGCGCCCAAAAGTGTTTTTAAAAAATTTTAACCATATAATGTTTAATTTAACCAAATCATTGTTACCGACAACCATATTATGGTTAAATAAGTTTCTTAAAAAATAGTTTTTATTGGTAGCGACCATTATAAAACATGGTTTCTCTGCGCATATGCAGATCTTGTTTTGTATTTAACTTCTTTAGTAATTATGGACACTGTGACACTTTTGAAAATGTCATGATGTCCATTTGCAAAGTGTCATAAAGTCCATGGACACTGTGACACTTTTTGGAGTGTCATAACGTCCATGGACACTATGACACTGGACGTTATGACATGCCACCTGTTAAACATAGTATTCGTATATACGATGACCATCTGTTCTGTATTACGTATACGGTCGAATTCGATTTTCAGAACATGGCTGTTAATCTCAAAATCATAAATCTTTTAATCCGTTTTTTATAAAGTTTTCTTTGAGAAATTTATTAAAACACTAAAAATATTTTCGAAAAATTTCTTTAAAAAATAAAAAAAATTTTGTTGATTAAATCTTTTCAACTGCTTAAATTTCGGATAAAGTAATAATGATCTCATTTCCTTTGGCATCTGGTTCCCGTGTTACCAGATTGGTATCTGGTCAGCAGCGATTACACAGTGCAACAAAATTCAGATCATCGCCAGCCTCAATACTTGCAACGCGAAATGAAACTAGACTATTGTTAGAGCAAATCTGTCAAAGGGTTTTGAAAAGTTAGCTCGGGTTTCCGAAATATCGGCCCCTAAAGTTTTTGAATTTTTTGAAAAGGCGTTTGGTATAAGTAAAAAAAAAAAAAAAAATTATATGTACTTCTGAGCTAAAAAATAATTTTAGATGTCTTCAGTAGAATCGAACGGCGATTCT
This sequence comes from Pollenia angustigena, assembly GCA_930367215.1. NCBI lineage: Eukaryota > Metazoa > Arthropoda > Insecta > Diptera > Polleniidae > Pollenia > Pollenia angustigena. The sequence goes on from OV884058.1 coordinate 193,405,190, forward strand.
TTTCTTAGAATTTATTAACCCTCTAACTCTCATTTTATGGGGCCATTTTTGTCCTTTTCCCCAACTCTTACGCAAAAGTATACTTTAACGGCACTTTTGAAGGTTAAAATGTTCTATGAATATTTTCTGCATCAAGACCAAAAGTTCGTGCAATGTGTGTAAAACGGATTTTCGAAATTTCGGGCATTGAAATTATTTCGAGAACCCTTTTAACATACATACAGGTTTTCCTAAGAAAACTCAAATAAAATCAAGGCGAATTTATTACAGGTGGTCTTAAAAGCCCTGCTGATATTAGCTAAAATCACTGTTGGATGTTAACATTTTGTTTATTCTCTTTTATTATCTTTGGTTTTGTTTTGTTTTATTTCTGTTTATGACATTGTTCAATGATTTTACAAAAAGAAATTGTTTGTGGTTTTTGTACGAGTTGTACGTGTTGTAGTACCGAAATTACCTGGGATGAATTCGCCTTGAATAAAATCATCTACATTTATGCTTTATGACAGTTTATTAAAAGCAATAATTTGTTTTTTATTTCATTTTATTCACCGTACATGCAGGGTTGTTAGGCTTTTTTCTTCAAAAATCGTCAAAAGTTTTAACAAAATTCGTCAAAATCGTCAAATATTTAAATTTTACAAATTGGAGACAATTTATTGCATTGAGTGGTTCAAATATATAAATTTTTAGCAAGAAATTATATTTATGATAAAGAAAGTGATATGGTTAAGCTTTATTCTATTTATTTCAGCAAGTGGGCTGAAATATATTTATCATTTCAAAAGAAAACATAAGAAAAACATAACAAACATTTATTTATTTCATTTATCCATATTCACAAAAACATTAAATAAAATCTCATTTGCTATTAACTCGAGCTATCTTTATATGATTAATTTTTAGCGCTATCACTAATGCAAATAGTTTTTACTGTTGAAGGTGATAAACCAAGGGTTCTGACTATATCAACAGTCTTTTTACCCGACTTGAAACGTTTTATGTCGTCCAATTTTAGTTCCAAACTAGTGCATTTTCTTCAGTTTGCACTCATTTTTCTACACAACTTCTTATTAAGAACTAACTTCTTACTTCCTAACACTCAACTATACTTAGAATAACTTACCTAACAGAATTAAATGGGAATTCGGCTTTTTACACGCAAATAGAAAAATTCTTCACATATGATTATGACTTCAGCGAAAAAAAGAAATCGTATGTAGCTACTCAAATCAAAATCATTAAAACGCAAAGCGGATTTAACCAATTTTTAAAAAACGGACCAAATAGGACCGACGCAAATCGGGGCTCTAGTGTATATTTTTTTTGCCGTATCGATGGCATTCATTTAATTGAAGAATTCGAATTGAAAGTGCTTCTAATGAAACCACCTGGTTTGTGATGGGGGAAGAACTTTTTTTGTTTAATTTATAATAATTTTTGTGTTTCGAAAAATGATTTTAACGTTTTGAACTGTTTCCAATATAATTGTTAATATTTCTTGTAAGTGTTTTATTTATGCCAGAAAATCGTCATAACACTATTACTTTTAGTTTAAAAATAGTCAATCGTCATTTTACTGTATTTTCACAAATAAATCGTCAAAATGACGTAAAAACAGTCACATCTAACAACCCTGCGTACATGTGCACTCATCGCTCGCACACGAACGACAAAACTAAAAAGCGTAAAAAACAAAGAGGTGTGTGTGGCTTATAAAAATTATTTGGTGAAATGGCCATCATGGATCTAAATTCTAATTTATCGCTTACCTCTGGCAATAATTCATTGTAATGCTGTTGCTGTAAATTATTTGTTTTCTGCAATTGATTGGCATATTCATTTTTCGCATCATCCGATTGTTGTATTTTTGCTGTCATTATATTTTTATAACGTTCCACTTCGGCTCGACTTAAATTTAAATCCATATCGGCTTTTTTATAATTATCTATAGCCTTTTCTGAATCACGATAGGCTTTTTCATAGTTACGTTTGGCCCGTTCCAATGAGCCCAATTGTGTGGTGAGGTTTTGTTGTAAATATGTGCCATTTGAAAGACATTTCTAAAAAACAGAGAAAACAAATTAAAAATTTAAAGAAAAAAGCTAATTAAAATAAAATAATCAATTTACCTTTCTTTCTTCTCTTAGAGTTTTCGAGAGCAGTGTAATGCCTTGTATTATTTGTAATTGCAGGGATTCCGCTACCACTTCCCGTTGTCCTGCCAAATCACTGATTTCATTGAGTACTTTACGGAAAGATTGCCACGATGTAAATCTAGAAAGAGAAATAGAAATGTTTAATGTTTTAGTTTGTTATTTTTTTATTATTCTGTTTATATTTTTCTCATTTGCTTTGAGTCATTTAAAAAGCAATTAATTAAAATTAAACTACAAAGTTAAATAAAATTGTAAAGAAAAAATTTGTTTCTTTATTGCAGTTTTATTTTTGTTGTTGATAAGTGTTAATGATTTTACACAGTCATAAATCTAATGTCATAATAATCGTTAACAGTTTAATAGTAGACGGTATTTTATTTATTTCAAATTATTTAATTGTTCAATTGTTCCAAAGAAAATATTTGAGTGTTTTTAGATGCCACCTTTTTTTAGATTTTAGAGTTAGCAACTGTTGGAAAGGGTATATCGTCAGCTTCTTATTGGTTTGACCTACCAACCATTTAAATAGAAACTGGGTTTACGTATGCAGCACAAAAAGCTACTTTTTATAAATTAATTAAGAAAAGTGGCGTATGCAGCACAAAACAATAATTATCAATTTCAATACAAAAACAATTAATTGACTTTTAGGTTCGTAAATGAACGTTCAAAAAAACTTAAATTTTTCTTCAAACATATGCTAGACGCAGTGTGGTGAAAATACAAAAAAAATTCTATCGGATATATTTTAAGAAAACTTCATGTAAACCATCATTGTTTTTTCTCCAGTGGATATTTTGTTTTAAATGTTAGTTAAACGAGTTACTTTTGTGCTCGCGTTCTAAAAACAGGCAGTTAGTTTGAAGAACTTTTTCTCTCAAACTATTCAGTTCAACTCAGCGTTTAAAAACTGCAGTCAAAGCAGACAAACTGCCATAGCTTCTTCCAATTTTTTCATTTGCCGTTGGCAAAAAAACAAAAATTGTTGCTTTTCCTTCTGATTCAGTCGCTGCCAAACCAACTCAAAAAGCGAAAGGTTGAACACAAATTTTTGTTTTTTGTTCGACAGTCCACTTTTAGTTTCATTTTGGTAACATCCATTTCATTTTGTAAATTTTTGTTCCAATTTATGATTTCTTTATCCGATTTTGGTAGTTTAATTTGTCTCATTTTATTTAAGGATTTTTTTAAAGATATTTAATTATAATTTAATTATATATATAATAGATGACCACTTAAGCAAGACAAAGTTAAACTTAAGAGATAAATTTATTTTAAACACAGTGGGACAAACAGAAAAATATTTGGACCAAAATAAAGATATATTAATATTGACTGCGGATAAAGGAAACAAAACGGTTGCACTAAATAAAAAGGACTACGATTTGAAAATGAAAACCATATTAGGAGATATGTGCACGTACAGGAGAATGAAAAAAGATCCCACATCTATTTTACAAAGTAAGAACAATACTTTAATAGACAAACTTTTTTATTATCTCTTATCTCGTATCTCTTTTTCCAAGTGTTCCCGTTAATTTAGCAATGAAAATTGTTGGAGAAAAATGGGAAAAACTTAAAGAATACACTCAAATACCGAAAAATTTATTTATGGAACTCGTTTCGTTTTGCATTAAAGAGTCCAGGTACTTCAAATATGATGACAAGATATTTGAACAGACAAAAGGCATGCCTATGGGATCCCCTGCTTCACCGGTAATCGCAGATATAGTTATGGAAGAACTTTTAGACGTTACTATTAACAATTTTAAGACGGAGCCAAAAATATTAACTAAATATGTTGACGATATATTTGGAATTATTAAAAAAGATGATGTTGAAAGCATGTTAAGAATGTTAAACAATTTCCAAAGACAAATTCAATTTACAGTAGAAATGGAAAAAGACAATAAATTATCATATTTGGACACGTTAGTACATAGAAAAGGAAATATCATCAAGGTAGATTGGTATCAAAAGCCAATGGCCTCGGGAAGGTTACTAAATTTCCACTCTAAGCACCCAAGGAGAGTTATAATGAATACGGCGACAAATTTTATCCACAGAGTTTTGAAAGTCAGCGACAAAGTTTTTCATGGAAAAAACGTTAAAAGAATACACAATATATTAGGTATGAATGACTTCCCGAGGAAAACGATAAGGAATTTAATTAAATACGTAAGAACTAAAAACATGTTAGAACCACGGGATAAACCACAAAAAGTTTACAAATCTGTTACATACATTCCTGGTTTTTCGGAGAGATTAAAACATTCAGATATTTATGACAAAGATAATTATGAATTAGCTCTACGAACAAATGACACAATTTACAAACTATTTAGCAATACAAAATCGAGATAAGCAAAAGAAGACAAATCCAACTTGGTGTACAAAATAATGTGTAAAGGTGACAAGTCCAATTTATGCCAAAAGGCATATGTTGGCACAACAAAATCAAAATTAAAAACTAGGATGGCATCACACAAATCAGATTTAAAGGCAGTAAATAAACCACTTGAACAAAAAACGGCACTTGCAGCCCACTGTGCATTGAGTGGACATCAACCAGATTTTGAAAATGTAGAAGTATTAGTACAAGAGAACAATTACAACAGAAGATATACACTTGAAATGCTGCACATTATAAACTTACCAGAAGAGAAGAAACTAAACTACAAAAGAGACACTGAGAACGTAGCTAAGATTTTTAAACACACCATAAACAAATATAAACAAAAGTGACAATCAATACGACAGTTGCATTCCAAAACTTACAGCACAGTGACAAAAAACTTTTAAATTCGTTTCTTTTTTATATAAGTATGTTTTTATTGTTATTTGTAATTAAATGTTTTTTAGTGTTTTTTCTATAAAATAAAATTGTTTGTTTATATTTTTGATTAGATCCCCTGAAGATGAGCAACGAAGTTGCCTCGAAATATTGGGTACATTAATAAAAATATTGAAAATTAAATTAAATCGTTTTTTAATTTATAATAAATGACCTCAAGCCAAACTAAATAAAAACCACAACAACAAAAAAGGTCAACAATACATACTGTTAACATAATTAATAATTATTTGATCAGGAATAATGTTGAAACAACTAGTTTTTGTGATTTAAAATAAATTTAAATTTGGATTAAAAACACAGAGCATACAGAGGCGTCACGAGACAGAAAATATTGTGTTTTTTCTGTCTTTTTCTTCGAAAGCTGCCCTTTTTGCATTTCTGGTTTTGATCCCGCAATTTGTGTTGATAGTAGCGGCCTGTTTTTACACATTGCGACTTCACTACCAAAAAACGTTTTCTTTCTCTATCTTCGAAAGCTGCCCTCGCAAATGATTTAGGCATTTTTTATATGTCACTTTTTTCATCTCTGTATGCTTTGCAATTAAAAACCATTCAAAAACAATTATTTACGCACAACTAATTGTCGGTGTGGTTGTTGTTATATTTTTGCACTTTTGCTTTTTTTGCAAGGGTGCAACTTGTGACGTGAATACCCTTAGTATGATTAACCACAAGGAAACTTATTGTGGCAAAATATTTAAACAAAAATACACTGACACAATTAAAATATGTATTTCCCGTTCGGGGGTTTTTTAACCTTTTCATCTTTTTTTTCATTGCAAAATTACCCGTATTGACTAGTCTTTAGTGCATTTGCTTATAAAATGATAAAATTTTAACACCTACATTAATAAGCACAATTTAAAAATAGTCTTAAACAATTCAAACACACATGGTGACATTTAGTTTCACGTGTCTGCACGTAATCACCTTTATTTATGAAAAGCCCACGTTAAAAAATAATATGAAAAAATAAAAATAAAAAAAAAGTGTTTTTAAAAGTGGTGACATAAAAGCTAAATGACTGAAAAGTGACAGCTTAATTTCAAAAAGATGGATGACGGGATTTTTGTTGGCATTTAATTTTAAAAGGGGTCAGATTTATATGCAAAATCACTTTTTTTTTAAATCTCAACCGTTTGCTTTTTCCATAACACATTTTTTGCTAAAACAAATGGCATCGATTTGCAAACGCATATTTCTGAATATTTAACTGTTAATTAGATTTTTTACATATATGTACTGTCAAAAACAATTTATAGACAGCTTACTCGCCAAATACATTTATGTCAAGGCGAATTCATACAAGGTGGTCTTATTTTGAAAACGTTTTACAGCACTGTAAAATATTTTAACGTTGTGTCAAAAATTCAAACAAAAATTTGATTTTGTTTTTATATTAAATTGTGTTTTTTTGAAATGTTTTAACTTAAAAAAGTTTTAAATTTCACAATTTTAATCGAAAATTATAGAACTTAGTTTAAATTTCCCGGAACCAACAGGACGGTATACCATTTTGACACAAGGTTAGTAATCAGCTGTTGCTTACGTGGCAAGATAAGTTCACCTGGTGTAAATTCGCCTTGATTTATGTGAATAAGTTATACCAAGGAGAATTTACACCAAGGAAACTTATCTTTCTACGTAAGCAACAGCTTATTACTAACCTTGTGCCAAAATGGTATACCGTCCTGTTGGTTCTGGGGATTCTTAACTAAATTCTATAGTTTTCGATTAAAATTGTGAAATGTGAAACTTTTTTAAGTTAAACCATTTAAAAAAAAACACAATTTAATATAAAAACAAAATCAAATATTTGTTTGAATTTTTGACGCAACGTTAAAATATTTTACAGTGTTGTAAAATGTTTTCAAAATAAGATCACCTTGTATGAATTCGCCTTGAGTTAGACTTTTGCAGCACTAGAAGACATTTGTGAATACGTTAATTTTGTCAACTTGTTCCAAGGCGAATTCATACAAGGTGGTCTTATTTTGAAAACGTTTTACAACACTGTTAAACATTTTAACGTTGTGTCAAAAATTCAAAGAAATATTTGATTTTGTTTTTATATTAAATTGTGTTTGTTTGAAATTTTTTAACTTAAAAAAGTTTTAAATTTCACAATTTTAATAGAAAATTAAAGAATTTAGTTAAGATTCCCCAGAACCAACAGGACGGTATACCATTTTGACACAAGGTTAGTAATCAGCTGTTGCTTACGAAGCAAGATAAGTTCACCTTGTGTAAATTCGCCTTGACTTGTTCGTTTATTAGTAATTCAAATTCCGAGAAAAAAATTAAAAATTTCTTAAGAGGTCCTTGAAACAGAAATCGATGAAACTCCTGCCTTTGCCAGTGCGAAGGGTATATGCGTTTGGGCTGATGTTTGTTCTACATCGAAACATAAATTCTCGGCTACCCTCCAGTAAACTGATCTACTTAGAAACCTATTTTAAAAAGTTCTATTGATGTCCACACGTTTTCTTTGTACGTAAACTAATAATAAAATATGGTTGTTAAGCGTTTATTGTCCAAGAACGAAGCTATCTTGGGGGTTGTGCGTAAGCGTCTTGTAAATATTCTAGCTCATGGCATTGCACTCTTCTCTGGGTCTTGAATTTAACTAATCTCCCAAGACTGCGGCTGACCTAAATTATATTTGGTATACGGGAATCGATAGACCCTTGTGGAAAAAGAAGGCCCTGGAGTTTTTAGTTGCGGGGACTGTGCGGGGATAAGGCAACGGCTATGATTAAATCTTAATTGCAGGAAGTGATTTTTGCCCGGTACCTAAGGTTTACATTCAATTCATTTTACCAGAAGCTGCTTGCAGTATTATTTGTGTAAAATAAATGTTTGTTTATTAACTTTATACAATTACAAGTTACCGTACGCAGAAAGAACAAACTCTTACTAAATTTAAGTTTTCCACTTACATTAAGTACGAGACGTACCTAAAAATTTAAGTACGAAAGCATGCTGATGGTGTGTTATAATTGAGAGTTCTTCTGCAAACAAAAGGCGAAATAGAACAAAAGTGAAACAAACATGTGCGACGGTAAAGTAATTAATAAAATTCTTTCTATCTTCACTTTCGGATTATTTCAAGTTCGAATTCGGAATGAAACCAACTCGAAGTTCTTAAATCACACAGTTTAAGATTAACTTTTATCTCACTTTTACTTAAGTCAATCCCGTTTTTGGATTTTTTTAAGCACGGGGCACTTTAATAATCCGTTCTTGAATCAAGCGTTCTGTATTTGACTTAAGGAAATCCATACTTACTAGGGTATTCATTCGGTTAACCGTTAATCGGTTAACCGATAAATTACTACCCGATTAACTGATCGGTTAAATTAAAATTGGCTATTTTCGATTAACGATTAAACCGGTTAATTTCAGTCGGTTCATATAATATATTTCCTCCTATTTCCTATAAAAACAGAAATTAAGGAATTCGGAAATAAACTTTTTTGCCGAATGATCGATGCTAAGCTTTGTTTAGATGAGTAACATGATGAACTGACAACAGAAGAAACTCTGAATAGTAGCACGAGCAATCTTTTAACTGAATTAACTGAAACAATTTGAAGTGTTAAAAATTTCAAAAATTAAAACAGGACTCTAATAACATAATGGAATATTGTATATGTTTAGAAAAATCTAGGAAAAGGACTGAGAATTTTGATATTCTGTATTATTGGTTGCTTGCGATTTCTGCAACATCTACGATAAGTAAAAGAATTTTTTCCAAGTCAAAATTTATCAAAACTAAAGAAAAGAGTCGCTTAAATCCTAAACATTTTAACCAAATTATTTTTCTAAAAAATTATATTAGAAGAGCTCCTTAAACTATTTAAATTACCAATAAAATTATCTCACAGTTTATTTTTTAATAAATAAATAATATGTTTTGATTAAAAAATATGTATTACATTGTTATGAATTATTTTTTTGTTTGCTCGTTTTGGTTCAAGAATTGTTATGTTTTTATTTTTTTACTAATAAACTCCAAATAATAAGTAATTTTTCATTTTTATTAATTAAAATTACTTAATTTATAAAAAAAAACTTTAATAATCGGTTAACCGATCAATTACATAATTAACCGAATTTTAACCGATTAAACCAAAACCTCGATTAATTAATCGAGCGATTAACCGATTAAAGTAAAAGCCCGATTAAATGAATACCCTAATACTTACCGTACTATTGACACCGCTTCGGCTTGATTTTAGTTTTCTTTTTTTATGCTCATTAAACCAAAATCACGTCAAATTGAAAATCCATGTAATTCATAAAAAAATTAAGGGTTCGGTACGATTACGAATAATCATTATTCTACTGTATATAAAATTGTAACGCAACTAACTGCTTCATCATTGAACAGCCTAGACGCCGGAAGCTAAAATTTTGGACCAGATGTTTGTCTTTTGTCAAATCGATCAATTTATTAAGATGGGATTTTTGGAAATTCGAATGTTTAGAGCTTAAAAAGGGTAAAAACGTGTAAATTCGCTCATATCTGAAAGAGATACAAGAAAAATTTAATACTTATCGTTGTCCATTAAAAGAGTAAGCGGACAAATGTCTGGTACTTTTTTTGAAATTCGGCCCCTTTGGAGAGTAAACGGGTAAAATCTGTATTTATAAATACAAATATATATTTTTACTTTTTCTTACCCCACGTCTCCATGCGCTTTCGATTAGAACATGACATGACCATAACGCCGGCAGAGCAACTCTATTAATTTGTTCATGTTCTTGTATGTGGCGAATACGTGTTGATGTTCATGTTCTGATTGACCAGAATTTTTGTTGTTGTGCGTTTGGTTGTATTCAGAAAATACATCGTATGGCCAACATCATGGCGCACATGGATGCCAAGACGAATGTTTAGGCAACGATGGTAGCACATGGACGAAACATGAACATGAACAGTCTACACGAGAAGAATTCATGTGCGACATGCTGTTCTTACCAAGTTGATGGATAGTGGAGACGGGTAGTTAATTAAAACGTTTAAGTGGTGCAAACTGAACATAATTTTGGTACATTTTTCCATTTATTGATGTACCTTCTTATTACATATTGAAATTTTTGATAGTTCCGTGGGCAGAATAAAAATTTAAAAAAAGGGAAATAAGGGAAATTATATTTCTTTTTTTTTCACTTTTCCGTCCTACTTAAATTTTCCGTACTTAAATTTTCCAGAATATTGAACTTAGAAACGTAAAAATATAGTTGTTAAAGCTTAACTTTTTATTTTATTTTTTTCAACAGTTAGATTTTTTCCACAAATAGAAGTAAATAAAATTGATAAATTGGTTAAATAGTATTTCGGCAGCGGGCTGCTGCAAATTCGCAAAAGTCGTCTTCTCACTTTTTCTGCAAACAGCAAAAATGCAACAACAGCCAGCAGTGGTCATTTTATTTATTTATAACGTTAAACAACAAATTTGTTTATATTTTTAATAAATTCGCTTTATGCATACATATTTTTAGAAAACAATAATATAACACAAATGTCAACAACAAATGCAATACAAGCAAGGCGAATTCATCCCAGGTAATCTCGGTACTACAACAAGTACAACTCGTACAAAAACCACAAGCAATTTGTTTTTGTAAAATCATTGTACAATGTCAAAAACAAAAATAAAACAAAACAGAAATAAAGAGAATAAAAGAGAATAAACAAAATTTTGACATCCAACAGTGATTTTAGCTAATATCAGCAGGGCTTTTAAGACCACCTGTAATAAATTCGCCTTGAATGCAAGTAATACAACGATGGCATTTATTTCATATGTCTACTTCTTATTTTCTTTTCTATCATTTTTATTTAACACAGGTTTTAACAATAGTGGTATTCACACCGAGCTTGGTAGTTTGTTAGTCGTTAATCGTTACTTTTTTACACGCATTTTGTTTTCGTATATTTAACGCGCTACCGGATTAACATTTAACAAATTAACGACACGGCAACCCTAATAAAATAGTTGTTAGTTGGTAACTCACAATCAGCTGTTGCAGTTTCTAAATAAATATAATAAAAAAGTCATTTGTGATACATTTCTAAACAAATATTTGTGTTTTGGCAAATTTCGTGTACATTGAGATTTTTTTCGGTATATTGAGAAACCCAAAATCGTTAACGGACAGTTTATCGGTCCAATAAATTTATGTTGACATTAAGTGACAGACAGTTTGTCGATACATTGAGAAAATGGCCATAAGTATGTTAATTAATTGTTTTTTTTTTTATTTTAAAGTTACCAGACTAACAAAGTTTTAAAAAGGAGGTCGTTCACACTTGGTAACTTTAACAAACTAACAAACTACCGAGTAACAAATTAACAAGTTCGGTGTGAAAACCACTAATATTTAAGTGCAAAAATCATAATTTACAAAATTGTCAAACAAAAGTTGCATTTAAAGCTGTTAACACATGAGCAAAAACATTAAACAGCTGATTCGAATATCGGTTTTATTTGTACTCGAAAATAACAAATCCGACACCAAATGAAACCAATATTGGTTTGCAAAGCCGACAATGAGCAAAACCGACTTGGATTCTCTGACACCCCTCAATTATTAATTAATAAAGAATTTTAACATAATTCCATATTTGTTTATTGATTTCATGTAAATCCCCTTCCAAAAATCACTTTTGCAAACAGAAAACTGTTACAAAGCGTAGCATTGGAATAAAATTGTACTTATGTTAATAATTTTAATGTATGGCAAAAGCATTTTTTTCTTCTTTTTTAAGTTTAACTTTTTAATTTAGGAACTATACAATTTACTTGTGATGTAGGGTATTTAATGGTAGAGCATATGGTGCAACCAATCTTGTTTTTTGTTTCTTTTCTAATCAGCTAAACATAACATTTGCAAATTTTTTATATATATTTTTATTAATATCCATTGACTTTCAAGTGTAAAGAAAGCATTTAAATTTTTAACAAAAGAGAAACGATAATGGTCGATTTTTCGCATTGTGAGTAAGTCAGTGGATTGAGGCGAATTAAATGGGTATTAAAATAATTCAAACAAATTATGTTGAGACATGATGTCATATATGTATGACGCCAATTGGTTACAATTATGAATTTATAAGTAGTTTTTATTTTTTTTTTCTTCTTCGCAAATGTTTAAATGGCAAACAGGCAAACAAAAAAAACACATAAATGTTGGCGCACATGGCGTCCTTACGCATGTGGCTGTGACCGAAGACGGGTCGATATTGTTTTTTATTTGTAAAGTAAATAATAATAAAAATGTTTATTAAACAACTCTTGAAGAGGTTTTAAGCAATAAATAGTTAATATCATGGAACCGATTTAACAAAAATGTTGTCAATTCTTAGGCATAAACATTAATCGTTTTTTGGAATAAAATATGATTAATCAGAAAAAATTAGTGGTTATTATTCTTTGGGACCCGTTTTAAATATTGATATGTAGTGTCCGACCGAACGCACTTTTTAAGACCGAACCCGAACCCGAACTTTTTTTAATAAATCTGAACAATTGTAGTTTTTTTAATGTATTTATTTAAAACAAAATAAAATTTCAGGAAATTAATCCATATACACTTTTGGAAGGATGCAACATGAAAAGATAAATTGCACTTTATAGTATTCAAAACTATTTTATAGTTAAAAAATAATTAGTAATTGCTTTTTTTTTTTTTAAACAAAAAATAAAAAATAAATTTCAAGTTGAATGCAGTATACATTAGGGCTACAACCTTTTCACACTTTTTGCAAAAATCAAAAACGGCATAGTATAGTCGTGTAGAACATTAAAAGTTATTACAGTAGACGCTCAGAGATTCGAACTTTTAGAAACTAGAATTTCCAGAAATTCGAATCCGTAATTTCATTACATTTAGAATCCTAAATTCGAATTTTCGAGTGGTTGTTTACTTTTTATTGTAAACACTAAAATTTTGACAATTTAGTTTTACCAAATACAAACTAAAAAGGGGAATCCCATTTTAAAAGATGACTTACAGATCTTGCAGATGTTTTTAGAGTTTAAAAGTCAGTTTTTTGGTGTTTGTATTACACATACTAAATAAAGTCAAACTAACTGAATTGTTATTTTTTGTTATATTTCGTTAAGTTTTGTATAGTTTTTATGTTAAATAAACTAAAATTAAAAAAAAAAAAAAAGAATAGTTTTTTATAGTTTTATGGTCAAATTTACCTAAATTTTTGTATAAAAAAACCGTCCAGAAATTCGAATAATTCGGAAATTCGAATCGCCCTAAAAACAAAGTGGTTCGAATTACCGAGCGTGTACTGTAATAAAAAATATGATAACTTTTCGGATTGTTAAGAAAGTTCACGCAGGGATCGGGTTGAAGTTTGAAAACAACCATTTTTATCTCACGAAACTTTAAAAAAATATACACCTGATGTTTGTATATATGTATATCATACGTATCACTTAAATGCTATTTTGGAATTTAACCACTGCTTAAGATTCAAAAAATTTCCTACGGTTTACAATTCATCGCGGTTCAAAATTTCTTAGAAGGTTTTAGAAATTTGCTTCCCTGCGTGAGGTTTTTTCGCAAAACGACGGGAGACAGGTGTTTTCATTACTAAAACATTCTTGGCCACTTCGTCCTACTATGCCAATAATTTGGTTATAGCCCTAGTATACATATTAGTACTCAAACCTCTACAATGTATTTTTTGAATTCGTTGGGGTGTATTTTCTCTTAGTGGCGTTTAATATTGGCGGTAGGTTGTTTGCTTGGCAATGAGCTCCCCATTGACATTTGTTTGGCGCAACATTTGCATTGAACGCTTGCTCAATTGTTTAAAAAAAACTCCAAAATGGATTAGATGACATTTTTATCTGGAAATATGTACACTATAAAGTTTGGTTTGTGGTTCACCCAAAGCTATAGATTATCTTACCATTCGCAGAATATAAATAGAGAGTATTTTTTTTTGCCAAATAAAATTTAACCGTTTTTTTTGCTGTATTTTTTACCGTCTTCTAAAAATTTCACATATAAAGACATTTTTGTACACTTAAGCATTTTATTAAGTCATCGCTGTATTTTTTCGAACTAAAGGTTCAACCATAATATGCATAGCATTGCTTAACCTACTGTCAATAATTAACAAAAAGTCTCGCAAATGTATTTTACTGAGCTACCTAAATAAGAGCGGCAAGCGTCTGTTTTATGTCAAAACTTATCATTTTCATACAGTTTATACGAAACAAACCTTTAGAACGCGAATTTAACACCACCCGGCTGGAAAATCTTGTTTGATAGTTCGCTTGGTAGTTTTATTTTATTGAAAATGTATTGGCAATAGAATTTGCATATTTAAAAAAACGCTTGCCGCTCTTGTTTAGGTAGCTCTGTTAGAAAACAAAAACAAAATAAAAAAACATTTGATTCCGTACGGAATGTGCGATTAGATTCGCACCTTGCTTAAGCAAATGACAGTTTCACTAAACTTAGCAAAAAGTGTTCTTAAGTTCAATATGGTTTGCCTCTTATAATTAACATGTATTCGCTCATTCGCTTAAGCCAACTTAAGCACATTGCGGTTGGGCCTTAATAGGCTGTAGGAAATATCGCCCGAAGAAAAATGGCAAAAAAAAAAAATAAAAAATCGCCCAAATGAAGAATCGCCCAAAAGAACATGAAAAATGACCCAAAAAGTTAAATATGAAATTTTGCCCAAAAGAAACGAAAAAGAGCCCAAAATAAAAATGACCCAAAAATAAAAAACGAATTTTTTCCCAAAAAAAAAAAAAAAAATTAAAAATTACTCAATTTGCAAAACAGTGTTTATTGTTCATATAAATTTAGTAACTTACAAATGTAAGAGAAAAACATGTTTTATTATGGTCACAACCAACAAAACTATTTTTAAAGAAACTTATTTTACCATAATGTGGTTGTCGGTGACAATGGTTTGGTTAAATTAAACATAATATGGTCAACATTTTTTTAAAAATGGTTTTGTTGTTTTTTCTCTGGGTGCATATATTAAACATATAACGAAAACACTTTTGGGCGCAAGGATTTTCTCCCCTATGTTTTAACAAATACCGGCAGCGCTTACTACAGCGTCTCGGCATAGACGGCCCTCGGCCGGGCGCAAGGATTTTCTCCTCTATGATATAACAAAGACCGGCTTCGCTAACTAAAGCTTCTCTGCGCAGACGGCCTTTGGGCGGGCACAAGGATTTTTTCCTTTATGGTATAACAAGTACCGGTTTCGCTAAGTAAAGCTTCTAAAATCTGCCTAGTTTTCGAACGAAGGCCGACTTCGCAGAGAAGCTTTAGTTAGCGAAGCCGGTTTTTGTTATACCATAGAGGAGAAAATCCTTGCCCCCAGCCAAAGGAAAGCAGAGAAGCTTTAGTTAGCGAAGCCGGTACTTGTTTTTATCAAAGAGGAGAAAATCCTTGCGGCCGGCCATAGGCCGGCTATGCTTTCGAGTTTGTCTAAGGACACTATGACACTGGACGTTATGAAATGCCACCTTATTGCAATATGTCCCGTTATTTTTATAAATAACATTTAGGAATTCGTCGTATAGTAATAATAAATGATTTAGACAAATAGTATGCCCGAAAAAATGGGCTATTTTTCATATAATATTTTTGGGTGATGTTTCATAATGAAAAATCACCAAATTTAAAAAACGAAAAATTACCCAATAGTAACGAAAAATAGCCCAACAATTTTGGGTCACATTTCATATTAATTCAGGCCCAATTATACATGTAATTTTTTGGGCGATTTTTCATTTATTTTTTTGGGCCATTTTTCTCATCATAGAGAACAATAGTTGTTTTGGTTTCGTATTATTTTCAAAAACAATGATGCCAAATTATAATTTGAAATTATAATAAATACATATACAAATTTCGCCGAACACCGAACTTTGACCGAACATCATTTTTTGCCGAACTACGTAACCGAACCCGAACGTTCGGTCGGACACTATTATTTGTACATAAAAGCGTGACTCCCGTGCCCATATTAAAGAAGAAATACAAATAAATCTATTGCAGAGTTCGCCGCGTATAACGAATTTCGGCAGATGCTAATTGTGTGTGGTTTCATATACACAAATATGTTTTGTATTTAGCGACGAATATTCACGGCTAAAAAATCTTCGTTCTGCATAGTTGTGTTTTTACTACCATTATCCAGAATTGGGCTGAATCACTGAAGATTTATTTTCGATAAAAATTAGGTTTTTTTTTTTGTTTTTTTTTTGTAATTGTGCCCATGGTGATTTGACTAAATAAAAAGCAACCAATGCGACAGATATAGCTTTAAAAATATAGCCGCTATCAAATATCAAAATTCTAAGTCACTATTACAAGACCCTTTAGTATCCTAGATAGAAGCAAAAATTCCTAACAGGAATTTAGAAAATTTATTTTTAAAAATATTCGAGTTTTTACGCGAAATCAGGGGATTTCAGGTTTCACGAAATGTATTAAAATCATTACGTTTTATTAAGATTTCGATGGCTTTTATTTTAAATATATATGGGCATTTCCATGAAAATGTCAACCACGACTCAAAAAATTAAAACGCTTCAAACTTTTTTCGAATATGGTAGAAAGGAAAAAAACACCAAAACTTTACTATGCCGAGGTACTTTTAGCTTATTAAAATTATTAAAAAGCAAAAAATAATAGTTTTAACTCACTTTCTCATTGATTCATTTTTAGTAACTGCAATTGACAATTTTTAATATTCTGCCGATTAAATACAGATACTGGCAACCCTGGAATCATGCTTTAAAATTAATGTTTCAACAACAACGAACAAGCCCCATGACGAAAGAACAAATTTATAGTTCGATTAGCGGTATATTTTTGTGTTTGTTTTGGATGCTATTCTAATGTCACATACGTGGTGCGAAAACATCATTCATCTTTGTCATTTGAAATTGGTCAGTCTTAGAGGTATTTCAAAATAAAAGTTCAAAGCAAGATATTTGCTGCAAAAAAATATTGATCGGAAATTTTTTTTTAAATTGGTGTAATAAAAATTTTATAAGCTTTTAAAGCTCCTCACGTACGATATTGTAAGTACTAAAATCAGTGTTACCACCAGCAAAATTCAAAATTACACTTGAGATGAAGCAAAATTACCCGATTTAAATAAAATTACACCTGATAAAAAAATTTAAGTTTTATTTAATAAAAGACATTTACAAAGAAAAAATTATCATTGCCATTCCTTTATGTTGGGTGTTTTTTTTTTAGCCCGAAAGAACTAACGAAAGGTTAGCTGTCAAACGAACTGTCATACTGCTCTCACTTTTTCATGCGATCAATCGTAACTTATTTTTTCACAAATGAAGGCGATGTGTTGATTTAGAGAAAATAACCTGTTAATTAGACTTCAAGGCCGTGCGATGTGACACCTCTTGATTGTTTTCCGTAGGGCTGTGAAGTCACTGGTTTGTGCTGATAAATTAGCAACAATTGACGTCTTGGAGGTCAACAGCAATGCACGGAAAAGAGGAACAAAATTGGACGTCTGCACTGCATTTCGTCAAGGACAGGTGCGATGCCTATTTGTTTAGAGTCAGTTTCAATTGGCAATGCCGTGTATTAAACTGCGATTAAAATGCATTTTTTTGTATTGTCTACCATTTCAGCCCTTATACCTTATTTAGTAAACAAAATGCCTGCAGGGTGTTATACAACGGTTAAGGGCGTTACATATTCTTCAAACTAAAGCATTTGAAAGTTTCCAGACCCAAACAAAATTAATTATATGTTGGAATATTGGAAACATTTCTATCCCCAGGCTAGATTGTAGTTTGAATAACTTTTTTCAATAAACTTCAAGTTCTTAATCACTATGATAGTCATATTTATCTAAATCTAAGAGCCTATCTTACGACATTTATTACCAAACTTTTGAAAATTTATTTTTAATGATTGAAGTCTTTCCTTAAAAGTAACCGAGACTTTGGTTCAGAAGACTGCGTGTATCAACAATATTTAAAAAGAAATAAATGTCATCACTGAAATCGAATCTTGATTTTATTTGGGTATCTGAAATAAGAATTTCAAATAACACCTGAATTACACCTATGAGAAATTACCCACGCTCTACCCACGACAGTAAAAATTTTTTACCAAATTCGGGTAATTACCCACAAAGTGGCAACACTGACTAAAATGCAACTAAATGCATCATTTTATTATGTTGGTGTTTAGTTTAAATTTGGTCAAACCTTATTTTTTTACAATCAAAATCATCTTAAGGCGCCCGTACACGACATGTATTTGTCATCTGACATGTCAAATTTTCAAGTCACATGTAATTGTTCATGTCTGTCAAAATTGCTGTTTTACAGAAGGTTTATAATATTCGGTCACAAACGTACATGTAAATTGCTTCTGACATTGTCTCTATTTTTTTTCGCATTGTTATTACAGAAACCAAAGTATTTCTCGAGTTCAAAATAGCTTGCTGCCGCCACGAAAATATTTATTTGCGCCGTAAAATAATTTAGCCATCTTAAAATTTTTTATTTTATTTTAAAGATACCAATTTAGAATTTTATAATTAAACGGTTTTTATGTATATGTTTACATAAATTCTATTCAATGGTGAGATGAGCATTAGAGTGGGTCAATTTTTTTGCCCACCAAGCGTATAGCAAAATCGTAATCTACACAAAATTCTAAGAACTTTTCCTAAAGAAACCATGGTTCTAAAATCAAAATCGAGCTTCCGGTTTTTGACTTGAAAGTTTGGTGCTCATAAAATCTGGAATACTTTTTTGGAAATATTTATTGCAATTGGTGAATAGTTGGCCTGTATCGCTAAAAGAGGGCTTGTTTAAAAGAAAATTCTCTCAGCTTTCTATATCTGTGCTCATTTTTAGAAAATTCTGTAAATTAATAATTGGTTAGGAGATTTTTGTCAAAATAATCATAGTCAAGCTGATAAGAAACCAAAAACTGTTACAATTTTGATACACAAAAGTTAAATAAAATATTCTAACTAAATTTTAATTCAAAGTTGAATAAAATAAAACAATTCTGCGGCATTTGGACAAAACATCTTAAGTGGAGATAAGAGAGCAAAAAAGATTTAAAAAAAAACTCGGTGAAAAAAGCATATTTGTTAATAAATAAAATAAATCTAAATTAAAGAAAAATTTTGTTTATAATACAAAATTTTAAAAACGTAAGCAAAAATGTTTTTTGAATGAAAATTCGTACGATTAACACCATTTTTTTCAACTTTTTAATTTTGACTTAAGATGTTTTATCAAAATGCAATAGAATTGATTAATCAAAATTTCATTAAACGAAAATTTCTTAAAATAAAATTTAAGCAAAAACTGAAAATAAAAAATTTAAAAAAAAATATTTTTTATTTTTATTCTTTTTTTTTTTTAATATTTTTAATTAGGCTTAAGTTCATGAAATTTAATTTTCATTAAATTATTTTTATGAAGAAAGGAATTTTACAACATGAAAATTTATTAAAATTGTTATTGATAATCTTTCATTCTTGACGTGGCTCGGGCTCGAACCCTGGCCGGCAGGTTACCATGACATGTTTCGATCGCAACCACTCGATCTCCTCAGATGGATTTGCCGTCTTACACTCGCAGCCATCGACGACTGCTGACGTCAATAGTCAAACATCAATCCTTAAACCAAATTGTATTTAAACATTTGGTAGATCGAAATTTGCTTTCCTGAATGAATATCCATTTTAATTGATTTTACATGTTTTTTCCTTACTTCTGTTTTTTCGTACTTTTGTCAAGAATTTTTCTTGAAGTCCAAGTACATTTTTTGTTTATTCATTTTGTCTTTCTCTTTTCTGTTGACCTTTTTCAGCACAACTTGAAGGACAAATGTACACATAGAGCTCGTGCCTTAGCTTTAACAATAATTAGTATTGTGGTTATTTTGTTGAACTATTTATGGTTTTTAATCCAAATTTTTTAATATTTTTAATTAGGCTTAAGTTCATGAAATTTAATTTTCATTAAATTATTTTTATGAAGAAAGGAATTTTACAACATGAAAATTTATTAAAATTGTTATTGATAATCTTTCATTCTTGACGTGGCTCGGGCTCGAACCCTGGCCGGCAGGTTACCATCGCAACCACTCGATCTCCTCAGATGGATTTGCCGTCTTACACTCGCAGCCATCGACGACTGCTGACGTCAATAGTCAAACATCAATCCTTAAACCAAATTGTATTTAAACATTTGGTAGATCGAAATTTGCTTTCCTGAATGATTATCCATTTTAATTGATTTTACATGTTTTTTCCTTACTTCTGTTTTTTCGTACTTTTGTCAAGAATTTTTCTTGAAGTCCAAGTACATTTTTTGTTTATTCATTTTGTCTTTCTCTTTTCTGTTGACCTTTTTCAGCACAACTTGAAGGACAAATGTACACATAGAGCTCGTGCCTTAGCTTTAACAAT
Organism: Pollenia angustigena; assembly: GCA_930367215.1. Classification (NCBI taxonomy): domain Eukaryota; kingdom Metazoa; phylum Arthropoda; class Insecta; order Diptera; family Polleniidae; genus Pollenia; species Pollenia angustigena. The sequence goes on from OV884058.1 coordinate 193,425,693, forward strand.
ATTTAGTATTGTGGTTATTTTGTTGAACTATTTATGGTTTTTAATCCAAATTTTTTAATATTTTTAATTAGGCTTAAGTTCATGAAATTTAATTTTCATTAAATTATTTTTATGAAGAAAGGAATTTTACAACATGAAAATTTATTAAAATTGTTATTGATAATCTTTCATTCTTGACGTGGCTTGGGCTCGAACCCTGGCCGGCAGGTTACCATGACATGTTTCGATCGCAACCACTCGATCTCCTCAGATGGATTTGCCGTCTTACACTCGCAGCCACCGACGACTGCTGACGTCAATAGTCAAACATCAATCCTTAAACCAAATTGTATTTAAACATTTGGTAGATCGAAATTTGCTTTCCTGAATGATTATCCATTTTAATTGATTTTACATGTTTTTTCCTTACTTCTGTTTTTTCGTACTTTTGTCAAGAATTTTTCTTGAAGTCCAAGTACATTTTTTGTTTATTCATTTTGTCTTTCTCTTTTCTGTTGACCTTTTTCAGCACAACTTGAAGGACAAATGTACACATAGAGCTCGTGCCTTAGCTTTAACAATAATTAGTATTGTGGTTATTTTGTTGAACTATTTATGGTTTTTAATCCAAATTTTTTAATATTTTTAATTAGGCTTAAGTTCATGAAATTTAATTTTCATTAAATTATTTTTATGAAGAAAGGAATTTTACAACATGAAAATTTATTAAAATTGTTATTGATAATCTTTCATTCTTGACGTGGCTCGGGCTCGAACCCTGGCCGGCAGGTTACCATGACATGTTTCGATCGCAACCACTCGATCTCCTCAGATGGATTTGCCGTCTTACACTCGCAGCCATCGACGACTGCTGACGTCAATAGTCAAACATCAATCCTTAAACCAAATTGTATTTAAACATTTGGTAGATCGAAATCGGGTTCGAGCCCGAGCCACGTCAAGAATGAAAGATTATCAATAACAATTTTAATAAATTTTCATGTTGTAAAATTCCTTTCTTCATAAAAATAATTTAATGAAAATTAAATTTCATGAACTTAAGCCTAATTAAAAATATTAAAAAATTTGGATTAAAAACCATAAATAGTTCAACAAAATAACCACAATACTAATTATTGTTAAAGCTAAGGCACGAGCTCTATGTGTACATTTGTCCTTCAAGTTGTGCTGAAAAAGGTCAACAGAAAAGAGAAAGACAAAATGAATAAACAAAAAATGTACTTGGACTTCAAGAAAAATTCTTGACAAAAGTACGAAAAAACAGAAGTAAGGAAAAAACATGTAAAATCAATTAAAATGGATAATCATTCAGGAAAGCAAATTTCGATCTACCAAATGTTTAAATACAATTTGGTTTAAGGATTGATGTTTGACTATTGACGTCAGCAGTCGTCGATGGCTGCGAGTGTAAGACGGCAAATCCATCTGAGGAGATCGAGTGGTTGCGATCGAAACATGTCATGGTAACCTGCCGGCCAGGGTTCGAGCCCGAGCCACGTCAAGAATGAAAGATTATCAATAACAATTTTAATAAATTTTCATGTTGTAAAATTCCTTTCTTCATAAAAATAATTTAATGAAAATTAAATTTCATGAACTTAAGCCTAATTAAAAATATTAAAAAATTTGGATTAAAAACCATAAATAGTTCAACAAAATAACCACAATACTAATTATTGTTAAAGCTAAGGCACGAGCTCTATGTGTACATTTGTCCTTCAAGTTGTGCTGAAAAAGGTCAACAGAAAAGAGAAAGACAAAATGAATAAACAAAAAATGTACTTGGACTTCAAGAAAAATTCTTGACAAAAGTACGAAAAAACAGAAGTAAGGAAAAAACATGTAAAATCAATTAAAATGGATAATCATTCAGGAAAGCAAATTTCGATCTACCAAATGTTTAAATACAATTTGGTTTAAGGATTGATGTTTGACTATTGACGTCAGCAGTCGTCGGTGGCTGCGAGTGTAAGACGGCAAATCCATCTGAGGAGATCGAGTGGTTGCGATCGAAACATGTCATGGTAACCTGCCGGCCAGGGTTCGAGCCCAAGCCACGTCAAGAATGAAAGATTATCAATAACAATTTTAATAAATTTTCATGTTGTAAAATTCCTTTCTTCATAAAAATAATTTAATGAAAATTAAATTTCATGAACTTAAGCCTAATTAAAAATATTAAAAAATTTGGATTAAAAACCATAAATAGTTCAACAAAATAACCACAATACTAATTATTGTTAAAGCTAAGGCACGAGCTCTATGTGTACATTTGTCCTTCAAGTTGTGCTGAAAAAGGTCAACAGAAAAGAGAAAGACAAAATGAATAAACAAAAAATGTACTTGGACTTCAAGAAAAATTCTTGACAAAAGTACGAAAAAACAGAAGTAAGGAAAAAACATGTAAAATCAATTAAAATGGATAATCATTCAGGAAAGCAAATTTCGATCTACCAAATGTTTAAATACAATTTGGTTTAAGGATTGATGTTTGACTATTGACGTCAGCAGTCGTCGATGGCTGCGAGTGTAAGACGGCAAATCCATCTGAGGAGATCGAGTGGTTGCGATCGAAACATGTCATGGTAACCTGCCGGCCAGGGTTCGAGCCCGAGCCACGTCAAGAATGAAAGATTATCAATAGCAATTTTAATAAATTTTCATGTTGTAAAATTCCTTTCTTCATAAAAATAATTTAATGAAAATTAAATTTCATGAACTTAAGCCTAATTAAAAATATTAAAAAATTTGGATTAAAAACCATAAATAGTTCAACAAAATAACCACAATACTAATTATTCTTTTTTTTTATTAAAACGCAATTTTTTTTGAAAATTCACAACAAAAAAAAGGAACCGATTAAAATAAAAAAAATACGGGCCAAGCCGGGGGTTAATAAATAAAGTTTCGGCCTATAGCTGCAATTTACATACAATATCTTTTTCGCTATCCATTCGTGGTATTCTGTTGCGGCTTTTAATAGTAACTGCCAAAATATCATCTCGATTACATTATAGGCACGTGGAAAACATTGGTAAGCAATTGTACAAATCGCTCAGTTCCCTGAATATGTTCCGGTTACCCTAGATCAGTAAACGTTAGATGCTAAATGGCGGCTCAGACAAAATGCTATCGTCCATTTCTAATTTGGAAAATTGTATTAGTTATAAAAACATAAATTTCCGAAATACAATTGGACACTTTCAGAAGTTACAATTGGAAATTTTTTAAGTTAAATTGGAAATTTCTGAAATATAATTAGAAAATTCTGAAACACAATTGGAAATGGTGTAGTAAGAAGAAACATATGTAATTCGCAACGTAACGCCAAAGAATAACATTGAAAGCAAAAACAAAGTCATAAATATTTTGTAATTTTGTTGTTGCTTTCTACAGAAATTCTTTGACGTTACGTTGCGAATTACATAATTAGGGCCTATGTTTCTTACTACACCATTTCCAATTGTATTTCAGAATTGTCTAACTATATTTCAGATATTTTAAAACGGTACATGTATTTTTGTAGAACGCAACAACAAAATTACAAAATATTTATGATTTTGCTTTGCTTTCAATGTTATTCTTTGGCATTGCGTTGCGCTTTACATAATAAGGGCCATAATTTAAAAACAAAATAAATAGGTAATGAGAAACTGAAAAGTTTGTAATTCTATCGTTATATCACACAGTTTACAGATAAAATTCTGACGTTTATTCCATTTTAGAAATGTATGGTAAACAAAAATAATTTTTTTTAATAAAAATTTTCACTTTTTCGACGCGTTTTTGACAGTTCTTTCACTTACATTCTTTACTGCATTTCTGTATGTCTTATTCCGTAGCGCATAACTTTGCGCTTATTTTTTTAAATGTACCATTAGTGCTTCGCAAAATGAGAAAAATTTTTATTGGGTAATTAAATTTTTTTTTTCATTTAGCTTCTTTTTTCAAAAGGTAGTGAATTTTTAAAATAGACATTTGGGTTTTAATAAAAAATAAAATAAATTTTTTTTATTTTACCAGCTTGACTATGAACATTTTGACAAAAATCTCCTAACCAATTATTAATTTACAGAATTTTCTAAAAATGAGCACAGATATAGAAAGCTGAGAGAATTTTCTTTTAAACAAGCCCTCTTTCAGCGATACAGGCCAACTATTCACCAATTGCAATAAATATTTCCAAAAAAGTATTATATTTTCCAGATTTTATGAGCACCAAACTTTCAAGTCAAAAACCGGAAGCTCGATTTTGATTTTAGAACCATGGTTTCTTTAGGAAAAGTTCTTAGAATTTTGCGTAGATTACGATTTTGCTATACGCTTTGTCACTTTTTTTGGGCCCGAACAAATTGACCCACTCTAATGAGCATACATATCTTGGTATTGTAAAATATTAACTTCAGCCGGCTAATGATTCCGTCAATAGTTGACGCCGCTGCCAGTTTCTTCCCGGCATAGGTTTCTGATGTCAGATGGTTTGTCAGAAGAAAATAGAGCACGCTCTAATTGAAATTTTGTCAGATGACTTTGCGTCTGACTTTTACAGAAGCAAAGTTAAAAAGGTAACACACGACATGTATGTGTTTTGCAGTGGGAAATTTGACATGTCAGATGACAAAAACATGTCGTCTATATGCTCCTTTACAAAACTTTTTTGGAATCGGTCCATATTTGACCATAGCTCCCATACAAGCGCTACTCCCGAAAATAGCTTTAAGTGCCCCATAACTTCCTTATAAATGTTGGTATTTACATAAAAATTTCCGACAATGACTTTTACGATAGGTACTATGTCATGACAAAAATGTTGTGCGGGTAGGTCCAAAATTAACCATAGGTCCCATATAAACCCCCTTCCTTAAATCGGCTAGGGGCAAACAAATCTCATATTGATGGAGATAACAATAATATTCGGCACAAATAACTTTTATATAATTCTTAACCTCATAGCATAATTCTGTTCTGGCGATCTTGATTGGCCACGGGCCCCAAGTAGGGTACACTCTCAAAATAATTTTTTGTTAAATATTATAGTGTAGGGTATCATATGGTCGGGCTTGACCGACTATACTTTCTTACTTGTTTGTTTTAAGTTTTTATATACATACTATATTTACAAAAAATATATTTCATGCTATGTAAATACTATAAGAGAAAAATCTGTCACGTACAGTATATCACGAACGATATTACATTTAATGTTCATTATAAAACCATCCAAAAAAAATTTTTTTTTCCAATTACGGGTTATAAAGGAAAAATATGTGGTTTAATGTAAAAAATTAAAAAAAGAAGAAAAACCTCCCACAATTCGCAGATTTTCGTATTTTTTTTACATTTAAGTCAAACTCACTTCCATTTTATGTCACGTACGATTTGCACTTATTTTGCTTGATATTTTGGACAACAAGGTTCCTAATTTAATAGTTTTTTTTGTTCACAAATAGTACCCTCTAAATGAAAAATAATGATAAAACAAAATTTTCCAGTTAATACTATTTTTGCAAAATTTCTATCTCTTTGAAGGCGTACAAATGTCACGTACGATGACATGGAAATGCCCATATATGTGTAGTAAAACATCCGAGAGGAAGGAACTTAATTGAAAAATTCTATAAATTGATCGTTCCAAAATTTCCGAGAATTTAAAAGTAGTTAATAGCGTTAAATCGCTTATAGGGTAATTTTCGAGTCAATTCTTACCAGAAATTTTTTTCATATGCAAAAGTTTACGTGTGTTTTCTGTTTTTTTTTTCTTATTCTTCGTACTATTTTTGGCAAAGTTTCAAGTAATAGAAAGAAATAAAAACGTTTTTAATTTTAATTTTTCACATGGTTTATATCAAATGATAAATATTATGCTAGAAAAATTATAATTGGAATACAAATAAAAAAAAGTAAAGTGCTTTAATCGACTATGCCGAATCCTTTATACACTTCACCATGATGCGATAAGAACATAAAGTTATATCGGGTGATTTATTAGCTATTAATTTTTTGGCAACACTGGTTTAAACAGCTGACGCACGTTTTGTGTTTTGTTTCAGTGTCAAACATCTTCAGTTTGGTCTATAATTTTTAACCATGAATCGTCTTACAAACGAACAACGCTTGCAAATTATTGAATTTTATTATCAAAATGCGTGCTCTGTTAAGAAAGTTCATCCACTTTTTTATCGAAAAATTGTGTTCAGCGACGAAGCTCATTTTTGGCTCAATGGGTACGCTAATAAGCAGAATTGTCAATTTTGGAGTGAAGATCAGCCAGAAGCATTGCAAAAGCTACCAATGCATCCAGAAAAAGTCACAGTTTGATGCGGTTTATGGGCTGGTGGCATCATTGGACCGTACTTCTTCAAAGATGATGCGAATCGTAACGTAACCGTGAATGGTGAGCGCTACCGTGAGCTGATATCCAACTTTTTTTTTGCCCAAAATGCAAGAGCTTGACTTGCATGACATGTGGTTTCAACAAGACCACCGTGCACGCTTAACAATGGACTTATTAAGAGGCGAGTTCGGTGAACATTTTATTTCACGTTCGGGACCGGTCAATTGGCCGCCTAGATCGTGCGATTTAACGCCTTTAGACTATTTTTTGTGGGGCTATGTTAAAGCTCATGTCTATACACACATGCCCGCTTCAATTGACGCATTGGAAGACAACATTGAAGCATTTGTTCCTGAAATACCGGCCGAAATGTTGGAAAGAGTATGCCAAAATTGGACTAAGCGGATGGACCATTTGAGGCGCAGTCACGGTCAACATTTGCATGAAATAATCTTCAAACATAAAATTATATGGACCGTACTAGCGATTCAAATAAAGATTTCATGCATTTTTCTGAATTTTATGTTTTTTAAACTTTCCTATTGCTCTTAAAAAATCACCCATTATAAGAACCGTTCTTTAGATAAAAATAAATTTGGTGCCGCGCCCTCTTTTACAATTTTTCGGGATGCTGTGTATTGATTACTAAAATACTTGTACTTTATTTGGATACTTTGGCTCTTGTCTTTATCCAGATAATGAAATTAGAGGAAGTAGTAGTTTTTGCTCATGTCTCAGTCATATATGGACCGATCTGGCTGAATTTCAATAGCAAACTTCAACGGTGTGTATCTGATATAAATATATAACAACCTAGTCCCAATTCAACTTTGCTTCTCAAAAGCACCATACTTTATAGGACCAAAGATCAATATTATAGAAACTATAATACCACCTGTGGTGAAGGGTACACAGAAAAAATTAAAAACCAACTTCAATTAATATATTAGTAAGAAATTTGTACTTTTAATTAAATTCCGTACTGATTTTCCGCCTGCACACACATTAATCATATCAATTAACACATTTGTAAGTTTGAGCTTTTCTTGCTGTTCAGTTTCAATCAAACATTATAGTTTTTATTTTCAATTAGGGCAAATTAATTGGAATAGTAGTTTTTGCTCATGTCTCAGTCATATATGGACCGATCTGGCTGAATTTCAATAGCAAACTTCAACGGTGTGTATCTGATATAAATATATAACAACCTAGTCCCAATTCAACTTTGCTTCTCAAAAGCACCATACTTTATAGGACCAAAGATCAATATTATAGAAACTATAATACCACCTGTGGTGAAGGGTACACAGAAAAAATTAAAAACCAACTTCAATTAATATATTAGTAAGAAATTTGTACTTTTAATTAAATTCCGTACTGATTTTCCGCCTGCACACACATTAATCATATCAATTAACACATTTGTAAGTTTGAGCTTTTCTTGCTGTTCAGTTTCAATCAAACATTATAGTTTTTATTTTCAATTAGGGCAAATTAATTGGAACAATTAAAAAAATTGTTTGAAACAGCATTACTTGATTAAAGTGAAACAAATGTTGGTGAACATTTTTTCTGTGTTTACAAAGTGAGAAGAAGTCGGATCTATGATGCCCACCACTTGTAGTTCAAAAAATACGTGGCGGCGTAAAATTATAAAACAAAAAGAAAAACCATATTTAGCTATTGGATCTACATGGAATAGTGAACTGAAATGGCCCATTTTTGATACCTAGCAAAATCTTGTACATAGAAAGTATTTGTGCCAAAAATTGTTGCTTTAGCTCATCCCGTTGAAGCTTTGTAATGGACCGATTTGGCTCATTTCAAACGAATCTTTCGTCGAAAAATGATTTTTCACCAAATTTAATTTTCTTAGACCCGTTTTCACAACTTACCGATAGGTAAAGGTAGGATTTTATTGGCCGTATAAAAAGTGTTCCATTATTACAACTTAACTTTTACCTACCAGGTAGAATGAACCTTAATCTACTTTATCGCTCACTTTAGGTTAAAGTAAAGTTTTAATAATGCAACACTTTTTATAAGGCCGGTTAAAGTCTACTTTTAGCTATCGGTAAGTTGTGAAAACGGGCCTTAGTCTTTTATTGCGGCCTCTATCGTGCTTTTAACAGACGGCCACATGGACCCGTTGGTAAGATTGTTTTAGAATTTCATGGACAACAAAATGGATGAGTTTCGATTAATCTTTCAATAGTCCGGAGTAGACGTCGTATGTGTTGCTGAAACATGGTTTATTCCTGATGTCTGTGATAATTGTTATAATTTACGCAGCTATCGATTTTTTCGTGAAGATAAGGCTACTTACGCTGGTGGAGTTGCCATATACATATATGAAATCATCCATACACTGTAAGAAAATATACTATATGCAAACTGATAGCAATGACGCTAATCCACCTGGGAAGATAGAAAATTTGTTCTTAGAGATATTTAAATGAAGCCTTAGGCTTTTATTTGGCACAATCTACAGGCCAACAAAACCACAAAATATAAGAAAACAGGCAACTTATGGAAAGTATGTACTAGAGGTCTGCTTTGCCTTTTTTCAAAGTGCACAACATTTACTCAAATATTAAACATTCAAAAATATAAGAAAAGAGTAAACCATATAAAAAAATAAGAGAGAATGAATTGAATAAAAAACTTGTTTACTGTAAATGAATTTGAGAGTCATTCATAAATAACAAAACAGTGGAATGACCCGTTAGAGAGAGCAAGTTTACAAAAAATATTCGAATAATTTTTGAATTATTGAATGTGCATACATTTATTTGAATACATTGACATAAAATGTGTGTAAGCTTGTGCCCAGCGGGAAAAAGAAGGAGTACGGATGCCTTCTAGAAGGCCTCTGTACTCCTTCTTTTGGATATACAAGGCCTGCTCGCTCCATTCCATTCCATACTCATATCTTTTTTTCACACGTTGTCATTGCGGAGAAGGTCTTCCGCTCTCGCTTCTTTAGCAGGTACATAAGAATGGCTTTTGCTTGTACAAAAAAACAATATAAATGTTACTCCTTCTCTACTCCCTTCTCATAGAAGCGTGTGGAAGGTGTATCTTATCTTTTGCACCAAAGAGCCGAGGCCTTCTATGAGGCATTCTTTAGCAGTTAGAAAAGAATAGTAATTTAATCGAAACAATTTTTAAGTAGGCCCTTTAAAAGGCCTGAAGTAAAATGGTCTTCTGAGTTTTGCCGCTGGTTGGCTTCTTTTATTTGTAAGAGTTAAGCTTACACATACATACATACGTAATGTGTATGACCGCAAGTGAGTGTATTTGTTGCTGTTCATTTAATGCGATTTTTTTGCAATTGCACAAAGCCGTTCTCTGGTAGGTACAGAAGTTTTACATTCAAATTATATTTGAATATTTCACTCATTTGACTTGAGTTGACTGAGTTGACTGAATTGAATGAGTTTTTATTTGTTTTTTCTTTGGTTATTCTTTGATTTGTTTCGTTATTATTGGGTGCTCGACATATTTTAGTTAAAAAACAAATGAGTGTGTAGAAATTGGATTTTATTTATTTTTGCAGACCTCTAGTATGTTCGCAATAGGTTTAGATTTGGTAATTTGCACAACACAACACACTTTACTAAAACATCTATAGTTGGCCAGATTGCCGTTGGCGACATCGTCGTCAATGATGTATGCACTACTTGTCTGTCCCCTGTTGTTCAGGTTTTCTAGAAGACACTTTACTGGAAATCGTCGTGCACGACAGTTTGAGCGACGTTGTCTTATAAGTTGTCATCTATTTAGCTTTATATGAGCGACTTTGTCTTATATGTTTTCCTCTATTAAACTCTTTGCGGGACAGTATGAGCGAAACTGTCTTATAAGTTGTCTTGTATAAAAGCTATTGACGACAAAGTTTTCTTGAATGCTATTCAATCACTTGCTTGGTTTTCTTAAAATTCTCACATTCTTTTTTTTTAACTGTTGATCTAAATACCTTCAAAAAATTTACAAATTAGTTCTAAACAGTAAAACCGAAAATGCTGCTGAAATTATTCGCGGACTGGAAAATGGATTACATGCAGTTAATACTTCACTGTCAAATTAAGGATTGCCTATAGGAGCCAAATATAAAACATATAACAGAAATTAAAATTCCAACTATACTAAAAACGGTCTGAAATAGATAACCATATAATAATTTTTGTCGTGGACGTCGAAATAGACGACATTGTCATGCATGTAGTCGTTGAAGATGAAGTAGGCGACATTGTCTTTCTTTGTTTCGTGCACGGTTTTGGCGACACTTGTTCGAAAATGTCGTTGACGATTTGTTTCCGCTGTACCTCACATGTCGAGCAGGAATTAACATTGTCGTGCATCTATCTTCGAGGATGTCTTAAAGACGTGGCCAACTGGGTAATTATTGGAAGACCAACACACATTTTGAAACGGCAAATTACAATAGAACTACGCTTAAACGGAATGAAGTTTTTACAGGAGCAAAATGATTAAATATATATAAGGTCCCCGATGTTTATTACGATGTGTTACAAACGGAATGACAAAATCAATATACCACCCCACCATGATTTTTCTTAGTGGAAATATAAAAAAAAAATTAAATACTAAAGAAAAAATTTTAATGCAAACAAAAGGAAAATGCAAAAAGATGTGGATCTGCGTCAGTAGTACTGAATATCGTATACATTTAATAAAACACTTTTGGCCAATTATAAAAACTCAAGTTAATAAATCTGTAACAAAAACAAAAAAAAAAAAAAAAAAACGTTAAAAAATTACTTACTCATTATCTTCTTCTTCTTTCTTTTTGGGCTGATAATTTTTCACTAATCGCCTGTAAAAATACACAAAAATGGAAAAAAGAGAAATTATTATTTATTTATAAAGTAGATAGAAAACAAAACAACAACAACAACAACCACTGATAAAAACATTTAATTAATCAATGGTTAATTGGGTTAGTAATTGTTTTATGCTTTTTGGGTTAAAACATTTTTCACGTGAGAGAAAATGTAACGAAAATGATGAGGAAAATAAAAGAAGAAAGAGAATTATGCAAATTATTAATAACTTCGGGAAGGATTTATATGGAAGTTAGTACTGCTAAAAAAATATAAGAAAAAAAATTCCTAAATCTAGGTCATTTTCTTTCTCTAAAACAAAGCGAATAAGAATTTTAAACACTCAAAGTCTTACTTGTAACAATATCAAAGCTTAAACAAAACACCAACAATAAAATATGCTATACATTTCTGTCAACAATGCTGCAGTGTTTTTTTTAACGAACGTTTACATTTTAAGTTCAATGGTTATTTATTTGTTGTGAATAGCCATCGATTTTTGATTTGCCAAGTTCGCGTTCAACATATGTACATAGAAAAAATTCGCGGAAATTCCCGATAACTTAAGAAAGGGGAACCCACAAGCTCTTACACTGATGGAATAGCTCAAAGCCAACTAGTCTGTAGAACTGTGGAACTTTAGGGAACCCTAAAATCCTCCGATTTCAATAAGAAAATAGAAGATATGTGAACCAAATTTTGTTTTTCTTTAATTTATAATGACACAAACAACAAAACTTCCAATCCTATCTATTCTTTCGCAGATGACAGCATTTGTCATTCATTTTCCTTTGATCATAGACCAAGCCTTACTGAGGTGGAAGCTATGAGACAGAATATGAATGACACACGCAATCTTGACCTTACGACCATCTCCGAGTGGGGTCTTGCGAATAGGGTCGATTTTAATGCTCGTAAGACTCAATGTTGCATGTTAACCCACAGACGTCTTGTGGAGTCAGCGTCATCTGTATCCATGGGAGGTATAACTATTGAAGAATCAGACACTCTTGATGTTCTGGGCATGAAAATTCAATGTGATGTTCGTTGGAACCAACATGTCTTTCAAGTGTCGAAAGAAGCATTAAACGATGCAAGAACTACTTCACTCCGTCTGATCTCTTCACTATTTATACCGCCTATATCCGACCGAAAATGGAATACAACTCCCATATCTGGGCAGGTGCTTCAAGGTCTATCTTGAAGCTTCTGGATCGAATGCAAAGCAGTGCGTTGAAGCTCATCAATGACAGTAGGGCATCCAGCTCTATTGACTCTTTGGAGCATCGTCGGAATGTGGATTGTGTGGCATTGTACCTATCGATATTACCACGGGAGATGTTCAGCTGAGATGGGCGAACTCATCCCTGAGACGCGGGTGCATGCCCGTAGTACTCGCCTTTCCAGCAGACTACATCCGTTTGTTGTCGACTGTCCAATGCATCACACAACGCATTACAGGGACAATTCGTTTCTTGGTCGAACTAGCCGTATGTGGAATAGACTCCCGGCAGAAGTCTTCCCAGTCGGCTACAATTTGGAAAAATTCAAATTAAATGTCCACAAACACTACTCCCTCTTTCCTTCTCCCCATAACCTATTTTCCACCGATCTCTGTTAAACTCGAATATTCAACTCAGGAACTTAATATCGAGTAATTACCGCAAAAAAAAGCTTAAGCGACAAAAACAAAATTTTACAGGAGAGGGTTTTTTTATTTCATAAAAATTTTGTATAAAGGTGGTCGCTTAAGATAATATTGTGTTTGCTATAAAATCGCAACGGTACCTTATGTGACCATGACATTTTAGAAGATAATGCAAGTGTTGCCAATAAATTCATTTAAAAAAAAAAAAAAAAAATGTGTCGCTTAAGATTTTTTGAGGTAATGACTCGATATTATAACCTTCTCAGTTTTTTATTCTGGTTAAGTAATTTTTTTTGGCATGAAATGGACCTTTACAATCAACCCAATTATTCATAAAAATTTCTTTTCCCTTTTCCCACTTTTTCCTTTTTAAATTCAACTGTAAAAATGGTTCTACAGGCAGGCAGTTAATTTACGTTTTCATAAATGGGGAAAGTTCGGAAAAATAGAGCGCCTGTTCCTGGGTTATCCCAAGAGTTGTATATAAGGAAAAATGGAAAATAATATTTAAGATTAAAGATTAATAAAAAATTTTTTTTAAAAGGATTCTAAATGATTTTCACAATTATGGGCCTGTTTGGAAATGCATCAATGTGGTGATTAGGTGATTAGGTTAGGTTCCTGGGGAAGCCATGGAGAGACAGCTCACTTGGTTTCTTCGAGGTCCCTTTGTGATACCCAGCGCAGTTACTCAGATGGCATCATTGCAGAGCTTAACCAATTCCTCTTCCTAATGAAGAGAAAAAGCGACCTAAGTTCTATCCTAGATATATCTTCCAAGCAGGCAAACACCGGATTCCAGGATGCTGACGTAAAAAGAGAAACACAGTTTCTTCTTCCTTATTATCATGATGGCATCTTCTAAAGTATGTGGTCATAGAATTCAAGACCTATTCTCCTAGCATGAGTCCCCACAGACCAGTGCCTACAGAGAAAATTTTTTCACTTAAATCAAGAAATGCTGTTTCAAACTTTTTTTTTAAATTGTTCCAATTAATTAGCCTTAATTGAAAATAAAAATTTTTGAATCTCTAGAAAAACTTTGATAACTAATATGCATGTGGCAGTGTAAATAAAACTGAACTGGCAAAATAAAATAAAGACATTTGTTTTATTTTTGTTTTTTCTTTACCCACTTGTACATTTAGAGTTGACAAAAAAGCAACAAATTGTGGTCGGGATTGTAAGAAAAGAGTTAAAACACGTCAAACCATCACGAAAAAATGGCATTTTCGGCATCAGCACCTCCGATTTGAATGAAATTCAACACAAATGTTATATGTAATTGGACTTAAACAAAACATAAATTTCAGACCCCACATTCTTTCGGCATCCGAAATATGACGTCATAAAAATGTGAAAAATGTTTAAAAAAACACAAAAGTCTCCTTACAAAAGGGGATAGAACTCTTGAACTACGCAAGATAATTTAGTTTTTTTGGTATCGCTTTAAAGGTGAAAGTGCACCCTTTAAAATGATATGCATATTGTGTTTTTCTAAGAAAAGGCCAAAGGTAAATTTTTGGGGTCTTGAGTTCAAAGGTCCATATCTAGAAAAGTATATATTTTAAAATTCTTAAAAAAATATATGTTAAGTATTATACCCTCTTCAACATTTGCAGAAAATTTAAAGGTGGAGACTCGATTGGTGTTAGAGTTATATACCAGAACGTGATTCTAAGTATGTTTTGTGTTCAAAAATCCCTTGTTGTTGTTGTATTTTAATTATTTTTTTCAGTATATCTGGAGAACGGCAAGAGCCAAAGTTTCCAAATTTAGTACACAAATTTTAGTTATCAATACACACCATCCCACGAAATGTGATATTGTTACAAGTAAAACTTGGGCTTATAATTCTTATTCGCTTTACAGTTTTATTCGTTTAATATCATTAGTTTTTTTAAAATCTTTGGATGAAGTTTCCTGACGATCTGGCCTAAGCAACCAGTGAAATGCGCATAGGAAAATTTTAAAGTTTCAAACAATTTTTTAATTGTTTCAATTAACTGTGTTAATTAAAAAAAAAATATTTTGATTTGTGTTAACGTTTTATATAGCTTTTTTGCTGGTGGTCACATTTCAATTAAACCTATTGATTGAAACTTAACAGCAAGAAAAGCTCAAACTTACAAATGTGTTAATTGATATGATTAATTTATTTGCAGGCAGAAAACCAGTGCGGAATTTAATTAATAGTACAAATTTCTAAATAATATGTCAGTTGAAGTTGGTTTTTCATTTTTTCTGTGCAGTAACAACTAAGACCACTGTCCTAATTTGGTCCCAATTGAACCTAAGTAGAGAGCCAGTTCTCCGTTCATCATAGCTAGACCATAGTGCCGTGGATATGGAGCAGCTGGATTTGCAAATCCATCTCATCTACGCAATTCTATAAGACTCGCGCTTGATAAGTGACTAGATTGGAAGGCCAACGAGTTGATCAGTGAATGTGTCATCCATGAAACCACCTCGCTTGGCAAGCTCAAAAAACATTTTTTTTTGCGTTTATAAAATTTTGTATTATAAACGAAATTTTTCTTTATTTTGGTCTATTTTATTATTTGATAAAGATGATTTTTTCACAGAGTTTTTTTTTAACTTTTTTGCTATCTTATCTCGACTTAAGACTCTCTCTTTGTCCTTCTTCACTCCTCAATAGGGCATAGGGCTTCAACATGTTGATTTCTCCAACGTAATCTGTATCTAGCTTCAACTGCGGCATCGTCCCACGTAAAAACCATATCGTTCAAGTTCGTTTTTCACTGATCGTCTCCATGTGTTGTTAGGACGGCCACGTTTTCTAGAACCTTGGGGATTCCATTTTAGTGGCATTCTTGTTATATTTGTGGCATCTTTTCTCAGAGTGTGGCCTATCCACCTCCATTTTCTTCTTTTTATTTGTTTGTCCATTTCTTCTTCGTTCGTTAGTTGCCAAAGATCTTGGTTGCGTATAGTGGCTGGCCAAAATATTTTATGAATAATACGAAGACATTTATTGAAACACACTTGAAGTTTCCTGGTCGTGCCTATGGATACCAACCAGGTTTCACAACCATAAAGCAAAATGGATTTGACACAAGCTTTGAATATCCTCAATTTGGTGTTCTCGACTTAAGAAGTTTTGTCAAAATGCAATAGATATATTTTTCGATATGCGATAATTTCTAAGGCAGTTAGCCGCCCGCCTTAAAGATGAGATTTCCGCCTGCAGGACACTTCATCCGTCCGGCAGACGAAAGGGAACTTTAATATCCAGTTCCTCTATACAGAAACCCCCGCTAACTCTTTCTCCTTTTCTCGAGCCATCAGTATAGACCTTATGGCCGGTCCATGGAAACTACTTTCACCTGACGGCCCACTACTGCGCACAGAGGGATTTGTCCATACAATGTTTGGCAAAAAATATAAGGAGTGCTCGTAGAATGTTGAAATTTTGCTCTATGCCTTTGGTTTGCTCAATTAAGAAAAATATAAAGTTTCATCAAAATTCGCCACGCCCTCCACCCACCGCCCATAGAACCCAAAATTTTTTTTTGGCCCAAAATTTTTGAAATTTTGCTCTGAGCCTTTATTTAGCTCAATTAAATAAAAAATAAAGTTTCATCAAAATTGGCGACGCCCTCCACCCACCGCCCATAGAACCCAAAATTTTTTTTTGGCCCAAAGTTTTTGAAATTTTGCTCTGAGCCTTTATTTAGCTCAATTAAATAAAAAATAAAGTTTCATCAAAATTGGCGACGCCCTCCACCCTCCACCCACCGCCCATAGAACCCAAAATTTTTTTTTGGACCAAAGATTTTGAAATTTTGCTTTGAGCCTTTATTTAGCTCAATTAAGAAAAATATAAAGTTTAATCAAAATTGGCCACGCCCTCCACCCACCGCCCATAGAACCCAAAATGAAATCAGTTAATAAATCCACATTATTATTCAATTTATAAGTTCCTTGCACAATTCACTATATGAAACACAAAAGGAACCCATTTTAAAAATTAGTTAGGTTTAATAGTTTTCTTAAACTTTTTTTGGCAAATATTATTATTTCAAATAATCATATGGTTTTGTTTTTCTTTTTTTGTTATGCACTTTTTCGATATTGCTGTCAATCAGTTATTAAAAAGTAAAAGCCTAAAAGTATACAAAACCTTTTACTGTTAATATGCATTGCAATTTATTGTAAATATTCACAAAAAATACGTGAGTTTTATCACAAAATTTATAAGTTTGTTCAGCGATCGCAAAAAGTCGCAAAATTTTTTTACATAAAATGAAAGAAAACATTCCAAACTTTAATTAAGTAGTAGTACTAACACGGAGGTAGACCGAGCTAACTTATTTTTTTTCTAATGAAAACTGCAAATGCTAAATTTTTTGGAGTCATTTTGATTTGTTCAGATCTCTTAAACTATATATGTAATTTAAATAATTTTTCTTTCCTATTAAATTTAAAATACTATATTTTATTAAGAATGCTCTAAAACTATTCGTAGTTAAACCATATTTATTGTATAACCAACTGAAATGTAGTAAAATTTTCATCAGTTTTCGTTGTATAATATTTAGATAACTTTACCACACTCTTTTTTATACAAAATTTTATTTTTTTCGAAAACAAATCATGGTTTTCTACTAATGAAACATTTCTCTACAGAATTGCATCATAAGATTTCTAAAAAATAACTGTAAAAAAATAGACTTTTTGCCAAAAAAATACCACTGTGCTGCGTGCCGTATGTGCCTGTATCTGATAAGTTTGCGCATCTATGATTAGTTAGCGATGCTCATTTTACATAGCGTTTACATTTGCCAGTACTGGCAAGACAGTAGCAATTCATTCAAACTTTTTCACTAATACATAAACACTTTTACAGCTATTTTGTTTTTGCATTGTTTTGCCAACTAATATGTATATGCTTACTGTCTTGCCAGTACTGGCAAATGTAAACGCTGTGTAAACCAGCGGATGCCAATGCTTGTTTGCTGCTCAGTTTGGTTTAATTTTTTAAACACAACATACATCAGTTATGCCAGGTCCAAAGCAGTGATGCATTTTCAAACAGGCTTTATGTTTAATTATTTTAGGCTAAGCATTTGATTGATTCTAGTTTCTAATAATTTTAATTATTCGATTTTAGAAATTATAGCCCATAACTGATCGATTGGAAAATGCAGCATGGAAGATTTAAATTTTGAGTTAGGGATTTTTGGGGACTTAAGACTTTGATTTAGGAGTATGTTTAAGCTAAAGATTTTCTGGCAACAATGTTCTCAATGATTTAGCTAAATGTTCTTGTCTTGACAATTATTTTTATAGAGAAATGTCTTCGTTTCTAACTGTGTTAAATGCGCATATATATTTTTTTAAGTATGTAAATGCATAAAAATCCTTCCCCGATCAATAACTATAAACATGCTGTTTATCGTCAATTAATTTTCATTATTACTTTTATTATTTTCTTTTAGATATATAAATAAATACTTAATCATGTTGAGGCATGTTTGTAACTTACTAAAACTTAATTTAACACTTTATTTAGCTTTGAAAAAAAAAAATAAATAAAAAATCGTTTGGCTGGTTAAACATGCAACATTTCTGTTTTTTTTTTATGGATAAAATGAAAAGATTTATAAACGTATTAACTTGTAAGAAATAAAAAGAAGCATTTATTTTGAAGAAATTATAAATCAGCATAATTGCTGGCTTACAAAAAGAGTCTTGCCATAGAAATTTTTAATACGAAACTCAAGTACATTTTTAATTTGAGTGATTTTGAAGTTTTTTTTTTTAATTTTTTTTTATATTTTCTTCTGGCAAACCATCTGACATTAGCTGTTTATTGCGAAAAAAAATATTGTCAGAAATCTTTGCCATAAAGAAACCGGCAGCGGCGGTACACTATTGACGGAACCAATAGCTGACTGATGTTAATATTTTTCATTACTTGAGGGTTACACGATCAAGTTTTGCCTATCAAGTTTTAATACACTCACCCTTTTTTACTCATACACTCATACTTTTAAAAATTGATACGAACTTGCCTTTAAAATTCTCTTTCCAGTGAGTGTTTCAATTTACGTTCAAGAAAACAGCTGATTTCAAGGTAAGTGATCAAATTTTTCGTTTATCTTTATAAATTGTTCTTTTGATGACATCTTGAAAGTAAATTGCTTAAAAATTGAATGCAGCCTACGTCACAGCTTTCAATTAATGTAAGTTTTGACAAGCAGTATATGTTAAAGACTATCAAGAACAACTAGACCGTGTGGCCGTAGGGTTACCGATCTATGCATGTATGATCATTTCACCATTGAATAGAAATTATGTATATGGGGAAAACCAAGTCAAATCTAACAGCTTGGAGAAAAACATTTTTTGATTTCCTTTATTTTTTTACTGTGTTGATGTTGCTTCTCAACAGCAAATTTTCAGATTTTTTTGGCTGATTGTTACAGAGATATCGAATATTAAAAAATCGAGTTATAAAAAACTATGTTCAAATAAATACTCATCACCAGGGAAACCAGAAATATGCTCTTAAAAATGCGTTTTATGCGCAATAAATATGCAGTAAAAACTGGCAAATATGCCCTAAAAAATTTTAAAAATTTGCCCTAAAAATTGCTCATTTGAAGATACAATATTCAACAATTTAATAGCAAAATTTAAAAAGAAAGACTAAAAATATTATCGCTTAAGCCTATATTAGGTTAAAATTCATATAAGAGATGTTTGCGCCGAATATTATCTGGATATTAACATCCATATGGGTTTTTGTCTTAAAGAGATTTTAGGAACGGTCCCTAAATTGTTAACAAATGCTAAAATTTAAAAGGAAGTTAAAGCTATTTAAGGATGGGAGCTTAGAGCAAATGTGAACTGATTTGAAAATAATTTAATTTGCAGTAAAATTTTTTTGGGACGAATTAAATTTAAATATGTCAATCAAATTACCTAGATAACATTTATCCTTAATAACAACCTGCTTTGTCTTACAATTTTAGAGTAAAAATTAAATGTAGATGTCGAAATTGAAGTAACAGATTTTTGAAAAAAAAAAAATTTTTTATTTGCTGCGAAAGCTTCTGTAGGCATCTAAAAATATTGAAAATATATCAAAATAAGCCTTAAAAAGGCAAAATATGCGCTATAAACCTAAAAAATGCTGCAAAAAGGCTCTTTTAACTAAATTATGCAAAAACATGCTGCATACGGTAAAATATGCACTAACAAATCGATGCCAAAATTCATAAAAAGCTCTAAAACGGATAAATATATTGTTTCTGCCTTCATTGGTCGCACAAGGAAAAACATGCAATTGCATATTTTTGGTTTCTCTGCTCATCACTTTTTCAATATTGGTCCAAATAGAATAATAATTTTTTTGTATTTTTTCTTTTTTTGTCTACTATCCAATAAAAAATAACAAAAAAGTTGCACAGTGGGCTTAGATGCGATTTTCGGAATTTAATATTTTCAATTAATTTTTATTACTGTTTGTACTCTTTGAATTTCTTGAATTTGTTTTTGTTTGTATTAAACTTTAATTTTTTCCACAAATTTTAAGACCCATTTGGTTGTGGGATTCAAAAAAGCACAATTTTTAAAGTAAAAAACCGTATTGAAATAATTCTTAGTTATTTTATTTCTATTAAGACATATCCAATGCAAACAACAAAATAAATAAGTTAGTATTGAAAATATATCCTGCGGAATCCTAGAATGTTTTTGCACAGTGGTTTATATCGAAAATTTTTTTTTACAAATTTCAAAAAAAATCAGAAAAAATAGTAATTTTTTGAATCCCACAACCAAATGGGTCTTAAAATTTTTGGATAGCAGACAAAAAAAAAATAAATACAAAAAAAATATTATTCTATTTGGACCAATATTGAAAAAGTTAAGAGTATTTATTTGAACACAGTTTCTTCACCCAGAAAAAAAAAAACATGTGGTCAACTCCAACAAAACTATTTTTATAGAAAATTTCTAGCATATTATATTAAATTTAACCAAATTATCGTTCCCGGAAATCATATTTTGCTTAAATTAGTCCTCCATCAAGAAGCCACAAGCATATTATGGTTGCCTCCGAACATGTTTGGAGCTAGTCTATCAACCCCGGGGTTGCGGGTTCGATTCCCGCCAGAGACTCTGGTTTCTTTCCTGCAGACAAGCGTCAAGCTTCGCGGGGATTAGCATAGGGAATTACAAAAAATTAAAAAAAAAAAAAATTAAAATTTGTTTGTAAAAAATGATGTATAAACAAAAAAAAGTTTTTATTATATTAAATTTTCCCAAGTGCCTAATGGATTTTTTTAACCTTTTTAAGATTTGAAATAATGGAAATAATAGATCAGCTGTTTTTGTTTATATTAAAGAATTAAAATTACGAAAAAGAACAACCTTTGCTACTTTACTTAAACAAGCGCAATATACTGTGCGTATTGCCCAACACTGTTAAAATGTAATTTTAAGAAAATTTTTAAATTAAATTCGTAGCTTTATATATTTTTTTTCCTTGCCTTAAAATTCTTGCTCTGTTTTTAATAAAAATTAAAAAAAAAAAAAAATCTTTAAATTTTACTCACACAAGCGTAAGAGTACACCAATACCCCGGTTTGCGTCGCTTCGGTTTGCGTCGTTTTCGAACTTGCGTCTTTTTAAAATTTCTGTGAATTCGAAGTTGCATCGTTTTTGTTTCCCTTTGCGTCGCGTGGCTTCGAAGTTAGTTTAAAAATTTGTTTTGCAGAAAGCTTAAACAGAAAAAGTGGATTTCCCGTTGAAGTCTAATGCAAATATGTATGTGAAGGTTGTCTGCTGATTGCAACTGGTATTAAATTACATTTGCTAAAGTCAAGTTAAATTTAAATATATAAAAGCAAAGAAACTTAAAAGAAAAACTTGGAACTTTGACGCGTTCTAAATCAAAAGGCTGTTGATATTGAAAGAAACATTTGCTGTTCCAGTGACGCTGATAAAATTAAGAAATTTGTGGAAACAGGGAACATCGTTGCAACATAAACAAGTTACAAAAATAACAAAAAAAAGAAGCCACCTCTTACTATTTGGATTGAAGATCAAAATCAGCAATGAATGGCCCTTATAGGGTTTTTACACTGATCAACATCTAACGTCTGCCATCAAAGATGTAGAAAATGTGAAACACTCGTTTACATTGCTCACATCTAACATCTGCCATCAAACAAAAATGTCACCATATTTGAAAAAAAAAAATTTATTAAATTAAAAATGTTTTTTTCTCACAAAAGTGCCAACATTTAAAAAGAAAACTCAAAAATGTATTTGAAGTTCAATTTGTTTAAAAATATAAAAAATACTTAACAAAAAAACATTGCATTAAGATATAAAACTTGACAAATGGTAACGCTGCTTTCAAAGCAACTTCCATTTTGTCAGTGATGCCACAATAATAATAGAACTTATTGACACTTTTATAGTGATGACACTAAAATAATCGAAAGATGTAGAGTGGAATAAAATGAGATAGGAACATCTTTTAAAGATGTTGAAAGATGTTGTTTTTTAGCCCTATGTATTTCTTATGGAAAGATGTTAACATCTTCGCAAATGGTGGGAAATTGATGGTAGATGTTAGATGTTGATCAGTGTAAAAAGGCTATTAAAACAAAAGGTTATTTATAAGAAAGCTTTAACTTTATTTGAAGATCAAAAATAAAATTATCCGTTTTAAAGTCTATAATATAAAAATTTATTTTTTTTAGCTAAAATTATGAATCACGGAACCAATTAAATGAAAATCGTGCTTCGGTTCATCAAAATAGTGGTGGAAAATAAACAAGTACACCAATACCCCGGCTTGCGTCGCTAATTGGGACCGAAAGAACGCGACGCAAGCCGGGGTATTGGTGTACTTGTTTATTTTCCACCACTATTTTGATGTCATCTTAACTAAATATTAATCAAATTCTCAGCTGCAGTTTTAGTTTCAAATTTATTAACGAAACTGTAAACGAAATATTTTCATTAATAACCTCTAGATAATTTCTAATTTAACAGACGAATTAATAATTTGCAACATCTTTTTAAACTTTTCCTGATTGAATAAAAAAAAGGAAATTGACAAAAAAAAAAAAAAAAAAAAAAAATGTTGGTAATTTTATTATGCGCCTTAAAATCCAACAAATTCTTTGCTAGACTTTCCAGCAGAGAAAAAACCCCTACAAAGTCAATTCTATTGGGACATGTTCATTAAAATTCTGCTGTCATTTTGTTGCTGCTATTTTGCTATCAGCCATAAAATAAAAACAACAACAAAATAAGGCTTTAAAAAAAATTGTCAAATCCCAAGAAAATTATTACAAAGTTTTTAGTGTGTTTTAGATTTTCCCATTATTATCTTTTGGCCATGTCTCCCTCCTTAGGCACACACAATATTTTTCCCATGATTAACCCAATTTAAGTGCAAAGCAAAATTAAAAGTAAAAGAAATAAATTTGTATATTTTGGCATTTCTTTATGGTAGAGAAAAACAAGTAAGAGTGCTATATTCGGCTTGGACGAATCTTTAATACCCTCCACCCAGAGTTCGAATAGTTTAGGAGTGGGCTTTATATGGAATCTGTAAATTGTAAGCCAATCTTTATAAAACCTGAGCTCACAGTATTATAATTTAAATTAATTGCCATGATTTGTTTCAGCTAAAATAAAGAGTGTCAAAATTTCAGGTATCATCCCTCAAAGGAAATCGCTACAGGGAGATTTTGTGGCGGAAAATTTATGATTTAGATTTGTAGAATATGTGTGCCACTTGCCACACAGCAAGAAAAAAAATTTATCTTTTGAAAGAAAAGTTCGAAAATCGCATTATTTCTCGTGGAGGAGGAGTGCTTTGGCCACCAACATCGTGCGATTTGACACCTTAAGGCCCGTTTTCACAACTTACCGATAGCTAAAGGTAGGATTGTATCGGCCGTATAAAAACTGTTCCACTATTGCAACTTTGCTTTAACCTACCAGGTAGGATGAACCTTAATTAACTTTATCGCTTACTTTAGGTTAATGTAAAGTTTTAATAATGGAACACTTTTTATCAGGCCATTTAAAGTCTACTTTTAGCTATCGGTAAGTTGTGAGGCTTTTTTTTTAAATCGAAAGTGTACGGCAATAATCAACAACATTATCAAGCAGATAACAATCATTGACGACTGTTTATTGAAAAATGTAATTGAGAATTTTGGTATAAGATTGGGAGCAGGGCTGCCAGATTTGACGATTTATCGTCATTGTGACGATTTTTTGTTCGATTTGCTGATTTTTTTCTTTAAAGTGACGATTTTATTGGTCTCCAAAGTCTGAATAAAACATTAAATATTCTGACACGTTCTTTTTTTTTTATCTTGGAATGTTTGACAGCCGTACCTTAACAACAATGAAGGCGGAACATTTAATTTCACTTACTGCCTGTTTTAAGAACGCGAGTGCAAAAGTGACTCGTTGAACTAACACTAAAAACAAAAACAAACGAGTCACTATTGCGCTCGAGTACGAAAAACAGTCAGTTAGCTTTTACGCTGATATGCCATACCTAAGCAAGAACGTCAACGTCGCACAGTGGCGACATTTGAGTTTTTTCGTTGCAAAAATCATATCTTTTGAACCGAATAAGATAATTGAACAGTTTAAACAGCATATGATAGATAACTGTTCAGCCTATGAGCGTTTGGAAAGGGTGCTACGCTTTGTAGGGGCCTACTTATGGGTTATCAAAGTTAAAATTAGTAGAAAACTCAATTTTATGGTAACTAAAAAAAATTATTTTTACATTTTTAGATTGTTTTTATTTTTTTTTCGTTAGGGTTTTATGTTTTAAATTATTACCCAACAAATTAAAAAAAAATATTTTTTTTTTTAAATTTATTTTTTCAATTTTCTGTAAAATATTCATATAAGCCAGTGAGGACTGGCTATATCAGATAAAAATTATTTTCTATAATTTCGCTTCTCTCAATATTTCCGTATAAGCTATCAAGTTCTTCTAAAGCAGCTTCCGTGAAAAACTTTGGTGTTGTTGACTTTCTAAACAGTTAAAAAAATACCATGTTTTCAGTACTTAAATTGTTTAATGGTTTCAGTCATTGTTGCGCCAACTTTCAGTCGTAGACTTATCCAGGCATTATGCTTATTTTGCAATATATAGGCTTATGCTACCATGCCTTAAAATTTACCTGTTCCCTGCATACATATGGATTTAGGCTGAATAATGCAATTTTGATATTATGCACGTGTCCAAATAAGATTTGTGCCTACCTGTAGGGACCATAAGTCAATATTGTTCTTGACCATTTGTACGCCAAAGTATTGTTTAAGTGAGGTACGTACCTCCTAATTTCAATGAGTAGTTTTTTTCAAACTATTAGATCAAACTACTGTCAGTCAAAATATATAATGTCTTTTTAACCTTTTTTACCTCTAGAAGCCAAACGGGTACGTACGGGCAGATAAAACCTTTTGAATTATGTAAAGAAATAATCAAAGAACAGGGTTTGCAAATATGGCAAATATAGAAAAATATAGATTTTTTTATTTTCCGTCAAAGTTGAAAAATAGTGAAAAAACGGATAGTTTTTTAATAGTGATTTACCAGGAGAAACACAAAGCAAACAGTTATTTTTTTTTTATCATTATACATTTAATAAATCCCAGCGGTAACTAGAATGAGTAAAGAGGCCTAATAGAAGGCCTTATTTAGCAGTCACAAGCAGTCAGAAGCCCTTCTCACCGCATTCCATACTTATTTATATTTTACACAGGTTGTCATTGGGCGCAAGGCCTTCCACTCTTCCTTTAAAAACAAGTTCAATCCCTTCCCTAAGAAGGGAGTAAGGAAGGTCACTAAAAATAAAAAGTAAATAAAACTGAACACCTTCCTTTCTCCCTTCTCAAAGAAGGGAGTAGCGAATGTGTACTGAATATTTCAGAAGGTCTTTTAAAAACAAGTTTATGCCTTCAAGAAGGCATAGTTCTGAAGGCAGGATATCATGCGAAGTGAATCTTTTAGAAAGGAGTATAGAGGCCTTCAAAAAGGCCTGCCACTTGCCGTCCTTTCAATATTTACCGCTGGGATACATCAATCAATACAAACAAAAAATAAGGCGATTCGTTACCTATTTTTCGTGATATTACAACTGAAATCGCAACAAATTAACTAAAAATTGTGTGTTTTTTTGAAAACCGAAAGTCGGTCAACTTTGAACGGTTATATCTTCTTAAAATTTGATATTATTAAGAGTGGCATATTTGAAATCGTTGAAAGTTTCCTATAACATGGGTTTATTCAAAACTTCGTCGGCGCTCATGAAAATTTTGATTTTTACAACCTCGTTTGCTCTACGGGCGCCACTGTGCGTCGTGTCACGAACAGTAGTGATACGTTTTCTTGTTTAATAAAACCCACAAATTATAAATAAAAACGCTAGATTGACCAACAAATAGCTAAATTGCCATTATTAAATAACAATAGCGGCAAACTTCACTATTAAACGAGTTGTGAAAATCGTATTTTCCAATTGCAAAGCGTTGAAATGCTCTATTCAAAAACAAGAAAACGCTTGCCGCTTTTGTTTAGCTACGGCTGTATTATGCAAGTCTTTAGAAAAACTTTAAATGATTATTTTCAGAGTACAAAAACAACAATGTTACACTTTGTTTATCTTTCGTCAAACCATCATCGAATGAACCTTCTACGACTCCCTCTGTATAAATCATATTTTCAACAAATATAAGGCGAACATTTCACGAGTTGTAAGATAATATCTACATGTGTCACATACGATTCTTGAAATGAAAGACTCGTTAAATTATCTTAACCCACGTCTTAAACGTTTCCCACAACGATTGAAGAAGCGTCTTTCGCTGTGCTTTGGAAGAATCTCAGCCGTGTTACAGTTTTCCAGTGTGGGGAATTTTCAACGATTAAAAAATGCGGTCATCGACGATCAAAGACGCTCTTCATGAGACTCCCAGTATCTCCTACACGATTGAAAATGGTAGCTGGGTTTGAAGGAATTATGTTTTTGTTTGAACGTTTTTTTTTTTATAAAAATCGAACAAAACTTGTTAAAAACGATTAATGAAGCGTCCTTCGCTGTGCTTTGGAAGAATCTCAGTCGTGTTACAGTTTTCCCGTGTGGGGAATCTTCAACGATTAAAAAATGCGGTCATCGACGATCAAAGACGCTCTTCATGAGACTCCCAGTATCTCCTACACGATTGCAAATGGTTGCTGGGCTTGAAGGAATTATGTTTTTGTATGAATGTTTTTTTTTTATAAAAATCGCACAAAAATTGTTTAAAAAAAACTAAATTTGTTAAGTTGTTCGATTTTTTTTTTGACGATTTTTCGAAACGTGAAAAACGATTTTTTTATTTTTTCTCAGGATATTGACGATTTTCTCACAAATTTATCTGGCAGCCCTGATTGGGAGTCTGCCGAGCCAGTAGGAGGGGTCACTTGACCGACATAATATTTCATTTTTAACTAAAACAAAAAAAAATATTTTTAATATCTCAAAAAAAAAAAAAAAATCTTTTTTTGTTACAATTAAAATAATATCTAATTTATTATAAGGCGCATTTAAGCGATTTTCAGAAAGGGATTTATTTTGGAGCTGCCCGTAAATAATACATCGTTCATTAAAAAATTCGGTAGAATAATTTCTATTATTAAACCTAAATTGGACCAATTTTCAATACAGTAATAACATTTTTTTAGAATTCAATGCTTCTTAAAGAGCTTTTCAGAAGGCTGCTTTATATGTAGGTCCCATGGTCTCATTTCTAGCCATATAAATCTAAATTGCGCCAAATACTACCTTAATATCTACATTTGTGATGGGCGTAGTCGTACTTAAACGATTTACCAGAGTGGGTTTAATATGAGGCCTACGGTAAATTATGGACCGATATTCACGAACTTTGTTGGAGTGGTTTCTAATCGTATGAAACTATGACAGACCTTGATTCGTTACGGTTTTCGACATATTAAAGTGTTTCCCGAGAGTGGGATTTACATGGTGGTGCCTTCAGTAAATATTGAACCGAACTTCAGAAAATGTAATGCACTGATAGAAATTATGAACCGAACTTCAGAAAATGTAATACACTGATTGAAAAATGCAAATACATATTGATGATGCCCTAACATCAGAATTGTGACATCAATTTTACTACAAAGGGCATCAATGATGCAAAAAGTAACATCAATCCAATGACTAACGACTTCGTACAATTTTGTAATTTTTTACGTGTGATCTATTTTATGACTATAGTGACATAATTTTGATGCCACATTTTGTATATTATTAACACTATTTTCATGATTACAATGTATTATAACAAGCAAAAATTTATATATTCAATTTATTTAAATTATTTAGTTAAATACATGTACATCAAATTTTTAAATTTGACTTTGACTTAATTACAAACTGTCATTAAATTAATGCTAATATGTCCTTTCTCCGATGTTACTGCGTCATCGCATTGAGGACATGCTCATTGATGACATAATTCCATTTTGACCGTGATGACACTTTGGCCAAGTGATGTTAAGGTTGACATCACCATGATGAAAAGTGTCATGGGGTCAAAAACAAAGACACTCTTCATAGTACTGATGTCAAAATACATCAGCGTTATGACGCCTTTTCTATCAGTGTTGTATGATTTACAGCCATATAAAACGAATTTGTGCAAAACGATATGAAGATCGGTGTATTCTGTCACCAATTTATGCTTGTTTTTGTAACAAAAACTACTGTCCGACCGAAGGTTCAGGTTCGGTTACGGAGTTTTTTTTTCCAAATTTGTAGATCAGTGTTATCATTTTGTTTAGATAAACCATGCGAGCTTTAATGGATAACATACTATCAAATGGATAGTCTTGTCGGTTCGTTAAAACATTTGCAAATGATTAAAGATACGAAATAATTAATAAATTAAACGAAAAAATCTCAATAATTTTGATATTTCAAAATTTTTTTTTTCTTTGCCTATTTAACACATCTTTAAAGTAACAAACGAGTGTTAAATAAGTTGAAACACAACAATTTAGAAAAACGAAACTTTTTGATAAAAAAAAGAACATGTCATGTAACATTACAAAAAGCTCAAAACTACAATTTCATGTCTTAAACATTTAACTCAATAAAATAAAATTAAAAAAAAAAAATTGCAACATAGTCAGTCTTTTGTACTAAAAATAATACAACTAGCAAATATAAAAAAAAACTTATATTGTAAACATACTTGAAACTGTCAGCTAAAGTGTCAATATTAATAGAGTGTTGCTTTATTGTGTCTGTCCTTTTAGATGCCAAAAAAGATCAAAATTTCAAAGATTTAAAGCCACTAATACCACAGCCACCACATCCATTACTTCGACTACTTCTATTCTGCCATTCATACTCCAAATATAATAAAAAAGCTTCAAGGTTGATCTACAAACAATCAGACAGTCGTATCAAACACCAAACCAACAAAAGGTGGTTGCAGTATTTCAACTCGTACGAACAAGTTCAAAACAATTGAATACCGAAATGAAAAACTGCAAAATAAGTTTCAATTCTTGAAAAAAAAAGTGTTTGAATTAAATTGGTTACAAGCAAAAATAGCAAACAAAACAAGTTAGAGTGCTATATTCGGCTGTGCCGAATCTTTGATACCCTCCACCGACAGTTCGAATGTTTAAGGAGTATTATCTGTATGATGTTATTATAATCTTAAACTGTGACGATTTGTTATTAATTATGGTTTAAGGCAACCAAACTGTTTTCCGGTAGAAGGGTTTATATGGGGCCTAGGGTAAATTATGGACCGATCATTACGAAATTTCACAGCGTCATTTCTAGTCCTTTAAAACTGTAACGTACCAATTTCTGTTATGACAGCATTATTAATTATGGTTTTAGGTGTACTGAACTGTTTTCCGGGAGTAGGGTTTCTATGGGGCCTAGGGTAAATTATGTACCGATCTTCACGAAATTTCACAGTATCATTTATAGTCCTATAAAACTGTGACGGGCCAAAATTTGTTATGATTGCATTATTTTTTACGGTTTTAGGCGTACTAAACTGTTTTCCGGTAGTAGGGTTTATATGGAGCCCAAGGTAAATTATGGACCGATCGTCACGAAATTTCACAGTGTTATTTCTTGTCCTAAAGAACTGTGACGTACCAAATTTTGTTACGCTAGCGTTATTTTTTACGGTTTTAGGCGTACTAAACTGTTTTCTGGGAGAAGGGTTTATATGTTGCCCAGGGTAAATTATGGACCGATCTTCACGAAATTACACAGTTTTATTTCTTGTCCTATAAAACTTTGATGTACCAAATTTTGTTATGATAGCATTATTTTTTACGTTTTTAGGCGTACTAAGTTTTTTTCCGGGAGTAAAGTTTATATGGGCCTATGGTAAATTATGAACCGATCTTCACGAAATGTCAAAGATTTATTTTTAGTTCTATAAAACTTTGATGTACCAAATTTTGTTATGATAGCATTATTTTTTACGTTTTTAGGCGTACTAAGTTGTTTTCCGGAAGTAGGTTTTATATGGGGCCTAT
Source organism: Pollenia angustigena (assembly GCA_930367215.1). Classification (NCBI taxonomy): domain Eukaryota; kingdom Metazoa; phylum Arthropoda; class Insecta; order Diptera; family Polleniidae; genus Pollenia; species Pollenia angustigena. The sequence goes on from OV884058.1 coordinate 193,456,127, forward strand.
GGTAAATTATGGACCGATCTTCACGAAACTTAACAGTTTAATTTCTAGTCTTATGTAACTGTGACTTGCCAAAATTTGTAATGATAGCATTGTTAGTTAGGGTTTTTGGCTTAATATACTGCTTTCCGGGAGTAGGGCTTATATGCGGCCTAGGGTAAATTATTGACGGATCTTCACGAAATTTCACAGAGTGATTTCCAGTTGAATAAAACGAATTGCTGCGAAATCTTATATCATTCTGTGCATTTTTCCACCATTTATGTTAGTTTTTGTAACAAAATTATCAATTTTTTTTAGGTGGTGGTTCCACATTTTGATTCATAGCTCAGATCCTATTGAACCGATTTTGCTGAATTTCAATCCCAAACTGCTAAGGATAACTACAATTTGACACCAAGTTTGTTGATTTCTTTTGAGTTTTTCGAAAGTGAGCGTGTTTTCAACAGACGGACAGACGGACATGGCTAAATCGACTTAAAATTACTCAAGGACCCAGAATATATATACTTTATAGGGTCTGAGATGAATAGTAAAAAAGTTTCACACGGAATGACAAACTGAATATACCCTCTTCACAACTAGTTGTGGTGGAGGGTATAAAAACAAAAAGTAAAAGTAAAGACCATAACAATTGGCATTAATCAAGATATTTTTTTTTTTTTTTTTTTTCGATAATGTCAGACATATAAATCCATTATGATGCACGAACTGTGTTATAGATTTTCATCTTAAGGAAGACTCTTTTAAAGTGAAATCATTCAGCTGGATAAAATCATAGCCAGCTTCTGTCTTCCAATTAAAAAGCTTTTCTTCTGTTAGTTCACGGTTTGTAATAGGAAAGACTCTCTGCCGAAATTCTAAATTATTTTTATTGTTGTTTCAAATGTAATTTTCTATGCGAACGTTAACGATCGAAATCGATGAGCAGGCTGTATATCTAGCCAATGTCGTTCTATTAAGTAAGACGCTCGAAAGCGCTGTCTTTCCATTAACAAAAATTCTTGCTTCCTATTAAAAAAGGGAAAAACTCTCGCGTGGGTTTCCATTAAGACAAATTGTTGCTATCTCTAGTCTTCCTTTTAAAAAAAAAGGGAAGGACTCTCGCCTAATTAAGAAAGACCCTCGCTAGCTATTGTCATTCTATCAAAAAATATTCTCGATAGCTCTTAAAATTAATTTTAGAAATGCTTTTCCAATATAAATAGTCCTTTAGTTCGTGGTGGAGCATAGGGCCACCACATCCTGTCTCTCCTAAGTTCTCGTTTTATTTACTAATCTGCTGGCTCTCTTTTTTCTATGCGAATAACATTTTTACTAACTGTCGTCTTTTTATTAAGAAATTCTCTTACTAGTTTCAGTGTTTCTATAGAAAAAATCTCAGATTTCTGGCTCTCGATTTCCCATCAAGGAAGACTGCCGCTACCTCTAGTAGAAATCCATTAAGATCCACTTTCAATTAAGGCAGACTTTTTTAAATGTCGTTATTTTGCTGCAAAGAATTTTCTCTAAGTCTCGTCTTTTTATAAATAAAGACAATCGTTATATGTCGTCTTCTTATTTAAAAAAAAATCATCGTAACAACTCGTGTTATTTTTAAGAAAGACTCTTAATGGTTACTGAAGTCCTAATGAATAGAAAGTCTCTGGTTTGCTCTGGTGATGTCTAAATGGTTACTGTATTCCTTTTGAAAAGAAAGACTCTGGTTTGCTCTCGTCATACTGTTGAGAAACAATTCGTTTCGGTATCAATTATTTCGGAAAGACTACTACTAGTTCACTAAAGATATAAAGGCAGACTCTAGCAAATTTTTTTTCTATTAAGACAGAATCCTAATAACTTATAAGTTCTCATTAAGAAACCCAATCGCAGGATGTTACATTCGTCCTAAGGGCGTAGTTAAAGCATCTGGAGGAGCTTCGAATGGCAGGGATATTTGGGTTATTAAGATTTCGAACGAGTCCAAAGTTTTACCTCAGTACTTAAATGAGAAGCCACGGGAGTCAGTAGGTAAGGTTCCACTAGCAGCCCCAATTAATCACAGCTCACGTGGGTCCAGTAATAAGTTCCCGTTGTGTTACCATGTTACACTGTCTCCCAATATTCATACGTTACTTGGCTGTTGATATTCTTACCCAGCAATACACCAGATGATTCAACGGGAGTCAGTAGGTAAGGTAAGGTTCCACTAGCAGCCACAATTTAGCACAGCTCAAGTGGGTCCAGTATAAAGTTCTCGTTGTGTTACCATGTCACAACGTCTCCCAATGTTCCTACGTTACTTGGCTGTTAATATTCTCACCCAGCAATCAACCGGATGATTCAATGAAGGAATGGATCCTGTTCAAATCAATTATTCTTTGACTATTCTTTGCCCATAAAGCTCGACTCTCAGATCTTTAAATGCCGAGCAGTGACAGAGAAGATGTTTCGTTGACTCCTCTTCTTTCTCGTCGCCGCAACTCCTACATGGGTCATTGTTAGGGATCCCCAACCTTTGTGCGTGTTTGGTCAGTTATAAACACAATTCGGTGTCTTAGTAAATGTCTGGACAGCCTTAATGCACGCCGTGATTTTTCTGGATTCCCCACATGTACTCCCATCAAACCACCTCTGATTGGCAATGGGATGATGGAAGTCAATAGCCCCTGCCAAATGTAGACTCCGGTTTAACTATTGGTTGAGGCCCCCTTTACTGTGGTTCTTGCGAAAATGCTTCATGTCTTTCAGGATGATTGCCTTGCGGAAGAGACTCTTTCACATAGAGGGTTTATTTTAAACCATTTTAGGAAAGTTCGGCCTGTAGAGGGTTCCCTAGGTCTTGTTTGCATTCAACAGAAGCTTCTGGATATTTAAATAGCAAAGGAGTTTAGATAGATTTAAATCCTTAATAAGGCGAGTGTATAACTTTTGTTCGTAAACACTAACATTGCGACCTGTGTGCTATGATGACATACACACACAGGTCGCAATTTGAGTGTCTACGAACAATAATTATACATGCTCTTGGTATCACCTATTTCCTTCCGAGGAAGCTTTTTGATTAGCTAGAAAGAGTCTTGGCAATTCTAACGATTGCTTTAGTTTTTCAACTTGCATCTGCCATTTGTTTTTTCGAATATATTCTCGAGATTCTGAGTTTCAAACGAGAAAGACATCCTTAATTAAATTTAATTAATAAATAAAATCAATCGCTCTAGTCTTCCGAATTAAAAGACAATCGTAACCTCTAGTCTTCCCAGTAAGAGAGAATACTGCTAGCTCTACTTTTCATCGGCAGCTCTATTCTTTCAATAAAAAACGTATTCGCTTGCTTAAATTTTTCCAAAAATAAAGCATAGCTTTAGTTTTTTTGATAAGTAAGCTCATCCTTAACCCTAGCATTGCCAATATGAAAGGCTAATGTTGCTAGATTCAAAATTTCGATTAAGAAAGCTAATGTTGCTAGATTCAAAATTTCGATTAAGGAAGGTTATCCTAATCAGTGTTGCCACTTTGTGGGTAATTACCCGAATTTGGTATAATTTTTATTGTCGTGGGTTGAGCGTATGTAATTTCTCTTAGGTGTAATTCTGGTGTAAATTGAAATTCATACTTTAGATACCCAAATAAAATCAAGTCATTACTTTTTAAATATTGTTGATAAAAAATGCACAGTCTTCTGAACCAAAGTCTCGGTGTCTTTTAAGGAAAAGTCCTCAACCATAAATATATATTTTCAAAAGATTGGTAATGAATGTCGCAAGAGGGATCCTTAGAATTGGATAAAGGTGCGTATTATAGTGATTTAGAACCTGAAGTTTATTGAAAAAAGTTATTCAAACTAAAAACTGGCCTGGGGGAAGACATGTTTCCAATATTTCAACATATAATTAATTTTATTTTTATCTGGCAACTTTCAAATGCTTTAGTTTAAAGATTATTTAGAGCCCTTAACAGTTGTAAAACTGAATTACGAAAGGGACAGTTGCATAAAACCCTGCAGGCATTTTGTTTACTAAATAAGGTATAAAGGGTATTTTTTAATACCATGAAACTTAAAATGGTAGACAACAAAAAAAATTAATTTTAATCGCAGATTAATACACAGCATTACCAATTGAAACTGGTTAAAATAGGCAGCATGTCAGGACTAAAATGAACAATGTTGACCTTTAAGACGTTATTGATGCTGGTTTATCAGCACAAACCAGTGACTTCATAGCCCTTCGGAAAACAATCAAGTGGTGTCACATCGCACGGCCTTGAAGTATAATTGACAGTTTATTTTCTCTTAATCAACACATCGCCTTCATTTGTAAAAAATTAAGTTGCGTCATTTAAATCATGAAGTCGCCTATAAGTTACGAAAATCGAAGGCTGATTTTCAAAGTCAGTGTGGATGATTTGGTGGTGTTGTTTAAGCATTAATCATTGCATGATGTTGTGCCTGAGCAAAAAGTTAGGGCAGTTTGACAGTTAGTTTGGCAGTTAACCTTTCATAAGCTCTATCGGGCTTAAAAAACACCCATTATAAAGGAAAGGCAATTAGCATTTTGAACCTTCCGTAGATATATGCAACCAAATGTGGAAGTTGAACTCATTATCTTAGGAGTTTAATTTTATGTCTTATTAATTGTTTTTAAGTTTTTATTTTTGTTAATTTATTATAAATTACAACAAGAATCTTAACAGTTTGACTAATATTGTTATTCTTTCAATGAGTTTGTTGTGTTTTTGCTGTTTGCAAATGTCTTTGTATTAAATAAAACTGCAGTTTTATATATGGTGTAATTTCATTAAAATCGGGTTATTTTGCTTCATCTCAAGTGTAATTTTGAATTTTTCTGGTGGTAACAATGATCCTAATAGGAATTTAGGATTTCAAAAAGCAAGCTTTGTAAGAAGTCCAATGGAAATGTTAAACTTTCCACAAAGTAAGCCTTTCCAGTAACGAAGCCTTTTAGGAGTTATAGTTTTTTTGTAGACTTTCAAACAAGGAAGCCTTTGGTTGGTTTTTGATTTCGAATAAGAAAGCCTAACGCAAGCTCTAACTATTCCATTAAGAAAGTGTAATGCCTGGCTCGTTCCTACCAAATATGGAAGCCAATTTAGTTATATCCTTCCCAAAAATATAGCTCATTGTTAGCTCCCGAAGTATTCTCAAACAAGAAAAGCTTCCTTTCAATAAGACAGGATATCGTTAGCTCTAGTCGACTTAATTAAAAAGCTTATCCTTTGCTCTAATCGTCTCAATAAGAAAGCTTACCCCAACTTGAAATCTTTTCGCTAGGTCTAAACTTCCAAATTAGAAGGTCTATCGCAAGCTCCCGCCTTCCGATTGCGGAAGTAAATTGCTAGATCCAGCGTTTCTATTGAGGTAGCATTTCGCTAGCTCCTAGACTTCTACCTCTTTTACTGAAAACTATATTATTGTGTTCCATACCTTTCATAAAAGGATTATGCCTCCCCTTCTGCTACACCAATATCCACAAATATTTAGACATTAATTGTGCTTTGGTCAACAATATTTATCATTAAACAAATAGAATCATTTTTTTTTTTTTTTTATTTATTTCTTAAAAACATGTCCGCGAGTCACTCCTTATTTTAAAATAATTAAATTTCCCAACATGGTACTTGTAAACGCCAAAAACTAAGCAAAATAAAATGCCCAGAAATTTGTATTAATATTTCAGTTTTTTTTTTCTTTACAATTAAAACACACCTTTTAATGAAATGACCTCCATTACAATTTGTGGCCAATAAATAATACACGAGAAGTGTTTTATTTTTTTGTTGTGTTTCCAAAATTCTATGAAAGACAACAAAAATTTGTCCACTTTCACATGGTTATTGTTGAGTTAAATTTTAGCTGAGTTTGAGGTAGGAATATTATATTACATAAAATTACAGTTTTAAAATTGAGGGACGCCACTTGTTGTTGTGTGTGTGTGGTGTGCCTTTATTTCTGTTGGATGTGTTTTTTACCCCAATTTTTATTAGACTTGCAACACCACAATGTGTGATAAGACGCAAGTGATACGATTGTCGTCGTTCCCCCCGTTTATTTTGTCAATTGTAAAATGTTGTAATTTGTTTTGATTTCACTGGATGGAGGTGTTAAATTTCTATTACGGTGGCACTTAATTTGATCAGTGGCAACAATTTAAAGAGTCATTAAATTTTCAAGTGTTTTTCTTTCAGTAAAGAGGAACATTGTCAATGAAATTCGTAGTCATTGAAATGTATTGTCACTTAAATAAAGATGTTTTCTTGAAGTGTATACAAGCCTTTGAATTAGAGGTGACTAATGCTGAAGTCAATTGTAAACTTGTTCAACGCAAAAATTTTCTCAAAACTAAAGCAATTCTTAGGGCATTCAACTTTTCTTAATCATCCTTTTTTTTCTTTTCTTTAAATCTTGTAGGTTTAAGTTTTTTCTAAATCTCAAAGCCAGGTGATGTCTTATCACCCAGCATTAAGATCTCGTCCATTTCACCCAAAACTCTTGAACATGCTCCAAGAATCTTTTAACTCCCTACATTATAAATATACAAAAACTCCTCAAACTTTAATTTAATCAAGCATTTATTTAAAAATTTTTTATTTTAATCGTTTAGTAAGCGATGCCAGTGTTGGCCTGAATCCAGGGCAAGTAAGAGGTGACACGAGTGAAGCCAGCCGGGTAACCCTTTTCACAACCAGCAGCAGCAACAAAGGAAGTCAAACCAACTTGAACACGGTTGGATTCCAAAACCAAAGGACCGCCAGAATCACCAATGCAGGTGGAAACAGCATTGGAGGTGGAGACGCAAATGTTAGAGGAAACAACGATAGAACTTCCATAAGTTTGAGCACAAACAGAGTTGGTGATAACTTGTAAACGAGCCCATTGCAAGTTGCTGGTAACACTACTGGTAGAGTCAGAGATACGGCCCCAACCGGAAGCAATAACATTATCACCAGCGTAAGTTGAGTAAGACTCGGAAATGGCAGGCAATTTAACAGGTTGGATCTTGGCGGAATAAGCAACAGAAGGGATCTTAATCAAGGAGATATCGTTCTTCAAGGTTCTGCTGTTCCAGCCAGAGTGGATGATAACATCGTCCATGGTCACGTAGTGAGTAATTTCAGCAGCGGTACGCACAGTAGAACCCAAGTACACAGTAATGTAGGAGCTACCATCGACACAGTGAGCAGCAGTCAAAACCCATTGGTTGCCAATAAAAGAACCACCGCACCAAAATGAGCCACCATTATCGTCTCTCAAGGAAAGACCCACTTGATATGGGAATTCACCCACAGTGGCAGTATTGCCATTGGTAATGCGACCTTCGTTTTCAAGGACTGGAACAAAAACGTTACGTTGGTAAATTTCTGCAGAGGCACTTGCCAAGGCTAAGGCGAAAATAACGAAGAATTTCATATTGCTCAACGGTTGAGGAATACAACTGATGGTTTCCAAGAGCATTGAAAAGGCTTTATAGCAAAAATTTTGATTTGTTTCACAAAATTATAATGCATTTCAAAGATTAGATTTGTTTTGTTGCTTTATTTTCTTATAATTTAAATCTCGAGTGGCGAGTGAGCATAAACCGTGGTTTAATGAATTTAATAACTTTTACTTTTCAATTGATCGGTATCTTGGTCTAAGTATATCGAATCAAAATTTCATACAAGTAGTTGTGCTTATTTTCAAAATGCATACATCATATTCATATCAAGAATCTTTGATTTGATAATTGCAGTAGCGGTCAACGAAATATGCATAAGCTGGCTTAAGCAACTGTGTAAATAAATGTAAATCATATGTGTCAAACCATATTAAACTTAAAGAAACATTTTTGCTTTTCTGCTTCTGGCCAGTGTCAGTAAACTTTCATCATAGTTGTGGTCATGTTCAACTGGAATTTTTTATGGGAAGTGCCAACAAAAATAAATGCAACGGGTTATACATTTTTCGGTTACAAATGTAAAGTTAAATAAAACACACTTAAAGCTATAATTTCGATGAAACTTTTATTTTATTATAAAGATTGTTATTACGTACTAAATACAATGTCATTTCAATGACCGGCTCTAGATTGGTTGCAGTCGTCGATAATTTTGAGGTAGCTTTCGTACATATTTCGCTAATTTCGGGTGGTATCTCGGCGATAGCTTGACAAATGTTGGTTTTTAAATGCTTCAACTTAAGGGAAATATCTGCTTAGGTAGGGTCTTTTCGGTTGCTCTACAAAAAAGTCTAACGGCGTCAAATCGCTTGATCTTGGTGGCCAATTGACGTCGCCAAAACGTGAAATTACAAGTTCTGAAAACTTTTTAATTCATTTTTAATCAGTCTAAAGTTCATCACATTTAATTTTCATTAAAATATTTTTATGAAGAAAGGAAAATTTATTTATAATTTTTCATTCTTGATTGAACTGGAATTCGAACCCAGGTTTTCACGGACAGTTTGCTCTGACAGGTTTCGATTGTAACCACACAATCTCTTCAGATGGTTTTGCCGTTTAACATTAACCGCCATTGACGACGGCTGATAGTCAATAGGCCTTGTTAGATCGAAATTTTAATTGATTTACATGTTCTTTCTTACTTCTGAAATAATTAAGTCAAAACGGGTCGTGTTGTGTGACTCGTGGCACCGTCTTTTTAAATTTCTTTAAAATCTTGTGAATTCCTTGCACAGTTGGCCGATAATGGCGACCATAATGACCCCATAATTCTCGAAAAATGGCCACGTTTGAACAACCACTTTTTTTAAGTAAAAAAAAAAATAATAATCAGTGTACGAAAATAAACACTTAATAACGCTCCTTAGTGTTCGGCTGGGTAGATTTGTGGAAAACACAAACGCTAGATTATAGTGTTTGTGTACAAAATTATTAAACAAAATAACGTTTCCCTGTTGGTCATTTTCGAACACATAAATAATACGGTTTTTTTCAAACTCAACTAAAGGTGAGAACATTTAATTAATAATAAAAACCACAAACTCCATTGTGTTCGGTTCAGCTCAATAATGTTCGTTCGTTTCTGTTGTGCGTAGCACACTCTCGGCTGGTAAAAAAAACCAAAAATTTTTTACAAAATCCAAATACACATACGAAAAAAAAACAAAAAGCCAGCAAAATAATTTTACACAAACAAAACATATTAACACAATACACACACAAGCAGTTCGTGGTGCGGTCCTTGCTAAAATTGTTTGTTTGTCCATTTCTTTTCAATTTAAAAAAGAAACATTTAGAACATTAAAATATAATGTTTGTCTACAGTATTACTACAATTGTTCTGATTCTTAACGAAGAACAGAATACTATATAATGCTCGACTCATTCTTGAAAATAGTTACTAACAGTATTTAGGGTTGTGTTCGTCTACACCACAATGTGTGATAAGACGCAAGTGATACGATTGTCGTCGTTCCCCCCGTTTATTTTGTCAATTGTAAAATGTTGTAATTTGTTTTGATTTCACTGGATGGGGGTGTTAAATTTCTATTACGGTGGCACAGTCATTAAATTTTCAAGTGTTTTTCTTTCAGTAAAGAGGAACATTGTCAATGAAATTCGTAGTCAATGATATGTATTGTCACTTAAATAAAGACGTTTTCTTGAAGTGTATACAAGCCTTTGAATTAGAGGTGACTAATTGTAAACTTGTTCAACGCAAAAATTTTCTCAAAACTAAAGCAATTCTTAGGGCATTCAACTTTTCTTAATCATCCTTTTTTTTCTTTTCTTGAAATCTTGTAGGTTTAAGTTTTTTCTAAATCTCAAAGCCAGGTGATGTCTTATCACCCAGCATTAAGATCTCGTCCATTTCACCCAAAACTCTTGAACATGCTCCAAGAATCTTTTAACTCCCTACATTATAAATATACAAAAACTCCTCAAACTTTAATTTAATCAAGCATTTATTTAAAAATTTTTTATTTTAATCGTTTAGTAAGCGATGTCAGTGTTGGCCTGAATCCAGGGCAAGTAAAAGGTGACACGAGTGAACGCAGCCGGGTAACCCTTTTCACAACCAGCAGCAGCACCAAAGGAAGTCAAACCAACTTGAACACGGTTGGATTCCAAAACCAAAGGACCGCCAGAATCACCATTGCAGGTGGAAACAGCATTGGAGGTGGAGACGCAAATGTTAGAGGGAGTAACGATAGAATTTCCATAAGTATTAGCACAATCAGAGTTGGTGATGACTTCTAAAAGGGCCCATTGCAATTTGCTGGTAACACCACTGGCAGAGTCAGAGATACGGCCCCAACCGGAAGCAATAACATTATCACCAGCGTAAGTTGAGTAAGACTCGGAAATGGCAGGCAATTTAACAGGTTGGATCTTGGCGGAGTAAGCAACAGAAGGGATCTTAATCAAGGAGATATCGTTCTTCAAGGTTCTGCTGTTCCAGCCAGAGTGGATGATAACATCGTCCATGGTCACGTAGTGAGTAATTTCAGCAACGGTACGCACAGTAGAACCCAAGTACACTGTAATGTAGGAGATACCATCGACACAGTGAGCAGCAGTCAAAACCCATTGGTTGCCAATAAAAGAACCACCGCACCAAAATGAGCCACCATTATCGTCTCTCAAGGAAAGACCCACTTGATATGGGAATTCACCCACAGTGGCAGTATTGCCATTGGTAATGCGACCTTCGTTTTCAAGGACTGGAACAAAAATGTTACGTTGGTAAATTTCTGCAGAAGCACTTGCCAAGGCTAAGGCGAAAATAACGAAGAATTTCATATTGCTCAACGGTTGAGGAATACAACTGATGGTTTCGAAGAGCATTGAAAAGGCTTTATAGCAAAAATTTTGACTTGTTTCACAAAATCATAATGCATTTCAAAGATTAGATTTGTTTTGTTGCTTTATTTTCTTATAATTTAAATCTCGAGTGGCGAGTGAGCAAAAACCGTTGGTTTAATGAATTTAATAACTTTTACTTTTCAATTGATCGGTATCTTGGTCTAAGTATATCTAATCAAAATTTCATACAAGTAGTTGTGCTTATTTTCAAAATGCATACATCATATTCATATCAAGAATCTTTGATTTGATAATTGCAGTAGCGGTCAACGAAATATGCATAAGCTGGCTTAAGCAACTGTGTGAATAAATGTAAATCATATGTGTCAAACCATATTAAACTTAAAGAAACCTTTTTGCTTTTCTGCTTCTGGCCAGTGTCAGTAAACTTTCATCATTATCCGGCGAATTTTCGAACCAACATTCCGTTGTGGTCATGTTCAACTGCAATTTTTTATGGAAAGTGCCAACAAAAATAAATGCAACGGGTTATACATTTTTCGGTTACAAATGTAAAGTTAAATAAAACACACCTGAAGCTATAATTTCGATGAAACTTTTATTTTATTATAAAGATTGATATTACGTACTAAATACAATGTCATTTCAATGACCGGCTCTAGATTGGTTGCAGTCGTCGATAATTTTGAGGTAGTTTTCGTACATATTTCGCTAATTTCGGGTGGTATCTCGGCGATAGCTTGACAAATGTTGGTTTTTAAATGCTTCAACTTAAGGGAAATATCTGCTTAGGTAGGGTCTTTTCGGTTGCCCTACAAAAAAGTCTAACGGCGTCAAATCGCTTGATCTTGGTGGCCAATTGACGTCGCCAAAACGTGAAATTACAAGTTCTGAAAACTTTTTAATTCATTTTTAATCAGTCTAAAGTTCATCACATTTAATTTTCATTAAAATATTTTTATGAAGAAAGGAAAATTTATTTATAATTTTTCATTCTTGATTGAACTGGAATTCGAACCCAGGTTTTCACGGACAGTTTGCTCTGACAGGTTTCGATTGTAACCACACAATCTCTTCAGATGGTTTTGCCGTTTAACATTAACCGCCATTGACGACGGCTGATAGTCAATAGGCCTTGTTAGATCGAAATTTTAATTGATTTACATGTTCTTTCTTACTTCTGAAATAATTAAGTCAAAACGGGTCGTGTTGTGTGACTCGTGGCACCGTCTTTTTAAATATCTTTAAAATCTTGTGAATTCCTTGCACAGTTGGCCGATAATGGCGACCATAATGACCCCATAATTCTCGAAAAATGGCCACGTTTGAACAACCACTTTTTTTAAGTAAAAAAAAAATAATCAGTGTACGAAAATAAACACTTAATAACGCTCCTTAGTGTTCGGCTGGGTAGATTTGTGGAAAACACAAACGCTAGATTATAGTGTTTGTGTACAAAATTATTAAACAAAATAACGTTTCCCTGTTGGTCATCTTCGAACACATAAATAATACGGTTTTTTTCAAACTCAACTAAAGATGAGAACATTTAATTAATAATAAACACCACAAACTCCATTGTGTTCGGTTCAGCTCATTAATGTTCGTTCGTTTCTGTTGTGCGTAGCACACTCTCGGCTGGTAAAAAAAACCAAAAATTTTTTACAAAATCCAAATACACATACGAAAAAAAAAAACAAAAAGCCAGCAAAATAATTTTACACAAACAAAACATATTAACACAATACACACACAAGCAGTTCGTGGTGCGGTCCTTGCTAAAATTGTTTGTTTGTCCATTTCTTTTCAATTTAAAAAAGAAACATTTAGAACATTAAAATATAATGTTTGTCTACAGTATTACTACAATTGATCTGATTCTTAACGAAGAACAGAACACTATATAATGCTCGACTCATTCTTGAAAATAGTTACTAACAGTATTTAGGGTTGTGTTCGTATACACCACAATGTGTGATAAGACGCAAGTGATACGATTGTCGTCGTTCCCCCCGTTTATTTTGTCAATTGTAAAATGTTGTAATTTGTTTTGATTTCACTGGATGGGGGTGTTAAATTTCTATTACGGTGGCACTTAATTTGATCAGTGGCAACAATTTAAAGAGTCATTAAATTTTCAAGTGTTTTTCTTTCAGTAAAGAGGAACATTGTCAATGAAATTCGTAGTCAATGATATGTATTGTCACTTAAATAAAGACGTTTTCTTGAAGTGTATACAAGCCTTTGAATTAGAGGTGACTAATTGTAAACTTGTTCAACGCAAAAATTTTCTCAAAACTAAAGCAATTCTTAGGGCATTCAACTTTTCTTAATCATCCTTTTTTTTCTTTTCTTGAAATCTTGTAGGTTTAAGTTTTTTCTAAATCTCAAAGCCAGGTGATGTCTTATCACCCAGCATTAAGATCTCGTCCATTTCACCCAAAACTCTTGAACATGCTCCAAGAATCTTTTAACTCCCTACATTATAAATATACAAAAACTCCTCAAACTTTAATTTAATCAAGCATTTATTTAAAAATTATTTATTTTAATCGTTTAGTAAGCGATGTCAGTGTTGGCCTGAATCCAGGGCAAGTAAAAGGTGACACGAGTGAACGCAGCCGGGTAACCCTTTTCACAACCAGCAGCAGCACCAAAGGAAGTCAAACCAACTTGAACACGGTTGGATTCCAAAACCAAAGGACCGCCAGAATCACCATTGCAGGTGGAAACAGCATTGAAGGTGGAGACGCAAATGTTAGAGGGAGTAACGATAGAATTTCCATAAGTATTAGCACAATCAGAGTTGGTGATGACTTCTAAAAGGGCCCATTGCAATTTGCTGGTAACACCACTGGCAGAGTCAGAGATACGGCCCCAACCGGAAGCAATAACATTATCACCAGCGTAAGTTGAGTAAGACTCGGAAATGGCAGGCAATTTAACAGGTTGGATCTTGGCGGAGTAAGCAACAGAAGGGATCTTAATCAAGGAGATATCGTTCTTCAAGGTTCTGCTGTTCCAGCCAGAGTGGATGATAACATCGTCCATGGTCACGTAGTGAGTAATTTCAGCAACGGTACGCACAGTAGAACCCAAGTACACTGTAATGTAGGAGATACCATCGACACAGTGAGCAGCAGTCAAAACCCATTGGTTGCCAATAAAAGAACCACCGCACCAAAATGAGCCACCATTATCGTCTCTCAAGGAAAGACCCACTTGATATGGGAATTCACCCACAGTGGCAGTATTGCCATTGGTAATGCGACCTTCGTTTTCAAGGACTGGAACAAAAATGTTACGTTGGTAAATTTCTGCAGAAGCACTTGCCAAGGCTAAGGCGAAAATAACGAAGAATTTCATATTGCTCAACGGTTGAGGAATACAACTGATGGTTTCGAAGAGCATTGAAAAGGCTTTATAGCAAAAATTTTGACTTGTTTCACAAAATCATAATGCATTTCAAAGATTAGATTTGTTTTGTTGCTTTATTTTCTTATAATTTAAATCTCGAGTGGCGAGTGAGCAAAAACCGTTGGTTTAATGAATTTAATAACTTTTACTTTTCAATTGATCGGTATCTTGGTCTAAGTATATCTAATCAAAATTTCATACAAGTAGTTGTGCTTATTTTCAAAATGCATACATCATATTCATATCAAGAATCTTTGATTTGATAATTGCAGTAGCGGTCAACGAAATATGCATAAGCTGGCTTAAGCAACTGTGTGAATAAATGTAAATCATATGTGTCAAACCATATTAAACTTAAAGAAACCTTTTTGCTTTTCTGCTTCTGGCCAGTGTCAGTAAACTTTCATCATTATCCGGCGAATTTTCGAACCAACATTCCGTTGTGGTCATGTTCAACTGCAATTTTTTATGGAAAGTGCCAACAAAAATAAATGCAACGGGTTATACATTTTTCGGTTACAAATGTAAAGTTAAATAAAACACACCTGAAGCTATAATTTCGATGAAACTTTTATTTTATTATAAAGATTGATATTACGTACTAAATACAATGTCATTTCAATGACCGGCTCTAGATTGGTTGCAGTCGTCGATAATTTTGAGGTAGTTTTCGTACATATTTCGCTAATTTCGGGTGGTATCTCGGCGATAGCTTGACAAACTTAAGGGAAATATCTGCTTAGGTAGGGTCTTTTCGGTTGCCCTACAAAAAAGTCTAACGGCGTCAAATCGCTTGATCTTGGTGGCCAATTGACGTCGCCAAAACGTGAAATTACAAGTTCTGAAAACTTTTTAATTCATTTTTAATCAGTCTAAAGTTCATCACATTTAATTTTCATTAAAATATTTTTATGAAGAAAGGAAAATTTATTTATAATTTTTCATTCTTGATTGAACTGGAATTCGAACCCAGGTTTTCACGGACAGTTTGCTCTGACAGGTTTCGATTGTAACCACACAATCTCTTCAGATGGTTTTGCCGTTTAACATTAACCGCCATTGACGACGGCTGATAGTCAATAGGCCTTGTTAGATCGAAATTTTAATTGATTTACATGTTCTTTCTTACTTCTGAAATAATTAAGTCAAAACGGGTCGTGTTGTGTGACTCGTGGCACCGTCTTTTTAAATATCTTTAAAATCTTGTGAATTCCTTGCACAGTTGGCCGATAATGGCGACCATAATGACCCCATAATTCTCGAAAAATGGCCACGTTTGAACAACCACTTTTTTTAAGTAAAAAAAAAATAATAATCAGTGTACGAAAATAAACACTTAATAACGCTCCTTAGTGTTCGGCTGGGTAGATTTGTGGAAAACACAAACGCTAGATTATAGTGTTTGTGTACAAAATTATTAAACAAAATAACGTTTCCCTGTTGGTCATCTTCGAACACATAAATAATACGGTTTTTTTCAAACTCAACTAAAGATGAGAACATTTAATTAATAATAAAAACCACAAACTCCATTGTGTTCGGTTCAGCTCATTAATGTTCGTTCGTTTCTGTTGTGCGTAGCACACTCTCGGCTGGTAAAAAAAACCAAAAATTTTTTACAAAATCCAAATACACATACGAAAAAAAAACAAAAAGCCAGCAAAATAATTTTACACAAACAAAACATATTAACACAATACACACACAAGCAGTTCGTGGTGCGGTCCTTGCTAAAATTGTTTGTTTGTCCATTTCTTTTCAATGTAAAAAAGAAACATTTAGAACATTAAAATATAATGTTTGTCTACAGTATTACTACAATTGTTCTGATTCTTAACGAAGAACAGAACACTATATAATGCTCGGCTCATTCTTGAAAATAGTTACTAACAGTATTTAGGGTTGTGTTCGTCTACACCACAATGTGTGATAAGACACAAGTGATACGATTGTCGTCGTTCCCCCCGTTTATTTTGTCAATTGTAAAATGTTGTAATTTGTTTTGATTTCACTGGATGGGGGTGTTAAATTTCTATTACGGTGGCACTTAATTCGATCAGTGGAAACAATTTTAAGAGTCATTAAATTTTCAAGTGTTTTTCTTTCAGTAAAGAGGAACATTTTCAAAGAGATTCGTATTCAATGAAATGTATTGTCACTTAAATAAAGATGTTTTCTTGAAGTGTATACAAGCCTTTGAATTAGAGGTGACTAATGCTGAAGTCAATTGAAAACTTGTTCAACGCAAAAATGTTCTAAAAACTAAAGCGATTCTTAGGACATTCAACTTTTCTTAATCATCCTTTTTGTTTTTCTTGAAAACTTGTAAGTTTTAGTTTTTTCTAAATCTCAAAGCCAGGTGATGTCTTATCACCCAGAATTAAGATCTCGTCCATTTCACCCAAAACACTTGAACATGCTCCAAGAATCTTTTAACTCCCTACATTATAAATATACAAAAACTCCTCAAACTTTAATTTAATCAAGCATTTATTTAAAAATTATTTATTTTAATCGTTTAGTAAGCGATGCCAGTGTTGGCCTGAATCCAGGGCAAGTAAGAGGTGACACGAGTGAAGGCAGCCGGGTAACCCTTTTCACAACCAGCAGCAGCACCGAAGGAAGTCAAACCAACTTGAACACGGTTGGATTCCAAAACCAAAGGACCGCCAGAATCACCATTGCAGGTGGAAACAGCATTGGAGGTGGAGACGCAAATGTTAGAGGAAGTAACGATAGAACTTCCATAAGTTTGAGCACAAACAGAGTTGGTGATGACTTGTAAACGGGCCCATTGCAAGTTACTGGTAACACCACTGGCAGAGTCAGAGATACGGCCCCAACCGGAAGCAATAACATTATCACCAGCGTAAGTTGAGTAAGAGCTTGAAATTGCGGGCAATTTAACAGCTTGTACCTTAGAGGAGTAAGAAACTGATGGGATTTTGATCAAAGAGATATCGTTTCTCAAGTTGTTGCTATTCCAGCCGGAGTGAATAATGATGTTGTCACTAGAAACGGTATAGGTGACTTCGGCAGAGGTGCGAACAGTAGCACCCAAGTACACAGTAACGGATTGAACACCATCAGTACAGTGAGCAGCAGTTAAAACCCATTGGTTGCCAATCAAAGAACCACCACACCAGGCAGAGGAAAAAGCACTTAGTTTCAAGGATAGACCAACTTGATAGGGGAATTGTCCAACGGAGGCGGTATTGCCATGAGTAATACGCCCTTCACTTTCAACAACTGGCATAACAACATCACGAGGTTCAATGGCGGAACCACGAAGATCGTAAGCGGCAGCGGTGGACAAGGCCAAAGCAAACACTATTAAGAATTTCATTTTCTTCTTCAAATTGCAAAAAACAACTACTGCCTTATTTCGCTAACATCCCAGGTATTTATAGGAGAGTGAATCAAAAATTTACCATTATAAAGTCTAGTCTTATCAGATATTACAACAATGCTTGTAAAACGTGTGTCTGCTATCTATGACTTAAAAAAGACAATTGATTGTAATTTTTAGGGAATTAGTTTGTCACTTTTATTAAATACATACATAGTTTATGAGGTACTTACAGTTTGTCATAAATTCAGCTATAATTATCTAGCAACCGTTACTTGTAGGATCATATTCTAAATGTTTTAAGTACTTCAAATTGCAGACAATGCAGACACTGTGACTTATTACCTAAGACATCTAGAATTTACTATAGACTTCCTAAATGAGAAAAGGATTAGCTTTCCTTTAAGGAAAGCTTAAGCTAGCAATTGAGTTCCTTAAAGAAGAATTAAGCAAGTGACTGACTTTCTTAAAGGAAACTGTAGACTAGCGTAGATAATCAGCTGTGTCGACGACTGATGTGGACATTAACACTGACAGCCGTGCCGCCGTTATGACCTTGGATACCCTCTACCTGAAAACGATAGCAGTTCTTGACTGCCGCTCATCTCTAAATGAGATGGTGGAGCAGTTTGATTTCAGAATCATGAGTAAAGTACTTCGATATAAAAGGGAACATTAGGACCCATGAGCTTGCTAGACTTAATACCTTACGGGTTCAACTGGATTGGGAAGGGGTTAAGGTGCTTTTGCTCCTGCAAACTCGAACTTCGGCGATCGACTATCGATATTGCTAATGACAGATGTGGCGCGAGCGCTAGATGCAGTATTGCCAGGCAATTGGGCCCCGCATGTATGACTGGCGAACGATCTCTCTACTATTAATGATAAAGAGGGACGCATCACTTTTGGTATCTGTTGTCAGGGAACACTGTCATGGATAGGCATAAACAGCGTCTAAGAGCCGGACAATATAAGGAGAACGTAAAACCCCTTCCCTGCACTGGCGAGACTGGTCAAAATGGCATCCGCCACTGAACGATATTCCGGACTGAACGATATTCCTGGCTTTGAACTGAAGTGCATTTTAAGCTTCGTTAGAAGTTTAAGGTATAACAATTGATCATTGAGTGTAAGTGTGTTAGATGGACACTGGCTGCCAGTTCTACCTAACCGTACCGAATTAAAATGTTAGAGCTATCGATAGGCTTCTTTAATGGCATGGTTCGAGCATTCGACTTGGTTTTTAAAGAAAGAAGAAAACGCGATTTGCTAATTAAATAAAAAAGTAAGAGCAAATTGTTGACTTAATTTAGCTATTGTAGGAAGCCAATGAATGCTAGAGCTTGAAATATCTTTCTTGATGAGAAAACAAGAGTTAGTGTTGAGAGAAGGCCAGAGCTGTCGATTCGCTTTAAATTGAGAAGGCAACTGGCAGCGAAATATAGAGCTAACTATTGGCTTTTTTAACAGCAAGTAAGAGCTATGAAGTTAATGAAATGCTTTCGCTAGACTTCCTAAATGGTAAGTCACCATTAGGTTTCCTAAAGAGAATAGTTAGAGCTATCAAAAGTCTTCTATTACACAACGACTACAGCCTGTAATATAGTCCACTTTACTTGTTCTTAGTACACCGAAGATCGCTCTATTGTGAATTTTGACAGTTATCTGAAACTAGCTGTACTGCCCCCAAGAAAACAAAATATACAAATATATATTCCGCAGATGTCGATCGTCTCTTGTCTGGTAAAATGAGAGCTCGAAGAGAGAGGCAATAGGCATAGATCCGCTCAACTTAAGAATTTATGTTACTGCAGACTCAAAAAACGGCTTCTCTAGAAAAATATATTAAGGAACCTGATGCAACTCCACAATCAGACTACTCATTATGGCGTGCAGCTAGAAATATCAAAAGGTCTCTAAACCACCATTAAGAAACTTGAATGGAAGTTGGGCAAGAAATGATGTTGAAAAAGGAAATCTGTTTGTTAATCATTTAAAAATCGTATAACTCCAAATATATCTCACTATACTGCGGTCGAGTTACCACCTGTTGCTGCTAGATACCTTAACCATATAGGCCTATAAGCTTACTTTCTAATATATAAAAGCTGTTTGAACAGCAGTTTGTGTCAAAATTAACTCCAATTTTAAATGAAAATAGATGTATTCCAAACCACCAATTCGGCTTTAGAAGAGAACACAGCACAATTGAACAAACCCATCAAAAAAGCCTTTGAAGAAAAAAAATATTTGGTTCCCCTCTCTTCATCGATGTTTCTCAAGCTTTTGATAAAGTCTGGCATGAAGGCTTATTACATAAATTGCAGCTAAACTTACGAGTAAACAGACACAAGCTGTTAGAAAGCTACTTATGCCCGTAATTTCTGCAAAAAGAAAGCAGGTCCTGTTCTTACCTAACAGTTATCATTACCTATTTAAACGTTTATTTTGCCTACGTGTTTTACCTTCAGTTTTCCCTCAAAATATGGCAGCTTTTACAACATAGATTTCTATGCACAGCTAGATTTGTTTTTTAAAAATTACGGTCGAAAGTTTATTATTAAAGAAGGTAATTTTTAAAGTTCTCCTCAGCCAATTGACGCTGGAATCCCTCAGGGAAGCATCCTGGGCCCCATTTTTATACTTAGTATATACCTCGGAAAAGCCAACAAACAACTACACCCAAACTTCAACAATTGCTGATGATACAGCTTTTCTAAGCGTCCACGAAAACCGTTATGAAGCATCTCGATACTGTTAGGATCACATATTGCAACTGGAACTGTGGTTAAAACAATGGAGGATAAAGGTCAATGAGCAAAAATGCGTACATATAACATTCACCTTGCGTCGGGAATCATGCCCCCTATTAAAATCAATAATCAAATAAAACCTCAAAATTCGAGTTTTTCTATATTCTTTAAGTGAAAAACAATTATATTTAAACAGTGGAGGTAGTTGTGTAAAGGCCAAACGTAATAGGCAAATTGTCTTCCGAACTGCAAAAATAGAGCAGGGCTACAAGGATCTACGGGCGGGTTATGAAGAAGACGCCTGCGGGCCTCCACACGATTCATTTCAATAATTTTGCGACTTTGCTGTGGGTCCATATTGACTTCATGAAATCCTTGGTGAAACTGACTCTTTTATGAATTTTGGGCATAATTTCATTTTTGTTGCTGATGGGGTTTATTTCACTGGGGGTTATTTCATTTTCATCATTGGGTGTTATTTCATATGAAATAACTTCCAAATATTGGGGGTTGTTTCGTTTTCGTTTTGGGGTTCACTTCATTTATTTTTTGATGTTATTTCATTCACTGCTTTTGGGTGTTATTTCATTGGGGGGCTTTTCGTGGAGCCACTCATTAATCATCGCCTAGCCCAAACCGCTGACCCAAGAAACTTGAAATTTGGACTAGCGATTGTTCACTCCCAAATCGATCCACTAAGACGGGATTTTTCGAAATTCGAATGTTAAGGGGGTAAAAACGGGAAAATTCGGTAACCTTATATCTCCAAAACCAAAAGAGATGCAAAATAAAGGTAATACTTACCGCTGTTCTTTAGAAAAATAAGCGGACAGGTGTCTGGTACTTTTTTGAAATTTGGCCCTATCAGGGAGTAAACAGGGAGTAAAATCTGAATTTTAGTACTTTTTTGCCAACTTTTGAACCAATAAACATAGAAACAAAGTTAATACCACATTCGAAACTTATCAAATGGTACTTTTTCGAAATTCAAACATTTAAGGGGTGAAAATCGTAACTATTTTTGGTACTTTTTTTACAATACATTTTCCTCCATTCATTGACATATTCGTACTAAATTATGGGCTACCACTACAATACTGACATTTTTGATACTTTAATGGGGGGAAAAATATAGTACCCAAAAAAGGAAATACGGGAAATTTGACATTTTTCTTTAGCTTTTTGGTTCTACTAAAGTAGCGGGTTAAATGCTAGAACGAAGAAACAGGAGACGCTAACGAAGTAGCGGGTGTATGCTAGTATATAATATACATATGAAGATTCAATAAATAAATAATGACAAAAAAAAACTTTAAATAATCTATTAAAAACAAATTCTAATTGCACCAAATTATCAAATCAAAGTTTGAATAAGCCCAAGTACTAAATATCAAAATAACATATGAATTTATAATAGTTATTAACAAAGCTACTGTTTTAAAATATTTGCAATCTTAAAATATTGATAAGATACTACGTAAGACAACGTAAAGTTACTAGAAAAAGAAATCAATCAATTGTAAATGTGAAGATATTAAATTGATTAAATCGAAGGTTTTTCCCTTGTACGAGTTCTTTTTAAAAAGGCAATAAAGCAATAAATCAAATTTGTAATTTAATGGCATTATTAACTGCTTTGTAACACAAATCAATATTTTTGCTATAAAACCTTTTCATTGGTCTTCAGAATCATCAGTTGTACTTCTTAATTGTTCGACAGTATGAAATTCTTAATTATTTTTGGATTGCCGTTAGCCAGTGCCTCAGCGAATTTTTCCAAATTAACGTTGTTGTACCCAAAGTTGTTGGTACCAACTTGGCCTTTCCTTTGGGTGGTGCGTTGATTGGCAACCTCTAGTTTTTAACTGCTGCTCACTGTATCGACAGTTTTTCTTCCAATGCTATGCACTTGGGTGCTAGGCAAAATATCGATACATAATTGATTTTAAAATTGCCCGGCATTGCCTACTATTGCTTAAATTATGATGATGATTACGTTATCGCTTCCGGTTGGAGCTTTATTTCTGACTCCGCCAGTGGTGTGACCAACAATTTGCAATGGACCCATTTACAAGTCTTCGTTAACTCTGTCCGTGTTCAAACTTAAGTGCAATGTTACCCCCTCTAGCCTTTGCATCTATACTCCCGAGGGTGTATTTACCTGCAATGATAGTTTTAGCAGCGCAGTTATTTTTGAATCTAACATGGTTAAAGTAATTTTGCATCCTTTGGTTCTAAGGCCGGGTTTAATCAGGATTGACGAGTTAAAAGTGACTTGGATTGGCTTAAATCAAACACAGGTATCTCTTCATTGACCATGCGATTTTAAGACAATTAATAAAATTCAAAGTATTTTTAAAGTTTTATGAAGTTGTTCTATTCGTATTTTTAATAAAGTAAGTAAATGTTGATAAAGTTTTTTTGAGAAATTAATTTTTAGAATCAAAGATCCTAAAATCATGCTTGTCTTCACTAGAAGTAAAACTATACGATGGGTTGTTATTGAAGTGAACACTTGCAACAGAAAGGCATGAGCTTCGGAGTATGTTTCAAAACAGGTTATTTGAGGAGCTCCATAACAAACCTGAAGAACAATTCCACTTTTACAGATTTTGGATAAATTAACAAAAAAAAAAAAAAAAAAAATTAATTAAAGCTAGAACGATGTTTGTATGTATGTGAAATTGTTGCCTTTTGATCCCATCCGAAAGTAAATAAATTTATTAACGCAATGACTATAAGAGGTTCAGTATGTACAACAATATTCAGTAAAAAAAAACATTAAATTTAAAAAGTGGAATTGTTGTTATGGACCTCCTCATTTCTAATCTATCGTGGAGACTACGGAATGAATACAGCGTTTTCTTTGCGATAAAATAAACTGTGAATTTAATATGATCAGATGTTGTAAATGAAGGAAAACATTGGTGTTACTTCCCCTGGGGGTAATCTGGTGCGGTCATCTGCCTCGAACTATGCAGAGGTCAAAATTAACAGATCTCCTAAGATTGCGGCTGACAAGAGATCCTATCTGAAATTACGGGAGTCAGAAGCCTATCAAACAACGGCTACAAACTAATTATTTTGGATACCCGTTCGGAAGTCACATGATGGTTGTGGCTTAAGCCCAAATTCGCGGATATGGACTTCTTTCAAAGCCCGCTTCGGTGACTGATGTTCAACCACTTGTCGAGAAGAAAGGCCTACTAGCGAATCTCCCTCGGAGCTGTTGCTATTCAACAGATGCTGACTGCCTTAAGTTTGAGTGTGTTATTCTGCCAAATTATCAGAATGTGTGTTTGGTGGTTGCTCTCACAAACAGAGGCGGTTGGTAAACTCATTGTTTGTCACCGCGTGTTAACGACCAACAGGAAGGTACTCAAGTTTATCTTTTTTCACTACTGACTTTAAAGTATCTTTTATCGCAGAACAGGAAAACACTAAGAGCGGATACACTTGCACACTTAATGCTGCTCTATGGTTTCATATGGACTAGGAAGATGGTGATATATGTACTACTGTTTTTACTGTAAACCTAAGCTTTGGTTTTTTTAAAGACATGCTAAGCAAAGTGAATAACTTGGTAAAACTGGCAAAGATCGTCGGTTAAGAAAAAAGTATAGGAAAAACACATGCATTGCGCATTAACAACGTCATTGAAAATCAGAGGATCAAATATGTTTATCACTGGAAGATATTTCTAATAGATTCAAAAAAGCTAGGTCTGCATTTGGTCGATTAAATCAAACGTGGCGATCACCACAAATATCCCAGAAGACAAATATACACATATTTTACGCTTGTGTAAAATCTACATTGTTATACGGAAGCGAAACCAGGGGCCAAATTACGGCGGTCGATATCGATCGAAATTCCTATTTAAAATGTATTGTAATTTCGTTCGATGTCGAATGCGTTAATTTGGCCCCTGGCTAATGACAGGATATGTGGCCTAAAGACTGCAAGTCTTAATTAAGAAATGCCTGCGATTAATATGTAGAATATTTTATAAATGTGACATTCATAAAATTAAAGCAAATACAATCGATATGACAAAATGGAACACTTTGTGAATTGCATAATTGTAAACATCAATTGTAGAGTTCTCGGCATATCATTACAAATATTTAAATCATTCTCTATTGGGCTTTTAACAAAGTAAATTTGTAAAAATTTATTCACGATTTTATTCACGATAGGGGTGATTAAATTGAAATTTCACATAAATTTAAATTTTCCGAGGGGGGTGCTGGAAATCGAAAACGTAAACCGCAAGAATTTGGAAGTTGTTTTTAATTCATTTTAAATCGAATTTTTATTATTTTTGTTCTGTGTAATAAAATAAAAATATTTGTCATAAAATTCTTTAATTACAGAAATCTTTTTAAAAAACTCTTTTTAAAATTATTGCGTTTTACGTTTTTGATTTCTAGCACACCGCTGATTATTTCACTTTTAAAATTTATATTAGAATTCGTTATTTCTTTTTACCGAACATTTAAGAATTTACTTAATTTGCATTAAAGTGGTAAACTTAATTTTAAAATTTATTAAATAAATAATTTGTTTAAGCTCGAGGTCTGTTTTTATTCCGTAGAAGATTTCTCACACGGAAAAAACTGTAACACGAGTGAGATTCTTTCATAGAAAGACGCTTCTTCAAT
The DNA here is from genome assembly GCA_930367215.1 of Pollenia angustigena. Taxonomy (NCBI): domain Eukaryota; kingdom Metazoa; phylum Arthropoda; class Insecta; order Diptera; family Polleniidae; genus Pollenia; species Pollenia angustigena. The sequence continues at coordinate 193,481,073 of OV884058.1, forward strand.
CTTTGTGGGAATCGTTTAAGACGCAGGTAAAGATAATCTAACGAGACTTTCTTGTCAAGAATCGTATGATACTGATGTAGATATTCTCTTACAACTCGTTAAATGCTCGCCGTATAATTGTTGAAAATATGATTTATACAGAGAGTCGTAAAAGGTTCTTCATTCGATGGTGGTTTGACGAAAGAAAAACAAAGTGTACCATTGTTGTTCTTGTATTCTGAAAATAACCAAAGAATTTCTTAAGACTTGTATATTACCGCCGTACCTAAACAAAAGCGGCACGCGTTTTCTAGTTTTTGAATAAAGCGCCCTGAACGCTTTGAAATGGGTAAAACCGATTTTGACAGCTCGTTTAATAGTGAATTTTTTCGCTATAGTTAATTAATTATGGCAATTTTGCTATTTTTTTGGTTAATCTAGCGTTTTTGTCTCTATTTTTATTTATGATTTGTTCATGACACAACGTTGACACGTTTGCTTCGGTATGGCATATGACAGCCTTCCGCTCTTTTTAAGGTAACAGCAGTACATTTAAAGATAAAAAAACGAAATTGTCAGAAAATGTAATGTTTCATTCAGACTTTCGAGACTGAAAAAAATCGTCACTTTTAAGAAAAAAAAAAATCAGCAAATCTTCACTTTGCTAATTTCGGAACAAAAAATCGTCAAATCTGGCAGCCCTGGTTGTGTTGAAAGTTCAAAAAAATATTTATTTTTTTTTACCTCATTCTTCGAGGACCACTTCTAGATATTTACGATCGATTTCAAATTCCGGAACATGGCCGTATATATTGAAAAGAATTGTTATATGGTTTTCTAAATAAACTACATAAAAAATAAGTTTTTGAAGATTTTTGAAATCTTGACGCAGATTTTTTGATGAACATGGTTTTGCTGATTTTACCTCTTAAAGTTCTGTTAAGACTGTGTGTACCAGTGATGGAAAATTGAAAAATTTAGATGGTTCTGACCACCAAGCAAAAGACTACTTTTTTCAATATTTTGGTACCTTAAAAAAAATTTTTTTTTTTTTTAATATAAATTTAAAAATAGAAAACTAAACTTCTCTTCTTCAATTCTCAGCCATTTATGGACCGAGCTGGCCAAATTTTAACATAAAAATTCTGATGAGGATATCTGACATTAAAAAATACCAACAAGCAGTGTTGCCATAACCTTTTGATAATAATACATTTTGTGTAGGCAATGTTGTTAACAGGGCTGTGGAGTCGGAGTTGTAGAGTCGGTGTTGAGGTTTTTTTTATACTGTAGTCGGAGTTAAAGTATCCACAAAAAATTGGCGACACCGACTCCAAAATTTTTCAGCATGAAAAATTTAAAAAAATATTCAAATAATTTCCAAAATAAAAATTCTTCGAAATTGGCGAAGCAATATTTAAAATATTGCTTCCAAATTTTAACAAAATCGTTTTCTCGCTATATTTAACCATTTTAAAGGTACTGATTAAAAAAAAAGAATTTAAAGTCAAATAAAGACCAGTCTCATATACATTTAGCGTTAAGGTAAGATTAGAAGTCGCAGTTGGAATTTCAGCGGTTGCAGTCAGAGTAAGTTATTTTTGTTGACGACTCAACAGCCATTTGTCTTTCGTTACACATAGAAATCGCTTGAACTTTTTATTTTTTCGTACACATGTACAGTTATGTAATAAAAAAAATCTTTATACAAGTGGTTTGTTAACTTGAGAAATAAAAACCTTCCGAGAAGAAGAAAATTAAAACAGAGTTACGGCTGTCGACTTTTACAACTAAGCGGGGAAAAGCTTTCAGCGCAACCTCATCTTTTAGATCCTTTTAAATTGAAGTTAAGAGCAAAAAAAGAGAAACTCGGTTTATCAAAGAATCAGCTTTACAATGCAGATGAGTCAGGCTTATTTTGGAAATGAATTTTTACGCAATATGGCCTTAACATTTATAACATTTTCTTTTTGGAACTGTTTGTCACTAATTGTTAAAACCTGTCGTATAAAATATACCGACGCGTCGCGACGTGTTTATTATAATATTTCTTGGTAGACATGAAAAAAGTTCGCAATTCTACCAGATGAGGTTGGTTTCTGGTACCAATCTGATTTTAGTTGGTATCCTTTCGTTATTACTTCTGGTTCCTCTAATCTTTATATGCTTGTTTTAAGCAGTTCCTCCTTTACAATGTCTGCTATAGTTGGAGATTCGGTGAGCCCATTCGAAATATTACAAGATATTTCATTTATTTAATCAGTGCGTTTCTTCCAACTACGCACTCGAATTTACCTTAATGAAAAATAACAGCAAACAAAATCATATCTTATCTTTCAATTTTATTCTCATTTTTAAAACTAATCAAAATGTTTGCTATAAAACCTTTTCACAGGTCTTCGAAATCATCAGTTTAATTTTTCAACTGTTGAGCAATATGAAATTGTTAGTTATTTTTGTCTTGGGCTTGGCAAGTGTCTCCGCCGAAATTTATCAGCGCAACCTTGTTGTACCTGTCGCTGAAAAGGAAGGTCGCATTACAAATGGCAATACCGCCGATGTTGGTCACTTCCCCTATCAAGTTGGTCTTTCGTTGCTAATAAGTGCTTTAAAAAGAAGCTGGTGCGGTGCTTCCCTTATCAGCCACACATGTGTTTTGAGCGCTGCTCACTGTACCGATGGCGTCTCTTCCATTACTGTATACTTGGGTGCGACCGTGCGTACCTCTGCCGAAATTACCCACATAGTGTATAAGGACAATGTTATCATCCACCCCGGCTGGAACAGCAGAACATTGAAGAACGATATCTCCTTGATTAAGATCCCCTCTGTTGCTTACTCCGCCAAGATCCAACCTGTTAAATTGCCTGCCATTTCCGAGTCTTACTCAAATTATGATGGTGATAACGTTATTGCTTCTGGATGGGGCCGTATCTCTGACTCTGCCAGTGGTGTGACCAAAAACTTGCAATGGGCCCTTTTGCAAGTAACACCCAACTCTAAATGTCAAGCAACTTATGGTGCTGTTGTTACTCAATCTAATATTTGCTGTGGTACTCCCGGTGGTGTTTCCACCTGCAATGGTGATTCTGGCGGTCCGTTAGTTTTGGAATCCAGCAAAGTTCAAGTTGGTTTGGTTTCCTTCGGTGCTAAGGCCGGTTGTGCTTTGGGCTACCCCGTAGTTTTTACCCGTATTAGCAGCTACGTGGATTGGATCAAATCGGAATGTGGAAATTCTTATTAAATTATATTAGTACGTTTTTAAAATGAATAAAAATAACTGCAAGTATGTAAGTATTTGCAAAAGTATGTAAAAATTGTTTTTTTTTTATTTTATTTTTTTTAAAGAATTGATCAACAAGAGGGTATTAACTAGTGTTTTCCCGGGAAATCCGGGAATTTCATAAAAAAGCAATTTTACATAAAAAAAGTTAATTTTAATTTAATTTAATTTTGTTTTTTTTTTTTATTTATAAAAAATATTTTAAACAAAACTTCAGTTGCTCAAAGTGATTTGTTTTATTTTTTTTACTCGCAGAAATAATACCATGTGAGATAAGGCCATAATGGCTTTATCTCACATTCAAGAGGGAGGTAAAGCCCGCTAAATCTAGCGTTTTTGAAATGTCAATCGCGGGAAAAAATATGTTTTAGCGTTAAGCGGGAAATCTATCATGATCATGGCCTTATCTCACAAGGTTTTAAAGCACCCCCCCCAAAATTTGTGTCTATTTTAGAGATGAATTTTAAGAAATTTAAAATTTTGGTGAAGTAACAATTGCCACTGATCGTCTTTCATAATGACTTTATGTGCTCCTTAGTTATAAGAAAGATAAAAGATAACCAGGTTTTTAAAAGCTTTATAAAAAGAGTTTTGTATGAAAATTTTTTATAACCACCCTTTACACAACCCTTTATATCGTTCATAATTATTTTCAAGCAAGTTACGAACATTATATAGTGTTCTGTCATTCGTTATAAAACAGAACAATTGCAGTGGTTCTGTAGACATTTATGTTTTTTATATTGTTACGAAAGTAACTTTAGTACAGAATTTCCTAGTACAAATGTTATGAATAATTGTATTTCAACCCCACTGTATAGACCTTCCGAGAGGTAAGATAATTGTTGCGCCTTAAGGTATGCTTTACAATAGGTGCGTTTGCTTACTTTTCCAGTAAAATCCAGTAGGTGAATTAAGTTTAGGTAAAATGAAAATTTTACTCACAAAACTGGCTATGGCACAAAAAAGTAAACGAACGGAAAAATTGCAAAAACTTGCAGGTTAATTCAAACATATGATCGCTAAAAAGTATAGAGTTGTAAAATATGTGTTATTTAGACTACCCAGTCAGTCTACATATATTGTTTTTGGTACTTGCTGCATTGCATTTAAATAATTTTAAATTCGTAGCAAATGTATTTATTAAATGAACTTTTGTGGAAGCTTTTAGACTTAATTAGTTTGTACATGACTTTTAATTTTGTTTCTAGTTAAATAACATACAGAAACACATGAAAAATTGATTTTTGATATTCGGTACCCAGAATCATATGCAGTTAGAAGTATTCGTATATGGCTATTTCCACAAAAAAACGTCAACCACAAAAAATGGAAAAAAAAAATTTTTCTTTTCTAGATTTATTTAGAGAATTGCTTATTTTTTTAAATATATGCATATAAATTAATTGATTCGAAAAAAAAGATAAATGGTAAACGAAGTACTACAACTTTTAGCACATACTTGTGTATATTAGAAAATATGCATTTGGAACAACAATACTCTAATCTAAGGCATATTTATGATCTGAAAAACATTTTTTATTAAGTTTCTTATATAAAGGATTATAAATAGCAACATAAAAAAATTTTAGATCATGGTGGAAAAATTGTCCCTTTTACAATGTCCCGTTTACAATTGCTTTAACAATTTATTTAAAAAAATGTAATTCATATTTTATTTTGAAATCGAAACCATTTTTAGGGCACGTTAGTACGCAACATTTTAAAATTAATCCCAATAAAATATTGTGTCAGGTTTCGCAGAAATCACTGTTTAAACGGTTACCCCTTAAAACCCACTACCGTTTGTTGTCCCGTTTAAAATCACTGGTTTTTTGCAATTATCTCGGAAACCACGACAGTAAGCGAAAAATTTCATTTGCTGAAATGAAAAAGCTAATTGAGAGTTAAAAGAATCATTAATTTAAAAAATTAAAATCTGGTTGTTTTTTACAGTTTTGTCAATATAAACGTGTGCGAATGTCCCGTTTACAATCTTGGAAGTGCCCATATTTATTATGTTTACATTTCTAGAATATTAATGCAACGTTATTTACACTAAATTTATTTACTTTTCAAAAATACCTATTAGAAAACTAGTTTTTAGTTTATGCTGCACTTTTAATTCAGTTTTTGTTCTTTTAAATGTTTTTTTTTTTACAAATTGCAGACTTTTTGTTTGCAAATTGTATGTATTTTGCTTGTTTACTATTTTTGTTTTCTACAGCATTTTACAGGCAAAAATTTGTTCAGTAAAAATTTGCAGGCTCTTTGCTGACAATTGTCACTTTACTCTCTCAGTAGGTGCTCTCTTTTGCAAATTTATATGTACGCGAACCCATTTCAGTAAAATCCAGTACAAATTGGTGTAAAAATTTTGGCGAATTTTGGAGTAAACGAACGCAGCTTATATACGATTTAGGCAGGGTAACCGTTAGGAATTTTTGAAAAGTCGCACAAAAAAGCCGTTTGAGAAAATAAAAGTCGCACATCTTTTTTTTAACATTTTTTATGAATAAAATTCATAGCTAAACAAAAAAATATTTGAAACAAAACAGCCAATTGCGTTTTTTTTTTTGTATTATTAACAGTGTTGGTAAATAAAAAGAACATTATTTAGCGTTCGGCTTACACACCCAAGAACGATATCTATTTTTTAGTAATTGTGTAGACGAACACAACCCTTAATACTGTTCGTAACTATTTTCAAGAAAGAACCGAGCATTATATAGTGTTCTGTTCTTCGTTAAAAATCAGAACAATTGTAGTGATACTGTAGACAAACATTATATATTAATGTTCTATAATGTTTTATTTTAGCAACGACCGCACCACGAACTGCTTGTGTGTGTATTGTGTATAAGTTTTGTTTGTATAACATTATTTTGCTGGCTGTTTGTGTTGTTTTTCGAATGTTTTTTTTTGTTTTTGTAAAAAAAAATGTTTGGTTTTTTCCAGCCAAAAAGGTGCTACGCACAACAGAAACGAACGAACATTAATGAGCTGAACCGAACACAATGAAGTTTGTGTTTCTTTTTTACCGAACGAAATGAAATGTTCTCATCTTAAGTTGAGTTTGATAAAACAACAGTATTATTTATGTGTTCGAAGATGACAAACTGGGAAACGTTATTTTTTTAATGATTGTGTACACAAACACTATTATCTAGCGTTTGTGTTTTTCACAAATCTACCGAACTGCACACTTAGGAGCGATATTTAGTGTTTATTTTCGAACACTGATTATAAATGTGTTTTTTTCCATGTCGTCGCTGAAGAGGATTGTTTAAGTTTACTAAAAGCTGTTAACAAACACTGCAAAAAAGGCCACAGTGACTCCATGTCTTGATTAAACTTTTTATACTTCAGTTCCCAGTCTTTCGTATAGTATACTATGATATATAACGAATAGTACGTTTCCTGAATGTACACTCACAATATTATTACAGTAACGGACTGTAGATTATTTAAGAAATATTCCGTGCAATCATTTTTAAATAAATAAACATTTAAAATTCCAAGCAAATTTATTTTTAACTGATTCTAACAGTTATTCAAAAAACTAAGTGCATATTAATACGGATTTTCAGTTGCAGTTAATAATGTCCGTTGATTGAGTTTAATTCTTCTTTATGTTAAATTAAATAAAAATGTAATTTAAAGCAACGAAAAGTTCATTTAATTTTTACTGTCAAAAATTCAACCGAGAATTCCGTAAAAACAAATGAATATTCAGTTATCTTATATAAATTAATTGTCAAAAAATTAGCTACATATTCCGTAAAAACAAATAAATATGCAAAATTTTATAAAATTTTAGTGTCAAAAATTCAACACCATTTTCAGTAAAAACAATTAAATATTCAGTTATTTTATATAATTTAACTACTTTAATAAATTTTTGAGCCTTAGGTCTTTTTTTTATAAAAAACTTTTAACTTTTATTTAAAAACCAATATTTCGGCACTTCCTTGAGTGCCTTCTTCAGGGTTATTTTTTCTTTAACAAATTATAACAAATTTAACAATAAGTGACAAATTAAAAAATTTTTTTAATTCAAAAACAAAATAAAATATTTTTCAAATCAAACTTGATCTATTACAATATAAATAAATTTTTAACTTCCGTTTCTATTTTTATAAATTAAGTGTCTATAATTTTGTGCTACATTTTCAGTGTCTGACTTGAAATTAATTCTAGAAATTGACGGAACCTTTATAATTTGTAACATTTCTAACATAAATCTACGTTTATAATTATTTTCTGTATTTAAAACAGTTGTATTTTCAAAATCTGGATAATGGTTTAGATTAGCACAATGAGTTGATAAAGCTGTTTTTTGTGATGAAATATTTCTATATTTTTGATCTGATTTATGTCCTGCTATCCTAGTTCTTAGTTTATTTTTTGTTGTACCTATATATACTTTATTACACTGTCCACTATCATTACCCTTACATGGTATTTTATAAACTATATTTGACCTATCCATCTTCTTTACTTTGTCTTTCATTTTAGTAAATAGTTTACCTACTGTGTTAAAAGATTTATGAGCTATTTTGTATATTTTGCTATCATATATATTTGATTTTTCTAATCTTTCTGAAAATTTTGGTATGTATGTTACCGACTTAAAAATCCTCTGTTCTGTAATACTATTTCGGTTATTTAATCTACTATTTAATCTATTATGTTGAATTAATAAATCTGTTATTAATTGTTTAGGAAAGCTATTATCAGTTAAAATACCTGAAATCTTCCTTTTATTATCTCTATGAAATTCTGAATCACTTATTTTTAGAACTCTTTCTATAAAATTTTTAGCTGTATTAATAATTATTCTCTTTGGATGTTTCGAGAAATAATTAATAATTCTGCCAGAAGATGTTGGTTTTTGATACCAATCTATTAATATCCTATTTCCTCTTCTAATTATCAAGGTGTCTAAATAAGATATTCTTGAATTAGATTCCCTTTCAATTGTAAATTTAATGTTTGAATGAAAAGAGTTAAAAATATCTAACATTTGACCTATTCCTGATTCAGAAATTATACAAAATAAGTCATCAACATATTTAGTTAAGATCTTCGGTTTAATAATTAATTTTTCCACACATATATCTAATAACCTTTCCATAACTATATCTGCTACAATTGGAGAAGCTGGCGAACCCATGGGAAGTCCTTTCATTTGATTATATATATGATTATTTAATTGAAAATATCTACTATCTATTATACAAAATTTAAGAATACGTAAGAATAAGTCCTTCTCCATATTCGTATGTTCCCTTATTATATTCCATTTTTCCTCTATTATATTTATAGCTAAATCTATTGGAATGCTAGGAAACAATGAAACTACATCAAGAGAAATTAACCTCTCATTATTATCTAATGTAATATTCCTAATTCTGTCTTTAAATTGAAGAGAATCTTTAACATTATACTTTGAATTTTCAGTAATTTTATTGAGAATTCCTGTTATATATTTACATAGTTCATATGATGGAGAATTTATCATTGAACATATTGGCCTTAATGGAAAATTCATTTTATGAATTTTTGGAACACCGTATAGCCTAGGTGCTATTGCTGTATTAGTTTTAAGTTTATTCCTTTCTGCGATTGTAATTGTATCATTATTAAAAAGTTCCTGAACTAAACTATTATTTATCTTTTCTAGTTTGCTAGTAGGGTCCTTATCCAATCTCTTATAATTTGAGTCATCCCTCACAATATCATTAATTCTTAACTCATAATCAACTCTATTCATTGCAACAGTTGTGTTCCCTTTGTCTGCATTTAAGATAAAAATGTCCCTATTAGATCTCAAAAATCTATCTGTTTCCTTTACTTTGTCCAATATAAACTTATCCCTATTCGTTAGTCTCATTTTATTAATGTGGTGTCGCAATGCAGGTATTATTCCAAAATTTATTAAAAATGCTACTAAAAATGTTTCTATTCTTTTTCATGAAAATGATAATTTGCCGTCATACCGACAAAAAACATCAAATTATGTTCAAGAACTACAAAACAAGATTTTAAATATAAGAATAAGGTATAAGCATGAGCAGCTAAAAGAAGTAAAGAAGGAATGTAGGATAATAGAAGACCAGCTACAGAATTGTTTTGGTGATGTGGAATATGCAAGTTTCTTAGAATATGAAGATAAATTAGCGAGCAATTTAAATGAGAAGATCAAGTATAGACATAGACAGAAATTTCAAGATCTTGTTAATTTACAAAGAAGGGAACTAGGTATAAAATTTAATAATAATTGGTTTGTTAACAAATCTAACATAAATATACCAAATGATGCACAATGGGTTCTCTCATTAGGTCATAAACACATGCTACCGACGGAAAGGAAACATTTTCCAGTTTTGAAAATTATAACTGAAGGAGAGGATTTAGTACAGACACTTAGGGAAAAAGAGGAACAGGAAATAGCAAGAACACAACTGACTACAAATATAGACAACCACATTAATAAAATGAGACTAACGAATAGGGATAAGTTTATATTGGACAAAGTAAAGGAAACAGATAGATTTTTGAGATCTAATAGGGACATTTTTATCTTAAATGCAGACAAAGGGAACACAACTGTTGCAATGAATAGAGTTGATTATGAGTTAAGAATTAATGATATTGTGAGGGATGACTCAAATTATAAGAGATTGGATAAGGACCCTACTAGCAAACTAGAAAAGATAAATAATAGTTTAGCTCAGGAACTTTTTAATAATGATACAATTACAATCGCAGAAAGGAATAAACTTAAAACTAATACAGCAATAGCACCTAGGCTATACGGTGTTCCAAAAATTCATAAAATGAATTTTCCATTAAGGCCAATATGTTCAATGATAAATTCTCCATCATATGAACTATGTAAATATATAACAGGAATTCTCAATAAAATTACTGAAAATTCAAAGTATAATGTTAAAGATTCTCTTCAATTTAAAGACAGAATTAGGAATATTACATTAGATAATAATGAGAGGTTAATTTCTCTTGATGTAGTTTCATTGTTTCCTAGCATTCCAATAGATTTAGCTATAAATATAATAGAGGAAAAATGGAATATAATAAGGGAACATACGAATATGGAGAAGGACTTATTCTTACGTATTCTTAAATTTTGTATAATAGATAGTAGATATTTTCAATTAAATAATCATATATATAATCAAATGAAAGGACTTCCCATGGGTTCGCCAGCTTCTCCAATTGTAGCAGATATAGTTATGGAAAGGTTATTAGATATATGTGTGGAAAAATTAATTATTAAACCGAAGATCTTAACTAAATATGTTGATGACTTATTTTGTATAATTTCTGAATCAGGAATAGGTCAAATGTTAGATATTTTTAACTCTTTTCATTCAAACATTAAATTTACAATTGAAAGGGAATCTAATTCAAGAATATCTTATTTAGACACCTTGATAATTAGAAGAGGAAATAGGATATTAATAGATTGGTATCAAAAACCAACATCTTCTGGCAGAATTATTAATTATTTCTCGAAACATCCAAAGAGAATAATTATTAATACAGCTAAAAATTTTATAGAAAGAGTTCTAAAAATAAGTGATTCAGAATTTCATAGAGATAATAAAAGGAAGATTTCAGGTATTTTAACTGATAATAGCTTTCCTAAACAATTAATAACAGATTTATTAATTCAACATAATAGATTAAATAGTAGATTAAATAACCGAAATAGTATTACAGAACAGAGGATTTTTAAGTCGGTAACATACATACCAAAATTTTCAGAAAGATTAGAAAAATCAAATATATATGATAGCAAAATATACAAAATAGCTCATAAATCTTTTAACACAGTAGGTAAACTATTTACTAAAATGAAAGACAAAGTAAAGAAGATGGATAGGTCAAATATAGTTTATAAAATACCATGTAAGGGTAATGATAGTGGACAGTGTAATAAAGTATATATAGGTACAACAAAAAATAAACTAAGAACTAGGATAGCAGGACATAAATCAGATCAAAAATATAGAAATATTTCATCACAAAAAACAGCTTTATCAACTCATTGTGCTAATCTAAACCATTATCCAGATTTTGAAAATACAACTGTTTTAAATACAGAAAATAATTATAAACGTAGATTTATGTTAGAAATGTTACAAATTATAAAGGTTCCGTCAATTTCTAGAATTAATTTCAAGTCAGACACTGAAAATGTAGCACAAAATTATAGACACTTAATTTATAAAAATAGAAACGGAAGTTAAAAATTTATTTATATTGTAATAGATCAAGTTTGATTTGAAAAATATTTTATTTTGTTTTTGAATTAAAAAAATAAATTTTTTAATTTGTCACTTATTGTTAAATTTGTTATAATTTGTTAAAGAAAAAATAACCCTGAAGAAGGCACTCAAGGAAGTGCCGAAATATTGGTTTTTAAATAAAAGTTAAAAGTTTTTTATAAAAAAAAGACCTAAGGCTCAAAAATTTATTAAAGTTTAAAAAATAAAGGTCGAATAAAATACATAATTTATATATAATTTAACTACCAAAAATTAATTTTTACTTATCTATAAAAAATGAATTGCTTGGTTTGTGTAAGCAATTCCCATTTTCTATTTGTTAATATAATTTAGTTAAATACATCAAATTTTAAAAGTAAAATAATTGCGAAGCCATATCGGTCATGCTGCTGGTGTCTTATAATTGAGAGTTCTTCTGTAAACAACGTGGGAAGTCCAACAAAAGTAAAACAAACGTGTGTAACAGGGTAAGTAAATAATAATATTCTCCCTCTCTCGCTTATAATAAAAACAAGCCGACTGGTGTCTGTCTGGTATTGTTTAGAAATTCGGCTCTTTTGTGGAATAAACGAAAATTACTGAATTAAATAAAATAACTGAATATTTAATGGAATATGGGGTAAATTCTTTGACAGTAAAATTTAAAAAAATAACTGAATATTTAATTGTTTTTACTGAATATGGTGTTGAATTTTTGACAGTAAAATAACTGAATATTTATTTGATTTTACGGAATATGGTGTTAAATTTTTGACAGTAAAAATTAAATGAACTTTTTTTTATTTTTTTTTTATTATGATCCAACACTCAGGGGATGCCCCCTACTAATGCAATGCATTGTGTTTGAATTAGGAAAATAGGTTATGGGGAGAAGGAAAGAGGGAGAAGTGTTTGTGGACATTTAATTTGAATTTTTCCAAATTGTATCCGACTGGGAAGACTTCTGCCGGGAGTCTATTCCACATACGGCTAGTTCGACTAAGAAACGAATTTTCTCTGTAATGCGTTGTGTGATGCATTAGACAGTCGACAACAAACGGATGTGATCTGCTGGAAAGGCGAGTGCTACGGGCATGCACCCGCGTCTCAGGGATGAGTTCGCCCATCTTAGCTGAACATCTTCCGTGGTAATATCGATAGAACAATGCCACACAACCCACATTCCGACGATGCTCCAAAGAGTCAATAGAGCTGGATACCCTACTGCCATTGATAATCTTCAACGCACTCCTTTGCACCCGATCCAGAAGCTTCAAGATAGACCTTGAAGCACCTGCCCAGATATGGGAGTTGTATTCCATTTTCGGTCGGATATAGGTAGTATAAATAGTGAAGAGATCAGACGGAGTGAAGTAATTCTTGCACCGTTTCAAGAAACCAAGACACTTGAATGTTTCTTTCGACACTTGAAAGACATGTTGGTTCCAACGAACATCACATTGAATTTTCATGCCCAGAACATCAAGAGTGTCTGATTCTTCAATAGTTATACCTCCCATGGATACAGATGACGCTGACTCCACAAGACGTCTGTGGGTCAACATGCAACATTGAGTCTTACGAGCATTAAAAGCGACCCTATTCGCAAGACCCCACTCGGAGATGGTCGTAAGGTCAAGATTGAGTGTGTCATTCATATTCCGTCTCATAGCTTGCCACCTCAGTAAGGCTTGGTCTATAATCAAAGGAAAATGAATGACAAATGCTGCTGTCATCTGCGAAAGAATAGAAAGGATTGGAAGTTAGACAAAGGAGGTCGTTAAGAAAAAGTGTAGGAGAAAGAACGGAGCCCTGCGGTACACCTGAATTCAAATGAAACTCCTCCGATGAGAACCCATCTATAACAACACGTACAGAGCGGTCCTTGAGAAAGCTCGATATAAATCGAGAGAAATCACTACCACCACCAAACGCAATAAGCTTTGAAACGAAATTGGTGAATAGAACGACTTCAACGTTTCGAAAGAAACGCTAACAGGTCTCCCGTAGAACGACTTCTACGAAAGCCATACTGTCTATCACACAAAAGTGAATTGGACTCCAGATAATTTACCAAGTGGTGATTGATCATGCTCTCCATGACCTTCGAGAGCGTAGAGCAAATTGCTATTGGTCGATAGTCTTCGGGGTTTGTAGCCTCACCCTTTTTTGGGATTGGCTGGACGTTGGCTACCTTCCAGCAAGAAGGAAAAACTCCTACCCGGTACGAGTAGCTAAACAATTTTGCTAAAGGACGAGACAATGACAATGCACACTTCTTCAAGACTAAAGCCGTAACACCATCCGGCCCCGGGGACTTGTTTACGTTGAGATCCTCAAGGACCCTTTTAACTGCACGCGCTCGAAAGTGTTTTTCGTACTTAAATTTTTGAGTACGACTCGTACTTAAAGTAAAAACTTAATTTATCCCGAGTGTTTTTCTTTCTGAGTCATTTATTTATTGAAAGGTTTGCCATTTCCAAATGTGGATCAACCGAAAAACGCGTAAAAAAAGTAAAACATACTTAAAAAAAAGTGGTGGTTCAAACATGGCCACTTTTCGAGTATTATGGGGTCATTATGGTATTCATTATCGGTCAATTGGCAAGATTTTAAAGAAATTTAAAGGGACTAGAAGCGTTGCAGATGTGGTCAGGCCTGTGAATCATCACAATGTGCGCATGATAACCGACTTTTTTGGCCTGCAATTGAAGAATATTAATTGATGGATAGCAAGATGGTGCCACGAGTCACACAACACGACCCGTTTTGACTTAATTATTCCAGAAGTAAGGAAGAACATTGTAAATCAATTGAAATAGATAATCATTTAAATCACAAATTTCGATCTACCAAGGACTATTGACTGTCAGCCGTCGGCAATTTATCAATAAATTTTCCTTTCTTCATAAAAATATTTGAATGAAAATTTAATGTGATGAACTTTAGCCTGATTATTAAATTAAAAAAGGTTTCAGAACTTGTAATTTCACGTTTTGGCGACGCCAATTGGCCACCAAGGTCAAGCGATTTGACGCCGTTAGACTTTTTTGTGGGGCAACGGAAAAGACCGTACCTACGCGGATATTTCCCTAAAGTTGGAGCATTTAAAAGCCAACATTCGTCAAGCTATCCCCGAGATACCACCTGAAACAAGCGGAATATGTACGAAAACAACATCAAAAGGATCGACTACTGCAACCAATCGAGAGCCGGTCATTGAAATGACATTGTATTTAGTACGTTACGTACTATCAATCTTTATAATAAAATAAAAGTTTCATCGAAATTATAGCTTTAATGGCCATTTTCTCAATGTATCGAAAAACTGTCTGTTACTTAATGTCAACATACATTTGTTGGACCGATAAACTGTCCGTTAACGATTTTGGGTTTCTCAATATACCGATAAAAAACAAAGTTAACAAAGATAATCGCCTAATGAGAAAATTACCATAAGTGTGTTTTATTTAACTTTACATTTGTAACCGAAAAATGTATAACCCGTTGCATTTATTTTTGTTGGCACTTCCCATAAAAAATTTCAGTTGAACATGTCCACAACGGAATGTTGGTTCGAAAATTCGCCGGATAATGATGAAAGTTTACTGACACTGGCCAGAAACAGAAAAGCAAAAAGGTTTCTTTAAGTTTAATATGGTTTGACACATATGATTTACATTTATTCACACAGTTGCTTAAGCCAGCTTATGCATATTTCGTTGACCGCTACTGCAATTATCAAATCAAAGTTTCTTGATATGAATATGATGTATGAATTTTGAAAATAAGCACAACTACTTGTATGAAATTTTGATTAGATATACTTAGACCAAGATACCGATCAATTAAAAAGTAAAAGTTATTAAATTCATTAAACCAACGGTTATTGCTCACTCGACACTCGAGATTTTAATTATAAGAAAATAAAGCAACAAAACAAATCTAATCTTTGAAATGCTTTATGACTTTGTGCAACAAATCAAAATTTTTGCTATAAAGCCTTTTCAATGCTCTTCGAAACCATCAGTTGTATTCCTCAACCGTTGAGCAATATGAAATTCTTCGTTATTTTCGCCTTAGCCTTGGCAAGTGCCTCTGCAGAAATTTACCAACGTAACGTTTTTGTTCCAGTCCTTGAAAACGAAGGTCGCATTACCAATGGCAATACTGCCACTGTGGGTGAATTTCCCTATCAAGTGGGTCTTGCCTTGAGAGGTGATAGTGGTGGCTCATTTTGGTGCGGTGGTTCTTGTATTGGCAATCAATGGGTTTTGACTGCTGCTCACTGTGTCCATGGTATGTCCTAAATTACTGTTTTCTTGGGTTCTACTGTGCGTACCGTTGCTGCAATTACTCACTACGTAACCATGGACGATGTTATCATCCACCCTGGCTGGAACAGCAGAACCTTGAAGAACGATATCTCCTTGATTTAGATCCCTTCTGTTGCTTACTCCGCCAAGATCCAACCTGTTAAATTGCCTGCGATTTCCGAGTCTTACTCAAATTATGATGGTGATAACGCTATTGCTTCGGGATGGGGCCGTATCTCTGACTCTGCCAGTGGTGTGCCCAAAGACTTGCAATGGGCCATTTTGCAAGTAATTTCCAACCTCAGATGTGAACAAACTTATGGTGCTGTTGTTACTTCCTCTAACATTTGCTGTGCTACTCCCGGTGGTGTTTCCACCTGCAATGGTGATTCTGGTGGTCCATTGGTTTCAGAATCCGACGGAGTTCAGATTGGTTTGACTTCCTTCGGTGCTAAAGCCGGTTGTGCTAAGGGCTACCCCGCAGCCTTTACCCGTGTCACCAGCTACGTGGATTGGATCAGATCGATTACTGAAATTTCTTATTAAATAATATTAATACGATTTTTAACTGAATAAATATAATTGCAAGTGTTTGCAGAATTATTTACAGTTGTTTCATAAATTTTTTTTTTTTTTTTTATAAAATTTTTTTCAGGATTTGGAAAAAACAATTATAATTTTAGAAAAACAAATATTGCACTTGATCAACAAGAGCGTATTAACTCAAAATTTTTATTTTTTCGCTTTTTAGAAAAAGTCGACACGTTTAACATACATATTCACTAATACACCAGCTTTATAAATATCATGCTATTTTTGGTAATGAAACCGTTGGTTTAAAAATCGAATTTCATATGCCTTTAACATTAAAATAAAAACCCCCTTATTCATACAAAATAAAACAGTTTTACAAAAAGTTTATTAATCAAATTTTCACAAAACATTCGTTTCATAAACCTTTTATAAGCCTGTTCTATTTTTTATAAATAATTCCGAAAGTGTTTTGCTGCTACTGAAAATGTTTAAATTTGAAATTAAAACCTTCTTTATGATCACGTGCGATATAAAAAATTTTATTTGAATTTATCTAACAATGTTTGATTCTAAATTTAAAAATTAGTACCTTAAAAAAAAATGAGGTGTTCACAATGTTTTTTAAAAACAAATTATATAAAATCAAAGAAATAGTAACTTTTTAAATTGGCTCTTAACGAAGTAATTAATAAGTATGATTTATATACCAAGTGAAAGGCATTTCACAGCACTTTTCAAAGATACCCTTATTGTAAATATCCCAAAGAGATATTGATAAAGTATTCTGAAACTTTTAGGACCTATAACTCCTAAACTAAAAAACCTGATCCTTAAACAATTATATGTTAAATAAACATCGAGGTTAGCAACCGATACCGAAACAAATATCCTTTAAATGCCGTTTAAATTGAGTATCAGTTTTGACACCGATACCGAACATATTATTTAACATAAGATACCCTTTATGCCGGTATCATAACGGTAGAATCTTTCGATATTAAAAAATAATAAAAAAATTTCAAAGTCTGGGTTGACACTATGAAAGTTTTCTTTCAGAAAGGAAGAAAACATGCTGTTCCTTTTTTCCCTCTAACCCATTAACTCAGACTTTCTGAAAGAAAACTTTTATAGTGTGATCCCAGACAAAGAATAGAAAAAAATTCAAAGTTTTAACCAGTGTTCGAAAATACACCGAACATTATTTAGCATTCGGCTCACACACCAAGAAACGATATCTTTATTTTAGTGACGAAACCAACCCCTAATACCGTTCGTAACTATTTTTAAGAAAGAGCCGATCTTTATACAGTGTTCTGGTCTTCGTTGAAAAAACAGAACAATTGTAGTGATACTGCAGACAACCATTATATTTTAATGTTCTATACTATTTCTTTTTTTACATTTGGGGGATTCACCAGGTTTCATAAAGTCATAAGTCTTAAAATAATGACATGAAAAACTACGACTGTTGTGCACAACCCCTCATATTTAAATGTGCTATTTTGAATTTATTTCAGCTGATTTAAAACAAATATAAAAAATAAATATTCACCTAACATCAAAATATTTTTTATTTCTAATCCATGAAATTAAATCTAAAATCTGATTATTCCCCTTTTTTTTTAACGCGAATCACAAATAAATTTTATTTTGTTTGTTTACCAAACATCAGAGACCTACGTCGATATAATTTGACGACGCAAGTCTTGTTGCTAAAATTGCTAGCCGCACGTTAAATTCGGATATTAGCCTGATAAAACTATACCATCAACGACGACGGCTACAAAAACTAATGCGCAGGTCTCTTCTGATTAATTACGACAGCACAATAAACAAAGCAAGCAAAGTTCTATTAATTTAAGACACTTTTTGTTTACAAAGCAACAACAATATTTTAATACCATTGTTAAATGTTAGAACAATTTGAAAATATAACATGTTAGCACAGCTTGTGGATACCCAAATTGATAAAGAGACGAACAAACAAAAAAATTTGCACGTCAAAAGGAAATCTTATTAATAAAGAAATTTAGCACCGACCGGACCACGAACAACTTGTGTGTGTATTGTGTATAAGTTTTGTTTGTGTAAAATTATTTTGCTGGTTTTTCGTTTTTTTTTCGTATGTGTATTTTGTTTTTGTCAGAAATGTTTGGTTTTTTTTTACCAGCCAAAAGGGACGAACATTAATGAGCTGAACCGAACACGATGAAATTTGTGATTTAAAAAAAAAGACCGAAGGAAATTTAAATGTTCTCATCTTTTGTTGAGTGGGATGAAAACAGTTTTTTTTTTTTCGAAAGATGACAGACAGGGAAACTCTATTTTTAATGATTTACTACACAAACACTATAACCGATTGTGTTTTCTACAAATCTACCAAACTGAACACTAAGTCTGAGTTCATACGGCTGATGTCTTATTGACAAGATTCTTCCTTTTTCTTCTTTGAACATGAATTGGCGTTCAAATGATTCACGTAATGTTGACGACATGTTTTTTTATTTTGTTTTATTTGATATTGAAAACAAAAACAAAATTAAACAACGAATAAGAAAGCAAAACGTTAAGACAGTACATGCATCTGTGTACTCATTTCTTTTCCCCTCGTCCCTCTCGCCTATAGAGTAGCAATCTTGTCAATAAGACATGACCCGTATGAACACAGACATAGGAGCGACATTTCGTATTTATTTTCGACTATAAGGAAATAAAAACGCCTTCCTATGGCGTGATGCCAGGTCTTGGGACACTAAACGCGTAAAGAAATTTAAAGAAAGGGCTTAATCGAAAAATTACGTTTTTAGTACTTTATCATGGCATTTTTTTGTTTAAAGACTAAAAAACAGCAAACATTTTCAACATAAAATTAGAATACAACTGAAGCTTTAAGTAGCTTTCATTTCCTTTTAAAACACAATGCAGTGGTGCAAAAACACATGGATTTGACAGGATTCGATTGCAGGGCTCGAAAAAGCTTATTTTGACAAAAACTAATCAAAACTAATTTTTTGAGAGCCAAACTATTTTCAGTCCCTCGTTGGTATTACAATCGAATCTTTACTGGCCAGGCCGTGTTTTTTAACCAAAAGTTTTATTGATAGTTTTTATTCTTGGCTGAGCTGAGGCTCGAAATCGGGTTGAATTAACGTTTCGATAATAACCACATTCTCATCATCAGAATTATTTGCGTTCTACCCCTTGCGCCACTGCGGTGCCTGCCAGCCAACAGTCAAACATCAATTTTTAACCAGTGGTACTGGTGGTTCGAAATGTGCTGTAATCAATTATCATTTTTCAATTTTTTATTTACATGTTTCTTCCTTTTCTTCTGTTTTTTCGTACTCTTTCTCTCTCCACTTTCATTGACATTTTATTTGTGCAACTTGAAGTTGGTCATCCTCGTCTTCATACCATAAATCACTAACTTCATTTGTAATTCTATTGTAATTTTTTTATATGTTTCATCAGAATTAATTTTTAGCATAACTCTTCAGATAGTGAACACTAGTTGAATCGGAAATACCTTCTTTTGCCGTTTATGAAGGAGGATGCAGTAAATTTGTTATAAAATACCATTTTATAACAAAAAAAAAAAAATTTGAATTGGGCAAACGGTTTTTTTTTTTTTGCTTTTGAAAATGGTTGAATACAGCTGCTCGAAAGATAATGTTGCATGCACCAAAGTTGCCATTTTGCTACTTAAACCACGAAAACTCGAAAATAATTTTCGAAAAGGGCTCATCGCCAGAAACTAAGCTGACCATTTTCTCCTTCAAATGTGACTTAAAATAATTTTTTGTTTTTACTATTATAACATAAGCAGAGGCTTTAAATTTTAGGAAAAAACTCTGCTTAAAAACGTAAAATTGTTTTAGAGATATTCAGCTTTTTGTGTCCCCGGAACACTTTGTATTTTTATACCTGAGCACTTTTCGAAATAAATAATTCAATAACATAGAAAATAAAACATCGTACTTAATTACAGTTTTTTCTACTTACTCTTAGTACGAGTCATACTTAAAAATAAAAGTACGAAAAGCACTAAAAATGACTTTTAACAATTCAAAATGGAAGAACTTTCGAAAACCAATATGTGTGCAAACGCGTGTTTTTCTAAAAGTTTGTTGTAATAACAACAACACTAAAAGAAGAAAGACAAACATACATTATTTTCATGTTTAAAAAGTAAAATAAGCAGCAAAAAGTCCCAAATTCTATTTGTTAAAATTATTTACTTGAATACCTCAAATTTTCAAAATAGAATGATTACGAAAAAACTGAAAAAAACATGTGTAAGGTGTAGTTAAATAAAAAAAAAATATTTTCTTTAATGGCGATTTATTTTCTGAGAAAAATGTTGCATTAATGTTACATGTTCTACATTTTTGTGTTCGTTTGTACAAAAAATACAACTGGTGGAAAATTTTTCAAGTTCTTTTGTGAATATGTTGATGAAAAACATGCAAAACATGTTGAATATTTTACCCTTACTTTTACTTAAGGTGCTCATACTGCCCTGTTCTACAACTTTGGTACTTACTACTTTCTTTGTACAACAAATGTTTTATTTTGTTTGTCATAATTCATACCGCTCATAATTTTGTATATATATATATAACGCTTCTTCATCCCGAGATCGAGCCCCAGCTCAGCCAAGAATAAAAAAAAAAAAATCATCAATAAATTTTGATTAATTTCATGTTGTAAAATTCCTTCCTTCAGTAAAAATAATTTAATAAAACTTAAATTTGATGAAATCAAGCCTAACTAAATATCAAAATTCAACAAAGAATCACAACTGTTCAAAAAAAAAAACAAGTAAGAAAGAATTGTCGGTCAAGCCCGACCATATGATACCCTACACCACAGTATTTAAAAACACATCATGCTTATGTGTCCATATAAATAAAGATTTATCTATGTTTATAAACTTCATGAAAATCGGTTTGAAAGTGTGTGAGAGGCAGAAAATGCCCCCTACCTCCCGTTGTGGTCCTATTTTTGAAAAACTGTATAGCTAATGTGTCCATATAGATATGGATCTATCTATGTTTTAAATTTCATTAAAATCGGTTTGAGAGGCAGAAATTGCCCCTAACTCCCCTCGTGGTCCTATTTTTTAAAAAATGCATACATTTTGTGTCCATAAAGATATGGTTCTATCTATGTTTTAAAATTCATTGAAATCGGTTTGATAGTTTCTAAGAGGAAGAAATTTCCCCCTATCTTCCCTCGTGGTCCTATGATTCGGCCGATTTTCAATAGGCTTGGTCCTTGTGCCAATAAGAACCTATGACCCAAATTTCATCAAATTATCTCCAAAATTGCGACCTGTACTTTGCGCACAAGTTTCCATGGACAGCCAGCCGGCCAGCCGGACGGACATCGTTAGTTAGACTCAGAAAGTGATTCTAAGACGATCGGTACAGTTTAATGTGGGTCTAGGAGCAATATTTTAAGGCGTTACACACATCAGCACAAATGCATAATACCCTCTCCACTATTGTGGTGTGGGTATAAATAGCAAACTATTTCAATCTATATGTTATATAAATAAAACAACCAAGTGCCCATTAAATCTGGGGTCTTGGTAAAACCCATTTCAACCAACACACAGATAGTCGCCGTCTATTTTAGGTTTTTAGCTTATCTAGTCATAAGGATCCATAATATATAAAAATCCTTTATTGGGTCTCAGATTATTATTGCAGAAGTTCGTCGTAGATCTTTAAAATGAAATGAAACGCTACTAAAATTCACAAATCAAACATTGTTAATGTGAATATGACGTTGAATGCATTTTTAATATTAACAAAACAACTTGTTTAAAGTTTTTATTAGATATATGTACATACAAAGACCAAGATATCGATCAACAGAAAAGTTTAAGATATAAAATTTTTTTAATCGAGGGTTTTTCCTATCTCTCGACACTCGAGATTTTACTAATAAGAAATTAAGGCAACAAAACAAATCTTATCTTTGAAATGCATTATGATTTTGTGAAACAAATCAAAATTTTTGCTATAAAGCCTTTTCAATGCTCTTTGAAACCATCAGTTGTATTCCTCAACCGTTGAGCAATATGAAATTCTTCGTTATTTTCGCCTTAGCCTTGGCAAGTGCCTCTGCAGAAATTTACCAACGTAACGTTTTTGTTCCAGTCCTTGAAAACGAAGGTCGCATTACCAATGGCAATACTGCCACTGTGGGTGAGTTCCCCTATCAAGTGGGTCTTTCCTTGAGAGGTGATAGTGGTGGCTCATTTTGGTGCGGTGGTTCTTTTCTAAGCCACACATGGGTTTTGAGTGCTGCTCACTGTCTCGTTGGTATGTCCAGCATTACTGTGTTCTTGGGTTCTACTGTGCGTACCGTTGCTGAAATTACTCACTACGTAACCAATGACGATGTTATTATCCACCCTGGCTGGGACAGCAGAACCTTTGAGAACGATATCGCTTTGATAAATACGCCCTATACTGCTTACTCCGCCAATATACAACCTGTTAAATTGCCCGCCATTTCTAAGTCTTACCCAAAATATGATGGTCAGTACGTTATTGCTTCGGGATGGGGCCGTATCTCTGATTCTGCCAGTGGTGTGACCGACAAATTGCAATCGGGCCTTATGCCAGTTATAACCAACTCTGAATGCGCTGAGACTTATGGTGATACTGTTACGCTCTGTAACATTTGCTGTGCTACTCCCGGTGCTGTTTCCACCTGCAATGGTGATTCTGGTGGTCCAATAGTTTTGGAATCCAACAAGACCCAAATTGGTTTGACTTCCTTCGGTTCTTGGGCCGGTTGTGCTACGGGCTATCCCGTAGGCTTTACCCGAATTACCTGCTACTTGAATTGGATCAAATCGCAAACTGGAATTTCTAGTTAAATAATATTTATACGATGTTTAAATGAATAAATGTAATTGCAAGTATTTGCAAAATTACGTAAAGTTGTCAGAATTAAAAAAAAGTAGTCATTTTAGAAAAAACATCATCAGGGGTGTTCTGCAAGCAAAACGCCAGAATTTTAAACTCGTTTTTTTTTTTTTTAAATTTCTGTTATAAAAGAATTTTATGAAAAATATTGTACAAATATTTCTCTATTAAACAGAATTTTATAACAAAAATTATAAAAGTTGTATTAAAAGTGTATTAAAAACAACTTCCAAATTCTTGCTTTTGTTTAGCATTATCATACCAGCTTTTTCGCAATTTAAAAATGATTATTTAAAAAAAAAAAATACGTCGCTCATAAAAACTCTATAAGAAATTAGTTCAGTGAAACTTCGATATAACGAATCTAGAGGGGATCGAAAAATACTTCGTTATAGCTATTGATTCGTTATACATATGCATTGTGAAACCTTGGTATAACGAAATCTAAATAAATACGAAAAAAATTCGATATAACTACAGTTTTTTTTTTGTCCAAATTCTATTTTACACGAAAATACTTTGTATGTACATAATAAAAATTCACTTCACTATTATTTTTTTTTAATTACATTTTAGTAAAATATTGTGTAATTTTTGTTTGTTTACGCAAGTTTAGAATGCAACCATCAATATTTTTTTCGACAGATGCTAAGCTGTCGAATGTACATATTTTGCGGTGTAGAATCCTGCCTCTCTAGCGGTTACAACATTTTCGATTTCTTCAGTATCTTGTGGTTTCGTTACACTATTAATAATGTCATCATCGGTAAGGGTATCGAAATTTTTTCTCGTATATTTCTCGTATAGAAAAACAGAACTGACTACATTTGTGGCGCATTACATATGCAAAGACATTTATGTACCTTACGTTGTTTTTAAAAGGGACTTCCCCGTTTTGCTTAAAATTTAATTTTGCTTAATTCTAACTTCGTTGTATGGAGGCTACTTCAAGACTTCGTTATGTAGAGGCTTTTGATAACGGGATTTTAATGACTTACACACTTAAAATGTTATATGTATGTATGTATTTCTTAATTATAATTTCGTTGTATAGAGCCTTTTGAAAAATTACTTCGCTATATAAAGACTTTATAGCTCAGAATTTCTTCGTTATAGCAATAGAGCATTTTTGTATGAAAAGCTTTGCAATAAAGAGGTTTTTTCAAGGGACTCAGCTAAAAATTCGTTATACTGAGTTTTTCGTTATAAAGAAGTTCGTAATATCGAAGTTTCACTGTATTTGATAAGACAGAAAAATAAGCAATAATCCCTTAAATTATGCTAAAAAAAACGTCTTAAGCTACGGTCACACTTGTCAAATATTTGACGGAAAAAAACGGGACGAACAAGCAAATTAAATTATCCCAGCAAACAATTATCAAGATTTGGAGGCAGTTCATTCATTCATAAAAATTTTTAAATTTAATACAGGTTTAAAGAGAAAATTTACTATGTAATTTGTCCTTAATAAACGTTTGTTAAATTTAATAATCGTTTATGAATACGGGGGTATGACTACAACACAATGCTTACTTAATAGCAGAATTGCTTACAAGATGCGATAAAGTAAGTACCTACTCGATTAAACAATTGTTTAAGAATTAAAGGTAACAGACAGAAATTATTGCTTCCAAGTGATTCCGTAAGAGAGTCTCCTGTACAAAATTGCCTCTAGGTAAGCAGTGTTTTGTGTTTTTTGCTGGTATTATTTCCTTTAATTCCAATATTGATTTTGATTTAAATACCACTTCTTACAAAAACATTTTTTTTGCTTTGTCTAGTAATATCATTAGTTCATTTTGTGATATTCAGACCATGTAAAATCTCAGTAACTATCAACAAAATTTTTAAGAAGTTTGTTGAAAGAAAATCAAAAATATAGTTTTGATTTAATTAACAATTATAGTTGTTTGAAATGAATTTTGAATTCAAATATTAATTAAATACCAAAAAATTATTTCGTTTTAAAAAAATTAACTCAAACTTGTGAAATTGTTGTTGGAAATTGTCAAAATCAATCAACACATTGTTTGAAACGGCAACGTTTTTTTTTTAAATATTCAAAATATTAAATTTTTACAATTTTTAGTAGTCAATATAATCATTTTGGTAATAGGTGCAAAATTAACAAATGACTTGCTTTATTCTATCAATTTGGAATGAATTTGGTGATTAGAGACAATTTTTAATTTGCTTTGGCGTTGCGTTTTTTATAGTTAGGAACTTAAATGGTGGATGAGCGTTATCATGATATCATACCACGGCTTTAAGTCGGATGGCATATTCCGAGCCTTTTTCGGCTTCTAACGAGTTAGTTTTGTTCGGTACAAGTACCCTTTGAATGGCGGATCTTTTGGGACCTTTCTAGCCGAACCAAATACAGAGTTATAACAAGTTTTACTTGAATTTGACAACAATCTTTAAGGAGTAATGCCTCCAATCCAGAATATTCGAACTTTTTCGACTCAACTGGGTGATCATTTCAAAATCATTGCATCTTAATCTCAATCGCACGTTGAAATCTGGGGACTAAAATTGCGATAAGCAATAGATATGCTTTTCTTGCCTTTTTTAATAACAAAAAAGTATTGCAATACTTCCCACAAATGATATTTTGTTGGCACAAAAATCGACAATTTCGAAGCAAAAAAAAAAAAAACTAAACTGGCAAATTGCTTTATTTTGATTTAAATGAAAAAATTTGTTTGTTTTTTTAACCAATAACAACTACAATTCGAATCGGGAAAAAGCCCAACAATTGTAGTGGGGACTGTAAGAAAAGATAAACTCACTGTTTATTGTTGGTGTTTTGTCTAAGCCCTGATATCGTTGCAAGTAAGACTTGAGTGTTTGTAATTCTCATTCGCTTTACAGTTTTATTTGCATAATATCTTTAGCATTTCCAAAGTCTTAGGAAAACGATTAACTGATATTCTGCCCTAAGCAGCTAAGTAAAATGCGCATAGAAACTAGCATACACCCAATAATAAATACCAGTGTATTTATCAAGAATAAAAATTAAAAATTTAGCACATCAGAATTAATGAATAAACAATTACAACAAAACTTTGTTGTTTGCACCATTTCGTTTGACGCCTAATTGAGAATAAATAACAGATGTTTACATAAGAAAATGTCATAAAAATTATTAACGACACAAACCATATAATACGCCACCTTAAAAGCGTTTACTTTCTTGAGGATTATTGGTTGTCGAACGCATTACCAAGTAAGTTATTTTAGAATAATTTGATTAACTCCCACTTAAAATTAACTCCTAGAGATGATCAAGTACTTAATGTTTATTTCACAAACTTCTGACCCTATGCGTCTTATTAAAGGTCCAATTAGACGTGACATAACCATACCAAAACTGTATTACCATAGCCACTGTATTACCTTAACGACATAAACATACCATACAAACCAATTCAATTTTGGTTTCTAAATTCGCCGTTGCGGCTGTGGCATTATGTTTATGTCACGTCTAATTTGAGCTTAAGGGTTAAATATTGATAATCATGTTCTAAATCAGGGTTACCGTTAGGAATTTTTGAAAAGTCGCACAAAAGGTTGTTTTATAAAAATAAAGTCGCACAAAAAAGTCGTTTCAGAAAATAAAAGTCGCACATCTTTTTTTTAACGTTGTTTATTAATAAAAAGCATAACAAAACAATTGAAACAAAAAGCTTATTGCAGAATTCATTTTTATCATATTTCATAACAATGTACATGTTTGTCCATGTTTTCATGTATAGTGAAAACATTTACTTAAGTTTAATAAATTTGTCGTATACTGCCAAGGTCAAAGGAGTAGAATTTCTGTTTAAAAACAAGCCAAAAAAGTTAAGGTTAATATATTTTTGACAAAATTTAAACTTGTCCAATTAAAGCCCCTTGAAAATTTTACTTTAATTCCGTTCGTTTGATCTTGGCGCAATATTTCTTTTTCTTAACATACCTACATAAATACTACTTTTTTGAAATTTTATTTCTATATTTAGAAATAAGTTCATCACAGGGAATCCAGTCTTCTATATATTTGTCTATTAAATTTAAAGATGACAGCATTGAATTGCATGATTTTACATTGCTTTGCTAGTGTTTACGATTCGAAAACTACAGGTGGTGCTAAGACTACAACAATCCAAAACCAACAGAAACAACAGAGGTTTTTTGCATTGCATTGCTGGTGTTTACGATTCGAAATGTCAACCATTTCTAACAAAACACTGACAAATTAAAACAAATTGGTCCGAACTGTCAAAACTTGCCACCACCTTGAACTGAATTCGCCTCAAATACGTTGTATACATGACAAGGTTGCAAAAATGTAATAAAAGTGTTGCCAAATGAACAATAATTTATGAATTGTTTTTAAATTTTGACGAGGCTATTTTGACGAATTTTTTTTTTTTTTGATACAAATAATAAGAAAATTTAATGTTTTGTAAGAATCTTAGCAAAAAGGGTAAAAAGTAGCAGAAAAATTAAAATAGTCGCAAAAGTCGGTGATAAAAAAAAGTCTCACAAAAAGTCGCAGACCGCTGAAAAAGGGTCAAATTGCGACTTTAGTCGGGCGAACGGTAACACTGTTCTAAATTTGTCTTACTCTCTCTCTTTCCTCTCTCTCTCTCTCTCTCTTTCCTCTCTCTTTCCTCTCTCTTTCCTCTCTCTCTTTTTTCTTTCCTCTCTCTCTTTCCTCACTCTCTCTCCTTCCTCTTTCCTCTCTCTCTCTCTCACTCTCTCTTATGATTAAAAGAGTAAAAACTGCAAATCAAATAAAGAAAAATCAAACTTACCTTAATTTAGCGGCATATTCTGTTTCTATCGCTAAACGATCTCTTATAAAATTTGCATATTTATCCAAAAATTCAATGCCTTTGTTTGTGTGAATCGCTAAATTATCGTACTGATCCTGAAAAAAAGAATTAAAACATGTTTTTTTTATAAAAATTTAAAATAAAAGTCAAACAAAATAACGTAGAAAATAAACAAAAATAACTGCTTGACCCACAATGTCGACAAGAAAATTTTACATTTTTTTTACATTGAAATATACGAAAGAAATTTTCATGTCCGACATTGTTTGTTGGCCAGGCATTAAATATAAATATTTGATCAAGAGCAGAATCAGAATCGCAGTAAATAAGGCAGTGTTTTTGGCTCGCCTTTAAACTTTGCGCCTGGTATTTATAAATGTTCCTTAGTTAAATTTTAAAGCAAAACTTTTTTGTTTTTGCTCTTTCAATAAATGTTGTTTGTGTATCTTAAATTAATTAAATTTAGCCATTCTTAAAGAAGAATTCAACTTAATATAAAGAAATACATACAAACATTTCAATGGATTTTGAAATATTGTATTATTAAAATGTTTAATTGAATTAACATATAAAGTAAAAAATTATAGATTTAACCCACTAAAGTGAAATGTAGGTCAAAATTTAACAAATATGTAATTTTTTTTGTAAGATCAAATAACAAAGTACTATATAATCAACCCAATTATCAATAAAAGCTACCCGGGACCGTCTCCCTTCCGTAAATTATGTAAATTCAATTGCAAAAATAGGAAAATGGAAAAAATCGCCTGGAATTCGTATTCATAACTGGGCTGAATAATAATGTTTCTAAAATTTGGGTTTTTTTCCATTAAAAGATGAAAAAGCAGATTCAGTAAGGCAAATGGGGCCTTTCTTGAAACTATTCTAACAAAAATTCAAAAGCCTTGACAGTTCCCCCAAGCAAAAAAGATGCATAAAGTGAATCCAGCCAGCGATATAATCACCGCATTCGATATCGAGTAAACGATCGTATTTTTCTGCATACGATTGACTTTGACGTATCGAATGAAAACTCGAGAGATTTAATGTCTTTGTTGACTCAATATCGAATGCTATCATATCAAATTACGATACATTTCATTCGATATCGAGTGGCATGATACCAAAATAAAAAATTTCAATCAATTTCGCTCGATATCGTATGCTTTTTTTTTGGAACATTTCTATAACCAATTGTTTTTTAAATATTTATTCCTTTTTAAATGGGTTAAATAGGGAAACGAACATATCAATCACATAATAAATATCTATAAAAAGTTTTTGCATTGTGGTTAAATTTAATACACATATTGACAATATCAATTTGTATACGCTTATTGCACATTTGCAGTAAAAGTTTTATAACTAATGACGGCCAAACACTGCACAAGTTCAGTGCTCAAGTCTGGCACTGTACAGTGCGTTTGTGTAGTGTTTGGCGGCGTTTTAGTATCGTTTTTCCAATGCTACCGCTTCTGGCGTGTAGTTTTAAAATTTAATGCCCTGTAATTCATTTCGCAACAGGGTGATCTTGCATTTTTGTAAAATTTGTTTTAGCAGCCACTGTAATTTGTGTCTAGTACTTTAAATGTTAATTCAAGTACTCATTGAAAAAATGCATTTTCATATTGATGATGCCTTAACATCGGAATGGTGGCATCAATGTTATTTCAAAAGGCATCGTTGAGACAAAACATGACATCAACCTAAAGACGAACGTCGTCATAAAATGTCATATTTTATGCGTCATCTATGCTATGACCTCAGTGACATCAATTCGATGCCACATTTTGGGTATTTTGGTATAATGGTAATATTATTTGAATGCTTAAAAAGAAAAAAAAGAAGCAAAAATTCCCATATTCTATTTGTTTTTATTATTTAATTAAATACATACAATTTTCCAAGAAGAATGATTACGAAAACCATATCGGTCATGTTGCTGGTGTCTTATAATTGTGAGTTCTTATGTAAACAAAGGGGGGAATACATTTCAGAGGTGAAACAAACATGTGTAGCGGGTAAGTTAAAAAAAATATTCTCTGTCTTTGACTTAAGTCAATCCCAATGACTCAATTTAATGACTAAAATAAATTGGGTTTAATGAGCGTACTGATTCCTTTCTCCAATGTTACAAATTAAATGGGTTTTCAGTAAAAGCAACGCATTTTGTCATTATACCCTTCACCTCAGGTGGAAAAGGGTATATATAAGTTTGTAATTTCTACAATATTGATCTAAGACCCTATAAAGTATATATATTCTGGGTCCTTATGAGGAAAGAAGTTGATTTAACCATGTCCGTCTGTCAGTCCGTCTCACGTTTGATATGTATTTTCCGGAGACTCCAGACAGGATAGCCGCTAGGTTGTTTGACATTTATGTCACATAGAGTCCACCATTTCTTGCTATTGAAATTCAACCAGATCGGTCAAAAAATGGCTGAGATATGAGCAAAAAACCACGACTACATCTAATTTTTTCCAAAAATCCCTCGTTGTTGTTGTATTTTTATTACTTTTTTCTGTATCTCTGGAGAACGGCAAGAGCCAAAGTTTCCAAATTAGGTACACACATTAAGGTTATCAATACACACCATCCGACAAAATGTGGGCGGGATTGGAGAAGTGGGCGTGGTACCTCCCGAACAAAAAAATATCAAATATTGAACAAAAACCTGGGGTCTAATCACCGCATACGATATCGAGCAAAATTGATCGAAATTATTTATTTTGGTATCATGAAACTCGATATCGAATAAAATGTATTGAATTTGAAATAATAGCATTCGATATCGAGTAACTCGACATTACATTTATCGAGTTTTCATTCGATACGTCAGTGTCTATCGTATGCAAAAAAATTCTAAAGTTTTTTTCGATACGACAGTATCGAATGCGGTGATTATACCCCTGATTTTTTGGACTCTCATATGACCTATGGTTATCCCTTATAAATCAAAAGATCGGAAATCTTTAGTAAAAAATATTTTCTGAAAAACTCGGAAAAATCGGTTCGGATACGAAAAAGTTCCACTTTCGGGAACCATAAATCTTCCCGAGTCCAAGATTTATAACCCAACTAACTGGCAAATTTCTTCTTAAACACGTCGGTATATTAATCTGTGGAATCGGTTAAAAATTACTCTTTTTTCTTTGTGGGTTAGTTATAGAAATGATTATCATTTCAAACAAAAAAGTATAATCGATGTCATTAATTACGAAAAACGACATCATTGAAATGTCCGTCGTACAAGCCCAGTCACGAGCAGGCGCGGATTCACGGGGGGGGGGGGGGGGGAATAAGGAAATTTCCCCCCGTAAATTATAAAAATATGTTTTGTTAATTTCGATAATACCAGAATTCCCAATAATAATATCTTTTTTAATGTACAAAATTTTTGGAAATCCCAGCAAGGTTTTTTTGTTTTTTTTATGGAAGTTCTAACGAAATTTTCAATAATCCTAATAGTTATTTAATAGATATTTCAAATGAAAAATCTAGTTTACCGTATTCAAATACTTACTATTCTACATTCAATCCCAGCAGGTGCCATCTACATTCGAAGACTAAACGTTTGACTTGATAATGCGTGCGGTTGAATTATTAATAAGCCCTAGTAAATGCAATATTTATGTATGTATGTATGTGTTATATGAATCAAAATTCTATTCGATAATTTTTGACGAAAGCACGAATTTGTCAGGGAAAAGCCAGACTTCCTTATCTTTAAGATATTTCAACATAAAACAATCACCCTTATTGTGTTTGGCGTATTTAAAATACGCCTACGTCTGTTTGGTAATAGATTAAAGAGAACGTGAACTTTAATCTATTACAAAACAGTCGTAGGCGTATTTTAAATACGCCAAACACAATAAGGGTGAATAAGTTTTTAGGGAAGAATTTATTGGCTTTGTTGTTAACGCATTTGAAGAGGCTTCAAAACCCAATATAAAATGGAGCTTCCAACGAAGCAGGTTTGTAAGGGAGAAACATAAAAGTTTCGCTTACCATTGCGCTTACGGAAGACATGAATTTTATATGGCGAGTTCCCACTTTGAAGCAATACATTTTTGACACAAAAAGCGCATTATTCAGCGCACATAAAAATTGTTAGATGTAACGATCAGCTTTACACACTGAATGTTTTGATACCGTTATTTTTTAGTACTCTCCCTTACAAACCTGCTTCGTGGTAAGGGAATGCCGCGGCATGCCGTAGCACTTGAAATGTTATTTTTTTTAATAAAAGTTGTTGAGAGTTCTTTCACTTACTTAACTGCATTTCTGTATGTCTTATTGCGTAGCGCATATTTGTGCGCTTATTTTTTTAAATGTACCTTTAGTGCTTCGCAAAATGATAAAATTTTTTACTGGGAAGATATTGATGGCGTTGGTGTGCCAATTGATGCGAAGGAACTATCATCAATAGTTCTTAAAGCTTTGACATATTTTGCTCTTGACCTAAGAAATTGTGTAGGAGATGGAACAGATGGGTGTCCTTTGATGTTAGCAGAAAATGGAGCTGTTCAAAATGTCTGGAAAAGCGACAAATGCGAAACAAGCACCTTTCTGTTCCCATAAATCGAACAACTCAATTTCTAAAAGCAATAAAGTGTCATTATTACAAAAAGTTGTATGATTTGTGAAAGAAACGACAAAATTTTTTAGCAAAGTATTTGGGAGCCAAACTCTCTTAATTATGCGCCTTTGCAACAAGTGTACAACATATAGTAGAAGCTTTGGAAAAAATATATGAGTGGAAAGGTAGTATATCTACCTTTATATTAAGGAACTCACTTAGTACTTTTGAATTTATTTGCGAAATATATATATTAAGTGTGATACTTATTGTAACACAGCCACTTAGTATCATTTTACAAAAGCAAGATATAGATCTTCAAAAAGGATCAAGCCTTATCAAAATTTTAATCATGTGCCTTGAAGGAAAAAGAAATAAAGCCTTAGAAGCGATTTTTGAAAAAGTTAAAGTTGTTTGCGTTCAAATACAGGTAGGTTCCTAGCGAAAAGACAAGATTTGAACGAAATAATCGGCGGCATGAAATAACCCCCCAAAATATAACCCCCCAAAAAAATAATGAAATAACCCCCCAAAAGTTTGTACAGAGAACAACAAAAACAATTTTTGGGGGGTTATTTCATTTTCTTTGGGGTGTTATTTCATTTTTTTAATTGGGGTATTATTTCATATGAAATTATCCCCCAAAAAATCATTATGAAATAAAGCCCCAATATATTTTTTGGGGGATTATTTCATTTTCAAATTTATAATGAAAACGTTTTTGGGCGCAAGGATTTATCCACTTTGGTATACAGAACACCGGCTTCGATAAAAAAAAACTGACCTGCATAGCCGGCCTTCGGCCGTGCGCAATGGTTTTCTTCTATATGGTATACCAAACACCGGCTTCGCTTACTAAAGCATCTCTGCGTAGCCGGGTCAAGTCGGTATTTTAATACTATAGAGAAGAAAATCCTGGCGCTATGCAGAGAAGCTTTAGCTAGCGAAGCCGGTGTTTGTTGTACCATAAAGGAAAAAGTCATTGCGCCTGGCCGAAGGCCGGCTATGCAGAAAAGCCTTAGTTGGCGAAGCTTGTGTTTGGTGAATCATACCATGATATATATCGCGTGATTCTTTAAAGCAAAACTGTATAATTAATTGTATTTCATATATTGGGCCTTTATTTCAATTCAGAAATTGAGGTTTTATTTCATATGAAATAAGCCCCCAAAAATTAGGGAATTATTTCATTTATGTTTGGGGCGTTATTTCATTTCGTTGGGGGCTAATTTCATTTTCAAAAATGGGGCTTTATTGCATATGAAATAAGGCCCCACGCTTTGGGGTGTTATTTCATTATTTTTTTGGGGGGTTGTATTTTGGGGGGTTATTTCATGCCGCCGAAATAATCACATCCAAAATGTTAAAGATTCCTACCCAGTTGTAGGTTACATTTAGGCTTGCCAACCGTACTTTATAATAAAGTATTGTACGTTATTTCGAGTAATTGTACTCTATACTTTATGAGAATAATAAAGTACGCGAAAATACTTTATTTCGCATGATTAGATTTATCTAGAATTCAAAATAGATTCAGGTTATATTAGTAAGGTTTTATTAGTCAGGTTTTATTAGTCATAAAATTATAAAAAAAGAACAACTAATTAATATTAGTCAGGGCCATTTGTTGATGTTTTTTAAATTGGCAGGACGATTTTTCGAAAAAAATAATCTGACAGTACTATTGGCCATTCCTTAAGGGGGCTCCCATACAAAATGTTTAATACAGACTGGAAATATATTGAAGAAAACGTACCATAAAAGCCAAGGAGTGTCCTTAACAATTTCTGGATACATAATTGCCCCTTATCACCACTTCTTAAGGGGGCTCCCATACTAATATTGCGTTTTATGAAATTTGTAAATTAATTAACATATTTCGATTTTTGTGTATAAAATCCAAAGCTGTTAACAGATTTTAATCATTTATAGCTTGTTTTGTTTGAAGCTTTGTTTTTTATATGTCTGGAATTTTTTCTACATTTTTAACAAACAAAAATTTCGAAATGTTGCAAAAAATTATTTTTGTTGCCAAAAAAATTATGTTTCTAAAACGACTGCGCAAGTTAGAAAAAAAATTAACGTTTTAAGGAAATTTTATTGCAGATTTTCGTTTTTTCTTTAGTTATTTCAATAAACTGAACCGTTTTTGAACCGGTATTGGATTCAGCGTACCAGAATTGGGTTAAAGCGCCAGTTGCCCGGCTTGTCTCAAGAAAAAGTGTAAAATTCTAGCACAGTGTAATTGTTTGATAAAACTCCTTAATGGCGGTCAGGCATCTCCGGTGGAGAGGTTGTTCACAACCCTTAATTGTGAAACTTTCAAATGAATCATTATGAATCGCTTATAAATCTTGTAACAAAGAAAGTCTTAAAATAAACTCGCGAAAAGCAGTAAAAAACGTTTTTAAATAAACCAATAAAAAGAAATTAATTGTACTTTATATTTATACTGTGTACTTTTTTTTCTTAACCTTTAATAATCAATGTACTTTAATTGCAACAAAAAAAGTTGGGAACCCTAGTTACATTCCTCTTATTGAATTTATTTTAGAAGATCTCATAACAACTTTCCCAATAGATATCCCAAATGTGTTGAACATACATAAACTTCTACCTCAAAGTGTAATCAAGTCATATACAGATACAAAACTGTTAAAACCAGAACTAGCTGATGAGCCGATTATATTTGATTAAAGAGATAAACAACTACTAACATCTAAACTTGAGCCTGATCTATCAGATAACGTTGTAGATGCTTTAATAAACTGTGATGAAGATATCCAAATCTAAGAAAAATATTTAACATTTTCGTTTCAATGCTCGTCAGTGAAGCTACGAGCGGGTGGCCATTTCCTACCCTTCGTCGAATAAAAACATGGCTCAGATCAACAATGACAGAAGATAGACTCTACTGTCTAAATTTGCCTCACAAAGAAATCATAAATTGCTTATTTAAAAAGATTAATGTATATTGAACTGATCTTATATTTTATTTAACCTTTTAGTTGAGTTTTTTAATTAGGGTAATGACTTTTTTTGGACAACATTTCGTCATCCCACCTCGCGATGGGCAATTTAGTATTGATAATGAAAATAATTCTTTTAGGCCATTTTGGCCAAAAAAGTTTCCGCAAAAAAAGCTCCTCAAAAAAAATTTTTTTTTAATTTCCATACACATTATATATGGTACATTTATTGTTTTTAGCCCCCATATTCATAAATAATTATAAAATTTAATAAACGTTTATTAAGGAAAATTTTCATAGAAAATTTGGTTTTCAAGCCTTTATTAAATTTAAAATATTTTTATGAATACAGGCATAATAACGGGTGGTTAAATTGTAAGGGCCGATGTTGAATGTGAACCACACCTAAACGCCAAGTTTTTTTCCGAATTTTATTTGACATTTCTCTATTTCAGACTTACTCAATTTGAACCATGGAGAGATACACAATCCAACAACGTGTTAAAGTTATCCAGACTTATTATGAAAATGGGCGTTCAAATCAAAATGCATATCGTGCACTTCGTGATTTTTTTGGTCAATTTGATCGTCCAAATGTGCGTACAATCGCAAAAATCGTGGAAAAATTCGAGCAAACCGGGTCTGTAGAAGATGTGAGAACACCAGTGCCTGCTCGTACAGCTCGTACTGCAGGAAATATTGCTGCTGTTCGCGATAGTGTGGCTGAAGAGCCGTCCACCTCAACTCGTCGTCGTGCCCAACAATTGCACCTCTCACGCTCGTCGTTGATGAACATTATGCATAAAGACTTGCATTTACACGCTTACAAGGTGCAATTGGCTCAAGAACTAAAGCCTCTTGACCATTCCAAACGTCGTGAATGGGCAGAATGGTGGCAAGAAATGGCAACAGTGGATGATAAATTTTCGAAGAAAATCATCTTCAGTGATGAGGCACATTTTCACCTCAGTGGATTCGTCAATAAACAGAATTGCCGCATTTGGGCGAATGAGAATCCAAGAGTGATTGTCAAAAAACCAATGCACCCACAAAGAGTGACTGTTTGGTGCGGTTTATGGGCTGGCGGCATCATCGGGCCGTATTTTTTCCAAAATGAGGCCGGTCAGGCAGTTACTGTGAATGGTGTTCGCTATCGTGAGATGATAACGAACTTTTTATGGCCCGAATTGGAAGATATGGATGTGGACGATATGTGGTTTCAGCAGGACGGTGCCACTTGCCACACAGCTAACGAAACAATGGCTCTTTTGCGCAACAAATTCAATGGCCGTGTTATCTCACGTAATGGCGATGTCAATTGGCCGCCAAGATCATGTGATTTGACACCGTTGAACTTTTTTCTTTGGGGTTATTTGAAAGAAAAGGTGTACGTCGATAAGCCAGCAACAATTCAAGAGCTAAAGGATGAGATAATTCGGCACATTAACGGCATAGAACCTCCATTATGCCTCAGGGTCATCGAAAATTTGGACCATCGGATGGAGGTGTGCCGCCGTGGTCGCGGCGCCCATTTGGCCGATATTTTGTTCCATACATAATTGAGTAATACCAATATATCATAATAAAATAAAATTACAATAATTTCCTAAATAGTCTGTGTTTTATTCAAAATCAACACCGGCCCTTGAAATTTAACCACCCTTTACATAAAATAAGCAACTGTATAACAAAATGTAAAGATATTTTTTGGGTTTAATGAAATAAATTTTAAGTTTAAAGTGCGAGTTGATTTGCATAATGGAAAAATATCTTGTGCAACTTTTTCTACGCTGCTGAAAATTATCACTGTTTCATATATCCGTCAAACAACTAATCTATCACAACAAATATCATTTGCCATTAAAATTTAGTTTATTAAAATAACCGCGAAATAGAGTCGCGATTTTTTTTGCGCCCTTCTTCCGTACAAATGGTAAGATCTTGTTATATTCATGAAATTATTAGAAAATACTTAAAATTTTGTAATTAAATGTTAATTTTGTATAGTAAGGAGAAAAATTGAAATTCAAAACTTTATCGCGTTTGGTGCGGAAACTTTCTTCACGATCGTGAAAAAGTAATATGTCCATAATTTCTTAATATTTTTTCACGGTCTATACGGCTATGCGATGAAGAATTTGATATTCGCAAAAATTGCAAAAAGTACTTACCCTAATACACATATTGTTTTTAATAAACTTTTAAAAACAAATTTTTTACTTTTTTGTGTCATACAAAATTCCACCCCATACAAAATTCCGCCCCCCCCCCCCCTAAGGCTCGAGCTGGATCCGCGCCTGGTCACGAGTGAATACATTACACCCAATTTTTCATGACTCGAGACCACAAATCTTCCAAAATATTAGGAACTTCCCGTTTGATTTGGCTGCAGCTCTTTTGACGTAGCTCAAGAGCGAATGTTCGTGAAATCGTAAAGAAAAGCTGATTTTTTAATAACTTATATCGAAATTGTTTCCATAATTCATCATCGATTATATTTAGCTTTAAAAAACTTTTATTACAATCCATGTCATCTACACTTTAAAGCGTAGTGTTTTGAAATAACATAATTAATTTTCTGTCTGTGATTGATTGATTTTTCAAAAACTTATTTCAAATTTTTTACTACTGATGAATACCAAAACAATGTTGTATCTTTAGCAAGAAATATTTCAGCAACTTAAACGAAAGATTACAATCGGTATTAAGCAATAAATACAAAAAAAAAATAATAAAACAAGCACTTGAAAATTTTTTTTCAAAATACCGAAACGAAACTGTCGGTATGCAAATGATGAAATCGTGCTTAGTTTTTTTTTTTTCTTCTATTATTATTGAATGGTACACCATAACAAAATAAACAAATTTAAGTTACACGGTCAAATTTAATCATTAATAAACGAAAAAAATAAGCAAAACAAAATTTTGTTAAATCATAATTCAATTATTTCATAGTTTGAAATCGCCAATATGTGACATTCAATTATAAAGCAATACACTCTACAAGATCTTCTGATAATGTTTCAATTATTATTTAAATCAGAGTTGACCTTCTATCGCCGTTTTCCTTTTTCGATTAAATCTAACTCCTTGTCGCATTTGGACGACTTAGTAAATTTAGTGCTGCACAAGGCACATCTTTATCAAAAAAAAAAAAAAAAAAATAACTTAAAATAATTTTTATTGCACACAACAAAAATGTCAAATAACAACAACTTTAAACGTGTGCACTGATAAAAAAAGGCATCATAACGCTGATGTATTTTGACATCAAAACTATGACAAGTGTGTTCGTTTTTAACCCCATGAAAGCTTTCATATTTGTGATTTCAGCCTTAACATCACTTGGCCAAATTGTCATCAGGTGAAATTATGCCATCAATCGGATGAGACATCGGCATCATAGAAGGGACGAATCGGAGTCAGTTTAATAAAAAAATTTATCAGTGCAATTACTCAGTAACATTAGAGAAAGGATT
This sequence comes from Pollenia angustigena, assembly GCA_930367215.1. NCBI lineage: Eukaryota > Metazoa > Arthropoda > Insecta > Diptera > Polleniidae > Pollenia > Pollenia angustigena. The sequence goes on from OV884058.1 coordinate 193,520,282, forward strand.
CATGACAAACTGTCCTTAAATTGATTCATAGGGATTGACTTAAGCCAAAGTCAGAGAATATTTTTATTTACTTACCCGTTAGACATGTTTGTTTCAATTTTGTTGTATTCCCTCTATTGGTTACAGAAAAACTTTCAATTTTAATAAACCAGCAGCAAGCCCGATATGTTCTACTTTGAAAATTTTATGTATTCAACTTAATAGTTTAAGCAAATAGAATATGGGAATTTTTACTTCTTTTTTACATGAAAATAATGTTAATAATGCACAAAATGTTGCATAGAATTGATGTCACTGTAAACATAGCACTGATGGCCAGGGTTGTCAGATTTTTTTGAGCTCCATCGCCAAACCGGATGTCAGAAATCGCCAAAAATCGCCAAACGTCGATTTTGTTCAGTTTTTGTAAAATTTTCGTTTTTTTTTTTAAATTAAATTTTGCATACAAAAAACGCTAGTATAATTTTTCAGTCAAAAATCGCCAAAAGCATAAAATGAAGATCATATATCGCTCAATTGCTGCAAGACTGGCATTACTCAAAAAATGAAATTTTGGAGTTAGAGATGCAGAATTGTTCGCTTTGTTTTTCTTTATATTGTGTATTAAATAATGTGTCTTCTTTTTTCTTAGTAGTTAGAGCAAATCAAAAACTTTAAATGCGTTTATCTCAAAAGGAATTTTTTTGAGTTATGCCGGTCTTGCAGCAAATGAGCGATATGTATTCCGTTAAAAACTTAAATTAAGTGCACAAGTCTATAAGATCGTACACTTCAGCCTCACCGATTTCATTACTGGAATTTTGACCTACATACTATTAGAATTAAATAGTGACTGAATATAAAATTCACTTAATATGTTTTTAAAGAAAATTGCCGAAATAATATAAATGGTAAAAATAGCCAAGTTAATCGCCAGTTATATCAGAAATCGCCATAAAAGTCGCCAGTCGCCAAATGGGAAATCCCATCGCCAAACACTTTTCAAAATCGCCACGTTTGGCGAGAAATCGCCATATCTGACAGCCCTGTTGATGACGCATAAAATATGCCAAAATTTTATTATGGCGTTCGTCATTCGGTTGATGTCACTATTTGATGTCACGATTCTGATGTTAGGGCATCATCAATATGAAGATTTTTTTCTATGAGTTTTTTTCTACAAATGTGGAGCTTTGGCGGCAGAAACAAATTTATCCAGTTCTTACAATTTAAATTTGTGAATTAATTTCCATTTTTTTTTTTGTATTTAAAACTCGTATGGCCGACGCATACTGATGCCCAGCGTTGCCAGAAGATTTGGAAGAAAAATCTTCTTTTGGCGAAAAGAAAATCTCATTTTGAAGAGAAAAATCTTGAAATTTTTTATAACAAAGGCAAAAAAGTAAAAATTATTAATTTTTATTAGTATTGTGGTTATTTTATTGAACAATTTATGGTTTTTAATCCAAATTTTTTTAATATTTTTAATTAGGCTTAAGTTTATTAAATTTAATTTTCATTAAATTATTTTTATGAAGAAAGGAATTTTACAACATGAAAATCAATTAAAATTTATTCCTGTGAAATATTGAAGGAATGAGACTATTAATGTATAAAAGCTTTTGAGGATTGTATTTGACATAGAATACACATTCGAATAATATGAAAAATTTATATTTATTGATAATTTTATAAGTGTTAAACGGCAATCCCTCTGAGGAGATTGAGTGGTTGCAATCGAAACATGTCAGGGTAACCTGTCCGTAAACACCTGGGTTCGAGCCCAGATGGAGTCAAGAATGAAAAATTATCAATAAATTTTAATTAATTTTCATGTTGTAAAATTCCATTCTTCATAAAAATAATTTAATGAAAATTAAATTTAATGAACTTAAGCCTAATTAAAAATATTAATAAAATAATTATTAATTTTTTAAAAGAAACTACTTTTTATTATGGAAACTACACATTTAAATTAAAATACGTAATTGCGGTATTTATACAAAATTAAATTGTAGGTTTAAAATTGTGTTTTAGTTATATTTTCCAAGAAAAAATACATTTTAAATGCACTTAATTTCAAAAAAATAAGAACGTAAAAAAGTCCATCTATGTAAAGAAGTTTGTTTCATCGAAAGTAATTAAATTCTTATATTAGAGATGTAAAAATTTTGGCAAAACAATTTTGGTTTGGGAGCTATGAAGCTCATACATCATATGGAATCTTGAGGGTTCTCAATTTAATATTATATTTTTTGATACCGTTGTTATATCGAAGGCATTTTGAGAAAATTGCATTAAAAAAAAAGCTCACTGAAAACTATGGATTTTTCCTAAATATATTCCTAATGAATTTTTATTAAAATAATGTTGGTACACGTTTAAACAGATATTCTTAAGCACTTATGTATAAATACTTTGTTTACAAATTATCATAAACATGGAATGTGGTATTTTCAAACCAAAAGCTTCATAACCCGTAACTGTAACTTTTTACCACTCCTCTTGGTCTAGGCAGACCACAATTAGAACAGCTAAAAATCCAAATTAAATAAAAAGTTAATAAATATATATATTTTTTATTGAACGTATGTTATTTGCTAGATTATACGAATTTATTATCGAATATGTAGTCCTTAGTTTTGCACATTGCTTTTTCGCATCTACCACCAGCGTTGCCAGAAGTGCAGATTTATCTGCATTCTGCAGATTTTATCCCCAAAATAGTCAAAATGCAGATTTGAAGATTTTTGGTTTAAAATTGCAGATTTCTTAGCTCGGTGAAAACTTCTTTGCATTGTCACTTATGTTTGTACTTTTTCCACTTCATGCATTGATATACAAAATATATCAACCATTCATAGAAGAACCGTTTGGAAATACATTCATTAGCAGGAATTTTATTCACAAAAGATTACTTAAAAATTCTTATTGTCTTGACACATTAATATCGCCGGACTAATTTTCTCTGATTTAACACGAAATAATATGCAAATGTACGTATGTAATACATAGTTGCAATATTTGATCTCATGTAAATTTTCAATAAAACCTTTGATAGTTTAAAGAACATTAACTTTTAATTTGTTGTTTAAGATACCAAAGGTGTGATGGAGAGATATTTTTAATGTAAGAATATCCAAAAAATTATCAGCCATATTCTGAAAGTCGCATTTGAGTGAAATTAAAATCGAAAAAGTTTTTAAAACTTTTCTGTGTTGAAAGTTCAAAGAAATATTTCCTTTTGTATATCTCATACTTCGAGGACCACTAATAGATATTTACCATCGGTTTAAAATTCCAGAACATTGCCGTATATTTTGAAATTAATTGTTTTATCGTTTTCTAAATAAACTACAAAAAAATGTAATGAGTTTTGAAGATTTGTTGTAGATTTTTAAAATCTTGACGCAGATTTTGCAGATTTTTGGATGAAAAATTATGGTTTTTTGCTGATTTTACCTCCTAAAGTTCTGGCAACACTGTCTACCACACATTTGATTCAAACTTGATTCATTCAATTTAGAACATATCATTTATAGAATTCACGTTTCTGTTTCTGTTTTTTTTTTTTTTTTTTTTGATATTTTTTCCTATTTGAAAAATATTGCAAGAACACAACAATTCGGTCTGGCCAAAAGGGTAATTTCATAGACTTTCATATAAGAATAAAATTTCACCCTACTAGTTTGCTTCAATCGAATCCAAATTAGTTTCATTCGATTCAGCACGTATCATTAAAGAACTCACGCCCCTGTTTTTTTTTGCTATATTCGAAAAATATTGCCAGGAAAACACAAATTTGGTCTGGCCCGACCAAGACGGTAATCCTAGGGTTTAGTTCCATTAGTTTTATTTTTTGGTACTAAGACATGGTAACTAAATACATACATGAACTTTTTTGTTCTTGAATACATTAATCTTTAAATATATACTATACATTTTTTTTTTTCACAAATAATTTTTTTATCAATATTCTAAAAATGAACAACCACGAATCAATGAAGTGGGTGAAGATAAATACGCCGAGTTAAAAATGTTTTATGACGTAAAACGTTACGTTATTAAAAACGTAGCTGAGCTACGCGTAGCTGGTTAAAAACGTAGCTCAGCTACGCGTATTTCAGCTACGCGTAGCTCAGCTACGTTTTTATTAAAATTTTTTTTTTTTAATTTTGAGCGGTGTGTATGGGAGAGATTTTTTAAATTGCGGCCGAACCAAAAAAGATTACGAAAAGGGATGAGCACCAAGTTAGAGCTTATTAACTCTACTTTCGTAATCTTTAACCAAAATTTTAGAAATATAAAATTTTCTATTTTTAAAAATTATTTAAATTTTGACATGTGTATCTGGGAGAGATTTTTTTAAGTTGTGACCGAACCAAAAAAGATTACGGAACGGGAGGGGATTCAAACTATAGAAAACTCCCTCTACTTTCGTAATCTTTAACCAAAATTTAAGAAATATAAATTTTTCCATTTTTAAAAAATTCTTTAAATTTTGGCTAGTTAAAAAAATCCCTTCTAGATACACTAGCCAAAATTTAAAGAATTTTTTAAAAATGGAAAAATTTATATTTCTTAAATTTTGGTTAGAGATTACGAGAGTAGAGTTAATTACCTCTAATTTGGTGCCCCTCCCGTTCCGTAATCTTTTTTGGTTCGGTCACATCTTAAAAAAATCCCTTCTAGATACACTAGTCAAAATTTAAAGAATTTTTTAAAAATAGAAAAATTTATATTTGTAAAATTTTGGTTAAAGATTACGAAAGTAGAGGGAGTTACCCATAATTTGAATTCCCTCCCATTCCGTAATCTTTTTTGGTTCGGTCACATCTTAAAAAAATCCCTTCTAGATACACTAGTCAAAATTTAAAGAATTTTTTAAAAATAGAAAAATTTATATTTGTAAAATTTTGGTCAAAGATTACGAAAGTAGAGGGAGTTACCCATAATTTGAATTCCCTCCCATTCCGTAATCTTTTTTGGTTCGGTCACAACTTAAAAAAATCCCTTCTAAGTTTCTTAAATTTTGATTAAAGATTACGAAAGTAGAGTTAATTACCTCTAATTTGGTGCTGAGCTACGCGTAGCTAAGCTACGTTTCTAATAACGTTACGTTTTACGTCATAAAACATATTTAACTCGGCGTATTTATCTTCACCCACTTGAATCAATGATGCTTTTTTAATGTTTTGTATGCCCAGAAATAATGATGCATGTTAGTACAAAAGTGTGCAAAACCAATAGACAACAAGCTGATATACCTAAAACCTCATTGTTTTAAAAATTTACTGTTTAAAAAACTGTAAGAGAAAATTATGTTTGTTGTATAAACTTAAAGTTAAAAATCTAAAATAAAAAATCTTAATTTGAGAAAAAAAAATCTTTAAATCTTATTTTGGTCAAAAAATCTTGAAAAATAAGAAAAAATCTTAATTCTGGCAACGCTGCTGATGCCAAAAGCCCGTTTTACGCGGATCTATTAACATCTCCTCAGGAAAGTTAGGCACTCTTAATTTGATGTGCGTAACTCTTAGAATAATGCGCATGTTTCAACAAAATCTTGGAGGTAAAGAAGGGGGAAACAGTTACCCACATAAAAAATTATTAATTAATTAATAATAACTGCCTGCTATTGAATCAGTTCGGATACGAATTACCCAAAAATAGATTTTTTTAAATTAACCTAAGAGAGTTAGCTCGTGAGTAAGTAAGAATTAAATTGTTTAAATTAATATGAAATTGTTATAAATATTGAGTAAAATTAAAATGCAACACTGCAGTGCACTGTCACAAGTGTGTTAAGTAAGTAAAACCCAACTCACTAAACAAAGGGTTTTGACATTTTTGCCAAAAGCCAGATGTTTATTTTGTTTTTTCTTTAAAGATGTCAAATGTTGTTTGATTTCAATAATGGCATTTATTGCGTAAAACTCAATTAAGGTGCATATGGCTAATAAATCAGTGAATGTTTTACACTGGTTAAGTTTAACTTAACTTTTATGTCCCATGTATTATATGTACTTATAGTTTAAAAAATAACACGTGGCAGCACTACGATTAAGGTTGTAAAATTTTATAATGTGTGCGAAGGTAAAGATGAAAAGTTAAATTAATGTTTTAAAAATATCACATGCGATATTAAAAAAGAAAATACACCAATACCCCGGTTTGCGTCGCTAATCGGGACCGGAAACCCCGAAACGACGCAAACGGAAGCAGGATTTTCCGTTAATTTGTATTGATTTTCGTTTAATTGGTTCCGAGATTCACCATTTGAGCTGAAAAAATTAATTTTGATAGACTTTAAAACGCATAATTTTATTTTAGATCTTCAAATAAAGTTAAAGCTTTCTTTTAAATAACATTTTGTTTTAAGGGCATTCATCGCTGATTTTGATCTTCAATCCAAATAGTAAGAAGTGCCTCCATTTTTTTCTTATTTTTGTAACCTGTTTATGTTGCAACGATGTTTATGTTTCAACAAATTTCTTAATTTTATCAGCGTCATTGGAACAGCAAATGGATTTGATTGTAGACGGGGCTAATTCACGGTTTCTTTTAATATAAACAGTCTTTTCCACTGATTTGTAACACGTCAAAATGCCCAGTTTAAGTTCTAAGCTTATTTGCTGCAAAATATTTAAATTTAACTTTACTTCAGCAGATGTAATTTGAAGCCAGTTGCAATCAGCAGACAACCTTCACATTCATATTTGCATAAGACTTCAACGGGAAATCCCGTTTTTTTTTTTTTTTTGTTTGTTTAAGCTTTGTATAAACATTTTTATATTAGCGACGCAAATCGAAGCACTAGCGACGCAACTTCGAAGCCATGCGACGCAAAGTGAAACAAAAACAACGCAACTTCGAAAACGACGCAAACCGGGGTTTTGGTGTACGATTATTTACTCGAACTTTTTAATTTGTTTGAAAAACTTATTTGATATTTTGTTAGTCTGTTAAATTTAATATTAAAATTTATGATTTTTGAAAATATATGACTGAATTTCACTCTAAGTCAAATTTTCCAAAATGTACAAAAAATTTGCATAAATACATTTTTTTCTTTAAAAAAAATTTCTATCGCATGCGATATTTTTTAATATATTTTATATAGCATGCGATATTTTTTAATATATTTTTTATAGCATGCGATATTTTTTAATATACATATTTTTTATAGCATCCGATATTTTTTAAAAATGAATTTAACTTTTCGTATTTATCTTCACACAAATAATTTAATGTTGTCTGTATTGGTAGCCTTAAGGCCCCAAGTTGATGGGTTTAGAGTAGGGCTGCCAGATATTTGAACCTATCAACCAGGACACATGGAAAAAAATGGATAAAAAATTATACCAACAGAAAAGTTTTTTAGCACCACTTTTACATAAACAGTTTTTTGGCTCTCCTGAAAATTTAAGAATTTTGAGTTGTTACCTTTTAGTATTTAGAGTGCGATATGTAAAAACCATCCAGTTTTATTTTTAAATCCAACAATATATAGAAAAAAAAATTAACGTGTACTTCATGTACATAAAAACGATGAAAAATAAAAAAAAGTTGAGCTTAAAATGTTCTAAGCTAAAATAATGTTCAGAAGATTGCACTTTTTCTAAAACTGCATTTCGGTCTTTGATATAGTTATAAAACAGGCAGCATGTCATATTAAAATCAAACTTACATTGGGCCGCGTGAATAAAAAGGTAGCTTTAGCTAATACTTGAAATTTTGAAGTTAAAACTAGCTTTGAGGTGAATAAAAATTTCAGTTAAAGCTAGTACTTTATACTGACTAGTAAAAACTAGTTTTCCTAGTGTTGACTCAAAAAATGTGTGAATAAAAACGAGTGAATGCTTAAAAAGACTAGTTTTTGCTTAATTTTTTTAAGCTTATGATTGGGGTGCTTGAATTATGTATATTGCAACAATATTTAAAAAAATTGATTTTTTTTGTTTAATTTTATGAACGTTGGCCAAAGAAAAGAATATCTCCTAAGAGCAGATTTTCATCCAGAAGTTTATTTAAAATTATTTATTTTTCGGAAAAATATCTAAAATGGTAAAATCTCTGTAAATGTCACATATACATTTAAATATGTACATATCCCTGCAGGAAATGTCACTAGTGAATTTCTACTGATTCACTGTTGACACAGTCCCCAGTACTAGTGACTTATTATACCCCAGGCAATGTTATTTACAATAGACATTTAACATGTGCGTGTCATTGGAAATCTACTACTGACGTTGGTACTACTGACTAGGTAGTTCCATTGGGAACATTGAAACCAGAGAATCGCTAGTACATTTTAGTAAAAGTAGTCTACACTTTTTGTAAGAATACGAAGTCATAACAATCTTTTTTTATCATTTCTTCAGCTTTTATAGGAACTGTACTTCTCAGTTGTTATTGATAAAATCTTTTTCGTATTAAATCCAAATATAGTGGCAAATGTAATGTAGTGTAAACACTTCGCTGACAATGTCACCAATAAAGTCGACAATACTGGTGACTTGGAGACACTTGCACCCAGGTTTCCTTCAGGGATGTTACAGTTTACCACATCAAAAGAATTACTTGAAAGCAAAAACAAAGTCATAAATATATTTTATTTTTGTTGTTGCTTTCTACAGAAATTCACTTTTTTGTAGATTCAATTTTTTTGCAGATTCAATTTTTTTGTAGAAAGCAATTTTATAATTAGGGCCTTAATTTTTATAAATTTTTTTAAAACAAGTTACACAATAATAAATAACAATCATTGATAAAGGCGCTACAGACTTTTGCCATAGAAAGTCTGTGTTGCATTTTTTAAATAAAATAAAAACAATTTTTGAAAAGGAAAAAATGAAATAAAAATATCAATACACAGATGTGTTAACGCTTCAAGACATAAAAAAGGAAATAAAAATTTTTTGTACTTATATTCTGTTTTATACATTAATATTTTTGAAAATAAGTTTAAAAAAATTTTAATTTTTGACATTTTTGCACTTTGTAATTAATTAAATTTAATAGTCACATTTTCCAGCGTTTGCTGCCCCTTTTGAGCACTAGCTATCTAGCACTAGCAAAGATTTATTCACACTTTTTGTAGTTTAAACTTTTCAGCATAGCTAGTACTGAAAAGTAAAAGCTAGTGCTAGTACTTAGTACTAGCTAGTGTAAGCTACATTTTTATTCATTTGACCCATTGAATAATACTCGCCAGTGTTTCAATCTTAAACAAGTTTCTTTCCTTTGTCCATTGAGCATCCTAAGTACTCAACTTGTAAAAAATCAAACTCTTTTGATTCTTCTTCAACCAACTCGACAACTGTCAAACTAATCAATTGACTATAGGCCCAACCAGAATGTGCATAAACAAACTTAAGCTACTGTCAAAAATAAACGAAAAAGCCAAATACACTCAAAAAAACAAAAACAAAATAAAAAACATTTGATTCCGTACGGAATGTGCGATTAGTTTCGCACTTTGGTTAAGCAAATTACAGTTTCATAAAATTTAACAAAAAGTTCCATTAAGTTCAACATGGTTTTACACATATGATTTACATGCATTCGCTCAGTTGCTTAACCCTTAAATGCATGAATTTTTTTTTCGCTTTGAAAAAATTATATTATGTAGAAATATAGATCCTAATGCAGAAAAAAGTTTAAAAAAAAATTTATTTTTTATTTTTTTTAGTAAAATTTATTAAAAAATGTTGTGTTGTATTTCTGCAACACTATGCATTTACCAAAAGAAAAGATTGTTTATTTACATATGAAAATTCTCAAAACTGTTTTTTTCCTTGGTGAAGCAAAGAGACACTGCGCACTTCTCACACTTCGTTTGCGTGTATCCCTTGCACCCAGACATTTTGCACCGACTGCGCACACAATTTCCAGGCCAGTGTCCAATATTATCCTTTATTATGTCCTTGGGTGGAACATGTTGAACTGGACCTAGTCTTTTCTTGGCTTACACTTCGTTTTCGGCGGTGTTATTGTTGCTCGGCCTTCCACGTTTGTTGCAAGGTGCCATCGCATCATTTACGCTGCCCAGTACTTCAGCCAATTCCAGTCTATAATTACACAAATTTAAAACTGATAAATCGTCAGTTTTTTTCGAATCTTTATAAATAAGCCAAGAATTTATAATGGACATGTCCAATAAGTGGTAAAATATACGTAAATACCACTTCCGGCTTCTCATGGCAATGCGATACCTTCCGATAAAGCTATCCATTAGATCTACTCCACCCATGTGGGCATTATATTCCTTTATTATTTTTGGGCAAGAAATGTCTATCTGAGTCTTTTTTGCTTTGTCAAACCTTTGAATTTGGGATAAAGGTTCTGCTCCAACATATGAAGACAGAAAGGTGACAACCTTGTTGTCTTTCCATGTTACCGATGTCAAATCAACACCATTAAAAGTTGTCATTTGCTCTTCATAAAATCCACGGGGAATACATTTTTTCATAAAAATTTTTTTTTTCAGGTAGTTTGGAGTTCACAAGTCTGTTAGCTTGCACAGTACCAAGGCTGTAAATTCCTTGTTTTGCAAGATGAGTAACTAGTGGTACAGAGGTGTTAAAGTTATCAAAGTAAATTATGTGGTTTATATGTCTTGGTACACCTCTGGCTAGACGGATAACAACATTTTCCACTGGTCCGAAATCGGGTTCGTCTGGGAATCGCTCATGTTCTTCACCTGTGTATATCTCAAACTTATGAGCATAGCCCTTTACACTGTACATAACATACAATTTTAACCCCCACTTATGAGGTTTGTTTGGTAAATACTGCTTCATAAAATGGGATATTTTCGTGGCACACATCATTTCATCGATTGATAATCTTTGTTCCATAGGAACTGTTGCAAATTTTTGATTTTGATGATCTATCAAGGGTCTTATCTTATGGAGCCTATCATGTTGTGAGTGTCCTCTGGGAAAATGTTTATCATTGTTATTGAAATGAAGAAATCTTCGAATTGTTTCAAATCTGTTTACAGTCATTAGTTTTTTTATTGGTTCGAATCCCACAGTATTGGACCAATATAGACGAATATTGGGATATCTTATGACAGACATATACATATATTAAAACTGCTAAAAACTTTCGTAGTTCAGTTTCCGTTAAATTTAAAGGTTTTGTCACATTTTTTTGAACGGAATAAAGATTCGATTCTTCAATAATTTTTTGAATAATTTCAGAATTAAAAATATATGAAAAAATAGTGTAAGGTGTATTTTGGTCACGCAATTCTAGAGGAAAAGTGTTGTGGCCAAGGAAAGCAGTCTGTTCAGAGCTCAATATAAAATTTTTTGTCTTCCAAACAAGGCCCTTCATAGAAGCCCGGCGACTTGCTTGACTAGTTGACGGAAATTGTTCTTGCGGCATTTGATCATTTAAAAGAGTTTCATTAGTGTTTGATGGGTCAACTGCTAGAGGATCCTCACTATTATTCTCATTACTATTATTTTCCGGTAAAGGACTCAATTCATTTTCTAAGAAATCCTCGCGGTTTACATAAAAACTTTCGACTTCTCCATCAGACTCGTCCAAACCATCTTCCGATAACTCTCCATCATTTATCTTGTCTAGATAATCTTCAATTTGCTTTGGATTTAAAAAAGGCATCTAAAAATTTTTAAAATATGATGAAAATATATGAAGCACACGTTCTGCAGTAAATGCATAGTGTTGCAGATTTACAACATTTATATATATATTTATATTCTTAAAACACAAATTACACCAGTTAGAGAAATTCATTAACCGTTACTTTGCCAATGTAAAGATCACAATCAACTAACTTGCAAAAACTAAATAAGTGTTGCCAAAGTGTAAAATACATTGTAGATTGTATATATTTTAAAATAGTATGCAATGAGCGAATAATAGTAATTTTGAGGCCAATTGAATGCTTTGTTGCAGAATTACAACAATATGCATTTAAGGGTTAAGCCACGTTTTTCACATACTGGTTAGACCTTAAGCCATACACGCTTTGATATGGACAACGACCGACTCAGTTGACAATTGAGTTGAAACGGACAAGGTCTATCCAATAGGTCTGCGCAAGAAGCCAGATGTTTACTTGGTTTATTCCTCAACGACGTCAAAAGTTGTTTACATTTTCCTTATACATGTGTATTTTTGTTTACGTTTTCGGTTTTTTGCACACAAATCACATTTTTTCATTTGTTTTCCTATGTAGTAAAAAGATTTTGACAACGGCGGGGAATTTTACACAAACAAAATGCCTGTTGTTTTTTTGTATTGTTGTAGAAGTAAGCAGACCTATTGGATAGGCCTTGGAAACGGGTATGGGCTGCCTTAGAGAAAGCAATTTGTTGTCGGTTTTCGATTACTTATAAAAGTTATTTACACGGCATAACTTTTTACAGCAACTAGTTGAAAAAAATTTTAAGGAGGATTGACTATCATCTAATATAATTGAAAGCTTTTACCAGCTTTACACCAGATAACGGTTGAATTTAATTAAAGTTGTTTATACAATCACCTTATGATAGCAGTGTTATAACAGAAATCTTAACCTTTGTTAGCAATTTAAACCAGCAACAAAACCAATTTGTTTGTCTTGACCTGTACAAAAAAACCAGGACAATTTAATAGTGGACCAGGACACCAGGACAAGTAGTCTAAAATCAGGACAATCCTGGAAAACCAGGACGTATGGCAGGCCTAGTTAAGAGGTGGTTTATATGTAAACTGGTTTATGGATGTGTATGGTTAAGCACAGTTTAAACCAAAAAGATAGTTGAACTTGTTCCGATTTATTAGCCCTTAGATAAAAATTTCTTGGTATTACAGACAATCGCAAACTAAGTATTAACCACTTGTGACGGTGGGCCGTTTAAAAAGAAAAATTATTTTTTTTTTTTTTTTACTAAAAGTGGAGCAGTTTTGTTGACAAATTTTATTTCAATAAACATTTTTTTTCTTTTTTTTTATTATTATTTTATTTATTATAAAGAAACGACGACATCGACATTGTCAATAATAACAATTGAACTAAAAATATTTATATGTATGTATAAAAGAAACAATTGCTTTGATATCTTTTTCTATTTGGCACAAATATTGAAATCGGTATTTTTTTTCACTCGACTTTTAGTTTTCATTCACTAAAATAAAATCATGTTTGACGTTTTTTATGGCTCTTTGATTTGATTTTTTGTTTGGTACCACAATAAAACAAAATACATTAAAAAAGTTGTGTCACTTGTAAAATGGTATTGAATCAAAAGTACTTATTTGTAAACAGAGTTTAAGAGGAATTCAATCTTAAAAACCAACTGTGCTATAATTTAAGGCCTTCTCTTTTTATACCCTTCACCACAGGTGGAAAAGGGTATATATAAGTTTGTCATTCCGTTTGTAATTTCTACAATATTGATCTTAGACCCTATAAAGTATATATATTATGGGTCCTTATGAGGAGAGAAGTTGATTTAACGATATCCGTCCGTCCGTCCGTCCGTCCATCCGTGCGTCCGTCCGTCTGTCCGTCTGTCCGTCTTACGTTTCATATGTGTTTTCCGGAGAATCCAGACATGATAGCGGATACGTTGTTGTCACATATAGTCCACCATTTCTTGCTATTGAAATTCAGCCAGATCGGTCCAACAATGGCTGAGGTATGACCAAAAAACCACGACTGCCTCTAATTTTCCCAAAAAATCCCTTGTGGTTGTTGTATTTGTATTACTTTTTTCTGTATATCTGGAGAACGGCAAGAGCCAAAGCTTTTAAATTAGGTACAAACATTTAGATTATAAATACACACCATCCTACAAAATGTGGGCGGGATTGGAGAAGTAGGCGTGGTACCTCTCATACAAAAAGTATTAAAAATTGTATCAAAACCTGAATTTTTTGACTGTAATATGACCTATGGTTACGCCTTATATATCAGAAGATCGAAGATAATAGAAAATATTTTCTGAAAAACTCGGGAAAATCGGTTCAGATACGAAAAAGTTATGACCAAAATATTAATTTTTTTTTGGAAAATACCCATTTTCATGAACCATAGATCTTCCCGAGTCCAAGTTTTATAGCCAAAATAACTGGCAAATTTCTTCTTTAACACAGCAGAGTTATGACCAAAATACTGAAATCCCAAAAATTACTCTTTTTTTATAATTAAGTTTGTTTTTTATATCCTTCACCGAAGGTCCTTAACCCTATAAAGTATATATGTATATTCTGGGTTCTTATGCAAAGCGAAGTTCAAATCCGGTTGTCGTCTCTTCTTCCAATCCCCCTCAAATAAAACGCACACAAAGTGGTTTATCTAACGAACGAAAAACTAATGAAGCAACTTTGTTGTAAATGCAACTATAATGTATTTAAAGATCGAAATTGTAGTTATTTCGGTTTAAGAGTTTCATGTTTAAAACTACCTTTTTTATAATTTAAATCCACTTTACAACATAAAAAGAAACTTTGTTACACTATGAGACAACCTGTGTTATAATCAGGCTGTGTAGTCGGAGTTGAGGTTTTTGTACCGGAGTCGGAGTCGAAATACATACCCACAAAAACTCGTCAAATTCTTCGAAATTGGCGATGCAATATATAAATTATCGTTTTGAAATTATAACAGAATATTTTTCCTGCTATTTTTAACAAATTTGAAAGGTACTGTTTAAAAAAAAAAGATTTTTAAATCAAATAACCCAGTTGGCCACGTCTTTAAGACATCCTCGAAGACGGATGCACGACAATGTTAATTTCTGCTCGACATGTGAGGGACAGTGGGAACAATTCGTCAACGACATTTTCGAACAAGTGTCGCGTAAATCGTGCACGACACTAAGAAAGACAATGTCGCCTACTTTATCACTAACGATTACCTGTATGACAATGTCGTATATTTCGACGTCCACGACAAAAATTATTATATGGTCCTGAAGATGACAGTGAAGTACTTACTGCATGTAATCCATTTTCCAGCCCGCGAATAATTTAATCATAATTTTTGGTTTAACTGTTTAGAACTAATTTGTTGAATTTTTTGTAGGTATTTAAATCAACAATAAAAAAAAAAGAATGTGAGAATTTTAAGAAAACCAAGCAAGTGATTGAAAAGCATTTAAGAAAACTTTGCCGTCAATAGCTTTTATACAAGACAACTTATAAGACAGTGTCGCTCATACTGTCCCGCAAAGAGTTTAATAGAGGACAACTTTTAAGACAAAGTCGCTCATACTGTCCCATATAAAGCTAAATAGAAGACAACTTACAAGACAACGTCGCTTAAACTGTCGTGCACGACACTTTCCTGTAAATTGTCTTCTAGAAAACCTAAACAACAGGGGACAAGTCGTGCACAAAACATTGACGACGATGTCGTCAATGGAAATCTGGCCAACTGGGAAGAACCAGTCTCATATACATTGAGCATAAGAGTAAGTGTATGAGTCGGAGTTGGTTTCGGAATCGGAATCGTACTTAAAAAATTTCAGCGGTCTGGAGTCGGAGTCAGAACTACTATTTAACGTCTCAAAAGCCCTGTTTATAATAAAAAGGTTGAAAGACGTAAGTGCTGTTTCCACAATACAAGTGATTGAACGCGTATTAATGTGGTGTTTTTAGAGCACGAGCGCCTCACTCGTCCGTTCAACTTACATTTAAAACAAAAATAAAATTTCGAAATTTGTTTTTGTTTTAAAAGTTGAACGGACGAGTAAGGCGCTCGTGTTCTATAAACTACACATAAAATTTATATGAAAAGCACTCAGTTTTTTGAGTGCTTTTCATTTAAATTTTACTACACGTTTAATCACTTGTATTGTGGAAACTGCACATTTTAAAAGTTTCTCTTTCAAAATGAATCTCATATTACGCGTTTTTTTTTCGATTAACTATTATGTTTTTCTTTGTCTGTACTCCCTCCCCACGTTTTACTTCCTAAAAGTTCTTAACCCTATGGAATGCCTTCTTTCAAAGAACTGTCATCTTGTTATTTAACTTAAAAAAAAAAAAAAAAAAAAAAACTCCTCATATTTTTCCTACACTTCTCTTATTGTATCGCCAAAGACTATTAAATACTTGAAAATAAAAACAAAAAATCGTTTTGTATAAACGATTTTTTTCTTATCGAAAGAATTGGGGAATTGTGTCACATGAACAGAAATTTCGGTACAACAACAAAAGCAATAAAAACCTTTTTTTTAAGAAAATATTTTTCTGTTATTTAATTTTAAACACTTTCAATCACACACAATCTATTTAGTAGCTATTGATTGAGTAGAGGTATTTCGTTGTAATATTTTTAAGGATGATTTTAATTTTTTTTTTTTTTATTTAAAAATAGACTTTTTATTTCAACAAGTGGTTTTTTGTTCATTGTTATTTTTTTAGTTTTTATCTATTTTTATAATACATTTTAAAAACATTTGTTGGACTTTCTGCTTTTACTTGTAGGGGCAGTCTGTTAATAGACTGATTAACTATTAGTTGCAGTTTTTAATGTGCCATAAATTACTGATCATCAGGGAAACCGTAAATATTAGGGTATTCAAACGATTAACAGTTGTTCGATTAATCGATTAATTTTGGGCAATTAACTGTTCGAATAATTTAAATTTGCTTCTTTTCGATTAACGAATAATTCGAATAATTTTTGACGATTAGTCGATTAATCGAGAATTAGTTTTTTCACAGTATTTTATTGTTTCTTAACTCAGGAACATTTACTACGAAGATAAATTTTTTTAAAATTTAGTATAGTAAAAACGACTGAAACTTAAGAGTTTGGGGAATAATGAATTTTTAAGAATGTTTTGTACAGACTTTTACCACAATGATTGAGATGAACAAGATAATTTTATGAGATGAATGAAAACAACCTTCTACCAGACCTTAACAAGACTATTAAAAGTAAAAAAAATTCAAAAAGAGATTCAAGCGGTATAAAAGAAGACTACTTATTTTTAGAAAAGACATAAAAAAAACAGAAAAATTGGATATGCTTTAAAACGCTTTATTTTCAATCTCTCCAACGTTAACAATAAATGAAAGAATCTTTTCTAAATCAAGATTCATTAAAACAAAAGAAAGAAAGTTTATTTGAGAATTTTTTGTTGTTGTTACTTTTTTAATAAAATTTGTATGTTAAAAAACATGCAATTTTTGGTTTTTTTTTTAACTTCAAAACAAAAACAAAATTAAAATTATTCGAATTAATCGAACAATCGATTATTATTCGATTACATTTTTTGCTCGAATAATTAATCCCGCAATTATTCGATTAATACAAAACATCGATTTATTGAATACCCTAGTAAATATGCAATTGCATGTTTTTCCATGTGCCACCAATGAAGGCAGAAGCAATATACACGCAGAGAAAAAGCATGTTTAAATATGGTCACCTCCAACAAAACTATTTTTAAAGAAAATTTGAAACATATTATGATTCATTTAACCATTTTATTGTCACCGACAACCATATTATGATTGAATTAGTCCACCATCAAGAAGCCACAACAATATTACGGTTGCCTCCGAACATGTTATGGTTAAAAATAACTAAAACATGTTTAAAACTTATAATAGCATGGTTGGTTTTCAACCATAGCATGTTGCTCTTGGAAAAGAGGAAAATAGTATTGTTAATTTGAAAACGAATTATTGTCATATTTAACCATAACATGTTAAAAGGTAACCATAATATAGTTGTGGCTTTTTAATGGAGGACTAATTCAACCATAATATGGTTGTAGGTGACAATAATATGGTTATATTGATCATAATATGTTTAAAATTTTCTTTAAAGATTGTTTTGTTGGAGGTTACCATTTTTAAGCATGCTTTTTCTCTGCGTGTACCTGTGATTCGGCAAAAAACCAAAATTGAAGGATTTCAAAATGTCTTTACGATCTCTTCACATCGCGGCTGACCAGAGATCCTATCTGGTACCACGGGAGTCATTAGCCGTTAATAGGCTTCTTGCGCGAATTTCCTTCCGTCTTTCAGGAAATTTGTCTTTGCTGAAGTTTCGCTTTACCGTGGAAAAGGGACTTCCGGGGATCACCTGTTGGGCTAATTTTTCACCACTTATAGGCGAGTTTGGGTAAGGAAGAATTAACTCTAGACGCTGTTGGTACTCAACATATCCTGGTGACATTTTTCCAAAAGCAGCGGAGGTTAGATAGATCCAACTCCTAAGCGATTGGCTAGTGTATAAACTTGTCGGATGATGCACTTAAGTTGCTACCTGGGTGTGCTGGTTGTTTTAACACTTAGGTGCAGTTGGAAAACGCATAAGGCCTTATTAAGGTTCTCGATGTCGAAATCGACTCTGTAGTAGATTAAAGTGGTATACAACCTGTGTTCTTTCAGCTACTACAAAATTCTATTTACGGTGTTACCGACAACGAGAACCGTAATAAGGCTGATTGTTTATCAGACAATGGTTAAGATTCACCATACAGAGGACCCTAGGGAAGGTATTCATGTAAATCTTTAAAATGAATTTTTTTTAAACGGGTTTCTTTTCATAATTAAATTGAATATACTGAACGTTTTTGCATAGCCAACTTAACTCTTATTTGCGAAATGCTTAAAACAAAATGCGTCGTACTTACTGTACACTCATACACTCAAATGCATCTTCTTATTGATGATGCCATAACATCAGATTTTGGACATCAATGTTTTTACTAATGGCATCAGTGAGGCAAAAAGTGACACCCATCCAATGGCGAACGTCATTATAAAATTTTGTCATATTTTATGCGTCATATATACTATGACCACAGTGGCATCAATTCAATGCCACATTTTGGGTACTTTTAATATTATTCAAATGTTAAAAAAAATAAAAAACAAAAATTCCCATATTCTATTTGTTTTTATTATTTTATTAAATACATCAAATTTTCAAAGTAGAATGATTACGAAAACCATATCGGGCATGCTCCTGGTGTCTTATAATTGTGAGTTCTTCTGCAAACAAAGGGAGGAATACATTTCAAAGGTAAAACAAACATGCGTAACGGGTAAGTAAATAATAATATTCTCTTACGTTGACTTCAATCAATCGCAATGACTTAATTTTATGACAGTTTGTCATTAAATTGAGCCTAATGAGTTCTTTCTCCGCTGTTACTGAGTCAACGCACTGATGACACTTTTTTCAGATTCATAATTTCTATTATGCTGCTGTTTCATCCCACTGATGAAATAATTTTACCTGATGACAATTTAGCTAAGTGATATTTAGGCTGACATCATAATGATGAAGTGACATGGGGTCAAAAACGAACACACTTGTCATTGTTCTGATGTTAAAATACCAGGGACTGTAACGGTTATAAGTGATATCAAAAAAGTTATTTTATAACAATTATTGTATGAATTAAAAAAAAACTTCTCTTTAACAGTTATTTTCCAACGTAAAAATAAAAGGTCGAAACAAACTCTTAAAAATAATATGAGTTTTACTTAAGACGGAAAAATAAACCTTCTAAAATGAGTTTTATTTTATACGGAAAAAATAAAACTCCTCAGATAAGTTTTATTTTAGACGGAAAAAATAAAACTCATTTTAGGAGTTGACGGAAAACATAAAACTCTTTTTTTGTGAGATCAACACAGATTCTGAAAGGGCTCGTCAGTTCGAATCTATTGATATGTGACACTATAGGCCTCCGTTGGTCCTAACATGAAGAGTTTTTATGTTTAAATTTTCCGGAGAACTGTTATTTACTGTCCCTGCAAAATACATCAGCGTTGTGACGCCTTTTCTTTCAGTGTAGTTAGCATTAATTATTGGCCAGGCAATATATTTAGTCCAGACTCTTGTTCAGACTCTAAAAAAGCTCATCTAATTTTATATAATTTGTCTTAACCCTTAATCTGTACTCGAAAAATAATGTAGTAGTTGTGGGTCAATTTTGCCGAATATGTAGCTTTTTTACTGCAGCATTGCGAAAAATCCTCTTAAATATTTTATATAAAAATACTATTCAGTAAAAAAAAAAAAAATTTTACAAAAATTTCAAAAAAATTCATTGACTAGTCTTAAAAATAACAAGCAATAAAAACTGTTTGGCCAATTCTGGCTCATGGATGCAGGAGAAGGGTTAAATTGTGTAAACACCCCAACTACTACAGATTTATGCAAATAATTAAACAAATATAACATCTATTACAAATTGTATAACAAATTCGTAAGAAGTACATTGATCGCAATTTAAATCTCTCGAAAATAAAATCCACCATAAATCACTGTTGATAAATCAATTGCAACCAGATTTAATTAAAAATGATTAAAATGATAAAATAAATGCAAACATGTCTAAAATTTTAAACAAACTGGCGGCGGCAGCAGCAGCAGCAGTGACAGATCGATTGCAAAATTTTCCATACAAATAAAGGCAAATAAAAATTTGAATCAAATTAAAAAAAAAACACAAAAATTATTAAACTGCTAAGTGCATGTAAGTGCATGAATACAAAAAAAAATGCATAATTACTATGTCAAATATTACGTCAACTTTCACTATTTTTTTTTGTTTGTTTTTAAAAATGATTTTTCGTTTTTTTTTTTTTAATTGTTTTGTTTAGACAATAAAGATTTATTTGTAAAAGACCACAATTTGTGTAAAATAGATACGAAGTCATATTTACTCGTGCTGCTTATTAAGCACACGCACTTACTTTAAGCACACCCGCCAATCGTTTGTTTTTTTTTTTTTCAAGTTAAAAGTGGTGAAAATTTTAATTCAAATAAAATGACACCTGTCGCTTATTGCATTCACCACACTGTGCAAACGTTTTAAATGGATGCACACTTGCATGATTATGCTTGCAGTGATGATGACGATGAGTAGTGAAGAAAAAGTGAGTTTGCATGTTGATCGTGAGTATAAGTTCAAGGTGTTTTGCGAAGCATGCAGAGTAGATTTGAATTTCGCAAAAAGGATTTCATATTGAACAAAAATCAGTACTAGTTTTTATATGCACAAGATTATGAAAATAATCAAGGCAAAAAATCCCAAATAAGAAACAATAAAATATGCTTAAAAATATGCAAATAATATTCTTTTCTTGGGTTTTAAATAAAATCACTAAAATTTATATCGAATTAATCCCATACAGCCTGGGCCACGATGTCGATCTCTATTGCATTTTCAAGGACAAGCAGGTGATTTGCGCCCCACTTAAAATTTTCATCACGACAGGTCGATCGGTAATGCAAACGAACGATAACGTAACAGTTTTCATACATATTTGCGCCCCACTAAGAAATATTATGTGACCAAAAATGACAAAATCAGTCACTTGTGTTGTGGTTGTCGACAGAGAGAGTCATTTTGTTGCAATATTAAACGAAATTAATTCTTTAGTACTACTTGAAACTAGTGCTGTGATACTATCGATATTATATTCTATCGATATTTATCGACCGGCTTCGCTAACTAAAGCTTCTCTGAACAGCCGGCCTTCGGCCGGGCGCAAGGATTTTCTCCTCTATGGTATAACAAAGACCGGCTTCGCTAACTAAAGTTTTTATGTATAGCCGGCCTTCGGCCGGGCGCAAGGATGCAGAGAAGCTTTAGTTAGCGAAGGCGGTCTTTGTTTTACCATAGAGAAGAAAATCCTTGCGCCCGGCCAAAGGCCGTCTGTTCAGAGAAGCTTTAGTTAGCGAAGCCGGTCTTTGTTATACCATAGAGGAGAAAATCCTTGCGCCCGGCCGAAGACCGGCTATACAGAGAAGCTTTAATTAGCGAAGCCGGTCTTTGTTATATCATAGAGGAGAAAATCCTTGCGCCCGGCCGAAGGCCGTCTATACAGAGAAGCTTTAGTTAGCGAAGCCGGTCTTTGTTATACCATGGAGGTCTAAAACAATTTCTATATTTTTTTTAATTTGGGGACTTAGTTCACTTTCATTAGAGGACTTTTTTCACTCTTGTGGAAATTTGGTGAAATTGGGGTCTTAGTTCATTCCTGTTTAGGGACTTGGTTCACCTGTTTGGGGGCTTAGTTCATATTGGCTTTTTCGGGTTTTTTTCCATAAATGAACGTCGTCCCCAAATTTGGGGACTTAGTTCATTTTGGGTTTGGGGAGTTAGTTCATTGGGGACTTAGTTCATACCGACAAAAAAAAAAAACAATTAATTATACAGTTTTGCTTTAAGGAATCACGGAATCACGCTTCGACAACTAAGGCTTTTCTGTAAGACGGCCTACGGCCGGCCGCAATGACTTTTTCCTCTATGTTATAACAAACACCGGCTTCGCTAACTAAAGCTTCTCTGCATAGCGCCAGGATTTTCTCCTATATAGTATAAAAATAGCGAAGCCGGTGTTTGGTATACCATAGAGAAGAAAACATTTGCGCCTAGTCGAAGGCCGGCTATGCAGGGCAGCTTTATTAATCGAAGCCGGTGTTCTGTATACCAAAGTGGAGAAAATTCTTGCGCCCAAAAACGTTTTAATTATAAATTTGAAAATGTAATAATTCCCCAAAAAATATATTAGGGCTTTATTTCATAATGATTTTTTGGGAGATAATTTCATATGAAATAAACCCCCAATTAAAAAACTGATATAAAACCCAAACAAAATGAAATAATCCCCCAAAAATCGATTTTGTTGTTCTCTGTACAAATATTTGAGGGGTTATTTCATTCTTTTTTGGGGGGTTATATTTTGGGGGGCTATTTCATACCGCCCAACGCCAACCGTAATCAGGCTGAATAATTGTCCAATTCATTGTATAATCGTATAATTATAAAATATTGTATTTTTGTTGTTGGTAATTTTTAAATAAAAGTGTTGTCTCATTATACGATTGATTGTTTTGTGATTGGAAAAAATTTGGGCGTTCATACCAGGCCTGTGGCCTGATTCTGGCAGTCGTGATCGAGTACTTTCTCGATTCGAAAGAAATTTAATATCTAATTATTTCAGTCAAAACTGAAGGAATCGGAATTATTTTTTTAGAGTTGTAAAGCATTAATTTGTGTTTCACAATACTAAAAAATAATTTCGATTCGTTCAGTATCGACTGAAAGAATAAGAAATAGAATTGCTTCCGAATCGAGAAAGTGCTCGATCACGACTGCCAGAATTAGGACCCTGGATATGTTCGATTTGTTTGGTAAATTAGTAAAAATCTTTTTAGAATGTGATAATAACATCACAAATTCTTAATTATTCTTAATGATTATTAAAGTGTGTCCAAATTTGAGGTATAATTGGTCAATGGAAATCGCTACAGGGAGATGATGCGTAGCTTTTTGTGGCGGAAATTAATAATTTAGACGTAGAGAATATGTGGTTTTAACAGGTGGTGCCACTTGCCGCACAGCAATGGATCTTTTGAAAGAAAAAATTGGCCATCAAGATCGTGCGATTTGACACTTTTAGACTATTTTTTGTGGGGTTTTTTATCAAATCGAATTATTATTGCTGTACAAATAATCCCACAAGAGTTCAAGAGCGTAAGACCAACCTTATCGAGCAGATATCAACCACAAAAGTTAATTTAAAAACCTTATTGAGAATTTTGGTAAACGATTGAGAGCCTGCTGAGCCAGTAGGAGAGGTCCCTTGACCGACATAATTTGTCATTTTTAACAGGAACACAGATAATTATAAATAAACTAAAATAAAAATATGTTTAATATCTCAAAAAAAAAAACTGCTTTTTTATTAAAATCAAAATGATATTTTAATTTTTGGACACCCTTTAAATGTTTAATTTCAAATAATTTTTAATGAATATAATATTTGTTACCATTTCACATCAAACCCAGTAAAAACTTCGCTTATTTTTTTAAAATTAATAGCTTCTTTCACTCACTATTTAGTAGCTTTCTTCTTTATAACTTCTATAAATACTTCTATAACTACTTATTTTTCAGATGTATAGAAGTCAAAAGTAATGACTTACATTTAAATGCGTTCATTTTGGGACATCCCTTGTAAAATTCATTGGTTCTTTTAGTAGAATTGGAAGTATTTTTATGTATTAAAACTTTGAATTAAAAATTAAATAAAATTGAATTATTTTGAATTAAAACTGCCATACCTGGTTTATGTTTATGCTATCGAATAATGTGTGTCAAATTTTCAGTGTTACCACCAGCAAGATTCAAAATTACACTTGAGATGAAGCAAAATTACCCGATTTAAATGAAATTACACCTGATGTAAAATTTAAGTTTTATTTAATAAAAAGACATTTACAAAGAAGCAAAAACACAACAACAAACTCATTAAAACAAGATCAATATTAGTCAAGCTGTTAATTTTATTTAAATTAACAAAAATAACATTAAAGACTTAAAAAAAAATTAAAAAACGCATAAAATAAAACCACGTTTGGTTGATATATCTTGGGAAGGTTTAAAATGTTCCTTGTCATTGTTTTATTATGGATGCTTTTTAGCACCATAGAGATTACGAAAGGTTAGCTGTCAAACGAACTGTCATACTATTTTCACTTTTTGATCAGGCACATCATCATGAATAGATTCATGCTTGAACAACGCCACTAAATTATCCAAATATACTTTGAAAATCAGTCATGGATTTTCGCAACTGCGATGTGACACTTATTGATTGTTTTCCGTAGGGCTGTGAAGTCAGTGGTTAATGCTGATAAACCGGCAACAATCGGTGTCTTGGAGGTAAACATTGTTCATTTTATTCGAAAAAGAGAAACAAAATTGGACGTCTGCAATGCGTTTCGTCAAGGACAGGCGCGGTGTCTATTTGTTTTAAATCAGTTTCAAATCGTAATGCCGTGTATCAATCTGCGATTCAAATTAATTTTTTTTTTGTGTTGTCTACCATTTTAAGTTTCATGGTCTTAAAAAAATACCCTTTATACCTTATTTAGTAAACAAAATGCCTGCAGAGTTTTATATAACTGTGTCTTTCGTAATTCAGTTTTACAACTGTAAATGGCGTTAAATATTTTTTAAACTACAGCATTAAAAAGTAGCAAGATAGAAATAAAATTAATTATACATATCCCAAGCAAGTTTTTAGTTTGAGTAACTTTTTTCAATAAACTTCAGGTTCTACATCACTATGATAGGCATCTTTATCCAAATCAAAGGGTGCATCTTGCGACATTCATTACCAAACATTTGAAAATATATGTAAAAAAGAAACCAAGACTTTGGTTCAAGAGGCTGTGCATTTCTTAGCAACAATATTTAAAAAGAAATAAATGTCATCACTGAAATCGAATCTTGATTTTATTTGGGCATCTGAAGTAAAAATTTCAAATTACACCTGAACTACACCTAAGAGAAATTACCCACGACCTTAAAAATTATACCAAATTCGGGTAATTACCCACAAAGTGGCAACACTGCAAATTTTACTAAAGAAAAAGAAAACAAAACCGTATTTTTTTAAACGATAAGCCATACGACAGAGCTTGTGAATTGGACAAATTTTTTTTATTAAACATAACCACTAAAATGCTTTCCTGATATAATTATTGTTTATACATTTTCAAAAAACAATAAAAACTTATCATGACAGGGTGGCGTTTTCATAAAATACGTAAGACTTTGTGGGATAGTGTGTAACGGCCTAAAATAAAATTTAAAACAAAAGTAAAGGAAAAAACATGTAAAATCAATTAAAATGGATAATCATTCAGGAAAGCAAATTTCGATCTACCAAATGTTAAAATACAATTTGGTTTAAGGATTGATGTTTGACTAGTGATGTCAGCAGTCGTCGATGGCTGCGAGTGTAAGACGGCAAATCCATCTGAGGAGATCGAGTGGTTGCGATCGAAACATGTCATGGTAACCTGCCGGCCAGGGTTCGAGCCCGAGCCACGTCGAGAATGAAAGATTATCAATAACAATTTTAATTAATTTTCATGTTGTAAAATTCCTTTCTTCATAAAAATAATTTAATAAAAATTAAATTTCATGAACTTAAGCCTAATTAAAAATATTAAAAATTTGGATTAAAAACCATAAATAGTTCAACAAAATAACCACAATACTAATTATTGTTAAAGCTAAGGCACGAGCTCTATGTGTACATTTGTCCTTCAAGTTGTGCTGAAAAAGGTCAACAGAAAAGAGAAAGACAAAGTGAAAAAACAAAAAAAAATGTACTTGGACTTCAAGAAAAATTCTTGACGAAAGTACGAAAAAAACAGAAGTAAAGGAAAAAACATGTAAAATCAATTAAAATGGATAATCATTCAGGAAAGCAAATTTCGATCTACCAAATGTTAAAATATAATTTGGTTTAAGGATTGATGTTTGACTAGTGACGTCAGCAGTCGTCGATGGCTGCGAGTGTATGACGGCAAATCCATCTGAGGAGATCGAGTGGTTGCGATCGAAGCATGTCATGGTAACCTGCCGGCCAGGGTTCGAGCCCGAGCCACGTCAAGAATGAAAGATTATCAATAACAATTTTAATTAATTTTCATGTTGTAAAATTCCTTTCTTCATAAAAATAATTTAATAAAAATTAAATTTCATGAACTTAAGCCTAATTAAAAATATTAAAAATTTGGATTTAAAACCATAAATAGTTCAACAAAATAACCACAATACTAATTAATTTATTGTTTTATAAAATATTTTTCACAAAACCCTTTTGTTGTAAACAGATGTTCTGTTTCGTTTACAGCTTTGTTGTCATTTGTAGTGAAGAAAAACTTTTACTCACTTGCCCATCTCTTCTGAGTTGTTATATCTTTCCCTCTTTCTTTCATTGTTGTTGTTGTCTTTTAAGATGCATTGCACGCTTATTATTGGTTGGTATTGTTGTTGTTTTTGTTTATGTTTCTGGCATGTAGTTATAAAAATGTTGCAAACATGCGTGCCGTTTTGCTTTATAAACGCTTTTTTATTTTACACTTGACTTTTTAGTTTTATGATTTGCAAAAGTAACAAATCACTCTACTTGAATGTGAAAACAAACAAAATTCGAAATTAAAATGCAAACCAAATTGTCAGGGTTTGGTTTTTTTTATTCTTCAAACAAATTTTTACATACAAATATTTAAAATGTGCTTTAAGGTTTGGATTACAATGAATTTGAATTTGATTTGCAATCGATTTACATTTAATTTCATTTGCAATTTTTTTTTTTAAATATTAACAACATGATGAATTTTTTTACGTTTTTACTATAAAATATGCAATTTTCGAATATTGTTTACAGTACGTGGGAGGTGCTGCTGGGGTTTTTTTTTATTTTTAAAATTTTAGTGAAAATTTAAATTGAAACGTGGATCTCAACATGCTCTGAATATTTTATTATTTGTAGTTTGAAAATGTTAATTTCTGTTTTGCGTAATTTGGTGTTATTTAATACATTTTTGAAAAAAAAAAAAAAAAACAAAAATTATGTATATAAAAGGCAATAAATGATACAATAATAAATGAAAGTGAATGTATTTTAAATTAAAGAAGACTTAACAATTTTAAATTATTTCAACTTAGATATTGAAAATTGTTAAATACCCTGAGTATCTGTCATAAGGCCTAATCTCAGGGTGGATCTTAATCTCTGGGCGACAAACTATATGTTTGCCAACAGCCCCGGAGCCGGAGCGATCTAACCTTCGCTGCTTAAGAAATAGCCAGCAGCATCTGTTGAATAACAATGGCACACTTCCGTCCACCCAACTTGAACCCTCCACAAGTGGAAAGCTATCATTGTAATTCAGGAACACTCTCCCCGCGATCACAACGACCACTCTTTATTCATAAGCAACATTTATCCTCCAGGTTTTCGACTTTTTATCACTTATCCAAGTCTTACCCACCATCCAACAAACTCGCACCACCAACGCAACTTACACCCAAGACTTCTTCAGACCCTCAATCTTCGCTCTTCATAAAATTCAAGCCGTTACCGATTCGGACGCCCGTCTATCGAACTTTCTTCTACACATCACAACTGGTCTTAACTCAAGCTTTCATCCGCTTTTAAATTCCAAGTCCTAACTGTCGTAGGACAACCGAAAGTCACGGCCTTACTCCCTACTAAGACAGACAACAAGAACCATCCCCACTCAAACACTCCACCAGCACACCTGCAACGCACTCTCAACCTGTACCTCAACCTTTCGCCTGTAGGGATGTCCCTACAGTATCGACCCTTATTTCTACCACCACCACTAGAGTCACCACTTACTACCAAATTGAATATATTTATCACAGAATTTATCCTAAAGCCAAAAGTACCTATTCCCAAGAAAAACTCTCCCGCCTCCTTCTATTACAAAAGAGTGAATGCCCTTGGAAGCCTCAACCAATAGTCACCGAGGGCTACTGACTCCCGTGGCAACAGATGAGAAGGAACCCTAGTGAGACTTCGGTATCAAAAAGTCACGAAGACTTTAGGAAGCCTGGCATATTGAATTTTTACCGAACTCCAGGCTGACTAGACCTGAGTTTGCCAAAGATTTTCAATGTCCGAAGATAGATATCGGCAGAACATAAATGTCATGCTCTTCAAGTCTATTTACCATATCTCTCTTAAAAATTAATATGTACATTGTTGTAGACTCTTCAGCGCTTCTGAGCAGTAAATGGCGAAGAATGCGTGGTATACACCTTAAGCCTTAGTGATATCTGAATTATATGTAGTTCATATTACAAACTTATAATTGAATTGAAGTTTTTGTGCGATCTCATCGCCAAATAAATTTTTTTGAAATTAAAAAATTTAATATTGGAATTGATAGTTTAAACAGATCAGAACGATTTCTGATCAGCAAAAGAAAACTGCTCGCATTGAAAAGGTTTCGTATTTAAATTTATGATATACAAACATCCATATATTTTACTCAATTTTAACTTTCAAATTTGAATTAACTGCAAAACCGCACTTCTCTCAGTTTTCATTTAAATTTTTGCTACAAATTTCTACTGACGAAACTAAATAAACTGTTCACATTTTCTGTTTGACATAACAAATATGCAAATATGCGTTATGAATATGTTAATATATTAAGCATAAAGGTCTTTATGCATTAATGCATAAAGATTACAATAAAAAAAAAAAAACAAATTGTATTTTAAAACTATATAATTTTTTTTTTCTCTACTCTGTTACTGTCTTTAACTTAAAGTTTTTCTTTTTTTTTTTGTAATCATCGATTACATTATAAATTTATTTAATGTGTAATAATTTGTTTGCTTCATTATCTATTGATGACAATTACACAGAGAGAAAAAATACGTTAAAATATTTCGAGAAAATCTGTTGTAAAGTTTTTAACAAAACGATGTCGAACACTCAATTTACATGATGAATTTGATGACGTCATTTTTTGTTTGGTAGCAAGCGGTGTAGAGAAGAAAGAGGAAGAGAAAACAGAAATCATATCTATTTATCTTCCCCTCTTTCTTCTCACCAAACAAAAAAATGACGTCCAAAATTGGACGTCACAAAATTCATCATGTAAATTGAGTGTAACAGTCAATTCACATGGAGGCTTTTACGACGTCGCTTTGTCGACGTCTCTTTTGGTTTGTTGGTGAGCGGTGTAGAAAAGAAAGAGGGGTAAACAAAACGAGCCGTTTTGTGTTTTGCATGTCGTTTTTATTCTTGTCTTTTAACTTTTTCTTTTAACGTTTTATTCTTTTTTTACTTTGAAGATTGTGGTTGAAAATACAGTGGCCTCGATTATCAATAATAGACGGGACCGGCAGAATTCTTGATTATTTTTTTTTTTTTTTTTTTTTTTGGTGTATTTCTTATATTATGTAAATATATTATGTAAACATGAGGAAAAGAGTAAATTTGGCAGAACATGATTCCAGTACGTTGGGGAATTCTCTTTCTTCGTTTATTTAAATTTGTTTTGATTGTTCAAAAGTTACGAAAAAAAGATAATTTGTTTACAATTTCGGATAACAGAGGTAATGCCGGATAATAGAGGTAATTTAAATCAGTGCAAAAGAAATTTTTATTTTCCATTTAATTAAAGATGTCGGTTAATCGAATGAAGGGTAATCAAGGCCATACTGTAAATAAAAAAAAGCCATGCAACCAAAAATCATCGTATGAACGCAAAGAGATTTTGGAAGTTGCTTTAAAAGGGAATCAAGATAAAAAGACGTCGTAAAAGCCCTCATGTGGATTGAGTGAAAGTGAAACCAAAGATGTAAAAAGTAGCAAATTAATAACGGCCGGTTGTCATTATTGATACCATTTAAGCTTCAGTATGTTGTCAAACTAAAAACTTTTGAATTGACCTCATTGTTAACAGTGAGTAATAAATTAGGAGTAAAAGAAAAAACTGAAACATCAAAAGAAAAATACATATTCAGGGGAAGAAGAATTTTAAACGTCGTTTTTAATAAGATTTCTGTTCTGTAGTAAAATAATTTTATAACAATAATTGGATTTATAGTCTATTAAAAACAACTTCCAAATTCTTGCGTTTTCGCTTTCCAGAACACCCCTGATGACTGTGGCGAAAACATAAGAATTCGGCAAAGGGTTGTTTTTTTTTTTTTTTTTAAGAAAATTTAAATGTCGTTAAAATAACTAACACTGTACAACAAAAAAAAAAAACCAGCCTCAACACTTGCAGCGCGAAATGGAAGTAGACTACTAGTAGAGCAAATCTGCCAAAAGTTTTGAAAATTAGTTCGGGTTCCTGAAATATGGGCCCCTAAAGTTTTTGAATTTTTTGAAAAGGCGTTTGGTATAAGTCAAAAAAAAATATTCTAAATGTACTTCTGAGCTAAAAGACTATTTCAGATGTCTTCAGTAGAATTGTATGGCGATTCTTTTCTAAGAATATATCAACCCTCTAACACTCATTTTGAGCGGTAATTTTTTAACTTCCACACAAAAATATACTAAAACGGCACTTAAGAGGGCTAAAATGTTCTACGACGAATATTTTCTGCATCAAATTTTACTAGGGGTCTTCTAAGACCAAAAAATCGTGCAATGTATGTAAAAAGGGTTTTCGAAAAATTCAAAAATTTCAAGGCCCTGGCTTTTTAAAATGTAGATTTTAATATTATAAAAAAAAATAAACAAAAACAAGTAAGACTGCGTTAACTTAAAGTTTTAGAAATGCCATTCTTAAGATGTAAATAAATCAATTTTATGCCACGCCCACTTATCTATTCCGCCCACATTTTGTCGAGTGTTGTGTATGTATTGATAACCAAAATGATTCTAATTTAAAAACTTTGTCTCTCCGTTCTCTAGATATACAGAAATCTATAATGTCTTTGTACAAGACTTGCCACGCCCATTACTCGAATGTCGCCCATATTGATAACCCTTGTGCACCAAATTTGGAAAATTTTTCTCTTCCCGTTCTTGAGATATAGAAAAAAAACTATTTTTGTGCCACGCCCACTTCTCCAATTACGCCCTAAGATTGAGATTGAGAAGCTTGTACCTAATTTGGAAACTTTAGTTCTTTTTGTTCTCCAGTATACAATTTATAATGTCTTTGTATGGGAAGTGCTGCGCCCTCTTCTCCTATCCCGCCCATTTTTAAGAGAGGTTGTGTATTTATAACCAAGATGCTTGCACCTTATTTGGAAATTTTGGCTCTTGCCGTTCTCCAGATATACAAAAAGCTATAATATCTTTGTACACGAGGTGACGCGCCCACGTCTCGAATCCCACCCATATTTTTTACAAAGGGTGTGTATTACTAAGCCAGCTATATGTACCAAATTTGGACCATTTTCCTTGTACTGTTCTTTATATATAAATAAATCAATTGTGTACCACGCCCACTTATACACTTCCGCCCACATTTTGTACGATGTTGTCTACTGATAGCCAGGATGTGTGTTCCTTAATTGGAAACTTAGCTTTTTGCCGTTCGCCAGATACACGCCAAAAACAACAACAAGGTAAAATAAAAGGCAGCCGTGGTTTTTTGCTCAACTTGTGGACCGCTCAGGCTGAATTTCAATAAAAAAAACTATTCCGGACTATATGTGATATTAATATATAACTAGGATGTCCCTATCATCTCTGGGGTCTTCGGAAAACCCATTTCAACGGACAGAAGGATATCGATGAATCAACTTCGCTCCTCATAAGGACCCAGAATATATATGTGACGCGCAAAAGGGTTTTGCCATTTTAAAGATTTAAATACGTGGTCTCATTTGAAAGCGACACATCTCATGACGTCAGGAACGTGTTGGTCAACCTTGAAAACGCGCGTAGGTCGTCCCTACCTCTTGTTTTGTGTAGTGGGTTTTTACTGTTCATTTTACCTTACTGGTCCCTCTCTCTATGCGCTGTCACATATACTTTATAGGGTCTTAGATCAATATTTTAGAAATTACAAACGGAATGGCAAACTTTTATAGACCCTTTAACCTTCGGTGAAGGGTATAAAAACAACAATAACAACAGCAAGAGTTATGAGCAACTCTTTTACCTTCGGTGAAGAGTAAACAAATATGTATCTCGCAGCCCAATTATGAATAAAAATTCCCCGGGAGTTTTTTTCCCCTTTTCCCATTATAAAAATTGAATTAACATAGGAAAAATGGGAGAAGGGAGAAAACTCTCGGGGAATTTTTATGTGGTTTTTATTAGTTCGATAAACAATGAGATATTCTTCACCAGACAAAAAACAATGTGATACCGAAATAACAACGTAAGGTTGTCAATTAATGAACGGTGTGTTATCAAAATATTAACAACATGTTGTCGAAATGAGACCATTATGGTGTAAATACGTTAGCAGTCTGTTTTTAGAATGAGACCAAATGGTAAAAAAGTGGTTTAAAAATCTTGACTGCATACAAACGTAGTAGTTGGCTCACTTTTGTCAACAGATCATGTAAATTTTTAAATTTTTATACCGGATTTTTTTTTCTCTGTGTACATTTGTGTGTGTGTGTGTGTGGCTGTTATTTTTTCTTTCTTTTTCTAAGTTGCAAATAAATACAATCACGTCGTTATTTTTGTCAAGACTTTTCCATATGAGAGATATTTTTAAATCAACTTTGTACTTTAATGTAAATGGTTAATGATATGTCTGTCTGTCACATGTCTTAATAACACGTTTTGCATTAAAAAAAATAAAAGAAATTTTTTCTTGTAGAGAAAAAATAATTCGTTAAAGGAATGCTTAGCAAAGAGTTGGATTTAGTTTTAAAGAAAAGGTTTAATTTTATTTTAAAATTTTGCATAAATAAGTTTAAGTTTATTGAATGTGAAAACATTTATTGGAAATATTTTTTTTTTTAAATTTTAGCTTATTTTTAAAAAACAATGTTTTTAATTTTTTACAAAAATATTGTGAAATTATTTAAAATGACTTGTGTTAAGTTTTGGCACATTTTTGCTTTAATTTATCGCAATAAATTAAACTTTTTTTAATACACTACCTTTTAAATGGTTAAATATAGCAAGACGATGATTCTGTAAAATATATATTTCAATTCTAACAGATGCCGCATTGAGCTTTAATCTAGTTATTTACGTATGTAAAGTAGACTGGCCCTTTTTTTCTGACTTGAAACTGTTAAAAGCAGACAGACCCTCTTCAAATTTTTTGATTTTGAAAAATATTAAAGGCCAAATACACTTGTCAAATGCTTGCCCAGCTGGCGAATTCACTCGTGTTCGTGTGCTGGACGTATAATTCGCCGTCATATCTAAATTTTTAGACTTTCCAATCAGCATCGCCACATACAAACAATACTGCCACAATGCTTGATGAGTTTTTTGATCAGTCAACTTGGGCCTTAAGGAGTCTGTTTACACTTCGACTCCGATACATAGACCTCAACGCCGACTCCACAGCCCTGCTTCCAACACACTATTAAACTTGCCTAAAAAATTTTACTGTGGATAAATTAAGTGTCATATTATATTAAAATTTTAAATAAAAATGTGTGTATTTAATGATTCTAATTTAAAAAAAAATCATGTTTAACGTCTGGACTCGCACACAACTAGTTGACACTGAACAATCTTTCGAAGCCATATTTGCAAAATGGCATTTAACAAAAAAGTTCTCATCTAAAAGCTTGTTAATTTTACAAACGCAAAGCCACCATTTTACCCCAACCCCATTCAACAAATTCCAGTAATCATCCGCACAGTCTAAATAAAATGTGAATTTTGTCAATACGAGTTCAAACATGTGCGCAGTGGATGGATCACACAAACAGACATCTCTTGTATTTTAAAATGTTGTTGAATTTATGGAGATTTTTTTTGTGTCTCTAACTTTTTTGCAAAATATTTTCCAAAGATGGCAAATCAAGTTTTTTTCCAGCTAAATTACAAAAACTAAAAACAAAAATAAAAATCGCGAAAAAAAATGAAGTGACTTGCAACATGTGTGTAGACCACGTACTGTAAATGATAATCGTGATGAAGATCATTCGTAGTGTTGCTGGTGTTGATGAGGATAATAAATCTTGAATGTTTCTGTGTATGCACACACAAGTGCTTGAGCACTTGCCTTTTAAGATCAATTAGGGTCTTGTATCTTTGTCTTGCACTTCTTGGGGATAAAACATTTAGTCGTACTTTCTTATTTAAAACCAACAAAAAAAAATTCCCCTTATACACAAGTCATGCGTAAGCAAGTCTTATATTGACTCTGCTTGTAGCTGGTGACGTAAATTAAACATAAATTATAATTTTTTTTTTTTTTTTTTGTTAATTTTTCCAATTGCCTGTTACGGGAACTGGTAGAAAACTTGTTGCAAGTCAATTTTGTTGTTTCATCACCCAACACCATCATCGTTGTTGTCTGAGTCGTCTCTGTCATTGTGTTGTAAAGGTCAAGGTTGTGTTTGGTAATGCCTTCTTTTGCAAACACTTAATTTTGAAGCTGATACGAAAAAGAAACCTCTCTCTGATGTTTGTGCGATTGATTGTTTGGAAAATTGGGTGGGGGCTTAAGAGATTTAAAGTTTTAAGTTGTTTTTGGTAGAATAATTTGTTTGTTTTTATTTTCATTAATTATGCTTAGGCCCGTTTTCACAACTTACCGATAGCTAAAGGTAGGAATTTATCGGCCGTGTAAAAAGTGTTCCATTGTTACAACTTTATTTTAACATACAAGGTAGGATGAACCTTAATCTACATTATCGTTCACTTTAGGTTACAGTTATGTTTTAATAATGGAACACTTTTTATAACGCCTTTTAAAGTCTACTTTTAGCTATCGGTAAGTTGTGAAAACGGGCATTAGACTTATAAAAGATCCATTTTAATATAAGTACATACGTATTTTTTAAAAGAGATAACCAAAAAACAAAAAAAAAAACAAACAAAATAAAT
This sequence comes from Pollenia angustigena, assembly GCA_930367215.1. Taxonomy (NCBI): domain Eukaryota; kingdom Metazoa; phylum Arthropoda; class Insecta; order Diptera; family Polleniidae; genus Pollenia; species Pollenia angustigena. Next base: position 193,555,556 of record OV884058.1, read on the forward strand.
AAATATTATTTTATTGTTTTATGTTTTATGTTTAAAGCTGCGAAAATCTTAACATGATTGTTTTATAAGACAGTTTAATGAGTAAGTCATCTTTTAAAAACGAAGTTTTTGCCCCTTTAAGGAGCATATAGACGACATGTTTTTGTCATCTGACATGTCAAATTTCCCACTGCAAAACACATACATGTCGTGTGTTACCTTTTTAACTTTGCTTCTGTAAAAGTCAGACGCAAAGTCATCTGACAAAATTTCAATTAGGGCGTGCTCAATTTTCTTCTGACAAACCATCTGACATCAGAAATCTATGCCGGGAAGAAACTGGCAGCGGCGTCAACTATTGACGGAATCATTAGCCGGCTGAAGTTAATATTTTACAATACCAAGATATGTATGCTCATCTCACCGTTGAATATAATTTATGTAAATATATACATAAAAACCGTTTAATTATAAAATTCTAAATTGGTATCTTTAAAATAAAAGAAAAAATGTTAAGATGGCTAAATTATTTTACGGCGCACAGTAGCGCCCGTAGAGCAAACGAGGTTGCAAAAATCAAAATTTTCATGAGCACCGACGAAGTTTTGAATAAACTCATGTTATAGGAAACTTTTCAACGATTTCAAATCTGCCACTCTTAATAATATCACATTTTTAGTTTAGAAGATATAGCCGTTCAAAGTTGACCGACTTTCGGTTTTCAAAAAAACACACAATTTTTAGTAAATTTGTTGCGATTTCAGGTGTAATATCACGAAAAATAGGTAACGAATCGCCTTATTTTTTGTTTGTATTGATTGATGCATTTATTAAATGTGTAATGATAAAAAAAAAATGAACTGTTTGCTTTGTGTTTCTCCTGGTAAATCACTATTTAAAAACTATCCGTTTTTTCACTATTTTTCAACTTTGACGGAAAATAACAAAAATCTATATTTTTCTATATTTGCCATATTTGCAAAATCTGTTCTTTGATTATTTCTTTACATAATTCAAAAATTTTATCTGCCCGTACGTGCCCGTTTGGCTTCTAGAGGTAAAAAAGGTTAAAAAGACATGGTTGCCATACTAATATTGCGGTTTAATAAAATTCTTTAATTTGGCCCCTACAGCGCGTAGGATGCTCCTAGATGGGTCAAATGTATGACCAACCCCACTTTATTATTTATTGCCGAATTTCGGTTTTTTTAGTTATTTCAATAAACTAAACCATTTTTGAGTTACGCGAATATATGTGTGACATGGAATTACCCATATACCGAAAATACAGAAAATTGAAAAAATAAATTTAAAAAAAAAAAATTTTTTTTTTTAATTTGTTGGGTAATAATTTAGAACCCTAAAGAAAAAAAAAAATAAAAACAATCTAAAAATGTAAAAATAATTTTTTTTTAGGTACCATAAAATTGATTTTTCTACTAATTTTAACTTTGATAACCCATAAGTAGGCCCCTACACAGCGTAGCACCCTTTTCAAATGCACATTTCATAGGCTGAACAGTTATCTATCATATGCTGTTTAAACTGTTCAATTACCTTATTCGGTTCAAAAGATATGATTTTTGCAACGAAAAAACTCAAATGGCGCCACTGTGCGGCGCAAATAAATATTTTCGTGGCGGCAGCAAGCTATTTTGAAACCGAGAACTACTTTGGTTTCTGCAATAACAATGCGAAAAAACAGAGACAATGTCAGAAGCAAATTACATGTACGTTTGTGACCGAATATTACAGTATAACCCGGTTAATTACCCCACGCTTAAATGCCTTTCACGCTTATTTACCTCGAGTTTTAAATCCCCGTTTTTTTTTTCTTCCATTTTTTAAACAAAAATCCACGTTTAATTGCCATACGCTTAATTACCCGATTCGGATAATTGCCTTAAAAATTTAACTCCCAAAACAAAATTATACCTAAAATTCATTCGTTTAATTGCCTCAGTACTATTTCACAAAAACACAGCAAGTAATGCTACCAAGTTTTACATGTTAATAATTTGAAAATATGCACTAAATTTTTTTAAAAAAAAATATGCCTAAAAACAAAATATGGCTTGATTAAAACAAAATATTTAACAAATTAATATTTGTATTTATGTTATGAGTTCAATATTCATATAAGAGTTATATATTATCTAGATACACCAAATTTATGAAATATTTTGTCTTAAAGAGATTAAAGTTTGAAGTTTGCATGGGGACTATGTGATATTATAGACCGATTCTTACAATTTGCATAGGTTTCGTTCTTATGACAATTAAACGTATATACCCAATTTTATCAAATTATCTAAAAACTGCTACCTTTACTTTTCGCACAAGGTTTACATGGACATACAACCAGTAAGATGGAGGGACGGACACGAAAAGATTACTTAAAAAAGTGTTTCTGATTCGATTGTTTACTAAACGATGCGTCTAGGTTTCAACAAAAACTTGCTTTGGTTTAAAATTGTACAAATTTAATGTGGTTGGCGAAATTAAAGCAACAGAAAATTCATCTGTTAACTAGAATTTTAAGCAATTTTTTTATTTGCTGAACATGACCGCATTTAGACTATGCAATTATCGCCGAGTTTTTTTTTCTATTTTCTTTTAAAGAAGTTGCTACGAAACTCTTTTCACATTTACATTTAAATTTTTTTCATGCATTTTTTCAACTTTTTCAACACCGTTTTCTTCCCTACACCTCTTGCTAACAAACAAAAAGTTGCATGCGAAAGTTGCGGCATTAATTGCATAATGTAAATATGGTCCATGTATTAAAATATGTTTTAATAACTTAAAATATGTCTGCAATAAAAATGCAGCAATAGCTAAAACATGTACTAAATTATTTACAAACAAATCGATACCAAAATTCATTAAAAGCTCTAAACGCATAAATATATTGTTTATGCATTCATTGGTCGCACAAGAATAACCATGCAATTGAATATTAACGGGTTCCATGAGTAGTAGTAGGGTATGACAGGTCATCTCAAAAAGCACTACAGAAAAAATATAAGACAACAAATCCCATTGTTTTTACTTGCTATCTCTTAAGATTTAGCTGATGCATGTAAAAATTCCTGTCTTAAATTTTTTCATACATCAAAGTTAAGTTATCTTGTAAATAAATACGTCTAATTACCTCACTCAGGTATTTAAACGAATTCGCTTAATTACCTCAATGAGGTAGTTAAACGTATTCTTATAATTACCTCAACGAGGTAGTTAATCGTATTCGTTTAAATGCTTACCCCGCATAATTACCCAAAAATATTGGCATTTTTGTCGAGGTAATTATCCGTGGAATACTGTATAAACCTTATGTAAAACAGCAATTTTGACAGACATGCACAATTACATGTGAATTGAAAAGTTGACATGTCAGATGACAAATACATGCCGTGTACGGGCGCCTTTAACGGTTTGAAACCGCATCACAAAAGTCTTTCATGATAGGTTTTTATTGCTTTTTGAAAATTTTCAAATAATTACGAGATCAGGAAAGCATTTTCGTCAAAATACTTAAGACTTGTATGACAGTGTAAAACAGCCTTAATGAGCTGTAAATGTTCGATGTTTAGAACTAGAGTTCAGTTCACCACGTAGTAGGTGCATTCATAAAGCGATTATTGCATTAAGCAACAAGTATATTTTTTTTGCAAAAAAAATCCTTCTAACAAAAACAATACATTTTTGTCAAAAAAAAAAAAAAAAAAAAAAATAACTTTTTGGACAAACAGTATTTTTTTTAACGAAAAGTATCTTTTTTGAACAAAAAGTATTTTATTTTTTTAAAGAAGGTTTCTCTTAACAAGAAGTATTTTTTGAGCGAAAAGTATCTTTTTTAAACAAAAAGAATCTGTTTAAACAAAAGGTGTATTTTTGGAACAAAAAATTCCCTTTATACCAAAAAGTATTTTTTTGGAAAAAAGAAGTTTATCCTCATAACAAAAAGTATCTCTTATAACAAAAAGTATCTTTTTGAAACCAAAATTATCTTTTCAGAATTAATTGTATTCTTTAGTAACAAAATTTAGCTTTTGTGAAAAACTTATCTCTTTGGAAAAAAAATCTATATTTGAAACAAAAAGAACCTTTTTGGAGTGTTTTTGGAACAATAAGTATTTTTTTAATGAAGAAGTATCTTTTAACAAATATTCTATTTTTGAATACACAGAAAACATTTTCATTAGTTTTTTATGAATTAAAAACATTGCTTGAAAAGTATTTTAATATAATTTATGTGTTGATTGAATCAATTATAGTTTTCATTGAACAAAAACTAAAAATAGATTTTTGATTAAATTAATACTTCAATTGTTTTCCAAATAAAATGCAATTAAAATATTAATGGAAAAAATCAAAAACTTTATTGATTTTTTTTCTTTTAAAATAAAATAATATAAAATTGTGTATTATTTACACAGTCAAATCCCGATAATTCGTGCCCCGATAAATCGTAATTCCCGATAATTCGTAATAAACTGTCGGTACCTTGAACAAATCTCGTTAATTCGTAAAATTTCCATACATTTTGGTCCCCTCGATAATTCGTATTTGTTTTTTCAAATAAAATCGTCTTTACATCTTATAAATGGTAATTGTTTGCTAAAACTTCGTAATAAAAACAACAGAAACATGGAAAGAATGATTTTTTTGTTTACCACTATTTTATTTTTACGTGGGTTTTTGCTTGTGTGTGGATTTATTTTCTTAAGATCAGTTTGTTACATGAATAATTTTTATTCCTCATTTTTATATATTTATTTTTAACAATTGTTTTTTATGTTTTTTTATCGTTTTAGTAAATAAATTGAAAAACCCCGCTAGTTCGTATTTATTTTATATTAACCCCGTTAAATCGAAAACCCCTATAATTCGAAAGAAATGGCCGGTCCCTTGCGATTACGAATTATCGGAATTCTACTGTATTAAGAATTGTCAAAACTGATTTTTTCAAAAAAAAATCAATGATTGGCAATTTTTTTGGAAAAGTCATAAGAATAAACGATAAACATCGTTACATTAATCTTAAAAATTTAACTTTATTATTATAGTATGTACAGGTTTTGTGCAATCGTCATCAGTTATTTCGAGGTTAAGTAGTTAGTTCTTGCGTAAGTTAATTGAATTTTATCTTTAGTGACATAGAGAAGTCTTGAACTATTTATCCTATTACAGATTTTAGAAACGTTCTTCTGCTTCCAAATGGTATGGTTTTGTAAAACAAGAAACCGTACTGTGGCAAAACAGATGTTAAATACGAAATATGTCAGGAAATATACAAGATACCACAACAGCCTCCAATACTCCGACTCTCAATAGCCAGATTAGAAGCAAGCAAATCTATAGCTTTTCAACAAAAGTAAGTTATTTTTCAAAAATCCGAAAACAAGATGATAAACTAATATAATGCCATGCTGCCGCGTTCTTAAAATATAACATAAGTACGTGTGTATATACATATCGCACTGCTTCCTCTAAAGGGGGTTTACTAATTTATAAAATTTTCAGTAGAGACAAAAAACTGTAGTCTTTTTATATGTGCTATTATACTACATACAAACTGATCTAAGATTTTTACAGTGCTGTACATCGATTTCTTACAAAAAATGAAAATTGGAAATTTTGAATTGAATTGAGGAAGCAGTGCATTATGTAAGTATGTATTCATGTAAATATGAACATTGTTTATGTAACTATTTCTGAAATAAATTATAAGCCCAATTCACAATCTTGTGCAAATGGTCTTGCATCGTAGCATTTGCAAAATGGTATAGTGAATACTGTAGTATACTTTTGGGATTATAGTAAATACTATACCATTTTTCAGATCGGCTTGGTTCACTGAGTGTTAGCTGTCGTTTTGCAATCAACTCGAGTAAAAATAAACTATTGGTTTTAGGCGTTGCATATTTGCAAAAGAGTAGCAAGTGCATTGTTGTATATTTTGTTGGTGTAGAGTAAAAATATACTATACCATTTTGCAAATGCTACGATATAAAGTTATGGTTTTAACCATATATTTTTTATTTTTACAAGTATCAAAAAGTTTTTTTTGAAACAAAAGCATCTTTTTGGAACAAAAAGTACCAGAAAAAGTTATATTTTTAAAATAAAAAGTATCGTTTAAGGTGCTATCAGACGGGATGTATTTTACATATGTACTGTCAAATTTTCCATCTGTAAAAGTTGTACACATCGTGTGATACATATGAAACTTTGCATGTGTAAAAAACATGTGGAAATACATATGTAAATTTTTCGATTAGAACACGCTCTATTTTCCTGTGGCAAACATAAACAAAACAGCTGGTTTGTCAGCTTTTGTTTACATTTATAGGTTATGTCATAAGGAAAAACATAAGCAGGTGTGATAGCAAAAATTATGAATCGTATGTAAAATGGAAATTTTGACATACATACGGAATTACATATGTGAAAGAAAAGTGACAGTACATATGTAAAATACATCCCGTCTGATAGCACCTTTAGTAACAAACAGTATCGTTAACTAACAAAAAGTAGCTATTTGGAATAAAGAGTATATTTTGATACCCTTCACCACAGGTGGAAAAGGGTATATATAAGTTTGTCATTCCGTTTGTAATTTCTACAATATTGATCTTAGACCCTATAAAGTATATATATTCTGGGTCCTTATGAGGAGAGAAGTTGATTTAACGATATCCGTCCGTCCGTACATCCATCCGTCCGTCCGTCCATCCGTCCGTCTGTCCGTCTTACGTTTGATATGTGTTTTCCGGAGACTCCAGACATGATAGCGGCTACGTTGTTTTACATTTATGTCACATATAGTCCACCATTTCTTGCTATTGAAATTCAGCCAGATCGGTCCAACAATGGCTGAGATATGACCAAAAAACCACGACTGCCTCTAATTTTTCCAAAAAATCCCTTGTGGTTGTTGTATTTGTATTACTTTTTTCTGTATATCTGGAGAACGGCAAGAGCCAAAGCTTTAAAATTAGGTACAAACACTTAGGTTATAAATATACACCATCCTACAAAATGTGGGCGGGATTGGAGAAGTAGGCGTGGTACCTCTCATACAAAAAGTATTAAAAATTGCATAAAAACCTGAATTTTTTGACTGTAATATGACCTATGGTTACGCCTTATATATCAGAAGATCGGAAATTTTTAATAGAAAATATTTTCTGAAAAACTCGGGAAAATCGGTTCAGATACGAAAAAGTTATGACCAAAATATTGATTTTTTTTTGAAAAATATCCATTTTCAGGAACCATAGATCTTCCCGAGTCCACGTTTTATAGCCAAAATAACTGGAATTTCTTCTTTAACACGTCGGTATATAAATCTATCAAATCGGTTAAGAAATAGCAGAGTTATGACCAAAATACTGAAATCCCAAAAATTACTCTTTTTATAATAAAGTTTGTTTTTTATACCCTTTACCGAAGGTCCTACACCCTATAAAGTATATATATTCTGGGTCCTTATGCAAAGCGAAGTTCAAATCCGGTTGTCGTCTCTTCTTCCAATCCCCTCACCCCCCTTCCTATTTGTTTACATACACTAGCATAATGCCCAATATGATTTTCGTTATCGCCCTTCTTTATTATTTCATATATTTAACGAAATAATTTTAACAAATAGAAGCTAAAAACGATTTAAAAAAAATATTTACCAGTTTTCGCTTTTTAAATTTCATTTATAATGAAGTTGTTAGTATTGTAAATATGTATGTATATGTATATGTAAAAATTATTTAGTTGCTCTCTATTGTACTCGCACAATGGTGAAGGGTATATAAGATTCGGCACAGCGGAATATAGCACTCTTACTTGTTTCGAATAAAAAATATATTTTTGGAATAAAAAGGATCTTTTCAGAATTAATAGTATCTTTTTGGAACAAAAAGTACCAGAAAAAGGTATATTTTTTTAATAAAAAGTATCGTTTAGTAACAAAAAGTATATTTTTGGCATAAAGAGTATATTTTTATAACTAAAAGTATTTTTTCATAACAAAAAGTATTTTTTCATAACAAAAAGTATCTTTTTAAAAGAAAAAGTATCTTTTTATAACAAAAAGTACTTTTGTAACAAAAAGTATCTTTTTATAGTAAAAAATATCTTTTCATAACAAAAAGTATATTTTTAAAAGAAAAAGTATCTTTTTATAACAAAAGTACTTTTGTAACAAAAAGTATCTTTTTATAGCAAAAAATATCTTTTCATAACAAAAAGTACCTTTTTAAAACAAAAAGTATCTTTTTCGAATAAAAAATATCTTTTTGGAACAAAAAGTATCCTTTTGGAATAAAACGTATCTTTTTGTAACTAAAAATTTTTATTTTAAAACAAAGTATCGTTTTTTTTTAACAAAAATTATTTTTATAAAGCAAAAGGTATAATGTTTAAATTAAACGCATCTTATTAAAACAAAAAGCATTTTCCTGGCCAAAAAAAGCTTTTTTTTATAAAGAGTTTTGTACAAAAAATATAAAGAACCAACTGCAAATTTATAATGATTTTTTGAAGTTAATTATCATATGACCACAACTTCTGTTAATTTTAATTTATTTTCTTATCAAAATAATTTATGGGAATACAAAATTTAAAAGGTTTTGTTATTTGTGCTTAATTCCCTATTTTTATTCTTGATAAAAACACTGAAATTTATTGTTGATGGGATAAGCTATTCCTAAGCGCATTTCACTGGTTGCTTAGGCCAGATCGTCAGGAAACTGCATCCATAAAGATTTTAGAGAAACTAAAGATATTAAACCAAATAAAACTGTTAAACGTATAAGACTTATAAGCAACAGTTCTACTTGTAACAATATCAAAGTTTAAACAAAAACATCAACAATAAACAGTGGGTTTATCTCATCTTACATTCCCCACTACAATTAGTTGAAATTCTCTCAACATTAATTGTAGTTGTAAGTAGGTTAAGAAAAACAAAATAAAAACAACAACAACTTACAAAAGATGTTGTCAATTAAGTGTTTTTTTAGGCCGTGCACTTGCCTGTTTATTATCAAAAAGTAATTTCAATTTTTGGGAATACAAAATTTTAATTTCAAAAGATTTTGCTATTCGTGCTTAATTCCCAGTTTTTATTCTTGACAAAAACACTTGAAATTTATTGTTGATGGGATAAGCTATTCCTATGCATTTCAATGGTTGCTTAGGCCAGATCATCAGGAAACTTCATCCATAAAGATTTTAGACAAACTAAAGATATTAAACCAAATAAAACTGTTAAACGTATAAGAATTATAGCAACAGTTCTACTTGTAACAATATCAAAGCTTGAACAAAACACATCAACAATAAACAACAGTGGTTTTATCTCATCTTACATTCCCCACTACAATTAGTTGAAATTCTCTCAACATTAATTGTAGTTGTAAGTAGGTTAAGAAAAACAAAATAAAAACAACAACAACTTACAAAAGATGTTGTCAATTAAGTGTTTTTTTAGGCCGTGCACTTGCCTGTTTATTATCAAAAAGTAATTTCAATTTTTGAGAATACAAAATTTTAATTTCAAAAGATTTTGTTATTCGTGCTTAATTCCCAGTTTTTATTATTGATAAAAACACTTGACATTTATTGTTGATGGGATAAGCTATTCCTATGCGCATTTCACTGGTTGCTTAGGCCAGATCATCAGGAAACTTCATCCATAAAGATTTTAGAAAAACTAAAGATGTTAAACCAAATAAAACTGTTAAACGTTTAAGACTTATAGCAACAGTTCTACTTGTAATAATATCAAAGTTTAAACAAAATACATCAACAATAAACAGTGAGTTTATCTCTCCTTACATTCCCCACTACAATTGATTGAAATTCTTCCAATATTAATTAATTAGTTAAAATAATTTCATGAAGGTGTGTGAGAATTGGTTAAAATAAATGTGATTTTAAAGATTTGGAAATAAAGAAGAAATTGTTTATTTGGCACCTGGCTTCAATTATCGCCTAAATAATTGCAGTTGAAATTATTTACTTAAATAAATTTAAAAATGTTTTCAATTGTAAGGCAAAGTAAATAACAAAACCAATTTAAAAAGCAAACTCTTCTTTAGATTTCTGGCAAAAGCAAAACTGTAGCTTAACCTTTTAGCTACTAAAAGATGTTGGAGACAAAATACACAGTGAGTTAAAATGTTTTATGGTTGTTTGCAAGTTTCATATTTAAATCTAAAATGTCTGTCACTTGCCTTCAAATTTTAACAACTTAAAAAACTACATGGTACAAAATTTTTTCTACCTACCCTTCTTATAGGCCATATTATTAATGCACAGAAAGGTAGTCATTCAAAATTCCGGTCAATGACTTATTTTTTCGTTGGCAACAAATTTTTGTATAGAACTTTATTCGCTGTTGTTACAATAGTTCAACATCTAGTAGTGGAAGTGAGAGTGAATGTTCTATGACAAAAACTACAAAAAAAAAATAATTAAAAGTTAAGAGAGCGTATATTTAACAAAAGGTGGTGGACCTAGATAAGAGGGCAGAAGAGAGGGAGGTCACAAAGAAAAGGCTGTTGTAATAAAATTTCAAACATGCAACTAACAGACGAGTACAAATACGTGCTGCAAATTTTGCAGCCCGAAGGTGGTAGAAGCAGTTAGAAAAATATTTTAAAGAGATTCAAAGGAATTAATTTATTGTTAAGAATGCAAAATGGTAAAAATTTAATTTCTAGCAGCAACTATTTCTATATATATATATTTTTTTTTAATCCAATAGTTTAACAATTAACTGGGTGAATTCTTCTTTTTCATATTTTCTTAAGAGCAAAATAAACCACACAAGAGGTTTGACAATAACAGGATGTTTGTATGAATATTAATCTTGTTTAACATTAACACAAACATAGTACATTCTTTTTTTTCATATCGCACTCGATCAATAAAAGGGTCTAAGCTAAAAATTTTTATTGTTTTACTTTTACCCGCTAATGAAACGGTTGATTTAAAAATTATTTTTCATATGCCTTTAATGTAAAATTTAAAATTGTTTTGCTTCTACTAAAAAATTTTAAGTTTTGAGTTAATACCCTCTTGATGATTAAGTGCGATATGTTTCTGTAACCATTTGTGTTCATTTTGCCATTGACTTTTAGAAACAACAATACTTTAGTACCAATTGTGACTCCATTCGTAAAAGTCTTTAAAATTTTTTATAACCCTTGACCATGGAAGGTCGTGTTTTCTATTTGGGGTCATTTCGGGCCCAGGTGAAAAAAATCTAAGTTTTAAGGATCCGTTTTCAGGGTCGACGAAATATTTTTTTTTATAAAATATTTTAGAGACTACTAAAAGTTCTGTGAAATTTTGTTATGTTTAAATTGTAAATTCTTATATCTGGTGATTTTTTAGCTATTATCTTTTTGGCAACACTGGTTTAAACAGCTGACGCACGTTTTGCGTTTTGTTTCACTGTCAAACATCTTCAGTTTGGTCTATAATTTAACCATGAATCGTCTTACAAACGAACAACGCTTGCAAATTATTGAATTTTATTATCAAAATGCGTGGTCTGTTAAGAAAGTTCATCGCGCGCTTCTTGTGTTCAGCGACGAAGCACATTTTTGGCTCAATGGGTACATTAATAAGCACAATTGTCGATTTTAGAGTGAAGATCAGCCAGAAGCATTGCAAGAGCTACCAATGCATCCAGAAAAAGTCACAGTTTGGTGCGGTTTATGGGCTGATGGCATCATTGGACCGTACTTCTTCAAAGATGATGCGAATCGTAACGTAACTGTGAATGGTGAGCGCTAACGTGAGATGATATCCAACTTTTTTTGCCCAAAATGCAAGAGCTTGACTTGCATGACATGTGGTTTCAACAAGTCGGTGCCACATGCCACACAGCACGCTTAACAATGGACTTATTGAATGGCGAGTTTGGTGAACATTTTAATTCACGTTCGGGACCGGTCAATTGGCCGCCTAGATCGTGCGATTTAACGTCTTTAGACTATTTTTTGTGGGGCTATGTTAGAGCTCATGTCTATACACACATGCCCGCTTCAATTGATGCATTGGAAGACAACATTGAAGCATTTATTCATGAGATACCGGCCGAAATGTTGGAAAGAGTATGCCAAAATTGGACTAAGCGAATGGACCATTTGAGGAGCAGTCACAGTCAACATTTGCATGAAATAATCTTCAAACCTTAACTTATATGGACCGTACTATCGATTCAAATAAAGATTTCATGCATTTTTCTAAATTTTATATGTTTTTTTTTTTTTAACTTTCCTATAGCTCTTAAAAAATCAGCCGATATTAAGAGTTTGACCTTTAAACTTTGCTTCTTAAGGGTTAAGTTTATTAAAGCCATATTTCTAAATTAGTTTTAATTAATCTAAAGCAAATACCATAAAGTTTATTTGTTTGCCTAAATAAGGGAATATTAGATTTGACGTTTCCTATTTTGGGCCTTTTAAGGTTTTAAGTGCTTTTAAGAGTTAAAAATTATCTTTAATAAACAACTCTAGATTTAGCAAAATACCGTCCGTCGGCTTAATATGCAAACCTGCTAACTACCTTTCAGCACATTTTGCAGGAGAGGCAAACAACTTTTTACATTTCATGTTTGCAGCTTGAGAGGAACACCAAATATACAGTTCATTTTACACTTTCAAGACTCAAATTAGAACTGCACATGGTCGACAAGGCGTATCTTTCTCTACCACACGGCATCAAAATCTCAATTTACTTAATGATATGATTGGTTTCCTTAAATTTGTTCAGATGTTTAATACAAATAATATTTAATGAGCTTATCACTTTAACTCACAAAACACATCTGGGGTCATTTTGGACCTGCTGTGCATTTATATGTTAAAAATTTCCCTTAAACAAATTTTAAAGCTTCGGAATTTGTTTTTTTTTTTTTCTTTTTAATTTCTTAATTAGAACTCACTAACAAAACAATATTTTTATAACAAATTGAAATATTCAAGTGTTGTTATTTGGGGTTATTTGAGAAAGTAAGTTCACTTAAAGGTTACTGACTGTTCTATAATTAAAACTTAAATGAAATCTACTTAAAACAATACAAAAATTTCATAACAAATTGTACTTTTCAATTCTTTTAACTCTGATTTAATATTTGACCTTTGCTGTTCTTGGGTTAATCTTAAACAATTTTCGTTAAACAATGAATAGAACTGTTACAGTTTGTATGGGAAAGTTTGTAATCCTTAAAAAGAAAAATAGGCAAGAGAAATATATAAACTATTACATTGTTTCACGGTAAAAACTTTTCCGAGCCCCTAAACTACAAATACAGTAGACTCTCGCTTATATGAACTAATTCATACAGGGCCTGTTCACAAAATCTAAACAATTCTTAATCTAAATCGCGACAAGATAAAATAAGTATTTCAAATCATTTTTAATATGTTTTTATTTTATATTAATTTGTTAATAAAAAATGTACTGAAAACTAGTGCTGGGAAACTATCGATAGACTATCGATATTATCAATGGTCTTAAAATATCGAAAATATTGATAGAAAAAATATAAATATCGATATTTTTATTATTTAAAATACAGCTAAGACGACATCTAATCGCAGTTATACAGTTTTTTGCCGCAAATTTTTACTTGATATTATTAATTCGCGCTGAATTACAGCAATTAATACAAACAACAAGAATGACAAGTGGTATGGATTGCTTAGCAGTGCTTTTTACTGCTAATTTAAGGCCTTTAAGTCGAAATTTTTACATGTTTATAAAGGGACTGAAATGTCAAATATTTTTGTAATGTTGTAAAAAAAAAAATGCAAATTCAAATGCAATTGCAGACATAAGACAAAACAATGAACGACCATTAGAGGATAAGTCCGCTAGATTGATTACCTTTTTGGGTTTAGAATTTAGAAAATTTTTTTAAAGTTGCAATGGAATATCTTATAGTCCCTGTTACTTCGGTTCCTTCAGAAAGGTACTTATCAATTTTTAAAAAACTGTCATCTAAAATAACGTGCGTATATACAAACATACGTCTCATACATTCAATAAAGTGATAAAAACAACGGACTGTAGCCTTATAAAAAAAATAATTAAAGTTTTCCTGCACAAGTACAAATTTTCAGTCGATAGTAATATCGATATATCGATAGTGAAATCTGAACTATCGATAAATATCGATAGTAGAAAATATCGATAGTATCCCAGCACTACTGGAAACTAGTCGGTTATATTTTTTATTTAAGATATTTTTGTAATGCCTTGTCCCTGCATTTTCGCAATGCCAAATATCGTTATTGGATATATTATTTTCACTCCAGGCAATAACTTTACAAACACCAACCATCGTAAACATTTTCCTTTGCTTTCCTTAATACACATTTACTAGCTTATTTCGGGGAAAAAGAGATTTATAATAAAGGGTGTTTTTTTATAATAGAGTGGCACAAGTTTAAATCATAATAAAACAAGAAAATAAATTTTTAATATCAATAAAACGGGCTTTATTGGAAAGATAATTTTATGAAATTTAAATATGATTTCTGCCTTGTGCCCGTCACGGCTGGCGTGTAGAAGGCGACAATTTTCAAGAACTTTTCGCATTCTGACCATCATCGTTTTTGAAGACATATGGGTCAATGACTCCGACAGCCCATAAAGCGCACCAAACAGTAATTTTTTTGTATGTAATGGTGTTTCGACAAAAGCTTGTGTATTCTCCTTACACCAAATGCGACAATTCTGCTGATTTACGTACCCATTCAACCAGAAATAGGCTTTATCGGAAAATAAAATTTTGAAATTTAAAATCAATATCAATTTGTGCTTCAGCCCATTCGCCGCAAACTAAACCCAAATAAAGCAGTAATGCCAACTCAAAGTTGTGATACTCTAAAAAACACCCTTTACAACAAATAGTTACAAAAAAATCAACGGTTGCAAATTGTTCACATAATAGAAATAGGTTGCGTTCACTCTTTAGCAGGTATGAACAAAAAACATCGATGTTTTAAAAAAACTCGATGTATTGTGTCGAAACGTCGAAATAATCCGATGTATTTTGCTCCTAAACAATCGCAAAACATCGATGTTTTCTTTCGATGCATCGAAATGACAAAATGTATACATAACGTGTAGATTGATATATAAACGTGTATACATATCTATATGTGTTGGCATGACTAATGTTTGTATATGTTAACGTGGTAAATATTATGCGAACAATTGGCAACACTACTATATGCGACGAATAAGTTCGGGCCTGGCATCTTTACTCTCAACAAACAGCTTCATAAAATAAAAGCTAACAAATTGTGCACAAGTTCAACAAAGGAAAATGTTTTGCTGTTTGTTTTTTCCACGAATAAACGTTCTTTATAATTTAATAGTTTTCTGCTTTTGATAATAAACGGCCGCCTAAGAATAAAAGCATCTTTTGGAAATTTTATGAAAAAATACATGATAGGAAATCTAAGTGTAAGCTGTGTCAAAAGGAAATTAAATCTAATGGAAATACAACAAATATGATGGGGCATATTCGCAATGTGCATAAGTCTGCTTTTTCAGAGATTGATCCTTCAGAAGCAGAAAAAAATCACACTGTCTTTGCCACTATCACCTGATATTCTAGATGAGTGCAGTGCTGAAACTGTTGTAATTACACCTTCCACAAGTAGTTCTCAATTTGCCAATAATTTGGATTATGATCTCGAAGTAATTCCAACAATTAAACGTCAAAAAACCATAAAGTCCAGTTTTGAAAACATAACCTCTTATTTACAACCTGGCACGAAGGCGCGGACACTTAATAATTGTGTGTTGTTTACAATCGTTGAAAATGAGGGATTCAAAAATCTCATGAAGGCAGTTGCTCCTCAGCACAAAATTCCAAGTAGAACAAGCCTCAGAAGATGGTTGGACAATAAATATGATATTTTTCAGAATCATTTCAAACAAAGTTGTCCGCAATAGAACCCTAACTATGCCAACAGATATTTGGTCTGATACCTTAAATATGAAGAGCATACTTTTTAGGCGTGACCGTTAATTTTGGCATTGACGTTGAACTTTTTTCAGTCACTCTTGGCGTATACGAACTTGGTGAAAGACACATGTACGTCACAGTATATTTCTGAAATGCTTTTGAAGAATGGCAGATAAAGAAAGACAAAGTAACGGCCGTTGTTACCGATAATGCTGCCAATATCGTAACAGCGGTAGAAATAGCGTTTGGTAGGAAGAAACACATTCCATGTTTTGCACACACCTTGAATTTGGTGACTGAGGGCACAAATACATGCACTGAGTGGAAAAATATTGTTTGTAGTTGCTGCAGATGAGTTGCGAAAAGCAACTTTTGGGCGCAGGTGATGACTCAACAAAGAAACAGATTGAGTGTTGAAAGACTTGGTAAACTTTTATTCCTAAACAGTATTGAAAAAAAGTATTGGGAGATGTAAAATAAATTAACATTTTTCGAAAATATAATAGTAATTAATAATTAAAAAAAACAATCGATGTATAAAAAACATCGATGTATTTTATGAAATATCGATGCAACATCGATGTATGTTTGCGATGCGATGTGTCCATCCCTACTCTTTAGTACCTCATGTGTAAAAATTTTGTTGTTCACTATTCTGGATGTTCATATAACTGGGTATTTATATAACCGAGCGTCTACTGTAGTTGTCAAACAATCTTTGTTTTAGTTTTTTTTTAACTTCATTTGATTTAATTCTTTTAAATACCAAAATGCCTGTAAGCAAATTGTTTCTCTTTTTAGGTTAACTGAATGGCTGACTGACATAACTGCATTTTCAAATGAATATTAACGAATTGTATTTTTGATTTTTTTTGCTTCTAATTCCATACATTTCATAGTCATGATGCAATTGACTGCATTCGAAATACATAAATAACAAACGTTAACGAAATTGAAAAAAAAAATACAATAAAAAGTAAAACTACCCAGCCGGTGATTTAATCGACACTATGGAATATTAAAAAATGTTTGAAATCTGTAGATGAGCCAGCCAGATGGTATTATTGAAAAAAAATTCATAAACAGAATCGAAACTTTAAACGATTTTTGAAAAAGAATAAGAGTCTAAACACAATGTTTGCGGTGCGGTGCGATTTCTCGTTGCGGGAGAAAATTAAGCATAATACAACGGAAGACGGCGACGGAAGACGGCGACGGAAATAGTTGTCATTTTTATACCCTCCACCACAATTAGTTGTGAAGAGGGTATATTAAGTTTGTCATTCCGTGTGAAACTTTTTTATTATTCATCTCAGACCCCATAAAGTATATATATTCTGGGTCCTTGAGTAATTCTAAGTCCGTCTGTCTGTCCGTCTGTTGAAAACACGCTCACTTTCGAACAACTCAAAGGAAATGAACAAACTTGGTGCCAAATTGCTTTTAGTTATCCTAAGCAGTTTGGGATTGAACTCCAGCAATATCGGTTCAGTATGACCAGAGCTATGAATCAAAATGTTACCACCACCTAAAAAAAATTGATAATTTTGTTGCAAAAAATAACATACATGCTGGAACAAGGCAAGGAATGAAATAAGATTTTGCAAAAATTTGTTTTATTTGACTGGAAATCACGCTGTTAAATTTCGTGAAGATCCGTCCGTAATTTACCCTAAGCCCCATATAAACACTACTCCCGGAAAACAGTTTAGTACGCCTAAAACTAATTAATAACAAATCGTCACAGTTTAAGATAATAATAACATCATACAGATATTACTCCTTAAACATTCGAACTGTCGGTGGAGGGTATCAAAGATTCGGCACAGCCGAATATAGCACTCTAACTTGTTTGTTTAAATTTTTATTAATTTATTTGTACACACAATTTTATCATGTTGTTTGTTTGTTTTCAATAATGTTGTGAACATAGCCAATTATTCAAAAACTATGGCAACATCAGAAAGAGAACGAGAATCAAAAATCGTATGAAAAACCGCACCGCAATAAATTATCGTTACATTGGGTTGAGACTCTAAAGAAATTTTTAGTTTAAGGTTTCTTATGGTCTTTATTTTTTTTTTTTTTTTTTTAATGAAGTTTCGTTTTTAATTGATATTTTTTGTTACGTCGCTTCATATTTACCTCTGGATTAAATGACGTAACAAAATATTAAAATATTCCGTACGTATCAAAGTTATTTTCGGGAATACAAAGTTTATTATTATTACGATTTCCGTATAACGTGCTAAATTCCAAATGTTTCATATTTGATAAATACACTGAAAGCTAGTTTTTACGTAAGATAGGTCCAACGTAGGGAAGGGTAAATCGATTTCGATTCCAATCGAAAATCGATTTTTTGCAATCGAATTTACGTATGCGATTTTATACTGAAATCGATTATTAGGCTTTTAAAATCGATTTTTTAATTTTTATCAAAATTTTGGAAATTTTTAATTTAAATCTTTATTACTTACATCAATAAATTATGGGCATGCACAATAAAACTTGAGATTTTTTGTGTGAACATACGTGTGTTGTTGAAGTTTTACGTATTTACCTATTAGTGCCCTTGGTATACTTTCAACTTTAATATAGGGGCTCTTGTTCTTCAGAAATTAAAGTAGTCAATGGACAGTGAACAAAACAGTCCAAACATATTGTACCGAACCAAACATTGAAAGTCAGCTTTGTGAAAATCAAGATATTACAGAAACACAACAGGTGAATTAAGCCATGACATTTCTGCGGAAATACGCTAATATTCAAACAGACCAGTGAGTGAGCGATATTTAAATCTAGTTATAAGCAGAGTGAAAAGCAAAAAGTATGTATTTTATCCTAACAAATACGAAAATGCAAGGAAATAAATCTGCATATTTCCGACATCAATGACATGCAAACGTTTGTTTTCTAAATTTAACTTATTAGTAACTTTGCGAAGAAACAGTTGTGACTGATCAGGAACTATTGTGACAATCCTTTGAAATATTTAGGCTTGTCACAGAAAGAAATTCCGATCAAAAGTGAATTCGTTTTTTGTGAAGCAAGAACACAATTTTAATGTAAAATCTCAAAATTAAAATATTTTCACTTTTTGTAAAAGCTGTAAAAAATCTTAGTTCAATTTCTCTAGTAGTTTGCCAAAAAAAAAAATGCAGGGGTCTAATCACCGCATTCGATACTATCGTATCGAATAAACTATCGAACTTGTTTGCATACGATAGACAATGAGGTATCGAATGAAAACTAGATAAATGTAATGTCGAGTTACTTGATATCGAATGCTATTATTTCAAATTCAATAAATTTCATTCGATATCGGGTTCCATGATACCAAAATAAATAATTTCGATCAATTTGGCTCGATATCGTAAGCGGTGATTAGACCCCTGGTGTATATCCTTTGTGATTTAAGGAATACGTTTGCAAATTAATCTTAAACGATTTTGAAATCGATTTTAAAATCGATTTTGCGGTTCGATTAATCCATTTCAAAAACCGAAATAAAAAAGGTCGTTTGAAAAATCGATTTTGGAATCCATTTACCATTCCCTAGTCAAACGCCGTGAAAACGACAAATTCGAATTAACCACCACATTTTCACTAACAGAAGCGATGTTTTCGGCAGTTCGCAAATTAATGCTCAGGCCTGACCACATCTGTAATGCTTCGAGGCTTTTCAAGTTACTTTACAATCTTGCTAATTCCAGGGACAGTAGGTCGATTACGACGTTACCGTAAAGCTCGAAAAGTGGCTACGTTGGAATCAACACTTTTGTGATAAATTTTAACTATTTATACGATCGATATTCGTAAATGGCAAACCTTTCACTAAATAAAATACACTTTAGATGCCAGACATTTAACAGCTGACAGCCTTGCCAAGCAAAAGCACCGTTCATTTAACTTTTAAAAAGATGAATTTTTTACATAAATTAACCACTATTTTTTTTTTTTTTTTTTTTTTTTTTCTTAATTAAATTTCCAAATCATCTGTCAAATAGCTTTAAGCAAATAAAAAGAAAGCAATAAATAAAATATTAATAGCAATTAATAAAAATAATTAATTCATAAAGAATAAAAACCAATCTTTCCGATATGGGAGCATTGTTTCTTACACGTATTCATTTTAGGGTTTATAATATTTCAAACACTTTGTAGCTGTTTTGAAATAAAAAAAAAAACAGTTATAAAGAAAATAAATTGTTTGTATTACAGTAGAAGCTCGGTTATATGAGTACCCAGCTATATGACATCCAGAATAGTGAACAACAAAATTTTTACACATGAGGTTCTAAAGAGTGAACACAACCTATCCCTTTTATGTGAACAACTAGCAACCGTTAATTTTTCTGTAACTATTTGTTGTAAAGGGTGCTTTTTTAGATCACAACTTTGAGTTGGCATCACTCCTTTATTTAAGCACCCATTTAAAAGCTGATTGTTGCTTTTTGTTTAGTTTGCTTTAAAATTTCATTATGAATCGACTTATAACTTATTATGAATCAGGCAACGCGCAAATTGTTGAAATTTTCAATCAAAATAATTTGGCGAATGGGCTGAAACACAAATTAAATCCTCGCATTTGGATTACATCCACAAAAATTACTGCGCACCAAAGCTTTATGGGCTGGCAGAGTCATTTAAATTTCATAAATTGTTTTTTCCAATAAAGCCCGTTTCACTGATATTAAACATATATTTCCTTGTTTTAGTATTTTTTAAACTTGGGTCACTCTATAAAAAACACCCTTTATTAGAAATCTGGTCTTCCCCAAAATAAGCTAGTAAATGTGTATTTACGAATGCAAAGGAAAATGTATACGATGGTTGGTATTTGTAAAGTTATTGCTTGGAGTGAAAATAATATATCTGATAATGATATTTGGCATTGCGAAAATGCAGGGACAAGACATTACAGAAATCCCTTTAAGCAAAAAATTTAACTAAAAATATAAATATAATAATATACTTTCATGTACATTTATTATTAACAACCCAATTTAAAATAAAAACTTAATATGGGTTATAAAGGGTGGTTAAATTGTAAGGGCCGATGTTGAATGTGAACCACACCTAAACGCCAAGTTTTTTTCCGAATTTTAGTTGACATTTCTCTATTTCAGACTTACTCAATTTGAACCATGGATACACAATCCAACAACGTGTTAAAGTTATCCAGACTTATTATGCAAATGGGCGTTCAAATCAAAATGCATATCGTGCACTTCGTGATTTTTTTGGTCAATTTGATCGTCCAAATGTGCGTACAATCGCAAAAATTGTGGAAAAATTCGAGCAAACCGGGTCTGTAGAAGATGTGAGAACACCAGTGCATGCTCGTACAGCTCGTTCTGCAGAAAATATTGATGCTGTTCGCGATAGTGTGGCTGAAGAGCCGTCCACCTCAACTCGTCGTCGTGCCCAACAATTGCACCTCTCACGCTCGTCGTTGATGAACATTATGCATAAAGACTTGCATTTACACGCTTACAAGGTGCAATTGGCTCAAGAACTAAAGCCTCTTGACCATTCCAAACGTCGTGAATGGGCAGAATGGTGGCAAGAAATGGCAACAGTGGATGATCAATTTTCGAAGAAAAACATCAGTGATGAGGCACATTTTCACCTCAGTGGATTCGTCAATAAACAGAATTGCCGCATTTGGGCGAATGAGAATCCAAGAGTGATTGTCGAAAAACCAATGCACCCACAAAGAGTGACTGTTTGGTGCGGTTTATGGGCTGGCGGCATCATCGGGCCGTATTTTTTCCAAAATGATGCCGGTCAGGCAGTTTCTGTGAATGGTGTTCGCTATCGTGAAATGATAACGAACTTCTTATGGCCCGAATTGGAAGATATGGATGTGGGCGATATGTGGCCACACAGCTAGCGAAACAATGGCTCTTTTGCGCAACAAATTCAATGGTCGTGTTATCTCACGTAATGGCGATGTCAATTGGCCGCCAAGATCATGTGATTTGACACCGTTGGACTTTTTTCTTTGGGGTTATTTGAAAGAAAAGGTGTACGTCGATAAGCCAGCAACAATTCAAGAGCTAAAGGATGAGATAATTCGGCACATTAACGGCATAGAACCTCCATTATGCCTCAGGGTCATCGAAAATTTGGACCATCGGATGGAGGTGTGCCGCCGTGGTCGCGGCGCCCATTTGGCCGATATTTTGTTCCATACATAATTGAGTAATACCAATATATCATAATAAAATAAAATTACAATAATTTCCTAAATAGTTTGTGTTTTATTCAAAATCAACATCGGCCCTTGAAATTTAATTTAACCATTTATATGTACATTGTACAAGTATTAAAAATCATTTGAAATACTCATTTTATATTATCTCGATTATGTGAACTTTTCCATTTAGTGAACAGGCCCTGTCTGTATTAGTTCGTATAAGCGAGCGCCTACTGTATTAACAGAATTATCTTTTTGAACTTGCTATAAAAAAAAACATGTGTCCCAATAAAAAAAAAACTATAATTAGGCCAATATAAAAAAACAACACCTAAAAATAGGCCCCACCTTTTTCTTTATATACTAATGACTTGTCATTCATTATTTGAATGCCGGACAAACTGTTGCTGTTTGTTAAGGAATGTGTAAATGTGTCGGCTATTTTCTTTTGTTTAATGAAAGGAAAAGTTTTGTTTAGTTTCTTTTTAATTTATTTTCTTTTCGTAACTTGTATTTAATATTTCACTATTTTGACGTATCTATTACATTTTACCTAATCAATTATTAGCAGTTGTAGCAACAGGTATTTTAACAACCTTCTTAAAATAGATAAGCTGTCAGTTTACATACACACATATTTCTAATAATTTTGCGATTCTTGCCAAATAATTTAAGGGTTTCAAGGTATATCCAGTACTTTTGAATTGAATTATGTACCTCTTGAAAGCAAATACGTCGTTTTTTATATTGAGTTTTTTTTTTTGTTATAATTTATTGTTTTAAGGAAATTTTAAATTTTTAATATTAAGTTTTTTGTGTTATAACACTACGTGACAATTTTTTGACCAAATGAATTTGACACCAAATGTAAAATTGTCCGCTGAATCCGAATATGAAGTCAGAATTATCAAAAGTAGAACAGTTTTCGAGATATTCCAAAATAACCGTTATTTGTGTTTTTAAAAAAGATGCTGTGACTGAAATGCAAATATCTTTTACTTTTAGACAAATTTATAGTATCGGGTGATTTTTTATATATTATCTTTTTGGCAACACTGGTTTAAACAGCTGACGCACGTTTCGTGTTTTGTTTCACTGTCAAACATCTTCATCTTACAAACGAACAACGCTTGCAAATTATTGAATTTTATTATCAAAATGCGTGCTCTGTTAAGAAAGTTCATCGCACGCTTCTTGTGTTCAGCGACGAAGCTCCTTTTTGGCTCAATGGGTACGTTAATAAGCAGAATTGTCTATTTTGGAGTGAAGATGAGCCAGAAGCATTGCAAGAGCTACCAATGCATCCAGAAAAAGTCACAGTTTGGTGCAGTTTATGGGCTGGTGGCATCATTGGACCGTACTTCTTCAAAGATGATGCGAATCGTAACGTAACTGTGAATGGTGAGCGCTACCGTGAGATGATATCCAACTTTTTTTTTGCCCAAAATGCAAGAGCTTGACTTGCATGACATGTGGTTTCAACAAGACGGTGTCACATGCCACACAGCACGCTTAACAATGGACTTATTGAAAGGTGACTTCGGTTGGCCGCCTAGATCGAGCGATTTAACGCCTTTAGACTATTTTTGGTGGGGCTATGTTAAAGCTCATGTCTATACACACATGCCCGCTTCAATTGACGCATTGGAAGACAACATTGAAGCATTTATTCATGAGTTACCGTCAGAAATTTTTGAAAGAGTATGCCAAAATTGGACTAAGCGGATGGACCATTTGAGGCGCAGTCACGGTCAACATTTGCATGAAATAATCTTCAAACATTAATTTATATGGACCGTACTATCGATTCAAATAAAGATTTCATGAATTTTTCTGAACTTTGTGTTTTTTTTTTTTTAACTTTCCTATAGCTCTTAAAAAATCACCCTATATATTCCATCGATTAAATTATACACAGACAAAAATTTTTACCAATTCAATTAAGCCATTTATTTCTAAAATACCTACCGGTAGCTCCATTCCTTAAAGGCGTTCCCAAACAAAATGTTCACTTAGTCTGCAGTGAAATATATCGACGAAAAAGTCCCACAAATGCCCAGGAGTCGCCCCATTTAATATATGACCCACCTCAATTTAAGTTTTTTCCTTAACATTTTCTCGAGACATGCTTGCCCCTTATCTCCACTTCTTAGGGGATCTGCCATACAAATATTGCGTTTTAGGAAATTCTTAAATTAATTTAAAATTTTCGACTTTTGTGAATAAAATCAAAAGTTGCTAACAGATTTTAATCATTTATGGCTTGTTTTGTTTGCAGCTTTGTTTTATATATGTATGCAAAAGAGGCCTAGCTTATCTACAGTTTCCAATTTTTTATGAATTTTAAAAGAACAAAAATTTTAAAATGTGGCTAAAATTTTTTTTTTTTTTTTTTGTCAAAATAAAATTAAGTTTCTAAAACGACTGCGTATCTTAGAAAAAATTTATTTTATTAATTTAATTAATTTTTTTATAAATTTTATTGCGGAATTTCAGTTTTTTTTTAGTTTTTTAAATTAGCTAAAGCGTTTTTGAGTTACGCCAAGATATGTTGTGCAACATACTCCATTTTCGAAATAACGATATATCTCGAAAACCAGAGCTAACTCAAAAAAAAAAACGGCTAGTACCACTGGATTCAGCGTATCCGAATCAGGTTAAAACGCCAGGTGCCCAGATTGTCTCAAAAAAAGTGTAAATTTCTCGCACAGTGTTATTATACAAAGGGTAATCACGATGGTCATTGTGCAAATTTGCAATTTGCAAATTATAATTGTCGCGAGCGTTCCACTTAAATTTGTTGTGCAAATGTGTTATTGTACCCTTCACCACAGGTGTAAAAGGGTATATATAAGTTTGTCATAACGTTTGTAATTTCCACAATATTGATCTTAGACCCCATAAAGTATATATATTCTGGGTCCATATGAGAAGAGAAGTTGATTTAACGATGTCCGTCTGTCCGTCTGACCGTCTGTCCGTCTGTCCGTCTTACGTTTAATATGTATGTGTTTTCCGGATAATCCAGACATGATAGCGGCTAGGTTGTTTTACATATATGTTACATACAGTGAACCATTTCTTGCTATTGAAATTCAGCCAGATCGGTCCAAAAATGACGTAGATATGAGCAAAAAACCACGACTACCTCTAAATTTTTCCAAAAATCCCTTGTTGTTGTTGTATTTTTTTTATTTCTGTATATCTTGAGAACGGCAAGAGCCAAAGTTTCCAAATTAGGTACACACATTTAGGTTGCCAATACACACCATCCTACAAAATGTGGGCGGGATTGGAGAAGTGGGCGTGGCACCTCCCGTACAAAAAAAAATAAAAATTTTATAAAAACCGTAATTTAAGGACTGCCATATGTCCTATGGATATGACTTATATATCAAAATATCGGAAATTTTTAGTAGAACATATTTTATAAAAAACTCGGGAAAATCGGTTCAGATACAAAAAAGTTATGACCAAAATTAATTTTTTTTTAAATACCCAACTTTCGGGAAACATAGATCTCCCCGAGTCCAAGCTTTATAACTAAAGTAAATGGTAAATTTCTTCTTCAACACGTCGGTATATAAATCTGCCAAATCGGTTAAAAAATGGCAGAGTTATAACCGAAATACTGAATCCACAAAAATTACTCTTTTATTATAATTAACTTTGTTAAAATATATATATTAACAAGTTTATATAAATGTTTATATATAAATATAACTTAAGTAAATGGTAAAATTCTTCCTTAACACGTCGGTATATAAAACTATCAAATCGGTTAGACAATGGGTAATTTATGAGCAAAATACTCCAAAAATGCGCTAAAAAAAACATCAAAATTTTTATAAAAACCTAAATTTTAGGACTGCTATACGTCCTATGGATATGACTTATATATCAA
Organism: Pollenia angustigena; assembly: GCA_930367215.1. Lineage (NCBI taxonomy): Eukaryota > Metazoa > Arthropoda > Insecta > Diptera > Polleniidae > Pollenia > Pollenia angustigena. The sequence goes on from OV884058.1 coordinate 193,581,641, forward strand.
AATGTCGGAAATTTGTATGAGTTATAACAGAAATACTGGGGTCTAATCACCGCATACGATATCGAGCAAAATTCATCGAAATTATTTATTTTGGTATCTTGAAACTCGATATCGAATGAAATGTATTGAATTTGAAATATTAGCATTCGACATCGAGTAACTCGATACGATAGTATCGAATGCAGTGATTAGAACCCTGAATTCCCGAAAATTACTCTTTTTATACCCTTCACCGAAGGTAAAAAGGTATATACAATATTGATCCTACACCCTATAAAGTACATATATTCTGGGCCCTTATGAAAAGCGAAGTTCAAAACCGGTTGTCTCTTATTTAAAAAAAAAATATTTACCAGTTTTATTTAGTTTTTGTCTAGTTGCTCTGTATTCTGCTCGCACAATGGTGAAGGGTATATAAGATTCGGCACAGCCGAATATAGCACTCTTACTTATTTTTCTAAAAGTTGATTCTGGCAACACAAAAAACTTATAGCAGCACTGTAAAAAATCTGCATTTGTTTACAATTATACGCAAGCATATTAAAAAAAAAATTTTTTTAAGTTATTTAAATTAAATTATCTATTTTATTATAAAATCCACGAAAATGTTCAATTTATAAGTTTTCTTAAACAAATATGTCGCTTAAAATGTCAAATGTTATTGTTAACTTTTGTTTTCAACAGAGCAAATATGCACTACTACTTTTGCTCATGGTTTTTCTAGTGCAACGAAGTAAAAACCCTGATTCCTGACCACCTGATCCATTTTGATAAAATGGACTACTCCATGGGCTGGTCCGATGTAATGCATGCATGGACCATGTCATTGTTAAAAAGTGTTTGTAGTGAGACGACATGTCTTCGTTTTTTAACGACATGCTTTCGTTTTTAAACGACTTCAAAACTAATCCTCCTGAGTATACTATGGAGTAGTTTTAAAACTACTCCTTAGTGGTCCAAAGGTGGGTTATATGGTCCTCTCCTAGGACATCGTAATGTTAAATAGACCAGGTTTTTTCCATACGTTTGGGTTAGTTTTGGACTAGTCCTGGTCCCTTGTGGACTACTCTTTACACGCGTGTTTGGACTGTTCCTATTATTTGCAGGGAAGGGCAATTTGCAAATACATGCCTGTGGCATTTTGACAAAACATCTTAAGTCGAATTTAAAAAGTTGAAAAAAATGTTGTTAATCATGCGAATTTTCATTCAAAAAACATTTTTGTTTAAGTTTTAAAAATTTTGTATTATAAACGAAATTTTTCTTTAATTTTGGTTTATTTTATTATTTAATAAAAATGATTTTTTCACCGAGTTTTTAAAAAAAACTTTTTTGCTATCTTATCTCGACTTAAGATGTTTTGTCAAAATGCCACAGATACGTACATTTTGTTGTTATGTTGTGCAAATGTTTGTATTTTTGCACGCATTTGCACTTTGCACTACTCATCATGATTTCCCTTATAGTCTAGTATATCTACCAGTGGTGTATATTCTAGATTTTGCAGGAATTTTAATTTTATTTTCCAAAGCTGTGGAAACATTTTTTATACCCACACCACAATAGTGGAGAGGGAAGATAGGTGGAAGTTTCTTCCTCTCAGAAACTATCAAACCGATTTGAATGAACTTTAAAACATAGATAGAACCATATCTATATGGGCACAAACGGTATGCATTTTTTAAAAAATAGGACCACGAGGGGAGGCAGGGGAAATGTATGCCTATCAAAGCGATTTTAATGAAATTTAAAACATAGATAAGACCATATCTATATGGACACATAAGCTATACAATTTTTCAAAAATAGCACCACAAGGGGAGGTAGGGGGCAATTCTGCCTCTCACAAACTTTCAAACTAATTTTAATGAAGTTTATAAAAATAGATAAATCCATATTTATATGGACACATAAGCAAGATGTGTTTTTAAATCCTGTGGTGTAGGGTATCATATGGACGGGCTTGACCGACTACACTTTCTTACTTGTTGTTATTTGAAGTGCCAGCTGATAGAAAATTTACTACTGTGACTGAACTAAATCAGTAAAATTTACAATAGAGATTTTTTTGTCGGCTGTGTCTTAACACCAAAAGAAAATTGGTTCGATCAGCTTATTCGACTACGGTCTAAAACCGAATTTAGTTCATAATAGACACCATATGTATGTCTTGAATTTTTTTTTTTTTTAGTTAGGAAAAGGTACTTTCAACGTGGTGGAATATTACGGGTTTACTTTTATGCTAAGTTCACACTTAGGTTTTTAAACGCGTTTAAGCAAAATGTTGATTTAGCTAATCAAAGCCGTTCACATTACATTTGAGATGATTAAGATGACAGATGATTAAGAAAAAAACACACAACAAACACACAAAAAAACAACAAACAAATTTATATTTCTTTAAAGTATTAAAAATGGATAAAAACACTTTTATAAAGTTATCAGAAGATTATTTTAATCATTTTAATGATGGAATTGTGAAACTTTATGAATTATTTAAGGAAAAAAATAAAAACATTAAGCAGAAATCCTGGCCGGTTGTACACGATCATTTTGGCGATTCTACATTTGAGGTATGTTCAGTGGATTCTATGTGGCTTATGAAGTGATTTAGTTGTAATCATGTCAATTTGAAGTGATTAACAAATCACTTCAATGTATGGGTAATCATCTCGATTTTGAAGTGATTAGAGCTTAATCACGTTCGAGCTGCTTAAACGCGTTTAAGAACCCTAGTGTGAACATAGTATTATCGTTAAAAGTACAATATTACTGAATTTTTTAGCCTTTTTTATCGACTAGTAGTTAGACTACTTCATCAAGTAGTTTATATTTAGTCTTGTTCATCAATTAGTCTATAGTCTAGATTATTGATTAGTGTGCATTCTGGCTTATCAAGTCCACAATATATATGTAGGTATATTGTATGTAGACTAGTTTGTTGACAAGTTTATCGGCTGCACTTTCGCTTGGTATTTTCTAATTTACTATGTATGTACTTACAAATTTTCCTTAACCAATAAAAGACCAAATCAGTTTGCTTACCTGTAAAGGAGAAGAAATCAAGATATTAGTTAACATCACAATATGAATTTGTTTTAAGGTAAAGATTAAAAAGAAAAAAAACAAATAACAACTTGTATAATGTCTTACACTATTTGTTTGATTTTAAAGAACAGTTTTGTACCTATCTCAACAAAATTCTAGTTGTTACAAACAACATTAACCCATTTGACATAATGGTCGCGATTTCATGTGTATGTCAGAAGCAATTTTTCTCATTTTATGTTATAACGGGTGTCTATAATTGGGGTATCATCGGTCAATGGGAATCGCTACAGGAAGATGATCCGAAGCATTTTGTGGCGAAAAATTAATAGTTTACACGTGGAGAATTTATGATTTCATGGATGGTGCCACTTGCCAAACAGCAAAAGGGTTTTTGAAATCGAAAGTGAACAGCAACATTCTACAACAGTTCAAGAGCTTAAAAACAATATTATCGAGCAGATGGTTGGTCCATTGATAACAGTTTCTCGAAAAACGTGATTGAAAATTTTGGTAAACGAATGGGAGCCTGTCGAGCCAGGGGGGGGTCACTTGACCGACATAATTTTTATTATACTGGAAACTATTTGTAATAAACTGAAATAAAATAAAAAAGAAAGTATAGTTGGTCAAGCCCGATTATATGATACCCTACACCACAGTATATAAAAACTATTTTTGCTAGTGTACCCTATTTAGGACCCATGAGCAATCATGCACACGCCTCAAATTATGTTATGAAGTTATGATTCATGTAAAAGTTCTTTGTGACGAATATTATTAAGATATCTTCATCTACATAAGTATATGAGATTTTAGGATGGGGGTATAGTATATCGTCGCTGTTTTTACTAACTGACCTAACTGACATTTTTTTTTTTTGAAAATTGAGTTAAGTATTTAAAATAAAATATTTGTCCTTTTCTTTATTTAAAACATAACAAAAGATGTTAAATTACATAACAAATAAGGCATAAGCCAAATTTCATTCGTATTATTGCTAGGAAATGACTACATTTAAGACAAAAAACATTTGGTAAGATGATTTGGATCGCAATAAAATTAGTTTGCACCAAATTTAAATTAAATACCAACATAAAAAGAGTGAAAGAAGCTTGTATGTGGGCTATGTAAAATTATGGACCAATTCGCCCCATTTTCAATAGGTCGTTGTGCAAATTACAGACTGTGTATCAAATTATCTCTAAAATTGCGACCTTTACTTAGCGCGTTTATTGGTATACCTAAAGGTGGAAGTACATAGCACGCGTTACAAAAGCCATTCCTGTCAGCTGTTTTTTATTTGTTTACTTATTTGTGCATTAAAAACGGGTTCGAAAGTATATCAAGATTTTGTTATTTTATTAAATTTATTCTTTTTATATAAATATTGTATGTTTTTTAAGCTCTTCAATAAGTTTTTCTTTCATGATTCACAAATTTGTTAAATTATTATTTTTATTGTCAGCTGATTACTTGTCAAAAACACACAACGCGTTAAAAAGTTCAAAGTTAACCAACTTTCTGGCGCAAACACGTCAAAATATTTTGCATGTAGCTTGTTCTATGAAAACACACTAGCTTAACTTTTTTTGACAGAAGACGACAGAGCGCGCGCGCACTAACGCGTGTTATGTACTTCTACCTTAACGGTTGGTCTAGGACTAATTCCGGCCAAAAATCCATAACTTCTTTATTTTTTTACGTAAATGGCTGAAATTTGGTATCCAACTTAAGAATAGCATGTTTGATCCCTAGGTAAAATTTAAGAAACGTACATACAGGGGTTGGCCAGATCATTGACGACCCAAAAGTATCGAACAAAATTATAAAAAGCTTTGGAGGTGTAATTAAATATGATCATTTGTAGCGATTATATAAGTAGATGGTGGAATATCTATATACGCTCATCTCCTGTCCCCACCTTTTTGCCTGCCTGAGCAAATAAAAGTAGATATGATCATATATGGTTATAATATAATATGTGAACTTATGTGATTATATAAGTACGTGAACATATGAATATATGTATATCTTAACATAACTCAGACGTGGATCGGACTTGAGCTGCTGTGGGATGGGTTACGAGGGGATGGTTTAGGAACCTTCAACTGAAACATACCATTTTGCAAAATTTCATTTGGAAAGATCATAGAAATGTTATATATTTTTACGTTTAAGGTGGGTGGGGGTTGAGATGGGTAAGGATGTGTACCAATTCTTTTTTCATCCCCTGTACTCGCGACTGCATAGCTACTAGAGGTCTGCTTTGAATAATTCACTTGTTTGCCTTTATTCAAAGTGCACAACATTTACTCAAATATTTAACATTCAAAAATATAAGAAAAGAGTAAACCATATACAAAAATAAGAGAGAATGAATTGAATAAAATACTTGTTTACTGTATGGTGGAATAAGCAGGTGGCATCGTTACGGCAACAAATACAACATTACAACAAAAATGGAAATTATCTGCCTGTTTTTAGAAAACGATAACAACTGAATGAGTGAAAAATTATATTGAAAACAAAAATAAAAAACGAAAATTTGTTTTTGTTTTCAATATAATTTCTTACTCACTCACTTGCTTTCATTTTCTAAAAACAGGCAGTATATCACCATTTACGTCAAAAAAAATTTAAACAAAAATCAAAGCGTGCCGCTAAACGTGATGAAATAAATACATTTTTAGCCAACTTTTATTTAATTGTGGTCAATATCTTATTTATTTTAATCTAAAATTATCAAAAACTTTAATAAAATACAATAATCACAGCACAAAACGTGGACTTTTTGTAAACATAAACAAAACTTTGACACAAACCTAGACAAACAATGCAAGAGCAAAAAATCGCCATCTGGCGTAGTGCTGCCACCTGTTTATTCCACCATGGTTTAATGTAAATGAATTTGAGAGTCATTCATAAATAACAAAACAGTGGAATGACCCGTTAGAGAGAGCAAGTTTACAAAAAATATTCGAATAATTTTTGAATTATTGAATGTCCATTCATTTATTTGAATACATTGACATAATATGTGTGTAAGCTTGTGGCTTCTTTTATTTGTAAGAGTTACGCTTACACATACATACGTAATGTGTAGGTACAGAAATTTTACATTCAAATTATATTTGAATATTTCATTCATTTGACTTGAGTTGACTGAATTGAATGAGTTTTTATTCGTTTTGTCTTTGGTTATTCTTTCATTTGTGTATTTATTATTGGGTGCTCGACCCATTGTAGTTAAAAAACAAATGAGTGTGTTGAAATTGGTTTTTATTTATTCTTGCAGACCTCTAATAGCTACATATATATAACAAATATCTGTTCTTTCAGTAAATAGCTGAAATTTTGCATTCAAATATTGGGCATATATTCAGTATAAAAATAGCTTAACAGAAAAAAGTACCAAAGGTATTTATATATTCGAATTTCTAAAAGGTACCAAAATTTGTTTAAGAGCTTTTCAAGAGAAGAGACCACATTTTAACATAATTTTTATTTTTATTACTTTAAGAAGATAAATAGTTTACCAAAAAGTACCAAATTTTATTGTTACCCATGTTTATACCCAAAATGTGCAAAATTTAAAAAAGTACCCAACACATGATAATTCAATTTTCGATTCAATAATGGTATTTTTTGAATTTTACGTCTACCTCTGTTAGATCACGAGATATAATGTTGCTGATTTTACCCGTTTTTACCCATTTCTAACCCCTTATGAATTTCCAAAAGTCTCTACTTTTTTATTGACACATTGAGAGGGGAGTCAACATACAAAATTTCAAGTGTCTGGCTTAAGTTGTTTGGCCTGGGCGATGATCACCCAGTCAGTCACGCTAATCTTATACAAATATAGGAAATTACAAAAGATGATCTGGCTACGAGGGTGACAGGTGGTGGCAGCTGAAATGTATAATACTTACTTTTGATACTTAACAGTACTAGATCTAATTATCACTTAACCTCCCCTAGCCACACCTTTTTTGTTATGGTCTCTTTAAATTCGGCTTACTTTAGGTTTTATTTATTTTTAAAGTAACTCACAATCACTTCACTTATCCAAAAAAAAATAACGCGCACAAAATCACAATTATCACATGGAATGATTAATTACTAATACGGTTTAAACTTAACGTGCTTATTTTCAAAGAATACTAAAAAGAAAAAATCATAGCTTATTTTTATTTCAAATCACAAAAATCAACTTTAAAACCCTTAAATTTATAAGAAAAAAATTATAAACTTTGCTCCAGTATTAACAGTAAAATAGTTATCTAAGAGCCAATATAATAAATGAGTTGTATGTTTTGAAGTGTTCGCTATAATCTGTCATCAAAATTTTAGTAAAATTAAAAAAAAAACACACATTTTTGGCCGGAATTTCCCAGTGTGCACAGTTGGAATGGTTATACATAAGTATATAAGTTTGTCTTTCCGTTCGTAATTTCTACATTATTGATCTTAGACTCTATTAAGTAAATATATTCTGGATCCTTATGAGGAGCGCAGTTCATTTAACGATATCCGTCTTTCCGTTGAGGTTGGTTTTCCACTCCGCCCACGACTGCCTCTAATATAGCAAATAAAAAACAACAAGGGATAGTTTTTTATCTGGAAACGATAAGAGCCAAAGTTTACAAATTAGGTACAAGACAATATCCGGCAAAATGTGGGCGGGAGTGGAGAAGGAGAAGGAGAAGAGGACACGGCACAAAAAATGTATTTATATTCCAAAAAAAAGCTAAAAGAAAAACTGTCCAATTTTAGTACACATACTTCGCTGAATAATCAACACACAACCTCTCACAGAAAAAATTATTGCCGAATTATTTTCAAACAAACGCTTGTTTGAAATTTTCTTTGATTTCTACAAATTTTTTTACTGATTCAATCAATATTTTTGTTTGATTTTTATTTAACCAACAAAAATGTGGACAACTCTTCAAAAATTTAATAAGCGCGCTATTGGTTTGAAGTTTTCATAATTTTGTATGAAATATTTAACGCTCTTTAATGTTGTCGTCTTTTTGCATTTTTTATTTGATCGTAAGCAACACTTCTTTATGATAAATATAAGAACTACAACAAAAAACACGTGCAGTCTATTTTTGGACGCTTTAAAAAAGTACAGCAATAAGAAAAATGATAAAATAGCGTGACGAGGTTTGTAGTAAAAAAAACAACAAAAACAATAGCAGGTAAAAAAAACGTTTCATTTTTTTTAAACAACAGAAAAAACACATTATAAGAAACAAAATAAATTTTTGGTTGGTTTCAAAGTTGGTAAAAAAAAAAAACAAAATCCCGTATTCAATTTTTTCAAATAGTTTGTTTAAATACATCAAATACAAAAATAGAATGATGTCGGAAAACATATCGAGTCGGTCTGCCGCCGTTTTTGGTTACATTTCTTCTTCATTAGCAAAGGAAAGGATAAAGCAACAGTGAATGATGAAGAAAAACACTGTGAGTATAAATATGACTTCGTTCAAAAATTATTCCAACAAAAAAATGTGTCTCAAAGCCAGCCGGCCGCTCTGCTCTGCTTCATCTTCGCCAACAGTGCTTGCTTGTGTGCGCGTCATTGCTTGTGCCAAAACTTTTTTGTTTGATTCAGCAAAATTATTTGTTTGAAATTTATATGAATTTCAGTAAGCTTTTTGTTTGATTCTGTAAAATTATTTGTTTGAAAAAATCGGCGTTTTTTTTTCAATAAACAAAATGCAAACAAATTGTTTGAATATGCGAATTTGTTTGTAGGACCGATTTTAGACAAAAAATTGATTGATTCTACAATTTTTTTGTTTGAATTGGAAAAATAATTTTTTCTGTGTTCTTAAAAAAATATGGGCTAGATTGGAGAGCCAAAGTTTAGGGGACAAGCATCTTAGTCACCAATACACAATATCCGACAAAATGTGGGCGGGCGTGGAGAAGTGGGTGTGGCACAAAATAGATTTATTATATCAAAAGAACGGTATTAATACGAATTTCTGTTTTTATCGCATTATGGTATAGGGTATATAAGATTCGACATAGCCGAATATGTACATTGTATAGCACTCTTACTTGTTTGTTATTTTTCATCCCATTTAGTATTTACTCCTTAATTTTCCAACTATTAATGCCAGGCCCACAATGTCGACAAGAACATTTCTTTCGTATACATATTGTTACGAAAGTAACTTTAGTTAAGAATTATTTGTAATTATTGGTTAAGAATTAGATTAATTTATGTGTTATCTTGTATTGATTAGTTATTAAGTATTTGTTAGTTATTTTATTAGTTAAAATTTTTATTGTATAAGTTATGCACAATTATGAACAGATGTAATGTTAAAATTGTTGTGCATAATTGTACTTCAACCCCACTGTAAACTAGAATGTTCTTTATTAAGTTATCTCAATCTATGGCAACGCCTAAAAGTATGCCTTAGTTTATGATGCCTAATAACTCAATTAATTCAGCCATATAGATAGTAATAGTTGAATAAGTTTAATTAACGAAATAGCCGTTATTAGAACTTTATAGAGCCATCTAAACTTTAGAACTCGAACGTTCTATGATAATTTGCCCGAGTATAAATAGGATCGCAAGAGATGGCATGATTCATTCTAAGTTTTAACTTTGTCATTAACGAATCACGCTGAGAAATTTATAGTTGGTTGTAAATAAGAGCTATAATTACGGTTGTTAAAGTAACTAAGTACTAAATAAACTTGTGTAAATTGTAAACAGTAGCAAAAGTGTTGTGTTTATTTGTTTTATTTGAATTGCAATAAAAGAACTCGAAACGGGTTATTATAAAGGAAATAAACCAAAACGTTATTGAAAGGCAGTAACGTAACAATATTTATATTGAAAACAACAATAAAAAACTAAAATTTGTTTTTGTTTTCAATATAAATAAACGCAAGAAATGTTCCTGTCGACATCGTGGGCCAGGCAGTTAATGTACAACAACAGTACCATAAATATTTACCTTTTCTGTTTAAAAAACTAAGCCAAAATGAGCCACCTCAGTCACCCTCAACCCCACAAAACAGCCATGAGAGGCCATTGAAGATGAAAAAAAGCCAAGAAACCGCCAAATGGAAAATTAATGTACGGCTTCCGTTTGAGAGACTCTACAATTCTTGATGACAATTTTGGAATTAAATGTGTGTGTGTGTTTGTAAAATATGTTCAAGAGAATGGCTTACATTTTATTGTCAATTGTTAACGAAATGTTGAAAAAGTATTTGTTTTGTGTTTATTAAAAAAAAAAAAAAAAAACGCAAAAATAAATTGGCAGAGATTCAAAAGAAGGTAGTTGCAATTAATTTTAAATAAATTTAATAAAAAAATAATTTAATAAAAATTAAATTTCATGAACTTAAGCCTAATTAAAAATATTAAAAATTTGGATTAAATTCATTATATCTAAATTACCGATGGTTAATTGTCATTTCACATATATAAAATTTTTTTAACTAAAGCACATCCTTCGTTGTATTTTTCCCGCCTTCGTTGATATTTTGAAATTTGGGTAAATTTTGGTCGGTGTCAACGAAATGTGTGACAATGTCACACCGGCTTCGAGTGGAATATTATGACATTTTTAACGTAACGACGTAATCTCTTTTGAAAGTTTTCAACATGAGTTTTATTCCACTTTTTGAGAAACGGTGGAATATTTTGTTTTACATTTTTTCCTCTGGTACGTGGCAGCTGCGACGGTTTCTATTATACGTGATATGCACTCCATTCGCATGTTCTCTTAGGCCAGCGTTGCCAAATGTGCAAACAATCTTTCAGATTTTCACTTATATAAATATTTTTTAATCACTGCAGTTTTTCTTAATTTCTTCGACTAACACATTCTCGATTTTGAAACTTTTTTTAACAAGCAAAGCACCTTAGTAGTTAATTGTGTACGCTGAATTCAGTCTGCAAGTCATTTTGCGCTCGTATTCGTGATTAATAATACACAATTATGATTTTATCAGTTTTTATTATTTTTAAAAGCAGTTTTTTTTTCATAAAGTTTTTTTTTAAATGTCAGTTTAAAACAAACATGGCAACACTGCTTAAGAGCCCAAGCCCGGTTAAGACAGGTATCAGTCTTGAAATATAATTTCTGTTGTAATCTTAAGTAAAGTATATCGACTAGACTTCAGTGAAGCCTATAAACAAGTCTAAAGTTTCGTCCAGCGACTAGTCTCAAATGTAATCCACCGAGGAGTCTTTGATCTAGGGCATGGACTAGTCTTTAATTAAGTCAAAAACCCAGTTTTAAGTATAGACTAACAACTTCATTCAAAGAAAATGCATATTCATATTGATGATGCCCTAACATCAGAATTATGACATTAATGTTATTAAAAATGTCATCAATATAGCAAAAAGTGACATCAATCTAATGATGAGCGTCATCAAACAACAATTTTGTCATATTTTATGCGTTTTCTATGCTATGACCTCAGTGACATCAATTTGATGCCACATTTTGTGTATTACACTGCTTTACAAATTTTTAATTTGGAAAAGTACCAAAAACGCCACATGCCTATCAGGGGTGTGCTGGAAATCGCAAACGCAAAACGCAAGAATTTTAAAAGTCATTTTTTAGTAAGATTTCTGTAATAAAAGAATTTTATGACAAATATTATACAAACATTTCTCTATTAAACAGAATTTTATAACAAAAATTATAAAAAGTAGATTAAAAGTTTATTAAAAACAGCCTCCAAATTCTTGCGTTTTGCGTTTGCGATTTCCAGCACACCCCTGTAGATAAGGACCTCCTGAAAACGAAAAACGCTGTAATTTTTTTTCCTAAGTACCGTTTTTTAGATAACGGTACTTTTGTGTTTTTCGGTGTATGGTCCCACTCAAACCCTTGTGGAGCCCAACCGAAAAATCCTATCGAAACATTTTTGGAAAGGCAATTGAATGCATTTTCCGTCGATATGCTGAAAATATCTATCTGATAAGAAATGGCTGAGTTATGGCCTATTTTTTACGTTTTTTTATTCAAAATTTTTCATTTTTATTCCATAAGTTTTAACGAATTTAAAAAACACGGAATTTTATATGAGATGAAAATATTGTCGTTCCACAAAATCCTTAATAAAAACTTTATTTTTTAACCGATTTTTTTTTTCAAATTATGCTAAAAATGTTGGTAATTAAATATACTATTTGGTTAAAAAATAAAACATTCCAGATATTTAATATAACGTAGTAAAAAAACGAAATAAAAATGAAAAATTTTGAAAAAATCGTATCGGACTTTTCGGTTGGGCTCCACAAGGGTTTGAGTGGGACCATACACTGAAAAACACAAAAGTACCGTTATCTAAAAAACTGTACTTAGGAAAAAAAAAATACAGCGTTTTTCGTGTTCAGTAGGTCCCAATTAACTTATGTAGGCATGTGGCGTTCTTGGTATTTTTTGGCTGTAAACCAGTGTTATTAACATTATTTTCATGTTTTAAAAGTAAAATCAGAAGCAAAAATTCCCATATTCTATTTCTTTTTATTATTTTGTTAAATACATCAAATTTTCAAAGTAAATTGATTACGAAAACCATATCGGGTATGCTGATGGTGTCTTGTAATAAAAAATTTTTCTGTAAACAAAGGGGAAAATGCAATAAAAGTGAAACAAACATGTCTAACAGGTGAGTAAATAATAATAATCTCTCATTTTTACTAAAGTCAATACCAATTACTCCATTTAATGAAAGTTTGTCATGTAGTCTTAAGTGTAATCCATTGACTAGATTAAAGTCTAGCCTTTTGGCAAGTCTAAAGTTATTTAAAATCCAGTTGAGCGACGTATCTAAAGTCTATTTAGCAGATTTATCTAAAGTCAAGTCAAATATCAAGGCTCGACGAAAGTCCAATCGAACAACTAGTTTTAAGAATTTCAGTCAATTAACTTCATCACCTCACGTCTATTATATTATTTCAAGCAATGCATTTTGAATAGATGACTCTCTCTATTGAAAGAAACCATTCCTTTAAATTCCTTTAAAAAAAAATTGACACTGCATTTAAAGTTGTTGTAATTGTTATAGATGGTGGTTGTATCACAATAGTGCACCTGTTACCTTTCAACTGTACCCAAGAAAATGTTGGTAAGAAAATAAACAATGTTGTATTTGGTGGTTGCTTGTTAACATAGTTTCTCTTCAAAAAAAAAAAAAAGACACAAACCACCGAGTGAAACGAATACTCTGTAAAGCCCTGTTATTGCTTTATTGTTAGCAAAGAAAATAAAAGAAGAAGACTCTATCGGTCAGTAACGCTTTCGAGCCATATGGTTTGATCAATTTTAAAAGAAAATTTTTTCGCTTGAATTAACAATATAAAAATAAAAGCAGTTAATGGATTTTCTGTAACAGAAAAACGAAAAATTATTGACTGTAATAATGAAATTATAGATTAGAAAGATTATTTGCTTGTTGCAAATATTTCTGTTCGATGTAAGAAATATAACATGCAGGAAACAAGCTGGAAACATGTTTAAACGTGTTGTAATCTTGATCAGTTTTGGGTTGCATAAAATGATTTGAAAAAGAAGATTAAAAAAAGATTTTTTTTCTAGGTATTGAGTTTTAATGTAAATTAAATGGAATGGATTATATTCTGCAAATCGCAAAACGCTTAACATTTGCGATTCTGACTTGAAATCGCATTATAGAATATTTCGAACTAGAATATTTCAAATCGTAGTATGGACTATAAACTAGTCAATAATATAGACTCTATATCGAGCCTTTACCGACATCATTTTAAATTTTAAACTTTCACTTTTTTTTATCGGGTGATTTATTCACCCTTATTCTATTTGGCGTCGGCAATAACAACGGCAATTTTAAGGCAACAGCAATTCTTATCAATGACAACATCAATTGTATGTTAAATTGGTATTTTGTAAGAGTATTATGACGCCGTTGACTATTTATCGATAATGTTAATAAAATACAGCACACATATCAAATATTAAAATCAGCTGATTCATTTTGTTTACTGTTTTTTTATAAGAAAAAAAAATTCTGTGCTGTTTGTGCAAATTTTAAGTTAAATAAAAATTTGTTTGTATAAAAATAATGGGCAAAAGTGCACTTACGGGGCGGAGCAGTTTTTTGGGTCCAGAGGGCACCACGGGCCTCAGCCCCCTTAAATTTTAATTATGGTTTTTTTCTTTTTTTATTCTGAATCGGGTTGCATATTTTTTTTATTTTTTTTCGTACGCCCCGTAAAGTGCACTTCAGCCAAATAATGTTTAAATGAAAATTTTTTTTATTATATTAAATTTTCCCAAGTGCCTAATGGATTTGTTTAACCTTTTTAAGATTTGAAAGTCATTTTCGGCTGAATAAACTTTCTTTTAAACATGTGTTGGAAATAATAGAGCCTCATTTAATAAAGGGAACGTTTGTTCCAAACACAATATATTTGCAGCAACATTGCGTTTTTTGGCCCAGGGATCGTACCAGCTCAGCGTTGGAAATTATTTCAACTTTTGACTGTCCCAGCCACAAGTTTAAAAATTTTATCTGAGACTCTGGAAGTCTTGAAGAGAGAACTTTGTCCACAATGGATAAATTAAAGTTGAATTTCTTTGAAAAGCAGCATTTCCAGGTGTAATTGGCTCTGTGGACGGAACCCACATCAAAATTTTAGCTCGAAAAAAACAAGACCACCATCTCTTCTTTAATCGCAATTTAATTTATTAGGAAAAGAGACCCTGCATAATCCTCTGGCTAGTGATGGATTTTTAACAAGCTCTTCCACTAGCTTCTCGAACTGGCACTTAGTTGTTTTTTTAATTTTTTCAATTAAGTATATCCACAAAAAATAAGTATATCAAAAACAACACAAATGAAGAAAAATATCAAAACCGCCGTAGAAATCAAAATTGCAGCCAACCATAACGTAAAATTTTTAAAACAGGACACAAAGCTGCACAAGATAACACTAAAAATGCCGACGACAAAATCAAGGGCAATTTAAGGCAACAGCAACGCCAATTTTTCTTAGGTAATACCAAACATATGTTAACAGCCATCGAAATGTGGCAATATTGCCAACGGGAATACGAAATTGAAACAAAACATAAAAAACGGCGTTGTTTACTGTTGACGACGCCAAATAGAATAAGGCTGATAAGCTATTATCTTTTTGGCAACACTGGTTTAAACAGCTGACGTACGTTTCGTGTGTTGTTACACTGTCAAACATCTTCAGTTTGGACTATAATTTAAACATGAATCGTCTTACAAACGAACAACGCTTGTAAATTATTGAATTTTATTATCAAAATGCGTGCTCTGTTAAGAAAGTTCATCGCGCGCTTCTTGTGTTCAGCGACAAAGCTCATTTTTGGCTGAATGGGTACGGTAATAAGCAGAATTGTCGATTTTGGAGTGAAGATCAGCCAGAAGCATTGCAAGAGCTACCAATGCAATGCATCAAGAAAAAGTCAGTTTGGTGCGGTTTATGGGCTGTTGGCATCATTGGACCGTACTTCTTCAAAGATGATGCGAATCGTAACGTAACTGTGAATAGTGAGCGCTAACGTGGGATGATATCCAACTTTTTTTGCCCAAAATGCAAGAGCTTAACTTGCATGACATGTGGTTTCAACAAGAGTTGCCACATGCCACACAGCACGCTTAACAATGGACTTATTGAGAGGCGAGTTCGGTGAACATTTTATTTCACGTTCGGGACCGGTCAATTGGCCGCCTAGATCGTGCGATTTAACGCATTTAGACTATTTTTTGTGGGGCTATGTTAGAGCTCATGTCTATACACACATGCCCGCTTCAATTGACGCATTGGAAGACAACATTAAAGCATTTATTCATGAGATACCGGCCGAAATGTTGGAAGGAGTATGCTAAAATTGGACTAAGCGGATGGACCATTTAAAGCACAGTCACGGTCAACATTTGCATGAAATACTCTTCAAACATCAAATTATATGGACCGTACTATCGATTCAAATAAAGATTTCATGTTTTTTTTTTAACTTTCCTATAGCTCTTAAAAAATCACCCATTGAATGAATTTATTGGCAACAATTGCATCATCTACTAAAATGTCATGGTCACATATGGTACCGTAACGATTTTATAGCAAAAAAATTTTAGCTTAAGCGCCAGCCTTAATACAACATTTTTATGAAATATGCTTTACTTTAATCGACTACAGAAAACCGTAATTAGGGCTAATATAAAAAAACCTTCTCCTGTAAAATTGTGTTAAATCGCTTAAGTTGTTTTTGCGGTAAGAGCTCGACATGTAGACTAGTCAATAGTTTAGAATATAGACCCGTCTATACTACAGACTATTGGCAAGCAGAGAGTATTTAAGAGTTCAAGATATGGATGCGCCGATAATCTAAACGAAGGCCAGTCGATAATCTCGACTGTAGAATAGTCGATAGTCCCGACTACAGAACAGACAATAACCACAAGTACAAAAAAGTCGATTCTCTCGACTTCGGAACAATCGATAAGCTCGACTATAGTTAGGGTAGCCAGATTTTAAATTCGGAAAAACAGTACATTGAATACATAAAAACAGTACAATCAAGAAAAAAAACAGTAAATTTTTTTTGACGACAACATTACCATTTGTTTTAATAAGTAACCCCCAATTTCACCAAGTTCAGCTATAATAAACTATCAGTTCAAGCTGTCAAAACATATTGTAAGCTGGAAGTTAAAGTAATAGTAAGTTTTAACTGAACTTGGTGAAATTGGGGTAAATATTTTAAACTTTTGATTGAATATGCAACAACAATTATATAAAGAAAGAAATACACTTAAAATGTGTAACGTCAAAGGAATTATTTCCAGTTTATGGCATTTCATAAATATACATATGAAATTACTCCATTTGCGTTTAAAAAGCAAACACTACAAACGAAGCATTTGGCCAGGAAAACCATAACATTGCTGAAAGCCATATAAGAAAGGAGAAAAGCCTTACTTAGCTCAAAACAATCAACTCATTGATTTTGTAAGTACGATTTTCTTTAAACATATTCGTACTTAAAGCAATTTTCACTACACACATAGTTGCACAAATCATATAGAATTTGAGAAAATGTTTGTTTCCTAAATTAATTTTCCAATTTTAAATAATTTTTAAATTATTTACGGCTAATTTTACCAAGTTCAGCTATAATTAACTATTACTAAAACAATAGATTTTTTGACTTTTATAATGAAAGTTAATTAAACCTGAACTTGGTGAAATTGGCCATTAATCTATAAAATCCAAAAAAAAATAGTTTGGTTTATTTTTATTTCACAAAATCTGAAAATATTTAAAATCAAGTGCAATTGAAAACGATGAATATTTTCAAAAAAATTTTTGTAAAAATTTACTTATCTTTTTCTTATTTCAGTAGTTTAGGTAAAGAAAACTGGTCCTCAAAGGTATTAGGTATTTTTATAAATTTTGAACACGGATAATTTTCCAAATTTGTTTGTTTTCAATTTTACGTGATTTCGATTTCCAGAACATGCCAGAAAATTAAAAAAGTTCTAAAAATTAACGATAACTGGTTTGGAATAAGTATTTTTTAGTACTTAAAAAAATTTAGATTTTTTTTTGTCTTTCTCAGGTGTGGAAAGGGAAAGACTATTGGAAGAGGTAGCCATAAAATCATAACAACACGAAAATATACCACTGCTACGAGCCACCCATTATAATTTAGATTTCTACTGTGTATTTATGAGAAAACAATGACCACAGCGAAAAAACTCTTATTATTTTAGAACTTTTTTTTTAACACAACATAATTTTTTGTAAGCCAGTTCTGTTAAATATAGACTGAGCAAAAAAAAAACAGTACAAAAAACAGTACATTTGCGTACTGTTTTAGGAGTTGTGCATAAAACAGTACAACTGCAAAAAATCAGTACATGTACCGCTTAAAACAATACGTATGGCAACCCTAACTATAGTCGACAGTTTTGACCAGTGTTCGAAACTAAACAGAACATTATTTAGCGTTCTGCTCACACACCTAGGAACGATATCTATTTTTTTTTATTGTTTGTGTAGAAGAAAACAACCCTTAATACCGTTCGTAACTTTTTTCCAGAAAAAGCCGAACATTATATGGTGTTCTGAACTGTACTGTACTGTACTGTATTGTACTGTAGACAAACATAATATTTTTATGTTCTACAATGTTTCTTTTTTCACATTGATAAAGAAATGAACAAACAAAAGATCTAGCACGTCAAAGGGAAATCTTATTAAAAAAATTCAGCACCGACCGCAAAACGAACAGCTTGGGTGTGTATTGTGTATATGTTTGTTTGTGTACATTGTTTTTGCTGTCTTTATGTTTTTTTCGTATATGTATTTTGTTTTTGTAAAAAATTTTGGTTTTTTTTTTTGTGTTCAAAAGATGGCAAACAGGGAAACGTTATTTTTTAACGATTTACTAACTAATTTACAAACAGTATTAGCATTGTTGTTTCCCACAAATCTACCGAACCGAACACTAAGGAGCGATATTTAGTGTTTATTTTCGAACACTGATTTTGACTATAGATTAGTCGATAGTATCGACTATACATGAGTCGATAATATCGACGATAGATAAGTCGTTAGTCTCTGCTACAGAAAAGTCGATAGTTTCGACAAGAAATAAAATTATAGATTTGACCCGATGGTCTCGGCTACGGATAAGTCGACAGTTTTCTCCATAGATTAGTCGATAGTCTCTACTATAGTCCAATCGATGGTCTCGACTTTAATCCAGTCGATGCCTCGACAATAGACAAGCCAAGGTCCAGTCAATAGTTTGGAATAAAGTTCGGTCATTAGTCTCGACTATAGTCGAGTCGTCAGTCTTGATTACAGTCCAACCGTTAATAAAGTCTCGAATAAAGTCCAGTCAATAGTTTCGACTATGTGAAGTACTGTCAACAGTCACGACTTTAGTAAAGACGATAATCTCAAATACAGTCCAGTCGATGGTCCCATACATAGTCCAGTCGTTAGTCTCGACAATAGTCCAGTAATAAGTCTCGATTATAGACAAGCTAATACTCTACACTAACGACAATTCAATATCCTCGTCTATAGACTAGTCAACTTTTGCTAGTATATTTAAATCGATATCTAAAAATTTTATTGAAAATTCAACTTATTCACTATTAAAAATCAGCAATATTGATAATACCTTTTTTCAAAGTTGGCCTTTAAAATTGACATAAAAGCTCGTTTAATGTGTTATCCAAAAGGACTTTAGCTCTAGCATAGAAAAAAATTTTTACGTATTCCACAAGTATATCGCCAATGTGTATGTGATATTCGAAGGTGGCACATTATATTGGCAACAATCAAAAGACTTTTGATTTTTATTGCACACCGAAAACAAAGTGAAATGTATTGGCAGCATTGTACAATGCTGTTTATGTTATTTCTATAGGTTATGTTCACCTTTTTATTGAATGAATGAAGCTATTGTGCGACTTATTGCATAAAATAGAACAAAACGGAAATAATATGGCGAATATCAAAAACAATAATAGGGCAAGTGTATGGGCCGATTTAGTCAACATTTCATAGTTCTTATGTTTGCCACATAATACAAAAACCCATATGAAACATGTTAAACCATGTTGATGACCTGGTTAACAAGCACTCCAAACACTGATGCTCTTAGTCTTTCACCTCTTCTTTTCTTTCCAACTCTTTTCACCATAATCATCATCTGAGGCAACTTCGTCATCATGATTAAAATAAATATTTTAAATATTCCTACGGGTCTGTAATGAGCTCATTATGAGTGTTGATTTTTGCCAAAAGCTTAGTTTTATAAACCAAAACAAAGAACTTACTGACAGTTTTTTTTTTTAGCCGAGTTTAGATTTTATCAAAGTCTTTTATTTCATGAACGAACGATGAGGAGAAAGAAGGAGGGTTGGGGTAAGAGAACGTTAAAACAGTTAATGCAAATAGCATTTTAATAAATATTTTGTTTACGATGACTATAGTCTGACAGTCAGCCAGTTATGCAGTTACTTAGTCATTCAGTTATTGAGTAAATAGTGCAAACGTTAAAAGTAGGTCGTTGCTGGTAAAAAGAAGTCAATAGAAGGTATAATTACACTGTTTCTCCGAAGCAAACATTTTCGTTTTGCAGAAATTTTAGTTTTAGATATTTAAAAAAAAAAAACACCTTTGAAGGGAAATTAGAGTTTTAGAAGATTTTGTGGCAAAACTTTAAAGATTCGATAAAGCATAGGATAAAGTTTAATATGGTTTGACACATATGATTAACACATTTATTCACACATTTGGTTAAGTAAGCTTATGCATATTATAGTTGGTCCTTCTTTGTACTTAAGATATTTAATTTACGGTAACCGCTACTTCAATTATCAAATCAAAGATTCTTAATATGAATATGACGAATGCTTTTTTAATATAACCAAAACTACTTGTATGAAATTTTGATTAGATATTCATACCTAGACTAAGATACCATTCAATTGAAAAGTAAAAGTTATTAAATTCATTAAACCAACGGTTTTTCCTAACTCGACACTCGAGATTTCACTTATAAGAAATTAAAGCAATAAAGCAAATCTAATCTTTGAAATGCATTATGTTTTTGCTATAAAGCCTTTTCAATGCTCTTCGAAACCATCAGTTGTATTCCTCAACCGTTGAGCAATATGAAATTCTTCGTTATTTTCGCCTTAGCCTTGGCAAGTGCCTCTGCAGAAATTTACCAACGTAACGTTTTTGTTCCAGTCCTTGAAAACGAAGGTCGCATTACCAATGGCAATACTGCCACTGTGGGTGAATTCCCCTATCAAGTGGGTCTTTCCTTGAGAGACAATAATTGAAAACGAAGGTCGCATTACCAATGGCAATACTGCCACTGTGGGTGAATTCCCCTATCAAGTGGGTCTTTCCTTGAGAGACAATAATGGTGACTCATTTTGGTGCGGTGGTTCTATTATTGGCAACCAATGGGTTTTGACTGCTGCTCACTGTGTCGATGGTATCTCCAAAATTACTGTGTTCTTGGGTTCTACTGTGCGTACCGTTGCTGAAATTACTTACTACGTGACCATGGACGATGTTATCACCCACCCTGGCTGGAACAGAAAAACCTTGAAGGACGATATCTCCTTGATTAAGATCCCTTATGTTGATTACTCCGCCAAGATCCAACCTGTTAAATTGCCTGCCATTTCCGAGTCTTACTCAAATTATGATGGTGATAACGTTATTGCTTCTGGATGGGGCCGTATCTCTGACTCTGTCAGGGGCGTGACCAAAAACTTGCAATGGGCCCTTTTTAAAGTAGCACCCGGCTCTAAATGTCGAGGAACTTATGGTGCTGTTTTTACTCAATCTAATATTTGCTGTGCTACTCCCGGTGGTGTTTCTACCTGCAATGGTGATTCTGGAGGTCCATTAGTTTTAGAATCCCAAGGAGTTCAAGTTGGTTTGACTTCCTTCGGTGCTAAAGCCGGTTGTGCTAAGGGCTTCCCCGTAGCCTTTTCCCGTGTTACCAGCTACTTGGATTGGATCAGATCGAATACTGGAATTTCTTATTAAATAATATTAATACGATTTTTAAATGAATAAATATAATTGCAGGTATTTGCAAAATTATTTATAGTTGTTTTATTCCATTTTTTTTTTTTTTTTTTTTTTTTTTTTTGTAAACAATTTGCCAGGATTTTGAAAAAACAGTTATAATTTTAGATAAACAAATATCGCACTTGATCAACAAGAGCATATTAAGTCGAATCTACCAGTTTAACTTATTCACTTATACACCAGCTGTAAAAATATCATGCTATTTTGTCTACTTTTTGGTAATGAAACGGCTTAAATATTGATTTTCATAAGCCTTAAACATTAAAATAAAACCCCCGTATTCATAAAAAAGTATAAACAGTTTTATAAAAAGTTTATTTAGCAAATTTTTCGTATATGTTTGTATTTTGTTTATGTAAAAAATGTTTGCTCTTTTAACCAGTGATGCCAACTTAGTGCTTTTGGCACTATTTATGGTGCTTTTTGATACCTCAAAACGCCAAAATGTTATCCATAGTGAAAACTAAAAAAAATTGGTGCTTTTTAAATTTTTCGTTAGTGCCTTTAGTGCTTTTTACAATTTTTATTTTTTTTCTACCATTTTTAAAAAATACGATTATATAGACGATGATTTAGTTGAACTTTGCTATTTGCGGTACAATTTTCAGAAGGCTTGTAAAGATTTTAAGATTTCAAATGATAAAAAAGTGATAAATGAAAGTAAATGCCGGTTCACACACGTCAAGTTTGACTCGTCAAGTCTTGAGCTTTTAGGAAAGAGGGGAAAAGAAATGGCATTCTCTTTTCCCTTCTCTCCTAAAAGCTCAAGACTTGACGAGTCAAACTTGACGTGTGTGAACCGGCACTTACATTCGTTTAACCAAAAACTTTATTTACGAGGTTAGAGCTAGGCTTCCTAGCAATTTGGATATTTTACGAAACGTTGCACATTTTAGCGTTGACAACATATTTAGTAATCGTAATCAAAAAGATTTATTTCGGTAAACATTTTGTTAAAGATGTAGACACTGTTTCAAAAATAGAATATGGATTGAAAAATATTAGGAATTGTTAAAAAAAATGCAGTCGGAAACCGTACAAAAAACGCAAAGACTTCAACAACAAAAAAAGAGCCGTAGAATGGTATATGCAAAGTGTTAAATAAATTAAAAACAGCGCTTTAGTTTTCCAAGTGTTGTGCACTTCTACCTCTAGTGCTATTGAAAAAAGGTTTGACTAAGTATCAGATTGCAAACATACATGTTTTTTCTATTTTACACCTTATGTGTGTTCTTTATTCAGAAGCGTACATATGTTAAAATAATTTTATAATATCATATGCCAATTGTTTTATTAAACTTTGCACGATTTTAATTTAGATTTATTTAAACGATAAAATATAAGTTTTTTTTATCAAATATGGGCTGCCATTAAGTTTAATGCAACAGGCCATATTTTTCGAGTTACCAAAATCGAGCTCGCACTGTATTACTTTAAAACTGTTTTATGGCCAATTTAAACTCTAAATGATTTGGATGATATTGTTTTTATTGAAGATAATAATAATACATGTTAAAATGTTTATAAACAAATGTAAATATATTTATTATTTAATCTTAAATGAAAATGGTCCCCATCAACGCCGTCGCCTTTTTTAAATTGTGGAGGTATATAATATTCGGCACAGCCGAATGCAACTTCTTTTGTGTTTTATTAAATTGTAAAAATAGCTTAGTGCTTTTTACGCTTTTTTTTGGCTCGAAATAGTGCTTTTTAGTGCTTTTTTTTAAATTTGAAAGTGCTTTTTGCTCTCAAAAAGTTGGCATCACTGCTTTTAACCAGCCAAAAGGCCGGCAAGCACAACTGAAACGAGTAAACACATATTAGTTGATGAAGTTTGCGGTTTTTTTAACCGAACGGAATTAAATGTCCTCATCTTTTTCTTGAGTTGGAAAGAACAGTATTATTTTTGTGCTCGAAGATGACAAACAGGGAAACGTTATGTTTTTAATGATTTACTACACAAACACTATTATTTCTCTTAGTGTAGGTGTGATATTTTTATGTTAGATGCGCATGCAGTACCTCATAATTGGATGCCATATGTCAATATCTGTTTTATGATGGACTTGTATAAGAGAATTTTGTTGTCTAAAGACAAGTTTGAGTTTCGACCTAAGAGCCAATGTAGTTGAGCAGCTTTAAGTTTCATAGCCGTTATTTTCGCTTCAATATGACGTGACCACGTCAATCGTCTATCTATATAAATTCCCAAGTATTTTACATAATTTTCTACCGGAACTCTGACGTTATTTATATTGACTGCTGGGCATGTTTGTCTTCTGAGAGTGAAAGTTAAGTGAGCACATTTAGCCGGATTAACCTTTACTTTCCATTTGTCAAAATTTGTCCAGGCCTCTAGTTCGTTCACGTGAGACTGTAGATTTTGCGATGCTACTTTTTCATGTTCCGACATGTTTTCTTACAATAAATTGAAATTCGAATCATAGAAGAATTCAAAAAAATGTTTGATATAATAAATCCTTATAATTTGCCAAAATCAATAGTTATTCAATATTTTCGCTTACACACAAAAATATCCCCTGAGGGAAATTTATGTTTTATAGGAATTTTGGAAAAATTTTGTAATTTTGCCAAAAAAAAAATTGCTAATAATTTGCCAAATCAAATATTTTTTCAAAATTTTCTCTTGCGCACAAAAATTTCCCCAAAGGGAAATTTAAGTTTTGTAGGAATTTTTGAAATTTCCTTAAAGGTATAAAAATTTCCCTTTAAGAGAACGGGAAATTTAAAAAAAAAATCATTTAAGGGAAATTTAGTTTGAGAAAATTTTTGAAGTCTTAAACATTAAAAAAAGAAAAGTATGTACGCTTAAAACTGATTTCATTCCTATAAAATTTCCTGTTTAATGGGATTTTATTTTTATGGAGTTTTTTTTTTATTATTGAAAAATTTTCCTACTAGGAAACAGTTTAACCCAGTTAAATTTTATATTTGGAATGAATTTAATCTAAATCCATACAACATATTTTGTAAAGCTTAGATGTGGATGGACGATAAAGATATTAAATTCCCATGTGTAAAATTCAAATACAACAAATGATTCTTAAAGTAAATAACAAAAATTCTAATTTGTTGTCTCTAAGTTCTTTATTTAGTAGGTATCAGTTTTATTTTAACCCCGCATTCCGGATTTTGTCACAGTCCCGATTGGCCTCCCTGGAGATGGGACGAACGATGTTTTTTTTGTTTAAAATTAGGGATGATATTGATCCGGACCAGATGCGGTTTCAACAAGATGGCTCTACACGAACTATTAAAATAAATTTATGCTGATAAACCAGCAAAAATGGACGACAAGAACAGGCCATATTACCGATATAATTTTCAAATGTTAATGCCATCATTCGAATAAAGAATTTTTTGATTTAAGTTACGCTTTATATGTAAGTTTTTACAATTTCATTCAATGACAAACTTTATTATTAAAGTATTTTAAAATTCTAGAAATTCCTACAAACTTTAGAATCTAAAAGTGAAATATCCTGCTTAATCCTGAACTTCGCAGTTGAAAAAAGAATATTTCCCAACAAAAACAACAAAAAATTATGAAATAATTCCCCAATTTGTGGGGTCTTGTGAATATGAAATAACTCCCCAATATGAAAATGAAATAAGTCCCCAAAAAGCTGAAATAAATCCCCAAAAAACGTTTTTGTTGCCTCTCATATATTTTTGGGGGAGGTTTTTAATTTCCGTTTTGGGGACTTATTTCGTGGGGGTTTTTTAATGCCTCCATTTGCAGTGTTTTGTTTTTGTTTCAATGGTAAATCGTTGACAAAAGTCTCTTTAAAATGTCCATGTTAGTCTTAGCCAGGGATGGACATATGAGATTTTTCAACGGCTGTCAATTTCTGTCAGATAAAAAAAAAAAACAAAACAAAACCAAAACACACATCAGTGTGTAACAATTTAAAAAAGAAAAAAAAAAAATAAATGAAACAGGAACTCATAAAGTTCCCATCAACTAAACAGAGCGAAAAAAGTTCGGCTCACACGCCCAGTAGTGCGATTCACTAACTTTTATAACGATAATCGAATCGTTAAAATAAGTATAACGAAAATTTATCGAATATGCTATTCTGTAAAATTTTTAACGATATTCGCTGTCGTTTAAAGTCAGCTGTTACTTTAAGCAATTTTTTTGTCGTTATCTTAGCGACAATAATTTAGTTTGTGTTTATTTTATCGATAAAATGTTTTTTATGTTTAAAATAGCTTACATACATACAAAGATATATTCATAAGTATATGTATGAACAAAAACAAAATAATAAATTTAAAATTTGCAAAAAGAAAGCAAAGTAAGAACAAAAATAAAATTCTAAATGTAAAATTCACAAAAAAAAAAATATAAAACCACAAATTAACCCTTCGTCTTACTTATGAGTCTGGCCAGACCTTTTTCAGTGCATTTTAAATAAAAAAATATGTGTAACAAGGGGGGTTAAGAACAATTTCATATGTTTTTATTTTATTCTCTTTTGTGCTTTTCGTTTTTTTTTAACATTTTGTAGACAGAGATGTTACAAAAAAAACAGCTGTGTACTATCGTTAAAAAAAATTACAGAATCACACTATCGTTACTGCAAGCGAATATAAATGTCGACAAATATTACGATTGTCGGATCGTTAAAAGTTAGTGAATCGCACCACAGGAACGATATCAGTTTTTTCATAATTTCGCCGAATTAGCTGATTGTGTTGAGCTTATTTCTTCAATATCTCGAAAACTACTTGACATACGAAAATGATTTTAATGTCATTATAAAGAGAATACTTGGGGCTACAAACCTTTTTTTGAAAAATGTAATATCTGCAAAATGTTGAATTTTAAAACCGGACTAAGTCAAAAACTTATTTTTTTAATTGGCTGATTTTTTTTTGTATAACACCTCATACTGTTCTTTAAAAATTCTGAAACTTTGAAGGAGCTGTTTTTTACCTTTTTAAGATATGATTTTTTTCCATTTGCAACCTTTAAAAAAAATAATATTAAAATAGAATTTTAATATTGTAATTTTGAGCAATAAGTTCACTGTGCAAGTTGCAAAAAACAGACCAGCCGCGCACCTGGCATTTTACCCAAATTGGGGACGCTGAATCCAGTGGTGCTAACCGTTTATTTAGGTCAGCTCTTGTTTTCAAGATATACCGTTATTTCGAAAACGTAAGAGGTTGCACAGCATATATTCGCGTAACTCAAAAACGGTTTATTTTATTGAAATAACTAAAAAAAAACCGGAATTCGGTAATAAATAATAAAGTGGGGCTGGCCATACATTTGACCCATCTAGGAGTATCCTACGCGCTGCAGGGGCCAAATTAAAGAATTTTATTAAGCTGCAAAATGTGTATGGCACAGCGCGTAGGATGCTCCTAGATGGGTCAAATGTATGACCAACCCCACTTTCTGTTCACGTTATTCGTCTCAGAATCCGTTGTGCCTGCCTCTGCCTCTGACCACGTATTTCTATCTTCATTTCCTTTTTCGATTTTCATCCCATTTAGGATTGTTTTAATTTCGTTTAAGTGTTTTCCGTACTTGAAATTTCGAGTACGACTCGTACATAAAGTAAAAACTTAATTTATCCCGAGTGGTTTTTTCTGAGTCATTTATTTATTGAAAGGTTTGCCATTTGCGAATATGGATCAACCGAAAAACGCGTAAAAAAAGTAAAACATACTTAAAAAAAAGTGGTGGTTCAAACGTGGCCACTTTTCGAGAATTATGGGGTTATTATGGTCGGCATTATCGGCCAATTGTGCAAGGAATTGGCAAGATTTTAGAGAAGCGTTGCAGATGTGGCCAGGCCTGTGAATCATCACAATGTCCGATCTATCGAAAATTTCGACCAGACCGCTATGGCCGCATGATAACCGACTTTTTTTGCCTGCAAATGAAGAATATGAATAGACAGCATGTGGTTTTAGCAAGACGGTGCCATGAGTCACACAGCACGACCAGTTTTGACTTAATTATTTCAGAAGTAAGGAAGAACATGTAAATCAATTAAAATAGATAATCATTTAAATAACTAATTTCGATCTACCTTCAGCCTACGTCAATGGCGGTGAGTGTTAAACGGCAAAACCATCTGAAGATATTGTGTGGTTACAATAGAAACCTGTCAGAGCAAACTGTCCGTGAAAACCTGGGTTCGAATTCGAGTTCAATCAAGAATGAAAAATTGTCAATCTTCATAAAAATATTTCAATGAAAATTAAATGTGATGAACTTTAACCTGATTAAAAATTATTTAGAATTAAAAAGTTTTCAGAACTTGTAATTTCACGTTTTGGCGACGTCAATTGGCCACCAAGATGAAGCGATTTGACTCCGTTAGACTTTTTTGTGCGGCAACGGAAAAGACCGTACCTACGCGGATATTTCCCTAAAAGTTGAAGAATTTAAAAACCAACATTCGTCAAGCTATCGTCGAGATACCACCCGAAATTAGCGAAATATGTACGAAAACTACCTCAAAATTATCGACTACTGCAACCAATCTAGAGGCTGTCATTGAAATGACATTGTATTTAGTACGTAATATCAAGCTTTATAATAAAATAAAAGTTTCATCGAAATTATAGATTTAAGACCGGTTTTCACAACTTACCGATAGTTAAAGGTAGGATTTTATCGGTAAAGTGTTCTTTTATTACAACTTTACTTTAACCTACCAGATAGAATGAACCTTACAGCCTGTTCGTCGATTTCGAACGTTAACGTTGCATAGAAAATTACATTTAAAACAAAAACAAATTTTCGAATTTTGTTTTTGTTTTGCATATAATTTTCTATGCGAACGTTAACGTTCGAAATCGACGAACAGGCTATTAATTTACTTTATCGCTCACTTTAGGTTAAAATAAAGTTTTAATAATGGAACAATTTTTATAAGGCCTTTTAAAGTCTACTTTTAGCTATCGGAATGTTTTGAAAACCGGGCTAAGTCTGTTTTATTTAACTTTACATCTGTAACCAAAAGTGGATAACCCGTTGCATTTATTTTTGTTGGCACTTCCCATAAAAAAAATGTTTGTTTACAAATTTAACGAATAAAATTGCAGTTGAACATGACCACAACGGAATTTTGGTTAAAAAATTCGCCGGATAAAGATGAAAGTTTATTGGAACCGGCCAGAAGCAGAAAAGCTTAGCAAAGAGTTTCCTTAGGTTTAATATGGTTTGAAACATTTTTATTTTTATTTTAATTCCCTATGCTAATCCCCGCGGAGCTCTACGCTTGTCTGCAGGAAAGAAACCAGAGGCTCTGGCAGGAATCGAACCCGCAGCCCCGGGGCTGATAGACTAGCTCACTACCAGCTAGCCTACCGGGCTACATGTATCCACACAGTTGCTTAAGCCAGCTTATGCATATTATAGTTGGTCCTTCTTTGTACTTAAGATATTTAATTTACGGTGACCGCTACTTCAATTATCAAATCAAAGATTCTTAATATGAATTTGACGTATGCTTTTTTAATAACAGCAAAACTACTTGTATGAAATTTTGATTAGATATTCATACTTATACCGATGTTATTCAATTCATTAAATCAGAGGTTTTTCCTAACTCGACACACGAGGTTTCACTTATAAGAAATTAAAGCAAAAAAACAAATCTAATCTTTGAAATGCTTTATGTTTTTGTGACACAAATCAAAATTTTTGCTATAAAGCCTTTTCAATGCTCTTCGAAACCATCAGTTGTATTCCTCAACCGTTGAGCAATATGAAATTCTTAGTTATTTTCGCCTTAGCCTTGGCAAGCGCCTCTGCAGAAATTTACCAACGTAACGTTTTTGTTCCAGTCCTTAAAAACGAAGGTCGCATTACCAATGGTAATACTGCCACTGTTGGTGAATTCCCCTATCAAGTGGGTCTTTCCTTGAGCGATGATAATGGTGACTCATTTTGGTGCGGTGGTTCTATTATTGGCAACCAATGGGTTTTGACTGCTGCTCACTGTGTCGATGGTATCTCCAAAATTACTGTGTTCTTGGGTTCTACTGTGCGTACCGTTGCTGAAATTACTTACTACGTGACCATGGACGATGTTATCACCCACCCTGGCTGGAACAGAAAAACCTTGAAGGACGATATCTCCTTGATTAAGATCCCTTATGTTGATTACTCCGCCAAGATCCAACCTGTTAAATTGCCTGCCATTTCCGAGTCTTACTCAAATTATGATGGTGATAACGTTATTGCTTCTGGATGGGGCCGTATCTCTGACTCTACGAGGGGTGTGACCAAAAACTTGCAATGGGCCC
The DNA here is from genome assembly GCA_930367215.1 of Pollenia angustigena. Lineage (NCBI taxonomy): Eukaryota > Metazoa > Arthropoda > Insecta > Diptera > Polleniidae > Pollenia > Pollenia angustigena. Next base: position 193,611,651 of record OV884058.1, read on the forward strand.
TTTTGAAAGTAACACCCGGCTCTCAATGTCAAGGAACTTATGGTGCTGTTTATACTCAATCTAATATTTGCTGTGCTACTCCCGGTGGTGTTTCTACCTGCAATGGTGATTCTGGAGGTCCATTAGTTTTAGAATCCCAAGGAGTTCAAGTTGGTTTGACTTCCTTCGGTGCTAAAGCCGGTTGTGCTAAGGGCTTCCCCGTAGCCTTTTCCCGTGTTACCAGCTTCTTGGATTGGATCAGATCGAATACTGGAATTTCTTATTAAATAATATTAATACGATTTTTAAATGAATAAATATAATTGCAGGTATTTGCAAAATTATTTATAGTTGTTTTATTCCATTTTTTTTTTTTTTTTTTTTTTTTTTTGGTAAACAATTTGCCAGGATTTTGAAAAAACAGTTATAATTTTAGATAAACAAATATCGCACTTGATCAACAAGAGCATATTAAGTCGAATCTACCAGTTTAACTTATTCACTTATACACCAGCTGTAAAAATATCATGCTATTTTGTCTACTTTTTGGTAATGAAACGGCTTAAATATTGATTTTCATAAGCCTTAAACATTAAAATAAAACCCCCGTATTCATAAAAAAGTATAAACAGTTTTATAAAAAGTTTATTTAGCAAATTTTTCGTATATGTTTGTATTTTGTTTATGTAAAAAATGTTTGCTCTTTTAACCAGTGATGCCAACTTAGTGCTTTTGGCACTATTTATGGTGCTTTTTGTTACCTCAAAACGCCAAAATTTTATCCATAGTGCCAAACTAAAAAAAAGCACTAGCTTGGTGCTTTTTAAATTTTTCGTTAGTGCCTTTAGTGCTTTTTACAATTTTTATTTTTTTTCTACCATTTTTAAAAAATACGATTATATAGACGATGATTTAGTTGAACTTTGCTATTTGCGGTACAATTTTCAGAAGGCTTGTAAAGATTTTAAGATTTCAAATGATAAAAAAGTGATAAATGAAAGTAAATGCCGGTTCACACACGTCAAGTTTGACTCGTCAAGTCTTGAGCTTTTAGGAGAGAAGGGAAAAGAAATGGCATTCTCTTTTCCCTTCTCTCCTAAAAGCTCAAGACTTGACGAGTCAAACTTGACGTGTGTGAACCGGCACTTACATTCGTTTAACCAAAAACTTTATTTACGAGGTTAGAGCTAGGCTTCCTAGCAATTTGGATATTTTACGAAACGTTGCACATTTTAGCGTTGACAACATATTTAGTAATCGTAATCAAAAAGATTTATTTCGGTAAACATTTTGTTAAAGTGTAGACACTGTTTCAAAAATAGAATATGGATTGAAAAATATTAGGAATTGTTAAAAAAAAAAACCGTACAAAAAACTCAAAGACTTGAACAACAAAAAAAGAGCCGTAGAATGGTATATGCAAAGTGTTAAATAAATTAAGACAGCGCTTTAGTTTTCCAAGTGTTGTGCACTTCTACCTCTAGTGCTATTGAAAAAAGGTTTGACTAAGTATCAGATTGCAAACATACATGTTTTTTCTATTTTACACCTTATGTGTGTTCTTTATTCAGAAGCGTACATATGTTAAAATAATTTTATAATATCATATGCCAATTGTTTTATTAAACTTTGCACGATTTTAATTTAGATTTATTTAAACGATAAAATATAAGTTTTTTTTTTTTTATCAAATATGGGCTGCCATTAAGTTTAATGCAACAGGCAATATTTTTCGAGTTACCAAAATCGAGCTCGCACTGTATTACTTTAAAACTGTTTTATGGCCAATTTAAACTCTAAATGATTTGGATGATATTGTTTTTATTGAAGATAATAATAATACATGTTAAAATGTTTATAAACAAATGTAAATATATTTATTATTTAATCTTAAATGAAAATGGTCCCCATCAACGCCGTCGCCTTCTTTTAAATTGTGGAGGCATATAATATTCGGCACAATTAAATTGTAAAAATAGCTTAGTGCTTTTTTACGCTTTTTTTTGGCTCGAAATAGTGCTTTTTAGTGCTTTTTTTTAAATTTGAAAGTGCTTTTTGCTCTCAAAAAGTTGGCATCACTGCTTTTAACCAGCCAAAAGGCCGGCAAGCACAACTGAAACGAGTAAACACATATTAGTTGATGAAGTTTGCGGTTTTTTTAACCGAACGGAATTAAATGTCCTCATCTTTTTCTTGAGTTGGAAAGAACAGTATTATTTTTGTGCTCGAAGATGACAAACAGGGAAACGTTATGTTTTTAATGATTTACTACACAAACACTATTATTTCTCTTAGTGTAGGTGTGATATTTTTACAAATTAATTTATATGTAGAAACTTTATTTATTAGATATTCGCTTTGAAATTAAGCCTCTGGTGACCTTCGAACTGAAGCAGACCCCGAGCGACTTAGTTAGGGTAGGCCATTAGTTTATCTATGTAGCTATTTGAGTATTTTTTAATTTCGTCTTGGAGAGTGGGGATTATGAGATCTCTGTGGATAATGTCATTACGTATATACCATGGGGAGCAGACAATTTGTCGTAATATTCTAGACTGTCTTTATTGAAGCTTTGTGGATGTTAGATGCGCATGCAGTACCTCATAATTGGATGCCATATGTCAATATCTGTTTTATGATGGACTTGTATAAGAGAATTTTGTTGTCTAAAGACAAGTTTGAGTTTCGACCTAAGAGCCAATGTAGTTGAGCAGCTTTAAGTTTCATAGCCGTTATTTTCGCTTCAATATGACGTGACCACGTCAATCGTCTATCTATATAAATTCCCAAGTATTTTACATAATTTTCTACCGGAACTCTGACGTTATTTATATTGACTGCTGGGCATGTTTGTCTTCTGAGAGTGAAAAATTTTGTAATTTTGCCAAAAAAAATTGCTAATAATTTGCCAAATCAAATATTTTTTCAAAATTTTCTCTTGCGCACAAAAATTTCCCCAAAGGGAAATTTAAGTTTTGTAGGAATTTTTGAAATTTCCTTAAAGGTATAAAAATTTCCCTTTAAGAGAACGGGAAATTTAAAAAAAAAATCATTTAAGGGAAATTTAGTTTGAGAAAATTTTTGAAGTCTTAAACATTAAAAAAAGAAAAGTATGTACGCTTAAAACTGATTTCATTCCTATAAAATTTCCTGTTTAATGGGATTTTATTTTTATGAAGTTTTTTTTTTATTATTGAAAAATTTTCCTACTAGGAAACAGTTTAACCCAGTTAAATTTTATATTTGGAATGAATTTAATCTAAATCCATACAACATATTTTGTAAAGCTTAGATGTGGATGGACGATAAAGATATTAAATTCCCATGTGTAAAATTCAAATACAACAAATGGTTCTTAAAGTAAATAACAAAAATTCTAATTTGTTGTCTCTAAGTTCTTTATTTAGTAGGTATCAGTTTTATTTTAACCCCGCATTCCGGATTTTGTCACAGTCCCGATTGGCCTCCCTGGAGATGGGACGAACGATGGTTTTTTTGTTTAAAATTAGGGATGATATTGATCCGGACCAGATGCGGTTTCAACAAGATGGCTCTACACGAACTATTAAAATAAATTTATGCTGATAAACCAGCAAAAATGGACGACAAGAACAGGCCATATTACCGATATAATTTTCAAATGTTAATGCCATCATTCGAATAAAGAATTTTTTGATTTAAGTTACGCTTTATATGTAAGTTTTTACAATTTCATTCAATGACAAACTTTATTATTAAAGTATTTTAAAATTCTAGAAATTCCTACAAACTTTAGAATCTAAAAGTGAAATATCCTGCTTAATCCTGAACTTCGCAGTTGAAAAAAGAATATTTCCCAACAAAAACAACAAAAAATTATGAAATAATTCCCCAATTTGTGGGGTCTTGTGAATATGAAATAACTCCCCAATATGAAAATGAAATAAGTCCCCAAAAAGCTGAAATAAATCCCCAAAAAACGTTTTTGTTGCCTCTCATATATTTTTGGGGGAGGTTTTTCATTTCCGTTTTGGGGACTTATTTCGTGGGGGTTTTTTAATGCCTCCATTTGCAGTGTTTTGTTTTTTGTTTTTGTTTCAATGGTAAATCGTTGACAAAAGTCTCTTTAAAATGTCCATGTTAGTCTTAGCCAGGGATGGACATATGAGATTTTTCAACGGCTGTCAATTTCTGTCAGATAAAAAAAAAAAAACAAAACCAAAACACACATCAGTGTGTAACAATTTAAAAAAGAAAAAAAAAAAATAAATGAAACAGGAACTCATAAAGTTCCCATCAACTAAACAGAGCGAAAAAAGTTCGGCTCACACGCCCAGTAGTGCGATTCACTAACTTTTATAACGATAATCGAATCGTTAAAATAAGTATAACGAAAATTTATCGAATATGCTATTCTGTAAAATTTTTAACGATATTCGCTGTCGTTTAAAGTCAGCTGTTACTTTAAGCAATTTTTTTGTCGTTATCTTAGCGACAATAATTTAGTTTGTGTTTATTTTATCGATAAAATGTTTTTTATGTTTAAAATAGCTTACATACATACAAAGATATATTCATAAGTATATGTATGAACAAAAACAAAATAATAAATTTAAAATTTGCAAAAAGAAAGCAAAGTAAGAACAAAAATAAAATTCTAAATGTAAAATTCACAAAAAAAAAAATATAAAACCACAAATTAACCCTTCGTCTTACTTATGAGTCTGGCCAGACCTTTTTCAGTGCATTTTAAATAAAAAAATATGTGTAACAAGGGGGGTTAAGAACAATTTCATATGTTTTTATTTTATTCTCTTTTGTGCTTTTCGTTTTTTTTTAACATTTTGTAGACAGAGATGTTACAAAAAAAACAGCTGTGTACTATCGTTAAAAAAAATTACAGAATCACACTATCGTTACTGCAAGCGAATATAAATGTCGACAAATATTACGATTGTCGGATCGTTAAAAGTTAGTGAATCGCACCACAGGAACGATATCAGTTTTTTCATAATTTCGCCGAATTAGCTGATTGTGTTGAGCTTATTTCTTCAATATCTCGAAAACTACTTGACATACGAAAATGATTTTAATGTCATTATAAAGAGAATACTTGGGGCTACAAACCTTTTTTTGAAAAATGTAATATCTGCAAAATGTTGAATTTTAAAACCGGACTAAGTCAAAAACTTATTTTTTTAATTGGCTGATTTTTTTTTGTATAACACCTCATACTGTTCTTTAAAAATTCTGAAACTTTGAAGGAGCTGTTTTTTACCTTTTTAAGATATGATTTTTTTCCATTTGCAACCTTTAAAAAAAATAATATTAAAATAGAATTTTAATATTGTAATTTTGAGCAATAAGTTCACTGTGCAAGTTGCAAAAAACAGACCAGCCGCGCACCTGGCATTTTACCCAAATTGGGGACGCTGAATCCAGTGGTGCTAACCGTTTTTTTAGGTCAGCTCTTGTTTTCAAGATATACCGTTATTTCGAAAACGTAAGAGGTTGCACAGCATATATTCGCGTAACTCAAAAACGGTTTATTTTATTGAAATAACTAAAAAAAAACCGGAATTCGGTAATAAATAATAAAGTGGGGTTGGCCATACATTTGACCCATCTAGGAGTATCCTACGCGCTGCAGGGGCCAAATTAAAGAATTTTATTAAGCTGCAAAATGTGTATGGCACAGCGCGTAGGATGCTCCTAGATGGGTCAAATGTATGACCAACCCCACTTTCTGTTCACGTTATTCGTCTCAGAATCCGTTGTGCCTGCCTCTGCCTCTGAACACGTATTTCTATCTTCATTTCCTTTTTCGATTTTCATCCCATTTAGGATTGTTTTAATTTCGTTTAAGTGTTTTCCGTACTTGAAATTTCGAGTACGACTCGTACATAAAGTAAAAACTTAATTTATCCCGAGTGGTTTTTTCTGAGTCATTTATTTATTGAAAGGTTTGCCATTTGCGAATATGGATCAACCGAAAAACGCGTAAAAAAAGTTAAACATACTTAAAAAAAGTGGTGGTTCAAACGTGGCCATTTTTCGAGAATTATGGGGTCATTATGGTCGGCATTATCGGCCAATTGTGCAAGGAATTGGCAAGATTTTAGAGAAGCGTTGCAGATGTGGCCAGGCCTGTGAATCATCACAATGTCCGATCTATCGAAAATTTCGACCAGACCGCTATGGCCGCATGATAACCGACTTTTTTTGCCTGCAAATGAAGAATATGAATAGACAGCATGTGGTTTTAGCAAGACGGTGCCATGAGTCACACAGCACGACCAGTTTTGACTTAATTGTTTCAGAAGTAAGGAAGAACATGTAAATCAATTAAAATAGATAATCATTTAAATAACTAATTTCGATCTACCTTCAGCCTTCGTCAATGGCGGTGAGTGTTAAACGGCAAAACCATCTGAAGATATTGTGTGGTTACAATAGAAACCTGTCAGAGCAAACTGTCCGTGAAAACCTGGGTTCGAATTCCAGTTCAATCAAGAATGAAAAATTGTCAATCTTCATAAAAATATTTCAATGAAAATTAAATGTGATGAACTTTAACCTGATTAAAAATTAATAAGAATTAAAAAGTTTTCAGAACTTGTAATTTCACGTTTTGGCGACGTCAATTGGCCACCAAGATGAAGCGATTTGACGCCGTTAGACTTTTTTGTGCGGCAACGGAAAAGACCGTACCTACGCGGATATTTCCCTAAAAGTTGAAGAATTTAAAAACCAACATTCGTCAAGCTATCGTCGAGATACCACCCGAAATTAGCGAAATATGTACGAAAACTACCTCAAAATTATCGACTACTGCAACCAATCTAGAGGCTGTCATTGAAATGACATTGTATTTAGTACGTAATATCAAGCTTTATAATAAAATAAAAGTTTCATCGAAATTATAGCTTTAAGACCGGTTTTCACAACTTACCGATAGTTAAAGGTAGGATTTTATCGGTTAAGTGTTCTTTTATTACAACTTTACTTTAACCTACCAGATAGAATGAACCTTACAGCCTGTTCGTCGATTTCGAACGTTAACGTTGCATAGAAAATTACATTTAAAACAAAAACAAATTTTCGAATTTTGTTTTTGTTTTGCATATAATTTTCTATGCGAACGTTAACGTTCGAAATCGACGAACAGGCTATTAATTTACTTTATCGCTCACTTTAGGTTAAAATAAAGTTTTAATAATGGAACAATTTTTATAAGGCCTTTTAAAGTCTACTTTTAGCTATCGGAATGTTGTGAAAACCGGGCTAAGTCTGTTTTATTTAACTTTACATCTGTAACCAAAAGTGGATAACCCGTTGCATTTATTTTTGTTGGCACTTCCCATAAAAAAAATGTTTGTTTACAAATTTAACGAATAAAATTGCAGTTGAACATGACCACAACGGAATTTTGGGTAAAAAATTCGCCGGATAAAGATGAAAGTTTATTGGAACCGGCCAGAAGCAGAAAAGCTTAGCAAAGAGTTTCCTTAGGTTTAATATGGTTTGAAACATTTTTATTTTTATTTTAATTCCCTATGCTAATCCCCGCGGAGCTCTACGCTTGTCTGCAGGAAAGAAACCAGAGGCTCTGGCAGGAATCGAACCCGCAGCCCCGGGGCTGATAGACTAGCTCACTACCAGCTAGCCTACCGGGCTACATGTATCCACACAGTTGCTTAAGCCAGCTTATGCATATTATAGTTGGTCCTTCTTTGTACTTAAGATATTTAATTTACGGTGACCGCTACTTCAATTATCAAATCAAAGATTCTTAATATGAATTTGACGTATGCTTTTTTAATAACAGCAAAACTACTTGTATGAAATTTTGATTAGATATTCATACTTATACCGATGTTATTCAATTCATTAAATCAGAGGTTTTTCCTAACTCGACACACGAGGTTTCACTTATAAGAAATTAAAGCAAAAAAACAAATCTAATCTTTGAAATGCTTTATGTTTTTGTGACACAAATCAAAATTTTTGCTATAAAGCCTTTTCAATGCTCTTCGAAACCATCAGTTGTATTCCTCAACCGTTGAGCAATATGAAATTCTTAGTTATTTTCGCCTTAGCCTTGGCAAGCGCCTCTGCAGAAATTTACCAACGCACAGTGGCGCCATTTGAGTTTTTTCGTTGCAAAAATCATATCTTTTGAACCGAATAAGGTAATTGAACAGTTTAAACAGCATATGATAGATAACTGTTCAGCCTATGAAATGTGCATTTGAAAAGGGTGCTACGCTGTGTAGGGGCCTACTTATGGGTTATCAAAGTTAAAATTAGTAGAAAAATCAATTTTATGGTACCTAAAAAAAAATTATTTTTACATTTTTAGATTGTTTTTATTTTTTTTTTCTTTAGGGTTCTAAATTATTACCCAACAAATTAAAAAAAAAAATTTTTTTTTTTTAAATTTATTTTTTCAATTTTCTGTATTTTCGGTATATGGGTAATTCCATGTCACACATATATTCGCGTAACTCAAAAATGGTTTAGTTTATTGAAATAACTAAAAAAACCGAAATTCGGCAATAAATAATAAAGTGGGGTTGGTCATACATTTGACCCATCTAGGAGCATCCTACGCGCTGTAGGGGCCAAATTAAAGAATTTTATTAAACCGCAATATTAGTATGGCAACCATGTCTTTTTAACCTTTTTTACCTCTAGAAGCCAAACGGGCACGTACGGGCAGATAAAATTTTTGAATTATGTAAAGAAATAATCAAAGAACAGATTTTGCAAATATGGCAAATATAGAAAAATATAGATTTTTGTTATTTTCCGTCAAAGTTGAAAAATAGTGAAAAAACGGATAGTTTTTAAATAGTGATTTACCAGGAGAAACACAAAGCAAACAGTTCATTTTTTTTTTATCATTACACATTTAATAAATGCATCAATCAATACAAACAAAAAATAAGGCGATTCGTTACCTATTTTTCGTGATATTACACCTGAAATCGCAACAAATTTACTAAAAATTGTGTGTTTTTTTGAAAACCGAAAGTCGGTCAACTTTGAACGGCTATATCTTCTAAACTAAAAATGTGATATTATTAAGAGTGGCAGATTTGAAATCGTTGAAAAGTTTCCTATAACATGAGTTTATTCAAAACTTCGTCGGTGCTCATGAAAATTTTGATTTTTGCAACCTCGTTTGCTCTACGGGCGCTACTGTGCAACGTAACGTTTTTGTTCCAGTCCTTAAAAACGAAGGTCGCATTACCAATGGTAATACTGCCACTGTTGGTGAATTCCCCTATCAAGAGCGATGATAATGGTGACTCATTTTGGTGCGGTGGTTCTATTATTGGCAACCAATGGGTTTTGACTGCTGCTCACTGTGTCGATGGTATCTCCAAAATTACTGTGTTCTTGGGTTCTACTGTGCTTACCGTTGCTGAAATTACTTACTACGTGACCATGGACGATGTTATCATCCACTCTGGCTGGAACAGCAGAACCTTGAAGAACGATATCTCCTTGATTAAGATCCCTTCTGTTGCTTACTCCGCCAAGATCCAACCTGTTAAATTGCCTGCCATTTCCGAGTCTTACTCAAATTATGATGGTGATAACGTTATTGCTTCTGGATGGGGCCGTATCTCTGACTCTACGAGGGGTGTGACCAAAAACTTGCAATGGGCCCTTTTGAAAGTAACACCCGGCTCTCAATGTCAAGGAACTTATGGTGCTGTTTATACTCAATCTAATATTTGCTGTGCTACTCCCGGTGGTGTTTCTACCTGCAATGGTGATTCTGGAGGTCCATTAGTTTTAGAATCCCAAGGAGTTCAAGTTGGTTTGACTTCCTTCGGTGCTAAAGCCGGTTGTGCTAAGGGCTTCCCCGTAGCCTTTTCCCGTGTTACCAGCTACTTGGATTGGATCAGATCGAATACTGGAATTTCTTATTAAATAATATTAATACGATTTTTAAATGAATAAATATAATTGCAGGTATTTGCAAAATTATTTATAGTTGTTTTATTCCATTTTTTTTTTTTTTTTTTTTTTTTGTAAACAATTTGCCAGGATTTTGAAAAAACAGTTATAATTTTAGATAAACAAATATCGCACTTGATCAACAAGAGCATATTAAGTCGAATCTACCAGTTTAACTTATTCACTTATACACCAGCTGTAAAAATATCATGCTATTTTGTCTACTTTTTGGTAATGAAACGGCTTAAATATTGATTTTCATAAGCCTTAAACATTAAAAAAAAAAACCCCCGTATTCATAAAAAAGTATAAACAGTTTTATAAAAAGTTTATTTAGCAAATTTTTCGTATATGTTTGTATTTTGTTTATGTAAAAAATGTTTGCTCTTTTAACCAGTGATGCCAACTTAGTGCTTTTGGCACTATTTATGGTGCTTTTTGTTACCTCAAAACGCCAAAATTTTATCCATAGTGCCAAACTAAAAAAAAGCACTAGCTTGGTGCTTTTTAAATTTTTCGTTAGTGCCTTTAGTGCTTTTTACAATTTTTATTTTTTTTTTCTACCATTTTTAAAAAATACGATTATATAGACGATGATTTAGTTGAACTTTGCTATTTGCGGTACAATTTTCAGAAGGCTTGTAAAGATTTTAAGATTTCAAATGATAAAAAAGTGATAAATGAAAGTTAATGCCGGTTCACACACGTCAAGTTTGACTCGTCAAGTCTTGAGTTTTTAGGAAAGAGGGGAAAAGAAATGGCATTCTCTTTTCCCTTCTCTCCTAAAAGCTCAAGACTTGACGAGTCAAACTTGACGTGTGTGAACCGGCACTTACATTCGTTTAACCAAAAACTTTATTTACGAGGTTAGAGCTAGGCTTCCTAGCAATTTGGATATTTTACGAAACGTTGCAAATTTTAGCGTTGACAACATATTTAGTAATCGTAATCAAAAAGATTTATTTCGGTAAACATTTTGTTAAAGTGTAGACACTGTTTCAAAAATAGAATATGGATTGAAAAATATTAGGAATTGTTAAAAAAAAAAATGCAGTCGGAAACCGTACAAAAAACGCAAAGACTTGAACAACAAAAAAAGAGCCGTAGAATGGTATATGCAAAGTGTTAAATAAATTAAAAACAGCGCTTTAGTTTTCCAAGTGTTGTGCACTTCTACCTCTAGTGCTATTGAAAAAAGGTTTGACTAAGTATCAGATTGCAAACATACATGTTTTTTCTATTTTACACCTTATGTGTGTTCTTTATTCAGAAGCGTACATATGTTAAAATAATTTTATAATATCATATGCCAATTGTTTTATTAAACTTTGCACGATTTTAATTTAGATTTATTTAAACGATAAAATATAAGTTTTTTTTTTATCAAATATGGGCTGCCATTAAGTTTAATGCAACAGGCAATATTTTTCGAGTTACCAAAATCGAGCTCGCACTGTATTACTTTAAAACTGTTTTATGGCCAATTTAAACTCTAAATGATTTGGATGATATTGTTTTTATTGAAGATAATAATAATACATGTTAAAATGTTTATAAACAAATGTAAATATATTTATTATTTAATCTTAAATGAAAATGGTCCCCATCAACGCCGTCGCCTTCTTTTAAATTGTGGAGGCATATAATATTCGGCACAGCCGAATTCAACTTCTTTTGTGTTTAATTAAATTGTAAAAATAGCTTAGTGCTTTTTTACGCTTTTTTTTTGGCTCGAAATAGTGCTTTTTAGTGCTTTTTTTTAAATTTGAAAGTGCTTTTTGCTCTCAAAAAGTTGGCATCACTGCTTTTAACCAGCCAAAAGGCCGGCAAGCACAACTGAAACGAGTAAACACATATTAGTTGATGAAGTTTGCGGTTTTTTTAACTGAACGGAATTAAATGTCCTCATCTTTTTCTTGAGTTGGAAAGAACAGTATTATTTTTGTGCTCGAAGATGACAAACAGGGAAACGTTATGTTTTTAATGATTTACTACACAAACACTATTATTTCTCTTAGTGTAGGTGTGATATTTTTACAAATTAATTTATATGTAGAAACTTTATTTATTAGATATTCGCTTTGAAATTAAGCCTCTGGTGACCTTCGAACTGAAGCAGACCCCGAGCGACTTAGTTAGGGTAGGCCATTAGTTTATCTATGTAGCTATTTGAGTATTTTTTAATTTCGTCTTGGAGAGTGGGGATTATGAGATCTCTGTGGATAATGTCATTACGTATATACCATGGGGAGCAGACAATTTGTCGTAATATTCTAGACTGTCTTTATTGAAGCTTTGTGGATGTTAGATGCGCATGCAGTACCTCATAATTGGATGCCATATGTCAATATCTGTTTTATGATGGACTTGTATAAGAGAATTTTGTTGTCTAAAGACAAGTTTGAGTTTCGACCTAAGAGCCAATGTAGTTGAGCAGCTTTAAGTTTCATAGCCGTTATTTTCGCTTCAATATGACGTGACCACGTCAATCGTCTATCTATATAAATTCCCAAGTATTTTACATAATTTTCTACCGGAACTCTGACGTTATTTATATTGACTGCTGGGCATGTTTGTCTTCTGAGAGTGAAAAATTTTGTAATTTTGCCAAAAAAAATTGCTAATAATTTGCCAAATCAAATATTTTTTCAAAATTTTCTCTTGCGCACAAAAATTTCCCCAAAGGGAAATTTAAGTTTTGTAGGAATTTTTGAAATTTCCTTAAAGGTATAAAAATTTCCCTTTAAGAGAACGGGAAATTTAAAAAAAAAATCATTTAAGGGAAATTTAGTTTGAGAAAATTTTTGAAGTCTTAAACATTAAAAAAAGAAAAGTATGTACGCTTAAAACTGATTTCATTCCTATAAAATTTCCTGTTTAATGGGATTTTATTTTTATGAAGTTTTTTTTTTATTATTGAAAAATTTTCCTACTAGGAAACAGTTTAACCCAGTTAAATTTTATATTTGGAATGAATTTAATCTAAATCCATACAACATATTTTGTAAAGCTTAGATGTGGATGGACGATAAAGATATTAAATTCCCATGTGTAAAATTCAAATACAACAAATGGTTCTTAAAGTAAATAACAAAAATTCTAATTTGTTGTCTCTAAGTTCTTTATTTAGTAGGTATCAGTTTTATTTTAACCCCGCATTCCGGATTTTGTCACAGTCCCGATTGGCCTCCCTGGAGATGGGACGAACGATGGTTTTTTTGTTTAAAATTAGGGATGATATTGATCCGGACCAGATGCGGTTTCAACAAGATGGCTCTACACGAACTATTAAAATAAATTTATGCTGATAAACCAGCAAAAATGGACGACAAGAACAGGCCATATTACCGATATAATTTTCAAATGTTAATGCCATCATTCGAATAAAGAATTTTTTGATTTAAGTTACGCTTTATATGTAAGTTTTTACAATTTCATTCAATGACAAACTTTATTATTAAAGTATTTTAAAATTCTAGAAATTCCTACAAACTTTAGAATCTAAAAGTGAAATATCCTGCTTAATCCTGAACTTCGCAGTTGAAAAAAGAATATTTCCCAACAAAAACAACAAAAAATTATGAAATAATTCCCCAATTTGTGGGGTCTTGTGAATATGAAATAACTCCCCAATATGAAAATGAAATAAGTCCCCAAAAAGCTGAAATAAATCCCCAAAAAACGTTTTTGTTGCCTCTCATATATTTTTGGGGGAGGTTTTTCATTTCCGTTTTGGGGACTTATTTCGTGGGGGTTTTTTAATGCCTCCATTTGCAGTGTTTTGTTTTTTGTTTTTGTTTCAATGGTAAATCGTTGACAAAAGTCTCTTTAAAATGTCCATGTTAGTCTTAGCCAGGGATGGACATATGAGATTTTTCAACGGCTGTCAATTTCTGTCAGATAAAAAAAAAAAAACAAAACCAAAACACACATCAGTGTGTAACAATTTAAAAAAGAAAAAAAAAAATAAATGAAACAGGAACTCATAAAGTTCCCATCAACTAAACAGAGCGAAAAAAGTTCGGCTCACACGCCCAGTAGTGCGATTCACTAACTTTTATAACGATAATCGAATCGTTAAAATAAGTATAACGAAAATTTATCGAATATGCTATTCTGTAAAATTTTTAACGATATTCGCTGTCGTTTAAAGTCAGCTGTTACTTTAAGCAATTTTTTTGTCGTTATCTTAGCGACAATAATTTAGTTTGTGTTTATTTTATCGATAAAATGTTTTTTATGTTTAAAATAGCTTACATACATACAAAGATATATTCATAAGTATATGTATGAACAAAAACAAAATAATAAATTTAAAATTTGCAAAAAGAAAGCAAAGTAAGAACAAAAATAAAATTCTAAATGTAAAATTCACAAAAAAAAAAATATAAAACCACAAATTAACCCTTCGTCTTACTTATGAGTCTGGCCAGACCTTTTTCAGTGCATTTTAAATAAAAAAATATGTGTAACAAGGGGGGTTAAGAACAATTTCATATGTTTTTATTTTATTCTCTTTTGTGCTTTTCGTTTTTTTTTTAACATTTTGTAGACAGAGATGTTACAAAAAAAACAGCTGTGTACTATCGTTAAAAAAAATTACAGAATCACACTATCGTTACTGCAAGCGAATATAAATGTCGACAAATATTACGATTGTCGGATCGTTAAAAGTTAGTGAATCGCACCACAGGAACGATATCAGTTTTTTCATAATTTCGCCGAATTAGCTGATTGTGTTGAGCTTATTTCTTCAATATCTCGAAAACTACTTGACATACGAAAATGATTTTAATGTCATTATAAAGAGAATACTTGGGGCTACAAACCTTTTTTTGAAAAATGTAATATCTGCAAAATGTTGAATTTTAAAACCGGACTAAGTCAAAAACTTATTTTTTTAATTGGCTGATTTTTTTTTGTATAACACCTCATACTATTCTTTAAAAATTCTGAAACTTTGAAGGAGCTGTTTTTTACCTTTTTAAGATATGATTTTTTTCCATTTGCAACCTTTAAAAAAAATAATATTAAAATAGAATTTTAATATTGTAATTTTGAGCAATAAGTTCACTGTGCAAGTTGCAAAAAACAGACCAGCCGCGCACCTGGCATTTTACCCAAATTGGGGACGCTGAATCCAGTGGTGCTAACCGTTTTTTTAGGTCAGCTCTTGTTTTCAAGATATACCGTTATTTCGAAAACGTAAGAGGTTGCACAGCATATATTCGCGTAACTCAAAAACGGTTTATTTTATTGAAATAACTAAAAAAAAACCGGAATTCGGTAATAAATAATAAAGTGGGGTTGGCCATACATTTGACCCATCTAGGAGTATCCTACGCGCTGCAGGGGCCAAATTAAAGAATTTTATTAAGCTGCAAAATGTGTATGGCACAGCGCGTAGGATGCTCCTAGATGGGTCAAATGTATGACCAACCCCACTTTCTGTTCACGTTATTCGTCTCAGAATCCGTTGTGCCTGCCTCTGCCTCTGAACACGTATTTCTATCTTCATTTCCTTTTTCGATTTTCATCCCATTTAGGATTGTTTTAATTTCGTTTAAGTGTTTTCCGTACTTGAAATTTCGAGTACGACTCGTACATAAAGTAAAAACTTAATTTATCCCGAGTGGTTTTTTCTGAGTCATTTATTTATTGAAAGGTTTGCCATTTGCGAATATGGATCAACCGAAAAACGCGTAAAAAAAGTTAAACATACTTAAAAAAAGTGGTGGTTCAAACGTGGCCATTTTTCGAGAATTATGGGGTCATTATGGTCGGCATTATCGGCCAATTGTGCAAGGAATTGGCAAGATTTTAGAGAAGCGTTGCAGATGTGGCCAGGCCTGTGAATCATCACAATGTCCGATCTATCGAAAATTTCGACCAGACCGCTATGGCCGCATGATAACCGACTTTTTTTGCCTGCAAATGAAGAATATGAATAGACAGCATGTGGTTTTAGCAAGACGGTGCCATGAGTCACACAGCACGACCAGTTTTGACTTAATTGTTTCAGAAGTAAGGAAGAACATGTAAATCAATTAAAATAGATAATCATTTAAATAACTAATTTCGATCTACCTTCAGCCTTCGTCAATGGCGGTGAGTGTTAAACGGCAAAACCATCTGAAGATATTGTGTGGTTACAATAGAAACCTGTCAGAGCAAACTGTCCGTGAAAACCTGGGTTCGAATTCCAGTTCAATCAAGAATGAAAAATTGTCAATCTTCATAAAAATATTTCAATGAAAATTAAATGTGATGAACTTTAACCTGATTAAAAATTAATAAGAATTAAAAAGTTTTCAGAACTTGTAATTTCACGTTTTGGCGACGTCAATTGGCCACCAAGATGAAGCGATTTGACGCCGTTAGACTTTTTTGTGCGGCAACGGAAAAGACCGTACCTACGCGGATATTTCCCTAAAAGTTGAAGAATTTAAAAACCAACATTCGTCAAGCTATCGTCGAGATACCACCCGAAATTAGCGAAATATTTACGAAAACTACCTCAAAATTATCGACTACTGCAACCAATCTAGAGGCTGTCATTGAAATGACATTGTATTTAGTACGTAATATCAAGCTTTATAATAAAATAAAAGTTTCATCGAAATTATAGCTTTAAGACCGGTTTTCACAACTTACCGATAGTTAAAGGTAGGATTTTATCGGCCGTATAAAAAGTGTTCTTTTATTACAACTTTACTTTAACCTACCAGATAGAATGAACCTTAATTTACTTTATCGCTCACTTTAGGTTACAATAAAGTTTTAATAATGGAACAATTTTTATAAGGCCTTTTAAAGTCTACTTTTAGCTATCGGAATGTTGTGAAAACCGGGCTAAGTTTGTTTTATTTAACTTTACATCTGTAACCAAAAGTGGATAACCCGTTGCATTTATTTTTGTTGGCACTTCCCATAAAAAAAATGTTTGTTTACAAATTTAACGAATAAAATTGCAGTTGAACATGACCACAACGGAATTTTGGTTAAAAAATTCGCCGGATAAAGATGAAAGTTTATTGGAACTGGCCAGAAGCAGAAAAGCTTAGCAAAGAGTTTCCTTAGGTTTAATATGGTTTGAAACATTTTTATTTTAATTCCCTATGCTAATCCCCGCGGAGCTCTACGCTTGTCTGCAGGAAAGAAAACAGAGGCTCTGGCAGGAATCGAACCCGCAGCCCCGGGGCTGATAGACTAGCTCACTACTAGCTAGCCTACCGGGCTACATGTATCCACACAGTTGCTTAAGCCAGCTTATGCATATTCTAGTTGGTCCTTCTTTGTACTTAAGATATTTAATTTACGGTGACCGCTACTTCAATTATCAAATCAAAGATTCTTAATATGAATTTGACGTATGCTTTTTTAATAACAGCAAAACAACTTGTATGAAATTTTGATTAGATATTCATACCTAGACTAAGATACCATTCAATTGAAAAGTAAAAGTTATTAAATTCATTAAACCAACGGTTTTTCCTAACTCGACACTCGAGATTTCACTTATAAGAAATTAAAGCAATAAAGCAAATCTAATCTTTGAAATGCTTTATGTTTTTGTGAAACAAATCAAAATTTTTGCTATAAAGCCTTTTCAATGCTCTTCGAAACCATCAGTTGTATTCCTCAACCGTTGAGCAATATGAAATTCTTAGTTATTTTCGCCTTAGCCTTGGCAAGCGCCTCTGCAGAAATTTACCAACGTAACGTTTTTGTTCCAGTCCTTAAAAACGAAGGTCGCATTACCAATGGTAATACTGCCACTGTTGGTGAATTCCCCTATCAAGTGGGTCTTTCCTTGAGCGATGATAATGGTGACTCATTTTGGTGCGGTGGTTCTATTATTGGCAACCAATGGGTTTTGACTGCTGCTCACTGTGTCGATGGTATCTCCAAAATTACTGTGTTCTTGGGTTCTACTGTGCGTACCGTTGCTGAAATTACTTACTACGTGACCATGGACGATGTTATCACCCACCCTGGCTGGAACAGAAAAACCTTGAAGGACGATATCTCCTTGATTAAGATCCCTTATGTTGATTACTCCGCCAAGATCCAACCTGTTAAATTGCCTGCCATTTCCGAGTCTTACTCAAATTATGATGGTGATAACGTTATTGCTTCTGGATGGGGCCGTATCTCTGACTCTACGAGGGGTGTGACCAAAAACTTGCAATGGGCCCTTTTGAAAGTAACACCCGGCTCTCAATGTCAAGGAACTTATGGTGCTGTTTATACTCAATCTAATATTTGCTGTGCTACTCCCGGTGGTGTTTCTACCTGCAATGGTGATTCTGGAGGTCCGTTAGTTTTAGAATCCCAAGGAGTTCAAGTTGGTTTGACTTCCTTCGGTGCTAAAGCCGGTTGTGCTAAGGGCTTCCCCGTAGCCTTTTCCCGTGTTACCAGCTACTTGGATTGGATCAGATCGAATACTGGAATTTCTTATTAAATAATATTAATACGATTTTTAAATGAATAAATATAATTGCAGGTATTTGCAAAATTATTTATAGTTGTTTTATTCCATTTTTTTTTTTTTTTTTTTTTTTTTTTGGTAAACAATTTGCCAGGATTTTGAAAAAACAGTTATAATTTTAGATAAACAAATATCGCACTTGATCAACAAGAGCATATTAAGTCGAATCTACCAGTTTAACTTATTCACTTATACACCAGCTGTAAAAATATCATGCTATTTTGTCTACTTTTTGGTAATGAAACGGCTTAAATATTGATTTTCATAAGCCTTAAACATTAAAATAAAACCCCCGTATTCATAAAAAAGTATAAACAGTTTTATAAAAAGTTTATTTAGCAAATTTTTCGTATATGTTTGCATTTTGTTTATGTAAAAAATGTTTGCTCTTTTAACCAGTGATGCCAACTTAGTGCTTTTGGCACTATTTATGGTGCTTTTTGTTACCTCAAAACGCCAAAATTTTATCCATAGTGCCAAACTAAAAAAAAGCACTAGCTTGGTGCTTTTTAAATTTTTCGTTAGTGCCTTTAGTGCTTTTTACAATTTTTATTTTTTTTCTACCATTTTTAAAAAATACGATTATATAGACGATGATTTAGTTGAACTTTGCTATTTGCGGTACAATTTTCAGAAGGCTTGTAAAGATTTTAAGATTTTAAATGATAAAAAAGTGATAAATGAAAGTAAATGCCGGTTCACACACGTCAAGTTTGACTCGTCAAGTCTTGAGCTTTTAGGAGAGAAGGGAAAAGAGAATGCCATTTCTTTTCCCCTCTTTCCTAAAAACTCAAGACTTGACGAGTCAAACTTGACGTGTGTGAACCGGCACTTACATTCGTTTAACCAAAAACTTTATTTACGAGGTTAGAGCTAGGCTTCCTAGCAATTTGGATATTTTACGAAACGTTGCACATTTTAGCGTTGACAACATATTTAGTAATCGTAATCAAAAAGATTTATTTCGGTAAACATTTTGTTAAAGTGTAGACACTGTTTCAAAAATAGAATATGGATTGAAAAATATTAGGAATTGTTAAAAAAAAAAATGCAGTCGGAAACCGTACAAAAAACGCAAAGACTTGAACAACAAAAAAAGAGCCGTAGAATGGTATATGCAAAGTGTTAAATAAATTAAAAACAGCGCTTTAGTTTTCCAAGTGTTGTGCACTTCTACCTCTAGTGCTATTGAAAAAAGGTTTGACTAAGTATCAGATTGCAAACATACATGTTTTTTCTATTTTACACCTTATGTGTGTTCTTTATTCAGAAGCGTACATATGTTAAAATAATTTTATAATATCATATGCCAATTGTTTTATTAAACTTTGCACGATTTTAATTTAGATTTATTTAAACGATAAAATATAAGTTTTTTTTTTATCAAATATGGGCTGCCATTAAGTTTAATGCAACAGGCAATATTTTTCGAGTTACCAAAATCGAGCTCGCACTGTATTACTTTAAAACTGTTTTATGGCCAATTTAAACTCTAAATGATTTGGATGATATTGTTTTTATTGAAGATAATAATAATACATGTTAAAATGTTTATAAACAAATGTAAATATATTTATTATTTAATCTTAAATGAAAATGGTCCCCATCAACGCCGTCGCCTTCTTTTAAATTGTGGAGGCATATAATATTCGGCACAGCCGAATTCAACTTCTTTTGTGTTTAATTAAATTGTAAAAATAGCTTAGTGCTTTTTTACGCTTTTTTTTTGGCTCGAAATAGTGCTTTTTAGTGCTTTTTTTTAAATTTGAAAGTGCTTTTTGCTCTCAAAAAGTTGGCATCACTGCTTTTAACCAGCCAAAAGGCCGGCAAGCACAACTGAAACGAGTAAACACATATTAGTTGATGAAGTTTGCGGTTTTTTTAACTGAACGGAATTAAATGTCCTCATCTTTTTCTTGAGTTGGAAAGAACAGTATTATTTTTGTGCTCGAAGATGACAAACAGGGAAACGTTATGTTTTTAATGATTTACTACACAAACACTATTATTTCTCTTAGTGTAGGTGTGATATTTTTACAAATTAATTTATATGTAGAAACTTTATTTATTAGATATTCGCTTTGAAATTAAGCCTCTGGTGACCTTCGAACTGAAGCAGACCCCGAGCGACTTAGTTAGGGTAGGCCATTAGTTTATCTATGTAGCTATTTGAGTATTTTTTAATTTCGTCTTGGAGAGTGGGGATTATGAGATCTCTGTGGATAATGTCATTACGTATATACCATGGGGAGCAGACAATTTGTCGTAATATTCTAGACTGTCTTTATTGAAGCTTTGTGGATGTTAGATGCGCATGCAGTACCTCATAATTGGATGCCATATGTCAATATCTGTTTTATGATGGACTTGTATAAGAGAATTTTGTTGTCTAAAGACAAGTTTGAGTTTCGACCTAAGAGCCAATGTAGTTGAGCAGCTTTAAGTTTCATAGCCGTTATTTTCGCTTCAATATGACGTGACCACGTCAATCGTCTATCTATATAAATTCCCAAGTATTTTACATAATTTTCTACCGGAACTCTGACGTTATTTATATTGACTGCTGGGCATGTTTGTCTTCTGATAGTGAAAAATTTTGTAATTTTGCCAAAAAAAATTGCTAATAATTTGCCAAATCAAATATTTTTTCAAAATTTTCTCTTGCGCACAAAAATTTCCCCAAAGGGAAATTTAAGTTTTGTAGGAATTTTTGAAATTTCCTTAAAGGTATAAAAATTTCCCTTTAAGAGAACGGGAAATTTAAAAAAAAAATCATTTAAGGGAAATTTAGTTTGAGAAAATTTTTGAAGTCTTAAACATTAAAAAAAGAAAAGTATGTACGCTTAAAACTGATTTCATTCCTATAAAATTTCCTGTTTAATGGGATTTTATTTTTATGAAGTTTTTTTTTTATTATTGAAAAATTTTCCTACTAGGAAACAGTTTAACCCAGTTAAATTTTATATTTGGAATGAATTTAATCTAAATCCATACAACATATTTTGTAAAGCTTAGATGTGGATGGACGATAAAGATATTAAATTCCCATGTGTAAAATTCAAATACAACAAATGGTTCTTAAAGTAAATAACAAAAATTCTAATTTGTTGTCTCTAAGTTCTTTATTTAGTAGGTATCAGTTTTATTTTAACCCCGCATTCCGGATTTTGTCACAGTCCCGATTGGCCTCCCTGGAGATGGGACGAACGATGGTTTTTTTGTTTAAAATTAGGGATGATATTGATCCGGACCAGATGCGGTTTCAACAAGATGGCTCTACACGAACTATTAAAATAAATTTATGCTGATAAACCAGCAAAAATGGACGACAAGAACAGGCCATATTACCGATATAATTTTCAAATGTTAATGCCATCATTCGAATAAAGAATTTTTTGATTTAAGTTACGCTTTATATGTAAGTTTTTACAATTTCATTCAATGACAAACTTTATTATTAAAGTATTTTAAAATTCTAGAAATTCCTACAAACTTTAGAATCTAAAAGTGAAATATCCTGCTTAATGCTGAACTTCGCAGTTGAAAAAAGAATATTTCCCAACAAAAAAAACAAAAAATTATGAAATAATTCCCCAATTTGCAAGGAATTGGCAAGATTTTAGAGAAGCGTTGCAGATGTGGCAGGCCTGTGAATCATCACAATGTCCGATCTATCGAAAATTTCGACCAGACCGCTATGGCCGCATGTGGCATGTGGTTTTAGCAAGACGCTGCCATGAGTCACACAGCACGACCAGTTTTGACTTAATTATTTCAGAAGTAAGGAAGAACATGTAAATCAATTAAAATAGATAATCATTTAAATAACTAATTTCGATCTACCTTCAGCCTACGTCAATGGCGGTGAGTGTTAAACGGCAAAACCATCTGAAGATATTGTGTGGTTACAATAGAAACCTGTCAGAGCAAACTGTCCGTGAAAACCTGGGTTCGAATTCGAGTTCAATCAAGAATGAAAAATTGTCAATCTTCATAAAAATATTTCAATGAAAATTAAATGTGATGAACTTTAACCTGATTAAAAATTATTTAGAATTAAAAAGTTTTCAGAACTTGTAATTTCACGTTTTGGCGACGTCAATTGGCCACCAAGATGAAGCGATTTGACTCCGTTAGACTTTTTTGTGCGGCAACGGAAAAGACCGTACCTACGCGGATATTTCCCTAAAAGTTGAAGAATTTAAAAACCAACATTCGTCAAGCTATCGTCGAGATACCACCCGAAATTAGCGAAATATGTACGAAAACTACCTCAAAATTATCGACTACTGCAACCAATCTAGAGGCTGTCATTGAAATGACATTGTATTTAGTACGTAATATCAAGCTTTATAATAAAATAAAAGTTTCATCGAAATTATAGATTTAAGACCGGTTTTCACAACTTACCGATAGTTAAAGGTAGGATTTTATCGGTAAAGTGTTCTTTTATTACAACTTTACTTTAACCTACCAGATAGAATGAACCTTACAGCCTGTTCGTCGATTTCGAACGTTAACGTTGCATAGAAAATTACATTTAAAACAAAAACAAATTTTCGAATTTTGTTTTGTTTACCATTTACTTGAGTTATAAAGTTTGGACTCGGGAAGAAATATGATTCCCGAAAATGGGTATTTTAATAAAAATAACTTTTTTGCATCTGAACCGATTTTTCCGAAATTTTCAGAAAATATTTTCCACTAAAGATTTCCGGTCTTCTGATATATAAGGTGTAACCATCGGTCATATAACAGTGCACAAATTCATGTTTTTATGAAGTTTTTGAAATTTTTTGTACGGGAGGTATCACGCCCACTTCTCCAATCCCGCCCACATTTTGTAGGATGGTGTGTATTGACAACCTTATTATGTGTACCTAATTTGGAAAATTTGGCTTTTTCCGTTCACCAGATAGACAGCAAAAGGTAATAAAAATACAACAACAAGGGATTTTTTAAAAAAATTTGAGGTAGTAGTGGTCTTTTGCTGATAACTCAGCCATTTTTTAACCGATTTGACAGATTTATATACCGACGTGTTAAAGAAGAAATTTACCATTTACTTTAGTTATAAAGCTTGGACTCGGGGAGATCTATGGTTCCCGAAAGTGGGTATTTAAAAACAAAAAAAAAATTTTTGGTCATAAGTTTTTTGTATCTGAACCGATTTTCCCGAGTTTTTTTTAAAATATGTTTTACTAAAAATTTCCGATATTTTGGTATATAAATCATATCCATAGGACATATGGCAGCCTTAAAATTTAGGTTTTTATACAATTTTTAATTTTTTCTGTACGGGAGGTACCACGCCCACTTCTCCAATCCCGCCCACATTTTGTAGGATGGTGTGTATTGGCAACCTTAATGTGTGTACCTAATTGGGAAACTTTGGCTGTTGCCGTTCCCCAGATATACAGCAAAAAGTAATAAAAATACAACAACCACAAGGGATTTTTGGAAAAAATTAGAGGTAGTCGTGGTTTTTTGCTCATATCTCAGCCATTTGTGGACCGATCTGGCTGAATTTCAATAGCAAAATTATAATAAGAATACCTGACAGAAAGATACCCCAACCAAGCCCCCATCATATCTGGGGGCTTCGGAAAACCCATTTCAGCAGACAGACGGACAGACGGTCAGACGGACAGACGGACAACCGGATTTGAACTTCGCTTTTCATAAGGACCCAGAATATATATACTTTATTGTAGAAATTACAAACGGAATGACAAAGTTATATATACCCTTTTACCTTCGGTGAAGGGTATAAAAATATGTATAATAAATTCAAGTATAAAATTTCTTTCCTCCATTTTTTATTTAACCACAAAATTTTCACCGTAAGCTGTTGCCGCTGCGAAAACTGAATAAAAATGTCATTTGAAGTTTTTCGCAGCAACACATCAAATTCGCTTCAAATTGTTTTGATTTTCCTCAAACTCACATCGCTAACACAATCAAAAAAAAAACTGAGTTTGACAAATCAATTTGATACGTGGCCATCGTGCTTAAGATGGCGCAGCTTTGTGAGAGCCATGTACTCCTAAAAAGGGATAACGAAGAAAGAAACGTAGCCATAAACCGATCCATTGTAGTGCATGTTAGCTGCTCGGATGAACGATAATGCGCCGTAAATTTGACGAAGTGTGAACAGAGCGCGAATTTTGGAAATAAAATTTCATGATTTTTAAAAACGTTGTTCTGGGGCCAGATTCTGGCAGTCGTGATCGAGTACTTTTTCGATTCGAAAAAAAATTAATATCTTATTATTTCAGTCAATACTAGGGAAGCTAATCGGGATTGATTCTAGAAAATCCCGGGATTTCGGGATTTTTCGGGAATTTTTTTTTTTTTAAATATACATTATTTTTTTTTTTTTTTTTTATTTATTTGTGAATTTTCAAAAAGGTATTATATATATAATATATTTTTAAAAAAGAAAAAAATTTATAAAAATAAAAAATACAACTGAAATAAAATTTTTAATAATTTTTTTTTTTTTTTTTGTTTAGAGTATAAAAATTCAATAAGAACGAAAATTTTTGTACACAAAAGTTGACATATAAAAAATCCCGGGATTAATTAAAATAAATCCCGGAATTCGAGATTTTTCAATCCCGAAAAATCCTGGGATTTCTGGATTTCTCGTTTGACATCCCTAGTCAATACTAAACGAATCGGAGTTATTTTTTCAGTGTTGTAAAGCATTAATTTGAATTTCACAATACTGAAAAAGTAATTTCGATTCGTTCAGTATCGACTGAAAGAATTAGAAATAATATTGCGTTCGAATCGAGAATGTACTCTATCACGACTGCCTGAATAAGGCCCCTGGCCTAAGTCATTGCATGTTGATTTGACAAAGTAGGTATACCGAAAAAAGTCAAACAGGTTTCATTAATATTATCTAATTTACAGTTATCCCTATTGGAAGTTCTATATGTCTAATAAAACACCCTTTATTACTGAAAGATTTTAATAAAACTGTTGTCATATTTAAAATAAACATTGTGGTTAGTTACTTTTTTTTCTAAAGTAATTAAGTTAAAAACTTAATTTAATGAATATACAGGCATGTTCTGACAATCGCAAAACGCTTAACATTTGCGATTTTAACTTGCAATCGCATAAAAGGTGATCTGTAAATCGCAATCGCAGAAAGTTTAGCGACTTCAAATCGCAAAAGAATGTTCAAGGGAACTAGAATAATGTTAAGAAACCTATGGCAATCAAAACGCACGAGTTTCAGAAAATTATAAATTAAATCTGGCGTTTTGCGATTTTTAATCGTGCGGTTGTCAAAAAATTGCCGATTATATTATTTGTTAAACACTTTGTACACATTTCTTTTAAGGGCCTCTAGTGAAAATTTCAAAATGTATGACTTCATTTTCAACGCCAACAGCCACTAATCAATAAATAAATAAAACAAAAAAAAAATTGAGTAAAATGTAAAAAAACAAATACCTACTTTGAGTTCATTGACATGTTTGTAAACAAATTAAAAGGCACTGAACTGCTGCAGCTCCAGTTCAGTTCATTTTGTTGTTGCAGTTCAAATAACAACAAAATGTTTTTAGCGATTTTTTTTTTTTTTTTTTTTTTTCAAAATGTAATTTATTTTAGCTTTTTTTTTACAACACTGGTCAATATAGAACTACCACGCAAACACATTTAAATTGACAAACGTGTTGGGTTCGTCTGGTGACTGACAAATATCAGGAATATTCCATATTTAATTTTAATGTTTGCTAATTTAACAAACTTTATAAAAAAAAAAAAAAATTTACTTAAAAAACAAAAACAAAGGCGCCTGCTGCCCACCATTATATTATTAAAGTTCATGTTTGTTTTATTTTTGTCATTACAAGAAAAAAAGGGGGAGCGTTTTATAAAAAAAAAAAAAAACATTCATAAAATTTTCATAATTTTCAATGTGGCTTTTAATGTTTGTTTGACAAAAAATGTTATAAATTTTTTTGCTACAAATAAGCACATAAAAAACTGACTGACTGCGTGCCTCATTTTGTAGCCCTGACATTGCAGTTTAAGGCAACAAAAAAACGCTTCTTTGTCATGCATCTACATGCACTATTCGTTTACAAATTGCTCAAAAGTTGGGTGTGATCATCAGCTACAAAATATTTCTTTCTTTTTTTTTTTAATTTTTTAATTTTGTATGTTTGTCGGTTTTTGTTCATGTATATTTTTTGTTCTCCTTTTTAAATGTTGCATCGTCGCTCGTTAATGTTGCAGGCAGCGGCTTCATCAGTCATTGATAAAGAACCAACAACAACAGCAATAAAAAATTGTTGTAGTCAAAAGGGAAGTTTACAGAAAGAAAAAAAAAACAACTGAAAACTTGTCAGTTTTTTGCAACTTGACAACAGATGACACATTCAATACAGTAAAACAAATAGTTAATGGACAAAATACAAATAAGAAAAAACATCATATTTGAACACAAGATTAGCATAATAGGTTTCTCAATAATTGATATTAAACAAGGTCAACAGAGAAGAAAAAGACAAAATGAAAAAACAAAAAATGTACTTGGACTTCAAGAAAAATTCTTGACAAAAGTACGAAAAAAAAGAAGTAAGGAAAAAACAAGTAAAATCAATTAAAATGGATAATCATTCAGGAAAGCAAATTTCGATATACCAAATGTTAGAATACAATTTGGTTTAAGGATTGATGTTTGACTATTGACGTCAGCAGTCGTCGATGGCTGCGAGTGTAAGACGGCAAATCCATCTGAGAAGATCAAGTGGTTGCGATCGAAAAATGTCATGGTAACCTGCCGGCCGGGGTTCGAGCCCCAGCCACGTCAAGAATGAAAGATTATCAATAACAATTTTAATTAGTTTTCATGTTGTAAAATTCCTTTCTTCATAAAAATAATTTAATGAAAAATTAAATTTCATGAACTTAAGCCTAATTAAAGATATTAAAAAAAAAATTTTTGGATTAAAAACCATAAATAGTTCAACAAAATAACCACAATACTAATTATTAAATAATTTAATTCACGTCCAATTTTGTTCAAATATTTCTAAAATCAGGTCATGGTCTTTCTCACATCGTATTTAATTTAGGACAGAAGAAGGCAACACACATTTTTTTACACTAACGCTTGTGTGCGTGTGTTTTTAAATAAGTTTATAATTTATTTATGTAATTTCATTTATCAAAATAAAAGAAACGCAACAAGAAAAACTAAAACAAGGTGATGTTTTTTAAAATTCTTTGTGAAAAAATGGAAGGACGTGCAAACAGAATTTGTTGCCAAACAAACCAAACTAAAGCTGGTGGTTCACACCTAGCGTTTTTGCGTTAACGCATTTCATGCTTTCATATGTAACTTGCGGCCTATAGAAGCGTATACGCTTTAAGTTTCATGCAACGCTTTTTACGCGGCATCACCGCAAGTAAAAATAACATGTAATTTGTCAAAAATTAGCTGATTTGTTAAAACGACGCCTGTGACGCTTCTACGCGTTAACGCATTCCTGGTTTTTGTGCATGCAACTATTGCTACTGATCTCTGTGGGCCTCCGGCTTAAATCAGCGCGTCAAACGTAAAGTTTGTAAAGTGCCCAGCTTTAACGATAACATCACATGCTTTAAGGCTTAATTAGCCGGGAGTAACAGTAACTAAAACTTACCGTAAAAAAGGAAGACCAATCTATCTATACAGATTGAGACGTAAGCTATTACTGCTAACTATACTAGTTCTAATTACTTTGCATACAACAAAATGAAGCAGCTGATTTGCAACGTTTATATTGCTCCCGGCTAACTGAGCCTTTAATAAGAGCGTTAAGGTTTTGTCATGAACAGTAAATATAACTTATCTTGTTTAATAAAATCCAAAAACATACAACAAATAGAGAAAAAACCGTTCGAAACCAATCGGTTTATAATCACTTTTTGATTCGATCAAACTATGTCCGTCAGTCCGGCTGTAAAACTTGTGCGCAAAGAACAGAGAAAATTTTATCAAATATGGCAAATTCTCTTAAAAGCTATTTTCTTATGTGAAACCGGTTCAATTTCCCTGAAAATGCTCCTAAATTAAATTTTTGCTATTACAGTAGCACTGTTAAATGCAATGTTAACTAAACAAAGTTGCTGTAAAGAAATTGTGGTGGATGTCTCCGCTAGTTAAATGCATAATACGTACCTATTTATCTTCACACACATTAACTGTATTAGGAGAATATGTACCACAAATTCTGAAATGTTTTAACTGTCAGTACTTTTGGCTGGGTATATTATTAACAGGAGGTTGTAATAATTAAAAGAAAATTTTGATTTCAATGATAAAATTCTGTAGGCGTGGTTATTACAAACAATATTTTTCTCTATGAGCGTTTGAAATTTCAAACTGATATACCTACCAAGATTTTTTTTTTTCAATTGTAACTCATAAATTGTCTTAAACAACTACTACTTACAGAGATGTCTAAAGAAAAACGTTTCAACTTTACTTTCTTTTAAAGAACAGTTAATTCACATCTTTTTATTGGAAATAAAACATACCTGAAAAGAAGACAACAAAAAATAATAAAAATTAGTATAAAATCGTTATAGGTATTTACATAACTCTAAGAGTTATAATAAAAAAAATATCTTTAAGTTATAAAAAAAGACAATCTAAATGCGCTTTAACAAAAGTCTATTTTTCTACTAAAATGCATGCAATTCTTAATTAACGGTTGTAAAAAGAGAGAGAAAAACACTTTATTACGCAATATTTTTTTACAATTTCAGTTTTATTTCAGCTTCCAAGTCTGAATCATAAAATACACAAAAACCCGTTAATAAATAAAAATTCAAATAACTGGGCAACGGGTCTCTAAAATAAAAATAAAAAACAAAAGTCAAACGAAGTAACAGCCAAGATGGTGAAGTGGAGTAGGAACAACAAATTCAATGAGTAAAAAAATATTGCTGTAAATAAAAAAAAGTATTTGAGAATGAAAACAACAACAAAGATAAAGAAAATGAGAAGAATAGAATAAATTTTAAAAAAGTTGCAAATTAACACTATTTTTTTTAGCTGAATTGTTTTTACTTGGCAACAACAACAACAACTAAATTGAAGTTGAAGTTTAACCCAATTTTCGGCTTAAAGTTCCCAATCGAAATCCTAGTTAAGCCAGGGGGAAAATTAGGGCTTTTGATATCGATCGAAATTACAATACAATTTAAATGCAAGTTTCGATCAATATCGAATTCCATAATTTGTCCCCAGAAGAACCTACTTACTTTATTTTACTAAATCCTACTTTAAAAATCCTTTTTTTTTTAAATTTCAACAATGTTTAACACTATGCGTGTAATTAAGGGTTTATTAAATAAAAAAAAAATGGACAATAAAATACTAAACAACAACTACAATAACCAGGTTTTAAAAAACTGCAGTCAAAAACTGTCCACAAAAAACAAAAATTTGTGTACACCTTTTCGCATTTTGCGTAGGTTTGACTGCGACTGCTTAAATTTGATGAATCGGAAGTAAAAGCAACAATTTTTGTTGGCCAAAAACAAATGAAGAAGTACCTAGATGAAATTGCAGTTTTTCTACTTTGACTGCAGTTTTTTAAGCGCTGACAATAACAATACATTTTTGCGATTATAAAAAGAAATGTTTTTTTTTTTTTGTCATTATTTTTTTTTTTTATTGAATCTTCATATATTAAATATGAACTAACAATAATTAATCAATTCTTAACCTAATACGTTATTTTATCTCCTGCCAGTGCCAGACAAAATTTTCTTCATCACGGGTTATGTTCACTTTTATATGTGTTTATCCCCAGTAAAAAATGGAGCTTCCAACGAAGCAGGTTTGTAAGGGAGAAACATAAGAGTTGCGCTTACCATTGCGCATACGGAAGACATGAATTTTATATGGCGAGTTCCCACTTTGAAGCAATACATTTTTGACACATGAAGCGCATCATTCAGCGCATAAAAATATTGTTGGATGTAATGATCAGCTTTACACACTGAATGTTTTGATACAGTTATTTTTTAGTATTCTCCCTTACAAACCTGATTCGTAGTAAGGGAATGCCGTAGCACTTGAAATGTTATTTTTTTTTTTATAAAAGTTGTTGAGAGTTTTTTCACTTACTTTACTGCATTTCTGTATGTCTTATTGCGTAGCGCATAATTCTGCGCTTATTTTTTTAAATGTACCATTAGTGCTTCGCAATATGATAAAATTTTTTATTGGGTCGCTCATCTAATTGGGTAAGTGCTGCAGTGTCTCTTCTTCTTAAGCGAGTGTGGCCGCCATGATTTAAAATATTTCGAGCTAGTGGATTTGGGTGTTGTTCAAGCCTTTTTAAATATTTTATTGCATATTTTGTAATCATAGATTTCACTAATGGCACATTGAGATCCTTATGAATGTTTGAGTTTTTAACATACCAGGGAGCGGCTGTGATTATTCGAAGAAGTTTATTTTGGCGCCTTTGAATTTTGTCGATATTAGAGGCCGAGGCAGTGCCCCATAGTCGAATACCGTAGCACCAGATAGGCTTTAAGATAGAGTTGTAAAGTAGAAGCTTGCAATCGAGACTAAGGACAGAATTTCTTCCAATAAGCCAATGAATTTGAATGGCTTTTTGTTTCATTTGAGTTAATTTTGCCTCTATATGGCATTTCCACGTTAATCGCCGATCCAGATGTATACCGAGATATTTAACATGCGAATGTTGAGGAATTATTTGATTATTGATTGTAATAGGGGGGCAAGATTCCCGGCGCAAAGTGAATGTTATATGTACACATTTTTGCTCATTGACCATTATCCTCCATTGTCTTAACCATATTTCTAGTTGAAATATATGATGCTGTAAGTAACGCGATGCTTCATAACGATTTTCGTGGACGCTTAGAAAAGCTGTATCGTCTGCAAATGTTGAAGTTTGTGTGTAGTTGCTTGTTGGCATGTCCGAAGTATAAATTAAGTATAATAGGGGGCCCAGGATGCTGCCTTGTGGGACTCCAGCGGCAATGGGCTGAGGTGAACTTAAGAAATTTCCTTCTTTAATAATAAATTGACGACCGACTAAGTAGCTTTCTAGCAGCTTGTGTGTGTTTGCTGGTAAATTATGCTTCAATTTGTGTAATAAGCCTTCATGCCAGACTTTGTCTTTTCTTCAAATGCTTTTCTTATGACATTTACTATTCGATGAGTCTGCTCGATTGTGCTGTGTTTTCTTCTAAATCCGAACTGATGGTTTGGAATACATCTATTTTCACTTAAAATTGGTGTTAATTTTGAAACTAATAATTTAAGCTAATAATAAGCTAATAGGTCTATAAGACTCAACTTTTGTATGATCTTTACCTGGCTTTGGTATCATGGTAACTAAGGAAACCTTCCATTTTTCAGGATAGTATTCAAGGCGTAAAATAGCATTAAAAATAAAAAGAATAATTTTCTTTGCTATGCGAGGTAGCTCCAAAAGCATTTTATTACTGATTTTATCAATACCAGGTGCCTTCTTAGTGTTTAAGTCACAAATAGCCTTTTCGATTTCTCTTATCTCAAATCTGAGGGGAATAGCTGCTCTAGCATCAACAGGTGGTAACTCGACCGCAATATTGTGAGATATATTTGGTGTAAATACGTTTTTCAAATGATTTACAAACAGGTTTCCTTTTTCATTATCATTTCTTGCCCAACTACCATTCAAGTTTCTTAATGGTGGCTTAGATATAACTGGCCTTTTTAGATTTCTAGCTGCACGCCATAATGAGTAGTCAGATTGTGGAGTTGCATCAAGTTCCTTAAGATATTTTTCTAGAGAAGCCGTTTTCTGATTCTGTAGCAACTTTCTTAGCCTTTTTGTGCATTCTTTTAATAAAATCTTAAGTTGCGGGGATCTGTAAAGTTGCCACTCTCTTCGAACTCTCCTTTTTTCAGTCAAGAGCCGCTCGACATCTGAAGAACATATTTTATTATTTTTAATTTTTTTGGGGGTAACGCTGGAGTGTTGAACAGCTAGTTTAAGATAACTGTCAAAGTTAACAAGAGAGAGATCCACATTCTCCGGTGTACTAAGCGGAATATTTTCTGTGCAATGGGCACTGAGAAATTTTTTATATTTTAACCAATTTATTTGTGTGGCTGGTGTCACTAAGTAACCTGACGGAAATACAATTCTATTTGGGTTCGATATAGTAACAATTGTAGGTGTGTGGTCGGATGATAATTCTAAGGAAGCTTCAACATGAATCGTTTCTGTGGGGATGTTTTTAACCACGCCAAAGTCGATAACATCTGGAATTTTTTGCTGATCAGTAGGCCAATATGTTGGTTGCCCGCTCGCGACCACATTTAAACCCATTTTAGAGATTGTGTTAAACAAAACACGACCTTTTGGTGTTATAAGTCGTGACCCCCAGAAGGTATGTTTAGCGTTATAATCGCCAGCGGCCAGAAAACAGGGTCCTAATGATTTATAATATTTATAATATTGGCCTTCTGATATGGAAAATCTAAGTGGAGAGTATAAAGAAGAAATTACTATGTTTCGATTTAGCTCCTCAACACAAATAGTCGTTGCTTGCAGATAGTCTTCACGGTGATCACACATAATGTAGTGTTTGACTCGAGTTTTTATTAAGATGGCAGAACCTCCACAAGCTCTATCTCGAGGGTCCTTGGTATCATATAGTATATAACCATTGATTTTAAACGTATTTCTTGAGGTCAAATGAGTTTCAGAAATCATCATGACATCAATTTGTTTATTTTTAAGAAAGTATTCTAATTCATTTTTATGTTGGCGGATGCCGTTTGCGTTCCAAAAACAAATTTTTAAACAGTTCATGGTTTGTTAAGTACAGCTTGCAATAACATCGATTGCATTCTAAGCATTTCCTGCATCATATTACCCATTGTGTTCGTAAAATTATTTACTGTTTGCACTAATGTTTCCATGGTTATTTCTAAACGACTTAAATTAGAAACTGGAGTTTCATCATTACTTGGCGAGGCACCTTGCATTGGCTGATGGTTTGATTTTAGGACGTTAGCGTAAGAGGTTCTGTTATTACTAGGCTGGGGGGCTTGAATTGCATTTGTGTTTACCTGATTTGCAACCTGCATTTGAGGGGTAATTGTTTTCGGTCCAACCGTCTGCTTGACAATATTATATACTGGGCATCCTCTATAATTGGCCAATTATAGAGGAAATGTTTTTTAAAGATGGGAAAATTGTTTACCCTGCGGCCACACGTTCAAGTTGTTCTTGATAGTCTTTTACATATACTGCTTGTCAAAATTTACATGCATTGAAAGCTGTGACGTAGGCTGCACTCAATTTGTAAGCAATTTACTTCCAAGATGTCAACAATAACAGAGACAAACTTGTACTCAGCTGTTAAATTGAAAGTAAATTGCCAAACAAATGGAAAGGTGAAATTGAAAGCCATCTCGTGGTCAATTTAAAAAGTGTGAGTGTGTTAGTAAAAAACTGAGAGTGTATTGCAAATTGAAAGGAATTGAAAGGCAAAACTTGATCGTGTGGCCACCAAGTTAGATAGAAAGGGAGAACAAAAATCTAGCTGTATTGCAGCCAGGGTTACAGTTCGCCTACCGTTCGGCCTGCGATTTTTTGTGAGAAATTTTTTTCACCGGCTTTTAAATTTTCTTATTATTTTTATCAAAAAAAAATCGTCAAAGCAAAGTCGTCAAAATTTAAAAGCAATTCACAGATTATTAATTTTTCGCAAAGTTTCATAGAATAGTTGTAGCAAAAAACATTTTTAAAATAAAAAATTGTGGTGTTTGCAGAGCTCATTTTACAAAACTATTTTAAGCCGCCGAGTCAATGAATGCAGGTCCTTCCAAGAAACGTGATATTTGCCGATACCAATCGAAAGACTGGAAAATTAAGTATAAATGGCTTAACCAAGACATGGAATCAAAGTGGTCTTTTGCAGTGTTTGTAAACAGCTTTTAGTGAACCAAATTCAGCGTCATGGAAAGACAAAAAAACACATTAATAAAAAAAGGCGTCTGAAAATGGAAAAATTCTTCTAACTGTTTTGTTTCAATTGCTTCTTTATCAATTTGTACACGAACGTTGTTTGCTCACTTTTGACAACATATACTGTCAATTTTAGTATTTTTATACTGGATTTTTTCCCTCTGTCAAGTTGTCGCAAAAAAAAATAAAGACCAATAGACCAACCTAAATCCAGCGTTTTTTATCTGACATAAATTGCCATGCTTATGCAAAATGCCAGCGCGTTAAATAGTTAAGTTGGCTCAAACAAAAAAATTTTTTTTTGTTATTGTAAAATCGTCATGGCCATTTAAATATTTTTAGATCATCTAGCGGTTTTATCATGATTTTTGTATTTAAAACAAGTAAGAAAGTATAGTCGGTCAAGCCCGACCATATGATACCCTACACCACAGTATTAAAAACTTAAATGCTTATATGTTCATATAAATATGGATTTATCTATACTGAAAAAATTTTCTTCACAGATCCAATGAAATTTACATTAAAATTCAACCTCTGTAACACTTCAGTGGATTAATGAAGGATTAATAAAATCAATGACAAAATTTTCATTGATTTTATGAATCCTCATTGAAAAAATGGATAAAATAAACATTTGTCTTTAAACTAATGCAAAATTTTCCTTGATTTTATGAAACATTTCATTAATCCAATGAAGGGTTACATAGGTTGAGTTTTAATGTAAATTTCATTGGATCTGTGAAGAAAATTTTTTCAGTGTATGTTTATAAACTTTATTAAAATCGGTTTGAAAGTTTGCGCGATGCAGAAATTGCCCCTATCTCCCCTTGTGATCCCATTTTTTAAAAAATGCATCCCTTTTGTGCACATAAAGATATGGTTCTATCAATGTTTTAAATTTCATTAAAATCGGTTTGATAGTTTCTGAGATGAAGAAATTTCCCCTATCTTCCCTCGTGGTCCCACGATTTGGCTTGGTCCTTGTGCCAATAAGAACCTATGACCCAAATTTTATCAAATTATCTCCAAAATTGCGACCTGTACTTTCCGCACAAGGTTACATGGACAGCCAGCCAGCCAGCCGGACGGACATCGTTAGTTCGACTCAGAAAGTGATTCTGATCTTATAGAACTTATTCCCCCTTTTCTAGTGATAACACTGAAATAATCGAAAGATGTAAAATGGAATAAAAGGAGATAGGATCATCTTTTAAAGATGTTGAAAGATGATGGTTTTTAGCCCTGTGTATTTCTTATGGGAAGATGTTAACATCTTCGCAAGTTGATGGTAGATGTTGATCAGTGTAAAAAGGCTATAACAATAATTTAGTTTGCTGCTGTTAATTTATCCCATCTTCGCAAATGCCAACATGTTGTAATACAAACAAAATGCAAAACTTAATTTCACTGGCATTGAAGCCTAATTACTTTTCGAGTGCGTTTTTTACGTTGCTCTTTTTTATACCTGTGTATGTAGATACGTAGAACTCAAAGTACCAATAAATGTACAAATATCATTCCTGTTGGGGATTTTTAGGGTTAAAAAACTAACTATTCTGGGGATTTTTGGGGATGAAATTCGCAAATGGAGGATAAGGCATAAAATTAAACTGGGAACCCTGCTGTAATAAAAGAGCAGGAGTGAGAAGAATGCAAATATAAACAAAATACTTATGGACACATACTAATGCATTCATTAATGCAGTTTTAATGATAATTGTATGGGGTACAGTGGTGATGAAAATTTTAGCTGAATTTAATTTTTTTTTTTTTCAAGTTAAAAAAAAAAGTCAGGAGCAAGAACTTTATGCGATTTTAATTAACACATAAATGACTTCTATAACATATACATATGTAATACATCGTCATCTTAAATAAAAACAGACGTAACTACACAACAATTCGAAATTGAGGTTTTGATTGATTTTTGTTCGTTTTATTAAACTTCTTGTTCACGCAAATTTTTAGACCAAGAACACTTTGTTATTATTGATTTCTATATCTCTGCTTCTCCTGTAAAAAAATAACAATTTCGTTACGTCCGTTGCATTTAAAGCAGTGAAGGGTACACACATACTATCACATTTATGCTTGTGTTGGCGAAATAACAACAAACCCTGTAGTTCATGTGGCTGTCTCCGAGCTGGTTATAATACTAGCCTCTTTATGACAGTCCGAATGATAGCCATATGACTGGCCACTTTAACAAGGGGATGTCGTACGAGGGGGCAAATTGTCACTGAGAGGCCACATAAAGACACTTCATAAGCCGGTTCTTCTTGGCTTACCCTGAGCTGCCTCCTTTTATCAACCATAAATCTGCTTTTCTGATTGTGTTGTCATACGTTCTGTTTCTCTCTCTCTCTCATAAAATGAACAAAATGCTCAATGACATCAATTTTTTACTATCCACCATCTGCGACACAAAAAGACAGCTAAGTGCCAACACAAAGTGACAGTAAAATTGTCCACAGTTTTGGAGCCAGTCTTCCGAGTATAGGATCAATGTGGATAGTTTTATAACCAGTCTACACAACGCTCATCACGCTATGCACCCGGGGGCCGAGCACTTTTCGTGAATTTCACACACACACACAACACGAAGGTTAACGAAACAATTGTAAAAAGCCATAATTTTAAAAAACAAGAACAAAACACATAGTTAATGTCTCAAACGAGTAAATTTATTTTCCTCTCTTTGCACTCACCACTACATACATATTTTTAACTATCTCTCTTTGTGATGATCGCTGGTCTACAGCAGGGTTGTGAACTATTTGTAATCAAAAAGCGCCGTGTCTCCAATCAAAAAGCGCTAAAAAGCGCTAAATAAAATTTAAATAAAAAACTTAATGACATGTTTAAGATCCAAGTTTTATTAGTAACACTGGCCGTCAAAAAAATCGTTTTAAATAAAAATTTATGAAAAACAAAGATACTACTGCGCTGAATTCAAATCCGTTTTAAGTTGTTTCTATCATGTCTTGTTCTTTTATGGGCTAGTCTTATATTTTGACCGAAATAAGGCATTTATGTGCTACATATATTTTATCATAACTTGAGAACGATATTGATATTTTACAAATAATTATTTTATATTTTATATTATATTTTTCCATGCAAATTAGTATTTTTATCATTTATCAGAAATCCAGGTATATTATGAATAAAAAAAGCAAGTAATCAGTAAACAAAATGTTAACTAGACGTGATTGAATAAACTATTTGCATTTAGTGAATTAAAATCACATAATCAAGTTCTCTAGATCGACTTTTTTTTAGTTTTTTGCCGAGCAGTGTTAATAAAACTTTAATATTTTTAAAAAGCCTTTTCTGATATTTAAGGAAGCTTAAAGTAATATAATTTCAGCTATACACGGAAAGAATTATTTACTAATTCACCAGAAAATATGTCTTGAACCACGAAAATTTTGCACTATTCTCGTCCAAGCCAAAAATTTCTTATTGTATATAAACATAAGCAAAAAGTTGTGACTCAAAGCGAACTAAAATTTGCTAAAATACAGCTAAAAAATTAATTTTAATTCTATAGTTGCTTAAATCAAGTTTTCTTTGCTTTTTATTTTACAAAATCAGAAGAAAAGCCTAAAATTTTTCCATAAAAACGTATAGCACTAGTTAGTTTATAAAAAAAACTTTGTTTCTTGATTCTATTTTAAAATCAGACTAATATTAAATAAACGCTTCTTGAAATTTTTGATCATTATTTAACAAACTTTTACTTAATACGAACAAAATAAGTTAAAATCAGTTATTTAGTTTTGAATTTTCTTGTTTTAAGAAACGAAATGGATTTCTTTAGAAAATAAACTTCTTTCCTTGTATAGAATGCTTTTCAGAGTAAAGTATTTTCAAAACGGAAACAAATTTTGGTTTAATGTGTCTTGATTTTAATGTATGCAAATAAAAGTACAAAAATGTTGGGTATCAATAAAAGCGCTAATTTAGCGCTCTTTTTAAAAAAAGCGCTAAGGAAAAAATATGCGCCTTTTCGACAGTTAAAAGCGCTTAATCTCGCGCCAAAGGCGCTAAATTGGCATCTCTGCTCATCACGCTATGCACCCGGGGGCCGAGCACTTTTCGTGAATTTCACACACACACAACACGAAGGTTAACGAAACAATTGTAAAAAGCCATAATTTTAAAAAACAAGAACAAAACACATAGTTAATGTCTCAAACGAGTAAATTTATTTTCCTCTCTTTGCACTCACCACTATATACACATTTTTAACTATCTCTCTTTGTGATGATCGCTGGTCTACAGTCAGGGCTGCCAGATTTGACGATTTATCGTCATTTTGACGATTTTTTGTTCCGAAATTAGCAAAGTGACGATTTGCTGATTTTTTTCTAAAAACAGACGATTTTTATTAGTCCCCAAAGTCTGAATAAAGCATTAAATTTTTTGACACGTTGGTTTTTTAATATTGGAATATTTAACAGCCGTACCTTAACAATAGCGGAAGGTGGTACGTTTTCTTTCGCTTAGCAAGAGCGTCAACGTTGTGTCACGAACAGAAGTGATAGCTTTCTGGTTAAATAAAACCAACAAATTTTAAATAAAAATAGAGATATAAACGTTAGATTGACCAAAAAATAGCTTAATTGCCATTATTAATTTACGATAGCGGCAAATTTCACTATTAAACTTTTAAATAGGCCGCTCTATTCAAAAACTAGAAAACGCGTTTGTTTAGGTACGGCTGCAATATGTAAGTTTTAAGAAAATCTTGAAATGATTATTTTCAGAGTACAAAAACAACAATGTAACACTTTGTTTATCTTTCGTCAAACCATCATCGAATGAATCTTTCACGACTCTCTGTATAAATAATTTTTCAACAATTATATGGCGAACAGCTACAAGAGTTGTAGCTACATGAGTCTCATACGATTCTTGACATGAAAGACTCGATAGATAATCTTTACCCATGGCTTAAGGCCCAACCATAATATGCATAGCCGTGCTTAACCTACTGTCAAAAATTACCAAAAACTCTCAAATGTATTTAAAAAAACTAAAACAAAATTAATAAAACATTCGATTCCGTATGGAATGTGCGATTAGTTTCGCACTTTGCTTAAGCAAATGACAGTTTCATAAAACAAAAAGTTTCCGTAAGTTCAATATGGTTTGCTTCATATGATTTGCATGTATTCGCACATTTGCTTAATCAAACTTAAGCACATTCTGGTTAGGCCTTTAAACGATACCCACAACTATTGATCCACTGTGCTTTGGAAGAATCTCAGTCGTGTTACAAAACATTGTTAAAAAGCACTTAATTTTAAGTTTTCCGATTTTTTGACGATTTTTCGAGACGTGAAAGACGATTTTTTTATTTTTACTCAGGAAATTGACGATTTACTCAAAAATTTATCTGGCAGCCCTGTCTACAGTGTATAGTTCTCAGTGTTGCCAGTAAAATTTCGTGAAAGATACATTTTAGTTGCCAAAAGATACACTTTTTCCCAAAAAGATACATTTTGAAAAAAATTTGAAAATCTATTTATAACGTTTAACATTTATTAACATACTCTTTTATTTCATATTTAATGAATATTGTAAAGAAAATGATCTGGTATGTTTTAGGTTTCGACTCGAATTGAAAATGAAAATTTTTTTGAATCCGCATAATTCATAAATTGGTGTTCTCAAATCCACATGTTTAGGTGT
Source organism: Pollenia angustigena (assembly GCA_930367215.1). Classification (NCBI taxonomy): domain Eukaryota; kingdom Metazoa; phylum Arthropoda; class Insecta; order Diptera; family Polleniidae; genus Pollenia; species Pollenia angustigena. Next base: position 193,651,797 of record OV884058.1, read on the forward strand.
ATTCGAAGTTTTTGTTCGAAAAAAATTTTGTTGAACTAAAGATTGCTGATTTTCTAACTGCAGCATGATAGCAAAGTCTTATATTTATTGAAAATCGTGAAAGCTGTTAAGAATCACAGGAAAAAAACGCTTCTATCGCGAATATGGCTAAAATTCGCGAAAAATTGCATACTTTTAAACAAATACTAAATTAATTTGAAATCGCTAAATGGGCCAAAAAACAAAATGTCGGAAAGTAATAAAAAAAAATTCCAAAAAGCGAAATTTCGCGAAAATATTTAATATTTCGCCATAAAATTCATTGTAAGTCCCTAAACAATAAGGAACGGCAAAAATTCGTTAAAAATTACTAAATTATTATTATTAAAGAATTAGAAAACTTACAGGAACAAATTGCGTTTATCGCGAAACATTGATTTAAATGAAAAAGTCGATTTTAAATTTTGGGTTAGTTAGGGCCTTTTGCGATTTAGGTAACGAAAATACCCGGATACCATATAAATTCATTTTTATAATTATTTAAGTCATAAATAGTAGGTATGTTTTTACTTAGGCGATTATGTTAAAAAGTTCATATAAATTTCCGGAAAATAAAAAAGATGTTCATATTTCTTCAGAACAACTTTGCACTACTAGTAATCATCGATTTAGGTGGATCGTATGTTTAAACATCCTTTATGTTTAATTTCTTCATTATTAAAGCTGCTATTGTATTAGCATTGCGTCGGCAACGATGATCAGTCATCTAATATTTTATTTCTGTACATTTTGCGTACAGATTCAAAAGATACTGATTGATTTTGCTGATTGCTAGAGCAATTATTGCTTAGCATTCTGCTGTCAACTCAGTTGCCATTTATTTGAGAAATCATTTCTCTATTCATCCGTTTATTTATATGTGTGGTTTATTTATTGAAAGAACATTTAGAAGGCCGATACAGTGAAAAAATACTCCATCAAAAACCGAAAATGTTCGCCAAAGTAAAAAATGTACTAATATAATAATATAATGCAAACAAATGTAAAGTGTGTCCCAAAATTAACGCAAGATTTAAATTTGTCGCCATTTGTGCAGTAAAGTGTTGGTAACCCTTAAAAAGTCTAAAAACTGTGTTTTCTATATACATAATTCAAATATTGCGTTATTTTGGGACACCCTTTATAGAGAAGTTATAGTTTTTACATTTACATATGTCGGTAATAGCAAACTTCCTACGGTGAAACTTGCAAATTTATTGCGAAACAATTATAAGTTTTCTCCAGCAATTATTGCACCAACCTTCTGCCGCCGTTTTTGCTACGTAATGATGCAGAGTTAAGTACCACTTATTTTTATCTTAATCTCCATCGATTTCAATAAGACTCAATTTAAAATTCCAGAACATCGCTGATTGTCTGTTTTACCGATTTTTTTAAGAAAGATTTTTTTTTTTTTTTTTTTTTTTTTTTAAATTATTATTTTCGGTTTTGACGGTTTGGAATTTTCTTATAAAAAAAAACAATTTTTAAAATTCGTCCGTTCTACTTTTTCGATTTCCAGCACGCCCCTATGCATAAGCTAATTCTGGCAGTCCTGATCGAGTAGTTTCTCGATTCGAAAGCAATTTAATATCTAATTATTTCAGGCAAAACTAAATGAATCGGAATTATTTTTTCAGTGTTGTAACGCATGAATTTGAGTTTAACTAAACTGAAAAAATAGTTTCGATTCGTTTAGTATCGACTGAAAAAAAATCTTTCGAATCGAGAAAGTACTCGATCACAGCTGGCAGAATTAGGCTCCTGATTATTTAGTTACCCGTTATATAAAACTATTGGGACTGTGGAAGGCATCAGGGAACTTTTTCTGAACTATTTCTTTTTCGCTTATGGACTTAAAATATAATCCAGACCGGATTAAATGAAATCGAAACATCTACTTGACCGACTTTAATTTCTCTATCAAGGTTATTTTCTCTTGTTGGTTATCGTGGTAGTTCACTACGCGCAAAAACACTAAAAGAAAAATGCATCTTCATATTAATGATGCCCAAACATCGAAATTGTGACATCAATGTTATTACAAATGGCATCAACAAGAACAAAAATGTGACATCAATCCAATGAACGCCATTATAAAATTTTGTCATGTATTGTGCGTCATCTATACTACAATGACATCAATTCTATGCCACACTTTGTGCATTATAAACATTATTTTCATGTTAAAAAAAGTAAAATAAGAAGCAAAAATTCCCATATTCTAGTTGTTTAAATTATTTAATTAAATACATAAAAATTTTTCAAAGTAGAATGATTACGAAAACCATATCGGGCATGCAGATGGTGTCTTATAATTGAGAGTTCTTCTGTAAACAAAGCGGCGGAATACAACTAAAGTGAAATAAACATGTATAACGGGTAAGTAAATAATAATATTCTCTCACTTTAACACTAAGTCATGTCATTAAATTGAGCCTAATGAGTAATTTCTCCGATGTCACTTAGTCATCGCACATTTTTTATAAAACTGACTTCAATTCGTCATTTCTGTGATGACGATGTTCCATCTTATTTATGAAAATTTCTCCTGATGACAGTAAAGCCAAGTGATGTTAAGACTGATATCACAATGATGTAAAGTGTCATGGGGTCAATAAAGAAGACACTTGCTAAAGTACTGATGTCAAAATACATTAGCGTTATGACGCCTTTTCTACCAGTGCAGTCAAGTAAAGTCAAGACCACACCACTCCGCTGATGAGTTGTCCTTTACATCGTAATGTTTACTTAAATGAATTTGGATCCAGTATGTACCCATGATACATCTCAGTAGGGTTTTTAAAACTACCCAGATGTCTCACCAAGTTGCCCAGATATACATATATTTCTTTTGACAGCTAGGACCAGTCACAGCAGGCATATGTGAGATATGCTATTTTTGCTCTTTTCTGTATTTAACTTGGTAAAAAAAAATTTACAAGTAATCTGATCAAAAAAAATTTGTTTATAAAATGCATAAATATAAAAATGCGTTAAAATCAACAGTTGAAAGTGGCTGAGACAAAGAAAAACTAAAGAATTTACTTTTACCTGGTTTTTTTATAAACACATTAATCGGGACACTTTCAAAGCTTCAGAATAGAAAACGTGACATTGTTATTAAGAAATATTGGCATTTCTTTCTAAAGGTCCACCGTGACCGAAATTTAAAAGTTATTAAAAGCATATGTTTTATGATTTCGTTATAGAGAAATACAGTAGACGCCCGCTTATGTGACCTAATTCAGACAGGGCCTGATCACTAAATGGAAAAGTTCACATAATCGAGACAATATAAAATAAGTATTTCAAATCATTTTTAATATGTGTACATACACAACCTATATTCAGTTTTTGTTTTAAATTAGTTTGTTAATAATAAATCTACATGAAAGTAGTCGGTTTTTTTTTTTTTTTTTTTTTTTGCTTTAAGGGATTTCTGTAATGCCTTGTCCCTGCATTTTCGCAATGCCAAAATATCATTCATATCAGATATATTATTTTCACTCAAAGCAATAACTTTACAAAGACCAACCATCTTATACATTTATCTTTGCATTCGTATATGGGCAAATCCTGCGTGACGAACGCTACATTCGCACGCGTTTTGTGATTGAAATATAAACATTTTTTGGTCTTTCAAAAGAGATAGCTTCAACTTATATATAGTATTTAGTGACATTAATATGCACTTACGAATGGCATATATCATAATTTCTTAGCAAGTATTTGTTGCAAAATAATTGATCACAAAGTTTTGTGACGCACGCTATAAAAAGTGGAAGTAACTTCAAAGGTTGAAGTGCGTTTTCCTAATTTTTAGCGAATTTGGCATGATAAGGTATACAAAATCTAGTTCCTAACGAAAGATGACTATAAGAGCATTCTAAACGCACTTATTCGCTGCCAAAAAATGTTGTGATTTTTTTACAAAAACCGTGAACTCTTTGTGACGCACGCTACGTAACGAACGCTACAGTTTTTCCAGTAGTATTTTATTATTATATTTTATTTATTTTAACAAAACAAATTATATTTTTATGAATTGCATTTCTTAAACTAATTTCTTAACTAATGAATGTCAACTTTTTTTTAACGAAATTTGTATTTTGATAAGTCTGCTGTAAGTTCTATTTTAAGCTCAAAAATCACCTAAAATAATGCTAAATTCACGTATAACATTAAGAAATCAGCAGTGGGGTTGGATTTGATAAAAATTATTGCATTAATGATCATTGAAAAATATATTTTTTAATATTAAAATGAAATTATACATCTAGTCTTATATTCCATTAAAAAAAAATTCATTTGAAAAATTTTTGGTTGGTGGACTGTTTCTGGGATTTGCCCATATATGTACAAATTTACTAGCTTACTTCGGGTAAGAACAGATTTCTAATAAATGGCGTTTTTTGCAGAGTAGCACAAGTTTAATCATAATAAAACAAGAAATATATTTTTAATATCAATAGTTGCGTTCGAGAACACATAAGTTTTTACTATTTTTTACTAAACATTACTGCATTTTACGAAACTGCGTTCGAGTACACAAAGTGCAGTAAATGAGAACACAAATTGAGAGCGTAAAGTGACAGTTCTTGTCTGAGTATTTACAAATTTTTACTGCAGAAATTTTTGCAGTAAAATTTAGTTAATCAAAAAAGCATATGTTTCAAAAGGTAAACAAACAAAAGTAACAAATAAAAAGCATACAAATTGTGAAAAAATTGTTAAATAAAAGAAAAGTTGAAATAAAAATTAAACCAAAACAAAAGAGAATAAATATTAATTAATTAAACTTGTTTGTGTAGCATTATTTGGCTTAATACAAACTTTTGAAATTTTTTTTTGTTATGTTAATTTTTTAGAGTTGTAAAAGTGTGAAGTATTTGGGTACGTAAGTAATCAATAGCAAAAAAATTATTCATGTTCTTTTAAATAATTTAACCCGCTACAAATTAGTAAAATCAAATAAAATAAAAAACAAACAAACAAATATGAAAGATTACATAAAATAGTTTGTGTGTATTTCCCAAAAATGTTCGTGTTATAAAAAGTATTTAATCGAGTACCGATAAGAAAACGAGTTAAGTAGTCAAAAGTGTCAATATTTTTCAACACTTCAATTATTTGCCATCAGCTGTTGCCTTTATTTTACGAATTTTTACAATTTTGCGTTCGCGTACTTTTTTGGACAACAGCTTGTTGTGAGAGAAAATTTTTTATTTTACTCATTTACTGCATTTTACTGTAAAAGTACTCAAACGCACCTAATGAAACGGGCTTTATTGGAAAGAACATTTTTTGAAATTTTAATATGATTTCTTCCATGTGGCCACCACGGCTGGCGTATAGAAGGTGCCATTTTTCAACAACTTTTCGCATTCTGACCATCATTGTTTTGAAGACATATGGGGCAATGACTCCGCCAGCCGATAAAGCGCATCAAACAGTAATTTTTGTGGATGTAATGGTGTTTCGACAAAAGCTTGTGGATTCTTCTCACTCCAAATGTGACAATTCTGCTTATTTACGTACGTATTCAACCATAAATGGGCTTCACGGAAAATAAAATTTTGAGTGGAAATTGAAGATCAATATCAATTTGTGCTTCAGCCCATTCGCCGAATTATTTTGATTAAAAGTTTCAAATATTTCCGCGTTGCTTGATAAGACGATTCATTATGAAATTTCAAAGCAAACTAAAGAAAAAGTAACTATCAGCTGTTAAATGGGTGCTCAAATAAAGCAGTGATGCCAACTCAAAGTTGTGATACTTTAAAAAACACCCTTTACAACAAATAAATACAAAAAAAAAATCAACGTCTGCAAGTTGTTTACATAATAGAGATAGGTCGTGTTCACTCTTTAGAACCTAATGTGTAAAAATTTTGTTGCTCACTATTCTGGCTGTTCATATAACTGGGTATCCATATAACCGAGCGTCTACTGTATTAAGATTTTACAAATTTTATAAATTCTTCCATAAATTGGTTCACTAAGACGAACAAACAGACTGCAAAGTTGTATAAACGTAATTTCTCATTTGTGAGAATGTTTTATTACATGTTTTCTTTAATATTATCTTCCTTAAAAAAAGGTGATATTTGATAACAATTATTCAAAAAAAAATGTTCTTACATGGTCTGTAATCTAAGGAAGAGTTCGAAGAGAAACGATAAATTTTTATTTTGTTTAATCATTATGCAGTAAAATTATTATGGAAAAAAATTCACGTTCGAAATGTCACGTATCGACACAGATGTTGGTTAAAAAAAATACAGAAGATTTTGGAATCAAACCAGAAATTTTAATCTTACATTGCTACGTAAAATTCTGAAAGTAGTTTGACTAAGAAATTGTGCCAGGTTTCGCTGAATTACGCCTTTTTATACATGGCCACCAAAACTACTTATATTTTGTCACGTTCGAACCGCTACTTTTTTGGCCATTATCATAAGCTTTAGCATAGATAACAGTACTTTCTTAGTGTTTTAATTTAAGGGTTAAAACAACGTTAAACAAGTAAGAAAGTATAGTCGGTCAAGCCCGACCATATGATACCCTACACCACAGTATTTAAAAACACATCATGCTTATGTGTCCATGTAAATATGGATTTATCTATGTTTATAAACTTCATGAAAATCGGTTTGAAAGTTTGTGAGAGGCAGAAATTGCCCCCTGCCTCCCCTTGTGGTCCTTTTTTTTTTAAAAACTGTATAGCTTATGTGTCCCTATAGATATGGATCTATCTATGTTTTAAATTTCATTAAAATCGGTTTGAGAGGCAGAAATTGCCCCTTTCTCCCCTCGTGGTCCTATTTTTTAAAAAATTCATACATTTTGTGTCCATATAGATATGGTTCTATCTATGTTTTAAATTTCACTGAAATCGGTTTGATAGTTTCTGAGAGGAAGAAATTTCCCCTCGTGGTCCTACGATTCCGCCCATTTTCAATAGGCTTGGTCCTTGTGCCAATAAGAACCTATGACCCAAATTTTATCAAATTATCTCTATAATTGCGACCTGTACTTTGCGCGCAAGGTTACATGGACAGCCAGCCAGCCAGCCGGACGGACATCGTTAGTTCGACTCAGAAAGTGATTCTGAGTAGATCGGTATACTTTAAGGTGGGCCTAGGACCACTATTTTAAGGCGTTACACACATCAGCACAAATGCATAATACCCTCTCCACTATTGTGGTGTGGGTATAAATATTTGTTTGTTTAAATGTTATTGCATTTTTGATGCGTATGACTGTCACGTTCAACACTTTGGAATTACCCATATAGATTTTTACAAGCAACTTGTTTCATAATAAAATCTCAAAATAAAGATTTTTCTGCAATTAAATATAAATAATTTAAGGGTGCCCCGGTAGGCCATTTAGTAGCGAGCTTAACTATCAGTGCGAGAGTTGCGGGTTCGATTTCCGCCAGTATGTTTCACTGAAAAGGGCTGAGAGTCTAAGTTTCTATTGCCCCGTTAATTAAGTAAATTATAATGTATTTTTTAATTGTATTTGTAATTTTAAATAAAAATATAAATAAGTAAATAAAAATTTAATTTTTTTTTTTTTTTTTTGTTTTTAATTAAAAGATTTAAATTGGATTTTTAATATCATTTCGTAAAATATTATTTCCTTTAAAAGAATTAAAGGTTTTAAATTCCAATTCCTTTTAAGAAACTCACACTTACCCAAAAATCTTGAAACATTATCGCTTTCTTTCTCTCCCCTGCCATTATTGATATGGCGTTAAATGTTAACCAAAAATAAAATATTTTATAAAAAACCAACTTAGATACCAATTTTGTTACAAAGAATTCTATAAAATGATTAAACGATGGAACGAACACCTGCCAACCAAAAAAAAAACTAGTTGGAGTTACACTAAGAAATTCCTTATAAATAACAAATAAAATGCACAATTATTTCAACACTTCGAAACACCCATAAAACTATTAATAAAAGACACCAGAGAACACACAACCCGAAAGTATTACAAAAATTCCATTTAAAAACCAGAAACTGGTCAAGAATGCAAACACACACACACGTTTAAAAAAAGAACTAATAACTTTAAAACAGAATTGGAACAAACGTTTCAAATTAAATCACAAGACGGACTCGCAACAACTTTTAATGGCAGACCGACGAGCGCGGTAGGTAAAATTTTAAAAATGTCTTGATGTGGAACTTCTGAAATACGCACAAAAACTGAAAATTAAATGTGGAGACACCAATAAAATAAATCTCGGAAATCATGGCAAAACTACAAAAAAAAAAAAATTTAACCACAGAAACAAAATAAATTCTTATCTGCAACAATGTCATTTTTTTTTTTTTTTTTTTTTTTGTTCTTCTTTAAAATGTTTTCTTTTTATTCTTTAAGTAAAATATTTTTTGCCATAAAGAGTTAAAATTGTTTATCAGTTTGTCTGTTTAAGTTTAATATTCTGCCATATTTGGATAAAGTATTTATTTGTATAAAACACAATAAAAGCGACAAGCGAAATATTGCAATTAAAGGAAGACAAATACTACAAAAATTTTACGCACTGTAAGTAAAGGTGGTTTTTTAAGCTCTTAAAAACTTACGAAAGGATTAAAATCGGACTAAAATTAAAAATGCTAGATCGTTTTAAATTTTTGGAATACCCAAGGTGCCCTACTTTGTGAGGTTATGGCGACTCTGCTGACAACTCTATATACCCCAAATCCAAAACTAAAACTCGACTGCATTTTTGACATTATCGATCTGTAAACTCTGACCAATGATCATTAGTAGATTTACAATTGAACAACTCTATACTCATAGAAAAACACATCTTCATATAAATGATGCCCTAACATCAGAATTGTGACATCAATGTTTTTACAAATGACATCAATGAGGCAAAAAAGTGACACCAATCCAAAGACGAACGTCATCATAAAATTTTGTCACATTTTATGCGTCAGCAATGCTATGAATACAGTGTCAATTCGATGCCACATTTTGTGTATTGCAAACATTATTTTTATGTTTAAAAATTAAAATCAGAAGCAAAAATTCCCATATTCTATTTGTTTAAATTATTTTGTTAAATACATCAAATTTACAAAGTAGAATGATTACGAAAACCATATCGGGCTTGCTGCTTGTGTCTTATTATTGAGAATTCTTCTGTAAACAAAGCGGCGGAATACAACAAAAGTGAAATAAACATGTGTAACGGGTAAGTAAAAGTTTTCTCTCACTTTGACTTAAGTCAATACCAATGACTCAATTTAACGACAAACTGTCCTTTGACTGAGTGATCGCACTAATGACATTTTTTATTAAGCTCACTCCGATTCGTCATTTCTGTGATGCCGATGTGTCATCCCATTGATGACATGATTTCAACTGATGACAATTTGTACACTTGTCGCCTTTTCTATCAGTGTACCAATTCAAATCAAAATTTACCTAAAAAATCAGTTATTGATTTGCGGAGCTTATGGATGATCGGTTTTGCTAATAAGCAAAATTGTCGCATATAGAGTGAGATCAATCCGCAATAGATCCTACAGACTATAGTTCATCCAGAAAAGTACATATATTTTTGGATGCAGAGTACATGCTGCGTAACATACAGCCAGCAATGCTCAAAAAGGTGGCACAAAGTTTTGTTAGAAAGAGCCGTAATGCCCATATGCCTGAAATCAAATGTCAAAGCCATAAATGTACAGATCTTCTGAATATAATTTTTTTTTTTTTTTTTTTTAATTTTATCAGGCTTAAAAACTCTTTTAAATATAGAAAATTACTTTAAAAAAAACATTATTCTCTTGCTATCCTTGACTCCCAGTCGATCATAGGTTCTCAATATTTGGTTGGAATTGGTTTTATTCTACAGAATGTTCTTGCATGGATAAGGTACCCCAACAAAACCTTACGCCAGCTGCCGTAGCAAGTGAATTTTTCGCATGATTAGCGCTAGGAGTAGTACATTTTAATATTGTCGTTTCTTGCCATGTTTTAAATATCAGAGAACTAAATCAATGGGTGATGGATCCAACGGCGCATAATACAATTGTATTAGCTTGCAGCTGCACCTAACATGACAAACAGACGCTGCAGTTTTGTAACTTGGATTGCCGTAGGTCGACCATCAACCCCAATGGAACGTCAAATCCTCCGCCTTTCCAAATACATTTCCTTAGCCGCTTAGACCAAATAAGTTGGAATGACCCCAAGGGACCTCCCTCTCATATTAGCCCTGACCTAGACCCCCACACAGAAAAAATAATACAATTCCGTTCGGGAACGGAATTCATTCCGTATTTTAGTGCTTCAGAAAATGACGAAACAAATTTTCGGAATGAAACCATTTTTGTTTTCAAAAACGGAATGGGAGTTTTGTGTACCTAAAAGGCCAAAAAACTATCAAAATACACTTTCTATCAATAAACAAATATGTTTTCTTCGATTCCGAACGGAATTGTACTCTGTGACATGGCTGATTAATTAAAATATTAATAAACTATGCACCAGTTACCAAATTAATAGTATTTTTTTGATATTACCAACTTTTTTAATAGGTATCGACTTGATTAAATATTTCAATAATAATGCATTTATTTTTTAATTAATGGTTTATTTGAAAAAAAGATTGGCTAGAATTGTTTTCTGTGTTACCTTTATTTTATTTCAGAACCGTTGAATTCAAACAAATGCAAACATTTTCTTTTTCCCCGAGAAAAATTTGGAAAAAGTACCTTTTAATTCAGAAAGATACTTATTCCCTGAGAAATATTTTAAATGTTTTGTGTAAAAAAATGACTTTTTGTTTAGAAAGATAGTTTTACTGAATCTTTTTTTTACCTAAAGTATCTCTGAAGATATTGAGTGGTTACAATTGAAACATGTATGTGAGGGTAATCCCCTAGGACCAGCACTCAGGGGATGGCCCCTACTAATGCATTGCATTGTGTTGGAACTAAAAAATAGGTTGTGGGAAGAAGCATAGAGGAAGTAGTGTTTGTGAACATTCGATTTGAACTTAATCATGTTGTAAGTGAGAGGGAAGACTTCTGCAGGAAGGTTAATCCACATACATACGAACTGTCCGGGAAAAAAACGAATTCTCTCTGTAATGCGTTGTACGATTCACCTGCCAATCGACCACATAAGGATGGGCTCTTGAGGAAAAACGTGTATTACGAACAAACGTACGGGTTTCGAGAACCAGATCCCCGATTTCATCAGAACACATCCCATTGTAGTAACGATAAGACAGGCAAATACAACCCACATTGCGACGGTGCTCAAGGGAGTCAATAGAATTGGATACCCTACTGTCACCAATGAGAACTTCGCCCTCTCCTGCACGCGGTCGAGAAGCTCCAAAATAGACTTTGAAGCACCGGCCCACACATGAAAGTTGTATTCCATAGGCGGTCGGATATAGGTGGTATTCATAGTAAGGAGATCAGATGGAGTGAAGTATATCTTACACCGTCTTAGAAAACCGAGGCACTTGAATGCTTCTTTCGACACCTTGAACATATGTTCTGTCCAACGGACATCACATTGTATCATCATGCCCAGAACATCAAGAGATTCTGATTCCTCAATAATTATACCACCCATATATACAGATGAGGCACCTTGATTTGTCGCGCGTTTATGCGTCAGCATTAAAATCGACCCCATTCCGAGATTATGTCAAGGTTTCGGCCAAGCGTATCATTCATATTCTGCCTCATAGCACCGACATCGGATACGCTTGATCTGCATTCGAATGAGTACGAGTGGCAAAGGTTGCTGTCATCTGCAAAAGAGTAGATAGGGTTGGAAATTTGACAAAGGAGGTCGTTTAGAAAGATAAGAAATAGAGTAGAAGAAAGACGGAGCTTTGCGGCACCCCCGAATGAATCTTGAACTCGTTTGACGAAACACCATCTATAACAACTCGTATAGTTCGATCTCTGAGAAAACTCGATATAAATCGAGAGAAATTATCACCGACACCAAATGCAGCAAGTTTTGACAAGAGTGCACCATGGCAGACTCTGTCAAACGCCTTGGAAATATCTAAAGCAATTACCTTACTTTCGCCAAAATGGTGAATAGAACGGCACCATTTTTCCGATAACAGAGCTAGTAAGTCTCCAGTAAAGCGACCTCTACGAAAGCCAAACTGGCGGTCGCTTAGTTGGTAGTTTGACTCTTAATATTTGACATGATGGTAATTTACCACTCTCCATAACTTTGGAAAGTGCCGAACAAATTGCAATTGGGCGGTAATTTTCAGGGTTATTAGCCATTCCTTCTTTAGGAATTGGCGTTACGTTAGCAACTTTCCAGCAGACTGGAAATTCCGCGGCAAGGTATAAAGTGCTGAAAAGATTTGCTAAGGAACGAGCTAGCGTCGAAGAGCACTGCTTCAAAACCAGTGCAGGTATATAATAATCCGGCCCAGGAGAATTGTTTATGTCGAGATCCGCAAGAACCCTTTTAACAGCTCGAGCCCGAAAAAATATTCTAGGCATAGTTACGGATACTTTTTCGAGTTCGGGTAATGGTAGATTGCTAGCTGGTAGGTGAGAATTATTAGCAAATAATTCGGCAAAACAATTAGCCTTATCAACCGGGTCCGTGAATAATCGGCCATCCTTTAAAAGAGTTGGTATTGAAGAACTATCATTAACCCTTACTCTTTTAACGAATGACCAGAAGCTTTTACTACCCGGGGAGCAGCAAGAACTTCAGTACGAAGACGTTGCTCGTGCAGAGTTTTTTCCCGTCTAAGTACTTAATGAAAATTAAATTTTATGAACTTTAGCCTAATTAAAAATATCAAAATTCGTATTAAAAAGTATCTTTTGTCAAAGTAAAAAGGTAGATAAAAAACAATTTTTATAACTGTTCTTCAACTTTTATTTCATTTTAACTACAATCCATTAGATTCTATGAGAGCAACTTCCCAAGGTTTTAAAACTATTTAAAACGTTTTTAAAATTAAAATTTTATGTTAATTTAATAGTTTTGATTTCCTTTCCAAGTCCAATCATCTCAATCCCAACAACAATTTGTCAAAATTTACTTCTCCCATCAGAAGGTTTTATTTAGTTTTAAATGTTCTTAAATGTTCTATCAACAAATTCCTCTGAAAACAAGTTAAAACGAACGAGAATCGTGAAAGAAGCTCATTAACAATTTCTTTTCAAAAATAAGAAAACAATTCGTTAGAGAAAAAAAAGGTTAAACTTTTAATTTCGTGTGTAAAAAGATGCTGATGCCCCTGCCCCTGCTATTCATTCCGTTTGAGTTTTTATTATTTGAAATAAAAAAAATTTATTTAATGGCGTTGAAAATGAAATGTGGTTAGTAACTTCTTTGAGAAAATTTAAAAAAAAAAATAGAATATTGGTAAAAATAAATACTACAATAGAAATAAAGCAAAAGTATAAAACTTTTTTCTAGTGGGCCGTTTAAGGCCAGTTTACACGGTAATACATTGTATTGCGACATAATGTAGAATGAGAGAAATCATATCATGTAAAAGCAAATTGCATTGAGTAAGAGAGAATACGAATACAAAATCTGACAAGCGGTCGGTAAAAGGTTTTTTTCTTAACAATTTTAGAAACTTATGTATTTTCATCACACCAGAGGTGCATTTTAACGGAGTATATTGAAGGTGGTAGCATTTTTTATACAATTACAAAAACCACTAAAATCAACTCAGGAAATTTTCATGTTGTTTTTGTAAAATTGTAAAACTGCAACCATCTGCTTTTTTGTTATTATTTTTGATTTTACTTATACCATCCGTGTAAACATAAAGTCTACTCACAACTAGGGAATGGTAAATGGATTCCAAAATCGATTTTCGATTTTTCGATCGACTTTTTTTATTTCGATTTTTGAAATCGATTAATCGAACCTCAAAATCGATTTTAAAATCGATTTCAAAATCGTTTAAGATTAATTTGCAAACTTATTCCTTATATCACAAAGGGGTATACACCAGCATTTTTTTTTGGGAAACTACTAGAGAAATTGAACTAAGATTTTTACAGACGGTAGATATGACTACTGTTTATAATTTTCTTGCAAAAAGTGAAAATGTGTAAATTTTGAGATGGCCTTTAGAGGATTAAGTGCGCATGTACATTTCACATTAAAATTGTGTTCTTGTGTAGTTAATCAGAACTGTCACATAAATCAAATCCGATCGAAAGTGATTCCGTATCTTTATCACTTCAATCACTTTTGATCGTGACAAGCCTGAATGTATGGATAGTATTTCAAAGGATTATGACAATAGTTCCTGATCAGTGGCGACTGTTTCTTTGCTAAGTTAGTATTAAGTTAGATAAGAGAAAACAAACATTTGCATGTCATTGATTACATGCTTTTTGTTTTCCACTCCTCTTATAACTTGATTTAAATATCGCTTAGTCTGTGTTCATACGGCTCATGTCTTATTGACAGGATTGCTACTTTATAGGCGAGAGGGACCAGGGGAAAAGAAACGAGTACACAGATGCATGTACTGTCTTTACGTTTTGCTTTTTCATTCGTTGTTTAATTTTGTTATTGTTTTCAATGTCAAAAAAGCACACATGCATACGCACGACTATACAAAAAAAAACAAAATGTCGTCAACATGACATGAATCATTTGAACGCAAATTCATGTTCAAAGAAGAAAAAGGAAGAATCTTGTCAATAAGAAATGAGCCATATGAACTCAGACTTACACACTGGTCTGTTTGAATATTAGCGTATTTCCACAGGAATGCCATGGTTTAATTCACCTGTTGTGTTTCTATAATATGTTGATTATCACAGAGCTGACTTTCAGTGTTTGTTTCGGTACGATATGTTTGGACTGTTTTGTTCACTGTCCATTGTCTTTAATTTCTGAAGAACAAGAGCCCCTAGATGTAACTTGAAAGTATACTAAGGGTACTAATACGTAAATACGTAAAACTACAACTTTAAATTTAGAAAACTGCATAAACATATGTACCACCTACACACGTGTGTACGCACAAAAACAATCTCAAGTTTTATTGTGCATGCTCATAATTTATCGATTTAATTAAGATTTAAATTAGAAATTGTCAAAATTTTGATAAAAATTCAATAATCGATTTTAAAGGCCCAATAATCGATTTCAGTATAAAACCGCAAACGTAGATTCGATTGCAAAAAATCGATTTTTTTAAACACAAAATCGATTTTCGATTGGAGTCGAAATCGATTTACCATTCCCTACTCACAACTGACTTTTATTTTTTTCTTTTAAACACGGAGAGAATTTCATATTATTTTGATTCTACAAAGTCGTAATACATTGTATTACCGTGTAAACTGGCCTTTAGTAAAGAACCAAACACGAACGACAATCTCATCCATTTTAAAATTTAAAACTTGCAACAAGTGATCATGTGTCATGAGAGTTAACAACACAACAGTCAGTCTGTAACAGTGACAGCCTAGAAAAGAAAAGCAACAATAAAACAAGCGGTGAAGTGGCGAAGAGAGGGAGAGAGAAACAAATAAAAATAAAACAAACAAACAAGATATTATATTTATTGTAATGAATGTACGACAGAAATAGAAATTAAACATGGATTTAAGAAAAAAAAAAAAAAAATAGGCAGAAACAACTTGTTAAGGAAATATTTATTTATTGCAAAAGAATACAGAGAAAAATGTAGACGACAAGAAAACCAAGATAAGAATAATTGCAATACAAACGAGAAACGCAGGAAAAACAGAGATTTAAAGGAATGAAAATATGTGTAATGATAACTTTGGTTTAAATTTTAAAGGTCCTTTCAATGTTCTATTCCAGTGATAGCCACTCCATTGGCTCGCGACTATCATCAGTCTCTGCGACCGCACACAAGTACATAATATCTTTGTGTGCGTGCGTTCGGGGCTTGGTTAGTTCGGGGCTTGGTTATCACTAGGGTATTCATTCGGTTAACCGTTAATCGGTTAACCGATTAATTACTACCCGATTAACTGATCGGTTAATTTAAAATTGGCTATTTTCGATTAACGATTAAACCGGTTAATTTCAGTCGGTTAACCGATTAACCGATGCAACAAAATTTTGAATCTTTTTGTAGATCATAATATTTTTTTTGTGTTTTTAATTATTTTTTTCATCTCATATACAAAAGTTATGTGATTAGAAAATATTTTTTCATACAATATATTTCCTACATTCTTAAAGTACAGCACAAAAAGAAACTTAGAAATTCGGAAATAAATTTTTTCCAAAATGTTCTGTGCTGAGCTTTGCTAGGATGAGTCATATGCAGGGTTACCGTTGGAAATTTTCGAAAAGGGTCACAAAAAGGGTATTTTCCAGAAAAAGGGGCCAAAAAAAGGGTATTTCAATAAAAAAAGGGTCAAGTTTTTTATTAGCAGTATTTCCCATTTTAATTAACATAATAAGATCAAGTTTTTTTATAGGCAAACAAACAAATAATATTTCAGGTAGGAAGAGCTCAAAAAACTTAATTTTTTTATGGAATGCTCTGTCCTTTTTTAAGCACCTGACAAAATGTTTATTCTTCATCATTAAACATAGCTAATTTTATAATATTTTGTATGTAATTTTCCGATTTAGTGATGTCAAAAAATTTTAGTGTTTGTTTTAAATTTTGCAATCGTTCGCAAATTGTAACCATTTTCTCGATTAAATCGATTTTTTCCTGTAAGTGTCAGATTTTTTAAGGCTTTTACTATTTTTAATAAATATAAGACTTTGCTATCATACCGCTGTTACCAAATATATGGGAATTTCCGCTAATTTAGCAATTTTTACCTCTTGTTTTCATTCCTGTTAGGGCACTCTCAACACTGTCGATTCAAAAGAAGGCGAAAAGTTCAATAGCTTTTGCCATTATTAAGGGCGAATTTTTTTGAATAAAACATGCTATTCTTTAAGAGAGCAAAACACCAAATTGCATTTTTTTAATAAAATGTAAAATTTTTTTTTTGAAAAGAAACCACCGTAAAAAATATCAAATATTTATATGAGTTATGTTTGCTTTTAGGGAAATTGTACTTTACTATCAAAAATCAAGGAGAAGAAAGCATGGAACTTTAAGTTTATACTTTGAGTCTGTTCCATATCAAGCAATGCTTATTTCGAAAACATTTGTTTAGCACTTCTGTTCCGCAGTGTTGACAAAAAATAAAATGTGAGAGCTATTTCCATAAAAGGGTCAAAAAGTGTCACAAAATAGGTGACAATGATACAAAAGTATAATTAAAAAAAAGGGTCATAAAAGGTATCAACACCGTCGAAAAAGGGTCAAATTGATACTTTAGTATCACAACGGTAACGCTGGTCATATGATGAAATAACAACAGAAGAGACTTTCGATAATAACGCAAACAACCTTTTAACAGAATCAGAGTAAACCATTAGAAGTGTTAAAAATTTGGCTCCGTGCAATAACTCCCAGGTGCAAAAGTCCCAAGAAAAAAATGAAATTAGACCCAAAAATTGTTCATACAAATGTGGGAGTAATTTCATTATGAAAAAGCTCCAAGCCCTCTCGGTTTTATTTCATTTTTTTTTTGGAAGTTATTTCATTTTTTGCCTGGGAGTTATTTCATAATGAAATAAAATCCAAATGAAATAAGTCCCCGAAAAAATTAAAGTGGAAGTTGTTTCATTTTATTTTGGTTTTCGGTATTATTTCATTTGCTGTGGGAGTTATTTCATTTTTTGTGGGAGTTTTTTAATTTTCAATTATTTGCAATTTATTAAAATTGTTTAAAATTTTAAACGGTATTTATAACGGGATATTTCAAACTATTTGAATACAATGACTTAAGTTTATCAAAGAAGAAAATTTTGCTAATTGCAATTGCAGTGTCTTATGGTTACCGGCTATGCAGTGAAGCTTTAGTTAGCGAAGCCGGTGTTTGTTATACCATAGAGGAGAAAATCCTTGCGCATATGCAGAGAAGCTTTAGTTAGCGAAGCTGGTGTTTGTTATACCATAGAGTATAAAATCCTTGCGCCCGGCCAAAGGCCGGCTATGCAGAGAAGCTTTAGTTAGCGAAGCCGGTGTTTGTTATACCATAGAGTATAAAATCCTTGCGCCCGGCCGAAGGCCGGCTATGCAGAAAAGCTTTAGTTAGCGAAGCCGGTGTTTGTTTTAGTTAGCGAAGCCGATGTTTGTTATACCATACAGGAGGTAATCCCTGTACCCGGCGTGCTTAAACTGCAGGCAGTTGCCATTGCCCCATTTGTTGTCAAAATGTCGAGGACTCAATGTTAGTTTTTTGGTAACCTAATATGTAAATATTCAAGTAAAACGAATACATATATAATAAATTTCTTTGGAAGTTGTTTCATTTTTTTGGGTCTTATTTCATTTCTTTTCGATGGACTGTTTTTGGAAGTTATTTCATTAATGTCTTTAGGAGTTATTTCATTATGAAATAACTCATTTAAGACTTGGAAATTATTTCATTTTTTTTTGGAATTTATTTCTTTTTTCCAGTTTGGGACTTATTTAATTTATTTTGGGATTTAATTCAATGGGAGTTATTGCACTGGGACTTATTGCACCTGGAAGTTATTGCACGGAGCCAAAAATTTTAAAAATTAAAACAGGACTTTAATGGCATAATGGAAGATTTTTAATTTTTCTATATCTGTGGCATTTTGACAAAACATCTTAAGTAGAGAAAAGATAGCAAAAAAGTTTTTAAAACAAACTCGGTGAAAAAATGGTTTTTATCAAAATTAAATACCCCGCAATTAAAGAATCATTTCGTTTGTAATACAAAATTTTAAAAACGTAAGCAAAAATATTTTTTGAATGAAAATTTGACGTGTGTGAAGATAAATATGAAAAGTTAAATATGTTTTTAAAAAATATCGCATGCGATAAAAAATATTTTAAAAAAATATCGCATGCGTATTATAAAGAAAATACGACTATTTATACGAATTTTTACAGTTTTTATGAAAAATTAATAATTTTTTTTTAATATTTAAAACTATTTAGATATTTAGTTAGTCTTTTTATATTAAAATTTATGATTTTTGAAAAAATACGACTTAGAGTGAAATTCACATGAAAGTGCTGTGTGAGGGATATGGCCACTGTGTCCAAACCCTTCGATCTCAGGGAATCAAACCTAATGGAAAATGAAGACTATGGACAGGGCTACAATAACCTATAAGCACTTTATCCCAATTGTATTTGTGAAAATTTTTATACATTTTTGAAAATTAGACTTAGAGTGAAATTCTCTTGAAAGTGCTGTGTGAGGGATATGGCCACTGTGTCCAAACCCTTCGATCTCAGGGAATCAAACCTAATGGAAAATGAAGACTATGGACAGGGCTACAATAACCTATAAGCACTTTATCCCAATTGTATTTGTGAAAATTTTTATACATTTTTGAAAATTTGACTTAGAGTGAAATTCTCTTGAAAGTGCTGTGTGAGGGATATGGCCACTGTGTCCAAACCCTTCGATCTCAGGGAATCAAACCTAATGGAAAATGAAGACTATGGACAGGGCTACAATAACCTATAAGCACTTTATCCCAATTGTATTTGTGAAAATTTTTATACATTTTTGAAAATTTGACTTAGAGTGAAATTCTCTTGAAAGTGCTGTGTGAGGGATATGGCCACTGTGTCCAAACCCTTCGATCTCAGGGAATCAAACCTAATGGAAAATGAAGACTATGGACAGGGCTACAATAACCTATAAGCACTTTATCCCAATTGTATTTGTGAAAATTTTTATACATTTTTGAAAATTTGACTTAGAGTGAAATTCTCTTGAAAGTGCTGTGTGAGGGATATGGCCACTGTGTCCAAACCCTTCGATCTCAGGGAATCAAACCTAATGGAAAATGAAGACTATGGACAGGGCTACAATAACCTATAAGCACTTTATCCCAATTGTATTTGTGAAAATTTTTATACATTTTTGAAAATTTGACTTAGAGTGAAATTCTCTTGAAAGTGCTGTGTGAGGGATATGGCCACTGTGTCCAAACCCTTCGATCTCAGGGAATCAAACCTAATGGAAAATGAAGACTATGGACAGGGCTACAATAACCTATAAGCACTTTATCCCAATTGTATTTGTGAAAATTTTTATACATTTTTGAAAATTTGACTTAGAGTGAAATTCTCTTGAAAGTGCTGTGTGAGGGATATGGCCACTGTGTCCAAACCCTTCGATCTCAGGGAATCAAACCTAATGGAAAATGAAGACTATGGACAGGGCTACAATAACCTATAAGCACTTTATCCCAATTGTATTTGTGAAAATTTTTATACATTTTTGAAAATTTGACTTAGAGTGAAATTCTCTTGAAAGTGCTGTGTGAGGGATATGGCCACTGTGTCCAAACCCTTCGATCTCAGGGAATCAAACCTAATGGAAAATGAAGACTATGGACAGGGCTGCAATAACCTATAAGCACTTTATCCCAATTGTATTTGTGAAAATTTTTATACATTTTTGAAAATTTGACTTAGAGTGAAATTCTCTTGAAAGTGCTGTGTGAGGGATATGGCCACTGTGTCCAAACCCTTCGATCTCAGGGAATCAAACCTAATGGAAAATGAAGACTATGGACAGGGCTACAATAACCTATAAGCACTTTATCCCAATTGTATTTGTGAAAATTTTTATACATTTTTGAAAATTTGACTTAGAGTGAAATTCTCTTGAAAGTGCTGTGTGAGGGATATGGCCACTGTGTCCAAACCCTTCGATCTCAGGGAATCAAACCTAATGGAAAATGAAGACTATGGACAGGGCTACAATAACCTATAAGCACTTTATCCCAATTGTATTTGTGAAAATTTTTATACATTTTTGAAAATTTGACTTAGAGTGAAATTCTCTTGAAAGTGCTGTGTGAGGGATATGGCCACTGTGTCCAAACCCTTCGATCTCAGGGAATCAAACCTAATGGAAAATGAAGACTATGGACAGGGCTACAATAACCTATAAGCACTTTATCCCAATTGTATTTGTGAAAATTTTTATACATTTTTGAAAATTTGACTTAGAGTGAAATTCTCTTGAAAGTGCTGTGTGAAGGATATGGCCACTGTGTCCAAACCCTTCGATCTCAGGGAATCAAACCTAATGAAAAATGAAGACTATGGACAGGGCTACAATAACCTATAAGCACTTTATCCCAATTGTATTTGTGAAAATTTTTATACATTTTTGAAAATTTGACTTAGAGTGAAATTCTCTTGAAAGTGCTGTGTGAGGGATATGGCCACTGTGTCCAAACCCTTCGATCTCAGGGAATCAAACCTAATGGAAAATGAAGACTATGGACAGGGCTACAATAACCTATAAGCACTTTATCCCAATTGTATTTGTGAAAATTTTTATACATTTTTGAAAATTTGACTTAGAGTGAAATTCTCTTGAAAGTGCTGTGTGAGGGATATGGCCACTGTGTCCAAACCCTTCGATCTCAGGGAATCAAACCTAATGGAAAATGAAGACTATGGACAGGGCTACAATAACCTATAAGCACTTTATCCCAATTGTATTTGTGAAAATTTTTATACATTTTTGAAAATTTGACTTAGAGTGAAATTCTCTTGAAAGTGCTGTGTGAGGGATATGGCCACTGTGTCCAAACCCTTCGATCTCAGGGAATCAAACCTAATGGAAAATGAAGACTATGGACAGGGCTACAATAACCTATAAGCACTTTATCCCAATTGTATTTGTGAAAATTTTTATACATTTTTGAAAATTTGACTTAGAGTGAAATTCTCTTGAAAGTGCTGTGTGAGGGATATGGCCACTGTGTCCAAACCCTTCGATCTCAGGGAATCAAACCTAATGGAAAATGAAGACTATGGACAGGGCTACAATAACCTATAAGCACTTTATCCCAATTGTATTTGTGAAAATTTTTATACATTTTTGAAAATTTGACTTAGAGTGAAATTCTCTTGAAAGTGCTGTGTGAGGGATATGGCCACTGTGTCCAAACCCTTCGATCTCAGGGAATCAAACCTAATGGAAAATGAAGACTATGGACAGGGCTACAATAACCTATAAGCACTTTATCCCAATTGTATTTGTGAAAATTTTTATACATTTTTGAAAATTTGACTTAGAGTGAAATTCTCTTGAAAGTGCTGTGTGAGGGATATGGCCACTGTGTCCAAACCCTTCGATCTCAGGGAATCAAACCTAATGGAAAATGAAGACTATGGACAGGGCTACGATAACCTATAAGCACTTTATCCCAATTGTATTTGTGAAAATTTTTATACATTTTTGAAAATTAGACTTAGAGTGAAATTCTCTTGAAAGTGCTGTGTGAGGGATATGGCCACTGTGTCCAAACCCTTCGATCTCAGGGAATCAAACCTAATGGAAAATGAAGACTATGGACAGGGCTACAATAACCTATAAGCACTTTATCCCAATTGTATTTGTGAAAATTTTTATACATTTTTGAAAATTTGACTTAGAGTGAAATTCTCTTGAAAGTGCTGTGTGAGGGATATGGCCACTGTGTCCAAACCCTTCGATCTCAGGGAATCAAACCTAATGGAAAATGAAGACTATGGACAGGGCTACAATAACCTATAAGCACTTTATCCCAATTGTATTTGTGAAAATTTTTATACATTTTTGAAAATTTGACTTAGAGTGAAATTCTCTTGAAAGTGCTGTGTGAGGGATATGGCCACTGTGTCCAAACCCAATTATACAATTGGGATAAAGTGCTTATAGGTTATTGTAGCCCTGTCCATAGTCTTCATTTTCCATTAGGTTTGATTCCCTGAGATCGAAGGGTTTGGACACAGTGGCCATATCCCTCACACAGCACTTTCATGTGAATTTCACTCTAAGTCGTATTTTTTCAAAAATCATAAATTTTAATATAAAAAGACTAACTAAATATCTAAATAGTTTTAAATATTAAAAAAAAATTATTAATTTTTCATAAAAACTGTAAAAATTCGTATAAATAGTCGTATTTTCTTTATAATACGCATGCGATATTTTTTTAAAATATTTTTTATCGCATGTGATATTTTTTAAAAACATATTTAACTTTTCATATTTATCTTCACACACGTGAAAATTTGTACGATTAACAACATTTTTTTTAACTTTTTAAATTTGACTTAAGATGTTTTGTCAAAATGCCACAGATATTATACGTTTTTCGATTTCTCCAACATCTACGATAAATGAAAGAGTGCTTTCCAAGTGAAGTTTAATCAAAACAAATGAAAAGAATCGCCTAAATCCGTAACATAAAAACCAAATTGTTTTTCTAAAAGATTATTTTATAAGATCTCCTTAAACTATTGAAATAACTAAAAAATGATCTCACAGCATTAATTAAAAAATATGTATTACATATTTATGAATTATTTTTTTGTTTGGTCGTTTGAGATCAAGAAATGTTATGCTTGTTTTGTTATTGTTGTTTTTTTTTTACTAATAAACTCCAAATAATAAAAAAAATTTTAATGAAATTACTAAATTTATAAGTAAAACATTATTAATCGGTTAACCGATTAAAAACAAAATTAACCGATTATCAACCGATTAAACCAAAACCTCGGTTAATTAATCGAGCGATTAACCGATTAAAGCAAAGGCCCGATTAAATGAATACCCTAGTTATCACTGTTCTATTCCATTAATTTGAAACAAAGAGAAAATAAGTTATACATTTTATACATCATTGAAAAGCCCATTGTGTCATCTTATCGCAAATATATACATACATATATTAAATTTTTTATAACTAGAAAATTTATCCAGAATTTTTTGCAAGAAAAAATGTGTTTTTAAAAATGTCAACATTTTACAGAAAAACTAACAGTTTTGTTCAAGTTTGCTTAATAAATCTTATTTAAGACAACGACTTTAATAATTATGATTTGAAAACGCAGAATTCCTAAAACAAAACTTAAAATTTTTTTCCAAAAATAGAATTTTGAGGTATTTTAGCTGTTTTTTTTTTAAATATTTTTAGCAACATTTTTAAATTTATTAAAGAATTTTTGACAAAAAAGTCAAATTAAGTTTTTGCTGCGTTTTTGTACCAAAATAAAATTTTTTTACACAGAAAAAAATTTTGCACTAGTAAAAGCATTAATCAAAAATTAAATCAGTTTTAATTAAACATTTAAACAAGCGAATAAAACGTTTAATTAATTGTATTAAACGTTTAATTGGCAATATTAATTTGCACCAGTAAACAAATTAATAACCAGCCTTATTTCGGTTGTCGTTGTCGTTGTTAGAGATTAAAGAACACTGGTTGTGTGTTATTTTAATCTCTTACAAAAACTACTTAAGCGATTACGACAACGACAACTGGAATATGAATTAACCGTTTAATTTACTTGCTTAAACGTTTAATTCACTTGATTACATTTTTAATTAAAACTGATTTTATTTTTGATCAATGCTTTTACTTGTGCAAAATATGTTTCTGTGTAGAATGTTACACAATTTTTGTTTGTCAAATGGAATTTGGGAATTATTTTTTTTTTCATAGATTTTTTTATTATGTATTTTAAAAATTTTTTCCGAATGTGCTTTTTTCTATAAGTCAAATTTAAATTTTCAAAGCCTTTTACGGTAGAACTATACCCCCAATATGTCACATACTTTTTGCTTAAGCCAACCTTTGGCTAACATTAAAGATAAAGATATGTGCATACATTAAACTTTATAAGTTGAAATTTGACTCATAGAAGCACATTCGAAAAAAAAAATAATTCCCACATTCTATTTTTCAAACAAAAATTTTATATAATTTTAAACAAATTCTATTTTGGTAAAAAATGGCAACTGAAACTGTTTTTGGCGTTTTATTGGCACATTCGAAAAAATATTACAAATTTTTGTTTGTCAATTACACTGTGCAACAAAAAAAAAACCAGCTTCAATACTTGCAACGCGAAATGAAACTAGACTATTGGTAGAGCAAATCTGGCAAAAGGGGTTTTGAAAAGTTAGCCCGGGTTCCCGAAATATCAGCCCCTAATGTTTTTGAATTTTGTGAAAGGCTTATACCAAAGTCAAAAAAAATATACTCAATGTACTTCTGAGCTAAAATATTATTTCAGATGTCTTAAGTAGAATTGTATGGCGATTCTTTTCTTAGAATATATTAACCCTCTAACACTCATTTTAAGGGGTAATTTTTTTCCTTTTTTAACCTCCCCACAAAAGTATACTAAAACGGCACTTTAGAGGGATAAAATGTTCGACGAATATTTTATGCATCAAATTTCAATAGGGGCCTTCTAAGACCAAAAAATCGTGCAATGTGTGTAAAACGGATTTTCGAAATTCCGGAACTAGAAATTTTTGAATTTTTCGAAAATTCGTTTTACATATATTGCACGATTTTTTTGTCTTAGAAGAACACTAGTGAAATTTAATACAGAAAATATTCGTGGAACATTATAAAATCATAACAGTTTTCAGTTTTGTAATAGGCGACTTTTAAGGTCTTAAAAATAACGAGGACTTTTAATATTATTTTAATAATAGCACTGTGCACAAATTTTACACATTTTTTAACAAGCTGTGCACCCTACCAGTAAAGCTTAAGCTTAATATACACTAAATTCAATAGTGTTAGTCATTTGTCCAAGTTAGCGCTAGTATAAGCTAAACAATTATCCAAAAACTATAAAGAATATCGTTTTATTCGTCTTGAAATTTGTAATCGCGTATAGCGCGAATATGAGGTTTAAAAGAGCGCCTGTCATCATTGAAATGGTTTAAAACATTTCCAAAAATTACATTAAACAATATAATGTTCTCAGCCAGGTTACGCATCTTTGCAGCAAAACTGATAAGACGTAAGACTTGAATATGTTTATTTGAGTTTTTACTGATGATACGGTTATTTTTCAAATATGTATTCCGAACTAAAACAATGCACTGTTTGTCTTAACGAATAAAATGTTTGACGCTTCCTTCCAGGTAGAAGAATTAAATAATTAACAAACTCTACCTGCCTGTGCCCTTTGACAAATGGGTTGTTGTTTGTGGATCGTTTTTCATCACCTTAAACTACGGTCACAATTGTAAAACATTTGAAAAAAAACATCAAATATTTTATTGTCATAATGTGACCAGAAAAAATTTTTGGAATGCAAACTAGATTTTGAGAAAACAAATTTGTATGCTTGCAAACATGCCTCTAATGTGAACGAAGTGTAAACACCTTATTAGTTTCCCCTGTACATATTTTATTTCAAACCAACATTTGCTAAATGGTTAACTTAGTCATCAAGTTTCGACTGCATTGTTAGTGGACAGAAGCAGATGTCGTCTGCGTAATCTATGGTTAATATGACCATAATATGTTAAAAATTATTTATAATTTGCCAGAAATCAAACACATTTTGGTAGAAATTTACCATAGTGTGGTTTAAACCAACCATATTATAATCAAAATTAGCGCCAAAATATGGTCCAAATGTTTCAGAACTTGATCAAAAGTAACCATATTATAGTTAGAATTAACAACATGGTCCATGTAAACCATATTATGGTTATTTATTTCAGTATATTGTTTTTTTTTTTTTTTTTTTTAATTTGCTTAGTCTGGGTTCACACTATGAACATTTCAGAAAGTCTGAGTTTATTGGTGAATGAATAAGCTATTTATTGAAAATGATACCACTACAGTAGAGAGCAAAACAATCATAATTTTGTTACTTTTTAACAAATTATTTTTGAAATTAAGCCACAAAGATTAAAAATTGTATATTGTGTTGTATTAAAAAAAAACATTATCAGTTTTTAAAAATAAACACTAAATATAGCTCCTTAGTCTTCCGTTCGATAGATTTGTGAAAAACACAAACACTAGATAATAGTGTTTGTTTAGAAAATCATTAAAAAAAAATAACGTTTCATTGTTTGGCATCTTTCGAACACATAAATAAAATACTGTTTTTTTTTCAAACTCAACAAAAGATGAGAAAATTGTATTTTTCCACAAACTTCATGGTGTTCGGTTCAGCTTATTAGTGTACGTTTGTTTAAGTTGTGCTTAGCGCCCTTTTGACTGGTAAAAAAAATTCAAAAAGCCAGCAAAATAATTTTACACAAACAAAACAAATACACAATATACACATAAGCTGTTCGGTCGCTGCTAAAATTTTTCGTTTGTTCATTTCTTTATCAATGCAAAATAAGAAACACTATAGAACATTAAAATATAATGTTTGTCTACACAGTATCACTACAATGTTTCTGTTTTTTAACGAAGAACAGAACAATATATACTGGTCGGTTTGTGTTCGTCTTCACAAACTGTAAAAAAATAAATATCGTTGCTGGGTATGTGAGCCGAACGCTAAATAATGTTCTGTTTATTTTCGAACACTGAATGTTAATCATGTTTTCCTATGTGTAGATAAAATTTATTAACTACGCATTTTTAAATTATAATCAAAACATAACAACTGTGCTTAAGAACACTTCGGGACAGTTAAGTAACAATTATTACGACGATGGAGTAAACAGGGAGTTGTCATTGCTTCTTGTTTCAGAAAATCGATAAAACATAAACTATTAAATCACTTTAAAGACCACTTGGTGCTTAAACTTTCTATGTAGACTTTAGATTTAATCTAGTTATGTTTCCTAGAAAGTAGACACTTAATCCTTTAAGATTACTAATCCAAATGTTGCATAAAAATTTACCTAAATACACCTTAGACTACTTAGTAAAGGCCTGAGAAAATGTCTTTGAAAATCAGATAAACAACAAAAATCAAATGTGTTTACAAAATATTTGTGTTTAACAACCATGAGAAATGCTATGCGCTACTTTTCGTCACACAATTTGAATAGAATAAAGAGGGTACAAGAGTTCAAAGAAACACACTCCAGACAGTACTTGTTTCTTTCAAAGCTTTTCAACACAGAAAAAAATGTTTGCTTATACTCTCAGTAATTGAAAATTACCTCATCCGTGTTTACATGTCTGTCATATGAAGTGGACGAAAAAAAAATAAAGAATGTGTTACTTTTACTGGTGTGCAGTGTTTGCAGAAATATTTTAGCTCATGTCACCAAATTAAATTTTTAAATCCCCAAAAAAATTCCCATTTTTAAATATGGCGGATTTCATGTCAAGTTTACCCGATTTTTAAATCGATGTCTTTTTAGCGGCAATGTTTTTTTTCCAAATCGTGGCAACGCTGCTGAAATAAACGCCAGTGTCAACAAACGTCAAATTAAAAAATAAATAAATTGTTTGTGTTTGGCTGTGAAAATTGTTTGAAAAATTTATTTAGGACATTCTGTAAGAAAAAACAAGTAAGAAAGTACAGTCGGTCAAGCCCGACGATATGATACCCTACACCACAGTATTTAAAAACACATCATGCTTATGTGTCCATATAAATATGGATTTATCTATGTTTATAAACTTCATGAAAATTGGTTTGAAAGTTTGTGAGAGGCAGAAATTGCCCCCTACCTCCCCTTGTGGTCCTATTTTTGAAAAACTGTATAGCTAATGTGTCCCTATAGATATGGATCTATCTATGTTTTAAATTTCATTAAAATCGGTTTGAGAGGCAGAAATTGCGCCTATCTCCCTTCGTGGTCCTATTTTTAAAAAAATGCATACATTCTGTGTCCATATAGATATGGTTCTATCTATGTTTTAAATTTCGATGAAATGGGTTTGATAGTTTCTGAGAGGAAGAATTTTCCCCATATATTCCCTCGTGATCCTACGATTCGGCCCATTTTCAATAGGCTTGGTCCTTGTGCCAAGAAGACCCTATGACCCAAATTTCATCAAATTATCTCCAAAATTGCGACCTGTACTTTGCGCACAAGGTAACATGGACAGCCAGCCAGCCAGCCGGACGGACATCGTTAGTTCGACTCAGAAAGTGATTCTAAGACGATCGGTATACTTTAAGGTGGGTCTAGGACCAATATTTTAAGGCGTTACCTACATCAGCACAAATGCATAATACCCTCTCCACTATTGTGGTGTGGGTATAAAAATAATAAAAATGGATTCTGTAGCACTGTGGTTCGACGACGAAGAAGGGCATGAGCAAAATGAAAATGATTTGTGTGTACTTTAAAATCGGCCCAAACCTATTAAAATTAAAATTGAAGTCTACTATTTTTGAACTGGTTTATATATTTCATACTTTTTTCCATCCTGCAGCTTCTCTAATAGGTTGTCCATTGATATTTAGTACTTCAGTTAACGTTTGCCACAAAGTATTTGCCAACTGACGTGCATTTGGTGTTTTCAAATGGCCTCTTGCGAATTGGCTGTGCTTATTCATAAATCCTATCATTATTTCAAATTGACGCGGTTTGGTGGTCTTATTGCTTGCTTCCCTGAGTTAAATAATAAATATATGATGAATAAATCAATACAATATTATCTTTCACTTACATGTTTTTACTTTGCGAATGCTTTTTTTTTTTTTGTTGTCGAATAAATTTTGGGAATTTGACATGTGTTTGACATTTGTTTTCGCAATGTAGAATACCGACCTGCCACTTTTTCGCATTTGAAATGCGATTAAAAAAAAAACGTTGCGAATATCGCAATACACAATAGCAAATGTTCGCATTTATGTATTTAAACGTGCTCCTTACAATACATCGACGGATATAGAGACCCTTATCAGAGAAAAAAGGAAGTTAAGAAGACAATGGCAAAACAGTCGTTCCCCAACCACTAAGGCCCAACTAAAATTATGCCTGACCACTCTTCGCAACAAATTGAGACAGAACCACGAGTCTGCAATAGAAGGCTATCTAAACAGCCGAGACGCTACAAAAAACTCCAATTATAGCTTATGGAAGGCTGTACGGCATATGAAATGCCCTATAACCCAAGAATCTCCATTAAGACTGGAAAACCGCACTTGGGCCAAAAACACACATGAAAAATTAAACGCTTTCGCGGGCCACCTTGAGAATGTTTTTACGCCACATGATGCACATACTTGTTCCTGTCGTCCAATCATTTCTGATAAGGTAAACCATCCATTAAAATTTAACATAATTTAAGTAAAATCTGCAATAGAATAAATGAATATTAGAAAATCTCCCGGACCTGACCGCATCACAGGGTCAATGATAAGAAACCTACCATCGTCTGCTTCCAGAATCTTGCTGCTCATTTTTAACGCTATATTAAGAGTCGGATACTTCCCATCCTCATGGAAGAGGTCTATAATTGTTATGATTCCCAAGCCAGGAAAAGATGCTAGCCAGGTTGCGTCGTACAGACCGATAAGCTTATTGTCAATCCTATCGAAGCTTTTCGAAAAAATATTCGTTTTAAGTATAACTCCTCATGTAAAGGAACACGACATCATCCCGGATCACCAGCTCGGATTCAGAGCGAAACATGGTACAATAGAACAAGTGCATAGAATTGTCACCCTTATTAGATCGGCGTTTGAGAAAAAGCAATACTGCTCAGCCCTGTTTATAGACATTCCCCAAGCATTTGACAAAGTTTGGCATGATTGGCTACTCATCAAAATAACACGAATGCTTCCTCAAAACGCTCACAAGCTTCTGGAGAGCTATCTAACAGGCAGAACATTCATAGTAAGGTCGCAAGATAAATACTCCCCCCTCAAGAAAATTACTGCTGGTGTCCCCCAAGGCAGCATATTAGGACCGCTTCTACATATAATATACACAGCAGATATGCTAACAAACCTGAGCACGCATACCTCTACATTTGCAGACGACACAGCATTTATTAGCGTTAACCATGACCCAAAAGTCACATCGCAAAATCTGCAGACCCACATCAATGAACTAGAGGCCTGGCTAGAAAAATGGAGAATAAAGGTTAACCCGGCTAAATGTGCTTAACTTTCACGCTCAGAAGACGAACGTGCCCAGCTGTAAAAATAAATAACATCACTGTTCCGATAGAAAACCATGTTGAGTACTTGGGAATTCATATAGATAGACGCTTGACCTGGTCTCGTCATATTGAAGCGAAAATAACGGCTATGAAACTTAAAGCAGCTCAACTACATTGGCTTCTCGGTGCAAACTTAAACTTGTCTTTAGACAACAAAATTCTTTTATACAAGTCCATCATAAAACCAATATGGACATATGGCATCCAATTATGGGGTACTGCATGTGCATCTAACATCCAAAAGCTTCAAAGAAGACAGTCTAGAATATTACGACAAATTGTCTGCGCCCCATGGTATATACGTAATGATATTATCCACAGAGATTTCAACGTCCCCACTATCCAGGAGGAAATTAAAAAATATTCAATTAGCTACATCGATAAACTAATGGCCCACCCTAACTACCTCGCTCGGGGTCTGCTTCAGTTCGAAGGTCACCAGAGGCTAAGAAGAACCGATACTTTGAGCCTAACTAGAAGACATTTTTAAAATTTGAATACAGCAGTTAGTGGTTACATTGGTAACAACTAATAAACAACAAGTAGAATTAAGATTTGAATACATATTGTAAATTTCGATAAGAAAGATTCAATAATAAAAATAAATTTAAAAAAAAAAAACTATTTTCGCATCGCAATTCATAAAAAGCCTCCTGTATGGCCAAAATGTCAAACTTTGAACCCCTCTAACTCAGAAACTTTTTGAAAGATCTTGTTGTCTTAGCTACTATCCAATAGGAGTAGCCTTGGTGCAAATTTCATCCAAATCGGAAGACATTTTTTTAGGTTTATACAAAACTAGCGGGCCCGTTGCCTGCTTCGCACGGCAAAACAAAATAAGAAAAGAAACACACTTGTTTTTAATAAAGTAGGTTTTCCTGCGGCAAAAACACACTCACTTCACATACGCACCGCACACACATGCGTTATCGGATTTCAACCAAACTTCATATAAACCATATATGGGCCACTGCCTACGTAGTGTATAAGTTTGGTTGAAATCACAGGACGCGTTTATGAGTAGTTCGGCGACGTACATATACGGACTTATTTTTATATATATAGATTTTAAAATTCCTTTCTTCATGAAAATAATTTAATGAAAAATTGAATTTTTTTAACTTAAGCCTAATTAAAAATATTAAAAATTTGGATTAAAAATTTTAAACTTTAATTAAATTTATCAGTTTATAATTTTTTGTTTTTAATTAAAATGTTTTCATTTAAAATATTGACACTGTCGTTTCTAGACATAAAAAATAATAGATCATAATGATCTCATAGAAAATCGTGTTTTTTATATGAAAATCGATGTTTGGTGTAAACAAAAAGTGATCACAATTTTCTATTTTACATGTTCTAAGATTTCTAGTTTTCAAGTCAAATCTGTACCCATGTTCTGTAACTTTAGTGAGAATTTTTGCACCGAAAAGATGTGAAACAAAGTATTCCATCGTTTCTCGAAAAGTGAGAGAAATGTGCGTCTGTAACTCATATCGAAAACTATCAAAAGAGATTACGTCGTTACGTTATAAATGTCATAATATTGCACTCGAAGCCGATGTGACATTGCAGACGTTCAGAACGCCAGTAACACATATCGTTGACGGCGACCAAAATTAACTTAAATGGAACATTTTTCAACGACGCACAGAGGGGTGAAATCGTAAAAAATGGATATTAATTGAAAAATGAAAGTTTGTTTTTTTGAAAAATATTTAGTAACCGATTACAGTATATAAAATTCTACATCACTACTGAAAATTTCAATGTCATATGATGTTTACTTGTCAAGCTGCATTGTATTAAAGTTAAGTAATTTTTGAGTTATTCGTGCACAATAGTGTTAATTTAAATTCGGTATATTTCGACGATTAATATATAGTTTTTGCAAGTCAAAAGTAATACTTTTACTATGGAATCTTCAACCTCAGGTATTTTAGCGTTGTTCTAAAAATAATTGTTTTAACAAAAGTTGTGTAGAAGTATTTTTAAAATTTTTTTTAAAATATGTCTCCATTTTGGCTATTTTCAAAATATTCGTGGATATTTAAATATGAATGGTGTAAGTTGGCGTTATAATATTAATTTGTTAAGAAACTATAGTTCCTAGGCTTTTATATTCAGTAATAACATGTTGCGCGTTTTTGCGCGAAATTTTTTAAATTAATTAATTGTGAAAATAGTCGCTAAAGCAAAGAACACCAGTTCTATCTTTTGTTTGCTTTGTCTTCGTTTTCGTTGTTATAATTGTTGTTTTTGTATACAATTGGCAACTGTGTGTTACAAAAATTTTGTTAGAAAAATATAGTTTTTGTTCACAATATCGAGCGGTATTCAGAAGTATCAGTGGTTAAACATGCCTCCAACCTTGCATAAGTTTTTAATACATGGCCCAGTATCATTTCGCACGCGCTATTATCGATCGGTGAACTGTCTGAGGAAGCCCATGAAGCCCGAAACAAAGATTTTAAAAACTTCAGAGAACATTTTTCTCGCAAATGAAGTCGGTAGGATTGCAATCAAGACATATTAAATAGGTTCCTACTAAGTTCAGATCCAATCCTATCTGGTAAAACACAATTGCCCAAAAAAAAATTCCACCAACTTCCAAAATCTGTAGTTTCGCCTTCAGTTTTGACGAACGTGGCACCAGAAGGCACAAATTATGATACAGATGACGACGGGCATATTTTTCAAAATAGCAGGTCAAAAACACATGCCTTATAATAAATATATACAAGCTATCACCAGACACATCCGTACACAATCGAACAATTTAAATATCTGCTTTGAGTCCCGAATTTAGTTACAAATATGATAGAATAATTCCCAATTCGTTTACGTAATTATGGGCCATGTCACAGAGTACAATTGCGTTCGGAATGATTCCGTTCGGAATTGAAGAAAACATATTTGTTTGTTGATGGAAAGTGTATTTTGATAGTTTTATGGCCTTTCAGATACAGACAACTTCCATACAGTTCATGAAAACAAAAATGGTTTCATTTCGAAACATTTTTTCGTCATTTTCTGAAGCACCAAAATACGGAATGAATTCCGTTTCCGAACGGAATTGTACTCTGTGACATGGCTGTATATTAAAAATAAATTGATTACTATGGAAAAATTTTATTTCTTTTTTTTTCAAAAAACAAAAAAAAAATCCGACTGAGCCAGAGCTATTTTTAAAAGGGGGCGTGGCACCACCCTATTCCACCTTGGATATAATTCATACTGTTAGATCAACATATAAACCAAATCTTATCTTCATACCTTTGATGGTTCATGAGATATATCCGTTCTAAGTTTCAGGTTATATGGGCGGTGCCACGCCCCTTTATCCAATCATAACCAAGTATATCCAAGAACTATTAGCAGGTCAAAGTTTCATGGCAATCGGTCTATTGCTATGGCAGCTAGAGCGATTTTTAATAGGGGGAGTGGCACCGCCCACTTTTCCAAAAGATGTGTAGCATATGTCACTCAGTGGTAACGTAGCATTCAAATAGTGAAAGAATTTTTAAAATTGGATAAGTAGTTTAATTAATCTCCATTTTTTGCGTTTTCACCCCTCTGCGCGACGGCGGCGAAAACACAACCGTCGGCTATGCCAAATTGTGTAAAGAGCGACTTTAATGTTTGTTGTTTGCAAACGAGCTTTGAAGACATTCGTATATTTTATTAAAATGCTAAAAGCAAAATAATAAAACAATGAAAAATGTGCCAAGCACAAAATATTATTATTATTCTTTGCATTTTGCATTATAAATTGTTTTTTAGTGTTGAAATTGTTTCTCGCCCCATTTTTATTCGTGAGTTTATTTGACAGTTCAAAGCGGGAACTTTTCTCACCAAAATGTTTCAGACACACTTTTTCTGAAAATTGGCGAGTAATTTTCTTACGTGACAGCTTGTACTCGCCAAAAAATGTTACAGACACAGTTAAGTGAGAAAAACAGCTGTTTGTTTCAATTTATGACATTTTTGTTTCATTTCACACATTTCAATCGAAAACAGAACATGGGCACTGATTTTGAATTTGTAAACAGGAAATCAATTTTTGCTTCGAAAATACCCTTTTTAAGTTACAAAAATTCAAACCAATTTGCAACCATTTGCACCAAATTCTTTTTATCTGCAAAAATTTTATGAATTTGAAAAATAATTGACTTAATTTGAAAAGTTTTAAAATTCAAATATTAAATTCGTTTGCCAAAAATATCTACATATCTATTAGTCGAGTATTATCAATAATAATAAAAAGTTCTAAAAACAAATCAAACACATTGTACTTGCACTTTTTCCAAAGTAAAGCATTTGTTTTTTGCTTCTACACGTTCACACACATACGTCAATTGTTCACCTTACCCTACTCTTCAGTATTTGTTTGTGACAACGACACTACAGTATTGAGTTTGAAAAATTTTTTAATGGTTTAAATGTGTGTTCGAATGGAAGTAGGAATTATGCAGGCCGCCTCTTCTACTTAGGTACAGAAAAGTGTCAATTGCATACAGAAAAAAAGACCTGAGTTCTTTTAAAAACTGTCAAATTAAGATTATTAGCAACCAACCACATATTAATAGCAATTCTTCTTTGTAAATCTAGTAACTTAAAAAAAAATAAAAAGTTTCTTGTTTTCTCCTACTTCTTTCTTTGAGAAAAACTTACTAAAAACAAGAAACGGAAACGCAAAATACACTTCAAAACTGAGTCTCTAAACAAAATCAAACAAACAAAAAATCCAACACCAAAATGAGATTAAAAAAAAAACAGAAACACTAGACTTCAGCATAAATTTAAAACAATCACAAACAAAAAAAACTGAAACAAAAACTATAATTATACTGCATTTGGCATAAAGAAATTATGATAACAACAAATTACAAAACTAAAATTAAAAAGCAAATCTCTAAAGAAAATGTCTATTACATTTTTAACTGCTGAAACAGATCTTCAACAAAAAATAAAAATATGTATCTAATGGCAAAGTTACTGTGTTACTATGGCTTTTGGGGGCAGCCTGACAGGCTAAACCATATTTTTATGACTCTGCTAATAAAATTGGTTCGAGGCTGGTCGGTCGAATCTTTTTGTTTGTCTTGTCGATGTTTTTTTTTTTCCTTTTTTTTACAACTGATTTGTATGGAAATTTCTTGTCTTTCCCACCTCAACTCTATGCTGGGTATTAGTCAGCCTGTTAACCAATGTTGCAACCGATTGACTAACTGACTGGTTTTTGTTGTTATTGTTGTCAGTATGTAGTGAATAATGTTGTTGCTTGCAAAGCTTCAACAAAATATTTTGGCCCATTACAAAGGCGTTGGTTTTTTCATCTTGCTATAGCTATGATGTTGCATGCAACACTAACAAACAACATGACTGCGAATTCCCAGTAGTTTGACTTCTTTTGGTCGACCAAACATCAGAATGTGGCTGTTAGATGTCCGATCAAATAAAACAAAATAAAACAACAACGACAACGACAGCAGCAACATAACTACAAAATGCTTTTTGAGCAAAAAAAAAGCGTAAAATTATGGCAAAGGAAATACCTGCATATAAAATTTCTAGTTACAAATAGTTGTTGTAAAAAAAAGAAAGGCTAATTTAGCGCTTTCCAAAAAAAAATAACCTCTTTACCAAAAGCTTTTTTATGTTTTACAAATCATAAATAAAGTTTTAATCAATAAAATTGTTTTCTAACATATTTTCCTCATTATAAGCTTTAAAAAAACAGAAAGCTTTACAAAACAAGGTATGCTTTAAAAAGCTTTTCTTCATAATTTGGTACTTCATCAAACTAAATTATATCAAGCCTTATTATATTATAATTTGTGGTAAGTTATAAACATTTTAAAATTCATTTTTAATATATAAAGCCATGGTGGAGCAAGCAGGTGGCATCGTTACGGCAACAAATACAACATTACAACAAAAATGGAAGTTACATCACCGTTTACGTCAAAAGATACTTTTAACAAAAATCAAAGCGTGTCGCTGAACGAGATGAAATAAATAATTATTTAGCCAATTTTTATTTAATTATGATCAATATCTTATTTATTTTAATTTAAAATTATCAAAAACTTCAGTTAAATACAAAAATCACAAAACGTGGACTTTTTGTTAACATAAACAAAACTTTGACATAAACCTAGACAAACAATGCAAGAGCTAAAAATCGTCATCTGGCGTAGTGCTGCCACCTTTTTATTTCACCATGTATAAAGCTTTATTTTACAAAGCTTTTTCCAACATTCTAAGTACTTTTTATAAAACCTCCTCGAGCTTAACAAGAAAACACTTTCTTTATTAAAGCTTTAATATGAAAGATGTTTCTACATAAAGCTTTAAATGGAATACTTTAATTCATAATGTTTAAAAACTGGCTGCCTTATGCAAAAAGGAGTTATTGTTCCCATTAATTAAACAATACATTAAGCCCATACACTTTTGCTGGGCTTAGGGCCTTTATTACAACTCCCCGATTGTTAAAGGTAGGATGATGTCCCACGTATAAAAAGTTTTTTATTATTTCAACTTTGCTTTAAACTAAAGTGAGCGATACGTTAAATGCAAGTTCATTATACCGGGTAGGTTAAAGTAAAGTTGAAATAATAAATAAGTTTTCAGACATCCGACAAAATCCTACCTTAAACTAACGCCAAGTAGTAATAATGGCTTTCAATGTATTGTTTAACTTATGTGAACTTTAACCTTTTTTTTCCTTAAGGGGTTTAAGCTTTGCTTCTTAAAGATTTTTAATACTAGACTTTAATTTTGAAAACTTTATTTAAATTGAATAATTAAAGCTTAAAAAGAACATAGAGTGCTCAAAGCTTCATAATGAAAGCTATGTTACATTAAGTTAATTAAGTCAAGCTTTAATTTAAATGGAAAATGTTAAAAATCTAGAACTTTACAAAAAAAATTTGTATACATAGGGCTTTCTTATGAAAGCTTAATTACATAAAGTTTTGTAGGACTACGCTTTACTTCTCTAAGCTTTATTATAAAAACCTTTAATACCTAGAACTTTACAAAAAAAAAGTTGTAGTACACTTCAATATGAAAGTTTTATTAGTTTAAATTTAAGCTTTTTTATGAGACTTTATTGCTGTAAAGACTTATTATGAAAGCTTTATTTCTTTACAATTTAATAAAACAAAGCTTTACTAAGTAAAACCACTTTTGCAACATAAAGCTTACAGAAAGCTTTAAATTAAAAAAACTATACTTTAAAAGCTCCATTACATAGAAAATTACAACATAAAACTTATATATCTGTTACAATAAATAATAATGACTTAAGTTGACATAAGTGCTTTTTCATTTTATTACATTTCCTTATTCTCTGCTTCAAGATCTATCACTCAGCTAAATTTCAAGTATTAAATGTCATTATTAATAAAACTATACGCATTTACATTTTAACTTACACAACAAAACACACAATTTATTTTAGACAAACCCCCTTAATATCTCAAAACAAGAAATTTCGACTTGAGCCATTATTATATACTAGCATATACCCGCTACTTCGTTAGCGTCTCCTTTTTCTTCGTGTACATATTTTTATGCCAAAGTTTATTTTTCTAGGCTTTAACTTGTTTAAATTCTAGCATTTAACCCGTTACTTTAGTAGAACCAAAAAGCGAAAGAAAAATATCAATGTTCCCGTATTACCTTTTTTGGGTACTATATTTTTCCCCCATTAAAGAATCAAAAATTTCAGTATTGTAGTGGCAGCCCATAATTTAGCAAAAAAAAGTTATTAAAAAAAGTACCAAAAATAGTTACGATTTTCACCCCTATAATGTTCGAGTTTCGAAAAAGTACCAAATTCGTATACGTATTTTTTTGATAAGTTTTTTTTTCTATGTTTCTATGGGTTAAAAGAAAGATGGGGTGGCAAAAACGTACTAAAATTCAGATTTAACCCGTTTACTCCCTAATAGTGCCGAATTTCAAAAAAGTACCACACACTTGTCCGGTTATTTTTCTAAAGAACAACGATAAGTATTACATTTATTTTGCATCTCTTTTAGTTTTGGAGATATAAGGTTACCGAATTTTCCCGTTTTTACCTTTTTTACCCCCTAAACATTCGAATTTCGAAAAATCCCGTCTTAGTGAATCGTTCTGGGGAGTGACCAATAGCTAGTCCAAATTTCAAGTTTCTAGGGTCAGCGGCTTGGGCTGGGCGGTGATGAATCAGTCAGTCAGTCACTCACGCAACTCTTTTATATATAAAGATTGCCACATATAAAGCTTTACTATACATGTGTTTTATATTTTGAAAAAGCTTTACCATATAAATCTTTTTGGGTTTAAAGGTGCATGTAGACGACATTCATTATATTTCAATAATTTTATTTAAAAAGGGTGGTATTTAGCGATTTATAGCTAAATTCAATTATTATTTAAAAACTTAAGCGATTTTTTATTGTTTTTCATTATATTTCAATAATTTTATTTAAAAAAGGGTGGTTTTAGGGATTTATAGCTAAATTCAATTATTATTTAAAAAATTTAGCGATTTTTATTGTTTTTTACATCTGACTTATCAACTTTTCAAGTCACATGTAATTGTGCATGTCTGTCAAAATGACTGTTTTACAGAAGGTTTATAATATTCGGTCACAAACGCACATGTAATTTGCTTCTGACATTGTCTCTTTTTTTTCCTCATAGTTGTTACAAAAACGAAATAAAAATGCCGCCAAAAGTTTGTATTTACGCCGTTAAATAATTTAGCCATTTTAACATATTTTTCTTTTAATTCAAAGATACCAATACCAAATATCCTAATTATAATGAAACGGTTTTTATATATATAATTACATAAATACTATTCAATGGTGCGATGATCATATATATTTCAGTATTGTAAAATATTAACATCAGCCGGCTAATGATTCCGTCAATAGTGGACGCCGCTGCCGGTTTCTTCTTGGCATAGATTTTTGATGTCAGATGGTTTGTCAGAAGAAAATAGAGCACGCTCTAATTGAAATTTTGTCAGATGACTTTGCATCTGACTTTTACAGAAGCAAAGTTAAAATGGTAACACACGACATGTATGTATTTTGCAGTGGAAAATTTGACATGTCAGATGACAAAAACATGTCGTGTACGGTCGCCTTAAGTATTTTCGGCTATGACTAAAGCTAAATCAAGCTTTATAAGGTAAATGCTTCTTATAGAAGTTAAACATTAAAATCTATTTAAAAGAAATATACAGTATCCAATTGATGACTACAATTTATAGGCCACTTGGGGACAATAAAGTCATTTGGAGGGAATTAAGGCCACTTATGGACGGTAAAGTGACAAATGAAGAGACCATACATCGCGACCTTAGGACAATAAGGTTCTATCTTACATGTAATTTAGGTGCAAATAGAACCTTGTTGTCCTAAGGTCGCGACATATATTTAAGAAACTGGTGTGTTGAATGAAATCTATTCCTAAATAGTAGATACAAAGTTGGATAATGAAAAAGTTTTTAAAGCGACTACACTTTAGGCCACTTGGGGACAAATAAAGTCATTTGAAGGGAATTAAAATAAACACATTCAATTTCAAACCACTTAGGGACACTTAAGTGACAATTATATTGAAAGTTAACAAAAAATAT
Source organism: Pollenia angustigena (assembly GCA_930367215.1). Classification (NCBI taxonomy): domain Eukaryota; kingdom Metazoa; phylum Arthropoda; class Insecta; order Diptera; family Polleniidae; genus Pollenia; species Pollenia angustigena. Next base: position 193,692,434 of record OV884058.1, read on the forward strand.
TGGTCTGACTACTTTATAGATTACATAGAGGCAGTATAACAAACTTTTCCTATACAGTAACCCACATATGATATGTTAATAAAAACTGACAACACTGTCTGGTAGCAGAGAAAAAAAAACTTGAAATTGTTTAAACATGTATTAATTATTTTTTTTTTTTTTCTTCTCTTTTAAATTTTATTCCCAGTTTACATGAAATTCTCAACAAGAAATTTTTCAATAAAATAAACTTTTAAATTAAAATGAAACTGAAAAATAAAACAAGCATGTAAACGAGTAAATGTTGTAGAAAATTTCGGAATTTCTTGCGGAGGATGAAAAGCAGAAACAGGAGAAAAACAAATAAACTATTTTAATTAAAGACTGGCTTGGCTTTTTTCATAATAAATTATATGGAAATTATTGTAAAACAAAAACTCATACAAACATACAAAGTTTAACTGCAGGTTAATTAAAACAATTTCTAAAATGGTTTTTGCTACAAAAAAAAAAAAAAAAAAAACATTTCGATTAAAGTAAAATAAGTGTATTTACACAAATGATTAAGTTAAATTATAATTACTTTATATGTTGCAGTGGAGTAAATCTTGAAGTTAAACAACAAAATTATGACTGGGTTTGCTAGATTTCTGAGTTGTAATTAATGAGATTAATAAATAAATGTCAAAATTAAATAAAACAAGGTTATCCATTTACTGATTTTAAAACCGCCGGTCTGGCAAGGCTGTCAGTTGTTATCTGAAGTGTTATCTATTAACGCGAAAAAATAGTTAAAACTTAGGCCCTAATTGTGTATAACGCAACGCAATGTCAAAAATAACATTGAAAGCAAAAACAATGTCAAAAATTTGTCAAAATGTTGTTGTTGCTTTCTACAGAAATACATAATGCATTTTAAAATTATATCAACACCACAAGATATGCAACGTTTCATATTTAAAAATTCAATATACATACATTTATTTGGAAAACTACAACAAAATTATGAAATATTTTCGATTTTGTTTTTGCTTTTAATATCATTTTTGGCGTTGCGTTTGCGTTTTACAAAATTAGGGCCTTAATTAAAAAAAGTGTATTAAGGGGCCGTCATAATCGACTTACTGTGCAAGGAATTGGAAATATTATAGAGATATTTGAAGAGGCTGGAACCATAACAGCGTCGAAAAACTTTCCGATTGAAAGGTGAGAAATGAAACAAAAATGACATAAATTTAAACAATAAGCAACTCTTTTTCTCACTTATACCCAGAGCTGCCAGATAAATTTGTGAGGAAATCGTCAGTTTCCTGAGAAAAAATAAAAAAAATCGTGGTTATTGTTTCGAAAAATCGTCAAAAAAAATCGGACAATTTAAAACTTAGTTTTTTAAACAATTTTTGTTTGATTTTTATAGAAAAAAAACATTCAAACAAAACCATAATTACTTCATACCCAGCTAGCATTTTCAATCGTGTAAGAGCTACTTGGAGTCTCATGACCGCATTTTTTAATCCTAGAAGATTCCTCACACGGGAAAAATTGTAGAACGAGTGGAATTCTTCCATAGCAAAGCATAAGACGCTTCTTCAATCGTTGTGTGAATCGTTTAAGATAATCTAACGAGACTCTCATTTCAAGAATCGTATGAGACTCATGTAGATATTCTCTTACAACTCGTGAAATGTTTGCCGTATAATTGTTGAAAATTTGATTTATACAGCGTGCCGTAAAAGGTTCATTCGATGATGGTTAGACGAAAAATAAACAAAGTGTAACGTTAAGCGGCTCATACACTTGCAATAAAATTGTTCAATTTCACGCATTGTACAATTATATCGCCAATGTGTATGTGATATTCGAAGGTGACACAATATATTGGCAACAATCAAAAGACTTTTAATTTTTATTGCTCAACGAAAAGAGAGTGAAATGTGTTGGCAACATTGTACAATGCTGTTTATGTTATTCCTATAGGTTATGTTCATCTTTTTATTGAATGAATGAATCTATTATGCGACTTATTGCATAATATAGGACAAAATGGAAATAATATGGCGGATATCATATACAATAACATGCAAGTGTATGGGCCGCTTTAAGTTTCTTAAGACTTGCGTATTACAGCCGTAACTAAAAAAAGCGGCACGCGTTTCCTAGTTTTTGAATACAGCGGCCTGAACGCTTTGCAATTGGAAAAACCGATTTTGACAGCTCGCTTAAAAGTGAAGTTTGCCGGTCTTGTTAATTAATTATGGCAATTAGCTATTTTTTTTTATCAATCTAGCGTAAAAACAAAGCGAAAGAAAACGTTCCGCCTCTCGCTCTTGTTAAGGTATGGCTGTTAAACATTCCAAGATTCAATAACGAAATTGTCAGAAAATGTAAATATTTTATTCAGACTTTGGAAACTGAAAAAATCGTCACATTTTTTAAAAAAATCAGCAAATCGGAATTTCGGAACCAAAAATCGTCAAAATGACGATAAATCGTCAAATCTGGCAGCCCTACTTATACCCTTTGTACACTTGCATACATTTCCGAGGAACGCATGCGTTCACACTTGAAACATCTAATATCTACTATCAAATAAAATGTCACCACTTCTGAAAAAACTTTTGTTTTTTTTAATACTTTTTTTCTTTAAAATCTAAAATTTAAAGAAAACACCAAAATGTAGTTGGAATTAATTTTGTTAAATAATATAAAAAATATTAAACAAAAAAAGTCTTGCAAAAATATAAAAACTTGAGAAATGGTAACGCTACGCTACTTTCAAAAGAAAATGTTATTTTGGCAGTGCTGCCACAGTAATAATAGAATATGCTGCCACTTTTCTAGTGATGACACTAAAAAAATCGAAAGATGTAAAAGGGAACAAAATGAGATAAGTAGTAATATTTTGTAAAGATGTTGAAAAATTTTGATTTTTATTATTTCTTATTTATTATTTCTTATGGAAAATTTTAACATCGTCGCAAATAAATGGTAGATGTTATATGTTGACAACTGTGAAAAGGCTTTTAACTGCGTCTGTATAATTTTTGGCGAGGTACATAAGTATTTTGTTCTTGGCTGAATTTTTCATTGTTTAATTATTTTGCTTTTAAAATTTTTGAAAAATTTACAGTTTTCAAAGCCATTTTGTAATCAACAAACATTAAAGTTGCACTTTACGTTATTTGGTACAGCCGATGGTTGTATTTTCGCCGCCGTATTTAAAAACTTTTAAATTTTAAAAAATTTTGGTCCTCCTCAACGATATGTGTAAGTGGCGGTCTCAACGTCTGCAATTTCACATCGGCTTCGAGCTGAATATTATGGCAATTATAACGTTACTACGTAATCTTTTTGATAGTTTTAGACATGAGTTACAGACACATTTTTTCTCACTTTTCGAGAAACGATGGAATATTTTGTTTTACATCTTTTCGATGCGAAAAGTTCTCACCAAAGTTACAGAACATAGTTACTGTTAGTGAAAGTGTGGCGGATTATCCAAATGGCATTCTCAGCAATTCAACTTGTCTTACGACTTTTTTTGGCCTTAAAATCGTGAACTAGATTATTTGTGGTTTCAAGAAAACATGTAAAATCAATTAAAATTGATAATCATTCAGAAAAGCAAATTTCGATCTACCAAAGGTTAAAATACAATTTGGTTTAAGAATTGATGTTTGACTATTGACGTCAGCAGTCGTCGATGGCTGCGAGTGTAAGACGGCAAATCCATCTAAAGAGATCGAGTGGTTGCGATCGAAACATGTCATGGTAACCTGCCGGCCAGGGTTCGAGCCCCGGCCACGGTCAAGAATGAAAGATTATCAATAACAAATTCAATTAATTTTCATGTTGTAAAATTCCTTCCTTAATAAAAATAATTTAATGTAAATTAAATTTGATGAACTTAAGCCGAATTAAAAATATTGAAAATTTGTATTAAAACCCATAAACACGCAGAGAAAAAATATGGTTGGGCATGGTTACGGCAACAACACTATGTTTAATGTAACAATATATTGTTGTTGTACACAAATAATTGTTATTTTTATTAAATATCAACAATATTATAGTTACTGTAAACATATCAATGTTTATCGCAATTATGAATTTGAGTATTGTTGACCGAAAAATAATTATTTTTCTAACAACTTAATTATGATAACTTTCTAAACATATTATATTTCTCACAACCATTTCATGATATTTAATAGCCATAACATGATAACTTTCTATACATTTATCATATTATGTTAAAGATGCAATCAAACTATTTTTACTCTAATCATATTATGCTAGCGCCATTTGTAAAATAATTTTGAAGCAGTCGTGTCGTTTTTTTTATTTGTGAGCGGTTTAACAATAAAAAGTTAAAATTCCATAAAAAAAATAAGTTTAAAGATATTAAAAAATTAAAGTATTAGCGAAGTTCATTCGGTAATAGTGATGTAATAGTGCAAATGCAAAATATCATAGTTTTTTTGTAAAATCCAAGAACAAAACACACAGAGATTTCGTTATATTTTATACAAGTGCTACGATATTTCATCAACATCTTAAAATCGAAAAAATGGACACACGCGGTTGCCCATGAAAACCACAGATTTTTCATTTACTCTTTTGCAAGCCTTATATTGAACTCCGCTATTTGATTAACATTAAGAAAAATTGTAAAAAGCCACATAATAAAAAATCGATGCAAAAATATTTAAATTTTATTTTGTATTTTATTTTTATTTGTATTTTATTTTGTATTTTTATGACAGCTATGAAAGGTGCTGTATCATAATATGATTGCTTCTAAATTTATTATGATTAACATGATAATATGATTACTTCTTAGCTTATTATGATTAACATGACAATAATTTGATTACTTCTTAACTTAGTATATGATTAACAGAATAATAATATGATTAAGGGAAAAATATTATGATGTCATATTACGAGTATATTTAGTCATAATATGATTCAATAATAATCTTAATATGGTGACTACAATCATAATTCTTATCATAATATGTTGCTCTTAGAATATGTTTACCACAACCATGTTTTTTCTTTGTGTGAATAGTTCAACAAAATAACCACAATACTAATTATTGTTAAAGCTAAGGCACGAGCTCTATGTGTACATTTGTCCTTCAAGTTGTGCTGAAAAAGGTCAACAGAGAAGAAAAAGACAAAATGAAAAAACAAAAAATGTACTTGGACTTCAAGAAAAATTCTTGACAAAAGTACGAAAAAACAGAAGTAAGGAAAAAACATGTAAAATCAATTAAAATGGATAATCATTCAGAAAAGCAAATTTCGATCTACCAAAGGTTAAAATACAATTTGGTTTAAGGATTGATGTTTGACTATTGACGTCAGCAGTCGTCGATGGCTGCGAGTGTAAGACGGCAAATCCATCTGAAGAGATCGAGTGGTTGCGATCGAAACATGTCGTGGTAACCTGCCGGCCGGGGTTCGAGCCCCGGCCACGGTCAAGAATGAAAGATTATCAATAACAATTTCAATTAATTTTCATGTTGTAAAATTCCTTCCTTCATAAAAATAATTTAATGTAAATTAAATTTGATGAACTTAAGCCGAATTAAAAATATTGAAAATTTGGATTAAAACCCATAAATAGTTCAACAAAATAAACACAATACTAATTATTGTTAAAATTAAAAATTTTCAAAACTTTATCGCGGTTAATGTATGAACTTTTTGACCTTAGCGAAAAAAAAAATATACGTTCCCTTTCAGCTTTTTATGCTCTATCGGACTGTGCTATGCCAATTTTGATATTTTAAAAAAATTATCAAAGAAATTATTTTGGGAGTACAAAATTTTAATTTTAAAGATTTTATTATTCGTGCTTAATTCCCAATTTTTTTTCTTGATAAAAACACTGGAATTTATTGTTGATGTTTTTGTTTAAACTTTGATATTGTTACAAGTAGAACTGTTGCTTATAATTCTTATACGTTTAACAGTTTTATTTAGTTTAATATCTTAAGTTTTTCTAAAATCTTTATGGATGAAGTTCAGTGTTTTACGTACATGTACGTGCATAGTATGTAAATACTATAAAGATTTATTTTTGCAGTAACTGTCAAGTGGTGGGAAATTCGGCCACTGGGGGCCGGAGAATACATCTGTTTATTTAGAAAATTTTTAACTATGCTCGTTTATATATAACTTCGTAAAAAAAAAGGAACAGAAACAACACATATATAAAATGATGGCCAAACCTGTCACGTGCGACAGGTCACATGCGCCAATGTTTAAAACTAACTTTAAAAAGAAGTATAAATAATTTTTGGGTAAAATCAAAGCTTTTTCTAAGAAATATTAGTGCCTAACATTCTAAAATTAATCATACTAAAATATTGCCTCAGGCTTAAGTCCGTATTTGAATTGTTGGCAGCAAAAATCACTTCGGTTTTCGTTACGTGCGAATTCCTTGTTTTTGCAATTGTCTGGAAAACGACAAAATTTATCAAAATTAACGATAGCAGCAATTATAGGGCTAAATAAAAGCTTTAAGTTAAGTTTATTTTCAAAACAACGTTTGACTTTTTTTACTTTAAATGTGTACGGCGGTCACGTTCGACATGATGGAAATTCCCATATACTAATTAACTTATACCAATTTTATAGCATACAATTTGGATTCAAAACATTTATGTATACTTATTTTAAAAAGAAGATAAACCTTTAATACAATAAAGGATTTACAACTTATCATATCACTTTATACAATTTAGAACAAATTGTTTATTTATTTCTTTAAATAAACAAATAATAAATTAAATTTATAAAGTCTTTTAATGGCAAAGGAAATAATTGCTGATATAAAAAAGTACGAACGATAGAGAAGAGAAAATGTAATAAAGTATAAGAAAAAAAAGAGTTGAAGAAATAAAACACTTATTGATAAAAATAATTAAAATGTGTCATAAACGATTTATCAAAAAATAAATACAAACAAAATGGGAGAGAAAATATTTATTAAAGAAAAAAAATGACTCAATAGACTTTTTACATTTCAAAATTTCTAAAATTAGTTAATGAAGATTATTTTAAAGTTAAATTTTGTTTTTTTTTTTTTTTATTAAACTAGTGAATATAAAAGGTTTTGTGCCCTTTTTAAAAGAAAAAAATATTTAAAAGTATTAAATGCACACACCCAAGCAAGATACAATTTCATGAGAAATTTATCTTTAAATAAATAATAAAAAGAAGTAAATAAAGAAAATACTACACAGAAAAAAGTACTACCTACCGAGTAGCAACTTCCGCAAAATGTCTTTGTGGTTTTAATTTCTTTACAATTTTATTTATTTTACAGTGAGTTTTGTAAAGAAATTGTTACAATTATAAGTAATTGTAATGTTAAGTACCCTGCAGTTCTGGGCTTTAGCTGAGAAACGAGTAAAGAGATCTGCTATTTTACCTGCTAAAATGAATTTTATTGATTCTATTTGGGTTAGTAGAGATAGTCAGAAAATAAAACAAACTAAACTGACTACAATATGGATTACTTAGGGATAGTTTAGTAACCAGTGCCCACCCATGTTCTGTAACTTTGGCGAGAACTTCTCGCAACGAAAAGATGTAAAAGAAAATATTCCATAGTTTCTCGAAAAGTGAGAAAATATGTGTATGTAATTCATGTTGAAAACTATGAAAATAGATATCGTAACGTTATAAATGTCAAAATATTCCACTCGACGACGATGTAAAATAGCAGACGTTGAGAACGCCAATTACACATTTCGTTGACGGCGACCAATATTTACAAAAATTGAAAATTAATTAACGACGGCGCACAGTGAGCCGCGTAGAACATGCTAGGTGGACAAAATTATTTTATGCTACATAAAGATGCTTTTACATACAGGTAGTCATATTTAGATATTATTTACAGTTTTTTGTTTTATTTTGTAATAAAAAATGATTTTTTTTCAATTAGAAAAAAATATATATAAAATACTCAAATACATATATGTACATTAGAGTGGTTCGGTCCCCATAAAAAAAAGTTGAGCCAGTCGCCCCCTAGGATTAAAGATAAGTTGAAAAGAATTAAAAAAAAATATATTTTTTTGCCACGCCTCTGGATACCATTTAAATTCCAATCATAACATACACAGAAAAAATTTGTACCAAAATATTTTCAATTAAATCAAGTAATGCTGTTTCAAACAATTGTTTTAATTGATCCAATTAATTTGGTTTAATTGAAAATAAAAATTATAATATTTGTATGTATATAGGCATATATGCATGCATAAGTGTGTATGTACAAACAGACATTAAGATGTTTTGTGTTCTATTAAAGTTTCAAACAATTTGTTAATTGATTCAATTAACTGTGTTTATTGAAAATACAAATTATAATGTTTATGTGTATACCTATAAGCGTATATGTATGCATATGTGTGTATGTACACACAAACATTAAGATGTTTTTGTTCTATTTAATTTTCAAACAATTTTTTAATTGATTCAATTAACTGTCTTTATTGAAAAAAATATTTTGATTTGTATTTATGTACGCATGTAATACTAAATCAAAGGCAATGACAACAGCATAAACTTTATTCAGTATTGAAAGTGATCTCGTACGGTGAACATCGTTGTGTTTTGTTTTAAAAAGAAGCATCTGTAAAAAAAGTTTTTAAGTGTTTTTGTGTTTTTTTTTTTTGTGAAATATAATTTTCGGCAGAGGCTTGTGTCTGTACCTTGGTATGTATTCATCAAAACATTGTAGTGTTTGTATAAAGGGATAAACTATTGTTGCTAGGCATACATAAATATACCGTTACGTATACACGTACAAATACAATTAAATTAAAGTTTTGTAAGCTCATTTTCATTTGGCAGAGTGTAAAATGGCACCATTGTCAGAAAAATGACAATATTGTAAGATCTGACCACCGTCTGTACGAAGTTTAAATCTTGAACGCACACAGCGAAGAGCTTGATCATTCACACACATTTTTCTGGTTAATACTTTTTGTAGTTGTAACATATTTTATCGTTTATTTTTCAGAATCCAAACATTTAATGATGCTGTGGTTTTACCATCATTTATTTCCCCCTCAGCTAAAAGTCAGCACTGACGAAAATGGAGCCAAGATTAGAAAAAAATACAGCATATTAGATTCGCAGGAGGCTTTTGCTGTCGTCGCTGGTAGTATTGAGGAGCTAAACACAAAACTTAAGCTGTTGAAACTACAAGGCAGGCACATTCAACCGAAGCTCCTCGTCGTAGGTGACATTTTTAAAGTTAAAGAAATTTTTGTTTATTTCGACGATGGCAAATACCCCTTTGTCTCAGTTTTAAGCGCATTTGATGTGCTTTTTAAAATATACATATTTCGTTTTTAATGTGCAATATCCGGACGAATCACAAATATTTTATAATTTTATACAGTCGTTTTATTACGACTTACCGTCAAATAATCAAAACTAACTTTATTTTTTACTATGTGAAAACATTTTCTTGGCATGCTATGCATAAACATAAGTAAATATATATACATTGTATATTGTTTACAGCAAGGCGAATTCAGCTACAGGTGGTGTCGGAACTACAACAATCCAAAAACAACAGAAACAACATAGGGTTTTTTGCATTGTATTGTTAGTGTTAATAGCTCGAAATATCAACCACACTTAGCAAAACACTAACAAATCAAAACAAATGAGCTCGAACTGTCAAAACCAGATGCTGTTTCGACACCACCTGAAGTTAATTCGCCTTGGTCAAGAAAACGTTTGGACAAATATTATTTCTTTAATACAATAGTTAACAAAATGCAATGTTCCTTTTTTTAAATAATTATTATTCATTCTAAAACTTATTTTTCAAATTAAAATTATTTTAAATGTAATGCGAGAATTATTTCTTTTTATAATTATTATATTTATTAGTGTTATTTTTCGAATTTGTTCCTTTTTTTTAAATATTATTAATTTATATAATACAAATTGTATTCATTTATTATTTTAAATGTAATGTGAGAATTATTTATTTTTATAATTTTAACATTTACCATTATTATTTTTCGAATATGTTCAATGGAAAAAGTCAAATTTCGATTTATAAAGTTTTTTTTTGCAATAGTTCTATTCCCTAAATATTTAACATACTTCTTTGCTAATTCATGTTTCGGTTAACATTAAAGGTAATATGTACATATTCTTAGAATTGATTCTATATACACCTCAAGAATATATTTTATCTTCTAGTTACATGTTTTATTTCAGCTAGCCTTTGGTTAGCAACGAAGTCAATTGTATGTACAGAAATTTTAACTATTATAAGACACCAATAGAATGTACATATGTATTCCGGTAGTAAATATAATCATTCCCAAGTATATTTCTTTAACGTTAACCAAAGTTTGAATTAGCAAAGAAGTACATATGTGAAATGTTTAGGGAATATAACTATTGCAAAAAAATTTATAAATTAAATTTTGATTGTTTCCATTGAACACATTCGAAAAACAAAAGTGGTAAATGTTATAATTATAAAAAGAACTGCTATTAATTAAACTGTGATACTAGAATAAGATGTGTTTAAATAATATGTTCGTGGATTTTAAATGGTTTTTGTTTGATGTTATATGTTTTGTTAACGTAAAATTATTTGTGATTTAATGATTTAATAACGTTTACAGTTACAATCCCTTGAAAAAGTCGACAAAAAATCGACGAAACGTCGGGAAACCAGTAATAATAATGCGTTTTTATTAAAATTGGAAATAATATAGGCCTTATTAGCTCATGGTAACACACAAATAACTAATAAAAAGAAATAATTCTCCTTATTAATAAAAACTAAAACCGGTTTATAAAATGTTTTAAAACGAATTTTTTATGAAAACTTGTGTAATAATGTACATTGTATACTGAATTCAAATTAAAAAGGAAAATAAATCTAATATAAATAAAAATTTTCTATAAAGTAGTTTTTTTTTTATTTAATAACGGGGGTTAAATTTCAATTACTTCTTTAATCAAATCAATTAAAATTTTAATTGATAAAAAGCGAACATTTTAATTGATTCAATTAAAAATTTAATTGATAAAAATCACAAAAAACAATTAAATTTTTGATTGTATTAATTATCACATTTAATAGAAAATGAAAAGAAAAACAGTTATTTTTTTAATTGGGTCAATTAACGAATTTTATTAAAAAAAAATTTTAAACTCAATTATTTGATTAATTGGGGCAATTAATAGATTTGTTAAAAACTTAAAAAAAACCAATTATCATTTTAATTTATTTAATTAAAAACTTGTTTAAAGTTTACGTTTAATTTCAATTAAACCTGTTAATTGAAATTCAACAGCAAGAAAAGCTCAAACTTACAAATGTATTAATTGATATGATCAATTTGTTTGCAGGCGGAAAATCAGTAAATAATTTAACTAATAGTACAAATTTCTAACAAATACGTTAATTGAAGTTCGTTTTTCATTTTTTCTGTGTATTGCATATCGTTATTCATGGCTCGTCTTTATTTTTGCCTTTGGTGACATTTTAATCCGACATCAAATGCTGGGCGCCACTTATGCCATCTCGGAACGTACCCTAATGTCTATTTTATTGCACGTGGCAAGAAAGACCTTCTAAAACTTTGTACTTCTAGCTTTTAATGTACTCACTTTTATGCAACGCCCCAAAAGTAGACCCCATTTTTTCTTTTGCACATAAATATTATATTAAACCAGTACCCATGTTCTGTAACTTTAGTGAGAACTTCTTACATCGAAAATATGTGAAACAAAATATTCCGTCGTTTCTCGAAAAGTGAGAAAAATGTGTGGCTGTAACTCATGTCGAAAACTATGAAAAGAGATTACGACGTTTCGTTATAAATGTCATAATATTGCACTCGAAGCCGATGTGACATTGCAGACGTTCAGAACGCCAGTAACAAATATCGTTGACGGCGACCGAAATTTACTAAAATTGAAAATTGTTCAATGACGGCGGCGAAAATACAACCGTCGGCTATACCAAATTCTGTAAAGAGCGACTTTAATGTTTGTTGTTTGCAAACGAGCTTTGAAGACATTCGTATATTTTATTAAAATGTTAAAAGCAAAATAATAAAACAATGAAAATGTGCCAAGAACAAAATATTATTATTCTTTGATTTTTAATGGTTTTTAGTGTTAAAATTTTTTCTCGCCCCATTTTTATTCGTGAGTTTATTTGACAGTTCAAAGCGGGAACTTTTCTCACCAAAACGTTACAGACACACTTTTCTGTAAATTGGCGAGTAATTTCCTTACGTGACAGCATGTACTCGCCAAAAAAAAGTTACAGACACAGTTAAGTGAGAAAAACAGCTGTTTGTTTCAATTTATGTCATTTTTGTTTCATTTCACACATTTCAATCGAAAACTTTCTCGACGCGAGAGTTACAGAACATGGGCACAGGTAGATCAACAAACAAAAACAAGAAAATTGCATCAGTCAGAACGAAATTTAATATTAATAACGTATCTATAATTATAAAGAAGAGTTTTTGCCACCCCCCAAAATGCAGTACTTTTTGCTTTCATCACCTCCCCATTTAATAACAAGTGTAAACGATAAATTTGTTGGGAGCACACTGCTGATAACTTTATTCTGTGCTTATACTAGACGTTCCACTGTTTTATTTAATAAGGCTTGCAAATTTTTTTCAGCCCGAGTTTCTGTTATAGCAATGTGCTCCTCTGCAGGGTAACAGGCTTGTTTGGACTGTCTTAAACTAAAATATGACGGATACACATTATGCCCATCCTTCATGGTTTGTTAGAATGCGTTGTAGACTTAGAATCTATATAGTAAGCTAAGGCTTCATCACTTAATTGCCAAGGAATAACGGAACTGGTATTTTTAAGACTTATTAAAATTATCTGGCTTCTCACTAATGTCTCTTCACATTAGCAATTTTCCTTTGCCCTGCTAAACGGACAGCAATTTCGGCAGCAGTCACCAATTCACTGACACTTCGAGATTCGACAAGACAAGAGTTAACGACGCGACGTTTCTTCGTTTTAAACGAAGATTCCTCGAAGTCTTTGCGAGGTCTTCCAGCAGGAGTCACAGCCTCACTTGATGTCGAAGGTTCTGGCGCAAAAGAACTCGTAGTAAACTGTATGTTTCCTTCATTCAACCAAGTCTTATTTTTAATAAAAACGCTCCTTCGACTTTCCTGAAGCTGGATATTTTCAACTTTATTTATTTTTGGTACTATCACCAAAGTGAAATTTTGAAGAAAGAAAGTCATATACACGCGAGTTCTTCTTCGCGTGTTTCAACTACTCCTCAAAAAAGGTTACCCTTAAAAAAGAGTAAACGTGTTCTATAAAAAAGAAACAAACACATGTTGTACTGAAGTGTGCTAAACAATATGTGTATTTTTACGATGAAAAAAGTTATTTCTGCATTATATCTAAAAACTAGCCCGGATAGAGGCGAATGTCCGTATATTCTGAACTTTCAAAGTTTTATTTGTATAAAAAAACACGATAAAATGTATAGGATATAAAAAAAATACTAAAAATTCAAATTAATAGATTCTGATTAAAAAAAAAAAACACATTAAAAAATAGTACTTACCCTCAGTATTAATACCCATCACTAAAACTTTCACAATATTACAATATGTCACTATGAGATATGCACGAAAGGGTCGTTAAATTTCAACTGATTGATTGAAAGGGTTGCATTAAACTCATTACCTTACTTCTAACCCTTATGACTCACGACTTGCGAATTTGACAAACACCCTTTTCTCGGAATTCGGAATTCGGGGGTGTTGTTTACGTTTTGCAAAAAAGATTTCCTAAAAATGAAAACATGAATTTTGTCAACCTAGCATGTTCTACGCGGCACACTGTGCGTCGGCAAAAATACAACCGTCGGCTATACCAAATAATGTAAAGTGCCACTTTAATGTTTGTTGTTTGCAGACGAGCTTTGAAAACATTCGTACATTTTATAAAAATGTTAAAAGCAAAATAATTAAACCAATAAAAAATGCGCCAAGAACAAAATATTTTTATTATTATTCTTTGTATTTTGCATTTTTAATTGTTTTTTAGTGTTAAAATGTTTTCTCGCCCCATTTTTATTCGTGAGCTTATTTGACAGTTCAATGCGGGAACTTGTCCACAACAATTTTACAGACACACTTTTTCTGTAAATTGGCGAGTAGTTTGCTTACGTAACTGTTTAAACTTGTTACAGACACAGTTTAGTGAGAAAAAAAAGAGTTGTTTGTTTCAATTAATGGCATTTTTGTTTCATTTCTCACATTTCAAACGAAATGTTTCTCGACGCGGAAGTTTCAGAACATGGGCACAGACATATCGAAATTCCCCAAAAAGCTTTTAAAAATTTCGAGAGTTGTTACCTTTAAACTTTAACGGTTAAAAACAAAAGCCTGGCAAAAAATTTTTTGGAAAATAACCAGCGTACTGCAGTCAAAGTAGAAAAACTGCCATTTCTTCCACTATTTCATTTGTCATTGGTCAAAAAAAAACTGTTGCTTTTACTTCTATTTTATTAAAAGTAAACAGGCGCTGTCAAACCAACTCAAAAAGCGAAAAGTTGTACACAAATTTTCGTTTTTTAAACCCTTAAAATAACTATTAAAACAAAAATATATATTATTTAACACAGTTTCATCATCATCAGAACTGCTGGGTTGTAATTATTACTCTGATTTTACAGCATTACAATAATTTTGTCGGGTTTAGGTATGTATGTGAAATTTATGCCTGTATTTTATTAAAACTTTGTAGTTTGCATTATTTTCTGGAAAAAAATATTTAATTTTTAATTTCCCATATACTTAAACACATCCATACATACATAATTACATACTCAGACAAAATGTTAGTGGAATTTTGTTCGTCAAAAAAGGAAAAAAAAAATAAAAAAAGGAAAGAAAAAGTCAAACGACCTGTTAATTGTGGGTAACAAATTGAAACATTGTTGAATAATGAGAATAAAACGTAAAAGAGTCTTTGTTTTCCTTATTTTTTTTTTTATCCCTCTTATTTATAAAAAACTATAATCGGTTTATAAAGGGGTTAGATATTAATAATATTTTCATAGAAAATCCGTTTTATAAACCTGTTTTATAAATGAAAGTAATAAAAAATCAGAGGCCAAATTACGGCCTTCGATATCTATCGTTCGAAGTCACAATACAATTAAAGTGGAAGTTCTGATCGATATCGATTGCCGTAATTTCACCCCAATTTAAATAAGAAATTTTGTGTCTACTAATTGGACAGAAATTTAAGTTTTACTACCAATTTAACCAAGTTTAGTTAAAACTAACTATAACTTTAACTTTCAGTTAACCATATGTTTTGGCAGTTATAACTGGTATTTAATTATAACTAAACTTGGTGAAATTGACCGTTAATGTAAAACTTTTAAAAACTAATTTTTACAAAAAACTTGCAATAAAATTAACGAAATTGCTTTAATAATTTTCATAATTCTTGTTAAAATCAAAAGAAAAAAGAAAATACCTATTTCTATACAGCTCTATCATAATCTGTTAAATTTCTTTAAAAAAAAATTTTATTTATTAGGCATTGTTTCAAACTCTTAACAAATTTAATATTTTTTGGGCTTTTTAAGAGGTTTCATTGTAATTGCAGTTGCCAGATTTGACGATTTGTCATAACTAGGGATGAGATTTTTATGCACTAAATAAGCGAAAATATGCGCTTAAAAAAAGGAAAAAATAAAAAAATTTGCACTGAAGACTTGAAAAATTTCCATAAAAAATCGTTTTTTGATTTTACTAAAAACAAAAATATCGGGTGATTTTTTAAGAGCTATAGGAAAGCTTAAAAAAAACACATAAAATTCAGAAAAACACATGACATCTTTATTTTAATCGTTAGTACGTTCCATATAATTTAATGTTTGAAGATTATTTCATGCAAATGTTGACCGTGACTGCGCCTCATATGTTCCATCCGCTTAGTCCAATTTTGGCATACTCTTTCCAACATTTCGGACGGTATCTCATGAATAAATGCTTCAGTGTTGTCTTCCAATGCGTCAATTGAAGCGGGCATGTGTGTATAGACATGAGCTTTAGCATAGCCCCACAAAAAATAGTCTTAAGGCGTTAAATTGCACGATCTAGGCGGCCAATTGACCGGTCCCGAACGTGAAATAAAATGTTTACCGAACTCTCCTCTCAATAAGTCCATTGTTAAGCGTGCTGTGTGTCATGTGGCACCATCTTGTTGAAACCACATGTCATGCAAGTCAAGCTCTTGCATTTTGGGCAAAAAAAAATTGGATATCATCTCACCAGTTCGGATTCAGAGCGAAACATGGTACAATAGAACAAGTGCATAGAATTGTCAACCTTATTAGATCGGCGTTTGAGAAAAAGCAATACTGCTCAGCCCTGTTTATAGACATTTCCCAAGCATTTGACAAAGTTTGGCATGATGGGCTACTCATCAAAATAACACAAATGCTTCCTCAAAACGCTCACAAGCTTCTGGAGAGCTATCTAACAGGCAGAACATTCATAGTAAGGTCGCAAGATAAATACTCCCCCCTCAAGAAAATTACTGCTGGTGTCCCCCAAGGCAGCATATTAGGACCGCTTCTATATATAATATACACAGCGGATATGCCAACAAACCTGAGCACGCATACCTCTACATTTGCAGACGACACAGCATTTATTAGCGTTAACCATGACCCAAAAGTCACATCGCAAAATCTGCAGACCCACATCAATGAACTAGAGGCCTGGCTAGAAAAATGGAGAATAGAGGTTAACCCGGCTAAATGTGCTTAACTTTCACGCTCAGAAGACGAACGTGCCCAGCTGTAAAAATAAATAACATCACACTGTTCCGGTAGAAAACCATGTTAAGTACTTGGGAATTCATATAGAATAACGGCTATGAAACTTAAAGCAGCTCAACTACATTGGCTTCTCGGTCGAAACTCAAACTTGTCTTTAGACAACAAAATTCTCTTATACAAGTCCATCATAAAACCAATATGGACATATGGCATCCAATTATGTGGTACTGCATGCGCATCTAACATCCAAAAGCTTAAAAGAAGACAGTCTAGAATATTACGACAAATTGTCTGCGCTCCATGGTATATACGTAATGATATTATCCACAGAGATCTCAACGTCCCCACTATCCAGGAGGAAATTAAAAAATATTCAAATAGCTACATCGATAAACTAATGGCCCACCCTAACTACCGCGCTCGGGGTCTGCTTCAGTTCGAAGGTCACCAGAGGCTAAAAAGGACCGATACTTTGAGCCTAATTAGAAGACATTTTTTTAAATTTGAATACAGCAGTTAGTGGTTACATTGGTAACAACTAACAAACAACAAGAAGAATTAAGATTTGAATACATATTGTAAATTTCGATAAGAAAGATTCAATAATAAAAATAAATTAATTAAAAAAAGAAAAGATCTCACGGTAGCGCTCACTATTCACAGTGACGTTACGATTCGCATCATCTTTGAAGAAGTACGGTCCAATGATGCCACCAGCCCATAAACCGCACCAAACTGTGACTTTTTCTGGATGCATTGGTAGCTCTTGCAATGCTTCTGGCTGATCTTCACTCCAAAATCGACAATTCTGCTTATTAACGTACCCCTTGAGCCAAAAATGAGCTTCGTCGCTGAACACAAGAAGCGCGCGATATAATAAAATTCAATATTTTGCAAGCGTTGTTCGTTTGTAAGACGATTTATGATTAAATTATAGACCAAACTGGAGATGTTTGACAGTGAAACAAAACACGAAACGTGCGTCAGCTGTTTAAACCAGTGTTGCCAAAAAAATAATAGCTAAAAAATCACCCGATATATAAAATTCAGTCTATTGTTATGCAAATTCCTTTAAGAAACTTAAATAACTAATTAAAATTTTCGTTTGTTTAAATAAATAAGTACTGTTTTGCAAAAACATTTTGGAATAAATTTATTTTCAGATCACACATTTTGATTCCAAATCAGATCACAAATATTTGAAATTTATTTATTTTTTTTTTTTGAAATCCTTAATTTTTTTTGCAAAACGTTTTGGATTCTTTTTTTAATTTGTCGAGCTATTCTTCCTTCCACATTTTTAATTTTACTTTCTGCAATTTCAAATTTGACTTGGAGTATTTAGTGAACTTAATCCCTCCTAGTTAGTTGTTCTTTCACCAATATCTCCGTAGTAGAAAAATAGAAATACTAATTGACTTCTGATGTTATTTAAATTTGATATTTCTTTTACTTTTTCAATTGCATAATCATCGGTATCAACAAGCTCTTCTAATATTTTTAAGTTACTAAAAGTTTTTTGAATAGAATTCTAAAGCATCTGGCCAGGTTGCCATATTGTTACTACTGGCTGTGTTGGAAGGGGAACTAAGGGATACATTTAATTAAAATTGCAATATTATCGAATTGGCATCTAATTTCCTCTGCAACGCGGTATAAGCCATGTGCCAATAAAGTATATTGTAACAACTTTCGATAAAATTTTTTAATTCTTTTGGAAGACTTAACATCGCAAGGTGCTGCATCGATTTAAAATAGAATGATCGTTTGTCGAAATCTTAAAAATCTTGTATTTAAAGCAAAGCCTCAAAATACATAATTTATTGATTTTAAAATTTTTTTTGGAAGGTTATTTTGTGTATTTAAAAAAATTGTTTTAAGAACTTTTTTCATTATATGGAAAATAATTCAAAAATGTCAAAATATGCATTTAAAACAGTGTTCGAAAATAAACACTAAATATCGTTCTTTAATGTTCGGTTCGGTAAATTTGTGGAAAACACAAACGCTAATAGTGTTTGTGTAGAAATTCATTAAAAAAAATAAAGTTTCCCTGTTTGTCATCTTTCGAACACAAAAATAATGCTGTTTTCATCATACTCAACAAATGATGAGAACATTAAATTCCGTTCGGTTTTTTTTTTTAAATCCACGAACTTCAATGTGTTCGGTTCGGCTCGTTAATGTTCGTCGCTTTTTGCTGATAAAAAAAAAACCAAACATTTTTTACAAAAACAAAATACACACACGAAAAAAACATTATAGAACATTAAAATATAATGTTTTTCTACAGTATCACGACAATTGTTCTGTTTTTTAACGAAGAACCGAACATTATATAATGTTCGTTTCTTTCTTGAAAATAGTTACGAACGGTATTAAGGTTTGTGTATGTTTACACAAACACTAAAAAAATAGATATCGTTCTTCGGTGTGTGAGCCGAACGCTAAATAATGTACTGTTTATTTTCGAACACTGATTTAAAACCTTAATATGCAAAAATATGAATTTTCACCAAAATATGCAACAATATGCAAAAACAAATCGATGCCATTTTCATGCAAATTAAATGATTCGGAAGGATAATTGGTCGACATCGTTCTCCGACTATCGACGAAAAACATGCAAATTGCATTCCTATTCATAACTTTGACGATTTTTGGGCCCAAATAGTTACGATTTATGCAACAAAATTGACAATTTTTTAAAAAAAAGTAAATTATATACTGTTAGTATATTTAAAGTTACAGTGTAACCTCGGTGAACGCAACCAATAGAAATTTTGGGCTGTTGTGATAACTGAGTTGTTGCTCAAACCAAGTCACAAATTTCTAATCATATTTTTCTATTTTAAAGATTATTTTAAGCCAATCAAGAATTTTATAAAAAAAAAACTAGAGTTAGCTTTTAATAATCGTATTTATTTGATTGAAATAAAGAATAAAAACAGTAAAACAAAATTAACATCTAATAAAATACACATTCAAATGTATGTTAATTGTACTCATGGTTGTTATCGAGTTAAAGATTCATGTTTTTAAGGGAAAAAGTCGGAAATTTTCAACTGAGTTTTTGTGGTTGTGGTTGAACTGCAATTTCACGAATCTTCCCATTGTAGACAAACAAAATGCATATTTGTTATTTTGATGAAAGAAACTCTCATAAACAAAGAAGTTTCTAAGCTAAATCAAGATCAAAAACATTTATTTATCAAAAACCAAACTAAAACAAAAAACAAACCAAATCTTACTTGTTTTGCTTTTGCAAAGTTGCGTTAATTGAGGCTTTGTTTTTTTGAAAAGTTGCGTTTACAGAGTCACCAATGTTACTAAATTGGGTGTTGCGTTAAGCGAGGGGTTGCGCATATCGAGGGTTGCGTTCAACGTGGCTATACTGTATTTATACCCTACATAACCCTGGGTAAAGAGGGTATTACGCGTTTATGTTGAGTCAACACAGCAACAGGTTGACCTTGGCCCTTTTTGCCCCAAACCACGCATATAACAAAAAGAGCCATCTATTAATAACAGCGATAACTTATTTATACCAATATTTTATTTTGAAATGACTATTTACTTAGATATGTCTAATGGGTCGATTACGTATACAACAAAACTTAAGTTGAGTTGCCTGCAGCGAAATTAGGCAAGGCTGCTCATGTTGAAAATACACAAAATTTTAGTTTATATTTTAACATCAGCGGCATTGCCTGATTTTGCTGCTGGCAACTCAACTTCAGTTTAGTTGTCATCCGTAATCGACCTATAAATCTATTTGACGATTTTTACGATACGATTCCTTCTTCAGACATTGACGATTCTCTAATTCTTGTATCCGGCAACTATGATTGTAATAAAGATAAACACTTAACCAAATGGCCATTTTCCCTTTCAGCTATTGTTAACATTATTTTCCACTCGCTCGCTCACTCTCTTGTATGTATGTATGTATGTATGTATGTATGTATGTATGTATGTATGTATGTATGTATGTATGTATGTATGTATGTATGTATGAATGTCGTATATCAAAAATAATCAGCCATTAAATAGTGGAATACCGTTACAATTTCTAACCTCTTTGAAAAAGAGAAAAAACAATAACATCAAACGAAGCTTACATTTTTTGATAAAAACAATAACAACAACGTTGTATGTATAAGCCTTCATAAAAACAAGTGGAAGTTAAATATGTATTTACCTATTTATTTTTTGTACACAAAACAAACAGAGAAACAAATTTGCATTACAATTCTGTTTTTGCTGTTGCTGTTGTTGTTTTTTTTTTTTTTTTTACAAAATGAAGTGAGAACCATCAGCATTCGTTCGTATCACTTAAATGAAATTAACAACATTTTTCTAAACTTTTATATCGTCCATGATGATGTTTTTATTACGTTTTTTTTTTTTTTTTTTTTTTTTTAAATAACCATGTAGAGTTTATGAATTTTTTTTAGTAAAAACTACAAAATGTTATTTAAGAAAAAACACAGTTTTTTGTTTTCTTGAATTTCTTTTGTTACTATTTTTTTATTTAATATTTTTATTTTTTTTATTTATTTATAAAGATTCCCATTAACTTTTTTAGCTGCACTATAAAAAAAAGCTAATAAAACTAAAGGAAATAAGAAATGTTTGTATGTATGTAAAAAAAACTGCGGAATACCTAAATACCTATTTCTTATAAAAAAAAAGTTTTCAGTTCAAAAGTTTTTTTTTTTTTTTTTTGTTAAAAAGTGAAAACATTTTTTTTTTTTTTTTTTTTTTTGTGTAAAGCAAGAAAAGAAATTGAACTCTTAATTATGATAATTAGATAAAAGATTGTGAAATTCTTTAAAGCAATTTTTATGAAATATATTTGGCATGCCGAATCTTTAATACCCTTCATCGTACCACCACCCACTAAAAGATTAAAAACAATTGTCTCTGTTTACGCTGCAAATCATGTACATAGTATGTATGTATTAGTATACATATGGGGGATTTCATGTCAAGTGACCCAATTTTTAAATCGATGTCTTCCGATTTGCACCAAGGTTAGTCCTATTGGATAGTACACAGAAAGAAAAACACTCGGGATAAAGCAAGTTTTTTATGATTACGAATAAAGCCAGGTAATCTGTTCAACATTTCACGTGAAATGCTGTCAAAACGCATATGAAAAAAACTTGTGCGGAATATCTATGAAATAATGTTGATTGAGTTGTACTCTGTTCATTTTGTGAAAAAGTTCCGAAATGTTTCTGGCAACATTTTTTTACAACTGCGAAATAAAGTAAGATGCACTTATTTCACGTGGAATTTTAAGCAAAATCAAAAAAAGGTTGAACTGATTATTTAAAAAGAAATAAAAAATTAATGTAACACAACCGGTAAAAGTTCTTTTATCTATATTTACTTTATTTTTGATTAAATTTTGTATTAAAAAAAATTATTTTTAGTAAAATACATGTGGGGTTTGTTTACATACGCAAAACAATGTCGCATACTTTGCAGGAATAAAATCGGCAAATTGTACAAACTCGCATGATAGGTAACATCGATACATGTCAAAATTTTCGTGTGAAATAATAAATGTTGCTCAACATTTTTCACAAATTTGAACAGAGTACTAGGCTTAACACTAAAACGTACTCAAAACAATCCTAAATGGGATTACTTTCGAAAATCAATCCCGGAATTTCTTGAAATAAGTATAAAATTCTTAAATCAAGTAAAAAAAAGATTAAACTTTTCGTTGTGTTTAATTAACCCTCCAGTCTACGCATGGTTTTGATTTTCTATACACATTGAAAAAGGTCTGGCTAGACTCATGCGTACCACGAAGGGTTAAAAAGTAAATTTGAACTCTTGCTTCTCATTTAGTTTATATTTTTGGTTAAATATGTACATTAGATTTCTAAAGTAAAAACCATATCGGGCATGATGTTGTCTGTTTTATCATTATGTTAGGTGTAAAACGGGTAAGTAATTCAATCATAATAATATCCTCTTGATAATCAAGCGCATTTTGAGATTGATTCAATCATAGTTTTACTTAAATCAATATCATTTTCGGATTATTTCAAGTACGAAATCAGGATTGAATATGGATAATTTAAGTATTTAAGTATACGTCAGGAGTTGACGTTGAAGCCTTAAATGATATGTTCGTCATGTTTCCACCCGTACCTGTGTATGATCATTTCTACGACTGGAACACTTATACCCCTACACTATCATGTGCATTTAGTTTTGATTGTGTAACTGAAGTCGATGTGTTATCAGGTTGTCTTGATATCAAATCCAATGCTGTTGGTTTTGACAATATTCACCCAAAGTTTCTGAAACTTATCCTGCCCATGATAATTCCATATATAACTTATATATTTAATAATATAATAACAAAGAGCACGTTCCCTGAGAACTGGAAGTATGTGAAAATAATACCTATACCTAAATCTAATGGTGATTTTCGTCCGATTGCAATTCTTCCATACCTATCTAAAGTTTTTGAAAAACTGGTATATAAGCAGATTTATAAACATATTAATAATAATAACTTAATAACTGAACGGCAATCTGGGTTTCGACCTGGACATAGTTGTGTCAGTGCACTTATTGATGTTTCTGAGGAAATACGTAAAAGTATTGATAGTGCTGATGTTTCGTTGCTTGTCCTATTGGACCATTCAAAAGCCTTCGATATGGTCGATCATGGTATATTATGCAAAAAACTTGATAAAATGTTCAATTTCTCAACTGCTTCTGTACGTCTAATTACCTCATACCTCACAGATAGAAGACAGTCAGTTTTTGCCAATAACATAAGATCTCATTCACTAAATGTAACAAAAGGTGTTCCACAAGGTTCCATACTTGGACCATTACTTTTTACTATGTATATAAACGACTTGGCAAACCAATTGTTATATTGCAACATCCATATCTATGCTGACGATGTACAAATATACATAAGCTCCCCTGAGAAATATATTGATGATTGTGTAAGTAAGTTAAATTTTGATCTCACACGTGTACATTCATGGGCAACTGCAAATGGTCTCTGCATTAATCCGTGCAAGTCAAAGTGCTTAGTTATAAAAAGTAAATCGTCAAGAACTAACTTTTTACCAGAAGTTGCGTTAAACGGTCAAAGAATTGAAGTTGTAAGGACAGCAAAAAATCTTGGCATATTATTTAACAGTACTCTTACATGGAATGACCAAATAAATATAGCTTCTGGAAGAACATATGCTCTTTTGCGAACGCTATGGAGAACACAAAAATTTATTCCTATATGAATTCGTTTAATTCTTGCAAAAACATATTTAATTCCTACTTTTTTATACGGATGTGAAATTTTTGGAAGTAGTGATTCAAGCAGCTTACGGAAATTGGAACTAAGTTATAATGCAGTGATTAGATATGTGTATGGTTTAAGGAGATTTGATCATATTACACCATATGCAAGTGAATTATATGGAGTACATTTTATCAACTTGTTGAAAATAAGAACATTAACTCTATTGCATAAAATTATTAATAAACGTATGCCTATGTATCTCTATAGGAGACTCTCGTTTACCCGTTCACAAAGATCCAATGATTTGATGCATGTCAGATACCGAACTCTACAGTCATCTTGGCAATTTTATACCCACTCAATTCGTCTTTGGAACTTATTACCCCCAAGCATTCAATTTACTAGTAATCCAATGCATTTTAAAAGGGCTATATATAACTTGTTTCATTAACAAATATACATATAAATATCATTGTTTTCTTCTATTTTTTTTTCTTTTTACTATTTATATATTCTTTATTATGTAATAATCAAATATGTATGTTATTTTAAATTTTGTAAAAATTTTGTTAAATTTAGTTATACAAATTCCCATTTACCTTTTTCTAATCCTGTACTGTAATTATAAGAATTAATGTCTTGTTGTACAGGATAAGAATATGATAAATAAATAAATAAATAAAATCTGTACTTGAATCAATCTTTCTGTAATTGATTCAAGAAAATCCGTACTCACCGTACTATTAAAACCGCTTCGGATTGATTTAAGTACGGATAGATTGATTTTTCTTTTGAGTGTAATTTAGACACAAATTTTCAACAAGATCGGTCAAAAAGTTTCTGAGTTAGAGGGGGTCAAAGTTTGACATTTTGGTCATAGAGGTGTTCTTTCTCATCCATGTAACTTATTACCAGGGAAACCAGATATATGCAATTAAATGTTTTTCCTTGTGCGACTAATGAAGGCAGAAACAATATATTTATCCGTTTTAGAAATTTTTATGAATTTTGGCATCGATTTGTTAGTGCCTATTTTAGCATATTTTATCGTTTGCAGCATTTCTTGGCATATTTTAGCTAAAACAGCCTTTTTGCAGCATTTTTTTAGGTTTATAGCGCATATTTTGCCTTTTTAATGCATATTTTGATACATATTGAATTTTTTTAGATGCCTGCAATAGCTTTCGCAGCAAATAAAAAAAAAATTTTTTTTTTTTTTTTTTTCGAAAATCTGTTACCTCAATTTCGAGCTCTACATTTAATTTTTACTCTAAAACTGTAAGACAAAGCAGGTTGTCATTAAGGATAAATGTTATGCGATTTGTATCTAGACCAATCTTTTAGTATTCCGATCGACTCAGAATTACTTTTTAAAGTGATATAACGATGTCCATCCATCCGCCTGACTGGTTGTCTGTCCATGTTAGCCTTGTGCGCAGAGCACAAGTTCCAATTTTGTAGATAATTTGATCAAATATGGACGAAGTCTTGCAAATGGTGAGAATCGATCTATAATTTCACATCCAAGTTAGACTCTTTGTGTCCGCAAGCTATCTAATTACGATGGTATTTAAATTAAATTCGTACCCAAAATATTTTACTTCAAATTAAATTATTTTCGAATCGCTTCACATTTGCTCAAGCTCCCATCCTTAACTAGATTAAAAATTCCTTTTAAATGTTAACATTTGTTAACAATTAAGCGACCGTACCTAAAATCCCTTTAAGACAAAAACCCATATGGATGTTAATCACCCTTATTCTATTTGGCGTCGTCAACAGTAAACAACGCCGTTTTTTATGTTTTGTTTCCATTTCGTATTCCCGTTGGCAATATTGCCATATTTCGATGACTGTTAACATATGTTTGGTATTTTCTAAGAAAAATTGGCGTTGCTGTTGCCTTAAATTGCCCTTGATTTTGTCGTCGGCATTTTTAGTGTTGTCTTGTGCTGCTTTGTGTCGTGTTTTAAAAATTTTACGTTATGGTTGGCTGCAATCATTATTTCTTCGGCGGTTTTGATATTTTTCTTCATTTGTGTTGTGTTTTGATATATTTTTTGTGGATATCAGCCATGTCACAGAGTACAATTCCGCTCGGAATGATTCCGTTCGGAATTGAAGAAAACATATTTGTTTATTGATAGAAAGTGTATTTTTATAGTTTTTTGGCCTTTCAGATACAGATAACTCCCATTCCGTGCATGAAAACAAAAATGGTTTCATTCCGAATTTTTTTTCGTCATTTTCTGAAGCACCAAAATACGGAATGAATTCCGTTTCCGAACGGAATTGTACTCTGTGACATGGCTGTATAATTGAAAAAATTAAAATAACAACTAAGTGCCAGTTCGAGAAGCTAGTGGAAGAGCTTGTAAAAAATCTATTACTAGCCAGAGGATTATGCAGGGTCTCTTTTCCTAATAAATTAAATTGCGATTAAAGAAGAGATGGTGGTGGGTTCCGTCCACACAGCCAATTACACCTGGAAATGCTGCTTTTCAAAGAAATGCAACTTTAATTTATCCATTGTGGGCAAAGTTCTCTCTTCATGACTTCCAGAATCTCAGACAAAATTTTTAAACTTGTGGCTGGGACAGTCAAAAGTGGAAATAATTTCCAACGCTAAAATGGTACGATCCCTGGGTCAAAAAACGCAATGTTGCGGCAAATATATTGTGTTTGGAACAAACGTTCCCTTTTTTAAATTGTGATGGCTGATAGATTTTTTTTTTTGGAGTACAACTGGTACTTTATTTCATATGACTATGAAATCAATTCTGCCCAATTGACGAAGCAATCTAGGCGGAAACATATCATGCTACTCAAGTTTCAGTTTTTACCACCTTCGATGAAACAAAGAACAAAACATAAGAACTATTTGTTCATTGGTTATACTATTTTAAGACATATACTTAATACTATTTTTTTTTGTTTTTTTATGAGTGTATAACTATCGCCTTTTAGGTCCAATTAATCTAAATATTTGAGCAAACGATTATAAAATTTCTAAAATTTTCATCATGTGCAACGGCACAATACACTACGATATTGTGTTTGGAAACATAAAACAGTAACTTGATTATCCATCAGAAACATTGCCACCCAACGAAACATTGATTGACACATGCCCATGTTTCTTCTAATGTTGCTTTATTTCAATGTGGTAATGCCCTAAAATTACTTGAGTATTTGAAGGTAGCGTAAAGCAAAATAAGAAAAAAAAAAAAAAAGGAAAAAAAAAGTGGCGTGATCTTTTTTTTTGTTATACATGCTTGATTAAGAGATTTTTTCTATTGCATCAGCCATTCTTGTACAAACCATTGAAGGGAAAAGTTCCGAAAACGTAATAAAACAGTGAAAATATTGTTTTAAAATATCAGGTAGTGATCACAATATTTTATTAAAAGAAAAGTGCAGATTGAAAATTTAAAAGAACTAGAGACCTTTAGTGGAATCACCCAAGTTATACGTGGTGGAAGGGAAAGTCTGAGTTTCGGTGGAATTTGATTCACAACCCTTCCAAACCTCACCTCCACGTGGTGGTTTCATATCTTCACCCAGTTTTATACGTGGGGATTGCGTAACTGGCTTCATACAAACAAAACGTAGCACAACGTGTGCCCTCACCCGTAAGTAATTTTATAAAAACGGACTTGCCTAATAGTTTAACTCCCTAATATTCATAATCGTTTGTAGGAGTATTGTTCCGAGTGGAAACACCTTGTTCCCGGTCTCCCGGCTGAACAAGAATCATCATATACCCTGTTTGCATACTCCAGGATTTGATCTGCAAACCTAGAAGCCCCACTTATTTAAGATCCACCTTGCCTTGGATAGAATTCGTACTCCAGCATTGACCGTGGCTGAAATAAAATACACCACATACATAATTAGCCTTTCGATACCCGAACTAACCTAACTAATTCCTATCTAATATATAAAGCCCCGGATTTACGCCTTATTCCTTTAATTAGATATTAATATCTATCATACCTAAATTATACCTTAGCTGATTTGTCCGTTACAGATACTCCAGGATTTGATCTGCAAACCTAGAAGCCCCACTTATTTAAGATCCACCTTGCCTTGGATAGAATTCGTACTCCAGCATTGACCGTGGCTGAAATAAAATACACCACATACATAATTAGCCTTTCGATACCCGAACTAACCTAACTAATTCCTATCTAATATATAAAGCCCCGGATTTACGCCTTATTCCTTTAATTAGATATTAATATCTATCATACCTAAATTATACCTTAGCTGATTTCAAACTTGATTGACACAATACCCGATTCAAACTTACTTACAATACCTAATTCATTCTAAATTTTAACAAAATCTGATTCCTAATTAATTAAACAATACCTATTTCTATTCTATTTTCTATTTTACACCATACCTGATTTATACCTTATTTATACAATACCTAATCAAAACTTTCCTATAGTACCTATATATTTCTCATTTATATATTCAACACCTAAACAAACCTAATTTATCTAACACTAACTTATAAAAACAGGTAAATAGTTAACTCCTATAAATCTAACCACCAACCATTCGGAAAGATGTAAAATCATTAATTATTTTTAGTATCACCCTTATGTATGTACATATGTAAATATAAATATGTAGGTGTGCATAACCATGTCTATTTGTACATATTTATGTTTATATAGGTATAGACATAAGGACATAGTAACTACTTCTATTTATTTGATCATATAAACTAAATAATAGAAATTCTAAT
This sequence comes from Pollenia angustigena, assembly GCA_930367215.1. Classification (NCBI taxonomy): domain Eukaryota; kingdom Metazoa; phylum Arthropoda; class Insecta; order Diptera; family Polleniidae; genus Pollenia; species Pollenia angustigena. The sequence continues at coordinate 193,721,327 of OV884058.1, forward strand.
ATTGCATTTTACTAAATTCATTAATTTAACCCTAAATAATAACAAAACCATATGCAAAAATTAATCCTAATCTGAAAACCCTAAAAGTATTACTACGCATAAAACAAATCTACAACAAGTACATATATCCACGAAATCAACAGGCCTGCTGACTGGATGGACAATAGCAACAACTTAAATAAGTAAGTTTACAAATTTGTTTTTTTTATTATTACTACTTAAAAATAATTAATGAAATTTAATGAATGAATAAGAAAAAAAAAAAAAAAAAAAACAAAAACAAACATAAAAACTAAAATACTTCTTGGTATCAAGTAGTAATTTGCTTCCAATAGTTTTCAAACTGTATCGAATTTTTGCATTTTGTTTTGATTCTTAAAATATAGAATTTTTTTTTTCTTCAACGAAATCAATTTTCTCTTTTATTAACATACTTAAAATTAAATCAATGTTAGGGTATCCCCTTTACTAACTTCCTAAAAATTATTATCGACCATGTCATGTACATATAACTTTAAGTGAATATTTCAATAAATGAATTCATAATAGAAAATGTTGTGGTAAAGTAATTTTTTTCGGGTGATGAAATGTAGAGTGGTAGAGTAAGAGAAAATTTTAATGGGCTGAAGAATTATGGAAGTCATCAGCAAGGTTGGGTGGGGATAAATGACTTAGGGAAAACTTACACCATTTCCCTCTGTCGCTAGCGAACATTTTCAAGAAGCCTACAATAGTTTAGTTTCCGGTTACAGCTTATCTTATTACTAGTATATAACTATTTTTCTTTGTTTTTGCACACAATTTCAACTTAAATTGTGTAACGTGAATTCATCCCTTCAATGGTATCACAGCCTACGCCCATTTCCCTGAGCTAAGACCGAAGCATAGCTAGGTGTGCAAACCAGTGATAACCGGGGATGAGTTGTTTGTCCGTTACAGATAATTTAATGGCGCCCAACGTGGGGCCTTCCTAACAACATTTCTAGTTAAATAACACCTAAAACTTTATATTTAGAAAGGCTTCAATATACAATTAAACATTTCTTTTTTACATTTTTATTTTTAATTATTTGTTTATCTGTTAATCCAACATATTTAAATTGAAACTATAGTAAACAACAAAATTTTATTTGCAGTATCAGTTAGTATCCGTTTAGCGGCAATTTAAAATTTGGAATTGTAGTGATATGGAATTATTTCGTACACTAACCAATTTTAAAAATATATAACATATTTGTCAATGTTTAATTGTTTTATCATTTCCTTGGATTTTTGCTAAATGCAGTTTGCCTTTGCCTACCTGTTGAGATAACACGTTAACTTGACAAAATTTTATTTTCAGTAAACTTTTTATTTAAGATTTCGTTCTTAGATGGAAAACTTTAGGAATTGCACTTAATAAAATTTACTGAAATACAATATTTAAATAACAATATTTTTTTTTACACTTAACCTTTTGATACAATGTTTCGCTAGATTTTTCTAAAAATTTTTTTTTTAAACAAATTTAAAAGATTTGTTACCTTTACTCTACCTACTCTACTTAGTAATCAACTCTTGGTATATCCTTAGAAAAAAAAATATACGATATATATATATAAATATATATATTATATATATACATATAAAGCAATATACATATAGATCGATAAATTTAAAATATCCTTCTATACTTCGGGTATTATTTATTTATAATACTTATACAATCTTAACTTTGTTTAATATTAACTATCGTGATATAAATAAGATAGAATCGGTCTATTTATTTCTTTTGTTTTGCTAAACACAATTGATAATTTATTTACCATGCCAGTAACGCATAGTCCAGGACAGGCAGGTGCTGAGTCCGTAGATTTTCCCGAGCAGATACTTTGTATTATTTGCAATGAAAACTTAGGTTCTGAAAACAAAACGACTACCCCTTGTAGTCACTCCTTTCACTCTTCTTGTCTTACGAAATGGATTGAAACAAGTCAGACTTGTCCTGTTTGTAGACAACCTTGTAACCACTCAGATCTTCATGCTCAACCGGTATTGCCCAATCCAGCTGAAATAGCTAACCCTAGAAATAGAGGAGGAGCTATTCCTCGCGATCGACCTAATACCCGGTTATATTCCCAACAACAACAAAGAGGTTTAAGTTTATTAGACCCAATTCGAACACCTGGAAATCGTCGCCGGACGACAAATTTTTCCCAAAATCAAGTTTCAGAACAACGAGTTCATAATATTATTTCTGAGTCATTAAATACGTTTAGAACAGAATTTTCAAATATGATTTCAGGAGAAATTCAGAATATGTTTCGAAATCTTAATCTAGACCATCCAAATTCGAATAATATGGCTAATAACCCAAGCGCGGTGAGTGATAATCGGTCATCCGGACCTAATTATATTAACCAAAGGACAAATCGTTCTTCAAATTCTAATGCTGGCAATGACATCCCACCGGAATGGCCTCAGGATAACCCTTTCATGCACGATCATTCATTTAGACCTTCTCCATTACGTAGACGGGGTGGACCGCTACCTTTAAATATAGATAATTCTCCTCTTACCTCACATCAAATTTCTAATTTAATTAATAATTGGCATTTAAAGTATTCTGGCCTTAACGATGAATTATCTATCGATGAATTTATATACAGGGTTAATACTCTAACTGCCATACACCTTAACGGTAATTTCGAGTTGCTTGTAGAACATATACATTCTCTTTTTGAGGGCAAAGCTCTCAAATGGTTCTGGAGATTCCATCGCCAGAATGATGCTACACCCGTATGGTTTGATCTTTGTGATGCCCTTAGACGGGAATTTAAAGATACTACCACCGATTACGATATTAAGGATGATATGCGTCGTAGAAAACAAAAATCGTCTGAATCTTTCGATTCATTTTTAGATTGCATGATGCACCTAAGTGATAAACTTAGGAGTCCTTTGAGCGAAACTGAATTTGTAGAAATTATCTTACGTAATTTAAAAACTGAGCTGCGCCATGAATTACTACATTTAAATATCTCGGACATTTCAACTTTGAGAAAAGAGGCCAGAAAACATGAAAAATTCTTTGAGGATTTAACTTTCCATTCGCCTTCTAGACCTCGATATGCTCGACCAAACGTATCTGAAGTAATAATTAAATCACCCTTTGAAACTAACAAAGTAGAGGACAATGAATTTTCCGATGAGGTAGATGAGGTAGCTACTTCAATTAAATTTAAATGTTGGAACTGTGATACCCCTGGTCATCGTTACCAAGATTGCTTAGCTCCCAGGCGGATTTTTTGCTATGGCTGCGGTGCCATAGATACATATAGACCCTCGTGTTCTAAATGTTCTACAAAGTCGGAAAACTTGATTCCGGATGTCCGTCGAACAATAATAAACGGACATCCAAACCAATGGCCCAAGAATTAAATTGTAAAAATATATTACAAGATTCAGATAGTTCAATCAAAATACTTCAAAACCCGGATATTTCTCTTTTTAAAACTGACTTAACTACTATTTCTCGGGCAAATAAAACCCCAACTCAAAGCAAAATCCTACCATATCATGAGAGACTCGAGCGGTATTTAAACATACGTTCTAGAATATTTTCCAAACCAACTCTCTCAAAGAAACGTTTAAGATCTTTGTCACGTATAAGACTATTTTGGACTCGTAGGAAAAAATTAAAGAGTTTTGTAGTTGCTTCTGTTACCAATAATTACTTAGATACCAGACCATTTCTAAATCTATCTATTTTGAATAAAACAGTATTGGCTCTTCTCGATAGTGGGGCAAATAAATCTTGTATTGCTGGTAATTTATGTAAGGAAATTTTGAATGGATCAGACGTAAGTTGGACAAAATATGTAGGAAAAGTTAGAACTGCGGACGGACATCAACAACAGGTTGCTGGTTCTATTTCTCTGGATGTAAAATACGGAAATATTGTTAGAAAAATTGAATTTTTGTTAGTTCCCTCGCTAAGGCAGGATATTATTTGCGGAATAGACTTTTGGAATAGTTTTGGTTTTAAAATATCGACACCTTTAGTAAAGGGTGATGTATTAGAATTCCAGGAAAATAGTGTGCTTAATGAGATCACAGTCGATAATTCGGATGTTTTACAATTAACCCCTTCAGAGCAGACAAAACTTAATGCAGCTATTTCATCTTTTCCCTCCTTTGAAAAAGAAGGACTAGGTTCTACTGATCTTATCGTACACGACATTGATACTGGTACAGCGTGCCCAATAAAACAGCGATATTATCCCATTTCTCCTGCTAGGGAAAAACTATTATGTGAGGAAATTGACAGGATGCTGAGCCTAGGAGTGATAGAAGTTTGTGATAATTCGCCATGGTCCTCACCAGGTGTGCTTTTAGTAAAGCCAGGAAAAACACGATTTTGCCTTGATTCGCGTAAATTGAATGAAGTCACTATTAAGGACGCCTACCCCATACCAAATATTGATGGTTTAATTTCACGATTGCCTCCAGTAAATGTGATATCAAAAGTAGATCTCAAGGACGCATTTTGGCAAATTAGTTTGTCAAAATCGTCCCGTCCAAAAACAGCCTTTACTGTCCCCAATCGGCCACTTTATCAGTTTGTGAGAATGCCCTTTGGGCTATGTAATGCTCCACAAACTATGTGCCGATTGATGGACAAGGTCATACCCTACGATTTAAAAAGCCATGTTTTCGTTTACTTGGATGATCTACTTGTGGTATCACATTCACTGGAAGAGCACATTATACACCTTCTTCAAGTAGCAGCCTTATTAAGAAAAGCTGGTCTTACAATTAATATTAAAAAGAGCAAATTTGGCTTGAGCAAAGTCAAATACTTGGGATATGTGGTAGGCAATGGCACCTTAATGGTAGACCCCGACAAGGTCCAGGCAATTTCGGAGTATCCCGTCCCTAAATCTGTTAGGCAATTGCGTCAATTTTTAGGCTTAGCAGGCTGGTATAGACGCTTTATTGCGGATTATGCCTCAATTACATTTCCCCTGACGGAACTTCTCTCGAAGAAGAAAAATTTTGCATGGAACTCTGAGGCGCAAACTGCTTTTGAGACATTAAAGGAAAGGTTAACAACAGCTCCTTTTCTTGCTCATCCAGACTATCGTAAACCTTTTATTGTCCAATGTGATGCCAGCCAGTATGGTGTTGGTGGTCTTTTAGCTCAGCGGGACGATAATGGGGACGAACGCCCTATAGCATTCATGTCCCACAAACTGAACCGAGCACAAAGAAACTACTCCGTTACTGAGCTGGAATGTTTGGCTGTAGTTCTTGCCATAAAGAAATTTCGAGCCTACATTGAGGGACATCAGTTTACGGTAGTCACGGATCACGCTAGTCTTAAGTGGCTTATGGGTCAGAAGGATCTCAATGGCAGGTTAGCACGGTGGGCACTCAAGTTGCAGGGATTTAACTTTATTATAGAACACCGTAAGGGAAGTGAAAACGTAGTGGCAGATGCATTGTCCCGGTCATTTGTTAACGATGAATCCGTGGAAGCCATTGAGGTAGAAACCTTACCAATTATTGATCTATCGTCTGAAACCTTTGACTCTGCTGAGTATAGTGCATTACGGGAAAAGTTTTCAAAGCTAGAAATGCCTGATTTTAAGGTAATTGGAAAGTTTATTTACCATCGAACAGACTTTAATAGAGAATCAGAGGAAGAGGCTCAGGATTGGAAACTTTTTCTGCCTGAGGGACTGAGGAAGGAGGTATTAGTTGCTTCTCACGATCAAGTTACAGCTTCCCATGGCGGGATCGCCAAAACTCTAGAGAGGGTGCGAAGGTACTTTTACTGGCCAGGTATGGTAGCAGATATTCGTCGATATGTGAGCAATTGTGATTTGTGTACCACTTCTAAAACCCCAAACCGCTCATTACGACCACCAATGGGTCAAATGGCAGAGTCAGATAGACCATTTCAACGTTTGTATGTAGATTTTATAGGCCCGTTCCCTCGCAGCAAAAGCGGAAATATAGGCGTGTTTATTATTCTAGACCATTTTAGCAAATTTTCGTTTTTGAAACCCTTGAAGAAAATGAATTCAAAACTTATCATACCATATCTTAAGGAAAATGTATTCGACTGTTTTGGTGTTCCAGAGGTTATCGTTTCAGACAACGGGAGCCAATTTAGGAGCAAAGAATTCACTCAATTTCTAGTCAAATTTGGTGTAAAACACATTTTAACCGCCGTATATTCTCCTCAAGCAAACGCCAGCGAACGCGTTAACCGTAGTGTTAATGAGGCGCTTCGTTCATATATACGAGCTGATCAACGGAACTGGGATTTATTTTTAAGTGGCATAAACTCCGCCCTGCGTAATAGCATACATCAAAGCTTGGGTTATTCTCCATATTTCGTCGTCTTTGGACAGAACATGATATCCCATGGCAACGATTACCAACTTCTTCGTAATTTAGGTCTGTTAACAGAACAAGTCGCTTTAACTGATCGTCTGGATCATTTCCAATGCATAAGGGACAAAATCAAAGATCGCATTAAAGCTTCTTATGAGAAAAATGTTCGAACTTACAACTTGAGAGCTAGAAACAGAAATTTCGAAGTAGGACAAATTGTAAATAGAAGAAACTTTGCTCAGAGCAATCTGTTAAAGCACTTCAATGCGAAACTAGCGCCTACTGGTGTTAAGTGTAAAGTTGTAGAAAAATTGGGAAACGCTCTCTACGTTTTGCAGGATATGGGGTCAAATAATAAAAACACCTACCATGTTAAGGATATTTGGTAGGGAGAAATTTTCACTATTGCCATTTTTCAGATTTTAATTTTCGTAAATCCTCAATGAACATCTGATTTGTGATGGCTGATAGATTTTTTTTTTTTGGAGTACAACTGGTACTTTATTTCATATGACTATGAAATCAATTCTGCCCAATTGACGAAGCAATCTAGGCGGAAACATATCATGCTACTCAAGTTTCAGTTTTTACCACCTTCGATGAAACAAAGAACAAAACATAAGAACTATTTGTTCATTGGTTATACTATTTTAAGACATATACTTAATACTATTTTTTTTTGTTTTTTTATGAGTGTATAACTATCGCCTTTTAGGTCCAATTAATCTAAATATTTGAGCAAACGATTATAAAATTTCTAAAATTTTCATCATGTGCAACGGCACAATACACTACGATATTGTGTTTGGAAACATAAAACAGTAACTTGATTATCCATCAGAAACATTGCCACCCAACGAAACATTGATTGACACATGCCCATGTTTCTTCTAATGTTGCTTTATTTCAATGTGGTAATGCCCTAAAATTACTTGAGTATTTGAAGGTAGCGTAAAGCAAAATAAGAAAAAAAAAAAAAAGGAAAAAAAAAGTGGCGTGATCTTTTTTTTTGTTATACATGCTTGATTAAGAGATTTTTTCTATTGCATCAGCCATTCTTGTACAAACCATTGAAGGGAAAAGTTCCGAAAACGTAATAAAACAGTGAAAATATTGTTTTAAAATATCAGGTAGTGATCACAATATTTTATTAAAAGAAAAGTGCAGATTGAAAATTTAAAAGAACTAGAGACCTTTAGTGGAATCACCCAAGTTATACGTGGTGGAAGGGAAAGTCTGAGTTTCGGTGGAATTTGATTCACAACCCTTCCAAACCTCACCTCCACGTGGTGGTTTCATATCTTCACCCAGTTTTATACGTGGGGATTGCGTAACTGGCTTCATACAAACAAAACGTAGCACAACGTGTGCCCTCACCCGTAAGTAATTTTATAAAAACGGACTTGCCTAATAGTTTAACTCCCTAATATTCATAATCGTTTGTAGGAGTATTGTTCCGAGTGGAAACACCTTGTTCCCGGTCTCCCGGCTGAACAAGAATCATCATATACCCTGTTTGCATACTCCAGGATTTGATCTGCAAACCTAGAAGCCCCACTTATTTAAGATCCACCTTGCCTTGGATAGAATTCGTACTCCAGCATTGACCGTGGCTGAAATAAAATACACCACATACATAATTAGCCTTTCGATACCCGAACTAACCTAACTAATTCCTATCTAATATATAAAGCCCCGGATTTACGCCTTATTCCTTTAATTAGATATTAATATCTATCATACCTAAATTATACCTTAGCTGATTTGTCCGTTACAGATACTCCAGGATTTGATCTGCAAACCTAGAAGCCCCACTTATTTAAGATCCACCTTGCCTTGGATAGAATTCGTACTCCAGCATTGACCGTGGCTGAAATAAAATACACCACATACATAATTAGCCTTTCGATACCCGAACTAACCTAACTAATTCCTATCTAATATATAAAGCCCCGGATTTACGCCTTATTCCTTTAATTAGATATTAATATCTATCATACCTAAATTATACCTTAGCTGATTTCAAACTTGATTGACACAATACCCGATTCAAACTTACTTACAATACCTAATTCATTCTAAATTTTAACAAAATCTGATTCCTAATTAATTAAACAATACCTATTTCTATTCTATTTTCTATTTTACACCATACCTGATTTATACCTTATTTATACAATACCTAATCAAAACTTTCCTATAGTACCTATATATTTCTCATTTATATATTCAACACCTAAACAAACCTAATTTATCTAACACTAACTTATAAAAACAGGTAAATAGTTAACTCCTATAAATCTAACCACCAACCATTCGGAAAGATGTAAAATCATTAATTATTTTTAGTATCACCCTTATGTATGTACATATGTAAATATAAATATGTAGGTGTGCATAACCATGTCTATTTGTACATATTTATGTTTATATAGGTATAGACATAAGGACATAGTAACTACTTCTATTTATTTGATCATATAAACTAAATAATAGAAATTCTAATATTGCATTTTACTAAATTCATTAATTTAACCCTAAATAATAACAAAACCATATGCAAAAATTAATCCTAATCTGAAAACCCTAAAAGTATTACTACGCATAAAACAAATCTACAACAAGTACATATATCCACGAAATCAACAGGCCTGCTGACTGGATGGACAATAGCAACAACTTAAATAAGTAAGTTTACAAATTTGTTTTTTTTATTATTACTACTTAAAAATAATTAATGAAATTTAATGAATGAATAAGAAAAAAAAAAAAAAAAAAAACAAAAACAAACATAAAAACTAAAATACTTCTTGGTATCAAGTAGTAATTTGCTTCCAATAGTTTTCAAACTGTATCGAATTTTTGCATTTTGTTTTGATTCTTAAAATATAGAATTTTTTTTTTCTTCAACGAAATCAATTTTCTCTTTTATTAACATACTTAAAATTAAATCAATGTTAGGGTATCCCCTTTACTAACTTCCTAAAAATTATTATCGACCATGTCATGTACATATAACTTTAAGTGAATATTTCAATAAATGAATTCATAATAGAAAATGTTGTGGTAAAGTAATTTTTTTCGGGTGATGAAATGTAGAGTGGTAGAGTAAGAGAAAATTTTAATGGGCTGAAGAATTATGGAAGTCATCAGCAAGGTTGGGTGGGGATAAATGACTTAGGGAAAACTTACACCATTTCCCTCTGTCGCTAGCGAACATTTTCAAGAAGCCTACAATAGTTTAGTTTCCGGTTACAGCTTATCTTATTACTAGTATATAACTATTTTTCTTTGTTTTTGCACACAATTTCAACTTAAATTGTGTAACGTGAATTCATCCCTTCAATGGTATCACAGCCTACGCCCATTTCCCTGAGCTAAGACCGAAGCATAGCTAGGTGTGCAAACCAGTGATAACCGGGGATGAGTTGTTTGTCCGTTACAAAATGAGGCTCTATTATTTCCAACACATGTTTAAAAGAAAGTTTATTCAGCCGAAAATAACTTTCAGATCTTAAAAAGATTAAAAAAAATCCATTAGGCACTTGGGAAAAGTTAATATAATAAAAAAAATTTTCATTTAACCATTATTTTTTTACAAACAAATTTTTATTTAACTTAAAATTTGCACAAACAGCACAGAATTTTTTTTTCTTATAAAAAAAACAGTAAACAAAATGAATCAGCTGATTTTAATATTTGATATGTGTGCTGTATTTTATTAACATTATCGATAAATAGTCAACGGCGTCATAATACTCTAACAAAATACCAATTTAACATAGAATTGATGTTGTCTTTGATAAGAATTGCTGTTGCCTTAAAATTGACATTGTTATTGCCGACGCCAAATAGAATAAGGGTGAATATCTAGATTATATTCGGCGCAAACACCTCTTCTATGAGTTTTAATCTTTTTTAGGTTTTTTTAGATTTTATTATTAAATTGTTGAATATTGTGTCTTCAAATGAGCAATTTTTAATTGTAAGGGCATATTTTTAACATTTATCAAGGCATACTTTCCAGTTGTTACTGCATATTTAATGCGCATAAAACTTGTTTTTTAGTGTATATTTCTGGTTGCCCTGCTTATTACCTATTGGTGTTAGCAATATTTGTCCCAAGTAGCTTCAATGGCTATTTTATCAATTTGTTAATTTTGTTTTTTTTATCCGGAATGTTTTTTTTTTTTTTTTTTTGCACAAAAATATAGCGGTCCTTCTCTTTCAAATGCATTTTCTTAAATCGAAATTTTTAACAAGAAATTATGTCGGGTTAAGTTTTTTTTTTAAATAAACGGTTACTAAACAATTATGGATGTTTGGTTTTGTACTGATTTTTACTTAAAAATGCTATAAAAAACCTAAAAAAATACTTTAATGCTTTTCTATCTATTAAACAACACAGTCTCCCTTCCATTTTGTACATTTTATTTAGTGCTACTTGCGACTTGCAAATTTAAGAATTTCTCAAAATATTTATTAAATTAAAAAAAGCACCACCCCTTGGCTGAAATGTTTAAAATTTATTTATAATGAAATATCTTTCATGTTTTTTTTTTTTTTTTTTTTTTTTTTTTTGCAAAATAACAAATGAATTTAGTCGTTTACTTCAGTGATTTATTTTAAGTCTTCCAATGAGATTTTTTTGTTTTTTAAATTAAAAATATAAAATGAATATGTATTTATTTGTTTGATTTTAAAGAAAACAAGTTAGAGTGCTGTTTTCGTCTATGCAGATTCGATGATACCCTCTTCAGTTTAAGGCGTACTATTGAGTTTTCGACAGTGGGCCTTTTATGAGGCCTATGGTAAATTATAGACCTACCATCACGAAACTGAGTAGTACGATTTCTAGTCATATAAAACAAATTTGTGCAAGTTCTTATTCAATCTGAGTATTCTGCCGCAATATATAATAGTTTTTGTAACAAAATTATAAATTTTTTTGGAGAGGTCTTTTACATTTGGTTTCATACCTCTTTTCCTAGTGAACGGATTGTGCCGAATTTCCGTCCTAAACTGCTTAGGAGAACTTCAAATAGAATTTTTACACTAATACTGGTCTTTTTTTTCAGTCGTTCGAAAGTGAGCGGGCGGACAGACAGACAGAAAGACGAACAGCAAGACGAGGAGTAAGAATCAGGACACAGAATATATGTACTTTATGAAGTTCTTAGACGAATATTAAAAGAGTTTCACACGAAATGACAAACTTATTATAGCATCATGGTGGTAAAGGGTATGAAAATAAAATCTTAAAGTACAAATTTAAAAAAATTTCATTTCAATATTATACTGTTGCCCAAAATTTTTAGGTCAAAAAAATTTTACAAAATGTGCTGAACAAAACGGGTGATTGATTGATAGACGATTGAACTTATAGTTTTATAGGAAACTAGCTTATCCCGGTGCGCTTCGCAACACTGCTTTAACCACTTTATCGATTGAGAGATATTTAATATATGCATCCTATGGAAGGTATTTCTCCCCTGCGCCTATCCGCTTAATTTTTATTTTTAAAAGTGTAGTATACCATAAGAGTGACTTCTACAAAGTTTGAACATTCTCACTTTAACAGTTTTTAAGATATCCGATATTAAGCATTGGCGTCCTATAGGGTGTAACACTTCCCCCGCTGCTATTTTATTTCAATTTTGGGGCTCAGAGGATCCTACTACCAAAAGTTCAACAAAATGCTTGCAGCGGCTCTTATTAATATTTCTATCTATGAGGGGAACTGCTCCTCCTCTGTCTACCCCGCCCATTACTATATTGAAATTTAAAGTTTGCCATAATAGTAGTTTTAACTACGTTTGAAGACTTGCCCTTTAATAGTTCTTCAGTTGAGCGATATTTAATATATGCATCCTATGAGAGGTATTTCCCCCCTGCGCCTACCTGCTCTATTTGTATTTTCAATAGTGAAGTATACCATATGAGTGACTTCTACAAAGTTTGAACATTCTAACTATAACAGTTCTTAAGATATGCGATATTAAACATTTGCGTCCTATGGGGAAAACCACTTCCCCCGCTGCTACTTTATTTCAATTTCGGGGCTCAGAAGACCGTACTACCAAAAGTTAAACAAAATGCGTTCAATGGCTCTTAATAATATTTCTATCTATGAGGGGTACTGCTCCTCCCCTGAAATTTAAAGTTTGCCATAATAGTAGTTTTAACTACGTTTGAAGACTTGCCCTTTAATAGTTCTTCAGTTGAGCGATATTTAATATATGCATCCTATGAGAGGTATTTCCCCCCCTGCGCCTACCCGCTTTATTTTTATTTTCAGAAGTGTAGTAAGAGTGACTTCTAGAAAGTTTGAACATTCTCACTATTACAGTTCTTAAGATATGCGATGTTAAACATTGGCGTCCTATGGGGGATTCCAATACCCCCGCTGCTATTGTATTTCAATTTCGGGGCTCAGAAGATCCTACTACAAAAAGTTCAGCAAAATGCGTCCAGCGGCTCTTAAGATATGCGATAATTAATATTGGCATCCTATGAGGGGTACCAATTCCCCTACCCCTATCGAAAAAATAAGTAGCCTATTTTATTTTTAGGGCTCACGTGATGCTACTGTAAAAATTTCAGGAAAATCGGTTCAGTAGTTTAGGAGTCTATAAGCCAACAAACAAACAAACAAACACACAAACACACAAACATACAAACATTTTTCATTTTTATATATACCCTGCAGGAAATGTCACTAGTGAATCTGTACTGATTCACTATTGACACAGTCACCAGTACTAGTGACTTATTATACCCTAAGCAATGTTATTTACAATAGACATTTAACATGTGCGTGTCATTGGAAATCTACTACTGACGTTTGTACTACTGACTAGGTACTGACTAGGTAGTTCCTTTGGGAGCATATATAGACATTGGAACCAGAGAATCCCTAGTACATTTTAGTAAAAGTAGTCTACACTTTTTGTAAAAATACGAAATCATAACAATTATAGGAATTGTACTTCTCAGTTGTTATTGATAAAATCTTTTTCGTATTAAACCCAAATATAGTGGCAAATGTAATGTAGTGTAGACACTTCGTTGACAATGTCACCAATATAGTCGACAAAACTGGTGACTTGGAGACACTTGCACCCAGGTTTCCTTCAGGGTATAGAAGAAAACTTTACACTTGAAAGCGAAATAATTTCATTATTATTACAAAATTTTACAAGCTATTTTTAAGGTTACTAAAAGATATTAAAGCAGAAGACAGATTTAATAGAAATAGAAATAAGTCCCTGTTAAAAAAATGTTACGCAACAATATGGAAAATTTTGGCATCTGGCAACTTCATACACATATAGCTATCTACATTATACTTTCCGAAACATTCTTAGCAACGCAGTAAAGCTGGAGGTCCATACCACGCGTTTTCGCCTCCACGCAGCCCATGCTTTTCTAACCTTACTTGCGTTCTTCCTTTCAAGTTACATGCAACGCTTTTTATGCAGCAGCAGCACAAGTAAAATTAAAATTTAATTTGTCAAAATCAGCTGCTTGTGACGCTTACAAAAGTAGAAAGTAAACCTACTTTTCGCCTCAAGGCATCTACGCTTTTGTGCATGTAACTTACTACGTTACACAGATTCGACAGCTGCGTATGCTGCGAAAAAGCAAGTAACGCGTGGTCTGGACCTCCAGCTTAAAGCCCTTATGACAATACATTTTTTGTTCATTAATTGATATAGAATTGATAGAAAAAAACATTAAATGCTAGAAAGAGCAAACTATAAAAAATGCAAACAAAGTTTTTTAGTTTTTTTTTCTTGTTCTGGTTTTGTTTCAGGCATGGCGTTGAGAATTTTTAAAAAATTGTATCAACAACCTTTTAAAATTGGACTTTTTGTACTAAAGGTGGAAGTACATAACACGCGTTAGTGCGCGCGCGCTCTGTAGACTTCTGTCAAAAAAACTTAAACTAGTGTATTTTCATAGAACAAGCTACATGCAAAATATTTTGACGCGTTTGCCCCAGAAAGTTGGTTAACTTTGAACTTCTTAACGCGTTGTGTATTTTTGACAAGTAATCAACTGACAATAAAAATAATAATTTAAAAAATTTGTGAATCATGAAAGAAAAATTTATTGAAGAAAAAACATACAATATTTATAAAAAAAGAATAAATTCAATAAAATAACAAAATCTTGATATACTTTCGAACCCGTTTTTAATGCACAAATAAGTAAACAAATAAAAAACAGCTGACAGGAATGGTTTTGTAACACGCGTGTTGTGTAACTTGCAATTTTTTACGCGCTAAAGTTTTTAAACGCACGATACTCGTCGACGAACTAACGCGTGTTATGTACATACTTCCACCTTAAAAGATTTTTTTAGTTGAAATTAATCAAAGGTATTATATATAAATCTTAGTTTAAAAAGTATCAACAAAAAAGTACAATTGAAACCACTTAGCCATCCCTGTTCTGTTAATTTTATTAAATGTTGCCATAAATCGCTGAATTTGCCCATAAACCGCGGATCTAGCAGCACTTTTAATATTTCAAGCTTGAAATGTCAATTTTAAGTTGAACAATTCAAGGCCCCTGATAGATGGGCCTTGAACAAAAACAAAAAACGACATGTATTTTGTTTGTGTAAAAATCCTTTTTAGTTGTCAAAAACTTACTACCGCATATACAAAGCAAAAGGAAAAAACGTGTATGTGTGGCATACCATAAACGTATGTGTGGGAAAAAACAATAAACGTAAACAAACATATACATGCACATGTAAGCACAATGTAAACAACTTTTGACAACTAAAAAGAACATAAACAATGATCATCAGGCTTCTTGCGCAGACCTATTCAATGGGCCTTGGAACAATTTTAATTTTTTTTTTTTTTTTTTTTTGACATAACTTCATTTTTTATCGATAACTTTAGTAAAATGTTTGACAGTTTGCCATTTATCTTAATACAGCTGAACCCTACGCACTTGGTAAATTTTTCTATTACTTCATATGTGCACTGTTCACCAAAACTTAAACAATGCATTAAAAATGTAGTGTCATAAGATCTTAAGTAATGATATCAAAAACACAAATTAACTGTTGACACTTATATTAGTGCTGGTTCACACACGTCAAGTGTGACTCTCAAGTCTTGATCTTTTAGGAGAGAAGGGAAAAGAGAACGCCATTTCCTTTCCCCTCTCTCCTAAAAACTCAAGACTTGACGAGTCAAACTTGACGTGTGTGAACCGGCACTTTCTCAGGGTCAGTTAAGTAGTAAATGATAAAAACTCAAAGTACAAAAACAATCAATCTCAAATCGTATAAATCATTACAATTTACAATATCTTAAAACACTTTCCGCCAGATTTTTTTATTTGTATAAAAATCTGAAAATAAATTCATGAGAATTCTTTGAAAATTAATGTTTAAATTTGTATTTTCTTTTCTAAATGTCACAAATGTTATTTATTTTTGTATCCCAACAAAATTTGTGCCACAAATAATAAATCGTATGTCTATCTATTATAATATTTGTTGTTTTCGTTATAATGAAGTGTTTTTAATTGGTCATAAAGATATTTGGGTTAAGTAGTTGGTTGATTGTGTGAATTAAAGTAAAATAGTGTCGCTCCGAGCTGCAAGTGGTACAAATGATGACAAAACGAAATGTTTTAAATCACTTTTTGAACACATATTTCGAAATAAAAAAAATGACTTTTTTTGTCTTAAGATAAAAAAAAACAATTTAATAAATTTGTTTAAGTTTAAAAAAGTTTTGAAAATATAAAAATTTTTACTAGAAAAGGAAACAGTTAAAAACTTTTAATTAAGTTATTTTTATAATTTTAGTTTAGAAGTATTTAAATAGGCAGCCCTCGAATTTAAAGTAGGAGCATTTAAATTTATTAGTACCATTAATTGTTTTTCCAAAAAAAAAAAATCGAAAATCACCCCAAAAAAAATCAATTAATTTTTACTTACAAACTATTAAAAACCGTGGGAATATATTCTTCCATGCTTACCTGAAATGAAAATAAAGTTGAAAATGATTAATTAAAAAATTTCAATATGTAAATATTTTTCAATTAAATGATGGTAGTAAAAAATTTTCTTTTCTCAAATTTGCATATGGGCAGTTCCAGCGAAAAGTCTACTCTTTGTCAGGTAACGCCAGAAGTAATTTAAATTGTTTCTCAAAAAATGTTATATGTATAGTTTACTTTTTTAAGTTTTTGTGTAAAGCTCAACTAGCCCTACATTAAGTAACAAAAGAGATAACGGTTGAACAACATGGTCCTAAAATACAAACTTATTTGCATACTGGCGTTACATTAAACAAAGTAGACCTTTCGCTGAAAATACCCAAATGTACCTTAAAACGAGCAAAGATTTTTAAATTTGATAGCTGAAAAAGAAATCTATATAAGTCCAAAGTTTACCAAAAAAGGTTTTATACAAAACGTCTTGCGGAATTCGCAGTCTAATTCAGTTTTGTAACGCAAGTCAAAATCCACTTCCGTTTTTTTGACGTCACCCCACTGCATATTTTTGCTTATATCTGCAAATCCTTAAGGTGGAAGTACATAACACGCGTTAGTTCGTCGACGAGTATCGTGCGTTTAAAAACTTAAGCGCGTAAAAAATTGCAAGTTACACAACACGCGTTACAAAAGCCATTCGTGTCAGCTGTTTTTTATTTGTTTACTTATTTGTGCATTAAAAACGGGTTCGAAAGTATATCAAGATTTTGTTATTTTATTGAATTTATTCTTTTTTATAAATATTGTATGTTTTTTAAGCTCTTCAATAAGTTTTTCTTTCATGAATCACAAATTTGTTAAATTATTCCTTTTATTGTCAGCTGATTACTTGTCAAAAATACACAACGCGTTACAAAGTTCAAAGTTAACCAACTTTCTGGCGCAGACGCGTCAAAATATTTTGCATGTAGCTTGTTCTATAAAAATACACTAGTTTAACTCTTTTTGACAGAAGGCGACAGAGCGCGCGCGCACTAACGCGTGTTATGTACTTCTACCTTTAGCATCGATTGCTGTCATTTTTTTTTCTGAATATAGTGCTACTTCATTACTTTGTATATACCTATAAAAACCATTTTTACAAATTAGGCTTCATTTAATTTTTTTACATTTTGTGTCGGGTGATTTTTTAGCTATTATCTTTATGGCAACACTGGTTTAAACAACTGACGCACGTTTCGTGTTTTGTTTCACTGTCAAACATCTTCAGTTTGGTCTATAATTTAACCATGAATCGTCTTACAAACGAACAACGCTTGCAAATTATTGAATTTTATTATCAAAATGCGTGCTCTGCTAAGAAAGTTAATCGCGCGCTTCTTCCATTTTATTTAATCGACCCACTGATGCGGCTATTCGGTACGTTAATAAGCAGAATTGTCGATTTTGGAGTGAAGATCAGCCAGAAGCATTGCAAGAGCTATCAATGCATGCAGAAAAAGTCACAGTTTGGTCCGGTTTATGGGCTGGTGGCATCATTGGACCGTACTTCTTCAAAGATGATGCGAATTGTAACTTAACTGTGAATGGTGAGCGCTACCGTGAGATGATATCGAACTTTTTTTGTCCAAAATGCAAGAGCTTGACTTGCATGACATGTGGTTTTAACAAGACGGTGCCACATGCCACACATCACGCTTAACAATGGACTTATTGAGAGGCGAGTTCGGTGAATATTTTATTTCACGTTCGGGACCGGTCAATTGGCCGCCTAGATCTTGCGATTTAACGCCTTTAGACTATTTTCTTTGGGGCTATGTTAAAGCTCATGTCTATACACACATGCCTGCTTCAATTGACGCATTGGAAGACAACATTGAAGCATTTATTCAAGAGATACCGGCCGAAATGTTGGAAAGAGTATGCCAAAATTGGACTAAGCGGATGGACCATTAGAGGCGCAGTCACGGTCAACATTTGCATGAAATAATCTTCAAACATTAAATTATATAGACCGTACTATCGATTCAAATAAAGATTTCATGCATTTTTCTGAATTTTATGTTTTTTTTTTAACGTTCCTATAGCTCTTAAAAAATCACCCATTATAAATGTTTCTATTCTTTTTTTACAAAACTTACTATCTTTGTATTTTTTTAAGCAAAAAAAAACTACTTGAACTATATTTTGCAGCTTTCTTAAGTATTGCCTCTGAAAAATAATGCTGGCAACACTTATTTATTTTAAATGGCGGTTTTGTTTTTTCTGTTAATACATCTTCTCTTTTTTGTTTACTTATTGTAACTGTTTAGAGTTGCCAGATTTGGGGGGTTTATAAACCTTTGCAGAAAAGATAACTTTTTCTAAATTCCTCGAAAAAATAACAAGTATAGTCGGTCAAGTCCGTCCATATGATACCCATCACCAGTGTAATTAGAGAGTCATGTCAAATCAAGTGGAGCGTCACAATTTTATTTCGAATTTCAATTTCAATTAACACTTAAATGTTGCATTTTATTCTCAGGTACATGGAAAAAATAATGAAATAAAAGTTTGGACCTACCCTGCGAGAAATTTGTGTCAATTGGTCAATCAGACTGGTCTTGGGATTTGTGAAAACAGAATAAATACGAAAAGAAAGAACTTACGACTAGTGAAAGGAGAACCAATTAATTAACTGGTATATGAAGAACAAAAAGGTAAAAAAAAGTAATGAATTACAGTACAGTCTTCACCAGTGATGCGACACATTGTTTGGGACTTTTTAAAATTTGGTTTTTAAATTTAATTCAAAGACTTATTCTTCATTGTTTTGAAAGAATTCTACATTGAAGTAACTGAACCTAAACACGTTCATTAAGAACAGAAGTGTGACTGGTGAAAGTGTGCCAATTGACCCCCTCCGATGACAACCCTATGTAAAACTGATAGGTCTTATTCATATAAAGTGTTTACCACCAAACCCCTATAACGGGACTACTTTGGTGTCCGTTCGCTTTCCTCTAGGGTACTTTCAGCTCTCTACCGGCAGCATCAATACTTTGAAAATAAGCTTAAATCGATCAATTTGAGCAACATCAATCATATGATGCAACATTTAAATTTGTTTAGAACCGGTCCCTACCACCAAACCCCTATAACGGGACTACTTTGGTGTCCGTTCGCTTTCCTCTAGGGTACTTTCAGCTCTCTACCGGCAGCATCAATACTTTGAAAATAAGCTTAAATCGATCAATTTGAGCAACATCAATCATATGATGCAACATTTAAATTTGTTTGTAGTTGTTGCAGCTCATATATAAAAATGAAAAATGTTTGTATGTTTGTTTGTTTGTTTGTATGTTGGCTTATAGACTCCTAAACTACTGAACCGATTTTCCTGCAATTGTTACAGTAGCATCACGTGAGCCCTACTAATTTTTTCGATAGGGGCGTGGGAATTGGTACCCCCCATTGGATGCCAATATTAAATATCGCATATCTTAAGAGCCGCTTCACGCATTTTGTTGAACTTTTGGTAGTAGGATCCTCTGAGCCCAAAAATTGAAATAAAATAGCAGCGGGGGAAGTGTTACCCCCATAGGACGCCAATGTTTAATATCGCATATCTTAAGAACTGTTATAGTGAGAATGTTGAAAATTTGCAGAAGTCACTCTACACTACTACACTTTTAAAAATAGAAATAAATCGGGTAGGCGTAGGAGGGGAAATACCTCCCATAGGATCCATATATTAAATATCGCTCAGCTGAAGAACAATTAAACGGATAGTCTTCAAACGTGGTTACAGCTACTATTATGGTAAACTATAAATTTCAATATAGAAATGCGCGGGGTAGCCAGAGGACGAGCAGTACCCCTCATAGATAGAAATATTACAAAGAGCCGCTGCAAGCAATTTGCTGAACTTTTGGTAGTAGGATCTTCTGAGCCCCAAAATTGAAATAAAATAGCAGCGGGGGAAGTGTTACCCCCCATAGGACGCCAATGTTTAATATCGCATATCTTAAGAACTGTATAGTGAGAATGTTGAAAATTTGTAGAAGTCACTCTTATGGTATACTTCACTTTTGAAAATAAAAATAAAGCGGGTAGGCACAGAGGGGAAATATCTTCCATAGAATGCATATATTAAATATCTCTCAACCCATAAAGTGGTTAAATCAGTGTAGCGAAGCGCACCGGGTTAAGCTAGTTACACATAAAATATCACCGATTTGTATACATAAAAGGACCATCATTGACTGCCTAAGGCTGGGTGTTTGAGAGCTCAGTTCGTTACACACATCAGCACAAATGCATAATACCCTCTCCACTATTATGGTTTGGGTATAAATACTTTAAATAATGCAGAAAAAATATCCAATTAATTTATCAATTATTTCTTTATAATTTCTATGGACAAATTAAAAAAATCGAACAAAAATTAATTTTTGTTGTCACATCCTTCTGTGCCACATATCCGGAACATATGGAAAATAAGGACTAGGGACCACACTATCCTTCTATGGAACCCACATGTCAGTATTTTTTGTGATTTTTTTTTAAAAATTTTCAAAAATTTAACTTTAAAATTGTTTGGTGTTCACTATGGAATTTTGGCCATATTTTGACAGATTCTTCGTTGTCACTCATCCGGACCATATGGAAAATGAGGACTAGTGACCTCACTATCCTTCATATAATGGGTGGTTAAATTGTAAGGGCCGATGTTGAATGTGAACCACACCTAAACGCCAAGTTTTTTTCCGAATTTTATTTGACATTTCTCTATTTTAGACTTACTCAATTTGAACCATGGAGAGATACACAATCCAACAACGTGTTAAAGTTATCCAGACTTATTATGAAAATGGGCGTTCAAATCAAAATGCATATCGTGCACTTCATCTTCAGTGATGAGGCACATTTTCACCTCAGTGGATTCGTCAATAAACAGAATTGCCGCATTTGGGCGAATGAGAATCCAAGAGTGATTGTCGAAAAACCAATGCACCCACAAAGAGTGACTGTTTGGTAAGGTTTATGGGCTGGCGGCATCAACGGGCCGTATTTTTTCCAAAATGAGGCCGGTCAGGCAGTTACTGTGAATGGTGTTCGCTATCGTGAGATGATAACGAACTTTTTATGGCCCGAATTGGAAGCAGGACGGTGCCACTTGCCACACAGCTAACGAAACAATGGCTCTTTTGCGCAACAAATTCAATGGCCGTGTTATCTCACGTAATGGCGATGTCAATTGGCCGCCAAGATCATGTGATTTGACACCGTTGGACTTTTTTCTTTGGGGTTATTTGAAAGAAAAGGTGTACGTCGATAAGCCAGCAACAATTCAAGAGCTAAAGGATGAGATAATTCGGCACATTAACGGCATAGAACCTCCATTATGCCTCAGGGTCATCGAAAATTTGGACCATCGGATGGAGGTGTGCCGCCGTGGTCGCGGCGCCCATTTGGCCGATATTTTGTTCCATACATAATTGAGTAATACCAATATATCATAATAAAATAAAATTACAATAATTTCCTAAATAGTTTGTGTTTCATTCAAAATCAACATCGGCCCTTGAAATTTAACCACCATTTATGATGAACTTAGTAATAATATTTAAAACTTTATAAAACAACTAATTGCTGTTGTTTATAATTAATATGTGTTGCTATTATTACGAACACGCCTGCTTGAAAAAATAACTCCTTTCAATTATAAAAATTTTAATTAAGCCTTTTAAAAAGTCTCCTCTTAAAATCTGCATGCCTACTAATCATTTTATTACTGTAAAAAAAAAAAAAATTAATAATGAGCTGCACGTGTCAAATCAAAACTCATTCTTTGGTCTTCCAGCAAGTTGCACCAATTTATGAACATTTAAATTAAAACAAATCTGTGTTTAACGTTCAATTTTAATGGTTGGTCATTTAATCAAAAGCAACGAGTAGCAGCTACAAAATGTAATAGATACCATGTAGTATCCATCCACTTATTCCTTTTCGATTTTTACTAAAACAAATGCTAAAAATTATTTTTCTGCTACCTTGCTTCTTCCCCTTTTTCAACAGTATAAAATTAAAATTGCACGATTTAATTTAGATTTTTTTATTTTTTTGTACGAACATTGTTTTAAAAGCCATAAATTCGTTCAAATACACCAACAATTGTTTAAAATTAAGAGCGAGAAAATAATGTTTGCATTCTGTCCATAAATGTTTGCTATTTATTTTTTTAACAGCTGGCTAAAGGTTAAATCATTACTAAAAATTGTTTCAGTGTAGTTTATTCAAAACAAAAATTACAACAAGAGCACAAATGAAAAACAAGTTTTTGTAAACAAATACACTTACACCTATTTACTAAATACAAAAACAACAATAATAAGAAGTTTGTTTTTTTCATTACTGTAGTTGTTTTTGTTGTTTTTATTTGCAAATGCATGAGTGTGTAAAAGTATGGGTACCCTGCAAATAATAGGACCAGTCCAAACAAAGAGTAGTCCACAAGGCACCAGGACTAGTCCAAAAGTAACCCAAACGTATTGAAAAAACATGGTCTATTTAACATTACGATGTCCTAGAGCAGGACCATATAACCCACCTTTGGACTACTACAGGCCCAAATACACTTGTCAAATGCTTGTCCAGCAGGCGAATTCATCGTGTACGTGTGCTTGACGTAATATTCGCCGTCATATCTTCTGAAATATTCAGTACACATTCGCTACTCCCTTCTTTGAGAAGGGAGAAAGGAAGGTGTTCACTTTTATTTACTTTTTATTTTTAGGGACCTTCCTTACTCCCTTCTTTGGGAAGGGATCGAAGTTGTTTTTAAAGGAAGTGTGGAAGGCCTTGCGCCCAATGACAACCTGTGTAAAAAATAAATAAGTATGGAATGCAGCGAGAAGGGCTTCTGACTGCTTGTGACTGCAAAATAAGGCCTTCTATTAGGCATATTTACTCATTCTAGTTACCGCTGGGTTTGATCAATGTATTTGGGCCTTAAGGAGTAGTTTTAAAACTACTCCATGGTATACACAAGAGGACTAGTTTTGAAGTCATTTAAAACCGAAAGCATGTCGTTAAAAAACGAAGACATGTCGTCTCACTACAAACACTTATTAACAATGACATTGTCCATGCTTGCATTGCATCGGACCAGTCCATGGAGTAGTCTATTTTATCAAAATGGATCAGGTGGTCCAATTTTATTTGCAGGGTATTCCATGTTAAATAAAGCTGATCATTTTTTTTTTTTTTTTTTCTTAGATTTTCTTTCCGAAGACTAGACAATTGAGCACGTCGTAGAGAAAACAACGAAATTATAGGCATCTTTTGAATTAGACCTGAGGCGGGGTGTTTTTGCTGTCTTTTGCCTGTCCGCCTGCGTGTCCCTCAGCCTGACAGTTTACAAACGAGGAAATAAAATCACGAATTGAAAATTTAAATCTGTTTGAGAGTGAATCATCTTTTTTTTTTTTTGTTTCTGTTTTTATTTTGTAATAAACGACTACGAAATAGAAAAATAAAAGTAGCACGTGCCTAATACGAGTATTTTGTGAGGGTGTATTTATTTGTTTGTTACGATTAGAGCAGAAAAAGAATAAGTGATGCAAATAAATCGGGGTTTTTGATTTTTACAGATACTGTTTTGAAATAATTATTTAAAATTGTAAATTATAAAATGAAAATTTTCAGAGTTGTAAATTTTCTGTTAAACTTTCAATAAAAATAGAAACTATGTACAATTTTATATTATTAACGAATATCGTTGCTTTGTAGACTAAAAGAAAAAGAATGGAATTAAAAAGGGTTTTTTTTTCTCATATGACACAAAATTTATTATAGTTCGGGCTCATATTTATTGAAAAAAGTGCGTGTTTCCCAAGCCGTTTGTTTTATTTGTTTGTCTTTTAAAGCTTGCCACTATTATACGAGTATGCGTAAAGCAAATAAGGTAAGATTATGGTTAAAGAAATAAAAAAAATATGTTTAACAAAATTGAAAGTAAAAATAATTTAATGAAAAAACTGCAAAATCTGCGAAATTCACAAAAAAACATTTTTTAACAAAAAACTTCATGACTGCGTTATGATGAAAAACTGCCAAATGTAGATAACCTGCACATTTGGCAACGCTGGTATAGATATAAAACAGTGATGCCATGTAAACTGCATTTTTACAATGCCTACAAATAAAATTTAATTTTAATGGGACATACTTTTTATTATTGTGGATGCATGCACTGGTTGCAATTTTATTAGTATATAATTGACAGAAAAAAATCACTTACATTATAATTAGAAGCTGAAGCTTTTTAGGCCCCTATTACGGTTTACAACTCAACTCAGTTGAGTTGAAATTTCTTAATTTTTGTATTATGGTTTACAACTTTGCTATACTGCGGTAAACAAAAACATAACAAAAATTACAACTGATCACAACCAGTTGTCATAATTACAACTCAACTGAGTTGAGTTGTAAACCGTAATAGGGGCCTTGATCTTTTCATGTGTGTGAAGATAAATTCGAATTTAACTAGCAAAGGCGCAAACCATATTTTTTAACATTGCTCATTTTGCAGTTAACAGAGCAATGTTAACGACTTAACAGTCATAGTAATATACTACGGAGACATAAAATCATGATTTGAATGACCATTTTGGACAAATATGGAGTTGCACATGTATACCACTATATAGGAATGGTAGTCCAGAGGGTCCTAAATACAATTCCAAAAGTCGGTTTCTCAAATAATTTTGGAATTTGAATAAATTCATTTTCAAAAACGTAATATTTATTTGAAATTTCTGGAGAAGATCAATGACCATTTTGGACAAATATGGAGTTGGACATGTATACCACTATATAGGAATGGTAGTCCAGAGGGTCCTAAATACAATTCCAAAAGTCGGTTTCTCAAATAATTTTGGAATTTGAGAAAATTCATTTTGAAAAAAGTAATATTTATTTGGAATTTCTGGAGAAGATCAATGACCATTTTGGACAAATATGGAGTTGCACATGTATACCACTATATAGGAATGGTAGTCCAGAGGGTCCTTAATACAATTCCAAAAGTCGGTTTCTCAAATAATTTTGGAATTTGAGAAAATTCATTTTGAAAAAAGTAATATTTATTTGAAATTTCTGGAGAAGATCAATGACCATTTTGGACAAATATGGAGTTGCACATGTATACCACTATATAGGAATGGTAGTCCAGAGGGTCCTAAATACAATTCCAAAAGTCGGTTTCTCAAATAATTTTGGAATTTGAGAAAATTCATTTTGAAAAAAGTAATATTTATTTGAAATTCCTGGAGAAGATCAATGACCATTTTGGACAAATATGGAGTTGCACATGTATACCACTATATAGGAATGGTAGTCTAGAGGGTCCTAAATACAATTCCAAAAGTCACGTTTCTCAAATAATTTTGGAATTTGAGAAAATTCATTTTGAAAAAAGTAATATTTATTTGAAATTTCTGGAGAAGATCAATGACCATTTTGGACAAATATGGAGTTGCACATGTATACCACTATATAGGAATGGTAGTCCAGAGGGTCCTAAATACAATTCCAAAAGTCGGTTTCTCAAATAATTTTGGAATTTTAGAAAATTCATTTTGAAAAAAGTAATATTTATTTGAAATTCCTGGAGAAGATCAATGACCATTTTGGACAAATATGGAGTTGCACATGTATACCACTATATAGGAATGGTAGTCTAGAGGGTCCTAAATACAATTCCAAAAGTCACGTTTCTCAAATAATTTTGGAATTTGAGAAAATTCATTTTGAAAAAAGTAATATTTATTTGAAATTTCTGGAGAAGATCAATGACCATTTTGGACAAATATGGAGTTGCACATGTATACCACTATATAGGAATGGTAGTCCAGAGGGTCCTAAATACAATTCCAAAAGTCGGTTTCTCAAATAATTTTGGAATTTGAGAAAATTCATTTTGAAAAAAGTAATATTTATTTGAAATTTCTGGAGAAGATCAATGACCATTTTGGACATATATGGAGTTGCACATGTATACCACTATATAGGAATGGTAGTCTAGAGGGTCCTAAATACAATTCCAAAAGTCGGTTTCTCAAATAATTTTGGAATTTGAGAAAATTCATTTTGAAAAAAGTAATATTTATTTGAAATTTCTGGAGAAGATCAATGACCATTTTGGACAAATATGGAGTTGCACATGTATACCACTATATAGGAATGGTAGTCCAGAGGGTCCTAAATACAATTCCAAAAGTCGGTTTCTCAAATAATTTTGGAATTTGAGAAAATTCATTTTGAAAAAAGTAATATTTATTTGAAATTTCTGGAGAAGATCAATGACCATTTTGGACATATATGGAGTTGCACATGTATACCACTATATAGGAATGGTAGTCTAGAGGGTCCTAAATACAATTCCAAAAGTCGGTTTCTCAAATAATTTTGGAATTTGAGAAAATTCATTTTGAAAAAAGTAATATTTATTTGAAATTTCTGGAGAAGATCAATAACCATTTTGGACATATATGGAGTTGCACATGTATACCACTATATAGGAATGGTAGTCTAGAGGGTCCTAAATACAATTCCAAAAGTCACGTTTCTCAAATAAGTTTGGAATTTGAGAAAATTCATTTTGAAAAAAGTAATATTTATTTTAAATTTCTGGAGAAGATCAATGACCATTTTGGACAAATATGGAGTTGCACATGTATACCACTATATAGGAATGGTAGTCCAGAGGGTCCTAAATACAATTCCAAAAGTCGGTTTCTCAAATAATTTTGGAATTTGAGAAAATTCATTTTGAAAAAAGTAATATTTATTTGAAATTTCTGGAGAAGATCAATGACCATTTTGGACATATATGTGGAGTTGCACATGTATACCACTATATAGGAATGGTAGTCTAGAGGGTCCTTAATACAATTCCAAAAGTCACGTTTCTCAAATAATTTTGGAATTTGAGAAAATTCATTTTGAAAAAAGTAATATTTATTTGAAATTTCTGGAGAAGATCAATGACCATTTTGGACAAATATGGAGTTGCACATGTATACCACTATATAGGAATGGTAGTCCAGAGGGTCCTAAATACAATTCCAAAAGTCGGTTTCTCAAATAATTTTGGAATTTGAGAAAATTCATTTTGAAAAAAGTAATATTTATTTGAAATTTCTGGAGAAGATCAATGACCATTTTGGACATATATGGAGTTGCACATGTATACCACTATATAGGAATGGTAGTCTAGAGGGTCCTAAATACAATTCCAAAAGTCACGTTTCTCAAATAATTTTGGAATTTGAGAAAATTCATTTTGAAAAAAGTAATATTTATTTGAAATTTCTGGAGAAGATCAATGACCATTTTGGACATATATGGAGTTGCACATGTATACCACTATATAGGAATGGTAGTCTAGAGGGTCCTAAATACAATTCCAAAAGTCACGTTTCTCAAATAATTTTGGAATTTGAGAAAATTCATTTTGAAAAAAGTAATATTTATTTGAAATTTCTGGAGAAGATCAATGACCATTTTGGACAAATATGGAGTTGCACATGTATACCACTATATAGGAATGGTAGTCCAGAGGGTCCTAAATACAATTCCAAAAGTCGGTTTCTCAAATAATTTTGGAATTTGAGAAAATTCATTTTGAAAAAAGTAATATTTATTTGAAATTTCTGGAGAAGATCAATGACCATTTTGGACAAATATGGAGTTGCACATGTATACCACTATATAGGAACGGTAGTCCAGAGGGTCCTAAATACAATTCCAAAAGTCGGTTTCTCAAATAATTTTGGAATTTGAGAAAATTCATTTTGAAAAAAGTAATATTTATTTGAAATTTCTGGAGAAGATCAATGACCATTTTGGACAAATATGGAGTTGCACATGTATACCACTATATAGGAATGGTAGTCCAGAGGGTCCTAAATACAATTCCAAAAGTCGGTTTCTCAAATAATTTTGGAATTTGAGAAAATTCATTTTGAAAAAAGTAATATTTATTTGAAATTTCTGGAGAAGATCAATGACCATTTTGGACAAATATGGAGTTGCACATGTATACCACTATATAGGAATGGTAGTCCAAAATTATTTGAGAAACCGACTTTTGGAATTGTATTTAGGACCCTCTGGACTACCATTCCTATATAGTGGTATACATGTGCAACTCCATATTTGTCCAAAATGGTCATTGATCTTCTCCAGAAATTTCAAATAAATATTACTTTTTTCAAAATGAATTTTCTCAAATTCCAAAATTATTTGAGAAACGTGACTTTTGGAATTGTATTTAGGACCCTCTAGACTACCATTCCTATATAGTGGTATACATGTACAACTCCATATTTGTCCAAAATGGTCATTGATCTTCTCCAGAAATTTCAAATAAATATTACTTTTTTCAAAATGAATTTTCTCAAATTCCAAAATTATTTGAGAAACGTGACTTTTGGAATTGTATTTAGGACCCTCTATACTACCATTCCTATATAGTGGTATACATGTGCAACTCCATATATGTCCAAAATGGTCATTGATCTTCTCCAGAAATTTCAAATAAATATTACTTTTTTCAAAATGAATTTTCTCAAATTCCAAAATTATTTGAGAAACCGACTTTTGGAATTGTATTTAGGACCCTCTGGACTACCATTCCTATATAGTGGTATACATGTGCAACTCCATATTTGTCCAAAATGGTCATTGATCTTCTCCAGAAATTTCAAATAAATATTACTTTTTTAAAAATGAATTTTCTCAAATTCCAAAATTATTTGAGAAACCGACTTTTGGAATTGTATTTAGGACCCTCTGGACTACCATTCCTATATAGTGGTATACATGTGCAACTCCATATTTGTCCAAAATGGTCATTGATCTTCTCCAGAAATTTCAAATAAATATTACTTTTTTCAAAATGAATTTTCTCAAATTCCAAAATTATTTGAGAAACCGACTTTTGGAATTGTATTAAGGACCCTCTGGACTACCATTCCTATATAGTGGTATACATGTGCAACTCCATATTTGTCCAAAATGGTCATTGATCTTCTCCAGAAATTCCAAATAAATATTACTTTTTTCAAAATGAATTTTCTCAAATTCCAAAATTATTTGAGAAACCGACTTTTGGAATTGTATTTAGGACCCTCTGGACTACCATTCCTATATAGTGGTATACATGTCCAACTCCATATTTGTCCAAAATGGTCATTGATCTTCTCCAGAAATTTCAAATAAATATTACGTTTTTCAAAATGAATTTATTCAAATTCCAAAATTATTTGAGAAACCGACTTTTGGAATTGTATTTAGGACCCTCTGGACTACCATTCCTATATAGTGGTATACAACTCCATATTTGTCCAAAATGGTCATTCAAATCATGATTTTATGTCTCCGTAGTATATTACTATGACTGTTAAGTCGTTAACATTGCTCTGTTAACTGCAAAATGAGCAATGTTAAAAATATGGTTTGCGCCTTTGCTAGTTAAATTCGAATTTATCTTCACACACATGATCTTTTCTACAATAACATTAAGGAGACTATGTCCAATGTACCTGGCTAAATCGGGTCGGCATTTTTTTAACGTGTGTGAAGATAAATACCTACGATAAGTTAAATATTTTTTTTTTAATATCGCATGCGACAAAAAATTGATTAAAAAATATCGCATGCGATAAACAAATAGAAAGAAAATACGACTATTTACACGAAATTTTAAAATTTTTATGAAAAATCAATCATTTTTATTTAACATTAAAAACTAACTTGTTATTTTATTAAGGTCCAATTAGACGTGACATAACCATAACAAAACTGTATTACCATCAGTACTGTATTACCAAAACGACATAAACATACCATACAAATCAATTCAATTTTGGTTTCTACGGTCATCGTTACGGCTGTGGCATTATAGTTATGTCACGTCTAATTGGTCTTTTTATATCAAAATTTATGATTTTTGAAAAAATATGACTTAGACTGAAATTCCTTGAAAGAGTTCCGTGAGGGATATGGCCACTGTATCCAAATCCTGCGATCTTAGGGAATCCTTATGGAAAATGAAGACTATGGACAGGGCTACAATAATCTATAAGCACAATGTCTTAAAAATGTATAAAAATTTTCACAAATACAATTCTTCTCTTAATGCATTGGTTAATTTGAACAAACCAGAAAGTTTAGGTGACTTGGGAGACAAAGTTGTGCAGACCATTATCGAGATATGAGTACAAACAATTGGAAATATATGTATCTATTTTAAGGCATTGTCTTACTATTCATCTTTTTCTGATTCGTATTGACCCCTATTCTGCGTTTCGATTCGGATCGAAATTTTCTCCGTTTTTGGCAACTTTGGTATTCTGTGCCCATGTTCTGTAACTCCCGCGTTGAGAAACTTTTCGATTGAAATGTGAGAACTGAAAAAATGCCATTAATTGAAACAAACACGTTTTTCTCACTAAACTGTTACTGTAACATTTTTGGTGTGTAATAGCTGTAACGTAAGGAAATTACTCGCCATATACATATACCAGCCTATGTTTGTTTTGCAATGAAAAGTGAGAAAAATATTACTTTTATTTTATTGTCGCATTGTTATATTTCATAACTTTTTATAATGATTCTTTAATTTAGTAAAAATATGACAAGATTTTGGATACAAAAAATCTTATGGGTCGATTACGGATGGCAACTGAACTGAGGTTGAGTTGCCAGCAGCGAAATCCAACAACGCCGCTCATGTTAAAATAACAATTTTTTTATTATTTTAATTAAAGCAACGTTGCCTGATTTCGCTGCTAGCAACTCAACTTCAGTTGTGTTACCAACCGCAATCGAACAATTTGTGTCAGTGCTGCAAAGTTGTCTCAAATGTTAGATTTTAACAAAATAAAAAAAAAAAACTTTGAAAAATAATTAAACAATAATAAATTAAATATTACGCTTCAATAAAACTTTAAACGATCGGCCGGACTTTTAAAACTTGAAAGTATTGAAGCATTTTGTACACAAAAAAAAAGCAAAACAAAATGGTGTTTAATTAAAAAAAGGTAAAATTTTGTATTCAATTTATATTTAAAAATAAAAATTGAAAAAAAAAACTCAGTAGTCTTTATTTAAACTTTTTATTTTATTAATTTTCAAACTCATTATCAATAACTTTAATATTTTTGGCGGTCAAAAGTTAAAAACTAAACAGCTGTTTGTTTTATTGTCAAATGTTAAGTGTCACTGTCAGTTGTTTGTAAATATGTCTGTATATAACAACAGAAGCCCTACTTAATTGGCTTAAAACTAAACTGTCACAACTTACACTAAAAAAACTATGTAAACTATTAAAAAAAATCGTATTTTCTTTAGCCGATAAATGACTACTAAGTAAAAAAAAATTGTATATTACTTTACAACAAATTAAACAAACAACAAGTCATTCAGCCAGAAGTTTATTATCGAGCCTAATTTTTTTCCATGAAGAAGTTTAAACAATTTTTTTGTTGTTACTTGATGCTTTAAATGCCAATAAACAAGCAACAATATGTGAATGAAGAAGACACTGGCATAAAGTAGCAACAAAAAAAAGGAAGAAAAAAGTGTCAGAAACTTTTAAATATAATTAAGTTCAACTTGAGTGAAGACACGACAGATAGACGAAGCAACTGACTCACTGACTCATTGTGGCAAAATAGAAATTCTGTCAGTTCCAAGAGATGACTTAAACAGTAAAATCAACAACTTCAGTTATCTGTCATGTCAAAGACATCTTAACTTGATTCCCCAACTCTTTCCCTCTCTTTTTTCCCAGTTTTAGAAGCTTTCATTTGCAACTTTATATTGTTGTCAAATGCAAAGTAGTGCAATATTTTTTCTCAAGAAGGCAAACATGTGTAAAAGCGCATCAAAATTTTTTTATGTATAATGCCGTATGGAAAAATATAGAAAATAGGCAAACAAACGATTTAGCAAAACACAAAATAAAAAACAACCTCTCTAGTATAAAGAAAAGCCCAAGTGTCAATGCTCTAGTTGTAAACAACAACAACATCAACAGCAACAAAATAAGAAAAACTCATTTAAACACTTCCATAGGCCTTTAGGCATTGAATTTAAAAATAAGCCTAGAACATACATAGATGAACGAACACATTTAAATTGTGCATTTTTTTTAAAACGTTTAAAAGCAATTAATTACTTCTAGTTAACAAGGTCATTAAAAAGTTAATAATTTGCATATTTTTTTAAATGATTTTGTGTTAGTTTTTAATTGTGGTATTAACATTTTCCCAACACCCTGTATTTGCATTTAAAATACAAACTTATTTAAATAAATGTTTTATGTGTGAAAGTGCATTGCTCCGTTTTTTTTTTTTTTTTGTTCATAACCCAACAAACACGAATTCGATATAAGTATATCATATCATTAAAGATCAAGCACAATTTTTAAATCATTTTTAATTGTTTTACCTAAACATTTGAATTCAAATTGATAACGATTTGAATATAAACATTTAAAATACCTACAATGTGTTAATAATTTTATATAAAATTTTTTTCAAGTGTTACTTACACTAAAATCAAAAATAAACTTGATTAAACTAAAACTAAAATTAAATGTAAACAATAGCGCTTATAGTTTAAAGTCATTTAAAATCAAAGACAAATTAAACATAAAGTGAAAAGTTAAATTAATTTTTTAAAAATATCGCATGCGATAAAAAATATATTAAGAAATATCGCATGTGATAAAAATATATTAAAAATATTGCATGCGATAAAAAAAATATTATAATGAAAATACGACCATTTGCACGAAATTTAAAGTTTTTATAAAACATCAAAATCACATTAAAAACTAATTTGATATTTTATTAGTCTTTTTATATTAAAATTTATGATTTTTAAAAAAATATGACAGACTGAAATTCTTATGAATAAGTTCCGTGAGGGATATGACCACTGTGTCCAAATCCTTCGATCTCAGGGAATCAAAGCTAATAGAAAACAAGTAAGAGTGCTATATTATATACCTTTCACCAGGAACTATACAAAAACTTAATAATTTGTACATATACATACATATGAGTCGTTCATTGGATAAAGGGAATGAGTCCCAAAATTTGAAATGGAGAAAACGACAGAACAGTTGACGTTGACTTTAAAACTAGTTGTTGCAACAAAACTCTAAACTAAAATTGCAAAATTAATTATTAGGGCTTCTTTTACAATTTGTAAATATATGATGTTAGTATGTTAGTGTATGTGTTCACAAAACCTGTTAATATGATACAAATACATTTTTATTGATAAGAGTTTCAGTGGAAAAAGGGAATAAGACCACCAAATTTTTTGTGATTAAAATCGATAGCGTAAAAATTCAAATTAATTATGCTTTGACTTTGAGCATTCGTTCGGAAATAAAAAGAAAAAAATATCCATCTAAATATTGGCTTACCTCGCGTAGTGTTTAAATTGAATTAGTATATTTTGGAAAGAGTACATTTTTTATAATTTGGCAAAAAAAAAAGGCTGCAGCTAATTTTTTAGTTCAGTGCATTCGCACAGTTTTATTTTTAATGAAGTTAAAAAAATAACATAAAACATTTCTTCTTTTTAAAACAAAAATTAACTAAAAAATTTCTTCTTTTTAAATGAATCGTAAGTATAACAATTTTAACAAAATAAGATGACTTCTTCAGAATAATCTTCCTGACTTGATACTTTCAAGTTTTTAGAGAAAGTATGGTACGCGGGAGGGATATATTTTAATAAATCAATTATATCCTTTTTCTTTTCTTTTGTTAAAGATCTAGTTTCAGGATACAATAGACTTTGACTCACGCTATTCAATAACATTACTTTACCTTTCTTTCTTATGTTTATATTTTCAAATCCAAATTTTTTATGGATATTATTTTTATATTGTATTACCCATGGTTTCGATCTATCAAGTTTGATCCACCTCATTTGGAGCCAGTTAACCGGTTTCACCGCGGTGTTGGTTTTGCGATTGCAAATCCAAAGTTTTTGTAGAGAAAAAATCAATACTGGTAATTTTAACCACTCGAAACTGTTCCTTTATTTTGCATGATGACCACAAAACAATCCGATCGTGCGTATCAGCAAACATTTTTATGTATTTGACCAAACAAGATGCGATATCTTGCGAGCCTCTTGAGCCCTCTGCTTCTGGCCAAACAAACATGGCTCTAGCATTGTTTTGAAACTCATGGAAAGCAAAGTTAATAAGTGATTAATGCAATATAAATGCAAGTGTGGACTTATTCACTTTTTCCAATGAAAATAAAAATTTTATGTTTCGTACAAAAAAATGTTTTGTCTTTAAAAGGGGGTTACCGTTGAAATTTGACAACAAAATTTTTACCATACATTGTTAGTCATAAAAGGAAGTGTATCCACGCTAAATCTCAAAAACGCCAAAAATGGACTCATTCCCTTTATACACTGAACGACTCATAAACTCATTATAAATTAAATTTAAAAAGCGGAAACTGGTTAATATTTTTTTAAATCGTTTTTAGAACAAAAAACAATTGAAAAGCCTTTTTGAAAAGCCAAGATCCGAACCAGGAGACTCACAGTTTCTTACCTTATTAAACCCCCTAGGCAACTGAACCATGAAGGAACGCTGTTTGAATATCATTGAAATGCGATATGGCCTGTTTACGGTTCACAACTCAACATAGTTGAGTTGCAATTATTGATGTTTTTGTTCACCGCAATATAGCAAAGTTGTAAACCATAATACAAAAGTTACAAATCAACTTATTAGAGCTGGGAACCCTTATAGGTGGCCTATATGGATAAAGTGCTTATAGATTATTGTAGCCTTGTCCATAATCTTCATTTTCTATTAGCTTTGATTCCCTGAGATCGAAGGATTTGGACACAGTGGTCATATCCCTCACGGAACTCATTCATAAAAATTTCCGTCTGTCATATTTTTTCAAAAATCAAATTTTAATATAAAAAATAAGATATCAAATTCGCGCAAATATTCGTGTTTTCTTTAAAATATGTTTTTTTATCGCTTGCGATATTTTTTTAATATATTTTTATCGCATGCGATATTTTTAAAAAACAAATTTAACTTTTCATATATATCATCACACACGTGAGTAAAAATTTTTTACAATGAATAGGAATGCGAAAAAATAAAAATTTAAAGATAATCCTCAAAAGAAAAAGGACCCAAGATTTCGTCTTTCCAAGAATTTGAAAACGGAAAGAACACAATTTCTTCTTTTAACTGCAGTAATGGTGCCCAATGTTTAGCTGGGAGTTTAGTTCAGTAAATAATGAATTTAAATTAAAAAAAATTACATTTTTATTCCACATTCTTTTTACAACACACATTTAAAAACATTTGAAAATAACTTTTGAAAGCATGTTAAAAATAATCACATTTCTCAATTTGAAAATAATTTCCCTATTACTGGAGAATGCAGTGATCTTCATAACATGTTCAAGCGATTTGCGTTCCTTTTCAATGTGTAATCACACCTCAGTGTTTGCTGGGATTCTATTTTAACAAAGTTTTTTAACACATTTACACATTTGTTTGTTTTAAATATCAAAATTCTAGAAACTATTTTTAACCCTCGTCGGGCGGTATAGTTTTACAACGTTAAGAGGCGTTACGGGTACAATTGTACTTGCAAGTGAAAAACATCTTATAGGCCGTTTACATAAGATAAAACATACATCAAAAGAAAAAGGCATTTGCAAATTGGTATTACAGTACACGCTCGTAATTTCGAACCACTTTGTTTTGAGGCCGATTCGAATTTCCGAATTATTCAATTTTCTGGACGGTTTTTTTATACAAAAATTTAGGTAAATTTGACCATAAGATATAAAAAACAATGCTTTTTTTAATTTTAGTTAATTTAACATAAAAACTAAAAAAAAACTTAACGAAACTTTTGAAATCGATCGATTTTCGTCACATACCTGATTGATTTTAAATCAAATCTTATGATTTGTATAATTTTTGATTCTTTGTTGAATTAGTAATAGCAAACACTAACATGTCAAATATTGCTTTACGGTTATCTTAAAGTCCTTAGTAGATTAAGGTCAACTACTTTCTTTATTTGGAAGGCAGATGTTCCACATCCTTAGATAAGACCTTGTCATATACAAAGTAGAATAAAAATTTGCACAATAAAAACAAAGTTGATTCTAGAAGATTAGAAAATTAAATTTTTTAAATATATTAGAAATTGCAACATTAATTGAAGCGGTTTTAGATTTAGTTTTTTCGTTTTAAAACCAAATTCTGATAGGTTCTCATTTAAATTTAAGAGATAATAGCCAGTTTGGCCCTTTCTTTTATAATTTCACAGCAAATATTTTAAAATGTATGGTAATAGTTCAGATTTATATAACTGGTTACAAAATAATGTGTCGTAGTTATCTGCCTCAGTAAGTTTTAATATTTAATAACTACTTGCTTGAAAAGCCCATAGTTGGGAGTAGTGCACTAATAGTGATTGCGCAAAATTA
Source organism: Pollenia angustigena (assembly GCA_930367215.1). NCBI lineage: Eukaryota > Metazoa > Arthropoda > Insecta > Diptera > Polleniidae > Pollenia > Pollenia angustigena. The sequence goes on from OV884058.1 coordinate 193,758,245, forward strand.
TTGCAATCATTTCGTTGATGTTGAGAAATTAAATCAGTGCCCATGTTCTGTTACTCTCGCGTCGAGAAAGTTTTCGATTGAAATGTGTGAAATGAAACTTTTTTTGGCGAGTACAAGCTGTCACGTAAGTAAATTACTCGCCAATTTACAGAAAAAGTGTTTCTGTAACATTTTGGTGAGAAAAGTTCCTGCTTTGAACTGCCAAATAAACTCACGAATAAAAATGGGGCGAGAAAAAATGTTAACACTAAAAAATAATTAAAAATGCAAAGAATAATAATAATAATATTTTATTCTTGGCACATTTTTCATTGTTTTATTATTTTGCTTTTAACATTTTTATAAAATATACGAATGTCTTCAAAGCTCGTTTGCAAACAACAAACATTAAAGTCGCTCTTTACACAATTTGGCATAGCCGACGGTTGTGTTTTCGCCGCCGTCGTTGAAAAATTTTCAATTTAAGTTAATTTTGGTCGCCGTCAACGATATGTGTTACTGGCGTTCTGAACGTCTGCAATGTCACATCGGCTTCGAGTGCAATATTATGACATTTATAACGTAACGACGTAATCTCTTTTGATAGTTTTCGACATGAGTTACAGACACACATTTTTCTCACTTTTCGAGAAACGATGCAATAAATTGTTTCACATCTTTTCGATGCAAGAAGTTCTCACTAAATTTACAGAACATGGGTACAGGACACATTCCTCATAAAAGCATTAACATAAGTTCTGGTAAATAGTTAACAATATGAATTCTGAAGGCACAACAGAGTGCGTCTAGAGTTATTAATTTTAAAATTTTACTTTACACACATATGTATACTGACAAAATAAAACAGTTTTCTGGTTTTAAGACCGGAAAATATTTTCATTCTTGGTGTAAACACTTGAATTTGTATACCCACAGCAACAAGTTGTGAAGGGGGTATACTTAGTTTGTCATTCCGTGTGAAACTTTTTTAATATTTCTCTAAGACCCCATATACATACAATATATATTCTGGGTACTTGAGCAATTTTAATGATAACTTTGTTCCGAAAACTAACATAAATACTGGCGGAATGTACATATTGTTATAAGATTTTAAACTAATTTGTTCTATTATAAGAAATCATACCACAAAATTTCGTTAAGATCGGTCCATAATTTGCAATAGGCTCCATATAAAGCATTCTCGGAAAACACTTAAGAAGAAATCTCACTGTGAGGATTGTTTCACAATTTACTATAGGTCCCATATAAAGCCCACTCCCGACTTATTCTAACTGTCGGTGGAGGGTAGCAAAGATTCGGCACAGCCGAATATATAACTCTAACTTGTTTTGTTTTTTCAATTCTACATACATGTATGCACTTGCCAAAACTTCATCATTTTGCATCATCTTTATTTATCTCATCTCTCACTCATTCGATGAATAGAATAGAATATTCATGGCAACATTGACTGACGCTTCGTTGCATTTAGACAAAAACCGACATTTGTTGCCACATTTTATATCCGTACTACAATACAATTTTTTTATTTTTTTTTATTTTGTAGAAGTGTGTAAGTAAACGGAAAATATAAAACTTGCACTTCATCTCATTGTTCCAATACAACATCAACAACAAAAAGTCAGCCTGTCTGTCCTTTTGTAAATTAAAAAAGTTTTACATAAAACATTTAGGTCTGTGGTACTAAAACTACAACTTGAACTACGCTAGAAAATACAAAAATTATTGTGTAGTAATATTTTTATGAAGACTTTGACAAGTACTTTAAAAAAATATATATTTAATATAACAAAACTTATTTGAGTTAAACAAACAAAAGTTGAAAACTTGAAAGTTTTATAAAATACTAAATTACTAAGGCCGGGTTTTTGAAATGTGGTTTAAGTTTAAACTTAGTTTAACGTAGCCTGAATCTCGGATTTTCCGGCAAATTGTGATTTTTTTAAATTATTTTATTGAAGACCAAAATTTTAAGCAAAACTAATAAGTCCAAATTTAACATACAAACTTGCTAATGGCGGCACAAATATGTTTCAGATTAACTAAACCTAATTTAACTGAGATCTCAAAGGCCCAGCCTAAATGAACAAAAACTTTACAACAGGAATACAGTTTAAAACTTAAAAAATTGTATGAAAGATTTGAAATGTGCATAGAAGCAAAAGCAAAACTAGTCTGGTAACCTTACAATGTTTGATTTCTTGTCAAAGCCGACAGAAAAGTTTTAGCGGCGCATTGAAATCATCTGCAAAGTGGCGGAAACGTTTAACTTCCGTAAAGAGAAAACGATTTTTATAATGTTTTTAGAAATGTGCACATGTGACAGCAAAGTTAATAGAATAAAATAAAGACGCATCGGCTTTCGGCTTGTGTTTCGCTCTGAAATAATTAGCAAAAACTTTACAATTTTTAAAACTACTGGACAATTTAAAATTTTTTATTTGCATTAATATGATCGGATATGATGTAATTATTATTGAAATTATATTATACATATTCAAATTACTTTTTTAATGGCACTTTAGAGATTTTAAAATTCAATAATAAAACTAATTTTAAAATGAAGTTGTTGCCATAAATATCACAAACAAACAAAATTGCCACCCTATTTAAAATAAAATATAGCAAGGAAATCACCCTCTACTTTATAAAATGAAAAAAGGCGTTAAATATGTATTATGAACACGATTTTGTGCTAATAAATTGTATGCTCCCCTCAAAGAAAATATATATAAATTTCATTTATTTACTTTATGCAAACAATAAAAAAATGGGTAACAAAAGAGATGACTCAGATTTAAAAGTTGAAATGTTTTATTTTACAAGAAAATTAATAAAAATTCTCGCAATTTTAAAACGCAATAATTTTAAGTGATGCCAATTTTGTGCTTAAAAACAATTGAATCGTTTATTTTAAAAGCCAGTCAAGCAAATAATTTTTGATTTTGAGTAAATCAAAGACACTTTCTGGACATCTTAAAATAACTTTACAAAACTGAAATTTATTCCTATGAAAGTTATTCATTTCTGTAACTGTCTAATAAACATTATGTTTTTTATCTATATTCATACTCATAAATATATTAAAAAAGTATTTGTCCAATTCACAAGGTCGCATTAACGTAATATTCGTTGTCTAATCATCCGACAATTGCATTAGATATGGGCATTTCCGCCAAAAGGTCCACCATGACCAAAAATTTTAAAGTTATTAAAAGCTGAGTATTTTACGATATTGTTATAGAGAAACATTTAGATTTTACTAGTTTTATAAATTTACTCATAAATTTGTTCACTTAGCTGAACAATCAGACTACAAAGTTGCGCAAACGTAATTTCTTATTTTTGAGAATGTTTTATTGTATCTTTCTTAAAAGAGGTGATATTTGATAAAAATTATTCCAAAAAAATTTTCTTACATGGTCTGTAATCTAAGGAAGAGTTCAAAGAGAAATATGTTATTCGGATTAATGGTAAATTTGTATTTTATTTTGATCATTATTCCGTTAAACTATTACGGAAAAAATTTTACGTTCGAAATGTCACGTATCGATCCAGATTTTGGCTTAAAAAAAAAGAAAATACAGAAGATTTTGGAATCAAACCAAAACATTTTAATGTTACATTGCTACGTAAAACTCTGAAAGTAGTATGACTAAAAAATTGTGCCGGGTTTCGCTGAATTACGCCTTTTTATGCATGGCCACAAAAACTACTTCTGTTTTTTTCACGTTCGAACCGCTACTTCTTTTGCCATTATCTTTGACCTAGAATCGCGCCCTCCATAAACTTTAGCATAGATAACAGTGCTTTCTTAGTGCTTTAATTTTAGGATTAAGAAAACGTAAAAATATTTTTTGCTTAAAATGTTATTGCATTTTTGATGCGTACCCATATGCTAATGCATTGAAAATTTTTTTACATTAACCCAAATATCCACTAACTTTAACCATTTAAGTGCACTACTTTTTGCCCCACATTATTATCTTAGAAAAGTAGTGAATTTTTACCACAAACTGCAATGTATTATAACCAGGGAAACCAAAAATATGCAATTGCATGTTTTTTCTTGTGCGACCAATGAAGGCATAAACAATATATTTATCCGTTTTAAAGCTTTTTATGAATTTTGGCATCGATTTGTTAGTGCATATTTTTGCATATTTTATCGTTTGCAGCATTTTCTGCATTATTTAGTTACAAAAGCGTTTTTGCAGCATATTTAAGGTTTATAGCGCATATTTTGCCTTTTTAAGGCATATTTTGATACATATAAAATTTTTTTAGATGCCTACAATAGCTTTCGCAGCAATTAATTTTTTTTTTTTTTTTTCGAAACTCTGTTACTTCCATTTCGACATCTACACAGAAAAAAATAAAAATTGATTTCAATTAAAAAATTTTTGATATTAATTAAAAAATTAATTAAATTTGCACCAGTAAACAAATTAATAGTATCAATTAAACCAGTTAATAGCATTAATTAAACGTTTAATTTACTTGATTAAACGTTTAATTCACTTGATTAAATTTTTAATTAAAACTAATTTTATTTTTGATTAATGCTTTAATTGGTGAACAATTTTGGAGAATTTTTTCTGTATACATTAAATTTTTATTCTAAAATTGTAAGATAAAGCAGGTTGTTATTAAGGATAAATGTTATGCGACTTGTATCTCGACCAATCTATTAGTATTCCGATCGACTCAGAATCACTTTTAAAAGTGATCTTACGATGTCCGCCTGGCTGGTTGTCTGTCTATGTTAGCCATGTGCGCAGACTTCAAGTTGCAACTTTTGTAGATAATTTGATCAAATATGGACGAAGTCTATGCAAATGGTGAGAGTTGGTCTATAATTTCACATCCAACTCTTTGTTTCCGCAAGCTATCTAATTACGATGGTATTTAAATTAAATTCGTGCCAAAAATGTTTTACTTCAAATTAAATTATTTTCGAATCGGTTCACATTTGCTCAAAGCTTCCATCCTTAAATAGCTTTAACTTCCTTTTAAAAGTTAACATTTGTAAACAATTTAGCGACCGTTCCCAAAATCCCTTTAAGACAAAAACCCATATGGATGTTAATATCTAGATAATATTCGGCGCAAACATCTCTTATATGAATTTTTACCTAATATGGGCTTAATCGATATTTTTATATTTTTTTTTTTTTAATTTTGTTATTAATTTTTTGAATATTGTGCCTTCAAATGAGCAATTTTTAATTTTTAGGGCATATTTTAAACATTTTTCAGGGCATATTTTCCAGTTTTTACTGCATATTTAATGCGCATAAAACGCGTTTTTAAGAGCATATTTCTGGTTTCCCTGATTATAACTTTGCGTGTAAGTTGAAATTTCTTAAGCCATTTACAAAAGCAGCATCCGAATTGATAAATAAAGAAATCTTTTGAATTACTGCATAAGATGTTTAAATGTTAATACAACAACAATGCATTATTATTTTTACACTACTCTAGTGATAATGCACAATTCATGATGATTTTTAATAAAAATGAAAAGAATAGAGCATTAAATGACACACAATTTAATGGAATTTAAAAACAACTGCAAAATAATGTAGTGGAAAAATAGTGCATTTAAATGGTGAAAGTTAATGGTAAAATACAATAATTTTGCATTAAAATATTTTATGATCAATTCAATAGTAATGCAGAAGTAATAAAAGTCGTCCAGGTCTGCTAATTATACAATTTTGTTTTTTTGTTGTTGGTCATGTCAAAAGTGTTGTCTAATTATACGATTGATTTTTTTTTATATGTCTTAAAAAATGTTGTATATATACCAGTCCTGGAAATGTTCGATTTTCAAAAATATTTTTAGAATGTGATAACTATCACCACAAAATTTATTCTCCTGAATGATTAATCTATGTTTAATTCATTTAATTTGATTTCTTTAACTATTTTAATTAAAATTTCTTTTCAATCAATATTTAATACCATTTCAACTCAAATTCAAACTCCCATACCTGGTTTAATTTCATGGTATCAACCAGTGTGAATGGCAAATTTTATAACCTAGCATTTACACATGAAAGTGAATTTCTTGAAAGTTGCGACACACTTACACTTTTTCACTCAGGTATGAATTCATACCTCAAAGCGCTTCAAACCTGCTGATGGGATGCCTGATTTTTGTATGGGGTGTTCCCGGTTTGGAGGACTATTTTCTGCTGACAATAAGCGCTTCTTTTAAAATGCAAATAAAGCGCTCATATTCATTAGTGTTTTGCTTTTACTTGTTTAAATGCCTTTTATAATCATTTTCGTAAACCGTAATATATTTTTATTTTTTTTCGCTTTAAAACCTTCTTCGTTGTCAGCACGCTTTTTTGTATGTTTTATTCTTTATCATTTACTGCTTTATAAGAGCTCTCTAATTGAAGCGCTTGATTATGCGCTTTTTGTCTGTAGTGCTTCAAAATACCCAAATTTTTTTTACTGGGTACCTGCAAGAAAGTACTTTCATGTGTAAACCCCAGGTTAGAGATGAAAAAGATGAAATAAATAAAAACAAAGAGCGAAGTAAAAAATTATAACTCTGTATACAAACAAAGCTAGGTAACTCAATTTTTTTGAAAACGCTAGAAAAACACACTAAGTTTTAAAAATATTTCACTAATTATTTAATGCGAAATTATTATGCGGTTTGCGTCGTTTTGAAATTTCAGTGATTTCGAAGTTGCGTCGTTTTTATTTCACTTTGCTTCGATCAGTAATGCCAACTTAGTGCTTTTGGCACTATTTATGGTGCTTTTTGATGCCTCAAAACGCCAAAATTGTATCCATAGTGCCAAAACAAGAAAAAGCACTAACTTGGTGCTTTTTCAATTTTTCGTTAGTGCCTTTAGTGTTTTTTACAATTTTTATTTTTTTCTACCATTTTTTAAAACTACGATTATATAGAGGATGATTTAGTTGAACTTTGCTATTTGAGGTACAATTTTGAGAAGGCTTGTAAAGATTTTAATATTTCAAATGATAAAAAAGTGATAAAAGAAAGTTACATTCGTTTTACAAAAAACTTTATTTACGAGGTTAGAGCTAGGCTGCCGGGCAATTTGGAAGTTTTACGAAACGTTGTAATTTTTAGCGTTGACAACATATTTAGTAATCGTAATAAAAACGATGTATTTCGGTAAACATTTTTTTAAAAATGTTAGCACTGTTCCAAAAATAGAAGATGGATTGGAAAATATTAGGAATTGTTAAAAAACATGCAGTCGGAACCCGTACAAAAAAACGCAAAGAATTTAAAAAACGAAAAAAAGAGCTGTACCTTGGTATATGCAAAGTGTTAAACAAATTAAAAATAGCTGACAGAAAATACTTTTATAACGAGCCATTTTTCATGCGCTTTAGTTTTCCACGTGTTGTGCACTTCTACCTCTAGTGCTATTGAAAAACGATTAAACTAAATATCAGAATGCAAACATACATGTTTTTTCTATTTTACACCTTATGTGTGTTCTTTATTCAGAAGCGTACATATGTTAAAATAATTGGATAAAATCATAAGCCAATTGTTTTAATTAACTTTGCACGATTTTAATTTAGATTTTAGATTTTCGTTTAGATTTAAACGATAAAATATAAGGATGTTTATTAAAATATATGCTGTCATTAAGTTTTATAAACAATGGTCGGTCATTGCAAATTTTCGGTGATTGCAACAGTCCAGATTTTTTCGAGTTACAAAAATCGAGCTCGCACTGTATTACTTTAAAACGGGTTTATGGCCAATTTAAACTCCAAATGATTTGGATGATATTATGAATAATAATAATACATTAAAAAATGTTTATATACAAATTTAATTTTAATTTTGGAGGCACAGCCGAATGCAATTTGTTTTGTGTTAAATTAAATTGTAAAAATGCCCTAGTGCTTTTTTGCTCGTAATAGTGCTTTTTAGTGCTTTTTTTTAATTTTAAAGTGCTTTTTGCTCTCAAAAAGTTGGCAGCACTGGCTTCGATCGCATGGCTTCGAAGTTGCGTCGCTAGTGATTCGATTTGCGTCAGAAAACGGGGATTTCCCGTTTAAGTCTAATTCAAATATGTATGTGAAGGTTGTCTGCGATTGCAACTGGTTTCAAATTACATTTGCTGGGGTAAAGTTAAATTAATATATTTTGCAGCAACGAGTCAAAAAAAGCAAATAAGCTTAGCACAAAAATCAGGGAAAAAGGCTTTTGATACTGAAAGAAACCTTGAACTCGCCCCTTCTACAATAAAATGTATTTGCTGCTCCAGTGACGCTAATAAAATTAAGAAATTTGTTGAAACAAGAACATAAAGAGGGGCCTAATCACCGCATTCGATACTATCGTATCGAATAAACTATCGATGTTTTTTGCATACGATAGACACTGACGTATCGAATGAAAACTCGATAAATGTAATGTCGAGTTATTAGATATCGAATGCTATTATTTCAAATTCAATACATTTCATTCGATATCGATTTTCATGATACCAAAATAAATAATTTCGATCAATTTTGCTCGATATCGTATGCGGTGATTCGACCCCAGGTTACAAAAATGAGAAGTCTCTTAATTAAAAATAATGGAGCCACTTCTTACTATTTGGATTAAAGATAAACATTAGCGATCAATGCCCTTACAACAAATGGTTATTCATAAGAAAGCTTTAACTTTATTTGAAGATCTAAAATAGTATTATCCTTTATAAAGTCTATCAAATCAAAATTTATTTTTTTAGCTAAAATTATGAAACTCGGGATTAATTAAATGAAAATCAATACAAATGTATGGAAAATCGTGCTTCGCAAACCGGTTTCGGTTTGCGTCGAGTTTTTCCGGTCCCAATTAGCAACGCAAACCGGGGTATTGGTGTAATGGTAAAGATTACCGATTCCATTAAAATAATTTTTGGATAATAAAACCGAAAATCAATGTCAGTAGCCTTGTTTTTTTTTCGAAAAATGGAGTTACCTGTTTTTTCCAAAAACAACTTTTATTTTTTCCGTTTATTTTTATATTTTACGGAATTAGGGCAAATTTATTAATTATTTATGGAAAAACATTAACTATTTGACTCAGAACGTTAATTTACCCGTTTTTTATGAAAAAATGGAGTTACCCAGTTTTTCCAGAAAATATTTTTTTCTTTTATTCCTTAATATATCAAAAATAAGTCGAGTTTGTTTGGCAGTCGTATACTTCAGAAAATATTAAATTGCGATAAAAAAAAAAGGTCAAAACGAGGTACTTTCAGTTTATCGGAAATAAAACAGGAATTTGTCCATGGATTTTCATGAAATTAAATTTATTTTACTTTTAATACATGCAGCTTAAGTACTAAAACTGGTTAGTATTTGTTGATTTAAATTTTTTGTAAATTTTTTTAATTCAAAAATTTTATAAAAAAAAAAAAATTTTTTGTCACTTCGGCCTCAATAACTCCAAAAATAACGGCTTAATTAAAAAAAAAAATATATGTAAGAAAGTATAGTCGTTCAAGCCCGACCATATGATACCCAGCGCCACAGTATTTAAAAACACATCATGCTTATGGGTCCAAATAAAATGGATTTATCTATGTTTATAAACTTCATTAAAATCGGTTTGAAAGTTTGTGAGAGGCAGAAATTACCCCCTACCTCCCCTTATGGTCCTTTTTTTTTGAAAAACTGTATTGCTTATGTGTACATATAGAAATGGATCTATCTATCATTAATATCGGCTTGAGAGGCAGAAATTGCCGCTATTTCCCCTTGTGGTCCTATTTAAAAAAAAAATGCATAAATTTTGTGTCCATATAGATATGGTCTTGAAAATTATATTTATTTTTTTTTTTTTTTTTGCTTCTTAAATTTAAAATATTTTGTAGAAAAAAATTTTTTCAAAACTCTAGCCAGTTTTGCTTTACCATCAACTTCTTTTTTGATCACGACAAACCGCAATACGAACAGAACTCTACACACACATCTGGCAGCCCTGCTTATGTTATTACAACACAGAGAAGTAAAAAATATAAAACAGTGATGCCATATTAATTAATTTAAGGAAAAAATTTATTCATTTATTAATTTGTTGTTTCCAGGTGACAGGCAATTGATTGTGTAGTAAAATTTATATTAAAATCACTCAAAAAACTGATTGATTTTCATATAAATTTTATTACACAATGCCTGTCACCTGGAAACAGCACATAAGAGTTACAAATAAAATTACGAATTCTATTCTAACTTTATTGACCGTGCAATTGTTTTTTGCCAGCTATGCAAACGCTATTGTTGCCAACACTTTTGCTTTAATTTGCTACCAAAACAAACAAATTGTCATGTTGCTAAAAGCGACAATTTAGAGTTTATTTAAGAAACATGATAATTATTTGATTTTCAAACAAAATACAATTAAAATAATAATATTTACTTGAGTAAAAGTGCTGTTGTTTATGTATTTGTCCAGATGTACATACAGATGTACTTATAATAATAACGATAAAGTTATATAAACAAAAAATCACGTTTTTTTCTCCTTCTCCTCCTCTCCTTCTGAAAAAATTAATTACCCCAGCTAAAACAGTATAAACAACACATGTAATATTAAAAAAATAATAACAAAAAGGGAGAGAATATAATGACTTTGTTTTAAAAATCACATAAAGAAAAAAAATATCTACAACAAATTTGAAAATAAATAAAAAGATTGCAAGTTTACCTTGAGTAAATTTAGACAAATTATACAAAATTTGTTAATTTTTGTTACAAAATGATTAATTTAATATGACTAATAAAAGAAGAAAATTATTTATTTTTATTTTGGAGAAGTTATTAAGTTGTTCTAAACACATTACAATTTTTATTACTTACAAGTGTTAAGAAAACCTGAAGCGAAATCAGCTAAAATTTTTTATAGTTTACAGTCGTATTATCTTGGATCACTGAAACCCTTTTAATTGTTATTAGTTTTTTACGGTTGTTACTCTTACGTAAACGTGCATGTTGCGGATAGCTGGTCCGTTTTTCTTTGCAAGCTTATGTATAAATAGGTACTCTTACGTAAACGTGACGTTGCATTGCGGATGATCCGGATAAAATTAAAATTTTTTTTCGTTTTTACGTATCAGCTGTTAAAGAACTTTATGTGTGTTTATATATAATGAATAAAACGAACATTTTGTTAACCTTTTTATTTTTTAATTTTGTACAAATGTTCTATTTTCTTTTAAATACATTTCAACACGTTTAGGTCCTTTTAGTAATTACCAACCATTGAAGTCGACCGCAACGTTTACGTGTCCACAACATTTACGTATGAGTATTTTAATATGCTTCGCTTTAGATTTGCACAACTGCAACGTGTTTAACACTTCTTTTTTATTTTTTTGAACATATAAAAAGCATTAATGTATTTGCTCTTTGGTTGTTTTTTTTTTTCTACTTTTTTCACTGAGTTCGTTGCCATTTTTAAACCCAAACTAAGGCAGGCATGTTAAACATAAACTTTTTTGTGTTACTTTTAAAAACAATGAATTTTTTGTTAAACAACATAATCGTTATGATGTTTAAATAAACGAACAAAAACAAACGGAATAATTCTAAACGAATATTAAATGACCTACAAACATGGAAACAGTTTTACATGAGCATCTGACGTAGGGCCTTATCTCAGGGTTGGTATTTACCACTGGGTGACAAACAATGCCTCCATGTATGCACGGATACTTCACGTACAGGTGGCAATTTTAAGTGTATAGTCCGGAAAAAATATACACTCCTCCCTGTTAAGGATCTAAAGCAATCTAACCTGCACTACGTTATTACAAATCCAACAGCTTCTGTCGAATAGTAATAACACTAAGTATGATTTCTTGTCGCAGTTAGTGCCCACCCGATGTATATTGCTCTCCTGACGATTCATGACACGGTTTTGGGTATAAATCACAGCCACACCACGTCTTCCCCGAAAGCATCCCTTCATCTTTAAAACACTGAAGAAATAATAGGACTTCAACAGCCCTGTCATTTTGCTGTTCGTTTTTTGCTCAAAAAATTTAAATTAAAAAATAACTGTTAACAAAACTTTAAAATTTGGAAATTTTCTCGTTCCTTTTTAACTCGAAATTTTTGTTATTTAGCTAATGATAAAAAAAAAATAAATCTTGTCACTAAATATTTCGAGATATATATTTTTGTCCCCTAAAAAGTCAGTTGTTTAACGAGCTTCAACCATCCTGTTGAAAGTAATGTTTAAAAAAAAACTAATGTAGGTAATCAATTGGGAACCAATAATTGGCATACCGTTCGCCGTTTAACGTAATTTTCTTGCCGGACTAATTTAAATGAAAAGCAAGGAACAATCATTTCAATGGCTTATAAAGTGCACTAATAGCCAATTCACACGGAGACTTTTACGACGTTTCTTTTTCGATGTTACTTTTTGTTTGTTGGCAAACAGTGTAGTGAAGAAAGAGGGGTAAACAAAAAAGACTCGGTTTGTGTTTTTCATGTAGTTTTCTTATATTTCTCTTTCAACTTATTTATTTTCTTCCTGTTACATTTAATTCTTTTTCTTTCTTTCAAGTGTCAGGTTGAAAATACAGTGAGACCTCGATTATCCATAACATACAGGACCAGCAGCATTCTGGATTATCCTTTTTCCCTTGGTCACGGAATCACGCGTGAATGGCTGGACCGATTTCTCTAATTCTTTTTTGTTGTATTTGTTATTATTAAGAGAAGGTTCTTATGTAAGAAAAAATTACGAAATTTTGATAGGGGCAGGGGAATTGGTACCAACCATTGGATGCCAATATTAAATATCGCATATCTTAAAGTACATAACACTCGTTAGTGCGCGTGCGCTCTGTCGTCTTCTGCCAAAAAAAAATAAAATAGTGTATTTTCATAGAACAAGCTACATGCAAAATTGTTTGACGCGTTTGCGCCAGAAAGTTGGTTAACTTTGAACTTTTCAACGCGTTGTGTATTTTTGACAAGTAATCAGCTGACAATAAAAAGAATAATTTAACAAATTTGTGAATCATGAAAGAAAAATTTATTAAAGAGCTTAAAAAACATACAATATTAATATAAAAAGAATAAATTCAATAAAATAACAAAATCTTGATATACTTTCGAACCCGTTTTTAATGCAGAAATAAATAAACAAATAAAAAAACTGCTGACAGGAATGGCTTTTGTACCGCATGTTGTGTAACTTGCATTTTTTTACGCGCTAAAGTTTTTAAACGCACGATACTCATCGACGAACTAACGCGTCTTATGTACCTCCACCTTAAAAGCCGCTGCACGCATTTTGTTGAACTTTTGGTAGTAGGATCTTCTGAGCCCTTAAATTGATACAAAATAGCAGCGGGGGAAGTGGTTCCCCAAATAGGACGCCAATGTTTAATATCGCATATCTTAAGAACTGTTATAGTGAGTATGTTCAAACTTTGTAGAAGTCACTCTTATGGTATGCTTCACTATCGAAAATAAAAATAAAGCGGGTAAGCGCAGGGGGGGAATACCTCCCATAGGAGCATATATTAAATATCGCTCAACTGAAGAACTATTAAAGGGAGAGTCTTCAAACGTGGTTAAAGTTACTATTATGGTAAACTATAAATTTTAATATAGAAATGGGCGGGGTAGACAGAGGAGGGGCAGTACCCCTCATAGATAGAAATATAAATAAGAGCCGCTGCACGCATTTTGTTGAACTTTTCGTAGTAGGATCTTCTGAGCCCCAAAATTTAAATAAATTAGCAGCGGAGGAAGTGGTACCCCCCATAGGACGCCAATGTTTAATATCGCATATCTTAAGAACTGTTATAGTGAGAATGTTGAAACTTTGCAGAAGTCACTCTTATAGTATACTTCACTTTTGAAAATAAAAATAAAGCGGGTAGGCGCAGGGGGGAAATACCTCCCATAGGATGCATATATAAAATATCTCTCAACTGAAGAAGTGGTTAAATCTGTGTAGCGAAGCGCACCGGGTTAAGCAAGCATTTAAATAAAATGAGGAAAAAGGTAATTTTTCTTTGTTTTTTTTTAAATTTTTTTGATTTTTCAAAAGTAAACGAACAAAAAGGAACATTTGTTTATAATTTCGGAGGTAATGCCAGATAATAGAGGTTGTCGTGGCAAACAAATTTAAATCGATACAAAAAACATTCTTTTTACTTCTAATAAAATAAAACATGCAACGAAAGATAATCGTATGAACGCTGAGGATTTTTGAAGTTGCTTCAAAAGGGAATGAAAAATCGACGTCTTAAAAGCTTTCGTATGAAATGGGTGTAAGTAAGTTTGCAAGAAAGTTAGTGACAGCAGGATCTTACATGGATTTTTCTCACTTCGAAAACCGTTTTAATAAATAAATTTCGAAACAAATTTAAAACTACCCCAGTTAAAACTTGGCCTACAAAATAATGTGTTGAGTAACCAGAAATAATATTTTTTTTTTTTAATTTTCTAAGCAATCCCGCGAAACTCTACGCTTGTCTGCAGGAAAGAAACCAGAGTCTCTGGCGGGAATCGCAACCCCGGCGCTGATAGACTAGCTCATTACCAGCTAGCCGACCGGGGCACTCAAAAAAAAGCACTACTTACAATTCTACTGAAATAATTACCCAGTAAAAACTTCTTCATTCTACTAAAAGAAGAACCAATGAATTATACAAGGGATGTCCCAAAATGAACGCATTCAAAAGTAAGTCATTATTTTTTTACCTACACACATCCAGAAAAAAGTAGTTATAAAAGTCTACAACAACAAGTAGTTGTAGAAGAAAGCTACGAAATAATGCGTGAAACAAGCTATTCATTTTAAAAAATAAGGCGAAGTTTTAACAGGGATTATTCTGGTAATGCCAATTTAGCAAGAATATAAATAAAGTTACTAGATTTGATAACTCTTTGCCAGATAAATTACTTAAGATAATGCAAATTCCAAAAAAAGAAAGTGAAAACATTAACGGAAATGTTTCCAAATGTTTTAGGATTTGTTACATTTCTCACAAAAAACCTAAACTCCTCTTAAAACAGAAAAAATAAACAATAAACCACAAACCAAAAACCAAAAAAAAAAAAAATTCAAACAAACTTGCGTCCATATGTTTAAGTGAGAACAAAACAGTAAACAGAAAAAAAACAATACTGAAAGAAATAAATATAAAAATATAAAAAAAAAATTAACGAAAACTCTTCCTAATTTAAATTTTAATGTTTCCGTCGTTGCAAAATTTTTTTTTGAGAAATTGTGTTTCAACATAATAATGAGGCTTTTTCCACAAAAAATACAGTTTGGCTTTAAGCGTTTCTCTCTTTTATGCACATTTTAATACCCACGCGTCACAAACAGCCACACAGAAAACACTAAGAGTTTCGAAAATAATGTGACTTAACCTCAGTTAAGTTTTGGTTTAAATGCAAAATAAAAATATCGAAAAATTTATAAAAAAAAAAAAAAAAAAAATAAGGGACAAATTCACGACACAGGAAACTGTGGTAATTTGTCACTATTTGGGAGTGTTTAACTAAGAGAAAAAAAACTCTTAAATTTATAGCTGACAATAAATTGAAACTTTGTATGAATATGGCAGGCAGGCATGTGAAATCTAAACTCAAAAGAAAATTGCAGGAAAATTTTATGACCAGTGTAGTGTATTTATTTAAAGTTAGATATAGAATTTTGGGCGTTGGAGTTATAAATTAAAGAATCATGCCAGCAATTGGGAAAATAGTGCATATGAAAGTTTTACAATTGAAAGTTGGCAGCATAAAAAAAAATTATAGGTTCTTTAAGTAAAGCAAAATAAAAAAAAAAAACTTCAAATAAAATCTGCAAACACACAGAGAAAACAAATCAATGTAAAATCTTCGAAAACAAGGTTGATTTTTCATTTTTCGGTAGAGATTTTGCTTCATTGTTGTTTCATGTAAATTTAACATGATTTAACAATAACTTATTTTCATTTAAAATCACTATAATTCATGTTAATTTAACATTCCCGTAAAGTTAGAGCAAAATGACATTCATATTAAAAAAGCGCACTCCGAATCACTTTGAATGAAAGTTATTTCAAGTTGAAACAACTTGAATTTCATTTAGAATCGAATTGGTTTGAGTTTGAAATAACAGTGAGAAAAAGCTTAAGAGACAACATATGCGTTAATTTAAGAAACATTCTAACCCGGTGATGCCAACTTTTTGATAGCAAAAAGCACTTTACGATATAAAAAAGCGCTAAAAAGCACTAATTAGAGCAACAACAAAAAAGCGTAAAAAAGCACTAAGCCATGGGACTCATGCTCGAAGACTGGGTCTGGAATTCAACGACTACACGCAGAGAAAAAATATGGTTGGGCATGGTTACGGCAACAACACTATGTTTATTGTAACAATATATTGTTGTCGTACACAAATAATTGTTATTTTTATTTTTATATCAACAATATTATAGTTACTGTAAACATATCAATGTTTATCGCAATTATGAATTTGAGTATTGTTGAACGAAAAAAATAATTATTTTTCTAACAACGTAAATATGATAACTTTCTAAACATATTATATTTCTCACAAGCATATCATGATATTTAATAGCCATAACATGATAACTTTCTATACATTTATCATATTATTATCAAAAAGTAATTTCAATTTTTGGGAATACAAAATTTTAATTTCAAAAGATTTTGTTATTCGTGCTTAATTCCCAGTTTTTATTCTTGACAAAAACACTGTTGTTTATTGTTGGTGTGTTTTGTTTAAACTTTGATATTGTTACAAGTAGAACTGTTGCTATAATTTTTATACGTTTAACAGTTTTATTTGGTTTAATATCTTTAGTTTTTCTAAAATCTTTATGGATGAAGTTTCCTGATGATCTGGCCTAAGCAACCAGTGAAATGCGCATAGGAATAGCTTATCCCATCAACAATAAATTTCAAGTGTTTTTGTCAAGAATAAAAACTGGGAATTAAGCACGAATAACAAAATCTTTTGAAATTTATCATATTATGTTAAAGATGCAATCAAACTTTTTTTACTCTAATCATATTATGTTAGCGCCATTTGTAAAATAGTTTTGAAGCAGTTGTGTCGTTTTTTTTATTTGTGAGCGGTTTAACAATTAAAAGATAAAATTCCATTAAAAAAATAAGTTTAAAGAAATTAAAAAATTAAAATATTGGCGGAGTTCATTCAAGTATTAGTGATGTAATAGTGCAAATGCAAAATATCATATTTTTTTTTTTTTTGTAAAATCCAACAACAAAACACACAGTGATTTCGTTATATTTTATAAAAGTGCTACGATATTTCTGTGGTTTTCATGGGCAACCGCGTATGTCTAAAAACAATTTTTTCAGGAAAGCCGAAAAACCATTCTAGATCAAACTATGGGCTAGGTATTGCACTTTTTAAACTTTGTCATTACTTTAAAAAATCGGAATTGATCCATCTTTTTTCAAAAAAAATGTAAAGAGCGTTCAAAATTAGGCAATATGGCATCAACATCTTAAAATCGAAAAAATGGACACACGCGGTTGCCCATGAAAACCACAGATTTTGCATTTGCTCGTTTGCTTGCCTTATATTGAACTCCGCTATTTGATTAACATTAAGAAAATTTGTAAAAAGCCACAAAATAAAAAATCGATGCAAAAATATTTTAATTTATTTTGTATTTGACGTGTGTGAAGATAAATATGAAAAGTTAAATTCGTTTTTGAAAAATATCGCATGCGATAAAAAATATTCTAAAAAAATATCGCATGCACGCATATTTATACGAAATTTTACAGTTTTTTTGAAAAATTAATAATTTTTATTTAATATTTAAAACTAATTAGACATTTAGTTAGTCTTTCTATATTAAAATTTATTATTTTTGAAAAAATACGACTTAGAGTGAAGTTCTCATGAAAGTGATGTGTGAGGGATATGGCCACTGTGTCTAAACCCTTCGATCTCAGGGAATCAAACCTAATGGAAAATGAAGACTATGGACAGAGCTACAATAACCTATAAGCATGGCCCGCAGAATTTTTTCTTTTTCTTTTTATAAATAATTTTAAACATGAAAATAAAAAAAATTTGTTTTTCTTTTTAAAGTGTTGTTATTGTTTCTTTACACACAGAAAAAAATACCCATGTAAAATTAACATGGAAAAATGTTGATTGAGAATCATGTTAAATTTCAGAAAAATTATGCCCTTTACTTAAATTTATCATTATTTCATATTAATTTTTAATAAAAAATATCAAAATAACCTTAAATTACGTTTATTTAATATTATTCACTGTTAAAAAAATAAAAAAAAAAAATATTAAAATATAAATAAATCTGGATTCAATATTGAACCCATAAAAACCTGTTTTGTATTAAAATCAAAAGTTTATCTTGTTAAATTAACATGCATACCTACTTAATTATGTACATTTTTTATTTTCACTTTTAAAATATGTTATAAAAAGAAGACAATTCCCGTATTCTTTAAATTAAAATTGTTTATTTAAATAGTACATCAAGTTTTCAAGTAGAATGATGACCATATCGGGCGATTCTGCTGATGCTTCTGTTAACAAAGGAGAATACAAAATAAGTGAAACATGTGTTACAGGGTTTTGAATTATTCTTACATAAATGAAAATGTTGTCTGAAGCTTCTTCACTCTGTTAAAATACACTCAAACCCATTTGATTCTACATGAAATTCACGTTGTTTCAAATGGAAATAACTTTCATTCAACGTGATTCCGATTGTTATTTCAATATAAATTACATTTTGCTCTAACTTTACTGCAATGTTTAATTAACATGAATTATAGTTATTTCAAAAGAAAAAGATGTTGTTCGCAGTTATTGTAAAATCAGGTTGAATTAACAAGAAACCCGTATGAAGCAAAATCACCACCGAAAAAATTTAAATCAACCTTGTTTTCGACGTTTTTAACTTGATTTTTTTCTGTGTGTACAAACAATTATAACAGGATTTAATGGATTCAATATTGAAGGAGGTTATTTTAACATTTTTCATTTAAAATTAATATGAAACAATGATAATTTCAAATAAAGTCCATACTTTTGCAGAAATTTACTATGATTTAATTTAACATTGATATTTTTATACCCACACCACAATAGTGGAGAGGGAATTATGTATTTGTGCTGATTTGTGTAACGCCTTAAAATATTGGTCGTAGACCCACCTTAAAGTATACCGATCGGTTCAGAATTACTTTCTGAGTCGAACCAACGATATCTGTCCGGCTGAATGGCTGGCTGGCTGGCTGTCCATGTAACCTTCTGCGCAAAGTACAGGTCGCAATTTTGGAGAAAATTTGATAAAATTTGGGGCCCAAGTTCTTATTGGCACAAGGACCAAACCCATTGAAAATGGGCCAAATCGTAGGAATTTAAACCATAGATAGATCCATATCTATATAGACACATAAGCTATACAGTTTTTCAAAAATAGGACCACAAGGGGAGGTAGGGGCAATTTCTGAATATCACAAACTTTCAAACCGATTTTAATGAAGTTTATAAACATAGATAAATCCATATTTATATGGACATACAATTAGCATGATGTATTTTTTAATACTGTGGTGTAGGGTATCATATGGTCGGGCTTGACCGAATATACTTTCACACTTGTTTTTTTTTTTTTTTTTTGTATTGAGTTTTACAGTAGGTCAGACATATCTTGTTTTTCTCATTTCTTAAAATTCTTTTAATATAATTTCTCACACAAAATTTTAATTCATTTTTTACAAACGGGCAGTTAGAATTACAAATACAATAACAAATTATATTCTTACTAAATTAAAAGAGCAATAATAGCTTAGACTTTCAATTCGTTTTGCAGAATCAGACCAGTGTCTCTGGCAGGAATCGAACCCGCAATCCTCGCACTGATAGACTTGCTCAGTACAAATTAGCCTACCGGGGCACTCCGGAGTAAAGTTGGCTTTCCAATTCGTTGTAAGTTTAAAATGACAGTCAGTGGCATTTAAAATGGCATCAAGAATGTTTGCAAATTAAAAAATTTACCAAAACTTTCATTCTATTGCGACTACGTTCCGTGCGATCTTTTTTTTTAATTCCCTAAGCTAATGCCGCGAAGCTCTACGCTTATCTGCGGAAAAGAAACCAGAGTCACTGGCAGGAATCGAACCCGCAACCCCGGCGCTGACAGACTAGCTCACTACCAGCTAGCCAACCGGGGCACTCTGGATTTTCTGTTAAAGAAACCTTCTGGTTAAATGGTTTTTTTAGGAGGCAAAGTTGTCGCATTTGAACGAGTAAGCAGCCTAAAATAATGCAGAAGGTAGAACTTCTTCCGCAAATAAAAATTTCCGACTGCAAAATACATACATGTCGTTCAAAAGAAAAAAAAATTGCTTCTGTTAATGTCAGCCCGAATTTTCAGTGTAAGAATTGTCAAGTAAAGCGTGTTAAATTTTGTTCAACCACCTGATATCAACTGTTTTGTGGCGGCAAGTATATAATAAAATCTATTTTTTTACACATATTCTTAAAAAAAAAAGAACATTATTGTAATTAATTTGTTTTGTTAAGTGGCAAAGATCTCTGAGGAGATAGTGTTGTTACTATCGAAACATGTCAGATCAACCTGTCCGTGAACGTGGGTTCAATCCCAGTGTCAGTCAAGAATGAAAAATTATCAATAAACTTTAATTCATTTCATGTTTTAAAAATTCCTTTCTTCATAAAATAATTTAATGAAAATTAAATTTAATGAACTTAAGCCTGATAAAAATATTAAAAAATTTTAATAAAACCCATAAACAGCTCAATAAAATTACCACAATACTAATTATTATAATTAATTTTAACTCACAATTAAATTATATTTTTTTCACCAGAATTTAAGGTTTTCTAAAGGCGAATTCACTTCACTTAACATGTAATTTTCCTTTAATTTTAAAACTCATTTAACTTTAATCGCAATTTTTAATGTTTACATTTATTTTTCACTGTAGTGTTGCCAAATTTGTTTTTGATTTGAGAATCACATTTGATAACAATTTGATATCAAATTGAAAGAACATTGTATGTCAAATGTTTATATTCAAATCATTATCAATTTGAATTCAAATGTTAAAATCAAACAATTGAAAATTATTTGAGAATTATTTTTTGGGATGCTATGAATTTAAGCGGTATATGGTTTCAACAGGACGGCGCAATGTGGCATACAAAATAAAACGCAATCGAATTGCTAAAAAGCGACAATGGAGCGAGCGAGTCATGCAACACAACATTGGCCGCGAATGGCCGTATCTTTTGTGCGATTAAACCCCTTTAGACATTTTTCTTTGGGATTACAGTTGGACTAACGCCAGCCGGCAACAACGATCGAGGGATTCCTGTACTTTTGCAGTTTTGTGCGTTCGAGGCATGGAAATTTGTTTCTAGCGTGTTCAGTTGTGTCAGCAATGAACTAAACAGGCGGTTAGACAACAAGAACAAGATGTTAATATAAAAAAAGTTATTTTCGTTCAAAAATGCTTCAGACGTTTTTCAGGTCTTTAACCAAAATCAAATAGCTTGTGTTGGTAATTTGGTCGTTTAGTAGAAAACGAAATTGCTTTTACGATTTTCTTTTAAAACATTATAATATTTCATTTAAAATTGCTTTTTTAACACTTGAGCACATCTAGGAGGAATTCGTAAAAGATCTTGAAAATCAAAAAACTTTTTTGCAATTTCACATGTTTTAGCGAATAAAAAGTTAACGCAGTGCATCCAAGTGTTGGTATATAATTTTTGCCAGGTTTCATATTTTTTCTAGTGATGACACTAAAATAATCATCACTATGATGTTGAATCAAACAACAGATATGAGCTTCTTTGGAAGATGTTGATTTTTAGTCCTGTACAATTTTTATAAGAAGTTTTAAGCCCTTGTGGAACCAATAAAAGATCTGAGCAAATGTAAAAAGCTTATAATACCATCGGACAGCTTTTTGCGATATGGCAACATTTAACGAATGCTAAGAGAAATTAGTGGTGCCAGATGACTAACATTATAATATGATGTTTGTGTATTACCAGATGTATTGCATGATCTAGAACTAAAATTTTTTTTACATAACCTTAACCAATTAAGCCAACGAATTCTTTAAAATAACTCAACTAAAAACCCTTTTTGACCCCCTTTCCACTCTCACTCTTTTTTCCCCACTTAAAGTCGATTTACATGTGATTTTCAACTTACAACTTGACAAATTACAAGGAGATGATGCATAAATTTAAAAGTTAAAGTCAATTATATAAAATATTCCAAAAGAAAATCCTTTATTTTTTTCTTTAAAAAAAGGCCAAGGAGGAAGAGCAACAAATTGGAATCATGTAGAAAAAAAAAGAAATCACCCACATTTTTGAACCAGTAACAAAGGAATTTTTTCCATAAAACAATAACAACCCACAACCATCAGTATTAAACTCCCTCGCAACACATAAAGATGAGTCATCCTTTTTATGAAAATACAAATTAAAGCGTATGACTAACATACAAATAAAGGGGAATGCAAAAAGTATATGTATATAGAATTGTGGGTGTTTAACATCCCTTAGTTTTAGAAAAAAAAGAGAGCAAAAGGGAAATATGAATGTTATTATGTTTGTTTTATAGGAATTCAAATTTAAAGTGCATTCAAATGAAATTTATAAATATTGTATACAAAAAGTTTAAAAATAAGAAGTTCTTTTTGATGTGATCACACAGAAGTCTTTTTAGAAATTATTTTACGTTAAATAACTGCAAAACTGTTTAAATTAACTTATCTTATAATTTGAAGTCCGGCAACTCTATTGTTTGGCAAAGATACAGTGAAAAAATTAAATATTAACAGTTTGTGTCCTTTAAAGTCTGGTTGTTTTCAATTTCATGCTAACGGTTGTTTTATAATGCGGAACATTTGATAAGACTTCTTCAACCTCTTAATGCCAGTTTACACGGTAATACAATGTATTACGACTTCGTAGAAAATATTATGAAATTCTCTCCGTGTTTAAAAGAAAAAACTAAAAGTCTCTTGTAAGTATATTTCATGTGTACACGGATGGTATAAGTAAAATCAAAAATAATAACAAAAAAGCAAATGGTTACAGTCAAGGCAAATTTAAAAAGGTAAGTGCAACTCTACAACTACAAAAAGCCCCATGTATTTTTTTTGCAATTTAATAGGCGGCTGTCAAAAATGCTGACAAGGCAAAAATTGATTAAAAACCAAAATGAAAATTTTGTTTGGGTTATAAAAGAGATTATTAAATTCACTTTAATTATTCGCAGTTTTTCTAAGAAATTTTTTCGCTTATTTTTGCGCAAAACATAAACAAATTTATATTTTGACGTTTCCCTATTCTTTGTTAATTCGCCGTCAAAACAGCTGATGAACGGCTGACGAGTTGAGTTTACCTTCTTAAATAAGCCTTGGTTACAGTTTTACAATTTTTACGAAAACAACATTAAAATTTCGTGAGTTGATTTGAGTTGTTTTTGTAATTGTATAAAAATGCTACCACCTTCATTCAATATACTCTGTTTAAATTCACCTCTGGTGTGATAAGAATACATAAGTTTTTAAAATGGTTTAGAAAAAAAAAAACATTTAACGACCGCTTGTCAGATATTTTTTTCGCATTCTCTCTTACTCAGTAGATTTTGCTTTAACATGATAAGATTTTTCTCATTCTACAACATTTTTTGCAATGTCGTAATACATTGTATTACAGTGTTAACTGGCCTTAAAGCCTGATTACACTATCTCACGAGTCTTACGTATTCCATAATACTTTGTGAGATAGAAATCTAATGAGTTTTGTTGCGACTGTCAAAAAATCTAATGTAACATGACAGTTTGTGTTCACACCATCTCACAAAGTATAAACACTCACACATGAAATAAAATGCAACCCTAATCCAATGAAAATTATCATTGCTTAGAAATTTTTCAAAAAACGATGAAGTCGTATGGGATGTCAAACTTTTTTCTTAATACTTGTCATTTTCGTGACACATTGCATTCACACTATCACACTTTGTCATATTACTTCCGTTTTTGAGATGTATTAATACAAAGTATAATAGTGTAATCTAGCCTTTAACAATACATATTAGCAATTTTTACAAATCATGCGAAATATTAAACATAAGGAAAATTTTTTATTAACGAAACATTTTTTTCACTTTTTTTTACACCTTAATTTAAGAGAAATGCCGACGATTAGGATAAATTTTTTTGTAAAACTGTATGGCATTGTTCTCATCAACGATTACCCTTGTACATTAAAATATCCAAATTATAACCTTAAAATCCCCTATTTTGATAACATTGCTATCAAATTTCAACTCCACTTCATACTCCCACCTTGAACTTTTTCTAATTTATAACGCCAGCTTAAACTAACTGCATATTCATCATATAATTTTAAGAGGATTTAATAAGATTACAAAAGGATCTACTCTTTAGACAAAATACTATACGATATAAATGCATACACGAAATTCAATAATGCAAGCAATTTAACCCACAGGAATATTTATAAAGCGCACACACTCCCTTTTATCGTAAAAACAAAGTAAAATTGCAAAAAATAAAAAAAAAAAAATAAGGGTGCATGCAAAAAAAAAACAAGCAAATGTTAACTATTTCCCAGGCAACAACAAGTGATTCAAGAAATTTAATATGAAGAAAATGTATTAGAGAATAAAAATTACAGGGATTAATAGACGACACACATGTTATTTTTATTGGTAAACGCGGGGAAAATATAAGATATAAGTTTTATATCACTAGTCAAACAACAGCAGCGAAGTAGAGCAACAATAACAGGAAAATGTAGCCAGATCTTAAGTTTAATGGGGATTTTTGTGAATTTCTTTGGTTAAAAAGTTTTCCTGTTTAATTTAACAATTTAAAATTTAGATCATTTATCGCCCAAATTTCGCGACATGTCGCTTAATAATAGTGTTACCATATCTTATATAGCTAAGAATTTGTACTTATTTTAACAATACACTAAGAAGCAAATGTTAATTTGGTGATGAGATGAAAAAACATGTGTTATATCCTTTTTACACTTGAGCACATCTTAGATGAATGAATGGAAGCTGTTGAAAATGAAAAAAACTTGTTTACATTTGCAACATCTTTCATCATCATAACACATATGTATTTGCATTACAGCCAGGGCTGCCCGATAAATTTGTGAGGAAATCGTAAATTTCCTGAGAAAAATAAAAAAATCGTCTTTTACGTTTTGAAAAATCGTCAAAAAAAATCGGACAACTTAAAATGTAATTTTTTTTTAACAATTTTTGTTCGATTTTTACAAAAAACAAGTAAGAGTGCTTTGTATATTCGGCTGTTCCGAATCTTATATACCCTTCACCATTGTGCGAGCAGAATACAGAGCAACTAGACAAAAACTAAATAATTTTTACATAAGTACATTTTTACAATACTTAAAACTTCATTGTAAATAAATTTAAAAAGCGATAACTAGTAAAAAAATTTTTTAAATCGTTTTTAGAACATAAAAAATATAAAAATATTAAAAAAAAAATTTTCTTTTTAAAAAACCAAGATTCGAACCAGGGAACTCACAGTTTCTAACTTAACACACCATGGCCATAACTTTTTTGTATCTGGACCGATCTTTCCGAGTTTTTCAAAAAATATATTCTACTAAAGATTTCGATTTTTTGATGTGAAATGAATAACCGTAGGTCATATGGCAGTCCAAAAATTCAGGTTGTTATACAATTTTTGATATTTTTGTACGGGAGACCCCACGCCTACTTCTCCAATCCCGCCCACATTTTGTGTGATGCTGTTTATTGATAACCTAAATGTGTGTACCTAATTTGGAAATGTTGGCTCTTGCCGTTCTTCAGATATACAGAAAAAAGTAATTAAAATACAACAACAAGGGATTTTTGGAAAAAATTAGAGGTTGTCGTGGATTTTTGCTCAAATCTCAGCCATTATAATAATAATACCTGACAGATGCATACACCAACCAAGCCCCCATCATTTCTGGGGGCTTCGGAAAACCCATTTCTACAGACAGACGGAAGGACGGAAGGAAGGACGGACGGACGGACAACCGGCATTAAACTTCGCTTTTCATAAGGACCCAGAATATATATACTTTATAGGGTGAAGGATCAATATTGTAGAAATAACAAACGAAATGACAAAGTTATATATACCCTTTTACCTTCGGTGATTTTATTTTGGCCATAACTTTTTCGTATCTGAACCGATCTTTCCGAGTTTTTCAGAAAATATTTTCTACTTAAGATTTCCGACCTTTTGATGTGTAATGGATAACCGTAGGTCATATGGCAGTCCAAAAATTCAGGTTTTTATACAATTTTTGATATTTTTGTACGGGAGACACTACGCCCACTTCTCCAATCCCGCCCACATTTTGTAGGATGCTGTGTATTGATAAATTAAATGTGTGTACCTAATTTGGAAACTTTGGCTCTTGCCGTTCTCCAGATATACAGAAAAAAGTAATTAAAATACAACAACAAGGGATTTTTGGAAAAAATTAGAGGTTGTCGTGGATTTTTGCTCATATCTCAACCATTTTTGGACCGATCTGGCTGAATTTCAATAGCAAAATTATAATAAGAATACCTGACAAACAAAAACATAATGACTTCATACCCAGCTAACATTTTGAATCGTTTAAGAGATACTGGGAGTATCATGAAGAGCGTCTTTGATCGTCGATTACCGCATTTTTTAATCGTAGAAGATTCCTCACACGGGAAGAACAGTTACACGACTGAGATTCTTCCATAGCACAGCGAAAGACGCTTCTTCAATCGTTGTGGGAATGGTTTAAGACGTGGGTAAAGATTCACTAACGAGTCTTTCATGTCAAGAATCGTATGAGACTCATGTAGATATTATCTAACAACTCGTGAAATGTTCGCCGTATAATTGTTGAAAATATGATTTACACAGAGAGTCGTAAAAGGTTCATTCGAAGATGGTTTGACGAAAGATAAACAAAGTGTACCATTTTTGTTTTTTTTTTTTACTCTGAAAATAATCATTTAAAGATTTTCTTAAGACTTGCATATTGCAGCCGTATCTAAACAAAAGAGCCACGCGTTTTCTAGTTTTTGAAAAAAGTCGATTTTGACATCTCGTTCAATAGTGAAGTTTGCCGCTATAGTTAATTAATAATGGCAATTTAGCAATTTTTCGGCCAATCTAGCGATTTTTTCTCTATTTTTATTTATAAGTTGTGGGTTTTATTAAACAAGAAAGCTATCAAAACTGTTCGTGACACAACGTTGACGCTCTTGTTTTGGTATTGCATATTTGCGTAAAAACTAAGTGAAAGAAAACGTTCCGCTTTCCGCTCTTGTTAAGGTACGGCTGGCACACCCAGATTAAAAACAAAAACGTTTTAGACAATTAAATGTTTCATTCAGACTTTGGAGACTAAAAAAATCGTCACTTTTTCGAAATAAATTAGCAAATCGGTACTTTGCTAATTCCGGAACAAATAATCGTCAAAATGACGAGAAATCTTTAAATCTGGCAGCCCTAATTACAGCATTACATTGCTGTCCTGCAATTCATATGGATTCTAAGTGATGGTATATACTTATTCAAAAATATTGTTTTTTTCTAGTAAAATAATCAAAAGATGTTAAATGAAACAAAAAGAGATAGGAAAAAAAAACACTTCTTTTGCGAAGATGTTAATATCGACTTTTCTCATAAACCGGTTTTCGAATATTTCGAATAGTTGCTATTTTATAAAACCCGATTTCGGTTGAGCATTTCAAAAGTAACCGGTTATATTCATATAAATAAAAAATCAAATTAGTTTTTGCAATAAAAATTAATTTGAATAAAAACAAAACAATTCACAAAGGTAAGAAACCAACAAAATACATAGTTATGATTTAAAGGCAAAATAAACCACACAAATGTCTTGGCAAGCACACTCTTTGTTACCGTTTTGTGTTCGCCAATAAACAAGACAAGCATATTTCGTACAAACATTAATTTTTCATTATTGGTTTGGTTTTCAATGAATGCTTTAAACGAAGGAGGAATATAAAATAAAGGAAAAGACTTTAGAGTAAAGGTTGGTTCAAACAACGATCTGTTTTGCAGCAAACAGTGATATACAACGACAGAAAATGACTTTAATGCTTCTTCATTAACGCCTTCACTCTGCAAAGCTGTCACGGAAATTATTACACTAGACACAACAAAAAGTTTGACAAATATCCAACATGTCTGCAAACTACTAAACAATTTTGATATTTTTGCAAACATGCTTCAAATATTTGTTCAAACATTGCCCACAGCTCAATTAACAATACAAAATGGGTGTACAAACGAAAATTTTTTAAATGCTTTCCAAGCAATTTTTGTGGTTTATTTTGTCCTTTAGAATCTTTAAAGAACTTCAGTTTTAAAGTTTTTTAGGAATTTAATAAATTTATTAATTATATCGGGTGATTTTTAAGCTATTATCTTTTTGGCAACACTGGTTTAAACAGCTGACGCACGTTTCGTGTTTTGTTTCACTGTCAAACATCTTCAGTTTGGTCTATAATTTAACCATGAATCGTCTTACAAACGAACAACGCTTGCAAATTATTGAATTTTATTATCAAAATGTGTGCTCTGTTAAGAAAGTTCATCCACTTTTTTATCGAAAAATTGTGTTCAGCGACGAAGCTCATTTTTGGCTCAATGGGTACGTTAATAAGCAGAATTGTCGATTTTAGAGTGAAGATCAGCCAGATCAATTGCAAGAGCTACCAATGCATTCAGAAAAAGTCACAGTTTGGTGCGGTTTATGGGCTGGTGGCATCATTGGACCGTAGTTCTTCAAAGATGATGCGAATCGTAACGTAACTGTGAATGGTGATCGCTACCGTGAGATGATATCCAACTTTTTTGTTGCCCAAAATGCAAGAGCTTGACTTGCATGGCATGTGGTTTCAACAAGACGGTGCCACATGCCACACAGCACGTTTAACAATCGACTTATTGAGAGGCGAGTTCGGTGAACATTTAATTTCCCGTTCGGGACCGGTCAATTGGCCGCCTAGATCGTGCTATTTAACGCCTTTAGACTATTTTTTGTGGGGCTATGTTAAAGCTCATGTCTATACACACATGCCCGCTTCAATTGACGCATTGGAAGACAACATTGAAGCATTTATTCATGAGATACCGGCCGAAATGTTGGAAAGAGTATGCCAAAATTGAACTAAGCGGATGGACCATTTGAGGCGCAGCCACGGTCAACATTTGCATGAAATGATCTTCAAACATTAAATTATATGGACCGTACTATTGATTCAAATAAAGATTTAATGCATTTTTCTGAATTTTATGTGTTTTTTTTAACTTTCCTATAGCTCTTAAAAAATCACCCATTATTATTTAATTTTTTTTTTTTTTTTTTTTTAATTTGTTGTTGACTTTAACAATGGCTTATTTTGTTTTACTATATTACTGCGTGTTTATAGAGCACTCGTTGGTTTAACTTAAATTTGAGGGAGAATTTCAAAAATTTCTCTTTGTTTAAAATGTAAGTTAATTGAGCGGGTGTTGCACTCGGGTTTAACTTTAATTTTTAGGAGAATTTCCAAAATTTCTCTTTGATTAAAATGTAAGTTAATGGAGCGGGTGTTGCACTCGGGTTCGAAAAACAGGCATTAAGAACTTTATCGAGTTATAACCGCAAAGAAAGCTTAAGTGACAAAAAAAAAAATTTTACAGGAGAAGGTTTTTTTTATTTTATTTCATAAAAATTTTGTATGAATATTGTCGCTTGAGATAAAATTGTTTTTGCTTTAAAATCGTAACGGTTCCTAATGTGACCATGACATTTTAGGAGATAATGCAAGTGTTGCCAAAAAAGTCGTTTATTAAAAAAAACGAAAATGGAAAATGGTGTTACTTAAGCTTTTTTTTCGGTTATGACTCGATATATTGACTAAATGAGAAATTTTAAATTCAAGGAAAGTAAAAATAACCATCACCCCTATTGTTAATAATTTTTCCCTCGTACTTTTTCCCCTTTTCACTTATTTGCGATCATGAAAAACTCCCATGAAAAAAAGGAAATTCAAAAGAGTAGAATAACGAGAAAAAATTTTCACGGGGAAAAATTCCCCTTATCGTGAAAACTTTTTTCCCTCGTAATTTGTTCACGTTTCCCTTAGATTCTCTCACTTTATATTTGCTAGGGAACAGAACATGTATGTAAGTTCCTCCTAAAAATCGAATATTAAGGGCTAGATCCGTTAATAAGGCACAAACCGATATATTGGTCAACAAAATGCAATACAAAAGGTCGATTGCCGGCGGATTTGTGAAGCTTTCGAAAGACGTGGTGGCAGAATTTTGAAAAATATTTTACTTCATAAAATTAAAAAAAATTGCAAAAAAACTAACGTTGTACTCAAACTATCCCTCCAATACTAAATATTTTGCTTTATTATTTTAACTTTTCTTAAAAATATATACGTGTATATTTTTGAAAAAAAAATTCATTGATTTTTAATTTTGGAACTGATAGTGTGAACAATTTTTCACGTGAGATTCATGATTGCTTTTTCCTCTTCGAGGGGAATGAAAATTACATGGGAACAAAAATTTCACTTGTTATTCACGGTAGGGGTGCAAGTCGTCAAAAACTTTTGCGAATTCCAATTAAATCATAATCAATTCCTTCTTAATTGTTAATAAACATATCTTTAAAAAAAAAAACAATTTCCTTGTGCAACTTAATGAAATAAACTTAACTATTTTTATTCAAAAAGCTATTACTATTATTTAAAATAGTAGACAAAAGCTGTTTTTATTGTTCCAAAGATATCTTAAAAAAATACAAGAGTCATTATTGTAATTTTAATAAATTAAACATGATTGCAGCTGCAAATACTTTATGCATTGTTATTTTTTTTATGGACTACAATATACTTGTATAAATATACAAAAAAAAAAAAATTCTTTAAAAAAATTTTATATAAAATGCACATACATAAATGTAGCCGCTTTTATTATGGATATGGATATAGTTATGAAAAAAAAAATTTATTATGTAAAATTTAATTACACAATTTAAATAGAAAGGAATCTTTATACATAACAATAAATAAACAACAAAAACTACACTCTAAGAACAATAAGTTTACTTACTTTTAGTAATTTATAAAAAACAACACACAACAACTCTTTTTAAAGAACTAATTATTTCAAGGTTCTTTTGCCAGTTCGTTTCATGAATAAAATCTGGCAGCCTGATTTTGGCAAAATGTTGTATAAAAGAAAAATAAGAAACAGTGTTGCGAACTAATAAAAACTTAAATTATTCGTAGCGTTAATAAAATTCGTTTACATGGCAATTTTTTGACAGATAAGAAAGATTTTTATTTTCATAATCAAAACAGCTGACTGTAGATTTTAAGTGTAATGCTGAATATACACATAACTAAATTTCGAAAAAAAGAAAAATTTTAAATGCAATATACACGCGGCAAAATGAATGATGTGATAGCTTTACTAATAATAAGTGACGTGTTAGTTAAAAACAAATTATAACTGAAAAAAGTAACAAAGGCAAAAAAACATGATTAATCCACTCGATGACTGTAAAAATGTTGCACTGTGTTAATTTATTTTATTATACAACTTTGCATAATTCAACATTTTTGTTACAACATACACACTTGCGTTGCTACACATTATCTGAAAAACCTACTTAAGTGATTTAAATGAAATTTTCAAGATCATTTTTAGCATTATTTGATTGATTGATGGTTTTACTGATAAACCGCAAAACATATTGTAAATAAGGAAATAAATTATAGAAAAATTTTAAAAGTAATATGTAGGGATGAGATTTTCATGCACTAAAAAATCGAAAATATGCGCATAAAATATACACTAAAAACTTCAAAATATGCATTAAAAAAAATAAAAAATATGCACTATAAACTTGAACATTTTCAATAACAAAAGTTTTTTTTTTTTTAAATTTTATTTAAAACAAAATAAATAACACATTCAGTCTATTGTAATTCCAAGGTACAACATTTTTTAAAACTTAATTTAAATAACTATTTTAAATTTTTTTTGCATAAACAAAAAAATACTGTTTTTAATCAAAAGTAAACCTCTGTCTGTTCGGACGCAAACAAATTGTATGCATCCAAAATGATCTCTCAACGTCAACCGAAGTGCTCCTATAACTTCGGTTGAACTTAAAGAATGTAGATTAATTTGTAAAATATTCATTTTCTAATTCAGATCACACATTTGATTCAAGATCAAAAATAGTTGATATTTGTTTAATTTTTTGAAATCCTATATTTTTTTTTTTTGCAAAACGTTTTTGAATTTTTTTTAATTTCTTAGGCAATTCTTTTTTTCACATTGGTTATTTGACTTTCTGCAATATCAATTAATTTGAGCTGACTATTAGGTGAACTGAATCCTTCCAATTTACTTATTGTTTCACCAATATATCCGTAGCTGGAAAATACAAATGCAAAACGACTTTCGATGTTATTTAAATTTAATATTTCTTTTACTCTTTTAATTGCATAAGCTGCAAGTTTTTTTAATAGTATTCTACAGCATCTAGCCAGGCTCCCCATATTGTTAATACTGGGTGAAGTGGTATAGGTGCCAAGGGATACATTTTCATAATTGTGAAAAATTGCAAATATGAAACCTATGAATCAATATTTTCGAACTGGCTTCAAATTTCCTCTGCAACTCGGTGTAACCCATATGCCACGCAAGTAATTTACATGTAACAGCTTTGGATAAAACATTTTAGGCCCATTGGCAGCCTTAACCATGTAAGGTACATCGGGTAAAAAGAGAAGGATCTTTTGTCGAAATCTTGAAAAAACTTATATTTTAAGTAGAGCTCAAAAAAAATTTATTTTTTGATTTGAACATTTTTTTGAAAGATTTTTTTTTAGAATTTTTTTTTTGTTAAAATTTTTTTTATATAATATGGAAATTTAATAATATATCACTCAAAATGTTAAAATAAGCAAAGATATGCATTTAAAACCAAAATATGCAAAAATATGCATTTTCACCAAATATGCAAAAACAAATCGATAGCATTTTAACGCAAATTTTATGATTCGAAAAGATAATTGGTCGACATAGTTTTTAGACTTTCGACAAAAAACATGGAAATCGCATACCTAGTAATATGAAGGGTGTGAAGATAAATTCGTCAGTTAAATACGTCCCACACCTATGTTAACTACATTCCACAAACTGTTAAATATTGTAAATTTTTTAAAATTAATATTTTTTAAATAAAAATCGAAATTGTTTATAGCTTTTGATTAATTTATAAAGAAAACATAATAAATTTTAACTTTTTTTAAAAAAATTGGAAAAAAATGTATTTAAATAAGGGAAGTGGCTCAGTACTTATTGGCTAATTTATGTTATTTTTTAGGGCACTTAGGACAGACCTGAATGGGGTTTGGGGACACCATTTGAAAGCCCTAAGGGAGCAGATTCTAAAACTCCCCAAACCCCATTCAGGTCTGTCCTAAGTGCCCCAAACTGATATTTTAATATTTTCAGTTTCCTATATTGCACCCCTCGTTACATGTCTCCTGAGAAACCCAGAAAAATGTCCAATACAGTTTTGAAATCTGCTCCCTTAGGGCTTTCAAATGGTATCCCGAAACCCCATTCAGGTCTGTCCTAAGTGCCCCAAACTGATATTTTAATATTTTCAGTTTCCTATATTGCACCCCTCGTTACATGTCTCCTGAGAAACCCAGAAAAATGTACAATACAGTTTTGGAATCTGCTCCCTTAGGGCTTTCAAATTGTATCCCCAAACCCCATTCAGGTCTGTCCTAAGTGCCCCAAACTGATATTTTAATATTTTCAGTTTCCTATATTGCACCCCTCGTTACATGTCTCCTGAGAAACCCAGAAAAATGTCCAATACAGTTTTGGAATCTGCTCCCTTAGGGCTTTCAAATGGTGTCCCCAAACCCCGTTCAGGTCTGTCCTAAGTGCCCTAAAAAATAACATAAATTAGCCAATAAGTACTGAGCCACTTCCCTTATTTAAATACATTTTTTTCCAATTTTTTTAAAGAAAGTTAAAATTTATTATGTTTTCTTTATAAATTAATCAAAAGTTATAAACAATTTCGATTTTTATTTAAAAAATATTAATTTTAAAAAATTTACAATATTTAACAGTGTGTGGAATGTAGTTAACAGAGGTGTGGGACGTATTTAACTGACGAATTTATCTTCACACCCTTAGTAATATGTATTGAAAGGAAAGGGAAAAGGGAATAAATAGCGAAAATGTTAAATTTTAACAAAAAGTATTCTACAGAAATTAGTCTTATAATGAAAAAATCTAAGTCTAAATGCAGTTATCTATACTGAATATTATCAAGACATTTTTCCATAGCATTTTACTTTATAGCAATAATTCCTATTTTTAATATTCTTTTTAGGAGAATATTTGTTAAAGAATATTTTTGGTAGAAATTTATCAGTTTAAAAGTATTTTCTACAAAAAATTTTCGTATAAGAGTTTTTTTTACTTCTTTTATGTCTTAGAGTATTCTCTAAAGGCAAATTTATTTCAAGATAATTTTCTATAGAAAACATTTTTTACAAGAGTATATTCTACTGAAAAGTTTTTGTTTAAGGTATATTCCCGTGTTGCCACTTTGTGGGTAATTCCCCGAATTTGGTATAATTTTTACTGTTGTGGGTAGAGCGTGGTTAATTTTTCTCAGGTGTAGTTCAGGTGTAATTTGAAATTCTTACTTAAGATACCCAAATAAAATCCAGATTCGATTTTAGTGATGACATTTATTTCTTTTTAAATACTGTTGCTTAAAAATGCACAGTCTTCTAAGCCAAAGTCTCGTTTTCTTTTTAAGAAAAGACTTCAATCATTAAAAATATATTTTCTAAAGTTTGGTAATGAATGTCGCAAGATGAACCCTTGGATTTGGATAATGATGCCTATCAAGGTGATTAAGAACCTGAAGTTTATAGAAAAAAGTTATTCAAACTAAAAACAACCATGGAGAAAGATATGTTTCCAATATTGCAACACATAATAAATTTTATTTTTATCTTGCAACTTTTTAAAGCTTTAGTTTGAAGAATATTTAACGCCCTTTACAGTTGTAAAACTGAATTACGAAAGGGACAGTTGTATAAAACCCTGCAGGCATTTTGTTTACTAAATAAGGTATAAAGGGTATTTTGTAAGACCATGAAAAATTAATTTTGATCGCAGATTAATACACGGTATTACCATTTGAAACTGATTTCAAACATTTAGGCACCGCGCTTGTCCTTGACGAAGCGCATTGCAGATGTTTAATTTTGTTTCTCTACTTCGAGCATTGCTGGATGCATGTTATACCGTGTTCAGATATACATTTGTTATTGAGTCATTATTCGGTTTATTGACATAATTATCTTTCTGTTCACACATACACAATTTAGCATACTCAATTAGCAATTGGCAATTAACTTAGCAAAATGTAAGCAAAATTTTACATCTTTAAAGAAAAAACAAAATAAACATCTGGCTTTTGCACTGACCTAATGGATGGACCTTTGTTTTTGTTGTTTTGTTGTTGGCAAAAATGTCAAAACACTTTGTTTAGTGAGTTGGGTTTTACTCACTTAACACACTTGTGACAGTGCACTGCAGTGTTGCATTTTAATTTTAGTCAATATTTTTAAAAATTTCGTATTAATTGAGCAATAACTACATTGCAATTTTGTATGGATAATTGAGCTCAATAATGGAATTTATTGCGTAAAACTCAATTAAGGTGCATATCTAAACACGGTATCACGAATAAATTGATGAATGGCCTGAAGTCTAATTGACAGTTTATTTTCTCTAAATCAACACATTGCCATCATTTGTGAAAAAATAAGTTGCGTCAGTTTAATCACGAACTCGCCTATAAGTTGCTAATGCTAAACGATGGCAGAATTTCAAAACGGCTGTAGGAAATATCGCCCAAAGAAAAATCGCCCAAAAAAAAAAATGAAAAATCGCCCAAAAAAATTGCATGTAAAATTGGGCCTGATTTCATATGAAAAATGGCCCAAAATTTTTGGGCTATTTATCGTTATTGTTGGGTGATTTTTCGTTTTTTAAATTTGGGTGATTTTTCATTATGAAAAATCACCCAAAAATGTTGTATGAAAAATGACCCAAAAAAATGGGCTATTTTTAAAATTCTACCATAATCTTACATAGCAGAGAAAACCATGTTTTATTATGGTTGCAAACAACAAAACTATTTTTCAAGAAACTAATTTAACCATTATATGGTTGTCGGCGACAATGATTTGGTTAAACTAAACATAATATCGGTAGAATTTTTTTAAAAATGGTTTTGTAGCTTTTTTCTCTGGGTGTATATTAAATATATACATATATATCGAAAATAAGGATTTTCTCTTCTATGGTATAACAAAAACTGGCTTCGCTAACTAAAGCTTCTCTGTATCGCCGGCCTTCGGCCGGGCGCAAGGATTTTCTCCTCTATGGTATAACAAAGACCGGCTTCGCTAACTAAAGCTTCTCTGTATAGCCGGCCTTCGGCCGGGCGCAAGGATTTTCTCCTCTATGGTATAACAAACACCGGCTTCGCTAACTAAAGCTTCTCTGCGTAGTCGGCCTTGTTCGGAAACAAGGCAGTTTTTCGAAGCTTTACTTAGCGAAACCGGTTTTTGTTAGACCATAAAGGAGAAAATCCTTGCGCCCGGCCGAAGGCCGGCTATACAGAGAAGCTTTAGTTAGCGAAGCCGGTCTTTGTTATACCATAGAGGAGAAAATCCTTGCGCCCGGCCGAAGGCCGGCTATACAGAGAAGCTTTAGTTAGCGAAGCCAGTATTTGTTATACCATAGAAGATGAAATCCTTATTTTGGATATATATATTTAATTTACACACCCGGAGTAAAAGCTATAAAAATATTTTATCCATATTATGTTTAATTTAACCAAATCATTGTCACCGACAACCATATTATGGTTAAATAAGTATCTTCAAAAAAATCACTTGAAATTTTAACGGTATTTTAAAAAAAATTTACACATTTTTGATTATAAGTTAAGTTGCGGACGTTGCAAAGTGTCATAACGTCCTCGTCCTCGTCTTCGATGGACATTATGACACTTTAAAAGTGTCCAAGGACACTACGACACTGGACGTTATGACATGTCACCTAAATTTATATGAATAATAAACACTTTTTTGCAAATTTAATAATTTTTTTTTATATTTTTTTGGGAAAAAATTCGTTTATGCTTTTTGGGTCATTTTTCATTTTCTTTTTGGGCCCTTCTTCGTTTTTTTTGGGCAAAATTTCATATTTACCTTTTTGGGTCATTTTTCATGTTCGCTTGGGCGATTCTTCATTTGGGCGATTTTTCATTTTTTTTTTTGGGCCATTTTTCTTTGGGCGATATTTCCTACAGCCTTTCAAAACAAATTTGGATAATTTGGTGGCGTTGTTCAAGCATGAATCTATTCATGATAATGTGCCTGAGCAAAAACTGTTCGTTTGACAGCTAACCTTTCGTAAGGTCTATGCGTCTAAAAAACACCCATTATAAAGGACTTGCAATGAGCATATTCATAGATATATGCAACTAAATGTGGAAGTTAAACTCATTATTTTAGGAGTTTTATTAATTGTTTTAAGTCTTAAATGTTAATTTTGTGAATTTATTTAAAATTACAATAAGAATCTTAACAGTTTGACTAAATGATGAAACAGAACTGAGTCTTCAACTTCAGGCAAAAATTTTAAAGCCCATAATTAAAACGTCGGCAGTAACTTCAAATTCTCTCTCATTTCTTTCGTTTTCCTTTGTTCATATTTTTCTTTGTTTACAAAATGTATGAAATTGAATGAAAGTATGGTAGCATTGTTTAGAGAATAATTGTATTTATGTGAGAGCATTAGAAAAAACGTCCTCAAAATAAAATTGATTTTATTTCTCGCCCTCGATTTTGATTTTATTTCTCGGCATAATTTTATGTCAAACTGTATGAAAAACATCGTTCAGCCCCAGTTCTGTTTCATCATTAATATTGACCTTCTTTCAATGAGTTTGTTGTGTTTTTGCTTCTTTGTAAATGTCTTTTTATTAAATAAAACTTCAGTACATTATTTAACGTTCGGCTCATACACCCAGGAACGATATCTATACATAGTTACCGTTCGTAACTATTTTCAAGAAAGAACCGAACATTATATAATGTTCGGTTCTTCGTTAAAAAACAGAACAATTGTAGTGATACTTTAAGAAAACATTATATTTTAATGTTTTTTTCGTGTGTGTATTTTGTTTTTGTAAAAATGTTTTTTTTTACCAGCCAAAAGGGACGAACATTAACGAGCCGAACCGAACACATTGAAGTTTGTGGATTTTCAAAAAAACCGAACGGAATTAAATTTTCACATCTTTTGTTGAGTTTAATAAAAACAGTAATATTTTTGTGTTCGAAAGATGACTAACAGGGAAACGTTATTTTTTTAATGATTTTCTACACAAACACTATTAGCGTTTGTGTTTTCCACAAATCTACCGAACCGAACATTAAAAAACGATGTTTAGTGTTTATTTTCGAACACTGATCTCAGGTGTAATTTTATTTAAATCGGGTAATTTTGCTTCATCTCAAGTGTAATTTTGAATTTTGCTAGTGGTAACACTGGTATATTCTTTAGACAATATTTTGTATGCGCTAATCTATACTATTATACAAACAATTTTTTAACAGAAAATACTCTTATACAAAAAATTTTCTAGAAATAATTTAAACAAAACGTTTTGAATTGAATTGTCTCAAACAAAAAGCTGTTTGTAGATTATACTCTTATACAAAAAATTGTCTATAAAATATACATACTCTTAAAAAAACAGAAAATACTCTTAGACATAAACTTCTTTATAAAATAAGTTAAAAATATAAAAAATATTTTTCCACAAAAATATATTTCAACAACTCTTATACAGAAATTCTCTGTAGAATATATAACTTTTAACTAATTATTTCCTACAGCACAAATTCTTATACAAAAATTTCCTTAAACAGAATATTTTCAATAGAAAATACTCTTATAAAAGAAAAATTCCATAGAAAAAAGTCTTATACAGAAATTTCCTGTAGAAAATATAACTTTAAACTAATAATTTTGTAGAGCAAATATTCTAATACAAAAATGTCCTTAAACAGAATATTTTCAATAGAAAATACTCTTGTAAAAAAATTCTACAAAACGAACTGTTAAACATAAATTTTTCTAAAGAAAAAAATCTTAAACAAAAAATTTCTACAAATCAGCTTTGAAATTGCTTGTTCTTAAGGTTTGCTTCGTATAAACTGTGTAAAAAATAAAATTTTTTTACATGAAAACAACGCCTGCCGCTCTTATTTCGGTTAGAAAATGGTATTACGATATTCGTAAATGATATAAATACGACAAACGTTCTATGTGTTTTTTATCGTGATTATCGTAAAATTTAAATGAAATCGACAAAAATAACAAACAACTACGACTGAATATGATTTTAAAAGATGGTTTTTTAACACTCATTTCTAATTATTTTTTTATTTTTGTTATTAATTATAAAATTTTGTTTATAAGG
Source organism: Pollenia angustigena (assembly GCA_930367215.1). Classification (NCBI taxonomy): domain Eukaryota; kingdom Metazoa; phylum Arthropoda; class Insecta; order Diptera; family Polleniidae; genus Pollenia; species Pollenia angustigena. The sequence continues at coordinate 193,798,011 of OV884058.1, forward strand.
AAACTTAAAAAATCATTTATTTTTATCTTTACTGATAACAAAAACAGACTATTGAGTTTTAATCTACAGGTGAATTTTAAGCACTTTCAATAAATGTATAACAAATTAGTAAATTAACAATTCAATGGAACGTAAAAATGTGTCATAAAAATAACAATAAAGTAAACAACCTCTATTTGAATAGCAGCTAAAATGAATCATATTGAAAAAAACACATATCGAACAAAAGAATTTAAAAATAAGCTAAATAAGGCACAACTAAATAAAATCTGGTGGCTATTTATTGCTTTCTATTATTTAATAATTAAAAATAGCAAAAATTTAGGCAATAAAAATAATTAATTAAAAGTTGTATTAAAAGAACAAACATGTGTTTTCTTTAAGCAAATAAATGTTTATTAAAATTTAATTTGTTTAAAAATAAACACATTTTTAACACTCTGCAGGTGGCCCGGCCCCTATTTCTAAGTGAACAAATATTTTATTTTATAAATTTTAATATTTTGCAAAAGTTTAAGAGAAAGTTTTATATTTAAAAGACTTAAAAACTTACAAAATATTATTTAGTTTTTGTTGATTGGAGGAAAATTGGCTTACCTGTAAAAAAAAAGAGAAAAATTAATAAATTTTTATTAAAGAAAATAAAGGATAATAAACTCATAAAAATGATTAATGGTTATTTTTAAGATGGCAACTTTTCAAGGTTACATGGCAATAAAACCAATAATATTTTGGATTTTTTAAAGCTCTTTTCAGAAACTTAAAATGCTATTTCTTTATAGAATAAAAAAAAAAACTTGATTATCGAAAACAGTTTTACATAATAAATAGTCTTTTATGTTCTAATACGGAAAATTTTCTAAAAAAAATATTCGTATATAGAAAATCCTCTTGTACGTAAAATTTTCTACAAAGAATTCAAACATAAAAAAATTTCTTGAGAAAATATTCTTATACAAAATTTTTTAATACTCTTATAAAGAAAGTTTTCTATAGAAAATACTTTTACACAGAAAAAATTCTACGTATTTATGCGGAAAATGTTTCTATAAAAAAATATTCGTATATAGAAAATGTTTTATAGAAAATACGCTTATACGGAAAATTTTCTACAAAGAATTCAAATATAGAAAAATTTCTTTAGAAAATACTCTTAAACAAAATTTTTTAAAGAAAATACTTTTTTGTAGAGAGTTTTGTATTGAAAATACCTTTATAATAAATTGTAGTATGCTCTTATACGGAAAATTTAAAAAAATATTCGTATACAGAAAATTTTCTATAGAAAGTACTCTTGTACGTAAATTTTACTACAAAAGAATTCAAATATAGAAAAGTTTCTTTAAAAAATACTCTTATACAAAATTTTTTAATACTCTTATATAGAAAGTTTTCTTTAGAAAATACAGAAAAAATTCTACAAATTTATACGAAAAATTTTTTTTTAAAAAATATTCGTACATATATAAAAAATTTTTCATAGAAAATACTCTTATACGGAAAATTTTGTACAAAGAATTCAAATATAGAAAAATTACTTTAGAAAATACTCTTATACAAATTTTTTTTAAAGAAAATACTCTTTTATAGAGAGTTTTCTGTTGAAAATACTTTTATACTTTTATAATAAATAGTCTTATGCTCTTATACGGAAAATTTTCTTAAAAAAATATTCGTATACAGAAAGTTTTCTATAGAAAATACTCTTGTACGTAAAATTTTCTACAAAAAATTCAAATATAGAAAAGTTTCTTTAGAAAATACTTTTACACAGAAAAAATTCAACAAATTTATACGGAAAATTTTTTTTAAAAAAATATTCGTATATAGAAAATTTTCTATAGAAAATACTCTTATGCGGAAAATTTTCTACAAAGAATTCAAATATAGAAAAATTACTTTAGAAAATACCCTTACACAAATTTTTTTTAAAGAAAATACTCTTTTATAGAGAGTTTTCTATTAAAAATACTTTTATACAGAAAAAATTCTACAAATTTATACGGAAAATTTTCTATAAAAAAATATTCGTATACAGTAAATCGTCTTATACGAAAAATTTTTTACATAAAATTCGTTTATAGAAAATTTTCTTTATAAAATACTTTTAAACAGCAATTTTTTATAGAAAATATTCTTATACAGAAAGTGTTCTGTTGAAAATACTCTTATACAGAAAAATTTCTACAAAAAAATATTCGAATATACAAAATTTTCTCTAAAAAAAACACTTATACAGAAAATTTTCTAAAAAAATTACTCTTATACAAAATTCTCTCTATTAAAAATACTCATATATCAAAAAAAAACAAAAAAAATTTAAATAATACAGTTTAACTGCCTGTTCAACTATTTGAAACGTTGACGTTCACATAGAAAACTTCTTTAAGAAACACTTTGTTTTAAAAATAGTTTTCATATAAAATCCGAACGTTAACAATCGAAATTCTTGAACAGGCTATTGTAAACTTTTTGGAGATTTAATGGTCCTTCGAATTATTTAAATACAAGAAAAAATCCAATTAATTAAAAGTTTTAACAGCTTTATTCAATTACCCAACTTTAAAAAATCCAAAAAAAAAAACATTTCGATTCCTCATTTGAATGCAATGAAGAAGTAAACGAAATAATTGCATTCTTTCAATATCATGTTCGCAAGCAAATAAGGCATATTTTTCTATGTGTCATTGATTTTTGCAACAAGTTTTAAATTCATATATTTATTTTTGTGTTCATATTTAATATTCACATTGCACAAATTGGTTGAAGGTAAAAACTTTAATTTAAATAAATTTTCAAACGATAACAAAAACAAAATTACACACAACAAAGTGAGTGACTAGAATCCCAATTAAGACGATGGGACAAGGTAGACAATTTAGGTAAAGTATTCCTGGTATAAAAATACATTTTAAATATATTTTTGAAAAGAATTAAAAAAAATTTTCATGCATAAGTGTGAGTAATACCAGTAGTGAGGAAAATGCATTGCAATGAAATACTCTAGACATTTTTGTGCAATAAAAAAATTTAAATTTATTAAGATTTTGCTGATTAACTATAGGAGATTGTCTGCATTCTCTTAAGTATTAAAAACTTCCGTTTTTTTAAAGGTAATTTCCGCTCCAGCTTTTTTTTCTCAACGACATCATGAAAAGGAAATCAACTTCTTACAAGTCATTGCACTACACTTTGGTTTTCACGAGTGTCCAAAAGATAGTTTTAAAGTCAATAAAGTATTAAAGTTAAATAAACAAATAAAAAGGCAGTGTTCTCCTTATTTTTTACGTTTTTTCTTGTTATATGATATTCTTAACAAATTGCTTTTAAACTTGCAATGGAAATTAACTTGGAAATCTATATTGTTTAAAAATTAAAATCAGATTAAACAAAGTAGTTGAATTTTAAAAAGATTGTGTTGAAAGGGTAGGAAAATACTTCAACACAAACGATTTTCTATAGAAAATACTCTTATCAGGCCTGCCACAGAAATCAATTCCGACCGAAAGTGATTTCTACAGAAACTCTTTTCTGTAGAAAATACTCTTTTATGTAATAGAATTTTCTTTTGGAAATATTTTTATACCCAAGTTTTTTTATAGAAAATAGTTTTATACGGAAGATTTTACTTTAGCGAAGATTTTCTATAGAAAATTATCATATACAGAACACTTTTTTTACAAAATACCTTTATGCAGAAAATTTTCTATAGAAAATACTCTTATGCAGAAGATTTTGTAAAGAGAATACTCCAGCTTGCCAGAAGATTTGAAATTTAAAGTGCTAAATCGTCAAAAAAAAAAGTGCTAAATTGGTCTACAATAAAAAACAAAAGTGCAAGTTTTATAACATTGATTTTTATGAATATAATAAAACATTTACATTTGAAATTATTTTTACATATTAATTTTGTTTAATATAAACACTTATTGTAATGTTACATTATAATATGTTTTATGACGAGTTCTTTTCTAAGAAATATGTTGCATTAATGTAACATGTTCTACATTTTTGTGTTCGTTTGTACAAAAATACAACTGTGGGAAATATTTTCAAGTTCCTTTGTGAATAAGTTACTTTTATTTAAGTTGTTCATACTGTTATATAACTTTGGTACTTACTTTGTTTGTAGAACCAATGTTTTATTTTCTTTGTCATAATTCACACCGCTCATAATTTTGTAAAGATTGTTTTAAAACAAAATATAGAAATATTACGTGTGTGAAGATAAATATGAAAAGTTAAATATGTTTTTAAAAAATATCGCATGCGTATTATTAAGAAAATACGACTATTTATACGAAATTTTACAGTTTTTATGAAAAATTAATAATTTTTATTTAATATTTCAAACTATTTAGATATTTAGTTAGTCTTTTTATATTAAAATTTATGATTTTTGAAAAAATACGACTTAGAGTGAAATTCACATGAAAGTGCTGTGTGGGGGATATGGCCACTGTGTCCAAACCCTTCGAGATCAGGGAATCAAACCTAATGGAAAATGAAGACTATGGACAGGGCTACAATAACCTATAAGTACTTTATCCCAATTGTATTTGTGAAAATTTTTATACATTTTTGAAAATTTGACTTAGAGTGAAATTCTCTTGAAAGTGCTGTGTGAGGGATATGGCCACTGTGTCCAAACCCTTCGATCTCAGGGAATCAAACCTAATGGAAAATGAAGACTATGGACAGGGCTACAATATCCTATACGCACTTTATCCCAATTGTATTTGTGAAAATTTTTATACATTTTTGAAAATTTGACGTAGAGTGAAATTCTCTTGAAAGTGCTGTGTGAGGGATATGGCCACTGTGTCCAAACCCTTCGATCTCAGGGAATCAAACCTAATGGAAAATGAAGACTATGGGCAGGGCTACAATACAAAATGTATAAAAATTTTCACAAATACAATTTGGAAAAAGTGCTTATAGGATATTGTAGCCCTGTCCATAGCCTTCATTTTCCATTAGGTTTGATTCCCTGAGATCGAAGGGTTTGGACACAGTGGCCATATCCCTCACACAGCACTTTCAAGAGAATTTCACTCTAAGTCAAATTTTCAAAAATGTATAAAAATTTTCACAAATACAATTTGGAAAAAGTGCTTATAGGATATTGTAGCCCTGTCCATAGCCTTCATTTTCCATTAGGTTTGATTCCCTGAGATCGAAGGGTTTGGACACAGTGGCCATATCCCTCACACAGCACTTTCAAGAGAATTTCACTCTAAGTCAAATTTTCAAAAATGTATAAAAATTTTCACAAATACAATTTGGAAAAAGTGCTTATAGGATATTGTAGCCCTGTCCATAGCCTTCATTTTCCATTAGGTTTGATTCCCTGAGATCGAAGGGTTTGGACACAGTGGCCATATCCCTCACACAGCACTTTCAAGAGAATTTCACTCTAAGTCAAATTTTCAAAAATGTATAAAAATTTTCACAAATACAATTTGGAAAAAGTGCTTATAGGATATTGTAGCCCTGTCCATAGCCTTCATTTTCCATTAGGTTTGATTCCCTGAGATCGAAGGGTTTGGACACAGTGGCCATATCCCTCACACAGCACTTTCAAGAGAATTTCACTCTAAGTCAAATTTTCAAAAATGTATAAAAATTTTCACAAATACAATTTGGAAAAAGTGCTTATAGGATATTGTAGCCCTGTCCATAGCCTTCATTTTCCATTAGGTTTGATTCCCTGAGATCGAAGGGTTTGGACACAGTGGCCATATCCCTCACACAGCACTTTCAAGAGAATTTCACTCTAAGTCAAATTTTCAAAAATGTATAAAAATTTTCACAAATACAATTTGGAAAAAGTGCTTATAGGATATTGTAGCCCTGTCCATAGCCTTCATTTTCCATTAGGTTTGATTCCCTGAGATCGAAGGGTTTGGACACAGTGGCCATATCCCTCACACAGCACTTTCAAGAGAATTTCACTCTAAGTCAAATTTTCAAAAATGTATAAAAATTTTCACAAATACAATTTGGAAAAAGTGCTTATAGGATATTGTAGCCCTGTCCATAGCCTTCATTTTCCATTAGGTTTGATTCCCTGAGATCGAAGGGTTTGGACACAGTGGCCATATCCCTCACACAGCACTTTCAAGAGAATTTCACTCTAAGTCAAATTTTCAAAAATGTATAAAAATTTTCACAAATACAATTTGGAAAAAGTGCTTATAGGATATTGTAGCCCTGTCCATAGCCTTCATTTTCCATTAGGTTTGATTCCCTGAGATCGAAGGGTTTGGACACAGTGGCCATATCCCTCACACAGCACTTTCAAGAGAATTTCACTCTAAGTCTAATTTTCAAAAATGTATAAAAATTTTCACAAATACAATTTGGAAAAAGTGCTTATAGGATATTGTAGCCCTGTCCATAGCCTTCATTTTCCATTAGGTTTGATTCCCTGAGATCGAAGGGTTTGGACACAGTGGCCATATCCCTCACACAGCACTTTCATGAGAATTTCACTCTAAGTCGTAATTTTTCAAAAATCATAAATTTTAATATAAAAAGACTAACTAAATATCTAATTAGTTTTAAATATTAAATAAAAATTATTAATTTTTCATAAAAACTGTAAAATTTCGTATAAATAGTCGTATTTTCTTTATAATACGCATGCGATATTTTTTTAAAATATTTTTTATCGCATGCGATATTTTTTAAAAACATATTTAACTTTTCATATTTATCTTCACACACGTCCATAATAGTTATAAATAAAATCAGCTAATTTTGTTTTATTGAAGTTGCACAACATGTAACACTTCGAGTGATTGTAGGGTAACATTGAAAAGTGTTACATGTATATACTGTAACATATTTTTCTCAGAAAATAAATCGCCATTAAATAAAGTTGTTACAACTATTTAAAGTTTCAATTATGTCATTTTAATCTTCCTCATATACCAACTCATTTTGGTACTTTTCAGATGATCCGATTTTTTTACAATATCGAACGATATGTTTAAAGTGTGACAACAAACGTTGGCTAATTTTGCACCTTCTCTTATGCGTATAACTAAACATAACAGTTCCGTCATTTCATTCTAGTTCATAGCAAGGTATATCCAATAGATCTTTGGTCCAATAGGAGGTTGCCTCGCTGAACTTTCTAAATAACTGAGAAAACATTAATTTGCTTCTCTAAAGCCGGACAAGGATTTTTGTAGTGTTCGAAATGATTAATAACACAGCCCGACAAAATTAAAAAATATTTTTGCTTCTTTGAATTTAAAAAAAAATTTTGGAAAAAAAATTTGGGCAATTGGTGTAATTGGAGGTCATAAGTGGAGGGTATATAAAGTTATATCATGAAAACTAGAGCTGATAGAGACAAACTGATTACAGTTTTGAATTCAGCGCACCCAAATTAACTAGAATCAGTTGATAAATTCAAAGAAGCAAATTGAGTGTTGGGCTGTGTAATTATTAATGATCAGAAACCAAACTTCGATCACCTTCAAATTTATAAATAGAAAATAATTTCAATTGATATTTCGGAATAAGTATAAAAGAAAAAAGGGCCGAGTGCTGGCATTGCTAATTGGTAATTGCGTTTGATGCGAAAACTTTTATGTGATTTAAAAAAAAAAATATGCTCTATTCGACTATGCTATGCCATTTTTGCTATTTGCAAAAATTGTAAAAAGTTTTCTTGATACATTTAAAGAAATTATATTTTACTGGAATTGATTATGTGAGTTTTTTGGGTCTAAGAAAAGTGCTAAAAAATGCTAAATAATTATAAAAATTTGCTAAGCTAGCACTATGCACTTTTTTCAAAATTCTTTAGAAAAAAATTTGCTAAATCTAGCACTAAAAGTGCTAAACTGGCAAGCCTGGAATACTCTATTAAGAATAGTTTCTACCAGGGTTGTGAACTATTTCTAATCAAAAAGCGCCGTGCCCCCAATCAGAAAGCGCTAAAAAGCGCTAAATAAAAAAAATTAATTAAATGTTTAAGAGCCCCGGTAGGCTAGCTGGCAGCGAGCTAGTCTATCAGCACCGGGGTTGTGGGTTCGATTCCCACCAGAGACTCTGGTTTCTTTCCTGCAGACAAGCGAAAAGCTTCGCGGGATAAGCTTAGGATATTAAAAAAAAAAAAAAAAAAAAAAAAAATATGGTGTTGAAAAAAATTTTAAAAGTTTTATTAATTACACTGGCCGTCAAAAAAAAAAATCGTTTTAAATAAAAATATATGAAAAACAAAAATACTACTGCGCTAAATTCAAATCCGTTTTACAAATAATTATTTTCAAAATTATTTCTTAATTAGTGGCGGACATTTTTCCATGCAAATTAGTATTTTTATCATTTATCAGAAATCCAGGTATATTATGAATAAAATAAGAAAGAGATCAGTAAACAAAATGTTAACTTGACGTGATTGAATAAACTATTTGGATTCAGCACGCTAAAGTGAATTAAAATCACATAATCAAGTTCTCTAGATCGACTTTTTTTTTTTGCCGAGCAGTGTTAATAAAGCATTAATATTTTTTAAAAGCCTTTTCTGATATTTCAGGAAAATTAAAGTAATATAATTTCAAATATACACGGAACGAATTATTTACTAAATCACCAGAAAATATGTTTTGAACCACGAAAATTTTGCACTATTCTCGTCCAAGCCAAAAATTTCTTATTGTATATAAACATGTGTTTGCCTGGTTTAAACAAAAAGTTATGACTCAAAGCGAACTAAATTTATTTTAATTCTATAGTAACTTAAATCAAGTTTTCGTTGCTTAAATTTGTTCCATAAAAACGTATAGCACAAGTTAGTTTAAAAAAAAAAAAAACTTAATATAAAAAAATAAGAAACTTTTGATTGATTTGTTAACATGTCGATCCAAATAAAAACTAATTGAATCAAACCAAGTTTTCTTGAGCATTTTCTGAAAAATTTAAAGAAATCTCTAGAATTTGTTTCTTGATTCTATTTTAAAATCAGACTAATATTAAATAAATGCTTCTTGAAATGTTTGATCATAGACCAAAAACGTGAATTTTTTAATCATGAAAAACTGTTTCTTTATTTAAGAAACTTTTACTTAATACGAACAAAACAAGTTAAAATCAGTTATTTATTTTTTGATTTTCTTGTTTTAAGAAACGAAATGGATTTCGTATAAACTTCTTTCCTTGTATAGAATGTAAAGTATTTACAAAACGGAAACAAATTTTGGTTTAATGTGTCTTGATTTTAATGTATGCAAATAAAAGTACAAAAATCTTAGGTATCAATAAAAGCGCTTATTTAGCGCTCTTTTTAAAAAAAGCGCTAAGGAAAAAATATGCGCCTTTTCGACAGTTAAAAGGCGCTAAATCTAGCGCCAAAGGCGCTAAATTGGCAACTCTGGTTTCTACAAGAAATACTTTTATACAGAATATTTTTTTTTTAAATTACTCTTATGCAAAATATTTTCTATGGAATATATTATTATATAGAAGGTTTTTTTTAGAAAGCACTCTAGTACATATTTCTATAAAAAAAAATCTCTTATACTGTAGATTTTGCATAAAAAATATTATTATAGAGACGATTTTCTTAAGATGATTTTTTAACCATAATTTTTTTAGAAAAAATTATTATTAATTAGTATTGTGGTTATTTTGTTGAACTATTTATGGTTTTTAATCCAAATTTTTAATATTTTTAATTAGGCTTAAGTTCATGAAATTTAATTTCTATTAAATTATTTTTATGAAGAAAGGAATTTTACAACATGAAAATTAATTAAAATTGTTATTGATAATCTTTCATTCTTGACGTGGCTCGGGCTCGAACCCTGGCCGGCAGGTTACCATGACATGTTTCGATCGCAACCACTCGATCTCCTCAGATGGATTTGCCGTCTTACACTCGCAGCCATCGACGACTGCTGACGTCACTAGTCAAACATCAATCCTTAAACCAAATTGTATTTTAACATTTGGTAGATCGAAATTTGCTTTCCTGAATGATTATCCATCTTAATTGATTTTACATGTTTTTTCCTTTACTTCTGTTTTTTCGTACTTTCGTCAAGAATTTTTCTTGAAGTCCAAGTACATTTTTTTTTTGTTTTTTTCACTTTGTCTTTCTCTTTTCTGTTGACCTTTTTCAGCACAACTTGAAGGACAAATGTACACATAGAGCTCGTGCCTTAGCTTTAACAATAATAATATAATTCCTTTACTTCTGTTTTTTCGTACTTTCGTCAAGAATTTTTCTTGAAGTCCAAGTACATTTTTTTTTTTGTTTTTTTCACTTTGTCTTTCTCTTTTCTGTTGACCTTTTTCCTTTTTAATAGAAATTAAATTTCATGAACTTAAGCCTAATTAAAAATATTAAAAATTTGGATTAAAAACCATAAATAGTTCAACAAAATAACCACAATACTAATTATTGTTAAAGCTAAGGCACGAGCTCTATGTGTACATTTGTCCTTCAAGTTGTGCTGAAAAAGGTCAACAGAAAAGAGAAAGACAAAGTGAAAAAAACAAAAAAAAAAAAAATGTACTTGGACTTCAAGAAAAATTCTTGACGAAAGTACGAAAAAACAGAAGTAAAGGAAAAAACATGTAAAATCAATTAAAATGGATAATCATTCAGGAAAGCAAATTTCGATCTACCAAATGTTAAAATACAATTTGGTTTAAGGATTGATGTTTGACTAGTGACGTCAGCAGTCGTCGATGGCTGCGAGTGTAAGACGGCAAATCCATCTGAGGAGATCGAGTGGTTGCGATCGAAACATGTCATGGTAACCTGCCGGCCAGGGTTCGAGCCCGAGCCACGTCAAGAATGAAAGATTATCAATAACAATTTTAATTAATTTTCATGTTGTAAAATTCCTTTCTTCATAAAAATAATTTAATAGAAATTAAATTTCATGAACTTAAGCCTAATTAAAAATATTAAAAATTTGGATTAAAAACCATAAATAGTTCAACAAAATAACCACAATACTAATTATTGTTAAAGCTAAGGCACGAGCTCTATGTGTACATTTGTCCTTCAAGTTGTGCTGAAAAAGGTCAACAGAAAAGAGAAAGACAAAGTGAAAAAAACAAAAAAAAAAAATGTACTTGGACTTCAAGAAAAATTCTTGACGAAAGTACGAAAAAACAGAAGTAAAGGAAAAAACATGTAAAATCAATTAAAATGGATAATCATTCAGGAAAGCAAATTTCGATCTACCAAATGTTAAAATACAATTTGGTTTAAGGATTGATGTTTGACTAGTGACGTCAGCAGTCGTCGATGGCTGCGAGTGTAAGACGGCAAATCCATCTGAGGAGATCGAGTGGTTGCGATCGAAACATGTCATGGTAACCTGCCGGCCAGGGTTCGAGCCCGAGCCACGTCAAGAATGAAAGATTATCAATAACAATTTTAATTAATTTTCATGTTGTAAAATTCCTTTCTTCATAAAAATAATTTAATAGAAATTAAATTTCAAAAAATTATTATTAATACAATTTATTTAAAAAAAAATTGTCTTACAAAAAAAGTAAGAGCAGAGACAATCAACTGGCAGCTTCTTTAATTTGACGTTAACTGTCATTTTCTCAAAAAAAGTTTTACCATTTTGTTAATAACAAACATATGTTACGTATGTATTTATATACTTGCATCTTATTCTCAAATTTAGTTAAAAATTTCACCCATCTTTGAATATAACCTTAACAATTGACCTACGTAAGCTTAAGACTCTCTAAGGAATGAAAATCTTAAATGTCTATAATAAACTATTCAAACATAATGTGGCTTATATGTCGACATAATACAAGCACAACTATTCCACACACACGCACATATAATAGTTCAAATATATATAAAGCCACGTGAGTAAAAAGTACATAAAACTGCAAATAAAAACGAGAAGAAAATCGATGATTGCGATAGGGTGTGGTCCAGACTAGGCAAACAACAGACACGAACAGACGAAATAAAAACAACATGTATTGGTTTTTCCTGAAGAAAAAAAAAATAATAAAAACTTCTAGCCATACATAGCAAGAAAGAAAATAAATAATGGAAAAGAATCTTTAGATAAAAAAAAAAACCTTTAAAACGGAAGGTGGTGATGGCGGCGGGTGGTGGTTGGTATAAGTCTGAGTACTTGCTTCAAGTTGAAGTAACATTTACTTTGTGTCTTTGTTGGTTGGCCTTGAGCATATTCGGTGCAGTGCTGATGACGAAATTTATATTTCTTATTACAACACAATATGATTTCAAAGTTTTTATTTTAATTTTGTGCTCTTAATTGCAATAAAAGAAATGGCGGTAGTGTGCTGCCATCCATGGCACTGGCTTTACGTCAGGGATGATGTTTGTCAATATTTTCTTAATAAATTGCCAACTTTATGGGGGGAGAAGCATTCAAGATGGAATAGACGTTTGCATTAAAGTTCACTTAACAGGGGTAAGTGCTTAACAAGTGTGTTGAAATTGCAATTTTTACACTTGAAATGAAATTACGAAAGTAGCAAAGAAATGCCAAAGGAAACAACATTTTTTTTTTTTTTTTTTTTTTTGTTTTACAAGGAAGGAAGTAATCTGATAGGTGGAAATACTTTTTTTAAATTGTTTTAAATCAAAGTTTTTAAAAAGAGTATGTTAAAGTAGGTATTTTCTACAGAATTTTTTGTACAAAGGTATTTTTTTTTTTTAACTTTGTAATTTATATTTATAAGATAAAAATTTACTAAGGTACATTTTACTGTCTGTTTATCGATTTAAGAACGGAGACGTCGATCGCTTTACACACATTTAAAACAAAAACAAATAATAAAATATTGTTTTTGTTTACATGTTAGTTAAGCGAACGAAGTCTTCGTTCGAAATCGACGAACAGGCCAGAAAATATGTCTATTAATTCATCGCTGTTCATGCAGGGTGGTGCATTAGTAACGTTATGATTTATTTTCTTTCTGATTTTTGTTAACGTTGGTATTTATTAAAATGTTTATTTTAATTTGGAAATATGTTAATATTATGTTCAAATGGTGCCCATTATTTGCTTCGTCCTGACGTGCTCTTTACAGAGCATTTCTTATTACTTTTCTTATAGAATTTCAGACCCCAGCGAACTCACTTGTTCTGGGATTTTCGCCTTACGCTGCTGGCTGGTTCTTGGCTTATCCGCTTACACCTTATCCTTAAGGTTACCCCCAAAGAAAAAATTCGGGAACCGGTAAATCGGGCGCTAAGGCGGTGGGTAATTTAAATAAGAAAAAACGCGCAGGATAGCCACACTTGCCCAGCTGTAGCTCCATCTTGTTGGAACCTTAATTACAGATTGTTCTCTATCTCGGGCCTTAAAAAAATTTTAACCATTGCCCGTTACTGAATGCCTTTCACATTAACCGCAACTTGTTTGTCGTGTATTCGATGTTCAACAAACATTCTTGGATTTCGGGTGCAACAAAAACTGTATCCACTTATTAGATCATAACGTTGCTTGTGCGCCACCCTGTATATTAAGTATTAGTAAAAACTGCTGTTTCTGCTTTGTTATCACCTTTCCCATGTGATAAGCTGTGAAATATCACAAATACAAATATTTATCACACGTTTGTTATTCTACAGAATGTTATTGTAATTCCTCCAACCACCCGCCACTTTTTGTCTGCGGTTACCGGCGTGAGGCTACAACAAACAAAAAAAAACTATTTAAATACAATAAACTGTGGCCATAGCACACGTTTGCCGCGTTAATTATAAGAGACTGCAACAACAAGCAGACAAAACGGACTGACAGACATTCAGTTCTTCTTCAATAAACTAAACAATAAAACCTAAAGAAAAAAAGACAGATCCATCGTGTACCTCGGGCTGACTTGTACTTGTACAGCCAATAAATTCTATAGCGTTAATTGTTTGACGCTTTGTAAATATATTTATTTTTGTTTTCTATTTCTTTATCCATTTGAGCTTTAAATCATTGTTCTCTTACTTGCAGTTAATCAGAAGTCGTCTGGTCTATTAATGCCTACCTAAACCCATCCAAATCAGTTTTTGTTATTATCGTCATGTATGTCTGTCCGTCTTCTATTCTGTTTTCACTCTCTAATTGTTCAACTGTTTAATTTCTTTCACAGTGTCATTAATTTGTTTATAAAATTGTGCTTTTCTTTTGTAAAACTAGACGAAGAGCATTTATTTGTTGTACCTATGTATTGTGTTTATTGAAAAAAAAAATGGATCATTGTGGTTTGTGTCAATGATCTTGGGGATTTTTGCTATTTGTTACGAAAAATTTACAAAAAATGTGGAAAATCTAAACGGTTGTAACCTTGATTTCCAATTGTGATGTAAATATTGTTTATTTATTTCCTCTAAAGTTAAATGGAACATCAGGAAGAAATTCAGTAAGTCTGGGTTTACACCTGCGATCGGCGTTTTCTCTTTTCTCTATTATGACTCTTTTATTACGTACGTGTGCACACACATTGAATAGAATTTTACAACATTAACAACAACATATGTAAAATTCATACAACGCAAACAATCGCAAAATGTAATAGTATAGGTTGCCGATCGCAGGTTTACACTATAACGGTTTTGTTTCAGAAAGTATGGCTTTATAGGTAAGAGAGGAACAGGCTATTTTTCTCTCCGCTCTCACCAATAAATTCAGACTTTCTGAAAGAAAACTTTAATAGTGTGATCCAAGGCCCATTGAAAAGGTCTGCGTAAGAAGCCTGATGATCATTGTTTTCATTCTTTTGAGCTTTCAAAAGTTGATTACATACACGTTTTTTCCTTTTGCTTTGTATATGTGGTAGTAAGTTTTTGACAGCTTAAAAGAAAAAGTTTTTTGTTTTTGTACAAGTAAGCAGACCTGATAGATGGGCCTTGGTGTGATCCCACACTATACAAACAAACCAGGGTTGTCAGATTGATTTTGACCTTTTTCACCAAATTCAGTGTCAATAATCGCCAAAGTCTTTATTTTTCCATTTTGGACAAAAAAAAAATATTTTTTTTAATAATTTTAAATATTTTTTTATAAATTCTAAAAAATTAATTTGTTCCGTATCGCTAAATTACGCCAAAAAAGTCGCCATGATATAAAAAAATTGATTTAATTAACAAACGGAAATTTGTCCATTGTGTTTCATAAACATCAAAAGGGACGTTAGGATACATAAAAATCTTCAAAATATCTTTAACTACCACGAATTTTATATGTGATAACAAATTGACACATTTTATAATGGAAAAATGTTCATAAACTTCAAATATACTCATGTATTAAGGAATTTGAGTTATTGATTCTTTCAAGAGCTCTTTTAAATATAAAAAAACAATTTTCTCGAAGATTTTCATTATCTTCATCAGCCACTTCAACAAAATTTATTTTTAAATACTGACTATTAGAGCGACTCAAGTTGTATGGAAGCAAAATTCGTGCTCGATGTACCCTCCTAAAAATGAACCTTGGACTTTTTTAAGATGACATTTTGAATATTTCGGCTCCAGCTTTGACCTCTCGTGAGCTGGACAAGTTTGAAAAAGGGTCTATTTTTGCATGTTTTGTTAATTTAAGAATCTGTTTTCTTACCAACATATACAAATTGGGTATCGTAAGAAAGGTTTTTTTAAGGCGCGTCCAACTGTGTATACAATTTGTGCAAGGACGATCATTCATGTCCTTTTTTTAAGGATTTTCTGTAAAAAAACGGTTTTTGAATTTTTTGTTTGGGGTTGATTGTAATAAAAGTGCTAAATTAACATATTTTAATCTCTAGTCGATTTAATTAAATATGTGTCTCAGCTTTTTTTGAAAATCGTGCTAGTTCGCGTTTTGAAAAAATGCAAAAATAGGGCAATATGGGTATCAAATTTTATCTTTTGGCAAGTAAATAGTTTAGATTTTTCATTTATTTTTTTCTTTCTTTAGTCCTATTTTCATCCATACATGATCTAGAAACTAAATCCGGTATCATATTAGAGTTACTACAAAATTGCATTTATATACATTCCAGAGCACCGTGTAAAATGCATCTAATTTGCAAAAATCTAAAAAATTTACATACAAAGATGATATACTTGCCAAAAGATAAAATTTGATACCCATAGTGCCCTATTTTAAACGAAGGGTTGCCACACCGTTGCATTTTTGTCAAAACGCGAACTAGCACGATTTTCAAAAAAAGCTGAGACACGTATTTAATTAAATCGACTAGAGATTAAAATATGTTAATTTAGCACTTTTATTACAAACAACCCCAAACAAAAAATTCAAAAACCGTTTTTTTACAGAAAATCCTTAAAAAAAAGGACATGGATGATCGTCCTTGGACAAATTGTATACACAGTTGGACGCGCCTTAAAAAAACCTTTCTTACGATACCCAATTTGTATATGTTGGTAAGGAAACAGATTCTTAAACTAACAAAACATGCAAAAATAGACCCTTTTTCAAACTTGTCCAGCTCACGAGAGGTCAAAGCTGGAGCCGAAATATTCAAAATGTCATCTTAAAAAAGTCCAAGGTTCATTTTTAGGAGGGTACATTGAGCACTTTTTTTGGTGAGTCGCTCTACTGACTATAGATTTGAGTACCTCAAAGTTTATACATAAAAATACTAGAGTAAAAATAATATTATTTCTTCGTATTAAACTAAACGAATTTCAAAACTAATTCATGGCTCATCAAAAATAGCCACAAAATCGCCAACTATTTTATAAATCGCCATATCGCCAAATCGAAAATTAGGTCGCCGCCAAACTAGTTTGGCGAGAAATCGCCGTATCTGACAACCCTGAAACAAACTCGCTAAGACATTTCTCTTATAATAAAATTTTCTACTGAAAGTGTTCTTACAAAGCAATTTTTTTAAGAATATTTTCAGTAGCAATTTTTCAATATACCGACAAAAACATTATTTTTATTACGTTCACAATACCTTTCAAAATAGATGTGAAAGTCAGCAGTCAGCTGATTGCACAGCAAATAAATAATAGGCAGATTAAAGCGGCTTAGCTTTCCGACAGAATAAAAGCAAATGAGACATTAAAAAACCAGATTTCTTTTATCTGCAGAGATTCGTTAGGAAAAAAGATAATCGCCTTATCAGAAAACGGCCAGTATACAGTAAATGTACTTAAGAAAATACTCTTATACCGAAAATTTTATAAAATAAAACTCTTATAAAGAAAAATTTCTATTGAAAATACTATTATATATCGTCACCTAAAATGCATAAGGGCGTAACAACAAAAAAAATTCAAAATCGAGTTTTTGATTGATTATGATTATGATTATGTTCCTATAAAATTAAAAAAAAAAATATAAAAAATGTTGTTACGCCCTTTTGCATTTTAGGTGACGATATAATGAATCAAAAAACAAGATTGCGCACTCAGACGTACAAAAAAAATTTCTACTGCGCATCTACATCATCACAGACTAAATATGAGTGTTTGTAGTAAAATCTAATACACACTCAAATGCACACACGCAAAGTCTATTTCTTCGTCACACACAAAAATAACAGACCTGCGCAATGCGCAATCTTGTTTCTTTGATTCATGATTACATATATACTAAACTTTCTTAAGAAATTACACTTTTGATCAAAATTTTTTATAAAAAATACTTTAACACTTTTATATTTTCTCTAGAAAATACTCTTATACCCAAAAAATGGCCTAGAAAATACTCTTGTATTGAAATTTTTTATATCCTTATATTGTAAACGCGAAAGTTTGTATGTTTAGATGTTTGTAATTTGTGGCTCGATCACGCGAAACCCGCTTAATGGATTTGTATGGATTTTGGTAGATTTTGGTACATATGGACCAGATTCAATTAAAGAAAACTTTTCTAAAAGAGAAATCGGGACAAACATTGGTACTTTTTCTCTTTTTGATAAATATCGTAAACAGATTGCATATGGTCAGGGTTGATATATAAGGTACTTTTCAAGGGCTAAAATTAGTACTTTTTAAGGGGTAAAAACGGAATAGAATTGGTACTTTTTCTCTTTTTTATCTCATATAAACGATTATAGCATACATTAACACACAGTGTAGTTTTTGCGGGCCTACTATGAGGAAAAGCTGGTACTCTTATAGCTGTGGTACTTTTTGTCTTTTCGAAAAATTAGTTATAGAGATAGCATATGGCCCAGACTTAAACATAGAGTACTTTTTATAATGTAAAAATAAAAAAAAATTTTACTTTTGGTACTTTTTTGTTTACTTTTATCAACATCGTTCCTGCAGAAAATATTGTTTATTTCCAAAAATATTTAATTGATACTATAAATGTGTTTACTGATGCAAATTTAATAAATTTTTCAATTAATATTAAAAATTTTTTAATTGAAATCAATTTTTTTATTTTTTTCTTATACACATTATTTATAGAAAATATTATATATATATATATGTAAAATCAATTAAAATGGATAATCGTTCAGGAAAGCAAATTTCGATCTACCAAATGTTAAAATACAATTTGGTTTAAGGATTGATGTTTGACTAGTGACGTCAGCAGTCGTCGATGGCTGCGAGTGTAAGACGGCAAATCCATCTGAGGAGATCGAGTGGTTGCGATCGAAACATGTCATGGTAACCTGCCGGCCAGGGTTCTAGCCCGAGCCACGTCAAGAATGAAAGATTATCAATAACAATTTTAATTCATTTTCATGTTGTAAAATTCCTTTCTTCATAAAAATAATTTAATAAAAATTAAATTTCATGAACTTAAGCCTAATTAAAAATATTAAAAATTTGGATTAAAAACCATAAATAGTTCAACAAAATAACCACAATACTAATATTCGCCTATATTGAAAATTTTGTCATTAAAACATTTTTATAGTGTTTTTCTTACTTCTTGAAAACTGCGATTTAAAAAAAACTTTTTAAAATATTTTGAAAAAAAATACTTAAAGTATGTCAGTTATAATTAAAACAAAACTAACAACAAAATTAAAAGTTTTAGGCTACAAAGCTAAAGAAATATGCTGAAATGTTTTTGTCGTTGAAACTTCTCATCTCTCTAACATTAAATGATAGCCAAAGCAACTAAATACGATCATATTTTTTTTCATTCTCTTGTTATTCACTTTTTTGTTATTAAATATAGAAATTTTTTTTGTTTACAGAATTTGTTAAGTGTGTAGATGAATTTATAAACAAGAGATTTAAAAAAAAGTTTCACTAACAAGTTTATAGATATTTAGCATATTAAAGAAAATTGTTATTTATAAGCATATGAACATCAATTTAAAAAAAAAATGTGTAACGGTTATTTTGAGTTTCTTCTTAAAAGGGGAAATATTACTTTTTTACAGTATTTATGTTTGCCTATCATGCAATATTTTAAAAATAAACAAAAAAGTTTCCATTATTCTTCTAAAGATTTTAGCTCTGGCTTTCAGTTTTTTTTTTAGTTCTTTCAATTATTTAAGTTTATAAATTTAAAATTTTTTTTCTACACTGAAAGAAAAATGCTTCATATATTTAATGAATCATTTTCATAAAAAAAATTTCCTTGGGTAAATGAAAATTTTCATTGTCTAAATGGAATTTCATAGTTATAATGAAGTATTTTCGTTAAAATCGCTTCATTGGATTTCGTAATTACGTTTAATATCTTCATTGGATATATGAAAACTTAAGTTTGTCCAAGTTAAACAAAAAATTTTAATTGGGAACATAAAAAAACAATATACAAACATAACAATATTCATAAATTAATACAAAATTATAGTTTCCTTAAAAAAATGTTTAATTGTTAATCAAAAAATGTAAGATTTTATTATTTCACACATCTAATGTAATATGCCATTAAATTTATTATATCAAAAACTTTTTTTTAAAGCAACATATATCAAAAATGCTTACATAAATTTAAATTTTCATTATGACAATGAAAAATGTCATTATAGTAATGAAACGAAAACTTTCAATCAACGTTGTTATGGACAATTTAATCTCATATTTACGCTCTTAATTGAGTAAAAAAAACTACACTGCCCCGGTAGGCTAGCTGGTAGTGAGCTAATCTATCAGCACCGAGGTTGCGCGATCGATTCCCGCCAGAGACAGCAAAAAAAAAATTAAAAAATACAATAAAATAACAAAAAATAATAAAAAAAAAAAAAAAAAATTCACTTTATTGAAAGTATTCATCCAAATTTTTTTTTACTTAATTGACAGTATTCATCCAATGAATAATATTCATAGATCTAATGTAATGTTTCATTAAATACATTTTAATGAAACAGGTTTCATTGATCCAACGAAGCGCTGCATAGGTTCCTTTTTAATGCAATTTTTCATTGGATTAATGTAAAAATTCATTGGTATTTCGAAGAAAATTCTTTCAGTGTAGAGTTTAAAAATGTGTGTAATAACTACTTTTTTATGTTGATCAGTTAGCGGCAAGCGTTTTTTACCCTTCACCACAGGTGAAAAGGGTATACATAAGTTTTTTATTCCGTTTGTAAAATTGAAAATATTGATTTTATAGTTTAAAATATTAATCTTATAGCTAATAAACCACTGATGGTTTAAACGCTGGTTTAGTTGAACTAAACTTGAATTTATATGTAGTTTAAGTTCGACAATTATATTTCAGTGTCCCATTAGACTGGTCGCATCTTGTATGGGATTGACCTTTCTTAAAGTAAATTTTATTGCGGAATTTCGGTTTTTTTAGTTTTTCAATAAGCTAAAGCGTTTTTGAGTTACGCGAACATATGTTGTGCAACCTCCTTAATTTTCGAAATAACGGTATATCTCGAAAACCAAAGCCAATATGAAGAAAAAAGTTTTAACTTTCTTAAAGTAAATTTTATTGCCGAATTTCGGATTTTTTTTAGTTTTTCAATAAGCTAAAGCGTTTTTGAGTTGCGCGAACATATGTTGTGCAACATCCTTAATTTTCGAAATAACGGTATATCTCGAAAACTAAAGCTAACCTAAAAAAACGGCTAGCACCACTGGATTCAGCGACCCCGAATTAGTTAAAATTAGTTAAAAATCTTTCGTTCGTATCATACTAAAATATTAAACTGCAAATACTTTAATCTATCTATACAATATATAATTTCTTAGTATGTAAGGATGTTTGCATGTATGTCCTATTCTTTACGCAACTTTCTGAAGCCATCTGATGACATAGGAAGCTGAAATTTGGCATACTTAAAGTATTTTCTCTGCGGAAGATCGTAACGAAGCCAGATTTTCGATTTTCGGTCTTTAAGACCGGCTTTTCATCTAGTATCTGATTGAATAATGTTTTTTTTTTATCATATGGGGAACTTTGGGCCCCACTTGGCACGACTAGGCACCGTCGGATTGAGCTGAAAAATTAGGACTTGATTTCTTACACCAAACCTCATATTTTAAGCAGCGCAAACATGTAAATTTAAAAAAAAAAAAATTGCGACCAGTCTGGTCCCATGTATTATATGTTATTAAAAAAAAATAACGTTTGGCAGCACTACAATAAATCTTATCAAATTCATATTGTCTGTATTGGTAGTTTTACCGCCTAATTTTATGCGTTTAAAGATGGTTTATATGTTTAGTGATATATAGATTTGTTAGTTTAAAGAGAGTTTAACTTGCTCTGATTTGTTAGCCCTTAGATGTGTATGAAGATAAATAGGTATTTAACTAGCAGAGACATCCACCACAGTTTCATAATAGCAACTATTTGCAATTAACAGTGCTACCGCAATAAAATAAGTGTATTTAGGACGTTTTTCAAGGAAATGGAACCTGTTGCAAATAAGAATATAGTTCTTCAGAGGATTCTGGTAGTGGTATATCTGAAATAATTTTGGAGTTTACGGCCCCTATTACGGTAATAAAGACAACTAGTTGTGATCAGTTGTAATTTTTGTTACGGTTTTGTTACGTTTTTAATTTAGCAAAGTTATAAACCATAATACAAAAATTAAGAAACCGTAATAGGGGCCTTAGAAATTCAGATTTGAAAAATTTCGTTTTTTACGGAAATTTGACCATTTTTGAAAAATATAGAATGCTACTAGCTACAACATCTACACATACATATAGATAGATTTATTTATCTATATATATAATATTCAACACAAAGAACTTTTTTATAAATCTGATCATGGGCCCCAAATAGGGTATAATCTCGAAGATGTGTTTTTAAATACTGTGTTGTAGGGCAGCATATGGTCGGACTTGCCTTACTTGTTTGATGTTGGTTGTGGTACTCTTAATTATTTTCGCCAAATTCGCTTTTCTTATGGTAGTTATTGTTTTCTTCTTCACCTTTTTTTTTTTACTTGGTACTAACTTGTTATAAACGTTATAAACAAAAACAATTTTAAATACTTCGAAAAATTTAATTCTTTAATAACATAAAACTCATATTAAAGTGAAATTTTTATATTTTTTTATTTTTAAATTTATTTTTTCATATAAAGAAAGTTTTATATATTAACGTCATGAATGTGTGCAAGTGATTAACAGTAATTTAATTTAAACGAAATTAACTCCACCTTTCATTTGTTTATTTAGGTATTAAATATAAAAAAAAAAGAATATTAAAACAAACAACGATAATATAATTATTGATCCAGATAACTAGATTATTTGATATTAAAAAAACTAATTATTTATGGAAAATTTAAGTAAATTACAAGAATAAAAAATTTTCTTAAAAAACAAAATTTAAAAAAAAAAACTAACAACTTGTCAAATATGTACAATTAAAAAAATTTAATCTTAAATTTGTCCATAAATTTATTGGAGTATATTATATTAAAAACCGCATATAAAAAAAATTCAACACTTTTATAAGAAATATAATAGTTAAACTTATAAAAAGTGATGCAATTGTTATTTATAACAAAAAAAACAGCAAACATAATTTTAAACAATGAATCAACATAAAAAATTACAATTTTTTGAAAATGTTATTAAAGAAGCCGCCAAAAATCATATTTAACCTCAAAAGTCAAATATTTTATTAAACAATCTTAAATTTTTCAGAAAATTGCATTACAAAAAAGTACAAATCAAAAAAGTCTAGACATCAGGAAAAGTTGAATGTTATATGTATGTATGTATAACTGAAAAAGAAGCAAAACAAAAATATAAAACACACACACATACTGACCAGCGTTGCCACGACCTAAGAAAATTTGTAACCAAAATGTTAAAATAAAGAAACCAAAAAAAAATCAAAATATTTATGTACTAAAAAAACGATTTTATTTGCACTGTAGTTGAAAATTATTAGTGTACGAACTATTAATCGGCTTCGGTATCAGCCAAAAATGTCTAATCGGTCAATAATCGGTGTTTGACATTAATTTGGCCGAAGGCCGAACTTTTTAATACCTATATTGGAATAATAAACTACAAACTTTGTTCCAAATTAGGCTGTGGAAAATTTTATTCACCCCTATCGTGAATACTTTTTCCCTCGTAATTTTTCCCCTTTTTTACATTTTAGCGATCATAAACAACTCCCATGAAAAAATGTAATTCAAAGGAGAATAATAACGTGAAAAAATGTTCACGGGAAAAATTCCCCTTATCGTGAAAAATTGTTTCCCTCGTAATTTGTTCACATTTCCCTTAGATTGTCTCACTTTATTTTTGCTAGGGAACAGAACATGTATGTAAGTAGCTCCTCCTATAAATCGAATATTAAGGGTTAATAAAGTTAATAAGGCACAAACCGATATATTGGTCAACAAAATGCAAATCAACGGTCGATTGCCTGCGGATTTGTGAAGCTTTCGATTGACTTGGTGGCAGAATTTTGGAAAATATTTTACTTCATTAAATTTAAAATGTGCAAAAAACTACGTGTGTGAAGATAAATATGAAAAGTTAAATATGTTTTTAAAAAATATCGCATGCGATAAAAAATATTTTAAAAAAATATCGCATGCGTATTATAAAGAAAATACGACTATTTATACGAAATTTTACAGTTTTTATGAAAAATTAATAATTTTTATTTAATATTTAAAACTAATTAGATATTTAGTTAGTCTTTTTATATTAAAATTTATGATTTTTGAAAAAATACGACTTAGAGTGAAATTCTCATGAAAGTGCTGTGTGAGGGATATGGCCACTGTGTCCAAACCCTTCGATCTCAGGGAATCAAACCTAATGGAAAATGAAGGCTATGGACAGGGCTACAATATCCTATAAGCACTTTTTCCAAATTGTATTTGTGAAAATTTTTATACATTTTTGAAAATTTGACTTAGAGTGAAATTCTCTTGAAAGTGCTGTGTGAGGGATATGGCCACTGTGTCCAAACCCTTCGATCTCAGGGAATCAAACCTAATGGAAAATGAAGGCTATGGACAGGGCTACAATATCCTATAAGCACTTTTTCCAAATTGTATTTGTGAAAATTTTTATACATTTTTGAAAATTTGACTTAGAGTGAAATTCTCTTGAAAGTGCTGTGTGAGGGATATGGCCACTGTGTCCAAACCCTTCGATCTCAGGGAATCAACCCTAATGGAAAATGAAGGCTATGGACAGGGCTACAATATCCTATAAGCACTTTTTCCAAATTGTATTTGTGAAAATTTTTATACATTTTTGAAAATTTGACTTAGAGTGAAATTCTCTTGAAAGTGCTGTGTGAGGGATATGGCCACTGTGTCCAAACCCTTCGATCTCAGGGAATCAAACCTAATGGAAAATGAAGGCTATGGACAGGGCTACAATATCCTATAAGCACTTTTTCCAAATTGTATTTGTGAAAATTTTTATACATTTTTGAAAATTTGACTTAGAGTGAAATTCTCTTGAAAGTGCTGTGTGAGGGATATGGCCACTGTGTCCAAACCCTTCGATCTCAGGGAATCAAACCTAATGGAAAATGAAGGCTATGGACAGGGCTACAATATCCTATAAGCACTTTTTCCAAATTGTATTTGTGAAAATTTTTATACATTTTTGAAAATTTGACTTAGAGTGAAATTCTCTTGAAAGTGCTGTGTGAGGGATATGGCCACTGTGTCCAAACCCTTCGATCTCAGGGAATCAAACCTAATGGAAAATGAAGGCTATGGACAGGGCTACAATATCCTATAAGCACTTTTTCCAAATTGTATTTGTGAAAATTTTTATACATTTTTGAAAATTTGACTTAGAGTGAAATTCTCTTGAAAGTGCTGTGTGAGGGATATGGCCACTGTGTCCAAACCCTTCGATCTCAGGGAATCAAACCTAATGGAAAATGAAGGCTATGGACAGGGCTACAATATCCTATAAGAACTTTTTCCAAATTGTATTTGTGAAAATTTTTATACATTTTTGAAAATTTGACTTAGAGTGAAATTCTCTTGAAAGTGCTGTGTGAGGGATATGGCCACTGTGTCCAAACCCTTCGATCTCAGGGAATCAAACCTAATGGAAAATGAAGGCTATGGACAGGGCTACAATATCCTATAAGCACTTTTTCCAAATTGTATTTGTGAAAATTTTTATACATTTTTGAAAATTTGACTTAGAGTGAAATTCTCTTGAAAGTGCTGTGTGAGGGATATGGCCACTGTGTCCAAACCCTTCGATCTCAGGGAATCAAACCTAATGGAAAATGAAGGCTATGGACAGGGCTACAATATCCTATAAGCACTTTTTCCAAATTGTATTTGTGAAAATTTTTATACATTTTTGAAAATTTGACTTAGAGTGAAATTCTCTTGAAAGTGCTGTGTGAGGGATATGGCCACTGTGTCCAAACCCTTCGATCTCAGGGAATCAAACCTAATGGAAAATGAAGGCTATGGACAGGGCTACAATATCCTATAAGCACTTTTTCCAAATTGTATTTGTGAAAATTTTTATACATTTTTGAAAATTTGACTTAGAGTGAAATTCTCTTGAAAGTGCTGTGTGAGGGATATGGCCACTGTGTCCAAACCCTTCGATCTCAGGGAATCAAACCTAATGGAAAATGAAGGCTATGGACAGGGCTACAATATCCTATAAGCACTTTTTCCAAATTGTATTTGTGAAAATTTTTATACATTTTTGAAAATTTGACTTAGAGTGAAATTCTCTTGAAAGTGCTGTGTGAGGGATATGGCCACTGTGTCCAAACCCTTCGATCTCAGGGAATCAAACCTAATGGAAAATGAAGGCTATGGACAGGGCTACAATATCCTATAAGCACTTTTTCCAAATTGTATTTGTGAAAATTTTTATACATTTTTGAAAATTTGACTTAGAGTGAAATTCTCTTGAAAGTGCTGTGTGAGGGATATGGCCACTGTGTCCAAACCCTTCGATCTCAGGGAATCAAACCTAATGGAAAATGAAGGCTATGGACAGGGCTACAATATCCTATAAGCACTTTTTCCAAATTGTATTTGTGAAAATTTTTATACATTTTTGAAAATTTGACTTAGAGTGAAATTCTCTTGAAAGTGCTGTGTGAGGGATATGGCCACTGTGTCCAAACCCTTCGATCTCAGGGAATCAAACCTAATGGAAAATGAAGGCTATGGACAGGGCTACAATATCCTATAAGCACTTTTTCCAAATTGTATTTGTGAAAATTTTTATACATTTTTGAAAATTTGACTTAGAGTGAAATTCTCTTGAAAGTGCTGTGTGAGGGATATGGCCACTGTGTCCAAACCCTTCGATCTCAGGGAATCAAACCTAATGGAAAATGAAGGCTATGGACAGGGCTACAATATCCTATAAGCACTTTTTCCAAATTGTATTTGTGAAAATTTTTATACATTTTTGAAAATTTGACTTAGAGTGAAATTCTCTTGAAAGTGCTGTGTGAGGGATATGGCCACTGTGTCCAAACCCTTCGATCTCAGGGAATCAAACCTAATGGAAAATGAAGGCTATGGACAGGGCTACAATATCCTATAAGCACTTTTTCCAAATTGTATTTGTGAAAATTTTTATACATTTTTGAAAATTTGACTTAGAGTGAAATTCTCTTGAAAGTGCTGTGTGAGGGATATGGCCACTGTGTCCAAACCCTTCGATCTCAGGGAATCAAACCTAATGGAAAATGAAGGCTATGGACAGGGCTACAATATCCTATAAGCACTTTTTCCAAATTGTATTTGTGAAAATTTTTATACATTTTTGAAAATTTGACTTAGAGTGAAATTCTCTTGAAAGTGCTGTGTGAGGGATATGGCCACTGTGTCCAAACCCTTCGATCTCAGGGAATCAAACCTAATGGAAAATGAAGGCTATGGACAGGGCTACAATATCCTATAAGCACTTTTTCCAAATTGTATTTGTGAAAATTTTTATACATTTTTGAAAATTTGACTTAGAGTGAAATTCTCTTGAAAGTGCTGTGTGAGGGATATGGCCACTGTGTCCAAACCCTTCGATCTCAGGGAATCAAACCTAATGGAAAATGAAGGCTATGGACAGGGCTACAATATCCTATAAGCACTTTTTCCAAATTGTATTTGTGAAAATTTTTATACATTTTTGAAAATTTGACTTAGAGTGAAATTCTCTTGAAAGTGCTGCGATCGAAGGGTTTGTACACAGTGGCCATATCCCTCACACAGCACTTTCAAGAGAATTTCACTCTAAGTCAAATTTTCAAAAATGTATAAAAATTTTCACAAATACAATTTGGAAAAAGTGCTTATAGGATATTGTAGCCCTGTCCATAGCCTTCATTTTCCATTAGGTTTGATTCCCTGAGATCGAAGGGTTTGGACACAGTGGCCATATCCCTCACACAGCACTTTCAAGAGAATTTCACTCTAAGTCAAATTTTCAAAAATGTATAAAAATTTTCACAAATACAATTTGGAAAAAGTGCTTATAGGATATTGTAGCCCTGTCCATAGCCTTCATTTTCCATTAGGTTTGATTCCCTGAGATCGAAGGGTTTGGACACAGTGGCCATATCCCTCACACAGCACTTTCAAGAGAATTTCACTCTAAGTCAAATTTTCAAAAATGTATAAAAATTTTCACAAATACAATTTGGAAAAAGTGCTTATAGGATATTGTAGCCCTGTCCATAGCCTTCATTTTCCATTAGGTTTGATTCCCTGAGATCGAAGGGTTTGGACACAGTGGCCATATCCCTCACACAGCACTTTCAAGAGAATTTCACTCTAAGTCAAATTTTCAAAAATGTATAAAAATTTTCACAAATACAATTTGGAAAAAGTGCTTATAGGATATTGTAGCCCTGTCCATGGCCTTCATTTTCCATTAGGTTTGATTCCCTGAGATCGAAGGGTTTGGACACAGTGGCCATATCCCTCACACAGCACTTTCAAGAGAATTTCACTCTAAGTCAAATTTTCAAAAATGTATAAAAATTTTCACAAATACAATTTGGAAAAAGTGCTTATAGGATATTGTAGCCCTGTCCATAGCCTTCATTTTCCATTAGGGTTGATTCCCTGAGATCGAAGGGTTTGGACACAGTGGCCATATCCCTCACACAGCACTTTCAAGAGAATTTCACTCTAAGTCAAATTTTCAAAAATGTATAAAAATTTTCACAAATACAATTTGGAAAAAGTGCTTATAGGATATTGTAGCCCTGTCCATAGCCTTCATTTTCCATTAGGTTTGATTCCCTGAGATCGAAGGGTTTGGACACAGTGGCCATATCCCTCACACAGCACTTTCAAGAGAATTTCACTCTAAGTCAAATTTTCAAAAATGTATAAAAATTTTCACAAATACAATTTGGAAAAAGTGCTTATAGGATATTGTAGCCCTGTCCATAGCCTTCATTTTCCATTAGGTTTGATTCCCTGAGATCGAAGGGTTTGGACACAGTGGCCATATCCCTCACACAGCACTTTCAAGAGAATTTCACTCTAAGTAAAATTTTCAAAAATGTATAAAAAAATTCACAAATACAATTTGGAAAAAGTGCTTATAGGATATTGTAGCCCTGTCCATAGCCTTCATTTTCCATTAGGTTTGATTCCCTGAGATCGAAGGGTTTGGACACAGTGGCCATATCCCTCACACAGCACTTTCAAGAGAATTTCACTCTAAGTCAAATTTTCAAAAATGTATAAAAATTTTCACAAATACAATTTGGAAAAAGTGCTTATAGGATATTGTAGCCCTGTCCATAGCCTTCATTTTCCATTAGGTTTGATTCCCTGAGATCGAAGGGTTTGGACACAGTGGCCATATCCCTCACACAGCACTTTCAAGAGAATTTCACTCTAAGTAAAATTTTCAAAAATGTATAAAAATTTTCACAAATACAATTTGGAAAAAGTGCTTATAGGATATTGTAGCCCTGTCCATAGCCTTCATTTTCCATTAGGGTTGATTCCCTGAGATCGAAGGGTTTGGACACAGTGGCCATATCCCTCACACAGCACTTTCAAGAGAATTTCACTCTAAGTCAAATTTTCAAAAATGTATAAAAATTTTCACAAATACAATTTGGAAAAAGTGCTTATAGGATATTGTAGCCCTGTCCATAGCCTTCATTTTCCATTAGGTTTGATTCCCTGAGATCGAAGGGTTTGGACACAGTGGCCATATCCCTCACACAGCACTTTCAAGAGAATTTCACTCTAAGTCAAATTTTCAAAAATGTATAAAAATTTTCACAAATACAATTTGGAAAAAGTGCTTATAGGATATTGTAGCCCTGTCCATAGCCTTCATTTTCCATTAGGTTTGATTCCCTGAGATCGAAGGGTTTGGACACAGTGGCCATATCCCTCACACAGCACTTTCAAGAGAATTTCACTCTAAGTCAAATTTTCAAAAATGTATAAAAATTTTCACAAATACAATTTGGAAAAAGTGCTTATAGGATATTGTAGCCCTGTCCATAGCCTTCATTTTCCATTAGGTTTGATTCCCTGAGATCGAAGGGTTTGGACACAGTGGCCATATCCCTCACACAGCACTTTCAAGAGAATTTCACTCTAAGTCAAATTTTCAAAAATGTATAAAAATTTTCACAAATACAATTTGGAAAAAGTGCTTATAGGATATTGTAGCCCTGTCCATAGCCTTCATTTTCCATTAGGTTTGATTCCCTGAGATCGAAGGGTTTGGACACAGTGGCCATATCCCTCACACAGCACTTTCAAGAGAATTTCACTCTAAGTCAAATTTTCAAAAATGTATAAAAATTTTCACAAATACAATTTGGAAAAAGTGCTTATAGGATATTGTAGCCCTGTCCATAGCCTTCATTTTCCATTAGGTTTGATTCCCTGAGATCGAAGGGTTTGGACACAGTGGCCATATCCCTCACACAGCACTTTCAAGAGAATTTCACTCTAAGTCAAATTTTCAAAAATGTATAAAAATTTTCACAAATACAATTTGGAAAAAGTGCTTATAGGATATTGTAGCCCTGTCCATAGCCTTCATTTTCCATTAGGTTTGATTCCCTGAGATCGAAGGGTTTGGACACAGTGGCCATATCCCTCACACAGCACTTTCAAGAGAATTTCACTCTAAGTCAAATTTTCAAAAATGTATAAAAATTTTCACAAATACAATTTGGAAAAAGTGCTTATAGGATATTGTAGCCCTGTCCATAGCCTTCATTTTCCATTAGGTTTGATTCCCTGAGATCGAAGGGTTTGGACACAGTGGCCATATCCCTCACACAGCACTTTCAAGAGAATTTCACTCTAAGTCAAATTTTCAAAAATGTATAAAAATTTTCACAAATACAATTTGGAAAAAGTGCTTATAGGATATTGTAGCCCTGTCCATAGCCTTCATTTTCCATTAGGTTTGATTCCCTGAGATCGAAGGGTTTGGACACAGTGGCCATATCCCTCACACAGCACTTTCAAGAGAATTTCACTCTAAGTCAAATTTTCAAAAATGTATAAAAATTTTCACAAATACAATTTGGAAAAAGTGCTTATAGGATATTGTAGCCCTGTCCATAGCCTTCATTTTCCATTAGGTTTGATTCCCTGAGATCGAAGGGTTTGGACACAGTGGCCATATCCCTCACACAGCACTTTCAAGAGAATTTCACTCTAAGTCAAATTTTCAAAAATGTATAAAAATTTTCACAAATACAATTTGGAAAAAGTTCTTATAGGATATTGTAGCCCTGTCCATAGCCTTCATTTTCCATTAGGTTTGATTCCCTGAGATCGAAGGGTTTGGACACAGTGGCCATATCCCTCACACAGCACTTTCAAGAGAATTTCACTCTAAGTCAAATTTTCAAAAATGTATAAAAATTTTCACAAATACAATTTGGAAAAAGTGCTTATAGGATATTGTAGCCCTGTCCATAGCCTTCATTTTCCATTAGGTTTGATTCCCTGAGATCGAAGGGTTTGGACACAGTGGCCATATCCCTCACACAGCACTTTCAAGAGAATTTCACTCTAAGTCAAATTTTCAAAAATGTATAAAAATTTTCACAAATACAATTTGGAAAAAGTGCTTATAGGATATTGTAGCCCTGTCCATAGCCTTCATTTTCCATTAGGTTTGATTCCCTGAGATCGAAGGGTTTGGACACAGTGGCCATATCCCTCACACAGCACTTTCAAGAGAATTTCACTCTAAGTCAAATTTTCAAAAATGTATAAAAATTTTCACAAATACAATTTGGAAAAAGTGCTTATAGGATATTGTAGCCCTGTCCATAGCCTTCATTTTCCATTAGGTTTGATTCCCTGAGATCGAAGGGTTTGGACACAGTGGCCATATCCCTCACACAGCACTTTCAAGAGAATTTCACTCTAAGTCAAATTTTCAAAAATGTATAAAAATTTTCACAAATACAATTTGGAAAAAGTGCTTATAGGATATTGTAGCCCTGTCCATAGCCTTCATTTTCCATTAGGGTTGATTCCCTGAGATCGAAGGGTTTGGACACAGTGGCCATATCCCTCACACAGCACTTTCAAGAGAATTTCACTCTAAGTCAAATTTTCAAAAATGTATAAAAATTTTCACAAATACAATTTGGAAAAAGTGCTTATAGGATATTGTAGCCCTGTCCATAGCCTTCATTTTCCATTAGGTTTGATTCCCTGAGATCGAAGGGTTTGGACACAGTGGCCATATCCCTCACACAGCACTTTCAAGAGAATTTCACTCTAAGTCAAATTTTAAAAAATGTATAAAAATTTTAACAAATACAATTTGGAAAAAGTGCTTATAGGATATTGTAGCCCTGTCCATAGCCTTCATTTTCCATTAGGTTTGATTCCCTGAGATCGAAGGGTTTGGACACAGTGGCCATATCCCTCACACAGCACTTTCATGAGAATTTCACTCTAAGTCGTATTTTTTCAAAAATCATAAATTTTAATATAAAAAGACTAACTAAATATCTAATTAGTTTTAAATATTAAATAAAAATTATTAATTTTTCATAAAAACTGTAAAATTTCGTATAAATAGTCGTATTTTCTTTATAATACGCATGCGATATTTTTTTAAAATATTTTTTATCGCATGCGATATTTTTTAAAAACATATTTAACTTTTCATATTTATCTTCACACACGTCAAAAAACTATCGTTGTAATCAAACTATCCCTCCAATACTAAATATTTTGCTTTATTATTTTAACTTTTCTTTAAAATATGTATATACTTGTATATTTTTGAACAAAAATTTCATTGATTTTTAATTTTATTTAATCTTTCTTCTTTTTTACATTCACTGGAACTGATAGCGTGAAAAATTTTTCACATGAGATTCACGATTGCTTTTTTCCCTTCGAGGGGAATGAAAATTTCATGGGAAGAAAAATTCCACTTGTTATTCACGATAGGGGTGATTGTTTCTTAAACAGGTAAACAAGCTAGCAATATCGGAAAAAAGAGGGAAACAAATTAAAGCTTTTATATGGGAACCCAACAAACACGGAGTTTTGATTTCAAATTGAAAATGATTCGAAATGAAACGTTTTCTCAAACGACAAACGTTTGATAATGATTTGAAAATCATAGCATTCTCAACAAAAAGGGGAAATTATTTTCAAATTGAAAAATGCCTTTATTTGCAGCAACTTGCTTTCAAATGTAATTCTCAAATGTTTTTCAAATGTGAATGTAGAATATAAATAAATATATTTTGTTTTTTCTTTTAACCCACTTACAACTACTATTCGAGTCGGAAAGAACCCAACCAATTGTAGGGGGATGTAAGAAAAGATAAACTCACTGTTTATTGTTGGTGTTTTGTTTACGCTTTGATATTGTTACAAGTAAGACTTAGAGTGTTTATAACTCTTATTCGCTTAAGGTTTTATTTGTTTAATATTTTTGGCTTTTCTAAAATCTTTGGAAAAGGTTTCCTGATGAGCTGGTGTAAGCAACCGGCGAAATGCGCATAGAGGCTTGCTTTCCCTCAACAATAAATTTCAGTGTATTTATCAAAAATGAAAAACTGGGAATTTAGCACTTCATACGAAGATCGTATTAATAATAAACTTTGTATTCCCGAAAATAACTTTGATAATATAATTGCATGTGCCCGTGCATAAAACTGAATTGGCAAATTGGTTTAGTTCGTTGTTTTCTTACGAAGACAATAGAATGAAGCGGTTTGTTTTTTAATTTTGTTTTTTCTTTTAACCCACTTACAACTACAATTCGAGTCGGAAAGAACCCAACCAATTGTAGGGGGATGTAAGAAAAGATAAACTCACTGTTTATTGTTGGTGTTTTGTTTTAGCTTTGATATTGTTACAAGTAAGACTTAGAGTGTTTATAACTCTTATTCGCTTAAGGTTTTATTTGTTTAATATTTTTGGCTTTTCTAAAATCTTTGGAAAAGGTTTCCTGATGAGCTGGTGTAAGCAACCGGCGAAATGCGCATAGAGGCTTGCTTTCCCTCAACAATAAATTTCAGTGTATTTATCAAATATGAAAAACTGGGAATTTAGCACGTCATACGAAGATCGTATTAATAATAAACTTTGTATTCCCGAAAATAACTTTGATAATATAATTGCATGTGCCCGTGCATAAAACTGAATTGGCAAATTGGTTTAGTTCGTTGTTTTCTTACGAAGACAATAGAATGAAGCGGTTTGTTTTTTAATTTTGTTTTTTCTTTTAACCCACTTACAACTACAATTCGAGTCGGAAAGAACCCAACCAATTGTAGGGGGATGTAAGAAAAGATAAACTCACTGTTTATTGTTGGTGTTTTGTTATAGCTTTGATATTGTTACAAGTAAGACTTAGAGTGTTTATAACTCTTATTCGCTTAAGGTTTTATCTGTTTAATATGTTTGGCTTTTCTAAAATCTTTGGAAAAGGTTTCCTGATGAGCTGGTGTAAGCAACCGGCGAAATGCGCATAGAGGCTTGCTTTCCCTCAACAATAAATTTCAGTGTATTTATCAAAAATGAAAAACTGGGAATTTAGCACTTCATACGAAGATCGTATTAATAATAAACTTTGTATTCCCGAAAATAACTTTGATAATATAATTGCATGTGCCCGTGCATAAAACTGAATTGGCAAATTGGTTTAGTTCGTTGTTTTCTTACGAAGACAATAGAATGAAGCGGTTTGTTTTTTAATTTTGTTTTTTCTTTTAACCCACTTACAACTACAATTCGAGTCGGAAAGAACCCAACCAATTGTAGGGGGATGTAAGAAAAGATAAACTCACTGTTTATTGTTGGTGTTTTGTTTAAGCTTTGATATTGTTACAAGTAAGACTTAGAGTGTTTATAACTCTTATTCGCTTAAGGTTTTATTTGTTTAATATTTTTGGCTTTTCTAAAATCTTTGGAAAAGGTTTCCTGATGAGCTGGTGTAAGCAACCGGCGAAATGCGCATGGGGATTTTTGGAGATAATTTATTATTATTAATTTCATTTTTGCAATGGCAAGAGCGATTTGGTCGTATGTGGGTACAAATTTTAGTCTTTTTTGTGGTTTAAAACTATTTCAGGAACTTGTTGAAATCCTATCAAGTAGGGGTAGGGCCATATCAATGATTATTAGGAATTAACTTTAAAGAAAAGTATTGCTAATTCCTTTAAGAGTCATTGTAGGTGTAATTCTTTTCACTTCGATTTTTTACAAACAAAAGCAGCTGCTCTGTTTTTGAATTTATAAC
Source organism: Pollenia angustigena (assembly GCA_930367215.1). Classification (NCBI taxonomy): domain Eukaryota; kingdom Metazoa; phylum Arthropoda; class Insecta; order Diptera; family Polleniidae; genus Pollenia; species Pollenia angustigena. The sequence continues at coordinate 193,833,082 of OV884058.1, forward strand.
AAAAAACAACAATAAGTTAAAATACATAAATACAATTTTTTATTTAAATAAAATTCTTTCCCATTTATAAATCATTTACAGCATATGAGTTGTATGAGAGTTTGGCCACACTAATGTTTGGTAAGAAGTAAAAAAAAAAACAAAAACTTCAATTCAAACGTTAAGAAATTCAGACGGTTTAAAAAAATTTACATAAAACTCGTAAAACCAGTTCAGTGTTGAATAAAGTTGGTTGAAAAGAAAAAAAATCTTGAGGCAATAACAATATACAAAATAAATATGTACATATGTATGTTTAAGCTTAAGTTTTCTACGTTAAAGCAGTGCTGCCAGAAAGTTATCATCGGAAAATCCGATTTTTTCCCCTGCAAGCAAAAAAAATTGTTTTTTTTAAATTTTTATTACAAATTCATGAATTTATTTGGTAAAATTAAACATTTTTTTTTTTTTTGTAATTTAATATATAACCTTCCCAATAAAAAATGGTGCTTCCAACGAAGCAGGATTATAAGGGAGAAATATAAACATGAATTTTATATGGCGAGTTCCAACTTTGAAGCAATACACTTTTGACACTTAAAGCGCATTATTCAACGCATATAAAAATTGTTGGAAGCATTACACACTGAATGTTTTGATTCAGTTATTTTTTATGCTTCGAAGTTAGGGAATGCCGGCCGTAGCACTTGATATGTAATTTTGTTTAAAAAAAGTTGTTGAGAGTTCTTTCACTTACTTTACTGCATTTCTGTATGTGTTAGTGCTTCGAAAATGATAAAATTTTTTTTGGGTTATAGCTTTTATATGGAACTTTAAGGCGCAAAATAAAAGTAAGGAGTTTTAACTTTTATGAGTTAACAAGTATTTATTAATTAGAAAAGCACCTACAGTTGAAGAAACTTGAAAAAATTCTTGGATTTTCCCTTCGCTACAATTTTAGGGAAAAAAAGTACATGTGGGGATTCGTTTCTACTTCTGGCAACGATGTATTAAAGCAACTTTTTTAGTTTTATGCAGAATTGAAAGAGGGAAAGCAATAAGTAGCAGCCGCTTCGACCACGTTTTGCTTTAAAATTAAAGAAAAAAAAAATGTTTTTTAAAACTGCAAAAAGTGAGAAACAAATAAATAACTTAGCTAGAAAAATATAAATCTTTTATACCTACTTCTTATAAATAATTTTGTTGTAAATAAACAAATTTAACTTTACATTTATTTAAATTTAAAAACAAGAAAAATATTTTAATTAATAATATATAAATTTATAATTATGTATAAATTATTTTATTCGACCTTTATTATTTCAAATATTAATAAACTTTCGAGCCTAAAGTCTTTTTTTTATAAAAAACTTTTAACTTTTATTTAAAAGCCAATATTTCGGCACTTCCTTGAGTGCCTTCTTCAGGGTTTTTCTTTCTTTCCTTATTTTACTAATTTTTAACAAACTATAACATATTTAAACCTGAAGAAGGCACTCAAGGAAGTGCCGAAATATTGGTTTTTAAATAAAAGTTAAAAGTTTTTTATAAAAAAACAAGTAAGAAAGTATAGTCGGTCAAGCCCGACCTACCCTACACCACAGTATTTAAAAACCCATCATGTTTATGTGTCCATATAAATATAGATTTATCTATGCTTATAAACTTCATGAAAATCGGGTTGAAAGTTTGTGAGAGGCAGAAATTGCCCCTACCTACCCTTGTGGTCCTATTTTTGAAAAACTATAGCTTATGTGTCCATATAGATATGGATCTATCTATGTTTTAAATTTCATTAAAATCGGTTTGAGAGGCAGAAATTGCCCCTATCTCCCCTAGTGGTCCTATTTTTTAAAAAATTCATACATTTTACGTCCATATAGATATGGTTCTAACTATGTTTTAAATTTCATTGAAATCGGTTTGATAGTTTCTGAGAGGAAGAAATTTCCCCCTATCTTCCCTCGTGGTCCTACGATTTGGCCCATTTTCAATAGGCTTGGTCCTTGTGCCAATAAGAACCTATGACCCAAATTTAATCAAATTATGTCCAAAATCGTTAGTTCGACTCAGAAAATGATTCTAAGACGATCGGTATACTGTAAGGTAGGTCTAGGACCAATATTTTAAGGCGTTACACACATCAGCACAAATGCATAATACCCTCTTCACTATTGTGGTGTGGGTATAAAGACCTTAGGCACGAAAGTTTATTAATATTTGAATTTATAATTATGTAATAATATTTTGTTAAAATTGATTTAAAATATATATTGAAGTATTTCTAAGAGTTTTAATTGATATACAGTGGAATCACTCATGTCCGGACACAAAGGGATTATCTTCACAAAAGAACTTAATGCTTTTCTTAAGAACTCTGCTGGCACCAAGGAACAGTATCCATTTAGGAGATCTACGCATACGGAAGGTGTAAGTTATGGGAGATTACAATATACCATGTATAGAATAAAACAAATAATATTTGTACGGCAACTTCTAGGTAAACAAACTTACTGCAATTAAAGATAATCTTCGAAAAATTATTATAGTTGCAAATGATGTCTCGAAACCCCATTCAGTCTGAGTGTACTAAACTGATGTTCGACTATAAAGGTACATATTTTCAATTTTTCAACTATTCCACCCCTACTGTCAAATTGCTTGACATCAAGGCGAATTCACTCATCTAGGTTTTCTTGAAATCTTAATTATAAAAACATTTCCACTAATACTAACATAGCGCTTGATGAATACTGGGATATTCATTCGGTTAACCGTTAATCGATTAATTACAAGCCGATTAACTTATCGGCTAATTTAAAATTTGCTTTTTTTAATTTCAGTCGATTAACCGATTAACCGTTGTAACGAAATTATAATTTTTTGTATCTTGTATTAAACCATATTTTTTGTGTATAAAATTATGGGTGAGTTTCAAAACGTCGGTTGCAAAGCAACTCGCTTGTGTTAAGAATTATTTTTTTAACAATTTATCTCTTTCTATAAATACACTTTTAAAATAAAGTACAAAAACAGAAATTATGGAATTCGGAAATGAACTTTTTTGCAGAATGATCGGTGCAGACCTTTGCCAGGATGAGTTAGATGATGACCTGACAACAGAAGAAACGTGCAATAGTAAAGCAATAACAGAATTAACCCCAGCATTTAGAAGTGTTTAAAATTTTAAAAAATAAAACAGGATTTAAATGGCATAATGGAAGATTTTATAAGTTTAGAGAAATCCAGGGAAAAGACTGAGAATTTAGATATTCTGTATAAAGGGTTGCTTTCGATCTTCAACATCTACGATAAGTGAAAGAATTTTTTCCAAGTTAAAATTTATCAAAACTAAAGAAAAGAGTCGATTTAACATTTTAACCAAATTATTTATCTAAAAGATTTTTTTATAAGATTTTCCTAAAATATTTAAATTACTAATAAAATTATCTCCCAGATTATTTTTTAATAAATACCTAATCGGCCTTGTTCTGGCCCTCGAAATCACATCAAATTGAAAATGATTAAATTTTTAATTCTATCCTGTGTTTAAAGTTGATAATACCATTTCTTTTTTATTACCTAACACATTGAGGACCACATATCTTTACCAAAACTACTTTTAAAATCAGGAAAAGCTACGTTTACTTAAAAAAATTGAACTTAAAATCTCCATCGATTTCAATTTCACGTGATTTCGATTTACAGAACGTGGTCGAAAATGTTTTAATTAATAATTAAAAAGTATGTATTACATATACATACCTATTTATGCTTTTTTTGTTGGTTTTAGTTCTAGAATTGTTAGGTATGTTATTGTTTTTTTTTACTACTAACCTCCAAATAATAAAAAAAATTTCATTTTTTTGTTTTTCAAAAGATTTTGTTATTCGTGCTTAATTCCAAGTTTTTATTATTGATAAAAACACTTGAAATTTATTGTTGATGGGATAAGCTATTCCTATGCGCATTTCACTGGTTGCTTAGGCCAGATCATCAGGAAACTTCATACATAAAGATTTTAGAAAAACTAAAGATATTAAACCAAATAAAAATGTTAAACGTATAGCAACAGTTCTACTTGTAATAATATCAAAGTTTAAACAAAACACATCAACAATAAACAGTGGGTTTATCTCATCTCACATTCCCCATTTTTCATTTTTATTTATTGAAATTACCTAATTTATAAAAAACTTTAATAAATCGGTTACCCGATCAATAACAAAACTAACCGATTAAACCAAAACTTCGACTAACTAATCGAGCGATTAGTGCAATGCAACGATCGCTATTATAGGTATAAGGGATTACAGCTGTATAACTCTTTGCCAAACAGTACAAAAATGGAAACGAATATAAATTTATTTAATAAACTTATTGTATGCTTTGTAAAAAATTGTACTTTTTAATAGAGCTAGAAATATTTGATACATAAATTTTTGACATTGTACATTAAAAGTATTTAAAATACTAATAAAGAAATACATAATAATAATAATAATAATAATAATAATCCACTAATGACTACCCAACAAACACGTATTATCAAACGGTAACGTTCACATCACTTAATATGTAATTATTCTTTAAAAGCTACATTCACGTGGCAATCGCAAAAATTTTAAATGGTTATTTCCTTTCGCATTCGCTTAACACACATTCGCTACAGCCCTAGTTTATACTACACATTAATAACATTGTAACATAAACAAGTTCAAACTTACCCATAATTCAGTACCCCAACTCATGTTGGAATTTTCAGCTGTTTCTTCCGCCAGTTTTAAAAATTTTTCGAATAAATCGTATCCAAAATAAATATTAGACAGCGGTGCAAAGCGTTAATGTTTATCCAAAATATTTTTGCACAATAGTATTGAATACTTTTTTTTAACAATTTAAAGTAGGCAAAACTTTAATATAAAACAAACTCAAACAATTAAAGGGAATAATGCATTTTACTTAGTAAATAAGTTTTTATATATATTATAACTTTTTCTTAAAAATATATTAGAACTTAATAGCTATTAGTTAAAAAACTATTTAAAATACTTTGACGAAGAGAGACGGAAGATTTTAACAGCATAAGATGGAGAGAAAAATGAATCATTATTAATTCACTTAAAAAACACATACAAAATCTGAATTCAAAACAGTGATGGAAAATTCAGTACTATGGTACTATTGTTAGTACTATTTCCATTTAAAAATACCACGGTACCCCCACGTCCGTTTAAGTAATATTTTTTTGTTATGCATCTTTGTTAAGATATTTTTGATAATTTGTTCTTTATTTTAAATGACAACCAGTGCTGTTGAGTCGTAAACAAAAAGTACTAACTCCGACTCCAACCGCAAAAAATCCAACTCCGACTCCTAATCTAGCATTAATGCTAATGTGTATGAGACTGGTCCTTATTTGACTTTAAAATCTTTTTTAATGCAGTACCTTTTAAAAGGTTAAATACAGCAAAAAAAAATGATTCAGTAAAAATTTCGAATCAATTTTTTAAATATTGCATCGCCAATTCCGAAGTATTTTTATTTTAGAAATTATGTGTTAGAATATTTTTTTTAAATTTGTTATGACGAAAATTTTCGGAGTCAGAGTTGCGAATTTTTTGTGGGTACTTCGACCCCTACTCCGGTACAAAAACTTCAACTCCGACTCTGCAACTCCTACTCCACAGCACAAAATTTATTTTTATCAAAAGTATATATGCTTGTTAGTATATTTTAATGTCAGATATCCTTATCAGAATTTTGCTGTTGAAATTTAGCCAGATCAATTCATAAATTTTTGGAGATAAGAGCAAAAAAAAATTTTGTATTTTAGTTTTAATTTTTAAGTTTATTTTTCAAAAAAAAAAAAAATTATTTGAAAAAAGTACCAAAATGTTGAAAAAGTTCATTTTTGCTTGGTGGTCAGTACCATCTAAATTTTTCAATTTTCCGTCACTGATTCAAACAATTGAACAATAATGAAAAAAAAAAAAACAAAACATGAAAAAAACAATTCAGGTAGAGAAGAAGATAAACAAAAACTGTATCTACAGCGTTGCCGTTGGGCACCTAAAGTGTAAAATTTTACCCGTTTTCTAAAGTACCCTTTTGTATCATTTTAAATCCATTCATGCAACATTTTAAACGATCTTTAAAATTAAGACAGGAATATAAAAATTAAAACAGAAACAATACGGAGCGAATGTTTAACAGATTTTTTTAAGCAGTATGAATATACCTTTATTATTTGAAAATTTTTCCGAGTTGCAGCCATAAGTTTTAAAGCTGTGGCTTTCGTCAATGAATTTAAGTTTTAAGAAAGTAAGATTAATGACAAAACATAAGAAGAAACCGAAAAATTTCAGTTTGAGATCGGATATTTAAAAAATAAATACTTGTACATAGGTACCTATAAATTCGTTGCAATTTTTTTTTTTTTTTTTTTTTTTTTTTTGCTCCAAATTTTGAACAGACACACAGTTTAAAGTTGCAATTCCCATTCCTAAGCCTCTTATTTTATTCGAAACGGAGCTGGAAGGGTTGGATATGTAAAAGCTCCATATACATATACATAATAACAAAATAGGTACCTAGGTATAAAGTCAATGGCCCATAACTATAGTCATAAACAAAGCATACTTTAAGAGTTCTAAAGTAAACTTTTATTAAAAATATGCTTTTGATCTACTATAGACAAGCAAAAGCATACTTTACACGTTAAACCCGATGTTAATTTTAAAACCAGCTGAAGTTGTGTTTAACTCATTTAACAACAGCATCAGCTGTTTTTCGCCAAATAAAAAAGTACTTGCAAAAAGTTAAAAATGTTTATGTTATAAGATGTTGGCTGATATTTTGCAATTATTAATGATTTGCAGGAAGACTTTTATGGAAAGAAACACAAAATATATATGTATAGGCCCTAATTGTGTAAAACGCTAGGCCAAAATTGCCTAGCGTTTTACACAAAGTTTTGTAATTTTGTTGTTGCTTTCTACATAAAATCATATTACGTGTTTCAACCGTACAAGATATGCAGTGTTTTATTTATATTTTAATTTTCTATGTCGACTGCTTAAAGTTGCCACTTGCTTATATTTTGTTGTATGTTGTATGAAAAGTTTGCTACATTTGAGGTGGCACCCAGTAAAAGTCGGTTCAATTTAAAACATACTTTAGTTTCGAATATAGTAGCAAAATATTTAAAAGAATGATTTTATTTTAAAGTTGTTTTTAATCAGAACCGACTTTAGCGTTTGACTATGATTATGGGCCAATATTTTCTTTGACGACTTCTAAATTAATCGTACGATAGTTAAGTACAAATTAGCATTTAAAGTTCAATTTCGCAAATAACAAATTTGTTATTTTTTATACTTAGGTATATTCTTTTTAATTTATTGAATAACTTTAAATGTTTATACCTAAATGACTTTTATGTTTTTTAGTACTACCTGCCATTGGCTATAATGCAATAATTGTTAAAATTCTTGGTTTTTTTACTAAAATAAATCTTTGTCGTGTGTTCATAAAAACCTTGGTCTTGTTTTTTAATATCATTTGTGTGACCCTTTTAGAAAATTTACAACGGCAACGCTTTGTATTAAGGAAACAGGTAAAAAGTAATGAAAATACAATTCAACTCTTTTTTTTGTAATTTAGGAATTATAAAGATGTGCTACAAAAAATTAGTTTTGTTCGAAAGGCTTCAGAACTTTTAAGGTATATTGTAAATCATCAAATAAATAATTGAAAAACCGGTATAAAAGAATGTTTAATTTAAGATAAAATAATTTAAGAGAGGGTACATCATTAGCAAAATGATAATTTCTCTCCCTAACATTCCGTCTCTGCTGACGTCAATAGCTCCGTGGCGTTGCCAATTTTTAACAACAGATATTTTTTATAAATGTGTTGTCTAGGCGAATAAAGTTATAATAAAAAATCTAGTAGCGACGATAAAAGAAAATTGCACAATTCACATAATTTTATTAAATAAATTAAATTCTTCACTATTTATTCCATTTAGTTGTAGGTGATTATTTAGTTATATTCTTTAATATATTATTTACATTGGTTGTTTGTTTTTAATATTTTTAAATTATGTATGTATATTTAAACACACAATTATGAATTATTATGTTAAACTTTTTTATTTATTTATTTGTTTGTTTTATTTAGTACCAAAATTTTCTTGCTAATTGAATTAATTTTTTTTTTTTTGTTATATTTTTACCACTCACACGCTACTTATTTTTTATAAACATTTTCGCAACAAAAACTTTTAATTCTTCTTTTCTTAAATTGTTTTTGCAACAAAACGCATTAAATAATTATTTTTTTCTTTGCTCTTCTTATTTCTTACTTGCACAAAAAATCCAGTCAGTCCACTTTTTATTAATTATTTAATTCATTCAAATATTTTTTACTTATAAAATAAACGCTCACACTTTTTGTTTTGGTTGTTATATCGCCATTTATTTTTAGCAATATTTTATACATAAAAAACAACAAAATACAATTTTAATTAATATTTGTGTGTGAATTTTTTTCATAAATCACACAATATCTTCGTTTCGCAAAGGGCGTTATTTCCGTAGCAAGGTGCTTTTCCTTGTAATTCACTCAATTAACTAATTTTTGTTGTAAATTTTATCTCTCAATAAACACGGTTGTAAATTCAATATCATACATTTTAAATACAACTATGTAAACGAAAATAATGTGGTTGGTAACTAATGTACTATTCCAAACACAGTTGCCAATTTAGAGATTTTTCCACTAAATCTAGCGTTTTTACAATGACAGTCGCGTAAAAAAATACGTTTTAGCGGTAAGCGGGTAATCTAGCGATTTTCAAACAAATCACAACGTTGATTTTCGCTACAAAACCCTTTTTCAAATTTAAAATTTACAGATTTTTTTCTTCTTCTTTTTCTGGCTAAAACTACCGGTTTATGTTCACGGCTTTAATTACTTTTGTAGTTTCAGTGAACTGAAGATTGTATATGTAATTTTTTACGATTTTCAGCTAGTATTTTGTTAGGGCTGTATCAAGGTATATTTATAGCAGGTAGCCGCGAGATTACAGCAATTGTACAATAAAACAAACAACAGGGCTTTTTATTGTTGTTTTTTTTTAATACGAACTGTCAAACAGCAAAGGGGTTGAAAAGAGACAAAAAAGACTAAAGATAAAGACAAAAAACTTGTTTACTTGTTTACTATACAACATTTGGCAGTTTGTATCACAAAACAAGCAAATAAAAAATAACCAGCTGGCTTTCCGAGACTACCTGCTATAAATATACCTTGGGCTGTATGTGACAATTCACAACTTTAAGCTTGCTTAAAATTTTTCAACAAAGGGTAAGGAAAGGTTAATTGTCTCGATAGATCCTAAGCAATATAATTCACTAACTTTCATCTTACTAATTTTATTTAATTGCTTAAAACTGCAAATAATTACTAAAAATAGCCTACATGTTATAAACTTTTTTTCGTTTACGTACTTACGTACTAAGTTTGTCATTCCGGGTGAAACTATTTATATATTCATCTAAGACCCCATAAAGAATATTTATTCTGGTTCCTTAACCACCATAAAAAATGTATTATTATGTTACAAAAACTAGCATAACTATGGCATAATGCACATATTGATATAAGATTTGGCACAAATTCGTTTTATATGACTAGAAATTAAACTGTCAACTATCGATCAGATCGCTCCATAACTTACCAATGGACTCATATAAACCCTACTCTCGGAAAAAGCTTTAGTACGCGTGGAACCGTAAAGCTCTCAATCGGTGTTCTATTGTAATAACATTTGGTCAGTCATAGTTTGATAAGACTATAAATAATTAACAATATGTGGCACAGCTGAATACATAACTCTTACTTATTTTATTTTGGGAATAAAATAACTAGGGAAGTTGGAAACCTTAGTATGTAACGTAATTTGAGAGTCATATACCTTTGAAAAAATGTTTAGGTTTTGGCGGTGCTTTTTCCGCTAAATTATATATTTCTAGCAGTTTTGAAGTCCGATTTGGCGAGAAAAGTTGGCATCAGTGATTCCGTACCTCGGATGGAAATCATGGTACAATTGTACTTTTTTGGTATATTTTGAGCCTTGTTGCTACCGTGGTTCTACCGCGGCTTATTCGGCACAGTATAAGAATCTCAACGTTTTGCTATAACATGGGTTCTTCACACTGAGACTTCACCTGATATAATTTGTGAGAGAACGTCGGCAGAATGAGAGAACACATTTCTTCATGTTTATATTAATCTTAAACAATTGGAAAACGTTTTAAAATTTTTGTCAGCGTTTATTTTTATATAAAGTTTGACGTTTTTTTATGACAGAAAATTGTCAGGTGAAGACCTTATGTAATAAACCACTCGTTTCAAGTTGTTCTTGATAGTCTTTTACATATACTGCTTGTCAAAATTTTAATAAATTGAAAGCTGTGACGTAGGCTGCACTCAATTTGTAAGCAATTTACTTCCAAGATGTCAACAACAACAGAGACAAACTTGTACTCAGCTGTTAAATTGAAAGTAAATTGCCAAACAAATGGAAAGGTGAAATTGAAAGCCATCTCATGGTCAATTTAAAAAGTGTGAGTGTGTTAGTAAAAAACTGAGAGTGTATTGCAAATTGAAAGGCAAAACTTGATCGTGTGGCCACTAAGTAAAATTAGTTTGCCAAACATGCTGTTCATACGATTCATTCTTGTTTCATTTTGACCTTTTTTTTGTGTTGCTATTGTGATTTTTTTTAAATAGATAAAAATGTAAATAAAATTTAAAAATATATAATTAAATACTCTTATTAATATTATTATGTTATAATTATCACTTTATTTTATTAAACATAAATTTTTATTTTGTTTTTTCTTTGTTTTTTTTTTTTTTTTTTTTTTTGATAGCTAGTTCAGATAAATTAACGATAATTGTTATCAAAATTGGAGATGATAGTACATTTTTCCTGTTTCGCAGCCTGTTTCAAAATTAAACGACCTGTTTCGCTCTCAAAATTTTGTATGGGGAAACAAGTTGTTTCAATCATGCTTGGGGCGCGAAACAGGAATAAGAGAGCGAAACACGAATATTGCTGTCCGTGAGAACATGGGTCTTCACCTGACAATTTTTTGTCATACCAAACGTCAAAGTCCATATAAAAAAAGTACAATTTTTGGTAGTTCTGATCACGGCTGGAGATATGTTAGCAACAATTTTATTATTGAAAATATAAGTGAATTAATCTACTTCGTGGGTATTTATTTTAATTGTACCAAAAAAGGGATTAATTGTACCAATGAAGTTTCGATTGTACCAAAATAGGTACAATTGTACCACAAACACAGACAGTGAATTGCGCTTTAACTTTCGTTTCGTACTGTAATTTTTACGTCACTGAATAAGCGCTACCGTTGTGATACTAAAGTATCAATTTGACCCTTTTTCGACGGTGTTGATACCTTTTATGACCCTTTTTTTAAATTATCCTTTTGTATCATTTGCACCTATTTTGTGACACTTTTTGACCTTTTCTAGATATAGCACTCACATTTTGTTTTATTAACCAACACTGCTGAACGTTAGTGCTAAACAAATGTTTGCGAAATAAGCGGAGATGGAGGAATGGGCTTCAAGTGACCCTTTTTTTAAATTATCCTTTTGTATCATTTGCACCTATTTTGTGACACTTTGATCTTTTCTAGATATAGCACTCACATTTTGTTTTTTTAACCAACACTGCTGAACGTTAGTGCTAAACAAATGTTTGCGAAATAAGCGGAGATGGAGGAATGGGCTTCAAGTGAAGATTTATGGGCATAATAAACCTCACAAATGGCTTGGCAAACATGTCAAAATGTTACGTTTGTACAAACATTTTGTGTTGTTAATTGTTAATTGGACAAACATTTAAAGCAGTTTGCAGAAATATAAAAATTTTAAATATTTGGCAGACATGTTGGATGTCAAATGTTGTGGCGTCTAATGCTAAATGTATTCAATTCAAAAAGCAACAAAATTGCCGAAGCAGTATTGGCATCTGCATTCATTGAAAATTAATGTTTGTACGGAGAATTTTTGTGTTGTTTATTGGCAAACCCCAAACGGAAACAATGTGTGGTTGCCAGACATTTTGTGTGGTTTATTTTGCCCTTAACATGGTGGTTTCTTTAAAAAAAAATGTGACATTTTATTTAAAAAATGCAATTAGGTGTTCGTTTCTTAAACATGTTTTGCTCTCTTAAAGAGTAGTTTTATACTAAAAAAAATCACCTTTAATAATGGCATAAGGCACTTTTCTTTCCTTTTAAATCGACAATGTTAAGAGTGCCCTGTAAAATAGGTGACATCGGTTTAGGTATGGGGCTATTTTTAAAACTGCGACGATTGCCTCAAAGGGCAACAAATTTTCGCAAAAATTTAAAACCTCGAAAAAGTTTGCAAAAATAGCGCCATACAATTGATTAAAGATCCCTTAAGCTAACAGAAATGAAAAAAATTTGGTAAAAATTGCTGAAATTCCCAAATATTTGGTAACAGCGGTATGATACCAAAGTCTTATATTTAATAAAAATCGTAAAAGCTTTAAAGGATCAGAAAACTTACAGAAAAAAATCGCTTCAATCGCGAACAGGGCTAAAATTCGCGAACGATTGCAAAATTGGAAACAACCCCTAAAATTTATTTGAAATAGCTAAATCGGTAAAAAAAAAAAAAACAATGGAACATAAAATAAAAAGTATTAAAAAAGTGAGTTATAATGATGAAGAACAAACATTAGGTCAGTTGTTAAAAACAGGAAAGGGCATTCCATAAAACAATTAAAAACTTTGTCTTATTATATTTATTAAAATGGGAAATACTGCTTTCATAAAACTTTCCCTTTTTTATTGAAATACCCTTTTTTGACTCCTTATTCTGGAAAATCCACTTTTTGTGAACCTTTTCGAAAAATTTTCAACGGTAACCTTGCACTGTAGTAAAGAGATTTACTACCTGTTTTTAAGCCGCCTAAACACTCGCAATATTATTGTATATGATATTCGCCATATTATTTAAATTTTGTCCTATATTATGCAATAAGTCGGACAATGGTTTCAATTTAAATATTGCTAAATTTTCATTCAATAAAAAGGTGAACATAACCTATAGGAATAACATCAACAGCATTGTACAATGTTGCCCACACAAATTTCACTTTCTTTTCGTTGTACAATAAAAATCAAGTCTTAATTGTTGCGAATATATTGTGCCACCTGCGAATATCACATACACATGAGCCGCTTTAGAAAATGAAAACCAAATTTCATGTGAGAAATTATGTATGTATATTGAAAATAACTAGTGTCCGACCGAACGTTCGGGTTCGGTTACGGAGTTCGGCAAAAAATGATGTTCGGTCAAAGTTCGGTGTTCGGCGAAATTTTTACCGAACTTTACCGAACACCGAACTTTTTTATGAAATAACAGATTAATTATAATTTCAAATTATAATTTGGCATCATTGTTTTTGAAAATACAGTAGAATCTCACAAATTAGAACCACTTTGTGCACCGAGCATTTCAAATTTCTGAAAAGTTCGAATTTCTGGACATTTTTTACAGAAAATTATAAAATTATAATGAAATATTTAATATTTTTAATTAGGCTTAAGTTCATGAAATTTAATTTTTCATTAAATTATTTTTATGAAGAAAGGAATTTTACTACATGAAAATTAATTAAAATTGTTATTGACAATCTTTCATTCTTGACGTGACTGGGGCTCGAACCCCGGCCGGCAGGTTACCATGACATGTTTCGATTGCAACCACTCAATCTCCTCAGATGGATTTGCCGTCTTACACTCGCAGCCATCAACGACTGCTGACGTCAATAGTCAATCATCAATCCTTAAACCAAATTGTATTCTAACATTTGGTAGATCGAAATTTGCTTTCCTGAATGATTATCCATTTTAATTGATTTTACATGTTTTTTCCTTACTTCTGTTTTTTCGTACTTTTGTCAAGAACAATTTTAATTAATTTTCATGTAGTAAAATTCCTTTCTTCATAAAAATAATTTAATGAAAAATTAAATTTCATGAACTTAAGCCTAATTAAAAATATTAAAAATTTGGATTAAAAACCATAAATAGTTCAACAAAATAACCACAATACTAATTATAATGAAATAGTTATAGATAATAATAAGTTGTGTAAGCTTTATTTTAACTCAAACCAGTTTTTATTTAATAACATTTTATTAATTGAACATATTAAACTCACAGAAAACCTTTTATAAAAGTTTTTTAATTATTGTTTTAATTGACTTTCAGTTCTTAACTGACCCAAATTTGTACAAGCATATTAAATTTCATACGCATATGACCGAATTGTTCACACTACCAATAACTCGGTGATTCCCCGTTTTATTTTTACTTTAATGAGCGAAAACAATAATTTGTAGTGAATATACAAAAAAAACTAAAAAAAATTCCAGAAATTAGAACACCCTGTTCTAATTTTAGAGCGTTAAATTTGGGTTTTCGCCTCGTAAGTTCAAAATCATAAAAAAAAATTTTCCTAGTAGAAATAAAAACAACAAAAAAAAAAACTTCCAGAAATTAGAACCACTAGGTTCTAATTTTAGAGCATCCAATACATTGAAATTGCCGGTTCTAATTTCTGGATGGTTCGAATTTGTGACTGTTCGAATTTGTGAGACTCTACTGTAATACGAAATCAATACAACTTTTCAAGGCCCATCTATCAGGTCTGCTTACTTGTACAAAAACAAAAAAACGATTCTTTTTAGTCAAACAGCAAAGGGGTTGAAAAGAGACAAAAAAGACAAAAGATAAAGACAAAAAACTTGTTTACTTGTTTACTATACAACATTTGACAGTTTGTATCACAAAACAAGCAAATAAAAAATAACCAGCTGGCTTTCCGAGACTACCTGCTATAAATATACCTTGGCGATGACTTAAGGGCCAACCATAATATGCATAGTCTTGCTTAACCTACTGTCAAAATTTAATAAAAAGCCTCTCAAATGTATTTAAAAAGTAAAAACAAAATCAAAAAACATTTGATTCCGTACGGAATGTGCGATCAGTTTCGCACTTTGCTTAAGCAAATGACAGTTTCATAAAACTTAACAAAAATTTTCTTTAAGTTCAATATGGTTTGCCTCATATGATTTACATGTATTCGCACATTTGCTTAAGCCAACTTAAGCACATTATGGTTGCGCCTTTAATAAAATGCTTAAGTGTACAAAAATGTCTTTATATGTGTAATTTTTTGAAGAAGGTAAAAAATACAACAAAAAAAAACGGTTAAATTTTATTTGGCAAAAAAAATACTCTCTATTTAAATTCTGCGAATGGTAAGATAATCTATAGTTTTGGGTGAACCACAAACCAAACTTTATAGTATACATATTTCCGGATAAAAATTTCATCCAATCCATTTTGGAGTTTTTTTTTTTTGAAAAAATGCAAATGTTGCGCCAAACAATTAAATTAAAACATTTAAATGTCAATGGGGAGTTCATTGCCAAGCAAACAAACTACCACCAATATAAAACGCCACTTACAGAAAATACACCCCAACAAATTCAAAAAATACATTGTAGAGGTTTGAGTACTTATATGTATACTAGGGCGACGGAGTGGCCAAGAATGTTTTAGTAATGAAAACACCTGTCTCCCGCCGTTTTGCGAAAAAATCCTCACGCAGGGAAGCAAATTTCTAAAATCTAAGAAATTTTGAACCGCGATGAATTGTAAACCGTAGGAAAATTTTTAAATCTGGTGGTTAAATTCCAAAATAGCATTTAAGTGATACGTATAGGAGTTTATAAAAGAACCCAAGGCGAATTCAACAAGGTAAACTCCAAGGCGAATTAACTCCAGGTAAGCTCAACTCGTCAGCCGTTCGTCAGCTGTATCCACGGCGAATTAAAAAAATGGTGAAACGTCGAAATATTGTTTTGTTTCTATACTGAAATTTGACAACAAGTCAGAAAATTGCAAAAACAAAATACATGGGGCTTTTTGTAGTTGTAGAGTTGTACCTGTTATACATTCGCCTTGGTAAACTCAACTCGTCAGCCGTTCATCAGCTGTCTCCACGGCGAATTAAAAAAAAATAGGGAAACGTCAAAATATAATATTGTTTATGTTTTGCGCCAAAATAACCGAAAAAATTTCTTAGAAAAACTGCGAATAATCAAAGTGAATTTAATAATCTCTTTTATAACATAGGGTCTTCACCTGACAATTTTTTGTTATAATAAACGTCAAACTCCATATAAAAAAAAACGCTGACAAAAATTTTCAAGTTTTTTTATATGGACTTTGACGTTTGGTATGACAAAAAATTGTCAGGTGAAGACACCATGTAACCCAAACCAAATTTTCATTTTGTTTTTCAATCAATTTTTGCCTTATCAGCATTTTGGACAGCCGCCTTTTAAATTGCAAAAAAAATACACGCGGCTTTTTGTAGTTGTAGAGTTGCACTTACCTTGTTAAATTCGCCTTGGAGGAACCAGTGCGATATGTAGATACTAGAGTATCCAATTATTCGACTTTTGGTTTTGTTCGAGTAAGGAATTAATCGATTTTTGAATTTTAAAATTGTTCGATTAATCGAATAAAGGTTTTAAATTATTCGAATTACTCGAATAACTCGAAGAATTCAAATAATTTTATCCAATGGGAAAAAATAAACACCTCTATTTGAACTCATACTTTTATTTTTATTAATAAATAGAAAAAGAGAGGTGCCAACCAGTTATGAAAAATATTTTAAGCCAATTTATTATTTCCTAAAATCGAGTGAAATTTAAATCGATGGAGATTCTCCTTTAAATTTTTTTAAACATCACCGCAGTTTTTCCTGATTTTAAGAGAAATTCTGCTAAAGATAAGAATTCAAAAGGAATTTTTTTAATAATCTTTTAAAACGTCTTTAAAACCCCTTTTAATTTCCTTTATTTTAAAACTCTATAGGTTTGGTTAATTTATTTTTTAACGTATTACTATTTCACGACAAAAACCAGAAACTGCGTTTTCACACACTTAAGCTCGATTCACCCATGCGTTCCGAACAATATTTTTTACCGGACAGTAATTTTTTACGGAGAGTGTTCTGCAGAACGATTCACCCATCTCGGAAAATTTGTCCGGACAAACAAAGCTACCATATGGTTTACAGATGTAAACGATTATACAAAGTGGCAGCACAGTTATCAAACTATTGGTTTTTTTTATAAAAGTGTGTGAAAATGGAAGAAAGAAGAAAATTAATTTTATTATTTTTAATTGAATTGCATAAAACTAGGGTATTTATTCGGTTAACTGATTAATTACTGTTCGATTAACTGATCGGTTAATTAAAAATTGGCTTTTTTCGATAAACGATTAAACTGGTTAATTTTAGTCGATTAACCGATTAACCGTTTTAGCAAAAATTATAATTTTTTGTAGTATTAAACCATATTTTTTTGTGTTTTAAACAATGGGTAAGTTCCAAAACGTCGGTTACAAAGCAACATAAAATACATTATACAGTGCAACCATTAACAATTTTACAACGTTATCCGTACCAAAATTCTCCAAAACTGCACCAAAATAATTGTGTTCAGAATTATTTTTGTATACAATATATTTCCTTCTATAAATACAGAAATTAAGGAATTCGGAAACGAACTTTTTTGCAAAATGTTCGGTGCTGACTTTTGTCAGGATGAGTTAGATGCTGACCTGACAACAGAAGAAACTTACGATAGTAACGCAACAACAGAATTAATCCAAACAATTAGAATTGTTAACAATTTTAAAAAATAAAACAGGATTTAAATGTTATAATGGAAGATTTTATATGCTTAGAGAAATCCAGAAAAAAGAGTGAGAATTTAGATATTCTGTATTATGGGTTGCTTTCGATTTTTCCAACATCTACGATAAGTGAAAGAAATTTTTCAAAGTCAAAATTTATCACAACTTGTCAATGACTTTGGTCTGAACCGGTGGATGACTAGGATGGCAACGCTAAGATTTTAAATTTGCCAGGCTAGGCCGGTAGAGGCGTGAATTCGCCATCTTAATCATCCACAAGCCATTGTCCAAAAAAATAATTCATGTATTAAAAAAATTAATCAGAACAGAACAGAATCGGTAAATTCAAATAAGAATGAAAAAAAAAGCAAAAACAAAAAAAATGTAAATAGATAAACAAAAAGGTAAAAATAAAAAAAAAAACCTAAGCGGAAATCAAAACCTAGTTTATTCGATGAAACTTTAATGGAAAAAAAAATAAAGCCTCTACTGATTTTCCAATTCCCTGCAATAGCTTGATTCCTGACTATCTCGACCCATCACTTCCTCGGCGGGCAGCTGATGATTTGCTGCCTGGCCTGCCCTCCCACTACCTTGGCAAATCCTTGGCCATTACGTGGATATGCCCCTTATAGGAATTACCACCCCTACAAGCTTAAAACTAGGCTCACTTACCTGTTATTTTTTTTTACTCCATGCTCCTTTCCAAATGTTCCCTCAAGACATTTCCATGCTTCGCCTCAGAAGCTCACCCCGATATCCAATCTAAAAAAAAAACCTGTCCCGGATTTCCGCTCAAACAAACCTTCGATCCCAAAAGTAGATCTAGAGCTATCCCCTGCCCTACCTAGTCCGAGCTCGGCCTGGTGTCGGGATTATCTATGAGGGGGATTTACCAAAAATCCACTCTTCCCCCGCCGGTTTGGACAAGTCCCGTCTGTTGCTAGGTCGGTAGTGTCGAGAATGTACGTAGGGGTTGGTGAGGTTCTGTGGGGATGAATGACGGAGTGTGTGTGAGGTATAGATGCTGGAATAACGTAGATGAATATGTTCGCCCGAATGACAGGCTGTGAGTATGGATGGGGGATGTATGGGTGTTTGATGTTTGGTCGGCTGATGTGTGTGGGTGTGTTGATGGATGATGTTTTGTTAGCTGGTGTGTGGGTATGGATGATGTATGGTTAGCTGATGGGTGTGAGTGTATGGATGATGTATGAGCGTATGTTTAGTGAACGTATGAAACGTGTTGATAAGTATGAATGATTAGCAGTCTTTCATAAATTTCCAAAAACTCTTTTCTTTCAATAATTTTACTCGTTGTTTTATTATAAGTTAATTTTTCTTTATTTTAACAAAATACATGTATGTTTTTTTTTTTTTTTTTTATTAAATATTTGAAAGGAACAAAACTCAAATTTTTTCTTAAACCGAAAAAAAACAAAATTTTTCTAACTCCACAAAAACTTGATTCCTTCTTTTTTTCTCTCCCACTTCTCACTTCAAAAAAAAATCCAAAAAAAAAACTCTTCCTCTTCTTTTTTCCTCTTCTTCTACCTGTCTTATTTTCCCGCCTTTTTCCTGCCTTTTTTCTATCTTCTCCCGCCATCTTTTTTTTTCCTTTCCCCATAAACTCCTACACCCCCTGAACAGCTGTGCAAACTGTCAAAAAGATTGTTCTAGCAGTTTGCATTTTAATGTAAAATCCTCTCCACTCCCATTTACATCAAAATACAACCTTTAGCCGTTACGGAGGTATGACAAACTAAAGAAAGGAGTCGCTTAAATCCCATACATTTTAACCAAATTATTTATCTAAAAGATTATTTTATAAGATCTTCGTAAACTATTTAAATTACTAATAACATGATCTCAAAGTTAATTTTTATTTTAACCGATTAAATCAAAAGCCCGGTTAGATGAATACCCTACATAAGACCCATTTACTAGCAAAACAAATTTTATCAAAAAGGGTTGAAAGTAAAAAGTAAATAGCAGTGTTTTCAACACACTTGTTCCTGAGATGCGCTCTCATGACGTGGAATCGTTTATAAATAATTAACATTCACTTCCAACAATAACACTGGTTTACAGCCAAAAAATACCAAGAACACCACATGCCTAGATAAGTTAATTGGGACCTCCTGAACACGAAAATCGCTGTAATTTTTTTTCCTAAGTACCGTTTTTTAGATAACGGTACTTTTGCGTTTTTCGGTGTATGGTCCCACTCAAACCCTTGTGGAGCCCAACCAAAAAATCCTGTCGAAATAAATGGCATATCGTTAGAAAGGTAATCGAATGCCTTTTCCATCGATATGCTACAAATTTCTATAAGATAAGAAATGGCTGAGTAATGGCACCTCAAAATTCAAAAAATGTCTATTTTTTACGGTTTTTTAAAAATTTGTCAAAAGTTCCGTTATCTAAAAAACGATGCTTAGGAAAAAAAAATTACAGCGATTTTCGTGTTCAGGAGGTCCCAATTAACTTATCTAGGCATGTGGTGTTCTTGGTATTTTTCCAAATTAAAAATTTGTAAAGCAGTGTAATTGGTAAACATTACCATTTAAATTTTACTTACGACCAATTTCAATAGATTTTTCTATTTCCGTCCATATATTTTGTTTTAGTAAGTATTTTTATATGAACGATTTCCTATATCATAAATACATTCTCTTCCTTGATTTTTATTTCCTCAATAAGTTTCAGGGCAATATTTTCTTTAACATCCATTTTTGTTTAATTTTTTTTTAATTATTCAGCACAAAACGAAAAATTTAATATGTGGCAGCTCAATTCAACTTGTATGTACAAATTGAAAAAAAGTGGCATCTCAATTCATTTTGTTCGGCACAAGAATTAAAATTAAACAAAAATTTTGTTCGGAACGCATGGGTGAATCGAGCTTTAGGGTTTTAAGACGAAAGTAATGACATCTCAAATGTCACATCCAGCCGTTTAGAAGATACTAGGTAATAAAAAAAACTTACAGTAGGGTAAAAAAAGGTAACCCATTATCTGACAGTACATGGTTTACAAATTTATAATGCTAGGTACACACTATGCAACGCATTTACACAATCTAGTGAATTAAGGCCCTAAATTTGTAAAACGCAAAAGAAACGCCAAAAATTATATTGAAAGCAAAAACAAAATCGAAAATATTTCATAATTTTGTTGTTGTTTTCTATAAAAATTAATATTGAATTTTTAAATTTTAAACGCTGCATATCTTGTGGCGTTGATAATTTTTAAACGCAATATGTATTTCTGTAGAAAGCAACAACAAAATTTTGAAAAATTTTTGACATTGTTTTTGCTTTCAATGTTATTTTTTGGGATTGCGTTGCGTTTTACAAATTCAGGGCCTAAATTAATTTTCATTCATCCCAGATTGCATAACGAACTTGACCAAGGTATACTTATAGCTATAAATATACCTTGAACTTGACGTTTACAGTCAGCCTTTTTAAAAAACTGCAGTCAAAGTAGGAAAACTCTCATTTCTTAAACTTCTTCATCTGTCATTGGCCAAAAACAACTTTTGCTTTTACTTCTGATTCATTAAATGTAAACAGTCGCTATTAAACCCACTGAAAAAGCAAAAAGTTTTATACAAATGTTCGTGTTTTGTTCGACCATACATAATATGTCACACACGCTCAAATCTAAAAATGGACTAAAATATGTTTTAAAATATGAGGAGCAACATGTAATTTAGTTTTAAGGTTCGAAATTTAAGCAAAATATTTTACATTAAAAAAGTAGAATTTTCTAAGAAATTAATTTTAATCGATTAATTGACATCAATTGTTTGAGTTATTCGTTATTGGAAATTGGCTATTTTAATTATTCGATCAAATAATGGCGGAAAAATTCCTCGATTAATCGAACAACAAATAATCGAGTGGATACTCTAGTAGATACATAGATATTTTCTTTAATTTTCATTTAAATTAAAAATTTTATTAATGTGCTGTTTTCACAACACAAGTGATTGAACGTGTAGTAAACTTTATATGAAAAGCACTGTTTTTTTAGTGTTTTTCATATAAATCACTTGTGTTGTAAATACAGCACATAAATTCTAATCGAGTAGAAAATGTCCCATATTTGCAACTTCATTAGCTGCAAAGTCTAGCAAACGGCCGGGCGTTCCAACAACCAGTTCAAGTCCACTTTTGTTATTGTGGATTTGCTCCACATTTTTCAATAAGTTAAAAACCAAATAGGTATATGGCGCAATTTTTTATTGAATGCATTTAAAAAGTAAAAAAAAACTAACGAACACATCTACGTATTGTACAATTTCTTTTTGAGCAATATAAATCTACAGACTTTTTTTCTTCCAATATATTGTGCCACCTACTAATATGATATACACACAGACCATTTAATTGCACAGTTTCATTGCGAAAAACCAATTACTTTTGTTTGGTTCAATGGTGCTGATTTTTCGGAGAAAAATTAAAAAAAACATGACAACTAAAAAATGATATTAAATCTATATATATATAAAATTGTAACGTTACTGACTGACTGACTGACTCACTGATTCATCATCGCACAGCCTAAACGCCTGGAGCTAAACACTTGAAATTTGGACCAGAGATTGGTCACTCTAAAAAAGGGTAAAAACGGGAAAATGCGGTGACCTTATATCTCCAAAACTAAGAGATACAAAAAATATATAATACTGATCGTTGTTCTTTAGAAAAATAAGCGGATAGGTGTCTGGTACTTTTTAGAAATTTTGCCCTATTAGGGAGTAAACGGGTAAAACCTGAATTTTGGTACTTTTTTGACACCCCATCTATCTTTTGAACCAATAAACATAGAAACAAAGTTTATACCACATCCGAAACCTATGAAAAAAATACGAATATAAGTTTGGTACTTTTTCGAAATTCGAGCATTTAAGGGGTGAAAATCGTCGCTATTTTTGGTACTTTTTTTACAAAACATTTTTCTCTATTCATTAACGTACTCGTACTTAATAATGAGCCCCCACTACAATACTGAATTTTTTGATACTTTAAAGGGGGGGGGGGGGGGGGGGGAAATAGTACAAAAAAAAGGAAATACGGGAAATTTTATATTTTTCTTTAGCTTTTTGTTCCTACAACTGGTTTTTTTTTAAATTATCGTTAATGTTGGACCTTAAAACATAAGATTCAACATGCAATGTCCTGAGTGGATAAGAATATATAAGAGGGAAGTTTTTGGTACTTCTTTGTTCTTTAACTGGTACTTTTTGAATTTCCGTTAGTATTGGACCTAGAAACATAAAATTAAACATGCAAGGTCCTGACTGAATGAAAATCTGTAAGAGGGCTTTTGGTACTATTTGTTCTTTAACTGGTACCTTTTATATATCCGTATTTATCGGATCTAGAAACATAAAATTAAACATGCAAGCTCCTGAGTGAATGAGAATCTGTAAGAGGGATTTTTTGCTACTTTTTCGTTCTCTAACTGCTATTTTTTTTTAAATAAACTGATAATTTTTTTAATTTAATATTTATTTTTGTGCATTAAATAAAAAAGCAAATTGGTGTCTGGTACTTTTACGAAATTCGGTCCTTTTAGGTAGTAAATCTAGCTTTTAAGCCAATACGTATAGAAATAAAAATTAAATAACATTTGTTACTTATCTAAAAAATACAAATGCGAATTTGGTACTTTTTCGAAATTCGAACGTTTCGGGGGTGAAAATTGTACCTATGTATATCGATCCCGCGAACCTCATACCTTCTAATCTAAAAGAGATAAAAAACATCAGCACTTATTCTTGTTTATTAGAAAAATTCGCTATTCCTAAACAAAAAGAGATACAAAAAATTTAGTACTAATTATTGTTCATTAAAAAAAAAAATAAACGGACAGGTGTACGGTACTTTTTTGAAGGAAGGCCTTTTTGGGGTGTAAAAGGGTAAATAAATATTGTATCACATTTTTAGCTTAGTGCCGGTTCACACACGTCAAGTTTAACTCGTCAAGTCTTGAGTTTTTAGGAGAGAGGGGAAAAGAGATGGCATCCTCTTTTCCCTTCTCTCCTTAACACTGCAGTTACACGCTCAAGTTTTTCTTGATAGTCTTTTACATATACTGTTGGTCAAAATTTCCAAAAATTGATAGTTGTGACGTAGGCTGCATTCAATTTTTGAGCAATTTACTTTCAAGATGCCATCAAGAAAAAATTTATAAAGAGAAACGAAAAATTTGCTCACTAACCTTGAAATCAGCTGTTTTCTTGAACGTAAATTGAAGCCCTCACTGGCAAGAGAATTTTAAAGGCAAGTTCGTATCAATTTTTAAAAGTATGAGTGTATTGGTAAAAAAGTGTGAGTGTATTAAAATTTGATAGGCAAAACTTGATCGTGTAACCCTCAAGTAATGCTCAAGACTTGACGAGTCAAACTTGCCGTGTGTGAACCGGCACTTATCTAAAAAATACAAAACAGGTTTGGACCTTTTTTGAAATTCAAACGTTTAAGGTGTGAAAATCGTTCCTAATTTTGTTACTGTTTTCTCAACATTTTTCTCCATCTCTATATATTATAAATTTGTAAAGTAACTGACGGATTCATCATCGCACAACCTAAACTCCTGAAGCTAAAAAGCTGACTTTTGGACCGAAGGTTGGCCTCTCGCCAAATCGATTCCGCTAACCTTAAAAATCCAAAATTAAAGAGATCCAAAAAATTTAACACTTATTGTTGTTCGTTAAAAAAAAATAAGGGGACAGGTGCCTGGTACTTTTTTGAAAATAAACGTTGGCATAAAAATATGTCCACGAAGAAAAAGGAGACGCTAACAGTAGCGGGTTAAATGCTAGTACATACATATAATCAAAAACTATATAATCTAAGATTAAAAAATGAGACAAAAACGATTCATAAATGATTAGAAAAACTAACATTAAAATGATCAAAAAGGAATCAGAAAATCGTATCACAAATGATTTTTTCAGGTGATTCATCGGTAGGGTACCTAGGCATGAAACGATACGAGTAAATACAAGTACATATTCGATACTTTTATATAAGTACCAAGTATTTTTGTAATCGATACTTAGCAACCAAGTACCAAGTAGTATCGGTAAAAAAATACTCGGTATCGGTCAAAAGTAATCGTTTAACTTTGGTATTGAAATTAATCTTAAATTTTTGATTATTTTCGAAAGCTGGAGCAGCAGTAACGGCATCAAGAAACCGTTTGACCAGTAAACACTAGGGATGCCAATCCCGAATACCGAAAACCCGGGATTATCCTAAAAATTAAAGTCCCGAATCCAGAGGTTTGATATAAAAATCCCGAGATTTTGGGCTTAGTAAAAATTCAATATTAAATCATACTGGCCATGAATATAATTTTTAACTGGTTACAAAAAATGTCACAAGTGAATAAATCTTTCATGCAATGCATTATGTACCACGAAACCAAAATCAGATGGTGGGTCTTTTTTTAAGTAGATGATAATAGAACTACGCACGCAAAATGAAAGTTGTGCAAAAAGGTGTTAACAACTATAGGGGGTTCTACCAAAAGTCTTTTAACACATATAAGTTTATTTTATTGGATTAATACTTGCATAAATATAATTGAGATAAAATAAATTAAATATTGTCATATAGCATATATATAGTTATTTATTTACGATACCACCAATAACTGTTGAATGCGAATATTGGTTTCGTCGGCAGCATATGTTTGCGATAAAATAAGGTACAATTATCTGACGTCATTAATTTGTTTAAGAATCTTTTTTAAAATATAAGTTTTAATACATAATACTTCCATATTACTTTAAAAGAATACGTTTAACAGTTTTATTTTGTTCTGAGTTTAATTTTCTTCATGAATTAATTTGTTTTAATTCTTATACATAAACATTAAATTAAAATTATATGAATTTTAAAATTGGCTTTTATATATGAAATCCCGAAAAATCCCGATCCGTCCCGGGATCCCTTTTTTGAATTAAAAATCCCGAATCCCGGGTTTCAAAAAACCTGGTCCCGTTTGGCATCCCTAGTCCATACCTATAAACCACATATCGTCTAGGTCTATTTCCTCAAGTTCTGGCTATAGGAAGTCCGTTATCATACACATAGCGACAGCGAACACCATTCACGATAATTGCTTGGCCGACCTTATTTTCGACGACGCCGCCAGCCGCAGAACTAACTGGGGAGCATGCACATATATTTTCCCATTTCCAAAAGACCCGATTTGCTGAAATTAACGCCCAATTCTCCCGATTGTGAAAACATTTGGTCGATTATACTGACCAAAAAATCACGATGTGCATTAAATGCATTTTGATTAAACGCCCATTTTCGTAAAAGGCTTTATTAATCTTAACGCGCTGCTCAATTGTGTACCTCTCAATAATCGAAGTTGTCAAATACTGAAACAAAGATAGGTCAATTTAAGTTGCGCAAAAAACTTGACGTTAAGGTGTGACTCACAATTAACATCGTGGATTATGGTTTTACCACCCTTTATTATATATTTATCAATTTAAAAATAAAATACATAAATTATTTAGCTTAATTTCTTCGACCTTCTTATTATCGAGCCCAAATAGCAAAAATGATGTAACCAACAACATTTTAGATTTTTGTTTTTGGATGAAAATCGATAATTTTTGATCATTTGCATCATCTCTAAAAATCTTATATCTCTGGGAAGTACCGTTACGAAATAAGAGCAAAAGCAATTTCAAACGAAACCCAAGACATGATGCAGAAATATTTAAAAAAACCTTCTCCTGTAAAATTGTATTTTTTTTTGGTTACATAATTTTTGCTATTAGGGTTGGATATTATTTCCTGTTTTTAAAAAATTTGTTTGAAATATAAAAAAACCAAAAAATCCCTAAAGAAGCTATCCATTGAGATAGCGAAATATTGGATAAATTTTTAATAAATATTCTTTATATAAAACGGACCTTGAGCTTGAGAAATTATTGAAAGGAAATAAAATACATATTTACATTTAAGATTCATACTGACATTGTGGATATCTGGAATAAAAGGTGAATGAAGGTTGTTATCCTGAACGTTCTATAAAATTTTGTTTCCTAAGATAAAAAAGATTTTTCGAAAGGAAATTGGTACTAGGTGGTAACTAAAAGTGGTCTCAATCTTTACACTTATCGTTTTGCACAAAAATTCTAATAGGTCGAAGTTCTTATTTTATTGTATAGTAATACAACACTAATAAGAAAGTTCTTAAATGCTGCTTTCTATTCTTTTATCACGCAAACCGATACAAGTACCCATACAAGTAACTAAGTATCGATACTTTTTTCGATTCTAAGTAGGTATCGATACTTTACGAGCGATACCACATCGAGTAAAAGTATCGATACCTTAGAGGTATCGTTTCATCCCTAAGGGTACCATTTTCTCACAACGAGAGTATATCACTTATGATTAAAAAATGAGCTCATATACGGGTATTTTTCCCTTTAAGCTGATTCCTAAATGATTAGATTATGATACAAAATGCTAGCTGGGTTATAAATTGTAATTTGACTTAGAATACACATTCGAATTAGGGAATGGTAAATGAATTCCAAAATCGATTTTCGATTTTTCGATCGACTTTATTATTTCGGTTTTTGAAATCGATTAATCGAACCTCAAAATCGATTTCAAAATCGTTTAAGATTAATTTGCAAACTTATACCTTATATCACAAAGGGGGATACACCAGCATTTTTATGGCAAACTACTAGATAAATTGAACTGAGATTTTGACAGTGGGTAGACGTAACTACTTTCTATATATTTCGTGTAAAAAGTGAAAATGTGTAAATTTTGAGATGTCCTTTAGAGAAACAAGTGCATGTACATTTCACATATTAAAATTGTATTCTTGTATAGTCAGTCAGGCCTGTCACACAAATTAATTCCGATCGAAAGTGGAATTGATTTCGTATCTTGCTTCACATAAAACGAAATCAATTTTGATCGGAATTGATTTCTGTGGCAAGTCTGAATGTATAGATAGTATTTCAAAGTATTATGACAATAGTTCCTGATCGTTTCCGACTGTTTATTTGCTATGTTATTATTAAGTTTTAGAAAACAAATGTTTGCATGTCGTTGATGTCAGAAAGATGTAGAGATATTTCCTTGTAATTTTGTTTTTGATAGGAAAAATTACATACTTTATGTTTTTTCACTCTACTTATAACTAGATTTAAATATCGCTCACACACTAGTCTGTTTGAATATTAGCATATTTCCAAAGGAATGCCATGGCTTAATTCACCTGTTGTGTTTCTATATACATATGTTCATTTTCACGAAGCTGACTTTCAGTGTTTGGTTCGGTACGATATTTTTAGGACTGTTTTGTTCACTGTCCATTGATGGCTTTAATTTCTGAAGAACCAGAGCCCTTATATTAAAGTTGGAAGTATACCAAGGGAACTAATAGACAAATACGTAAAACTACAACGTTACCTTGGAAAACTGCATAAGCATACCTACAGACGTATGTACGCACAAAAGTTAAAGTTTTATTTTGTATGCTCATAATTTATCGATTTAATTAAGATTAGCATTAAAAATTGCCAAAATTTTAATAAAAATAAAAAAATCGATTTTAAAAGCCCAATCATCGATTTCAGTATAAAATCGCATACGTAAATTCGATTGCAAAAAGTCGATTTTTTTTTTACCACAAAATCGATTTTCGATTGGAATCGAAATCGATTTACCATTCCCTAATTCGAATTAATATGAAAATTTATATAATTTATATATGTATGTTTTAAATGTTACTCACCATGAGAAATAAATTCCCAGATAATTTTTTTAAATATTTTTTTTGTATTGAGTGAAACTTTACTTACTTTGTTAACTACCTAATAGAAATATTATTTTTACACATATTTTTTTTTAGCCATTACTTTTATGTCGATATTAGTGGTTTTCTATATTTAGTTTGTATCCAAACACGATACATTTTCAGCATGCGACCACGATTTACTTGCAGCCTCCTATCAATGATATTTTGTTCTTCCACAAAACCAGCTTGAATAAATAAATTTCTCACCTCCTCTTGTGTGAAAAAATAAACCATAGTGCCATCACCACGTACATACAGATTATCCTCTAAACATTTACCATTTTTAAAACGCAGCTGGGCCAAATCGTAACGTCCATAATCACGAAAAAGAACTAAACCACCAGGTTTTAAATAACGATAACAATTTTCGGCAACACGCTGCATTTTTTCTGGTTCTATCGCCGATAAAACAAAAATCAATACAATTATATCCTGCGAGGCCAACTCAAAGGGCACCTGCCATTTATCCTGAGTAGCATCCATAACAAATACATCACAGCGTTTTGAATCGAATATAGGGTCTGCTTTAAAAATCTCTATTGCTTTGGCTGAAAAATCGCAGCCATATACTTTTAGTTCAGGTTCTTGGCTATATTTTAAAATAGGTAATATCGTATTACCCACACCACAACCAAGTTCAAATATACTTCTAGCTCCTGCAACATCTTGATTCGGGGCCAATTCAGGAAATTCAGTAAATAGCCAGTGTCGATCTTTGAAAAACCGATTTTGATGCACACCATAAAAAGAATTCCAAAATCTATCCGCTTCACTTTTAAATTTCACCTTATCTGTTTCGGTCATTTTGACAGTTGAATTTTTAGCTACCGCCTGTAAGGCTTGTTGTTCCTGCTCCTCATCCCATTCCACATTATCCCTGAAAAGAGATAAGTTAAAATAAATTATTAAATCTTAAGACTTATGCACGCACCAAGCATTGAATTTATTAAACTCTTGGCGATTTGTTAAAAAGCGTCCACCTCCAGCTGGTTTTTTACGATTTCTTGTAAATTCCCAGTTATTGAACTGAGAACACTTTTGTTGTAATATTCCAGTTTTAATGAGGGTTTTTATCACGGCTATTTGTTTCCCATAATTACCAAGCATTTTGTGTAAAGACATCCTCTTCGTTGGTCAAGAAACGATTTCCAAATTTTGGCCTTATATCCCTGGAGCACGCATCTGAAGTGGCAGCGGATTCATCCTTTATTGCGTTCGTCGTGGCGTCGCACATGTTTACATTGAACAGCTGCTAATTTTTTTTTCTTAAATGGAAACGGGTGCCAAGATAACGGCGATATTTCATTACAAAAACGCAAAATTGAAATGATGCTTTTGGGAGTTTATATAAGGCGGATTTTTTTAAGGGTTTCTTGGAACCAATATTAATTGTATGGGCATTGTGCTTTTAGGAAACAAATTTGGGAACTTAAAATTAAAATGTTTGAATGAAAATGAGAAAAAGTTATTTCAAGCACATAATAACGAAGAACTAATAAAAATTAAATAAACAATACTTTTGAAATATAATAAAAAAAAATGTTCCCAACATTTCAATTAACATCGTTGAACATCTTCAGGAGTTATTTAAATTTGTATTCAAACTCCCAAAAGTACCAATTCAATTTAGCGTTTTCATGGATAACCATCGACGCAATGTTGGCTTACTTGATGAATCTATTAGTATATTTGTATAAATAAGGTATATTACATGGGGTCAAAGTCTATATAAAAAAACTCTAAAATTTTTTCAACGTTTTTTTACACGAAGTTTTACGTTTATTATGACAAAAAAGATTCCATGTTAAGAAAGCCTAACTTGGCTTTTCAATCCAATCTAAAATTCACTTTTAAATTTTTTTTATCGATACCTTCATATTTTGAAAGTGAAAACAAGGTTCGTAAATTGTAAAATTATTTTTGAAACAGAGCTAGAAAAAAGCGAATTTCGGACTGTCAAAAACAAGTACGAAATGTAAACAAATTAACATCACTGACGACAACAAAATGTAAACTCAATATAAAAGTGAATTGAATATTATTTCGCTTCATCGCAACAACAAAAACCACGCAATTCGCCTGTTACAACCTTACCAATCTTTCAAAAACATCTAACTAAAACATAAAGGATTATTTGATTATTTTCACTAGCACAACTTTTCAATTTCAGGAATTTTAAAGAAAACCAACATGAAAACATAAACAACTTATGACAGTTCAGGTTTTAATTGCCAATTCGCATTTGCACAGCTGATGATGACGTATGCTAACGAGGCCACCTAATATCCAAGTTGCCTTGCCCTAATCCCAAGTAAAAAATGCTTAAATCCCAAAAACTTCCTAATTTTCCTGCTTTTGCATGATTATTTAACAATTCTTATTGTGATTGAACATATGTTACATAAAAATTGCATGGGAGAAAATTCTCTCAAAATTAAATTTTAAGTTATTAAAAAATTGTCAAAATGTATTCATCGGCTAAAAAACTACAAAGAGTATTATCTTCAAGGGAAATACGTAAAACATTTATAGACTATTTTACACAAAATCATGATCACAAATTTGTGCGGTCTAGTCCGGTGGTGCCGTTTTGTGATCCTACAGTGGCTTTTGTTAATGCTGGCATGAATCAGGTAGTATTTTTATGATTAAAATTTTAAATTTTCCAATAGTTTTATCTGTTTCTATAAAAGTTTAAATCGGTGTTTTTGGGCACAACACAACCGCCTTATAAAAGAGTGGCAAACTCTCAGAAATGTGTTAGAGTCGGTGGAAAACACAATGATTTATCAGTGGTAGGAGAGGATAGTTATCATCACACATTTTTCGAAATGTTGGGCAACTGGTCATTTGGTGATTATTTTAAGGTTGGAGATATTTATAGTAAATATTTTAAATTTATTTTCAATTCATATTTGTTTATTTTAGAAAGAAGCTTGTTCTATGACTTTAGATTTATTGAAGGGACCCTACAACATAGATACCTCACGTTTATATGCCACTTATTTTGCAGGGGATAAAGTTTTAGGACTGCCTGCTGATTTGGAATGCTTTGAAATATGGAGGAGTTTGGGGTAGGTTAGATTTCTGAATTAATTAGATAATTTGATTTAAATATTTGTTTCTTTAGTTTCCCCTCCTCGCGTATATTACCGTTTGGTAGTAAGGACAATTTTTGGGAAATGGGCTTAACGGGCCCATGTGGTCCTTGCACAGAAATTCACATAGACCATCGTCCGGATATTGCTTCTCCCGAGGAACGTGCCAAACTGGTTAATGTTGGAAGTTCAGATTTAACTGAACTATGGAATATTGTATTTATACAATATAATCGGTAGGAAAAATATTTTTTTTTTTTTGCTATTATCTGATTAAAATGTTTTTTTTTTGCGAGAAGAATCGCTAAGATTAAAAATTATTGTTAAATTATTAATCAAACACTGAAAAATTTGATCACCATAATTTATGACGGCTTCATGAATATTTCGAGGCCAAATAACTTCTAAAAGCATCAATATACATATAAAAATTGAAAAAGTGGTACAAATATTTAAATATCAATTTATGTTTAAAATATTACAAATTTGGATTAAAAACCATAAATAGTTCATCAAAATAACCACAATACTAATTATTGTTAAAGCTAAGGCATGAGCTCTATGTGTACATTTGTCCTTCAAGTTGTGCTGAAAAAGGTCAACAGAAAAAGGAAAGACCAAAATGAAAAAAATTTACTTTGGACTTCAAGAAGAATTCTTGACAAAAGTAAGAGAAAACAGAAGTAAGGAAAAAACACGTTAAATCAATTAAACTGGATAATCAGAGTTGCCAATTTAGCGCCTTTGGCGCTAGATTTAGCGCTTTTTAACTGTCGAAAAGGCGCATATTTTTTCCTTAGCGCTTTTTTAAAAAAGAGCGCTAAATTAGCGCTTTTATTGATACCCAAAATTTTTGTACTTTTATTTGCAAACATTTAAATCAAGACACAAAAAACCAAAATTTGTTTCCGTTTTTTAAATACATAGACCGCATTTAGACTATGCAATTAACGCCGAGTTTTTTTTTCTATTTTCTTTTAAAGTAGTTGCTACGAAACTCTTTTCACATTCACATTTTTTTCAAGCATTTTTTCAACTCCGTTTTCTTCTCTACACCTCTTGCTAACAAACAAAAAGTTGCAAGCGAAAGTTGCGGCGTTAATTGCATAATGTAAATATGGTCATACTTTACTCTGAAATGCATACTATACAAGGAAAGAAGTTTATTTTCTAAAGTAATTCATTAACTTTTTTTGTTTGTATTAAGTAAAACTTTCTTAAATAAAGAAACATTTTGTCATGATCAAAAGTTCATTTTTTGGTATATGATCAAAAACTGCATTCAGCATTTATTTAATATTCTCATTTTCTTGATATTTTAATAGGATCGAATTTCTTGCATCAAGAAACAAATGCTACCGATTTCTTTAAACTTTTCAGAAAATGCTCAAGAAAACTTGGTTTGATTCAATTAATTTTTATTTAGATCGACATGTTAACATATCAATCAAAAGTTTCTCATTTTTTTATTAAGTTTTCTTGAACTACACTTTTTTATGAAAAAATTTCAGGCTTACAATAAGAAATTTTTGGCTTGACGAGAATGGTGATTTAGTAAATAATTTTTTCCGGGTATATTTGAAATTATATTACTTTACTTTCCTGAAATATCAGAAAAGCCTTTTTAAAAATATTAATGTTTTATTAACACTGCACTGCAAAAAACAAAAAAAGTCGGGGTAGAGAACTTGATTATGCGATTTTAATTGACTTAAGCGTGCTGATTTTACTGATCTTCATGATTTCTCGCCTTATTGTTTTCATAATATACCTAGATTTCTGATAATTGATAAAAAAAAAAAGTGTACATACTAATTTGCATGAAAAAATGGTCGCCATATGGTCAAAAATAATCATTGTAAAAGATCAAAATCGCACAAATCTTATTTTATATATTTTTATTTCAAACGATATTTTTTGACGGCCAGTGTAATTAATTAAACATTTCATTAAGTTTTTTATTTAAATTTTATTTAGCGCTTTTAAGCGCTTTGTGATTGGGGCCACGGCGCTTTTTAATTAGAAATAGTTCACAACCCTGTGGATAATCATTCAGAAAAGCAAATTTCGATCTACCAAAGGTTAAAATACAATTTGGTTTAAGGACTGATGTTTGACTATTGACGTCAGCAGTCGTCGATTGCTGCGTGTGTAAGACGGCAAA
Source organism: Pollenia angustigena (assembly GCA_930367215.1). NCBI lineage: Eukaryota > Metazoa > Arthropoda > Insecta > Diptera > Polleniidae > Pollenia > Pollenia angustigena. Next base: position 193,867,059 of record OV884058.1, read on the forward strand.
TCCATCTGAGAAGATCGAGTGGTTGCGATCGAAACATTTCATGGTAACCTGCCGGCCAGGGTTCGAGCCCCGGCCATGGTCGGGAATGAACGATTTTCAATAACAATTTTAAATCATTTTCGTGTTGTAAAATTCCTTTAATAATTTAATGAAAATAAAATTTGATGAACTCAAGCCTAATTAAAAATATTAAAAATTTGTATTAAAAACCATAAATAGTTCAACAAAACAACCACAATACTAATTATTCGTTTTTATATGAAAAACTGTCAGGGGTGTGCTAGAAATCAAAACCGTAAAACGCAAGAATTTGGAAGTTGTTTTTAATACACTTTTAATCTAATTTTTGTTATAAAATTCTGTTTAAAAACGAATTTATAATTCTTGCTTTTTTCGTTTTCGATTTCCAGCACACCCCTGTTTTAAATAGAATTGGCAAAATTAGCCATTAATATTAAAAAATTTAAAAAAATGTAAACTCAAGAATTTCACTTACAAAATTCATTAAAAATCGTTAAAATTTGTAATTTCTCAACTTTTTTTAATTAGAAAAAAACGCAAAAACAAATCATGCGAATATTGAAAATAATCCTAAAACTATGGTTTTTAAATAAGCAAACACATTTCACTTTATCTCCTGCAGAAATGAAGACGGCAGCATAATACAATTGCCAGCCAAACATGTGGATACCGGTATGGGTTTCGAGAGACTGACAGCCATTTTACAAAATAAATCCTCAAACTATGATACAGACTTATTCGTGCCCCTGTTTAATGCCATACATAAGGTAAATATTTCATTTTAGCTAGATTGAAAAGTAGTGTTAAAACAATTGTGCTATGGTGAGAGTATCTCGCTGTTGAAATTATTTACCAGTTGACCTTCGTGTATTCTATCGTTCAAACAACGCATTCCGATTAAAAATTATGACATATTTTTCTATTTATGATTAGGACCTGTTTAAACTTTCCTTTTTTTTTCTCTCATTTCTTATCTTATGTTCAATGAATTAAGCATGACTTTGTTTTAAACATAAGGGTTTTCATGTTATCGCTTAAAAGTCTCGCAATCTATCACAGAATACTGTGTATTTTACGCCCTCGCAAAAAAACTCAAAAATTGTATGAGAATTCATTTACACATATGTACATTAGGGAGAAACCAAAACCTATCTTTAACCTTTTTTAACGAAAAAAAAAATTAATAAAAAAAACACCGTTTAAAATTATGAATATTCAAAATTGCATTGGTTTAGAAAAACCAATTGGTGCGTGAACTTTTTTGAGAAAAATTACAAAAGATTATAATTTTCGTGGTTACTTGGACATGGTTGACCTCATGGTACTTTGCCAAAAAATTGGTTATACCCCTAATGTACACACTTCGTAAATCGTCCAACAATTTTGACTCGTAAGCTTGCGCTGTTTGCTAACACTTTACAAACAACAAATTCTTGGAATAATCTCTGAGGTCGAGATTTTTATATGTTGCATTTTGACAAAACATCTTAAGTCGAGATAAGATAGCAAAATAGTTTAAAAAAAACTCTATGAAAAAATCATTTTATTAAATCGTTTATAATACAAAATTTTAAAAACGTAAACAAAAATCAAAGTTATTTATGAGAATACAAAATTTATTATTAATAAGATTTCAGTATGACGTATGAAATTTATTGTTGAGGGAAAGCTAGCTTCCAAGGCGAATTGACTTTCAGGTAGCGTTGAAAACACAGCTGTGCTACTTTTTTCTTGCATAATTGGGTAGAGACATGTCAAAAGTTGTTTACATTTTTTTTTATAATTATGTAGAGATATGTCAAAATATGTTTATGTTAAATTGTAACTGGAAGTTTTTTGCAAAAAAGCGGTCTGAACAAAGAGCTGAACGGCACACCAAAATGATATTGAAAGGTGAAACAAATTGGATGCTCCCATCAGTCGAAGAAAAGCTTAAGAAAAGGAGCAAGAAAGCTAAGAGAAATAAATCAAAAATGAAAAAAAATAAGCACAATAAAAGATCCAAAAAAAGTGCAATAAAAAGCGGAAACACTCTAGCTCCGAAGAGAAAAGAGAATCTAGGGATAGTAAATCCAGAATTGATGATAGTGAAAGTTCTTTATCTGAAGATGACAATAAAAGGCTTAAAAATCTAAACTGAAAACTAGAACGAGTCCGAAAAGTAAGGTTTTAAGCAGTAGCGTTAGTGACAGCGATATATCGGATGATAAAAATCAAAACTTTGTGGATTTGAAGAAAAGAGAAAAGCCACTACAACGAGATAGTTGGATGACAGACGCTTTAATGTTAAAAACGTATTTACGGGAACGCACAGTAAGTCAGCCAAATGAAAAAAAAAAACAAATTGATGCGTACGACCCGCCAAAAAGCTCAATAGAACTTAATCCCTATTGGAAAACAACAGGAACTGGTATACCCGCATTTAAAAAACCAAAAGATGACGATGACTACATTAGTACAAAATCAGAAAAATCAATATATTTGCAAAGTTTAATTCAGTGTAAAGGATGGAAAAAGCAAAGAAACAAAAATAAATTCACTGAAAGCATGACGCCTCAGAGAAAAAAATTACACGATGGCAGTGATGATGAGACTGCATATAATGAAGCTGTACCGAAAGAGGAATAAAATGAAAAATCTTGCACTTCTACATCAGAATTTTTTACTGACCATAAAATGAACGAATTAGGAGCAAAAATACTTAAAGCTGATATAATGTGCAATATGGAACTTGCAGATGAATTAAGAAAAAAACTAGAAAAAGCACACGCCCAAAGAAATATTTTTAAAGAACGTCAAAAATATTTATATATTGAGAGTAACGATAACATATCCAAATCTAAAGGCGATAAATCTGGTGTAAATTAAGATGAACATAACTTACTAACTCACACTGATCAAGCGGGACATACTAGACCATTTCCACCATCGAAAATACTGGATCCAAATGATTCATACGGCGGCAAGAAAAAACAACAGCAAAAACATGTTAACACGAAAGAGTTCGATTCTTTCCTGATGATGGTCGATAGGATATAAAACAAATGTTTGAAAGAGAAAAGTAAACAAGTGGCTCTGATGCCAACTTACAGTTTGCAAATATTGCTGGAAAGCACAAAAACCTTAAAGGCCCAAATACATTGATCAAAATACTCATCAAGCATTGTGGTAGTATTAGTGGAAATATGTTTGTATGTGTCACACCGACGATGCTGGATAGGAAATCAAATAATTTAGATATGACGGCGTGAATTCGCCTTGTTTACGTTTTTTGAGATACCGACCAACTCAAGCAACAATAAAAAACAGTGTTGTTTTTCGTGTTGTTGACTTGTTGTAGTCTCGCCACCACCTGAAGTAAATTCGACTAGCTAGCTTCTATTAGAGCTGCAAAACTATCGATAGTCGGCCCAATCGATAGTTTCGATAGTTAGCTCAAAAACTATCGATACTATCGATAGTATCGAAAATTTTTTATGTGCCACTTTTGTAGACACGGTAGTTAATGAAGATGGTAAACAATGAAAAAGTTTTAACGTTTTTCAGGCATAAAAAAATCAGCATATTGCATTTAAACTTCAGTGTCATCTATAGTTTATAATAAATATATGTAATCTTTATAAGGGGAGGATAAGAGGAAAACTCTTGTATAGATGCGCTTCGTACAAGAAGACAAATTCGTGATGATTCCAACCCTTTTGAACTTCCCAGTGCTAAGTAAGAACTTCTAATAAGAAAACCTAAATCTGATAGACCCCAACCCGAATATAGCAACCCCTCCCATTGACTTCAGTTTTCTCAGAGATTCCCGGTCTACTGCGAACCTGAAATCTCTTCCTTGGTTCTCCTTACAACCCAGTGAAGCTATCATCTTCCACTTGCCTGTAATGAGCCCATTGTTCTGATCGGCCAGTAACCCCAGTATGACCTCCACCGGTTTTATAGGTGGAAGAATCCATACAGTCACCACCGGCCTTAATGGCAACTCAGACGCGAGTTTGACGTCCAATCTGGCTTCAGGATAAGCGCTGCCACACCTGTCGATTGCAGCTTTTAAAAACTCAAAGGTTTTTAGATTGCCGCAACTGACAGTTTTGACACCTCTTATCCAGTCAGCCCCTTTGAACGATACTTCGTCCTGCCTTCCTTTGACGCTAAAGATTTCGTCGAGTAGTTTGTTTTCTAGCACCTGCCATTTCTCGACACTGATCCTTCCATCGGGATCCATACGATCAATGACAACTGCTTCCTTGACGTAGAGGGTTGGTCCTCTCTGGAGCCAGTCCTCTTAGTGATCTCCTTCCTTTTGGCCGCTGGGGATTTCTGGTCATCACCAGACATAACTCTCTTCAATATCCCCTTATTGGGGGCCTTAGCAGAGCTCTGTCGGTGATCACCCGATTTCCCTGCAGATGTTGGCTGGTTTGTCCCAGTAATCCCCTTTGTGACCTCCCTTTGGGGGGGACTGTCGGAGATTATCAAGACTTTACCAGTCCTCATCGCGCAGCTAGTAGAGGGTAGTACGTCATCAGGCTTGGTTCCCTTATCCGTGACCGTACTGTCACGGTTTAGAGCACAGGTGTTGATTCTGTACCCCCGTTCTGACTTCCCGTTCCATTATTGGAGGATTCATCAGCAGGGGTTGCTGAGGGTTCGTTATCTTTACTGACAACATTTGAGCCCTCAGCAGCCCTTGCTGTGTATCCCGCAGGATAGGGAATGCCTAGGATATCACCGACAGATCCGTGGATTCGTTCGAATCTGGCAACGTTCTTTCGGTGCTTCCTCAGCAAGTGCCTATCCCGCCCATCGTGTAGTGAGGAGTCTTTTTTAGCTATCTTTTCTAGAAAGGCTAAGGAGGCCATTACACCACTCTTGGCTTTTTCAAGACTCGTTCTGCTTTCTGATGTAACCGGTTCTGTCGCATCCTGCCGAACAATGGGTTTTGATCCACCCACTACTCCGCTCCCTATCTCGAGTGTGACCTCAGGAGCCGATGCCCGGTCCTATGGTCCTGATCATGAGCTGAAATCATGTCATTTCATGCTCATCATCAGATTCCAGAGCTAGACCATCGAGTCTTTCCGAGACCCCTGTTCGAGGCGGGGAACCGACTGGGGGGTCGTTCGTTCCGCTTGTCTCTGTCAGTTCTGTCAATAACTGACCTTCTTGCTCTAGAATATCTCTGTAGATACTCAACCAATCGGCGTCTGGATCTGACACCGAAACTGCCGAGTTGTCAGAGATATTCCCTGCATCGACTCTTAGAGTCGCGTCCTTACTTTTTTCATTAATTTTGTCCAGTTTTTTTGGTCCCACGAGTATGCCGTAAAGAAAAGGACAGTCTCGCGCAGTGACGGCTTGCACGGACTAGGCTAAAGTTACAACTGACCCTTACCATCGGCGCCAGAGGGAAGCTGTTCGCGACCAGTTTCTTTATAACCACTAACCAGCCATTCAGGTCCTCGGCACTGCTGTCAACCACCTTGACCTTAAAAGTGGGGGATATGAGAGATAAAGGGAGGTAGATAGGATCATAGGTAATGGGATAGGGGATGGGAGGATGGATAACCCTTAGTCGTGCTGGCCTTAAAGCATATGCCTTCCAACTTGCCCCGGCTAGAATTTGCCGATTCAAGTTCCAAGACATTCACTACAGCCAGCATTTAAGCCACCACATCGCGGCAAGATAGTTATCCAGGTGGTGGCCCAGAATATTTAACTCCACTATAAACTCTTCCCATAACTGCTTACATGCATTTTTCATCATACCATTTCCGCGATCAATTTCTTAGTTTCTCCAAATAAGCTGGACGATTCGCTCAAATTGAGCTTTCCTTTTTATTTTCAAACTAATAAAAGTTTAAAAAAAAAACTTTTATTAGTTATTACAAAAATTTATACGTACGATTTTTCCATTTTGTTTTCGATTTTCACCGAATTTAAAAAAATAAACTTTAACTGCCAATAACACAACTACTTTTTAGCGGTGGCATGTCATAACGTCCAGTGTCATAGTGTCCATGGACGTTATGACACTCCAAAAAGTGTCATAACGTCCGCGGACGCTATGACATTTCTTTGATGGACGTTTTGACACTGGACGTTATGACATGCCACCTTTTTAGCAGTTGTGTGTATTTAACATTTTTGAGGACCAAACTTTTACAAAGTTGAAAACGGCATGTCACGAAAAACAGATACACAACTAAATAGCCAACTGCCTGTTGAGTTGAGAATGGCAATGTGAATTTACCAAAGACAACCAAACTGTTACAAAAGTGGAGAACCGCAATAGGGGCATTAGTTTATATATGTTTCAAAGGCGATTTTTGAAAATTTACTCCTAATCCAATATAATCATCACTTATCTGCGGTTATATTTTTGTTTAAAGTTGTAGTCCCTAAACATTCCTAATGTCAAAGATCGGAAGTAAAATTTTATTATTATTCCATATACTAATTCTAATCCAGTTTTTAGTTACTTTTAAAATTTTCCGATAGTACCGATAGTGATAAAAACTATCGATAGTACTTCAAAACTAAAACTTTCGATACCATCGATAGTACTATCGATTGTTTTGCAGCTCTAGCTTCTATGCGCATTTCACTGGTTGCTTAGACCAGATCATCAAAGTCAGAAGCAATTTTTTCTATTTTATAAACAACGTCTATATCAGTCAAATGTATGTCAAGGTTGCTGCAAAAAATAGCACCAACCGGACTACTACAAACCTTTCCATCTTTAGGCAATGTGTTTTTCAAATTGTATGTTGTAGTATCCTACACGAGTTTCCATAATTTATTTTTATATATGTATAAACCAACTCAAATGGAAAAAATTTATCAGTTGATAAACATATCGCTCCTTCATTGCAACATAGTCATATCTCAAAAAATCTAAAATTTTAAGTTACTTAAGCAAAGTGTTCAGTATTATATCTCAAACTGAACCGAAGTTAAAGAAAAATATATCTTTTTTGTTTGTTTTTGTTTTCAATATAAATATACGAAAGAAATGTTATTGTTGACATCGTGGGCCAGGCAGTAAATTTTAAAGTATAAATTGCTGTTTTCTGAAACTATGAAGAACTTTATTTCCCGGGATCCTGCAAAAAAAAAAAAAATCCTGGGAAGCGGGAAATATAATAATTGAAATTTCCGGGGAAAAATCCTAATTGCGATACGAAAACAATTCATTAATTTTTAAAAAATTTGGCGAAAGTAGTAGAGAATACTAAATTTCACATAGCTTTCGTATCGAAATTAACTGAAAAGTTGCCAAAACTTAAAAAAAAACTTATGGTTACGATATTAGATTCATCTAAGAATTATTTATAGTTTAGATTATAAGTTATCTTGTAAATTATAATTTGTGTCGTATTAGCTTAAATTGTTATTTGCTCCACTATATTATAGACTTTAGATTTATTTGTAGAATTTCGAACAGAATGGCTGTTTTCCTAAACGCTCGTTGCATTGTCATAATACATGGCAACATGCTCTTAAATGCAACCATAAAAATTGACAATTCATTTTGTTCCGAAATGCAACTTTGTAGTTGTCACTGCGCTAAGAAAAGAACACAAAGCAGTTAAAAACAATGTAGATGCAAGCCATTTACATATACAATACAAAGTTGGTAAATGGTTAGTACACAATGCATCAACATGGTATCAATACTGTATTGATACATTGTGAACACACGTTTAAGAAAACAACCCATATTCTGGAATAGACTAGAAGGTTCTTGAATCTACTACTCTACAACTACTATCGGTGGTGAACTATAAATACAGGCTGACTCGTAAACTTGAGTTTAGTTTGTTTTGAGAAATTAAACGGTTCAGTTCGTTACTAACAGTTTTGGATAAATTTTGTGGCCATTATAATTAATTTGAATAAAGTTGGTTAAGTTTCGATTTGCAATTAAAAGAACTCAGACGCATTAATTGAAGGAAAAACGTAACAATTGATGTCACAAATTAAAAAAATGATAAAAAAAAGCTATACAAACAACAGTGAAATTCGATGAGCTAAAAGTAACAGCTCAAGAAAGAGTTGGGCAATTTAGATCTGTCTACTGCAGGAAATTAAGCTGAGCTGCAGAAAAGATTAATCGATGAATTTAAGCGACGCAATATTGATATCGCAGCTTATGAATTTGATAAAAAAAAAAAGAAATAAATGTTGCTACCCGTGCAGTAACAAGCAACATGGATCTTAACACAATGTTTGCTGCTATGATGCAGAAAATGGAAAAAATGCCGTCTGAAGTTTCTAGTAAGATGGAAGAAAATTCTAGAAAAATCGAAGAAAATTCAAGAAATCTTAAGAAAATTGTAAATTTGTAAATTCGGCTGAAACTTCTAGAAAAATGGAAGAAAATTCTAGGAAAATGGAACAAAATTCTAGAAAAATGGAGGAAAACTCAAGTACCATTTTAGCCGAAAATCAAGAGAAGCTCCAAGAGATTTCTACTGCTATAAATTAAAGAGTAGACGATATGGAGATAGAATTCAACCAGAAGCTGTTTGATCTAAAGACACAAGTCACTGATGTAAAAACACAAGTCACGGATGTAAAAAATCAAGTTACGGTTTTTAATGGAAAACTACATCAAGTGGAAAAAAAATAAACAGTCTTGAGTGCCAATAGGGAGCGGTGCGAGTTTCTCCAGAAGTCTCGAATAGAATAAGAGCTCCAAGTTTTGGCGGCAGCTCATCATTGAATTTGTTTAAGTTCAATGAAGAAAAAGCCATAGAGCTGATTCTGGCATTAAAAGGAACTGCGGCTGAAATTCTAGAAAGTGTACCAGTAGGTTAGGTTAAGAAGGGTTATGCGCCCAAGGGCACACTTCCACTCGGAGACCAATATGGTCCATTGTGAATCCCTTCAATTAAAAGAGAAAAAAAAAAATTGAGGACATTAAAGAAAAGAAGTACGAGAGATATAGAAACAAGAAATATAGAAAGTTAGAAGATTTCGCGTAGAACTATTGCCCTCTCTACAGTCCCCTCAACAGAAACAGCCGCACTATATCCCTGACAAACCCCAGAAGATCAGCCGGACTACATCCAGCGATGCACCCCAGTTTGTCGTGAAACCTATCTCCTAGCCACTTCTGCCTGAGACCCTGGATCCTGGGACAATGGCACAGTACATGCTCGATCGTCTCCAGCACCTCTGAATCATCGCACAATCTGCAGAAGTCCGGTACGGCGTTGTCCCATCTGCCGGCAAAAGCCCTGACAGGACAATGACCCGTCCAGAACCCTGTAAGTGTTCTAAGACTACCCCTATCCAATCCCAGTATAACCCTGGTTGCCCCCACGTCCAATCTGGGCCATAGTGCCCTGGACACCCTGCAAGGGTTTTTGATGAATTTATGGTGGCTGAAATTCTGGACGAGGTCATTATTGGAGCAGATTTTATGATTCGTCAAAACATAAGTCTAGATCTGGGACGAAAAATTATGAATTGGTATGTTCTAGAAATACCCCTTAGCGTTGGGAATGGAAGTCAAGCTCCTGTAAGACAGCTAGTCACTGGTGATCATAAGAAACTGTCATACCAAAGAGATGATGACAAACGTAGGAAGGCGAGCCCATTTTCAAGGCGGCCCAGTAAACATAAAAGCAAGCACTGTATGGAGTCTGAAAACAAGAAATGCATCAATGAGATTCGCTTATTACATGTGGAACCCAGCAGACTGGTCAACGGGGCAGAATAGTGACCCCGTATTAGCGCATATTATGAAGGCTAAGAAAAAATGGGAAAGACCGACTCATGAAGTGGAGGGTCCACTGATAAAAGCGCATTGGGCGCAGTGGAGGAGTATGCGGATGATTAAATGGTTGCCTATACCGTACATGGGAAAATATTGATGACAAAACGGTTATTGTAGAACCGTCTACTAAAGTATGCGAAGTTGTGAAGAAATTTCACGAAGGTACTGGTGGTGCGTGCGCATCTTAGCGTAACGAAAACCATAAAGAAGTTAAAAGCATTGGGTCGGTTGCAAGCAAGCCGTGATTGAGTGCATAATTAAATGCCCATAGTGCGCTGCTTACAGCGGTCAAATTGGAGGAAGAAGAACACCGGTCCAGAAGTTCAACTTTGGTGAACTATCCGTACCAGCGAACAAAAAGGACTCTACCCAAGAGCGGAAACAAGAGTTAAGACGAAGGCGTGTTAATTTATCAAATGATCAGAAGAATGTCAGAAACAATCGAGTGGCAAATCCGGAAGGCTTTAAAGAAGGCTAGTTGGTTTTACTTTTTAATCCACAACGGAAGAAAGGATTATCTTCCAAGCTGCAGACTCATTGGGATGGACCATAAAAAATTGAATGACGTCGTCAATCGAATCCAGACCAAAAATGAAAGTGGAATGTACACCTAGAACGACTAGACGAACAGGCTTAAGTGGAGGCCAGTGTTACGAAACTAGATTCATCTTTGAATTATTTATAGTTTTAGTTATAAGTTATCTTATCTTGTAAATTATAACTTATATCGTATTAGTTTAAATCGTTATTTGCTCCACTGTATTATAGACTTTAGATTCAATTGTAGAATTCGAACAGAATATTCTTGAATAAGAATCTACTACTCTACAACTAGTACAGTTGAGGTAAGTTTGTTTTGAGACATTAAACGATTCAGTTCGTTACTAACAATATTGGATAAATTTTGTGAAAACTATAATTCATTTCAATAAAGTTGGTTAAGCTGAATAAGTGTGTTTCTTTATTTCGATTTGCAATTAAAAGAACTCAAACGCGTTTATTGAAGGAAAAACGTAACATTATATTTGCTGTCTTTTTTAAAAGGAGCTCTAAACATATGAAACGACTGAATCGCAGCGCAGAATTATTTTACATTTTCATAACCAAGGCAAATCGTTTGCTGATATCGGGTAATTCATAAATCGCAGCCGTTCCACCATACGGACCATTGTAAATAGCAAATTTATTGAGAGAAAAATTTAGACAGTACAGTATGTCTTCTGTCATTGTTAATCTGAGTCTTTTTATTCGACGAAGGCTAGGAAATGACCTCCCGCTCGTAGCATTACTGACGAGCATTGAAACGAACATTTGAAATATTTTTCTTAGATTTGGGTAGATATCTTCATCACAGTTTATTAAAGCATCTTCAACGTTATCTGACAGATTAGGCTCAAGTTTAGATGTTAGTAGGTGTTTATCTCTTTTATCAAATATAATCAGCTCATCAGCTAGTTGTGGTTTTAACAGTTTTATATCTGTATATGACTTGATTACACTTTGAGGTAGAAGTTTAGGTATGTTCTCTATTGGGAAAGGTGTTTCTAGATCTTCTAAAATAAATTCATAAATAAATTTTGGATGTGATTATTTCGTTCAAATCTTGTCTTTTCGATTGGAACCTCGATTTGAACGCAAATAACTTAAACTTTTTCAAAAATCGCTTTGAAATATTCTTTTGTTTTATTTCTGTCCCCTTCAAGGCTCATGATTAAAGTTTTGATAAGGCTTGATCCTTTTTGAAGATCTATATCTTGCTTTTGTAAAATGATACTAAGTATCACACTTAATATGTATATTCCGCAAATAAATTCAAAAGTACCAAGTGAGTTCCTAAATATAAAGGTAGAGATAGTACCTTTCCACTCAGATATTTTTCCAAAGCTTCTACTATATGATGTACACTTGAACACTTGTTGTTCATTTGAAGCCTCTTCAAATGCGATTACAATCAAGCCAATAAATTCTTCCCTATAAACTTTTTGTTGCATGTTGAAATATTTAAAAGATAAGGAAGTCTGGCTTTTCCCTGACAAATTCGTGCTTTCGTCAAAAATTATCGAATAGAATTTTGATTCATATAACACATACATACATACATAAATATTGCATTTACTAGGGCTTATTAATAATTCAACCGCACGCATTATCAAGTCAAACGTTTAGTCTTCGAATGTAGATGGCACCTGCTGGGATTGAATGTAGAATAGTAAGTATTTGAATACGGTAAACTAGATTTTTCATTTGAAATATCTATTAAATAACTATTAGGATTATTGAAAATTTCGTTAGAACTTCCATAAAAAAAAACAAAAAAACCTTGCTGGGATTTCCAAAAATTTTGTACATTAAAAAAAATATTATTATTGGGAATTCTTGTATTATCAAAAATAACAAAACATATTTTTATAATTTACGGGGAGAAATTTCCTTATTTCCCCCCCCCCCCTGAATCCGCGCCTGCCTCTGTCGCCCTCCAGATTGCTAGGATCTTAGCCTGGAAAACACTGCACTCATCGGAGAGTCTGAATGACCTTTTCACCTCGGTGTCCGCGAAATATACACCGGCACCAGTGCCGGTTTCCATCTTGGATCCATCCGTAAATACTGCACACCCCTCAAACAGTCCATTGGATCCAAGCCAAATTTCCCTATCCGGGACTCCACTGGTGGTGTTGCACCGAAATCCAGGGTCATAATCTTATGATCCGAAATTCCCTCGTGAATAATACCCTGTTCAAGCAAACCCATCTCGTACAAAATTCTCGTGTGATCATCCCACCTAGGTCTAACTAAGGAAGACTCGTAATACCTAAGTAAGTTCCTAGTAGCCACACTCCCCACATAATGCTCAATAGGGGACAGATATAGTAGGATGCACAGCGCTGCCTGCGGTGTGCTTCTCCTTGCGCCTGTGATGCCAAGAGATGCACTTCTTTGAACCTTGCTGATCATCTTCCTTTAGCTATCCACTCTCAGACCCCAGTTCTTACCAATGGAGTTCCTGCATAGTATGCATTGAGTCCCCTTCTCATCCTCTCCTGAGTATTTCTCTTCCAAGACAATTTGCAGTCCAGTGTACCAGTAAGTTGCAGAAAAAATTATGATGCCCTGATAGTAGCACTGCAACGCAAGTATGGTGGTGAACACAGAAAATAAATTTACAGAATGGAATTACGGGGCAGAGTACAAAAGGCAAACGAGACGCTACAGGATTTCGCACTAGGGATCGAGCGTTTGGTGCATCTTACTTATCCAGGTGAAAGTCATCCATTGTTAGATCACTTTAAGACTGAAGTATTTGTAAATGGAATACGGGATGCTGATGTAAAACTTGCGGTATGTGCATCACAGGAGCCATCGTTTGAAGAAACGGTATCGTTTGAACTGCCACAGGAAACCGCTAGAATAATTTCAAGGCCGCAAGCGGTAAGATTGTCCATATTCAGTGGAACTGCAAAGCACCCAGACAACGCTCAAGATCTGCTTTGCCGCAAAGGGATAAACAAAGAGCAAGTCAACAATCATCGCGAGAGCCACCACTAAGGATGAGAAGAGCTAGCATTGCGGAAAGTGAAAACGAGTAACAGAAATATCACGACTTGTGGTTACATAAATGGTGAAGTCCGCATTTTGACTATCTGGTGTAGGACATTCGATTGTAAGAGCTGATTTGATAAAGGGAGCTGTCGAGGTACTAAGCGGTGTAAACTTGCGAACAGCTACGGGAGAGCCTGCCATTGTCTATGGCAAAGCAAGTGTGGAAATAAAAATGGCCGATATGATCGTTTTTGATGAATTTATTGTGGCTGAAATTCTGGACGAGGTCATTATTGGAGAAGATTTTATGATTCGTCAAAACATAAGTCTAGATCTGGGACGAAAAATTATGAATTGGTATGTTCTAGAAATACCCCTTAGCGTTGGGAATGGAAGTCAAGCTCCTGTAAGACAGCTAGTCACTGGTGATCATAAGAAACTGTCATACCAAAGAGATGATGACAAACGTAGGAAGGCGAGCACATTTTCAAGGCGGCCCAGTAAACATAAAAGCAAGCACTGTATGGAGTCTGAAAACAAGAAATGCATCAATGAGATTCGCTTATTACATGTGGAACCCAGCAGATTGGTCAACGGAGCAGAATAGTGACCCCGTATTAGCGCATATTATGAAGGCTAAGAAAAAATGGGAAAGACCGACTCATGAAGTGGAGGGTCCACTGATAAAAGCGCATTGGGCGCAGTGGAGTAGTATGCGGATGATTAAATGGTTGCCTATACCGTACATGGGAAAATATTGATTACAAAACGGTTATTGTAGAACCGTCTACTAAAGTATGCGAAGTTGTGAAGAAATTTCACGAAGGTACTGGTGGTGCGTGCGCATCTTAGCGTAACGAAAACCATAAAGAAGTTAAAAGCATTGGGTCGGTTGGAGGAAGAAGAACACCGGTCCAGAAGTTCAACTTTGGTGAACTATCCGTAAGAGCGAACAAAAAGGACTCTACCCAAGAGCGGAAACAAGAGTTAAGACGAAGGCGTGTTAATTTATCAAATGATCAGAAGAATGTCAGAAACAATCGAGTGGCAAATCCGGAAGGCTTTAAAGAAGGCTAGTTGGTTTTACTTTTTAATCCACAACGGAAGAAAGAATTATCTTCAAAGCTGCAGACTCATTGGGATGGACCATAAAAAATTGAATGACGTCGTCAATCGAATCCAGACCAAAAATGAAAGTGGAATGTACACCTAGAACGACTAGCCAATTATGGGACGAACAGGCTTAAGTGGAGGCCAGTGTTACGAAACTAGATTCATCTTTGAATTATTTATAGTTTTAGTTATAAGTTATCTTATCTTGTAAATTATAACTTATATCGTATTAGTTTAAATCGTTATTTGCTCCACTGTATTATAGACTTTAGATTCAATTGTAGAATTCGAACAGAATATTCTTGAATAAGAATCTACTACTCTACAACTAGTACAGTTGAGGTAAGTTTGTTTTGAGACATTAAACGATTCAGTTCGTTACTAACAATATTGGATAAATTTTGTGAAAACTATAATGCATTTCAATAAAGTTGGTTAAGTTGAATAAGTGTGTTTCTTTATTTCGATTTGCAATTAAAAGAACTCAAACGCGTTTATTGAAGGAAAAACGTAACATTATATTTGCTGTCTTTTTTAAAAGGAGCTCTAAACATATGAAACGACTGAATCGCAGCGCAGAATTATTTTACATTTTCATAACCAAGGCAAATCGTTTGCTGAGATCGGGTAATTCATAAATCGCAGCCGTTCCACCATACGGATCATTGTAAATAGCAAATTTATTGAGAGAAAACGTGCTTAAACCACCGTGCGAAAAGAAAGAGTTGATCCAAAAATAACATCTTCTATTAAGAAAAAAAAGAAAGTGGACAGTTTGCCAAACAGTTTGAAAATAGGCAATGCGATTTCTGGGTTCAGATCAGAGAACCTCAAAATCACTATTTTTCATGATTTATTCATACGCTAAAATTTACATTCATTCTTTGCTTGCAAAACAAAGTTCAACGTTGGTAATTTTTACATCCTTTCGTACACATTTTATTTTTGCATTTATTCGTTTTTTATTGAAAATGCTTTATTTGCATTTTTGTTGCTCACTCAATATAACACAACTGAGTAAATTCAAAAGAACACATTCTTATACTTTTGTTTACATTAACAACAACAATTAACCACTCGAAGAGACGCTTTTTCCAAATTAACAACAATAAAAACAACAATAACAAGAAAACATTGTACATACCTACTACTACTGTACTTTTTAAAATGAAAAAAAAGTCTGTTTCTATGGAAATTGGGTGTACCTACTAGGCTTTTGCACTAAGTACATTTAAATTCAAAAACATTTGCTTTTTTAAAAATTCTCAGAGTAAAGCTAAGTACAAAAGGGAATCAAAGCAAATAAATTCAAAACAAAAAAAAAACAAATAAAAGAAATTATTCTCTTTATACGCTCAGAGTTCTTGTATTTACTCATTCTTACTCACTATAAATAAATTACAGTAAACATTTTTTTTGCTAATGTTCTGTAAGTACTTTGCAAGATTCTTATTTTACAATGTGGGTATTTTAAGCATTAAATGCAAGCAATGGTTATTGCTTTTTAATTTGTCTTATTTGCAGATTATTACTAATTATTAAAATAAAAACTATTACTTTGTGTTACCGTTATTTATATTTTGTCTCTTTTGGTAATTTTTATAGTTTTAATACAGTATAAAATAAAAATAAAAATAAAAATTTTTCTAGTTTTGATTTAAGTCTTTGTCTTCTCCTGTAAAATTTTTCCAACGCAACTTATGGCTTTTGTAAATTTAAATGACGATATGTAGGTAAATATTTTTACGGAAATTCTCTTGGTTTTTATTTTTAGCATTAATTTAGCAGTTAATTTTATGGAATATACATATGTATGTACATACGTATCTAGGTATACCTATATAACTATTGCTATGTTGATAATTTGATCATAACATCAAATTAAACAAAAGCGAAATTTCATACAAACAAAATAAAACTTACAAAAATACTCAAGTATTTTAGTAAATGGTTTAAGAACTTCTTGTCTTAAGTCCAAACATGTGCATGTTCTTGTTTTTATTTTGCTTACTTCTTACCATGCTTAAGACTTGCTTTATTTATTTTTTTCAAAAACAATAAACACAATGTTTGTTTCTTATAAAAGAGAACAGCAATTGTCTCTCTAAAGAGAAGGTACAATAAAACAAATACACGAAAAAAAGGGAATGTGTTTAAGTATTTGTTTTTTGTACTTTTGCAACAGCCTAGTACCTACATATGTATGTGTGTTTAGTTTCATTTCAATTTTTTTTTCTTCTACTAAATAGTTGCTGCTGAATGTCTTCATGAGTAATGATTGTTTCATTTCAGGCTTTTTTGTTTGTATTTTTTTTTTCTTTACTTAAACAATCATTGTCGTACCGAACACAAAAACATCTTTATTAAAAAACGAAGCTAACGATTGTATACATAACAAAGCACGATTTGTGTTATTTGAATGACTGCAAACCAGCAGCGAATATTTGCGGTTGCGCAAGTTTCATTGTATGACCGCAAGCGAGTGTATTTGTTGCTGTTGATTAAATGCGATTTTTTTTTCAATTGCATAAAGCTGTTCTCTGGTTCAGATACTATTCACAGAACCTCTAATTAATTCATAGGATAAATATTTCGTTTTTCCTAATCATCATCATATATATTAATAGGCAAGTTGATTTCTTTTGCTCCCTTTTACAGCTATACTATTTATTGGATTTTAACTAATTATACATCATTGGAAAGATATTTTTTGGTAGACTGTGCCAATTTACATTTTATTAAAATCGGTTTAGTATTTAAGGAGTTATAGGCGTTAGAAAGTGTTACTAAAGGCCAGTTTACACGGTAATACAATGTATTACGACTTTGTAGAATCAAAATATTATGAAATTCTCTCCGTGTTTAAAAGAAAAAAATAAAAATCTGTTGTGAGTATAATTCATGTTTACACGGATGGTATAAGTAAAATCAAAAATAATTACAACAAAACAGATGGTTGCAGTTTTAAATTTTTACAAAAACAACATAAAAATTTCCTGAGTTGATTTTAGTGGTTTTTGTAATTGTATAAAAATGCTACCACCTTCAATATACTCCGTTAAAATACACCTCTGGTGTGATGAAAACACATAAGTTTCTAAAATGGTTTAGAAAAAAACCATTTACCGACCGCTTGTCAGATTTTGTATTCGTATTCTCTCTTACTCAATGCATTTTGCTTTTACATGATATGATATCTCTCATTATACATTATGTCGTAATACAATGTATTACCCAGTGATGCCAACTTTTTGAGAGCAAAAAGCACTTTAAAATTTAAAAAAAGCACTAAAAAGCACTATTTCGAGCAAAAAAAAGCGTAAAAAAGCACTAAGCCATTTTTATAATATAATTAAACACAAAATAAGTTACATATTATATACCTCCAACATTGAAAAAAAAAGCGACGGCGTTGATGTGGGACCATTTTTATTTAAAATTAAATAATAAATATATTAACGTTTGTATATAAACATTTTTAATGTATACATTGAAGATACTTATAATAATATATTATTATCTTCAAAAAAATGATATCATCCAAATCATCATTAGCTGAGTTTGAATTGGGCTATAAAACAGTTTTAAAGTAATATTTAATTTGATTTTTTCTATGTTTCATTGGAAGAAAGATCTCTACAGACATTAGATGGTTGATTGTAATCATTACAGCATGAATTATGCCGACGAAGTCCACATATAACGTAAAGAATTGAAATAACAGAGTTTAAGGATAATCGATTTTTGATTAACTGTAGTTCATCGCACTAAATGTTCTTTCAACGCCAGCGTTAGAGTATGGAAAACTTAAAATTCTAAATACAAAATTGGACAATTAAAATCGTTGACTTCTATCTAAAAAAGATATGTTCGTTGTTTATTTTTCCATTCAAAATTCCTAATATTTTCCAAGCCATTTTCTATTTTTGAAACAGTGTCAAAATCTTTAAAAAAAAGTTTACCTAAAACAAATACATCGTTTTTACTACGATTACTTAATATATTGTCAACTCTTAATAGTTTGTAAAATTTCCTAGTTCTAACTTCGAAAATAAGATTATTGGTAAAACGAATGCAACTTTCTTTTATCACTTTTTTTATCATTTGAAATCTTATAATCTTTACAGGCCTACTCAAAATTGTAGCCCAAATAGCAAAGCTCATCTTAATCATCCTCTATATAATCGAAGTTTTAAAAAAAGGTAGAAAAACAATAAAAATTGTAAAAAGCACCAAAGGCACTAACAAAAAATTGAAAAAGCACCAAGTTAGTGCTTTTTCTTAGTTTGGCACTAAGGATAAAATTTTGGCGTTTTGAGGCATCAAAAAGCACCATAAATAGTGCCAAAAGCACTAAGTTAGCATCGCTGGTATTACCGTGTAAACTGGCCTTAATACATAGAAAATACTCACATACGTGTGAGCAAAAAAAGTCTAAACAAACACAGCAGAAACACAGTTACATATATTCTTTTTTTTTTGTGTAAACATAGTCAATTCTCTCCTATGCTTTTAATTGGAGAACAGTAGAAAATAAGAAAAAAAAAGAGAACGACAATTTTAACTGTTTTGTTTTCATTTTGGAAGAGTTGTTGTTTTTAAATGTTGCCGTTGATTTTTACATAGGAATAATTTTAAATGTTACCGTTGATTTCTAAAATGTTGTGCACATGGATAATTTCAATGTTACATTATTAGTATGGTAACAATGTAAAAATGGGTGTATTACAGTACGTTTAAATTTGACAGTACTGGCAAGACAGTAAGAAAATACATATTAGTTTCCAAAAACACTACTAACTGTCTTCGTGACGTAGGCGTCCAGACAGTAGTTAAGATAGTTCACTTTTAAAACTTTGTCAAACGTGAATGTTGTTGTTCAAGTCCCGCTAAACGTGTTTTACATGAACTAAACAAAATTTAAAACAGCTTAAAATAACTATATTGTGTTAACAAACATAACACTTAAATAAAATATAAACAACCAAAGCAAAATATACTTAATTATTTTTTACATATTGATTTTTTTTTTCCTTTTGCTAACAAAACTTCAGATTACTGTTAGCAAATGTCAAATCACTGTCCAATTTTCCTATCTGCAAAATTTGCTAGACAGTAGACAAGACAGTTGGAAAAAGTGACTTGATTTAAGTAAACTATTAATTGACTAAATTTATAATTGCATGAAATAATATAATATTAAATTAAAAGTGACAAAGTTTTATGCTGATTTACAAAAATCTAAAATTCTTAAAAAATGCCTCGGGGTGTTAACTAGACGAATGGGATTGATAGGCTTTGAAGAAACCCTTCCACAATATTTGATTTGTCTTCAACAAATCGAATGCTAATACTGACATCTTAGACGTTTTTTTTAAGTGTGGCTCAAACTCAATCCCACTTTATTTTCGAAATTTTTACTTCATTAAAATCTGAAAATCTGGTCAGATGAATAGAGTTGCAATACAATAAATGTTGGTCGAATTCAATCTAAATAACAACATTATTAGACGGTACAAAACTTTATACCGGAGAGAATTTTGTATGAGGTCTATGTGGAATTATGATCCGATTCTCACTATTTGCAATAGGCAGAATTTTATTTTTTTTTTATTCAGCACAAACGCATAACACCCTGTCCAACATTGGTAGTGTGGGTACAAAAACAACAACTCTGCCAAAAATAAAACTAAATACATATTTAAAATTATTCGATTGTACTGATGTGTGTAATAAGTAAAACTATTGATCATGGAAATCACGAATTGGTTTAATGTAAAAGTTCTCTATGCCCAATATTATCTAGGTATCTGGGGTATCACAAAGGGACCGATAAAGGACCCAAATGAGCTGTCTGTTGATAGCTGCCAATGGAACCTAACCTAACCTATCTAGGTATCTACATCTATATAAGATTTTTCGTCTTAAAGTGATTTTAGGGAAGGTATATGGGACCAATGGTTAAAATGGATGTACCAAAACGAAGTTCACATGGTAGCTGTTTCAAAAGTTATCGTTGCAAATTTTTTTATTAAAACCAACATTTCTAAGGAGCTTTGGTCAAATATATATCAATGCCAATAAGATTTGATAAAATTATTAAGGTTACAATAAAATATTTTTTGGTAGAATTTAATTCAAATACCAATATATACAAACTTATATTCAAGAAAGGTTTTTGTATGAGAGGTATGTGTAATTTTGGACCAATTCATACAATTTATAATAAACACCAATTTTGTTCAGCACAAACGAATAATAAACATTCTACCTTTGGTGGTGTGGGTAGAAAACCCAATTTTCCAAAAAGAAAATTAAAAATTATTTCAATCATTCTGTTTTAATACCCACACTATCATAGATAGAGAGGATATTATACGATTATAATAAAGTATGTAACAGATAAAAATATTAACTCTGGACCCCCTTCAGTGTACCAATCAATCAAGTCCGTTTGGCTGGCTGGTATACACTAGAGGTCTGCAAGAATAAATAAAAACCAATTTCAACACACTCATTTGTTTTTTAACTACAATGTGTCGAGCTCCCAATAATAAAGAAACAAATGAAAGAATAACCAAAGACAAAACGAATAAAAACTCATTCAATTCAGTCAACTCAAGTCAAATGAATGAAATATTCAAATATAATTTGAATGTAAAATTTCTGTACCTACACATTACGTATGTATGTGTAAGCTTAACTCTTACAAATAAAAGAAGCCACAAGCTTAGACACATATTATGTCAATGTATTCAAATAAATGTATGGACATTCAATAATTCAAAAATTATTCGAATATTTTTTGTAAACTTGCTCTCTCTAACGGGTGATTCCACTGTTTTGTTATTTATGAATGACTCTCAAATTCATTTACAGTAAACAAGTATTTTATTCAATTCATTCTCTCTTATTTTTGTATATGGTTTACTCTTTTCTTATGTTTTTGAATGTTAAATATTTGAGTAAATGTTGTGCACTTTGAATAAAGGCAAACAAGTGAATTATTCAAAGCAGACCTCTAGTATACACTAAGCAAAGTCTGTATATCTAGATTGCAGTCGATTGTGTCGACTGCTGGCCCATACTAGTCTAAATAAAACAGCAGTTTCTTTTAAAATTACGCTTGTGCCTATATGTACTTAAGTCCGTCACTGTAAGCTGCTATTCAGGATTTTGCTATTGAAATACAATGAAAGACTATATTATTGGCACAGAAAGAACTTTCAACTTCTCGATGGATTTAAGGGAATTCTTTTTTTTTTTTTGATTATATGAACTTAAAAAAGACCCTGTTTTATTGGACTAAATTATTCAAAATTATAAAATACTAGTTATTTGAGGATATTAATTTATTCATTTCCTAATCCTTTTTGTTTTATAACTGTCTTCAGTCGATAAGACATGGAAGTCATTAACTTTTTCGTGACGTTTTTCCACGTGTGTGAAGATAAATATGAAAAGTTAAATTCGTTTTAAAAAAATATCGCATGCGATAAAAAATATTTAAAAAAAATATCGCATGCGTATTGTAAAGAAAATACGACTATTTATACGAAATTTTACAGTTTTTATGAAAAATTAATAAGGGTCTTCAGGATGTTGCTTAAAATTACCATTTGTGCAAATGGGTAAACTTGCGAGACTCGTTTCATGAAGATCCTTTTTAAGTTTTGTGTAATTTTAAACAATTAATGTCATTTCAAACAGAAACGTCAATAAAAAATATATTAAAAAAAATAATCAAAAATATAATAAAAAACTTGGAATTTGTAAATTATAAATGAAATTTGTTTTTAAACATGCATTAAGAAAGCCAAAAGACTAATATGCTTATATTATTACAAGAATTTATTGTTTGTGATTTATTTACACTTGAAGTTTTCATTGCAAACGGCGGTAAGCATTAAAAAAATTTGTCTGTATAAATGCACAATTGAACTGCGTAAGTTTACGAGTCAAAATTGTTGGGCAAATTTAAGCAGTTTGTGTAAATGAATTCTCATACAATTTTTGACAGTTCATTTACGAGGGCGTAAGAATGCACAGTTTGCACAGTTTACGAGACTTATAAACGATATCATGAGGACCCTTAATAATTTTTATTAAATATTTAAAACTAATTAGATATTTAGTTAGTCTTTTTATATTAAAATTTATGATGTTTTGAAAAAATACGACTTAGAGTGAAATTCTCATGAAAGTGCTGTGTGAGGGATATGGCCACTGTGTCCAAACCCTTCGATCTTAGGGAATCTAACCTAATGGAAAATGAAGACTATGGACAGGGCTACAATAACCTATAAGCACTTTATCCAAATTGTATTTGTGAAAATTTTCATGAAAGTGCTGTGTGAGGGATATGGAACCGTGTCCAAACCCTTCGATCTCAGGGAATCAAACCTAATGGAAAATGAAGACTATGGACAGGGCTACAATAACCTATAAGCACTTTATCCAAATTGTATTTGTGAAAATTTTTAAACAATTTTGAAAATTTGACTTAGAGTGAAATTCTCATGAAAGTGCTGTGTGAGGGATATGGAACCGTGTCCAAACCCTTCGATCTCAGGGAATCAAACTTAAGGGAGAATGAAGACTATGGACAGGGCTACAATAACCTATAAGCACTTTTTCCAACAAGCAAAAAAGTGAGCTCAATGAATTTTTACGCTTATCGTATAATGATTCGTCAAAATGCTATAAACCATATACTAAATTGCCGCCAGTTATTTAATCAGTACATCGGGGATATGTATGCCAAAATTGAAACTGAACGGCTTTTATATATACGACATCATCAATCAAAGTTGCGGGCAGACGATTACATTCATCTTCGGGATGCCTTGCATCAACAAAATGACATCAACCCAAATGCACTTGGACAAGCAGTCATATTACCAGCAACGTTCACAGGAAGTCCGCGACATATGCAAGAGTACACACAGGATGCAATGACATATGTGCGATCATATGGGCGGCCAGATCTATTCATTACATTTACATGTAATCCAAAATGGGTGGAAATAACATCTGAATTATCTGAAGGTCAGACATCGGTACATCGGCACGATATTGTAGCATGTGTGTTTAGACAAAAGCTGAAATCTCTTATGGATTTTGTTGTAAAACAACATGTATTTGGAGAAACGCGGTGTTGGATGTATTCGGTGGAATGGCAGAAGCGTGGATTACCGCATGCGCATATCTTAATATGGTTGGTTGAAAAGGTAACGCCTGATTTAATCGATAATATTATATCTGCGGAAATACCTGATGCAAGCGTGGATCCTAATTTGCATGAAATCGTTATAAAGAATATGGTTCATGGCCCCTGTGGTGTAATTAACCAAAGTTCTCCACGCATGGTGGATTGAAAGTGTACCAAAAAATATCCACGGCTGTTGCTTCAAGATACAGTAACTGGAACTGGTGGATATCCTCTTTACCGTCGTCGATCTACGAATGATGGTGGACAATCTGTTACATTAAAAGTGCACAATAACGATGTAGAAGTAGACAATCGCTGGATAGTACCTTACTGTCCACTGCTTTCGAAAACATTCAAGGCACACATCAATGTGGAGTATTGCAATTCGGTAAAGTCTATAAAATATATCTGCAAATACGTCACTAAAGGATCGGATATGGCTGTGTTTTCGTTACAAAATCCTAATGACGAAGTGAGTCATTATCAGATGGCACGGTATATTAGTAGCAATGAAGCTGTTTGGATAATTTTAGGATTCCCTATCCACGAACGTCATCCTGCTGTTCTTCACTTATCAGTTCACCTTGAAAATGGACAACGAGATTATTTCACCGAATCGAATGCACGAGAAAGATTAGTGTCGCCTCCAAGTACAAAACTTACATCTTTCTTTGATCTATGTAGGAATGATTCGTTCGCCAAAACTTTGCTGTCATCATCTAAAAAATTTCAACGACGAAAGCAAGGAAAACCAGTCGAAGGATGGCCAAATATATATTCGACAGATGCACTGGGTAGAATCTATATAGTTCACCCACAAAATGCCGAGTGCTTTTACTTGCGAATGCTTTTAATTAATGTCCGTGGACCGACATTATTCGAAAATTTAAGGACTGTGGATGGGCAAATATGTTCAACCTTCAGAGAGGCGTGCCAAAATCTAATGATTCACACTGGGAAACAACTCTTGCAGATGCATCGATTGGTAATAATCCACGTCAGATAAGGGCATTATTTGCAATTATATTAGTTTCATGCTCACCATCCAACCCGAAGGCACTATGGAACAAATTTAAAGAAAATATGACTGAAGATATATTGCATCGGGAAAGAACTATCACCAATGATGCAACGCTAGAATTTTCCGATGCAATGTACAACGAGGCTTTGGTACGACTAGAAGATAAATGTTTGGAAATCCAAAACAAGACACTTATTCAAGTGGGTATGATTGCTCCTCTTCGATCGGGCGAAGATGTGTATGACCGTGATTTGCGAAGAGAAGTAACTTACGATGCACAACAATTAGAAACATACATTTCACAAAATTTGCAGCTACTAAAGCCAGAACAAAGAACAGCATACAATGAAGTAGTGGATGCCATTGAAAATCAAACTGGAGGATTGTATTTTATTGATGCACCTGGAGGAACAGGAAAAACGTTTTTAATTTCCTTGATCTTGGCCAAAGCTCGATCGAAAAGAAATATTGCTTTGGCTGTTACTTCATCCGGAATTGCAGCAACTCTTTTGGATGGTGGTAGAACAGCACATTCTGCACTTAAAATACCAGTAAAAGCGCAATTTTTAGAAGATTTCACTTGCAACATTAAGAAAAATGCTTCTATGGGCAAAGTACTACAATTATGTAAGATTACTGTTTGGGATGAGTGCACAATGGCCCACAAAAAATCTTTGGAAGCTCTCGATCGAACTTTGCAGGATTTGAGAAATAGCACAAGGTTTCTTGGAGGAGCTTTGATTTTATTAGCCGGAGATTTTCGACAAACACTTCCGGTTATTCCCGGTTCAACACCAGCAGACGAGTTGAACGCATGCCTTAAATCATCGTTCCTATGGCGCAATGTTCGCACATCGAAATTAACTACAAACATGCGTGTACAACTTCAAAGTGATGGAACAACTACTCAATTTTCTGAACAACTTATGGACCTTGGAAATGGAAAAATGCCAGTTGATGCAGTCACGAAATGTATTACATTTCCATCTAACTTTTGCCGGTTAACTAAATCAATCTTCTTCGATGTGTGTTTCCAAATATCGAAAACAACTTCAATAACAGTCAATGGTTATTTTGGAAATGCAAAACCATATAAATCTGTTGATACTGTGACAAATGAAGAGGACGTGGTTAATTATCCAGTCGAATTCTTGAACTCTTTGCACCTGACTGGCTTTCCACCACATGAGCTGCTATTGAAAGTTGGTGTTCCTATTATTTTATTAAGAAACACAGACCCACCTCGCCTTTGCAATGGAACCAGGCTAAAAGTGAAAAAGCTGCTGAACAATTTAATCGAAGCGACTATTATCACGGGAAAGTATATAGGTACCGATGTCTTGCTACCTCGAATTCCCCTATTATCAACTGAAATGCCCTTCCAATTTAAGAGATTACAGTTTCCTGTTTGTTTAGCATTTGCGATGACAATAAATAAATCGCAGGGACAAACTCTTCATGTATGCGGCCAAAATTTATCAAACCCATGTTTTTCTCATGGACAACTTTACGTTGCATGCTCACGTGTAGGAAATAGTGATGGGATACTATCGATATTTTCCACTATCGATATTTATCGATAGTTCAGATTTCACTATCGATATTACTATCGACTGAATGTTTGTACTTGTGCAGGAAAACTTTAATTATTTTTTTATTAGGCTACAGTTCGTTGTTTTTATCATTTTATCGAACGTATGAGACGTATGTATATACGCACGTTATTTTAGATGACAGTTTTTTAAAAATTGATAAGTACCTTTTTGAAGGAACCGCAGTAACAGGGACTATAAGATATTCCATTGCAACTTTCTAAATTCTAAACCCAAAAAGGTAATCAATCTAGCAGACTTATCCTCTAATGGTCGTTCATTGTTTTGTCTTATACTTGCAATTGCATTTGGATTTGCATTTTTTTTTACAACATTACAAAAATATTTGACATTTCAGTCCCTTTATAAACAATATAAAAATTTCGACTTAAAGGCCTTAAATTAGCAGTAAAAAGCACTGCTAAGCAATCCATACTACTTGCCATTCTTGTTGTTTGTACTCATTGCTGTAATTCAGCGCGAATTAATAATAGCAAGTAAAAATTTGCGGCAAAAAACTGTGTGTGTATAACTGCTGTTAGATGTCTTCATAGCTGTATTTTAAATAATAAAAATATCGATATTTATATTTTTCCTAACGATATTTTCGATATTTTAAGACCATCGATAATATCGATAGTCTATCGATAGTTTCCCAGCACTAGTAGGAACCCCTAAAAATTTATTTGTTTACGCCCCTGAAGGAAAGACCAAAAATATTGTATATCATAAAGCATTACAATAATCATACATAATAAAGGTGTTATGATACTTGCTATTTTTTGTATTGGATTTTTTTAGGATTGACTGAATGAAACAACAAATGCGAGAAAGAACAAGAAATACAATTTGATAAAATGTAAACAAAACAAACAATACTGCCCACGTTTTTTCCCCACAAAAAAAACCGTCATAAAAGCTAAAAATCGCAAAAAAAAAATTAAAAACCGTTTCTTTCGATCAAAAACTAAAAAAATTGGCAACAGTGCTAACTATTAATCTGGAAATGTAAATTTTAAGTTAAAAAATTTTATATTTTTTTTGACAGTCTTAGATTATTTATCGATAACACATGTATATTTGTTTGACTTTTCAAGATTTTTTATGATATAATCATACTCTTTACACTTAGTCAGTTTTCCTATGCAAATATATTTGCACTGTTCTCCAATATAGAAAAAATACAAAAAATAGCAAGTATCATAACAGCTTAAGAATTATTTAATTGAGTTAGTTGCTATTATAAATAACAAATAAATTGTCAAGCTCGAGGTCCTTTTTTTTATAAAATATTCTTTATTTTATTTATTCCAATATTTCGTTATTCTTTGAATAACATCATCAGGGACAGTCTAATAAAATAACAAAAATCAAAATATAAATAAAAAAAAACATCAAAGCAAAAAACGAAAAGTAAAACAAAGCATTAACAATATATATCAATAAAAATAACAACAAAAAACTAACCAAATAATAATTTACGCACACAAAAATTCCTAAAAGCTTGTGTGTTGCTGTTACCGTCGTCATTATCTTACTAAAATAATAAATATTGCACTCAGGGTTACCGTTGGAAATTTTCGAAAAGGGTCACAAAAAGGGGATTTTCCAGAAAAAGGGGTCAAAAAAAGGGTATTTCAATAAAAAAAGGGTCAAGTTTTTTATTAGCAGTATTTCCCATTTAAATTAACATAATAAGACCAATTTTTTATATAAGCAAACAAAAAATAATAAGGGTCTTCATGATATCGCTTAAAATTGTCATTTGTGCAAACGGGTAAACTTGCAAGACTCGTTTCATGAAGATCCTTTTAAAGTTTTGTGTAATTTTAAGAATTAATGTCATTTCATACTGAAACGTCAATTAAAAATATATTAAAAAAAAATAATCAAAAATATAATAAAAAAGTGGAAATTTGTGAATAAGAAATGAAATTTGTTTTTAAACATGCATAAAGAAAGCCAAAAGACTAATATGCTTACATTATTGCAAGAATTTATTGTTTGTGATTTATTAACACTTGAAGTTTTCATTGAAAACGGCGGTAAGCATTACAAAAATTTGTCTGTATAAATGCACAATTGAACAGCGCAAGTTTACGAGCCAAAACTGTTGGGCAAATTTAAGCCGTTTGTGTAAATGAATTCTCATACAATTTTTGACAGTTCATTTACGACGGCGTAAGAATGCACAGTTTGCACAGATTACGAGACTTATAACGATATCATGAGGACCTTTAATAATTTTTTATGGAATGCTCTGTCCTGTTTTTAACGCCTGACAAAAAGTTTATTCTTTATCATTATAGCTAATTTTTTAATACTTTTTATGTAATTTTCCGATTTAGCGATTTCAAATAAATTTTAGTGTTTGTTTTAAATTTTGCAATCGTTCGCGAATTGTAACCATTTTCTCGATTAAAGCGATTTTTTCCTGTTAGTGTCAGATGTTTTAAAGCTTTTACGATTTTTAATAAATATAAGACTTTGCTATCATATCGCTGTTACTTAATATTTGGGAATTTCCGCTTATTTAGCAATATTTAACTCTTGTTTTCATTCCTGTTAGGGCACTCTCAACACTGTCGATTCAAAAGGGTGCGAAAAGTTTAATACCTTTTGCCATTATTAAAGGTGAATTTTTTTGAATAAAACATGCTGCTATTTAAGAGAGCAAAACATCAAATTGCATTTTTTTAATAAAATGTTAAATTTTTGTTTTGAAAAGAAACTACCGTAAAAAATAACAAATATGAATATGAGTTACGTTTGCTTTTAGGGAAATTGTACTGTACTATCAAAATTCAAGGAGAAGAAAGCATGGAATTGTAAGTTTCTACTTTGAGTCTGTTCCATATTAAGCAATGCTTATTTCGAAAACATTTGTTTAGCACTTCTGTTCCGCAGTGTTGACAAAAACAAAATGTGAGAGCTATTTCCAAAAAAGGGTCAAAAAGTGTCACAAAATAGGTGATATTGATACAAAAGTATAATTTAAAAAAAGGGTCATAAAAGGTATCAACACCGTCGAAAAAGGGTCAAATTGATACTTTAGTATCACAACGGTAACGCTGATTGCACTTGTTATAATTATTTCTTCGCCTTATTAACTATGTAACGAAAATGTTGAGCCGAACTCCCTTCGACATCGGCTTTGAAATTCATCCTAGTTGCTGTTGGTATTTTTATTATGTTTAGCATCTCCAACATATATCCAGCGTTACCGTTATGCGACTAAAGTCGCATTTTTGCCCCTTTTTTAATGCCATGCCACTTTCTTTGCCCCTTTATTTTAAATCCCCTTTTGTATCATTTTGCATGTTTTTGTGCCCCTTTTGCCCCTTTTTGAACTTCCAGCTTTTATATGATTGTATGTTTTTACTTTACCGCATAGAAGTGCATCCTCTAAACGGGGGTTTTTTTTTTAATTAGCATTATAAAATAATAAGTGGCCAAATAGACTGAAAGTTGATACCCGGCAGTCCATGTTGAACTTATTAATAAATATACATAGATGCATATTTTTGGAAATTAGATACTTACATATATAACAGCTAAAGAAACAGCATAGCACTGTAATGTAATCGTACCACTACTAACTTCTCCTAATAATAAATATCAGAACTAAATTTGGTCCACCTATCACTCATAATAAAGGCGCTATTGTGCCAAAGCCCTTATTTTGGGAATTATAACGTGGTTATAAGTCTATTACTAAGTAATTAGTAACCGATTTTGTTAAATTAAAAATGGAATGACAAACTTATATAATAAAGAACTTATATATTTCCAGCTGTGGTGAAGGGTAAAATTATATGCAACAGTTCATACACGTTAACTTGCAAACAAGACTTGTTTTTTCACTGTGTATATACACATATTGGTGCCCTATGTTCTACTACATGAACTTTCTTTTAATTAATTCACAATCCTAGTGTATAATTATTATGAATAAAGGCAATAAAAAAAAAAAAAAAAAAAAAATATATACATTCGAACATCTCTATAGTGAAGTTCTATAAAATGAAGCTTTCTATATAATGAACAAATTTCAAAAATTATTATAATTTGATCTCCTTACACACAAAAAAAAATCATAGGTAAAATTACCTAAAAATATGGTATACAATTAACTAAGCGCAAAGGTAGCATGGCAGTATCTTAGTTTCTTGATAACGATTTTAGCAACAGTCGCTCGTTTTAGTGGACAAAAATGTAGCAGCATTTCTTTTAAAATTGATTTGATCATTAAAAGTTAAATAAGCAGCACAAAAGGTTTTGTAGCCTAGCAGATTATTTTCCAGCACTTTAATTCTTACAAGCAATTAACTTAACGCAAAAGTCTTCAAACTGTTCCTTATATGGATATTATTGAAGCAAATGTTAATAGATAATCGAACTAAAATAACAGTTTTTATAAACAAAAGTAGAAAAAATGTTAGTTCTGTATTATATAGGGAAGTTCGACTATATATGGATGTGTCAAAAGCTAAAAGGCCTTACTCCACAAAATAAAGACTAGAGAAAATTAGTATTGTTTGAAAAATGGATTTTCAAAATTTAAAATGCTACAAAAAGAAATTTGCCAAACACGCGAAGCTTTGTAATTCATATTTAAGCAATATATAATGGCCTAATTTTGTTATCTGGCTGGTAGCTTCGGAAAAAATCAAATAAGATTAAAACTCTATACCCATTTTTCATATTTTTTAAAGGAAAATATTTAAATTATAAAAGAACAAAATTATTTTCAAAGAGTTCACATCTAATTAGATAGTAATATGTATAACAAAATTGAGAAATTTTCGAAAAGTGGAGTTAGGCCTCTTATTTATACATAAAAAGAGGCTTATTTTTTGTAACGTTTATGTTTTCCGTGAAAATAACTTAATAAAAATTAAAATGGTCTTATTTTTAAAGTTGCCCCTTTTTTTCTCAGAATTCCCCTTTTTGTGCCACTTTTATTTTGAAAATCCCCTTTTTGTGCCCCTTTTTGAAAATTTTGAACGGTAACGCTGCATATATCGGCGTTTATAATTCTCTTCCCTCTGTAATATTTGTACGTCATCTAAGTTTGGAGAGTGATGAGTATTTGCACAGTGGGCCTTAAGTGCTGTTTTTTGTGTATTTATTAATTTTTGATCTGACTTGTGTGCAGCCATTCTGGATTTTAATTTATTTTTGGTTGTGCCTATGTATACTTTTTTGCATATTTCATTTTCCTTTCCATTGCAAGTTATTTTATATATTACGTTAGATTTTTCCCATTTGTCAATTATATCTTTCGTACAACTAAAAAGTTTTCCCAAATTGTGTGTAGTTTTGTGGGCCATTTTGTATTTTTCTGCGTCAAAAAGTTTAGATTTTTCCAATCTTTCTGAAATTTTAGGAACATAAGTTAAAGCTTTATAAATGTGGGGGCTTTCGTTGGTTCTAATGTTTTCGTGATTAAATTTTTCAAAATCCCGTATCAGTTTTTTTGCAAGTTTCGCCGGAAAATTGTTATTGTGTAGTATTTGTTTTATCTTTCCTTTATTTTTCTTATGGAACTCCTCATCACTTATATTCAGAACTCTTTTTATTAGATTGTTAGCCGTATTTACAATAACCCTTTTTGGATGCTTCGAGAAAAAGTTGATTATCCGTCCAGACGCCGTTGGTTTTTGGAACCAATCTATTTTTAACTGATTATTGTCACGTATAACTAGTGTATCCAGATATGGAAGTCTGGAGTCTATTTCTTTTTCCATCGTAAACTTTATGTTGCGGTGAAAGCTATTTAAACTATTCAGATTCATCTCTATTTCGCACTCTGGTACTATACTGAATAAATCGTCCACATATTTTGTCAAGATTTTCGGTTTTTTTGTCAGGTTTCCTATGCACGTATCTAATAATTTTTCCATCACAATATCTGCTACAATAGGTGAAGCTGGTGATCCCATTGGTAACCCTTTTTTCTGTGTGTATATTTTTTCCTCATATTTAAAATATCTGTTGTCCTTAATGCAAAACTTTAGTATCTTCAAGAACAAACTTTTCGACATATCCGTATGTATTGTTATCTCGTTCCATCTATCTTCAATAATTCTTAATTCTTAAATACAAGTGCAATATTTATTATTTTAGTAAGATAATGACCAGTGATGCCAACTTTTTGAGAGCAAAAAGCACTTTAAATTTCAAAAAAAGCACTAAAAAGCACTATTTCGAGCAAAAAAAAGCGTAAAAAAGCACTAAGCCATTTTTACAATTTAATTAAACACAAAACAAGTTGTATTCGGCTGTGCCGAATATTATATACCTCCAAAATTTAAAAAAAGGCGACGGCGTTGATGGGGACCATTTTCATTAAAGATAAAATAATAAATATGGGCATTTCCCCAGGATGAAAAAATAAAATGTTGATTATTATCGTCTTTTATTGTTTATTATCAAAAAAAAATGTCTATGTTCTTATAAAAGAATGGTTTCCTAGCATATCTGAGCTGTTTTACTTGAGGAAATTGGGCTTGAAACTGGAAAATTTTATAATTTCCTGTATTTTCTACTTCTAAAGACATTTTTATATACTTATTTTACATGCAGGAAATATGTTATGTTCACACTCTTTCTTCATAATCTCTGCATTAAAATCAATTGTAAAAGGAGTATAAAGTTTTTTTGTAAAGAAAATTTGAAGACATTTATGGTAAAATGCATGGTGATAATAATAAAAAAAACATATGGAAAAATCGTACGTTCGCGATCCGTAAGTTCGCGACCTGTACATAAGCCAATTAAATAAAAACCAAGAGAGATATTTTATTTTGTAAATACTGGAAGGAGACCTACATTAATACACTTTTAAAATAAATTAATCACTTTTGAAAATTCCGTTTCGTTACGCAGATTTTTACATTTCACAACTGTCAGCCGAAGTTGACTTCTATTTTGCGTACGTTCGTGACCACACGCTTATTACTCTTATTATGAAAACTTAAACTCGATGAAATCCACCTTTTGTACTAAACATAGAGCTACCCAAATGCTATCGAATTGCAAAAAAATGCTAGGAAAAGTTTTGTTTTCTATATTATTTGTACATCAAAAGCGTACGAACGTACGTTCGTGACCCCAGGAAATGCCCATATATTTACATTTGTATATAAAAATTTTTAAATGTATTATTATTATCTTTAATAAAAATAATATCATCCATATCATTTGGAGTATAAATTGGCCATAAAACTGGTAATTGCCAAAAATTTGCAATGACCTACTATTGTTTATAAAACTTAATAACAGCATATAATTTAATAAACATCCTTATATTTTATCGTTTAAATAAATCTAAATTAAAAGCGTGCAAAGTTTAACAAAACAATTGGCTTATGATATTATCCAATTATTTTAACATATGTACGCTTCTGAGTTTAGAACACACATAAGGTGTAAAATAGAAAAAACTTGTATGTTTTGATTTTGATACTTATATCGATTTCTTTTCTGAGAAAAATATGTTACAGTATATACATGTAACATTTTCTAATGTTAGCTATAATCGCTCGAAGTGTTACATATTGTGCAATTTCAATAGAACACAATTACTGCTTTTATTTACAACTATTACACTTTCATCATTAATGTACTTAATAAGTGATTTTTAAAGCTATTTAAGCGGTTTCTGCACGTTATTACGGGTTGTAAACAAATATTAACATCACTAATGGCTTATAAAAATAAAAACGATTATAATATAAATAGACTTTTTATTTTTTAAATATTTTTATATTTTGTTTTAAAACAAATTTTTTACAAAATTAAGAGCGGTATGAA
This sequence comes from Pollenia angustigena, assembly GCA_930367215.1. Lineage (NCBI taxonomy): Eukaryota > Metazoa > Arthropoda > Insecta > Diptera > Polleniidae > Pollenia > Pollenia angustigena. The sequence goes on from OV884058.1 coordinate 193,901,165, forward strand.
TTATGACAAACAACGTAAAACATTTGTTGTACAAACAAAGTAAAACATTTACATGTTCTAAATTTTTGTGTTCGTTTGTACAAAAAATACAACTGTGGGAAAAATTTTCAAGTTCTTTTGTGAATATGTTGATGAAAAACATGCAAAACATGTTGCATATTTTACCCTTACTTTAACTTAAGGTGTTCATACTGCCCTGTTCTACAACTTTGGTACTTTCTACTTTGTTTGTATTTCCAAACAGTTGTATTTTTTGTACAAACGAACACAAAAATGTAGAACATGTAACATTAATGCAACATTTTTCTCAGAAAAGAAATCGCCATTAGTCAAACCTTTTTTCAATAGCACTAGAGAAGTGCACAATACGTGGAAAACTTAAGCGCATGTAAAATGGCAGGTTACACAACGCTCGTTATAAAAGTATTTTCTGTCAGCTGTTTTTAATTTATTTAACACTTTGCACGTTCCAAGCTACGTCTCTTTTTTTGTTGCGTTTTTTGACGGTTTCCGACTGCATGTTTTTTAACAATTCCTAATATTTTCCAATCCATGTTCTATTTTTGAAACAGTGTCTACATCTTTAAAATAATGTTTACCGAAATACATCGTTTTTATTACGATTACTAAAAATGTTGTCAACGCTAAAAAGTGCAACGTTTCGTAAAATTTCCAAATTGCTAGGAAGCCTAGCTCTAACCTCGTAAGTTTTTGGTAAAACGAATGTAACTTTCTTTTATCCCTTTTTTATCATTTGAAATCTTAAAATCTTTACAAGTTTTCTCAAAATTGTACACCAAATAGCTAAGTCAAATAAATCATCCTCTATTTGATCGTAGTTTTAAAATATGGTAGAAAAAAGATACAAATTGTAAAAAGCACTAAAGGCACTAACGAAAAATTGAAAAAGCACCAAGTTAGTGCTTTTTTTTAGTTTGGCACTATGGATAAAATTTTGGCGTTTTGAGGCATCAAAAAGCACCATAAATAGTGCCAAAAGCACTAAGTTGGCATCGCTGATAATGACGACGGTAACAGCAACACACTAGCTTATAGGAATTTTTGTGTGCGTAAATTATTATTTGGTTAGTTTTTTGTTGTTATTTTTATTGATATATATTGTTTATGCTTTGTTTTACTTTTCGTTTTTTGCTTTGATGTTTTTTTTTTTTTTTTTATTTATATTTTGATTTTTGTTATTTTATTAGACTGTCCCTGATGATGTTATTCAAAGAATAGCGAAATATTGGAATAAATAAAATAAAGAATATTTTATACAAAAAAAGGACCTCGAGCTTGAAGATTTATTTGTTATTTATATTAATAAAAAGGTCGAAAAACAACTTCATATAGTTAGTTGCTATTGATAATATAAATTAATATATATATATAGATAAAGTTAATTTTTTGTTAAAAGTATATTTAAAAAAAAATTTTAAATGCAATACGTATGTAAATAAATAAATTATAATATTTTTAATTAGGCTTAAGTTCATGAAATTTAATTTTTCATTAAATTATTTTTATGAAGAAAGGAATTTTACAACATGAAAATTAATCAAAATTTTTATTGATAATCTTTCATTCTTGACGTGGCTGGGGCTCGAACCCCGGCCGGCAGGTTACCATGACATGTTTCGATTGCAACCACTCAATCTCCTCAGATGGATTTGCCGTCTTACACTCGCAGCCATCGACGACTGCTGACGTCAATAGTCAAACATCAATCCTTAAACCAAATTTCGATCTACCAAATGTTAGAATACAATTTGGTTTAAGGATTGATGTTTGACTATTGACGTCAGCAGTCGTCGATGGCTGCGAGTGTAAGACGGCAAATCCATCTGAGGAGATTGAGTGGTTGCAATCGAAACATGTCATGGTAACCTGCCGGCCGGGGTTCGAGCCCCAGCCACGTTAAGAATGAAAGATTATCAATAACAATTTTGATTAATTTTCATGTTGTAAAATTCCTTTCTTCATAAAAATAATTTAATGAAAAATTAAATTTCATGAACTTAAGCCTAATTAAAAATATTAAAAATTTGGATTAAAAACCATAAATAGTTTAACAAAATAACCACAATACTAAATAAATTATATCACAAAAACAAATACTCAACATTTTTCATTTTTCGAATTTATTCTATGAGCTAAATTTCAGTTATGTATTTTATAAAGCTTTTTTGTAATAGTTCTATTCCTACAATTTTTACATTGCTTTCCAAAGGAAAGGTAAGGTAAAATGTAACAAGAAAATGCAATATAATAGTCTGAATAATTGAAGGAATAGGACTATTACAAAAAAGCTTTATAAAATACATAACTGAAATTTAGCTCATAGAATAAATTCGAAAAATGAAACATGTTGAATATAATATAAAGTTACCTTCGGAAGGAAATAATTCCTAGTTTCTATTTGTTAAAACAAATACTGTAATTTTTTTCTTATTTTTTTTTTTTTTTTTTGCCAGTGTGGCGAAGCGCACCGGGTTAAGCTAGTATTTAATAAAAATTATTAATTTTTCATAAACACTGTAAACTTTCGTATAAATAGTCGTATTTTCTTTATAATACGCATGCGATATTTTTTTGAAATATTTTTTATCGCATGCGATATTTTTAAAAACGAATTTAACTTTTCATATTTTTCTTCACACACGTCGTTTTTCCCAATATTTTGCCATTGTTCAACCAGTGCCGGTTTCAGCTCATTATTTCACTCTCCTATCAAACTCTTGCCTAAAATTTTAAGTGAGGTTGAGGTCTGGGGAGTGCAGCGGATGTGGTAGAACACGCGAAACATTATATGCAAACCACATATACACAAGATGAGCCGAATGATTCCGGTCATTATCATGTTGGAAAATGAACGATGATGGTAAATTCAACTTTTCAGCACTTTTTTAAGGTTTTAATTTAAATTCTCTCCATAGCAATGTGATTAACGTAATTTTCACACTCTTTTTAAGCTCGCATCAATCTGTTTTGATAATATTTTTAGTCTTACAGCTAATCCCACGATGTCACACGTTAACGTTCGCATAGAAAATAACATTTAAAACAAAAACAAATTTTAGAAATTGTTTTTGTTTTAAATGTAATTTTCTATGCGAACGTTAACGTGTGACATCGCGGGATTGGCTGTTACTTTGACTTTTCTAAATATTTGGCTGAATTCACGGCTGCTTAAAGATGTAGGGCGACCTTAATGTTCATCACTTTCATATGTTGTTTCCATTTTTTAATAGGTCATACAATCAAAATTTTGAATAGAAATAAAAAAGTTGTTGACGTCACAAGTTGGACATTTGCGAAAAATAAAAAGTACAAAAACATAACAACCACATAGACAATAATTTGTGCGAAATAATTGTCCATGTGGCTGATGTTATGTATCTGCACTTTTGCATTTTCGCAAGGGTGCAACTTGTGACGTGAACATACTTAATCAATTTTCAATTTTGTGGTAAGTTCATCATTATTTTTAGTAAAAATATTTGTTTATTAAAAATCACTTTAACATGGTTCTTAAATCAATCGTGAAGTTGAAAGTATTTTCTATGCCAAAAAATTAGTTCGTCACTGTATATAGTTATAACCACACTACAATAGTGGAGAGGGTATTATGCATTTGTGCTGATGTGTGTAACGCCTTAAAGTATACCGATCTACTCAGAATCACTTTCTGAGTCGTACTAACGATGTCCGTCCGGCTGGCTGGCTGTCCATGTAACCTTGTGCGCAAAGTACAGGTCGCAATTTTGGAGATAATTTGGGTCATGGGTTCTTATCAGTGATGCCAACTTTTTGAGAGCAAAAAGCACTTTAAAATTTAAAAAAAGGAATAAAAAGCACTATTTCGAGCAAAAAAAACGTAAAAAAGCACTAAGCTATTTTTACAATCTAATTAAACAAAACAAGTTGCATTCGGCTGTGCCTAATATTATATACCTCCAAAATAAATAAAAAAGTCGACGACGTTGATGGGAACATTTTCATTTAAGATTAAATTATAAATATATTTACATTTGTATATAAACATTTTTACATGTATTATTATTATCTTCAATAAAAATAATATCATCCAAATCATTTAGAGTTTAAATTGACCATAAAACAGTTTTAAAGTAATACAGTGCGAGCGATTTTGGTAACTCGAAAAAATATGGCCTGTTGCAATTACCGCAAATTTGCAAAGACCGACCATTGTTTATTAAACTTAATGACAGCTCATATTTGATAAAAAAAAAAAGTTATATTTTATCGTTTAAATAAATCTAAATTAAAATCGTGCAAAGTTTAATAAAACAATTGGCTTATGATATTATCAAATTATTTTAACATATGTACGCTTCTGAATAAAGAACATATATAAGGTGTAAAATAGAAAAAACATGTATGTTTGCAATCTGATACTTAGTCAAACCTTTTTTCAATAGCAATAGAGGTAGAAGTGCACAACACGTGGAAAACTAAAGCGCTGTTTTTAATTTATTTAACACTTTGCATATACCAAGCTACGGCTCTTTTTTGTTTGTTTTTTGAAGTCTTTGCGTTTTTTGTGCGATTTCCGACTGATTTTTTTTTAACTGAGCTACCTAAATAAGAGCGACAAGCGTCTGTTTTCTGTCAAAACCTTTCATTTCCACACAGTTTATACGAAGCACCCCTTTAGAACAAGAATTCAGCAACACCCGGTTTGAAAATCTTATTAATAAGATCGCTTGGTCGTTATATTTTATTAAAAATGAATTGGCAATAGAATTTTCATGTTTAAAAAAACGCTTGCCGCTCTTGTTTAGGTAGCTCAGTTACAATTCCTAATATTTTTCAATCCATGGTATATTTTTGAAACAGAGTCTACATCTTTAAAAAATGTTTACCGAAATACATCGTTTTTATTACGATTACTAAATATGTTGTCAACGCTAAAGGCTCAGTTAGCCGGGAGTAACAGTAACGTTGCAAATCAGCTGTTTTATTTTGTTGTATGTACGTCTCAATCTGTAAGAAATAGATTGGTCTTACTTTTTTACGGTAAGCTTACTGTTACTGTTACTCCCGGCTAACTGAGCCTTAAAATGTGAAACGTTTCGTAAAATATCCAAATTGCTAGGAAGCCTAGCTCTAACCTCGTAAATAAAGTTTTTGGTAAAACGAATGTTACTTTCATTTATCACTTTTTTATCATTTGAAATCTTAAAATCTTTACAAGCCTTCTGAAAATTGTACCCCAAATAGTAAAATTCAACTAAATCATCCTCTATATATAGTCGTATTTTTTAAAAATAGTAGAAAAAAAAAAATAAAAATTGTAAAAAGCACTAAAGGCACTAACGAAAAATTGAAAAAGCACCAATTTGGCGTTTTGAGGTATCAAAAAGCACCATAAAAAGTGCCAAAAGCACTAAGTTGGCATCACTGGTTCCTATTGCCACAAGGACCAAGCCTATTGAAAATGGGCCGAATCATAGGACCACGAGGGAAGATAGGGGAAATTTAAAACATAGATAGAACCATATCTATGTGGACACAAAATGTATGCATTTTTAAAAAAATAGGACCACGAGGGGAGATAGGGGCAATTTCTGCCTCTCACAAACTTTCAAACCGATTTTCATGAAGTTTATAAACATTGATAAATCCATATTTATATGGACACATAAGCATGATGTGTTTTTAAATACTGTGGTGTAGGGTATCATATGGCCGGGCTTGACCGACTATACTTTCTTACTTGTTTTTTATTGGCCTTGGAAGGCTTTTGTATATTACTTATGCATATTAACTAAAATAAATAAATACAAACTTTACAACAGATATCGAAAGCTCCAGAATATAGCGGCACTTTTCCCTCTAAGACTGATGCAGCTACATTAGATACAGGCTATAGAATATTGGCAGATCATGCTCGTATGATTGCAGTGTGCTTAGCGGATGGTATGTTACCAGATCAAAAGTAAGTCAACTTAAGTATTTAAATTAATATGCTGATTATTTCATTATTGAACTACATATTTAGTCAAAAACTTAGAAGAGTATTACGTAAAGCTTTAACGGTTTCCGAAAATGTTTTTGCTAATAAGCTCTTACTAAGTCAACTAATACCAGTAGTGGTGGATTCGTTGGGATGCGCCTATCCTGAAATTCCCAATAGGCAATCAGCCATTTTGGAGTTAATAGAGCATGAACATGAAGTATTTAAAGCATTACGTGAAAGCTCTTCTAAAGCCTTCACAGAAGTTCTTAGTGAATTTCCAAATTTGGAGGATATTGATTTAATGGAATGTCCCGGTTTTGTGCCAGCTTATAGGGAATTTCAAGCTTTAAAAGATACTTTTACAAATAATAATATACCAGGCGAATTTCTACGTAAACTAACTGACACTTATGGTTTAACCGAAGAACATTTTCAAAAATTGGCACAACTTGAAAATATGACTTACAATGTAGCCGATTATAAAGAGGCGGTGGAGAAGGCCAAACAAAAAGCTAAATGTTCTATGACTACAAATCAACATTCAGACAAAATAATGCAAGGAATTAATGAATCTTTGGTAGAGTTTACCAGAGCATTGCCAGCTACCGATATTCAATACAAATATAACTACAGTTGGGACAACAAGAAGAAACAATACGTCATACCTGTCTTAAAAACTAAAGTATTGGGTATACTTTATAATGATGTGTGTGTCCAGGAAGTTGTATGCAATGGCTTAACTAACACTCATGATATTGTTTCGATAGTGACTGATTCTAGTAATTTCTATTGTGAATCGGGTGGCCAACAATCCGATAAAGGTGTGATTCTTATAAAAACATTAGCAAACGATAGTTACGAACTGAATGTATCCAATGTATATTTAGTAAATGAGTGCGTGGTACATACATGCGTTTTACCAGCGGAAAAAGCTTACTTTTCTTTGGGCATTGGTGATGAGGTTAAATTACAAGTCGATGATCAGCATCGTAAACAGAATATACGCCATCATACAGGTAAGATTTTTTGCAAACAAAACTTTTTGAAAAACTACAGCACAAATATTTTGCATAAAAACCTTTTGTGAGCTTAATTAATAATGCTTTTTAAAGGTTAAAACGTTAATAGTTTTTTCAAAAAAGATTTTTGCATAAAATGTTTTGCAATTAGATTTTTTACTTACACTCAAAAAAATTTATGCGACTTTTTACGAAACATACTTTCGTAACTACCCAGGCAGAAATTACGACTCTTCTAAATATTATGTACCGCCACAACCCTGTAAATACAAAATTGTGACTCTACCAAAAATATGGTACCACCACAACACTGTAGATACAAAATTACAACCTTAGTTTTTTAATACCGTTTTTAAATCAGATTCAACACCCTAAATACAAATATACGACTTCGTATTAAAATGAAAACACAAAAACTATTTTATACTACACTAGCTGACCCGGTCCGCGTTGCTGGCCCTAAGCAAATATTGTTGTATTACCAGACGATTTAAATTGAGCTTTAAACGAAATTTACGGCCTTTAAAATGTTCCTTCTGTAAAAACCTAAGTTGGACCATGGCGATGATTTTAAAGAAAAAATCGTCCAAATCGGCCCAGCCGTTCTCAAGTTATGCGCTTAATAGAAAAAGTGGGCGTAAAAGTAGGCGTGATACATTTTTCTTTCGATGAAAACGTAAAATGGATTAATACGAACATTTAAAAGAAAAATTTGTCAAATCGATGAAGCCCTTTTTTTTAGGTAAATCGAAAAAAGTGGGCGTGGCAAAATTTTCTTTCCGTAAAAACCTAAGTTGGACCATGGCAATCATTTTAAAGTCGTTTGAAATCGTTTGAATCGGTCAAGCCGTTCTCAACTTATGCGCTTAATAGAAAAAGTGGGCGTAAAAGTAGGCGTGGTAAATTTTTCTTTCGATTAAAACTTAAAGTTGATTAATACGAATATTTGAAAGAAAAATTAGTCAAGTCGATGGAGCCGTTTTCTGATTTTAGGTAAATCGAAAAAAGTGGGCGTAAAAGTGGGCGGGGCAAAATTTTCTTTCCATGTAAATCTAAGTTAGACCATGGCGATCATTTTAAAGAAAAAATCGTTCAAATCGGTCCAGCCGTTCTCAAGTTATGGTTTTTGCCACGCCCCTCCGCCCCAGACCGAAAATCAAAAATCAGACTTCCCTATGTCACCCGCCTGAATATTCTGAAGATTCCCTGTCAAAATCGGCCCAGCCGTTTTGGAGTCCATACGTTACATACATACCCACACACATCCAATTTTATATATATAGATTTACACATACGCCAAATCTAGTACTTACGAGATTTCGAGCCAAATCTAGTTGTTTTTGACTAGATTTCCCATACAAAACAAAATCTACTTCGTGACTAGATTTCGACGAAATCTACTCAAAATCTAGTAGTACTTAATGATGCAACTATGGTTTTTTCAATAAAGCACTAAAAAATACTTCCCTGCACAAGAAAAAATAACATTAAAAAAAAGACAAAACAAAAATTGTTAAAAAAAAACTTAAAAAGTTTAATAAAAACTGTAAAAATATAAAAAAGACGAATAATAAGGGTATTCACGTCACAAGTTGCACCCTTGCAAAAAGCAAAAGTGCAAAAATATAACAACAACCACACAGACAATTAGTTGTGCCCAAATACTTGTCTTTGTGGTTGTTGTTATATTTTTGCACTTTTGCTTTTTTGCAAGGGTGCAACTTGTGACGTGAATACCCCCAATATTGATAAAATAAATATCGTTAATTATAAATAAAAGGTAATGCAAATTTTTAAATGTATATTTCCTTTTGTGGTTGTATGTATAATGAAAAAACTTTTAGTCAGTTGTTTTGTTATAAAAACAAAATCTCGCTAATGTCAAAAAAGTATAAACTAGATTTCGAAGAAGATTTTAAATAAAATCTACAAGATTTCGGCCTAATGTAAATGTAGTATTAGGTTAGAAAATATAAAAATTTTTGCTTGTTAATTTAACGAATTTATATTTGTAAGAATATTAAAAATAAGAGTCGGAAGACGGTTGTGGCTACGTTGTAAATTCGTGAATCCAACATTGTAAATTTAAATTTACAGTACTGTGACAACACTAAAAAGAAGAGTCGGAAGACGCACATTTGGCGTTATCATTTTAATATTGTGACAACATTGTTAATTTTGTAAACAGTACGTTGTATTGATGTTGATAGTACCCCCTGCAATGTCGGCACAGCGTCGTGGTGATTGTCTTTTTCTGCCTGGGTACCAGGGCTGTCAGATTTTTTTGAGCTCCATCGCCAAACCGGATGTCAGAAATCGCCAAAATTCAATTTTGTTTAGTTTTCGAAAACTTTTTTTTTTTAATTAAATTTTTCAAAAAAACTGATATAATATTACAGTAAATATCGCCAAAAAACTGAATGAAACAATTAGCCATGTCACAGAGTACAATTCCGTTCGGAAACGGAATTCATTCCGTATTTTGGTGCTTCAGAAAATGACGAAATGTTTCGGAATGAAACCATTTTTGTTTTCATGAACGGTATGGGAGTTGTCTGTATCTGAAAGGCCATAAAACTATCCAAATACACTTTCCATCAACAAACAAATATGTTTTCTTCAATTCCGAACGGAATCATTCCGAACGGAATTGTACTCTGTGACTTGGCCCAATGTTTAAAAAACTGCATTCGAAGTTGAAAAACTGCCATTTCTTCCACTTCTTCATTTGTCATTGGGCAAAAAAAACCTTTTGCTTTTACTTCTAATTCATTAAATGTAAAAAGTCGCTGTCAAACAAAATCAAAAAGCGAAAAATTGTAGACAAATTCTCGTTTTTTGCTCGACAGGTTTTGGTTTCGACTGCAGTTTTTTAAACCCTGGAATTAAAGAGTGACTGAATATTAAATTCACTAAAAATGATAATAAAACAAAAATCATGTAAAAAAATTAGCCAGATTTTTCTTAAAATAGTAATAATAACAAAAAGTGACAAACTATTAAAAAAAAATCTATAGGTATGTATATATTTATATATATTTAACTCCGCTTTTGTAAATAAAAATGCAAATTTTTTATTTAAAAATAGCCAAGTAAATCGCCAGTAATATCAAAATTCGATACAAAAGTCGCCAGTCGCCAGTCGCCAAATGGAAAATCCCATCGCCAAACACATTTCAAAATCGCCACGTTTGGCCAGAAATCGCTATATCTGACAGCCCTGCTGGGTACTTCTTTCGTACTACGCACATATTTACAAAAGTTACGTATATAATACGAAAAAAGTATATCTAGCATTTTCTAATTTTACGAAAGTAACGAACTCGTTCGTAGTCCTGGAGGCTTATTCTGAATTGCGATGCGAAAATCAATGCGATGCGAAAATGCATAAATGCAAACAGTTGCTATTCTGTATTGCGATATTCGCAAAGTTTTTTTTTAATCGCATTTCGAATGCGAAAAGGTGACAAGTCGGTATTCTACATTGCGAAAACAAATGTCAAATTCGCAAAATTTATTCGACAACAAAATAGCATTCGCAAAGTACAAACATGTTAGTGAAAGATAATATTTTATTTATTTATTCATCATATATTTATTATTTAATTCAGGCAAGCAAGCAATAAAACCACCAAACCGCGTCAATTTGAAATAATGATCGAATATGTATATGAATAAGCACAGCCAAATGCACATCAGTCGGCAAATACTTTGTGGCAAACGTTAACTGAAGAACTAAATATCAATGGACCACCTATTAGAGAAGCTGCAGGATGGAAAAAGTATGAAATATATAAACCAGTTCAAAAATATTTGAATTTAACTTAAATTTTAATAGGATTGGGCCGATTTTAAAGTACACACAAAACATTTTCATTTTGTTCGTCGTCGAACCACAGTGCCACAAAATCCATTTTTATTATTTTTTTTATTACAGAATGTCCTAAATAAATTAATTAAACAATTTTCACAGCGAAACACAAACAATTTATTTATTTTTAATTTGATGTTTATTGACACTGACGTATATTTGAGCAGCGTTGCCACAATTTGAAATAAATTGCGAATGCGATTGCGAAAGTCTAACAGAATAACAATTTTCTTTCGCATCGCATTTCATTTGCGCATCGTATTGATTTTCGCATCGCAATTCAGAATAAGCCTCCTGTTTTTCATAAACATTAAAAAAAGAAATTAATAATAAATTTAAAGCAAAAAACCTTTTTTAAAACAAGCTTTTATTTGAATGCGTTAAAAAGGAAAAAAATATTTGTTTGCTTATAAACTTTAACTATCCAATTATAACGCCATTACACAATTTATATAATATAAAAGCTTGCCGCGAGAAAGCTTTAATTCGCCCTATAGAAAGATAATTACTCTTATTTGTTAATTCTTATTTTAGCAACTCATCTACTTAATGGCGCTATCAGATCATTATTCAATAAAGTAACATATCAAGTGTCTAGTGCAGTCACAAGCGATTGTTGCAAACTTGAAGTAGGCTTAATAGGTAAACGCATTACTAAGGATGATGTCGCTAAAATAGAGGAACTTATTAGGTGAGGAAAGATTTTGTTATTAAAATGGTTAAAGAAACACTTTCAGTATATTATTTTCAGTCAAGTTATTTCGTCTTCTGTACCAGTCAATGTTAAACTATGTAATGCTGCAGATATTTTCCAACAAAATGATGTAACAATGGTGCCTGGTGAAATTTACCCAGAAACTGGTTTACGTTTAGTAACCGTAAATTGTGATAACAAACTACTCTCTAAAGAGTTGTGCTGTGGAACACACGTTACAAATACTCAGGAACTAGAACATTTTTCTATAACAAATCTTAAGCAAACTAATCGTGCACGTTATGCCTTTACAGCAGTTGCTGGGCATGCAGCGGAAAAGGTAATTAAACTCTTTGGATTAAAACTGAATTTTTAAAGTATTTAATTTTTATTTTCAAAAGGCTTTTGAAGTTGCCAAGTTAATAAAACACCGTATCGACATGTTAGAAAAAGGATTAAAGACTGATAAACTTTCAAATGCCACAGAAATAGAATTACAAAAAATACGACACAACCTTCTGCACATGGATAATATACATTTGCCGTATATTTTTAAAATGGATGCATTGGAGCGTATTAATGAGATATTGAGAAGAATCAAGGAAGTAGCAAGAACAAATATTAAGTAAGTTTAAGTTAATTTTATAAAAATATTAAGTGAGGTTAGATCAAAAAAATTCGTTTTGGAGTTTAACCTTGTTCTACATTTTTTTTATTTATTGCTTGTAATACAATGTGCATATGTGTTTTTAAATTAAATTATTACTTTATTTACAGAGAATTAGTAGAAGTTGAAATGCGTAACGTTTTACAAGAGAAGCCTTCAAAGACCCATCCATTTATACTGCATTATATATCAAGTTCAGCATTAATGGAAGAAGTTCCCTTACAAAAGGTTACAAGACTTTGTACTGATCGTCCCATATTAGTTATTAGCCGAAGTGATAATGTTGTTAAAGCCAGATGTTGTGTTCCAAAGGTAAATTAAAAAAATTAACTATTTTATGAAAACGTTAAAATTAAAAAAAAATTCCAGCCATTTCAAAAGGAAAATTTCAATGCCGAAACATGGTTGAAGGAATTTGCCACTATTTTCAAATCTCAAGTATCCGCTCCTAAAGGTCAAAATCCTTTTGAAATTTGTAATATGAAAGGTAAAAAGACATCAACGCAATTTGATGAACAATTAGAAATTGCCATGGATAAAGCCAAAAAGTTTGCTTTCCAATATTTAAAATAAATTCTTGTTATTTAGTATTTTAAGAAATTTTCTGTTTATTTTTTTTTAATATGTAATTTATTTTTATAACAAAATTTTAAAATAGTAGTTAGGATTTCAGAAAGAGCTTTGCTTAAAATTTATTTTACAAAAAAACTTGGATTGAGGTAATGAAAATTATAAAAAAACAAATCAATAATAGATATACATATTTATTTTAATTCTTAACAACAATGTGGGATTTTAACTGCTTACAAAATATTTTAAATTTTAATCTTAAATGTAAGAGCGAAAAATAACTTAATTACTTACAAATAACTAAATAAAAATTATTCGTTAATTAACCACGATAATCAGGATCATTGTGCTCTTCTTCGTATTCCTCTTCTTCGTCTTCATCATCTAAAAAAGAAAAATAAAAAATGTATACATATATGAGGGGTCTAGAAACAAGGGTTGCAATCTCCATTTAATTTTTATAAACTAATATAATAAAAATTTATTGATAATTGTTCCTGGCTGAGCTGGGATTTGAACCCGGGTTGATCTTTACATGTTTCAAGAAACACCACTTTCCATCGTCGGAAGATCTTTGAGTTCTACCCACTGCACCACTGCGGTGCCCGTTAGCCAACAGTCAAACATCAATCTTTAACCAGTAGTACCGGTGGTTCGAAATTTGCTGTTATTATCACCTAAATCTCAAATTACATTTTGCCTCCTTTTTCCCTCCGTTTTTTCGTATTCTTTCTGTCAAGACTTTGTCTTGAAAACCTGAATACATTTGTTTATTATGTTCTTCTTGTCCACTTTCGTCGACATCTTATTTGTACAAATTAAAGTACAAATGTAAACATTAGAGCCTGTGCCATAGCCATTTTCAAGAACAATTCTGATTTTCAGTTGAACTGTTAATTCTCAATTTCATCTTGATATTCCCCAATTAGGCTCAAGTTCACCAAATTTAATTTTCATTAAATTATTTTCACTGAGGGAAAGAATTATCAATAAATTTTAATAAAAATTCCAAGTTGTAAAATTCCTTCCCTCAGTGAAAATAATTTAATGAAAATTAAATTTGGTGAACTCGAGCCTAATTGGGGAATATCAAGATGAAATTGAGAATTAACAGTTCAACTGAAAATCAGAATTGTTCTAATATAATAAGGGTAATCACGGTCGTCATTGTGAAAATTTGCAATTTGTAAATTATACAGAAGCATTTTAGCTTTTATTTTATTTTTGCGCTACAGCTACCACAAATAATTTTAATTAAATTTTTTTTTACAAATAAAAAAAAATTCTTGTAATGTTTGAATCTAACAAAAACAAAAAAAAGCGTTTATAGTGCTTAAATGACCTGTCAAAAAATACTGATTAAAACAAAGATAACCATCTCCATTTGAGATGCAGTAACTCAGAATTAAGTAAGTAAAAGTCGATTTAAAATTTTTGGTTAGTTAGGGCCTGTTGTGTTTAAGGTAGCGATATACAAAATTGTACGATGACACTGTGCCAAATGCACTCGGTAAAATGACCTGCTAACTTTGTTAAATTGTGTAAGTCGTTCAATTGAACGGGTTTGTTCATGACACACAACTCTACATAATGCCCTCTCCACTATTCTGCCCTCCTAAGAAAGTCACAAGCGCCAAAATTCCAAAATTGAGATAAGGGCGAATGATTTTTGTGTTAAGCTTAAAAGACCTATTTTAAACTGTAAATGACTGAAAAACGTTAAGCAAAATGATCACATCTACCACTTCTAGCGTGTTTCCTGGACAAATTCTTATCTGCCACTTAGTATTATAAAAAGTCACATTGACCAAAATTTTAAGCACAAATTGGATAAATCAATAAGGCTGATCGCTCGTTCCTTGGTATCGTATGAAATAAAAAAATATATGTATGTAGTGCATTAGTGCATACACCCATTTTGAAGTTGCAGGTCAGAAGACTTAATTTTTAAGATAATTGCTGCCTTTTGGTTTCGAGTGTTTTTGTATATTTTTTAAGTAAAAGAGTGTTGTAGAAAATGGAAAATTCTGTTAAGTGAAATTCATTAATTTTTTTCTGCGTAATTGTAATTTATACGTTTATGATGATAAAAACAGAAAATGGATAGCGAAAAAAATTGCGCTTTTAGCAAAGAAAAACTACGATTTCGCTAAAAAAATAAAATGGGATTGAAGTTAGCACCAGAAAAGAAAAAAAAACGAATTAAGAAATTTGGGATAATGAGCCAAAAGAACTGATCAAAACATACCGTCAAAATCGCTTCATATTGAACAATATATAATTAACTTCAAATGTTCAATTGACAAAAAATTGCTTACCTAGGAAAAGAAAAATGTAGGCAACATATCCAAATTTTGAACTTACTTTTGCGTGCCTAAACTAGGCAAAAAAGTCATAAAGGGTATTTCATTTCAGTTTTTTTTATTTGTTGGAAAAGTGGAAAAATTTAATTTTTGTTACAACAAACACAAGGAAAAACTTTTCCACCGAAAGTTGCAATTTAAACAAGCTTTAACCAATTGAAGCACAGCCGCGAATAACGTTGTAAACGCCACATTTTGCAAAAACTTTTTTTTGCAGATAACCGTTAATCTTACTCTCTTATGCGCCCCATACACGGTTCAATTCAGTTGTCAACTGAGTCTTTCAACTCAGTTGACAACTTCATCAACTGAATTGAAAGATTTTTAATTTATTTTAAAATTAAATGAAATAAAAGACAATTTTTGAAATACTTAACTACAAAAATTAATTTTGACAGCTGATCAAGAGACTTGAGCACACACAGTACAATCGAATTGGAAGACTTAGTAGTCAACTTGAAAAAATCAAAATCTTTTGATTTTTCTTCAACCAACTCGACAACCGTCAAACTAATCAACTGACAAGGCCATACACGCTTTGATTTGGACAACAACCAACTCAGTTGACAATTGAATTGAATCGTGTATGGTCTGCTTTACACAGATTAAACATCAAATCAACCAAAACTATGCACCTTAACGCCTTCAAAATGGCGTACAAAGTGTCAGCCAGTGGAAGAACATTGCAAGTTACTAACAAAATGATGAAACCGAAATGGTTTTGCAGTGCGGAATAATGTTTTAAAAGCGTTTTGCATTAAAGTTTTTATTATCATTATTTTTAATAATAGAAAAAAAAAAATTATTAAACAAAAAATGCTGCCTGTCAAAAAACGTTTTTTGCTCTCTTGAAAAATTATTATTTTGTAACTTAAAACGTTATTCGCGGCTGTGCTTCAATTGTAAAAAAATCAGATTGGAAAATTACAATTTTATTTTAAAGAGTCGGCAATTCACAAACGTCCAATTGAGTGTGGTTGCCACCATTTTAAAAATGTTGTTATTTTTCACAAAAAGCCCTAAAATTTACATCTCTTTTTAAGATAATCAACTATGACTCTTTAAGCTGCGTTCACAATCAAAAAAACATTTTCACTTGGTGTTCATAATAGAGCAACAATTTCTTTTGTAACTACACACATTTTGCATCAAGAAACCGTATGCAAATTTTGGCCACAAAAATATTATACATTTATTTTTATTTTTGTAAACATTTTGTTAAAATTTTCATTCAAAACTAAATAAAATTTTTTAAACGTCAGAAACAATTTCATACAAATTGTTGCTGAAGTTCTAGTTGACTCAACTTTAGTTACATTTTTAAAAAAATTTTAGTTACATTTTTGTTTTAAAATTGAAAGGAAAATATATGAAATACTTTGGGAAGAAAAAAGATAGAAGAAAAAACATTTTCATTTGGTGTTCATAATAGAGCAACAATTTCTTTTGTAACTACACACATTTTGCATCAAGAAACCGAATGCAAATTTTAGCCACAAAAATATTATACATTTATTTTTATTTTTGTAAACATTTTGTTAAAATTTTCATTCAAAACTAAATAAAATTTTTTAAACGTCAGAAACAATTTCATACAAATTGTTGCTGAAGTTCTAGTTGACTCAACTTTAGTTACATTTTTAAAAAAATTTTAGTTACATTTTTGTTTTAAAATTGAAAGGAAAATATATGAAATACTTTGGGAAGAAACAAGATAGAAGAAACAACATTTTCATTTGGTGTTCATAATAGAGCAACAATTTCTTTTGCAACCACACACATTTTGCATCAAGAAACCGTTTGCAAATTTTAGCCACAGCAATATTATGCATTTTTATTTTTGTAAACATTTTGTTAAAATTTTCATTCAAAACTAAATAAAATTATTTTAAACGTCAGAAACAATTTCATACAAATTGTTGCTGAAGTTCTAGTCGATTAAACTTTAGTTACATTTTTAAAAAAATTTTAGTTACATTTTTGTTCTAAAAATGAAAGGAAAATATATGAAATACTTTGGGAAGAAAAAAGATAGAAGAAAAAACGAAATTGTTTTTTTGATTGTGAAAGTAGCTTTAACCTCCATTTTTATTAAATCAAATTTTAATTTTTTAAAACGTTGTTTTTCAAAACTAAATTAAAAATGAATTCTATACAAAAAAAATAAAAAAAAGAACTTAAAAATGACGTGACAATTAAATAATCAATTAATTCAATTTTAACTCTTTTATTTGGCATCTTAAAAAATATCAATTACTTCCAGGGATTATATGATAGATTTTTGTTTTTGACAGTTTTGTACCTTTAACTAAAAAAATACCGCTCACGTCAATAAGGTGTAATTTTCCTTTTTTCCATTTTTCCAACCAAAAAAATTTTGAAATGAATACCCTTATAAGTTCATTTTATCTACTTTATCATCAAAATTTTCCCTGTCAGGATAATAAAATTGTATCATTTTTGAGATTTTTCAAAAATATTAAATTTTAAGGCGCGAAAGATAAAAAACCTAAAAGCTTAATATATCAAAACTACTTAAATTGAGATGTGACTTTCTTTCTTAGGATGGCAGTGTTGTGGTGGGGGTATAAAAACCCCAATTTTTTTCATATCCAATTTTCGTATGGAATTTATTCCTAAACCTCGTAGTAGATTTGGGTTAGGCCCCTATTAGTTTACAACTCAACTCAGTTGAGTTGTAATAAATACAGCTGGTTTTGATCAGTTGTAATTTTTGTTATGATTTTGTTCACCGCAATTTAGCAAAGTTGTAGTCCATAATACAAAAATTATGAAATTACAACTCAACTGATACCAACTAACGTCGAAGTGATGTAATCATCGACTTGATGTGACAACAATTTAAAATTAATGTCGACATCGACGACGACTTACATAATAGGGGTGAATAATTTTAATGTTTGACACTCCATGGTTTACACATGTATAGATATATCACAATGTCATTTTAAAGTTATGTAGACCGAAGAAATCTTAAAACAGTGGACTAAAAAAAATCCCCATTTTTGATAAAGAAATAACAAAAATTCTCAATCTCGGAAAAACGCTTTAAAAAAATTATGTTTTTTTACAGAACTGGCAACACTGAAACTTTTTACCACTCGATATTGATCAGCATTTTCCTATTCTATTAAAATATTCGTTTTTGTTTATTTATTATAAAAACTCCAAAAATAAGATATCAACATTTAGTTAAATGCCCCTTATATATGGGTAATTCCTTAGTGTTGAACGTGACAGTCGTACTCATAAAAATGCAATAGCATTTT
This sequence comes from Pollenia angustigena, assembly GCA_930367215.1. Classification (NCBI taxonomy): domain Eukaryota; kingdom Metazoa; phylum Arthropoda; class Insecta; order Diptera; family Polleniidae; genus Pollenia; species Pollenia angustigena. Next base: position 193,919,622 of record OV884058.1, read on the forward strand.
AAACAACAAATATTTTTAAGTTCTTTTAACCCTTAAATTAAAGCTCTAAGGCCGAGGCCACGCAATGAGCGGCTAAGCGTCAAGCAGCTGAGCGATGAGCGTCAAAAAATTAAAACATATGAAATTCTATTGAAGTGGCCACGAAATGAGCGGCATGCGAGCGAAATTTTTGAGCGGCTAAGCGGCGTCGCTCAGGAATAAAACTTGCTCTATTTTTTAGTTGTTTTCTGAGCGTCAAAAAATAAACATGGCAAAAGTAAATATGGAGCTTATGATTTCATCCGTACAAAGCCGACCGAATTATGGCAAGACAGATTATCAAATTTTAAAAATAAAAATATAACCGAGAAATTATTTTTTTGTTTTGTCAATTTGGTGTTAACTTTTAGCAACAGCAAATCAAAGCATTTCACAGACATACGGCAGTATTGTATTGGGTAGATTTATATATAAATGGCTTAATTCCCCTTGCTTGATAAATATGGACACATTAGCATGATGTGTATATTAATACTGTGTTGTAATGTGCCATATGGTCAAGCTTGACCAACTATACTTTCTCACTTGTTCATAATTTGTTTTCAATGTAAGTTAAGCGAACGAAGTCTTCGATCGAAATCGACGAACAGTCTGCAATTTTTTTTTCTTAAAAAACGCATAACATTTTTATGAATACGATTTTCGCGTAATAACATTGAACAAGCCACTCTTTACAATGGCATTTTAACAACTAACCACTCAGAAGTGACGCTCAGTAATAAGCCACTTGCCGCTCAAATTTGACGCTTTGACGCTCATCGCTCAGCCGCTTGACGCTTAGCCGCTCATTGCGTGGCCTCGGCCTAAGAAAGCACTGTTATCTATGCTTAAGTTTATGGAGGGCGCGATTCTAGGTCAAAGATAATGGCAAAAAAAGTAGCGGTTCGAATGAAAAAAATAGAAGTCGTTTTTGTAGCCATGTATAAAAAGGCGTGATTCAGCGAAACCTGGCAAAATTTTTTAGTCAAACTACTTTCAGAATTTTACGTAGCATTGAAACATTAAAATGTCTTTGGTTTGATTCCAAAATCTTTTGTATTTTTTTTAAGCCAAAAACTGTGTCGATACGTGACATTTCGAACGTGAAATTTTTTCCATAATAATTTAACTAAATAACGATTTTTTTCTGTTAGGACCAGCACTCAAGGGATAGCCCCTACTAATGCGTTGCATTAAACAAAATAAAAATTGACCGTTAATCCAAATAACATATTTCTCTTCGAACTCTTCCTTAGATTACAGACCATGTAAGGAACTTTTTTGGAATAATTGTTATCATATATCACCTCTTTTTAAGAAGATAATAAAAACTTCTCACAAATAAGATATTACGTTTGTGCAACTTTGCAGTCTGCTGGTTCGTCTTAGTAAACGAATTTTTAGGGGAATTTATAAAATTTGTAAAATCTAAATATTTGTCTATAACAAAATCATAAAAGAATATGTTATTAAAAGTTATTAAAAACTTTTAAGTTTTCGGTCACGGTAGACTTTTAGAAAGAAATGCCCATACGTACCAAAACTCACGATTTTTTGCTAAGTATTCAAGTGATAAATTTCGGTTAATTTTATGTGGTAAATTTTAGTTATAACGATTACGTCTCAGTTTAACAAGACTTGTACATCGTAAGGTTAAGGTTGTAAGTTTTTTAGAATAAACCATATAAGCACATATTTTGAGTTAGGACGACATTTTTGATATGTTTTATTACAACTGTAAACGAAAAATAGCATTTTGTTGATGCATAAAATGTTAAATATTTAACCAAATTGCGCAACAAACAAGCATTTGCATCAGCTAATTTGCATGAGCTTCGCAAACAAATCGCAGATGCGTATTAGGTGCACCGCAGTGATGCATTTCCGAACAGTTTCTTGATCAAAAAAACTCAAAATTGTTATATTCTGATTAAAAAAAGTTCGGGGCTAAATTGAAGTTTAAGTGGAAATATAACTTTTTGTTGTATGCGACTATTTGAAGCAAAAGTAAGAGGGAGTTTACACGGAGTCTTTTCAGACATGTCTGCTTTTGGCATTCTCTTTTGAACATGCTTCCAAAAACCTATTGTCTTTTCACGATGTCTTTCCAAACATGTCTGTTTTCATGTATAATAGTCTAATATACATATACATACAAATTAAAAACATGGAAATTCATATAAACAAACATGAAAACTCATTTCATGTTTGTTTGGCAACCCCTCTTTCTTTTCTACCCCGATCGCCTACAAGCAAAACAAACGTGTTTGTTAGACATGTCTGAATAGACACCGTGTAAACTCCCTCTAAGTTTTCGGCTAGTGTGGCTGACTTCCTAAACGCAGTGTTGCCTTTCAGTCTCCACTTCATCACAAAGTCCAATCCTTTTCTGTAGACAATGCCATACGTTCATTATCACATGGTAACCGTGTTCACTGCTCAACGGTTGCGAAATCTGTGCATTGTTATACTGTTAGTTTGTCACTACGTTTGTAATTTATACAGTACCTTAGATCCTATAAAATATATATGTATATCGTCATTTTAAAGACCTAATAACTTATCTGCAAAAATTTCAAAATCGAGTTTTTTATGGATTTTTATTCCCTATATCATAACGCATATGTGTGCAAAATTTTGAACATGTAATATTACAAATGAAAAAGTTTTTGTACCTAGAGGACCGTTACGCACAAAAAAGGAGAAAATTAAATCATCAAAAATCACGATTAAAGTTTAATTTTGTTGCATAGTGTAATTTAAACAAACATTAAGTACTTGTTTTTGCTTAAACCAGTAAAAGAAACTACTACTGTAATTATTTAACATATATAATATTCATGTGTATAAAGAAATTTTTATTTATTCATACTAATTAGTACTGCAGATAGGTTATTTGGTTTCAGATTTTTACAATTCCAAAAAACCTAAGTGTCATAATATAAGCTGTGATTAGAAAAACAAAATTTTCTCAACCGATATATATTACTGGTTTCATTTTAATCAAAATGTGTAAGTTTCGTTACAATATCGTTAATAGTTTCAATTTTATAACGTTTTTTCCCTCTCCTGTAAACTTTTGAAAACTGCAGATAGGTTATTTCGTCTTTTAGGTGACGATATGTATTCTAGGTCCTTATGTGTGCCCATTATTTCTCTTATGTGTCCCCAATACACATCTCTATAAAAAATTGGGAAGAATTAGTGAAGTGGGCGACAAATACCGTACAGACATTGTGGATTTCTGTGTATCTGGAGAATGGCAAGAGCCAAAGTTTCCAAATTAACTACATCAATACACAACATCCGTCAAAATGTGGGCGCGATTGGAGAAGTGGGTTTGGCCCAAAATATATTTATATGTATAGAACGGTATTTATATAACTTTCTGTTCTTATCGCACCTTGGTGAAGCGTATATAATATGTAGCATAGCTGAATATAGCACTCTTACTTGTTTTATTTAAGATGCTTTGTCAACGCATTTGTTTTTAGTGATTCTTTGCAACAGTGCGTTTAGGAAGTCATCCTCTATTTTTATACCCTTCACCACAGGGAAAAAGATTATATATAAGTTTGTCATTCCATTTGTAATTTCTACAATATTAATCTAACCCCTATAAAATAAAATAAAAACTCACCATGATCACGTCTCTTGCGGGCATATGCTCTTTTCGAACTAACTGGAGCCTGATCGGTTTCACCATGTACCAAGGAGTTTCGATACAATGTTAATGGTTGATATTCTTCCGGTTTACTTGAAGGCATACCCGGCGAAATACGACGATCCAAAAAGTTCAATATGACTTTTTTATCCTGTTTCAGTAACTTATGGTTAAATTCATTAAGAACTTCAAGGAAAAGTAAACGTTTTGGTGCAGCCACAGGATCCTCTGGAACATCGCCGACAGCAAATAAAATACCAGCACGATGTAGAGCAATAATAGGTTCACGATTTTTAATGGCATCGAAACCGAATGTTAGAGCAAAACGTTTGGCCAATTCTTTGAGTTCACTAAATTCATGAGAATTCTTAGAAACAATTTCATTTTCCGATTGACTTTGTAGATCTTTAAAAACGGCTATTAAACTTAGAAGTAATGTTAAGGCAAAATTAACTTTATTGATTTCACGGGCCTTTCCCAAAGTGGCCTTAATTATATCGCCATATTCATTATAGCACTACGAATAGAAAATATTACAAAATTATTCAAAACAAAAATACTGAAATTTTTTTATACAAATAAAAAAAAAGAACTAGACTTACCTTAACATAGTATTTAAACATGCCCGCAGCACTTTTAGTGGGTATAATATTATAAACTACCAGCTTACAATATGATGCCAAAAAATTACGTTTTTTATGCAGCTCCATTATACGAATTTCATCTTGAAGATCTTTGTTTTAAAAAAAATTCACCATAAAAAATTTTAAGATTTATTGGGTTTTATAAATACCTTCTTGTTTTAATGAAAACACGTAATGTTGCACAAAATTATTCAAAACCAGTTGTTCATCCAATGTCGATTTATATTCTAGGGTACGAAGATTGGTGTTTTCACTACGCGATAATTGGTCCGAAAAAGTTATTAACAAATCACATATAGATTGATATGCCTGAAAATAAACCAGCAAAAATATAAGTTAGTTTTAGGAATTCTATAAAAAGATTTTGAAAAGTACCGCTTCTTGTATTTGATCAGTGGGACCGTCACGTGTCAGTTCATAGCACGCAAACATATATTTATCTAAATTTTTCCTTAATTCTGCTACTGCTTCTGGTATTTGTGAAGTTTCGCATTGATTTTCTATATAATATAAACCCCAACTTATAGAAAAATAACAAGCTTCTATGCAATATGTTAAAGCTTCATTGGGTAAGTTACGTCCAGGATTTTCTTTAGACTGACATTCATCTACATCTTGAAACAAAGAATCGAACAAATTCCAAGGATTTAAATTGTGTGAAGAGTAAAGTATAGAAACAACTTTTAAAGAACTAATAACATTATATATTTCATCTTCATTGGGTAATTCTTCGCCAGCAATTAAATTACGCCAATCTTCTATTGAATCTTTGTATTTATTAACAGCATTATCTATAATATTTGATCGAGCCACATCACATCGTGTATAAGTGGCACTACCTTCTCGACATAAATACTCCAAAGTTTTAGCACAAGTATCCAAAACATCACGATCTGTATGCACCGACATTATATAGCTCATTTTGTCCAGTAAAGCCTGCAAATTAGCTTCCTGGCGATTTGTGGTGTAAATATCCAATTCAAAATATTGCGGGACCGACAACAAATTCGTTAATTTTTCACTATCGGCCTGATATTTTTCTAACAGGGAAGGCAAAGTCACTATGAAATGTTCTGTTAATCTTACTTTTTCATCTTGAATGGCTTTGAGTTCTTTAGCACTTAAAGATATTTTACGATTACTTGCGCGACCAACAGGAGCTTCTCCAGTTGCCGCTTGCTTGACACTACTGACCATTATTTCGATTAACGTGGATTCTTGCTTATTATCTAGAACTTCTTCACTGGGTCCCGGTTCCTCCAGTAGCAAATCTGTCATGCATTCCCAGTCTTTGACCATTGAATTATTGTCCATAAATGAATCTACTAAGTAGGCACCGTGTTCGTGCAATTCTGATTCAATCATAAATTGCACTAAATCACGTATTAAAGGTGTATTTGGTAAACGTAATTTGCCCCTTTTGGTTTTAGTCTCTTCCATATCGGCGGTTAAATGGAACAGACGCACATTAAGAAAATCAGCTGCAGCCTGAGCAACACCACGATGTGAAGAATAAACTAATTCATATACAATTTCACAGTCTTTATCAGCCAATATATCAGGATGGATTCTATAGGAAAATGGAAAAAAGGTTAAATTTTAAAATTAGCGTTAAAAAAAGACTGTAAAAAAAGAAACTTTTTGATAAAAAATGGGCTTTTTGCTAAAAACAAGTCACTTAATATATACTTTCTTTTTATACTTACTTTAAAATGCTTATAACCAATTTAACTGCATGTACAGCAACTTCAAACTCTTTATCTAATGTCATTGCTACAATACGATCTTTAAATTTCGAAGTAAACAATTCCAATTTGCCTTTTAGTTCTTCTTTGTCATATAGAGGTAACAAAGCTTGCAGACAACGTAAACGCACTTCTCCCACTTTGTCATGCAAAGTCCAACCAATATATTTGAGATAGGAATCATCTAAGAAATTTTGAGGATAATTTTCCATCCAAACGCCTATTTCAGCCATACAAATAGCTCGAATATCGGGTAAAGTATCACTGAAAACAAATTATAAAAAAAATATATGTACATTAAGTCAGAACCTACAAGTAAATACTAATTACCGATAACGATGCACAAATACAGATTTAAACATGTAGGTTAACATATTTTTAATTTCATCCATATTCTCTTCCAATTCAGCACGTTTAGCCATTAAAGATTCTAAGCGATCAGAAGCACGACGATCGCGGGACTTTTTAAGTGTAAAAATTGTTTAATATCAATTTAAAATTATCAAGTTATAACAGAAATACCTTCAGACGTTCAGCTTCATACTGTTTAGCTGCATTTTCAAAGTTATTTGAAACTAATAGAGCTACATCTACTAAAGCTGTCATAAGTTTCATAGCTAAGGGAAAAATACAAAATTTATTTTTTCTTTCACTTACTAAATGTGCTTTTATTATTACCTGCTAATGTAGCAGTATGTCTAAAAGCTCTCACTTGAGAATCAGACAATCCCGTCAGTAATGAAATAACATTGTCCATTAGAAACTGATCGTATATAATGGAATATTGACACTGTTTAACCAACGTTTGCACAAAATCACAAAAATTCATTTTGAATTTTTTCCATTGTTGGCCGGGTATAATTAAAGGATATTCACCACTTTCCTGAAATATAAATTATGTATATTGAAATTTTTATAAATAAATTTTTCATACTTCATCAAATTCTTCTGTCATTTTCCTAATAACAGATGTATGATCCATAGGATGTTCTGTATCTTCTGGTATTTTTCCCTTACAACCACTAGCATTTATAAAGAACTGTAATAAAGCAATTAATGCTGTATCGCGATTGATTTTATATTGTTCAATCCAATCGTCCACTATGCTGGCAATAGGGGATTTTGAGTGGCGAACTATAAAATATAAACTATTTTCATCTGTTGTTACATCACGTTCCATATCAATCCGTTCCTGTTCTTTATCAACATGTTCTTTGCGTGGACGATCTACTTTTTCACGACGGCCTGTACCTTCACCGGGAGGTTTTCGTGGCGCCTGAGCTTTACGTTTTTTAACTACAGGGGCAAAGAAATCATCTTCGTCTTCATCAATTATTGGAGGTTTATCACGAACTCCCCCTCGGGCTCTTAAGCGTGTCATACGCTTTGTGGGACTATCACCATCCGATATCGAGTCGTTGAGATTCTCCCTGCAGGAAACAACAGAAAAAAATTATCTTACAAAAACTTTACTTTGCAGTACGTTCCATTTACCCTTGCTCTTCATAATCGGGGGGCGGGTCATCCATTCTTATACGTTTTCCTCCGCGTCTAGCCAACATTGTATGTTTCTATACACTATGTTTGTATTTTGAGTTTTGATTGCAATATATATTTACAATATATCTTGACTAAGTGTAAATGGCAAAACCGTACGTTTTTATGCCAAAGCTAAAGAGTTACCACCGTATTTATAAAACGATTATTAAATTTAACAAACGTTTATTAATTAGAATTTTCATACGAAATTTGTTTTGTAAGCCTTTATTAAATTTAAAAATTGTTTATAAATACAGGCTTTAGTATATTCTTTTTTGACGTACAGTTAGTTGTTTTTTCCACTAGGCGTACTGCTAGGGCATCACACAAAAAAAAAAGTTTTTTCAAAAAATTCATTAAACGACCGTGGTATAGTATGATAGAAATCCTGAAGATCACGTTACAGGCTTCATAAATTGAGTTTTAAATGGTGCTCTATCAGTATCTAATAAATTTAAGTTTGAAATATATATATATTTAGTCCTTTAAAATTCCCAGTTGGAACATAGGACCATTAAGTTTGAAATGGTATCCTAATTATTTCAACATGGTCTTCGCAATGTAAAAAATAAGGTTAAAACGAATGCATGTGGTCAAAATCTTAAATAAATCATTATTTATGCATCGGTACACCATATACGCAGACAAACATATTAAGGAACAAATCTTATTTACCGGCGCAATTCTAAATATGAAAAGAGGAGCCTAGGGTAATAGAAAATTGGAAAATAAGAAAAAAATACAAGTGAAAAAAGTGGCAAAAACGCATACATAGCTATCAAGTTATGATCTCTTAAGTTTTCATATCGTCGGTCTCATGTAGAAACCCTAACTCGATTTTTTTCGAAATTGAGTTTTTTAGTGATTCCAATACATTTCCCACAAACACACCTCGTCACAAAAATTTAATACAATAGCATCAAAAATATCAGTTTAACAAGCAATTGAGGAAGCCATTTTACATAATGATACATACATATAGTATGTAGTATAAAGACCAAAATATACATGTGTATCGTTGGTCTCATGTAGAAAGGCCCTAACTCACATAAATGCAAATTTACAGGTGAAGGCAAAACATAATAGAAACTGTATGTATCATAATGTAAAATGGCTTCTTCAATTGCTTGTTAAACTGATATTTTTGATGATATTGTATTAAATTTTTGTGACGAGGTGTATTTGTGGGAAATGTATTGGAATCACTAAAAACTCATCGGCCGGGCGAAAGATTTTCTCCTCTATGGTATAACAAACACTGGCTTCGCTAGCTTAAACTTTTCTCCATAGTAATTATGCTTACTAGACACTTCTATTTTCCTAAACTCATAATACCAATATTGACCATATAAGTTCAGAAAGTAGTGGAGAATCGCATACATATTTATATGAACATTTTAGAGGTCCATAGCTTGAAAACTATGGGTTGGTTTGCACCATTTTTTTACTTTATATTTTCTTATTTTTAAATTTTCTATCACCCTAGGTACTTTTTATTATATTTGGAGCTGCGTCGGTAAACCTGATTTAAGCCAATTTTTCATGTTTAATTATATGTATGTATATGTACATATGTACATTGGCCAAATACGCTGAGAAATGTAGTGGAAAATCGAATATATAAGTATGTTGATATATAAAAACTTATGAGGTTCATAACTCGAAAGCTTTTTTTTTAATTTTCTGTCAATCTAGCCAGTTTTTTTTTATTTGGAGCTGCGTCGGTAAACTAGATCAAGCCAAAATGAATGTAAACGACCTGATTCCATGACCAGTTTTACTTACATACACTATAACTTAAAATTGAATTTTATATAGACGATTTGAAACTTTTTGCTACAATTATTGAAAATTCATGTTACTTATTTAATATAATACATTTATATCGAGTTTAATTAATTTTTTAAATAATTTTATTAGTTTTCATAAAATTTTGTAAATATTCACGAAACCTTTAATGCGTCGCTTTGCTTGACAGGGTTGTATTTTGTGAGCACCTAAAAAGCAGGGTTGGGGCCAATGCAATTTAACTACCCGTCAAGTTGTTAACTACCCGTCTCTACTATCAATCAACTTGGTAACACAGCGTTTACATTTGCCAGTACTGGCAAGACAGAAATGTCTCTAGTGTATATTGGGACTATTCGAACTTTGTATTAGTACGTTTTGGAAGTCAGCCAGACTGTTCATGTTTCGTCCATGTGCTGCTATCGTTGCATTAACGTTCGTCTTATAGCCTTTTTACACTTGAGCACATCTTAGAGGAATGCGTGAAATATGTTAAAAATGAAAAAAGCTTCTTCAAGCGCTATCGATTTGAACAAGACATGAACTCAACGTCGGTAGAGCAACGGTATTAATTTGTTCATGTTCTTATATGAGGTGAATACGTGTTGATGTTCATGTTCTGATTGACCACAATTTTTGTATTTGTGGCGTTTGGTTGTATACAGAAAATACATGGTATGGCCAACATCATGGCACATCATGGATGTTAAGGCAAATGTTTAATCCCCGTCTACAACTGACATGCTTTGCTTTTATAAAAGCGTTGTTAAAACATTTGCATTAACAACCGTGTTATAACATGAGAAACCCTCTAACATGATGAGTTTATACTTAACACTAACATCATTTTAGTGTTAATGTTAAGAATTTCATGTCAGTTGTAGACTGTATGTAAAGGTGGAAGTACATAACTCGCGCTAGTTCGTCGACAAGTATCGTGCGTTTAAAAACTTTAATAGGGCCAAGCTAGCAGTTCAAGAAGTATAAGGCGGATCTAAAAAGGGCAAAGCGACTATCATGGAGACAATTTTGTGTATCTATCGATAATGTCAACGAGTTGTCAAGATTCCGAAGGATTTTATCCAAGGACCCTAAGGCTCTGGGTTACATCCAAAGGAATGACGGCTCATGTACTGAGTCGAGCTTTGAGACCCTAACCTTACTTATGCACTTCCCGGGTGCATGGAAACCGGAGGTATAGAAGATGGTCAGTAAGACGTGATGTCCATGACATCGGATCATACTTCCGCTTGCGTCGAGGAAATGGTCACAAAGAAGAAGCTGGAGTGGGCAACCGGGTCCAGATGGCATCTTTTCAGCTGGTGAATATATTCAATAAATGCCTCAGCAGAAGGTATCTGCCTAGGGTTTGGAGAGAGGTAAGGGTGATTTTTACAGCCAAGGCTGGTAAAGCGGGCCACTCGAAACCGGGGGATTTTAGACCTATTAGTCTGTCTTCACTATTGTTGAAGACTCTTGAGAGACTTATAGATTTATATCTCAGGAGTAATATTGAGACCCGCCTTATGAGCAAAGCTCAACATGCCTACCTGAAGGGTAAATCTGTTGAAAGTGCGTTACATGAGGTGGTAAGTTGTATTGAGCACGGTCTTCGACATAAAGAATATACTCTCGCTCGCATTTCTGCTCGGCGCTAGGCTTAGCGCTGGTCCCTTTTCTAACTATGCAAACAAGCTTAGTCATATGAAAACAATTTCCGAACTGCAGCTCTTAAAAATTCGGCCGGTCCTACACCACCGGTTTTTGCAATATATTCTTTCTGAAAATGTAAAAGTTTATTAAGAAGTTAGTATGACTATTAAACTAGTCTAATGGCCATTTTCTCATTAGGCAATTATCTTTTTACCCAACGAAAAACTGCACATTAAAGAAATTTGGTATTCTCAATGTCTCATTTGCTTCGATTTTATCGCAAAGCTAACCGGCACTCATCTGCCAATTATTTATTTTCCTTTTATTTGCCGTACATATAAATTCAATCAGCTGACTCCCAACTTTTACATGTATTTTGAGTGGCGTTGCCAGCTGAATACAATGTTTTTTGTCGGTATATTCACCCCTATCGTGAATAACAAGTGGAATTTTTGTTCCCATGAAATTTTCATTCCCCTCGAAGGGAAAAAAGCAATCGTGAATCTCATGTGAAAAATTTTCCACGCTATCAGTTCCAGTGAATGTAAAAAAAGAAGAAAGATTAAAAAATATTAAAAATCCATGAAATTTTTGTTCAAAAATATACAAGTATATATTTTAAAGAAAAGTTGAAATAATAAAGCAAAATATTAAGTATTGGAGGGATAGTTTGATTACAATGTTAGTTTTTTGCACTTTTTAAATTTAATGTAGTAAAATATTTTCCAAAATTCTGCCACCAAGTCAATTGAAAGCTTCACAAATCCGCAGGCAATCGACCTGTTGTTTTGCATTTTGTTGAGCAATATATCGGTTTAGGTCTAATTAACTTATTAACCCTTAATATTCGATTTATAGGAGGAGCTACTTACATACATGTTCTGTTCCCAAGCAAAAATAAAGTGAGAAAATCTAAGGGAAATGTGAACAAATTACGAGGGAAAAAATTTTTCACGATAAGGGGAAATTTTTCCCGTGAACAATTTTTCACGTTATTATTCTCCTTTGAATTACAATTTTTCATGGGAGTTGTTCATGATCGCAAATATGTGAAAAGGGGAAAAATTATTCACGATAGGGGTGATTGAGAAACCCAAAATCGTTAACGGACAGTTTATCGTTCCAATAAATTTATGTTGACATTAAGTAAAAGGCAGTTTGTCGATACATTGAGAAAATGGCCATAATTGTTTGTTTGTTTTTTTTTTTTTTTTTTAATTTTATATACTTACAAATTGTTGTAGCTTTTCCTCTTCTTGGAAATTTTATGAATGAAGAAAAATTTAATTTTTAGACATTTAAGCTACGTTCACAATCAAAAAAACAATTTCATTTATTCTTCTATCTTTTTTCTTCCCAAAGTATTTCATATATTTTCCTTTCATTTTTAGAGCAAAAATGTAACTAAAATTTTTTTAAAAATGTAACCAAAGTTGAGTCAACTAGAATTTCAGCAACAATTTGTATGAAATTGTTTCTGACGTTTAAAATAATTTTATTTAGTTTTGAATGAAAATTTTAACAAAATGTTTACAAAAATAAATTCATAATATTGCTGTGGCTAAAATTTGCAAACGGTTTTCTTGATGAAAAATGTCTGTAGTTACAAAATAAATTGTTGCTCTATTATGAACACCAAGTGAAAATGTTTTTTTGATTGTGAACGCAGCTTTACTATACAAAAAATTTCCTGTAAAAACTTAACAAGTACTTTTTAAATATCGAAGCAGTTTTCAATCTTCTAGCTGCGTAAAATTTGATTATAAATTACGTTTGAAATACTCACATTTTAAGCACCTGGATGATTCGTTGGAGATTGCTATAAAAAAAATAACAAACACTTTTTAATTATCCATCTGCGCAAAATATGATCATAAATAATAAAAAAAGTAATCACTTTTCGAACGCATGCATAATCAGTTTGTGATCAAACAGTTTACAACCTTTTCGCTGCGCGAGATTTGATTATGAATAACGGATGAAGTACTCATATTTTAAGCGCCAAGATGATCCATTTACGGTTTCAATACGATTTGTTATAGCATTTTAAATCAAACACTTTAAAATCATAAGCGTGAGCCATTTTCGAGTCTATTTTTAAGCGTGAAGCTGATTAATAAGCTTTTGATCACCAAAAGTACTCGAAAAAGACTCATTACTCTGATTTGTTAAAAAAACAATCTTCCAATGCGATGGTGCCTGGTCGCTCAGTCTAGGAATGCTCTTAGGGAACTCATAGAGGCATTCAATGTAAGGCTATGTTGGGTACCTGGACACTGCATGGTTGATGGAAATGAGGTGTGCGGACGAACTCGCGAGAGGGGGTTTGAATCTGTACTTAGTGGTAGTGGACAAGGGGGTTAAGCACCCCTATGTTACTACTATGGGGTGATACGGGAGAAATTCCATGATGACGTTAACCGATACTGGAGGGACAGAACGGATTGCAGGGTGTCTAGGGCACTATGGCCCAGATTGGACGTGGGGGCACCAGGGTTCTACTGCGATTGGATAGGGGTGGTCTTAGGACACTACTAGGGTTCTCGACGGGTCATTGTCCTGTTAGGGCTTTTACGGGAAAATGGGACAACATCATACCGGACTTCTGCAGATTATGCGATGATTCTGAAGAGCTGGAGACGATCGAGCATGTACTGTGCCATTGCCCTAGGATGCAAGGTGTCAGACAGAAGTGGCTAGGAGATAGATTTCACGACGAAGTAGGGTGCATCGCTGGATGTACTCCAGCTCATCTTCTGGGGTTTGTCAGGGATATAGTACGGTTGTTTCTGTTGAGAGGACTGTAGAGAGTGTAAAAGTTCTACGATGTACCTACTAACTTTCTTAATTCTATCCACCTCATACTTCTTTCCTTTACTTTTATCTTTCTCTACCTTTTTTTCTTTGAAGGGATTCACAATGGACCGTATTGGTCTCTGAGTGGAAGTGTGCCCTTATCAGATTTTGCAGGCTTCCGATATTGAATTTGCGTTATTATTTGCTTAATATAAATTGTATTAAAATGTAGTTTGTACATGAAAAAATCTTGCAGATCTTATATATGTTGGCCTCTAAAAGAAACAAAACTATTAATAATTTCCCCAAAAAGCGAACTGGCAGTGGCATGTGTAAATGCTAAGTAAAAATGATAAAATTGTGTACTTTTTTGCCAGACATGGTAATACTAGTGTTAAAGAAAAATACTACCTCTTTTACAACTGTTAGCACATTGTAAAAATAAAGATAAATAAAAAAAGACCTGAGAAATTGTTGAATTATTTACATATTTTTTATTAAGCATTTTTTAAACTAAAACAAAACTTGGTAAAAAAAATAACAACATGTCATTGCGCCCGGATGATCATCGTCGCAAATGGGACAAAACCGAATACCAGAAAAAGGCCCAGGAACGTTTGCTTAATCAAACTAAAGGAAGTGAAAAGAATGATGAAGGTATTATGGTTACAATTAATGTTTTTATAGAAAACTTAATAAAAAGCATTGATTTTATTTTTTGAAAAGAACCCGTCCAAAGAGAAAGCCTCAAACGAAGAGATTACAAAGTTGATTTGGACAGTAAATTGGGTAAAAGTGTGGTCATCAATAAAAATACACCCAGTTCCCAATCGGGTGGTTATTATTGTAACGTTTGTGATTGTGTAGTTAAGGATTCGATCAACTTTTTGGATCACATCAATGGCAAAAAACATCAAAGAAATTTAGGCATGTCCATGAAAGTGGAAAGAAGCACGGTTGACCAGGTAAAAGAACGTTTCCAGGCCAATAAAAAGAAAATGGAGGAGAAACAAAAAGATTACGAATTGGAAAGGCGCTTAAGAGAAGCCAAAGAAGAAGAGGAGCGCTACAAAGAACATCGTAAGGAAAAACGAAAGGATCGTAAGCGTAAGGCAGAAGATGATCTTGATGGTATGGCTTTAACAGACGATATGGTTGATATGGCGGCCATAATGGGATTCTCGGGATTTGGTGGTTCTAAAAAGAATGCATAAGTTTGTAACATTTGTTTCTCAGGTTAAAAATTAAAAAAATTATTTATTACAAAATATGAAACAGGATCAATATTATTAAAAAATATGTACATGTTTTTATAAATAATAATGTAAAAATAAATAAACACAAATCCTCCCCACAAATAAAGAGGAGTATGTGAGAAGTAATACATTTAAATGACATTTCAAATGGCAAGTAGCACTTGCTGGCATTGGATCATCGATATATGGCAGTGATCTTGAAATTTTACATTTAAACTTAACGAAAATATACAAAAATATAAGTAAAAAAAATTATACATAATTTATATATTAAAGATAAAGAAAAAACTATTTTCTAAATACAAGAAACTAACGAACCAATTGTAATTGCATTAATTAATAAAAAATTAAACAACAAATTTTACCTTTACTATTTTATTCATAATTTCATTTGAAAATATACGCAACATTAAAGCTGGTTTTAAGCCACACAGCATGGCCGCTTTAATATAGTTGCAATCAATTATTTCACTGTAATATCTAAAACAAATAAAATAATTAATAACGGAAGATTGTTTTAGTTTGCTTAACTTACTCACAAACAATAGATTCATTAGGCTTTTCAAACCAATCTGCTGGGCCCTCACAATCTAGCAAATCTTCACGAAGTTCTGTTAAACAATCATGATAATTATTAAGATCTATGAGAAAAATTAAATTGTCAGGTAAAAATGTGATTTATTTATTTATTGAAGAGTTCATATTGTAATAAAAGCCCAAAGGCCAAAAAGTATATTACAAAGCAGTAAAATCTGAGTAGTGACAAAAGTACATAAATGAAAATGTGATTTTTCCTATTAAAATATGATTTTCCGAAAAAAAACGAGATTTTCCGATAAAAATTAAATTTTTTAATAAAAATGTCTATTTTTTCCGATTTTTATTAATATTTGTTTTATTATTTTTTCTATTCACGTAATAAAAAATTTTTTTATATTTTTTTTTCATTTAATGCTTATACTAATTTATTATATTATAATACAACGGGCTGTTCACAACAGTGCTATTAGACTAATATAGTTCATACATTAGCATTTTAAAACACTGTGAACTGGCCAATTATTTACGAATAATATTTTTAGTTAAATCATTGAAATTGAATTGAATAAAACAAACCATTATCCCCCGTATTCAAAAACTATTATTAATTTTAACAAACGCTTATTAGGGATAATTTTCATACTAAATTTGTTCTTTAAACCTTTATTCAATTTAAAAAGTTTTTGGGAAAACAGGCATTTATCTTTTATACTTTCCCCATTTTAAGAGAATTTTTTCTAAGGGGTTAGAGCAAATTAAAAACTTCAACAGCGATTATCTCGAAAAACCTATTTGCTTCGATGTATCGAACGTCATTAACAAAAACATTATTATTATTCGGGTTAAGTTACCTACTGTGCAATGGTGTGAAACAGGTAATCTATGTATTAGACTGGTCCTTATTTTCTGACTTCAAAATTTTTAATGCAGCACCCTCTTAAAATTTTATTTTTAGCAAAAAAAATCGTTATGTAAAAGTTTTAAGTTGATATTTTGATATTAACACGTGCCGCATTAGGATTTAAAGGTCGTGCATTTGTAAGTCCACCTAACACATGCATTTGGCCTATTTTTGTACCAAGACTAATATTTTTGCCTTTTTATATAAAAAAAAACTCAAATTATAAATTCATGAGTTTATACAAAGCTCTCGTTGTATACAGTCGCGCTCTATAAAACCGCATTGTTTACACAATCCAGTATATTTTTCTTTTATCTCGCACCGCGCTCTCTTATTCTTATTTTCCTCAAAACGAAAAGTAAAATATTATACATAAACGGTAGTTAATTAGAAAACTCAAATTTGATTTTGTTTGGAACTTAACCATGGCATCCTCCTCTGGAGGAAACTACTTTAAAATCTTGGATCCTGATCCTGATCCATCCCCAAAACGCAAAAAAAACAACAGCAGTTATAACACTAACAACACATTTGATTTCCCGCACTTGGTACAAAAACATAATGCAGTAACTAACTAAAAACAACACTGCCCTAAATACATTGTAATAAAAAGCAAAATTACTGATAAACCGCTTCAAAACTGCAATATTTTTCTGCTTTCCAAAGCACTGGAAGGTATATCTAGCGAACCCACCCAAAAAATAGTATTTACTAGAGACGGTAATCTGCTAATATTAACAAAAAATGAAATCCAAGCAAACAAATTCCTAAAAAACAAACACACTGAATGGTATTGGTCCTGTTGACATTTTTTTACACCCTACACTTAACATAATCAAAGGTGTTGTATTCGCACCATCTTTAAAAGAACTTTCTGAGCAAGAGATTATAGAAGGACTAAATGACCAAGGAGTAGTTGATTGCAAAAAGATCACCAAGTTCAACGAAGGAAAGATAATAAATACCCCATTACATATTTTACATTTTAACCAGTATAGCCTACCAAAAGAAATAAAAATTGGTTTCCTCAACTGCAAAGTAGATCCTTTTATTCCTTACCCCATACAATACAAAAACTGTTTTAAGTTACATAGGTCATACCAAAAAATATTGTAATGGAAACGAAACTTGCGAAATTTGCTCTTCAACAATACATGAACCTGAACCATGCATGAACATGAACAAAAAATGTCCCGTAATCCAACAACGACAAGAGATTCTAAAACATAAAACAATAAACAATTGCACGTACAAAGAGTCAGCAACCAAAGTACCACCAGTTGAATCGTTCGTAATTCCTACTGAAGATCTACAAAAAGCAATCGAAGAGAAAAAGAAAAGAACTAACACACAACATACCAACAACGTAAGCACCTTAAATTCAGCTAACGCAACAACAAATTTAACATCAAATGAAACATTAAACTCAACAACAAACACATCACCTACTACAAAATTCCTTACGCCAACAACAAATACAATACAAAAAACCGCAACTTCAACTTACTTTCAAAAGCAAATCGTACAACACACAACAAAACGAAACACCCAGTATTAGTAAATCAACAAACATCTTAAATACAAATATTAAAGAACCAAGCAAAAACAAAATGAATACGGATATCCCAGCCAAAATTACTGATAGACGTCTTTCAATTGATGGAGCAGAAGAAATGGAAACTTAAAGCTTGCTGTGGGCTGTGGGGTGGTCTGTGTGCCCGCGCTTCGCTGGCCGGTGTTCTGCGCCGTTGGTGTACCTTTTACCATACTCTGGTAAAGGGTGCTCTGGGGGGCTGGCATGGTGGCCGGTGGTGCGCGGGTGTGCGGATCGGCTTACATCCCGTTACAGGTTTCAACTTCACAAAACGGAGAAACACTTTTAAACTAAATAACAAAAAACTCAACACCTCTAACCAAAACATGGCCAAAACTTTCATCATACAATGGAATATTAAAGGCTTTTTCAACAACTACATTGACTTCCAATTAATTGTGAAGGAACAAGAACCACATTTCATATCCTTACAAGAGACCCACTGCCCGTACAACTTCATTCCAATCCCTCCGAAATCCTTCTGCTGCTACTTCGAAAATAGACCCGCGAATACTTCATCTAAAAGTGGTATCGGTGTACTTATTCGTGACCACATCCCATATCAGCGTATTTTCAATGCATCCAAATTGCTAAACATCGCAATAGAAGTCACTTTGAACATAAAATTCACAATCATATCTGTCTACATTCCGCCCGCTGAAACCTTCACTCTAAATGATTTTAACGAACTTTTTAAAAACATACATACTCCTATTATTCTAGATGGAGACGTCAACAGCTGGAATGTTCTTTGGGGGTCGCAATCTAACAATACAAGAGGAATAATCGTCGAAAACTCTTTAAATATAAATAATTTATGTATAATTAACGACGGCAATCCAACGCATCACTCGACACATAACACTTTTTCTCATGTCGATATAGTCGGTTGTTCACCCTCTTTGCTAACACTAATTTCAAGCCAAACTCTAGAAGATCTGCATCATAGCGATCACTTCCCAATAAAAACAACATTACTTACGGGAACTAATAATAGCAGCAAAACCCATACCAGAAAATTCAATCTTAAAAAAGCCAACTGGATCCAATACAGCAAAAGCGTAGAAAATATACTACAGAACAAAATTGTTTCAGGAAACACAAACAAAGATAACGCCATGATCACCAAGGCCATTAGAACTGCTGCAAATTGTTATATACCCCAAACAGAACCTACTCAAAAACGAAGAGTTCCATGGTGGAATAATAACCTTACAACGCTTCGTGCAGACAAAATGAAGAAATGGCAAATTTTCAAAAAGCACCCACATCACAACAATTTAGTAATATACAAGAAATCTAATGCAAAGTTCAGGCTAGAATGCAAGAAATCAAAATCAGCAAGCTTTAAAAAATTCACTGAAACCATAACAAGGGATTACCCACTCTCTCTTCTTTGGAAAAAAGTGGATATGTTCTCCAGTCGTAACAGGATTTGGCCAGTAACAGCTCTGCGTACCGAATCTGGTCTCATAACGGAACCAAAACAAATAGCAAACTACTTTGGAACGAAATGGTCAGAAAACTCTTTGGACTGCAATTTCCCAACAAATTTTACAGCAGCCAAAAGAACAGCGTTGTCGTACACAAACATCCAAGCCAGCAATGCATATGCTTCAAAAATAGAAAGTCAACTAACTATGTGCGAGTTACTCACAGCTATAAAAAAAGTCAAAGGAACTACACCTGGTCAAGACAGAGTATGCTACGACATGATAAAATATCTAACAAATCATAGCAAAAAAATACTTCTTAATTTATATAACAACGTCTTTAACACAGCAGTTATTCCACATTCTTGGAAAACAGCAATAGTTTCTGCCATACCCAAACCAAACAAAAATCTAACTGCTTTTGCTGGGTATCGCCCTATTTCTCTTTTATCGTGCCTAACCAAACTTATGGAAAGAATAGTCGCAAATCGTTTAGCATGGCTCATTGAGACAAAGAAATAAGTTGCAGTTAACCAAACAGCTTATAAATCTAATCGCAGCTGTACAGATGCCCTACTCCACATTGACCACTACGTCGCAAAAACCCTCTCATCCAGAAATCACGCATCTATATTGGGAATTGATTTCGAAAAAGCATTTGACCGTATTGGGATTCACATTATACTAGACTCTTTAAAGAACTGGGGCGTTGGACCCAAAATATTTAATTACGTAAAGTCATTTTTAACGGGCAGAGTAATTAAAGTAAGAGTAAACAACGAACTATCTAGCAACTTCCCACTGCAAAATGGAATACCCCAAGGCTCTCCATTATCCGTTGTGCTTTTCCAAATAGCTTTTAACCAAATTAGCGACGTAATAAAAAAACACAAGTTTGTTGATCATTGTCTTTACGCCGATGACCTCTACATATTATGCAAAAACAATGATGTTTTGAAAATTAATGATATACTCAAAAAAGTGTTTATAGATATAGAAAAGTGGTCCAAAGTATCGGGGGCCAAAATCTCCTCAGAAAAATCATCAGTTTTACATATATGCAGGAAACACAATTGCAGGCCAACAGATCTAAACATTGGGTACTCTACCGTACCCTGTGTAAGTGAACTTAAAATTCTAGGAATCACATTTGAAAGGAACTATCTATGGAAAAAACATATTTTGAATCTCAAAAAATCACTTGCACTTAAAGCAAACTTAGTAAGATATCTATCTACGAGAAGCTTTGCACATATAGACACAATCAAATACCTAGTTAAAACACAAATTTTAAGCAAAATGGATTACGGTCTCTTTCTCTATGGCAGTGCCGCTAAAACTAATTTAAAACAAATTAAATCAATATACCACCAAACTCTTAGAGACAGCACATATGCATATAGAACAACCCCGATACAAATACTGTTAATAGAATCTGGTCTTCCATCACTTGAACAAAAGTATTTGGAAAATTTAAATAGACTTTTACCGAAGCTTTTATCGTACCATAACTCAATTATAGATGCAGATACTTCGGAAGTTCTAAAATCAAAAAAAAAAACAGGGAATTCAATCGGCCATATACAGATGCATCAATCATAATATCATAAACTTCAAGAAGAAACTTTCCAAATTCAACATGAAAAATCCTTTATGGACATATGATCCAAAATCTTGTAACACCAGTCTTTCGTCATATAAAAAACAGATCACCACAGTTGATACCTATAAACAACTTTTTTTATCAAATAATATCTTCTTTTAAAACTCCCGAATGGGACTATCTCTTCACAGATGCTTCCAAAGATAAGTTCAACGTAGCATATGCAGTCGTAAATCAGAATGGTAAAACATTAGTGTCAAAAATATTAGCTGAATATACATCAATCTTTACTGCGGAGGCAGCTGGAATACTGCAAGCAATATTAATTGCTAGTAAATCCAAAAAAAAGACCATTGTATTTTCTGACAGCTTGTCGGCAATATCGGCGGTTAACAACTTAAGGAATAACAACTGGGGGTCAATAAATAAAATTCGGGACTTATTAACAAACCACAAAGACAAAATAAAAGTATTTTGGATACCTGGTCACGTAGGAATACAAGGCAACAATCAAGCAGATGAAGCCGCTAAACATGCATGCACAGCTCCTATGATTTATGATCCTCTGACTGAAAAACTTGATATACTCAACACAATCACAAATGAAATAAAGAATCGGAGAATTGCAGACATGAGGAGCTATAGTCATCCTCACTACTCTCAAATCAATCCTAACATTAAAATTCCCATATACCCAACAAATATCAGCAAAAACGAGATAAAAATTTTTTCCCGACTGCGAATGGGTCACACCATTACCACACATCAACATATAATGAACAACAACCTGAACAACAACTGCGAATACTGCGGATCTATTATTACAGTAGAACACCTGTTATCAACCTGTCCTAATCTTACTACACTCCAAACGAGTTATCTATTCAACAACGGCCTCAACGTACATAAGGAACCAAGCCATAACAATATTTCCATTATTTCTAAATATATTTCAAGACTAAATATAAAAGTTTGAACTAAGTACTTTATAATAGCCGATAGCCCAAGTAGCTAGTGCTCAAGGCCCATATATCAGGTCTGCTTACTTGTACAAAAACAAACAAAATTTTCTTTTAAGCTGTCAAAAACTTACTACCACATATACAAAGCAAAAGGAAAAAAGTGTATGTAAACAACTTTTGAAAGCTCAAAAGAACGAAAACAATGATCATCAGGCTTCTTGCGCAGACCTTTTCAATGGGCCTTGCTAGTACTTGCTGTACTTTTGTATACATATTAGTCTTATATTTATATAAGGGTAATATTATTTTAAATAAATAAATAAATAAAAATAAATTCATACGTCCATACATAGGTACGAGTACATTTATTTATGTATTTATGACAATTCTTATTATTAGCATAGAAGAACATACAATGTTTTACACATGCATACCTATGTAAATAAATGTTTTAAAGCTCAATGCGGCGGCTTGAGTTTGTTTTAAGATATTGACTTGAAATTTTTACATAATCATATTTTTGCTATAATCAACAATTTAAAAGGGCGCTGCATTAAATATATTACAAAAAAAATTTATGGTCATATAAGGACCAGCCTAACACACATCCTATTTTATAGGTATACATAAATACAGCCGTATTCATAAAAATTTATTAATGGTTAATTAACCAAATATAAGGCAAAATTGCTAAAGTTGTATTCATTAACGAAAAATAGTATATTAAACCTTTAATAAACCATTCATAAAGTTAGAAAATTTATTGTTCGATTTACCCTTCTTTAAACCAAAAATAAAATGAAATTTTGATAAGTGTCTGCTCTGCATTTTATGATATTTTTTTTGTGAAATACCTATGTTAAAAAAAATAATGAAAAAAAATGTTTTATTTATTAATATGGACATTAGACTGGCCCTTATATGACCATAAATTTTATTTTGTAATACATTTAATGCAGCGCCCTTTTAAATTGTTAGTTATAGCAAAAATATGATTCTGTAAAATTTTCAAGTCAATATCTTAAAACAAACACAAGCCGCCGCATTGAGCTTTAAAACATTTATTTACATATGCATGTGTAAAACATTGTACATATCGCTCATTTGCTGCAAGACCGGCATAACTCAAAAAATGAAATTTTGGAGTTAGAGATGCAGAATTTTTCGCTTTGTTTTTCTTTATATTGTGTATTAAATTCATATTTCTACCTTTTATACTTTCCCAGTTTGAAGAGAATGTGTCTTCTTTTTTTCTAAGTAGTTAGTGCAAATCAAAAACTTTAAATGCGTTTATCTCGAAATGGATTTTTTTCAACTATGCCGGTCTTGCAGCAAATGAGCGATATGTTCTTCTATGCTAATAATAAGAATTGTCATAAATAAATAAATGTACTCGTACCTATGTATGGACGTATGAATTTATAATTTGAGTTTTTTTTATATAAAAAGTCAAAAATATTAGTCTTGGTACAAAAATATGCCAAATGCATGTGTTAGGTGGACTTACATATGCACGACCTTTAAATCCTAATGCGGCACGTGTTAATATCAAAATATCAACTTAAAACTTTAACATAACGATTTTTTTTTGCTAAAAATAAAATTTTAAGAGGGTGCTGCATTAAAAATTTTGAAGTCAGAAAATAAGGACCAGTCTAATGTATACTTTTCTATAGTTTACAGTATTAAACATTGGTAGCCCTGATGGTGTCCATTAGGGCTTCCAAATGGGAATGGTTTTTTTGAATCCCGGGATTCGGGATTGAAGAAAATATTTCGGGATCCCGGGACTTTCGAGATATTTTGAATCCCGGGATTCACGGGTTTTTTCAATAATTTTCGGGATTTTTCGGGATTTATTTTTTTATTTATACCAAATATATATAATTTTTAAACTGTATGAAAAAAACTTAATTTTCTAGTAAATTCTCATATTTCATTATTTATTTGTAAAAAATATAACAAAAACAAACTTAAAGTAATAATTGATTACAATTCATAAAGATCATGTAATAAAAACGTAACAAAAAACATAAAAAAATTTTATTTTGTTCAATATTTATTGTTGACCTGTGTCGATTATCTATGTTGTTGTTCGGCTTAAGGTCATATATTAAAATTATTAATAAAAATCCAAAAAATTTTTGTATTTTTAATTTTGTTTTTTATTTTTCATCCGATATTTCGACCATACATCGATGGTCATCTTCAGGGGCTACAAAATACACATATATTTAAAATTTAAATTTTATATCGTAACCAGTGTTGCCAAAAGATTTTTTGAAAAATACCTACGCATACTAAAAAAAATCCGGTTTTTCCCTACACGTTTCAAAAATTTTCCCTACGCGCTTTAGTCATTAAAGTATAAGAAGAAACAATAGTTATAAAAAACTAATTTCATTCGCATATGTTTAGTAAAGCTCTAACTAACAACAAAAATAAGTAATAAAACAAAAACAAAATTTATGTACTTTTTTTTAAATTTTTAATTTTTTTAAATTCAATGAAAAAAACAAGAGGTTTAAAAAAATATGTAGCCCCGTATCCATAAACATTTATTAAGTTTACCAAGCGTTTTTCAAGTAAAATTTTCATAGAAAATTTGTTTTGTAAACCTTTATTAAAATAAAATTATTTTTGTGAATACGGCAGGTAATCTTTATATGATCACTTTAATTTAATTCAGGTACAATAGCAATAGGTTATTTTATAAATAATCGGCCATGTCATGGCAATCGAAGTCACGTGAAAATGAAATCGAACAAATTTTGAAAACTCTCTCATAAAAATATTTCCTTTTATATACCTGAACTTCTTTTGAATTCAGGAAAAGCTGCTTTAATTTTTACAATAATTTAATTAAGAATCTTCGTCGATTTCAATTTCACGTTATTTCGATTCCCATGACATGGCCGTATATTTATGTATTTCTTTTGAACTGAATTTTCCAACGTGACCATTAGATATATTTTTTTGCAAAAATTATCTTATAATACAAATTAAACTTAAAGTTGTGTGGCTCAATTTGTATCGCTTTCTTGTGGTCTCACTGCATTACCATTTGCATTGGGTAAAGCAAACTAAATCCGAACCAGTTTTGATAAGTTTGGAAACATAACCTCGTCATTATAGCTTTTCCTTTTACCATTTTTATCGAAAACTGTTTCAACTCCAAGTTTCAAAACAAATTAGTTTCACAATTTCAGAAAATTAATTTTATGCGATTGTTCTACACTCATACAAAAGATCATTGAGGCTTTAGTTAAATTGTACTCATCTTTTTTTGTCCCAAAATATGTTCGCGACTTAAGACTTCCATTTCTTTAAATATTAAATCATTAATTAAAATTAATTTTTCTATTTATTTCGTATACAATGCAATATGAGAAAAAATACCTACATTTTGGCGAATATAAAAAATCTGTCCGATTTTCCCTACGCTCCTATTTTAGTAACAAAAAACCCTACATGTAGGGATTTTTCCCTACTTTTGGCAACACTGATCGTAACACTTATCAATACATACATTTAAGACACTGTCAAATTAAAACTACAAAAAAGTTGATACGTCCTCACTGCTTGTCATATTTTCATCAACTAACGGCTTTGTCTTATTTTTGTTTTCTATGTCGATGTTTGTTTATTGTGTATTTGTATATATGCGAAATCTTATCGGTGTCCGTCTTGTAATTGAGACGTAAGTTTGTTGGTGTGTTTACTATATGTAACATTTCCAGTGTGTATCTCTTAGCATAGTTAATATCTTCTTGTAAGATGCTCACATTATTAAAATTTGGTTTGTGTCCTGTTTTTGTACAGTGGGCTGCAAGGGCAGTTTTTTGTTCAATTGGTTTCGTTACAGCTTTGTGATCAGATTTGTGTCCTGATAATCTTGTCTTGAGTGTTGATTTTGTAGTCCCCACATATACTTTTGGGCATATGTAAGTTTATAGTATGTATGTATGCTCAAAACATTTGCAACTTAAGGCGACCATACACGACATGTTTTTGTCATCTGACATGTCAAATTTTCCACTGCAAAATACATACATGTCGTGTGTTACCTTTTTAACTTTGCTTCTGTAAAAGTCAGATGCAAAGTCATCTGACAAAATTTCATTTACATGGGGTCTTCAGTTGACAATTGTCATACCAAACGTCAAAGTCCATTTAAAAAAAACTTTAAAATTTTTGTCAGCGTTTTTTTATATGAAGTTTGGTAATATCTTCTGACAAACCATCTGACATCAGAAATCTATGCCAAGAAGAAACCGGCAGCGGCGTCCACTATTGACGAAATCATTAGCCGACTGAAGTTAATATTTTACAATACCGAGATATGTATGATCATCGCACCATTGAATAGAATTTATGTATGTAAATAATTATATATAAAAACCGTTTCATTATAATAACCTTAACTGGTATCTTTGAATTAAAAGAAAAATATGTTAAGTTGGCTTAACTATTTCACGGCGTAAATTAAAATTTTCGTGGCGGCATTTTTATTTTGGTTTTTGCAATAACTATGCGAAAAAAGCAGAGACAATGTCAGAAGCAAATTACATGTACGTTTGTGACCGAATAACCTTCTGTAAAACAGCAATTTTGAAAGACATGCACAATTACATATGACTCGAAAAGTTGACAAGTCAGATGTAAAAAACATGTCGTCTACATGCACCTTTATACTTAAGTTAAACATGAGATGTAATGTTATTTTATGAATTACTAACAAATCGTTGTCGACAAGTAATTTTTGTTTTTCAATCCTCAAAAATTAGATAATTTCAATAATAACATTTTTGTTTTTATTGAAATTTTGTAATTAAAGTAACGATTTTTATTAAACATTGCCGATGGTTGCAAAGTTTTGACCACTTCTGTATGTACACGCTTTCGTGCTAAGATAGAGAGTTAATTTTTTTTTATTTAAAATTAAAAAAATATTCTTAAAATTTGTTGAACGCTATATACCTACCAAAACATATAAACAAACAAAACGAATACATTTTTAAATAATTTTGCCGTTGCTGTAGTTTGTTTTAGTCATATAAGGTATGGAATTAAAAAAACAAATACCGAAATGCTTTTTTAAAAAGCTTCGCTCTCTCATAGTGTCTCTTTTAAAGTTGTTTTTGAGTGTGGTCAGCGTTGCCAGAATTAAGATTTTATCTTATTTTTCAAGATTTTTTGAACAAAATAAGATTTGAAGATTTTTTTTCTCAAATTAAGATTTTGTATTTTTAGATATAAAGATTTTTAAGTTTGTATAACATACATAATTTTCTTTTATAGTGTTTTAAACAATAAATATTTAGAACAATAAGGTTTTATATCAGCTTGTTTTTGGTTTTGCACACTTTTGTACTTTTGTACTAATCTTAGATTCGCGGTTGTTAATTTTTGAAATATTGATAAAAAAATTATTTGTGAAAAGAAAAAATGTATAGTATATATATATAGATTAATCTATTAAAGAACAACATAGTTCATGTATTTTGCTACTATGTCTTAGTACCAAAAGGTAAAACTAATGGAACTTAACCCTAGGATTACCGTCTTGGTCGGGCCAGACCAAATTTGCTTTTTCCTTGCAATATTTTTCGAATATAAAAAAAAACAGGGGCGTGAGGTCTATAATGAAACTTGCTGAATCGAATGAAACTAATTTGGATTCGATTGAGGCAAACTAGTGGGGTGAAATTTTATTTTTATATAAAAGTCTATGAAATTACCCTTTTGGCCAGACCGAATTCTTGTTTGCTTGCAATATTTTTCAAATAGGAAAATATATATAAAAAAAACAGAAACGTGAATTCTATAAACGATATGTTCTGAATTTAATGAATCAAGTTTGAATCAAATGTGTGGTAGATGCGAAAAAGCAATGTGCAAAATTAAGGACTACATATTCGATGACTTGCATGTAAAACAAAATAATAAAAATATATAATAAATTCGTATAATCTAGCAAATAACATACGTTCAATAAAAAAAGTATTTGATTCAACTTTTTATTTAATTGGGTTTTTTAGCTGTTCTAATTGTGGTCTGCCTAGACCAAGAGGAGTGGTAAAAAGTTACAGTTAAGGGTTATGAAGCTTTTGGTTGGAAAATACCACATTCCATGTTTATGATAATTTGTAAACAAAGTATTTATACATGAGTGCTTAAGAATATCTGTTTAAACGTGTACCAACATTATTTTAATAAAAATTCAGTAGGAATATATTTAGGAAAATCCATAGTTTTCAGTGAACTTTTTTTAAATGCAATTTTCTCAAAATGCTTTGGATATAACAACGGTATCAAAAAATATAATATTAAATTGAGAACCCTCAAGATTCCATATGATGTATGAGCTTCATAGCTCCCAAACCAAATTTTTTTTGCCCAAAATTTATACATCTTTAATATTAGAATTTAATTACTTTCGTTGAAACTTCTTTATATAGATGGACTTTTTTACATTCTTATTTATTAGAAATTAAGTGCATTTAAAATGTATTTTTTGGAAAATATAACTAAAACACAATTTTAAACCTACAATTTAATTTTGTATAAATACCGCAATTATGTATTTTAATTTAATTAGTTTATGTAGTTTCCATAATAAAAAGAAGTTTCTTTTAAAAAATTAATAAATTTTACTTTTTTGCCTTTGTTATAAAAATTTTCAAGATTTTTCTCTTCAAAATAAGATTTTTTTTCGCCAAAAAAAGATTTTCCTTCCAAATCTTCTGGCAACGCTGAGTGTGGTTCTCTAGTGTTGATACAAACATCATTATTAAAGGTGTAAGATCTTTATTGAATCTTTATTAGGGGAACATTTTTTTACTTCATGAAAAATATCGCGCTGTGATATTTTCTTTTTATTCTAACAATGTGTCCAAAACTATTTAAGGGCGAAGTTCTTTGCCGATCTTTATGAAACTTTGTTGAAACATTCACAACCTGTGAAAGCTCAATATAATGCTAGAAAAGTGGACTGAACCACACCCATTCAAAGTAAATATTCTTTTTAAACTAGTTCTACTTAACCGAATCTTAGAAAACTTGGCAACCACATAAAGCTCCGGAAGAGTAAAACGCTCTTGTTTATGTACACTAAAAGAAAAATGCTTCATATATTTAATGAATCATTTTCATAAAAAAATTGTCCTTGGGTAAATGAAAATTTTCATTGTCTTAATGGAATTTCATAGTTATAATGAAGTATTTTCGTTAAAATCGCTTCATTGCATTTCGTAATTACGTTAAAAATTTTCATTGGATACATGAAAACTTAAGTTTGTCCAAGTTAAACAAACAAATTTAATTGGGAACATAAAAAAACAGTATGTCTACAAACATAACTATATTCATAAATTAATACAAAATTATAGTTTCCTTAAAAAGAGTTTTATTGTTAATCAAAAAATTTAAGATTTAATTATTTCATACATCTAATGTAATATGCCATTAAATGTATGAAATCAAAAATTTTTTTATAAAAGCAACATAGGTACATATTTCAATAATGCTTTCGGAAATTTAAATTTTCATTATGACAATGAAAAATGTCATTATAGTAATGAAACAAAAACTTTCAATCAACGTTGTTATTCTTGTTATGGACAATTTAATCTCATATTTACGCTCTTAATTGAGTAAAAAACATAGTTTTTTTATTCAAAAACTACACTGCCCCGGTAGGCTAGCTGGTAGTGAGCTAGTCTATCAGCACCGAGGTTGCGCGATCGATTCCCGCCAGAGACAGCAAAATAAAATAAAAATAACTTAAAAAAAAGGTTCCTTTTTAATGCAATTTTTCATGGGATTAATGTCAAAATTCATTGGTATTGCGAAGAAAAATCTTTCAGTGTATGCGTGTAGTGATACGAAGTGAATGAGATCAAACATTTTTCACAAAACGCCATAGAAATATGTGAGAGATTTATAGACTTTTCGTATGGGACGGAGGATAGTATTTTTCTCGCCCCTAGATAAGGCTGTTATATACCAAATTGCTCCGAAATGTTCTCTTGATCGTATTTTTCTATATATTGCTTGAAAACTTCTGATTTTGATGATTTTACTATTCTTTCAAACATGTTTAAAAATTTTTTTGCGAAATTATTTTTTTAAAAAAGTTTATTTTTCTCAAAAATCGCAAGAAACGAAACCTGAATAAAAATCTCAATAATCTAATTCAACCTGATATTTTCGATATTTATTTTTAAATTTGTGTACCTGCTTAGTTAATAACTGCAGGTAAAGATTCCCAAAAAAATTGTGTTTTCCAATAACAACTTTTTAGAAAAGTTAAGACTTTGATGGTTTATAATTAAAAATAAAAACAAAATGCATTACTAGCTGTTCTAAAGTATGGACTTTAGATTGCAATAACAAATGCATTAAAACATAGCATCAAAAAAAAAAAATTAAGTGGCCGTCTGAACCATAGTGCCATGGATGGATTCCGCGAGAAAGAACTATTTATCTTTTAAACCCAGAAGTCCATCAAACAAATTTTTAGCGCCTCTCGATGAAAGGAAGAGTATTCAAGGCTGGTGTACTGAAGATTTTCGTGGGTACTGACCAGGAGTTTACTTCCCACAATACTCTTAACAACATGACACTGAGAGAAACATTTGAAGGCAAAAATTCGCCCTAAGGGAAAATTATAATCTTCAAACCTAAAATTTTAAAAATTAATTATTAATAAGATTTCCGTATGACGTGCTATCTTTCCAATTTTTTTATTTTTGATAAATGGTAAATACACTGAAATTTATTGTTGAGGGAAAGCTTGCTTCTATGCGCATTTCACTGGTTGCTAAGCAGTGATGCCAACTTTTTGAGAGCAAAAAGCACTTTAAAATTGAAAAAAGCACTATTTCGAGCAACAAAAAGCGTAAAAAAGCACTAAGCCATTTTTACAATTTAATTAAACACAAACCGCATTCGGTTGTGCCGAATATTGTATACCTCCCAAATTAAAAAAAAGGCGACGGCATTGATGGGGGCCATTTTCATTTAAGATAATAATCATATTTACATTTGTATATAAACATTTTTAAATGTATTATTATTATCTTCAATGAAAATAATATCATCCAAATCATTTGGAGTTTAAATTGGCCATAAAACAGTTTTAAATTAATACAGTGCGAGCTCGATTTTCGTAACTCGAAAAAATCTGTCCTGTTGCAATTACTGAAAATTTGCATTGACCGACCATCTACATATACAGTGCTGTCTGGGTAGAGTGAACTAATTTTTGCAGAGCGATTTCACTATACCCAGGTTGTTCACTAAATCAAGGTTGAATTTTTTTTCATTTAAAAAAATAATTAATTTATTTTAAATGCATTTATAGGTTATAAATTTTATTTATTTTCATGTAATTCTGAAGTTTAAATTTATGACCATTTATTCAGAAATTAACTTTGAGACACGACCTTAATGGAACATGCGCGCAGACTGAAATAAACAAACACTTCATAGAATGCGCATTTGTGAGAGTAACTTGTCAACTAATTCTAAAAGAATCGTTACTTTTCCGTTATTTTTATACTCTTTATCATTGTTTTCCTCCTTCGCCAAACCTAAAAACTAACTTTAAAGTATGTTCACTCTATAGAGGTTCATGAGTGTTCACTCTACAGAGTAGTCAATGTAAACATTGTGGTGTTCACTCTAACGAGGTATTCATAGCATCGGGGGTTCACTCTACCCAGACAGCACTGTATGTATATAAAAAAATGAAAAATGTTTGTTTGTTTGTTGGCTTATAGGCTCCTAAACTACTAAACCGATTTTCTTGAAATTTTTACAGTAACATCACGTGAGCCCTAAAAATAAAATATGCTACTTATTTATTATTATTTTTTCGATAGGGGCAGGGGAATTGGTACCCCACATAGGATGCCAATATTAAGTATCGCATATCTTAAGAGCCGCTGCACTCATTTTGTTGAACTTTTGGTAGAAGGATCTTCTGAGTCCCAAAATTGAAATAAAATAGCAGCAGGGGAAGTGGTACCCACCATAGGATGCCAGTGTTTAATACCGCATATCTTAAGAACTGTAATAGTGAGAATGTTCAAGCTTTGTAGAAGTCACTCTCATGGTACACTACACTTTTGGAAATAAAAATAAAGCGGTTAGGTGCAGGGGGGGAAATACCTCCCATAGGATGCATATATTAAATATCGCTCAACTGAAGAACTATTTAAGGGAGAGTCTTCAAACGTGGTTAAAGCTACTATTGTGGTAAACTATAAATTTTAATATAAAAATGGGCGGGGTAGACAGAGGAGGAGCAGTACCCCCTATATATCCCTCGCCTGGGTAACAATCTTGTCGAGATGCGAGGGCTTAAGTGCACTCTACGGTTCTGATCTCTTGGGATGATGTATGTGATGAATGCGTCTTCGCGGGAGGTCGAGAACACTGAAGGAGTGTGCAACTAAAGGTTACTCATCTTGTCAAGATAATGAGGCGGTGGTGAATGGCATACTTCCGGCCCATTATCAGTACAGATATCATAGCGCGGCAACCCGTGGGTTCGCTCCTTGTAAGGTGGGGGCTTTACCAGTGGTTGGGGCGCGAAAGATGCACTTTTAAGGACAACGTGGTTGGTAGCAGTGCCGAGGTCCTGTGTGGCTAGTTAGTGCGTAAAGAAACTAGTTGTTAACAGCTCCCCTCAGCGTCAGGGCAAAGCGCTGTTGTATGTTAGTTGCCTAGTCCACGCACGCCGTCACTGCGTGGTACGGTCCGTCTGTACGAGCCTACTCGTGGGAACAAAAATGAAAGCCTTTAAAAATAGAAACAAACAAACCATAACAAGTAACAAAAATAGCACGGAAAATGAGGACACGACGGACGAGATTGACAAGGGTCAGTCGGACGTCACGGTCTCTGAGTCGGAGAGTACCCTCTCGACTGTTCATGAGAACATAATTGAGCAGGAGAGACAGGTACTGACCGACCTTTATATGGATAGTTTTCTGGTTCAATCGGGGGACTCCTGTGGTGAAACCGGGGCTACTCAGGGGTTAGAGAGGTTGACTCTGCTCTCCGACACGGAGCTGGATATTGATATATCAGCCCACAGTCAAACTGCAGAGCCTGCCACTCTCATCTGTGAGGCCAGGGGACATCAGGGGGGTCACCCGGGAGAAGACTGTCTACAACTTGTTCGGCAGGACGCCGTGGAGGACGGGCCAAGTGCCCCTCCACGAGATATTAGGAATCCTAGCCGAACGAAGGAGGAGAAGGCGCAGAACGGGACAAGGAGCTCTCTTGCATATCTGGATAAGATGGCGAAGAGGGATCCTTCAACGTTCTCCGCGAGGGATAGGCACCTTCTGAGAAGGCACCGACAAAGCGTCGCTAAATTCGAGAGAATTTACGGCCCTGTCAGTACCGTGCTCGGTTGGCCCTATCCTTGGAGAAAGCAGGAGGATGAGGTCGTCGGCCCGGAAACTACTCAAAAGAGTACAGGGCCGGTGGCGCCGTCAACCTGCCGTAGAGAGATAGACAAAGGAGGGGTTGCCCCGGTGACCAAAGCGCTCATGTCTTCGGAACGAGCTGCGGAGGATAAGGGGGCGATACCCAAGAAAGGCGGCAAAGTGGCTAAGGTAGCGAAAGCGGGGAAGAAGGCTGGTAAGCCTCCGTCCGATTCCTCTAGTGGCTCTCGTAAGGGGGTCATTGGGGGAAAAGTTGCGGGCAGGAACGGGCCTTCGAAACCAGTCGTACCGGAGTCACCGAGCATAGTGAAGAGGGCTGGTACATCTCCGGCTGATGCTCCTAATGGCTCCAATAAGGAGACCATTAAGAGGGTCAGATCTGGGGATGATCAGCCTTCTTCATCGCAGAAAAGAATGAAGAAGTCGACGAGCCTGGAGGGTCATCTACAGGTGGCCGTCATAGATCGGAATGATCCGGATGGGAAGATCAGTACCGAGATATGGCAGCTAGTAGAGGCTAGGCTTATTGACGAGCTGGCAGTTTTTAAAGGCAAGGAGGAGGATGTATCCTTCAATGGTGCGGACTGGGTAAAGGGAGTCAAGGTTGTCAACTGTGGTAACAAGAATTCACTGGAATTCTTAAGAACCACAATTGGCAAATGCGGCGACATTAATCCGGGGGCAAGGTTTGAAGTCATACAAGCCTCCGACTTGCCAATTAGGTCCATAGTGACAGTGTGGATTCCACCTCCCGTACGCAAGGTGGAAACTATACTGGCAGTGTTGGGCAACCAAAACAGTAGGCTTCTTACTGACCAATGGAGGCTAGTGACCTCACTGGTGTGTAAGGAGAATACCGGCAAGGACTTCCGTTTCGCAATCGATCGGAAATCCATGGAATTCTTGGAGGAGGTGGGGGGGGTTGTTAGGTTCGGTTTAGGTAACGTTAGGTTTCGGTATCCGAAACATGACAGGACCAAAGAGGCTGTTAGTGGTACAGATAAACCTGCACCATTGTGAATCAGCCTCGGCCGAACTTGTAACCTTCCTCTCCAGTACTCGGACGGACGTAGCCCTTATCCAAGAACCTTGGATAAATAAAAATAAGGTTTGCGGTTTAAGGGTTGCGGGATACACTCTGTTTGTCCCGTCCACAGAGGACAAGGTAAGAACGTGTATACTAGCGAGAAGTGAATTGGGTTTTCTCATATCTCATTCTTTCAGGTGCGGTGACTTGACCGTGGTAAATGGAGAGGCCAAAGGGAAGCGTACGCTTACACTGGCCTCGGTATATATGCCATATGAGGGGTTGGACCCTCCGGGTACAGAGGTACGGCAACTCACGGCATATGCAAGGAGGAGAGGTGCAATCCTTGTGTTGGGCTGCGATGCAAATGCTCATCACAGCCAATGGGGGAGTGCCGATATTAATAAAAGAGGTGAGTTAATGTTTGATTTTATAACTACTAACAATCTTATTATCTGTAATATGGGTGACACGCCGACGTTCAGAAATAAAGATAGGCAGGCAGTGATAGATCTGACATTAGTAAATCGTGACGAGCAAATTGTTGTTGATTGGAGGGTGGCAACGGACTGTACTTTTTCAGACCATAGTCGTATTACCTTCACACTGAATTTTTACCTACCTAGGGCTCTTCCTTTTAGGAACCCGAGGGGGACAAAATGGGACTCCTTCAGGGAAGGGGTCCGAACTGGGTTGGCGCATCAGGCCTTGGGCGACTTGCTGCCGACGGATCTGGAGGGGGTGGTGAATAGGTTCACTCATCTTCTAAGGGAAAGCTATGAGCAGTCCTGCCCGGTCACGTTTCCGGGTAGGCGAAAACAGCCTAAATGGTGGACCAGGGAACTTCATGTTCAAAGGTCTACGGTGAGGAGACTGTTTAATAGGGCCAAGCTTACAAGAGCACCAGATGATTGGAACAATCACAGGGTGCAGTTCAACAGGTATAAGGCGGATCTGAAGAGAGCAAAACGACTATCGTGGAGACAATTTTGTGCGTCCATCGATAATGTCAACGAGCTGTCAAGATTCCGACGGATTTTATCTAAGGACCCTAAGGCCCTGGGTTACATCCAAAGGAATGACGGCTCATGGACTGAGTCTAGCTCTGAGACCCTAACCTTACTCATGGAGACGCACTTTCCCGGGTGCAGGGAAACCGGTGGTATGGGAGACGGTCAGTGGGACGTCATGTCCGTGACATCTGATCATACTTCCGCTCGCGTCGATGAAATGGTCACAAGGGAGAAGCTGGCGTGGGCGGTCAATACTTTCGACCCATATAAATCACCGGGTCCGGACGGTATTTTTCCGGCTATGCTTTGCAACATCCCGGATGATGCATCATTTCTACTGGTGGATATATTTAGGAAATGCCTCAGTAGGAGGTATCTGCCTAGGGGGTGGAGAGAGGTCAGGGTGATTTTTATACCCAAGGCCGGTAAAGCGGGCCACTCGAAACCGGGGGATTTTAGACCTATTAGTCTGTCTTCATTTTTGTTGAAGACTCTTGAGAGGCTGATAGATTTCTATCTCAGGAGTAATATTGAGACCAGCCTTATTAGCAACGCTCAACATGCTTACCTGAAGGGTAAATCTGTTGAGAGCGCGTTACACGAGGTGGTGGGTTGTATTGAGCACGGTCTGAGGCATAAGGAGTATACTCTCGCCGCGTTTTTAGATATAGAGGGAGCCTTTAATAACATTAGGATAGAGGCGATTAGGGATTCTTTGTTGGAGTTGGGAGTTGAGGACTTTCTGGTGGAGTGGATAACCTGCATGCTTGGCAGTAGGATTATAAACTCGAGCCTGGGGGAACATGTGATAAGAAGGAAGGTTACCAGGGGGACACCACAAGGGGGGGTATTATCGCCTCTACTGTGGTTACTTGCGGTTAACGGGATCCTTAGGTCATTTGATTCCATGGGCAGGAAAGTTGTTGCCTATGCGGATGACATAGTTCTGCTGGTCAGGGGAAAATTTCTATCCACGATCGGGGAAATTATGCAGGTGATGCTGGGTGAACTCTCGGCATGGGCAAAGGATAGGGGACTGGGTGTTAACCCTGCGAAGACTGAGCTGGTGCTATTCACCAGAAGGTATAGGATAGAGGGTTTTAGGGGGCCAGTGCTAGATGGCGTCGAGTTGCCTCTATCGGACGGAGCAAAGTACTTGGGTAACTTTCTGGACCGCAAACTGTCTTGGAAGAGAAATACTCAGGAGAGGATGAGAAGGGGACTCAATGCATACTACACATGCAGGAACTCCATTGGTAAGAACTGGGGTCTTAGACCTGATATGGTAAACTGGATTTACACATCGGTCGTTAGGCCTATACTTACCTATGGATGCACTGTTTGGTGGGGTGCGTTGGGAGTGGATAGCTATAGGAAGATGCTCAGCAAGGTTCAAAGGAGTGCATCTCTTGGCATCACAGGCGCAAGGAGAAGCACTCCGCAGGCAGCGCTGGACATCCTACTATATCTATCCCCTATCGAGCATTATGTGAGGAGTGTGGCAGCTAGGAACCTATTTAGACTTTACGAGTCTTCTTTAGTTAGACCTAGGCGGGATGATCACACAAGAATTTTGTACGAAATGGGTCTGCTTGATCAGGGTATTATTCTCGAGGGAATTTCGGATCATAGGACTATGACCCTGGACTTCGGTGCAACACCACCAGTGGAGTTCCCTGGTAGGGAAACTTGGAGTGGATCCAATGGACTGTTTGAGGGGTGGGCAGTATTTACGGATGGATCCAAGATGGAAACCGGCACTGGTGCCGGTGTTTATATCGCGGACACCGAGGTAAAAAGGTCATTCAGACTCCCTGATGAGTGCAGTGTCTTCCAGGCTGAGATCCTAGCGATCTGGAGGGCGACGGAGGTGATACTGGATCACATCGTGGGTGGATCTGAGGTGACAATTTACGTCGATAGTCAGGCGGCGCTTCGGGCATTGAAGAACCATACGGTGCGATCATGCCTGGTTGCGCGGTGTAGGAGCGCTCTTAGGGAACTCATGGGTGCATTCAACGTGAGGCTGTGTTGGGTACCAGGACACTGCATGGTTGAGGGAAACGAGGTGGCGGACGAACTCGCGAGAGAGGGTTCGGGTCTCGACTTAGTGGTAAGGGACAGGGGGGTGAAACCACCCCTATGCTATTACTATGGGGTGATACGGGAGAAATTCCGTGATGACGTTGACCGATCCTGGAGGGGCAGAATGGATTGCAGGGTGTCTAGGGCACTATGGCCCAAATTGGACGCGGGGGCAACCAGGGTTCTACTGGGATTGGATAAGGGTAGTCTCGGAACACTTATAGGGTTCTTGACGGGTCATTGTCCTGTCAGGGCTTTTGCGAGCAGATGGGACAACGCCATACCGGACTTCTGCAGGCTATGCGAGGATTCGGAGGAGCTAGAGACGATCGAGCATGTACTGTGCCATTGTCCTAGGATGCAGGGTCTCAGACTGAAGTGGCTAGGTGATAGGTTTCACGACGAACTGGGGTGCATAGCTGGATGTAATCCGGCCGATCTACTGGGGTTTGTCAGGGAAATAACGCGGCTGTTTCTGTTGAGGGGACTGTAAGGGGGGTATTGGTCCTACTTTCTAATTTTCTGTCTTTATCTTACTTCCTTTTCTCTATTTCTTCACTTCGTCTTATCTCTATCTCTCTAACTTCATATTTTCATTGAAGGGAATCACAATGGATCGTATTCGGTCTCCGAGTGGAGGTGTGCCTGTGGGCGCACAACCCTTCTTAACCTAACCTAACCTAACCCCCTATATATAGAAATATTAATAAGAGCCGCTACACGCGTTTTGTTGCACTTTTGGTAGTAGGATCTTCTGAGCCCCAAAATTAAAATAAAATAGCAGCGGGGGAAGTGGTACCCACCATAGGACGCCAATGTTTAATATCGCATATCTTTAGAGCTGATATAGTCAAACTTTGTATGAGTCACTCTCATGGTATACTGCACTTTTGAAAATAAAAATAAAGCGGTAGGGGGGGAAAACCTCCCATGGGATACATATATTAAATATCTCTCAACTGAAGAAATATTAAGGGGAGAGTTTTCAAACGTGGTTAAAGCAGTGTAGCGAAGCGCACCGTGTTAAGCTAGTTTTTTATAAAACTTAATGACAGCATATATTTAAATAAACATCCTTATATTTTATCGTTTAAATAAAACAATTGGCTTATGATATTATCCAATTATTTTAATATATGTACGCTTCTGAATAAAGAACACACATAAGGTGTAAAATAGAAAAAATATGTATGTTTGCATTCTGATACTTACTGCCTGTTTTTAGAAAACGTAAGCAAGTGAGTGAGTGAGAAATTATATTGAAAACAAAAACAAATTTTCGTTTTTTATTGTTGTTTTCAATATAATTTCTCACTCACTCACTTGCTTACGTTTTCTAAAAACAGGCAGTTCGTCAAACCTTTTTTCAATAGCACTAGAGGTAAAAGTGCAAAACACGTGGTAAACTAAAGCGCGAGCAAAATAGCAAATAAAAGTATTTTCTTTCAGCTGTTTTTAATTTATTTAACAGTTTACATATACCAAGCTTCGGCTCTTTTTTTGTTTTTTAAGTCTTTCATTTTTTTTTTGCACGGTTTCCAACTGCATGTTTTTTAACAATTCCTAATATTTTCCAATCCATATTCTATTTTTGAAACAGTGTCTAAATCTTAAAAAAAATGTTTGCCGAAATACATCGTTTTTATGCACGCTTAAAAGTGCAACGTTTCGTAAAATTTCCAAATTGCTAGGAAGCCTAGCTCTAACCTCGTAAATAAAATTTGTGGTAAAACGAATGTAACTTTCTTTTATCAAATCTGTACAAGCCTTCTCAAAATTCTACCCCAAATAGCAAAGTTGAACGTCTATATACAGGTATGTTCTAGGTTTCGACTCGAATTGAAAACGAAAAATTTTTTAAATCCGCATAATTCATGAATTGGTGTTCTCAAATCCGCATGTTTTTGTGTATTCGAGTTTTTGGTTCGAAAAAATTTTTTTTGGACTAAAGATTGCTAATTTGCTAACCGCAGCATGATAGCAATGTTTAAAATTTTTTTTAAAATCGTGAAAGCTGTAAAGAATCACAGGAAAAAATAGTTTCTATCGCGAACATGGCTAAAATTCGCGAAAAATTGCAAACTTTTAAACAAACACTAAAATTTATTTGAAATCGCTACATCGGTAAAAAAAAAACAAAACGTCGGAAAATAACAAAAAATTGCAAAAATAGCGAAAAATCGCGTAAATTTTTTATATTTCAAACCAGCCATATAATTGATTAAGGCTGGGTTTTTGAGATCTCAGTTAAACTAGGTTTAATTAATCTGAAAACAGATTCGTGCCGTCATTACCAAGTTTGTATACAAAATTTTGATTTAACAGCTTAGTTTTGCTTAAAATGTTGGTCTTAAATGAAATAATAAAAAAAAATCACATTCCGCCGGAAAAATCCAAGTTTCAGACTAAGTTAAACTAAGTTTAAGCTTAACCCACATCTCAAAAACCCGGCCTAAAAGTCCCTAAAACTATAAGGATCGGCAAAAATTAGGTAAAATTTGCTAAATTCGCGGAAATTCGCAAAAGTTTGCTAACATCGGCATGATAGCAAAGTCTACTATTTATTATAAATCGTTAAAGCTGTAAAGAATCAGAAAACTTACTGAAAAAAATCGCTTCTATCGCGAACATGGCTAAAATTCGCGAAAAATCGCAAAATTTTAAACAAACAAAAAAACTAATTTGAGATCGTTAAATCGATTAAAAAAACAAATTGTCTGAAAATAACATAAAAATCGTTAAAAAAAAATAAGATGTAATTACATCAAAATAATGAAAAAGTCGATTTTAAATTTGGGGTAAGTTAGGGACTTTTGCATTTTAGATAACGATATATTTTTGATTAAATTGGATAAAGAAGATTTTAAGCTAAAAACAAAATTTTTTTTTTGTTAAAAATGTTATCAAATATTAGAATAAAAGTCGATTCGTTTTACTTTCACTAACCCATTACTACTCTAATTGAAAACGAATAAAAACTTGTGGATGTGAAATGCAGAACATCAAAAATGCTAAAGTAATCCACTTTCGAGTGGATTCGGATTCTAGAACACACCCGATAATCATAGTTTTAAAAATTGGTAGAAACACAATTAAAATTGTAAAAAGCACTAAAGGCACTAACGAAAATTTGAAAAAGCACCAAGTTAGTGTTTTTTTTTTAGTTTGGCACTATGGGTAAAATTTTGGCGTTTTGAGGCATAAAAAAGCACCATAAATAGTGCCAAAAGCACTAAGTTGGCATCACTGCGTCTGAGCTATATACTGTTACGTTTTTCCTTTAATAAACGCGTTTGAGTTCTTTTAACAAACTTTATTGAAATTAATTATTTTGTTCACAATTGTTAGTTACGAACAGAACCGTTTTTCAAAACAGACTCAACTCATTTTACATGAGTCACCCCTTTTTATATTTCATAATTATTTCGAGATTTTTCCTGAACCTTCCCGTAAAAACTATTTATTATGTTCTATAACCATTTCTAGAAATTACTGGGGAATTTATATAGGAATTATTTTTAAAATAACAGTTGTGTTGAAAATTATACATGACAATTTTAAGTAACATAAAACTATAACTTACAAGATAACTTATAACTATAACTATAAATAATTCTTAGATAATTTAACTTTCGTAACACTGCCCTCCACTTAAGCCTGTTCGTCCCGAATAGGCTCAGATTCTCCTTTTCCATAATGGGCTAGTCGTTCTAGATGTACCACTTTCATTTTTGATCTTGGGCTCTTATATTTCTGGATCCGATACACCACGTCATTCAATTTCTTTATTACTTTATATGGGCCATCCCAATGAGTCTGCAGCTTTGGAGATAGTCCTTTCTTTCGTTGCGGATTAAAAAGTAAAACCAACTGGCCCTCTTTGAAACCTTCCGAATTTGCCGCTCGATCGTATCTGGCTTTCATCTTGTCACTGGACAGCTTAATCCGACTTCGCACGAACTCATTAAGTTCATTAAGGTCATCTTGTTCCTGTGAGGTAGAGCCTTCATTGTTGTCATCTGTTGGTCCAGGCTTAACACCAAATTCTAGATCTCCAGGTAGTCTGAGCTCCGTTCCAAAGACAATTTTGGCAGGTGTACGAGAGGTGGAGTTGTGAAAAGCTGATCTATATGCCAACAAAAACTTCGGAATGTGTTCATCCCAGTCTTTCTTATGTGTGCTTACTACTTTACGCAAGTGCTCCTCTAGTGTGCGGTTAAATCTTTCGACCATACCATCGGATTGTGGATGCAAAGGAGTTGTTCTAGTTTTTCTTATTCCGTATAATTCTCACATTTCTTTGAACACACCAGATTCAAAATTTCTGCCTTGGTCGGAGTGTAATTCTATTGGAACTCCGTAACGGCACACCCAGTTATTCAAAAATACGTCCACAACGGTTCCAGCTTCTTGATTTGGGATGGAATACACCTCTGGCCATTTACTAAAGTAATCGATAACTACTAACACATAACGGTTGCCGGCATCACTCACAGGAAAAGGTCCGGCTATATCCATTGCGATTCGCTCAAATGGGGCACCCGAATTGTACTGTTGAAGCGGTCCCCGACTTCTCCTTGTTGGTCCTTTGGCGGCAATGCATTGGGTGCAATTTGATATCCAATCGGCCACAGCTTGTTGGCACCCAACCCAGTAGAAACGTTGTTTTAATTTTTCTAATGTTTTTGTTACGCCAAGATGGCCACCACTTGGACCATTATGGAATTCATTTAGAACTTCATGTACTTTTGACGATGGCACCACAATGAGGTTACGAACTGATTTTCCATCGGCACTTTCCCATGCTCGGTACAGGCAGCCATTTATCAACTGTAGGCTGTTCCATAGGGCCCAGTATGCTTTTGTTAGCGGACTTTCAGATGATATTTCGTTTCGATGCGGCATTCTGCCTTCTTCTTTGGTCTTCATGATTTTCTCTAATATAGGGTCAGCTTTCTGTACCATTGACCAGTCTTCGTTGGACTCTATATGCAGTAAGCGAACTTCACAGTTGTATTCCTTTCCTTCAGCCTTTACACAATGCTTGCATTCCAGTTTGCAGGGTCGTCTTGATAGAGCATCCGCGTTGCCATGTTTTCCACCTTTTCTGTGCTCAATGGTAAAATCATAACTTTGTAGGCGCTCAATCCAGCGAGCTATCTGACCTTCCGGATTCTTGAATTGCAGCAACCACCTGAGTGCAGAATGGTCCGTTCTTAACTCAAAATGTTGAAAATGTTTTAAGCACTCTAGTACTGCCAGGAGCTCCCTTCGCGTTACGCAGTAATTTCTCTCAGGCTTCGGAAGTATTCGGCTATAATAGCCCACGACTCGCTCTACACCATTGACCACTTGGGTATAGCACACCTCCAACTCCGTATCCGCTCGCATCGGTATCAAGCACAAATTTCTCTCCAGTAATGGGGTAAGCCAAAATTGGTGCTGAGCACAACAATTCCTTCAGTTTCTGAAATGCTGTTTCCTGTGCTTCACTCCAGATGTATTTTTGCGCCTTTTTAGTCGATTCATGTAAACTTGCAGCAATATTTGCAAAGTTTGGTACAAAGCGCCTGTAGTATGTACATAAGCCTAGAAAACTACGTAATTCATGAATATTTTTTGGGCGAGGCCAATCCATTACAGCTTTTATTTTATCATCATCCGTTGAGATGCCTTTGGAGGTTACACGATGTCCCAGGTATTTTACTTCCTTCTGGAACAGTGAGCATTTCTTAGCATTTAGTTTCAGTCCTGCCATTGATATACGTTTTATCACCTCCTCTAGGTTTTTCAGGTGTTCATCAAATGTTTTCCCCATTACAATAATGTCGTCAAGGTACACCAAACATGTCTTTCGGTGAAGACCTTTTAACACCTGCTCCATTAAACGCTCGAATGTAGCCGGAGCATTGCAGAGTCCAAATGGCATCACATTAAACTGCCATAAGCCATCACTTGCGCTAAACGCAGTTTTCTCCTTATCGTTTTCCGAAATTTCCACTTGCCAATAACCGCAAAACCAATGTAGAAACCCATTCCGTTCCGGCTAACGTGTCCAGGGTATCATCAATTCTAGGCAATGGATAACTATCTTTTTTCGTGACGTCATTCAGTTTTTTGTAATCTACGCAGAATCTGGTACTTCCATCTTTCTTTTTCACCAAAACCACTGGTGAGCTCCACGGACTTGATGATGGTTTAATAACTCCGTTCTTTTCCATCTCGCTAACCAGCTCTTTTACTTCATTTCGCTTTGCTAGAGGAACGCTTCTTGGCGCCTGTTTTATTGGCTTAGCTTCGCCTGTGTTGATTTCGTGTTTCACGATTGACGTTCTGCCTTGGTTTTGACCTTTCAAAGCGAATGCAGAGGCATATTTTCTTAGTAGTTGTTTGGCCTTATTTTTGCAAGGCGGTGTTAGCTTTTCGGTCCATTTTCGTACACGTTCCTCTAGTGACTCGTGGTCCTTGCCAATTCTCCTGGCTGCGCCTTGATGCTGCTCGCAACTAATTATTGCTTCTGTTGAAGTACATTGTCCAATTTTGAAGTTCTGCGTAAGGACTTTTTCAATGCTGGATAAATTTAATACTCTCACGGGAACAAGATTGTTGCTGGGTTTTACG
The DNA here is from genome assembly GCA_930367215.1 of Pollenia angustigena. Taxonomy (NCBI): domain Eukaryota; kingdom Metazoa; phylum Arthropoda; class Insecta; order Diptera; family Polleniidae; genus Pollenia; species Pollenia angustigena. The sequence goes on from OV884058.1 coordinate 193,963,966, forward strand.
AGGGCATGCGCTGTTACGATATCTCCTTTAACTTCTGCTGGCTCTACCACCCAAAAACTGTTGTCCTCACAATCTCCATCCATTCGCGCCCATACTAAGGTTTCTGATTTGGGTGGCAGTTTTTCACGTTGAAGGGCGATTAGCTGTCTTACATGGGCCGTGGTTTCGTATCCAACTTCAAGGGATATCTCCACATCACGCCAATACATAATTCGCTGACCCATATCCAATTGAATACCATGTTCAATCATGAAATCTGCGCCAATGATTACCTCGTCTACAATATCAGCCACAATAAATACGTGATGGGCGATTGCATTGGCCATACTTAATTCTGCTTTTACTTTTCCATAAACAGTGGCAGACTCGCCTGTAGCTGTTCGCAGACTTACCCCGCTCAGTGGTTGGATTGATTTTTGTACACTGAAAAAATTTTCTTCACAGATCCAATGAAATTTACATTAAAATTCAACCTATGTAACCTTTCATTGGATTAATGAAGGATTAATAAAATCAATGACAAAATTTTCATTGAGTTTATGAATCCTCATTGAAAAAATGGATAAAATAAACGTTTGTCATTAAACTAATGCAAAATTTTCATTGATTTTATAAAACATTTCATTAATCCAATGAAAGGTTACATAGGTTGAATTTTAATGTAAATTTCATTGGATCTGTGAAGAAATTTTTTTCAGTGTATTAAATCGGGCCTTATTATAGAATGTGATGCCCCAGTGTCCACAGTAAGAATGCGTTTCTGACCATTAATGTAACCATAAGCAGTAAGATTCCTGTTGCTCCTTTGCACTACTGATATAGAGATTGTGGGGCCCTCAGATGTGGAAGCTAGCCCATGCCCCGAGGTGCTAGCTATTTTTAGTTTAAAGGTGACTCTTGTGATGTGTGTTGATTAGCACGCTGATTGTTTCCTGGTGGCGAAGAAGATCTTGATCGTCTTCTAGGTGCTTTGCAGTTTCGCTAAATGTGGCCAATCTTACCGCAATTAAAACATTTTACTTTGTTTTTACCTTGCTTCTCGTTTAAAGCTTGCATCACTGCCTCCTTTATGTCCTTTACAATATCTCTTTCTTCTTCAGCGGCAAAATCAAGTTTTCGCACCTTATACGCTTGCGGCCTTGAAATTATTCTTGCGGTTTCTTGGGCTAGGGCAAATGATACCGTTTCGGCAAATGATGGCTTCTGTGATGCACATACCGCTAGTTTCACATCAGCATCCCGTATACCGTTTACAAATGCCTCGGTCTTAAAATGATCTAGCAATGGATGACTTTCACCTGGATAGGTAAGCTGCACCAAGCGCTCAATCTCTAATGCGAAATCCTGTAGCGTCTCGTTTGCCTTTTGTACTCTTCCCCGTAATTCCATTCTGAATATTTCTTTTCTGTGTTCACCACCATACTTTCGTTGCAGTGCTACCATAATGTCATCGTAATTGTTTCTGCAACTTACTGGTACACTTTCTAGAATTTCAGCCGCAGATCCTTTTAAAGCCAGAATCAGCTCTATGGCTTTTTCTTCATTGTTCCATGCATTTTTGTTGGCAACTGTGTCAAACTGGAACTTAAAAACACTAAATGGTGAACTGCCGTCAAAACTTGGAGCTCTTATTCTATTCGAGACTTCTGGAAAAACTCGCACCACTCCCTCTTGGCACTGAAGACTATTTACTCTTTCTTCCAGATGATGAAGTTTTCCATCAAAAACCGTGACTTGTGTTTTTACATCAGTGATTTGAGTTTTTACATCAGTGACTTGTGCTTTTACATCAGACAATTCTATTTCCATATCGTCTACTCTTTCGTTTATAACAGTAGAAATCTCTTGAAGCTTCTCAAGTTTTTCATTAGTAGCCTGAAGTTTCTCGTTTGTAACTCTAGAATTTTCTTGAATTTCGGCTAAGATAGCTTTTGAATTTTCTTCCATTTTTCTTGAGGTTTCAGCCGAGTTTTCTTTTACCACACGCAAAGAAAAAACATGGTTGTGGTAAACATATTCTAAGAGCAACTTATTATGATAAGATTCATGATTGTAGTCACCATATTATGATTATTATTGAAACATATTATGCTAAATATACTCGTACTATTACATCATAATATTTTTCCCTTAATCATATTATTATTCTGTTAATCATACTAAGTTAAGAAGTAATCAAATTATTGTCATGTTCATCATAATAAGCTAAGAAATTAATCATATTATTGTCATATTAATCATAATAAGCTAAGAAGTAATCATATTATCATCATGTTAATCATAATAAATTTAGAAGCAATCATATTTTGATACAGCACCTTTCATAGCTGTCATAAAAATACAAAATAAATTTAAATATTTTTGAATCGATTTTTTATTTTGTGGCTTTTTACAATTTGTCTTAATGTTAATCAAATAGGGGAGTTCAATATAAGGCTTGCAAAAGAGCAAATGAAAAATCTGTGGTTTTCATGGGCAACCGCGTGTGTCCATTTGCCATATTGCCTAATTTTGAACGCTCTTTACATTTTTTGAAAAAAGATGGATCAATTCCGATTTTTGAACGTAATGACAAAGTTTAAAAAGTGCAATACCTAGCCCATAGTTTGATCTAGAATGGTTTTTCGGCTTTCCTGAAAAATTTGTTTTAAGACATACGCGGTTGCCCATGAAAACCACAGGAATATCGTAGCACTTTTATAAAATATAACGAAATCTCTGTGTGTTTTGTTGTTGGATTTTACAAAAAAACTATGATATTTTGCATTTGCACTATTACATCACTAATACTTGAATGAACCCCGCTAATATTTTAATTTCTTTAGACTTATTTTTTTATGGAATTTTATCTTTTAATTGTTTAACCGCTCACAAATAAAAAAAAACGACACAATTGCTTCAAAATTATTTTACAAATGGCGCTAACATAATATGATTAGAGTAAAAATAGTTTGATTGCATCTTTAACATAACATGATAAATGTATAGAAAGTGATCATGTTATTTCTATTAAATATCATGATATGGTTGTGAGGAATATAATATGTTTAGAAAGTTATCATAATTAAGTTGTTAGAAAAAAAATTATTTTTCGGTCAACAATACTCAAATTCATAATTGCGATAAACATTGATATGTTTACAGTAACTATAATATTGTTGATATTAAATAAAAATTACAATTATTTGTGTACGACAACAATATATTGTTACATTAAACATAGTGTTGTTGCCGTAAACATGCCCAACCATATTTTTTCTCTGCGTGCATTCTCTCCATATTTTCCTCCATTTTTCTAGAATTTTCTTCCATTTTTCTAGAATTTTCTGCTAGGATAGCGTTTGAATTTTCTTTTACCATCTTCTCCATGTTTTTCGAATTTTCTTCCATTTTTCTAGAATTTTCTGCCGACATTTTTTCCATTTTCTCCATCATAGCAGCAAACATTGTGCTGAGATCCATGTTGTTGGGTACAGCACGGGTTGCAACTTCCATTTCTTCTTTTTCTTCGAATTCATAAGTTACGATGTCAAGCGACGCAGAATTCATCGATTAATTTTTTTTGCAACTCAGCCTTATTACCTGCAGTCGGCAGATTTAACTTGCCCAGCTCTTTCTTCAGCTGTTCAACTTTTAGCTCATCGAATTTCATTGTTGTGTGTTGTTTGTAGTTTTTTTTTTTTTATTTGTTTATTTATTTAATTTTAATTTTTTTTTTTTATTGCAATTTCACTTCTGACACCAATTGTTACGTTTTTCCTTTAATAAACGCGTTTGAGTTCTTTTAATTGCAAATCCGAATAAAAACACACACTTATTCAACTTAACAAACTTTATTGAAATTAATTATTTTGATTTCAAAAGATTTTGTTATTCGTGCTTAATTCCCAGTTTTTATTCTTGATAAAAACACTTGAAATTTATTGTTGATGGGATAAGCTATTCCTATGCATTTCACTGGTTGCTTAGGCCAGATCATCAGGAAACTTCATCCATAAAGATTTTAGACAAACTTAAGAACAAAATACATCAACAAGATGAGATAAACCCACTTTTTTATTGTTGATGTATTTTGTTCAAGCTTTGATATTGTTACAAGCAGCGTTACCGTTGTGATACTAAAGTATCAATTTGACCCTTTTTCGACGGTGTTGATACCTTTTATGACCCTTTTTTTTAAATTATACTTTTGTATCATTATCACCTATTTTGTGACACTTTTTGACCCTTTTTTTGGAAATAGCTCTCACATTTTGTTTTTTGTCAAAACTGCGGAACAGAAGTGCTAAACAAATGTTTTCGAAATAAGCATTTCTTGATATGGAACAGACTTAAAGTATAAACTTACAATTCCATGCTTTCTTCTCCTTGATTTTTGATAGTAAAGTACAATTTCCCTAAAAGCAAACATAACTCATATAAATATTTGTTATTTTTTATTTATTTTATTAAAAAAATGCAATTTGGTGTTTTGCTCTCTTAAACAGTAACATGTTTTATTCAAAAAAATTCGTCCTTAATAATGGCAAAAGGTATTGAACTTTTCGCCCCATTTTGAATCGACAGTGTTGAGAGTGCCCTAACAGGAATGAAAACAAGAGATACAAATTGCTCAATTAGCGGAAATTCCCAAATATTTGGTAAAAGCGGTATGATAGCAAAGTCTTATATTTATTCAAAATCGTAAAAGCTTTAAAAAACCTGACACTTACAGGAAAAAATCGCTTTAATCGAGAAAATGGTTCGCGAACGATAGCCAAATTTAAAACAAACAGTAAAATTTATTATTAAAGTATAAAAAATTAGCTATAATGATAAAGAATAAACTTTTTGTCAGGTGCTTAAAACAGGACAGAGCATTCCATAAAAAAAATTAAGTTTTTTGAGCTCTTCCTACCTGAAATATTATTTTTTTGTTTGCTTATAAAAAAACTTGGTCTTATTATGTTCATTTTCAAAACAGACTCAACTCATTTTACATGAGTCACCCCTTTTTATATTTCATAATTATTTCTAGATTTTTCCTGAACCTTCCCGTAAAAACTATTTATTATGTTCTATAACAATTTCTAGAAATTACTGGGGAATTTATATAGGAATTATTTTTAAAATAACAGTTGTGTTGAAAATTATACATGACAATTTTAAGTAACATAAAACTATAACTTACAAGATAACTTATAACTATAAATAATTTTTAGATAATTTAACTTTCGTAACAATATGGTTCTCCACCAGTCACATTGAGTTTTTTTTTTTGGTTCTCCACCAGACAATACATTAAAACATTAGCCCAATTCACAATCTTGTGCAAATAGTCTTGCATCGTAGCATTTGCAAAATGGAATAGTAAATACCATAGCATACTTTTGGGATTATGGTTAAGACCATAACTATATATCGTAGCATTTGCAAAATGGTATAGTATATTTTTACTCTACACCAACAAAATATACAGCAATGCACTTGCTACTCTTTTGAAAATATGCAACGCCTAAAACCAATAGTTTATATTTACTCCAGTTGATTGCAAAACGACAGCTAACACTCAGTGAAACAAGCCGATCTGAAAAATTTTATAGTATTTACTATAATCCCAAAAGTATACTACAGTATTCACTATACCATTTTGCAAAAGCTACGATGAAAGACCATTTGCACAAGATTGTGAATTGGGCTATTGAGTTTAAAAACGATTGCATATAGTTAATGCAGATACCGCAAAAACTGTAACTCGGTACAGTTATACGACGTCGAAACATTAACCAATGCAAAACAAAACAAAACCAGACAAACAAAAACGACCTGTTTGTCCTTATGAAATAATGACAAAAAGCGCGAGCTGCTTCTCCACGCAGAGCAGTTTTACGAGTGAATCAATATTCTATATATAAAATAGGATGTGTGTATGTATGTAACGTATAGACTCCAAAACGGCTGGGCCGATTAAATTTTAAGGGAATCTTCAGAATATTCAGGCGGGTGTCACTGTGAAGTCTGATTTTTGATTTTCGGTCTGCGGGCGGAGGGCCGTGTCAAAATCCAATTTTCATATTGCACCACCAATGACATCTAAATAATTTGGACGATTTTTTCTTTAAATTGATTGCCATAGTCTAACTTTGCTTTATACGAAAAGAAAATTTTGCCCCGCCCGCCATTACGCCCACTTTTTTTGAATTACCTAAAATCAGAAAACGGCTCCATCGATTTGACAAATTTTGCTTTCAAATGTTCGTATTAATCCATTTTTAATTTTCATGGAAAGAAAAATTTACCACGCCTACTTTTACGCCCACTTTTTCTATTAAGCGCATAACTTGAGAACGGCTTGACCGATTTTTTCTTTAAAATGATTGCCATGGTCCAACTTAGGTTTTTACATAAAGAAAATTTTGCACTGCCCACTTTAACGCCCACTTTTTTCGATTTACCTAAAATCAGAAAACGGCTCCATCGATTTGACTAATTTTTCTTTCAAATGTTCGTATCTTTTTAACGGATTTTAAAAATCGAACGCAAACATTTTTCCTAATTTGGACAAAAAATTTTCTTTCGACTAATAGTAAGTGAATGCCATTTTTCCCCTCTCTCCAAAAAGCTCAAGATTTGACGACTCAAACTTGACGTGTGTGAACCGGCACTAAATGCACATTTTTGCGCTCCGCAATAAGACATACCGAGATGTGAAGGATTCTTAAAATATAACATTTGAAGAGCCATTACTACGAAGCAAATTTGTAAGTGAGCATATTAAAGAATAACGGTAGCGAAAATTCAGTGTGCTGGTGGCATGTCATAACGTCCAGTGTCATAGTGTCCATGGACTTTATGACACTTTTAAAATTGTCATAATATCCATCGGAGACGTTATGACACTTTGCAAAGTGTCATATTAAATACATATATATATCGAAAATAAGGATTTTCTCTTCTATGGTATAACAAATACTGGATTCGCTAACTAAAGCTTTTCTGTATAGCCGGCCTTTGGCCGTGCGCAAGGATTTTCTCCTCTATAGTATAACAAACACCGGCTTCGCTAACTAAAGCTTCTCTGTATAGCCGGCCTTTGGCTGGGCGCAAGGATTTTCTCGTTTATGGTCTAACAAAAACCGGTTTCGCTAAGTAAAGCTTCTAAAAACTGCCTTGTTTCCGAACAAGGCCGACTACGCAGAGAAGCTTAAGTTAGCGAAGCCGGTATTTGTTATACCATAGAGGAGAAAATCTTTGCGCCCGGCCGAAGGCCGGTTATACATAGACGCTTTAGTTAGCGAAGCCGGTGTTTGTTAAACCATAGAGGAGAAAATCCTTGCGTCCGGCCGAAGGCCAGCTATACAGAGAAGCTTTAGTTAGCGAAGCCAGTATTTGTTATACCATAGAAGAGAAAATCCTTATTTTCGATATACATATATATATTTAATGTATACACCCAGAGAAAAAGCTACAAAACCATTTTTAAAACAAATTTTACCCATATTGTGTTTAATTTTACCAAATCATTGTCACCGACAACCAAATTATGGTTAAATTATATTAATCTCCTTAATGGTAAAATTTTTGGTATTCTTCGTAAAATGTATTTGTATTTCCCATTACGTGTTAGGTATAATATGGCTCATGCAATGTTGATGCCATCGGTATTATATGGTCTCGAAGTTTATTCCGGTACATGTTCCACTCGCTTAAGCAGAGTAAAGCGTATAGTTAATAGTATTGTAAGATTTGTCTACAACATTAAGCGTCATGAGCATATATCTATTTCTGTCCGGCGTTTTCTTGAGTGTACGTTTGAAAATTATGTGAAATATCGATTGGGTATTTTGTTCTATGGAGTAATTCGACATCGCAGACCCATTGACCTGTCTAGTTCGTTTGTATTTACAAGATCGGGGGCCTAAGTCTGGCAGTCGTGATCGAGTACTTTCACCATTCGATTGGAATTTTATTTCAGTCGATACGGAACGAATCGTAATCATTTTTTCAGTATTGTGAAACTCAAATTAATGCTTAATAACACTGAAAAAATAATTCCGGATCGTTGAGTATTGACTGAAATAGTTAGATATTAAAATGCTTTCGAATCTAGAAAGTTCTCGATCACGACTGCCAGAATCAGGCCCCTGTTAGAAACCTCCAGATTATGATTTCCTGAATTTCCTCATCTTTTTTTAGTAGGTCTTTTATAGTTAGGATTGCTAGGGTTTGGAATTTTTTTTACCATATTCATTACGGATATTTTCGCATTCAAATAATGTATTTCGTTTAAAACTATTGGAATTCTTCGCTAATTCTACTTTTTAATGTTTTTCTATATCTCAACTAAATATATTTTCGTATGACGTGCCAAATTCCCAATTTCTTATATTTGATAAATACACTGAAATTTATTGTTGAGGGAAAGCTATGCGCATTTCACTGGTTGCTTAGGCCAGATCATCAGGCAACCCTTTCCAAAGATTTAAGAAAAGCTAAACATATTATACAAATAAAACCCTAAAGCTAATAAGAATTCCAAACACTCAAAGTCTTACTTGTAACAATATCAAAGCTTTAACAAAACACCAACAATAAACAGTGAGTTTATATTTCTACATCCCCCTACAATTGGTTGGGTTCTTTCCGACTCGAATTGTAGTTGTAAGTGGGTAAAAAGAAAAAACAAAATTAAAAAACAAATTGTTTCATTCTATTGTCTTCGCAAGAAAACAATAAAAAAAAACCAATTTGGCAATTCAGTTTTCTGCACGGGCACATGCAAGTATATTATCAAAGTTATTTACGGGGATACACTTGCATGTGCCCGTGCAGAAAACTGAATTGCCAAATGGCTGGGGAGCCATTAACCATTAACTATAGTTGCGTTCGAGAACACAAAAGTTTTTACTATTTTATACAAAACTTTACTGCATTTTACGAAATTGCGTTCGAGTACACAAAGTGCAGTAAATGAGAACATAAATTGAGAGCGAAAAGTGACAGTTCTTGTCTGAGTATTTACAAATTTTTACTGCAGACATTTTTGCAGTAAAATTTAGTTAATCAAAAAAGCATATGTTTCAAAAGGTAAACATACAAAAGTAACAAATAAAAAGCATACAAATTGTTAAATAAAAGAAAAGATGAAATAAAAATTAAACCAAAACAAAAAGTGAATAAATATTAATTAGTTAAACATGTTTGTGAAGCATTTATTTGGCTAAATACAAACTTTTGAAATTTTTTTTTATGTTAATTTTTTAGAGTTGTAAAAATGTGAAGTATTTGGGTACTTAAGTAATCAATAGCAAAAAAAATTTTCATGTTCTTTTAAATAATTTAATCCGCTACAAATTAGTAAAATCAAATAAAATAAAAAACAAACAAATATGAAAGATTTCATAAAATAGTTTGTTTGTATTTTCCAAAAATGTTCGTGTTATAAAAATCAAGTACCGATAAGAAAACGAGTTAAGTAGTCAAAAGTGTCAATATTTTTCAACACTTCAATTATTTGCCATCAGCTGTGTTGCCTTTATTTTACGAATTTTTACAAATTTTGCGTTCGCGTACTTTTTTGGACAATAGCTTTTTGTGAGAGAAACGTTTTTAGTTTACTCATTTACTGTAAAAGTACTCAAACGCACCTTATGATATGTAGTTTTTTGATAATAGCTTAATTATTTTTTATTATTATTAATAGATTATTAGTGTACAAATATATAATTTGTTGTTAAATTCTCAGGATATATGAACATGTAATATTGTTATTTTGGCCTCTAAGGCTTGATATTGCATAAATCAATGAAATAAATAAATTAGTTCTTTAATATAGTTTTAATGTTTGCGACCATAAAAAAACATGGTTTTCTCTGCGCGTATGTAGATCTTTTTTTGTATATAACTTCTGTAGTAATTACGGCCCCCATGCCACTTTTAAAAGTGATATAATGTCCATTTCCAAAGTGTCACAGTGCCCACGGAATTACGACACTTTTAAATGTCACAGTGTCTATGGACACTATGACACTGGACGTTATGACATGCCACCGAAAAGCTGATCGTTACATTCACCGATTTTTATATGCGCTGAATAGAGCGCTTTCTGTGTCAAAAATGTACTGCTTTAAAGTGGGAGCCCGCCGTATATAATTCATGTCATCCGTAAAAGCGATATGGTGGTAAAACTTTCACGTTTCTTCCTTAAAAACCTTCTTCGTTGGAAGCTCCATTTTTTATTGGGCATGTACATACATAGTATTAATAACATTTTTTTATTTTAACGCGAAAATTTTATGTTTACTGAATTGAATAAATTATTGGCCTACAAAGAAAATATGTAATATATTATTTTTAATAACTTACGATTATCCTTTGAATTAAAATTATGTAGACAGATGTACGAATTGTAATAATCCAATCCATTATACAGTTTCATATAAAGATTTTCTGATGGCAAAGGAGCACACTCTGATACTGTATGGTTTATATGTTCTAAAACTTTTGAAACTTCAAGACAAGTTTTACTTAAAGAATTGGTCGCTATTAAAAGTATAATGCGTTCTGGACTTGTGGCATATAAGCGGGCTAATTGTAATATTAATTGATTTTCATCACAAATCTCTTTAAGTTCTTTGTTATTGACAGTTTTCTATAAAATACAAATTCGATATAAAAGATTTAATTAAAAAAATTTTTTTTTACCTTTATTTTGACATCACTTGATGAAAACACTATAAATTTATTAAGAAATTCTTGTAGATTGTGCAATTTCCAAAAGGCGAAACAGTTTTGTAAGCAAAAGCTTAAACACAATATTTTTAAAAATATTTTCAACATTTCGTTAAAATATCTACAATATGTATGTATGTATGTAGTCCCAATATAAAAGTAATTTTTTTTATTTTAAGATATTTACTTTGTATACGTATCTTCTTTTTTACATACAAATTTGAAATTTAATTATTTAATTCCAAATAGACTTTATTTACTTTTTTATTTATTTGAATTTTTGCTTTGCATTTAATTTAAAAAATACTGGGTTTCGAAATAACTTTTATAAAAATCAGTGTTTCAATTATTTATTTTAACTTGGTAACAAATCACATATCGTCACTTTAATATAGAAAAGCCCTAACTAACATTTTCCTTACTTAACAGGAGAAGGAAAAAATTTAATACAAATTATAGTCGCGATTTTTTTAAACGCATTTTTTTTTTAATTTCTCTAAACAATTTAATAAAACACTGTGTAAAAAAAATCGCAACTACAATACTACAATTTATATTCGTGGTTATTCCAAAATACGTGTCGAAGAAGTGAACATTTACATGAAAACAAAAACAAAACAAAACCAAATTGACAAAAATTGTTTTTGTTTTTCATACAAAGTTTACAGTTTTCAAAAGAGAAAGAAACGCGTTATAACTCTCGCGTTAATTTTATTTTAGAAGTGTATAGATAACAAAAACAATTTTCGTCACTTTGGTTTGGTTTTGTTTTCATATAAATGTTCACTTCTTCGACGCGTATTTTGGAATAACCACGATTATGTTTTTTTCTTCTCCTGTAAAAATATGTTACAGTATATACATGTAACATTTTCTAATGTTACCTATAATCACTCGAAGTGTTACATGTTGTGCAATTTCAATAGAACACAATTAGTGCTTTTATTTACAACTATTACACTTTCATCATTAATGTACTTAATGAGCGATTTTTAAATCTATTTTATCGGTTTCTACACGCTATTACGGGTTTGAAACAAATATTAACATCACTAATGGCTTATAAAAATTAAAACGATTATAATATAAATAGACTTTTTTTGATTTTAATGTGTAAATATTTTTATATTTTGTTTTAAAACAATTTTTTTACAAAATTATGAGCGGTATGAATTATGACAAACAAAATAAAACATTTGTTGTACAAAGAAAGTAGTAAGTACCAAAGTTGTAGAACAGGGCAGTATGAGCACCTTAAGTAAAAGTAAGGGTAAGATATGCAACATGTTTTGCACGTTTTTCATCAACATATTCACAAAAGAACTTGAAAATTTTTCCCACAGTGGTATTTTTTGTACAAACGAACACAAAAATGTAGAACATGTAACATTAATGCAACATTTTTCTTAGAAAAGAAATCGCCATTAGTTAGGGCTTTTCTATATTAAAGTAACGATATGTATATTTGTAATGAAAAAGTAAGGGTAAATCCATATTATAAAACAAATTACACACAGATTGTTTTTTATACTCTACTCACCTTAATAAGCCTTAAACTGTAGCAAAATTTAATATTGTACGGAAATTAAGTTAGATAAAAAAAAACAACTAAAATCACGAGTATCTCATAGATTTACTAAAGTTTTTCTTTAACAAATAGAAACTGGGAATTATTTCCTTTCGAAGGTTACTTTATATTAAATTCAACATTTTTTCTTTTTCGAATTTATTCTATGAGCTAAATTTCAGTTATGTATTTTATTAAGCTTTTTTGTAATAGTCCTATTCCTTCAATTATTCAGAAATTACTTTATACACTACCAGACTATTATATTGTATTTTCTTGTTACATTTTACCTTACCTTTCCTTTGGAAAGCAATGAGGTATATTGTATGTACAGAAAAATTTACAATTATTAGACACCAGCAGAATGTAATGCATTTTCTGGCCCGCTACGGCCTTCGTCAGCATTCTTTGTGTCACACTGGATAGTGATCTATATATATAAAATTGTAACGTTACTGACTGACTCACTGATTCACTGACTCACTGACTGATTCATCATCGCACAGCCTAAACGCCTGGAGCTAAAAACTTGAAATTTGGACCAGGTATTGGTCACTCTCCAAATCGATCCACTAAGACGGGATTTTTGGAAATTCGAATGTTTAGGGGGTAAAAAGGGGTAAAAACGGGATAATTAGGTAACCTTATATCTCCAAAACTAAAAGAGATACAAAAAAAAAAATGTAATACTTATCGTTGTTCTTTAGAAAAATAAGCGGACAGGTGTCTGGTACTTTTTTGAAATTCGGCCCCATTAGGGAGTAAACGGGTAAAATCGGAATTTTAGTACTTTTTTGCCACCCCATCTATCTTTTGAACCAATAAACATAAAAACAAAGTTTATACCACATTCGAAACTTATCAAAAAAATACAAATACAAATTTGGTACTTCTCCGAAATTCGAACATTTAAGGGGTGAAAATCGTAGCTAATTTTGGTACTTTTTTCACAAAACATTTTTCTCCATTCATTGACATATTCGTACTAAATTATGAGCTCCCACTACAATACTGAAATTTTAAATACTTAAATGGGGGAAAAAATAGTACCAAAAAGGGGAAATACGGGAAATTTGATATTTTACTTTAGCCTTTTGGTTCTGCAACTGGAAATTTTTTTAATTATCGTTAGTGTTGGACCTTAAAACATAAGATTAAACATGCAATGTCCTGAGTGGATAAGAACCCATAAGGGGAAGTTCTTGGTACTTTTCTGTTCATTAACTGGTAGTTTTTGAATTTCCGTTAGTATTGGACCTGTAAAAATCAAATTAAACATGAAATATCCTGAATGGATGAGAATCTATAAGAGGGAACTTTTTGGTACTTTTTTGTTCATTAGCTGGTACTTTTTGAATTTCCGTTAGTATTGGACCTAGAAACATGAAATTAATCATGCAAGGTCTTGAGTGAATGACAATCTGTTAGAGGGATCTTTTTGGTATTTTTTCGTTTTTTAACTGGTACTTTTTTTTACAATTTTCGCTAATATTGGTCTTATGAACATAAAATTAAACCTGCAAGGTCCTGAGTGAATAATAATCTCTGAAAGGGCTTATTGGTACTTTTTAGTTCTTAAACTGGTACTTTTTGAATATGCGTTATTATTGGACTTAGAAACATAAAATTCAAGATGCAATGCCCTAAGTGAATAAGAATGTATAAGAATAAAGTTTTTGGTACTTTTTTGTTCTTTAACTGGTACTTTTTGAATTTCCGTTAGTATTGGACCTAGAAACAAAAAATTAAACATGCAAGGTCCTGAGTGAATGAGAATCTGTAAGAGGGATTTTTGGTACTTTTTTGTTCTTTAACTGGTACTTTTTGAATTTCCGTTAATATTGAACCTAGAATAATAAAATTCAACATTCAATGTCCTGAGTGGACGATACAAATGCATATTTGGTACTTTTTCGAAATACGAACGTTAAAGGGATGAAAATTGTACCTATTGTGAGGTCTCATATGAAGTAATTATATCTACTTTGCTTTTACATACCTGATTGAATACAATATTACTTCGATTGAAAATGTTCAATAATTTAGTTTATTTTTTCCTTAGAATTTTATGTTAGAAAATTTTTAATTTACGTTTGTAATTTTGGTATACGCAAGGAAAAAAAAATTCATTTGTTATAGACAATTTTTTTTTTTTGTTATAATTTAAACGTCGAAGTGCATTATTAAAGATTTAATTACAAGGAAATCTAATTGGTCATTTTTATCTTAAATAATCACTTGGAAGGTAAATATTTGAGCTTTGCGTTTGCAATTTGGGTTTTAAATTTTTTTTATGTATCTTTGTTTTGATTGACTAGAGTTGAAGCTAAGCGGGGAAAGAGGAAATAAAAACAAAAGTAAAGTGAAGAACACGGGACACCTATCTGAATAATTCTTGTTATCCTTGGAAAAAAGAATTAATTGTTCATTTTGGAAAGTGTAGTTTTGGGTGTTTGTACCCCGTGTGGGTCATACAGTCTTGTTGATAAATTCGGCGTCAATAACAGAGTTGAAATACCTATCCCACGCATATTGCGTGCTAATTTTAATATTTAAACAATTTATTCGGTACTAACATAACAAACTGCTAGGAAGTTGCAGCCTATTTTGTTAAATCTGGAAAGAACTAAATTTTGTTTGGTTATTCTAGTTTCTTTTTTTTTTTTTTAAACCAAACTTTTAAATAATTAACGTAAATTTAATTTTAAACAAATAACGTAATCTTATATCGTAAACTTAATTTGGACCAAATAACGTCAATAGGTTTTAACTTGTTAACGAGGAAACTGTAAACCTTAATTTTAGATTGAAATTTTAATACACACTTACCCTATATCACACTGACAATCATACAACATAACACTTAACTTCTTATATACATAAATTTACACATTATTGACACCCTACTTACAACTTATATGCAAAGTTTTTTTTCTTTTGTTAATATAAACTTTAAATACCCTACTTAAACTACCAAACTTCATCAAAGGCTTCGAGACAACAGCGCTGATGTCATCGATGGATTTGTAAGGGTGAGTCAATGAAAAATCATTTTTTTCTTATAAAAAGGAAAAATAAAAAAATAAAAAAATAATAAAAATAATTTTGCATAGAAAAAGAAAAAAAAAAAAAAAAAATTTAACAATAAACTTGAAACAACATTCATATAAACTTAAAATTAATAATTTAAATACAATGAAATTTTAAAAATTAGTTATTTTTATAATATACATTAGTTTATTAGTGTGTTATTATAAACAATTTAATTTTTTTTTTGTTGTTTTTTTTACTTTTCATTCCAAATTATGGATACTTGTTTTGTTTAATAAATATATTTGTTATTATGGCTGATTTAAACCGGTAATAATGAGTGCTTAATTCTATTAAAAGTCCACGAAAAGTTTAGGTTAGATGCATTTTGGGCTATCATTAGAATATAAATAGATAGCATGGCAAGGGTGGGTAAAGAAAGGGAGGACACATAACATCAGTCTTCTCTAAGAAATCCATTTCACAAGTTTATAAGTTTTTTTGTTTTGCTTTTGGTTAAAATTCGATCCCAACTTAAATAGTTATATACTACCTTAATTTAATTTATTTTGTAACTGGTTTGGGTCGACCTATAAAGAGAAAAGAACACCCCCCATTTTCCCTGAGCACGGCTGGTATAAGAAGGTAGTAGATCTCTGAAGGGGTAAGACTCCGGCGACCGTTACATAAATATATTTGGCGCCCAACGTGGGGCCTCAGCTGTTTCACTGCTACATAACAACACTGTTATAATGCAAATTTTTTTTATCCATCTAGGCTGATGTTTCACAATTTTATTTTAAGATCAATTTCCGTGAAGTCGAATTTGCTATATTTGTTTTCATTTATTACCAGGTGTTAGGATTTTAATTTGGAATTTTAACTTGACATGTTGTTAAGTTAAACCTTAAAAGTTAACACTGTAGAATTTTTTTGGATGTATGTATTTTAATTTTTTTTTATTTTCCCTAAATTTCTAATCTTGAATTTATTTGCATGGATTTTTGTACTGGGGTTATCTCGGTTGCATACCATCTTGTGGATGCTAGGTTCCAATTTTGTTTTGTTTTGCTTTGGGGATTTATTTTGAGATTTTATGGTAGCATATCCCAATTGCTTTCTTTTAACTCGAATAAACTTTAAAGTATTTTATTGTTTTTTTTTTGGTTGTAATAGTTTTTTTTTCCTTTAATATTTTTTTTGTGAATATGGAGATAATTTTTTTATATGTATATACATATATATAATTTTTTTATACAAATGTACCTAAACGAAGTAGTGGATGAAAATTAATTCTTGTATTAACTTTTGAACTTTACTTAAAATGCCTGTTACAAGGAGTATGGATAATTTAGTAGATAATGAGGAACCGAGAAGTGTTAGTTTCACTGTTGATGTGGGCAATGGCGCTTCACCTAGGGTATCTCAAGGGCGTGGTAGAGGTAACTCTAGATATTTGGAACGGACAAATGATGATAATGATAGGAGATTAAGACAAATAGTTTCGGAATCAATGACATCTTTTCGAGGTGAGATGACGGACTATATATCGAATGAATTGAGTTCAGTGATTCAGAATTTGCACATTCATGATCCAAATCATCAGGCTGGTGCAATTCAAAATCCGGATGCGGCTCTGCGCTTAAGCCCCGATAGTGCGAGGGATCCTTTCTTTACAGATAGGGTTTTAAATATAATTAAAAATTGGCGTTTAAAGTTTACTGGGCAGGATAATTGTATGATGGTAGATGAGTTTGTATATAGGATTAATAACTTGACGACTAATCATTTACAAGGAGATTTTAGTTTGCTTTGCAAACATGCACATAGCCTCTTTGATGGCAAGGCATTAGATTGGTATTGGAGGTACCATAGGCAAAACAACGATATCGATTGGTTTTCATTAACTCGCGCCTTACGTAACCAATATAAGGATGATATGAGCGACTTTGAATTATTAGAAGATATAAGAGGGCGTAAACAGAAGCCAACGGAGAATATAGATGAGTATTTGGATGTAATCTCGGCTATGTCAGATAGGTTGCGGACATCAATCCCTGACCAGAATCTTTGTCAAATCATAATTCATAATTTAAGAAACGAAATTAGACATGAGCTCCTTCATTTAAAAATAGAGACAGTATTTGATTTGCGTAGAGAGGTAAGGAAACATGAGAAATTTATGTTTGAATTACGTAGATCTAGCAAAGGGCGGCTCTCTGAAATATTCAAAGAAGATGACGATAAACTACCACCGGCTATGGTAGAGCCAAACGCTTGTGCAATTAAAACTGAACTCAGATGCTGGAATTGCGATAAGCCTAATCACACATTTTTTGACTGCATGGAAACTCGACGTTTGTTTTGTTATGGCTGTGGTATGAAGGATGTATATAAGCCCACATGCCCCATCTGTAGTAAGAAAACAGATATACAGGGAAACTTGTTGCGGGATGTCCGTTACAAGTAGAGCGGACATCCGATGTCTACATTATGAAAAACTCTGATGATAAGACAACAAAACAAAACATACTAAATGAAAATAATATACAAGATATGAAACATCCTTTGCAAAGACCATATCATATTCGCCTAAGGGAGTATGAGAAGTTGCGTGAGAGTATTTTTGGTCCATCCAAACGGAAAATAAGATCTTCGAAACGGATACGTGACTACTATAACCAACTTAAATCTTTTAGAACTTTTGTTATTTCACCTGTTATTAGCCAGGAACTAGATAAAAGACCCTACATAAGCTTGAGGATAATCGATCAAATGTATATGGCACTTTTAGATAGCGGTGCTAATAAGAGTGTAATTGGAGGTCTATTGGCAGGTAAAGTGCAAAATTTAAAGGAATTTAGGAAATGTTATGGCAATGTGAGGACTGCAGACGGACAAAAACAGGACATTGTAGGAACAGTTAAACTGGACATAAGATTTCAGGGACGATCGAAGTTGATTGAATTTTTGATTGTGCCGTCGATAAAACAGGAACTAATTTGTGGGTTTGATTTTTGGACTGAGTTTGGACTTGGAATTTCGATGCCGGTTATTGGGAAGATTGATCATATGGAGACAGATCCGGACAAACTTGTAATTACTGCTGAACAGAGACAAAGACTTGACAATGTTATTGCAGCGTTTCCGAATTCCGAGGTTGAGGGTTTGGGATGTACCATACTTGTGGAGCATTGTATAGATACTGGGGATGCAAAACCCATTAAACAAAGGTATTATCCGATATCTCCAGCCATAGAAAAGCTTCTATGTGGTGAACTGGATAGAATGTTGTCACTTGGGGTGATAGAAGAGGCACCTAGCTCACCGTGGTCCTCACCTACAGTCGTAATTGTTAAACCAGATAAAATACGTATGTGCGTTGACAGTAGAAAATTGAATTCAGTGACTATAAAAGACGCTTACCCCATACCGAACATAGACGGACTCATTGCAAGACTTCCTCCGGTTTATTGCATTTCAAAAATTGATTTGAAGGATGCGTTTTGGCAAATAAAACTGGAGGAGAGTTCAAAACAAAAGACAGCTTTCACAGTCCCTAATCGGCCATTGTATCAGTTTACAAGAATGCCGTTTGGACTGTGTAACGCACCGCAAACGTTGTGCCGACTAATGGACATGGTTATTCCGTATAACTTGAAATCACATGTATTTGTATATCTAGACGACCTTCTAATTGTTTCTCAGGACTTTAACGAACATCTGACGCATTTAATGGAAGTTGCGACGCAACTTAGAAAAGCTGGTTTAACAATTAATGTTAAAAAGAGCATTTTTGCTTTGAATAAAGTTAGGTATCTTGGATACGTTGTGGGTAACGGGACGTTGCAGGTGGACGACGATAAGGTTCGGGCTATTCGTGAATTTCCGGAACCTAAGACTATAAGACATCTACGCAGATTTTTAGGTATGACGGGTTGGTACAGAAGGTTTATTAAGGACTATTCGATAGTAGCCTTCCCATTGACGGAACTATTAACAAAGAAAAAGGCTTTTGTTTGGACGGATGACGCTCAACAAGCTTTTGATGACTTGAAACAGAGATTAACGACTGCTCCTCTTCTTATTCACCCTAATTATTCAAGGGCCTTCATTTTGCAGTGTGATGCTAGCACTTGCGGTGTAGGTGCAGTTTTAGCTCAGCTGGATGATGATGGTGACGAAAGACCCATAGCATACATGTCGCACAAATTGAATAGGGCGCAGAGAAATTATACGATAACAGAACTTGAGTGCCTGGCCGTAGTGATGGCCATTAAAAAATTCAGATCATACATAGAGGGGCAGGAATTTAAAGTAGTAACATACCATGCTAGCCTCAAATGGTTGATGGGACAGAGGGATTTGTCAGGACGGTTGGCTAGGTGGTCGCTTAAACTTCAGGGGTTCAACTTTACTATCGAACATCGAAGGGGCAGTGAGAATATTGTACCCGACACTTTGTCAAGGGTGTATGAAGGGGAACATTTTGTGGAAACATTAGAAAGCTTGCCAATGATCAATTTGAATTCAGATTCGTTTACTGGTGAGGATTACATGAGTCTTAGGGAACATATAATTGACACGCAAATACCAGACTTCAGAATTGTTGGAAATTACATATACAAAAGGACTGATTTTACGGCAGGCAACCCGGATGAATCGGGCATATGGAAATTGGTGGTACCTAAGGAGTTAAAACAATGCGTTATTTATTCTTGCCATAACACTGCAAACTCGGCTCATGGCGGGATATATAAGACCCTTGAACGTATAAGGCGTTATTTTTATTGGCCAGGACTTACAAAAGACGTACGGGACTATATTGGGAATTGTGAATTGTGTAAGACGTCTAAGACCCCGACGTATGTATTGAGACCACCATTGGGGCAGATAGTAAGAACGGACAGACCTTTTCAAAGACTTTACATAGACCTAATTGGACCATTACCAAGGACGAAAAGTGGTAATATTGGAATCTTAATTATTTTGGATCACTTCTCAAAATTTACTTTTCTAAAACCACTAAAAAAATTTCTCTCTAAACCTATAATTGACTACCTTGGAAATGAAATTTTTAACTGTTACGGGGTACCACAGGTTATTGTAACAGACAATGGTTTACAGTTTCGCAGTAAAGACTTTGAGCAGTTCCTGAGGGAAAAGGGGATACAGCATTCATTGACTGCGGTATACAGCCCTCAGGCGAACGCCAGTGAACGAGTCAATCGGTCAATAAATGAGGCGCTTCGTTCGTATGTTAGAAGGGACCAAAGGGAATGGGACAAGTATATAAGTAATATAAATTGTGCTTTAAGAAACAGCATCCATCAAACGATTAATAGAACACCTTACCAGGTAGTATTTGGCCAAACGATGTTGGCACATGGTCAAGATTACAAATTGTTATCAAATTTGGGTCTTTTGTGTGACTCGGATATCACGCTGAATAGACAAGATGAACTCGTGTTAATTAGACACGGAATTAAAGAACATATGGAGAAGTCATACAACAAAAATGAGAGAATATATAATCTACGAACGAGAGATAGACAGTTTGAAGTAGGACAACAAGTTATTCGGCGAAATTTTTGCCAAAGTTCAAAAGTCGATTATTTTAATTCCAAGCTTGCACCAGTGGGAGTCAAAGCAAATGTGGTAAGAAGAATAGGACGGGTTAATTATGAGTTGAAAGATGAGGATGGTGGAACTACAGGAATATATCATGCTAAGGATATATGGACGTGATAATAAACATACTGATATGGGTTGCACATTTGTTCGGCCTTTTTCAGATCCATTCCCCGGATGTATATACCGTGAATTTATCTGTTTTGTGAGGTCTCATATGAAGTAATTATATCTACTTTGCTTTTACATACCTGATTGAATACAATATTACTTCGATTGAAAATGTTCAATAATTTAGTTTATTTTTTCCTTAGAATTTTATGTTAGAAAATTTTTAATTTACGTTTGTAATTTTGGTATACGCAAGGAAAAAAAAATTCATTTGTTATAGACAATTTTTTTTTTTTGTTATAATTTAAACGTCGAAGTGCATTATTAAAGATTTAATTACAAGGAAATCTAATTGGTCATTTTTATCTTAAATAATCACTTGGAAGGTAAATATTTGAGCTTTGCGTTTGCAATTTGGGTTTTAAATTTTTTTTATGTATCTTTGTTTTGATTGACTAGAGTTGAAGCTAAGCGGGGAAAGAGGAAATAAAAACAAAAGTAAAGTGAAGAACACGGGACACCTATCTGAATAATTCTTGTTATCCTTGGAAAAAAGAATTAATTGTTCATTTTGGAAAGTGTAGTTTTGGGTGTTTGTACCCCGTGTGGGTCATACAGTCTTGTTGATAAATTCGGCGTCAATAACAGAGTTGAAATACCTATCCCACGCATATTGCGTGCTAATTTTAATATTTAAACAATTTATTCGGTACTAACATAACAAACTGCTAGGAAGTTGCAGCCTATTTTGTTAAATCTGGAAAGAACTAAATTTTGTTTGGTTATTCTAGTTTTTTTTTTTTTTTTTAAACCAAACTTTTAAATAATTAACGTAAATTTAATTTTAAACAAATAACGTAATCTTATATCGTAAACTTAATTTGGACTAAATAACGTCAATAGGTTTTAACTTGTTAACGAGGAAACTGTAAACCTTAATTTTAGATTGAAATTTTAATACACACTTACCCTATATCACACTGACAATCATACAACATAACACTTAACTTCTTATATACATAAATTTACACATTATTGACACCCTACTTACAACTTATATGCAAAGTTTTTTTTTCTTTTGTTAATATAAACTTTAAATACCCTACTTAAACTACCAAACTTCATCAAAGGCTTCGAGACAACAGCGCTGATGTCATCGATGGATTTGTAAGGGTGAGTCAATGAAAAATCATTTTTTTCTTATAAAAAGGAAAAATAAAAAAATAAAAAAATAATAAAAATAATTTTGCATAGAAAAAGAAAAAAAAAAAAAAAAAATTTAACAATAAACTTGAAACAACATTCATATAAACTTAAAATTAATAATTTAAATACAATGAAATTTTAAAAATTAGTTATTTTTATAATATACATTAGTTTATTAGTGTGTTATTATAAACAATTTAATTTTTTTTTTTGTTGTTTTTTTTACTTTTCATTCCAAATTATGGATACTTGTTTTGTTTAATAAATATATTTGTTATTATGGCTGATTTAAACCGGTAATAATGAGTGCTTAATTCTATTAAAAGTCCACGAAAAGTTTAGGTTAGATGCATTTTGGGCTATCATTAGAATATAAATAGACAGCATGGCAAGGGTGGGTAAAGAAAGGGAGGACACATAACATCAGTCTTCTCTAAGAAATCCATTTCACAAGTTTATAAGTTTTTTTGTTTTGCTTTTGGTTAAAATTCGATCCCAACTTAAATAGTTATATACTACCTTAATTTAATTTATTTTGTAACTGGTTTGGGTCGACCTATAAAGAGAAAAGAACACCCCCCATTTTCCCTGAGCACGGCTGGTATAAGAAGGTAGTAGATCTCTGAAGGGGTAAGACTCCGGCGACCGTTACACTATGTTTGCTACTTTTTCACAAGATGTTTTCGCCATCTATTTATCTTTCATCGCAGAGCCTAAACGTCTAAAGCTAAAAGGTTGACATTTGGACCAGGGGCTGGTCTCTCGCCAAACGATCCTGCTAACCTCATACCTCCTAAACTAAAAGAGATGAAAAACATTAACACTTATGTTGTTCATTAGAAAAATTCGCTAACCTCATATCTCCTTAACTAAAAGAGATACAAAAATTTAATACTTATTATTGTTCATTAAAAAAATAAACGGACAGGTTTCTGGTACTTTTGTGAGGTACGGCCTTTTTGGGGTGTTAAAGGGTAAATAAAAATTATATCACATTCTAGCTTATCTAAAAAATACAAAACAGATTTTGACCTGTTTTGAAATTCAAAGGTTTAAGGTGTGAAAAGCGTTCATAATTTTGTTCCTTTTTTACAACATTTTTCTCCATCTATCTATATAATATAAAACTGTAAAGTTTCTGACTGACACATCCTAAGATCCTGAAGCTAAAAAGCTGACATTTTGACCGGAGGCTGGCCTCATACCAACTCGATCCCTCTAACCTCAAAAATCCAACTAAAAGCGATACAAAAAATTTAACACTTAATGTTGTTCATTAGAAATACACTAACTTTAAGCGATACTGACATTGAAAAGAGACAACTGTTATTAAGTCAGCGCTTCTACTAAAGAAAAAGGGGTTAGTTTTATTCAATATTAAATACAGTGTTTGTTATGTGTGTTGGGTTAATACATTT
The DNA here is from genome assembly GCA_930367215.1 of Pollenia angustigena. Taxonomy (NCBI): domain Eukaryota; kingdom Metazoa; phylum Arthropoda; class Insecta; order Diptera; family Polleniidae; genus Pollenia; species Pollenia angustigena. Next base: position 193,987,639 of record OV884058.1, read on the forward strand.
TTATTTGAAAAATATTCCACTATGAAGAATTAAAGGCCAAAGTTAAAAAATAAATAATTTTTAAGCCTCAAATAATAATAATAATAATTTGTTGCTTTTACGCCAAATCGTGGGCGCAAAGTGCCAAAATAATTCAGTTAAAATTTCTTTTTCTATTAGGATAATATACAACACTTTCAGCCCTATTATGAATAACAATTCCCCGAGAGTTTTCTCCCTTCTCCCATTTTTCCTATGTTAATTCAATTGTAAAAATGGGAAAAGGAAAAAAAAACTCCCGGGGAATTTTTATTCATAATTGGGCTGTTTATATTTGTGTTTGAAAATGGATAGATTAATACTTACAAAAGAATAAACGTAAGATAAATTTATATTCACTATCAATGAATAATAATTACTTTGATAATTAAATAATTTTTTTTTTAAGATTATAACGCAATTAGGACGATGTTAGTACATAAATTAAATAGCCAATTCTTATGTACGGAAAATTAAATAAATTTGCAAACTTTTTGGCAAAAAATTTCAGATTTATAACGTGAACATTTTATGGCAGCATTTGGTACAATTTTTGGTCTTTCCACATTCTTCCGCAAATGTGGAAAGAATTTTTTAATGTAACAGAGTTTTGATGTTCACTGGAAAATTTATCTTTGCAAGTTATTTGTTTTTTAAAGATTATTTAAAAATTAATAATTTAAACTGTTTTGTTATTAAAATTAAAACGGATTTAATAAAAATGTCAAACTCAAATATTTGTATATGGAATATACTTAATTATAAGAAAGTTAAAAAAAAAACTTTATATTTAACTACAATTTCTTTGTAAAACGTTTATTTTGATTAATTCTTTTGAAATTTCATAAGTTATAAACATTAGATAATTCTGAATTGTTCTTATTTGTAAGTAAGAATATGTTTTATTGTATTTAAAATAGGTGTTTTTAATTTTCCGATTTTTTGCCGATTTTTTTATATTAAAGTGCCGATAATGCCGATTTTTTTTATATATGCCGATTTTTTATCAAAATTATCTGGCACCCCTGACTTCAATACATTTTTCGTCAAATGAGAGCACAATGAGAGAACGAATGAGCGAACAAAATGAATCGAAGAGTACACGCCAAGGCATGGTGGAATAAACAGGTGGCAGCACTACGCCAGATGACAATTTTTTGCTCTTGCATTGTTTGTCTAGGTTTACAGTGCTGATACACCTGCCAATTTTTTGTCATACCAAACGTCAAACTTCATATTAAAAAAACGCTGACAAAAATTTTCGAGTTTTTTTTATATAGACTTTGACGTTTGGTATGACAAAAAATTGGCCGGTGTATCAGCACTGTTATGTCAAAGTTTTGTTTATGTTTACAAAAAGTCCACGTTTTGTGCTGTGATTATTGTATTTTATTAAAGTTTTTAATCCAAATTTTTAATATTTTTAATTAGGCTTAAGTTCATGAAATGTAATTTTTATTAAATTATTTCATGAACTTAAGCCTAATTAAAAATATTAAAAATTTGGATTAAAAACCATAAATAGTTCAACAAAATAACCACAATACTAATTATTGTTAAAGCTAAGGCACGAGCTCTATGTGTACATTTGTCCTTCAAGTTGTGCTGAAAAAGGTCAACAGAAAAGAGAAAGACAAAGTGAAAAAACAAAAAATGTACTTGGACTTCAAGGAAAAATTCTTGACGAAAGTACGAAAAAACAGAAGTAAAGGAAAAAACATGTAAAATCAATTAAAATGGATAATCATTCAGGAAAGCAAATTTCGATCTACCAAATGTTAAAATACAATTTGGTTTAAGGATTGATGTTTGACTGGTGACGTCAGCAGTCGTCGATGGCTGCGAGTGTAAGACGGCAAATCCATCTGAGGAGATCGAGTGGTTGCGATCGAAACATGTCATGGTAACCTGCCGGCCAGGGTTCGAGCCCGAGCCACGTCAAGAATGAAAGATTATCAATAACAATTTTAATTAATTTTCATGTTGTAAAATTCCTTTCTTCATAAAAATAATTTAATAAAAATTACATTTCATGAACTTAAGCCTAATTAAAAATATTAAAAATTTGGATTAAAAACCATAAATAGTTCAACAAAATAACCACAATACTAATTATTGTTAAAGCTAAGGCACGAGCTCTATGTGTACATTTGTCCTTCAAGTTGTGCTGAAAAAGGTCAACAGAAAAGAGAAAGACAAAGTGAAAAAACAAAAAAATGTACTTGGACTTCAAGGAAAAATTCTTGACGAAAGTACGAAAAAACAGAAGTAAAGGAAAAAACATGTAAAATCAATTAAAATGGATAATCATTCAGGAAAGCAAATTTCGATCTACCAAATGTTAAAATACAATTTGGTTTAAGGATTGATGTTTGACTGGTGACGTCAGCAGTCGTCGATGGCTGCGAGTGTAAGACGGCAAATCCATCTGAGGAGATCGAGTGGTTGCGATCGAAACATGTCATGGTAACCTGCCGGCCAGGGTTCGAGCCCGAGCCACGTCAAGAATGAAAGATTATCAATAACAATTTTAATTAATTTTCATGTTGTAAAATTCCTTTCTTCATAAAAATAATTTAATAAAAATTACATTTCATGAACTTAAGCCTAATTAAAAATATTAAAAATTTGGATTAAAAACCATAAATAGTTCAACAAAATAACCACAATACTAATTATTGTTTTTGATAATTTTAAATTAAAATAAATAAGATATTGACCATAATTAAATAAAAATTGGCTAAAAATGTATTTATTTCATCACGTTCAGCGGCACGCTTTGATTTTTGTTTAAAGTACTTTTTGACGTAAACGGTGATATAATTTCCATTTTTGTTGTATTTGTTGCTGTAACGATGCCACCTACTTATTCCACCATGCGCCAAGGTATATTTATATCAGGTAGCCGCGAGATTACAACAATTGTACAATAACACAAACAACAGGGCTTTTTATTGTTGTTTTGTGATACGAACTGTCAAACAGCAAAGGGGTTGAAAAGATCGCAACGACAAAAATAGTTTAATGTAAAAGCAGACTGAGATTGCTAATTTTCAACTCCTCAGTCAAAATCAACAAAAAGATTTCAATAATTTTCCAATTAGCGCACAACCCCCATCTATGAACCTTATACATGTTCTGTTTGGTAGATATGTGGAAAACACAAACGCTAATGTTTTACAAACAATAAAAAAAAAATACATAAACATCGATATATCGGCGTCAAAACTAAAAAACATCGACATCGTCCATTTAATATTTTCATTTATTTAAATTATTTTTAATAATATTTTTACCATTTTTAATTTTTATTTTATCAACTAAGCCCTTATTTTAAAAAATATAAAAAGCGTATTTCAAAGCGTAGCAGTACAAAGTAGGTACGTACATACTTATGTACATGCATACTATGCGTTGCATAAATATATGTAATAAGGTTAAACCCCTTGTATAATCTGAAGAAATGGTAAAACAATTTTGGAGCTTGTACAAGTGTGAAGGCGCAACTATAATATGCTTAAGTTGACTTAAGCCATATTGTACTTAAGAAAACTTTTTGTTAAGTTTTATGAAATGAAACTGATTGCACTTGCTGTACAGAATCAAATGTTTTTTTATTTTGATTTCAAATGAATTTGACAGGTTTTTTGTTAATAATAATTTATAATATGGATGTTGAAACATCGATGTATCGTGTTTCTTACCGATGTTTTTTAGTATCGATGCTTATCGTTTTGAAATATCGATGTTTTTTAGAACGATGTCGCATCCCTAGTTGTGCAAAACATTAACAAAATACAGATAGGAAAAACAAAAAGATAACATACAAAACTAAAAGCAACACGTTGTGTTTGGCCAATAAAAAATTAAAAAATTAAAGAAAAAGCACTTTTGTAAACTTTGACTGCAGTTTTTTAAACACTGGTAAAAATACAAATGCAACTTGTAAAATGTTTTCATTGTTTTTTTTGTACCCCGTTTATTATTAATACATTATTTTATATTTAATTTAAAAAATGTTAATTAGTTCTCTAATAACGCATAAGAAAGAGCCCTTGTCCGATGTTTCTCTAGAAAATGTTTTAAGATCGGAAATAAAGTAAAACCTTTCTCTTAAGTACGAAATTTCGAACTTAACTGAATAGATTCACTATTTTTTTTTTTTTTTTAATATGTTCCATGTTGTTGCTGTTCTTTAACGTTTTGAAGAAAAAATTCTTTAGGTAAATACAAAGCCATGTTCCACTGGTATATCAAATGGAATGTAAAAATATTCAGCTGGTAATTGGGTACAGTGAGTAGATTTAAAATCACGAAAATGCTTGCGTAGCTACGAAAAAAATTTATAGATTTTAAATGTATATAGAAAATTTCCTAAAATACGAAAACTTACTAAGAAATCAGCCATTTGAAATCGAACTTCTTCGGTATAATCTTCGCCAATATCCATGGGATACTTTTTACCTTGATCTGAGGCATAGGTAATTAAACGCGACAAGCACAGCTCGTCGTCAGCACCTGCAATCACAAAATATTTTTATTTCATTATGTAGAAATTATGACATTTTTTATGCAATCTTACTTGTAAAATTTCGAATTTCTATTGGTTTTGCCAAAGTTTGATTGCAACGATTGAGTTGTGGTGATTTATAAATATGAGGATAACGATATTTTAGAATACTTAAAGCCAAAAAGTTACCACGATTTGTATCTAGTTGATTATCTCTAAAAACATAATTTTATTAAAATGTTATTCCCTTCTTAAAAAACAATTCTTACTCTGCAATAACTTCATCTTCTGTACGTCTTATTAAGCTAATGGGACCAAGATAGTTTTTGGCCAATTCAACGTTATTTAAATTACAATATTCACGTATAGCTATGCGTACTATACCAGCTAAACTAGCTGGCATACGTGGTTGAGCTAAATATAAAACATCATCGAATGTGGCATCCAAAATCTAAAATCACAAATTTAAATTATAAAAAATTAATGTTAAATATTTTTTCTTAAAGCTTAATACTTACTACTCCCTTCGCATCTGGATAGCATGAGGCAGCCCATAGTGAACTGTAACCACCAATACTCCAACCATAAAATATAATATCCTCAACAGAAAAACCCAAATGGTAGATGGCAAATTGTACCACAGCTTCAATAGCATTTTTATCTTGATCTGGATAAGGTTTCCCAGTACTACCCTCAAATCCAGGATGATTCCAACCCAAAACAGAATACTTTAAGGCCAAAGGAGTGCCCATAATACCGATTTCATAAAAACCAGCATTGCCTTAAAAGCAGAAATAAATTAGACTTAAAAAAATTAAAAATATAAAAACGCTAATGCTATTAGAAAATTATTTTTTTTTGCGCAAAAATGTCGCTTACTTCAACAAAATCTTAAAAAACTATAAACAAATAATAGTTTTTACATACACAATGTACGACACGGTGTCAATTGTGTATTGATAAATTGTGAACACACGTTTAGGGAAAGAGCCTATTATTTGACAAACTTTATAAATTGCTCTTACTTTGAAATAACATTTTAAATGATTTATTTTATAAGTAATGAGTAGAAAATTATTAAATGATTTTATTGGCATCAAAATTCAAAAAAAAAAGACAGTTATGTGTAGTTTATAGAACACGAGCGCCTTACTCGTCCGTTTAACTTACATTTAAAACAAAAGCCAATTTCGAAATTTTGTTTTTGTTTTAAATGTAAGTTGAATGGACGAGTAAGGCGCTCGTGTTCTATAAACACCACATAAGTGAATTTACTGCAGTTTTCCTAAGCACGGCAGTATAGATGATGATAATTTAAAAACATTTTTACTTACCTTCAGAGCATATAACTAAAGTTTTTCCATTGCTTATTCTAATACGATTATCAACAAATAGAGTGTCAATTTCATTATTATCAAGAGTACGCACTTTGTAACGTCTTGCATTTTCTTCTTCAATCATTTTTGCACGTCCGGAAATTAACATGGGTCCTAAAAATTATACAATAAATCGACATCAATACCCATTTCACAAAGAAAATTTATAAAAATATGAAACTAACTCATATAGCTTTGTAATAATTTAATAGAACCAGGATACATCATACGTATACCAAATGAGTGCATAGCAAGATAAGCAGCAATTTCACAAGGTATAGTAGCCAAACGAAAGCTTCTCGTAGAGCTCTTAGCAAGGATAACATTATTTTTCTTGTCATCGCTTTTAAAAAACAAATGAGTTACAAATATACTTTCATTCATAAAAATATACATTTTTAAATCAATGGCTACTAACCTTTGTAAGCTTTTAACATCAAAATCCACAGCCCAACTTTTAAATTCATAATCGAATAATCTTAAAGCTCGTTTACCCTCCTCCTCTGTTTTCGGCGATCTTAACAACTCCATGGCTTTAATCATTTTGGTATACGATGCGGATTGTGTACGACCCAAACCACGCATAGCCATCGAAATAATAACAATAATACCAATACTGGTACTTATTTTTGCTAATGTTGCTATGGATTCCATAACAAAATAGCCACGACGATATAAAAATGTTGCCAATAATGGTGATGAATAAAAACCAATGTTCCACATTAAATTAATCTAAATGAAATAGAATAATCAATACTAAAATTGCATGTCTATATAGTATATTTTGTTATACCATAGATAGTATTTGATCTCCAAATTTTTCCAAGCCACCTGGCTCATACATTTTCTGTGAAGAAAATAAAAGAAATTATGACAAATATTTTCTATGTAATAAATACCTATGTAAGTAGTTTTTAAAGAATCTTTCAATCGCATTTTGCTGGTGTTACGTACCTGTGTGCTACCATATTCCATATAGAGTTTCGGCCCCAATATATAACGTAAAAAACTCATTTTAGAAATTAGTTTTTTGTTAATTTATTTTCCACTTAGGCCTAATTATGGTTATTAAAAATCTCAAATTTACCCAATGAAAATGCAAATTAATTTTTAAGAGACAAAAAACTTTCGCTTCTTCTTTTATCTATGAGCATTCACTATAGAGCAATAACTTATGATAAATGTTAAAACTGTATTTTGTTGTTGTTTTCGATGTGGCCGTTAAAGTTAACCTGCGGCCACACGTTCAAGTTGTTCTTGATAGTCTTTTACATATCGTCGGTCTCATGTAGAAAGGCCCTATCTCGATTTTTTTCGAAACTGAGTTTTTAGTGATTCCAATACCTTTCCCACAAATACACCTCGTCCCAAAAATTTAATACAATGGCATCAAAAATATCAGTTTAACAAGCAATTTAAGAAGCCATTTTACATTATGATACATACAGTTTCTATTATGTGTTTGCCTTCTCCTGTAAAGTTGCATTTAAGTGAGTAAGGGCCTTTCTACATGAGACCAACGATATACTGCTTGTCAAAATTTACATAAATTGAAAGCTGTGACGTCCCTGCAGATAACGAGACTAGTCCATACATGCATGTAAAGAGTAGTCCATAAAGGAGTAGGAGTACTCCAAACCTACTCAAAATATGTGGTCCATTTAACATTACGATGTCCTAGGAGGGGAGCATATTACCCACCGAAGTAGCCCCTAAACTACTCCATGGAGTACTAAAGTGGGTTAGTTTTAAAAGTACTCCATGTTACTACAGTATGGAATACACTTAAGGGGTAGTTTAAGCTTTTATCTTTTTCATTTTTTACTAATTGCCTTTTATGGTGTGTACTGTGTACTTTTATGGTGTGTACTTGGTATTTTTAATTTTTTCACGTTTTTTCCACAAACTTCACAAACTTTCACTTTTACACAGCGTTTACATTTGCCAGTACTGGCAAGACAGTAAGCATATACATATTAGTTGGCAAAACAATGCAAAAACAAAATAGCTGTAAAAGTGTTTATGTATTAGTGAAAAAGTTTGAATGAATTGCTACTGTCTTGCCAGTACTGGCAAATGTAAACGCTATGTTAAATAAACGATTAATAATGGACACCATCAGGGTACACATTGGTAGCCCTGTACTGTAAACCAGAAGAAAAGTATACATGATACAGTTGTTGGCAGCACTGCATGTTAATTTCTTATAACATGGTCCATACTACAGTACATTGGACCATGTTGTAAGTAGTCCATTGAAGCCATAATGGACCACGTAGTATATAAATCGGCAAAGGCAAAACAGTTATGAAAACTTTCCTCCATTGTGTGTCAACCGATTTGAACAAAATATAGACCATTTGGAAGGTATTTACTTAAGGGCATAATAAACCACACAAAATGCTTGGCAAACACACACATTGTTTCCGTTTGGGGTTTGCCAATAAACAACACAAAAATTGTCCGTACAAACATTAATTTTCATTTTTGTTTTGTTTTCAATGAATGCAGACGCCAATAGTGCTGCGACAATTTTGTTGCTTTTTGCTTAAAACGGAGAAGAAATTATAAAATAAAGGCAAAACATTTAAAGTAAAAAGTGATTTAAACAACGAGCTGTTTTGTGGCAAGCAATACCACTAACAAAATTTAATTTAAGATTAAAAATTAATTGAATTGAATACATTTAGCATTAGACGCCACAAAAAGTTTGACAAATATCCAACATGTCTGCCAAATATCAACAATTTTTAATATTTCTGCAAACATTGCTTCAAATGTTTGTCCAAACAGCAAACACCCCAATTAACAACACAAAATGTTTGTACAAACGTAAAATTTTGACATGTTTGCCAAGCTATTTGTGAGGTTTATTATGCCCTTTACAGATATATATTTTATTAAAATCTGGTCAATATTTTCAGAGCTATAAGCGATCAAATCTGCTACTAACACATATGTAAAAAAAATTAGGTTTTTAAAAAAACTTTTTTCCAATTAACAAATAATAAAAAATCAATTATTTGACATTTTTCAAAAACCGGTTTTCGACTATTTAGACAATATAAATCATATATATGTATGTAAATCGGCACAGGCAACACAGGTAAGAACGCTTTCTTTATTTGTCAATCGAAACTCAATAGGGAGAAAAAATTTTATATGCGTACACATTTTTTGATTCGGTCGAAAGTATAGAAAGGCTTGGGAATCAAATCCTGTGTTTAAAAAATGGATTAAGCCAACAAAAGATTCTTCAAAAGCTTTATGCAGATATAACAATTCAATAATAAATCCTAAACATTTTCATTCAGTACACCATTCGGACACTCAAAAACATAAAAAGTATGGCGCCATTTAACGATATTGTAAAAGCCCGTTACACACTATCCCACAAAGTCTTAAGGCCCAAATACACTTGTCAAATGCTTGACATCAAGCTCAAGCACTTGCTGGATCAGCTATCAAGCATTAATTTTGCATTTTATTTTGAAGTGACAACAACAGGAGCAAAAAATATTTAAATATAGATAAAAAGTGTTTAATTGTGATTACATACTTTTAACTGTATTGCTTTTTAATAAATAAAAAAATTAAAGAAACGAAGGAGAAAATTATTAAATAACATTTTTTTCCTCCAAAACAAATTTTTCTTTTCATCCGACATTTTAAGCGTCTGTTCGGTTTGAAATCGCGTTTAAAGTGTGTGGGTGCTTGAAGAGTAACGCCAATACATACATCAAAATCACTCGTCAAGCATGCTAAATATCAAAATTTTTTGATTTTCCATCAAGCATCGTCGGTGTCACACATACAAACTCATTTTCACTTATAGAACCTTAATGCTGGATGGGAATTTGACCACTGTATTTGGACCTTTACGTATTTTATGAAAATGCAACCCTGTCATGATAAGTTGTTATTGTTTTTTGAAAATGTATAAATAATAATTATATCGGGGAAGCATTTTCATAAAATACGAAAGACTTTGTGGGATAGTGTGTAACGGCCTTAACCAGAAAATTTTTCGCCAGATGTTCCGACAGAAATGTAAATTGTACCGCAAATCTTGTTTTGTTTTTTTTAGCAATGAATAATAATACAATTGAAACGTATAAAATGTCAACATTTTATAAAAAACAAACATATGGCCTGAAAAAGAATTTAACACTTTTTGAAAATAACTGTTCATATTTTTAATTCTATTTACTGAAATGATACATATGTATTGTATTGTACATAAATATTTGTATCCAATTTTAAAGTAGTAATTTTATTAAACAATAATATGTAATGTATGTCTATCACTTTTTTTTTATATAAATGAGTTTGAAGTACATAAATGAATAATACATGGATTTAAAACAGAGCAATCTTTGATTTTTAAATTTTGCACATTTAAGCTCTTTTTGACTGCTCGGTCGGCACTTTTTACCATTGAATAGTTGGCTTCTCTGATTTTAGTTTAATTCGCCTTGAATCTTATAATTCTTGTATCAAGGCGAATTTATGTAGACGGTGGTGGCCATACTACAACAAGTAACAACACCAAAAACACAGCATTGTATTTTATTTGTTGCTTTCGTTGGTCGATATGTCAAAAATATAAGTAACTTTTGACATTCCTCTCTCTTATAAAGAAAAAAAGTAGCACAGCTGCGCCTTCACGACACCTGAAAAATTAATTCGCCTTGTCTTGGGAATTCATAAAGGTGACATTTTCAGTCATCTGTTTATTGTTTTGTTTTTTTGTGTATACGGAATGTCAAGCTTTGTTTACATTTTGTGAAAAAATTATTTAAAGTTTAAAATTCAATAAATATGTAAATAGTTTAAAAAAATTATTAAAATTTTATAAAATAAAAAAGTGAATATAAAATATAAACACAAGAAAATAAAAATGCGTAAGGAACAAGTGGAGCCAAAAATGCTGACAAGGCAAAAATTTATTGAAAAACAAAATAAAAATTTTGTTTGGGTAATAAAAGAGATTATTAAATTCACTTTAATTATTCGCAGTTTTTCTAAGAAATTTTTTTCGGTATAAACAAAATTATATTTTGACGTTTCCCTATTTTTTGTTAATTCGCCGTGGAAACAGTTGATGAAAGGCTGACGAGTTGAGTTTAGCTTCTTAAATTCGACTTGATACATAGTATTTTTCAATAAAAAGGGATAGCTAGCATAACTCTCTCATGATGCAGTCACCTTTATAAATTCGCCTTGATTCAATCTTAGTTTTTTTTATTTATTAAGGCGAATCTGTAAGCTTCGCTTAATTTTGATTACATTGTTTTGATCCTAGATTAATTATTAAAATAGTGTGGCATCATTATTGAATTAACAAAAACGTATTAACTGTGAATTAATTGCTTTATAAACGAAGAAGAAGACTTAGTAAACAATGTCGTCCTTAACCGGTGTGCGCGTTAATCTTTTTAATGAGAATTTTCTTAATGAATCCGAACAGGATGCTAATTCCGTACTCACCGAGTTGGATAAAGGTTTACGTTCTACCAAGCTGGGCGTTCAATGTGAAGCAATAGTCCGTTTTCCACGTCTTTTTGAGAAATATCCATTTCCTATATTGATAAATTCGTCATTTTTAAAATTGGCTGAATTTTTCTTAAATGGATCTAATCTCTTACGTTTTTGGGTTCTGCGTGTATGTCAACAAAGTGAAAATCAATTGGACAAGATTTTAAATATTGATGCGTTCGTTAAACGCATATTTATGGTAATACATTCAAATGATCCAGTGGCAAGAGCTTTGACCCTAAGAACTTTAGGTGCAGTTTCGCGTGTTATACCGGAAAAACAACAAGTTCATCATGCTTTAAGAAGAGCTTTAGATAGCCATGATACAGTGGAAGTAGAAGCAGCTATATATGCCAGTGGTCAGTTCGCGGCTCAGTCCAGATCTTTTGCCATTAGTATGTGTGCCAAAATATCCGATATGATTGAGTCCTTACAAATACCAGTGCCTATGAAATTACAATTGATTCCGGTTTTAAGGCATATGCATCATGATGCTAATACCGCGGCTTTGGTGAAAAAGTTATGTCTTAATTTATTACCTAAGTATCCAGGAGAAAGTTTTGTGGTGGCCATATTAGCTTCTCTGACGGAACTATCGGCCAGAACTTTAACTGGTGTACCAGATCAGGTTTCTTTATTGCTAGAGTTTATTAATGATCTGCGCAAACCAGTTAGATCCCAAGCATTAAAATCTCTTAATAAATTAGCCGACAAACAATGTGTTCATGCCTGGCCTAAAAGTGCCATCAAGGATCTAACAGCTAAAGCCTTTGCGTGTTCTGAACCATCGGAACAGTATCTATTTTTAGGGATTTTACTTAAACTTAGTGATTATCCTTTAACTTGCCACATACTATTGACTGAAGAGGGTGAAACACCATCAGTTGTGGATCTATGTAAGAATTGTTTATGCCTTAATGACTATGCCACAGCTAGTCAGGCTATAACTGTTCTCGCTTCTCTTGTTACCTATGCTGATGCTAGTAATAAAACAGAACGTATTACTGTATTAATGGAACTAATAGATTTGCATTTACAAAGTCTGCTCATGTGCACAATTCGAGATCGAAAATATACTGACGATTTACGTAAAATTTTAGTCTGTGGCATAAAGGTATCATCAGTAAAGTCCGAATTTGGTGTGGAATTGGTAACAGCATTGGCAAACCTTTTAAATGATTCAGTGGAGTACCCAGCAGAAAATGAAGAGGCAATATGTGAGGCGTTGGGCTCGTTATGTTCATATTTTCAATTGAAAAAATTTTCTCCCACAACTAATGAAATTGAAACGGATCGAACTAAAATGCAAAGGGTATGATGTATTAAAGTTTTATTTATAAGTTTTTCTTACAGCTCATTTTAATATTTTTAGACCAATCCAGTACTTAAAAATCTCTTGCTAATCATGCGTAAACTGACAACAACTACCGAACGCAGCACTGCGGAGGAAAGCATTAGATCAATTGAAATACTTACCGCCGTTGCTATGCAGGCCATGATGGGCTGTTTTATGCCAACCCCAGTTATGTGTACTTTTGAAACAATTTTATTAAAGTCTAATCCCTGGACTCAATATCGTATGGCACGTTCAGCAAGCCGTTATGGCCAACATTATTTGGCTGCTCATATTTATGTGAAAATATCTCGCAGTACTGTGGTGGATAAATTACATTTCTTTCTGACTGGCCTGTCCCAGTTAGCACAAGCTGAATGCATCTTAAACTATGGTGTCACGTATGATTTTATGCATAAAAACTATGAACTGTGTGAAAACCATATTGTACACAATATGAGCTTGGAGCAATATATGCCTTTAATGCAGCGTCTGGAAACGGCAATAAACTTATGCTGGCAGGCACTAGCAAGCTTAAGAGCCAGTTCATCTCCTTCACATCCTTTTACGTTTCAATTAGAATTCTTGAAATTAAGAGCACAATTTTTGCAAACTCTCCACTCAGCCGTCACTATTAAAAATGCACAAATTATAGTTCCACCACCAGCAATAGCAGGTAGCTTGGCCCAAAATTCAAGAGATTATTTGCAGAAATTTGGTCATGTTACTAATCAGTTAAGAAAATTGGTTAAGGAATTAAAAGCTTGCGAAGAATCTTTTGGACGTTTGTATAAATCGGCTTTTGATGCAGATCCCACGACCCTGGAATTTCTAGAAATTATACAATATCAATGTGTTTTATTTGCACATATAGTGGAGACTATTTGTTTTGCCACTCCCTCTGATCCACCCGATTTTCAAGCTGAAGGTAAATGTCCTGAGACTAGATATTTGATTAACTGCTGTCGCCGCATGGAGGAATTAAGCAAATCCATACCTGAAGAATCGAGCAATAATAAAACAATCAATAATTTTCATTTAGACATAATATTGGCGGAAATTGAAATCATAACCAAGACTCCATTATGTTTGCCCAGATATTTCTTTCAAGTTTTGCAATCGACACAAATCAAATTATCCGTGAGTCCTCAACCACGAAGTGATGGAAAACCAGTAAACGTGCAATCGGGCAGTAATTTAGTTATAAAAGTGGAAGGTGTTATACAACACTATGGTAAAAAGCCTTCGATATTTCGCAGTGTTGAATCGGTTCAACTAAGTTTATTGTCAAAGCTTTTGACCCCGCGACCTCAAGGGGAGTGCATGAAGCTTCAAAATGACACCGTTACATTAACACAAACTGTAAAGCCTCAAAGAGATTTTTTGTCTGGTAATTTTCTAGTGCCCATATCATCAGGCGGGCAATGGCAAGTTACATTGGAGACATATGTAATAGATGAGAAGGGTATAACTTGGTGTACAGGACCAAAAAATTCGATGCTGGTAAGAGTACTAGACGATCCGGCTAAACAGCAACAGGCACCGGCTCCATCAGCCCAAACTAGAAGATTTTAATTTATAAACTTTCAAATAAAAACATTTATACAAACGTTAACAGGCATAACACAAACTTTTAATTTCTTTTTAACATCATCCACTTATTTATTTACTTAAACAAATTGTATCAAACTACTTTTGAAATGGATAATAATCCAAACCAGAATTATAATTGTATTTGGGTTTGTGTTTACGTTTAGCTATTTCAATCATTTCTTGTACATCCTTTCGATAGGCAGGTGGTAACATTTCTTCATTTAAGGTACATTCATACTTTTCCGGCTCTTCGACTTTGAAAATATGGCGACGAACAATATCGATATCACGACCAAATTCTTCTTTCATATCGGTTATTTTTGATGGTGCCACATCAAAATTTATGGTAAAGTAAGTGCCTTCAGTATGAACTAAACCATGTTCACTGATTTTATAAGGCAATACTCTCGAACCTAAATTTTGCAATTGTCTTATAATGCCTCCTTTATCCAAAATGGATTCTGCGGTACGTTTCAAAGTCGATAACAATTCAGGCTAATAAAAAACAACACTCGTTAAAATTAATTCAATTAAATTGACAAAATATCACTTACTCTGGACATTTGCCTTAATATCAAAGATAATTCATAGGAAGGCATTTTATTCAAACTCTTTACCTAATATTTATATGTAGTTATAAAATTTATATCATGCCCAAGAAATATGTAAACATAACCTCTGCAAAATATCTTTGTTTTTGGCTATGTTCATGAATTGTTTTCGTTCTTCTAACAAAAGATTGGCAAGCCTCTGTCTTATGACAGCTGTTGTAAAAATTTAATAATTCACAATATAGCTTGTCCAATGTTCATAAATGTTTATTAATTTCGGAAACATTTTAAAAATATAAAAAGTGAAGTATTAAAATTATAATAACTATTATAGTTTAATTTAAAGAAAAATTTGTTGGATTTTTAAAGGTAAGTAGTGTTTTTACGCACTGTAACCGTCAAATTCAAGTAAACACAAATTTTTTTAAGTTTCCTCAATTGTTGGCATAGATGCCTTGGTATACATAGGTGTAAATAATTGTGATGATGAATAGCATTGTGCCCATATTTTGTTGCTAATAAAAGTAGAACTAAATTATTTAAAACAATAAAATTAAAAAAAAAAAATTAACTAAGAAAATAATTATTGTTTAAATGAAAAAATTATATGCTGTAATGCAAAAAATGGCGACCAATTATAAATATTTTTTTTGTTTCTGATTATAACGGAATAGTACGTTTAAAATAATTTATGGATAGCAAGGCGAATTCACACCAGGTGATAAGGGCTGGACAGTATTTGAAATACTTGTATTTGAAATACAAATACGTATTGTGTATTTGTATTTTAAATACATAAAAAATGGGAATATTTTTTATTTTAAAAACATAGTTAACATAGAGCACTTTCGCGGCTATATATACAGTTAGGGACAAAATTGTTCACGAAATTATAAAAAATTTATGTTTATCATGAAAACTATTAAAGTTTCAACTTGGAAACTTTCAAAAACTATTGTATGGGTTTCTACATTTTAAAATAATAATATGTAAACTTATTTTCAAAAGTACCGTTTGTTTTTATATTAATATTAAGCTAACATCCAAACCATATGTGTGAACAATATTGACCCTGTGTGAATCTGTCATAAAAATTCCAACAAAATTTCAAGTTTAATCTGTGGGATTTGCTTTTAAAGTGAGTCATTTAATTCATTAATATTAAATATTTTTAAAATTTGAAAAAAATTCGAGCAGTTAAATTTTGCCTAGTTTCTTCAAGAACTGTAAGTCAGAAGCGGCAATTTTAAAACAAAGCATTGTGAAAAATTTATAAAAAGAAGTCTCACATCGCAAGATCACACAAAATACAACAATTCAGAGAGATTTGAATGTTAAATAAAAAAAAGTGTAGTTTGGATACCAAAAGTAACAAAGCTGGTCGCCCAAAAAAAACTTTAGCCAAATGATTTTCGCGAATCAAAGCGATTTATTGTTACTGGTGTTGTCAGTATAGCTATTAAGGTACGGCAAATACTGAGCATAGAGTACAATTTAGATGTAGGTTAGTAGCTAGAAAAAAGAGCGACAACCCATCTTTTAGCAAAAATAAAAGCTGAAAACGGCTGAAGTTTGCAAAAAAAGTAAGAAAAATTCAGTTTTAAAGATTTAATTCGTGTAACATGCTTAGATCGGACAAAAATTATGGGATTGCAGGCAGGCGGACCGGAGTTAACATGGCTGGCGTAAAAGTGTTAGCGTAAAAGAGTGAAATAATTCCAAATGTTAAAATGTTGATGATCTCATAAATGACATGAGATTTTCGCGGGAACCAGCTTCGAACACTCCGCTAATTCAGAAGTAAAATGTGTGCCAAGCACTACATAATCATCATTAAAGACCCGTTGATTCTAAGATAAGCCATATTCGGCTAAGAATCACGACAGGGTGATATCATTATGCAGGACAACAATATTAAGCATACTTCAGAAATACCTAAAAGTTAGTTTGAAAAAAATAAAAACTCGAAAATAATTTTACCTAAATAGTCGCCAGAGTAGTAGCCACTTGAGTACCTTTGGTCCTTTCCAAAACACCACTTTTTTTTTTGCTCAGAGGAACCCGCCTAACACTGGATATAAGCTTAGCGAGCTTGCCGTTTAAGCTTGGAAAAAAAAGAGCCAAAACTGCTAAGAACTCTTGTAAAAGAATGGAAAAAAGATTAAGGCAGCTTAAAAGGGCAAATGGACAACATACCAAACGCTAGGACCCAAATACAACAATAATCTCTAACTAGGGTCATAATTGTTCACATCCAGATGTCAATACTGATACCGTGTAAAATATTATGAACATATATTTTTTGGAAAAGTTTTTATTTTTGAGTTCTTGAAATGTCAACTTTTCATATATGTAGTTAAAAAATTTTAAATAGTTATAAATAAAAAAAAATTTATAGCCTATTTTGCCAATAACGCTAAATTTGTGAACAATTTTGTCCCTAACTGTATGTATGTTCCCATCGATTCTATAAGGAGCATAGTGCCTCACTTTCGCGGCTATAGAACTGGAATATTTAGAAGAATTCATTTTAGTTTTGAAACCTATTTCCACTGCCTTAGAGCTTTAGGGTAACAACTGTTATTACGGAAAACTTTTGTTGACTTTAATATCTGTTAGAACAAGATTAAATCGGTTGAATGGAAACAATTTAAGACATTTAAGTCCTATTATACCACTACTAAAAGATAACTTGGAAAAAAGATTCGATAAGTTTTTTAAACTATAATCGGCAATCAATAAAGCTTTTTTGTCCTCCTGTTATCATCCTGGTTAAAAGATGCGTTGGCTGCCAGAAAACATCACGACAGAAGAAAGGCAAAGATTACAATATCTTGCAATTTATACTCTGGAGGAAAATTACAAAAAACTTAAAATGACACCTGAAAATATCAAAAGTAGAAGCACCAGTAAAGAAGACGATGATTTTGTTGTTTTCGTGGATAGGGGTGATGGTGAATCTAGGACATCAAATTTGGAGTTGGAATTTGTCAGTTTCCTCAGAGACATGAGCAAACCCTTATCACTCTTGACAGCTATTTAAATATAAAAAGAGTTTTCATAGAATTGAATACAAGTTGGTGCTCCTCAGGACCTGTAAAAAGATGATTTTCTTCAGCAGGTTTTATTTATTCTCCAACAGGAAACTGTTTGTCTGATGCTACATTCAAAAATCTGATATTTAAAAAAGGAAACCATTGTTTTGTTAATTGGTTTTATAAAATGTGTTTTTTGGTTTGAATAAAAATGGTGTATTTCGTATTTTAAATACATACATCTACATGACGTGGACGTATTTTGTATTTGAAATACGTACAATAAATTAAAGTATTTTAAATACATATAGATGTATAAGTATTTTGTATTTTAAATACATAACCTGAAAGTATTTTGTATTTTAAATACATGACCATCAAGTATTTTGTATTTTAAATACCGCAAACCATGTATTTTGCCCAACACTGCAGTTGACTAGCCTGCTATGTAAGCAACAGCTGATTGATAACTTGCCATGTGTCAAAATTGTACAGTACTTTTCGCTTATAGTCACGTCCTTTTGTTGCAGACAAAACGTGGACTATATCGCTAATGTGACTAAAGCGGCCCATACACTTGCAATATTATTGTATATGATATTCGCAATATTATTTCCATTTTGTTCTATATTTTACAATAAGTCGTACAATAGTTTCATTCATTCAATAAAAAGGTGAAAATAACCTATAGCAATAACATAAACAGCATTGTACAATGTTACCAACACTCTTCACTTTTGTTTTGCAATAAAAATCAAAAGTCTTTTGATTGTTACCAATATATTGTGCCAGCTTCGAATATCATATACACATTGGCGATATAATTGTACAATACATACGCTTAAGGCTAATTCACATATATGCCACTGAGGCATATAACCGAATTCGAATATAATCAAGTTATGTGAATATAGAAAATAAAAAAATCATATAAATTACACCGACATCAGGCTTATGGTTTTGCAAAGAGTGTCATTATACCAAAGGTAACAACTAATTTTTTACGAGTAGAGCGTTGATGACAAAAATTAAACGATTTATTTCTTTCTTTCTTTGGATGGATTGAGGTTTTTGAAACTAAAAAGAACTTTGTAAATATTGCTAATAATAACGCCATTAATTTGCTTTACTTTTTCCTTTGATGACTGTTGATAAATGGCATATGTGGCAAATGTGCTTATATCGCTTAATTGACTATAACGTTAATACTTTATATTGCATTAACTTATAGCGGCAAAATAAACAGATAAAATGGACTTCATATGTATGTATATCGCTAATGTGACTATAAGCGGTGGTTACTATAAACGAAAAGTACTGTATACCGTTCTGGTGGTTCTGGGGTATCTTTCATAAATTCTATAATTTTAACCTAGAATTATGAAATTTAAAACGTTTACTAAATTATTATATTTCAAAATACACAATTTAAAATTAAAAACAAAATGAAATACTTGCTTGAGTTGTTTACTACAGCGTTGTATTATTTCGACACAATATTAAAATATTTGGGCTAGCACAAATCAATTTGAAAAATTTTACGGTGTATGCTCAAGTTAATAATTGGCACCCCTACAAGAAATGAATGAGCGACTAGTCACATTTTTCATTTTGGTGTTAAGAAAATATAAATAATAAAATAACAGAAAAATTAACTTTATTATTAATAGAAATTATACTTGAGAGCTCTTTAAAATGGGACTTTGTATACTGATAAGTTATGGATATACTTTTTGTTTATTTGGAGTTTGTAATTTTTCCCTTTTTATAAAATAAATAAACATCTAACATCATTTGGTAACATTCGGTCATTTCTTTCTATCGTTTTCTTAACACCAAAATGAATGTAGGGACGTTAGTGGTACAAGTAGGGATGCAAACGAAACATCGATATTTTCTAAACATCGATGTATCGTTATAAACATCGATATTAACATCGATGTTTTGATGGACGATACATCGCCGTCAAGACTAAAAAACATCGGCATCGAACATTTAATATTTTCATATATTAACATTTTTTTAATAATATTTTTACCATTTTAATTTTTATTTTTCCAATTAAACACTTTACTTAAAAATATAAAAAGTGTATTTCAAAGCATAGAACCAGAGAACTACAAAATTACTATTTTTCTTAATTTATTCATACGCTAAAATTAACATTCAATCTTTGCTTGTAAAACAAAGTTCTACGTTGGTAATTTTTACATCGTTTCGTTCACATTTGATTTTTGCATTTATTAATTTCTTATTGAAAGTGCTTTATTTGTATTTTTGTTGCGCATGCAATATAACACACATGTGTAAATTCAAAGGAACACATTATTATTAGAGGTCTGCAACGAGTAACTTTTTTCTTCACATGTGAAACTCGCCTATAAGAAATGAATGAGCGAGTAGTCATATTTTTCATTTTGGTGTTAAGAAAATGATAGAAAGAAATGACCGAATGTGACCGAAAACTTTATTTAGGTCATTTCATTCTATCATTTTCTTAACACCAAAATGAAAAATATGACTACTCGCTCATTCATTTCTTGTAGGGTCGCTCTTGAATATAGTATTAATTTGTTCTCTTGCTTAACGCGCAAAAAGTGAAGAGAAGTGATTGTTGTTTTTATAAATACTAACATGCAAGGTATATGTACACAAGGTAAACTCGTTGGCCCATATGTTTGTCAGCTGATTACCCCTAGTTGGAACCCAAACGTCAAATTTCGTGTATATGAGCAAAAATTTTTACATTAGTGCGTTAAATTGTTTTTGTTTTATATGAAGACAATTTTGACAACTTGGTTCCCTTTATAGAGCAGCATGTCTACACTCCCAAATGAGTTTACCTTGTGTAAATATACCTTGCTAACATGCAGCAGCCGAAGATGAAATATGTTCCGAATAAAAGGAACATATACAAATAAGTACAACGAAAAAGAAGTACCTATAAAATTATGTTCACTTCATGTGGTACTTGTAGTATTACACAGTAAAGCTGAAATTTGTATAATTACCCAAAAATTAGACAAAAATTTATTTCTTATTAAGGTGGGATCACACGATTGCCGCAAATTGCACCAATCAAATATTCTGAAATCACACGATTGCCCTGTTTTATAAAAATTTAATTGCCGCTAGTTGGTTCAAAGTAAAATGGGTACAATAATTGCCGCAGCATATTCACACGATTGTTATTAGTCTGCTTTTACATTAAACGATTTTTGTCGTTGAGATTCTTACCTTATAGGCGAGAGGGGAGAGAGGAATTAAAAGGGGTACACAAGCTGGTCTGTCAGATTTGGCGATTTCTCGCCAAACGTGGCGATTTTGAAAAGTGTTTGGCGATGGGATTTCCCATTTGGCGACTGGCGACTTTTATGGCGATTTCTGATATAACTGGCGATTAACTTGGCTATTTTTACCATTTATATTATTTCGGCAATTTTGTTTAACAACTTGGCATTTTTGTTATCATTACTAACATAAAAAAACATATTAAGTGAATTTTATATTTAGTCACTATTTTATTCTAATAGTATGTATGTAATTCTAATAGTATGTAGGTCAAAACTCCAGTAATGAAATCGGTGAGGCTGAAGTGTACGATCTTAGCTTAGCTCATCATACGGAAATCTTATTAAAAACAAAATTTACTTCGGCGACTTTTTTGTATTTTTTCTCAGTTTTTGGCGATTTTTGACTGAAAAATTATACTAGCGTTTTTTGTATGCAAAATTTAATTTAAAAAAAAGACAACTTTACAAAAACTGAACAAAATCGACGTTTGGCGATTTTTGGCGATTTCTGACATCCGGTATGGCGATGGAGCTCAAAAAAATCTGACAACCCTGTACACAAGCGAGTGTATTCTTCGATTCATTTTGTCCCAATTCACACGTTGCAAGTCTTAAGGCTCAGTTAGGCGAACGTTGCTGTACCGTATCTGTACTGTATCCATCAGCTGTTGGCTTTTTGTTATATGAAAACCAATACAGAAGCTTACCGAAATGCAATGTACCGTAGTTGCAACGTACCAATCTGTATAAAATAGAATTTCATGCCGTTGTTACGTGACATTTGTAAGACAGTGATAGGCGGCTTGTATGTAACATTGAATGCGGGTAATTTTGCTCTATTTTTTTGGTACTTTTTTCAGTATTGCTATGGAATTGCGATAAAACAACTTACGATACAACATATTTGCAAATATACAAATATACATATGTTTAGATGTTTAAAATAAACAAATGCATATACACATACAATGGAAATGTGAAACATATAAAATACTTTAAATGGTATCAAAATATTGTTTTGTGTGTGCACATTTACAATATATGTATGCTAAACATTTATATATGCTAAAATACAAATTTATTTATTGTAAATCTATAATATAAATATTAAATTATAAACATTTTTTACATACACAAAATACTGTTTTAATACCATTTAAATCACGTGGTACCTTTTCTGCACAACGGTCACCATATTAACATTTTTGATTCCCATCACTGTGTGGTTTGTTTTATGTATACTATTGCTTTTTCTTTATGTGTGGAAAAACACATGACACGTTTTTAAACGTTCTATAAGTCTGCGTTCACACTATGAAAGTTTTCTTTCAGAAAGTTTGAGTTTATAGGTGAGAGAGGAGAAAGGAAAAGCATGTTCTCTTCCCCTCTCACCAATAAAATCAGACTTTCTGAAAGAAAACTTTCATAGTGTGATCCCAGACTAAGTGCACCAACGTGCTTACAGTACGGTGCGGTACAGTACGGGTACAGCAACGTTCGCCTAACTGAGCCTTTATTGATCAGCTTGCTACTTTATAACGAGAGTGAAGAGAGGAAAATAAACGTTTCTCTCTCACTCTCTCTCGCCTATAAGGTAGCAAGCTGATCAATAAGACTTGCAACGTGTGAATTGGCACTTTGTTCGCTCATTCGTTCTCTCATTGTGCTCTTATTTGACGAAAAATGTATTGAAGTTCGGTTGCACAGAAAAAGTTTAAACGACAAAAATCGTACAATGTAAATATCAAACCGACTTCGAAGAAGAAACGGCAATAATCGCAACGACAAAAATCGTATAATGTAAATTGGGACTTAATTGACAACTGCGAAAACAGCATTTGTGGTAGCTTTTTTATTTGTTTGGAATTTCTAGTTGGTATGTTCATTAATAACGAAAAATTTTTTCATAGGTACTCTACAATTTTTTGTTGAATAGTTTTGTACTGGTGTATGGGTTGACACCAGTATAAATTAATCCTCTTCTAGGTAGCTGGCCGTTGAGATTCAAACGGTGGGTTATCTAAAGGAGAATTATGATTATAATTGCTCCAGAGGAGTAATT
The DNA here is from genome assembly GCA_930367215.1 of Pollenia angustigena. Taxonomy (NCBI): domain Eukaryota; kingdom Metazoa; phylum Arthropoda; class Insecta; order Diptera; family Polleniidae; genus Pollenia; species Pollenia angustigena. The sequence continues at coordinate 194,010,948 of OV884058.1, forward strand.
ATAATAGGGTGATTTAAGGGTAGGAAGTGAAAAGAGAGGTTTTAGAATTTGTTCAAGTATGGGGTTTATTATAATTAAATTTTTACTGCATAAATACATACGGGTTGATATAAATAACTTCTTAAGAAAATCGCAAGGTGGTCGTATTCTGTCCGCTCTGCTGGGTAATTGTGGATGTTGATCGCTCTGATGTTGAAAAAAGAGTATATAAAGTACTAGTTACAGACCCGAAGGAAAGTTGCGCCAGCATAAAGTTAACGAAAGTTAGCTACAATTGACAATTGGAAAATTTGCGACGAGTACTAATATTGCAGTGCGGTCAACTTACATCAACCTTGCGATTTTATTCGAGGTGAGTATAATTCATGAAAAGTTAAAGATTAACAGAAATTAGCAAACTACAATAATTCAGATTTAAATTCATTAAAAACATTTTGACATACATTAAAAAAAATAAATTCGATTTTGAAGTGTACAAATATAATTTGTACATGCCGCCGCCTCTAAATTAGGAAGTGGATGATGAAGCATTTGTTGCACAGAGCACTTGAGCTATCGACCTTATGGCTTCAGCTAAGATTTTTGTATTCGGGGTGGTAACCGCTGCTGGCTGACTACGTGGCTTGGTGGTTGGCTGCGGTGCTTCGGAGGTTCGGTGCCTTTCTGTGGTTATATTTGCTGTTTGTTGTGTAGGACGTGATCGCCTGGTGGACTGGTGACTTCTGTCACGTACTGTGCGGCGTCGACTTGGGTGTAAAAGTGTGTGGTGTAGTTCACCACACTTTCTGCACGAGTCCATAGACGTGCAAGTCCTGATGGTATGACTCTTGGCCAAACAGTTTCGGCAATACTTATGTCGCTCCACTACGTCTTTCCTCGCTTCTACGTCCATTCTCAAAACTTTACGGCAGACCTTTAAGGGGTGGTATCTGTTGCACACGTTGCATTTAAAGATGCCGGGTTGCTGACGTCTTAGACGATTGGTGATGGTGGTGTTTCTGGTATGTGTCCGCCGAGTTGTGGTTGAACGCCGGTTAAGCCTATAGATAAGGAAATAAAAGGAAATGAAAAACTGCGAGTGCTAGTAGGTTGCTAAAAGGGAGTATATTAAGGTTATAAATTTGGTAACTATATAGTGTATGACAATGGTAAATCGGAGAATGAGTGTAAAGTGTAATTAAAGGGTTTTAGGCCCATTGCCCAAAAAAGGGAGGTAGCACAACTTCGCAATTGGACGTGTTATTACTCCGGAAGCCGTGCGTACGTCTGCGATACGTACGTTCTTGTCTGGGCCGGGGAATGTCTTATCAATTCTCCCTAAGCGCCACTCGTGGGGGGGTTGAAGGTCGTCCATGACCACTACTAGAACTCCCACCTGAAGATTTGGGACAGAATTGTTCCACCTGTATCTCTTGTGAAGAGATGTAAGGTACTCATTTTTCCATCGCATGGCCAGCTGATGGTGAAGGACTTTCAATTTCTCCCACCGGTTAATGAGAGACATGGCTTCATAATTTTGTTCTGGGAAAGCCATTAGGGGCGCCCCCCTTAAGAAGTGCCCGGGAGTTAAGGCCGTTAAATCGGACGGATCTTCAGATAGCGCAGAGATAGGCCGGGAATTCAAGACCCCTTCTATTCTGGCTAAGATAGTGGCAAACTCCTCGAAAGTGAACTTTTGAGCACCTGCGATACGTTTTAGGTGAAATTTAAAACTTTTCACTGCGGCCTCCCACAGGCCGCCCATGTGTGGTGCGTATGGGGGAATAAACCTCCACTCAAATCCTTGTGCAATGTATTTCCGAGCTATCTCTTGCGAAGCGTTTTCCAAAAAGTTGGAAAATTCTTCCCCGAGTTTCCTACTGGCCCCCAGGAAATTTCTTCCGTTATCCGAAATAACCCGTTGGGGTAGCCCCCCCTCCCAACGAAGCGGGAAAATGCCGCTTGAAACGCCGCTGTGGAGAGGTCTGAGCATGCTTCTAGGTGTATTGCCTTCGTGCTGAAACAAACGAATACACTAACGTATCCTTTTACTGATGGGGATTTTCGTAGAGTTGAGGTTTTGATTTCAAATGGGCCGGCAAAGTCAATCCCGGTTATTTGAAACGGCAGAGTTAAGCTACATCTTTCGACAGGTAAGGGAGCCAGGATTTGTGAGCAGGCTGTTTGTTTGTAAACTATACAAGTTTTGCATTGTCGTATTATGCTTTTTACTCGAGTCTTAAGTCTGAAAATATAGAACTCCGTTTGCACCATTCTACACATTTGGCTGCATTCTGCGTGCAAAAGAAATTGGTGCAAGTGCACGAGATATAAATGACAAAACCGTGATTTACCTGGCAGTATTATCGGATACCGTTCATTATATGGAAGGGGCGCTTGAGATAATCTTCCATTTGCTCTTATAATTGAATTTTCATCTAGAAACGGATTCAGGAACCTTAATGAGCTTTTGTTAGACAGGGCTTTATTATTCTTTAAACTTTGATATTCATCAGGAAAAAATTTTGTTTGAGCCAGTTTAATAAGTTTCTCTTTTGCAAATTTCATTTCTGGTTGCGTAACGTTACTTTCGATATTGACACGAACGTCCGTACGAATTTTTCTAATACATTTATTGAAAAATCGAAAAATGTAGCATACAACTCTTAGAGCTTTGCTATAGGACGAGAATCTGCTTAAAATTCCATCATCTTGCACCTCGACGTGGAGAACTTGGGTTACTTTAGGGGGTTTTGTGACTTTCAATGGGTTGCTTTTAGGCCATTCAGACGCGAGTTTCGATAACCATGATGGGCCATGCCACCACAGGGAGTTCTGAGCCAAATCTTGAGGCTTACACCCTCTCGTTCCTATATCGGCTGGATTGTCGTGTGTAGAGACGTGTCGCCATGTCGCATTGGGTACTAAACTGTGAATCTGGGAGATTCTATTCGCGACGTAGGTTTCCCATGCAGATGGAGGTTTCGAAAGCCATCCTAGAGTTACGGAAGAATCTGTCCATAAATATATTTCCTTTGGATCTAACTTTAATGATGCAATTACGTAATTAACCAGTTTTGCAAGCAAGACCGCGCCAGTGAGCTCCAACCGTGGGAGTGAAACTGTCTGTATAGGGGCAACTTTGCTTTTAGCCACTATTAAATTCGAGAATGTATTGTGTTTACCGTTCTCACAACGCATGTATACTGTGGCACAGTATGCCGCCTTGGAAGCGTCTGCGAACCCGTGAATTTGAATAGTGTCAGAGGGCAAATACTGTAACCATCTTGAGATGGAAATTAGTTCGACTTTTGAAAGATCCTGAATCAGACTATTGCAGCTTTGGAGCGACTCATAGGAAACTTCGTCATCCCAATCTAGGCCCTCTAGCCATAATTGTTGGATTAGAATTTTTGCCCTTATTACTATTGGCGTGATCCATCCAGCTGGATCAAAGAGCTTCGCCACTGATGACAGAATCTGACGTTTGGTATTTTTTGTGGAATGCTCAAATGGTGAAAAGGTGTATGTAAATGAGTCCGTTAGGGCATTCCATTTGATACCCAGTGTTTTTGTGGAGCTGGTATCATGAAAACGGAGGAAGTCTGAATCATACAGATCCTCTTTGGCTAAATGAGATAAAAGGTTTTGATTATTTGCGGTTATCTTCTTGAGAGGAAATCCCGCTGATTTTAGAGTTTTAATCAGCTGATTTTGAGCTTCTAGGGTTTCTTCTACCGTATAGCCTCCGGTCAAAATATCATCGACGTAAGTCTCTGAGCGCAGTATTGATGCTGCTTTAGGGTGCGTGAGCTCGGAGGCAAAGGCAAGTTGTATTAGGGTCCGAATTGCTAGGAAGGGAGCACAATTCACTCCGAAGGTTACTGTTTTAAGCTGGTAATCTTGAATGGGGCCAGCCGAGTGTGGCTGGAATAAAATTCTCTGATAGGGTCTGTCATCAGGGTGTACTAGTATTTGGCGATACATTTTCTGTATATCGCCACTGAAAACGTATTGATATTTTCTCCAATTGAGAATAATGGCTATCAAATCGTTTTGTAGAATTGGGCCTGTGTACAGAATGTCATTTAGAGAGAATTGTGATTTGGACTTTCTTGACGCATTGAAAACGACTCTGAGCTTCGTCGTTTTGTGTTCTGGCCGAATAACCGCGTGGTATGGTAGATAATATGAGCCATATTTACCATTGCACATAATCTCACTTGATGGACTTTCTTCCATGTGGTCAAGAGTTAAGTATTCATTGATAACTTCCTTATAATGAGTTTGTAGGCCGGGATCTTTGGCCAATTTTGTTCCATGGTAGAGTACTGGGCTAAGGCTATAAATCTTGATGATCCTAGAAAGACTGTTTCGGGAAATTCTTTCTTAAAGGGTAGCCTAACAATATATCTACCAGTTTCATCGCGTGTAGTGGTCTGAGTATAGAATTCTTCGCAGAAATCATCTTCTGCTGATTTTGTGCTCGCCTCTGTGGTCTATTTCAATCAATGCTGTGCGCAACAACACATTTTCGTTACTACTAGAACAATGTGCTTGAACTTTTATTGAGGTTTGAGGAAGTTCTTCTGCCGTGTCATTTTTAACTGGTTGAGCTGTATTTATGGGAAAGTTTCGAGAAACTTTGTTTTGAGAACTAGGGATTTCCTTATACTGAACACTTTCTGACCTTTGATTTGGGTTATGGGTTGCTTGTCTCATATGCAATAACGTGTGATGGGGTTTCTTGCAGTAAAAACAAGTATGTTTACTGCCGCATTGTGCTTTAAGGTGGGATGTGGCTAAGCAGTTATTGCAAAACTTATTCTTAAAGACATAATCAAGTCTTTGTTGTATCGTGAAAGACCGAAATTTTGAGCATGTTCGTAATGAATGACTTTCATTGCATAATTTGCTGGATAAAGAGCTTAGACTTTCCTGTGACGTATACGCTTGTATCTTATTTGACTGGGGTGATTTTGTAATTGTGAAGCAATCTTTTGAGCTTTTAATGCTTGTAAGGCGTTCTACCACGTCATACCGGTCAACTAGGAATTGGGACATTTGACTCCAACTCGGTATTTCACGAGGGGATGTAAGGGATTGTTTCCAAAGTGAGAGTGTTGTTTCTGGGAGTTTAGTGGATATTAATCTAATCAAGATTGGGTCCCAGCTACTCACTTCAACACCAAGGGTTCTAAGGGTTGCTAAGGAGTCATTTACGGATGACTGGATTCTTTTTGATTTAGTTGTCAACCAAAACCCGTTTGTTTTCATATCGCGTTTCTAGTGCCCTCCATGCGAGATCAAAATTTTCATGAGAAAGAGGATATCTTTGAACAATAGCACCAGCTTCGCCTCTCGTTTTATTTCGGAGGTGGTACAATTTCGTGACGGGAGTGAGCTTGGGGTGATTTGTGTAAACCGCTGTGAACATGTCGCGGAAAGATGGCCATTGCTCATAACTACCCTTAAAAATTTCTGTGTCACAGGGTGGGAGTTTAGGGAAAGTATTAGAGGCATCTGACACTAAGTTATGAGCGGTGGATTGCCGTCCCATGGCAAACCGAGGGGATGCTTCGAATCCTTGAGCTTGGGTTCGATCCATTTCAAAAGCTTTCATAAGCTCAAGAGCTTGGGATGTGCAATGGTAGAATGCATCAGAACACGCATCAAAATTTGATTTTGATTCCTCTTTAAATTCTGCTGGCACTACCTCGTCTTGAGCCAACATGACTTTTTCATAAGAGGCTTCTACCCTGCGCCATCTTGAGTCTAAATATTTAATTTTTACCTCAAGAATTGCCTCACTATGACTTTCAATAGGAGCACTGTTAAATTTTTGACAAAACTGAAGCAAATGCTCACAGTCGAAGACAAATTTTTCTCTAATGGAAGATGCAGATGTGGAAGAGGTAGAAGAAGAATTCATCTTTTCTGATTAAAGGTATTTTTCTTTCCTTTTACAGAAGCGCAAGTGAAATTTAATTCACCATAGGTCCATAGGTCACTGGTTCACATCCGGTTCGAAGGACCATGTACTGGTGTATGGGTTGACACCAGTCAGTATAAATTAATCCTCTTCTAGGTAGCTGGCCGTTGAGATTCAAACGGTGGGTTATCTAAAGGGTAGGAAGTGAAAAGAGAGGTTTTAGAATTTGTTCAAGTATGGGGTTTATTATAATTCAATTTTTACTGCATAAATACATACGGGTTGATATAAATAACTTCTTAAGAAAATCGCAAGGTGGTCGTAAGCTGTCCGCACTGCTGGGTAATTGTTGATGTTGATCGCTCTGATGTTGAAAAAAGAGTATATAAAGTACTAGTTACAAACCCGAAGGTAAGTTGCGCCAGCATAAAGTTAACGAAAGTTAGCTACAATTGACAATTGGAAAATTTGCGACGAGTACTAATATTGCAGTGCGGTCAACTTACATCAACCATGCGATTTTATTCGAGGTGAGTATAATTCATGAAAAGTTAAAGATTAACAGAAATTAGCAAACTACAATAATTTAGATTTAAATTCATTAAAAACATTTTGACATACATTAAAATAATAAATTCGATTTTGAAGTGTACAAATGTAATTTGTTCAGTTTTGTTTAAAATATTTTAAGAAAAATTTATGAAACTCCAAAAACTAGTTCAACAATTTCGAATGTTAACCTTTGCATAGAAAATTTGTATGAAATAATAAAATTTAAATAACATTATTTTAATACTCAGTAACTTAATTCTGTAACTTTCGATATCGTTTAGTAAAGAGAAATCTCGGCTACTTTAACAAATTTTTTATTCTCGCTTTCAAGGTAACAAACATTTTCTTTAAGAAATATCTACGACAAATATCTGTAAAAGAAATAATACTTAGTTTTATTAAATATCTTTGATAAAAATATTCGCACTTAGCAGCTACATATGTACATAGTATGCTTGTGAACATATCTACATACATATTTGTTAATAACAAAAATTAAAATGCATAATAAATAAATACATATTTATCTTCATTACTTGCTAAAGGAAACACAAAAACGTAAAATTTATTAAAAAAAGGCAAATATTGGCGCGTATTGTGTTGTTTGATTGCCGCACAAGAAGGCAATAAATATTGGTGCATTTTTGTTATTTTTATTGACGCGCGGTTGCATAGCAAACAGTCACACGATTGCCGCACCAGGGTTGCATTTGATTGGTAAAAGTAAGCACAATATTGTCCTCGATTGGTACATGAGCCAATTGGTTGTGCAGTCACACGATTGGTGTATTAAAAAGTGTGAAAAGTGGTGCATTGCGGCAATATGACACAATTTTTATTGTGCTTTATTGACGCACAATAATGAAATTGCACCAATCACATATTCTGAAATCACACGATTGCCCTGTTTTAAACAAATTTAATTGCTGCTAGTTGGTACAAAGCGAAATGGTTACAACAATTGCCGCAGCACAGTCACACGATTGTTCTTACTTGACAACTGCGAAAACAGCCGTTGCGGTAGGTTTTTTATTTGTTTGAAAGTTCTTGTTGGATTGTTTATTAAAAAAAATTAAATTTGTATCATATACCTATTTAAACAAATTTTTATTGAATAGTTTTATTTAAATTTTTTAAGAAATTCCAAAAATTAACAGTCTGATCAACAATTTCTTATGTTAAGGTTCACATAGAAATATCTTTAATAAAAATATTCGCACTGAACAGATAAATATGCTTGTAAAAATACATACATATTTTGTTAATAGCAATAATTAAAAAAACTTCAATGCATAACAAATAAATACATTTTATTTTCATTACCTACTAAAGTCCGTTACACACTATCCCACAAAGTCTTACGTATTTTATGAAAATGCTTCCCTGATGAAATTATTGTTTATAAATTTTCAAAAAACAATAACAACTTATAATGACAGGGTTGCATTTTTATAAAATACGAAAGACTTTGTGGGAAAGTGTGTAACGGCCTTAAAAGAAACACAAAAAAGTTAATTTATTAAAAATATTGGCGCGTATTTGTTGTTTGATTGCCGCACAAGAACACAATAGGTGTGATCCCGTACTCAACTTTGGGAGCCCGCAGGATCCCAATCTTACCGAAAACTGTTCCCGTACTCAAAGTTTGGTAAAGTGAGAGAGCTTTTAAGAGAAAAATATTCTTCTTCTTCTCGCACGAAGTAGCCCGTACTCAGTGATGTTAACTTTTATTTTTTCATTACCGTACGGTCCTCTAAAAATTACCGTTTTTGAGAAGAAATTACCGTACGCAAAGGTTTTTTAATTTAAACATTCACAGCAGTATTCAAAAATAATTGACTTAAATTTTAAATGTGTTTTATGAAAAATTTTAATGAAAATCTTTGTTTTAAAATACATTTTAAACCAAAATTATTGTATTTTTATCAATACGAAAGTAAAAACATCATAAAAATAAAATTCTAACGTTACTGTCAGACTGATTCATCATCGCACAGCCTAAACGACTGAAGCTAAAAAGTTTAAATTTGGACCGGAGGTTGGTCTCTCGTTTTGGAAAAAATTTACACGCAATATTCATAACTACCCGGTGTAAAATAAAATGCTATTTTGTCATCTTCTTTTATGGTTTAAAAGTTCTTTTTCATACGCCTTAAATACAAAATTAATATGTAATAGTGTTGCTTCTACTGAAAAGTTTTAATATTTACTATAGTTAAATGCATCACATTATAGCTATTTTAAATGCCTAAAAAGTTTTTGATTTTGAAACAAACAAAAAGTTTAAAATAAAATTAACAATATACAATGAGCTATTTAATTTTTCATATTTTACACTTATCACTGTAACCTTAGTATTTGCAGAAACATAAACAATCTTGATTTTTTGTATAACATTCATCTATTTTTAAAATTACCGTTAAAAATAACCTCTCAAAAGTTAAAATCATAAAGCCTTCATATGTAAGTTTGTAGGTATATGAATATTAAAAACCCAAATTTTGATATTGGGGCTCAAAATTACCGTAAAAAGGGTAATTACCGTACGCTTAACATCACTGCCCGTCCTTTTTCTTTGGGCTGATTGGGAAAATTGTTAAACAATCAGCTGTGACAAAAAATAAACAACAAAAACTACAAACAAGTATTATCAAAAGAAATAAAAATTTTTAAACGTTTTCATTGTAACGTTTGCTTTTGGGGTAGAAATTTGGTTTTTATTGTTCCCGTACTTTTGTACATTTTTGTCTATTAGTGAGAGAAATCCTTCTTCACTCTCATTTTACCGAACTTTACCCAAAAAGTACGGGATCGCACCTATTAAATATTAGTGCATTTTTGTTATTTTTATTGACGCGTGGTTGCATAGCACGATTGCCGCACCAGGGATCTAAGTAGGAAAATGTTTGCATTTGTAGCAGCTCTAATAAAAAACACGATGAGTAAATTTAAAAACCCGAAAACTTCGTAATTCAAGCAAACCAGTGCCTACCGGACCGGACTATTGTGTGTGGGTATAAAAACAAATATTTTTTGTTTTATTAAACAGATCTCCATTTAAATCTAACTTACATTTTTTGTAGTAATATACCTAAAATGTATTATACGTTTTGGTTCTGAAGTACACATGTACCTACAAATTGCTTGTTTTGTTTTAATTTTTATTAAATAAATTATTAAAAAAAAACCGAAAACCCGATTATTCGAAACCGGGTTTTTGTTACAAAACCGAAAAACCGATTTTTTCAGAAGTCAGTTTTTTGAAGTATTGGAAAACCGGTTTTTTTGGAATATACGAATATTTGACAACTCTATAAATTTATAATCTAGAATAAAAACTTTTACGACATTAATGTGGTGTTTATAGAACACGAGCGCCTTACTCGTCCGTTCAACTTACATTTAAAACAAAAACAAAATTTCGAAATTTGTTTTTGTTTTAAATGTAAGTTGAACGGACGATTAAGGCGCTCGTGTTCTATAAACTACACATTAAAAAATTTGACAAAAACAAAAAAGTGATTTTTCGCCTTGTATTCACTATTCAACTTTGTAATCGACTTTTCTTTACCCAATCGTCACCAAATTTTATATTAATGTACTGTTTTCACAACACAAGTGACTGAACGTGTAGTAAAATTTATATGAAAAGCACTCAGTTTTTTGAGTGTTTTCCAAATAAATTTTACTACACGTTTAGTCACTTGTGTTGTGTAAACAGCACATAAATGTTTTATATACAAAGGAACCAAAATGGCAATTCATTGACTTATGTGTGGTTTATAAAACACGAGCGCCTTACTCGTCCGTTCAACTTACATTTAAAACAAAAACAAAATTTCGAAATTTGTTTTAAATGTAAGTTGAACGGACGTGAAAGGCGCTCGTGTTCTATAAACTACACATTAATGTAAAGTTTTCAAAACTCAAGGGATTGAACGTGTTAAATATATACGAAAAGTACTCAGTTTTTTGGGTGTTTTCCATATACAGTAGTTTTGACTTAACTGCCTTTTGTTTTCGTGCACTTTTGACTTAACTGCACAAAATTGATAATTTTTGAAATTATTCTTTATAATTCCATACAAATTCCTTTTTTAAGTGCACTTTCTATACCTGCACATTTAAGATAAATGCACAAAATTTTTGGCATTTTAAAACTATTTTCATACAAAAAATCAAAGTTAGCTGCACTTTGACTTTACTGCCCAAAATACATATTTTCAGGAATTATTCTTCAAAATCCGTGTTTACATGCATTTTATATACCTGCACATTTTTCATATTTTTGGGCAGCTTTAAAAGATTTTCATACAAAACATCAGAGTTAGCTGCACACATAAAAATATATGGTGGCCAAATTTTCACATATGTAAATATCCAATTTATACTATGTTCACATTTGGGGTTTTAAACGCGTTAAGGGAAGATAAGGGGAAATTTCTTGCTCTCAAAAACTATCAAACCGATTTTAATGAAATTTAAAACACAGATAGACCCATATCTTTATGGACACAAAAGGATGCATATTTTTAGAAATAGGACCACCAGGGGAGATAGGGGCAATTTATGCCTCTCAAACTGATTTTAATGAAACTAAAAACATAGATAGATCCATATCTATATGGACACATAAGCTATACAGTTTTTCAAAAATAGGAGCACAAGGGGAGGTGGGAGCAATTTCTGCCTCTCACAAACTTTCAAACCGATTTTAATGAAGTTTATAAACATAGATAAATCTATATTTATATGGACATATAAGCATGATGAATTTTTAATACTGTGGTGTAGGGTATCATATGGTCGGGCTTGACCGACTATACTTTCTTACTTGTTTTTATAGTATTTTATAATTTTTTATATTAATTCGAATGTGTATTCAAGTCAAATAACAATTTTAAAAGCTTTTATACTTTAATAGTCTTATTCCTTCAATATTTTCTAGGAATATTTTCTGTGCACTATCAGAATTTTCGTTTGTATATTTCTGTTACGAGTCTTAAGTTAGCTATCCTTTAGCTAGCAATGAAGTAAATTGTACAGAAAATGTATACAACTATTAAATACCAGCAAAATGTAATGCATTTTCTGGCCCGCTAGGGCCTTCGTCAGCATTTTAAGTATCTTATAACTGGATACTGACTATTGTAAATTTTATGTATTTAAGTTAATTATTTTAACAATAGAATCTGGGAATTTATTTCTCATGGTGAGTACATTTGTTATATCAATCAATGCAACATATTTCTCAGAAAAGAAATCGCCATTAAATTGAATTTAAATGTACCAGATTGGTAAATTAAACTTCATTAAGTTCCTAATTAAAAATAGAATTTTGTATTTAAAACGATTTTAAATATAAATGCGATTTCAAATCAAAAATATTGGCTGCAAAAGAAGAATTTAGGTATTTTAATGCAAAAAATGTAAATTTTGATTTTGGACGCATTTTATAGATATTCTATATAATAAAAATGAAATGTTGTCTGTTGCTGATCGCATAACTTGAGAATAGCTTGACCGATTTGGACGATTTTTTCTTTAAAATATTCGCCATGGTCCAACCTAGGTTTTTGCCCCGCCCACTTTTACGCCCACTTTTTTCGATTAACCTTAAATCAGAAAACGGCTTCATCGATTTGACTAATTTTTTTTAATATGCTCGTATTAATCCATTTTAAGTTTTCATCGAAAGAAAAATTTACCACGCCTACTTTTACGCCCACTTTTTCTATTTTCTATATTCCATGGTCCAACTTAGGTTTTTACGGAGAGAAAATATTGTCGCGCCCACTATTACGCCCACTTTTTTCGATTTACCTAAAATCAGAAAACGGCTCCATCGATCATTAGTAATCAGCTACCGAGCAAAGCCCCGGCCAGCTAGTATAAAAATAAAAAACAAATTTTCAAAATTATTTTGTAAAATATTTATTTAATTTTTTATTTTCAAAATGAAAAATGTTTTAAAGTAACGGATAGAAGACAAATTTGGCGGATTAATTTGTAACACAAACCATATACATAGAAAGATTGTGTTTTAAGATAAGGACACTTTCAAATGTTTTCAATACTAATTAAGTGCATATTGTTGTATTAAACACAAATAAAGTTTCTCAATGGCACATTATAAAATACGATTAAAAAATATTGTATAAATATAAAACTCTTGACACCATCACCATGTGAGGTAATATTGAATTTTATTTTTATATATTAACTCTTATGTATATGAGAGCGATTATATTAAATTAACTTTTTTTGCTTGTTAAGTTAAATTGATTGGATAGTTTGTATCAAAGTATATAGTTTGTATATGTATACTGAGTTTAACTGATTTGGTGCCAATTAAATTGAAAAAAAAACTGATCTTTGAAAGAGTTATTAAATAAAAGAAAAGAACACAAAAGTAATAATGTATAAAAAGTGTCAACATTTTATATAAGTAAATATACATACATACATACATATATAATATTTTAATATATTTTAAACTTAAATTTTAAAGACAAAAAGAAAAAATTAATAGATTTCAGTTATCAACTTTAAAAATACACTTTTACTTAAACATTTGTTGGTAGTTTTTTTGTTTTTTTGTTTTGTTGTATGTTATATATTAAATAATAATTAAAAAAAAAAAAAAATATATGGAATGCACAACATATGGAATGTCTAACCAGTTAACAAACAGAACCAAGCTGTTTTTGGGATTTCAATAAATGTTTAATTTAATTGTTTAGATGAAGAAGAATGTTATTGCGTTAAACAAAGTTAGAGCTTTACATGTGTCTGGTGTTGCCAAAGTTAATGCCAGATTGATTGGCACCCTTGTTAGAGCCATACTGAAGAGAAATGACATTTTGGCCGGCACGCAATTGTTCTTCAGAGAAGTTACGGACGTTCTTGTCAGCTTCCTTGGGACCAATTGAGGGTTTGCCAAAGTTTTGGGCCTATTAGAGGAAAAACCCAAAAAATTCAGTTAAATATATTTTCTAATTAAAAGTTTAAAGTTTTTTAATACCTTTCTGCCCAAAGATTGTATGCATATAACAACCGAGTTTAAGTTTTGTCTTTCCCATAAATCAACACTTTGGAAAGTTTCTTGTGTGGGTACACCAAAGTTTTTGGCACATGCTAAAAAGGCTGTATTAAAACAAAAAAAAAAAAACAATATTAATATACATATTATTATTTCTTAATTAAGAAAAATTTATAAATTACCAGAAATATTTTCCATGCATTTGAAAGCCATTTTACTTTCATTGATTTTCTTTACGGAACCGGGCTGTAAGCAATTGGCCAATTTGCACAGTAAAACACCATCCTTTAGTACTTCAAAGAAATTGTCCATATCACCGGATGTGTTAATAGGCTCACTTGTTACAACTTTAATCCATTCCAAGCATTCTTGAGCCAGTTCTTCGCTGTATTTCGAGTTGATCTAAAAAAATGAATAAAAAAAATCAAATTAATTACATTTTAATTGGAAATGTATACTTAATTTATATATTAAAAAAATTAATTACTTTCGCCTTATACATTTTTGCTGTGCAACAAATTTCTAGTGCAATTACGTACGTACTGTCAATTAATGAAATTATTTTATTTTTATTTTTTGCAGAGAAAAGAAACATTTTAGTTAGTTATCACTTTTCATTGTTGTTTGTCAATTGTATGTTCTTTCTTTACGATAAGATATCAAATTATATTTTTTTAACAATTGCTTTTAATATTATTTATTTAGATCAGTGTTTCCCAACATAAAATATTAAAAAATTGGCGAAAAAGGAAGAGCAATCGCTATTAAAATGTTTAAATTTTTAATTGCATGTCTTTATTTCTTTTTTGAAATAAAATAAAAATTGTTATACATATTTTAAACTGGCATTAATATTCGAGATTAAATTTGAATTTTACACTGTATAAAAAATTTCTTAAAACTTGAAATTGATTTCGAAATTTTCTGCCTGGTCCACAATGTCGAAAAGAAAATTTCTTTCGTATATTTACATTTAAAACAAACAGATAAGTGTTAAACTTCTTTAAATTCAAAAATAATTTTTAAATTTTAATTTAATTAAAATTTTCATGGTTAACTATTTAGCTATGTGATGAAATTCAATCGATTTCAAAACGACATTTTTAAAAGGTGTATTGAATTTACAGCGACTGAATAAAGAGGAACTCAAGGCGAATTCATACAAGGTGTTCTTAATTTGAAAACGTTTACAACACTGTAAAATATTTTAACGTTGTGTCAAAAATTCAAAGAAATATTTGATTTTGTTTTTATATTAAATTGTGTTTTTTTGAAATGTTATAACTTAAAAAAGTTTTATATTTCACAATTTTAATCGAAAATAATAGAATTTAGTTAAGATTCCCCAGAACCAACAGGACGGTATACCATTTTGACACAAGGTTAGTAATCAGCTGTTGATTACGTAGCAAGATAAGTTCACCTTGTGTAAATTCGCCTTGGAGGAACTTTAAAAAATAGTTTTAATTTTTAAATCGATTTCCATCACCTGATTAACAAAAACTTGAATTAAAAAAAAAAATGTGTATCAAGATACAAAATTTAAAAATTTTAATAATTCAAAATTTAAATTTTAGCTAAAATGTTTAATTATTTTAACCATTTTTTCGAATGTGCTTCAACAGTTTTGTTTTTTAACTCATAGAAGCACTTTCGAAAAAAAAATGGTTAATATAATTAAAATATTTATTAAAAAAGAAACAATTCCCACATTCTATTTGTTAAAATGGTTAATTTTATTTTTATGATAATTTTTTTCTAATTATCTTGGAATGCTGTCCATAAATATAAGCAAATGTTCGAAAATCAATAAAAAATTCGGAAATTATACTTTTAGTCGCAAACATTTGGTGTAATTTAAATATTCGACCTAATTATTACCGACGAAGTCGGAAGCCAGTGGTTTTTAATAACTTGTTTTTATCAATACCGAAAATAACAAAAATACGACAAAGTTCATAGTGTTTTATAGCCGATTCAGACTATGCAAAATTTGAATTTAACTAACCTGTCCAACGATTTTGAACGAACACTTAAAAAGGGCAAGAGGAAGCTCCGCCTCCTTATATCTTCTTAACTTATCAATTAATTTTCTTGAAATTGGGCAGGCAAATAGTGTAACATCTGGAAAGAACTATGGCCTATAATTTAAAATTTGGCAATGTTATATCTGAAAGAAATAAGTTATGTGGCAAAACAACGTTTGCCGGGCCAGCTAGTGAATTATAAAAATACCTAAAATTTCATAAATATTAATAAAAATTTACAAAAATGTCTTAAATTTCTACGAAATTTTTGTAATAAGCTAGATTTATCTTCTTTTTTTTTGACAATTGCCGTATTTACAAAATTTCTTATATGGTTTGACATCGGTACATTAAAATATAATAATGCGCTATTGTATTTTAATAAGTATCATCTTTTTCGGATGGGCCTGGCAGAAGACCAGGAATGCAGACTATGTCTTAATGAGGACTTGTCCAGTAACCAGATGCTGTGTGACTGTCCAGTGCTGGCATGGGCCAGAAGTAAACATTTAGGACACGGCACAATTAATAAACTCCTCTCGGAAGCAGTGGGCTTTTGGACAACGAAAGGGGGTGAGTTACAATAGACCTAACTCGGTCGCAGTGGCATCTCTGATGAAGAGAAATCTCCCTACTCTCTTAAAAAAATGTATGTATTTAAATACAACATACATATAATATAATAGTGAACTATATATTTTAATACAAAATACAGTCGATAGATACAAGAGGTTTTGTGAATGATATTTTTTTATTTAATTTGAAATTGCATTCGTTTTGTAAATATTTCTCGAATATTTTTAAAAAATTTCTTTTAATTAAAAAATACTTCTTTTTAATAGTTTTGAGTTATAAAAGATCATTTTAATATTATTTAAGAATTTTTCTAGTTTAGAATTTTCAAAAATGTTACAAATTATGTAAATTGATTTGACGGTTTATTTCGAGAAAATATTAAAAGTTTATATCTAAATTTTTGTGGCAACTATGCGTGCAAACTTTTAGTTATATAAAAAAAAAAACGTTACATGCTGTTAAAAAAGTTTCGCAACTTCTGGTTTAAAATCTACCCTTTTTTTTATTAAAACGCTTTCATTTTCAAATATGTACATATTAATTAAGAATCAGGAGAAAGGGGGAAGAAAACATTTTAGCAAGTGATTCATTAGCCAACATTATTTAAGTTGTTAGAACCAGGTAAGAGTCTAATATTAGCAATGCGGTAATTCAATTTACCTTTTAACGTTTTTTTTAATGTTTATGTTGCAAAAATAGACTATGTAATTAAAAAAATTTAATGTATTAACTTTTTACTGAAAAAAAAAAAATATATCAAAACAGAAGAAATTTATTGTATTTATGTACTTTGTCCTAATTGGGAGACTTTTAAGGAAATATAAATTTTAAAAGAAGTTATAAAATCGAAAAAGCAATTATATCCCGAACAGTGATGCTTAGATTTTGTACAAATTTAATTACTGTTGTTCCTATATGGAGCATAGGGCCGTAAAATTTTATATAGTTCGTTCTCATGCAGGATTCTACATGTTGCGTTAGCGTACATTGATTTGATGATAGAAATTAGCTTTTGTGGTACTCCTTTACAAGCTAATGCCTTCCAAATGGCAGTATGGTTTAGTGTATCGAATGCCTTTTCAAAGTAGATAAAGATGAGATATAGTGGTGTCGTCCATATAACGGACTACTCAACTATTATTTTAAGACCGTTTACATGGTCAACACAGGACTTTGCCCGGCAGAATCCCGCTTGCTCTTTGCTTTTTATACTATGGGCTATAACTTTGATCTGTATATTTAAAAGTGTTATACCTCTACAGTTACTACGCTCCGATAAGACACCTTCCGTGATTTTGATTATTACACCCTGCAAGAGTTCTTTCGATGGATGATTGGAGGACCAGCACCTAAAGGGAAAGCTTCGAACTGATCATTGGATCGACCAGCAACAGTTCAGGGGGAATATTGCCAAGGCCTGGTGATTTGTTATTTTTTTTATCCATAACTATAAATGAAGTTATCCTAAATATTTATGTTGAGATTTTATTAAGTCAATAGTTTAACCACAAACCCTGTTTTGACTTAATCATTTTTTAACGTAACATACATTTTCCTTCTTTAATCTATTTGCCTTTTTTATTAATATTTTGAGCGTTTTTGGTTACTTGTAATGTTCTAAAGTGTGTATCTATTGAGTTTGTGCAAAGTTGCCGAAGCTTATAGTTCTCAGTCAGAATGTTAATTTAATAAATTAAATTTAAATAAAAGTTTATTGTTTTTTACTAAAATTCAAATCGTTTCAATCTGAAATTCTCGTACAATTTGAGACCCTTCAAGGACTCGTTTTCTTCTACAACAAGAGACTACATTTTGGAATCTAGAATACATTTTGGGTTACAATTATAACTGTGACGAATTTTGAACGATAAACCGGTTATAACATCGTCCTCATCGCATACTTACATATTTCAAATGACAGATGGCAATTCAGTCAGTAAACACTAGGGTATTCATTCATTCGGTTAACCGATTAATTACTACCCGATTAACTGATCGGTTAATTTAAAATTGGCTTTTTTCGATTAACGTTTAAACCGGCTAATTTCAGTCGATTAACCGATGTAACAAAATGTTTAATTTGTTGTAGTATTAAACCATATTTTTTTATGTTTTTAACTATGGGTAAGTTCCAAAACGGCAGATGCATACCAACTCGCTTTTTTAAAAGCATTCAACAATACAATCATGTAGAATTTACAATGTTATCTGTACCAAAGTTCACCCAAAACGTTACCAAAGTGCACCAAAAAGTTGTGTTTAGAAATATTTTTTCATACAATATATTTCTTTAAAGAAATTCATTTGTAATATACAGTACAAAAACAGAAATTGAGGAATTCGGAAATGAAATTTTTTGTAGAATGTTTGGTGCTAAACTTTGGATGATGACCTGCCAACAGAAGAAACTCGATAGTAACACAACAACAGAATTAACCGAAACAATTAGAAGTGTTAAAAATTTTTAAAAATTAAAACAGGACTCTAATGGCATAATGAAAGATTTTATATGTTCAGAAAACTCTAGTTAAAGGACTGAGAAATCGATTTCTCCAACATCTGCGATAATTGAAAGAATGTTTAACATCTCAAATTTTATCAAAACTAAAAAAGTGCCAAATTAACTAATTGTTTTTCTAAAAAATTATTTTATAAGATCTCCTTAAACTAATGAAATCAAATGATCTCGCAGTTTATTTTTTAATAAATACATATGGGGGATTTCATGTCAAGTGACCCAATTTTTAAATCGATGTCTTCCGATTTGGGTGAAATTAGCACCAAGCTTAGTCCTATTAAATAGTAGTTTAGACACAAATTTTCAATAAGATCGGTCAAAAAGTTTCTGAGATAAAGGGGATCAAAGTTTGACATTTTGTCCATACAGGTGTTCTTTCTCATCCATGTAACTTATTACCTATTGGTGTTAGCAAAATTTGTACCATGTAGCTACGATAGCTATTTGATCAATCTTTTTAAAAAAAATATTTTTGTTTTTGTCACTTGACATGAAATGTGTAAAATATGTATAACATAGTTATGAATTACTTTTTTGTTTGCTCGTTTTAGTACAAGATTTGTTATGTTATTGTTTTTTTACTAATTAACTCCAAATAACAAATAATAAGGGTCTTCATGATGTTGCTTAAAATTACCATTTGTGCAAATGGGTTAACTTGCGAGACTCGTTTCATGAAGATCCTTTTTAAGTTTTGTGTAATTTTAAACAATTAATGTCATTTCAAACAGAAACGTCAATAAAAAATATATTAAAAAAAAATAATCAAAAATATAATAAAAACCTTGGAATTTGTAAATTATAAATGAAATTTGTTTTAAAACATGCATAAAGAAAGCCAAAAGACTAATATGCTTATATTATTACAAGAATTTATTGTTTGTGATTTATTTACACTTGAAGTTTTCATTGAAAACGGCGGTAAGCATTAAAAAAATTTGTCTGTATAAATGCACAATTGAACTGCGTAAGTTTACGAGTCAAAATTGTTGGGCAAATTTAAGCAGTTTGTGTAAATGAATTCTCATACAATTTTTGACAGTTCATTTACGAGGGCGTAAGAATGCACAGTTTGCACAGTTTACGAGACTTATAAACGATATCATGAGGACCCTTAATATTAATTTTTGAAATTGAAATTACTTAATTTATAAAAAAAAAACTTTATTAATCGGTTAACCGATCAATAACATTATTAACCGATTATTAACCGATTAAACAAAAACATAGATTAATTAATCGAGCGATTAACCGATTAAAGCAAAAGCCCGATTAAATGAATACCATAGTAAACACGTTACTATAAATATTCATTTTCGAAAAATTGCTAAAAGCACTATTTGAATATATGCCCTCGATATTTAATAGGAAAAAAGGTCAACCACAAGTTTGGAAATTTTTTCAGCAAAATAAAGTTTAGTTAAATGTTAAACAACTTTTACTTTCTTAAATAATTTGTGGTTGATAGAACATTATAAAAAACTAATATCTTATATCAATAAAACCCAAACACAATTTTGAATTTTTTTTCTGTTATGCGAATCTTTGCTGTATTTCTTATATTAAACTAAACAAAAAAAATATTTATCCATTTAAAATTATTAATGTGGTTACCTATTTTAAACTTTTTATACCCACAACACCATAAATGGAGAGGTATTGTGCGTTTGTGTGTAACACATAAAAATATTGGACCTTGACCCACTTTTTAGTATAACGGTTAACTTAGAATCACTTTCTTAATCGATCTTATGATGTCCGTCCGGGTGGCTGGCATGCTGTCCATGTAAACCTTGTGCGCAAAGAACAGGTCCTAATTTTGGAGATAATTTTAAAATATTAAGAAGCAGTTCATACATAATTTTGCATAACACCCATACAAACTGCTTTCGGAATAGAGCCTTTGTGCTCGTTAATCATCTTATTACTAAATTTGGTTCAAACATATTTAATTGCGATCTTAATCATGTTAATATTTTTTATTGGAATCGGTTTATATATCACCATAGCTCGCATACAAAAACCACTCGCGAAAATAGCTTTTAATGTTATAACTTCCCTGTAAATTACTTCCCTAAAAATTTCATGATTGCTTTTATGTCATGGTAAAATGGTGTGCTAGTAGGTCAACAATTGACTTAAGGTCCTACATTAACCCTTTTCCTAAAATCACTTAAGACGAAACAAATTAATAAATAAATAAAGTGTTATAGCACTGCAAAAAAAAAAATTGTCTCCAAATACTGTTGTTGAGGGTATCATGTGGTTGGGCTTGAAAGTATATTCGTTACTTTCTGTCTTGAATTTTACTGCCTTTTTCAGAAAATAAAAAGAAACAATTCTTTCGCAAAACTACATGTGAAAAAAACAGATTTGAAATAATAATCGTGAAATTGGTAGTCATTTTTTTATACCCTTCACAAGAGGTGGAAAGGTTATATCGGGTGATTTTTTAGCTGTTATCTTTTTGGCAACACTGGTTTAAACAGCTGACGCACGTTTGGTGATTTGTTTTACTGTCAAACATCTTCAGTTTGGTCCATAATTTAACCATGAATCGTCTTACAATCGAACAACGCTTGCAAATTATTGAATTTTATTATCAAAATACGTGCTCTGTTAAGAAAGTTCACCGCGCGCTTCTTGTGTTCAGCGACGAAGCTCATTTTTGGCTCAATGGGTACGTTAATAAGCAGAATTGTCGATTTTGGAGTGAAGATCAGCCAGAAGCATTGCAAGAGCTACCAATGCATCCAGAAAAAGTCACAGTATGGTGCGGTTTATGGGCTGGTGGCATCATTGGACCGTACTTCTTCAAAGATGATCCGAATAGTAACGGAACTGTAAATGGTGAGCGCTACCGTGAGATGATATCCAACTTTTTTTTTGCCCAAAATGCGAGTTCGGTAAACATTTTATTTCACGTTCGGGACCGGTCAATTGGCCGCCTAGATCGTGCGATTTAACGCCTTTAGACTATTTTTTGTGGGGCTATGTTAAAACTCATGTCTATACACACATGTCCGCTTTAATTGACGCATTGGAAGACAACATTGAAGCATTTATTCATGAGATACTGGCCGAAATGCTGGAAAGAGTATGCCAAAATTGGACTAAGCGGATGAACCATTTGAGGCCCAGTCACGGTCAACATTTGCATAAAAAAATCTTCAAACATGAAATTATATGGACCGTACTATCGATTCAAATAAAGATTTCATGCATTTTTCTGAATTTTGTGTTTTTCCTATAGCTCTTAAAAAATCACTTACTTAAATTACTTTTTCATTCCATTTGTAATTTCTACAATATTCTGGGTCCATATTAGTAGCTAAGTTGAATTAACGATGTCCGTTTATGTTGAAATCGGTTTTCGGAAGACTCCATAAATGAAAGGAACTAGTTTTTTTTATATATACGTCACATATACTCTTTAAATTGAAATTCAGCCAGATCGGTCCACAAATTTTGTGTTATTTAAATTGTTATTGTTTTCTATTTTAATAGATGACTATTTATTTGATTTTTTTTACGCATAACAATAATAAGCCGCTTACTCAATATATTTTATCTTAATGCTTTTTTTTGCAATGTGCGTAAGTTGCTGAGTGGTCTAAGCTGCTGCGTTAGACGCGATTTCTATTGGTTCTAAGTTCAAATAACTATACATATATACATACAAATTTATATAACTTTCTATTCTTATCGCTCCATTGTTAAGGGTATATACGATTCGGCATAGCCGAATATAGTATTGTAACTTGTTTTGTTTTTTTTTTTTAGTTTTATCAGGTGTTTTTTTTAAATAAAATTTGAGTTTATTTTTTTTATTATTTTATACAATTTCAAATTAAATATGTAACTGATAACAGTATACACAACTTCCTAGGCCTTGAAATTTACTCTTGTTTCGAGAACAATTTATCAGTGATTGTTTACTAAATTAAACAACATATAATTGTTGATTTTGATAATTTTATTAAATAATTGGAGTATGAAGAAATAGTCTTCGACATGTCTTAACAGTGACTCAATAGCATTTTGTATTTGATAATATCTATTTTTAAATTGATTTAATAATCAAAAATAAAAAATTACTATTAATAAATAATCCAATTTATAAAAATAAAAATAATAACTTTGATAATAAATAAGAGCATTATAAAAAAATTCAAATCGAATATTTTTGGTTTATTGAGTTTGAATATTTTTTGTTAATTTCAAGTTTAAAGCTGCGTTCACAATCAAAAAAACATTTTCATTGTTCTTTATAGAGCAATAATTTCTTTTGTAACTACACACATTTTGCATCAAGAAACCATTTGTAAATATTAGCCACAACAATATAATGTATTTATTTTTATTTTTGTAAACATTTTGTTAAAATTTTCATTCAAAACTAAATAAAATTATTTTTAATGTCAAAAACAGTTTCATACAAATTGTTGCTGAAGTTCTAGTTAACTCAACTTTAGTTACATTTTGAAAAAAAAAAATTTTAGTAACATTTTTGTTCTAAAATGAAGGGAAAATATATGAAATACCTTGGAAAAAAAAAAGAAAAAACAAAATTGTTTTTTGATTGTGAACGTAGCTTTAAGCCTTGTTCACAATCAGAGCAACAATTTGGTTTTTTCTTCTATATTTTTTCTTCCCCAAGTATTTCATATATATTCCTTTCATTTTTCAAACAAAGTCAACTAGAACTTCAGCAACAATTTGTATGAAATTGTTTCTGACGTTTAAAATAGTTATGCCACACCACAATAGTGGAGAGGGTATTATGCATTTGTGCTGATGTGAGTAACGCCTTAAAATAGTGGCCCTAGACCATAGTTAACCAAAACTCTCAATAAATGAAATGCGTCTGTATTGGATAAAATAATATTGCCCAGCAAACACAAAACTAAGCATTGCCAATGTAATGAATTTTACTTTTATAAGCAAAATGGAAATGAAGTTTAAAAAAGTTAATAAAATTTAATACAAAATATGCCTCAGTTTTGACAGAATTAGGCAATTTTTTCACACATATTTGATTGGTCGAGTTTAATTTACAATAAAAACTTAAAAAATTAAGTGTATGTAGGCATTATAAATTAAGTTTTCCAAATTAAAGATTTTGTAACAATTTCTTATTAACAAAATATTTGTGAAATTTGAAGAACTTAACAAAAATTTCTTTCTTCCATCATACTATTTTGTTTGCTGGTCTATTTTGAAATTAAATCAAAGCTGAAAAAACAATAAAGCTAAAAAAAGCAATAAGCACCCGCACATGTGCACTCGTTAACACTCAATTTACAACTGAAATCAAACTGAAATAAAAGAGAACAAGCGTCGGTGTAATTTTTTTGTTTGTTTTTGTGCCACAATTGTGCACAGAAAATTATGATTTGGATTACACTGTCCGAGACCCACCTTAAGGTATACCGATCGATTCAGAATCACTTTCTGAGTCGAACTAACGATGTCCGTCCGGCTGGCTGGCTGTCCATGTAACCATGTGCGCAAAGTACAGGTCGCAATTTTAGAGATAATTTAATAAAATTTGGGACATAGGTTCTTATTGGCACAAGCACCAAGCCTATTGAAAATGGGCCGAATCTTAGGACCACGAGGGAAATTAGGTGGAAATTTCTTCCTCTCAGAAACTATCGAACCGATTTGAATGAAATTTAAAACATAGATAGAACCATATTCATAGGGCACAAACGGTATGCATTTTTTAAAAAATAGGACCACGAGGGGAGATAGGGTAAATTTCTGCCTCACAAACCGATTTTAATGATATTTGAACTATAGATAGATCCATATCAATATACAGTTTTTCAAAAAAAAAGGCCGCAAGAGGAGGTAGGGGACAATTTCTGCCTCTCACAAACTTTCAAACAAATTTTAATGAAGTTTATAAACATGATGTGTTTTTAAATACTGTGGTGTAGGGTATCATATGGTAGGGCTTGACCGACTATACTTTCTTAATCGTTTTATTTAGTTTTGAATGAAAATTTTAACAAAATGTTCCAACAAATAATAATAAATACCTAATATTGTTCTAGGCAAAATTTGCAAACGGTTTCTTGTTTTAAAATGTGTGTAGTCGCGAAAAAAATTTTTTGCTGTATTATGAACACCAATGAAGATGTTGCTGCTGTTACTTTTTAAAAATTAATTATAATAACACTGTGCCGAATTTGACATTTTTTCTTAACAAGCTGGACACCCCCACCGGCAAAGCTAATTTGAGCACGCTGAATTCAATGGTGCTAGTAATTTGTCAAAGTTATGGTGTTTTCTTTTCTACAAAAAATGTGACATTTTATGTAAAAAAATGCAATTCGGTGTCTCTTTCTTAAAAATTTTGCTCCCGAAAAGGGTGACTTGTTTTATTCTAGAAAACTCACCCTTTTCGTGAGCCAAATTTTTAAGAAACAGACACCAAATTGCATATTTTTAAATAAAATGTCACATTTTTTGTAGAAAAGAAAACACCATTAGTGCTCGTATTTGCAATATGCACGATTAAATCAATTTCAATACTTAATTACCATAAAACGATATTTTGTTAATACTTTTGGGATTATTGTTCCATCTAAATCAATCCAACTGTGTTAAACAGAATTGTTCATTATATTTTTTCGCGTTTTTTTTTTAAAGAAATTTTTTTCAGTTATCAAAGTAATTTTTAGGAATACAAAATTTTAAAGTTTTTCTAAAATCTTTGGATGAAGTTTTCTACGATCTGGCCTTAGCAACCAGTAAAATGCGCGTAGGAAAAGCTTGTCCCTTCAACAATAAATTTCAGTGTTTTTATCAAGAAAAAAAATTGGGAATTAAGCACTACAAACAAAATCTTGTAAATTAAAAATTTTGTATTCCAAAAAATTACTTTGATAATGAACTGGCAAGTGCACGGCTAAAAAAACTTAACTGGCAACATGCTTTATTAGAAATATTTTCAAAAGAGTTAAAAAGTCGCGAAAAAAATGGCGGCATGAAGTAGCCCCCCACGAAATAAGTCCCCAACAAAATTATGAAATAATTCCCCAATTTTTGGGGTCTTATTTCATATGAAATAAACCCCCAATTTAAGAATGAAATGAAATAACTCCCCAAATCAAAATTAAATAAATTCCCAAAAATTGGGAAGTTATTTCATTGGAAATAAGTCCCCATTTCCTGAAATGAAATAAATCCCCAAAAAGTATTCAAAACATCCAATCAATTCAAAATAGGGGGGGGGGGGTGCTTTTTAACCATTGGAGGTAAAGCCATGATGGCTTTATTGCTCAATTGAATGGGAGATAAAGCCGTAATGGTCTGATTGGGCAATATCATTGAGAGGTAAGGTCATATGTAAAATTTTGCGAAGTGAGAGATATAGTCATATTTTTTTCCCCCAAATGAGAGGCAAAGCCATATTTTTCCAGAATATTGTTACGCATGGTGTAAACATTCTGTAAAAGGGAAAATCCTTAGTTATCATTGAAAACCATTTTTTTATTCTTGTGACGCACGCAGAAAACCTTTATTCAGCGAGGCCACTTGCCGCGTCCTACTGGAGGAAAAAACCCCTAAGCGCGGCCGCAGGAAAACTTTAGTATGCGAAGCCAGATTTCAATACTTAACTTTAGTAAAAGGAAAAATCATTAGCTCTTAGTTATAAAAATAAGAAAACTATTAATCAATGTAAAATGGAAAAGTTTTTCAAAACTGAAATGAGAGATAAAGCCATTTCCTAATGTTACTAATGTGTCCTAAGGCCATGATGGCTTTGCCTCCCATTGGAATGAAAAAAAAAAGGCTTTATCTCTCTTTTGAATGGGAAACCTGGATTCATTGCATCCAGCAAAAAGAAAAAAAAAATTAAATGGGCAATAATACCATTATGTCTTTATTTTATTCCTTACCGCAAAATTATTTCTCAAACTAACTACCTAGTAAGTATTATTTTTAATGAATGAGTGGTCTTGACCATTCATTAAAACAAGTTTTGTTTACGTATTATAACGGGACATAATCTGCATTTTTGACGATTTTGGAATAAGGGACTTATTTCATTTCAGATTTTTGGGGACTTATTTCATATGAAATAACTCCCCAATATGAAAATGAAATAATTCCCCAAAAAATGAAGTAAATCCCCAAAAAACGTTGTTGTTGCCTCTCATATATTTTTTTGGGGAGTTATTTCATTTCCGTTTTGGGGACTTATTTCGTGGGGGGCTATTTCATGCCGCCGAAAAAAATGTTTCCGCAAAGAAAAAGCTATTGCATTTAAGAGTTAAATTGATATAAATTGAACAATGATCCCAAAAGTAAAAAAATATCGTTTTATGTCACTTAACGACTAAAATTTGTAATCGTGAATATTGCAAATACAAGCTTGTTAACATTTGCGACTAACAATGAAAATATGCACGGATCGATAAATTTTCGACTTTGTGAAAAATAACTGTTAATCTCTTCTATCTCTTCAATATAGTTGGGCTTCTTAAGGTTCTTAAAAAGGTTTAAAAAAAAACAAGCAAAAATGTTTTATACGGCTTTGCCGTATTAGGTAATCATTGGTTTTCAACAAAGCTAAAGATATAAAAAAGAAAAACATTTTTTAATTTGACTTTAAGTCATTTTGAAAGCAAATGATTTAAATTTTGAGGCAACTAATAATAAATAAAAAATACTCTTAAGCCCGTTTTCACAACTTACCGATAGCTAAAAGTAGACTTTAACCGGCCTTATAAAAAGTGTTCCATTATTAAAACTTAACTTTAACCTTAAGTGAGCGAAAAAGTAAATTAAGATTCATCCTACTTGGTAGTTTAGAATAAAGTTTTAATAATGGAACATCTTTTATATGACTGATAAAATCCTACCTTTAGCTATCGGTAAGTTGTGAAAATGGGGGTTATTCTATTTGAAAGATTAAAAATGTCCTTCTACATAAAAAGATTAAAGAGTCTTCATTTTATTCAAGAAACTTAAATTTCTTCAATTCCAAGAATATTTGTCATCTTTGTACAGCTTTAAGAAAATCTATCTACTCTTAAATGTACACACATCATGTGATTTTTGTTTTTTTAATGTTCTATTTTGGCGCCACAACTGAAATGCTATAAAAATACCCAACATAAAAAAAATAAAAAAGTTTGGGTCAAGTGGCGTAACTTTATTTCAGAGTTTTTATATTTTAAGCATGTATTTAAGACAAATTTAAGACTTTATATATTTGTTTTCACTTACACAGACAAATTAAAAAAATTAACACTTTTTTAATTTTTAATAAAACAGCTTTCCTAACTCATTAATTTTAAACCTCAGTTCGTTTCCGAAATTTAACATTATACAAATACATATACATACATTAGGGTGGGCCAATTTGTAAGGACAAAATTTTTTCGATATTTGGCCATCAATTTTTCGATAGCTTTTGGCATGAGGAAGTCGCCCAAATTTAAATTATTTTACTTTTTTTCAACTTAAAACCATTTTTTTGGAAAAACACCTATCGCCATCATTTTAAGCCTACAATTTCACCTTGGAAAGGTGCAGAGTCCCTTATAAGGGACACTCGAATTTTCTACTGTAGCACTTTAAAAAATTATAATTTTTAATTATCAAGTAAGCAATACCATTACTGACATTCCAACAGAGAACGCCTTATTTCATTTTTTTCAACTATTCTTATTTCTGTGTTGTATTTTATTCATGAAAAAACAAATATCTCGAGCCGGGTAAGAAAAATTGGAATATATTAAATATTTTGTGAATATTTGTTATTTTCTGTGTGTTGTTATTTGCAAATAAGTGTAATGATTCAATTGATATAAACAAATTATGACAAAATGTTATGCCCCGCGCATATAGTGACTTTGAGTGCAACGTCCCCTTAAAGGGACACTGCGTCCGTAGTACAATGGTGATACCATGACCGAGCAAATATTTTTTTTATATATTGACTTACAGTTTTTGAAATATTGGATGAACTGACTGCCCTTAACGATTATATTTTCAATTACTTTGACATTGACGCAATTCCACCATTATAATATGGAGCCGATACTGAGCAAGATACCGGTGGAAGCGATGATGGCATAAAGCAAATCTTAATCATTTCAGTCCAACATTATTATTTACGAAATGTGAAGAAATTACTTCGACACTTATCATATATCGTACTTCAGGCACGATACGAGAAGGGCGAAGAGAAAAATGTCCTCTTCGCTCAATCCCGGTAATGAAAAAACAAGAAATGGGACCTGTGGATCACAGATATACAAAAAACTGGAAGCATATTGCTCACACGATGAAATCTTGTCACAATGCACCACATTTTGATGTCAATGAAATAGGATCATGCCAACGATTCGTTAAAGGAAGGGATGCTGTTTGTATTTTCAAACCAAATGTGTTTTATCTATATAATGTGGACATGAAGGTGAATAAGTTGTAGTCTACCGCTCGCGAATCAGACAAAAGAAATGGTGGTGGCCAATTTTTGCATATCTCCTTGATGTCTCATTCGTTAATGCATGACAGTGGAGGAAAAAGTTAGATCCCAATGATCCGACAAGTGCGTCTCTTCTTATTTTTTTCCGCTACATCCTACCTTGAAACGTATGGTACTCCATTTATAAGAGGTTCGCGCATTAAAAAAGTGACGGCAGAAACACGATATGATGGCAGAAACCACCTTATTGAATATTCAAAAACTGATAAACGATGTCGACATTGCGGAAAAAACAAACTTCACGATTTATGATTTAAAATTAATCATACGCCAAGTGTACCTACTGCGCAGTGTCCCTTAAAAGGGACGGTCCATAACTCCAAAACTATAAGTTTTTTTAATAAAATGATTTTGAACCGAATTAATCACATAATTTTTATTAATTATTGGTGAAAATAATTGGGGGAAAGTGGCCAGGAAACTTCGTCCACTAATGGGTTAAAAAAATATTAAATCATCCTATTTTTTATATTACCCACAAAAAACCTAAAAAAATAAAAGTTGAGAAAAAGTCAAAAAAATTTTTTTTTGGTTTTTTTTTTTTTAATATGTCGTAGTGAAACTTTTTTTCCTTATGCCAAAAGCTATCGAAAAATCGATGGCACAATATCGATTGCTAAATTGACCCACCCTTACATACATACGTATTAATATTAAAACACAAAATCCGACAAAATGTGGCGCGTTTGTACAAGTGGGCGTGTCACTTCCCATATCAAGACATTATAAATTTCCTTATATCTGGAGAACGGCTAGAGCCAAAGTTTCCAAATTAGATACAAGATCTAGGTTATCCATTCACAACATCCGGAAAAATTTGTGCGAGATTGGACCGGTGGGCGTGGCACTTTCCATACAAAGTCATTCAATATTTCTCTATATCTGGAGAACGGCAAAAGCCAAAGTTTCTAAATTAGGTACAATCATATTGGTTATCAATACCCAAAATCCGACAAAATGTGAGCGGGTTCGGATGTGTGGGCGTGGCACAAAGTTGATTTATTTATATCTAAAGAACGGTATTTATATAACTTTCTGTTACTATCGCACCATGGTGAAGGGCATACATATAAGATTTGGCATAGCCGAATATAATTAATTTTTTTATCAAAATCTTTTACTGCAAGAAGAAGAGTAATTTTATTAATTATATAACATAAATACTTTCCGGCATGAAATAACCCCCAACCCCAATTATGAAAATGAAATGAGCTCCCAACGAAATGAAATAATACCCTAATTTTTGGGGACTTATTTTATATGAAATAAGACCCCAATTTCTGAAACGAAATAGGACCCCAATTTCTGAAACGAAATTTATCAGTTTTGGTTTAAAGAATGGAGCAATATATAAAATGGTTGGGACTTCGGCCGTGCGCAAGGATTTCCTCCGCTATGATTTACCAAACATTTCCTCCTATCTGCTATAGCGCAAACACCAGCTTCGCTTACTAAAGCTCTTCTGCATAAAAGGCCTTCGGCCGGGCGCAAGGATTTTCTCCTCTATGGTATAACAACATTTTTTATGCATTGGTTTTGACAAATAAACTTGGTTGTTTTAGAGCGAATTCGGGCAAGTCTACCTGTTATGAAATTTATTTATGCTTCGTCGATTACATTCGATTTTTTTTCTACTAATTCGCCATCGAGGCCATCTTATATGAATTCGCCTTGATTGTAACCTTAAGGACTTATTATGGTCAAACTAGCAAGTTTCAAATAATTACAAAAATGCAACAAAAACAATAAATAATTATGTTGTTAACTAAAAATGGCAACACACTACATAAATATTAGACACGAAAATGTAAAAAACCATATGTAGTTAATAATAATTTTGGTGAAACATTTTCTAATATTTATTGAATTTTTTTTTACTTTTTGCATTATTATGAAATCAATTTACTGTTTTAGATAAAAAAATTATATGTTTGTATGTATGTATATGTGTAATATAATGAGTCAGTCTATAAATAAAATACTCTGTCAATATTTTTTTTAAATTAATGTTTGTTTTGGTTTTTATTTTTTGTTATGACAGTGAACAAGACTTTAATATGGGCACATCATCAGCAGTTAAATTGTGTCGAAATTGTTTAACAACTTTATTTGACCCACAAACAGATTTTTGGTGGTGAATCATTTGGAAACTACGTTTAACAAGTTAGAGTGCTATATTCGGCTGTTCCGAATCATTGATACCCTCCACCGACAGTTCGAATGTTTAAGGAGTAATATCTGTATGATGTTATTATTACCTTAAACTGTGGCGATTTGTTATTAATTATGGTTTTAGGCGACTAAACTGTTTTCCGGTAGTAGGGTTTATATGGGGCCTAAGGTAAATTATGGACCGATCGTCACGAAATTTCACAGTGTTATTTCTAGTCCTAAAAAAATGTGACGAACCAAATTTTGTTACGCTAGCGTTATTTTTTACGGTTTTAGACGTACTAAACTGTTTTCCGGGAGTAGTGTTTATATGGGGCTTAGGGTAAATTATGGACGGATCTTCACGAAATTTAACAGCGTGATTTCCAGTCAAATAAAACAAATTTTTGCAAAATCTTATCTTATTCCGTGCCTTGTTCCAGCATTTATGTTATATTTTGTAACAAAATTATCATTTTTTTTAGGTGGTGGTTCCACATTTTGATTCATAGCTCTGGTCCTACTGAACCGATTTTGCACCAAGTTTGTTCATTTCTTTTGAGTTATTCGAAAGTGAGCGTGTTTTCAACAGACGGACAGACGGACATGACTAATTACTCAAGGACCCAGAATATATACACTTTATGGGGTCTGAGATGAATAATAAAAAAGTTTCATACGGAATGACAAACTTAATATACCCTCTTCACAACTAATTGTGGTGGAGGGTATAAAAAAGTTAGTAAGAATAAATAAAATATTCGAAAGAAAGGTGATCTTGCACAAGTTTTGAGAAATGCAAGGAAATTTATTTTATAATCTTAATTTAAAAATAGAATTTAAAAAAATTGCGAATAATTTTTTTTTGGGCTATTGCAAACTTTAAACATTTTAATAAAAGTTTTTTGTAGTACACGTAGTTACACACTTTTTGAAATTTTTTATCACAGTCTTGTAAAATAATTTTCTTTACCTTATTTAGCATTCTCATTAATTTACTAGCAAAATTGTTTATGCAAAGAAAAAAAAAAATTTAAAAAATAAAACAACAAATCAATAACACATTTTAAACGAGAGTAGAATATCACATTTTATTGTATTTATTTAAATACTTTTTTTATTTATTTTATTTTAACGGCCATGTACATTATTTTTTTACTACATTGTTGACAAATTTCATTAACAGACATTTTTTTATGTTTTTTAACGAAATTGCTAAAATATTAAGTGACATTCCAAAATGTTTGTTTTAAAACTACATATAGGAAATTTAACCCATAAACCACTTAATTAATTGATCATTATTTACTATAAATGTTACGATGATCTTATTAAACCAATCTTGCAATAAGAAAAACTTGATAACCAAAAGCGAATAACAGGCGAACTTTATGACAAGCCGGCTTATCAGGTAATTTGAAATAAAATAAAATTTAAAATTACTGAAACATTTGTTCACAAATACAACAAAACTCAAGTTCTACAATTAAAAAAAATTTACTTTATCACTTAACGATTATTGCGATTTTTTTTTTTTTTAATAAAAGGTACCTATTTAAATCGGGAAAAAATTAAGTACAACTGAAATAATTATGTTATAAAAAATAAGTTGATTTCGCTCTTAATTAACAAAGTAATAAATATCTTGTGGAAAACAACTTAATTGAAAAATTTATGTAGGTCAGAGTTAATACTTATACTTATAAATAAATTATTCATAATAAGAAATTAATCTACATATGTTCATTAGGGTGTCCCAAAATTTTTTTTTGTGATTTTCATAGGTGCTCAACTAAAATTTAAAAGCTTATAGGGTGAAGTATTTTTGATAGGGTGAAGTATTTTTGATTTTTCTTCACTTTTGAGGAAACAGTTTTAAAGAAAAGTATCCAAGCTTTATTCCTGTGTGAAAAAATTATAAGTTTTGGTGATGAGTGTACTCATTTAGATACCCTTAATTACAATTTTTCGTAATTTTTTAACAAATTCTGTAAATAACGGTTTATAACTTTTCAAATTTATATGAAAGGTATTAAAACTAATGATGCAGTTTGAAAGACAAATTAATTCTAATTATTACGAATAAACAATTTTTAAATTTGTTCCTACCATTCCTGAGTTATACCCGTTTTTATCTTTATACCCAGTATATGTTATTATAAGCTGTTTGCCAGCTCTGTGAAAAATCATTTATTGAGGTTCTTGCGATGTAGTTCTATACCTTGCAACAAGTTCTGGTAATAAGTTTCAGAAGTTGTGACATTAATATAAGTATTAGCCAAAGCCACACCTCGTTCTACCACATCATTTACCACTTGTAATTGTTGAACTTTTTTCTTTGCCTCTTGAAATTACTTGTTTGCTTTCCAATTCTCTGGATCTATTTTTAAAAAATCGATTGAAATATTGCAAACTTCAAAAAAAGTTAGACTGGCTTTTGAAATAAATTGTTGAGTTTCTTTATTTCTAGATTTTTCTTCTGTTAAAGTTACATATGATACTTCGTAATCGCTCCATGGAGTATCTGCAAGTTTTTTTTGTCATTAAGTGCAAAGTTTTGGTGTCGATACGTTCATCAAAAAACGCTTAGGCAGCCAATTTCGGAGTTAAGTACCACTGATGACCTAGAATAGTTTTAAGCGAGGCTTTTTCAACGGCTTTATTAATAATTTTATAACTATCCAATTCCTTTAATAGGCTCAGATCATTGAGAGGAGCGTATCAAGGGCACTGGCCCTTGATACGGTACCAATATTTGATACATATTCTTAAAATAAATGAACTTAATTCAAACAAGGCATCAACTGTTGATTTGTCTATATAAGATTGCAACTGGTTTCGGAAAATGCATATTTTCAAAGAATAGATCATTTTCATCATTCAGCGAGCCCGATTGATAGCCCCTGGAGCACACATAAAATAGAAAGTGAAAATGACAGCGTGTAACGATTCAGATCAATAAATGTCAGAAGTTAATGACAGTTAAAACCTAACTATAAAAATTTATGGAAATATACAATAATTATAACGAAAAAAGTATCACAATTTTTAAGGTACAAACTATAAAAATAGTGTAACTCGGAAACTATAGGACAAAATTCCATTTTTGTTTTTCTTAATTGTTTAGAACTTATCGGTTTTCAAAATCGAGTCCCTAGTTTTAATACCTTTCATATAAATTTGATAAGTAATAAACCGTTATTTACAGAATTTGTTAAAAAATTACGAAAAATTGTAATTAAGGGTATCTAAATGAGTACACTCATCACCAAAACTTATAATTTTTTCACACAGGAATAAAGCTTGGATACTTTTCTTTAAAACTGTTTCCTCAAAAGTGAAGAAACTCGTGGTATTAACCAAGTTATGAGTAAAGTTAAATAAATGGCCGAAAACTCCGTTTTTTTATGAAAACTCCATTTGCGCGACCTCTAAACCTATTCCGAAAATTCTAAAAAAAAAATCAAAAATACTTTACCCTATAAGCTTTCAAATTATGCTTGAGCCTCTTACAAAAAAAAATTTTTGGACACCCTAATGTACATACGTATGTATTAGGAATATTATCCGTCAACAAATTATATAATTAAAAAAAGGCCGAATGCAAAAAAAAAGTAAAGCACTACAAAGACCGTGACAAGATTGATAATACACAAGTAAGAGTGCCATATTCGGATATGCCGAATCTTATATACCATCTACTGGCATCTCGATTTGAACTTTTCTTCTCATAAGTATCTAGAATATATATACTTTATAGGGTCTAGGATCAATATAATTTCTATAACACGGAATGACAAAGTTATATCGTTACCTAAAACGCAAAACGCCCTAATTAACCATAAATTAAAAATATACTTTTTCGCTGATTCTGATGTATTGCATTAACACAAATATCTTTCGACCAAAATTAGCGATATTATTAACAAAAAAACAAACACCCCTATCTACAAAAGAGTATATGATAAACGCTGCAAGTCCTTTAGATGAGTTAGCATCCTCATTGATTTTGTTGTTCAACTTTGCAGCGTATATTTTCTAGTTACACTAAGGCCTATAACAGAATAAAGTAGTTGTAGTAGTAGCTGAAACTGACGAATGCTCTGTAGCGCGACAAAGTTCAAAATTTTGAGTTTTGAGCTTCAATTTCAACTGCAACGACTACTACAACTACGTATTCTGTTGACAGTACTTTGAAACTGCCGTTTTTAACTTTAGACAGCTTGCAGCGCTATTCGTAACGTTGTGCTACAGCGACTATTCTGTTCACCACTTAATGGTGTTTTCTTTTCTAAAAAATAATAATGCATTTTAATTGTGTAATATAATTATCAGGTTACAAAATGATACACTTTTTTACATTACAATGGAACAAAATAATATCTACGTTTTACACTCAACACTAATGTGTATTTAGTGTGTTAAATATTGAGTGCAAAGTTCGTACTAATAAGCGACAGTCCACCATTGCTGTAGCAATTTTCAACGTTTAATTTTCTTTGAACTCCAATAAGCCAAGGCGAATTCATACAATGTGGTCTTATTTTAAAAATGGATACAACACTGTAAAATACTTTAACGTTGTGTCAAAATAATACAACACTGTAGTAAACAAAATAGCAGTGTGTCAAAAATATATGCTGTAATTTTTCATTTTGATTTTAATTTTAAATCGTGTATTGTATAATACAATAATTTGAAAATGTGTGCTAACAAAACATTATTTGCAAGAAGTTTTGCTTTTTTAACATTTTAGAAAAGTGTAGATGAAGCAGACGGATTACTCATGGAATCTTTTTTGATAAGGTTTCATTGTATTCACGAGTTTTAAATCATTACATATGTACATATGTATGTATTTAAAATTTATTTAAAGAACTCAATAGAAAAAGCGCATTTTTATTCGCAAAAGATTCCTTGCACGGGAGAAACTGTAAAAACAAGCTTATTCCTACTTCTACAACACAGCGGAAGACGCTTATGTTAGTCGTTTAAGGTGTTCGTAAAGATTATCTCACTAGTTTTTCAGAAAACATGTCAAGAATCGTGTCCCATACAGGGATTATTTTACAACTTATGAAATGCTATCTAAATAAGAGCATCAGGCGTCTTTTTCATGACAAAGCTATTCATGTTCATACAATAAATAAGAAGCAAACCTTTAGATCGCTAATTCAACACCACCCGTTTAGAAAATCTTATTTTAAAGATCCTAAGTCGGTTTGTAATTTTTATCTGACTCATAGAGGAAGTCGCAAAAGATTCATTCGATGATGGTTTGCCGAAAGATAAACAAGGTGTAACATTGTTGTTTTTTTACTCTTGAATAATCATTAAATGATTGTTTTAGGATATTCCAAGATTAAAGGACGAGCGTGTCAGAAAATGTACACATGTATAAAAAGGTAATAAATAAAAGAAATATTTAATGTTTTTGTTATAAAAGGTATATTCAATACAGTCGTCTACCAAACAGCCTATGCTGGCTGGGATGCGTTTGTGCTGATATTTGTAACACCTCCAAATATTGGATTAATTATACCGTTCGACACAGAATCACTTACTGAGTCGATGTAACGATGTTCGGCCAGCTAGCAGTACTACACTTCCTTCATCTTTTTACGTAAGGAACACGGAACATAGTACATTCTCATGAATTAAATTTTTTTTGCGTGCGTGTGGGTGCTGCATTTTTTATTTACAATTTATAAAAAAAAAATCTTAAAACTTAATTTGAATTTAAATAAATATTTATATAGAATGTCAAAAAAAAAGTAAAGGCATATCATTTTGACATATAGTTAGTTATCAGCTGTTGATTACGTAGCAAGCCAAGGTCACCTTGTATGAATTCGCCTTGCAATAAGCGTTAACAACACTGACTTTTAATAATTTAAGTCAGCTGTTGTTTAAAATTTTTCCAAAAAAAAATTATTATATAGGGAAACAGAAATCACAATATCACACAAATTGTGCGCAAGCACAAGAAAAAGGCTAATAAAAAAACTACTTGCTTGAATAAAAAAGTACTAAACGAAGATGCTAAAAGGGTATTATCTCGCAAATAATAGAATTGGCCATTGCATGATGTGACGCATCTCGGTATGTTGTATAGTTAAAAATTTTTAGGGCTTTATTAAATGAGGCGGCCAGCGCAAAAGTGGTGTAAGTCCCAATTTACATTATACGATTTTTGTCGTTGCGATTATTGTCTTTTCTTCTTTAAAGTCGGTCTGATATTTACATTGTACGATTTTTGTCGTTAAAACTTTTTCTGTGCAACCGAACTTCAATACATTTTTCGTCAAATGAGAGCACAATGAGAGAACGAATGAGCGAACAAAATGAATCGAATAGTACACTCGCTTGTGTATCCCTTTTAATTCCTCTCTCCCCTCTCGCCTATAAGGTAAGAATCGCAACGACAAAAATCGTTTAATGTAAAAGCAGACTAAGCTTTAATTTTTAAAATCCTGACTTTTCTACGCTAAATTATTTAAAACTTGCTAAAAATTAATCCGGAACTGGTTTATCTCTGGTTTCACTAATCATTAAAAGCCACACCTAAACAAGAGCGGAAAGCGTTTTTTAGCTGTCGAAATTTCTCATGCCCATACAATTTGTATGAAGCAAACCTAAATAGCGCGCCGTCAACGCTTTAAAATTGGAAAATCCGATTTTGACAACGCGTTTATTAGTGAAGTTGATCGCTATTGTTAATAAATAATGGCAATTTAGCTATTTTTTGTCAATCTAGCGGTTTTTCTCTTCTTTTTATTTCTTTTATTTGGGTTTTATTAAACAAGAAAGTTAACACTACTGCTTGTGGCACAACGTTGACGCTCTTGTTAAGGTATGACATATCAGCGTAAGAGCTAAGCGGAAGAAAACGTTCCGCCTTCCGCTCTTGTTTAGGTACGGCTGTAACAGAGACCGTTGCAAAAGTTTGTCTTGCACTTTTTTATTTTTGCTCTGCTTATATGTATTACAAAAGTAGCCCTAACATAGCGTTTACATTTGCCAGTACTGGCAAGACAGTAGCAATTCATTCAAACTTTTTCACTAATACATAAACACTTTTACAGCTATTTTGTTTTTGCATTGTTTTGCCAACTAATATGTATATGCTTACTGTCTTGCCAGTACTGGCAAATGTAAACGCTGTGTAAGTTGTACAAATATTAAATAAATGTAATGTGGCTTGCACCACTTTTGCGCTGACGGCCTCAAATATTGCTCAAAATTTAATCTTACTTGGGGTCAAGTATTTAAAACAATAAAATAAACATTTTTGGTTTTAAAAACATACATGCAAAATAATACCGGTTATATACAAAAAAAAAGGCAATCCAAAAATGGTTAAAAAAATCTTGATTACGCCATAAATAGAAGCAGACAAAAATAAAATATTGAAAAAAATCATATAATTTTAACGCAAGCCTGGTTGTACGTTAACAATTTTCTGTTTTCAAAGAAAAAACTTTATAAAGCAGAGACAAATAATTTAAAACCGTTTCTAAAAAATACATTAAAATCGATATGGCTTAAAAAACCTAATGACATCATATTTATTATGAAATAAAAAAAAAACATTATTGAATTTTTAGTTTTTATTAAAATAATTTGCCAATTTTTGTTATTCCAAATTACAAATGATTTATTTTTAATGAAAACAAAAAAAAAAACACATTTTTTCTAAATTTTTTCAATACATAAATGGTAATAATTTTAGGCAAATTTTAAGGTGAATCAACTAATGAAAATAAATATCTAACTATAACTTGGTTCGTTTAAAAACTTATTTCTAAAGAAAACATTTTATTTATTGTTTGGTTTCTGTGTTTTAAGAAATATCAATTATTAGTTCATACTTGTAAATTTAAAATGATGATGATGTATGTATGCGTATTTTTTCTTTATAAGTTTTTGGTTATCGGTCAGTAAATTATTAATAAAATTTAAATTGCAAATTTAGATTATTGTCTATTCATCCATCCATTTAACTTTCCCTTCATAAAAAAATGTTTTAAAGAAAAGATTGTTAATAACAATTGATGTTTGAGTGTTATATTAAACTTTTTAATTGTACCGTTACGCAATTAAAATCCATCAAAATTGGGTTTTGAGGTACGTCTATATCATAAAAAATATATTAAAGAAAATTAAAAAAAAATCAGAAAAAAACTACAGTTGTTTTCACATTGTTAAACAAAAAAGTCTTTGACCCTAAATTTTTTCAAAATATTGTTTCTATAAAATTTTAATATGCTTGTAAACCTTTAACCATATTTGTAAACAATAACTACCATTTTCAATTACACTTCCTCTTATATATTTTTTCTTTAAAAAAAAAATTAATTTCTTTTTTGTTTTGTGTTTCTTGTATTTTTTTTTTTAACAAAAATTAATCAATTATAGGTCAAACTACTTGTACGAATTTAGTATGACATGTGTGTAAGTATCTTATGTTTGTACATGGCTACAGTTGTTGTCATAATTGTTCGTACACATTTCTGTTACAATGTTAATGTCAAGAGTGCAATACCATATTTATAACTTTTTTTAAAATGTCTTTTCTAGTCTGTTTATGGCAAAACATATTTTAGGCCTGACTGCAATTCCAATAGTGTGGTAAATGTCATCATTAAAAATAAGGTTATAAATATTAACAGGGCAAGTTTATAAACCTTCTGATTAAAAAAAAGATTTTGCTTATTCACGAGAATTCTAGATGTTGTAGCTTTTTTTATATTTAGCAATATCTTTGTACTATCGGTTGGAGAGTTTCTGGAGGCAGAAATTTTAAGGTGTTACACACATCAGCCCAATACAATACCCTCTCTAATATTGTGGTGTCTTTGTGCTCACTATAAACCAATTTTAATTTAATTTTAAACATAGATAGATCCATATTTGTATGGATACTAAAGCTATATGACCACGAATGGAGATAGGAGGCAATTTCTGCCTCTCAGAAACTATCAAACCGATTTTAATGAC
The DNA here is from genome assembly GCA_930367215.1 of Pollenia angustigena. Taxonomy (NCBI): domain Eukaryota; kingdom Metazoa; phylum Arthropoda; class Insecta; order Diptera; family Polleniidae; genus Pollenia; species Pollenia angustigena. Next base: position 194,051,238 of record OV884058.1, read on the forward strand.
ATTTAAAACATAGATAGATTTATGTGGACACAAAACCTATGCATTAAAAAAAATAGGGCCACGATCGGAGATAGGCGCTTCTCTGAAACTTTTTTAATGAAATTTAAAACATAAATAGATCCCTACTCACATTGCCATACACTTTCGAAATTCAGTTTTTAAATACTGTGGTGTATCATATGCTCGGGCTTGACCGACTGTACTTTCCTTCTTGTTTTTTTTTCTTGAATCTCAGTAAAAATTAAAATCAAATGTGAAAAAGAACTTTCTATTTAAAAAGAAAATGTAAAAATTTTCTGCAATTTGTCCACGCAAAAAATTTAACGGTATTTTGAACATGTATTTTTATTTAAAATTACTTATGCTAAAAAGCATATAATTTTGTATTGGAATATATTAATAAAAAAAAAAACTTGCAGCCGTATTCATAACAAAAAGTTAGCCACAGTTTGTACACTACGTACAACGAGCTGCTAACTAGAATGGCGATTATGCTTAGCAGCTTGTAAGCACAGAGTTAATTCATAAAGAACTTCTCTCCATCTGCTAACTTTTTATAAATCAACTCTGAATTTTAATGATGCCACATCATCTTACTCAAAAATGCAACACGTTTTGTATTAATCATCGCTGGTTTTGCAATTTTTTTCTTTTTTCCTCCACATACAAAACATTTTAAAAAGATTTTAAATTTAAAATAAAATAAAAAAAGATAGTAAATTAAAAACAAAGCAGTAAATTAAAAAAAACATACAAACATTAAACAGCTGTTTTTCAAGAGTTGGCAAACGTTTGGCAACTCGTTAACAAGAGTTTAACAAATTGTTAGCCAGAGCTTGATAAGTGTATTATAAATAAACTTTATGCTAACTTCATGCCAAATTTTCATTATGAATACGGCTGTTGTACCAAAACCCTAAGCTCGGGAGAAAACTTGTATGAGGATCAGATTAATTAATAAACAGATTTGGCTCATATTTATATTTAATACTATATTTGATATTTAAAAAATATCTGTGCCAAACTTGGTCCTCCTGGCGTATACGCTGATGCCAAAACTCTTATCTTGAAAGTCATTCTCAGTCTTTTATAAACTTATTTTTAGGTTAAAGTGAACAAATAGAGCTTATAGTACATATATCTTTTGCTTATAAAAACGTCTCGAATTTCTTCGTGTTAACCGTGTTCAATTGTATTTTTATAAAACTTACACCATGAAAAAAATCCAGAACACAATCTAAACATAAAGGATGGTCCAACCATAATGCACGATGTTCATTGTTCTGACACCATAACGTCAAGTTATTAGCCCAACTTAATTTAACATTTCTTTGTGGCCAGAAATTGAAGATATGGACCTGGATGATATGTGGTTCTAATAGGATAGAGCCAATTGCGACACAGCCAACGAAACAATGGCTCTTTTGCGCGAGAAATATAATGGTCGTGTTATACCACGTCCTGGCGATGTTTATTAGCCACCACGATCATGTGATTTGGCACCGTTGGACTTCTTAATTTTTTTTTTTTTGGGATATTTAAAAGAAAAGTTATACAGCCGTATTCATAACAAAAAGTTAGCCACAGTTTGTACACTACGAACAACGAGCTGCTAACTAGAATGCCGATTAAGCTAAGCAGCTTGTTGGCACAGAATTAATTCATAACGAACTTTTCTTTTAATAAATCAACTCTAAATTTTTATGATGCCACATTGTATTACTCAAAAATGCAACTCGTTTGCTTTAAACATCGCTGGTTTGTCATTTTTTTGTAATTTTTTTTTTGTTTTTTTTCTCCACATATAACAATTTTAAAGGTTTTTAAATTCAAATAAAAAAAAAGATAAAAATAAAATAATATAAAATAAATCAGTAATAATTTAAATAAAACCAACCAAATTGTTTAACATTAAACAGCTGTTTTTCACAAGTTTAGCAAGTCGATATCCAGAGTTTGGTAGGTGTATTATAAATAAACTTTGTGCTAACTTCATGCCAAATTTTCATTATGAATACGGCTGTAAGTTAATAAGCCAAGAACAATTCAAGAACTAAAGGATGAGATAATTTGGCACATTAACGACATTAAACATCAATTATGTCTCAGAGTCATTGAAAATATAGACTATCGGATAAAGCTATAAATCCATGGCGAGCATTTAGACGATATTTTGTATCACACACAATTGTCATAGATCTTTATATGATAATCAAAAATATTAAGATAATTCTCTGAAAACTTTTTGTTTATTTACAATTAACATCGTGCGTTTTGGTTAAACCAACGTTTACTAAACAAAAAATCTCAAAGTTGCTGCTGTTTTATTCCTTCATTAAATTTTTTTTTGTTTTTTAAGAGCTTTTCTCTCAACGATATTATGTATAAATGATTTTTTTTTGCTTAATTAATCTTATTTGAAAAATTAATTAAACACACTCCATATATGTATTTAAATATTGGAATTTATTAATATTTAATTCGGGAGACAGACTTTTTTTTGCTATAACACCGTTAAATAACAATTTAAATTAAACATAAAGGCGAATTAATTTACATTTATTCAAATTATATCACTCTAACTTTATGAAACAAAAATAATTTCTTTCTAGAGAGTCAAAAACTTATAGAACGTTTTATTATTTAAAAATAAAAAAACAACGTGACTGGAAATAAATTGTTATCATCGTAAAAAATGTGTTTTCTTTTTCTAGACAATTAAACGCTAGTTTTGCTTTTAATGGAAGAATTTGACACAAGTGTAAAAGCGAGTAAAAAAACCATAATATTTTGTATCTAGAACCCATTACATTTATGTACGAAGTCGTTAAAAAATGAATATGGTTTATTGCAATTTCCGGAATGTACAGTTTTTTTTTTAACACTATATTTTTAATAGGCACAATTGAACTTTTTTAAAAAAGTATTCAACATATATAAGTTGAATTCACACTTCACTCGGTAACAACTGATACTCGTTAAACTAATAAAATTTCAAATACTTGTTCTTGCTTTAAAGTTATAAACTCACACTTTAAACGAGTAAACAAACATTTACGAAGGAAACAAAAACTGAGTAGTTTTCCGGTAGTTGGTAAAATTAAAATATTTTAAATTTTTTTTTTGTGACATTTTAAAAATAAAACAAGTAAGAAAGTATAGTCGGTCAAGCCCGATCATATGAAACCCTACACCACAGTATTTAAAAACACATCATGCTTATGTGTCCATGTAAATATGGATTTATCTATGTTTATAAACTTCATGAAAATAGGTTTAAAAGTTTGTGAGAGGCAGAAATTGCCTCCTGCCTCCCCTTGTGGTCCTATTTTTTAAATACTGTATAGCTTATGTGTCCATATAGATATGGATCTATCTATGTTTTAAATTTCATTAAAATCGGTTTGAGCGGCAGAAATTGCACCTATCTCCCCACGTGGTCCTATTTTTTAAAAAATGCATCCCTTTTATGTCCATAAAGATATGGATCTATCTGTGTTTTAAATTTCATTAAAATCGGTTTGATAGTTTCTGAGAGGAAGAAATTTTCCCCTATCTTCCCTCGTGGTCCTACGATTCGGCCCATTTTCAATAGGCTTGGTCCTTGTGCCAATAAGAACCTATGACCGAAATTTTATCAAATTATTTCCAAAATTGCGACCTGTACTTTGCGCACAAGGTTACATGGACAGCCAGCCAGCCGGACGGACATCGTTAGTTCGACTCAGAAAGTGATTCTGAGTAGATCGGTATACTTTAAGGTGGGACTAGGACCACTATTTCAAGGCGTTACACACATCAGCACAAATGCATAATACCCTCTCCACTATTGTGGTGTGGGTATAAATAGCTTTTTGGGACTAAAGATAAAAATCACATGTTTGTTTTACCCAGTGTTCGAAAATAAACACTAAATATCGCTCCTTAGTGTTCGGTTCTATAGAATTGTGGAAAACACAAACGCTAATAGTGTTTGTGTAGTAAATTCTTAAAAATATAACGTTTTCATTTTGTCATCTTTCGAACACAAAAAGAATACTGTTTTTATCCAACTCAACAAAATAATCTTTTGAAAAGATGAGAACATTTAATTCCGTTCGGTTTTTTTTAACCACAAACAGCATTGTGTTCGGTTCCGCTCATCAATGTTCGGCCTTTTTGACTGGTAAAAAATCAAACATTTTTTACACAAACAAAATACACATACGAAAAAAACCAAAAGCCAGCAAAAAAATTTTACACAAACAAAACATATACACAAAACACACACAAGCTGTTCGTGCTGCGGTCGTTGCTAAAATTTTTTGCTTGTTCATTTCTTTATCAATGTAAAAAAGAAACATTATAGAACATTAAAATATTATGTTTGTCTACAGTATCACTACAATTGTTCTGTTTTTAACGAAGAACAGAACACTATATAATGTTCGGCTCTTTTGTTGAAAATAGTTACGGACGGTATTAAGGGTTGTGTTCGTCTACACAAACACTAAAAAAATGGATATCGTTCCTGGATGTGTGAGCCGAACGCTAAATAATGTTCTGTTTATTTTCGAGCCCTGGTTTTACCAAATTAAACAAACTTTAAATGCCATTAAAGATCACGAACGAAAGTTTACTAAATAGAATTCGACAAATTCCTATCGAAACTTAATTTAAGAAACGTTTTTTTTTTTATAAATTGTGTTCTTTGTTTGCGTCAATTTTTAAAATATTAATTTTTTTTAGTGCTACAACTGATATGTTAATTCTGTTTGTTGAAAGTTTAAAAATAGTTTGTTTAAAAAAAAATACTTTTAAATATGTTCTTCATTTGTTTTAAAAACTATGTTGTTCTTTAATTCTATTCTATCTATCTATATCCCTGCAAGCATTTGGAATATCGGTATGAGTTTTTTTTGAGTGCTTTTGGTGATTTAAAACTGATAAATCACTTGCACGCCTCAAAATCGTCACAAAAATAACTCGCGCTTATGATTTAAAAGTGTTTGATTTAAAATTCAATAACAAAAACTATTAAAAAAGAGTCGAAAATGTCTCTAAAGTAATAAAAAAGAAAAACGAATCAGATATGACCCTTCAAGAAGAGTCGCGGGTAGGGTACCATTTTCACCCGACAAAAGTATCATTTATGATCAGAAAATGACCGCATATTCTGGTATTTTAATAGCGCTGAAGAGTAAAAAAAGAGTGCGAATATGATTAAAAATTTCAAAAAATGCTAGCTGGGATATATAAAATAGGATATGTGTATGTATGTATCCATGTAAGTATGTATGAATGTATGTACGTATGGACTCCAAAACGGCTGGGCCGATTTTGATGAAATTTTCTGGGAATCTTCAGAATATTCAGGCGGGTGACACTGTGAAGTCTGATTTTTGATTTTCGGTCTGTGGGCGGAGGGGTGTGGCAAAATCCAATTTTCATATTGCACCACCAATGACATCAATATAATTTGGACGATTTTTTCTTTAAAATTATCGCCATGGTCCAACTTAGATTTATACGAAAAAAAATTTTTGCCCCGCCTACTTTACCTCCCACTTTTTTCGAATTATCTAAAATCAGAAAACGGCTCCATCGATTTGACAAATTTTTCTTTCAAATGTTCGTATTAATCCATTTTAAGTTTTCATTGAAAGATGAAAGATTAAGCGCATGACTTGACAACGGCTTGGCCGATTTGGACGATTTGTTCTATAAAATCATCGCCATGGTCCAACTTAGATTTATACGTTTATTTATTTATTTTAACATTTTGACCCGTCAACTTTTTTCGAATTACCTAAAATCAGAAAACGGCTCAATCGATTTGACAAATTTTTCTTTCAAATGTTCGTATCTTTTCAACGGATTTTAAAAATGGAACGCAAACATTCTTCCTAATTTGGACAGGACAACGTCTATCGGGTCAGCTAGTTGTTTACAAAAAATACAATTCTGCTTTATGTCATTTTAATGTTCAGTCAAAATCAATTTATTCTACTTAAAACATAATAAAATCTTTTAAAAATGATTGATTGTTATTTAAAACGTTTGCATGACAGAAATATTATAACATTGAAATTTTTAATAAAATGTTTAAGGTTATTATTGATTTTGCTTTTAATTTTATTTTAAGTTTATTTAATACCATAAAAACATGTTTTATTTAATCATTTAACAGAAACAGATTTTAAGCGGTTGTGGTTTATGTTTTTTTTTGCTGTAGTAATGAATGATTAACAAAATTCTAACATAAACATTCAGGAGTTAAAAAAATAATATATTGAATACGCCCAAAAAGTTTAAATCTTGTTTAATTTAATTAACATAAATGTTTTATAATTTGTACGAAAAAATGTTAAACTAAAGATTTACAACTTTTTTCGCTAATTAACAAAAGTATGTATCTTATTATACCAAAACTATTTAGGTGATTACAGAAGACAACCTTAAAAATAAAGGAATTCAAGGATTAATTTCCAAAAGCAACAATTTAATAAACTGGATACAAAGCTGAAAATCGATATAACTCAGGAACGGTAAGAGCGAATGCAAACATATTCTAAATAATTTAGAATAAATTGATCTTTCAAACTGCATTGTTGGTTTGTTTTATTTTGATAAAAATTTCAAAAGTTATAAAGCATTACATATTTACAAAATTTATGGAAAAATTACGAAAAATTTTAATGCAGGGTGCATAAATGAGCAAATACATTGCAAAAACGTATAAGCGGTATTCAATGTTTGGTGCGTTTTAGGGTGCAACGGTTTGGTAGTGCAATAATTTTATCATTGACAGTGAGCGGTATTTTAAGCAACTTTGCAATGCTAGATGCAAATTAGATAACAGCTGTTTTACGGAATTATTGGTCGTGAAAATTTACAAAAAGGTGTTTGATTATTTTGTAAAATTGTTTTAAAATGCAACGAAGCAGTGCAAAAGAAAATATTATCGCAGCACTAGTAGAACTACGCCAATCGTTGGCCTTTTTATAAGATGCCTTAAGGTTTCGTACCCTTCCACCTTATAATATCCCAGGTTGCATCGATACCGCTTTTTTCAATAAATTTTTTATAAAACATTTGAGCTGTTGGTGTCTAAATAATAATAATAAAGAAATTGCTTTTGAAAAATTACGGACTTTTCTTTATTACTAACCTCTATGTTTTCTGACTGCTTAATCCAAAACAGTTTTTATTTCATCTGCCGTCCACTTTTTGTTGGATTTTTCTCTTTTTAAGTTTTAATTTAGAGTTGTCGACTCCATATCTTAAATTTTGCTTCACGATTCTAAATTATTGTTTACAAATGTCAGCTGTTCGAGTATCAGTTATGTAAACGCAATACGTGTAGCAAAAAAAGCTAAACAGTTTTAGTGTTGCGCAAAAGCAATGATGTGACAATTGCAATTCTGAATATTTTGTTGTTGGATTGCAAACAAAAGCTACAATATTTTGCATTTGCACTTTCGCAAGACCATTCGCATCAAACACTGAACTCCGCTATAGTCTTTGTACACCAAAATAATGCTTGGACATTTTTTTTTTAAATTATTTCCTTAAAAGTGAAAGAAAAGAACAAAACTTAAAAAAGAACGGCAGATCCGATTTTTGGCAAAATTCGACTTGAGAGACCTCTAAACTTATTCTGAAAAATCTAAAAAAAATCTCAAAAATATTTTACCCTATAAGCTTTTAAATTATGCTTGGACCCAATTTTTTTTTTTTTTTTGAACCCACTAATGTTACACATATCGTCGTTCGTAAATTATTGTTTATTACATTTTTTTCATACAAAATACAATAACTTACGAACGAAGTATGTAAAAAAATAAAATCGATTTAAGCCCATTTTCACAACTTACCGACTTTAACCCGCCTTATAAAAAGTGTTTCATTATTAAAATTTCACTTTAACCTGAATTGAGCAATAAAAAGTAAATTAATGTTCATCCCACCTGGTATGTTAAAGTAAAGTTGTTATATGGAACACGTTTTATACGGCCAATAATAGGTCTGTCTGGGTACTTTTCCAGTAGCAAATACTCAGTAAATTTTTTTGGGAGAGTAAGACCAATATTACTCTATCGGCTGAAAAAATCTCAAAAAGTACGCAGACAGTATCCAGTGAAATTTTGTAAGAAAACAGCTGATCGGTGTGTAAACAATTGAAATAACAAAGCATGCATATGTGTACGCAAAATTGAATTCTCGAGGTAAATAAAAAAATTATTAATTAAAGTGAAGCTTAAAAAGTGTTGTAAATTAAAATACTTGTTTATTACACTGTTATTAGTTTGGTAAATTCAATTTCTTCTTAGTTTTTAGTTTTATTTGTCGGATTTTTTATAAAACTTCTTTTGCTTACATTGCCCAACATAGTGCCGGCTTACAATGGAAAAAAAGAATGAAATGCCCAATACAGTGCCCTCCAACAGCTTGACAACGGAGAAAAATAATTTGGATGTGAAGTGCTCGCCAGGAACACAATTCCAAATACTCGCCTCTTCAATTGCAAAGTTTGTCCCACAAAATTCTGCTGGTTCTATCGGTTCTGCCATATCCACTCCACTTACGACACGGTCGCACTGTATATTTGGATGTTTCTAGCATGAAGTTAAATGTTTTGTTTATTATAATTTATTATAAACGTCAAAAATCAACACAATTCTAACTACTTACCTCTGCCATTGTTAAATTTAAATTTTTATTTTCATTTCCCAAAAACTATTTCATTCAAACAGCTGTTCAATCTATTTGCAAAATCTTGCAAGCGGAAATTTCTCCAGTAACATTTTGCAAGTTCTCTAACTTCCAACTGTCAAAAAATTTCCTTTTTGGCTGTCTCGCTGCAAGAGATTTGGAGTACGCAGACAACATTTTGCAGGATTTTGCAACATTTTGCGCAAAATATGTGTACGCAGACAGACCTAATATCCTACCTTTAGCTATCGGTAAGTTATGAAAACGGGTCTTAAACTTTTAAAGATAGTCTATAATAAATATATTAAACAACAGCTGAACTAAAAAAACCTCTAACTCTGAGACTGTACTCCTGTACCAATTTAAAAAAAATATGAGGTTAGAACTATGAAATTTATTTTGTATATTTGGATTATTATAATCAATTAATTATAATGTAAGTTGTGTATTTTAAAACACACATGCCCTGAGGAGAAAATAATATTTCAATATTAATTCTATGACAAATTCATAAAATTCCATAGTTATTCTTTCTTTAGTCACAAAAAAAAAATAAATAAATAATAAATAAAAAAAAAAAAACGTTAATTTTATATTCTTTTATAGTCCACAAGCTATAAAAAAACACAATATAATAGACATATAAACAATTCTGATGTTGACATCAATTTGAATTTGAAGTATACTGTGAATATTAAAACATAGATAAATAACTATTGAAATATTTATGGTCTTGCCGAATTTTATATACCCTTCACACTGCAGGTTTTCAAAAACAGGATTGTAAAATTTTAAACAAAAATGTTTTCTAAGTCATATTTAAAGCTTAAAAATTAAATTTTGATAACCACTTTTAGGTTTATTGACTCAAATATTTCAAAATACTTAAGGTATTATAAAGGAACTCTTGAATGTTGATTTATTTCTTAAAATTATTATTTCGGCAGCGTATTTGTATGGGGGCTAGCTAAAATAATGGATGGTAGAAACAGAGATCTAGGGGCTAATTATGACAGCCGTGATCGAATGATTTTTCGATTCGAAAGCTATTTTATTTCTAATTCTTTCTGTCGAAACTGAATGAATCGAAATTATTTGTTCAGTGCTGTAAAGCATTTATTTGAGATTTCACAACACTGAAAAAAATAATTTCGATAAGTGCAGTATCGACTGTAATAAAATTTCTTTCGAATCAAAAAAGTATTCGATCACGACTGACAGAATTAGGTCAATGGCTTTAAGAGCAGGAGATAGGTCTTCTCGAGACAAAAGCTTTGATATATCATACTTTAAGATCCGGCTGTAAATTTTTAAAAAAGGCGACCCCTATGTACGGCAAACATTTTCTTTTTCAAAACCGCCTTGAAAAAATACATTAGGGTGTGTACAGAACACTTTTTTTTCTTATAGGGTGGTACGCTCTAATTAACATACATACATATTTGTATATGAATTAGGGTGGTTCGAAAAAATTAAGTTGCATCACTCACCCCCTAGGATTAAAGATTAATTGAAAACAATAACAGACATATTTTTTTACATTTTTTCCACGCCACCCTTTTAGTTTTATGTACACTGCATCGACATTTGTAGTGCGATCATAATATATTGCATAACGTTGTTCATGGCTTTTCAATAGCTTAAATTTTGCCTTTGTCGACTTTTTCAAATCAAATCAAATTCTGAGCACCACTTATGCCATATCGGATCCTCCCCCCTTATGTAAGATTTTTTGCACCTGGGAAGAAACTTCTTTTTTTTTTTTTTTTTTTTTATTTTATTTTAATATCCTAAGCTAATCCCGCGAAGCTTTTTAGCTTGTCTGCAGGAAAGAAACCAGAGTCACTGGTGGGAATCGAACCCACAACCCCGGTGCTGATAGACTAGCTAACTGCCAGCTAGCCTACCGTACGTCTTGCCTTTTTTTTTAGGACATGTCTCAAATAGGGTCCCTTTTTCTTTATAACACACATGTTACTTTAAACCAGTTCGAATACAATACAAAACAATAAAAAAAATTCCACAAGAATGATAGAATGAAAGGTATATCAATGAAGTTTCTAGAACTTTTAAATATTTTTTTTTGCCACGCCCCAAAATACAGCTCTTTGTTTTTTATGAAACACCGCCGTTTTCGGCATAGTTTTTTAGGAACTGGAGTTTTTTTTTTACAATAATTGATATATGGGTGTTTTTACAGCAAATGACCCCTGATTGTTCAAAAATTTAATTATTATTTTGAATTTATTTTTCCGCTAATATTATACAAAATAAATGTATCTGTCATTTTCCGAAAGATTAACTTTAATTTTCTTTATACAAACAAAAATATTTTTTTTTGTTACCCATAATAAATGAATTCACCCACCGTTACTTTAAAAAACAATTTTTTTTTTTTAGGTAACAAATTTCTTTGGTTTGAAAACAAATCCATTCCTTCAACAAAATATTTCACAGAATTTAATCAGATATTTTTCTTGACATATCCTGCGCAAAATTTTACACGACATGATGTTTGTTTCCGACATTTGAAAACAGCACATTTATAAAGTAACGACTGTTACCTTTTTAACGGTCAAAAACAGTATTGAAATTACATTTTTTATGAATTTTTTCGGTTGCTACCGTTGCTTGAACTTTCGTTAGTCCAAAATGGAGCAATCCTCGTGGCATATTTGGGTAGGTTACCAAAAATCGGTAACGACCGTTACTTTGGAAACACCCATATGTAAGTAGAAAAACGCAGTAAATCCGCAAGATTAGATTAGAAACGCAATTAATAAAATTGTCCCGATCTCGCCCTGAAGTTTTTTAAGCTCAATTTTTATATTAAAAATACCCCATTTATGAAGCACTTAAAAAAAAAATTAAAAATATTTCCAAAACATTTATCAAAACACAAATTATTTAATAAGGTACCTAATACCTGAAGTTGATGGTTCCTTTATAATATTTTTACTTTAAGAAGACTTATGTGGTGTTTATAGAACACGAGCGCCTTACTCGTCCGTTTAACTTACATTAAAAAAAAACAAAATTTTGAAATTTTAGCACTCGAAATATCTCAATTTTAGATTTTAAACACGGCATGCAAATTTTGTTTAAATTTTTTTTTACTTTAACCGCTCACTGCCAAAAAAAAATTTTGCAGTTAGTGATGTAGAATTTTATTTTCTTTCACCCAATACCAAACATGACGGTGCAAGATAAAGTTAAGCTTTTGAATTGATCCTCATATAAAGTCAATTTCAACCCTGTGTGGGACATTTGTATGGAACCCTGTGATATAATATATCAAAGTGGTTCATTTTCATTATTGTAAATTCCTTGTGGATATACATAACATGAATTAGCCAAATCTTGTCATCCTGTTTAACATGTTATACACAGAAAGAAAAAAGGGGTACAGTTGTTTTCGGTTAATTGAGCCCCGCTTAATAGATTTTCCCGTTTTATTGCACTAAAAATCATGGAACGAAAACATTTAGTATAACTGTCTATGCAAAAATACCCGTTTAGTTGAGTTCCTTTTAATTGATTCACCCGCTTAATTATTTCGCACAATAAGACCGCATTGCGAAAATCAAGAGCAAATGTGTCGGTTAATTGTGTAATTGTAAATGTGTTTTTGCTCAAAACACGTAAAAAAATTATTTTGCCGCAAGAAATATTGTACGATAAGCGACGTACCTGATTTTTATTTTGTTTTAAAAAACCTAAACCATTTTTTAATTTTATAAAAAAGAAATGAGTTTAATTTTCTATCTACACATGGGTGTTTCACTTTATTGCACATCTTGCTCAATTAGGCGATTTTCGTTTTAATTGAGTCGGCGATTCAATTAACTGAGTACTCCTTAATTGAGTACCCGTTTAATTGCGTCAAAACTCGTGAATTTTTAGAAACTAATTTAAGCGGAAATAATGTACTTTGCTTAAAGGCCTTATTGTGTAAAACGCATCGCAACGACAACAATTTAATTAAAAGCAAAAACAAAATCAAAAATATTTTATAATTTTGTTGTTGCTTTCTAAAGAAATTCATATTTTTTTTTTTAAATTTTCAACGCGACAAAATATGAAGTGTTTGAAATTTAAAAATTCATTTACATAGAAAGCAACAACAAAATTATAAAATATTTTGTCGGCGTTGCGTTGCGTTTTACACAATTAGGCCCTAAGTTTTTTCTAATTACTTTAACTACGAGTCGTACTTAAAAGTTTAAGTACGAACAACACCAAAAATTCAGTCGCAGGCGTATTTTAAATTCGCCAACCGCGATAAGGGTGATTATCTTGGCAAAAAAGTACATAGTTATTTGTCTATAACTCGGCAACATATGAACCGATTTCGTTGTATACCCTTTTACCGGTGTAGTAGTGAAGGGTATAACAACAAAAGAAAAATCTATAATCAGAACGAAACTCTAAACTAAACAAACCATTTGTAAAAATAAACAATAAACAAATTTAAACATACATACATATGTATAAAAAATAAACTTTTTACATTCACATGCATGTATTGTCCCCTCTTAAGCTGTAGTTCATAGAAACTTTTTACTAAATTTGACTAAAGTGCTGATAATGATGATGAATACAACAAAGATGATCAAATGAAGACTGACACATCATCCCCTCTAAAACTAGTATATAAAAAATCTTATAAGTATGTATGTATGTATATATAGTCAAAAGCAATCTATTAATTATCAGGTTTAAAAAAGAATTTGATCTTTTATAATCTACAATAAGTTTGCAGATTTCAATTTCCATAAGTTTTGATAAAAAAAACCTCCATATTTCCCTACAACACCAATTCCCATGACAAATTGCTTTGTCTTTGTTAAGTAAAAATTAAATATAGATGACTAAATCGAAGCACGACGTATAAGCCTTGTTGCATTCATTAGTTAACTTAGTTAATATTAAATCTGCTTATTTTATCTTATCTTGTGATGCTGCATTTTTAAAAAAATAAACTTTGAAAAAACTGCCCAGTTCTCCAGTAGGCTTTCAATACATTTCTGATGAGACAACCATCTTATGGCAGATGTTCTTGAAATTTTTCGCTTTTCTGCGTTGAGCATTTCTTGAAATTTTGTCTAACTAAGAGCTTCCAGATATATATGATCCAACTTAAATTTTAAAGCTGCTCTTTATACCAAATTGCTTTCTTGTTGTAAAAGTATTGAGTACTTGGGTACTTGATACTCAAAGCAATAACTCAATAACAAAGTAGCTAGATTGTGATTACACTACGTGACAATTATTTGAAGAAATGAATCTGAATGTAAAATTGTCCGCTGAATTCAAATATGAAGTCAGAATTGTCAAAAGTTGAACAGTTTTTGAGATATTCCAAAATAACCGTTATTTGTGTTTTAAAAAAACATGACGTGACTGAAAAGCAAATATCTTAAAAAATTTTAAACGGATTATGTATTTCTTTTTTTAAGTGAAAGGTTATAAAATGTTTGTTTTTGAAGATGAGTCAATTAATGGCAGAGTTATAGTGGACACAATTTTTAAACTTCATTATAAATTTGATGATTTTTTGCAATTTTTTCTTTCAAAGTTATTTTTTTAAACCAATAAAAACAATAAAATTATTTAAGTTTTGTCACTTACGACATTAGCCTATTTCAATACGAACATTTTGTGACCAATAGGATCCAGATCGGTGCAAAAATGACAAAGATACAGAAGATTAATTGAATAAACCCACTTATCGATTTGTATCAAATCAAAAAAAAAAAAAAAAAAAAACTCAACAAATAAATGAGGCTATTACTCAAAAGTGGTGTAACACACAATTTACGTTGGTTACGGTTCTGTTGTAAGATATGTTCTTTGCACTGTTCTTTACAGTGCAATAGTCGAGTAAACCAACTGTTTGTATCCAAAACAGATTGCGCTATAAACATAGTTTTTGCACGAGACGTTACATTATCTCATTATCTCATAATAAATAGTCTGGGGTTACACCACTTTTGCGCTGATAGCCTCAAATATACAAAGCTAGTAACAATAAATATTAAAAATAGCTTAAAACTATTTAATTTCTATGTGGGTTAATTTACTAAATCTTCTGTAGCTTTGTAATTCATGCAATAAAACATTAAGATTTTTAAATCATCGCTTTAAAAAAAAATAACTTCAAAAGAGCATAATTTAACAAATTCATCAAATTTTTTATGAAGTTTGAACTTTTATTCACTCTAACTCTGTCATTTGTTTGTTGAATAATCTTCACAAATGAGCCATTGTTATTTAAGTAATTTTATTATCTTTCACTAAAAAAAAAGAAATAAATAATCCGTTTTTTTGAATTTTTGAAGATATTTGCATATAAGTCACATCATCTTTTTTAAAAACACAAATAACGGTTTTGACAATTCTGGCTTCATATTCGGATTCAGCGGACAATTTTACATAAATATTAGGTGTCAGATTTATTTGGTCACGACTTTGTTGGAAACTTGTGACACAGTGTTATTGAAGCGACATGCTTTTATACCACAGAGGTTTTTTCATAAGTCAGTTAGATTATATTTTAATAACCATACAAAGGAAAAATTCCCTACTTTCTTACTGAGTCAAGGTCATATTTTAGATGTGTTTCTCTAAGTTTGCTTGCAAATAATTGGTTAACACGAACTAAATTATCCTAGGAAGCCTTTTCATGTTCCTTTAACTTTAAAATTACTTTTACTTATTGGGGCGATGCCGGCAAGTATTGAGATTAAATCTAATTCACAGGTTGTCTCGTTGAAGAATATGGAAAACACTTTGTCAATCATTGTAAGTCACTTAAGCTTTTTGTTTTGTTGAAATTCTGCAGTTTTGTATTACTGTTTACAGCCCTGTATTAGTGCGGTTAACAAAAACATCAAACAGTTTTACAGCCCATCACTAGCAGTTAAGTTAAAGTAAAGTTAAGTGGTTAAGTTTCAACTAGGGTATTCAAACGGTTAACCGTTATTCGATTTATTGATTAATTTTGGACGATTAACTGTTCGAATAATTTAAAATTGCTTATTTTAAAATAATTTATGTCGATTAATCAAAAATTTGTTTTTTAACAGCATTAGTTTTTTTTTCTTTTATGTAAAAAACAAGCCGGTACGTTTTAAGTACCCTTTTATTATTACCTAAGTCAGGAACTTTTCTTGTAGTTACAATTTTTAAACGTACAGATGTGACAGTTTCAGTTAAAAGGGACCTTTGGGCAAAATAAGAGTTCAAATAACGCCACTTTTTAAAATTCATTGATTTTTAAATAACCTAATGATTTTTTATGTAATAAACTAATAAAAACATTATTATTGTATCTTGAAAACCTGACGTGATAGAGAAAACCCAATAACAGATTCGAACTCAGCCCACCAAATTACCCTAAGAAAGAACTTTGGTTGCTCCAGTCCATAACCTTGTTGGCTAGTGTTATTTGCGCGATTAATCGATTAATACAAAATATCGATTAATTGAATACCCTAGTATCAACTCAATTGGGTTGAATTGTAAACCGTAGTAGTGGCATAGATTAACGAAGGCTTTTTATAAAACTACAAGAAGTTATTAATTTTGATACTTTAATGATGCTGTTTTTAATTTTTAAGACAACAAACGATTAAGACAAGATCTTTGGAAGAGGTTTCCTGATAAGCTGGCCTAAGCAACCACTGAAATGCGCATAGAAGCTAGCTTTCCCTCAACAATAAATTTCAGTGTTATCAAATATAAAAAAATTGGGAACTTAGCACGTCACACATACTTGCATGTGCCCGTGCGGAAAACTGAATTGGCAAATTGGTTTTTTTTTTTTGGTTTTCTTACGAAGACAATAGAATGAAACAATTAGTTTTTTAATTTTGTTTTTTCTTTTTACCCACTTACAACTACAATTCGAGTCGGAAAGAGTCCAACCAATTGTAGGGGAATGTAGAAAAGATAAACTCACTGTTTATTGTTGGTGTTTTGTTTAAGCTTTGATATTGTTACAAGTAAGACTATGGACCGTTTTCACATCCTACTGATAGCTAAAGGTATGATTTTATCGGCCGTATAAAATGTGTTCCGTTAATTCAACTTTACTTTAACCTACCAGGTAGTATGAACCTTAATTTTCTTTAACGCTCACTTTAGGTTAGAGCAATGTTTAAATAATGGAACACTTTTAATAAGGCTGGTTAAAGTCTACTTTGAGCTATCGGTAAGTTGTGAAAACGGGCCTATGAGTGTTTAAAATTCTAATTCGCTTTAGGGTTTTATTTGTATAATATTTTAAGCTTTTCTAAAATCTTTGGAAAAGGTTTCCTGATAAGCTGGCCTAAGCAACCAGTGAAATGCGCATAGAAGCTAGCTTTCCCTCAACAATTAATTTCAGTGTAGTTATCAAATATAAATTGGGAATTTAGCACGACACACAGAAATCTTATTAATAATGAATTTTGTCCAATATCCCTGTCAAACACAAGAAGAACTTTAAGAACTTCTTAAATTTTTGTTTGTGACGACTATTGAATTTATAACAATATCTAGAATTGCAAATCGATATATCTAAAGCAGAGCTTTAGCTACATTTATTGCCGAGTATAAGCTTAGCTATGTATTTATAAAATTACATCAAGAAGAGGTTTTCTGTAATGCTTATATGTTTTATGCTATTTTTGAAAAGCTCTATGACAAAATTTATTATAATTGGAAAATATACATACATACATACATCAACGAAAAACTTCAAGAATTTGACCCAAAGCTAAAATTCCCATCATTATATTGTGACCATTTCACTTGTTCTATCTGATAACTCGATAACCTGTTATCAATAGCGTTTTACAAAAAAGCTCCGATTTCCTTTGGAAATAATGTGCTGTAGCTTATACCCAAATTAGGTAAAGGTAAATTTTTAAATTTTTAAAATTTTAAATGTAAGAAAAGATAAACTCACTGTTTATTGTTGGTGTTTTGTTTAAGCTTTGATATTGCTACAAGTAAGACTTAGAGTGTTTAAAATTGTGATAATTAAAAACTCATTATCTGTTCGATAACTTCCTACATTTAGCTATCGTTAAGTCGTGAAAACGGGCCTATGAGTGTTTAAAATTCTAATTCGCTTTAGGGTTTTATTTGTATAATATTTTAAGGTTTTCTAAAATCTTCGGAAAAGGTTTCCTGATAAGCTGGCCTTAGCAACAGTGATGCCAACTTAGTGCTTTTTGCACTATTTATGGTGCTTTTTGATGCCATAGTGCCAAAACAAGAAAAAACACTAACTTGGTGCTTTTTCAATTTTTCGTTAGTGCCTTTAGTGCTTTTTACAATTTTTATTTTTTTCTACCATTTTTTAAAACTACGATTATAAGAGGATGATTTAGTTGAACTTTGCTATTTGGGGTACAATTTTGAGAAGGCTTGTAAAGATTTTAACATTTCAAATGATAAAAAAGTGATAAAAGAAAGTAACATTCGTTTTACCAAAAACTTTATATACGAGGTTAGAGCTAGGCTTTTGGAAATTTTACGAAACGTTGCAATTTTTAGCGTTGACAACATATTTAGTAATCGTAATAAAAACGATGTATTTCGGTAAACATTTTTTTAAAATTGTTAGCACTGTTTCAAAAATATAATATGGATTGGAAAATATTAGGAATTGTTAAAAAGCATGCAGTCGGAAACCGTACAAAAAACGCAAAGAATTTAAAAAACGAAAAAAGAGCCGTAGCTTTGTACCTATATGCAAAGTGTTAAACAAATTAAAAATAGCTGACAGAAAATACTTTTATAATGAGCCATTTTTCATGCGCTTTAGTTTTCCACGTGTTGTGCACTTCTACCTCTAGTGCCATTGAAAAACGGTTTGACTAAATATCAGAATGCAAACATACATGTTTTTTCTATTTTACACCTTATGTGTGTTCTTTATTCAGAAGCGTACATATGTTAAAATAATTGGATAATACCATAAGCCACTTGTTTGATTAAACTTTGCACGATTTTAATTTAGATTTTCGTTTAGATTTTAACGATAAAATATAAAGCTTAGTCTAGACGATATGTTGAATCAGCAAATGTATGCTTATACTCATTTGCTTAAAAATAATAACAAATGTCTCTATCAGCATATGCAATATGCTAGGTGTCTAGACGATATGCTGAAAATACCAAATTTTTCAAATTCATCATATGCTAGCAAATGATATTTCAACAAATAAGTTAGCATACAATTTTTGTGTCTACACGATATGTTGAATTTCGTATGTTGTTATGTATGTTGAGTAAGGAGAACATTTGTTTAAAAATCAAAAATTAATTTGACAATTCTCTTTTTTTATTATTTTATTTAAAATTTGTTATAAATTATCGCCTTTATTGCAAAAATTAATAGTTTTAGTGTAATTAACACTTAAAAAGTAAGAGTGCTTTATTGGGCTTGGTCAAATCCGCAAAAAATTAAAATATTTAAGGACTGGATTGATCTTAAAATTATTAGTAAAGTCTCACAGTTACTTAATTTATTTCAGTTCTACCCCTATGGTAAACTATGTGCCGACCAGCAGAATGTTTTATGGATTTATTTGATACCCACACCACTATAGTGTCTGTAACACCTAAAAATAATGGTCCTATAACCATCGTTTAGTATTCCGATCGACTCAATCGCTATCTGAGTCGATATAAGGATGTCCGTCCGGCCGGCTGGCTGGCTGTCCACTTTGTAGTGCGCAAAGTACTTGTCGCAATAATTTGATGAAATTTGGTACATTGGCTCTAATTATTTATTGTAATTAAACGATGAGGAACGGTCCATAATATCTCAAAGATCCCATAAAAACGTCCTTCCGAATAAGAGTCTTTGCGCTCATAAACCATGTTCTATGTTGGTATTAAGACTAAATCTTGGTCAAAAAGTTTTATAGTAAATCTATTGTTCCCATACAAATACCACTCCATATCCAATACCATAACGTCCTTAAAAATGTTGATCGATTGAGTAATTTTTAGTATTAAAAACATAAATAAGACTAAATTTCAATACAAAACACTTGTATGTTTCAACCGTTTTTTTTTTTTTGCCGATTATCACAAAATTGCATCGTGTTATTTCTAGCCACTTAAAGCTAAATTGGACTATATTTTTCCACATTTAAATGATTTCCCAGAGTGGGCTTTAAGCGGAGCCTATGGTAAATTGTGGGCCGATCTTCTCCAAATTTAGTTGTGTGATTTCTAGTTTTATGAAAATATGACCGACCAAATTTTACTATAATAGCGTTATTCGGTACGTCTTAGGCATATTTAAGTACTTCCGAGAATGGATTTAACATATGGTAAATTATGGAGCGATCATCTTAGTGTAATATCTAGTCATAGAAAGTTCTTGCAAAATTAAATAGCAATCGGTTCATTCTGTTGCGAATTTTTGTTAGTTTCTTTAACAGAAATATCAATTTTTAAGGGTGTTGGGGTTCTGGTTTAAAAGAAGAAAATTTACTCAGCTGAGCGAAGTCGTTGCTTGATATACCATTAAATTAAAAACCCTTATGTCCAGTCGAAGACCGGCAATAAGGAAAAAATTTATTAAGCAAAGCTGATGTTTGTCATACCATTGAAGCAATTACATAAAGTATATTAAATATTACCACATGTGTACTAAAACCTAATATATTAAACAAAAAGATTTATTAGAATATAAATGGTTATTTTTAATAGCTTCAGAATTTTATACGCTCCTGTACCATGCATTATATTATATGAAAGCTTGAAGATTTCTCTAGAAAATATTGTATGTAAATAAAAATACCTTAATATCGACACAATTTTGAGATAAGAGCCACTTTGATCAAATAAATTAGTAACTAAAAATATTTTTTGAAATATGGGTTTTAATGGGTTAATAATTCGGCATGTTTTATATACCACGTGAAAGGTATTTGGAAACACGCTTCAGCGCTACCCATATTGCTGAGATCAAATTTATACTTTAAGAGATATTGGTTAAGAATTTTTCAACTTTTATGATCTATATCTCTAAAACAAAGTTCGTTGACCAACATTTTTATTTTCAAAGCACTTCTAAATGCAATTTTTTGTTTGCCGATGAGCTAGAAATCTTGATAAGTTCCGGGGTTATATACAAAATTAAACAAGTAATTGAAAGAATACCAATTTTTATCTATTTTATATGCTACCAAATTTACCGTATGCTGAAAAGCTTGCATACGACTTTCAACAAATAACATATTTGTCAACATACGTAGAAAATTTGTTGAAAAGTAAAAATATTGTGTCTACACGATATGCTATAATTGTGAACAAACGTTTGCTGACTTCGTTAACAAATGCCTGTCATATGTTAGTAAGCATACGTTTGTTGAAAAAATTTGGTGTCTACACGATATGTTGGCGCTGAAAGCAAAATTTTCAACATAAATTTGCTGATTCAACATATCGTGTAGACTTAGCTTAAGGATGTTTATTAAAATATATGCTGTTATTAAGTTTTATAATCAATGGTCGGTCATTGCAAATTTTCGGTGATTGCAACAGGCCAGATTTTTTAGAGTTACCAAAATAGAGCTCGCAGTGTATTAATTTAAAACGGTTTTATGGCCAATTTAAACTCCAAATGATTTGGATGATATTATTTTTATTGAAGATAATAATAATACATTAAAAAATGTTTATACACAAATATAAATATATTTATGTATTATTTAATCTTAAATGAAAATGGTCCCCATCAACGCCGTCACCTTTTTTAATTTTGGAGGTATATAATATTCGGCACAGCCGAAAGCAACTTGTTTTGTGTTTGATTAAATTGTAAAAATGGCTTAGTGCTTTTTTTGCTCGAAATAGTGCTTTTTTTAAATTTTAAAGTGCTTTTTGCCCTCAAAAAGTTGGCATCACTGCTTAGCAACCAGTGTAATGCGCATAGAAGCTAGCTTTCCCTCAACAATAAATTTCAGTGTATTTATCAAAAATAAAAAAATTGGGAAGATAGCACGTCATACGGAAATCTTAGTCTATAAATCTCTCACATATTTCTATTGCGTTTTGTGAAAAATATTTGATCTCAATCATTATACAGCAGACTCGCTTTTATATGATCACTTCGTATCACTACACGCATACACTGAAAGATTTTTCTTCGCAATACCAATGAATTTTGACATTAATCCCATGAAAAATTGCATTAAAAAGGAACCTATGCAGCGCTTCGATGAAAAAAATTTTTTTTTTTAATTATTTTTATTTTATTTTGCTGTCTCTGGCGGGAATCGATCGCGCAACCTCGGTGCTGATAGACTAGCTCACTACCAGCTAGCCTACCGGGGCAGTGTAGTTTTTAAATAAAAAAACTATATTTTTTACTCAATTAAGAGCGTAAATATGAGATTAAATTGTCCATAACAAGAATAACAACGTTGATTGAAAGTTTTTGTTTCATTACTAAATATAATGACATTTTTCATTGTCATAATGAAAATATAAATTTCCGAAAGCATTATTGAAATATGTATGTTGCTTTTATAAAAAAATTTTTGATTTCATAAATTTAATGGCATATTACATTATATGTATGAAATAATTAAATCTTAAATTTTTTGATTAACAATAAAACTTTTTTTTAAGGAAACTATAATTTTGTATTAATTTATGAATATAGTTATGTTTGTATACTGTTTTTTTATGTTCCCAATTAAATTTTTTTGTTTAACTTGGACAAACTTAAGTTTTCATGTATCCAATGAAAATTTTTAACGTAATTACGAATTGCAATGAAGCGATTTTAACGAAAATACTTCATTTTAACTAGGAAATTCCATTAAGACAATGAAAATTTTCATTTACCCAAGGACAATTTTTTTATGAAAATGATTCATTAAATATATGAAGCATTTTTCTTTTAGTGTACATAAACAAGAGCGTTTTACTCTTCCGGAGCTTTATGTGGTTGCCAAGTTTTCTAAGATTCGGTTAAGTAGAACTAGTTTAAAAAGAATATTTACTTTGAATGGGTGTGGTTCTGCCCACTTTTCTAGCATTATATTGAGCTTTCAGAGGTAGTGAATGTTTCAACAAAGTTTCATAAAAATCGGCAAAGAACTTCGCCATTAAATAGTTTTGGACACATTGTTAGAACAAAAAGAAAATATTACAGCGCGATATTTTTCATGTAGTAAACAAATTTTCCCCTAATAAAGATTCAATAAAGATCTTACACCTTTAATAATGATGTTTGTATCAACACTAGAGAACCGCACTCAAAAACAACTTTAAAAGAGACACTATGAGATAGCGAAGCTTTTTAAAAAAGCATTTCGGTATTTGTTTTTTTAATTCCATACCTTATATGACTAAAACAAACTACAGTAACGGCAAAATTATTTAAAAATGTATTCGTTTTGTTTGTTTATTTGTTTTGGTAGGTATATAGCGTTCAACAAATGTTAAGAATATTTTTTTAATTTTAAATAAAAAAAATTAACTCTCTATATTAGCACGAAAGCGTACAGAAGTGGTTAAAACTTTGCAACCATCGGCAATGTTTAATAAAAATCGTTACTTTAATTACAATATTTTAATAAAAACAAAAATGTTATTATTGAAATTATCTCATTTTTGAGGATTGAAAAACAAAAATTACTTGTCGACAACGATTTGTTAGTAATTCATAAAATAACATTACATCTCATGTTTAACTTAAGTATAAAGGTACATGTAGACGACATGTTTTTTACATCTGACTTGTCAACTTTTCGAGTCATATGTAATTGTGCATGTCTTTCAAAATTGCTGTTTTACAGAAGGTTTATTATATTCGGTCACAAACGTACATGTAATTTGCTTCTGACATTGTCTCTGCTTTTTTCGCATAGTTATTGCAAAAACCAAAATAAAAATGCCGCCACGAAAATTTTAATTTACGCCGTGAAATAGTTAAGCCAACTTAACATATTTTTCTTTTAATTCAAAGATACCAATTAAGGTTATTATAATGAAACGGTTTTTATATATATATTTACATAAATTCTATTCAATGGTGCGATGATCATACATATCTCGGTATTGTAAAATATTAATTTCAGTCGGCTAATGATTTCGTCAATAGTGGACGCCGCTGCCGGTTTCTTCTTGGCATAGATTTCTGATGTCAGATGGTTTGTCAGAAGATATTAAAGCACGCTCTAACATAGGGTCTTCACCTGACAATTTTTTGTCATACCAAACGTCAAACTTCATATAAAAAAAAACGCTGACAAAAATTTTAAAGTTTTTTTTAAATGGACTTTGACGTTTGGTATGACAAAAAATTGTCAGGTGAAGACCCCATGTAAATGAAATTTTGTCATCTGACTTTTACAGAAGCAAAGTTAAAAAGGTAACACACGACATGTATGTATTTTGCAGTGGAAAATTTGACATGTCAGATGACAAAAACATGTCGTGTATGGTCGCCTTAAGTTGCAAATGTTTTGAGCATACATTTGT
The DNA here is from genome assembly GCA_930367215.1 of Pollenia angustigena. NCBI lineage: Eukaryota > Metazoa > Arthropoda > Insecta > Diptera > Polleniidae > Pollenia > Pollenia angustigena. Next base: position 194,075,436 of record OV884058.1, read on the forward strand.
ACATACTATATACTTATACTTTGTACTTGACTGCAGCATTAAACAAATTTTTAATTTGGCGTAACCTTTTTGCTTAATGACTTCTGCACATAGCATTCGTTTGGACTGAATTAAACGGTCAGCTATATTTTTTGGGATGTTATTTCAATGCTCTATTAGTTAAAAATAGAGATACTCGAGTTTTAAAAAAATTGGTTTCGGATTTTTTAAACAAGTTTTCAAGGGATTTAAGTTAGGTGGCTGAGCAGGCCAATCAAACACACACAATTTTTCATTCGCTCTCCAGTGTTTAACTAGCTTAAACGTGTGCTTGGGATCGTTATCGTGTAGAGAGACCCACGCAAGTAGCATTTCCCAAGATGCGTATGGCAACATTTTGTCCGACAAAATGTTTTTGTAATCCTCTGACCTCATGATTCCATCGATTTTATAAGTCGGCCCAATTTCTTTCCCGGAAAAACACCCCCAGAACATAATCACGTTTCAAAGAACCTTTTGTATATCTCGGATTAAGACTTGGCCTGCGCACCAGGTACTTGCCATCCGAAACGTGTAAATTAAAATTTCAAGTCTTTGGAAAAAACATTTCGACTTCTCTTCAAACCAGAGCTAACCAATTTTTTTTTTTTTGGAAATAAACGGCTTTTTAAATGTTTTGTTGCTCGTAGTCCAGCTTCTACGGCCATAAGTCTGTTCTTTTTCTAACTTTTTTCTGTCTAACTTTTTGGACACTACGGCTGTATATGGGCATTTCCATTTTGACGTGTCGTTGATATTTGCACCACAAAATGTAAAAAAATTAAATGAAGAAGTCAAATTTGTAAAAAGGGTTTTTATATATACATACATACAAAGTAATGAAGTAGCACTATATTCAGAAAAAAAATTACAGCAATCGACGCTAAGGATTTGCACATATAAGCAAAAATTTGCGCTGGCGTACCGTTACAAAAACGGAAGTGGATTTTGACTTGCATTACAAAACTGAATAAGACTGCGAATTGAGCAAGACATTTTGTATAAAACCTTTTTTTAGTAAACTTTGGACTTATATAGGTAGATTTATTTTCAAGCTTTCATAAATAAAAATATTTGCTCGTTTTAAGGTACATAAGGGCATTTTCATCGAAAAGTTTACTTTTTTTAACGTAACGCCAGAATGCAAATAAGGTTGTATTTTAGGACCATGTTGTTCAACCGTTATCCCTTTTGTTACTAAATGTAGAGCTAGTTGCGATTTACACCAAAATGTAAATAAGTTAACTACACATAAAAATAAAATTTTCTGAGAAACAATTTAAATTACTAGATGACCCGTGCGACTATTTCGCACCGTAATTTTTATCAATGAAAATATTAATTTTTCAATTTCTAATTATTTTTCGTCATTAGTGTTAGAAATAAGCTTTAAAATGAGATATCATTCATTAAATTTGATGCGGTGGTATGGGAGATATTTGCAACCGACAAAAAAAAGTGCTTTAGAAATAATATATATGATTTCTGGCGTTACGTTACAAAAAGTAGACTTTTCGCTGGAACTGCCCATATGTTCATTGAATTATGAAACCCGTACTTTTTTTATTATCGGCGCGAGTTATTATATAAAAGTGGTAGTTGCAAACGCTTTGAACAGCACTGTATGTACATATGTATGTATGTATGTATATATACATACATACATATGTGTGTACTTGCTTAGATGTGTTTAAAAAATGGAACTTGGAATAAAATTCATAAATAGTAAAAAACAAACCAAAAAATGTAAAGCTGTTAAAGTTTAAAATCATTTTTGTTAATATGTTTTTTTAATTTTTTTGAAAATCTAATCGAGTTGTGGAAATTTGAAGAGTGCTGAAGTAGTAAAGCAATTGGCAATATGCGGCTTGGCGGTTTAGTGATACATACATTCATATACACACATAAATCCAAAAATTGTTGCACAGTGTACACTCAAAAATGAACGATTAGAATAAAATTGTACGATATTAAATCATTTCACACACTAAAGCTCAAACTTTAAAAATACTAATTGTCGTCTGTGTAGGTACATATGTATGTAGTATGAGTGTGTAATTTTAGTGCTTGCCTCGAAAAAAGGGAAACAAACAGAGAAATGAAAATACAAAACTAAAAAATAACATGATGACATCATAGGAATCCATACTATGGTCTGTTTTGTTTTCAGCTAAAGTACATACTTATGTACATATTATATGTGCATACGTCTGGTTAAACACAATTTACTTATCTTTAAGTACAAATTCTGTTTGTACTTTTTTGGTTTTGTTTTTTTTGCCACCCTAAAAAGGCCCTTGTAGTTTCTTTTTGTTGAAACAATGATACAAAGTTTATTTCCATTTAGAAAATTAAAATACATACATATGTATGTACATATTTATTACATCACGATAATAGTCCGAAAAAGTGTCTCACTGTGAATATAAAAAATATATCTACCTACCTTAAATATTAATTTAAGTTCAAAATTCCTATTTTAAGGAATTATGGATAATGCTGTCATTTCCTTTAAGAAAACGAAATTGTTTTGCGTATTAGAATTAAGCTTTTCAGTATTTCCCTTACTAACGATTTTAGCGTCGCCATGTTTTTGCAAAATTAAGTATTTATTGTTTCCATATACGGTGTGCTACTCTAATGGCGCAGAGTGTATGTTATTTTGGCAAATTGTATCTTATGGTGTTTTCTTTTTTACAAAAAATGTGACATTTTATTACACAAATACAATTTGGTGTTCGTTTCTGAAAAATGTTTTGCTCTTTTAAAGGGTAGCATGTTTTATTCTAAAAATTTCACTCTTTTCGCTCCGTATAAATCGACAGTGTTGATAGTACCCTGTAAAATAGGTGACTTCGGTTTATAGGTATATGGGGTTTTTTAAGAAAATTGCAAAAATTCGAAAAAGTTTGCAAAAATAGCGAAAATTTTTAATACTTCAAACACACGATAAAATTAATTAAAAGTCCCTAAACTATAAGGAATTTCAAAAATTCGGTAAAAAATGCTTAATAAGCGGAAATTCGCAAAAAATTTGCTAACAACGACATGATAGCAAAGTCTGATATTTAGTTTAAAGTTTAAACTAATTTTTTCAATGAAGTAACTTTTAAACTGTTACATATAGCAAAAAAATATTCTGTAAATATTTACCTTTTAAGCGCTTAAATATATCAAGAAATTTATTCTGTAAAAATTTTGAATCAATATTTTTAATAATGTTTCGCCAATTTTGAAAAATATTAGATAATTTGCAGAAAAATGTTAAAGTCGGAATCGCGAGTTTTTGTGGGTACTACGACTCCGGCTCCACAGCCCTGGTGATAACGTTTGCAAAAAAAAAACGTTTTTTGGGCTAAATTTTATTAAAATAGAAGCATACTTAAAAAGTTTATGGACAGAACAGCTTTATTTCGGAAGGGCATTTGTTTGAGGGCGGTGTAAGCTCCATGAACGATTTTTTTCATTTTCAATTAGCTTTATCCCTAGCCCAACAAATTTATATAAATAATCTTTAAAAATGCGACCTGTATTTTGAACACAAAGTTTACTTGGACACACAAACAGCCAGCCAGACAACCAGACGGACGGCATGATTCAATCGATTTGGAAAGTAATTCTGAGTTGATCGGTATATGTCTATGCGTTGATAACCTTCAGCACAAACGCTTAATACCCTTCCCGCCTATGGTGTAGGACATAAATACTTAAAGCATTAAAAAAAGCCAAGCCATATCATGTTAAATTTATAACACTGTGCTGAATTTTTAAAGTCAATGAGTGCAAACTCTTTCTCTTGTGAATTTCTCAAAGTACTTATCGTTAGGTTTTTTTTTTGCCTCATGAACACGCAAAACGCAAGAATTTGGAAGTTTTTTTTATGTAATACACTTTTAATCTTAATACAGTGAAACTTCGATATTACGAACTTCGATATTACGAACTTCGTTATAACGAAAAACTCAATATAACGAATCTTTAGCTGAGTCCCTTAAAAAACCTTTTTATTGCAAAGTCTTTCGTACAAAAATGCTCTATAGCTATAACGAAGAAATTCTGAGCTATAAAGCCTCTATATAGCGAAGTATTTTTTCAGAAGCCTCTATATAACGAAATTATAAGTGAGAAATACATACATATAACATTTTAAGTGTGTAAGTCATTAAAATCCCGTTATCAAAAGCCTCTACATAACGAAGTCTTGAACTATAGCCTCCATACAACGAAGTTAGAATAAAGCAAAATTAAATTTTCAACTAAACGGGGAAGTCCCTTTTAAAAAAAACGAAAGGTACATAAATGTCTTTGCATATGTAAAGCGCCACAAATGTAGTCAGTTCTGTTTTGGTTCTTTGCCAAATAAAAACATACATTTTTATTTACCTCTTAAATATGGAATTTTTATTATGTACATAGTATTTTCGTGTAAAATAAAATTTGGACAAAAAAAACTGTAGTTATAACGAATTTTTTCGGTATTTCTTTAAATTTTGTTATACCAAGGTTTCACAATACATATGTATAGGGTAGCCAGATTTTAAATTCGGAAAAACAGTACATTGAATACATAAAAACAGTACAATAAAGAAAAAAACAGTACATTTTTTTGACGACAACATTACCATTTGTTTTAATAAGTAACCCCCAATTTCACCAAGTTCAGCTATAATAAACTATCAGTTCAAGCTGTCAAAACATATTGTAAGCTGGAAGTTAAAGTAATAGTTAGTTTTAACTGAACTTGGTGAAATTGGGGTAAATATTTTAAACTTTTGATTGAATATGCAACAAAAATTATATAAAGAAAGAAATACACTTAAAATGTGTAACGTCAAAGGAATTATTTCCAGTTTATGGCATTTCATAAATATACATATGAAATTACTCCATTTGCGTTTAAAAAGCAAACACTACAAACGAAGCATTTGGCCAGGAAAACCATAACATTGCTGTAAGCTATATAAGAAAGGCGAAAAGCCTTACTTAGCTCAAAACAATCAACTCATTGATTTTGTAAGTACTATTTTCTTTAAACATATTCGTATTTAAAGCAATTTTCACTACACACATAGTTGCACAAATCATATAGAATTTGAGAAAATGTTTGTTTCCTAAATTAATTTTCCAATTTTAAATAATTTTTAAATTATTTACGGCTAATTTTACCAAGTTCAGCTATAATTAACTATTACTAAAACCATAGGTTTTTTGACTTTTATAATGAAAGTTAAGTAAACCTGAACTTGGTGAAATTGGCCATTACTCTAAAAAATCCAAAAAAAAATAGTTTGGTTTATTTTTATTTCACAAAATCTGAAAATATTTAAAATCAAGTGCAATTGAAAACGATGAATATTTTCAAAACAATTTTTGTAAAAATTTACTTATCTTTTTCTTATTTCAGTACCCAGTAAAAACTTCGCCTACTTTTTCAAAATGAATAGCTTCTTTAACTCATTATTTTGTAGCTTTCTTCTATAACGACATCTATAACAACTTCTATAACTACTTTTTTCTCGATGTATGCAGGTAAAAAAAATAATGACTTACTTTTTAATGCGTTCATTTTAGGACATCCCTAGTAAAATTCATTGGTTCTTTCAGTAGAATTGTAAGTAGTGCTCTTATGTTTTTCTGATTACTCAACACATTATTTTGTAGGCGAAGTTTTTACTGTGTAGTTTAGGTAAAGAAAAGTGGTCCTCATAGGTATTAGGTATTTTTATAAATTTTGAACACGGATAACTTTCCAAATTTGTTTGTTTTCAATTTTACGTGATTTCGATTTCCAGAACATGCCCGAAAACTAAAAAAGTTCTAAAAATTAACGATAACTGTTTTGGAATAAGTATTTTTTAGTACTTAAAAAAATTTAGATTTTTTTTTTGTCTTTCTCAGGTGTGGAAAGGGAAAGACTATTGGAAGAGGTAGCCATAAAATCATAACAACACGAAAATATACCACTGCTACGAGCCACCCATTATAATTTAGATTTCTACTGTGTATTTATGAGAAAACAATGACCACAGCGTAAAAACTCTTATTATTTTAGAACTTTTTTTTTTAACACAACATAATTTTTTGTAAGCCAGTTCTGTTAAATATAGACTGAGCAAAAAAAAAAAAACAGTACAAAAAACAGTACAAAGTGTAAAAAACAGTACATTTGCGTACTGTTTAAGGAGTTGTGCATAAAACAGTACAACTGCAAAAAATCAGTACATGTACTGCTTAAAACAGTACGTATGGCAACCCTACATATGTATAAAGAATCAATAGCTATAACGAAGCATTTTTCGATCCCCTCTAGATTCGTTATATCGAAGTTTCACTGTATTATAATTTTTGTTATAAGATTCTGTTTAATAGAGAAATATTTGTTATGAAATTCTTTTATTACAGAAATCTTATTAAAAAACGACGTTTAAAATTCCAGAACACCCCTGATGATTTCTCCGAAGAATTTTAATTTTTCTCATGTCTATATCTCAGAAACCAATTAGATTTTTTTATCTTCAACACAATTGTAGCTTTAAACTGAGAGAAAGAATGTTTAAAACAAACTAACCCAAAAAAATTGCACTTAGTGCACCAAAATTACTAAAATGTCGAAAACTTAAATTTTCATACCTTTTCGCCTAGCTCTAAGTTTTGAAGTCATCGAGTGCAAACACTTTCTCGTGCGGAGTTTCTCGAAGTACTTTTCGAAACCAAAAAAAAACCTTATTGGGCTTTACTAGTTTATCAGCCGTTCGGATTTTATATTCCCATGTACATATATTGTGGCTACAATTTGATTTTTTCGAAGAACACGCAATTTTTCCGATTTCTTTATCTCTGAAACCAATTGGAATTCGTACCCTTCACCGAAGGTAAAAGGGTATATATATGTTCTGTTTGTAGCTTCCACAATATTGAACCTAGACCCTATTAAGATATATATTCTGAATCCTTATGAGATGAAGAGTTCAAACCCGGTTGACCGTCCGTCTGTTGAAATGGGGATTCCGAAGACCGCAGACATGATATGCTCATTTAAACTTTGCTATTGAAATTCAGCTAGATCGGTCCATAAATGACTGAGATATAAGTAAAAAAACAACGACTGCCCCTAATTTAACACATAAACGCCTTGTTGTTGTTTTTTTATTATTTCTCATTGCCGTATATCTGGCAAGAGCCAATGCTTTAAAATGGGGTACAAGCAACTTGGTTATCAATACACAACCTTTCCAAAAATATGGTGGGAACTTCCCAAAAAACGTTATTCCTTTTTTCATAAAATTCAAATGATAAGAGTAATTTTTTTTTTTTTCGAGCAAAAATAAAAGTTATTGTTATGAACGTGTTGTAATAATTTAGTTGACTTGAAATATTTACATATTTTAATGTGCATAAGAAATCCCAATATTGATCACACATTTAAATAAATATTTCAAGTCAACAAAAACTTTTATTTAAATCAGTTTTCCGACATTTACGTCTATATGCTTTTTTTGTTTTAAAATAACTTATTTTTGGTCCCTGATTATAAATTTCTTTATAACTGGAGAACGAAAAGAGCCAAAGTTTCCAAGTTAGGAACAAACATCTCGTTTATCAATACACAACATCCAACACAATTTGGGCGGGATTGGAGAAGAGGGTGTAGCACAAAATAATTTTTTTTTATCTAAAGAACGGTAAGAGAAATATTGTCCAAATTTGCTACATATGTTATTAATACACAACCTCCTTAAAAATATGGGCGGGATTGGAGAAGTGGGCGTGTCACCTCCCGCACAAAGACATTATAGATTTCTGTTTATCTGGAGAACAGCAAGAGTCAAAGCTTACAAATGAGGTACAAGCATCATGGTTGTTAATACACAACATCCGACAAAATCTGGGCGGGATTGGAAAAGTGGGCGAGGCATTTCTCTTTTAAAGGCATGATTGGAAAATAATATTTGATAACATTTCAACTTGATAAAACTTTGTATATGTGTCAAATGTTTATATTCAAATAACTACCAATTTAAATTTAAATGTTAAAATCAAACAATTAAAAAAGGTTTGAGAAGTGTGCTTGATATAAAACAGTGACGGGCACATTTGCAAATCCTATGTACGCGTTCATAGGAATAATAATGCTGCTTGTGCGACGTCGACACATGTACACTATAAACTTCTTTGTGTGGCTGTGACAATGTACGTTCGGCTGTTGCTTTGTTGTTATTTCGTCAACACATACTATCGTGTGTGCCCTTCACTGGTATAAAATCATTAAAGTACGTGATTGTTGTGCGGTATATTGTTTTCGGTTAAATTTGAAATATCAAGTGGCGCACAATTTCCAATGGGATATTCGTATTTGGCGAATATTAGCGCAGATATTCGTATTCATATTGTCGAATATTAAAAATTGATATTTATTGCATTACTACAAGATATAAGCTTCAAACATCCTTTTCATGCTTACCTCGTCATTTTAAATGTTTTTTTTTTTAATTTTTTTTTATATTGTTGTTAATGCGTAATTAAAAACACGTTAGCTATTTAAAAAGGGTGTCAGTTTGTAAAAAAGAATTGTGCCAATTAATGTCTGTTTAATCCTTGTGCTATTAAATTACACTAGACTTAACAATGTGGCCTTTTTATGAAGCCGTTCAACAAAACTCGTCATATACTTTTGGCATAAACAAAGCAAAGAAAATAAAAAAGAAACTGCCACTTTATTATTTATTACACAAGGGTTTCTATTTAGAAAAACATATTCGTGAAAAAATTATTTTTAAAGTTTTTGACCTAAATTTAAGTTTGAAATTAAATGGACTAACTGCTAGTTTACTCATGTCGAATTTAATGAGCGAGCCGAAGCTAATGCTTATGCATCTTAGCACAATTTGGGGAGCTTTCAGTATCATTTCAAAAATGCTCACACTTTTAGTACATTTTTAAAATTATTATGGGCGGGAGATGAAAAAATCTAAATATTTTCGGACAATTCAGTTTTTTTCTGACTAAACTCTGGGGGGTTACCGCGTACTTCGATTCGAAAGAAATCATTTACGGATTCGAACAATTTGTACTGTGTACACAGTTTTTACGTATGAGTAATGTGGGTACGTTAGTTGAAGGGTATTAAAGATTCGATACGGCCGAATATAACACTCTTGCTCGTTTTTATTATTTTTTACAAACAATTCCCTGCTATGAATAAAAATATTTTATGCTTTCCCGGTAATAGAAAATATCCGGAAAATTAGAAACTCTATATGACTGACATTAAGGTAAATAAAATTCTGATGTTAAATTTACAGAAATGTCATCATAAAAAGCGTAACGGAAAAACAAACAAAATAGAAATAAAAAAAGCATGTGTTACACTCAACGAAAATTTTATTTTTTTTGGTGACGTTTTCACATTTCATAACCTTATTTGTGATTTATTTATCAAATATGTATGTGGGCATGATATTATTTATCTCTACGTCAAAAATAGATAAATATTTTTAAAAATTCCATAGAAACGTACGGGGAAAAATAGGTAGTGTTTTAACTGTAATGGTGAACGTTACACCCATTATCAGAATATCAACAAGTATTAATAAAAACAAAATTAAAATTTTACTTGCCAGATAAACCTTTTAATAAACATTCAATATTAAAACAGTTTTTGCAATTTAAAATAATTTGCAAATACATATGTATGTGTTAACTTTAAATGCCAGTATGCTTAAACCACTTTTAACAATTTAAAAATCAATTTTTATTACCATAACCTTTAGATTTTAATAATTGTCCACGTCATTTTGATGGAATTATTTCAAAACTCTTTGAACTTTGTGCGTTTGCTTAAATTGTTGCTTGGAACTAGTATTTTAATTATAAAAGCACTTAGAGGGCCCTCAAAACAAATTAGTCACCAAGTTAATAGTTTGATATAAATATCAATTACTCCATGAAACATGACACAAATTACATATGTTTATTAAATCAACAAATTATTAATTAATATCATTAGGCCAAACCTTTTAGGTATACATATTTGCTGAATTATGTAAAAAATTGGAATTTTTTTATAAAAATTATTAATACCTTTTTATATTTCAGTGTTTAAGATACAAAATGGTGAATATATTTTTTAATATCATTTTAAGGTTTTCATAATAATCATTTTTCAATTTGATTTCTTTAATAAAGCAAAAAAAATATTTTCATGTAACTAAATAAATAACTTTTATCACCTACAGACATTTTAAACGTATACCCAAAAATTGTATTTTAGGACAATTCTAAATCACTTTAAAAACGGAGTGTTTTAATAAGCATTTTTTAATAAATTTTTCTTTTGCATCGAAAAATTTAAATTCTGTTTTATAAAAGACATCCACAAATACTTTTTGATTATTTACTAACTGGCTGTTTTTAGTTGACGAGCGTAAAATTAGTTTGTTTAACTTACATTTAAAACAGAATCAACATTTCAAAATCTGTTTTTGTTTCAAATGGATGTTAAACGAACGAATTTTACGCTTGTCATATAAAAACAAGCAGTAATGGTACTTGTTTAAACTACTAACATTAGCAACTCTTAAATTGTTTGCATTTAGCAACAAAGTTAAGCGAGCGCACCTCGTAAAAATACTGCGTAATTTTTTTTTTGCTCACCTAGTTAGCATATGTTATGTTCTTATTAAGAATAGGGTGTTTTTTTTAGCTGCATGAGAACTTAAAATGATAATAGACAGAAATATTGTTGGAATGAATTTTTTTATAATAATCTGGTAGATAATTTCATGACATTTATTTTTAAAATATTATTTCCGGCATATGTATATCCGCCGCGGCTACTTTTTTCAATAAATCTGGCAGTATGACGTCAATGGTGGCTTGAACATTGGCTTCCAATACTTCAAGAGTTGCTGGTTTTTCTGCATAAACCAATGACAACATAGCCCATAAAAAATAAAGCAGTGTCGTTAAATCGCACGAACGAGGGGACCCAGTGAACAGGAACACTTCTGGAAATAAAGTTATCACAAATAAATCGATTACTAAGCGCGCGTTATGGCAAATTGTGCCGTCTTCTTCGAACCAAATGTCATTGATGCTTAGCTGATTAGTTTTTTAAAACAAAATTTTAGTCAACATGAGTCTAAAGCGATCGCCAGTCACCGTAACGGCAGCTCCTTGCTCACTTCGAAAGAGCGTGTAAACCGCACCAAACAGACAATTATAATGAATTTCATAAATGGCTTAAGAAGTGTCTTCGCTCCAAAAACTGCAGCTTTGCTTAATGACTAAGCCATTTAACCACAAATGAGTTTCTTAAAATAAAATGAGCTTTGCAAAAAAAAATTTATTTTTTAAATAAATTTTCGCAATTTAGAAGCTTATCAAACTTTACTGAACAGTCAACACAGATTAACATTCTCAGCAGTCCAAACGTAGTTATCGATAGTTCTCATGTATCCAAGGCGAATTCGCCTTGCATGTATCTAAAAAAACACCCGATATAAAAGCAAACATCTTTAACGCTTATAAAAGAATTTTGTTAAATAATTGTTTAACGTTCTTTGTTTTTGTTACAAAGAATTTCATTTAAAATTTTTTTATTTTTGGTAACAGTGTTACCTTAGTAAAATTTTTATTAGAAACTCGTTAAACCCACAAAAATATCATCATTGTAGCCCTGTTTAGTCCGTCACATACATATATTTAGCAAGGCGAATTTATTACAGGTGGTCTTAAAAGCCCTGCTGATATTAGCTAAAATCACTGTTGGATGTCAAAATTTTGTTTATTTTCTTTTATTATCTTTGTTTCTGTTTTGTTTTATTTCTGTTTTTGACATTGTACAATGATTTTACAAAAACAAATTGCTTGTGGTTTCTGTACGAGTTGTACTTGTTGTAGTACCGAGATTACCTGGGATGAATTCGCCTTGTATATTTAGCAGGCAATTTAAGAGCTAAAACTGCTGCTTAAAATTTAAATAGCCTGATGTAATAATTAATAAATTATTTTGGATGTATAAAAGCGGCATAGCCACTCATCAAACTGGCTCATAAAATCCCCATTTTTATGGTTGCGATAGTAAAGAAAAAATCACCCATATGGTTAAATGTGAGTTTAACGAAAATCAAAATATTTTTGAACATTACAAAAATTTGAAGCCGGTTTAAATTTAATTTGAAAATAACTATGATTTGACAAATAATGCAACATTTTGCTTGAAGTTTGATGATATAAATTTGATGTGTTGCTATGCTAACTTGGGGGTCCCAGAATCAAGTTTTGCTTAAAATGTTGTTTCAAGTTTTAATACACTTATAAGTGTATGTTCAAATTCATGCATACTTTCCAAATTTAATACGAATTTACTACCCACTTTCCTTTTCAATTATTTGTTTCAATTTAACGTCAAGAAAACAGCTGATTCCAAATTTTAATGAGCATATGTTCCGTTTGTTTTTATAAGTTGTTTTCTTGATGACATCTTAAAATAAATTGCTTAAAAATTGCGTGCAGCCAGAAAGAGTGTGTAAAAAATTTGAAAGCAAAACATAAATGCAGCGTAAGAAAATCAAAATATTACCAACAAAAAAATGTTTAATAAAAAAATTTTATACGAAATTTGTTTAATAAACTAAAATATTTTTTATAAATAAGGCCTGGAAAGTTTAAGAGTTAAAAAGGCATTATTTTTCCCAATAATTTTCTTATTTTAAAACTCTATAAATATGTGAATTGCTAAAAATCTAAGCTTATCATTTACAAATACAAGAGAATTTTATTTTATTTTCGTAAAAAACACTAAAATTTGAATTTCTATTTTAATGTGTTGTTTTTTATATGCTGTTATTTATATGAAAAACGCCCGTCATATGGAAACAGCACATAAGTTTTTATCGAAATAAGTTTTAAGGAATTAAGCCGGATACCCGGCGTGTGCTACTACGCTCCCCTCCTTTTTAAAAATACATAATACATAGGACACATTGTCCATATAAATAGGAATCTATCTATGGTTTAAATTCCATTAGATTCTGTTTGATAGTTTTGTAGAGCCAGAAATTGCGCCTACCTTCCATGCATTTCATTTGTATCCATATAATTAGGAATCTATCTATGTTTCAAATTTCACTAGAATCTGTTTAATAGTTTTTGAGAGGCAGAAATTTCACCCACCTCCCCTCGTGGTCCTATTTATTAAAAAAATTATTGCTAATGTGTCCATATAAGTAGGGATCTAGTATCTTTTTTTTAAATTTCATTAACATTTTTGAGGAAGTTTCGTTGAGGCAGCAATTTCCCCTTAAATCCCTTCGGGGTCCTGGTTTTGCATAAATGTTTAGCCTAAAACCATCTTCACCTCCCCTCATGGTCGTATTTCTTAAGAAGGAATCCATCTATCAAAAAAACTTCACTAAAATCTGAGATGTAATTCCGGAGATGCAGAAATTGCCCCAAACTCCCCTTACGGTCCTACTTTTAAGAAAATGTATAGCCCAAACCATCCTTGGAAAATTACCTTTTACACCGGCTTCGGGAACATCGGTGGGATGGTTTCGGAGTCTATAAACATTTTTTGTATTTTATATACCTACCTACATACATAAATACATATGTATATAGACTAAAATATGCATGTGTAATTATGTATTTCAAAAATAAAATTGCTTTCCTTTATTCGTCAAAATGCTTAATTATGAAGATTTAATAAAGAAACTGACCTTTAAAACTTTTAATCATCATATGATGACGTTAAAAAGTAAATTAAGTACCTATTTGCTTTGATTAAACAGTCACACAAATAGGTGTGTAGGTACATACATACAAAAGAGAAAAAAATTAGCAAAAATTTTGCATACATTTGATTAAAAACAATATGCTTAAGGTTATTATAATAGGTATTATTTCTTTCTCTGTATCATCGAAAAAAAATCTGTCTTTTTACCACAGTGCCCTTAATAATGACTAAATTAAAAGCATGGTAAATCTAACTGTTGCTTTTTAAGTTGCCCTACACTAAACAAAAGCACACTTCATACACTTAAAATTTAAATGAAGCAATTGTATGTAATTTAAAGCGATTATTTAATAATTCATTCTAAACTACTAGTGCCATTGCATTTTATTTCATTTCCTAATAAATTTTTTTACTATGCCGCCAATCGCTACTAAACACTCATACACTCTAAAACAATTTCATTAGATACATATGTACGTGTTTGTGTAGTTATTCATATTTATTTTCTGGTTTCTTCCACTTAACGTATTTTGCTGTTGTTTGTGGAACAACAATAACAATTTTCCCTAAATATGTACATACTACTCACCAACTAAGAACGATATTTTTATCATTCCTGCTACCAACAACTTTCTTAAAAAAAATATTTCGGTTTATTTGTCATCACTTACCTTGCGTTGAGCTTCAGCTGCAAAGCCAGACTTTGGTGCACGATTGACTGACATTTTTTTTTTTTTGGCTTTTTTGGTTTTAAAAAACAAGTTTTTTTAAAGATAAATTAAAAAAATATATATAGTATGTATGTATATAGATATATATTTTTGTAGTGCTTTTAAAAAATGTTTTTAAAACGGCTTAAATTTTTTTTGCTGTTGGTGGTTGTTGCTTCCTTAAAATCCAATTTTTGTTTATTATGCAAAAATTGTATTAAATTTGTTTTGTTTTTTATTTTTGTATCACAGTTGTACGCGTTTGTTTAGTATTGTTTTTTTCTAAGTTGTTTTACAATTTTATTTTCCGTACGTCTTAGCGGCTGAACGTTTCAACTAGTTATGATTGTTACCAGTTTTATTGCTCGAATATTAACCATTTGACTTGTTGTGTGTGTGTATTGTCTGTCCGACTCATATTTTTTGTTGTACAGTGTAATTTCACTTTTAATCAAAGCTAGGGTTGCTAGTGTAACGTTAAGTTGTATTGTTTTGTTAAGTGTTGCTATTTAATGTACTATATTAAATGATCAGAGCTTTTAGTACGTTTTTTTCAACTGTGTTGGCTTGTTTATTTACAAGTGTAACGGTTAATATACAGTTCAAATTTGAACGCCACTACTTCTAATGTACTGTAATAAATTTATAAACAACTTGTCTAGATTATTTACTACAGATCGAATCAACTTGTGCAAAGAAAAATAAGCCCCTTTAACACATTAATGTTATTTACAGTGAAATTGTAAGTGTTATTTTTAATTTTTTTAAATATTTTTCTTCTCTGTATAAACATTACGATAGGTCGATTTAGCAATCGATACTGTGCCATCGATTTTTCGATAGCTTTTGGCTTGAGGAAAAAAACGTATCCATAGGTACTAATACAGCTCTAAAATTTTACTTTTAATAACAACAAGTTAGAGTGCTATATTCGGCTGTGCCGAATCTTTGATACCCTCCACCGACTGTTCGAATGTTTAAGGAGTAATATCTGTATGATGTTATTATTATCTTTAACTGTGACGATTTGTTATTAATTAGTTTTAGGCGACTAAACTGTTTTCCGGTAGTAGGGTTTATATGGGGCCTATGGTAAATTATGGACCGATCTTCACGAAATTTCACAGTATCATTTCTAGTCCTTTAAAACTGTGATGTACCAATTTCTGTTATGATAGCATTATTAATTATGGTTTTAGGTGTACTAAACTGTTTTCCGGGAGTAGGGTTTCTATGGGGCCTAGGGTAAATTATGTACCGATCTTCACGAAATTTCAAAGTGTTATTTCTAGTCCTAAAAAACTGTGACGTACCAAATTTTGTTACGCTAGCGTTATTTTGTACGGTCTTAGGCGTACTAAACTGTTTTCCGGGAGTAGTGTTTATATTGGGCTAAGGGTAAATTATGGACAGATCTTCATGAAATTTAACAGCATGATTTCCAGTAAAACTAATTTTTGCAAAATCTTATCTCATTCCGTGCCTTGTTCCAGCATTTATGTTATTTTTTGTAACAAAATTATCAATTTTTGTAGGTGGTGGTTCCACATTTTGATTCATAGCTCTGGTCCTACTGAACCGATTTTGCTGGATTTCAATCCCAAACTGCTTAGGATAACTACAAGCAATTTGGCACCAAGTTTGTTCATTCCTTTTGAGTTGTTCGAGAGTGAGCGTGTTTTCATACATACATATATATCGTCGGCTTAATATGCAAACCTGCTAAATCCACTTTTTAAGTAAATTGAGATTATGATGACGTGTGGTAGAGAAAGTTGCGCCTCGTCATCCAGCACGTAGTTTTTCTTCAATTTGAGCCGTGAAGTGTTTAAAACCAACAATATTTTTGGTTTTCCTTTCAAGCAGCACAGAGAAAAAATAAAAAGTTTTTTATCTCTCCTGTAAAATGTATTGAAAGGGAGCTAGCAGGTTTGCATATTAAGCCGAAGATGTGTATACATTAGGGTGGCCGTTATTTACTTTTTTTTGATTTCTTATATTCTCGTCCCTCAAATCGGTTCATTTTTATGTAAAAAAAAAAATACAAAAAAATTTCGTTGCAATAAGTTGTGTTTTAGGGGGAGCAAAAAACTTTCTTCGAGGCTAATGTTGTAGACTAGAAGAGCTAAAATATTGCCATACATATATCACATTCTTGTAAAATGTTGTTTTTAAGAGATAGTAATATGCAAACAAATAACATTTGAATAAATGGCTTGATGGCAAACTTTGAGGGGCGGACGACCCCCCTAAAACACAACTTATCGCTACGAAATTGTTTTGTATTTTTTTACATAAAACTGAACCGATTTGAGGGGGGAGAATATAAGAAATCAAAAAAAAAAAGTTCTCCATACAACTAACGGCCACGCTAGTATACATAACTTGCGGTCTTAACGTCAAATTCAATCGCCTGGTCATCTTATAAGATAGTTGTGATGAGATTTCTCATAACTACAGTCTTACAATATTTATGTATTATATATTAAAATCTTATGTCTCATCTCATGTATAGACCACAAATTAGTGATATACAGGCCTGTTCTGAAAATCACTTTAACTCAAATCACGTGATTTCAAATCACATGTGCCTTCTAAAATCACACGTGTGATATTTTAGCGTACCGTTTTTGTGTATTTTGGTATGATCTTTAATTGCAGAAAGCACACCAAGAAACACAACAACGGGATGACTTTCAAAACCCCACAAAATCACACGTGTGATTTCAAAAGCACGTGATTTGAAATCACGTGATTTTCAGAACAGGCCCGATAACTTTTTCGGACGTCATTCTCTCAATGGTCTTTATAATGGGCACCTTTGTATCGGTATTAAAAAACATATTTGCAGTTTAATTTGGTAAAAAAAAACAAACGCATTATTTTCTAAATAACTTATTTTTCAAAATACTGTAAATACTTGGGCATGTTCTAAAAATCGAAATCAAGTGAAATTGAAATCGAACGAGATTTTAAGTTCAATTATTTACAAAATGAACTTATTTTTTTGTGTTTTTAAGGGCACTGCTACACGTTCAATAAATATCGTGGTATTTCTAGTTTTACGATATTTATTGAACGTGTAGCATGCAATATTGATGGATCGCGATCCATATCGCAGAATGGCCTAAAATATGAAATCCAGATCGCGGGATAAATATTGAACGTGTAGCATTTTCATGATATTAAATAATCATGATACGTCAGTAAAAAGTGTCGAAATAAAAGAAATAAAATACGCAGTGGAAAAAATTAAACAAATAAAAAGTAAAACAATTGACAAAATTTGTGTAAAGTTTATTAAAATAAAGGGTAATGGCAGAAGACAGTGAAATCGAGTGGGTTCTGCCGGTGGAATCGGGATTAACCAGTGAAAAAATTATTTTAAAAGATTTCATTTTTAATTTGGAGGCAATACCGGAATTGTGGGACTCGTCGGCTAAAGCTTATTCCGACAAAATAAAAAGAACGACAGCACTGCAAAAATTATTAAAGGTTTTTAAAAGCAAAATAGCTAAACAGGCTTTCTTTTGGTTTTCTCGCGACATTGATAAACGACCCGCACAACACAAAAATAATATAAATACTGACGCGATTAAAATTGAACATGTAGCATACGCTCGTGATCCATTATTATTTTAAAATGGATCGCGATCCAAATATCACGATATTTATTGAATGTGTAGCAGTGCCCTAAGCGTTGTGCTTGTGAAAATAATTGATACTTAAAGAATGATATAAATATAATATAAAATTTTTTTATTAACTTTCATTACTTTGAATCCTCAAATATCTTTAAACCGTGCCTTCGTCACGTGAAAAATAGAGCGATTTACAGAAATGTTATGTAGTTTTCTACTGATATGCTTATATTATGTTTAACCCTTCGGCTTACGCATGTTTTAATTTTCTATACAAAACACATTGAAAAAAGGCCTGACCAGACTCATGTGTACCAAGAAGGATTAAATATATCAATAAACAACATTAAAGGAATTATTATTTTTCGCCGACACATACGTATTAAGTTTTGAGCACTCGACACTCTTAAGCAACCGAAATTCAACTGTCCATATGAAAAGCAAAGGTCTTTAAATATGTATGTTTCGGTCGGTCACTAGGCCATATGCTATCTCTATACCAAATTTTTTGAAAATAGAAAAAGTACCAAGAGTACCAGCGTATCCTGATTTTAGGCCCACAGAAAGTACACTCTATGTTAATGTAGGCTATTAACATAGAGTGTACTTTCTGTGGGCCTAAAATCAGGATACGCTGGTACTCTTGGTACTTTTTCTATTTTCAAAAAAAAAAAAAAAATTTGGTATAGAGATAGCATATGGCCTAGTGACATACATTAATGTTAATGTAGGCTATAATCTGTACCCTACAAGAAATGATCTGCCAAGTGGTGGCTAAGTAGCATGTAATGTGTAAAATTACATACTACATGGTACTTACTGCCTCGGGAAGCATAGCTGAATGCTATCAGACGCGTCCACGGGTTGCGGATAGTGGAAACCCCAGCAGATATGTTGGGATGCTGCGAATAAAATAAGCAGTCGCGGACAACTCAGCGGTCCCAAGGGGAGAGTCTCGGGGGGTCTCGTTTAGAGCACCTGTAAATACCCGAGTTGCCAATGATCCTTGGAACGGCGTGGCGAGTAATTGGCGCCACTCAATAGCCAATCTCAACAACTCGTTGAAAAAACAGCATTTCTGGATGCTACAATCGGCAATCCCGGTACCAGAATCGGATGCGATCGGCTAATCACCGGTTCATCTTAAACTCTTCTGATTACAGAAACCACAACGAATGGAAACCAAAATGATCCCCAATTGTTGACGACTTTTAGCTTTAAATCAAGGACACGATTCGGAACATGGAATATTAGAACGCTTCTGGAACCATCAAGATTGGCCCAAATTTGCAAGGAATTCAAGAACTACAACCTTCTCTTCCTTGGTTTATGTGAAACAAGGTGGCCTGATAATGGCACAATAACAACCGACGGTGACATAACCTTTTTATATTCTGGCAAGCCAAGTGGACTCCCTCGATCGAGCGGCGTAGGATTCCTTCTTTCTAGAGAGGCCAAGAGCGCCCTAATGGCATGGAAACCACATTCTGATAGGATTCTATCCATACGTCTGCACACCCGTGCTCGTAACATCACATGCATTCAATGCTACGCCCCCACTGAAAT
Organism: Pollenia angustigena; assembly: GCA_930367215.1. Taxonomy (NCBI): domain Eukaryota; kingdom Metazoa; phylum Arthropoda; class Insecta; order Diptera; family Polleniidae; genus Pollenia; species Pollenia angustigena. The sequence continues at coordinate 194,095,109 of OV884058.1, forward strand.
CTCAGACCCCAGTGACAAAGAAGACTTCTACAGCCTCCTGGAAAAGGTAATAAAAGACACACCTAGTGGTGATATTTTACTTCTAACCGGTGATTTCAACGCTCAAGTGGGCTCAGTTAACACGAATATTGAGTCCGTTATGGGAACTCATGGACTGGGGCAAATGAACGAGAATGGCGAATTATTTACCGGGATATGTGCAAGCAGTGGTCTTACAATCGGTGGCACTATTTTCCCTCACAGGGACGTGCATAAAGTAACTTGGGTTTCCCCCGACCACAGAACAGAAACCCAAGTTGACCACATTGCGATAAGCAAGAAGTGGCGGGGTTCATTACTAGATGTGCGCAATAGGCGTGGGGCAGATGGAGCGTCAGACCACCATTTACTTGTAGGAGAGATACGATTAAGGATATGTGCAATCCGACGACAAACAACACAGTCTTTGCCAAGACGATACGATGTATCCAAATTAAAATCCTCAAATACTCTCGAAAGTTACGTAGGCTCCCTAACGACTCGCTATGAAGATATCCCGAACAGCAATAGATGCCAATGGAATGCTATAAAAAACATTTTCACAGACAGTGCGAAGCAACATCTTGGTCATCCTCAACCTAAGCGTAAAGTATGGATCTCAGACGCTACCTGGCAACTTATTGAAGATAGAAGACAACTTAAAGGCTCCATTAACGTTGCCCGAACAAGAGCTTCTAAATTTATCCTTCAGGCACAGTATACCAGTCTAAATCGCCAGGTTAAACAAAGTGCGCGACGAGACAAACGGGTCTGGGTGGAAAATATGGCCATAGAAGCACAGTCAGCTGCCGATACACATCGAAGTAGAGATTTGTACAAAATTGCAAAGCAAATATCAGGGAACTACCGTTCAACCACATATCCCCTTAAAGATCCGTTGGGAGGAACTGCCGCGTCTGTGGAGCGGCAACTGGCAATATGGTCCGACTATTATGCCGGCATACTGTCAATTCCGCAACCCACAACAGTCTGGCAATGTCACTGTACTTCACATCAAATCAGATCCGACATAAATACAGTTTGCCCAGACGAAACTGAGATCGTCACTGCAATACGTGCACTGAAGAATGGCAAGGCACCAGGCGTAGACAACATTAACCCTGAACTGCTTAAGGCTGATCCGACTCTTAGCGCTAAAATAATCTACCCTATTATCAGAGACTTTTGGACATCACACTCTCTTCCTGCTGAACTAAGTGAGGGAATGATAATAAAACTACCCAAGAAAGGAGACTTAACAGAGTGTAAAAATTGGCGGGGTATAACTCTTTTAACCATGATTAACAAGGTGTTAGCGAGTATAATCCATGCTAGACTGGCATCATCAATTTCAGCAGATCTTCGAAATGAGCAAGCTGGTTTCAGACCACACCGATCTTGCACCGATCATATAAATAGTCTAAGGATCATAGTGGAACAGTCGGTGGAATGGAGATCTCCATTATACTTGATATTTATCGACTTCGCCAAAGCATTCGATACGATCCACCATCAGGCAATTTGGCACGCACTTCGATGCAAGGGAGTTCCACCTGTGCTAATCGACTTAATCAAAGCTTTGTATGGCAACTCAACAAGTCGAGTACTGCATGAACGCACGTTAAGCAATCCGATTGGTATAAGCACTGGGGTACGACAGGGATGTATCCTATCTCCGCTGTTATTCAATATTGTATTGGATTCAATTATGCAGCAAACAACCCGAATAAGAAGAGGCATTACATGGGGTATGAATGGTCGATTGGAAGACCTTGACTACGCTGATGATATTTGCCTGCTCGCACATAACTTTACCGACATGTCAGCCAAATTGGATCAGATACATCAGCTAGCATCTGGTGTCGGTCTTCACATTAACTTCGACAAAACTAAGGTTCTACGTATCAATTCGACTAATCTCTCCAAGTTCCGAGTAAACAACATAGAACTCGAGGACGTCCAATCGTTTTGCTACTTAGGAAGTATCATATCAACAACAGGCGGCTCACGTGATGATATTGCATATCGCATAAGGAAAGCAAAACAGTCTTTTGGTGCATTACAAAGAGTATGGAAGTCACCACAAATACATATAAAAACTAAGCTTCGCCTTTTTTCCTCTAATGTTCGCTCTATCCTGCTATATGGATGTGAGTCCTGGAACTCTACTGCAAGCGACATTCAATCCCTGCAAGTATTTGTTAATCGTTGCTTGCGAAAAATTTTACGAATATTTTGGCCGAACGTAGTTTCCAACAGAGACCTCTGGCAAAGAACAGGTGAAATACCAATTCGCATAGAAATTGCAAAGAGGAAATGGAGCTGGGTTGGTCATATTTTGAGAAGACCCCATGATGATATATCAAAGATGGCAATTGATTGGAACCCTCATGGCAGCAGAAGAAGAGGTAGACCAGCTAACACCTGGAGAAGGCAACTAGAATCCGAAATTAGCGAAACAAGAAGAACTTGGTCTGAGATCAGACAAATCGCACAGGACAGATCCCAATGGAAGAATTTCGTTACGGCCCTTTGTTCCAACTTGGAACCATAGGAATCAATATATAAATATATACAAGAAATGAATGAGCGAGTAGTCACATTTTTCATTTTGGTGTTAAGAAAATGATAGAAAGAAATGACCGAAATAAAGTTTTCGATCACATTCGGTCATTTCTTTCTATCATTTTCTTAACACCAAAATGAAAAATGTGACTACTCACTCATTCATTTCTTGTAGGGTATGTATATCAAAAAGATTGTATTCCGTTTTTACCCCTTGAACAGTACCAATTTGATCTCTTTAAAAGTACCCTATATTTTAATCCTGACCATATCGACCCATTTGCGCGAAATTATCGTATATGCCAATTTTTTTTGAAATTGAGTTTTTGATGCAATCTTGTTCTACATTCAAAGAGACGTCAACTGACAAAATATTGTAGGCGTATTCCACTTCGTTGCTCCAAAAATTTAATGTATATTTTCATTTTTATATTGCAAGTGATAGCAGAGAAAAGTTGAAAAATGGCTTTCCTGTAAAATTTGGTTTTTGTAACATACGATAATTTCGCGCAAAGGGGTCGATATGCAATCTGCATACCAAATTTATCAAAAAGTATCAAAGAAACAAGGTTTCCCTTGATTTAAAAAGTAAAAAGTACCCTATATTTGAATCTAAAAGTACCCTATATTTGAATCTAAAACCTTTACACGAAAATTCGGATTGAAATATTACATACAGTCATTTCCTGGAAATCGAAATCGCTTGAAATTAAAATCGATGGAGATTTTAAATTAAACTATTTTCAATAATGAACGTGGCATTTTCGGATTTTACAAGTACCTATGGTTAAGATAAGTGGTCCTCAAAGTATGAGGTATATATATATTTAAAAGGAAATTTTTTTACGAACTTCAAACCAGGGCTGTGGAGTCGGAGTTGAAGAGCAGTACATAGTTGACCGTATTTTGTTGTTCTTTGTTTTTGGTACTATCTAATGGTATTCGCAATGTAAAACGTGCTATATTACTTTTAATAACATCGATATTTATTTTAACAAGTAAAAGCAGAATGTTATATAAATTCCGTTCTTTTAAATTTAAAAGCTTTGCGTTCTCCAAGCATATATCATCCGCATAGTCCAGGGGGACTACTCTCTATTGCGATGCGAATACAATTTCGTTGCGAAAGCTTAATGCCAACTTAGTATTCTCTACACTTTCGTAAAATTTTGGCAGTAAAGAAATGTTATAATTTGAAAAAAATTAAATTAGAAAATTTTAATAAAATAAATAATGATGATTTGCGAAAATAACAAAATGCGAAAGAAATGCGCAAACGCATTAAAGAGTACTAATCACTAGATCTGTTACCATATTTTCTTTCGCATCGCACTAGAGAGTAACTCCCCAGGTCTTCTAATCTGTCTTCCAAACCCCATGTAATCTCTCTCCTATGACTTGTTGACTTTTGCATGACTAAATCGAGGACACAGTTAAAGTGTAGTGGTGACAACATACAGCCCTGGCGAACTCCGATTTTTATTTTGATGTTTTTGCTTAGTTGTTTCTAATGTAATACTCGGCATGCTGCATTGTTGTATAGTGTCTTTGTTTATTATTTTAGTAGGGAGAACGTAAACTTATTTTCTTTAATCTATTACCAAACAGTCGCAGGCGTATTTTAAATTCGCCAACTACGATAAGGGTGATTTTTTTGTTGTTTGTTACATATTTATTGTATGTGTCAAGCTTTTCAAATAATTTGATTGATAATTTTAACCTCCTTAAATTCAAACCCCTATAAATCGTCTTTATTTAACTTTTACCTCGTTAAATCCAAATCTCTTAATTTCGAAAACTCCTCTTATTCGTAAAAAGCAGTCGATACCTTCGATTACGAATTTTCGAGATTCTTCTGTATTTGAAATAAAAAGCTTTATAAAGCAATCAACAGAAAACTTTAAAGAGTTTTATTAAATTTAAATTTATCGAAAAAGCCTAAAAATAGGCTCTATTAATTTTTTTGTGATATAATTATCATACTTTTCAAAAAAATTGCTTTTAGAATTCTGTATAAAAGCACGAAATGAAATAAAACGCATGTGTAATTTTTTCATCGTAAAGGCATTTATTGGAACAGACAATCAGTCTCATTAGGTGCGTTAGTTTACCCCAAAATTTGCAAAAATGTTTACAAATTTATACTGGTTTTTACTGAAATGCGTTCGTTTTCACATACATTTACAAAAGAGAAAAGTGACAGTTGTTAGACTAAGAGCCTGTAAATTTTTACTGATCACATTTCCGCCAGTAAAATCCAGTAGAAATCAAAAACATATGGTTCAATTAACTAAACAAACAAGAGTAAGCAAACAAAGAGCACACGATTTGTAATAAAAACAATTAAAAGAACAAGCTGAATTCAGATCCTATATAAACACCATCCATTAGAGCTGGGAAACTATCGATATTATCGATAGTCTTAAAATATCGATACGAAAAATATTAAAATCGTTATTATTATTAATTAAAATACATCTTTGAAGACACGAAACAGCAGCTATACACACAGTTTTTTGCCACAAGTTTTTACTATTATTAATTCGCTCTGAATTACAGCAATGAATACCAACAACAAGAATGACAGGTGGTATGGATGGCTAACAGAGCTGTAAAAAGCTGCAATCAATTGACATTGAAATCAAAGTGATTTCAACCAAACTGATTTCATTCTTTGATTTCTAAATGATTTCAGATTTCAAAATGAAATCTTGTCAAAATTGCAATATTTTTTGATTGCAATCATTTTTTGTTAGAAATCATTGAATGCAATTAATTTAATTGCAATCAATTCGATTGCAATCAAATTTTTGTTGAAATCATGTGATTTCAACAAGTTCCCTTGAAATCATGTGATTTCAACAGATTCTATTAAAAACCTCCACTTATATTTGACCAGAAAAATAAAAGTCAAAAACATAAAAAAAATTTAATTTTGTGAATTTATTAAAAAAAAGTCATGACAAACATAATATGAACAAAACAATATGAAAAATATTTCAGATTTCATTACTTTGAGCATTTTTTACATTTGAAAGCTCTCTATTGGCTTTTAGTAAAAGTAACTTTTCAAAGTTGCTATCTGAAAGCGATCCACGACGCGGAGAATTTAGCAAGGTTGCAAATGAAAATAACCTTTCTACTGCAGCTGATGATGGTAATGGTGCGTTGAATCTCATAAATGTGGATGTGGATCGACTTCTTAGAAAATAATAAAAAAAAATAACTGTATTTATAAAAAAAAAACAACAAAAGCAACAAATTATTTGAATGCGTTGAAAAGAGAATTCTTTGCAATTTTGCAAAGTAGAGGATATTAGATAATAACAAGTTGTTATTAACAACTAAAACTTATCGGCTCCAAAATGACATGAAAAACGTAGGTTTGTTAGTCATTTCTTGCATTTTTTTTTTCTACGGAAGAACTGATTGCAATTAGAAATAATGTTTACCAATTTTACAAAACTTTGTAAATAAAAATTGCCATTTTTCATTTGAAAAGAACGAAGATTTTGATTCTGATTTAACTTTGATTGCAATTACTGGATTTATATATAAATTGATTTCAAAAAATTGATTCAATCGTTTTTATCATATTGATTTCATGATTTCAAATTGAAATCATGAAATCAATTTACGATTTTGAATGCAATCAAAAAATTAGCAATCATTAAAGCGAAATCATGTGATTGCAATTAAATCGATTGCAATCATTTACAGCTCTGATGGCTAAGCTGTGCTTTTTTACTGCTAATTAAAGGCAGTATCGGGCCTGTTCTGTAAATCACGTGATTTCAAACCACGTGCTTTTGAAATCACACGTTTGATTTTGTGGTGTTTTGAAAGTCATACCGTGGATGTGTTTCTCGGTGTGCTATCTGCAATTAAAGATCACACCAAAATACATAAAAACGGGACGCTAAAATGTCACACGTGCGATTTTAGTAGGCACATGTGATTTGAAATTACGTGATTTGAGTTAAAGTGATTTTCAGAACAGGCCTGTATATTGTATATCGATATTTGAGTTGAGAATCAAAACTAATTTAGAACATTCACCCTTATTGTGTTTGGCGTTTTTAAAATACGCCTACGACTGTTTGGTGACAGATTAAAGAAAATAAGTTCACGATCTCTTTAATCTATTACTAAACAGTCGTAGACGTATTTTAAATACGCCAAACACAATAAGGGTGATTATCTAAAGTTGCAAATAAATATCTTATAGTCCCTACTTCGGTTCCTTCAGAAATGTGCTTTCAGCAGCACAATTTTTCAAAAACTGTCATCTAAAATAACGTGCGTACATACTTATGTTCATACGTTTAATAAAGTTATAAAAACAACGAATTAAAGCCTGATAAAAACTAGTTAGTTTTCCTGCACAAGTACAAACATTCAGTCAATAAAAATATCGATAGTGAAATTTGAGCTATCGATAAATATCGATAGTATTCCAGCACTACCATCCATAAAATCACTGAATGACAAAGCAAATCTCATATGTAGATGAAATATATCTAAATAATCACCCTTATTCTATTTGGCGTCTTCAACAGTAAGCAACGCCGTTTTTTATGTTTTGTTTCAATTTCGTATTCCCGTTGGCAATATTGCCATATTTCGATGACTGTTAACATATGTTTGGTATTTTCTAAGAAAAATTGGCGTTGCTGTTGCCTTAAATTGCCCTTGATTTTGTCGTCGGCATTTTTAGTGTTGTCTTATGCTGTTTTGTGTCGTGTTTTAAAAATTTTACGTAATGGTTGGCTGCAATTTTGATTTCTACGGCGGTTTTGATATTTTTCTTCATTTGTGTTGTGTTTTGATATATTTTTTGTGGATATAATTGAAAAAATTAAATTTAAAACTAAGTGCCAGTTCGATAAGCTAGTGGAAGAGCTTGTAAAAAATCCATTACTAGCCAGAGCATTATGCAGGGTTTCTTTTCCTAATAAATTAAATATCCCTTGCGATTAAAGAACAGATGGTGGTCTTGTTTTTTTTTTTTTGAGTTAAAATTTTGATGTGGGTTCCATCCACACAGCCAATTACACCTGGAAATGCTGCTTTTCAAAGAAATGCAACTTTAATTTATCCATTGTGGACAAAGTTCTCTCTTCATGACTTCCAGAGTCTCAGACAAAATTTTTAAACTTGTGGCTGGGACAGTCAAAAGTTGAAATAATTTTCAACGCTGAGCTGGTACGATCCCTGGGCCAAAAAACGCAATGTTGCTGCAAATATATTGTGTTTGGAACAAACGTTCCCTTTTTAAATGAGGCTCTATTATTTCCAACACATGTTATAAAGAAAGTTTATTCAGCCGAAAATAACTTTCAAATCTTAAAAAAAATAAAAAAAAAATCCATTAGGCACTTGGGAAAGTTTAATATAATAAAAAAATTTTCATTTAATCATTATTTTTTTACAAACAAATTTTTATTTGACTTAACCCTTTCAGGGTCAAAAATAATTTTTGGCGAGATATAGATCTGAAAATTTGTATTCAAGGTAATGTGATGGCGCTGAAGCCGGGAAAAATAGTAGTTTTTGTTTCATGTAGCTCCCTTGGTTGTTAGGGCATGTCAAATATTTTCAAAATTGACCTTCAAAGGTCCCCAAAAGAACCTAAAATTAATTTTTCTCATATTTTTTTTCAAGTAAATATTTATTTACGCATGTATAAATACTTACAAATTGTTTTTAATATCGCCCGATCACCGAAACTATTTTTTTTTTTCGTCCTAAATATAACCTTTTTACGAATTTCCTGACTAGTGTACGACAATGCCCTCAATATTAAGAAAAGAAAGTCAATGCCTAATGTAACAACTATTTAAAATAGCAAACGTGTCTTTCTTTCAGATAAAACAAAAAAAATATAATTTACTGTACACTTTTATACAGTAAAATTGCGTAGAAACAGAGTACAATGTAATGTCGAATATATTCGACAAAAACACTGAAAGGGTTAAAATTTGCACAAACAGCACAGAATTTTTTTTGTTCTTATAAAAAAACAGTAAACAAAATGAATCAGCTGATTTTAATATTAGAGATGTGTGCTGTATTTTATTAACATTATCGATAAATAGTCAACGGCGTCATAATACTCTTACAAAATACCAATTTAACATACAATTGATGTTGCCTTTGATAAGAATTGCTGTTGCCTTAAAATTGCCGTTGTTATTGCCGACGCCAAGTAGAATAAGGGTGAATATTCGGCACAAAAACTTTTACATGAATGTTAACCTAATAACATTATTTTGTTTTGGCGGATCCATAATAGGTTACACTCTCAAATAGTTTACACTCTAGAAAATATATAAATTCCGTTAAATAGAGTTTCATATGGTCGGGCTTGACCGACTAAAATTTCTCTCTTCTTTTTGCTTGTTTTGTAACAGTCAAAATCACATTATAGTTTCAAGAGAAAAGGCTTCATATAAAGGAAAATTAGGGGGAAAAAAGCAAAAGCCTTTTAACATACTTTATCAGGAAATAAAAAGTTATACACCCCTATCGCGAATGTTACATGCAGTCTACAACTGACATGAAATGCTTTACTTTAACACTAATATGATGTTACTGTTAAGTATAGACTCATCATGTTAGAAGTTTTCTCATGTTATAACACGGTTGTTAATGCAAATGTTTTAACAACGCTTTTATAACATAAGTTATATCAGCAAATCATGTCAGTTGTAGACGGGCAGTTATGGGAATATGATTCATGGGATCAAACCTAAATTCCCATCCCCAACAAATCGGTATCGCAAATATTTTGGGTGTAAAGATTTCTATTGTGAATTATTTGGCAGTGCTTTGTAAACAAAAGTCTCTACTGTGAGTAACTTGTCAGTGCCTGTATTGTGAAAGAAAAATATACAAAATAAAATACTAATAAAAATATATTAAAATAAATTGTGAATAGTGTTATCTTCATTTTCTTTATGTACACTCTTTCAATAAAAGGAAAAAGTAATTTAATTTAGTCCTACTTTAGAATACAAATTAAAATTTACATGTTCCCTTCTCGTTCACAACAACACTTGCTGGGAATTTATTTATTAAAAAAATTCGCGGGCGTAAACATTGGCGATGCCAAATTTTTAAAGTTTGGGAATTCATTCATAAAAAATTTGTTATGGGAATCATTCACAATACGAAATAAAAAAATATGGGAATATTTTCATGGGAGTAGTTGTTTGCGAAAGGGGTGATACTTAAAAAAAATTTTTTGTTCCCAGACTAATTTTTAAATTCATTTAACCCACAGTATAAAAATTCTCATCAATCTAACGCTATTATTTATTAAGTTTGTTTATAGAATAATATCGATTTTTTATTGAGTTTGGCTTTTAACAAAATTGAAACAGATTTATTTTCAGTTTTAATCAAAGCATTTGTTTTTTTTTTGTTTTTGTTTTTTTTTCTATACTATAAGTAAATACAAAAAATAAGATTTTTTTATTATCAAATAATAATCATATATACGAAAAGAAATATTACATAATTAACATTAACTACACAGAGAGTGAGAGAGAGAAAACAAAAATACAATTTTTATTTAATTTTGTTTCTTTCTTATATATTTTTTTGTTTTTTAGATGCTTGACTCTTGCTAATTATTTAGTTTTTTTTAATACAATCAGACCTTTTTTGTTATAAATTTATATTAATATAAAGTTATTTTTTTTTGTTTGTTTATTATTCTCATGTATTAAATATATTATATGTATATAATTAGGCGGATGTATATTTATATACGGTTTTTTTTTTTTATTTATAATATAAATTATTTAAAACTATAATGCTACCTTTTTTCCGTTTTTTTTTCTCGAAATTTAAATTAAATTAAAATTTTAGTTAAATTAAATACAAAATATATCATTAAATTAATCATTAATTGTTGCACAATTTTATTGAATAAATTTAAAAAAGGATTTTCAAAACAATTTACAACAGAAAACACTTAAACTAACCAGAAATCACAAAGAAAACAAAGCATTAGTTTTAAAATTAAGGGCAGAATATTAAAAAAAAAAAGATTAACCGTCTTAGTTAAAAAAAAATTAAACAGTTTTATTTTTTATAACTAAGGCGGTACGACTAATGATACTTTGATAAACACATAACTTCGTTATTAAATATTTTGCTAATTAAAATTTAAACAAAAAAAAAAAAAAAAAAAAAAAAAAAATAATAATAATTACAACTTAATTTTTAAAACAAACAAAATAAACAACAAAAAAAAAAATACTAATTAATTTTATAAATTTTAATAATTTGTGCTTAAGTGTTTAAACATTGAATTTTATAGAACATAAATATTCTGCCTTGTTGTTCTAAAGTGTCTGTCTGCATAAGTGTTCCCTGCTTTGCTTTTGTATGGTTTTGTGATTTTGCTTTCTTTCTTTTGTTTTTTTTACTTTTTTGTTTAACTATTTTTTATATAATTTAAATTATATAGTATTTTAATTTTTAATAAATATTGCTAAGCATTTTTTATGTGTATAAGTTTTTTAATGTTTTTTGTATTGTTTTGTAAATAGAATTATTTTATTTTTTCAAAAAATTTGCTCTAATTACTAGGCACACTGTTAAATTAAAACAAAAAAAAAATATATAATAAAGTGTCGAAAAAAAAAAAATAAATATATTTTATGAAATTGAAAATATATGTTTATATTTAAAAAGTTATGACGCCTCAGCCTAACAGCGCCTTTGTAATGTTCATGATATCATTTTCATTAGCAATGCTGGCCTTTTAAAGAAATTAAAATATTCTTTATAAGAAGCTTGTTGATTATTTTTCCTCATAAATAAGTTATAGTTAAATATTATCTACAAACTAATCTATAAATTTTTTAAGGTTATTGGTTTATTTTCTTAATAGTTCTTTCTTTTTTTGATGATTTTGTTTATATATGTACTTTTAAACATATCATTATGATTTTGTTTTCATTTCTTTGTTTCAAAAGCCTTAAATCTTTTGTTTTAATATGTTTTTTTTCTTAGTAACCATAATTTGTCGCGTATTGTTTTTTTTTTTAAATATATTAATGTTTTAATTAGAAAGTAAATAGTTTTTTTTTTTTTGTTTTGTTTTGGAGTAGAGCAGGAAAGTTTGTTTTTAACACTCCTTTAGCAAACTCTGTTCTTTTAGTTTTTCTACACAGCATTTGGTAGTAGTAGCAGTTACATGACGTTCATTCATTCATTCATGCGTCTTTCATTCGTATTGTGTTTATATAGTTTTCTCCTCAATAGAACATAAACCTACTTCAGTAATCTCTGTTTAATATTTCATTTCCCTCTTCACATTTATTAAACTCACAGCAATGAAATATCTAAAAATGGAAGTTTAAGAAACGTGAGTATGGAGAAATTTAAAAGTTAAATGGAAATTTACCTTTGTTTTCATGACTATCAGCAGTGACTAGTGTATTAGTTGTTGTTAATAAACTATTATTATTATTGAAATTAACATTATTGTCTTGAGAATCAAGACTTAAATCAATTAATTGATTTGTTGATGGTACCACAGTTTGTAAAAGATCAATATCACTGAAAACAAAAAAAATAATAATTTTAATAACAAAAATTAAAAAATAAAAACCTTAAGTTTTATGTTGGATTGCGTTTTTTCGATGTCAAAATATTTTTTTTAATTAAGTAGAAAAAAATATATCGGCCCAGTGGCCGGCGACAAGTTTAATGATGATCATACGGGCCAAAATTATGGAAATTTATCGTCATTCCTGACGGATATTCTCTTTGAGGACTTTAGAGCAGCGGTCATCACAAAGAGAGGCAGTTAAAAATGTGTATGTAGTGGTGAGTGCAAAGAGAGGAAAATAAAATTACTCGTTTGCGACATTAAATGATGAAACAGAACTGAGTCTTCAACTTCAGGCAAAAATTGTAAAGCCCATAATTAAAACGTCGGCAGTAACTTCAAATTCTCTCTCATTTCTTTCGTTTTCTTTTGTTCTTATTTTTCTTTGTTTACAAAATGTATGAAATTGAATGAAAGTATGGTAGCATTGTTAAGAGAATAATTGTATTTATGTGAGAGCATTAGAAAAAAACGTCCTCAAAATAAAATTGATTTAATGATGAAACAGAACTGAGTCTTCAACTTCAGGCAAACATTTTAAGGTCCATAATTAAAACGTCGGCAGTAACTTCAAATTCTCTCTCATTTCTTTCGGTTTCTTTTGTTCTTATTTTTCTTTGTTTACAAAATGTATGAAATTGAATGAAAGTATGGTAGCATTGTTAAGAGAATAAGTGTCTATATGTGAGAGCATTAGAAAAAACGTCCTCAAAATAAAATTGATTTTATTTCTCGACCGCATTTTCTGGCATAATTTTATGTCAAACTGAATGAAAAACATCGTTCAGCCCCAGTTCTGTTTCATCATTTTATTTCTCGACCGCATTCTCTGGCATAATTTAATGTAAAACTGTATGAAAAACATCGTTCAGCCCCAGTTCTGTTTCATCATTAACTAGTGTTTTGTTCTTGTTTTTTAAAATTATGGCTTTTTACAATTGTTTCGTTAACCTTCGTGTTGTGTGTGTGTGTGTGAAATTCACGAAAAGGGCTCGGCCCCCGGGGGCATAGCGTGATGATCGTTGCTTTAGAGACTGAAGCTTGTTGACATAGATTAAAAAAAAGTAGTCTAGAAAGGTAAAAAAATCGAGCAATCTTGGCGACCAATGCAAATCCCTAAAACAAAAGAGATTATGTGACCCGAAAATGTAGCTCTCAGAACATCGAAACAATTAATCCGAGTTCTTGAGGAGTATAGCGCTCTATTTATTATTGAGCCAATTTAGACTAGACTAATTTTTAGTCGGATTAACTTTTGTTCTTTCCAAACTACACTGGATTAATTATTCTGGCATAAAATTGTATACGTACACGCAGCTTTGTATGTGTTAGTATTTTTTTGTTTATTTGACGTTTGGTGTTCGTTCGCTGTAAACATAAAAACATTTGGCGTGACCAACCACCCTCTGTTTTTATATTCATGTTTACACGACGGCGAACAACTAACGATTAAAATCGTTCTGCAAAAAAGAAAACACTGAACCTGTTTTTTTCATAAGTGTGTATGTATTGGTTTTGTTCTGCTAATGCGGGGTTGAAGCTGGATTAAAAATTATGCCAACCAAAAACGACTCTCTTCACCTCTTTCGCCCACAAACTGCCGTTTTCTGCCAGAACAATTAGTCTAGTGTAAATTGGCTCATTGACGTGTATTTTGTATCTTGTTACTTACGTCTCAGTAAAAACTTCAATTACTTTTTCAAAATTTATAGCTTCTTTCACTCATTTTTTTAGATTTCTTCTATAAGTACTTATTTTCTGGTTGTACGTATACGTACCTATAGGTATACAAATAATAACTTGCTTTTGAATGCGTTCAAATTTGGACATCTCTTGTAAAATTTATTGGCTATTTCAGTAGAATTCTTATTTTTTCTGATAACTCAACATATTATTTTGTAGGCGAAGTTTTTACTGGGATGTGTCAAGGCAGAGCTTACATTTATCGCTATTTTCCCCACTGGGGGGTAGGGATTATCTTTTAGTGTTGCATCCTAAGTAGCATACTCAGGGGGCTTATTCTGTATTGCGATGCGAAAGTTAATGCGACTCGAAAATATATAAAACTGAACAATTGCTATTCTGTGTTGCCATGCTCGCAAAGTACTTTGTTATACGCATTACTGAGCTACCTCAACCAGAGCGGCAAGCGTTTTTTTAAACATGAAAATTCTTTTGCCAATGCATTTTTAATAAAATTAAACGACCAAGCGATTTATCAAATAAGATTTCCCAGCCGTGTGGTGTTAAATTCGCCTTCTAAAGGTTTGTTTCGTATAAACTGTGTAAAAATGAAAGGTTTGACATAAAACAGACGCTTGCCGCTTTTATTTAGGTAGCTCGGTTAAAAATGCGAAAAAGGGGCAAGTTGGTATTCTGTAAGTCGAAAACAAATGCCAAAAACAAATTTTTCACAATTTTAATACGTATGTCTTTTCTACTGGTTAAACTGTAGTGTTATTTACACTATCGATTTTTGACAGTTAATTAAAAAAATTAATAAAAATAAAAATGTTACCATATTTAAAAAAAAAAACTTAAAGGGAAAAACACGTAGGCAAAATTAACGTTGAAATTACCAAAATAGTTTTACCGGATGGGTAAAGATAATTGTTAGGTACGGTTCGAACACGACCAGATATCTGTTTGTAGAAATCAAGGGCATTAATAGTTTTTAGGTTATCGGCTCAAAAAAAAAATATATATACTTTAATTAAATTTTATTTACAAGCAATAAGATTTTTAAGACATCTTCTTTTTGGCAAATTTTTCTTTTAATTTTAGTGGATTTTAATCTCCTTATAATGAATTTCCTTCTATACAGTGAAGTTTTCTTTACAATAATAAATTTTTGAAAATAAAAATTTGACTGAAACGCATTTTTGTCTCCATGCACTGAATTATTTCGAAAAATTTATCTTTCGTATACTAAGATCAATGTGTATAGAGAGAAAGTTAAATAAATTTAGAGGATCCCATCGTTAGAGTAGTTTCTTCATTAAGAATATTGACAGCAGTCCTGAAAAATCAGTGAACGAAAATGTCGAAATAGCATTTCTTTTGAAAATCAATGTTATTAGCAGCGTTGCCACGACCACAACAAATTTGTAACCAAAATGTAAAAATAAAGTAACCAAAAGCGAAAAAAAGTAACCAAAATTATTTTGTATCAAAAGTACTTTTTTATTCGCCCTTCTGTTTAAAAAATGGTGTGCCTAAAGAAGAAATAGTGTTTGTTTGTATCTTGTAGGCTCATAAACTGCTGGCTTGACCGATATTTTTTTAAAGTTTTGACAGTATATTACAGATTATCGGGAAAGAACAATAAGTAGGCTACATAATTTTTTAGTGGAAGTGGCGCCTCCTTTACAAATTTAACAATTTTTTTTGTCAATTTTAAAAAAAGTTTGAGCTAGAGCTTTCAACCTTTTTTATAGGGAGCTCTCACAAGTAAAACTTTAGAAGCCTTTCTGTGCGGTATGGTATCAAAATGCAAAATTTAACTTACTTATGCGGTAGATCTTTTATATGTATATATTTAGATGATTTTTGCCCGGTGGAAATATACTCATTAGGGTGGGTCGAAAAAATTTTTTTTCTCTTATCGACTTCTAATAGCGCAAATATGTTGTATTTTTGTCTGTAATAGACCCCTGTAAAATATTATTAATTTATTTTTAGTGTAACAGCCCGCGCATTGACCTTAAATTTTGTTAAATTTTGAATATAACAACAATAGCATTGTATTGCAAAAAGCATATTACTGTATTTTATCGACTTGTAAGTTCGTGAAAATAGTATCAGAAGCATCCATAACTCTTTGCAATAAAAAATTAAGAGAAGGTTTAACATAGACGAAACTTAAATCAAGACGATAGATGCCTAGATTTTACAGTAAACAAGAATTTGTGACCAAAAAATGATTTTATTGTTTTCTGTTGTATAAGAACCAAAGTTTTATTTTTTTTTTTAAGTTAAATTCAAAATATTTTCAGTTTTAATTAATAATAATTGATAGTAAATAAAAAATTTAAATTTAAAAAATTTACTTTTCTTAAGGCCCAAATACACTTGTCAAATGCTTGTCCAGCCGGCGAATTCATCGTGTACGTGTGCTTGACGTAATATTCGCCGTCATATCTAAATTATTTGATTTTTCATCCAGCATCGTCGGTGTGACACATACAAACACATTTCCACTAAAACTACCACAATGCTTGATGAGTATTTTGATCAATGTATTTGGGCCTTTACATATACTTAATTTTTAGGAGCTCTTGCGCGGGCTGAAGATGTGACTTTTTTTTACTTTTTTTTTGTTGCAGTTTTTATTTGTTTTGACGTAAAAAAAAAAATATTGCTATTAGAGCATGATTCGAGAACTTTTATTTTTTCTCATACATCAGTGACCCAGCCTAATATCCAGAAAAGTGTTTCAGATAGACCTACATAGCATTAAGAATAGCAGATAATAGCCATCTACACTTCGAAGTATATATCTTACGTGGTTGAGTTGATAGTATGTTAAAGTTTAAGCTTCTAAAAAAATAATATTTAAGTAGATGAAAAATGTATTGTTTTTAGATGCACAAATACCACACACAATTTTAAGGGTCAAAAAAGCGGAGCGGGTAGCTCTTGTTCCAAAACAAAAAATTGGTTATTTTTGTGTTGAACAAAAGTAACCAAAATGGAAAAAAGTGCACATTGGAAAATAAAGTAACCAATTTTGGTTAAAAGTAACCAATTTTGGTTAAAAGTAACCAATTTTGGTTAAAAGTAACCAAAACGGCAACGCTGGTTATTAGTTAAAATTAAAGAAGTAACAAAAAAAAAAAAATAAAGTTTTTGTAGCAAAGCAGTTTATTTCCCAGCACTTTGTCAAAGGCAGTATGTGGTTCTAAAAATGTATGTATGAAACAAACAATTAGGCATGTGGAAGTGTAATCCAAACTAAAATAGCTGATTTTAACAAAAGTGGGAAAACAATTTTCTGTATAAAACAAAATCTGCATACAGTCACACACATAATAGTACGTACCCTTTAAAAATTCTTTAATATTCCAAAAATTTGTGATATTTAAAAAAGTAAATAAACCAAAAATTTGTAAATGAAAAAAAATATTTATTATATTATTTAAATTTAAGACTATTGATTTGTCCACATACTTAAGTGCGTAGTTTTTTTTCTTGGTACGCGGCTATTGAACCCGCTTTTTCGCAGAACACTTCGCACTGTTTCTAAATGAACATTAATATTGTGGTAATTTTCCAAAGTGTTTCAAATTTCCACTGCTGTTGTTTTAGGACTTTTACTAACAATACTTTTTATAAATCGCCCAACTCGTGGGAAAATTTTGGGTGGACGTCCAGTTTTTGGCTTGCTTGCTATGGATTGAGACTCAGACAAATGTTTTATTACAGTCTGCACTGTAAAGTTTACACGTCCAACAATTTTAAAAATTTAACTCAAGGAATTCCCATCGATCCTTTATTTTAAAATACATTTGTTCACGCATTTCAGTACAAATGTCCTTTGTTTTCTTACCTATTTTAACAAAACAGTAAATTTTTTCTTTTCTAAAATTACTTTTTCCTTAAATCTACTTAATTTAAAAAGGACAGTTTTCTATTTGGCATCGTATGTATTATCTGTGCTGCAAGATTAATTTTTAAGTGTAAAAGTATAATAAGCGGAATGTGACCCGAACTTTTTGTAGTTTTATTTTGAGTATGTCGATGCCTTACAAATGCAAGCAAAAATATAGATCAGAAATCCAGAGTTATTATTAAACTCCAATTTTAGAGGGAGTACGTGCTATTATCTGTGTGACTGTAGTTAGACTGTTTATTTTGTAATCAAAACCACAATTTTTTTTTACTTTAAGTGTGACGTTTATTTTTTATTTTTTGACAAGTGTGCTCTGATTTTAAATAAACTGTCTTTCGGATCGCATTGTCTTTCGCTTCGCAATGCAGAATAACCCCCCAGAGTACCATGTTATCTGTTGCTACGGTACGTAGCTTTCGGTGAACATGCCACCGGACTGACAGCTGGCATTTGGGTATGCGTTGGTTTTTGACTTCTCTCATGAAGGGTATTTTTCACGGGAGTGCAACCTTGGAGGATGTGCGTTAAAACCATGTGGCAGTTGTGGTTTATACCCAAACCGCGGGGAGGGAGCCTTGTGACACGTTTTGTGAGGTAGACAAAATGGGTATTTGCGTTGGTCTAATGAAGATTTAGTAGTATTTTATTAGTATAGACTAAAGAAGGCTCCGAAATTTAAAGCATATGAAAAGTTGAGGTATCGAAGTGCGTTAGTGGTTGCTAGGACATGTGTTTTTCGAGGCAAAGTTCGGCCTGTGGCGGTTCCCCTCGTCCTTCTCGCTAATAAAGTAGCAAGCTGATCAATAAGAATTGAATTGTATGAATTGGAACTAAGCATCGGGCGGGTGCATAATTTTTATCGGATTATACACTCAAATCGCATTGTTTGCCACCTAGTGTCTAAAATCCACCAGGAGATTCGGCCACATGGAAGGTGTTCATGTTAATTATTTCTACATTACCTCTAGAGTAATGACTTTTGCGCTAACTTGTACATTTTTCGATTATACAAAATTTTTTAGAAAACCAATTTTTAACAAGCTTTCAATGCAAAGTTTTTGGAATCTTCTATTGAAAATATTTACTAAAATTTACAATTGAATACATTGAATTTTCGAAAAAGATTCTAAAGAAATAGTTACAAAATAAATTCTACTTACTTCTTATTATTAATACTTTCAATATGATGACCATTGCCATTAGCTACCGATGTTGGCGTTATAGTTGTTGTAGTATTACTGTCATTATTCTGTAATTCAGTAAATATTTTACCATTTGTTTCTTCAACAACAATTTGTGTTTGCAAAAGTTGTTGTTGCTGGAAATTTTGTTGAATATTTTTAACATTTTCATCGATAATCATATTGGAAAAACTATTGATGAGAGAATTTTCCTTATCGATAACTGACTGTTCATACATTGCTTGAGTGTTTTGAGGTTCAGGAATAATTGTTATAGGTTGTGCTTGGTGTTGTGTTTGCTCTTGCTGTTGAGGTTGATGCTGCTGTTGTTGTTGTTGTTGTTGTGATGCTGGAGTTAGTGGTGTAGTTGCTGTGCTACTGGATGAACCAGATGTAGAAACGCTTTCAGTGTTGCTGCTACTATTCATTACCACATCAATTGTAGAATTTGTTGTTGTTTCGTTCGTAGTGTTGTTGATGGCGGCGGTGTTGGCAGCATTAATGTCGTTATTAGAATTTGTTGAAACTGTTTCTTGAGAGACAGCGGTATCCGCAGTTTCAGCTACGGCTGCTGCTACTGTAGGAGTAACAGGTGTTGCTTCAGCAGGTTTAGGAGAGTTATTATTTTCCTATTTGTAAATTAAAAGGAAAATAATTTATTTTTACTTTACAGTATAAAAGTAGTTTATTAATAATGTACCTTTGTTGGTGTGGAATTCGGTGTCGTATTGGCGCCACCACGTCTGGTACGTGACATAATTGCTTCCACGCGTTTTCGTCTTTCTTCACGTTCTTTCTCTTCACGCTTAAGACGCTCGGCTACTTCAATTTTCTGCTTTTCAGCTTCTTCTTTTGCCTTTTTCTCGGCCTCTTCACGTTCTATACGTTGTTTTTCTTCATCCTCACGTTTTTGTTTTTCCTCCTCTTCGCGTTGTTTTGCTTCCTAAAATTTGCGATTTAAAAAAGTCAATTCTACAACAATGGTAGACTATACCCTTTACCACAAGTGAAAAGGGTTTATATACTAAGTACATATCGCACTAGATCATTAAAAGATTATTAACTAAAAATTTTTATTTTTTCCTTTTTGAAAAATATCACATTGTAACGTAACGCTGTAAAAAATATATTGCTATGTATTTTGTTAACTTTTTGGTAATGAAAGGCTTGGTTAAAATAATTTGTCATATGCCTTAATAAATGTTAAAATATTTTCTATATATACGATTTGTCCGGTATTAATTAAATTCATCCAAATCGACATATTATTTCACACAGCGGCCCTAATAATAATAATAATTTTGGAACGATTGCGACCACAAAGGAAAAACTTAGATCGTTCAAATTTGACTTAAATATTTTCAAACTACAAGGTTTTTCATTATTGAAAATAAGCTCCTTGTCAACGCACAAATGTTTAGGGTTTTTAAAATTAAATAAAAAACCTAAAAGTTGGTGTTTTTAAAAATGGCTATGGCACAAGCTCTAATGTTTATTTTTGTACTATAAGTTGTACAAATAAAATGTCGACGAAAGTGGACAAAAAACAAAGGGAAATCACGTTGGGTAGTGCAAAGTGTGCAAACGATGCAAATGACTGCAAAAATACACACATTTGCACAACACAACAACAAAATGTACGTATTTGCAATTTGCTCTATTTTACTTCGTTTGCACTAAAAAAACCATGAGCATAATTAGTAGTGAATATTTGCTCCGTTGCAAACAAATGTAAACAATAACATTTGAAATATTAAGCGCCATATTGTTTTTAAGGAAACTTACAGAGCTACCTAAACAAGAGCGGCAAGCGTTTTTTTAAACACGCAAATTCTATTGCCAATACATTTTCAATAAAATAAAATGACCACGCGATATATCAAATAAGATTTTCCAGCCGGATGGTGTTAAGTTAGCGTTTTAAAGGTTCGTTTCGTATAAACCGTATGAAAATGAAAAGTTTTGACATAAAACAGACGATTGCCGCTCTTATTTAAGTAGCTCAGTTAAAAATTGAAAATTTTCATGGGTTTTAATATAAAAAAGAGAATTAAATTTAAATAATTCAAAAAGAAAAAATTTATTTTAATTTGCTTGTGTATAATTGTAAACAATTGCACATTTTTTACAGTCCTGCCAGAAGTTTTTTGTGTTGGCAGAATAAATTTTTAGAAAAATAGCACATTTGCACTGCAAAATTTCAAATTGCAAATTTACCCTTATAATAAAAAAATGTATTCAGGTTTTCAAGACAAAGTCTTGACTGAAAGAATAGTAAACAGGAGAAACGAAGCAATATATTAATAAAAAATGATAATTACAGCAAATTTCGAACTACCAGTACCACTGGCCAAAGATTGATGTTTGACTGTTGGCTGGCAGGCACCGCAGTGGTGCAGAGGTTAGAACGTCAAAGAATTCTGATGAAAGAATGTGGTGATTCTTGAAACATGTACATAAATTCAACCCGAATTTGATCTCCAGCTCAGCCAAGAATAAAAATTATCAATAAATTTCATGTTGTAAAAATTCCTTCTTCCAGTAAAAATAATATAATGAAAATTAAATTTGATGAACTGAACAAGCCTAAAGGCAGAATTAGTCTTGACTTTCTGTTCTGTTACGAATCAGCTGATTTGTTTTTGTTATTAAAAAACCTATGAAATTCATTAGTTTTTCTGTTCTGTTGCGGTTCAGTTTGCTAAAATCAAAAAATTGCTAAGTTATTGTAAGTGACAGCAAAATAAATAATAAAAAATACATATTTATGTTGAAATAAACAATTTTTTAATTTTAAGAATTCATAAAATTTCGTTTCTTCAAATTTATTTGCATTAAAGTGATTGAAATGAAACAATGGTCGGTGCAAAACTATTAAATTTTTCAAAAATTGCTAGTAAGTTGCTCCAGAAAAAGTAACTACTACAATTTCATAACAGAACGGCACGGAACCGAACAGAAACAGAAAGTAAAGACTAACTGAGCCTTAACTAAAAATATCAAAAAATTAAAAATTAACAGTTGAACTAAAAATCACAATTGTTGTACAAAAACTATCCTTTTTAAGGCTTAAACATGAGTTACAGAATATTTTGTCCAAACTTTAAAAGTCCGTTTTTTATATATGTACATATGCATCTATTTTCAGAAAGCACAGATCTTTTATAAACCCAAAACAAAAAATTCTGAGCTATGTAAAAAATTGTCTTTTAAATACTATGTTGAAGGTAATATCAGATTCGACAAAGACGAATATAGCACTCTTACCTCAATGGCTTGACGCAAACGTTCTTCTTCGGCCTTGCGTTGCTCCTCGGCCATACGCATTGCCTCTTCTTCAAATTGACGCTGACGTTCAGCCTCTTCTTCCTGCTTCTTAATTTCGGCTAAACGTTCTGCCTCAATACGCTGTCTTTCCAACTCAGCCTGCCTTTCAGCCTCCTCACGAGCCAATCGACGTCTCTCAGCCAAAGCCGCTTTAGCTTCTTCCTCTGTGGTTATTTTACTCTTGGCAATCATTGATGCCGTCATGGCATCACTATTATTGTCTGCTGCGATCGGTACCAATTCACGCACAATAGAACCTTCCTTACTGCCACTGCGTGATTTTGGCTTTTGTGGCACTAATGCAGGTTCTGGTTCAGTGGCGGCTTTTTCTGTGCCCTCATCTGATTTCTCTTCATGTTGTGGTGTTACTGCAGCAACAACAGACTTTTGTGCTGCCAATAACTCGTCCAAATCATTTTGACCATTTTGCTGTACTGTAACTATTTCGGTCTTAACTTGATTGATAGCTTCCTTTTCTTCCTTGCTCTTTGTAGGTTCTTTGGCTGTGTATCTATTAGCAACGGGAGGAGTTATGCCTGATTTAGTCATTAAATCCTTGGATTTTTCTTTGCTCAACTTGTTTAGGCGATCTGAACTTGGAGTTTTTGATAGAGGCTTAGGGGTGGCCTTTGGAGTAAGAGGTTCCTAAGGATAAATTTAAAAATTATTAACGCCTTAAAAGATTAAGTAGTATCAGGTGTAGTTTACCCTCTTAATAGGTGTTTTCTTTTCGGCGCTAAATAATCGCGAGGATGATGATGTGACAATAAGTGATGTTGACATCAGGTTCATTGAACGTTTTGGAGTTGTTTGTGCTGACGTAGACGGTGACATCGAAGATGTCTTAACGGGCGGTTTATTTTCCTTTTTAAGTTTATTTATTTCTTTAAAATGAAATTAATAAGATATTTACAAAAACTTTGTAACAAAAATGTATAATGAATTACCTTCCAAGGAAACCTCGGTACCAGCAATACTAGCTGGGCGTGGTTTGCGTGCAGCCGGCACTGATCTTCTATTAATAAATCCAGATGTTGACATTGTAGTGGATGTGGACATGGCGCTACCAGGCCTAGAGTTATTAAGATGGCCACCTGGTGTAACAGTACCAGAACGCGAACCTATTTTTTTTTTTTTTTTTTTTTTTTGGAATAAACATAAATTTTCATTTTTTTTAAAACATAAAAACCATTAAACCATTGAAAACCAATATTTTTGTTTATAAAAATGATAAAAATAAAATGAATGAATTAATGAAAGTTTTATGAAATTATTAGAGAACGAACCCTTTACCAATATTTACAAAAAATAATCAACAACCAATCACCAGGGCTTCAAATGTATATTTACAAATGATTTAAAATGTTTTAAGGATTGTTTCCATAAATAATTTACAAATTGTTTGTTACACAGCTAATATTGTAGTAGAATTATTAATTACATTTTTAGTTTAAGACAACAAGACTTACGTGGTTTAAGTTTACTGTACAAATATATATTTTACATTGAAAACAGTAGACATATTTTAACAATAAAGACTATTCAAAGATCGTAAACTTTATTTTCTTAATTTTTGTTTACGTTTTTATTCTGTATGCCATACCCCAGTTTAAGAAAATAATAAAATAAATTCGATAAAGTTTTGCAATATTAAAAAAAAACAAGCTTCTTTAAAAAATGTAGAGTGCGTTAAATACAATGCTTACAAAAAAATAACATTAAGAAAAATAATTGTGTGAAAAATACGTTCGAGAATTCTGAAAAACACCTTGAAGCAAAAAATGTATTAACAAATGAGACCAGTACTGGAAAAAAGAGAAAAAAAGTTAAACAACAGTGGGTGAGAAACAACAATACTTTTACTGCCGGAATTAAAAGAGAACTCTAGAAAAATACTTTGGTATATGAAAATAAATTATTGATTGTTTTTTTTTTAATAATCGATGGAATTTTTCAATTAGTTTTCTCAAAGTTTGCATTTTCAAAAGGGTGCTTTCAAAACAAGACTTATGTTCTAGAATATTTCAAATGCAGACATAAATTAAGTAGAATCTAAGAATTATTCCTTTTCATAAGTTACCTTTTGGTAATATTCAACATTTTTATTTTTTGAATGAATTCGATGAGGTAAAATTCAATTTTTTAAAGTTTCTAAGTCAAATTACAATTTTAAACGCTTTTATACGTTAATAGTCTTATTCCTTCAATATCTTTCCAGGAATATTTTTTGCTTTTAAAGTCCAATTCTTTTAATATTTCACATACTTTTTATTGCTTAAGAAAACCTTTGGTTAACATTATTTTTATACACTATTACATAAAAACTTTATAAAATTGAAATGTATCTCATAGAATTCATACGTTAAAAAAAATGTTGAAATAAATTAAGAAAATTCTATTACATAATTAGAAAATTCTATATCTGAAAATGCGAATAAAAGCTTTAAAAGAAACATTCAAATAAAATTTAAAATTGTTCAAAAGTTTAAATTCTCTGTAATTGTGCATTTGGATTTTAAATCAAAATGGAAACATTTGAGGCTGTTCCAAAAATCACGTTTTTATTTACGACAAATTGTTTAACTATAAGAAAAGTCGACATATTTTCTGAAATAAAAATGTTTTTTGCTTTTGTGCTGTTTGAGTGTGCTTTCGGCAATTGAAAGTTACACCGAATAACACAAAAATTGTGTTATTATCAAAACACCACAAAATCACACGTGTTATCTTAAAAGCACATGTGATTTTAAATCAAGTGATTTTTACAACAGACCTTATTTACATTTAAAAACTTTTCAATTCGAAATACACGGTAAATAAAAATATAAAAATTTCATTAGCCATAATTGGAGGGTTCTGAACTAGAATTAAATATTTGTAAAATATACATAATTAGAAATTTCAAAAACATAACTAGAAATTTTGAAATGTAATGAGGTCATAAATACGTTTTATTAAATAAAGTTTAGAAGACAAAACAATTTTCTCAAATTAAAATAATTTAAAACATTTCAGCATTGAAATAAAATCTATTTATAAACACATGTATCTAAACAAATCCAAATTTCGTTGATTTTGTTAAGGAGGATTTCTTTAAAAAATTAAACGTACTATGAGTTTTAATAACTTTCAACGCATGTAAAAGGACAATATGCACAAAAAAGCACGAAAAATTATGAAAGCTTTATTCGGCGTGTTATTGGAATATAATAAAGAGAAATAGACTATGAAATATAATGAAAAGCTTACCATTAAAAGATTTTGGATTATATCCTCTAATAGGTAAAATGCCTGAAAGTTGTAATTAATGGAATGAATAATCAAGTTTTGTTTTAAAATTACCTGCCAGGCCCACGATGTCGACAAGAACATTTCTTTCGCATATTTATATTGAAAACAATAATAAAAAACTAAAACTTGTTTTTGTTTTCAATACAAATATACGAAAGAAACATTTCTTGTCGACATCGTGAACCTGGGACTAAAACTTGAAGAAAATCTGTATGTCAATGAAATGAAAACTAATACATATGTATGTGTTTTTGAAACATATAAAAAAATTAATTTAATGGCTAGTTGAGACTAAAGGTGGATTCATAGATGCTTTCCGAATAATATTTTTGTCCGGTGAATAATTTTTTTTACTGAGTGTTCTGCAGAACGATTCACCTACTTATGAAAATTTGTCCAGAAAAACAAAGCTACCATATGGTTTACAGATGTAAACAATTATACAAAATGGGAGCACAACTAACAAACCACTTATTTTAAATTGTTTTCTAAAAGTGTGTTAGAAAATGGACAAAAAAAAAAAAGGAAACTAATTTTATTATTTAAATTTTTTTTTTTATTATTTAATTTTTAAGCAAAAAAACAAAAATTTCAACTTTTATATACAAATTTAAAAAAAAAAAAAAAATTGGCGACTCAGTTCATTTTGTTCTAAGTGCCGGTTCACATACGCCAAGTTTGACTCTTCAAGTCTGAGCTTTTAGGAGAGAAGGGAAAGAGGGTGCCATATCTTTTCCCCTCTCTCCTAAAAACTCAAGACTTGACGAGTTCAACTTGACGTGTGTGAACCAGCTCTAACCCTGCCTTTACACATGCAAGTAGTGGCATGTCACTGTTGTATACATATTATCAAAGAAAATTTGTTCGAAATAGTCGAATCTCATGCCATTAACTTTTGTGATTACACATGCCACTGCGAGTTCATTTTCAAAATGTCGTAGAAGCGTCAACTTGAGCAATTTTGTTTACTTCTCAAAGTAAAAAAAAAGTACGAGAAAACAAAATAGAGTTACCGAGTTAATCATAATAGCAAATTTTTTGGGAAATTTTTTCATTTATTTATATTAGCATTATTTTAACGATATTAATGCTCTATTATTAACAAACTTGCTTTTATTTATGCGCGTTTTTTAAAAATTAACCATAATAATTCTTTATTAAGTTAAAACTTCAATAACAATTTAACAACAATCCAGTAAATGTGAATTAAATTTTTAACAGGGTAACATTGCTTATCGTTTTGACATTTAGTGGCCTGCAAGCAGGGTTGTCAGATTTTTTTGAGCTCCATCGCCAAACCGGATGAACTGAGAAAAAATGTAAAAAAGTCACCGAAAGTAAATTTTGTTTTGTTTCTGTTATTTTTTTTAAATAACATAAAATGGAGATCATAAATTATTCAGTTAACTTGGCGGCCACGCGATCAAGTTTTGTCTTTCAATTCATTTCAATGTGCAATACAGTCTTACTTTTTTACTAACACACTCACACTTTTTAAATTGACCACGAGATGGCATTCAATTTCACCTTTCCATTTATTTGGCAATTTTACTTTAAATTTAACAGCTGAAGACAAGTTTGTCTTTGTGGCGGTTCACACACGTCAAGTTTGACTGGTCAAGTCTTGAGTTTTTAGGAGAGAGGGGAAAAGATATGGCATTCTCTTTTCCCTTCTCTCCTAAAAGCTCAAGACTTGACGAGTCGAACTTGACGTGTGTGAACCGGCACTTTATGAATTGTGTTGTTGTTGACATCTTGGAAGTAAATTGCTTACAAATTGAGGGTAGCTTACGTCACAGCTTTCAATTTATGTAAATTTTGACAAGCAGTATATGTAAACGAGTATCAAGAACAACTTGAACGTGTGGCTGCAAGGTAAAAAAAAAACTTAAATAAAGTAGACAAGTCTATAAGATCAGACACTGAACTGCATTCATATTATTAGCATTAAATAGTGACTGAATATAAAATTAACTTCAAATGATAACATAACGAAAATCATGTGAAAAAAAGTTGCTAGTTTTTTTTAAATGAGTAATGATAACAACAAATTACAAATTGTTAAAGAAAATGAATAATCAGAAATCGCCAAAAAAGTCGCCAAATGGAAAATCCCATCGCCAAACACGTTTCAAAATCGCCACGTTTGGCGAGAAATCGCCATATCTGATAGCCCTGCCTGCAAGTGCCAAATTTCCACTCGCATGCAATTTTTGCTGCCACTAGAGCTGCCATTGCGAAAAATGTGAGTGTATTAGTAAAAAAGTGTGAGTGTATTGAGTTTTTCGAACTGGCAGTGGCATGTGTAAATGCTAGGTAAGTAAAAATTAAACCAATTCAAGAAAAAACTTGCCGAACAAAATAATTTCTCTCTCTCTCAGAAGTAAGACGTCAAACTCAATATAAAAAAAAATTTTGTTCGGACAAAAATATGGTTGAATCCAGCTTTAAAGGAATAAATTAAAATCAATTTATTTTCATATACCAAATTATGTTTTAATTATAAAAAAAAAAAAAATGGTTAGCAATATTAAAATGATGTTTGCCATTGAATGTAAAGTAGACAATGTCAGGAGAATAAGACTGCAAAAAAATGAGTTAAAAAAATGGAATTTTAGGAAAATTAAAAAAAAAAAAATTAAACAATTTTTGTATTGAGTTCTGAAAAGGAATTGTGATAGTAATTTGTTGATAGCAATAAGGAGGCAAAGGTTTTGTTGTTGTTGTTGGTGGTAGTAGTAGAAGTAGTTTGCAAACACGCACACACACCTGGGTTTAAAAGTAAACTAGGAGAGTTCATGAGTAACAATGAGTCTGTATCGAAACGGTAGAGGTTAGTATTAGAGATCTGGCCTCGTTTAAACGTGTTGGATGCAGATGAAGCAAGTGATGATTGTAGATATTTTTTGGTGGCGGCAGTTTGCAAGCCTAGATTTGAGCGTGGTGTGGTGTTTGACCAGGCATTATTATAATAATAATGGCCCAAGTGTGTCATACTCTTACAGGCATTTCTACTGCCGCTACCCAATGGTAAAAAGCTGGTGGAAATTCCCCCACCTATATTATATTTGGGACGAGGTGCCCCATCACCGGCTAAATGTATCATACTGCGTGACATCTTGCTGTTCGAGCCTGCGCGAGATTGCTTCTTGGCAGAACGACGACCACCGCCAAGAGATTCCGTTTCATCCATCATTTCCATTTGATCACGACGTTGACGTTCCATTATGGCTCTAATATGTTCGCCATTACGGCGAATCGGTTGAGCCAATTGATCCAAACGGTTCATAGAATAAGCCCGTCCTAAGGTTTGGATGAAGATAAATTTGGTTTTATTTTGTCAGCAAACAGCAGCATTTTTTTGTTTATTTTTGTAAAAAGCGGCATTTTAAGTAAAAAGGGTGATTTAAAAAATTAAATAAAATTAATGATTTTTAACCAATGATTTGTTTTCTATTTAAAAAAAAAAACTTATATAAAATGTATGTAAAATTTTCGATTCGTTACTAAATAAACTTTAAATAAAAATTATAATAACTACAAAAATTTCCTAAACCTTACACTCAACAGTGAAATTAAGGGACCGGGAGTAAGAGGAGTTTTTATAAATTTACACACAACCATAAAATCTTAATAGAAACAAACTTTAACATTTAAAACACACGTTCTTTTATTGGTGCTTTTTTGCATTTTAAACAATTTCAAACACGTTTAAAAAAGTTCATAAATATATAGAATAAATTAATCTTATTTAAAATAAATAGCATAAAAAGCAATTAAAAAAATGTAGTTGTTTTTTTTTTTTTTTTTTGGAAGTTGTTGTTGGGTTTCTTAAACGAATATAAAGAAGTTTGGAAGAACTCAAACACTAATAAATATAGTGAAAGTAGAAATTTAAAAAATGTTTCAGAACTATATTTAAATAAAAAAAGGAACAAACACATTTTTTATAGTTTCAGTTGCAGACATTTTCCATTATATTTTTTATAATAACGAGATAATTAAAAAGATTATAATGAGAGAGCAGGAGATATTTAGATAGATAAAAAAAAAAAAAGAGTTTTCATATGATAGAATGATGAAGTATGTAGTTGTTGTTGTTGGTGGTGGGTATTGAGGTGGTAGTAGTTGGTTTATTTGTGTCTTACCTGGTGTTCGAGAAGGTGTGTTACTAAGTGATGATCGGGAACCGTAGTGACCATCTCTGGGACTTGGTATTGTTGGCATAAGATCAGTTTTTCTTCTGGCCACACTTCGAAACACGATATGTGATGTATCAACATTATCTTCTGTAATATTTTACAATATTTGGTGGAGGGGGTACACAAAAGAAAAAATTTGAAATTGATTTCTTGCTTTCATTTCAATAAAACAATTTTTTTGTATTGTGTTTTGAAATGTAACACTATCTTAATTAAAAAAGTCAACATAAATGTTTTATGTTTATTTTTTTTTTATTCAGACATGCCGCTTAAGCTTTTATTTTAAATTGTTGAGATTTCTTTGCCAAAAGCTAAAGACAAAATATTAAAAATAAGGATACACTACGCAGGAAAATTAAAAAAAAAACGATGGTTAAAAAAATTTAAGAAATTACTGAAACTGCAGGTTTACATATTAAATCCACTAAAAAAACGAGCGAGCATTTAAAAAAGCCGTGGCAAACGTCGAAAAACTGACTTAAAGTGTAAGTACGTACACATTTGAGATTGGTCGCAACAAGATTTTCGTTATAAATTCTTTCTAGTAAAAGTATCAAACAACATAAAATATATTTAATACATATTAAAGAAAACTTGGAGAAATACTTTACTATGAAATAAAACCATGTTATACAGCATCTTTTTTAACACATATTTTTTAATATTTTTAGTTTATTTCAAACACTGTTAATTTATTGCTTTTCGAATTTAAATATTTTTTGTGCTCACAATATTTTTTTAAAGCTTTAGAACAGATTTAAAAAAAAATACTTTTTAAGTTCCGTTTTGCTTAGAAGTTTGTCGCTTACTAACGTTCTAAAATTTGAAGATACTAAAATGTTTTGTTTAACACAACTCGATTTTGTTTGGCTTTCTTTCTCTTACTTAATACGAGTGTAATTAAAACAGCAGTAAAAAAATAAAACAACAAAAAGTTGTTTTTAAAATTACGGTTTGCTTTTGCAAATTAGGGGCTTTTAAATTCAAATTACATATATTTGAATTTTTTTTTAAACATATGTCAAAATTAATATGTGATATGTTGTCACATTTTTGTAATTGATTGAAATATTCGTTATTTGCAAAAAAAATAAGCAGAGAATTGTAATTGCTTTTTAGAACTACTGGAAATTTTCTGCAGCAAGTACTAAGCCTATATATAGTACACGGAGTGTAAAAAACCACATGCGTATGTGACTTTTAACATTCCGTATACTATACGCTCAAATTTATAGAAGAGTTCCCATTTCTTTTTCTTCATAAAACACAACACATTCGCAAGTATTTCTAATCTTTTAGTAAGAAACCCAATAATTCTAAGGCTGGGTTTTTGAGATCTCAGTTAAACTAGGTTAAGTTAATCCGAAAATAGATTTTTTTTTACCAAGTTTGTATACGAAATGTTGCCGGAACAGCTTTTTTCCATAAATGTTAATGAAATTTAAAAAGATTTTGTTATTCGTGCTTAATTCTCAGTTTTTATTATTGATAAAAACACTTGAAATTTATTGTTGATGGGATAAGCTATTCCTATGCGCATTTCACTGGTTGCTTAGGCCAGATCATCAGGCAACTTCATCCATAAAGATTTTAGAAAAACTAAAGATATTAAACCAAATAAAACTGTTAAACGTATAAGACTTATAGCAACAGTTCTACTTGTAATAATATCAAAGTTTAAACAAAACACACTTAATTGACAACATCTTTTGTAAGTTGTTGTTGTTTTTATTTTGTTTTTCTTAACCTACTTACAACTACAATTAATGTTGAGAGAGTTTCAACTAATTGTAGTGGGGAATGTAATATGAGATAAACCCACTGTTTATTGTTGATGTGTTTTGTTTAAACTTTGATATTATTACAAGTAGAACTGTTGCTATAAGTCTTATACGTTTAACAGTTTTATTTGGTTTAATAACTTTAGTTTTTCTAAAATCTTTATGGATGAAGTTTCCTGATGATCTGGCCTAAGCAACCAGTGAAATGCGCATAGGAATAGCTTATCCCATCAACAATAAATTTCAAGTGTTTTTATCAATAATAAAAACTGGGAATTAAGCACGAATAACAAAATCTTTTTAAATTAAAATTTTGTATTCCCAAAAATTGAAACTACTTTTTGTTAATGAAATATTAAAAAAAATCACATTTCGCCGGGAAAATCCAAGTTTCAGACACCGTTAAACAAAGTTAAAACTTAATCCACATCTGAAAACCCCGGCTTTAAAGATTAATGACAGTTTAAAAGTTTTAAGAAGGATAATAGTGAAACTGGTCTTAATACATGAAAAATTACAAAAACTACCATATTCGTTGGGATAATTCCAGCCAATGAGGCTTATTATAATACTTCTTTGTGCATAAATAAATAAATACAACCGGATTGAATTAGGGAATTAGCAGATTTGGAATTCAATTTTTATTGGTCACATTGTGACAATGTGCTGAGTCGTTTTGATTTAAAAAAAAAAAAAACTTAAAACTGTTGTAGGAATTTATAAGTTTTTTGCCGACGTACGGTTCTAAAATTGTGCATTCAAGGAAGAGAAAGGGTATCCGAATTATCATGACTACCCTTAAAACACCTGCCTATTTCTGTTTCGAATTAAATTCCTTTTTTTAAATGATCTATCCCGCTGTAGTAATACAAGAGCAACAATGTCGGAAGAGTAACATTTTTTAAACTAATTGTTTAAGTTAA
Source organism: Pollenia angustigena (assembly GCA_930367215.1). NCBI lineage: Eukaryota > Metazoa > Arthropoda > Insecta > Diptera > Polleniidae > Pollenia > Pollenia angustigena. Next base: position 194,127,636 of record OV884058.1, read on the forward strand.
CTGAAATAATAACTGGTTGCTCGGTTAAGGTTTAAGGTTTGCTACCCTTTTTTAGCAACCTTAAGGCCTAACCAGAATGTGAATAACGAGGCTTAAGCAACTGAGCGAATACATGTAAATCATATGTGTAAAACCGTGTTGAACTTAAGGGAACTTTTTGTTAAATTTTATGAAACTGTAATTTGCTTAAGCAAAGTGCGAAACTAATCGCACATTGCGTACGGAATCAAATGTTTTTTATTTTGTTTTGTTAAATGTATTTGAGAGGCTTTTTCCTTTATTTTTGACAGTAGCTTAAGTTTGTTTATGCATATTCTGGTTGGGCCTTTATTCTTTCGGACTGCTTACTTATATATTTAATACCGTTAACGGTTAATAAAACATTGTTTTCGCCATCTGCAAGTTTTGTTGTATCTAAAATTAGTTATTGACATAACACCCAATCGTTCACTACGAATTTCTTAAGGTAAATAAAGCAACCCCAAAATAATGTAAGCGATATCATTTTCAATTTTGGGTTTTTCAATAATTGAGTTTATGGCAACACTTGCATCATCTCCTAAAATGTCATGGACACATAAGGTACCGTTACGATTTTATAGCAAGAACAATTTTATTTTAAGCGACAAATTTCATACAAAATTTATATAAAATAAAATAAAAAAACTCTGTCCTGTATATGAACAGGAAATAATGAACAGGAAATAATTCTGAAACATGACTGCATGGATTGTTTTAATTTTTTGTGAAGGACTATTTAGCATTCTCTGCAACTGCACCTATATTGAATAGAAAAAGCACACAAAGAACCTCATTTTACTGCAGATCTTTTTGCCGCTAAGACTACATTTTTAAGAATTCCCTATTGGCTTCAATGTTTTCCCAGCAGGGTAGTCACTAGTAGGAGGCATTAGATTAATTTCCTGGGGCAGCCAAACAAAACTCACCTGGGGTTTTAAGGCCGGGTTTTTGAGATTTGGATTAAGTCTAAACTTAGTTTAACGTACTCTTAAACTCGGATTTTTTCAGCGAAATGTGATTTGTTTTTAATATTTCATTAAGGACCAACATTTTAAGCAAAACTAAGCTGTTCCGTCAAAATTTTGAATACAAACTTGATACTGGCGGCACAAATCTGTCTTCAGATTAACTAAACCTAGATTCTTTTGTGATCCCCAGCGCCAATGTCAATCCTAAAGACTAACTACTCCATAAGTGTCACAGCAAATCTGAACCGATTCGTTTTCCTAATTAAAAGAACAAACTGTGTACTTTAGTTCTATTATAGATAGATCATCCATGCACGCAAACACTGATTTCCCCTGGTTTATTCCACTAATGTTCTGTATTACGGAATCTTTAAACCCAGTTTCTCAATTTAGAAAAAATCCGCCAACTCTACTGCCTTTCTTTGTATCGTCAGTATTAACCCTTATGTTCCAAGGCAAATATGAAGGCAACTTAAAACATATTAGTACACCCCTGGGGAAGGTGCCGTTTGAGCTGATATATTAGGGCATACTTAACCAAAACTCTCAATAAATGAAATGCGTTTGTATTGGATAATTTAATATTGCCCAGCAAACACAAAATAAAGCATTGCAAATGTAATGAATTTTACTTTTAAAAGCAAAATGGAAATGAAGTTTAAAAAGAGTTAATAAAATTAAATACAAAATATGCCTCAGTTTTTACAGAACTAGGCAATTTTTTTCAGACATATTTGATTGGTCGAGTTTAATTACAATTAAAACTTAAAAAATTAAGTGTACTTATGCATTATAAATTAAGTTTTCCAAACTTAAGATTTTGCAACAATTTCTTATTAACAAAATATGTTTTAAATTTAAAGAACTTAACAAACATTTTTGTCTTCCATCATACTATTTTGTTTGCTGGTTTATTTTGAAATTAAATCAAAACTGAAAAATAAACAGTTAGCATCCGCACATGTGCACTCGTTAACACTCAATTAACAACTGAAATCAAACTGAAATAGAAGAGAGAGGTGTGAGTTTTTTTTATTGTTTTTGTAGCACAATTGAGCACAGAAAATGAAGATTTGGATTACACTGTATTAGGGCAACAAAAGATAGTTTTTGGTTTATGATTTCAAATCTCAACAGAAATCAAGTTTATTTTCTGCTTTTTTGCCTACGTTTTATTTACACAAATATTTTTTGCGGTACAAAATAAACTGATTTGAAATAGTTTAGGTATTTTTGAAACTGTTTCCTCGGTTGAGGGCACTTATAGGTTAAGCAGTACGATTTTTATGTTTAGAGCCTAGTCCAGTTAGACAGCAATTTATAATATGTATATACATATATATGAATATAGTAGTTCTATTAGTTGAAAGCATAGAATACAGGGAAGGTATAATTATTTAGATGAGATTCTACTCGAACTCAAGAATCAGTCTAGTCTGTTTGTTTATAATATATACAATGTTACTGGTTAGCTAACTGATTTCAATAAACCTTATATTTCAAATACAGTTTGGTTGCTATCCTACTATATTTGCTTATAAGTAGTTTTTCATAAATCTTCCAAGAATTTTTACTTTTATATGGCCTATACATATATTTTAGCATTTGATACATTTTACTGAAAGAAAATCAATTTTTTAAAACGATTTATAGCCTTAGGATAAGTAGTAGAATTTTAGCAAAAATGGTTATATTGCTTATTTGGCTATATATGTAAATATAAATAGCAAATAAATGCTCCGGATTAAGACTCAACAAAAAGCAAAAAATCATAGGACTTGTCATGCAAATGTGTTATATATTTGAGAAAAAAAAAAAAATTATGGACAAATGCAAATTAAAAACAAAAAAAATATAGTTAAAACAAAAAAAAAAAAAAAAAAAATAAATATTAGAAACAGCATTCAAGTTAGTAGAAAAAATCTAATATAAAAAAGAAAGACGAAATAACAATCACAAATCAACAAATAAATTATTAAAAAAAACAATATAATAAATTAATAGAAAAAACTAAAAATCGAGATGCAATAAAACATAAATAAATAGTGTTATTACTGCATCCTCACCCTTTGTAGTATAGAAATTATGACTTGAATATTGTTTATGATGATTATTATGATGATGTTGATTATAATTATTATTCTCTGTGTTGCTGAATGTGTTCTTGGTGTTGTTGACTTTGCTAGAACCTGTAATAGTTTGAGTGGGAAGTGGTGGTCCATCTATATTTATTTCACTACCAACAATCGAAAGTGAAAATCTTTTAGGGGGCTCATCATTTGAGTAGCCCCAGTTAAAAACTTCATACATTGAAGATGATTTGCGACGATGATCTGTTGAAGTTATAGTTGATTTGAAGTAGAGAGTAGAGAAGTAGTAGTGGTAGTGGCAGAAGTGAAGTCAGAAACAGTGGTTTGTGGTGATGGTGGAAAAGTGGATAAACACAAAGTAAAAAGGTGACAATAATATTTCATAAATAAGATATTTTTTTTTGTAGATGTAAATTCAAGTTAATGTGAAGAGAGCAATAAAAAAAAGGGGCGCAAACGAAAATTTTAAAAGAGAAAAGAAAATACATAATTAGAAAAAAAAAAATAACTTGCAACTTAAACTAATAGATGTCGAAACTTAAAAAAACTATAAATAGGAAACGTGCTTTGCTGCTCATATATGTTTTTGTTTCTGTTTGTGTTTTTTTTTTTAATTTTTTAATTTTTTCAAAACAAAGAACTGAAAATAATATTAACTTTCAAATTTTGCCTTCTACAACAAACAGACACTATGGTAAAAATATATTTTTTTATTATTGCTTTGTTTTGGGTATGTTAAAAAAATGTTTTTTGTAAATTAAGACATTAATTAACTAGAGTAATTAACACACATAAGTAATTTAATATACTGTGTACTTTTTTAAACTATATTTCTTATGGCACAGCAAATAAATACTTTTTAAAAAAAGTGGTCACAACATTTGCCAACATACATATTTGTCTTTTTTTTTTTGACATGTCACTAATATTAACATTTTATGAACACTTAATCATAAAAAAGAAAACAAGTTTAAAAACTGTAACATAGTTTTTTTTTATGTTAAAACAAAAAAAAAAATAAATTAATTAAATAAAACGTTTAAAAACATGCTTTTTAACTTACCATCATGTCTCTCTGTGCCACTGGCTGATGTTGCACGCTTTTTAGAACCACTGTCGTTAAGTTCACGTTCTGAACTTCGACGTGAAAGTGAAGCACCGGCAACATTTGATATTGAAGTGGAACTATTATAAAGTAATAAAAAATTAAAACAATATGTTTTATGAAATAAATTTTTTTAAATTTAAAACAGAAGTACATGCTCTGTTGTTTTTCTGTAAAAAAAAATTTGTACTTAAAGAAAAAGTATTTTTTAAAAACTCCTTTTGTGACTTTCTGTTTATTTAAAATGTACTTTTTTTGAAGTCCAATTAGACACTATTTATCTTAAAGGTACTTTTTATATATAAAAAAAATTACTTTTCTAACCAGACAATTTATTGCCTGTACACTAGGAATAAGTCAAAAAATAATATACTAAAAGTACTTCTGAGCTATCTGAGCTAAAAACTTATTCTAGATGTCTTCAGTAGATTTGTATAACGATTCTTTTGTTAGAATATATTAACCTTCTAACTCTCATTTTAAGGGGCCATTTTAGTCCTTTTTCTCAACTTTTACACAAGTGTACTGAAACGACACTTTTGAGGGTTAAAATGTTCTACGAATACTTTTTGCATTAAATTTCACTAGGGGTCTTCGAAGACCAAAAGTTCGTGCAATATATGGGCAAATCCCGGAAACAGTCCACCAACCCAAAATTTTTTAAATGAATTTTTTTTAATGGAATATAAGACTAGATGTATAATTTCATTTTTATATTAGGGCCATTAGGGCGATAGCAGTTAATAAGCTTAAGTCCAGGAATCTGACGAGTTTAGAACGTTTGGTGAGGAGAGCGAGACGCTGAACACTTTTACAGCCACTGTCAGGACTTCGTCGAATTAAGATCGAAACACCTCGGGAGCGATGTCATGTTGGACTTAGGATCCCTGAGTAACGCTGACTGGAACACCTTAGGAATTACGTCCGGGAAACTGAGTTTCTATACCCTCCCTATAGGTGGTGGTAGCACTACCCACCTAAATCCCCATGTTTCCTAAGGAGTGCACAACAGGCCCAGTAGTGGCCTAGGTGTATATCGTACTGAAATGAGGTTGTATCCTTGATGCGTCGTCCTCCTTTCGACCTACCCTTACCTTAATTTCTTGAAACGGTGGTTCAAGACCATGAAGCATTTCCCGAAGAAATTGAAGATGAAGAAGTCTAAGGAGAATTGAGCTGACCCACATTGTGGATTAAGTACCACAACCAAAAATTATGAAAGCACCAAAATGAAATTTAATGAAAATCTATTGTATGGAAGAATAGGCTCATGCGAAATCAAAAACTAGTCGAATTTGTTCCGCCAAATTATAATATTATTATAGAAACTCCATTTCAAATATTTCCAAAAATATGTATATCGACAATAATTTTTTGACAAGGCCACATGTTACACAATTTTATATGCCGTTCAGCAGGGCAAGTCATCTTTTAAACCATCCAGCGCTGATGAAATACGTGTATTTTTTGGACTTCATATTATGCTGAAAAATGGTCCGTAATTATCAGTTGCCCGTGTAGGAAAATATTTACTTGGAGGAGCAAATTAATCCAAAATTCAATCAAGCACAAAAAAAAAAACAAGCGATGTTCACAACCACTAAAGGCTGTTTTACACTATCACACAAGTCTTAAGACTTTTGGTCTTACAAAATGAAATGATTTTTGGTCTGATTGTCAAAAAATCAAAGAGAAATTTTTTCATTACATTTTGCTTCTACACTATCACACTTCATATAAAAAGTGATTTATGAGATCCACTTTAGATTACAAAATAAAGACGAAAAAACATTTTATTAAGCATTGGAACATTGTTAGCTGGCGTATTATTCACTAACTTGCACATTTAAACTTGCACCTTGGTCCTCAGATATATTTTTGCTTTATTTTTTATATTTCTTTAATATTTAATAATTTTTATTTTGATGTGGCCGGCAAATTATTCAACAGCTGTTTTTTTATTTTCATCTAGGGTGGAAAAGTTGATACAATCATATTTTTTTATTTTTTTTTTCGTCTGTGTACCGTATTTAATGATTTTTACAACAAATATTCGTGATTTATTTAAATTTTAAAAGAATTCACTTGCAATTTTATATTTTTTTTTATCGTTTTGCAATTTTTTATTAGAAAAAATAATAGTGAATATTTGTGCACAAAATTTTAATTTTCCATCCCTGATATTCTTCTTGTGCTTTTGTAAAAACACAATTCTGATAAAATGAAAAATCTAATCGTTTAGAAAAATTTCAAAAAATAGAGAGAACCATACGACTGCCAAATTTCTTTACGTATTTTTTGACATTTCATTACAAAATGTTTTTACACTATTATACATTATGAATGATTTGTAAGTTTTTGACATGTCTTAACACAAAGTATTATAGTCTAAAATGGCCTTAACCAATATTTAAGGAAAATACAAACACTGGTCGCTACAAAATAGTCGGTTATTCCAAAAAATGATTTTTTATTTGCAAAACCTGCTTTGCTAACTATCACACAAAATAGATTTTTTTTAATACCTTTGTCTCATTAAATTACACCCTTTGATTTTAAGTTTACTTAGAAGAAACATGCCCACCGAGTAACGTTGTCCAATATATTGAACTGTTGAATTCAGATTGTATTCTATATTTCTTTATTTTAAGATGTGATAATAATATCGATAACTTAACTTATTAACAATAGGGTGTTTCATATATTACTTAATTGTTTATGTAAAGTAATATTTTACATTTACATTATTTATGATTACACAACATCTTCCTTTTTATAAAATTAAAAACGTTTTAGTTAATAACTTACATTTGTTGTTCTTATATTAAATATGAAATTATTATATTAATTCATAAAGTAATTTGTAATAATTAAAAATTTATTATTGGCTTGAGATTTAATTTTAATATGTACGTACAAAATACATTACAAAAATTTTATTAAATTGTTTCTAATCAAACTCCGTGTAACAATCGAATCTTGATGGTGGATTTACCATCCTACCAGTCCTAGTTCTATAAACGTTGCTATTGTGATCCTGGTTATTATAATTTTCATTATCATTTGTGACTGTAACAGTCTTATCCATTTCAGAGCTTGTTAAGGGTTCAGGCCTTTTAGAGGGTTCAGGGCTTTTAGAGGGTTCGGGTTTTAATGAAATATGTTGTTCATTTCTCCTATATACTACACCTTCATTATCCTTTACGAGAAAAGATCTCGGTTCCTTACAGTTTTCAACTACTTCACCTTGAAACCAAAAGGAATTATTATTCCTTTTAAACATTACACTATCACCTGGTTTAATTGTTTTTCTAGTAATTGTATTTCTATCATAACGTTCAGCCGATTTCATAGTGCGATTTCTTAATCGTTCCTCATATTGTTGTTTATTTACTAACATAGATTGAAAATGCTCCGAAATAGAAGGTATTTTTGTTCTTAAGCTTCTTGCCATCAATAATTCTGCCGGACTTGGCATATTATCCTTTGGCGTCGTCCTATAATGCAAAAGAGCTATGTATGGATCTGATCCACTCTCTTTGCATTTGTACAACATTTTTTTAACCGTCTGTATTGATCTCTCCGCGAGTCCATTTGATCTTGGAAGGTATGGGCTAGAGGTCTTATGTTCAATGCCCCATTCCCTACAAAAGTTTTTAAATTCCTTCGAATTATATGGCGGACCATTGTCAGAAATGAATATCTGAGGTATTCCATGCCTGGCGTAAATGGATTTAAGTTTATTAATAACATGAGCACTTGAGTAACCATTACTTAATAATTCTATTTCAAAATATTTTGTATAGTAGTCAACTACCATTAAATATTGTTGTCCGTTAAACTCAAAAATATCACTCCCTACTTTAAACCAAGGAATGTCATAAATTTCATGTGGTATCATTTCAGATTTTGGATTAGAGTTACGATATTTTAAACAAGTCTCACAGCTATTTACTATATTGGAAATATCATTGTACATATTGGGCCAGTAAACAGTTCGACGTGCCAAACTTTGACATCTTTGAATGCCCATGTGCCCCTCATGTAGAGCATTGAGTATTGTACGACGTAAACTACTAGGAACCAAAATTTGATTTCCCTTAAGAATTAAACCATTAAAAATTGTTAATTCATCCTTAACTTTGAAATAAGGACCGACCATTTTGTCCGCCATTTTCTGACTTTTCGGCCACCCATTTCCTATATATTGTTTAATTTTCTGATATATTTGATCATTTTCAACTTCCTGTCTAATTTTATCTACATTAGAAAAAGGAACTTCCATATGCGTCTTTAAAAAATTACAATGAAGTGCCACGTCACTATCAAAATCAACTAATGCCTTTTCCTTTAAAGGACACCTCGACAAGGTATCAGCGATAAATAAATATTTTCCTGGTTTAAAAACCACATCTAAACTGTAACATTGAAGCCTTAGCATAAAACGTTGTAACCTTGCGGGTATCTTATATAACGGCTTATCAAATAATGTTACTAAAGGCTTATGATCCGTTTCAACATTTACTTTATTTCCATAAGTATATTGATGAAACCTTATACAACCGAACAATATCGCAAACAATTCTTTCTCAATTTGTGCATAATTCGTTTGTGCACTTGTTAACGACGCTGAAGCATAAGCGATAGGGTTTTTCCCATGTAAAATCGCTGCTCCAACAGCATGCTTGGACGCATCGACTGTTAATGTTAATTTTTTGTTGGGATCGAAATATGTCAATACAGGTGTTTTTGTTATCTCTAGTTTTAGGTCATAAAACTCCTTGTCGTGAGTTTCACTCCAATGCCAAGCTATGTCCTTTCTTAAAAGTTGACGTAAATTTTTGTTCTTCAACGACAAATTTTCGATAAAGCTACCAAGGTAATTTATCATACCCAAAAACCGTTGTAGTTCCGTGACATTATTTGGAACTGGCATTTCTAAGATGGCGTTAATCTTTTGCCCATCAGGCCTAACACCATCTTTATCAAAAATGTGTCCAATAAACTTTATTTCATTTAATAGAAATTTAGACTTTGCCCTATTGAACTTAATACCTACTTTTCTGGCTCTCTCAATTAAAATTTTCAAAATATTGTTGTGCTCTTCAACCGTCTTCGCATAAATCAAAAAATCATCGATGTATATCAATATCCCATCGATATCCCCAAAAAGTTTCATCATTTCCGCATGAAAAATTTCCGGAGCGGCATTTATGCCGAAAGGTAGCCTTAAAAATCTGTATCTCCCAAAAGGAGTATTGAAAGTGCATAATTTTGAAGAACTCTTATTAAGAGGAATCATCCAAAACCCACTATTTGCATCTAAAGTGCTAAAAAAACGTGAACCACTTAACTTTGCCTTACAGTCATCAATGCTAGGGAACTGAAAATGGGGTCGCAAAATAGCCTTGTTTAAATTCCTAGGATCTAAACAAACTCTTAACTTGCCATTAGGTTTAGATACCAAAACGATTGAGCTAACCCATTCTGTTGGTTCCTCAACACGTTCTATTACTTTAAGATCAACCATCCGATCTAATTCCCCCCTTAAATCATTGTATAATGAAAATGGAATTCTCCTAGGAGGATCTACCACAGAAATTACATTTGGTCTTAGCACCAGATTACACTCATTTTTTATTAAACCTAGACCTTCAAAAATATCCGAATTTTCCTCAACAATATTCTCAGTAGATAAGGTTCCTACAGTCTTCACCAAATTCATTTTTACAGCCAAATTAAGTCCTATTATATTTCTACAATTTAGATTTACTATATAAAAATAATCACAATACTTTCTACTTTGATACATAAAATCCATTTCGACCTTACCAGTAATTGGTAACCTCTCACCACTAAACGTTCTTATTGTTGTTTCCGTTGATTTTTCACGACCTGCGAGACCCAAACATTCAGCATACCATTGCGACAAAACGTTGGCATCTGCACCTGTATCAACCTGAAACTCGACCTTTTCATCGCCTATTTGCACAATAATCCAACCCTTATTTGTTGTTATTTTTGTTTCACCATTTTGTTGAGTATTGGACAAAGTAGAAATTCGACTATATTGTTGTTCAGTTCGCTGACTAAAATCATCACTATAATTTATTATTTGTTGTTGTAGACCATCACCATGATTTTGTTGTTGAAAATGTTTACTGCTACGATTTTGGTGCTGTAATTCATTTTTTGGTTCACTATTACCATTTTGTTGCTGTTCATGTTCACCATTTCTTTGTAGTTCATCAGCATTACTCAAAAGTTGATGTTGTTGTTGTTGGGTACACAATGACAATGTGCCAATAAACAATTCACTTGACTCTTCATTCACTTCATTCGACAAATTTCTTATGTACTTTTTTTTCCATATTGTTGTTGATATACTTTTTGGCGACTATTTTTATTACTAACGGTAGTTTGTTGTTGTTTTTTACTAAAGCACATTTTGGCATAATGACCCTTCTTGTTGCAATTGTGGCACATGGCATTTTCAGCCGGACATTTTGTTTTATGTATTTGCCCACATTTGGTACATTTTTTAGAAAAACTTTCTTGATTTTTATGTCTGCTCACAAGTACATTCATAGCTATTCCATCCAATTGATTAGCGTTGTCACGTGCTGCCTCAATGCTTTTAGCTATTGCTACGGCCTTGCCCAATTGTATAGCACCTTCGCTTAAAAGCCTTTCCTTTATATGTTGAAAGTTTGTAGATATTCCACAAATAAAAATATCTTTGACGAGATCTTCTCTTAACGTACCAAAGTCACAAGTAAGACTAAGATTTTTTAATACCGTAACGTAATCGTCTATACTTTCGCCGCCATTTTGTTTCCTTGTAAAAAACGCATGGCGCTCCATTGCCAAATTAACCTTTGGTATAAAATAGCCATCAAACAATTTAATTAAATCATTATATTTGACTTCATCGGCACTTTTATTAAAGGCAGTAAATATATGGAAACTTTCCGGTCCTAAATGATGAAGGAGTAGCGCGACCTTTCTGCCATCTGATTCTTGATCTAGATTCGACGCCGTCATGAATATTTTAAATTGGGCAAGCCAATTCTTCCATTCACCGGCCATGTTGGATGCCTTTAAATTTATTTTAGACACACCACCAATTTCTTTTGTAGACATCTTTGTTGACTTTTATTTGTATTTTACTTTGATTTCTTTACCTTGACTTTTTTTTTTTTTTTAACTTTTACTGTTAAGACTTTTTAGACCTTTTTTTAATTTTTTCTATATTTTTTTAACTAACGAGAATCTGACACCATGCGGCCAGGTGAGACAACCAACCTGTTATCTGACTCCAGATTCTTAATCAGCACTCCCAAATTAGCTTACACTGAAAATTTCAGATTTTTATCTCAACTGGTTCTATTTAATGTCTGACGCCCTATGCTCCAGTGGGAGTTAAAGGAACATATAATATATTTACCCCTATCATGAATAACAAGTGGAATTTTTGTTCCCGTAAAATTTTCATTCCCCTCGAAGAGAAAAAAGCAATCGTGAATCTCACGTGAAAAATTTTTCACGCTATCAGTTCCAGTGAATGTAAATAAAAGAAGAAAGATTAGAAAAAATTGAAAATCAATGAAATTTTTGTTCTAAAATATACCCGTATATATTTCAAAGAAAAGTTAAAAAATAAAGCTAAATCATTAGTATTGGAGGGATAGGTTGATTATAACGTTAGTTTTTTGCATTTTTTTAATTTTATGTAGAAAAATATTTTCCAAAATTCTGCCACCACGTCTTTCGAAAGCTTTACAAATCCGCAGGCAATCGACCTATCGTTTTTCATTTTGTTGACCAATATATGGGTTTGTGCCTTATTAACGGATCTAGCCCTTAATATTCGATTTATAGGAGGAACTACTTACATACATGTTCTGTTCCCTAGCAAAAATAAAGTGAGAAAATCTAAGGGAAATGTGAACAAATTACGAGGGAAAAAATTTTTCACGATAAGGGGAATTTTTTCACGTTATTATTCTCGTTTGAATTACCTTTTTTCATAGGAGTTTTTCATGATCGCAAATATGTGAAAAGGGGAAAAATTCCGAGGGAAAAATTATTCACGATAGGGGTGATTATCAAAATATAAATTTCGTTAAAAAAAAGTTGACATTCATTAATTAAGAAATTAGTTTAAGAAATGCGATTCATAAAAATATAATTTGTTTTGTTAAAATAAATAAAATATAATAATAAAATACTACTGGAAAAACTGTAGCGTGCGTCACAAAAGGTTCACGGCTTTTGTCAAAAAATCACAACATTTTTTGGCTGAGAAAACGTGCGTTTAGAATTCTCTTATAGTCATCTTTCTTTTAGGAATTAGATTTTGTATACCTTATCATGCCAAATTCGCTAAAAATTAGGAAACGCACTTGAAGTTACTTCAACTTTTTGTAGCGTGCGTCACAAAACTTTGTGATCAATTATTTCGCAACAAATACTTGCTAAGAAATTATGATAAATGCCATTCGTAAGTACATATTAATGTCACTAACTGTTATATATAAGTTGAAGCTATCTTTTTTTGAAAGACCAAAAAATGTTTATATTTCAATCAGAAAACCCGTGCGAATGTAGCGTTCGTCACGCAGGATTTGCTTATATGTAAAATGCTAAGTAATGGAAAATTTAAAAGAAGCATATTTTTTTAATTTTCACAAAAGCTGCTTCATTACGTTCAACCTTTTATAACGATTGTATAGGGCCAAAAAAACGAGTAGTTTAACAACAACAACAAGATATTTGTGTGAATATTAAATATGTTTAGTAATGTGAAAACGTTTGTGTGGTTTATTTAGCCCTTATCGTATGTAGTTGTTAGGTTTTTGCTTTTTCGCCCCTATAATGTTGATAAAGTACTTAAACTACGAAGATTTTTAAAATTATGTTGAAAACTAAATCATGTTTTGGTAAACGATTATAAAGGTTAGCTCCTTTTAATGCGCTAAGATGCTTATTTACTTGCCTGAACATAAAAATTCCGGAATTTAAAAAATATTTTTTTTGGCAAATCCCGGCAATTTTTTTTTTAATAGAAACCCTACACGCAAAAATCCGAGTCGATTTGTTTTCTATCAAAATTCTCTCTATACTTTTTCTATAAAAATTTTAACAAAAATCTTACCGTCTTTGACCCCAAAATGTACTTGGCGATACCATGCCGAAATCGGAGGGCTCCAATAAGCGTGGTGTTGAGGAACCAAAAGCATAACCAATGGAATTTCTTTCACGTTTCTTTACCTCTATTCTTGATTCTCTTTCCTAAATGACAATAAAAAAAGAATTCAAATTAAATATTAAAACAAAATAAAATATGTAATAATAAAAATACTAAATTTGCTCTACTAACACTTACTTGATTTTTCCTCAATATATATTCACGTCTTTCTTTTTCAGCTTCCATTATGGCCTTTTTACGTTCTTCAACCTGTGTACGTTTTTCCGAGTCTCTCTGTCTGATCTCATCAATACGACGACGACGTTCCTCTTCTTTTTGTTCGCGATATCTTTGTGCAGCTTCAGCTTGAGCCTTTAGCTCCTCGATTTTTCTTTGTCTTTCCTCATTTTGACGTTCTCTAGCAACTTTCAATTTATCGTCACGCTCTTTGGCTGCTACTTAGATGGATTTTTATTAAATTGTTTGTGAGTTTTTGGTGGTGTTCGGTGGCCATTGTTGGTCGGTCATCAATAAAAAATTTTTGGTATTTGGTAAAATTCAATAATCATAACAGCAACAGCAATAATGGTGAATAATTGTATGTAGTTTAACAATCAAATACACGAAGAAATCGAAAACCACCGCATGTTAGCAAAAACACAGCCAACCAAAACGTTTGTTTGTTAGTTGTTAGCCATCGTGAAGTTTTTTTTTTATCATATTTAGTACATAAGTACAATATGCATACCAGGCATTAGTATTAGGTGGCCATAAGAAAAAGAGTAAGAGTTACCAAAAAATACATTAATAACAATAGAAAATCCAAAGCAAAACGAAACAAATTTCACGTTATAATATGAAAATTAACATTTTTGTCCCAAACGACAATCGATACAAAACACAACGTGTGTGAAAGATGTTGGTTGATGTATGAAAATAAATTTAAAAAAGGAAATTAAATAATTTATTAGTATTTTTGCTATTAATTAATTTTTTTAAGCTTTTCTTTTATACTATTCGTTTTTGAGTCAAGTCACTGCTTTTTATTTAAGCACAAACAATTTTGAATGCAGGTTATGACCTGTGTACGAATGTATGTATGTATGTACATACATATTGTGTAATCTTTTATAAATTTGTACATGTGTTAAAAGCGCTATTCTAGTTAATAAAAAAAATTAAAATTGATCTTTAGATTTCTCATTAGAAAAATATTGTCCAGATTATTATTAAGATAATAATAAAATGAGTAATTGAAAAAAAACACTATTTTCCATTTAAGGATTTTTTTTAATTATCATTTTTTTTATTATCGTTTTTTTTTTAATTCAGAAATACTCTGTTAAATTTCCGCATTGTTTTTTTATTAGCGATGTTTTAGCAATTTAATTTTTAAAACTTTCCAACAATAAATTATTTAATAATATATGAGGGGTTGAAAGCACAAGGCGTTCAAGTGACTTATGTAAAATAATGAGACAAAAGTGGTTATTTTGCTTGTGCTCCAAGCGAAGCAGGTATTTTAATGTCAAGTGCTTGAATTGTTCACCATATATAGCGTCCGAATGAGAATCCTACATTCACCTTTTGTGCTCTGAACAACTTCTCCGAACTTCACCTAAATTTCCATATGTAAACTCAATTTTAGAAAAAGGCACTTAAACCCCTTGTGCTTTAAGCCCCTCATATGAGGAGCCGCAAAACAAAACGTACTTTTTCGTATTTTTTGACAAATTGATTTTTTCTAGTTTTATAATATTTGCGTTAAAATTTTTTATATGGGGACTTATGACAGTTTGATGCATTTATTGATAAGTAAAAAACTTGTTGCCATATCCAGCTTAACGCAGTTTTTAAATTTACAAAAATTAGCAACAAAAAAAAATTCGTTTGTTTTGCGGCTTCTCATATACGGCGACCATATTTTTAAAAAACAAAATACCGAACAGAAGTTTCAAATTAGTTTAAGAACAAAAAAAATATGAGATTGTGCAAATGGATCACGGAGGCTGGGTTTAATTAATCTGAAAACGGATTTGTGCCGCCATTACCAAGTTTGCATACAAAATTTTGACGGAACAGCTTAGTTTTACTTAAAATTTTGAACTTTAATAAATATTAAAAATATAAAATTTTTCCGAAAAATCCGAGTTTCAGACTACGTTAAACTAAGTTTAAACTTAATCATCATCTCAAAAAACCTGCCTGCGTGGCCCAGCAATTAATGGCACACATAAAGAAGTCCCAAATACCTTTTTTATACTATGTATTAGAAATAAACCATTTAATTGAATGCAATCCGCGCATTTCAACGCCTTCAGAATCTTTTTTTATACCCTTTACCGAAGTTAAAAGGGCATATAAGTTTGTCATTCCGTTTATAATTTTCACAATATTGATCTTAGACTCTATGAAGTAGTATATATATTCTGGGTCCTTATGTGAAGCAAAGTTCATTTAACTATGTCCGTCTGACCGTGCATCCGTTGAAGTGAGATTTCCGAAGACCCGTGGTTATATATTTATGTCATATATAGAACGGCAACATCCAAAGTTTCCAAACAAGGAACCCGCATCTTGGCTAGAAATACACACATCATACGACAAAATGCGGGCGAAATTGGACATGCGGGCGTGGCACTGTATATCTGGAGAATGGCAAGAGCCAAAGCTTTCAAATGAGGTAAGCATCTTGGTTACTAATAAACAGCATCCGACAAAATGTGGCCGAGATTAAACAAGTGGGCGTGGCACTTCTCATACAACGACATTAAAGATTTCTGTATATCTGGAGAACGGCAAGAGCCAAAGTTTCAAAATGAGGTGCAAGCATCTTGGTTTCTAAGGAGTGCCCGCTATGCTAGCTGGTAGTGAGGTAGTCTATCAGCGCCGGGGTTGCGGGTTCGATTCCCGCCGAGACTCTGGTTTCTTTATTGCAGACAAGCGTAGACCTTCGCAGTATTAGCTTAGGGAATTTAAAAAAAAAACACAACATTCGACAAAATGTGGGCGTGAGTAGAGAAGTGCGCGTGACACCTTCATTACAAAGACTATTGATATCTACCCAGGCAGAAATTACGACTCTTCTAAATATTATGTACAGCCACAACCCTGTAATTACAAAATTGCGACTCTACCAAAAATATGGTACCATCACAACACTGTAGATACAAAATGACAACCTAAGTTTTTTAATACCGTTTTTAAATAAGATTCAACACCGGTACAACACCCTAAATACAAATATACGACTTTAATTTTTTAAAGTCGTATTTACCATAAAACTATACCGCTACAACACTGTATATAAAAGAATTAAACCTTTATTTCCTAATACCGTGTTTATAATAATTCTATACCGCTACAACGCTATATATACAAAAATTTAGTCTTATTAATTTAATAGTGTCGTATTAAAATGAAAACACAAAAACTATTTTAGGTTAGAAAATATTCAAATTTTTTATTGTTTATTTAACGAATTTATATTTGTAACAATATTAAAAATAAGAGTCGGAAGACGGTTGTGACTACGTTGTAAATTCGTAAATCCAACATTGTAAATTTAGATTTACAGTACTGTGACAACACTAAGAAGAAGAGTCGGAAGACGCACATTTGGCGTTATCATTTTAATATTGCGACAACATTGTAAATTTGGTAAACAGTACGTTGTATTGATGTTGAAAGTACCCTCTGCAACGTCGGCACTGCGTCGTGGTGATTGTCTTTTTCTGCCTGGGTATATACATATCTGGACGGCAAGAGCTAAACTCTTCAAATTAGGCACAACATCTGTCTGTGGGAGGGAGTGGAGGAGTGGGCTTGGCACAAACTTGGTTTATTTATATCTACAAAACGGTATTTATATAACTTTTTGTTATTATCGCACCATTGTAAGGGAACATAAGATTCGGCATAGCCGAATATATTGACCCCTTTGCGCGAAATTATCGTATGTTACAAAAACCAAATTTTACAGGACAGCAATTTTTCAGCTTTTCTCTGCTTTCGCTTGCAATATCAAAATGAAAATATATATGTGCTTTTTGGCGCAACGAAGTGGAATTCGCCTACAATATTTTGTAAGGTGACGTCTCTTTGAATGTAGAACAAGATTGCATCAAAAACTCAATTTTAAAAAAATTGGCATATACGATAATTTCGCGCAAAGGGGTCGATATGTAGCACTCTTACTAGTTTTTTTTTTGTGAACTCTACTTAAACTACTCGAAATGGGAACTTGCAACTTTTTACATTGGTAATCCAAATATTAGTTTTTTTAAATCTTGAATTTTAAGCCAATAAACAACGATATGAACTTTAAAATAGGAAGAGTAACAAAATTAGATTTCGAAAACGAATTAAGAATATTACCGGTCTTAGAACTAAAAAATAATCGACCCGGAACACAGCACAGAACGGATAATAAAGCTGTAAGTGGCAAGGTCCTCTAAAAAGGGCCAAATTGGAACTTTATGATCACAACGTCAAAACAGACCAACATAATCAAAGAGTTACAGCATGTTCATCGATGACGTTCGATATCGTTAAACAGGCAGTTAGGTTTTTTGACCGCTCAGTTAGTTTTCTTCTCTCTGTATCTATTCTAATCGTTTTCTATGGTTTACGTACTCAAAAAGTTTTTAACGAAGTAGTGAAAAAAATTCGTAAAAATTTGAGCGAGAAAAAATTTGTTGAGTAAAAGTTTTACTAGCAAGAATTATTTAAACAGCCGTTTATATTTTTGTTTGCAAAATTTGTAAAACTATTAAATATAAGAAGACATAATTTCTAAGCATACAGCTGAATACTGTAAAAATCGTTCATTTTATTTCTATACACACACAGCAATAGTGGAGAGGGTTTAATGCGTTTGTGCTGATGTTTGTAACACATTAAAATATTGGTCCTTTACCAGCGTGGCCATTTTGGCATTTTTGCAGCTAGATTTAGCATTTTTTTTTTGTCTGATTTAGCTGCAAATTTTTCATTTAGTAGTTAGCATTTTTTTTAGCATTTTTAAACTACATATTAAGCATTTTTTAGCATTATTTAATTTAAGAATATTCAAGTAATATTTTTTGAAAATCTACCACGCTTTTTTGTTGAATGCACATACAAATCCCTACTCTTTTGCTATAGAAACTGTACAATCTTTTAAAAGACCATTCATATCAAATTGTTTTAAAATTTGATCAGTTTAAACTATTTAATTTTTTCCCTCAATTACAATTTCAAAACAATTTTTGGAGACGAAAAAAATACCATAACTTTTGAAATATAAACTTTATGTCAATTTAAACAACGATTGCCAAACAATTTTCATAATTTAACAAATACTAACTTTTTTGTGTAGAAAACAGTTTAAAAACTAATGAATGCAAATTAAGCGAACATTTAAAAGAAGAAATGATTGATTTCACTGTAGAAAAAAATACAACTTTGGAACATCAGTGGCAGAAACTAAATTCATATGAATTGTTAAATAGGAACTCAACAGTTGATTTCTGGATAAATGTATATGGATATAGAAATGCATTAAATGAAAATCCATTCAGTGAATTAGCTTATTTTGCAATGAAGTTCTTGGTTTTGCCATTTAGGAAGTTAAAATAGGTTTTTAGTGGTATAAATCTCTTAAAACCGAAAATTCGAAATAGAATGACGTTTAATTAAGTCTATGAAATCGCTACTTTATATTAGGTGTGGTTCAAAATGTTGCGATAGTTTTAAAAAATTGTACAGTCTCATATAAAAATGGAATAAGAACATATATTATAATGATATCTCGATCGATTCTTCAGAAGCTGAAGAAGAATATTCATTTGATGACGTATTTAATTTATAAAATAAAATTTTTTTTTTAACATTTTATATAATTTTTATTGAAATATTAAATAATAGCCATTTATGGGTCAAGTTCCCTTAATTTTTTGTTACTCCCCATCTACAACTGACATGATTTGCTGTTATAACTTGATGTTATAAAAGCGTTGTTAAAACATTTGCATTAACAACCGTGTTATAACATGAGAAAACTTCTAACATGACGAGTCTATACTTAACACTAACATTATATTAGTGTTAAAGTTAAGCATTTCATGTCAGTTGTAGACTGCATGTTATATTATGGTACCTTTTGTTTGAAAACTTTTTATGTACGTATATAAAGACTATAATATGTTTCAAGACTTTTTATGTTTTATAAATATTTTATTGTTATTTTTTAATCAGTTTGTTCTATTGATATAATGTGAGTTTATAGGAAAGAATTATGCAAAATAAATTATGTATAAAGGTTTATTGACTAAAATAACAAAAAAATAATACAATTTAAATCTTAGCATTATTTTTTGGCAGTTTAGGATTTTGTTTAGCATTATTTTAAAGCCGATTTAGCTGTAAAATATTTTTAGATATGGACACACTGTCCTTTACCCACCTTTAAGTAAGCTGATCGACTCAGAATTTGAGGCTGGCTGGCTAGTACAGAACGCAATTTTGGAGATAATTTGATAGATGGTACAAAGGTTCTGATTGGCACAAGGACCAAGCCTATTGAAAATGATTATAACCGGTCCATAATTTCACATAGCCCATATAACAGCTTCCTTCCGGAATAGAGTTTTTTGCCCTAAAACAATCGGCTTATGTTGGTATTTAGATTTATTTTTGTCCAATCTTATTTAATTGTAATCTAAATAATCTTACCAAATTTTATTGGAATCGGTCCATATTTGACCACAACTCCTATACAAATGCTACTGTTGATATTGAGATACAAATAGGCTATGATAACTTTTACAATAAGTACTATGTCATGACAATATGTCGTACTGATAGTTCCAAAGTTACCTATAGGTCCCATATAAGCCCCCATCCTAAAATCACTTAAAGGCAAACAAATCGCATATAAAAAATATTTTTACATGAATCTGAACGTCATAACATAATTTTGATCTGGCGGGTCCAAAATTGCTATATAGGCTGTTTTCCTACACGTATGTACATATGTTCACAATGTGTTAATACAGTTTTGGCTACGTGTTGATGCATTGTTTACTTACGTTTTTAACCACATTGTATTTTATGTGTATGTGTATATGTTTTGCATCTACATACATACATTTTTTTAACTGATTTATTTGCTTTTCCCTGCGCAGTGGCTACTTCAAAATTGCATTTAAGAACGTAACGCATTGTAAAAATTTTTATGGTTGCATTTTTATATTTTTTATTACTATATTTTTTATTATTTTATATATATATTTTTTAAAATCTGAAGCTTATCCCGCGAAGCTCTACGCTTATCTGCAGGAAACCAGAATCTCTGGCGGGAATCGAACCCGCAACCCCGGCGCTGAAAGATTAGCTCACAACCAGCTAGACTACCGGGGCACTCAAGAGGCAAAGCAAGAGGCGTTTAGGAAAACAGCCTTACTGGAGTGTAGGGTATCATATGGCCGGGCTTGAATGCATATACTATCTTACTTGTTTCTTGAGTAATTCTGAGAAACATTTTTTTAATTTCAGTTTTATTTACTTGTTTAAATTTTATGTTAGTAAAGTAAATTGACAGAACTTTTCTACATAATCAACATTTATAAGCATTTTAAAGTTTTAATTCTGATTAGAATTTGTGTGGATTCTATGTTTATTGGGATTCCTATTTGTTGGCTAAAATACGTTACATAAAGTCGCAAACTTTTAATATTTATTTTTTTACTTTCTCTTCCAGGTAATTCTTGTTAATAAAACTGCTGTAAGACCACACAACAATATTTGCAAAAAGAGTAAAATTGTATTATCAACAATTAAGTGAAGTGTAGAGCACACACAATGACTGGCTAAAGTCAAGGTCAGTCCCACTAAACAATTAATGAAAATTAAGCAACTTCAACAATATTAAGAGAGTTAAAAAAACCTAAAGAAGTTAATATACTATGTAAACATACCCGTACATTAATATTTGTTTTATATGTATGTATATGCATGTATAACTATATGTATATCTATCTACACCAGGCATATAAATGTACGTCATATATTTGCTCTTCATTTAAAACCTACAAAAACAAGTTAAATACTCAAGAGACTCTCAACAACGAAATAGGGAGTTGTATTTGCTTTCACATTAAAAATTGAAAAAAGTAAAAATGAAATAATATAACAAACGAAATAGATAGCCGCTTAATAATAATAAAAGTTGTTTTTATTTGATATCTTTGTAGCATTATTTTGCTGTATTTAGTTTGACAATTTTTTTTTTTTTTTTTTTTTTTTTTGTTTAATAAAATCAACAAGAAACTTATCTTTTTTTAATTTCAACTTCTTTGCTACAAAGAGAAGGAAAATGGATTTAATAATTTAACTGTGCCCCTAACTGTATTCAAAACAAAAATTAAGTTACTGCATATCCCCTGATTAAGGATTTCTTATTCAGAACACTTTTTAATAAATTATGAATATCGAATGATCAAAGACTAATTAACTGCTGTCAATTTGCTATTTCTGTCAATTGAATTTAACTAAAACAGATTTATAAAAATGTTTCTTAATCGGGCGATTTACGGCCATTTTCACCAAGTTCGGTTAAAACTAACTTTCAATTAAAGTTTCGGTTACCAATATGTTTTGACAGCTATAACCGGTAGTTAATTATAACCAAACTTGGTGAAAATGGCCGTTAAAAGTGTTTTGAATAAACTCATGACTAAATGGTGATTAAACTTAATTAACATTTTAGTTGTTCACTCGATGAACGGAGTATAGTCGGAGTACACAAATTTTTGTTTTGAATACGGTTGCTAGTCTATATCAAACATGAAATGCTTAACATTAACACTAATATGATGTTAGTGTAAAGTATAGACTTATCATGGTAGGTATTGAAAATATGTATGTAACAAAATCGGTCTACAAATGGTCTAGTAATAAAAAAATAGCTAACTTTTTCTTCCAGAATTCAAGGTTTTGGAAGAAATGTGGAAACAGAATTACATAAGCGCCTGCTTTATCCTGCTATATACCTGCTAAGATCTCATGGGGTATCTTAACCACTGAGTGACCAATTATGCATTTACCAAATGCCGCCATGTGTGCACGAATACTTCACATCATACAGGTAGAAATTCTGACTGTATACTCCGACACAAATTATACTTTCGCACCTTGTTTAGGAGTCGGAGCTATCTAACCTCCACTGCTATATTAAAATCCAGAGGCATCTGTCGTATAACAACAGCACCAAAGGAGAAAGTTCATGGACCGAATTTGCCCACAAGGGAGAAGTCAGCTTTCCATGTGGAAGTCTCCCTCCCCACGGTTTTCGGTATAAACCGCAGCCACCACGTGATCTCCGAAAGTATCCCTACGTGAAGAAAGAACAGTTCTGATGCCCACAGTAAATACACCTTATTGTGCCGCAAAGACAAACTTTTTTTCTCTTAGCTGCAATTGTGCCCAAGACAGGAAAACAAAATTGCAATTGGTTTACGAAAAATTGCATGTTCTTGGAAAAAATCAAGTTTTAGCCAAAATCTCTATGAGGCCAAATGGCGTTTTGATAGTTTCGATAAGTACTTCGAGAAATTTCGTACAAAAGGAGTTTGCACTAGGGAATGGTAAATCGATTTTGATCGATTATTGGTCTTTTCAAATCAATTATTTTATTTTTATCAACATTTTGGCAATTCTTAACATTAACCTCTACTAAACCGATGAAATATGTGAGTTCACAATGCAACTTAAAATTTTTTTTTTGAGAGTTCATACGTTTTTTAGGTATGTTTATACAGTTGATCAAGTTTGAAGTAAAATAACCAGTTGTAGTTTTACATACATACATACATATTTATCTATTAGTACCCTTCCAACTTTAATATATGTAGGTCCTCTTGTTCTATAGAAATAAAAGTCATTGATGGACAGTGAACCAAAGAGTCCTAAACATTTCGTACCGAAATAAACAACATAATATTATAGAAACACAACAGGTGAATCAAACCATAGCATTCCTGTAGAATTGAGCTAACATTTAATCAGACCAGTTTGTGAGCGATATTTAAATATATGTTTTAACAGAGTGGAAAAACAGAGTAATTTATCCAACAAATACGAAATTACAAGGGAGTATCTCTGCATCCTTCCGACATCAATGACACGCAATCGTTTGTTTTCTAAAGAAACTTTTGTTATTATCCTTCGAAATATTTGCAATATTTTGAAATGTAGGTATTCAATTTATTATAAAAAATATGTGAAATATACTTACATACAAATCGCAGTGGCTTCTCTAAACAGAGTCAACTCCAAATTTACATATTTTTCATTTTGCATGAAAACGACAAATTGTTCATATCTACCCACTGTAAAAATCTTAGTTAAATAGGTATGTATCTCTAGTATTTGGCAAAAAAAAAAAAAAAAATGATATAAGTCTGCAAACTTTTCTAACACGATTAATCGGTTTTAAAAATCGAAATAAAAAGTAGATCGTAAAATCAAAAATCGATTTTTGAATCTATTTACCATTCCCTCCCTAGTTTGCATTTTATTTGTTGCATAGTGTTACAGTTTAATTTTTACGTTTCTACTATTTTATTTCACATTTACATATTTGTCTGATAGTGCGAATTGATGTTTTTTTTTTTAATAATGTTTACTCTGATAATAAAACAAAATGTTTGTTATGGTAATTATTTTCAAGTTTTTCTTTTTCTTTTAAGTTCCATTTACTATTTTAAGACAGTTGCGTCATCATCGATGTACTCATTGTATTAAATTTGCTTTTACTAGTCTATTGTAGAGAATGTCGTTTTGTTTTATACATACATACATAGTTTTTATAGCAAAGCTATTTGTTGTTTTTTCTTCAGAATTTTTTGCAAATATAATTGATTTAGGTCAACTGGTAATTATTTTGTCCAACCATCTCCAAGCCACATATACCCGCTTTACTCTACACGAATATTTGGAAATGGAGACATAATTGTAAAGTTGGAATTTATTTTATACGTAAGTATGTACATATGTACATATGAGGATTTCAAATAGAGAATAAAATGCAATGCATAAGAAATATATGTTATGGGCATTTTAAGATGACATTTTCTTAAAAAAAAATCCTGGAGTTTTGAAATAATTAATGACTTGTTGCTGCTACCTCTCCTGGGTCTTTCTTTTATTATTGTCATGATTATTCTCAATAATTGTTATTAATTTATAACTAGCTTAACCCAGTGCGCTTCGCTGCACTGCTTAAATCACTTCTTCAGTTGAGAGATATTTAATATATGCATCATATGGGATGTATTTTCCCCTGCGCCTACCCGCTTTATTTTTATTTTCAAAAGTTTAGTATACCATAACAGTGACTTCTGCAAAATTTGATCATTCTCACTATAACAGTTCTTAAGATATGCGATATTAAACATTGGCGTCCTATGGTGGGTACCACTTCCCCCGCTGCTTTTTTATTTCAATTTTGGGGCTCAGAAGATCCTATTCCCAAAAGTTCAACAAAATGCGTGCAGCGGCTCTTAATTATATTTCTATCTATGTGGAGTATTTATTTTAATTTGCTTGTGTATAATTGTAAACAAATGCAGATTTTTTACAGTGCTGCCAACAGTTTTTAGTGTTGCCGAATACATTTTTAGAAAAATAGCATATTTGCACAAAAATAAAAGTGGTATGCTCACGATCAATCATAATATGCACTGCAAATTTACACATTGCAAAATTTGCACAATGACCATCGTGATTACCCTTAATATTACTGTTGTCTTAAAAAAATTTGTATTTGAACAATGAATTTACACTTTGGGACAAAAGAAACAGATTTTTTGCCACGAATACAAAATGTTGTTGGGCACAATCCGAATGTAAATTCTCTTTGAATCAAAATCAGTTTCTTTTGGCATACCAGTCTTTTTTTTTTGTGTGTACACCAACAAATCCACTCGCTTAGAGAACTGCAAAATTACTATTTTTCTTGATTTATTCATACGCTCAAATTTACATTCACTCTTTGCCTGCAAAACAAAGTTCAACGTTGGTAATTTTTACATCGTTTCGTACACATTTGATTTTTGCATGTGTGCGTTTTTTATTGAAAGTGCTTTGTTTGCATTTTTGTTGCGCACGCAATATAACTTATTTGTGTAAAGTCAAAAGGCACACATTCTTATACTATTGCAATCAAGTAGTCATTGCCCATTCGATGAGACGCTTTGTTTACATTAACAACAATAAACCACTCGATGAGACGCTTTGTTAAAATTAACAACAATAACAAGAATACATTGTACATACAGAACTACTGTACTTTTTAAGATGATAAAAAAAGTCTTCTGTTTATATGGAAATTGTTTGTACCTACTATGTGCGTTTAGTTTCATTTTCATTTTCTTGTACTACATAGTAACTGCTGAATGCCTACCAGAGATCAGCAATGAATCGTTTTTTCGCTACTCATACTGACTCATGCAATTGTAAGTATAAGTGCGTATAAATCATTTAAACTAAACTACTCTGATTCACTCATACTCACAAGAGAAATATTTATGAGTGCGACGTCGACATAATACGCATACTCATAAATGACCTTAGCTTGATTTATAATTTCAAGAAAATACTTACAATACTCACAATGATTCAAATCATTATCTCATCCATTTACCGTTTTAACACAACAGAGAAAACACACAACAAATGTTTGTAAGTATGAGTACGATGAATAAAATGAAACTTTTGAGTGAATATGAGTTTGAATCACATTGGAATAAGTATGAGTGCGTATAAGTAGAAGAATTTATGAGTCATGATTTAGCTCTACTCACTTTTTCACTACTCATTGCTGATCTCTGATGCCTACATGAGTAATAATTGCTTGATTTCTGGATTTTTTGTTTGTATTTTTTTTTTTTTTTCTTTGCCAAAACAATCATTGTCGGACCAAAAACACAAACATCTTAATTGACAAACGAAGCTAAACGATGGAATAAATAACAAAGCACGATGTGCATTATTTGAATGACTGCAAACCAGCAGCGAATGTTTGCGGTTGCGCAAGTTTGATTGTATGACCGCAAGCGAGTTTATTTGTTGGTGTTCATTTACTGCGATTTTTTGCAATCGCAGAAAGCCGTTCTCTGGTGAACACTAAAAAATATAAATAGAATACCGATCGACTCAGAATCACTTTCTGAGTTGATTTAACTATATTCCTCCATCCAGCTGGCTGTCTGTCCATGTAACCTTGTGCGCAAAGTACAGGTCGCTATCCGTAAAGTAAATACTACTCCCTATATAGCTTTTAATGCCACAACTTCCTTATAAATGTTGGTTTTGATATAAAAATTGGCGACGATAACTTTTGTTATAGCTGCTATGTCATATTAAAATGTTGTGATGGTAGATCCAAAATTTACCATAGATCCCATATATGCCCCTTTCCTAAAATCACTTAAGGGCAAACAAATCTCATATAGGTTAAGATATCTAAATAATATTTGTCACAATGAACTTTCACATGAATCTTCACGCCCAAACATAATTTTGTTCTGGCGGGTTCATGATTGCCCGAGGGTCCCAAATAGGGTACACTATCGAAAATTTGTCTTTATAGTGATACCTTGGTGTAATGTATTAAATGCTGGGGTGTGACGACTTTACTTTCTTAATTGTTTTGTTTTTCGTATTATTGAATAAAAAAGTGCAATGCATTCTTACTATATATTAGTGCTGGGAAACTATCGATAGATAGTCTTAAAATATCGAAAATATCGATAGGAAAAATATCAATATCGATATTATGTATTATTATTTAAAATACAGCTATGAAGACATGTAACAGCAGCTATACACACACCGTTTTTTGCCGCAAGTTTTTACTTGCTATTATTAATTCGCGCCGAATTACAGCAATGAATACAAACAACAAGAATGGCAAGTGGTATGAATTGCTTAGCAGTGCTTTTTACTGCTAATTAAAGGCTTTGAAGTCGAAATTTGTACATTTTGATTTAGGGACTGAAATGTCAAATATTTTTGTACTGTTGTAAAAAAAATGCAAATCCAAATGCAATTGCAAGCATAGGACAAAACAATGAACGACCATAAGAGGATAGGTCTTCTAGATTGATTACCTTTTTGAGTTTAGAATTAAGAAAATTTTTTTAAGTTGTAATGGAATATCTTATAGTCCCTGTTACTTCGGGTCCTTCAGAAAGGTACTTATCATTTTTTAAAAAACTGCCATCTAAAATAACGTGCGCATATACAAACTTCTCATACATTCAATAAAGTGATAAAAAAATAATTAGTTTTCATGCACAAGTACAAACATTCAGTCGATAGTAATATCGATATATCGATAGTGAAATCTGAACTAGTAGAAAATTACGATAGTATCCCAGCACTACTATATATGCTCTTTTATTTTATAGCGAAATTTTGGTACAATTTATGCCAATTTGGTAAAATTTTGCCATTGAGACGATACAATTTAAGATTTTCCAGATCCCAACAGTGATTGATATTGCTCTATAAATTTTTTTGAAATCACGAATTTTCTTTAATAAATTTTTTATAATTCGGATTTCCAATAAGTAACTCGAAAAAATTCAACAAACAAATTTAAATAATATTTCGATAACTTAAGTTTTCCATAGAAGAAAATCTTTCGACAAGCCGAATTTTTTCCTTTGATATTGTTCCAAATAAAACTGGTGTTTATAATTATTAATTGCTTAACATTTTTT
Source organism: Pollenia angustigena (assembly GCA_930367215.1). Taxonomy (NCBI): domain Eukaryota; kingdom Metazoa; phylum Arthropoda; class Insecta; order Diptera; family Polleniidae; genus Pollenia; species Pollenia angustigena. Next base: position 194,155,778 of record OV884058.1, read on the forward strand.
TTTTTTATATATCTTTAGTTTTTCTAAAATCTTTGAATGAAGTTTCCTGATGATCTGGCCTAAGCAAGCAGTGGAATGCGCATAGGAATAGCTTATCCCATGAACAATAAATTTCAGTTTATCAAAAGTATGAAATGGGAAGTATTATCTTGTTAAATCTTGTTTATTTATTTTTTGACTCACAAAAAAACTTTGATAACTAATATGCATGTGGCAGTGTAAATAAAACTGAACTGGCAAAACAAAATAACGTAATTTGATTTTTCTTTACTAACTTACAATTACATTTCGGGTTGACAAAAAATCAACCAATTGTAGTCGGGGCTTTAAGAAAAGATAAACTGTTTATTGTTGTGTTTTTGTTTAAGCTTTAATATTGCTACAAGTAAAACTGTTGCTTATAATTCTTATACGCTTAACAGTTTTATTTGGTTTAATATCTTTAGTTTTTCTAAAATCTTTGGATGAAGTTTCCTGACGATCTGGCCTAAGCAACCAGTGAAATGCGCATAGGAATAGCTTATCCCATCAACAATAAATTTCAAGTGTTTTTATCAATAATAAAAACTGGGAATTAAGCACAAATAACAAAATCCTTTAAATTAAAATTTTGTATTCACGTCTTAAAAAAACTAAAACTGGCAACACTTTATTATTTAAAGCAGGTTGTTTTTATTTTGTTTTTTCTAAACCTACTTACATCTTCAATTAATGTTGGAAGAATTCCAACCAATTGTAGTGGGGAACACTGTTGGGATCTGACAATTCTGAAATTGTACCGCCTCAGTGGCAAAATTGTACAAAATTGACATAAATTGTACCAAAATTTCGCTTTTAAATAAAAAGCATACATAAACCAGCGATACACTATCCTATTCAGTCGTACGATTTGTCAAAAAAAATTCGTGTGTGCTCATAAAGTAAAATGGTGTGGCTTAAAAATTAATTAAGTGACAAATTTTTCTGTCCGACTTGCAAATGTTTATGAAAATTTTTATAAAATGGTAGTTTCTATGCGATCAGAGTTGCATTTTCTTGTAAAGTAGCTGAGTCTTTTGAGATGGCATCATTTTTGTGGGATAGTGTGGCATTGACAATAGACTTTGAAGACCTTTTTTGTGCCGGATAGAATTCCATCAGATTAATCTTAGGATAATGGATCCCGGCCTAAAGTTCAAAATTTCATCGAATTACCTCAAAAATTGCGACATGTACTTTACGCGCAAGGTTACATTGACAGACAACCAGCCAGCCAGACGAAGGGACATCGTTAAATCGACTCAGAAAGTGTCATTTGGTAGGGTTACACACATTAGCACAATTGCATAATACCCTCTCCGCTATTGTGGTGTGGGTATAAAAATTAAGAAAAAGAAAAAATTTGTCTATTTCTCTTTTTTCTCAGACAGGCAAAAATGTAGACACTTGCTTGACAATGTCAACAAAACAATCGAATAAAGTGGAGACACTTAATCCTAGGCTCATACAGTGTACATATACTTATGTATGTATGTACATTATATGGTAGTATAATATCTGAACATTTATTAACAATAATACAATTTTTGGTATTTTGGTTTGATACAATCTTTTTATTGAAAAAAGGGAGTTAATCCACCTCAAAGAAATGGTAAAACTTCGTGGGTATTTTTTTTTAAATTGTACCAAAAAGGCATGAATTGTACCAGTGTACCAATGAAGTTGCGATTGTACCAAATTTGGTACAATTGTACCACAAATCCCATCAGTGGTGGGGAATGTAAGAAAAGATAAACTCACTGTTTATTGTTGTGTTTTTGTTTAAGCTTTGATATTGCTACAAGTAAAACTGTTGCTTATAATTCTTATACGCTTAACAGTTTTATTTGGTTTAATATCTTAAGTTTTTCTAAAATCTTTTTGGATGAAGTTTCCTGACGATCTGGCCTAAGCAACCAGTGAAATGCGCATATGAATAGCTTATCCCATCAATAATAAATTTCAGTTTATCAATAGTATGAAATAGGAATTTAGCACATTTAAACGAAACAAACATTTCTTTTATACAAAACTTTTTCATTAAGCGTCTTTCAATAAATAACACCGTCGATAGAACACCTTTCGATACATACAATTTTCTCTAAAAAAATACCTCAAGCTAATTATAAGATAACTATAATTTCCGTCGAAAACCTTTTGATAACTCTTTATTTCTATTTGAAAAATTTTTAAATGAGTTTTTTTAAAAAACCTTTTGATAACTAAAAGCCCAAATTTTGTTTCATCATTTTTAAACAACCAAGTATGTATATAAGTACATCTTTAGTATTTAATTCAATTTCATTTACAAACTCATTTAAAATATTTTTCAATTATGACATGTTTAAAAGATACTGGCTCTTATTCAAAGGCCACTAGAGTGAAAGATATTTTTAGAATAGCAAAACCACATTAAAAATTTAATAAAAAAAAAATTACAGGCATACATTTTTTAGTTTTGTTACATCTCTTGACATACCGCAAATAGACACTAAAGTAAAGTTCATTACAAAAACTTTCAACTTATACATACTTTTCCAAGTATTAGTAAGTAAACTAAATACATACATACAAACGAACATACATATGTATGTAAATGAACAGTGAAGTGAAAATTGTAAACAAATAACTTGAAATCTAAAAATCAACTGCCTGTTTTTAGATGACGAGCACAAAAAATTATTCGTTTAACTTACTTAACTTAACTAAAAACAGGCAGCAAATTTGATTTTCTAAAAATTGCGTAATTTTAATTGTTTTTAAAAAGAAATTTTCGCCGACTCAAACTTTACCAGAAAAATTTTCGATGAAATAACTAAAATTTTCAATAAGGGTATTCATTTCAGTTTTTTTATTTGTTGGAAAAATGTAATTTTTGTTACAACAACCACAAGAAAAAAAATTCCACCAAAAGTTACATTTTTATCAGACTATAACCAAGTGTAAAAAAGTCAGGATAAAAAGATGTAATTTTCCGCTTTAAACGTCAAACGAAATGATGTTGCCATTCATAAAAAATTGCTAATTTTTAATACAAAGTACGAAAAATTGCATCTCTTTTTATAAACTCTTGAATTGAACAACTCTGATTTTAAAAATTATTTTTTATAGTTACAACATTTCAAAGATAACTTATTTTTCATTTAATCTTTCAAAAAGAACAATTCATATTAAATATGTGTTCAATGAAAAAAGTTATTAAAAAAGAATTAAAAAAAAGAAATGGGGTCAAAAAAATTTACAGAAGCTGAAGTTAATAAAATACTCGACTTTTTGGCAGACAATCGCCATTTTGAGTAACTTTTTGTAGTCGAATATTATGATGAAAATAACAATAATCACTTCGTTTTAAATTTAATAATCAATTAATTCACTTTTAACACTTTTGTTCGGCATCTTGAAAAATATCAATTACTTCCACGAATTATTTGACAGATTTTTTTTGACAGTTTGTAAAAATAAAAAAAACCCCCGTTCACGTCAATAAGAGTGTAATTTTTCTTTTTTCCATTTTTCCAACAAAAAAAAAATTGAAATGAATACCCTTAATAAAAAAAAATGATCAACTTTCTACAAAACTTTTTTTGTGCTGTTTTCACAACACAAGCGATTGCACGTGTATTAAAATTTATATGAAAAGCACTCAGTTTTAGAGAACACAAGCGATTGAACGTGTAGTGAAATTTATATGAAAAACATAGAAAAAAAATTAGAATTAAAAAATCCCAGAATTAACGCAAACTTGAATTTGTCGCCATTTGTGCAGTAAAGTGTTGGCAGTCCTTAAAAAAAGTGTCTTCATTATTGAACTATATTTCAAAAATAATGAAAGCTTGGCGGCTGTAGTTCGAAAATTACAAAATATGGTCGGATAAGTGTTTTAACTTTGCAAATGTGAAGCGATTAATTGAAAAATTTAGGGAGACTGATCCGTTGGAGACGCCAAACATACTAGTCGTGCAAATACAAGCCGTTCAAATGAGAATATGGAAGCAGATCCAGCCTCCCTGAATTTTTCAATTATTCTAATTATACCCACACCACAATAGTGGAGAGGGTATTATGCATTTGTGCTGATGTGTGTAACGCCTTAAAATAGTGGTCCTTAAAGTATACCGATCTACTCAGAATCACTTTCTGAGTCGAACTAACGATGTCCGTCCGGCTGGCTGGCTGTCTGTCCATGTAACCTTGTGCGCAAAGTACAGGTCGCAATTTTGGAGATAATTTGATAAAATTTGGTTCATAGGTTCTTATCGAATCGTAGGACCACGAGGGAAGATAGGGGGAAATTTCTTCCTCTCAGAAACTATCAAACCGATTTTAATGAAACTTAAAACATATATAGATCCATATCTATAGGGACACATTAGCTATACAGTTTTTAAAAAATAGGACCACAAGGGGAGGCAGGGGGCACTTTCTGCCTCTCACAAACTTTCAAACCGATTTTCATGAACATTTATAAACATAGAGAAATCCATATTTACATGGACACATAAGCATGATATGTTTTTAATTATTACACTAGGCAACAGCCATTTTGTTATTTGGTTCTAGCATACTTTTTCTCATGGATTTGGACCTACTGAACACGAAAATGAATTTTAAAAATTTTTCTGTCGATTGGTTTGCGAGATACAAATTTTTTAATTTTTTTTTTTTAATTTTTGGAGGTACACTTACTATTTTGAGCATATCTTTAGTCTTCTTTGACCTATTTTATCCTACTACTACTCAAATTAAAGACAATTGAGCCGTCTACAACTTATTTTCAGAAAATTTTCAAATCGGGTTAGTAGTTTTGATGTTGGCGGCTTAAAAAGGTTAAAAAACTGGGTTTTTTTAGTAAAAATGTGGCTGAAAAATTCATATAAAAATTCATATAAAATATAAAACGCGATGTTAACAGCGATTTTAATTTTTTTACGTATAGCTGACACTTTTCCAAAGAAAATAAGCCCTTACTTAACAAAATCTGATGACAAATGGCCGACTTATTATTTTTTTGGTAAACGACCGAAATTCCTCTATTTCACGATTTTTTGATTTTCATTATTTGCACAGCTTACCTACCCAACGCAAACGAATAAATACATTTGAACTTAATTTAAAATAAACAAATTAGTCTTCGTATATTATTTTTTAATTTATTTACAGCACTACATGCTCAATGTATCGCACAATTAGCTAAACTAACGAAATTAAACTAACTAATTAATTAAGGAGTGCACATGTCACTTAAAATACACTTTCTGCATTCTCATTTGGATTTTTTCCCTGAGAATTTAGGAGACGTGAGCGACGAACACGGCGAGCGCTTTCATCAGGAATTGAAGGCTATGGAACGACGCTATCAGGGCATGTATGACACGGCTATGATGGGTGACTATATTTGGACCCTAATACGTGAGACCGATTGCAGCGAATACAAAAAACAAAGAAGAAGTCAGCAGTTTTTCCACATGGCATAAAATGTACACTTATATCTTTGTTTTTACTAATTTTTTTTGTGCGTTGATTTGCTTAATTTAATTAGTTAGTTTAATTTCGTTAGTTTAGCTAATTGTGCGATACATTGAGCATGTAGTGCTGTAAATAAATTAAAAAATAATATACGAAGACTAATTTGTTTATTTTAAATTAAGTTCAAATGTATTTATTCGTTTGCGTTGGGTAGGTAAGCTGTGCAAATAATGAAAATCAAAAAATCGTGAAATAGAGGAATTTCGGTCGTTTACCAAAAAAATAATAAGTCGGCCATTTGTCATCAGATTTTGTTAAGTAAGGGCTTATTTTCTTTGGAAAAGTGTCAGCTATACGTAAAAAAATTAAAATCGCTGTTAACATCGCGTTTTATATTTTATATGAATTTTTATATGAATTTTTCAGCCACATTTTTACTAAAAAAACCCAGTTTTTTAACCTTTTTAAGCCGCCAACATCAAAACTACTAACCCGATTTGAAAATTTTCTGAAAATAAGTTGTAGACGGCTCAATTGTCTTTAATTTGAGTAGTAGTAGGATAAAATAGGTCAAAGAAGACTAAAGATATGCTCAAAATAGTAAGTGTACCTCCAAAAATTAAAAAAAAAAAATTAAAAAATTTGTATCTCGCAAACCAATCGACAGAAAAATTTTTAAAATTCATTTTCGTGTTCAGTAGGTCCAAATCCATGAGAAAAAGTATGCTAGAAACAAATAACAGACAAAAGTTTGTTATTTGTGACCTAGTGTTATTGAAATATGGTTCAATAATGAAGGCATGTTGTTCAATCGTGTATCGCTTCATTTTTAGTGGTTGAACTGCCAATAATTTACTGCATAAATGGCGCAAAATTCAAATTTTGCGTTATTTCTGGGAAACCCTTTATTATAAAGCTGAAAACTTTGTATGTTTATATGTATGTTTTAAGAGGTAATCTACGGAACTGCCAGTATGATTTTAAAAAAAATTTCAACAAAATAAAGAATGGAACCAGTGCTGCCAGATTTGACGATTTATCGTCCTTTTTGACGATTTTTTGTTCCGAAATTAGCAAAGTGCCGATTTGCTGATTTTTTAAAAAACGTGACGATTTTTTTTCAGTCTCCATAGTCTGAATAAAATATTTAAATTTTCCGACAATTTTGTTCTTTAATCATGGAATGTTTAACAGCCCTACCTTAACAAGAGCGGGAGGCGGAACGTTTTCTTTCGCTTAGCTTTTACGCTGATATGTAGTAGTGATAGCTCTCTTGTTTAATAAAACCCACAAAAAATATATATTAACTAACAATAGCGGCAAACTTCACTTTTAAACGAGCTGTCAAAATCTGGGGTCTATTCACAGCTACGATATCGAGCAAAATTGATCGAAATTATTTATTTTGGTATCATGGAACTCGATATCGAATGAAATGTATTGAATTTGAAATAATAGCATTCGATATCGAGTAACTCGACATTACATTTATCGAGTTTTCATTCGATACGTCAGTGTCTATCGTATGCAAAAAAATTCGATAGTTTATTCGATACGATAGTATCGAATGCGGTGATTAGACCCCCGTTTTTCCAATTGCAAAGCGTTCAGGCTGCTCTATTCAAAAACTAGGAAATGCGTGCCGCTTTTTTCAGGAACGGCTGTAATATGCAAGTCTTAAGAAAATCTTGGACTATTTTCAGAGAACAAAAACAACAATGTTTCACTTTGTTTATCTTTCGTCAAACCATCATCGAATGAACCTTTTACGACTCCCTGTATAAATCATATTTTCAACAATTATACGGCAAGCATTTCACGAGTTGTAAGAGAATATCTATATGAGTCTCAGACGATTCTTGTCATGAAGTCTCGTTAGATTATCTTTACCCACGTCTTAAACGATTTCCACAACGATTGAAGAAGCGTCTTTCGCTGAGCTATGGAAGAATCACACTCGTGTTACAGTTTTTCCCGTGTGAGGAATCTTCTAGGATTAAAAAATGCGGTCATCAAAGACGCTCTTCATAAGACTCCCAGTAGCTCTTACACGATTGAAAATGCTAGCTGGGTATGAAGTAATTATGTTTTTGTTTGAATGTTTTTTTTTTATAAAAATCAAACAAAAATTGTTTTAAAAAAAACTAAATTTTAAATTGTCCGATTTTTTTGACGATTTTTCGAAACGATAAAGACGATTTTTTTATTTTTTCTCAGGAAACTGCTGATTTCCTCACATATTTATCTGGCAGCCCTGAATGGAACCTTCTAACGGACATAGGCTATATAAGGTTCAACTCCTTTTTTACAATTAAAATTTCTAAACAAATATTTTGTCAAATAAAATCTAACCGACACTATTACGATGACTCAAATGATATAGAGATTTGATAACTCAAATTTTCTAAAGAAAACTTTTCGACGTACCAGTTTCATAAAGAAAACATTTTAATTACTTAAATTTTCCATACAATTTCTTTCGATAACACAAAGTTTAATTAAAAAAAATCAATAACTTAAATTTTCAAAAAAAAAAAAATAAAAAAATTACGATAAATCAAATTTTTTACAAAAATATTTCGATAGATAAAAATTTCTATTTCTATTTCTGATAAAAAATTCTTAGCTTTCCTTTTATAAAAATTATTTGGATTTACCAAAAACTTAAATTGAATTTTTAAAAAGATTTACTGCCAGGCCCACAATGTCGACAAGAACATTTTTTTTTTCTGATATTTATATTGAAAACAATAATAAAAAACTAAAGTTTGTTTTTGTTTTCAATATAAATATACGAAAGAAATGTTCTTTTCGACATCGTTGGCCAGGCAGTTATTGCAAATTGTTACTAACACAATCACAAAAATGTGAGTTTGATGAGCCAGTTTGATGTGTGGCCATGCCGCGATATAACTTCAACTTACTATTGAAAGTTAATCTTAAACTTTAATTTCTTATGGACAATTTTTCAAACCTAAAATATTCTTTAGGAATTTTATCGATAATCTAATTTTTTGCAGATACATACATATTTTCCAATAATTTTAAATAACTGTAAAGTTTTCTTTCTACTGACAGCTACAAGACTATAAATTTTCATCTTCGATGGAATATACAAAAGAAATTTAGCTCTTTACCTTAAACATTTCGTCACTTTTTAAGACGAATATTTTTTGAAACTATGCTTTAGTTCATTCTTCATTTATGTATGTATATTAGGGCGGGTCGATTTTCTTTTTAAAAATCGTACAGCAAAAACGTAATCTACATAATATTTTAAGAAAATTCTCCGAAGAAACCATGGGTCTAAAATAAAATCCTAATCCGCGCCTCTCGACTTGAAAATGTATACACTCATAAAATTATTACAGTAACTGATTGTGGATTAAAAAATTCGTTTTCCGTACTGTTAAAATTTAATAAAAATATAGTTATTTTACAAATAATTTTATTTTTTAACATTTATGTTTGTTATTCAAAAAACAAACTACCAAAAACTAATGTTTTTTCGTTTTTTTTTTTTTTTGTAGTTTGATTTTTGTCGGTAAAAATATATTTTTTAAAAGAAAAAACTATTCAATTCTAACGAATATGATGTTCAATAAATAAAAAATTAAAAAATGAATGTAAAAATCATTTGTTTTAAATGAAATGTAAATGATGGCTGTAGGAAATATCGCCTAAAAGAACATGAAAAATAACCCATAAGTAAAATATGAAATTTTGCCCAAAAGAAACGAAAAAGAGCCTAAAATATAAATGAAAAATGACCCAAAAAGAAAAAACGAATTTTTTCCCAACAAAAAAAAAAATTAAAAATTACCCAATTTGCAAAACAGTGTTTATTGTCCATATAAATTTAGTAGCTTACAAATGTAAGAGAAAACCCTATTTTTAAAGAAACTTATCTTACCATAATGTGGTTGTCGGTGACAATGATTTGGTTAAATTAAACATAATATGGTCAACATTTTTTTAAAAATGGTTTTGTTGTTTTTTCTCTGGGTTACACACATAACGAAAACACTTTTGGGAGCAAGGATTTTCTCCCCTATGTTGTAACAAATACCGGCAGCGCTTACTAAAGCGTCTCGGCATAGCCGGCCTTCGGCCGGGCGCAAGGATTTTCTACTCTATGGTATAACAAAAACCGGCTTCGCTAACTAAAGCTTTTCTGCATAGCCGGCCTTCGGCCGGGCGCAAGGATTTTCACCTCTACACACAGAAAAAAATACCAATGTTAAAATAACATGGCGAAATGTTGATTGAGAATCATGGTAAATTTCTGCAAAAGTATGCCCTTTATTTAAATTTATCATTATTTCATATTAATTTTAAATGAAAAATATTAAAATAATCTTAAATCACGTTTATTTAATATTTTTCACTGTTAAAATAACATTGTTCAATATTGAATCCATAAAAACCTGTTTTATATTAAAATCAAAAGTTTATCTTGTTAAATTAACATGCATACACACTTAAGTATGTACATCTTTTTATTTTCATGTTTAAAATATGTTATAAAAAGAAGACAATTCCCGTATTCTTTTAATTAAAATTATTTAGTTAAATAGTACATCAAGTTTTCAAAGAAGAATGATGACGGTCATTCTGCTGATGCTTCTGTAAACAAAGGAGATACAAAATAAGTGAAACATGTGTTACAGTGGTAAATGTTTTAAATTATTCTTAAATAAATGCATATGTTGTCTTCACACTGTTATATCACACTCCAACCAATTTGATTCTACATGAAATTCACGGTGTTTCAACTTTAAATAACTTTCATTCAACGTGATTCGGATTGTTATTTCAATATTAATTACATTTTGCTCTAACTTTACTGCAATGTTAAATTAATATGAATTATAGTTATTTAAAAAAAAAATGTTGTTCGCAAGTTATTGTAAAATCATGTTAAATTAACATGAAACAACAATGAAGCAAAATCACTACTGAAAAATGTAAAATCAACCTTGTTTTGAACGAATTTACATTGATTTTTTCTGTGTGTATGATATAACAAAGGCCGGCTTCGCTAACTAAAGCTTCTCTGCGCAGACGGCCTTTAGGCGGGCGCAAGGATTTTTCCTTTATGATCAGGGTTGATAAAGTTGGTACAATTGTACTTTTTTTTGTACAATTTAAAACTAAAAAGTACGCTGGTACCGCCGTGACTCATTTGGTACTATTTCCAAATTTTCAAACCTACATATTTATAATTGATATAAAATGGCAACTCGTATTTACTGTCCAATGAATATAAACGGAGTTAAGTGTTTGGTGCAAATATGCGAAAATGCAAAATGTCGTAGCTTTTCTTATGAAACCTAAGGGAAACTCTATTTTTTGTTGTTGGATTTAACAAAAGCTATGATATTATGAATTTGCTCTTTTGCAAGGGCATTTGTACCAAACACTGAACTCCGCTTTTGTGAATAGATTTATGCACTTGTTCATTGAATGATTGCTTATGGCACATTCTAAATTTAGTACCAGCGGCAGCATATACGCGTGCATTTTCTGATGATATTGACAAGATTTTAAAAGATATAAGAAACCAGTTCTGCAAAAGTTCTTCATAGTAGAAAAGACGACTTCCTCTCAATTCAAGATTATTTTGGAACGAATTCATAATATTTGCAAATATTCGTCAACAAGATGGTTGTCACGTCAAAAAGTAATCAACAGAATTTTGAAACAGTGGAAGCTCACTCCATTATTATTTTACTCCCAATTATTTTGAACGAGATTTTACAAGCGCTAAATTAAATTTTATTATATTCGGACTTTCTACTCCTTTCCTGGAGGCTTATTCTGAATTGCGATGCGAAAATCAATGCGATGCGCAAATTAAATGCGATGCGAAAGAAAATTGGTATTCTGTTAGACTTTCGCAATCGCATTCGCAATTTATTTTAAATTGTGGCAACGCTGCTCAAATATACGTCAGTGTCAATAAACATCAAATTAAAAATAAATAAATTGTTTTTGTTTCGCTGTGAAAATTGTTTAAATAATTTATTTAGGATAATTTATTTAGTTTCCGAACGAAGGCCGGCTGTGCAGAGATGCTTTAGTTAGCGAAGCCGGTACTTGTTTTTATCAAAGAGGAGAAAATCCTTGCGCCCGCCCATAGGCCGGCTATGCTTTCGAGTTTGTCCACGGACACTATGACACTGGACGTTATGACACGCCACCTTTTTGCAATATGTCCCGTTATTTTTATAAATAACATTTAGGAATTCGTCGTATTGTAATAATGAATGATTTAGACAAATAGTATGCCCGAAAAAATGGGCTATTTTTCATTTAATATTTTTGGGTGATTTTTCATAATGAAATCACCAAATTTAAAATACGAAAAATCACCCAATAGTAACGAAAAATAGCCCAACAATTTTGGGTCACTTTTCATATGAATTCAGGCCTAATTTTACATGGAATTTTTTTTGGGCGATTTTTCATTTTTTTTTTTTTTTTTTGGGCCATTTTTCTTTGGGCGATTTTTCCTACAGCCGTAAATAATCCGTTTTCTAAATGAATTTTAGTTTGAATTTAACTACATAATATTTTGGTAATTGAAAGAAATCGCATTTTTTGAATAAAATTGTTTAGCAATTTTTGATATTCTTTTAATTAGGCTTGAGTTCATCAAATTTAATTTTCATTAAATTATTTTCACTGAGGGAAAGAATTTTTACAACTTGGAATTTTTATTAAAATTTATTGATAACTTTTCTTGGCTGAGCTGGGATTCGATCCGGGTTGATCTTTACATGTTTCAAGAATCACCACATTCTATCGTCGGAAGATCTTTGGGTTCTACCCACTGCACCACTGCGGTGCCCGTTAAGCCAACAGTAAAAAAAATTTCAAGTCGAGAGGCGCGGATTAGGATTTTATTTTTGACCCATGATTTCTTCGGAGAATTTTCTTAGAATTTTATGTAGATTACGTTTTTGCTATACGATTTTTAATTTTTTTTTCATCCATACAAATCGACCCGCCCTAATGTATATACTTATATCCAATAAAAATTTGATTTCTACAAGAGATTTTAAATTATGTAGACTTTACAACTTTAAAGTGTGGGTGTGTGGTTGATTGCTTTTTTCAATTTGGTTTATTTTTAATTCGTTATTTTCTCTCTCTTCTTTTTTGTTTAACACATTTTATTGACATATTCAGAGGAGTTAGTTGAATTGTTGCTAAAAATATTTATATCGTATAAAGATTAAACCTACATAAAGTGCTGGTTGTCGAGATAATTTACATGTAAAATAAAATATTTACATATGTATATGCATATACATACAGTTACAGACAAATAAATAGGATCACTGCTATAAGTTTTCGTGGTGAAACGGACACCAATACTTTATACTTCAGTGTCGTACTCATGGTTTTTCCATCACTGCCAAGCAAATTAATTTAAGATTCGTCGGACTATAAAACGTTTCGCTATTTTTTCACGAGCATGGAATTTTCAGATTTTAAATGTGTTTAAGCAAATACTGTGCGATTTTGCCGATGACTTTTTTAACATAGACCCTTCTTCAATACATCATGAACATATCTTTTTTTATCAAACTGCGTTTAACAGATAAAAGCTGCATCGGATTTAAAAGCAGCGTTACCAATTAAGCGCGTTTTATTTATACAAAACAATACCAAACGCGCCTTTTCGTCGTAGGGCTTTTTTTGGTAAAGTAAATAAAAACGCTTTTATCATCCTTTCCTTACTTTTATTGAAAAAATTGTTTTTATAACTTTGAGCTAAATTTCAGTTATGTATTTTTTTATAAAGCTTTTTTGTAATAGTTCTATTCCTTCAATTTTTCAGAAATGACTTTATACGCTACCAGACTATTATATTGTATTTTCTTGTTATATTTTACCTTAGCTTTTCTTTGGAAAGCAATGAGGTATATTGTATGTACAGAAAAATTTACAATTATTAGACACCAGCAGAATGTAATCCATTTTCTGGCCCGCTACGGCCTTCGTCAGCATTCTTTGTGTCACACTGGATAGTGATACTTTATAAATTGAATGTATTTAACTCAACAATTTTAACAAATAGAAACTGGGAACTATTTCCTTTCGAAGGTTACTTTATAAATATTATATTCAACATTTTTTATTTTTCGAATTTATTCTATGAGCTAAATTTCAGTTATGTATTTTTTATAAAGCTTTTTTGTAATAGTTCTATTCCTTCAATATATACAATATACTTCATTGCTTTCCAAAGGAAAGCTAAGGTAAAATGTAAAAAGAAAATACAATATAATAGTCTGGTAGTGCATAAAGTCATTTCTGAAAAATTAAAGGAGTAAGACTTTTACAAAAAAGCTTTATAAAAAATACATAACTGAAATTTAGCTCTTAGAATAAATTCGAAAAATAAAAAATGTTAAATATAATATAAAGTAACCTTCGAAAGGATATAGTTCCCAGTTTCTATATTTTGTATGTTTTAAATTTTTTTTATTTGTTTCAACCCAGCTAAATGAGCTTTCTCACATCACTTTTGATGATTACAAACAAATTTATCACTTGAGCGATTGAAAATGATTTTATATGTGATTCAATTATATGAAACAATTGATTCATTCAAGTTCTCAAAAAGGAATCAGAAAATTGTATCCCAATTAATTCTTTGAGGTGATTCACAACGAGTGTATTTATTATCGAAAAATGACCTGATATGCATTTATTTTGTTCGTAAAGCTGATTCCTCAAAGATTAAACTATGATACATTTTTAATCACATTCGAGTCTTTTTGACTCTACAGCGCGTTTAAAAAACCAGAATATGCGATAAATTTGCCGGGAGAAAATTGTACATTACCCGCGACTCTTTTTGATGAGTCATTTATAATTCGCTTTTTTACTTTTTTTTTATGTTGAAGTACGAGTATTATGTAAATATAATTTGCATTTTCTTTAAGCATAAATTTATTTTTAAAGTAAAACCTTAAAACCGAGGTTTTTGTCGGTTTTCACTTTCGGTTTTTAGGCATTAAAAACCGCGGTTTCGATTTCGGTCAAAACCGAACAGAAATCCCAATATTTAAGAATAGTTAGTTAAACATTTGATCGAAATTACTTTATTATTCGAAAAGTAGTTATATTTTTCAGAGCATTTTGGTGAACAGACCAACATCACAATTTTGCTGTGCCTGACAGCAAAGTCCTGCACGATTCCTTTTGATTTCTTTCGACCACAAAATGCAATCATACCGACTTGAAAGCTCTTGGTCGTCTTTACCTTATCTACGATAACTTTGAAGAGGTCTCTTACTGCCATAAGTTTTGCAGTATCGAGTGGCAATTGATTGACGAAAATCCAATTGGGACATGCTGCCTCCTCCATTGCGGTGTAAAATCCAGGCATTTTGTATTGAAACATCTATTAACCAAGTAAATATATGTATACAATCAACATTTCTTTCCACGAGCTCCAATTCTGTATGCATGCATTTTTGGTCCATTCTATAAGTTCCTCCCATATTGTGATTATACTCAGATATAAAAAATGTAAAATGTAGGCGCGAAATATTGTGTCAACGCAATTTCACCGCATTGCGTTGCAAACCATTTCGTTTTTTAAGACCCTTTTCATTAGACCAATAGCCTCTTTTTGAAGGAACAAATGAATAAAAATTTACTACCAAGATACCAATAAAAAGACGCGTGTCCTGCACTGTGATTTTAAGATTATCGTGACCACAGAAAACCGCATAGCTTTTGCTTTCATTGCATATCATTTCTAATAATTCACTGTCGAAAAAATTTTCAAACTGCTCGTGTGGTAGCAAGTTTGAACAATCAGATTAATTGGGTTCAAGTTTATAAACCATTAAGGCTGGGGTTTTGAGATGTGGATTAAGTTTAAACTTAGTTGAAAGTAGTCTTAAAATTTGGATTTTTCCTTCGAAATGTAATTTTTTTTTATTATTAAATTAAAGGCCAACATTTTAAGCAGAACTAAGTTGTTCCATCAAAATTTTGTATCAAACTTAGTAATGGCTGCACAAATCTGTTTTTTTGATTAAATAACACAGTTTTAACTGAGATCTCAACAACCCAGCCTATTTTTTATATCTTTTTTTCTTTACTTTCCGTCGTCATCCTTTTTCTTATAAACCGTATTAGGGGCCGAATTATCATCTTTTGCCGTATTCTCACCTCAAGAATGATAAAAATAAGATTACGCATTGTGCATATTTACAAAATATAACTGTTTAATATGACGTCACATCCGAATTTTATACACATGTTTGTTTGCTTGTTTGCATACGCTGATGTGACGTAGATGCGCAGAAACATTTCATTTTTTTAAGCTGAATGCATTATCTTGTTTTCTTTGTATCATGGTCTCACCTGGCCTGGCTCGCAATAAAACCCTTTTTTTATTTAGTTTAGTTTCCTATTAAGTTTACCAATTCTTTTGTCCTTTTTTGTGTGAACTAACAAATTGCATTTTTAATATAAAACGACGTGGATAGTATTTATCTTTAACTCTTAAGTAGACACCTAATTTGTGTGGCACAAACTGCCACCCGGACCTGGCTCTGGGGCCGCTTTTTTTTTAATGGAGTTTTTTAGTGGCTATAGAAAAAACTCACACTAACGAACCCTGGGCCTGGCTGGGACTACTTTTATATTAATTATTTTAATGTGCATAAGGAATTCCTATGATAATTACACACTAAAATAAAAAATTTAAGTCAACTAAATTATTAAATCACGTACATTTATTTAGAGAATAACTTTTATTTTTGCTCGAAAAAATAAAAATCAAAAAATAACAGTTATTTTTGTTCAATAAAATAAAAATCAAAAAATAACAGTTATTTTTGTTCAATAAAATAAAAATCAAAAAATAACTGTTATTTTTTATCGAAAAAATAAAAATCAAAAAATAAAAGTTAAGTTTTATCGAAAATATAAAAATCAATATATTTTATCATTGACAAGTGCATGAGGATGAATGGTATACTTGAATCAGTTTTTCGACATTTATTTCTATATGCTTTTTATACCCACACCACAATAGTGGAGAGGGTATTATGCATTTGTGCTGATGTGTGTAACGCCTTAAAATATTGGTCCTAGACCCACCTTAAAGTATACCGATCGTCTTAGAATCACTTTCTGAGTCGAACTAACGATGTCCGTCCGGCTGGCTGGCTGTCCATGTAAACTTGTGCGCAAAGTACAGGTCGCAATTTTGGAGATAATTTGATGAAATTTGGGTCATAGGTTCTCAAGGACCAAGCCTATTGAAAATGGGCCGAATCGTAGGACCACAAGGGAAGATAGGGGGAAATTTCTTCCTCTCAGAAACTATCAAACCGATTTCAATGAAATTTAAAACATAGATAGAACCATATCTATCTATCTATCAAAATGTATGCATTTTTTAAAAAATAGGACCACGAGGGGAGAAAGGGGCAATTTCTGCCTCTCAAACCGATTTTAATGAAATTTAAAACATAGATAGATCCATATCTATATGGACACATTAGCTATACAGTTTTTCAAAAATAGGACCACAACGGGAGGTAGGGGGCAATTTCTGCCTCTCACAAACTTTCAAACCGATTTTCATGAAGTTTATAAACTTAGATAAATCTATATTTATATGGACACATAAACATGATGTGTTTTTAAATACTGTGGTGTAGGGTATCATATGGTCGGGCTTGACCGACTATACTTTCTTACTTGTTTTGTTTTAAAATTCCAATATAACTGTTATTTTCGGTCCCTGGTTTTAGGGCTATAGCAGGAACATTTTGTTGTCAAATAGAATATTTCTCTAAACGAAAGTAAAGAAAGAATTCTTATATGTTGCATGTGCTTTTTGATACGTGTCCTTTTGATTTTATTTACTTCAGTACATAACTAATAGGAATGGGCCTGGTCAGGCCCAGGTGGAAACAATATGCACAAAATTTTCATTTGGCCATTTGTTTTATAAATTAACACTTTTTTCTAATTTTCTTGTAAAAAATACAGTTAAATCCCGATAATTCGAAACCCGATAATTCGTACCCCGATAAATCGTAATTCCCGATAATTCGTAATAAACTGTTGGTCCCTTGAAAAAATCTCGTTAATTCGTAAAATTTCCATACATTTTGGCACCTCGCTAATTCGTTATTTTTTTTTCAAATACCTCTTATAAATCGTAATTGTTTTCTAACAACCTCTTATAATTTGTAATAAAAACAACAGAAACATGGAAAGAACGATTTTTTGCTTACCAATATTTTTTTTTATATTTTTTTTGAGGGGGTTTTTGCTTGTTTGCGTGTTTATTTTCTTAAGATCAGTTTTTTACATGTAATTTTTATATATTTTATTTTTAACAATTGTCTTTTATGTTTTTATACCCTTCACCTCAGGTGGAAAAGGGTATATATAAGTTTGTCATTCCGTTTGTAAATTCTACAATATTGATCTAAGACCCTATAAAGTATATATATTCTGGGTCCTTATGAGGAGAGAACTTGATTTAACCATGTCCGTCCGTCTGTCCGTCCGTCTGTCGTCTTACGTTTGATATGTGTTTTCCGGAGACTCCAGACATGATAGCGGCTAGGTTGTTTTACATTTATGTCACGTATAGTCCACCATTTCGTGCTATTAAAATTCAGCTAGATCGGTCCACAAATGGCTGAGATATGATCAAAAAACCACGACTGCCTCTAATTTTTTCCAAAATCCCTTGTTGTATTTTTATTGCTTTTTTCTTTATATCTGGAGAACGGCAATAGCTAAAGTTTCCAAATTAGGTACACACATTTAGGTTGTCAATTCACACCACCCTACAAAATGTGGGCGGGACTGAGAGTTCCCTGGTTCGAATCTTGGTTTTTTAAAAAGAAAATTTTTTTTTTAATATTTTTATTTTTTTTATGTTCTAAAAACGATTTAAAAAAAATATTTATCAGTTTTCGCTTTTTAAATTTTATTTATAATGAAGTTTTAAGTATTGTAAATATGTATGTATAGGTATGTAAAATTTATTTAGTTTTTGTCTAGTTGCTCTGTATTCTGCTCGCACAATGGTGAAGGGTATATAAGATTCGGCACAGCCGAATATAGCACTCTTACTTGTTTTTAATCGTTTTAGTAAATAAATTGAAAAACCCCGTTAATTCGTATTAATTTTATTTTAACCCCGGTAAATCGAAACCCCACTAAATCGAAAATCCCTATAATTCGTAGGAAATGGCCGGTCCCTTGCGATTACGAATTATCGGGATTCTACTGTACTTTGATTGAGGAATACATAAAGTTTTGTTCTAAAATGTTTAATAATCTTGAAAAAAAAGTAAAAAAATGCATCCTGGTTAATGAAAAATAATTTATTAACAGTTTTTTTTTTTTTGTTTTCGAAAATTTCGAAAATTGTATTAGTGACTATTTTTTATTGCCCGTAACTGTATGTACACAAAAGTTCTTATATTTAAACCAAGTATGCAATATCAGCCAATAATTAATCATTAGTTCAAAATAAAGTACGTTTAATCAAGCAAATATTCGTATATCGCATCGAATGCAATGTTTAAGAATAAACTGTGTAGGTTAAGTTACATAAAAAAACTCTCTTCTTGAGGTTAAGATGATGTTTTTCAATGTATCTGAATATCATACTAAATATGTATATACATAGTTTGCAAGTACATACTCTTGTTAGCATACTGAATTTAAAAAATATTATATTTATTTCCTATCATGCAAAATACAAGTTTAATTAGCACTTACAAATTTACAAAGTTTATAATTATTAGTTATTGTATTTGTTTGTGCTTTTGTTTTGCTAAATTTTTATCTCCACAGTGTGTAGAAGCCATATAGACAAATTAGTATTTACCTTTTCTTTCTACGCTGCCTTCCCGGCTTTCTTCCCTGTTAGTTGTTTCAGCTATAAAGAGAAAATAAATGAAAAATTGTTTATTAATAACAGCTATATTTTAAATGAAATTAGTTAAATAGTTTAACATTTGAATGTATTCAGTATTCACTTTATTAAGCATAATCGATACATTTTTAGGAAATACAAATAAAATTTACCCTAAGAATTCTTAGTGTCTTCTTTTTTATAATTTTTAATTATAATAATTGAAATTATCTAAGAAATTTTGAAATAATTTAATAGCTTTTATTTTCTATAAGAAAATCTTTCGATAACTCAAAATTTCTAAGTCTGGATTCAAACTATGAAATTGTTCTTTCAGTGAGGTTGAGTTTATTGGAGAGAGCGGAGAGAAGAATAACATTTTCTCTACACCTCCCACCAATAAACACAAAATTTCTGAAAGAAAACTTTCAGTGTGAACCCAGACTTTAAAAAAATCAGCAAAATAAAAAATAGGTTTTTAACTTAGTCCGTTTTAAAAATTTAATATTTTGCAGATATTACTGTTAGGGACAAAATTGTTCACGAAATATCATGAAAACTATTAAAGTTTCCACTTGGAAACTCTCTAAAACTATTGTACGGCCTTCTACATTTTATAATAAAACTATGTACACTTATTTTCAAAAGTACCGTTAGTTTTTATAGTTATACTAAGCTAACATCCAAACCATATGTGTGAACAATATTGACCCTGTGTAAAACTTTTATAAAAATTCCAAAAAAATATCAAGTTTTATCTGTGGGATTTGCTTTTAAAGTGAGTAAATTAATTCTTAATATTAAATTTCTTTGAAGTTTGAAAAAAATTTGAGCAATTAAATTTTGCCTAGTTTCTTTAAGAACGGTATGTCAAAAGCGGCACTTTTAAAACAGACCATTGTGAAAAATTTTAAAAAAAGGAGTCACACATCGCAAGATCACAAAAAAAAAACATTTCAGTGAGATTTTATTGTAAAATAAAAAAAAAAGTGCAGTTTGGATACCAAAAGCAACAAAGCTGGTCGCCCAAAAAAAACTTTCGCCAAAAGATTTTCGAGACTCAAAGCGACTTTTTGTTACTGGTGTAGTCAATATAGCTATTAAGGTCCGGCAAATACTGAGCATTGAGTACAATTTAGATGTAAGCACTAAATTCGTACTAAGTTGCTTAACCCATATGTGAGTGACAGGGTACCCGGGTAACTTTTTAATCTTTAATTGCATTTTTTGTTTGTTTGAAGTTTCTTAAGGGAGTGGAACCTCTTGAGAACTCTTATTATTGTGTTTTAAATATATTCAAATAAACATTAGCTTAGTTTCTTAATTTGAAAGGGTTCTGTGGGGCAATTTATATTTTGCACCCTTAACGGAGTGACAGGGTACCCGGGTACCTAAACGAAAATATTTAAAATAACATTTATTTTTAGTATAATTTAATTAATTGTAATGAATATCACCTCAAAAGCATGTTGAGTTGAAAAAACTGGAATATTTTTTTACTTTTCACATGAATGAAAATTTAAAATTTAAAAATAAAAAGACAGTGTTAGTTATTTCGTTTATATTGTTTATTCAAACAAAAGGCTTGAAGAAAGCACAAAAAAATAGAAATTATATACACTTCACTATAGAACAAATCAGAAAAAAAACAAAAAAAATTGTGTACTGAGATCCTTGGAAGAAGGATTCACACAGAGGACGGTGAATTGAATGTTCGATACAACTTGTGCACGCACTCCTTTTTTTTTGGCACATAGAGCAACTGCCGACAACTCTGAAATTACTATTTCTTTAACGCAAAATTATATCGCACATCTCACTGGATAATATATAAGCCAGGATCAGGACCTCTGCGTTGCCGTAATTTCTGTTGATGTATTGGTATTCCGGATAGCGATCAAGACGCCAATGAGAACCATCCTTTCCATGGACTTCAGTTGTTTCTTCACTCCTGTCAGAATCATATGAATCCTCGTTGTCCTCTATTTATCCCATATGCTTTGCATCGGATGCTTCTGATATTATATCGCTTATTTTCAGAATATGTTCACATTCGTTTTATATATCATTTGTATCTATGGAATCTAAGCGTGCTTGTTTAGAACAAGAAGCCAATGTTGTTATTGCACTTTACCTTCTTCTTGCGCTCACCGAACTTATTCATGTATGAACATAGTAATTTATGAAAGCAGTAGCAAGTAGATGTATTTGTCGATCAATCATAAAGCCAAAGGGAAATCCCCCGATTCGTGTTTATGTTAGACATTGCAAAAACTATATTTTACATTTTGTTAAATGAATTTTCTTATATATATTGTAATATAATGTAAAATTTTCGTATTTTTTGTATGTGGTACCAGGGTACCCTGTCACTCTGTTAAAGGTGTTTTTTTGTCACTCACATAAGGGTTAAGTTCAAATATATTAGTAGCTAGAATAAAGAGCGACAATCCACCTTTTACCAAAAATAAAAGCTTAAAACGGCTGAAGTTTGCAAAAGAGTAAGAAAAATTCAGTTTTAAAGATTCAATTCGTGCAACATCTTAGATCGGACAAAAATTATGAGATTGGAGCCAGTCGGACGGCAGTAAACATCGCTGGCGTAAAAATGTTAGCGTAAAAAATGCGGAATAATTCCAAAAATTAAAATTTTATGAGATCATCAAAATGACTTGAGATTGTTTTCGCGGGAACCAGCCTCGAGCACTCCGCTAATTTAGAAGAAAAATGTGTGCCAAGTACTACATTGCCATAATTGAAGACCCGTAGATTCCAAGATTAGCCATATTCGGCTTAGAACCATATTCACAAATAGCTAAAAGTTAGTTTGAAGACAATAAAAATTCGAAAATAAATTTACCTAATTAGTCACCAGAGTTGTACCTAATTGAGTACCTTTGGTCTGTTCCAAAACGCCAAATTTGTTTGCTCAGAGGAACCGGCCTAACACTGCATATAAGCTTTGGGAGCTTGCCGTTAAAATTTGGAAAAATAAAGCCGAAAATGCTAAAACTTTTCTAAAAGTATGTTAAAAAGGATTAAGGTAGCTTAAAAGAGCAAAGGGACAACACACCAAACTCTAGGACCCAAATACAATAATAATCTCTAACAGCGGTCATAATTTTTCACACCCAGAACTTAATACTAATACCGTGTAAAATATTATGAACATTTTTTGGGAAAGTTTTTATTTTTAAGTTCTTTAAATGTTCTACATTTCATATAGTTAAAAAAAAAAATTAAATAATTATAAATTAAACAAAAATTTATAGCCTTTTTTTGTAAATAATCAGCCATGTCACAGAGTACAATTCCGTTCGGAAACGGAATTCATTCCGTATTTTGGTGCTTCAGAAAATGACGAAAAAATGTTTCGGAATGAAACCATTTTTGTTTTCATGAACGGTATGGGAGTTGTCTGTATCTTAAAGGCCATAAAACTATAAAAATACACTTTCCATCAACAAACAAATATGTTTTCTTCAATTCCGAACGGAATCATTCCGAACGGAATTGTACTCTGTGACATGGCCCTATAATCCTTTTTCTTCGACCTTTTTTTATTAAATTTTATACTTTATTAAATTATTTAAGCTTAAGGTCACTTTTTAAAAAAATTAATTAAAATGTTTTTATTTGATATTTCGATTTCCGTTGGAAATCTTTTTTAGGAATTTTTTTTTTTCCTGAAGAAGATTTCCAACGGAAATCGAAATATCGAATAAAAACATTTTAATTAATTTTTTAAAAAAGTGACCTTAAGCTTAAATAATTTAATAAAGTATAGCCTATTTTTGCCAATAACACTAATTTTGTGAACAATTTTGTCCCTAACTGTACTATTTATTTTTATTATTACTATTTTTTATATGGTTGTATCCCCAAGTATTCTCTTTTAAATGACATTAAAATCATCTTCGTATGTAAAGTAGTTTTCGAGATATTGAAGAAATAAACTCAACAATTTCGGCTAATTCGAGGAAATTTGTATTGATATTTAATAAAAATAAATAAATTACGACATTTTGAATATGACATAACTTTAAAAAAAAAAAATTCTAATTTTTTTTCGTTCATTTATGTTCCTTGTAAGATAAAAGGAACCTTCTCGCCAATTTTAATTAAAATCGAAAGGGCTTGTGTCCCACTCTTGGTCGATTTGACATGGAATTACCCATATATATTTTTAAAATCTTTTGAAAAATAAATTTTCCATAGACTTTTTTTGACAACCAAAATTTTATATAAAAAGTCTTTCAATAACTCAAAAATTTTAATGAAAAATATAAAATAACTTTTAGTATTTATTAAAAAACAAATTTTGATAACTCAAATTTTCTTTGGAACCCATTTCGATATGCATACATACATATAAAATTGTTATTCGAGTATGCATGTATTGATAACTAATTTTTTACATAATTTCCTATAAAAATTTTATAAAGATACAATATAAATATTTATAAAAACTCAATCTGCTTAAAAAAAAATTTATAAATGCTTGGTATTTAGATATACACTGCGCATTCTCATAATTTCTTTTTCTTTTTTGAAATTGACTTGCACATTTATTATATTTTAAGTTATTCTTATCTTACGATAATACTAGAAAACAACCAGATGGCATTTGAAGTTTACAGATAAAATCTGGCAAATTTGAAGTAGAATAATTTACATTATAAACTCCTGCAAATGCATTATTTCACTTGACTGACATTTTTTCTAGTTTCAATTAAAAAGAAAACACAGAAAAGTATTTTTAAGTGTGTAGACATTTTTGAGATATAAAAAATCCAACAAATGCTAAAGAAAGTGAATTGAATGTAAGAGCACGAAGAGTACGAATATTTATAATTAATAAAGCTTTATAAATTTATATTGAAACACACTTTGTTTTATTTATGTATGAGAGGGTATGCAAAAAAGTTAGGATAGGATTTTGTATAAAAAAAATGATTTTTTTTTTCAACGTTGTCTAATTTGAGCGCTATACATTTTGTTCAACGTTTCTCCAAATTGATCATCCATTCCAAAAAAATAAGATTTGTCAAGTTCAAAAAAAAGGCATTTGTTTGTGAGATGATATAACACAATCTTTTACCGCTGAGCCGTCTAAATGCAAAGAATTTACAAAAAATAGAATAAGTATTTCTAAAAAATGATAAAACATGATCAAATGTTTTTGTAAAAGTAACTTCTTTTTTTGATAAAATGACTAATATTGGAGTGTACCTTTGAATTGTTTCTTAGTTTACTTTTATTTTAGTCTAATGTATTTAATTAATACATACAAATAAAATTGACCCTATTTTACCTTAAAATACCCTTTTTGACCTTTTTTTACTAAATACCCTTTTTTGACACTTTTTCAAAATTTTCAACGGCAACCCTGCTTGGATCAACTGATCTTTAAGTATTAGAGGATTTTTGTAAAATAATGGCACCGAATTTTTATGGCAATTTTTTCTATAAAAACTTTTTATAACAATTGTGATTTTTCATTGAACTGTTGGTTATTATTTGAACTTTTTAATATTTACATTACATTTTCAGTAAATTATTTTTAGCGAAGGAAGGAATTTGAAATGAATTAAATTTTTTTTTCTTGACTGAACACGGTGTTGGGCCGGCATGAAAATCCTTCTACTGAACCCTCCACGGGGGTGCTGGCTGGTAACGGGTACTGGTGGGTACGCGGCTAAGATCAGGGCCTTGAGCATAGTGTCTCAATGTAATGCCTATTGCCACATTACTGTGATGGGTCTTGATCATAGGTAGAAGGTAATCGTGGGGTTTGATTCGGTCCGGGCGTCTGTTTCCCACATTGGGCGGTTTTCGGGTCGGTGATGTCTCCACGATTCTTGGAACTAAAATCCAGGCGCGTCTGTTCCCATATTGGGCGGCTTCCTGGTGCGCGTCTGTTATCCGGTGGATCGGCGTTAATACGAACATGGCAGTATGTATAAAATGCAACGGAAGATAATGAAATGGAAGAAGAAATTAATAAAAGCCGGGCGGTAATATACGCCCAAACGTCGGTGTTAGCAGTGACTGCGACCATCGGCGGGCACGGTGGAGAACCAGTATCTCCTCTGCGTGTCGCCAGCGGTCACACATTCTCTGCCGTGGTTAAGGCGCCTTACGGTGGAAGTATTAAAGATGCCAAAAACGCAACTGTGACACGTACGGATGCCGTTGTCGATTGAGACTCGGATCTCGATAGCGTCAAAACTATTACCTCTAAAGAGGAACGTGAGCTGCTAAATTCACCTAGCACATCTCGGGGAGCCCATTCCATAAATAGGAACAGGCCCAGGAGAAGCAAGGAAGGACTTAGAGCTCTATCAGAATACAAAGCTGCGGTCCGGATACAGCATCGGCTTGGCTCCCAATCCAACCTTTCCAATGATGAGAAAGAGCGGATGAAGTGGGCCAAAGGAGCGATTGCAGAAGGCCGAGCTCACTTTTCAAATAACCCCAAATATGCTGCCAAAAACCATGGTTTCCCCAACTGCATTGAAGAAGCCGTGATTAAGAGCATGCAGGGAAAAAGACAGCGGTCAGTTGATGAGTCTCCATCTGCCGTAAATCCTAAGGAGACGAAAAAATCCAAGAGAAACCCCGAGGAGATCAGACCCTCGACATCTGCCACTGAGCCGTTGCCAAAGGCTGCACGAGTCAGTGAAGTGGCCAAACGTCCTCTGAGCGTGGCACTTATCGACATGAGCAACCCCTTTGGTCAAATGTCCACAGAGCGATGGAAGATTGTGGAGCTGAAGATTTTCAACGCAATCGTTGCTAAGATGGAAGCTGAACCTGACAGACCGCTGCCCTCTTTTGATGGGGCTGGTTGGTTCAATGGAGTGAAGCTCATCAGTTGCAAGGACGAAATGACGCTAAAATGGCTTAAAGGAGTCATTACTAAACTCAAGGGTTTGTGGTCGGATGCACAACTTAAGATTGTGGATCGATCGCACATTCCTGCTATACCGAAGGCGAAGGTGAATTTTCCGCGTATTGTCAAACCAGAAGTCGCTCTTCGTCTCCTACAAAATCAGAATCCTGATATTCCCACTAAAGAATGGAGGATTCTGCACGTGCAAAAAGGTAATAAGGACGGACAGAACTACATACTGCAGATCACAAAGGAGTCGGAAGACCTTTTGTATCCGCGGTATGGAAAAATGTCATGGGGAGTTGGAAGTGTCTTTCTACGGTTAAAGAAAAGACATCCGCAGGACTCCAACCATAACACACTGGAGGTCGATGAAGTGGAGCGTGATCTAGCAGCTGCCACTGCGGCCACTTCTGGACTGAGTCTGGGTGAGACGGCCAATGAGGATAGAGCCGACCCCGAGCGGGTGATTTTAGTCGATGACGCTAAAGATCCTGCAGGTCAACCTCCAACATTGTAAGATGGCATCGGTCGAACTCCTCCTCACGTTAGAGGAGGGTCGCTACGACGTGGATTTAATCCAGGAACCGTGGATCTCCACAGGAAATCGGGTTTCTGGATTGAAGTCACGTAATTATAACACGTACTTCTCAAAAGTGGTAGGTAGAATACGTTCTGCAATACTTGTGAGGAAGAATTTTTGTTCATATATTCTCTATAATTACAGCACTGACGATCTCACAGTGGTGGCCTTGGAGGATGGCAGAGATGACATGGTACTTTTTGCATCATCCTATATGCCACACGATAGGGATGCCCCACCAGTAGAACTCCATAGACTAGTCGAGGAAGCTTGTAGAAGGAGACAAAACCTGGTAGTGGGTACAGATGCTAACGCTCATCACACAATATGGGGCAGTAAGGATACCAACAGTAGAGGTGAGGATCTTATTGCTTTTATATTACAGAATAATATACAAATTGCGAATAGAGGTGAGGTCCCCACGTATAGGGGTCCCACCTCAGAAAATGTGCTTGATGTGACGCTTTATACTGATTATAAAACAGTGATAGATGATTGGAAGGTGCTTACGCAGCCATCCTTCTCTGATCACTCCTATATATCATTTTTGTTAAATTATACTATACCTGACAAAACAGTGTTTAGGAACCCAAGGAATACTGACTGGGCCAAATACTCTTCACTTTTGAACAGGGACCTAGGTCACTCGGGAACATTGGTTAGTTCAGGGGACATAGATTCGGCTGTAGACACATTGGTATCGGGCGTTACTAGATCCTATGAGAAGTAGTGTCCCCCGACACGAGCTAGGCGTAAGTCCAGACCGCCGTGGTGGAATGGTCAGCTGGACTCTGGAAGACGCGAGCTTCGTGAGCTATTCAAACTGGCGAAAATTGTCGACCGGTCTGAGTGCTGGGGGGAGTATAAGGACGCTCTTAGGGTGTATAAGCGCGACGTGCGAAGGGCTAAACGAGCTTCGTGGAAAAGCTTCTGCGACAATATAGAGAAGACAACCGAAACGGCAAGACTGCGGAGGATGCTAGTGGGCAGTCCGGTAATGCCAAGTACGGTTTGTAGGGAAAACGGAGAATGGACTGGGAGCAGCGCGGAAACGTTGGGAGTGCTTGTGGATACACACTTTCCGGGCTGCTCTGATGATCCCATTCCAACTGATGAAAATTCTGTTGTGGCAGATGGTGATAGCGGAATTATCACCTATGAGGGGGTGGAATGGGCAATCGATTCGTTCCAGCCATATAAGTCGCCTGGTCTTGACGGAATTATCCCAGCGCAACTACAGCGGGGTAGACAACGGATAGTACCATGGCTGGTGGAAATTTTTAAAGGATGTCTGAGGGTTAACTATGTGCCTAAAACTTGGAGGATATCTAAGATTGTATTTCTGCCGAAATCGGGCAGGAGCAATCATATGTACCCAAAAGATTTTAGACCTATAAGTCTCACATCCTTCCTGCTGAAAACGTTGGAGAGAATCTTGGACTATCATGTCAAGGGTAACATGAGGCCGACCATTCTCTCTGTCAATCAACATGCGTACACGAAGGGTAAATCAACTGAGACGGCACTTCATTCAGTTGTCTCGCTGATTGAGAAGACCCTGAGCTATAAGGACTTCGCTATGGGTGTGTTCCTGGATATCGCGGGAGCATTCAATAATGTGTCCACAGAGGCAATTTTGGCCAGCTTATCTCGCACTGGGGCACATCCGCATGCTAAAAACTGGATTGGTAACCTGCTACGGTGTAGAACTATATCCGCGGCGTGGGGCAACTCCAGGATAACAAAGAGGGCACACCGGGGAACCCCCCAGGGAGGGGTTCTCTCGCCGATGCTATGGACGCTTGTCGTCAACGAACTTCTCAATAGACTTCAGGACGGGGCAGCAAAGATGACCGCATACGCAGATGACGTGGCGGTGATAGTTACTGGCAAGGATCTGAATACTATTAGTTCTGTAATGGAGGCTACATTGGCGATAATCAACCAGTGGGCAGCCGGAGTAGGACTGGGAGTTAATCCCGAGAAGACGGACCTAGTACTATTTACGAAAAGGTATAAAGTTGGTCCATGGAGGAGACCTAAACTAGGGGGTACTAACCTAGAACTTAAACACCACACTAAGTATCTGGGAGTAATACTGGATAGCAAACTGTCGTGGAGACTGAATGTGGAGGAGAGGGTGAAAAAGGCAACGATTGCGCTCTACGCATGTAAGGGAATGCTAGGCAAAACGTGGGGTCTAACCCCTGCTCTTACACATTGGGTCTACACAGCGGTGGCGAGACCAATCCTACTCTACGGGATACTTGTGTGGTGGACGGCCTTGGATAAGATATCGTACCGGAATATGCTAACGGGCGTACAGAGACTCGCCGAACTTAGTATCACCGGTGCTCTGCGTAGTACACCGACTGCGGCAATGGATGTGATCCTGGACTTGCAGCCGATTCATCTAGTGGCAGAAGGAACTGCAAGGAGGTCTGCGATCCGCTTAAGGGCGACGGGACAATTTGTATATGGACTCTATGGTCACGGTAGTATTATAAGGGGAATAGATTGTAGCAGTGACTACACCATTCCGAGACTGACACTTGGAAGGAAACCGCGAGTTACCATAGAGGAGGACGGCTGGTTGGTAGGACTCCGATCAGGCCAAGGGACCTTCAGATTCTACACTGATGGTTCCAAAATGGAGGACGGAGTTGGAGCTGCAGTCTACTGCCGAGAACTGGGTATTCGGGAATCGTATAAGCTTCCCGATTACTGCAGCGTTTTCCAGGCGGAGGTTTTTGCAGCCAAAATGGCTGCTGATTTGGCACGTGTTCCCAGCACCGAGAACTCGCAGGTATACTTTTTCATTGATAGCCAGGCGGCGATCAAGGCTATAACCGCGGAATACTCATACTCATCTGTCGTCCAGGAGTGTAGGGACTCGATAGATAGACTCTGTGTCAATAGGAGAGTGCATATCTACTGGGTTCGCGGTCACCAGGGCATAGAGGGCAACGAGGAGGTGGACGAATTGGCGAAACGGGGGGCCCTTTTACCACACGATAGGATGGTGGTCATCCCGGCTCCAATTCAGAATATAAGGAGAGATACGGACTCTGCTATACGGAGGAGATCAGAGACGTTTTGGGAAAACACAAGAACGTGCAGGGTTTCCAAGGTTATGTGGGGATCCTATGATCCGGAGTCGTCGAAAATGCTTCTGTCGCTATCGAGAAGGGACTGTAGACTTCTGATAGGTTTTATAACGGGTCATTGTTGGACTGCGGTATACGCCTATAGGGCGGGCCGGTTGAATAGTGACAATTGTAGATTTTGTGGGGTACCAGGAGAAAAGGAGACGGTAGAGCACTTGCTATGCTACTGTCCGGCACTCGTGCGCTCCAGTGCGAACTGTCTGGGAGATCATTATCTCCAAGATCTCGGGGAAGTCTCTGGAATTGGGTTAATGAGACTCCTTGCATTCGTCAAGAGAGTGTGGGGTACCTTGGATACCATCACATCTGACTGACGTTTTTACTTTCTTCTGTGGGTTATCGGACAATTGTGGTAACGCTAGGGACCTATTTGGTCTATGCGGGGTCTTTGTGACCGGCCACTCTAACCTAACCTAACCTAACACGGTGTTGAACTCGGATCGAATTTACATGTTTCGAGAATAACCACATTCCCATCATCAGAATTCTTTGCCGTTCTACTGTTTGCGCAACTGCAGCGCCTTGCTGTCTATAGTCAAACATCAATCTTTAACCAATGGTATTGGTCGATCAGTGATGTAGCCAAATGTAGGGAATTTTCCCTTTTTGTAGGGATTTTTTCCAAAAATATCAAGCGTAGGAAAAAAAAGGCAGATTTTTTTATTTTAAGGCAAATGTAGGGAATTTTCAATATTATATCACATTTTCAATATACATATTATCTAAAAATACGTTAATATTCATCTTATTTTCATTTTACAATGAAAATTTTTCATATACAATAGCATTTTAGTACAAATGTAGTATTTTTTAAAAGAAACCATATGCTATGAGTCCTAACAGCCTGGCAATCCATATATTAAAACCATGTACCCGAATATTTTTCGAACCCCCTAATATATAATTAAGTGGCAACGTATATTCGCGAACTATTCTCTTATTTTTGCTATTTGCATTCGCACTCACAATCAGTGATGTTAACTTTTATTTTTTCATTACCTTGCGGACCTCTTAAAATTACCTTTTTTAAGAAGAAATTACCTTACGCAAAGATTTTTTTATCAAAACATTAATATGCTGTTTCCAAATGACAGGCGATTGATTATGTAGTAAAATTTATATTAAAAGCAATAGGTCCATCGCCTGTTAAATGTGTTTTAAGAGAAATTTCAATACAAAGTTTTGTGTTAAAATACATTTTTAACAAATTTTTTTTTTATGAATAAGGAAGTAAAATAATTGAACGTGACAGTCGTACGCATCAAAAATGCAATAACATTTTAAACAACAAATATTTTTACGTTCTTTTAACCCTAAAATTATAGCACTTAGAAAGCACTGTTATCTATGTTAAAGTTGATGGAGGGCGCAATTTTAGGTCAAAGATAATGGCAATAAAAGTAGCGGCTCGAACGTGAAAAAACAGAAGTAGTTTTTGTGGCCATGTATAAAAAGGCGTAATTCAGCGAAACCTGGCACAATTTTTTAGTCAAACTACTTTCAGAATTTTACGTAGCAATGTAACATTAAAATGTCTTGGTTTAATTCCAAAATCTTCTGTACTTTCTTTTTTTTAAGCCAAAATCTGGGTCGATAGGTGACATTTCGAACGTGAAATTTTTTCCGTAATAATTTAACTGAATAATGATAAAAATAAAATGAAAATTTACCGTTAATCCGAATAACATATTTCCCTTCGAACTCTTCCTTAGATTGCAGACCATGTAAGAAAATTTTTTTGGAATAATTTTTATCAAATATCACCTCTTTTAATAAAGATAAATATTAAAGGAAACATACAATAAAACATTCTCACATATAAGAAATTACGTTTGCACAAATTTCAGTCTGATTGTTCATCTAAGTGAACAAATTTATGAGTAAATTTATAAAATTAGTAAAATCTAAATATTTCTCTATAATAATATCGTAAAATAATCAGCTTTTAATAATTTTAAATTTTCGGTCACAGTAGACCTTTTGACGGATATGCCCATATGTATATTCATTCAACTCAAAATATTTTTATTTAATACTGTCTCTCTAAAGAGAGTCAGCTCAAATTTTCAATTTTTACTTTTTGCAAGAAATCGATGAACAGCGGTCATATCTACGCACGGTAAAAATCTGATATCAAAAAATGAAATACTATTTCTATACTCGGTTTTACGAAAATATTTGCAGAAACATAATTAAAGTTCTTAATTTTTTGTTATAAAATTTTTCTATTTTTAAACTGAAAATCACCTCGCAAAATTTAAAATTATAAAACCTTCTTATGTAAGTATAAGTATACCAAAAATCCAAATTTCTTTAAATTACCGTATTTTAAAAAACAATTACCTTGCTACCTTTTGCGGCCCAAAATTACCCTAAAAAAGGGTAATTACCGTACGGTTAACATCACTGCTCACAATCTCTAAAATGTATGCGAATATTAAAAGCGAATATTCTAAGCTAAGAGAAATAAAAATATACAATTTCGAATTTTTTAAACAATTTTAAATGAAAACTTTTAAGGAAATTACTTGCCAAAAAATGTTACAGTAACAGTTAAGTGAGAAAAACATGTTTGTTTCAATTTATGGTATTTTTGTTTCATTTCTCACATTTCAATCGAAAAGTTTTTCAACGCGAGAGTTACAGAACATGGGCACAAAATACCAAAGTTACCAAAAAATGGAGAAAATTTCGATCGGAATCGAAACGCAGAATAGGGGTGAATACAATGTGGTATATAAATAAAAATATTTTATTTTTTTTAATTTAAATTTATTATTTATTTTAATAAACTGTGAGATAAACATTCGGCACCATAGCTTAAATAATATTCTTTCCGTCCTCTAATTCTTGGAAAGAAAAACTACTTGGCTCCCTTTTATTTTGAGGATTGTAGCACCGCGATCGTTTAACAAATTTTCTTCACTTTCCCGTTTTATTTTCATTTTTTTCGTATTTTTAATCATTGTAATTACTCACAAATAATTTTTATTTTTTACAAGAAATAAGCTGTTCACTTTATATTAAAATTTATTTTTAATAGTAAAACACATGTAACCACAAAGTAAAAAAGGTAAAGTTACATCGCCGTTTTTAATATTAAATTTATTTTTCGCTTTAGTATTGCCAAGTTTATTTTTGATTTGAATTTAACATTTGACATCAAATTGATTAAACATTTGATATCAAATGTTTATTTTCAAATCATTATCAATTTGAATTAAAATGGTAAATCAAACAATTGAAAAACGTTTGAGAATTGTGTTTGATGTCAAATGATAAAGTCATTTCATATCAAAGGTTTGACTTCGTGTTTGTGTGGTTAAGCATTTTATTTAGTCATCGCTGTATTTTTTCGTACTAACAATCATAGAGAAAAATAGTTGTATTGTTTTCGTATTATTTTCATTAACAATGATGCCAAATTATAATATGAAATTATAATAAATATGTTATATCATAAAAAAGTTCGGTGTTCGGTAAAAATTTCGCTGAACAACTAACTTTGGCCGAACATCATTTTTTGCCGAACTCCGTAACCGAACCCGAACGTTCGGTCGGACACTATCAATTTTCAATTTGATTAACATGTTCCCTCCTTACTTCTGTTTTTCGAACTTTTTGTCGAGACTTTGACTTAAAAATTTAAACACATTTGTTTTTTTTTTCTTTTTATTTAATTATTGGGTTAACCCATTAGTGCAAGCGGACCCTTTTAAGGGACGCTCTTTTTTTCCACTTTACAGCAACACGAAGAATTAAAAATTAAACTTTCATTTAGCATATCATTCTCTTGTGTCTTCGTCATAACAAGTGTTTTTTTTATCAACTTTATTCTATTGAGTGCGTAATATTGTGCAAAAAGTGTAAAACGGGAACAATAAAATCCGCACCACACGTGAAGGGTATGTAGAAAATAAAAAAAATTAACAGTTTGTTGCTTTATTTATATTTTTTTTTATGTGTGCTTATTAAAATGAGATTAAGTAACTGAATTGTTAAAGTTTTAAAATATAAATGATTTTAAAAATATTAGCAATTGGCGTTTTTTATTTAAGTCCCTTTTAAGGGACATTATGCTATATGGTAATATAAATTGCTATTACTAAACAGACTTACAGCTGCTGAAATATTGGAGCAATTAGAATATATCGAGCCCTAATAGCAAAAATGATGTAACCAGCAACATTTTAGATTTTTGTTTTTTGATGAAAATCGATAATTTTGGATAATTTGCATCATCTGTAAAAATCTCATATCTATGGAAAGTACCGTTACGAAATAAGAGCAAAAGCAATTTCAAACGAAACTCTAGACTTGAAGCAAAAAAAAATTTAAAAAAACCTTCTCCTGTAAAATTTTATTTTTGTTGATTACATCATTTTTGCTATTAGGGCTCGATATAGACGACAACTTGCAAAATTCCGACATATTTGCAATACCTCCTTTGGATAAAGGTTATATTATTAACAAAGATTTTTTAAATTAAAAATTTAAATTTTTCTTACATAAAGGTTTTTAATAATCAGTATTGTGGTTATTTTGTTGAACTATTTATGGTTTTTAATCCAAATTTTTTAATATTTTTAATTAGGCTAAAGTTCATCAAATTAAATTTTCATTAAATTATTTTTATTTTTTTTTTTTTTTTTTTTTTTGACTGAAGCTGGGCTCGAACCCAGGCGTTTTTACGGACAGGTTACCCTTACATGTTTCGATTGCAACCACTCAATCTCCTCAGAGGGCTTGCCGTTTAACACTCGCAGCCATCGACGACTGCTGACGTCAATAGTCAAACATCAAACATGAAGCTTCTTCGGCATTTGTCAGCTTCTGGAATATGCTCATCTGGTATAATAAGAGATAGTCGAACCAAAAAATGCCCACTCCGTCCCGT
Organism: Pollenia angustigena; assembly: GCA_930367215.1. Classification (NCBI taxonomy): domain Eukaryota; kingdom Metazoa; phylum Arthropoda; class Insecta; order Diptera; family Polleniidae; genus Pollenia; species Pollenia angustigena. The sequence continues at coordinate 194,190,731 of OV884058.1, forward strand.
TTCGGAAATGAAAAAGATCAAAGAGGATCTACGGAATATCGTTTTTCTCGTATACTCGTCGTACGATGGAAAGACAATAACGTAGTCACCTTAGGAATTTATTTTGACAACAATGAAATTGGAACGTGTTAGCGTTATACAAGAGGACAAGGCGCCATGCATATACACCAGCCAAAAGTATTTCAACATTACAATCAAGGCATGGGTGGAGTAGACAAAATGGACCAGTAAATTGCTGTTTATCGGTCACGTATAAGACAACATAAGTGGTGGTGGCCAATTTTCGCATATCTGTTGGATGCTTCCATTGTTAATGGTTGGCTACTAATCCAGATTGCTCAAACTTGTTGCAATTTCGTAGATATATAGCCACTTCTTACCTAGAAACGTACGGTGTTCCCTCTGTAGGAGGTGACAGACTATCGATTTTTGGTGCCGACACTCGGTATGACGGTAGAAATCACATAATACACTACTCCAAAACGGATAAAAGATGTGCAAACTGCGGTAAGAAGTCTAATTTTATATGTATGAAACGCATCAAGGGAATGTTTAAAAAAATTTCACATTTCAAGTGACGATAGTGCATAATGTCCCTTATAAGGGACCCCTCCTAAAATCTTTAAGAAAATTTTTATTTAAATAAAACTTCTGAACATTATTTTAATAGTTGTTTTAAATTACGTGTTCAAAAAGAATTTTGTTAAAAAGTACTTGGGGAACTTCATGCAAAATAATTTAAGCATTTTTTGTACTTATAGGATTTCACATAATAATATTATTATATGGGCATTTCCCCAGAAAGGTCTACCAGGATGAAAAAAAAAATGTTGATTATCATCGTCTTTTAAAAAAGTCTTTGTTCCTATAAAAGAATGGTTTCATAGCATATCTCAGCTGTTTTACTTGAGGAAATTTGGCTGGAAACTGGAAAGTTTTATAATTTCCTGTATTTTCTATTTCTAAGGACATTTTTATATACTTATTTTACATGCAAGAAATATTTAATGGTTACACTCTTTCTTCATAATCTCTCCATTACAATTAATTGTAAAAGGAGTATTAAGTTTTTTGTTAAGGAAATTTGAAGACATTTAAGGGAAAATACGTGGTGATAATAATAAAAAAACATATGGAAAAATTGTACGATCGCGACCGGTAAATTAGCCAATTAAACAAAAACCAAGAGAGATATTTTATTTTGTAAATACTGGATGGAGACCTACATTAATACACTTTTAAAATAAATTAATCACTTTTGAATATTCCGCTCCATTTCGCAGATTTTTACATTTCACTACTGTCAGCCAAAGTTGACTTCTATTTTGTGTACGTTCGTCACCACACGTTTATAACTCTTATTATGAAAACTTAAACTCGATGAAAAACATCTTTTGCACTAAACATAGAGCTACCCAAATGTTAACGAATTGAACAAAAAAATGCTATTAAAAGTTTTGTTTTCTATATTATTTGTACATCAAAAGCGTACAAACGTACGTTCGTCACCCCAGGAAATGCCCATATCTAATAAATTTTACAAATTGCTTTTTAAGTATACATACATATTAATATTTCTTTCCCCCTTCAGGTAACAAGCTCATTACTGATTCCAATGGATAAGTAATATAGAAGATATAACAAATAAAATATTCGAAAATAAGAGACGCGTAACTCAGAAAATATAAGCCGCTGGCTGAATTCGTTTTAGGTACATATGCCGAACTCACAGCAAAAAGGGTTTTTAATTTTAAACTTTTGTTAAACTTGGATAAACTAGGTGTGAATTTCAAAACCTAATTACATATAAGAAATGTATAAGAAGTTCATCGAGATTCGCTAAAAACAATATATTTTTAACGTAGGGAAAAGTGTAGGGAAATTTTTTTTTGTTGTAGGAAAAAAATGGATTTTTTTTTTTTTGGATACACGTAGGGATTTTTTGAAATTTTTACTGGCATCACTGGCTCCCATACAATTACTACTTCCGAAAATAGCTTTTAATGTCATTTCCTTAAAAAATTCGCGCAAAGGGTTTGATATATTATGGTGTAGGGTATCATATAGTCGGGCTTGGCTGACTATACTTTCTTACTTGTTTGTTTTAAGTTTTTATATACATATGTATATTTACAAAAAATATATTTCATACCTTGTAAATACTATTAGAGAAAAATTTGTCAGGTACGGTATGTTACGAACGATATTACATTTTGTTCATTATAAAACCATACAAAACAAGTTAGAGTGCTATATTCGGCTGTGCCGAATCTTTGATACCCTCCACCGACAGTTCGAATGTTTAAGGAGTAATATCTGTATGATGTCATTTCTAGTCCTTTAAAACTGTGATGTACCAATTTCTGTTATGATAGCATTATTAATTATGGTTTTAGGTGTACTAAAGTGTTTTCCGGAAGTAGGGTTTCTATGGGGCCTAGGGTAAATTATGGACTGATCTTCACGAAATTTCACAGTATCATTTATAGTCCTTTAAAACTGTTACGTACCAATTTCTGTTATGATAGCATTATTAATTATGGTTTTAGGTGTACTAAAGTGTTTTCCGGTAGTAGGGTTTATATGGGGCCTGAGGTAAATTATGGACCGATCATTACGAAATTTCACAGCGTCATTTCTAGTCCTTTAAAACTGTTACGTACCAATTTCTGTTATGATAGCATTATTAATTATGGTTTTAGGTGTACTAAAGTGTTTTCCGGGAGTAGGGTTTCTATGGGGCCTAGGGTAAATTATGGACTGAACTTCACGAAATTTAACAGCGTGATTTCCAGTCAAATAAAACAAATTTTTGCAAAATCTTATCTCATTCCGTGCCTTGTTCCAGCATTTATGTTATTTTTTGTAACAAAATTATCAATTTTTTTAGGTGGTGGTTCCACATTTTGATTCATAGCTCTGGTCCTACTGAACCGATTTTGCTGGATTTCAATCCCAAACTGCTTAGGATAACTACAAGCAATTTGGCACCAAGTTTGTTCATTTCTTTTGTTCGAAAGTGAGCGTGTTTTCAACAGACGGACAGACGGACATGGCTAAATCGACTTAGAATTACTCAAGGACCCAGAATATATATACTTTATGGGGTTAATCGACTGAAATTTATTTATTTATTTCATTCATTGGGGTCTGAGATGAATAATAAAAAAGTTTCACACGGAATGACAAACTTAATATACCCTCTTCACAACTAATTGTGGTGGAGGGTATAAAAATATTTTGTTTCGAATTACGGATTATAAAGACAAAATATGTGGTTTAATGTAAAAAATTAAAAAATGGAGAAAAACCTCCCACAATTCGCAGATTTTCGTATTTTTTTAAATTCACCCCAATATCACTTCCGTTTTATGTTACGTACGATATGCACTTATCTTGCCCGATACTTTGGACAAAAAGGTTCCGAATTTTATAATTTTTTTTTTTCAAATACCAATGTGGTTCCCTCTAAATGAAACATAATGAAAAAAAATTCCAGTTACTACTATTTTTGCAAAATATCTATCACTCTGAAGGCGTACAAATGTTACGTACGATGACATGGAAATGCTCATACGTTTATGCGATTTCCACAAAATTTCTGAACGTATATGGCCAATATTAGTATAATTTCAAACCTTTTGAGTTGGTCTTTTTGGATATACAAAGTTTTAACTAGCGAAGTCGGAGGTTGTTAAACAATAGAGGAGAAAATCCTTGCGCACTTCCGAAGGCCAGTTATGCGGAGTAGTTTTAAAAACTGTACGGCGAGTTAGATATAGAAATTTTTATATAAATTTCGTGTATCCCGAAAGATATATTCCAAAGCTTTTAAATTATACCAACATTGGTCATATAAATACATATCGTCAGTTCATTTTTGGATTGAGTAAGTTCTGGCGTATATATATTTTGAATGTCACCTTTCTGATTTGTAAAGATTATCTTACCATGGATAATTCAATACATTACACATATTTTTAACTGTATTATTATGACTGGTATATTTCCAAAATTATGGAAGCATGCCAAAATTGTCCCTGTCCCAAAACCTGGAAATGAATATCGTCCAATTGCTATTTTACCCTACTTTTCTAAGGTTTTTGAACGTCTCCTGCATACTAATATTTACACCTATGTAAATGAAAATAATCTGTTGACCAGTCGCCAATCTGGTTTCAGACCCCGACATAGCTGTATAACAGCACTTTCAGATGTAGTTGAAGACATCAGAGAAAACTTGGATGAAGGTAAACTTTCGTTTTTGGTGCTACTGGACCATTCTAAGGCATTTGACACTGTTCACCACTCAATTCTTAGCATGAAATTATTTAAGCAATTCGGGTTTTCTGTACAAGCTACAGGACTAATTCAGTCCTATCTTGCAGACAGAACTCAATCTGTCGTTAATAACGATCAAATATCACGTTCTTTGCCTGTCACCAGAGGAGTACCTCAAGGCTCCATCCTTGGACCTTTATTTTACTCTCTTTACGCAAATGATCTCCCACAACAACTTAGCTTTTCAAACATACAAATGTATGCTGACGATATTCAATTATATCTCAGTAGTACCAAAGACTCAATTGTTTCTAAGGTAAACGAACTTAACTCTGATTTAGAAAAAATCTTTATTTGGGCTTCTGCTAATGGTTTAAAAATTAACCCAAATAAGTCAAATTTTCTTATCATTTGTAAAAATAGCATTAGACCGGAAGGTGAAATTGATATTTCTATTGGTGGCGCGAGAATCAAGCAGGTAAACACGGCAAGAAATTTAGGTGTGACGTTTAACTGGACCCTAACTTGGTCGGACCATATAAGTCAGGCCTGTGGTAGGGTATATAGTAAGCTTCGCAGTTTATGGGCCACTCAATATTTTACTCCCCTTAGTATTCCCACATTGTCATATGGGTCCGAAATTTTTTCAGGCTGCTCTTCATGTGATATGCGCAAACTAAACACAACAAACAATAATATCGTCCGCTATGTTTACGGTTTAAAAAAATTTGACAGGGTCACACCTTTTTCAAGACGTTTTATGCAATTGCCTTTTAATAAGTTTTTGAATATGAAATGCTTAATTTTCCTTCATAATATTATTGTAAAAAAAGAACCGGAATACTTATATGATCGCCTGAAATTTGCAAGATCCCAAAGAGGCCGATACATTATTCAATTACGACATCGAAATCATGCGTCAGAATGCCAATTCTTTATCATGAGTATACGTCTCTGGAATCAACTCCCTAATTATCTTCAAAGCACCGACAACGCAATAAAATTTAGGAAATTACTTAACGATTATTTAAATGACTAAAAAATTTTTTTATATGTATTATTATGTTTTTTCGTTTATATTTTTATTTTTTTTTTTTATATTTTTATTTCTTTTTTTATATTTTTTATATTTTTATTTCTTTTTTTTATATATTTTTTATTTCTTTTTTTTATATTTTTTATTTCTTTTTTTATATTTTTCATTTATTTTTCTTTTACAACTCTGTTAATATTACAACTTCATTCACCTTGTGATTAGTTATGTCAATTTAATTTATATAATTTGTTAATTAATTTAATTTTGTTAATCAATATTGTCCACTATTGCATTTTTCATTTTAAATAATTTTGACTTTTCTGATTCTAATACTGTAATTAATAAGATATATGTCTTGTTGTATTAGAAAATCAATCATAATAAATAAATTAAATTAAATTAAATTAAATTAATGTAAAAAAAAAAAAAAAAAAAAAAAAAAAAAAAATCTGTTTATTAACGAAATCGTTTATTGTTTCTGAGATATAAAGCATTAATTTTGCTCCTTGTTAACTATTCAAAAGTGTACTAAGTATTGTTTTGCTCTAAACGCCACTGTTCGACGGATGCTGCAAATTCTTCATACCTACACAAACGTAAGAAATAAATTTCACTCTTGCTCTGCTTCATTGCCGTAAGAAAAACAAGTAGTTAAAGTAAAAGCAAAAAAATAATAACGTAAGTATATATGAAAAGTTCAGAGGTGCATAAGTCAAAAACTTTGCCTTTCCGTTTTATGTTTTCTTCTTTTTTTCAATTTGCTAACTACCCTCTATGTAAATACTTTATTTTTTATTTGGATTTGAGCCTATAAACTAGATTTGTTCTCGAATTTTATATACAAATTGTGATAACTTTTTTAAAGTAAACAGTTCGTACTACACTCGTATAAGTCTTCCCTTTACAACTTCTTAATTTAAAAATAATAATATGCATAAAAAATGAATACCTACACACATACACTACTTATTTACAATGCATTTGATTGGTTATTCACCTTAAAAAAATGACACTTAAATATGTACATATGTTTATATTTATATACAGATTCATGCACAAATACACAAACGTACGTCACAGCAGGGGTTAAATGTAAAAGGTGGCAGCGCCAGAGCTAACAAACAGCAAGTGCAATTATTGATAAATGAAGAAAAGAAAATCAATAAAACAAAAATAGCAAAAACAAAAAAATTCAATACTCATACAAAAATTTTTAACAGAGGGATAAGAAAATCCTTGCAATATTGCAACAAAAAAAATCAACAAAGGTAGCTATTTATCATAAAAAAGGAGACAATAGAAATAAGATACATACTTATATGTAGATGTACCTATATATGTACATAGATATGTATATCTACCCACAAATATATGTATGTACATAAATTTCCTGACATACTACTGGAGAAAAAGGTGTAAAATAATTAAATTGAAATGACCTTTACAAAAAAAAACGTTTTTACAAACTTGGTAGGTACATACTTACAATTAAAAAAAAAACAAACTTTTGTGTTAAAATAGAAAGTTTAAAATTAGAAATGAATAAGAGAAAATAAAAGATAAAGAAAACATTACTTAAGGCATATTGTTGTAAAAAATAACAAAAAACAAGACCAACTTTTTTTACGATCCTTACAATACTTTTAAAAAAAATAGAAGCGGTAGCTGTAGGTGGGTTTGAAGAAATAATATCCAACATATGATGTAGGTGCATATGTACATTCATTGGTTAAATCTATATTTTTCCAAATTTCATATTCATTAAACTAAAAATGCAACGCACTGCGTTTTTACACTATTGTAATTTTTTCTTCTGGAATTTGTTTTGAATTATTTTTAACTTTTTACTCCGTCTTGAGGTTACTCCCAAATTATTGTCTCGTTAAAATACTTAGGAAGAAGACAAAAAACAAAAACAGCACAAAAAACCGAAGCAAATGGAGAATACGAATTAAAATTAAATAAGAAAAACATGTAGGAAATAAATATGTAAATCATCGTAATATCCAATGCAAAAAATTAGAACACTTTAATTAAGACTTTAGAATATTTTAGTTCCTTTAAATGCTGCCTTAGTTTTAAAAGAAAAATATGTACATATATACTTTTAAATAAAATTGTTAATTTTTTCTACAACACTTGCCTTTGAAAGACATTTTTTTGCTAATAATGTTACATGGTGGTACCTCACAAATTTTTTTATAATTATTTTTTTTTTTTTTGTTTTACCAACACAATGTTTTATTGTATAAATCAGCTGCTGCTTACAGCTCCGGAGAAGCGCTGCTGCACAAACAGAGCTAATAGCGTTTATATTATTTTATTTTGCTTCAGTCAAGGCTGATTTTCAATCGATTTGTTTTTCCGACACACACAAGTTTTTTTTCTTTCTTCATTTTTTTTACATTTCACTACATTGTCAATTATTTTTTCTTTGCTTGATAGAGATTAATCACCGCATATTTGCTTTCCAATCATTGTTAATTCATATTAGATTATTGATTTTATTTCTTTATTTTCACATACCTGCTGAATTATTTGTTGAAATTTGTTGTTCGCCCCCAAGACTCGCCATATTTATCCACTATATATTATTTTATTTCAACGTGAAAAATATTCACTTGAAATTTTTCTTTCACAATTTTTAGAACTAAAATGACGAAGACAAAACGTACAAAAAGTTAGTGTTGTAAATAGCGAGTAATCGTCGTATAGTTGGTACTTTTTTACTGTTTTCTTTTCATGTTAAATCATATTTTTCGCCAAATTCCGTTAACACAAGGGTCGGAAAGTGTATGAGTGGAAAAGAGATAAATTGTGTTAACGTACTAAAAAAAGTGGTAAGTAGTTGCTAAAATTAGTAGTTTTTATTAGCAAAACGTTGCCAGATTATAGCAAATATATTTGACAGACCATGAGTTCTAAACGAAAATATTAGGTGGGTTTGAGTACTTTTACATTAAAATGCTGTAAATGAGTAAACTGAAAAAATTTCTCTCACAAAATGCTGTTGTCCAAAAAAGTACGCGAACGCAAAACTTGTAAAAATTCGTAAACTAAAGGCAACAGCTGATGGCAAATAATTAAAGCGTTGAAATATATTGACACTTTTGACTACTTAACTCGCTTTTTTATCGGTACTCGATTAAATACTTTTTATAACACGAACATTTTTGGAAAATACAAACAAACTATTTTATGTAATCTTTCACATTTGTTTGTTTTTTATTTTATTTGATTTTACTAATTTGTAGCGGGTTAAATTTTTTAAAAGAACATGAACAATTTTTTTGCTATTGATTACTTAAGTACCCAAATACTTCACACTTTTACAACTCTAAAAAATTAACATAACAAAAAAAATATTAAAAGTTTGTATTTAGCAAAATAAATGCTTCACAAACATGTATAATTAATTAATTAATATTATTCACTTTTTGTTTTGGTTTAATTTTTATTTCAACTTTTCTTTTATTTAACAATTTTTTCACAATTTGTATGCTTTTTATTTGTTACTTTTGTTTGTTTACCTTTTGAAACATATGTTTTTTTGATTTAGTAAATTTTACTGCAAAAATTTCAGCAGTAAAAATTTGTAAATACTCAGACAAGAACTGTCACTTTTGGCTCTCAATTTATGTTCTCATTTACTGCATTTTGTGTACTCGATCGCAATTTTGTAAAATGCAGTAAAGTTTAGTAAAAAATAGTAAAAACTTTTGTGTTCTCGAACGCAACTATTTACTTGTTTAAGAAAAAAACATTACACAGCGTCTTCACCCGGGATAATAATATTTGATATAATATGTTAAGCTTCGTACAGACGGTGGTCAGATCTTACAATGTACTCAAAAATTGCCTTGCAACTGTGTGAACATAGTAAGCTCATTTTAATTTGGCAGATGTGTAAAATTAATGCATTTGACAAAGGCGCCTTTGCCAGAAAAATGACAACCTAGTAAGATCTGACCACCGTCTGTACGAAGCTTTAGAGAACAAATTTCTTCATGTTAATCCTTATCTTAACCTTGTGATATTATTTGAAAAATTCTTTATATGTAAAAAGTTTTGGAACAAATCTAGTAATGACGCAGCTTAAAATAAAAAAGTATGTACCTAGGGTGATAGAAAATTAAAAAATAAAAATAACATATATCAAGTGAAAACAGTCGCGCAAACGCATAGTTTTCGAGCTATGGGCTTCCTAAGTTTTCATATAAATATTTATTTTATTTATTCATGGTATAACAAATGGTCAAATGCGGTATTCGAATACATTTGTGAACGTATGAATAGTGCCAATATTGGTATCATTTTAGACCTAATTTACAATACGAACATGTCTTGCCAGACTTGATCGTGTGGCTACAGGGCTATATACAAAATGTATTGAATTGAATTTTGTAATACCCTAGGTCGCAATTTACACTGGGCATTTCTTGCCGGACAGAAAAAGTTTGTAAGTCTGGGTTTACACAATGAAAGTTTTCTTTCAGAAAGTCTGAGTTTATTGGTGAGAGGGGAAGAGCACATGGTTTTCATTTTTCCTCTCTCACCCACAAAATAAGACTTTCTGAAAGAAAACTTTCATAGTGTGATCCCAGACTTAGCGAGAGAGGCAAGAAGTAAAGTGTGTCACACATGCAGCGTCACCCCCTTAAGCGGCCCATACTCTTGCAATATTATTGTATATGATATTCGCCATATTATTTCCATTTTGTCCTATATTTTACATGGGGTCTTCACCTAAGATAATATCTGATATAATATGTGAGATAACGTCGGCAGAATGAGAGAACAAATTTCTTCATATTAATCTTAATCTTAAACAAGGGGAACACGTATCTTATAAGATTTCATAATTGAATGTTTCTCGTGCAGTAAACTTGTGTCGTTTTTACTCTTTTTTTAGTTTTTTCTTGTTTTTTTAGTTAAAAATAATATTGTTTTTTTAACACTTATCACAAGATTTTTACTATTTGCACAAAAAAATTAAACATTTTAATGAATGCGTCTTATTATTGTTTTATATGTGTGTATGTATGTGTATTATTGACAGTTCATCTTATAAAATTGCGACTACCTGGGGGTCTACTCTCTATTGCGATGCGAAAGCTAAATGCCAACTTGGTACTCTGTATCACTTTCGCAAAATATTCGTAAAATTGCCAATTTAAAAAGTGTAAAAAAAGAGAGTGTATAGTGAATAATAGTTAAAATCGCTAGAACTGCCACTGTTACATTTATTTTTTTCTCCACTAAATATAAATACTTCTCTATGTAATAAAAAAACGCTTCATTAACAACATTGTATTTCATATACAACACTGCTTCTTATTAGACAAGAACTAAATTTAGTTAATATTAGGTGGTGTATATTAATTTATTGTGTGTGTATTTTATTAACAAACAGAAATTGCATATAAATAATAAAGAAATTTTTAAAATAATTAAGAGATTAGTTAAATTTTTTAACAAATGTCGAAACACAATGGTCAAGGCCCCGGAGGCTCGTCACAAACTCAAACCTACAAATTGGTTGTGGTGGGAGGCGGTGGTGTTGGAAAATCTGCGATCACCATACAATTCATACAGGTAAGACGGCCATGAAACGACAAAAAAATTAAAATTATAATATTTTGTTTAAATAATACAAATATAAACTCGTATGTACATATGTACATTTGTGCAAAAAGAAGAATTTCTATGACGTTAAGTCGCGTAGTTGTTGTGTTGTTTGTTAGAAGATGAGACAATTTTTTTTCATCTGTTGCGCATTATGAGCAACAGCTTTTTAGTTTGCTAAAATTAACAATTTCTTTGTAATTAAAAAAACCTATTTCTGTAATATAAAATACCCTTATTTTTTATATTTTTTATTTATAAAATGTTTTGTTTCTTTAACTTGGCCGTCATATGAGAAAGAAATCATCACTTTTAAATAACTTTTTTTTTTAATAAAAAAGGAAATACAACCACACCTACACTTTTGTTTATTAAAGTCTTTGGGTGTTATGTTTTTTATATTTATTCCAATTTTTTATTAACTATTTTATTGCTTAATTCAAAATCATAGTATGCTTAACCATTGGTTTCTATAGTTTTCAATGAAAATGTTTATTTATAAAAAAATGTTTTCTTTTTTAATATCGAAGAGTTTAAGAGCTTAATTTGTAATATTGGTATTTTTAGAATAACGCATTTTGAGCTCAAACCTCCATATATGAAAATTTTTTTCATTATAGTTTAAAAGGCCTAGTTAACAGTTTATAATACGTTTACATACATTCGTATGTATGTATGTTGTTTAAACTAAATTGACAAATACCTATGTATTTACAAAAACACTAAGTTTAATTTATTAAATTTTATTAGTCAACTTAGGCCATTAAGACTGGGGGTACAAAAATTTATGGTGATTTATAGTGACGACCAAGAAGTATCTGCAATCTGGGTGCAGAGAATATTGCTTGACGTTCAAAATCAAGTTAGTCATGTTTATTAAAATTTTTAATGTTACTGCCGCCGACATAATACTTCTTGAAATAAAACTCCAATTAATTTTTGAATTAATTTTTCCGGCATAACTAAAAAACGAATACCTTCATATTGGGTGATGCGGTGTCTATTTATCTTTCGTTATCAAAATGTCATATTATGTAAAAAATAGACGACGATATCAGGATGATGATCCAAAAAGTTATTTTTTTGTAAAGTTTGTATAGAATTATTTCAAAGTTTGTTTATACATTTTTTACTAGGAATAAGTACCTATATATGGATACGTAAATATAAATATAATAACATAGAAGCTAGCTTTCCCTTAACAATAGATTTCAGTGTACATATTTATCAAATATGAGAAAAATTGGGAATTTAGCACGTCATACAAAAATCTTAATAAATTCTTAAGTTTTATGCTGCGGCTTTTTAAACTTATTTTAAAATCGTTCTCTCAGGGGTTACGAAAATATCAAAATATTTTTTTTTGTTGCTAAAAATAAAATGTTCATAAACAAATTTAATTTTAGTGGTATTATTTATGGTTTTTTCTTAATATATAATTGCTGTTTGTATTTACCATTTGTCTAGTAGTTTACATTAAAAAGTTTTGAAATTCTGAAGTGTTTTAAGTTTATTATGCCCAGCATATGTTTAGGGAAACTTTAATCAAAAGTACGCAACTACATACGTACAAAAATTTTATTGAAAATTTCAGTACAAATATGATTTTTGTGTATATGCCAATGGGTTTGTTTTTTCATTAAAATGGTCAAGATCATTTTTTTATACTTTGTTTGTATAATTTAAAAACTTAAATAATTTCTAAAAATGTATTTCCATGGAGATGACGATCATCAGTCATTCATAGATATATGAAATGTATTTTTCTTTAAGTAAAAATTTAAATTTTTCTCTTAATGCTTTTCACTATAAGAAAAATGTTATATGTTGATATTATCTACTTGAACGAGTACTACATCATCATCAGTGTTCCCAGTTTTAGGGATTTATCCCCAAATTGGGGATTTTTTTGTAATTGGGGATAAAAATTTCGTGAAAATCCCCAGGGGATTTTTTGGGGAAAAGCACTTTTTTCGCTGGGGATTTTTAGGGATAATATATTATTATAAATTTCATTTTTGCAATGGCAAGACCGATTTGGTCAAGATGTGGGTACAAATTTTAGTCTTTTTTGCGGTTTTAAACTATTAGTCCGAGTTTAGACGAGCGAACATTTGGAAGAAAAACATCTGGAATTCTGTTTTGTTTTTTCATTCGCGGTCACACAGACGAACATGTTGCCGGAAACATTCTGTTAATATTGTTGTTTTTTTTTCTCAAAAAGCAAAGTAAATGTCAACAAAGAAAAAAGAACAAAGCGTGTCACCGAGTACCGAACACAAAAACCGTTCTCTCTTCCCCACCCGTAATTTGCTACCAAACAAAATGTTTCCCTTCCAAATGTTTCCCTGTCTAAATGGGCACTTACAAGAACTTGTTGAAATAGGTTAAAATATGCTTTTTGTACCAACTAGCGTTTCTTCTGTTGAACTAGCTTTTTTCTGTAATGAATACAACCAAAATCAATATTGGCAACATAATACAATATGAGTTATTAGGAGCTCGTCTTAGAATAAATACACACTTCAAAATAATGCAGCTTGCTGTGACAAATTTATTTAATAATCTTAAATGCACTTTTTAAACAAACAACATGTAAAACAAAATTGCGTTGGCTAATGAATTAGAAGATTATGGATTCCCTTGTTCACGTCTGAACAGAAGGCAGCGGATTTCCCATCTCTGGTGTCAATTGTGTGAAGGGAGTTGACAACTTGAGGCGCCACTGGCATCATGTTTTATATTTTAAAATTTTCTTTACGTTTTACATATGGGCAAATCCCAGAAACAGTCCACCAACCAAAAATTTTTCAGATGAATTGTTTTTTAATGGAATTTAAGACTAGATGTATAATATAATTTTTGTATTAAAAAAGATGTATGTATTTCAATAATCATTAATGCAATAATTTTTACTAAATCCTACCCTACTGCTGATTTCTTAATGTTATACGTGAATTTAGCATTATTTTAGGTGATTTTTGTGCTTTAAGTAGCGCTTACAGCAGACTTATCAAAATATAAATTTCGTTAAAAAAAGTTGATATTCATTAGTTAAGAAATTAGTTGAAGAAATGCAATTCATAAAAATATAATTTGTTTTGTTAAAATAAATAAAATATAATAATAAAATACTACTGGAAAAACTGTAGCGTGCGTTATGTAGCGTGCGTCACAAAGGGTTCACGGCTTTTGTCAAAAAATCACAACATTTCTTGGCTGAGAAAACGTGCGTTTAGAATTCTCTTATAGTCATCTTTCTTTTAGGAATTAGATTTTGTATACCTTATCATGCCAAATTCGCTAAAAATAAGGAAAACGCACTTCAACCTTTGAAGTTACTTCCACTTTTTGTAGCGTGCGTCACGAAACTTTGTGATCAATTATTTCGCAACAAATACTTGCTAAGAAATTATGATATATGCCATTAAATAAATGGAACCTTTATAACGTTTTGGAAAACAAGGAAAGTGTTTTTATACGGTTAAAAGTGCTTTTCTTTCGTTTTTAATATCTGTGCCTTTTTCTGGTTCTCTTTTTAGCCTTTATAATATCACCAAGTTGCTTGGATACTTGGTTGATATTTTAGCGCTAGATCTCGAAGCCACCCTACACACTCCACGAAACGTATCGGCGTTTCGCCCGGGCCACGCAATCGGCGTTCTCTCGGGGAATATACCAAGGTGTTGGGATCCTTGGCTGGTATTCTGGAGCTGTAGTCCAAATCCACCCCTATATACAGTCCACACTCCACGAAACGTATTGGCGTTTTGTCCGGACCATTACAAGACGTAATCGGCGTTTTTACCCGTTTTTATTTTTCTTTTGCGTTTTTACGTTACCCTTGTTACATACTATACATGTGTACATAGATACGTAGAACTCAAATAATAAATAACATTAGTTTTAATTATATTACACAAATTGATTTATTTAAATAAATCGATGTACGAATATTTTTCCATTGGCGTAATATTATGTATTTTATTTTTAAGAAAATGTGGGGATTTTTGGTGATAAGAAAATGGCTATTTTTGGGGATGAAAAATCACAAATTGGGGATAAGGCTTAAAATAAAACTGGGAACTCTGATCATCATCCTCATCTAATGTTTATTAGATTTTGTCTCTTTTTTTCTCTTCGATGCTCTTAGGATGCAGCGTTTCCGTTGTAAAATTTTATAAAGTGACTCAAAAAGGGGATTTTCTAAAAAGGGGTCACAAAAAGGGCATTTTATAGAAAAAGATCAAGTTTTTTAAAAATAAACAAAATCAGATTTTTGTTAAAATTAGTAAAAAAAAAAAGAATTTTGAAAATTTATATAAAAATAAAAAAAACAAGTAAGATTTCTATGCCAAATCTTATATACTCTTCATCATTGTGCGAAAATAAAAGAAAGTTATATAAATACCAATCTTTAAATATAAATAATTCAATTTTGTGCCACGCCCACATTTTGTCGGATGTTGTGAATTAATAACCAAGATGCTAATACCTAATTTGGAAACTTTGGATCTTTGTATTGGAAGTGCAACGCCCACTTGTTCAAACTCGCCCAAATTTTGCCGGATGTTGTGTATTGATAACCAAGATGCTTGTACCTAGTTTAGAAACTTTGGCTCTTGCTTTTCTCCAGATATACAGAAATCTATAATGTCTTTATATGGGGAGTGACACGCCCACTTTCTGATCCCGCCCACATTTTTTAAAATTAAATAAAAAAAAACCAACACATTTTTGGGTAAAATTAGAGGTAGTCGTGTTTTTTTGCTCATATCTCAGCTATATGTAGACCGATGAGGCAGAATTTCAATAGCAACAATTCCGGACTATATGCAACATTAATATATTACTACCAATAATCTCTTAACTGCTTTCCTACAAAACTAAAAAATAGACTTAAGCACTTTTCCTTATTGCCACAGACACTGAGTTGAGTAATTTTTCTTAAGTTAAATTAGTGAAATGTCTACGTTTTTATTTAATTTTAAATATTACAAAAACTAATTTTTATTATTTGATTGATTAAAAAATAAAATTTATGGTGTACGAATATGGATTTTGCATACTGTAAATTTTGCATTATTCCGTGTCTAAAAATCTTAAAAACGTTCAGTCTTGCATATTTTGTTTTTTTTTTTATTCTTAATACAAGTTCGTGACACAATTTCGAAAAGGGTCATAAAGTAGCATGAATTGATTTCAAATGATACAAAAGTCCGTATTAAAAAAAAGAGACAAAACATGCAAGGGCCTCTAAAAGGTTAAAATTGTCACTTTAGGGTCACAACGGTAACGCAGTTTGGCTCCAACAGACTAGACTCGTTGGGTTTGTTGTGCTCTATTTATTTTTAGTAATTTACGTCATTTTTTTTTTAATAAAATTTATAAAAAAAAAACATAAAAAACATTGGCAACAATAACAAAGATTTTGATGTTTTCATTGTTTATTACATATTTTTTTTATTTATTTACATTTTTATTCAATTGTATTATATGCAGGTTGTATTAGTTCCACTGCAGTCATTCCTTTGTAAATTCTTTATACCTATTTTTGGCTTTTAAATGTTCATACTTTGATAAATAAATGCAGTAGCTCTTCTTATAAAATGTAATGTGTAATTAGTCATTAACTTGTGTTATTTATAAAGTCGTACTTTTTTATTCGTTCTTGAATTTCTTTCTTGCTTTCAATGATATCATTTCTTGTATATATTTCCTAAATATTATGTTTACAATTAGAACTTGAAGAATAATAAGTCACAAGAAAGTTATAATTAATATGAAAATTAATGAAAAATGTCATAAAAGCTCTCATAAAAATTACAACGCCTTGAATTGCACAGGTTTTATAGAGTATAGCTCCTAGTCCTATAATATCAAAATAAAAATTGCTTAAGGCTAGATTACACTATTATACTTTGTATTTATACATGTCAAAAACTCAAGTAATATGACAAAGTGTGATAGTGTGAATGCAATGTGTCACGAAAACGACAAGTATTATGAAAAAGTTAAAAAATGTTTTGCTTCTACTGAAAATTTTAAAATCTTGTGTTAATACAGTATTGTTGAACAAGTGCGAAATGTTAAAAAACAGCATTGCTTACAAAACTAGTTCTATTTTCAAAAAAGCCTTATTTTTTTTAATCAGAAAAATTGTATTTTTTTTCTATAAACGTTTTTAATCGACTGTCAAGAAAATGGTATATTTATTCCGTGTATAATCCAAACGGATAGATGAAATTCGACATTTGAGTTATCGGTAGATTCGTCTTAAAAACCCAAGTGTCCAAGTGTAGGTGTTTAAAAACAAAATGGCCGATTTTTGGCGAATTAAGTTTAGCAGGCGGGACACAAATTCAAATTTTAAACTGAAATAAAGATTACGGATCCCAACTACTAAACTTAATACGGAAGTTTTCAATACAAAATTTATTAAGTTAACATACATATGGGTATTTCCATATTTCCTTTAGAGAGGTAGAGATTTTGCAAAACCGTACTATATTTGTCCAAGATTTAAAATATATGCTGTAAATTTATGTATGTCTACAAAAACTTGAAACAAACAAGTAAGAAAGTATAGTCGGTAAAGCCCAAACATATGATACCCTACACTACAGTATTTAAAAACAAATTTTCGAGAGTATGTATAATAGACTGGTCGCATCTTGTATGGGATTTTTTTTTTAAAATTTAATTTAAATGTGGCGGTTTAATACAATTCTTAAATTAATTGAAATTTTTCGTCTTCTGTGAATACATAAAATCAAAAGTTGTAACAGATTTTAATCATTTATAGCTTGTTTTGTTTGCAATGTTGTTTTTTATATGTCTGCATAAAATTAGAAGCATAGCTGCATTCAGGGCAGTCAGATATAACGATTTCTCGCCAAACGTGGCGATTTTGAAAAGTGTTTGGCGATGGGATTTCCCATTTGGCGACTGGCGACTTTTATGGCGATTTCTGATATTACTGGCGATTAACTTGGCTATTTTTACCATTTATATTATTTCGGCAATTTTGTTTAACAACTTGTCATTTTTGTTATCATTACTAACATAAAAAAACATGTTAAGTGAATTTTATATTCAGTCAATATTTAATTCTAATAGTATGTATGTAATTCTAATAGTATGTAGGTCAAAACTCCAGTAATGAAATCGGTGAGGCTGAAGTGTACGATCTTAAAGACTTGTGTACTGAATACATATATGATCTCCATTTTATGTTACTTCAAAAAAAAATTACAGAAACAAAACAAAATTTACTTCGGCGACTTTTTTTCTCAGGTTTGGCGATTTTTGGCTGAAAAATTATACTAGCGTTTTTTGTATGCAAAATTTAATTTAAAAAAATGAAAATTTTACAAAAACTGAACAAAATCGACGTTTGGCGATTTTTGGCGATTTCTGACATCCGGTTTGGCGATGGAGCTCAAAAAAATCTGACAACCCTGGCTGCATTTTTCAATTTTTTATGAATTTTTAAAAACAAAAATTCCGAAATTTTAATAAAAAAACAAGTAAGAGAGTATAGTCGGTCAAGCCCGACCATATGATACCCTACACCACAGTATTTAAAAACACATCATGCTGATGTGTCCATGTAAATATGGATTTATCTATGTTTATAAACTTCATGAAAATCGGTTTGAAAGTTTGTAAGAGGCAGAAATTGCCCCCTGCCTCCCCTTGTGGTCTTATTTTTTAAAAACTGTATAGCTAATGTGTCCCTATAGATATGGATCTATATATGTTTTAAATTTCATTAAGATCGGTTTTAGAGGCAGAAATTGCCCCTATCTCCCCTCGTGGTCCGATTTTTTTAAAAATTTATACATTTTGTGTCCATATAGATATCTATGTTTTAAATTTCATTGAAATCGGTTTGATAGTTTCTGAGAGGAAGAAATTTCCCCCTATCTTCCCTCGTGATCCTACGATTCGGCCCATTTTCAAAAGGCTTGGTCCTTGTGTCAATAAGAACCAATGACCCAAATTATCTCCAAAATTGCGACCTGTACTTTGCGCACAAGTTTACATGGACAGCCAGCCTGCCAGCCAGCCGGACGGACATCGTTAGTTCGACTCAGAAAGTGATTCTAAGGCGATCGGTATACTTTAAGGTGGGGTAGGACCAATATTTTAAGGCGTTACACACATCAGCACAAATGCATAATACCCTCTCCACTATTGTAGTGTGGGTATAATTATTTTTTTTCCAGAAAAAAAAAATTATGTTTCTAAAACGACTGCGCATATAAGAAAAACGTTTTACCTTTCTTAAAGTAAATTTTATTGCGGAATTTCGGTTTTTTTTTAGTTTTTCAATAAGCTAAAGCGTTTTTGAGTTGCGCGAACATATGTTAATCTATCTATACAATATATAATTTCTTAGTATGTCAGGATGTTTGCATGTATGTCCTATTCTTTCCGCAACTTGCTGAAGCCATCTGATGACATAGGAAGCTGAAATTTGGCACACTTGAACTACTTTCTCTGCGGAAGATCGTAACGAAGCCATATTTTTGATTTTCGGATTTTCAACTAGTATAACTAAAGATCTGATAGAAAATATGTTTTTTTTATAATATGGGGAACTTTGGGCCCCACCCGGCACGGCAAGGCACCGTCGGATTGACCTGAAAAATTAGATCATGATTTCTTACACCAAACCTCATATTTTAAGCAGCGCAAACAATTAAATTAAAAAAAAAAAAAATTTCGACCAGTCTAATGTATACCCTATTTGGGGCTCATGGGCAATCATGGACCCACCAGAACCAAAAATATCTTTTTATTATAAATTCTTTCTTTCGA
Source organism: Pollenia angustigena (assembly GCA_930367215.1). Lineage (NCBI taxonomy): Eukaryota > Metazoa > Arthropoda > Insecta > Diptera > Polleniidae > Pollenia > Pollenia angustigena. The sequence goes on from OV884058.1 coordinate 194,210,499, forward strand.
GGGATATTTTTTCTATAATAATTTTTAAAATTTGCAGTAGCTCTCAACAGAAGGCAGTCTTTTTGTGAAAGATGTAACTTTTATTAGAAAAACTTTTAAAAGTTTTTTAATTTTTACAAAAAAACTTAAGCTTAAAATTGGTTGTAGAAAAGTCAAAACTAATATTTCTTTAGGAAACTGGTCGAGAAAGGAATTCTTTAGAAAACTGATCGAAGAAAAAAAGCGGTTTGTCTATAGAAAACTGATCGAAAACCAAGTTGTCTAAAGAAAACTTCTCAAACATTTTTTTTTTAATAAAGAAGTAGTTTAAAGGAGTTTTCGAAAGAACATTTTCAACAAAAAAAGTTTTCTAAAAATACCTTGCAAAAAAGATCTAAGAAAATTTGGCACTAAAAGCCAACTTGTCCAAAGAAGGATTTTATAAAAAATTTGGCGAAAGTTTTTTTCTTGAAAAACTTGGTAAATTAAAATTTTTTATAGGAAAAAGAGAACAATAGGGCTTTTGAACTATTAGAAAATGTTCCTTGAAAAATGTTGTCTTTAAGAAAAAAAGGAACTTCTAACAAATGAATTCCTATTTGTCTAAGTTCGCACTAAAAAGTTTTCTTAAAGAAAGTCTGAGTTTTTAGGTGAGAGGGGAAGAGAGCATGATATTATTCTCTCCCTCTGACTAATAAACTTATAATTTCTGAAACAAAACTTTCATAGTGTGAACCGAGACTTTGAAAATAATTTCTCTTAATAACCGTAACTTTTTATTCTTTTCTTTTAGAGCTATTTTGTAATCGATTATGATCCCACAATTGAAGACTCCTATACCAAACAGTGTGTCATTGATGACATCCCAGCCAAACTAGATAGTGAGTTGAGTTACAGATAAAAAAAAAAATATGTTTGAAAAAATTAACATTTTTCCTTTAGTTCTTGACACTGCCGGCCAGGAAGAATTTAGCGCTATGCGAGAACAGTATATGCGATCTGGTGAAGGCTTTTTACTAGTCTTTTCTTTAAATGATCATTCCAGTTTCGATGAAATTGCCAAATTTCAAAAACAAATTTTACGTGTGAAGGATCGTGATGAGTTTCCCATGCTGTTGGTGGGCAATAAATGTGATTTGGAACAACAACGTCAGGTGTCATTGGAAGAGGCACAGAATGCCAGCCGTCAAATGATGATACCCTATATTGAGTGCAGTGCCAGATTAAGAATAAATATCGATCAGGCTTTTCATGAACTTGTGAGGCTAGTTAGGAAATTTCAAATAGCCGAAAGACCTCTTATCGAGGAGAGTATTAGGAATAAAAAGAAACGAAGATGTTGTGTTTTGTAATCTGAAAAAAATGAGTGAGATATAGAAAAACTTAACAAAAACAGAAACTGATTTAAATAAAAAAAACATATCTTATTAGAAGATTGAAAAAAAAAACACACCAAACAGCTGCCACTATTAAGGTTTTTGTAAAGAAAACTTAAATTAAAAATTAAACAGTTTCTTTTAAAAACTAAAAAAAAACCAAACACAAATTAAAAAAAATTACAAATAAAAAAGAATATTCTAAAATCTACAAATTTAAAAATTTTATATAAAAAAAAATTCTCAATTTAGATTAAATAAAATCTTACTCCACCTCTCAAACATGTTAAACTCAAAAAAATGAAAACAAATTTATTATGTATATCGAATTGTATTGAGTTTTGAAGAATAACAAAGAATTTCATGGTTTACAAAATTAAATTTATTTATATATGTATGTGCATATATTTAATTAACTTTTATTAATTATGTATTTAAGAAAATGCTTTCTTTTCCCTAATAAAATATAACTTGCATATTTCAAATTCAATTAAATTCAAAAAAATGCCAAATATTTTTATTTTTGTTTTTTTTTTTACATAAATTATCTGCAAAAAAAAAAACGAATATAATTGATTTATATTAACGAAAATATTGAAAAAGTGCCTCAAAAAAAATTTGTATTGCACGAAATTACATTATGCACAAACGAAAATTTATATCAAAAATATTTAAAAAATATTTTAAATTAACAAACATACATCAAACAAAAAAATTTACAGCCTTAATTGTTCAATATTAAATAAAAATTAAAAAATTTTTTAATTATGAAACTTTTTTAATTCTTATTTTTAACATAAAACAGCTGTAATCCATGTTTATTATTAAACTTTTTTTTACAAATATTAAAAAATTATATTTTTTATTATAAATTTGCTACAATTTTTTTCTATTTTGTTTTTGTGTTTTTTTAATACATAAATATTTAAAATTTTTTTGAATGTAGTATTTGTATCACATAATTGTTAAAATAATAATAAATATACAAACCAAATCATAAAAAACAAACATTTAATTAGTTTTTATTATTTTTTAATAAACAGCAACAATTTTTTGTGTGTTTGTCCATATTTTTTTTTATTGCTAATAAATAATATGTTTTTGTATTTAAATGTAAAACGATTAAAGAATTTATATAAAAAATAAAAAAATGTTGTAATAAAAATGGCATTAATAAAGTGTAACATATTATTAACAAAGTTAAATTTGAAGTTTATTTTATTGCAGTATGGGACCGTTTGACTTGTTCACTAAAGAAAGTTTGGAGCTCAATAAAAATTTCATTACATATTAGACCCAACAAAGAATTGGTTTGTATTGGATTCTACTTAATTTAAAGTAGTACAGTACTTTTCGTTTATAACATCCTTTAGTTGCAGGCAAAACGTGGACTATCTCGCTAATGTGACTTTAAGCCTAATTCACATATGGGCATTTCCTGGGGTCACGAACGTACGTTCGTACGCTTTTGATGTAGAAATAATATAGAAAACAAAACTTTTCCTAGCTTTTTTTTTGCGATTCGATAGCATTTGGGTAGCTCTATGTTTAGTACAAAAGATGGATTTCATTGAGTTTAAGTTTTCATAATAAGAGTTATAAACGTGTGGTCACGAACGTACGCAAAATAGAAGTCAACTTCGGCTGACAGTAGTGAAATGTAAAAATCTGCGTAATGAAATAGAATATTCAAAAGTGAATAATTTATTTTAAAAGTGTATTAATGTAGGTCTCCATCCAGTATTTACAAAATAAAATATCTATCTCTCTTGGTTTTTATTTAATTGGCTTATGTACCGGTCGCGAACGTACGGTTCGCGAACGTACGATTTTTCCATATGTTTTTTTTTATTATTATCACCATGCATTTTCCCATAAGTATCTTAAAATTTCCTTAACAAAAAAACTTAATACTCCTTTTACAATTGATTGTAATGGAGAGATTATGCAGAAAGAGTGTAAACATGACATATTTTTTGCATGTAAAATCAGTATATAAAACTGTCTTTAGAAGTAGAAAATACAGGAAATAATTAGTATTGTGGTTATTTTGTTGAACTATTTATGGTTTTTAATCCAAATTTTTAATATTTTTAATTAGGCTTAAGTTCACGTCAAGAATGAAAGATTGTCAATAACAATTTTAATTAATTTTCATGTTGTAAAATTCCTTTCTTCATAAAAAAATAATTTAATAAAAATTAAATTTCATGAACTTAAGCCTAATTAAAAATATTAAAAATTTGGATTAAAAACCATAAATAGTTCAACAAAATAACCACAATACTAATTATTGTTAAAGCTAAGGCACGAGCTCTATGTGTACATTTGTCCTTCAAGTTGTGCTGAAAAAGGTCAACAGAAAAGAGAAAGACAAAGTGAAAAAACAAAAAAATGTACTTGGACTTCAAGAAAAATTCTTGACGAAAGTACGAAAAAACAGAAGTAAAGGAAAAAACATGTAAAATCAATTAAAATGGATAATCATTCAGGAAAGCAAATTTCGATCTACCAAATGTTAAAATACAATTTGGTTTAAGGATTGATGTTTGACTAGTGACGTCAGCAGTCGTCGATGGCTGCGAGTGTAAGACGGCAAATCCATCTGAGGAGATCGAGTGGTTGCGATCGAAACATGTCATGGTAACCTGCCGGCCAGGGTTCGAGCCCGAGCCACGTCAAGAATGAAAGATTGTCAATAACAATTTTAATTAATTTTCATGTTGTAAAATTCCTTTCTTCATAAAAAAATAATTTAATAAAAATTAAATTTCATGAACTTAAGCCTAATTAAAAATATTAAAAATTTGGATTAAAAACCATAAATAGTTCAACAAAATAACCACAATACTAATTATTGTTAAAGCTAAGGCACGAGCTCTATGTGTACATTTGTCCTTCAAGTTGTGCTGAAAAAGGTCAACAGAAAAGAGAAAGACAAAGTGAAAAAACAAAAAAATGTACTTGGACTTCAAGAAAAATTCTTGACGAAAGTACGAAAAAACAGAAGTAAAGGAAAAAACATGTAAAATCAATTAAAATGGATAATCATTCAGGAAAGCAAATTTCGATCTACCAAATGTTAAAATACAATTTGGTTTAAGGATTGATGTTTGACTAGTGACGTCAGCAGTCGTCGATGGCTGCGAGTGTAAGACGGCAAATCCATCTGAGGAGATCGAGTGGTTGCGATCGAAACATGTCATGGTAACCTGCCGGCCAGGGTTCGAGCCCGAGCCACGTCAAGAATGAAAGATTGTCAATAACAATTTTAATTAATTTTCATGTTGTAAAATTCCTTTCTTCATAAAAATAATTTAATAAAAATTAAATTTCATGAACTTAAGCCTAATTAAAAATATTAAAAATTTGGATTAAAAACCATAAATAGTTCAACAAAATAACCACAATACTAATTATTGTTAAAGCTAAGGCACGAGCTCTATGTGTACATTTGTCCTTCAAGTTGTGCTGAAAAAGGTCAACAGAAAAGAGAAAGACAAAGTGAAAAAACCAAAAAATGTACTTGGACTTCAAGAAAAATTATTGACGAAAGTACGAAAAAACAGAAGTAAAGGAAAAAACATGTAAAATCAATTAAAATGGATAATCATTCAGGAAAGCAAATTTCGATCTACCAAATGTTAAAATACAATTTGGTTTAAGGATTGATGTTTGACTAGTGACGTCAGCAGTCGTCGATGGCTGCGAGTGTAAGACGGCAAATCCATCTGAGGAGATCGAGTGGTTGCGATCGAAACATGTCATGGTAACCTGCCGGCCAGGGTTCGAGCCCGAGCCACGTCAATAATGAAAGATTGTCAATAACAATTTTAATTAATTTTCATGTTGTAAAATTCCTTTCTTCATAAAAAAATAATTTAATAAAAATTAAATTTCATGAACTTAAGCCTAATTAAAAATATTAAAAATTTGGATTAAAAATACAGGAAATTATAAAATTGTCACGTTTCCAGCCCAATTGTCTCAAGTTAAACAGCTCAGATATGCTAGGAAACCATTCTTTTATAAGAACATAGACTTTTTTTCTAATAAAAAACAATAAAAGACGATGATAATCAACATTTTATTTTTTCATCCTGGTAGACCATTCTGTGGAAATGCCCATATACATATGTATGCCACTATGAGGCATATAACCGAATTCGAATATAATCAAGTTATGTGAATATAGAAAATAAAAAATTCATATAAATTACACTGGCATCAGGCTTATTGTTTTGCAACAAAGTTGCAAACTGTTTAAAAAATAGTTCAAATAATAACAAGATATTTCATAACTGATACCAAAGGCAGAAACTAATTTTTTACGAGTAGAGAGTTGATGACCAAAATTAAATTAAATTTCTTTCTTTCTATCCTTGGATAGATTGTGGTTTCGAAAACTAAAACGAACTTTGTAAATACTGCTAATTAATTTGCTTTACTTTTCCCTTTGATGACTGTTGATAGATGGCATATATCGCAAAAGTGCTTATATTGTTAAAAAGACTACATATAACGTTAATACTTTATATTAAATTAGCTTATAGCGGCAAAATAAACAGATAAAATGGACTATATGGCTAATGTGACTATAAGCGGTAGTGACTATAAACGAAAAGTACTGTATGTATTGTGAAAAAGAAAAAAGGGGCTTAATTTGGAGACGTGTCATAAAAGTGAGCATATTAAAATCTATACATACGTAGTTTTAAAAGGACTTACTTGGCACGCAAAAAAAATTGAGATTTGGGGAAGGGTCCGAGATGGCATAAGTGGAGCCCAGAATTTGAGGCCGGATTGAAAAGTCGACAAAGGCAAAAATGAAATCACTATTAAGTCATGAACAACGATATGCGATATGATGAGATCGGACTTTAAATGGCAGCGCTACATATAAAAACTAAAAGGGCTGTATTTTGGGGCGTGGCAAAAAAAATTTTGTTCCTGTTTTAGAAACTTCATTGACATATCTTTCATTCTAGGGGGTGACTGGCACAATTTTTTTTTGTATGGAGCAGGGTTGTCAGATTTTTTTGAGCTCCATCGCCAAACCGGATGTCAGAAACCGTCAAAAATCGCCAAACGTCGGTTTTGTTCAGTTTTTTTAAAATTTTCTTTTTTTTAAATTAAATTTTGCATACAAAAAACGCTAGTATAACTTTTCAGTAAAAAATCGCCAAAAACTGAGAAAAAATACAAAAAAGTCGCCGAAGTTAATTGTGTGTTGTTTCTGTAATTTTTTTTGAAGTAACATAAAATGGAGATCATATATATATTCAGTTAAAAATTTAAATTTAGTACACAAGTCTATAAGATCGTACACTTCAGCCTCACCGATTTCATTACTGGAGTTTTGACCTACATACTATTAGAATTACATACATACTATTAGAATTAAATATTGACTGAATATAAAATTCACTTAATATGTTTTTTTATTATTTTACTTTAGTTATAAAGCTTGGACTCGGGGAGATCTATGGTTCCCGAAAGTGGGTATTTAAAAAAAAAAAAAAAATTTTGGTCATAACTTTTTTGTATCTGAACCGATTTTCCCGAGTTTTTTATAAAATATGTTCTACTAAAAATTTCCGATATTTTGGTATATAAATCATATCCATAGGACATATGGCAGCCTTAAAATTTAGGTTTTTTTACAATTTTTAATTTTTTTTTGTACGGGAAGTACCACGCCCACTTCTCCAATTCCGCCCACATTTTGTAGGATCGTGTGTATTGGCAACCTTAATGTGTGTACCTAATTTGGAAACTTTGGCTTTTGCCGTTCCCCAGATATACAGCAAAAAGTAATAAAAATACAACAACCACAAGGGATTTTTGGAAAAAATTAGAGGTAGTCGTGGTTTTTTGCTCATATCTCAGCCATTTGTGGACCGATCTGGCTGAATTGCAATAGCAAAATTATAATAAGAATACCTGGCAGAAAGATACCCCAACCAAGCCACCATAATATCTGGGGGCTTCGGAAAACCCATTTCAACAGACAGACGGACAGGCGGTCAGACGGACAGACGGACAACCGGATTTGAACTTCGCTTTTCATAAGGACCCAGAATATATATACTTTATAGGGTGTAGGATCAATATTGTAGAAATTTCAAGTCCTTTAAAACTGTGACGTACTAAATTCTGTTATGATAGCATTATTAATTATGGTTTTAGGTGTACTAAACTGTTTTCCGGTAGTAGGGTTTCTATGGGGCCTAGGGTAAATTATGTACCGATCTTCACGAAATTTCACAGTATCATTTATAGCCCTATAAAACTGTGACGAGCCAAAATTTGTTATGATTGCATTATGTTTTACGGTTTTTGGCGTACTAAACTGTTTTCCGGTAGTAGGGTTTATATGGGGCCTAAGGTAAATTATGGACCGATCGTCACGAAATTGCACAGTGTAATTTTTAGTAATAAAAAACTGTGACGTACCAAATTTTGTGACGCTAGCGTTATTTTTTACGGTTTTAGGCGTACTAAACTGTTTTCAGGGAGTAGTGTTTATATGGGGCTTAGGGTAAATTATGGACGGATCTTCACGAAATTCAACAGCACGATTTCCAGTCAAATAAAACAAATTTTAGCAAAATCTTATCTCATTCCGTGCCTTGTTCCAGCATTAATGTTATTTTTTGTAACAAAATTATCAATTTTTTTAGGTGGTAGTTCCACATTTTGATTCATAGCTCTGGTCCTACTGAACCGATTATGCTGGATTTCAATCCCAAACTGCTTAGGATAACTACAAGCAATTTGGCACCAAGTTTGTTCATTTCTTTTGAGTTGTTCGAAAGTGAGCGTGTTTTCAACAGACGGACAGACGGACAGACAGACGGACATGGCTAAATCGACTTTGAATTACTCAAGGACCCAGAATATATATACTTTAAGGGGTCTGAGATGAATAATAAAAAAGTTTCACAAGGAATGACAAACTTAATATACCTTCTTCACAACTAATTTTGGTGGAGGGTATAAAAACTTAATATACCCTCTTCACAACTAATTGTGGTGGAGGGTATAAAAACAGTGAAATGCTGTTGAGCTTAAGGGGGCCAAAAATTTGGGGCAATATACCAAGGCGTACTAGTTTAACCATAAAATGGTCGATTCGAAATCGAAATTTCTTCTTTAACACGTCGGTATATAAATCTGTCAAATCGGTTAAAAAATGGCTGAGTTATCAGCAAAAAACCACGACTACCTCTAATTTTTTAAAAAAATCCGTTGTTGTTGTATTTTTGTTACCTTTTGCTGTATATCTGGTGAACGAAAAAAGCCAAATTTTCCAAATTAGGTACACACAATTAGGTTGTCAATACACACCATCCTACAAAATGTGGGCGGGATTGGCGAAGTGGGCGTGGTACCTCCCTTACAAAAAATATCAAAAACTTCATAAAAACCTGAATTTGTGCACTGTTATATGACCGATGGTTACACCTTATATATCAAAAGACCGGAAATCTTTAGTAGAAAATATTTTCTGAAAATTTCGGAAAAATCGGTTCAGATGCAAAAAAGTTATGGCCAAAATAAAATTTTTCTTATTAAAATACCCATTTTCGGGAATCATAGATCATCCCGAGTCCAAACTTTATAACTCAAATAAATGGTAAATTTGTTCCTTAACACGTCGGTATTTAAATCTTTCAAATCGGTTCAAAAATGATCAAAATACTGAAATCCCAAAAATATATTTGGGCGATTCTATTCTAGACAACTTTTAACATCAATTTTCAAATCAGACTATTTGACACTTTTTGATGCCAATTTAAAGTAAAATATCTATATTTTATAATAATATAATTTTTTTTTAACGTAAGCTTAAATATAAATTTGTTGTTCACTTCGAATCATTAAGACTCATAAATTTGGCTTGAACAGAAAATTCATTGAATGTTGCACCCGTCATTGCTTAAAGAGAAAATTTCTTATTATTGGATTATATTTTTCTACGATGTTTGATTTGATAATCATCGTCTGATATCTCATCTTTCACAATAAAAAAGAATAATACAATAAAAGTTTAAAAATTAACAGAGTTTTGTGTTTTTGTGGTATGATCTTATGAAAGTGGGCCGATTTGGTTGCACCCGTCATGCACTTTAAAGCTCTCTCGTGACTATTTGATCGTTTCATATAAATTCTTGTAAGTAGATAACAATAGTATATACAAAAATGTTACCCCTTCTAGAAATAACTTAATTGCAAATGTGTATCTTTCTATTAGTAAAAGACGTTTAAAGCGTCTAAATGTTGCACCCGTCAGAATAGAATCGCCCATTTTTTTATACCCTTCACCGAAGGTAAAAGGGTATATATAACTTTGTCATTCCGTTTGTAATTTCTACAATATTGATCCTACACCCTATAAAGTATATATATTCTGGGTCCTTATGAAAAGCGAAGTTCAAATCCGGTTGTCCGTCTCTCCACCCCCCCCCCCCCCCCCCCCCTTCACATTTGTTTACATATACTAGCATAATGCTCAATATGATTTTCGTTATCATCCTTCTTTATTATTTCATCTATTTAACGAAATTATTTTAACAAATCGAAACTAGGAATTTGTGTGTTTTTTTGCTACTTAAAAACTCCCCAAAAAGATAAAAGAAAACAAACACGCATACTTACATGCCACAAACTATTTTGGTGAATATATTTCCATATTTCGCTTCACAACTGAAATAAGTTTTATGGTTTACAACTTTGCTATTGTGGTGAACAAAAACATCAAAAGTAATTACAACTCAACACAGTGAACATTAAACGGGCCATATTTCATTTTAATGATACTCAAACAACGTTCCTTCATGGTTTAGTTGTCTAGGTGGTGTGTCAAAATAGAAACTGTGAGTTCTCTGGTTCGAATCTTGTTTTTTTAATAAGAATTTTTTTTTTAAATTTTTATTTTTTTTATGTTCTAAAAACGATTTAAAAAACGATTAAATTTAATTTATAATGAAGTTTAAAGTATTATAAATATGTATGTATACATATGTAAAAATTATTTAAATTTTGTCCAGTTGCTCTGTATTCTGCTCCCACAATGGTGAAGGGTATATAAGATTCGGCACAGCCGAATATAGCACTCTTACTTGTTTATGTTAGTAATGATAACAAAAATGACAAGTTGTTAAACAAAATTGCCGAAATAATATAAATGGTAAAAATAGCCAAGTTAATCGCCAGTAATATCAGAAATCGCCAAACACTTTTCAAAATCGCCAAGTTTGGCGAGAAATCGCCATATCTGACAGCCCTGGTATGGAGGTCGATCCGGTCTATTGTACAATTAACATTGTACACACTTGCCATTTCCATTGATTTGTATACTGAATTAGTTATTTTATTTGAACTTTAAAGTTGATTGAATTTGTTAAATAATTTTAGTTAATTTTATTTTGTAAATTTTTATTATTGAATTTGTTAATTAAGCCAGCAGACGTATTCCGTAATTCGCTAAAGCTAAATCTCTATCGCTTAAAATCTATAAAGTTGATTAAGCAATTTTTGGCTACAAATGTAATTCAGTAACGTGCATTGCTAAATTTGGCAATGCAATACAAATTTAATTTGCCGCAATTTTAGCTTTTAGTGTCGTCGCTAAAAATTTTAAATTTTGTTTTCTCTAAGGAATTTTAGCGATCGAGATTTAGCTTTAGCTAAGCGAATTATAGAATACGGCAGCAGGTTAATTGTATTGAATTGAAGTGGTGAGTTAAATGCCTAATTGAAGTTATAGTTATCAAAGTTAAATTTCTTTAAGTGTACTATTTAGTACTCGCTAAAATTAGGCGATCAAACTTATCCAACCTTCGGTTTGGATAAACGGCCGAGGTTGCACAAGTTTAAAAACCAATTCTGCCTTTTAATTTTTATTTGGCGCTTCAATATGGCAGTCAACTCGCTCTATTTGGTATTAACTCTTAACACAATTGAAGTGCATCGATTGTAATAAACTGACTTTACAAATTTAAAATAAAACCCCAACCACTTCTCATTTCGTTTGAGAGCAACTATCCTTCACAGTTAAGAGCAAACATTTCAACCCCCCTACACCAGAAAAGAAAATTCACCCTCATTTTTCTATACTTTTACCCTAATCTCCCGCAAATATAATTCCTTTTACGAAGAATTATAATTCTAATTGGCAAAGATTTCTCAATTTCGAGTTCCCAAGAAAAAGATAATTTTGAACCCAATTTGTTAATATTTAGGCCACTCAAGAAGGCATTAATATTCATATATAAAGAAAAATATATTATCTAAAGAAAACTTGAAGATACGTTTTCTTTAGAAAACTAATAAATAATTTCGTATTTATAAAAAAAAAAACAGTTTGAAAATATTTTTTTTTTTACAGTAACCCGACCAACAAACAACTTTTGTTTCGATCTTAGGCCCGTTTTTACAACTTTTCGATAGCTAAAGGTATGATTTTATCGACCGTATAGAAAGTGTTCCATTATTACAACTTTACTTTAACCTTCCAGGTAGGATTAACCTTAATCTACTTTATCGTTCACTTTAGGTTAAAGTAAAGTTTTAATAATGGAACACTTTTTATAAGGCCATTTAAGTCTACTTTAAGCTATCGGTAAGTTGTGAAAACGGGCCCTAAACTGTTAAATCGAAAATATATATTCAGCCCAATTATGAATTATGCCAAAAAGTCGTAGTGGAGAAAAACGACAATGAAGGCTTCCATGAAGTTTTCTAAAAACATACCCGATAGAATTTTTTTTTTGTTTTGTCACCACTGCTTCCCGCATGTTTTGAAGAAAAATGCACATTTTTGTCAACGTTCATAAAACAATTTAGAAGTTAATAGTATTTTACTGAAGGTAAAAATTTTTGTTTTGTGCCCCCTACGACACTTTTCTAGTGGGTCGATAACGGATAGCAACATGTATGAGTCGATTACAGATGAGGACTGAACTGAAGTTGAGTTGCCAGCAGCGAAATTAGAAAACGCCGCTCATGTTAAAATATACAACATTTTATTCAAGGCGAATTCAACAAGGTAAACTCAACTCGTCAGCCGTTCATCAGCTGTCTCCACGGCGAATTTAAAAATAATAGGGAAACGTCAAAATATAATTTTGTTTATGTTTTGCGCCAAAATAACTGAAAAAATTTCTTAGAAAAACTGTGAATAAATAAAGTGAATTTAATATTCTCTTTTATAACCCAAACAAAATTTGTATTTTGTTTTTCAATCAATTTTTGCCTTGTTAGCATTTTTGACAACCGCCTATTAAATTGCAAAAAAATACATGGGGCTTTTTGTAGTTGTAGAGTTGCACTTACCTTGTTGAATTCGCCTTGATTTTATTCATTTTATATTCTAACATGAGCGTCAACTCAACTTCAGTTCAGTCCTCATCTGTAATCGACCCATACATTTATTTTTAAAAAGTAGCTTTTTATGCTGCATACGTATTTACGTTCTGCTGTGTATTGAGTTGTTGACATTTTATTTTGCTTTTGCTTTAACTACTTTTTTCGTATGGCAATGAAGCAAAGCAAAAGTGAAATTTATTCTGTATGTTTTTGTGTGCGGATTTTTCTGCATTCGCTAAACAGTTGCGTGTGGAGCAAAACAAGACTTAGTCAACTTTAAAATAGTTGATATGGATTAAAATTAATGATTAATATCGCAGAAGCCATACAAATTTCGTTTAACAGGTTTTGGAAAGGGGTATTCATAATATGTAAGTATATTCAGGGGTGTTCTGGAAAGCGAAAGCGCAAAACGTAAGAATTTTAAACGTCGTTTTTCAATAAGATTTCTGTAATAAAATAATTTTATGACAAATATTTTACAAGTATTTCTCTATTAAACAGAATTTTATAACAAAAATTATAAAAATTAGATTAAAAGTGTATTAAAAAAAACTTTCAAGTTCTGTATCAGTGGTCTGATGGAAATCGAAAACGCAAAACGCAAGAATAAAAAAAAAAACATTTTACAAATACATATTTCTCTATTAAGCAGAATTTTATAAAAAATAGATAAAAACCGCAAGAGGTTTTGCGTTTTCGATTTCCATCACACCCCTGATGGAAAAATACCCCATACCTAACTAATTTTTTTTATAAATGGTCGGTAGGTCAAACCAATAATGAGCTAATGATATATTAGTTAGTCATTCCGTTTGCAATTTAGTCAATATTGATCTTAAGCCTGATCTTAAGCCTGGACTCTGTTCAACATTTCACGTGAAATGCTGTCAAAACGCATATGAAAAAAATATTTTTTTTTTGGTAAAATGCTTTTTTGACCGTCTTGTACTCAATGCAAATGGATGAAACTTTGCAGGCATACATATACCCAATGACAGTACACGAATACATGGGCGTAGCTAGGATAAAATCTAGGGGGGCGGGCAAAATTTTTTAAAACCTTTTCTTTAGCTTCACTTCGGAAAATCAAATCTTGTAACGTTAATGTAACCGCCTTATACTCAATGCAAATGGATGAAACTTTGCAGGCATACATATTCCCGATGACAATACACGAATACATGGGCGTAGCCAGGATAAAATCTAAGGGGGGGTGGGGGCGCAAAAATAATTTTTTTTTGGTAAAATGCTTTTTTGACCGTCTTATACTCAATGCAAATGGATGAAACTTTGCAGGCATACATATACCCAATGACAGTACACGAATACATGGGCGTAGCTAGGATAAAATCTAGGGGGGCGGGCAAAATTTTTTAAAACCTTTTCTTTTGCTTCACTTCGGAAAATCAAATCTTGTAACGTTAATTTAACCGCCTTATACTCAATGCAAATGGATGAAACTTTGCAGGCATACATATACCCGATGACAATACACGAATACATGGGCGTAGCCAGGATAAAATCTAGGGGGGGGGGGGGTGCAAAATTGGTTTTAAATGTTCTTTTTTAAGAAAAGCGTTTCTTAAAAAAATTGTTTTTTTAATGTTCTTATTTTTAATTTATTTTTTACTTTTAATCATATATATTATTTCTAAAGCACTTTTTTTTGTCGGTTGCAAATATCTCCCATACCACCGCATCAAATTTAATGAATGATATATCATTTTAAAGCTTATTTCTAACACTAATGACGAAAAATAATTAGAAATTGAAAAATTTATATTTTCATTGATAAAAATTACGGTGCGAGATATTCGCACGGGTCATCTAGTTATTTTAAAACTCGCATTCGTATTCTCAGCAATCATTAAAAACTTAGGCAGCCATATTATATCTGGAGTGACGTCACTTTATTTTTCAGGTTATTATTAGCAAGCCCTTTCAGTTGATACGCATATTGTAGAGGTGCATTAAAAAATAACTAGTCCGTCATCTTGTGTGTGCCGCCATATTGGATTTATACTCACTAATTTATTTTTCGAGATATTCTTAGCAATCCCTTTCATTTAATACCCATTTTGTAGAAGTGAATTACAAATAACTAGTCCGCCATGTTGTTTGTGCCCAACAAATTTTATTAAGAGTGACCCTTTATTTTCCGAGTTATTCTTAGCACGACCTTTCATTTAATACCCATATTGTTAAAGTGCATTAAAAATAACTAGTCCGCCATCTTGTTTGTGCCGACTTATTGGATTTAGAGTGATCACTTTATTTGTCGAGAAATTCTTAGCAAGCCCTTTCATTTAATACCCATTTTGTAGAAGTGCATTAAAAATAACTAGTGCGCCATATTGTGTTTGACCGACATATTGGATTTAGAGTGCCACTTTATTTTTCGAGTTTTTCTTAGCAAGCCCTCTCATTTTATACCCATATTGTAGAAATGGATTAAAGATAACTAGTCCGCCATGTTGTGTGTGCCCGCCAAATTGGATTTAGAGTGACCACTTCATTTTTCGAGATATGTATTCTTATCAAGCCCTTTCATTTGATACCCATATTGTAGAAGTGCATTAAAAATAACTAGTCCGCCACGTTGTGCGTGCCCGCCATATTAGATTTAGAATGACGTCACACAGTTTGCCATGCATTGTCATCCAAACTAAACGTGTATACACAATTTCAGCTTAATCGGTTAAAGATAACTGCTTACAAATTGAGTTGCCAGATTCCACCTGAACAAACATACATTGTAAGTACAATATGAGCTTTTAAAAAAGTTTCTGTTAAGAACTTGTTAATTTCAATCTTGTCTTGAGGAATTTTTTCCATGCATTTTCTTTTTCTAGAACTTATTGTAGGTTGTGTGTTTGACACTTCATAAATTGAGACTCTGAAGCTTCGATAGCTACACATAGTGACTAAAGTTTAAATACACCCTTAATATTTGAAGTTTTTGGAAAACTAAAGTTTTTCCGAAAATTTGTGGTATGCAGTTTTGTTTCCTTTCATTGATGATATAAAATTAAGAAAAAAAATATTGATTTAATTGAATACATAACGGTAATTTAAAAAAAAAACAAAAAAATGACGAGGACAAAAGTTTAAATACACATTGAAGTTTATCGAATTAAATACCATTTCTTCCTTTTATGTTCCCGCTATTATTACTTTTTTTGATGTCAAATTTATTATTCATCTTCCAATTGTTGCTGTTAGTAATTTTTTATTGCATAATTGTAAAATTTTGCGCAGAATATGGATAAAGGAAAATGGAGAGATTTCGGCGTAAGAAATTTCATAATTAAAATCTTTTAAAAAAAAATTAAAAATTTTTTTTTTTTAATTTAAAACTTTTTTTTAGCGGGAATGTTTTTTTTTTGTTTAAAAGAAAGCTTATGTCTTTTCCTTTAACCCTTTCGGTCCGACTTTTTATTTGAGAAACAACAATGTACATAAATAAAAAATCTGTTTACACATATTGAAAAAGCTTAAAAAGTTATTATGTTTTGCATTATTAGTTTTTCCGTAAGTCCTTTCATAATTCTGAGATATTGTCGGAGATATTGTCCCAATCGGAATTTTGGACTATTGTCCCAAATACAAAAGGGACAATATGTCCCACTTGTATCGAAACTATGTACAAATCTTATAAAAATGTGCTCAAAATTGGCAACCGTTACTTCTTTGAATAAATAACACAAAAAGTTCGACTGGGACAATTGCAAACGTGATTTTTTTTACTTTAAAGAACAAATCGGATCATTCAAACATTGTCTGGGATGTATTATCCCAATAGGACCGAAAGGGTTATGGTAGTTTTGGTCCCTTTTTGGGATGCGAGTGGCTTATGTATAAAAAAAATAATTTCTAACTCTAGAAAAGGGGTTTTCAATTTTTAGCATATGCAGTGTTCTTTCTCATCCATGTAACTTATTACCTATTGGTGTTAGCAAAATTTGTCCCAAGTAGCTTCGATAGCTATTCGATCAATATTTTGAAAATATTTTTTTTTTGTTTTTTTTTTAAATTTTTTAAAACATTTTTTTTTAAATTTTTTTTTTTTAAATTTAAATTTTTTTTTATCCGGAATGTTTTTTTATTTTTTTTTGCTCAAAAGAAGGCTTATATCTTTTCCTTTAAGGTAGCTTTGGTCGCTTTTTGGGATGCGAGTGGCTTATGTATAAAAAAAAATAATTTCTAACTCTAGACGAGGGTTTTTCAATTTTTAGCATACGAACTATTTTGAATATTTTCCTATTTATGTTTTAGTGTTTCTAAAGCCTTAAAAATAAAACGTATGCAAAGAAACTAGACAAATTAACCTTTCCGACGGTATGCTACAAACCCAACTATTATTACCTTCGATACTGTAATGCCCACAATATGTTAATCCCAGGAATAAAATCACTTTATTCTGTAGAAATGTTGACAAGTTAAATTCTTTTTATTAATTTGTAATAATAATTAAATTCATATATACGTATAATCATAATAATTTCTAATAATAATAATAAAAAGATAAATAATTTAAAAAAATTTTATCTTTATCACATTAGATCCTTTTATATCCTCATTTTTTTACATTTAATTTGTTGTAGCTGATGAAGTGTTTAAGTTTGCAAATTTCCAAATACCCAGTCTTTCACCCTCCCTATGTATCGCCCTTATTTTCAGCTTTTTTTTGCCAATCCTTTGTTGGCGTTACTTCGTTTAGCTGTTGATTTCGCTGCTGGTTTTGGAAAGAAATCGCATTGAGTAGAGGCAACCGAAAGTCTTCAGAATGACAATAAATAGTTTTTTTAAGATCATATAGGTAGTGCATTTTAATAAAGGTGTCTAATTTTTGTATAAGGGTGAAGAAGGGCTACATAATAAAAATAATAGAGTACCTTTTTTTTTACCAATTATTACTAATAATAAAAATAAGCCACCTGTAAATTTTCACCTTCTAAACATAATATTAAAAAACTACCTGGTAACTTCTATCTCTCCACCCACATTTTAAAGGCAAGTGTCATAACATAATAAATTAACTGGTAGTTCGGAGAATGGCCATAAAATATTTCCACCTGATTTAAAAACTTGTCTCTGGTGCACCTGATATTTTGACAACAAAAATCACATTAAGTATTACGTGCGCTCAAATCTGTATATTTTTTTATGTAGGAAAAATTAAAAAAATAATTATTTGTCAACATTTCTACAGAAAAAAGTGATTTTATTCCTGGGATTAACATATTGTGGGCATTACAGTATCGAAGGTATAAAATAATAGTTGGGCTTGTAGCATACCGTGAAAGGTTAATTTGTCTAGTTTCTTTGCATACGTTTTATTTTTAAGGCTTTAGAAACACTAAAACACAAATAGGAAAAAATTCAAAATAGGTAGTTCGTATGCTAAAAATTTAAAAACCCTCGTCTAAAGTTAGAAATTATTTTTTTTATACATAAGCCACTCGCATCCCAAAAAGGGACCAAAACTACCTTAAAGGAAAAGACATAAGCTTTATTTTAAACAAAAAAAAAAAAAAACATTTCCGCTAAAAAAAAAAATAAAAAAAAGTTTTATATTTAAAAAAAAAATTTTAAAATTTAAAAAAAAAAACAAAAAAATTTTTTTTTAAAAGATGTATCAAATATCTATCGAAGCTACTTGGGACAAATTCTGCTAACACCAATAGGTAATAAGCACAGAATACACAGAACTGTAAAAAGTGATGTGTGAAAGAGGCCCAAATCATTTGCTAGGGTAGCTTTTGGAAGAAAGAGACAGAAATCTTTTTTTGGTAGTGAAGTGGCAAGGTGTAAAAACAGTCCGCAACAATCAACACAAATGGCGTGATCAAAACAAAAATAACAAAACACAAACCACGTTAAACAAATGCATTAGTTCAACAAACGTTGTTTTTTGTGTAAAAAAAATGTATTTAGTAATATTGTTTTTTTTATAATGTTATTTACTTACTTAAATATTATTTACTCGTGTTGTGGTGAACTTAAAAGTTAATTTTTACAACAGTTTAGCAAATAAATCTCAACTTAATAAATTTGTGTTCATTGTATTGCGGCATAGAAGATGATGAAAAGAGAAATGCAAAAGGGCAGCTTTCTTTGAAAGAGACAAAAAAAAAATAACGCAAAATCTTCCGTCTCGTGACAGTCCTGTGTATTCTGTGGTAATAAGTTACATGGATAAGAAAGAACACCTGTGTGACCAAAATGTCAAACTTTGACCCCCACTAACTCAGAAACTTTTAGACCGATCTTGTTGAAAATTTGTGTCTAAACTACTATACAATAGGACTAACCTTGGTGCAAATTTATCCAAATCGGAAGACATCGATTTCAAAATTGGGTCACTTGACATGAAATCCCCCATATATAAGTATATATAGGAAAAAAAAAACACTTTATTTGTACAAGATATTTTGATACATTTCAATTTCGGCCTCAGCGCCCTAAAGGCATTATTGAGACAAGTTGGCATAATAATTAATTGTTAAAAGTACAAACAAAATATTTAACTTAAGTTAAAGAATAATGAAATTTAAATTTAATAAAGGTTTAAAGAACAAATTTACTATGAAAATTATCCTTAATAAACGTATGTTAAATTTAATAATCGTTTATGAATACGGGGGTAGAACTTTAAAGTTGAACATTTAATATTGCACCATCATTAAAAATAATACAGCAGATAGACATGGAACAACGGCAATTATACTCATCGGAAATGCTACTTCAAGCATTGAGATAATAGCAATTTGAAAATTTTAATAAAGTCTCTTTGTTAAAAAAAAAATGTTTGCTTTTGATAACACCAAAAACCATTGGAATGAAAACATAAAATATGCAAAAATATGCTTTTTCAGCAAAATTTTACATAAAATGCTAATTTATATGCATTTTTAAACAATTTATGGCAAAAATTGCATTAACGATAAAATATGCAAAATAAGCACAAACAAATCAATGCAATTTTAAAGCAAAAATTTTTAATCGGATACTTAACTTAACTACTTGAACTTTTATTCTGTGATCAAAAGTCATAACAGCCTAAGTCTAACATTTTCAGTACAGCAGTTTAAAGTTTGGAATCTTCACTGAAGTTCAGGAGAATGCTTTTTTTGGAAAACTTTGCTACAGATTTCAAAGAAAACAATTTAAATAGTGGCTTTTTCTCTAGTCAAAAGATCTTACCATAAAAGACACTTAAGCTCTTATGAATTGTTGAACGAAATAAGGTCAAAAAGTTAAAGTTAAGTTAGGCTTTTATTCCAGATAAAATAAAAAACTTTCAGTGCGCCTAAATTGACATAAATTATTATTCTATGCCATAATTCTTTACATTCGATCTCTCATGTTGAGTTAGGTTGTTATTCCTTTATAATAAATCATAAAGTTGAAAGAATAACGACTTGAGTTGATTTGGCTGGGTTTTTGAGATCTCAGTAAAACAAGGTTCAGTTAACCTGAAGCCAGAATTGTTCCGCTATTACTAAGTTTGTATATACAATGTTGATGGAAAAGCTTATTATTGCTTAAAATTTTGGTTTAAAATGAATTAATAAAAAAAGCACATTTCGCCGGAAAAAGTCCGAGTTTAAGACTACGTTAAACTAAGCTTAAACTTAATCCACATCTCAAAAACCCGGCCATAGGTAAAAATGAAAAAAAGCTTTTAGGTTTTTAGGGTTAATTGCCTTCCTATAACAGAAACAAAACTGAAAAATTTATAACAAATTTAAAGCAATTGTGTCCTAACTTGAGTTAGGCTGTTATGGGTTGTGACCACAATTTAAACTCTCGAGGAAAAACATGTATTTCATACAAATGTTTGTTTCCCCACCACACATAACTGTGTTGTCAATATAAAGAATCTGCCAAAAAGTGGGTGTTTTAGAAAAATAGGCTAAAAGAGTTATGCATGGAAAATTTACCGTTATAAAAGTTTTTTAAAGAAAGTCGATTGTTTAATATAAAAACCGATTACTGAAAAAGTTTTCTTAAAAAAATGTATTGCTGAAAAAGTTGCAGTAGAAAAATGGCCAAGAAGGTTTCTTTTATAAAGAAAACTAGCTGACCCGGCAAACGTTGTTTTGCCATACAACTTATTTCTAGAGCTTTATACCATGATCGGTGATGAAAAAAACAATAGCTATTTATTTCTTTATTTTTGTTCGTTACATATTCAAAAATTAAACATAAAAAAGTGAGATGTATTTTTAATCCTGAAGTATGAAAATCAAATAAAGATAATCAATATTCATTCCGAAGAAGACATGGGTAGGGGAAGCTTTTACCCGTTTTGCGCTATTTTACGCCATAAATGTTGTTGTTCTTTTCGGATACTATAGTGTCTGCATGACAAATTTCAAGAAAACCGGTTGATTAGTTAAGAAGATATAGGGATGGCCCTTACCCTTTGTGCCCTATTTTACCCCTTCTGGCGATATTCTTATATTCTAATACTCATTAGCAGGGAAACCAGAAATATGCAATTCCATGTTCTTCCCTGTGCGACTAATTAAGGCAGAAACAATATATTTATCCGTTTTAGAGCTTTTTTTTTGAATTTTGGCATCGATTTGTTAGTGCATATTTTTGCATATTTTACCGTATGCAGCATTTTTTGGCATATTTTAGTTAAAATAGCCTTTTTGAAGCATTTTTTAGGTTTATAGCGCAAATTTTGCCTTTTTAATGTATATTTTGATGCCTACAATAGCTTTCGCAGCAAATAAAAAAATTTTTTTTTTCGAAAATCTGTTAATTCAATTTCGACACCTACATTTAATTTTTACTCTAAAATTGTTAGACAAAGCTGGTTGTCATTAAGGATAAATGTTATGCGATTTGTATCTAGACCAATCTTTTAGTAGGATCCCCACATTACCTTGGAAACCCTGCACGTTCTTGTGTTTTCCCAAAACGCCTCTGATCTCCTCCGTATAGCAGAGTCCGTATCTCTCCTTATATTCTGAATTGGAGCCGGGATGACCACCATACTATCGTGTGGTAAACGGGCCCCCCGTTTCGCCAATTCGTCCACCTCTTCGTTGCCCTCTATGCCCTGGTGACCGCGAACCCAGTAGATACGCACTCTCCTATTGACACAGAGTCTATCTATCGAGTCCCTACACTACTGGACGACAGAGGAGTATGAGTATTCAAGATTATTCGTTGAGAAAGTTTTTTTTAAATTTTCACTAAGGTAGTATCTATGAAAACTGTTTTTTTTAAAGTATTTTAAAGAAAAATAATTGCTAAAAAAGTTTTCTATAGAAAATTGATCATAGTAATTGATCGCCGACAAAGTTTTTAATAAAAACTTTGGTTTAAACTACCGACCATTTAAAAAAAAAAAATTAACTAGGTATAGGGTTTACATATATGTATATTGTAAACACCCCCTTTCTAATCCAAAAACTCTTACGAAATTTGTATGGTTTCTGAGATATTAAGAATTAATTTTGCTCCATATCAACTATTTTAAAGTTTATTAAGTATTGTTTTGCTTTACACACCACTATTTGGCAAACGCTTCAAGTTCCTCATACAAAAACGTACAAAATAAATTTAGCTCTTGCTTTGCTTCATTGCCGTAAGAAAAAAAGGAGTAAAAGCAAAATAAAATGTAGAAAGCTTAATACACCGCAGCAGAGCTGTAAATGAATACACAGCTTTGACAGTAAACAAGTTAGAGTGCTATATTCGGCTGTGCCGAATCTTTGATACCCTCCACCGACAGTTCGAATGTTTAAGGAGTAATATCTGTATGATGTTATTATTATCTTAAACTGTGACGATTTGTTATTAATTATGATTTTAGGCC
Source organism: Pollenia angustigena (assembly GCA_930367215.1). Taxonomy (NCBI): domain Eukaryota; kingdom Metazoa; phylum Arthropoda; class Insecta; order Diptera; family Polleniidae; genus Pollenia; species Pollenia angustigena. The sequence continues at coordinate 194,233,071 of OV884058.1, forward strand.
ACTAAACTGTTTTCCGGGAGTAGGGTTTCTATGGGGCCTGGGGTAAATTATGTACCGATCTTCACGAAATTTCACAGTATCATTTAAATTCCTATAAAACTGTGACGAGCCAAAATTTGTTATGATTGCATCATTTTTTACAGTTTTAGGCGTACTAAATTGTTTTCCGGTAGTAGGGTTTATATGGGGCCTAAGGTAAATTATAGACCGATCGTCAAGAAATTTCACAATGTTATTTCTAGTCCCAAAAAAACTGTGACGTACCAAATTTTGTTACGCTAGCGTTATTTTTTACGGTTTTAGGCGTACTAAGTTGTTTTCCGGGAGTAGTGTTTATATGGGACTTAGGGTAAATTATGGACGGATCTTTAGGGTAAATTATGGACGGATCTTCACGATTTTATTTAACAGCGTGATTTCCAGTCAAATAAAACAAATTTTTGCAAAATCTTATCTCATTCCGTGCCTTGTTCTAGCATTTATGTTATTTTTTGTAACAAAATTATAAATTTTTTTAGGTGGTGGTTCCACATTTTGATTCATAGCTCTGGTCCTACTGAACCGATTTTGCTGGATTTCAATCCCAAACTGCTTAGGATAACTACAAGCAATTTGGCACCAAGTTTGTTTATTTCTTTTGAGTTGTTCGAAAGTGAGTGTGTTTTCAACAGACGGATAGACAGACGGACACGGCTAAATCGGCTTAAAATTACTCAAGGACCCAGAATATATATACTTTATGGGGTCTGAGATGAATAATAAAAAAGTTTCACATAGAATGACAAACTTAATATACCCTCTTCACAACTAATTGTGGTGGAGGGTATAAAAATGTTATGTTGATATTCAAAGTTGCTAAAATCTTAAAAATTCGATTACAAATTTAAAAAAAGCAATTTTCCACAATATACAAATAAGAGATTATTGAAACAAAAAATTATTGTTAAATACACTTTTAATAATATTTTCACACTATTTGATAAAAATAAAAAAGTTTTTTTTTAGCAAATAAACAAAATTTTCACATTTTGATAGGATTTTCGCCCCTAATAATTCAATTCATATTCTGCCGCTACTGGCAATTCCAGTATATCATTGGAATTTCAAATCTTAGAATTTTTTGTCTTTGGACTTTACTAGGTGATATACAAAACGAGCTTGCTGCTGTCTTAAAAAAAAAAAAAAAAAAAAAAAAAAAATTTGTTAAATAACAAAACGACAGTGATGTTTACTGTAGCTTTACTTACAAAGTCAATTCAAATTTCAATCAGTTCCATTCAAATGAGTGTAAAATGAATTGCTAATTCTTTTTTCTAATTCAATTGATTAATTCAAAATCAATTCAATTCAAATGAATCTGTAAAATGAATTGTAATTTACTTTAACAAATTCATTTGAATTGGAAACGAATTACAATTCATTTTACAAATTCATTTGAATTGGAAATTGAAATTAATTTCTGCCTAATTCGTTTGAATTTATTCAAATTTCATTCAATTTATTTTGTTGTCTGAAACAAATTAATTCAAAATTTGCTAATTCACTGCATGAATGATTTACGAACTAATTCAAAAATGAATGACTCCTTTACAGCTCTGCACTGCAGTACATATGTATATATGTACGTATGCAGCACAAAATCTACTTTAGAGAAATAAATTTAGAAAGGTGGCGTATGTGGCACAAAACAATAATTTTCACTTACAATAAATACCAATTAACTTCTGAGTTCGTTCACAAAAATTAAAATTTTTCTTAAAATCATATCGAGCCATAACCGCAGAAATGGCTTAAGCGACATCATTTTCAATTTTCGTTTTTTTTTTTTTAATAAATTAATTAACTGGCGAAACTTGCATCATTTGTAAATTTTATGGTCATACAAGCTACCATTACGATTTTATAGCAAAAACAATTTTAGCTCAAGCGTATGTTTTCTTTTTTCTTATAGTAAAAAAAACCTTTTCTTGTAAATTTTTGTTTTTGTCGCTTAAGCTTTTTCTGCGGTTTTGGCTCCATATGCCGGAAGCAGTAGTCAAAATACAAAAAAATTTCTGTCGCTTACATTTTCAGAAAACTTCATGGAAGCCTTCATTGTCGTTTTTCTCTAATACGACTTTTTGGCATATGCGTCAAACCAATAATGAGCTGACGAATTGATGGCTGACAAAGTTTTTCTTAGAGAACATTCAATGCTGACAAAGTTTTTTGTATAGAAAACATAGGGAGTGGGGATGAGAAGTTACCTATTTTTCTACATAAAAGAATATACATAACTTAAATTTTATTTCCATAATAATGCAGAAAAATAATAATTTAACAAAATGTGTTAAATGTTTTAAAACAAAGTTGTTTAATCGACAATCTAAAGAAAGAAACCCTTCAAATAACACCAAACGAATAATTTCACAATTTTATCTAAGGAAGCCATATCTATACATTTTATTATGACCAAATATCCTTTTAAAAATGAGTATAAAAGCCGCATGTCCAACACAATTTGACATCAGAAATCAACATGAACTCAATCAGCATCTTGGTACCAACCGTTTTATTGCTTTTGGTCTTGGCGTCTGTTGAATGCCAATTGACATTTTCCCCCGATTGGGGTAAACGATCGGTGGGAGCAACGGGTTCAAACACAGGTGCATTTTTCGATTCCCAACCGGGCAATTGCAAGACCTCAAATGAAATGTTATTGGAAATCTTTCGATTTGTACAGGTGAGTTACATGAGTTAGAAATCCGTTTAAAATTGTATATACAATTTTTCTAATTTCCTTTTTTTTTTTTGTTTGGATTTAGAATGAAGCCCAATTATTTTTGGATTGTAAACATCGGGAATAATTGTATCTACTTAAAATAAATGTACACTCTTAGTTTTAGTTTTCACTTATTCTATATACATATGTATCTAATATAATTTAATTATATGGTACAATGTTTTATATGTATAAAAAAATCAAAATTATCTATAATATTAAAACAAATAAACGAAGGGGTAGTCGGCATATGTTTTAGAGGTTCTTTACAAAAATTATTAAAATTAAATTATTGTATTGTATAAAGTACATTGTATGTGGTGTATTCAATAAAAACAATTATCTAAATAAAATTTATGTTAATTGCAGTTTGAAAAAATTAAAAATATAATTGGAGTTTTATTGCTTTGACTTTATAAAAATTTTAGTGGAGTTCAATGTCAATGTTGCTGATTTATTTTTGCAAATTTCCCCAATAGAAAAATATACCCATTAGTCATTTGCATACGCTTTTCGCTTAAACTTTTATAAATAGGTGCGTTCGTGTACTTTTACAGTTAACCTGCAAATAATATTGGACTACTTGATTCATTTTAGATAAAATGAACTACTTATAACATAGTCCAATGCAATGCAATCATGGGACCACGTCAATGTTAAAAAAGAGAAAACGACATGTTTTCGATTTTAAACGACATGTCATCGTTTTTAAACGATTTCAAAACTAGTCCTCATGCAGTGTTCGAAAATAAACAGTACATTATTTAACGTTCGGCTCACAAACCCAGGAACGATATCTGTTTTTTTAGTGATTGTGTATACATACACAATCCTTAATACCGTTCGTAACTATTTTCAACTATGTTCGGTTCTTCGGTAAAAAACAGAACAATTGTAGTGATACTGTAGACAAACATTATATTTTAATGTTCTATAATGGTTTTTTCGTGTGTGTATTTTGTTTTTGTAAAAATGTTTTTTTTTACCAGCCAAAAGGGACGAACATTAACGAGCGGAACCGAACACATTGAAGTTTGTGGAGTTTCAAAAAAAAAAAAACCAAACGGAATTAAATGTTCACATCTTTTGTTGTGTTTGATAAAAACAGTAATATTTTTGTGTTCGAAAGATGACCAACAGGGAAACGTTATTTTTTTATGATTTTCTACACAAACACTATTAGCGTTTGTGTTTTCCACAAATCTACCGAACCGAACATTAAAAAACGATATTTAGTGTTTATTTTCGAACACTGGTTTAAAGACTACTCCGTTATAATGCAAAGCTGGGTTATATGGTCAAGCCATAGGACATCGTAATGTTAAATAGACCATGTTTTTTTCAAAACATTTGGGTTTCATTTGGACTAGTTCTAGTCTCTTATGGACTAGATTTTACATGCGTGTATGGACTAGTCGTATTATTTGCAGGATACTGTGTAGACTGAAAAACTACTTTCGGAAATAAAGATAGTTTTTCTTTAAGACTAAGAAGTTTTTAGATAGCTATGTTGAGTTGTATTGCTAGGGTATCATACGATTGTATAGGAAGGCGAAGAGCGTACAGAATTCGCTATAGAGTATATTGGCCTTCACCCGTAAAACATCTAGAGTTTTTTCCTTGGATCTCCACCAGATAAAACATGTTAGCTTATGGTTTATGCTGAAAACGCAAGAACTGTAACTCGGTACAGTTATGCGACGCCAAGCCATTGGCAAAAGCGCAAACAATCAAACACGGCCTGTTTGTTTTTAAAAGATAAGGAAAATACGGGCAAGCTGCTTCCCCGCCCAGAGCAGTTTTACGAATGAAATAAAATACCAACATTTTTAACACTTTTGACTACTTTACTCGTTTTTTTTAGCGGTACCCCATTGAATGCTTTTTATGACAAGAACATTTTAGGAAAATACAAGCAAGTTATTTTATGTTATCCTTTATAACGAAGGCTTAGATGGTATTTTTTACATTTTATGACATATTGATACTGTTGGGAAAATAAAAATATGACTCATCGACTAAGAAAAATACTTACTTCAATTTGTGAATCTGTAGAATATTAAAAAAACCGTAGCATACGTTAAAAGAACACTACACGTTCACTAAGACAAGATCGTTACAATATCTTAGTACATATTTGTGTTCGTCAGTTCACAATCGTTGTGTACCGTATTTTGTTTGTGTACAAATTCACAAACACAAACATTTTTTTCGGTAAAGGCCCTTGTTGCATTTGATGCATATAAAATTAGACTTCTTTCCGCAGTTTGCACATCTTTTATCCGTTTTGGAGTAGTCTATTATGTGATTTCTACCGCCATACCGAGTGTCAGCACTGAAAATCGATGGTCTGTAACCTCTTTCAGAGGGCACACCGTAGGTTTCTAGGTAAAAAGTGGCTATGTATCTACAAGTTTGCGCAATCTGGATCATTTGAATGCAGCTTTCTCATTGGTAGCCAACCATTAACAACGGAAGCCTCCAACAGATATGCAAAAACTGGCCACCCCCACTTACGTTGTCTTATACGTGACCGATAAACAGCATTTAACTGGTCCATTTTGTCTACACTACCCATGCCTTGATTGTAATGTAAAATTCTATTCTAATAAAATTATTAATCCCGACATACATATTTTGTTTATTATTTTTTCTCGTTTGACATTTGTTTACAAATTTTCTGAGCAATGTTGCAAAAGTTTCACAGCAACATATGGAATGAAACACTTTTTTCATTATAACAACCAGAATCAGAAAATAAGTATTTTGAAAAAAACTAAGTGAAAAGTACTTTTAAAAACTGAAATGAAATGTTTTTTTTCATTTGACCCCCAGGAGGAGCTTTACTAATTATTTATTTAAATTCTTCAAAAGGTTTTTGTTGAAGCACAGCCCACTTAAAAGGCTTTCACTATTCTAATAGAGATCTAAGCGAACTTGTAGTTTGTGAAATATTTCGAATGAATTTGCTGAGATAAGTAATTTTACCCAGAACACGCTGCAGTGTGCTTTTCGATATTTCGGTGGTTGAAGCCTTTTCACTGCATCAATTTTGTCGGGGATTAAAACATATCACTCTCGCTCAGAGTCCGTCTATATTTGACGATTTTAATTACGATTTTGAATTCTTCCATTGTGGCAGCATGACTATCTTATAATGTTTTATATTTTTTATTATATTCGGCCCACAGATATTTTATTGCAACCCTAATCACCAAATTTTATTGAAATCGGTCCATATTTGATCATATCTCGCATACAAATAACACTACCGAAAATACCTTTTAATGCCATGCTTTCTTTGTAAATTAGACAAGCCGGGCACATGGCGTTTTAGCATAATTCGGGTACGCCGAATCCAATGGTGTCCACCGTTTTTTTTAGGTTAGCTCTTGTTTTCGAGATATACCGTTATTTCGAAAATGGAGGAGGTTGCACAACATATGTATATTCGCTTAACTCAAAAACGGTTTAGAATATTGAAATTACTAAAAAACCGAATTTCTTTAAGAAAAGTCAAACTTTTTTTTAATATGAGCAGTCGTTTTAGAAACATAATTTTTTTTTTGGGAAAAAAATAATTTTTTATCAAAATTTCGAAATTTTTGTTTTTTAAAACTTTATGGAAATTTCAGCTAGGCTTCTAATTTTTTGAAGACATATAAAAAACGAAGCTGCAAACAAAACAAGCCATAAATGATTAAAATCTGTTTACAACGGTTTTTTTTATTCACAAAAGTCGACAAATTTTAATTAATTTAAGAATTTCATAAAACGCAATATTTGTATGGGAGCCCACTAAGAAGTGGCGATAAGGGGAAAATATGTCTCGAAATTCTTAAATTTAGCCGGTACAGCGCGTGGGATGCTCCTAGATTAGGCCTGCCATACGTCCTGGTTTTCCAGGATTGTCCTGGTTTTATACTACTTGTCCTGGTGTCCTGGTCCACTATTAAATTGTCCTGGTTTTTTGTACAGGTCAAGACAAACAAATTATTTTTTGCTTTAGTTGTTAACAAAGGTTAAGATTTCTGTTATAACACTGCTTACATAAGGTAACTGTATAAAGAACTTTAATTAAATTCAACTGTTATCTGTTGTTAAGCTGCACTGAAAGAAAAATGCTTCATACATATATTTAATGAATCATTTTCATAAAAAAATTTTCCTTGGGTAAATGAAAATTTTCATTGTCTAAATGGAATTTTATAGATACTAGTGTTCGCCTAATGGTCAAAATTCGACCATAATTTTTTTTGTAAATATGAAGAAAACATAATTCATCTAAGTACATATGTATGAATTTATTTGTTTCGAGCATTTATTTTTTCCTTCAAAGTGGATCGATTTGGCGAGGGACCAACCTCCGGTTCATATTTTATCTTCTACGTGAGTTAATTTAATTTTGTCAGTTCAATATAAAGAATACCAATTGAAAAACAAAAAAGTATCAAAAAGTCTCCTTTATATATTGTCATCCACTGCCAGATGTTGAACGAAAAAGTACCAAAAAGCTCCCCTTAGATGTTCTTATTCACCCAGTTTAATGTATAACTTTATCTTTATAGGTCGAATATTAACGAAAATTCAAAAAGTTCCAGATGAAAAACAAAAAATACCAGCATTTTGTATCTTATAGGTTATCACTCACTCAGGATTCTACACCTATAATATTATGTTTCTAAGTTCTATATTATAGAAAATTTAAAAATTATCACATGAAGCACAGAAAAGTAAAAAAAAAAAAATTTAGTTTCCCATATTTCCCCTTTTTTCTCCCCATACAGGTTCCGTTGACAAACAAAGGAAGAAAGCGTTCTTAACTGTTTTGCCTGGTCTGATTTATATAGTCGAAATATTCGAAAACCGGTTTCTGAAAATTGTTGAATGATCGATCCTCCTAATTTTTTATTATTTGATAATTGAAAATAAATTTTTATTTATTTTATTTTGCATTTGTGTTAGTAACAATTTTGAACGCTTATAACTCTGAAATTATTGAACAGATTTAAATAAAATATACATTGTGCACTTTTTTGAGTAAATACCTCTTAAATGGTGTATATTTTCTTCAAATCGGTGGACATACAGAGGAGGAAAGTGTTCTTAACTGTTTTGCCTTAGCCGATTTATATATAGATAATGAAGTATTTTCGTTAAAGTCGCTTCATTAGATTTCGTAATTACGTTAAAAATTTTCATTGAATATATGAAAACTTAAGTTTGTTCAAGTTAAACAAAAAATTTTAATTAGGAACATAAAAAAACAATATACAAACATAACTATATTCATAAATTAATACAAAACTATAGTTTCCTTAAAAAAATGTTAAATTGTTAATTAAGAAATGTAAGATTTAATAATTTCATACATCTAATGTTATATGTATGCCATTAAATTTATGAAATCAAAATTTTTTTTATAAAAGCAACATATTTCAATAATTGCCTTTATAAATTTAAATTTTCATTATGACAATACAAATGTCATTATATTAATGAAACAAAAACTTTTAATCCACTTTCAATCAACGTTGTTATTGTTGTTATGGACAATTTAATCTCATATTTACGCTCTTAATTGAGTAAAAAACAAGTTTTTTTATCCAAAAACTACACTGCCCCGGAAGGCTAGCTGGTAGTGAGCTAGTCTATCAACACCGAGGTTGCGCGATCGATTCCTGCCAGAGACAGAAATAAAAAATAAAATAAAATAAGAAAAAAAAAATAATTAAAAAACATAAAAAAAATTTTTTTTAACTTTATTGAAAGTATTCATCCAATGAATAATATTCATAGATCTAATGTAATGTTTCATTAAATCCTTTTAATGAAACAGGTTTCTTTGATCCAACGAAGCGCTGCATAGGTTCCTTTTTAATGCAATTTTTCATGGGATTAAAGTCAAAATTCATTGGTATTGCGAAGAAAATTCTTTGAGTGTGGTAAAAGCTTTCAATAATATTAGATGATAGTCAAATTTTCAAATCTTTCAAATTTTGTTTCAACTCGTGGCTGTAAAAAGTTATACCGTGTAAACAACTTTTATAAGTAATCGAAAACCGATAACAAATTGCTTTCTCTAAGGCAGCCCATACACGTTTCAATTCAATTGTCAACTGAGTCGTTCGTTGTCCAAATCAAAGCGTGTATGGTTTTTTCAATTGATTAGTTTGAGGAAAGAAACTTGTTAAAGACTGAAACACTGCAGAGTATTATTCAAAAATTAGTTCCCTTATTAAAAAGTCTAATTTGAAGGAAGTTTTGCAATGCCTTATGAGAATTAATTTATGACAAAATTTATTTTTGAAAAGTTTTGAGTTGTGACCCTTTAGTATTTAGGGTGCGATATACTACACACATATGTATAAAAAAAAAACTTTTCTGTTGGTATAATTTTTTATCCATTTTTTCCATGTGTCCTGGTTGATAGGTTCAAACATCTGGCAGCCCTATCCTAGATGGGTCAAATGTATAACCAACCCCACTTTATTTTTCATCTCAATCATTTATTTCTAACATACCTACGCGATATCTACATTCCTTAAGGGAGCTCCCATACAAAATGTTCACAGAAAAAATTATTTTTCCAATTCAAACAAAAAATTTGTAGAATCCAACAATTTTTTGTCTGAAATCGGTCCTATAAACAAATTTGCATATTCAAACAATTTATTTGCATTTTGTTTATTGAAAAAAAAACACTGATTTTTTCAATCAAATAATTTAACTGAATCAAACAAAAAGTTTACTGAAATTCATATACTAAATTTCAAAATAAAAAAAAAAGTTTTTGCACAAGCAATGACGCGCACACAAGTAAGCACTGTATGAGAAGATGACGGCAGAGCAGAGCCGCCGGCTGGCTTTGAGACACATTTTTTTTGTTGTTGGAATAATTATTGAACGAAGTCTTATTTATACATACAACACAATGTTTTTCTTTATCACTCTCTGTTGCTGTATCCTTTCCTTTGCTAAAGAAGAAATGTAACCAAAAACGGCAGCAGACCGTCTCGATATGTTTTTCGTCATCATTCTATTTTTGTATTTGATGTATTTAACCAAACAGTTTTAAAAAATTGAATACGGGATTTTGTTTCTTGTAATGTTGTTTCTGCTATTGTTTTTCTTATAGTTGCACTTTTTTAAAGCGTCCAAAAATAGACTGTGTGTGTTTTTTGTTGTTGTTCTTATATTTCACATAAAGAAGTGTTGCTTACTATCAAATAAAAAAATGCAAAAAGACGACAACATTAAAGAGCGTTAAATATTTCATACAAAATTATGAAAACTTGACACCAATAACGCGTTTATTATATTTTTGAAGAGTTGTCCACATTTTTGTTGGTTAAATAAAAATCAAACAAAAATATTGTTTGAATCAGTAAAAAAATTTATAGAAATTAAAAAAAATTTTCGGCAATAATTTTTTCTGTGTTCAATACAGACTAGAGACATGTTGAAGAAAAAGTCCCATAAATGCCCAGGAGTTGCCCCTAATGGGATAAAATGTATGACCGACCCCATTTAGTTTTTTGTCTTTAACATTTTCTCGAGATATACTTTCCCCATATCACCACTTCTTAGGGGGGGGGGGGGGGGGCTCCCATACAAAATTTGGCTACAATAACTTTTATAATATGTAGTTATGGCGTGAATAAACCTCGTCTGCTAAACAAATGTTGATAACTAGATAAGACAATTAATTCGTATGCAAATCTAACCCTCATAAAATAATTTTGTTATGGTGGATCTCTGGCTGCACATGGGCCCCGATAAGGGAACAATCAATAAAATCTGTCTGTAAATACTGTGGTGTACAGTATCTTATGGTCGGTCTTGACCAACTTTATTTTATTTTTTCACTTGTTTATTAAAAGCAAATATAATTAAATTGCAAATATAATTAAATTGTTAAATATTTTGTTTGAAGGGAAGCCCTTTTTGAGTAATTAAGGATATATATTTACAATATTTTAGAGCATATTTCCAAGTTTTTGCTGCATATTTAATGCGCAGAAAACACTTTTTTTAGAGCATATCTCCGGTTTCCCTGCATATAACAACTGACTATCATTCCATACAAATTTTCGAATTCCTTTTCAAATCCATTTTTGGATTTTAATTAATTGTTTAAAAATGAGTATAGTTTCTTATAAATTAATTTACTCTCTCTGGGTTTTTTTTTAGCCATATGATTATTTAAAGTTTTTGGGATTTTTTGATTGAAATGATTTATTAATTGTTGTGAGCTATTGTCACTTTTGTCACATTCATTTCAATTATAAAGTAAATTGTAACAATTTAATTATTTAAATACTTTGTAGATTTCCAAAACATTTTTAGATTTTTAATGTTTCAATTTGACGTTGAGCTTTAGTATTGATTTAGTATACAATTAGACTCGATATCGGTGGCTAAATAAAGAAATGTTTAAACAATTTAGATTTGGTTTATTCATAAAATTTTACTTAATCATATTTTTGGTAGTAAAAATTGTTTGGACACAAAGTAAGTTTAAAAATATAAAGCAAATTAACGGTATTTACTTTTAAGCGCGATACGTTTGTAAATTCCTTAAAAAAATCGTTAACGGCTTAAAAATAAAAAAAAGGACTAAATCGAAATAAATGAAAAAATTTGCTTTTATTAAAATGGGTTAAAATCATATTTTAGTTTTCAACTTTTAGATGTTTACGATAAAACGCATTAACTGTCATCTCGTAGTTGACAACCGTATTGATACGGCTGCACAGTGCTTTGTTCTATACACAAAAATCAAGGGAATAAAATCTACTTCCGATCCTTAGAAAATTAATGGCGTTGCATTCTTACCAAAATAACTGACTCCGCAAACGTAAACTATTTTTTTGTTTACACATTTTGACGTCACTAGATGTCACCAAAAAAAAAAAAATTTATTTAAAGAGAGGGTGAATTTTTCGCTCATATAAAATAATTGCTAAATTTTTAAAGAAATTTATCTTTTTTTTCCCGTTGATAAGTGACATTAAAAATATTCTTAAAAAAATTGTTATATACTTAAATTTACCCAAAATTAAAAAAAAAAATGTATGGGATGCAGAAAAAATTCAATATGAATAAAAAAAAAATATATTTTATGCATCCCACCGTGAAAATGTTCGTGTTCGAAAAATTTCAAAAATAACTCATATTCGACAAATTTCATGTTTTTCCCAAACATTTTACGGTTTGTATAAGAGCACCTATTAAAAGCAGAGATGAATCCTTTACAAGAAATGTTGGCTATAAAAAAAAGAAATTAACCTCTATGGGCACGCTTTAACCTCTTAGGGTCTGAAAACGAATTTCGGACCAGAGCGGATTTTTGAAGTTTAGATATCAAAATAAAGCTGTGGCATACAGGAAAAAAAGTTGGATTTTATTAAAATAATGGGGACACGAATGTATACCATATATAGTTTTTGAGTTACTTAGCCAAAAGAGTCGTTTTTTTACCGCCGCAACAAAAAAGCTCCGATTGGCTTGAAACTTTTCATATTATTTTTAGATCTCAAAAACAAATAAATTGATGGTGAGACTTTATAATTTCCAACTTTATATATAAAAAAACATTCTATCTTGCATGCAAATTTTAATATGTATGGCCCTTACGAGGTTTTCGAAATAGCTTTAATTTTTTTTTTATACAAAGTTGTGAGGATGAAAATGCAATGGGTGGCAAATTTTATTTCCTACCATAAAAACAAAACAAGTAAGAAAGCTATATTCGGCTGTGCCGAGTCTTATATACCCTTCACCATTGTGCGAGCAGAATACAGAGCAACTAGACAAAAACTAAATAAAACTGGTAAATATTTTCTTTTTAAATAAGAGACAACCGGTTTTGAACTTCGCTTTTCATAAGGGCCCAGAATATATGTACTTTATAGGGTGTAGGATCAATATTGTATATACCTTTTTACCCCCGCTGAAGGGTATAAAAAGAGTAATTTTCGGGAATTCAGGGTTCTAATCACTGCATTCGATACTATCGTATCGAATAAACTATTGAATTTTTTTGCATACGATAGACACTGGCGTATCGAATGAAAACTCGATAAATGTAATGTCGAGTTACTCGATGTCGAATGCTATTATTTCAAATTCAATACATTTCATTCGATATCGAGTTTCAAGATACCAAAATAAATAATTTCGATGAGTTTTGCTCGATATCGTATGCGGTGATTAGACCCCAGTATTTCTGTTATAACTCATACAAATTTCCGACATTTTGATATATGAGTCATATCCATAGGACTTATAGCAGCCCTAAAATTTAGGTTTTTATAAAAATGTTGATGTTTTTTAGCCCATTTTTTAAATTATTTTGCTCATAAATTACCCATTGTCCAACCGATTTGATAGTTTTATATACCGACGTGTTAAGGAAGAATTTTACCATTTACTTAAGTTATATTTATGTATAAACATTTATATAAACTTGTAAATATATATTTTAACAAAGTTAATTATAAATAAAAAACAGTAATTTTTGTGGATTCAGTATTTCGGTTATAACTCTGCCATTTTTTAAATTTACCATTTACTTTAGTTATAAAGCTTGGACTCGGGGAGATCTATGGTTCCCGAAAGTGGGTATTAAAAAAAAAAAATTTAATTTTGGCCATAACTTTTTTGTATTTGAACCGATTTTTCCGAGTTTTTTATAAAATATGTTCTACAAGAAATTTCAGATATTTTGGTATAAAAGTCATATCCATAGGACGTATAGCAGCCCTAAAATTTAGGTTTTTATAAAAATTTTGATGTTTTTTAGCCCATTTTTGGAGTATTTTGCTCATAAATTACCCATTGTCTAACCGATTTGATAGTTTTATATACCGACGTGTTAAGGAAGAATTTTACCATTTACTTAAGCTCTACTAAAAATTTCCGATATTTTGATATATAAGTCATATCCATAGGACATATGGCAGTCCTTAAATTTAGGTTTTTATAAAATTTTTAATTTTTTTTGTACGGGAGGTACCACGCCCACTTCTCCAATCCAGCCCACATTTTGTAGGATGGTGTGTATTGGCAACCTAAATGTGTGTACCTAATTTGGAAACTTTGGCTCTTGCCGTTCTCAAGATATACAGAAATAAAAAAAATACAACAACAAGGGATTTTTGGAAAAATTTAGAGGTAGTCGTGGTTTTTTGCTCATATCTACGTCATTTTTGGACCGATCTGGCTGAATTTCAATAGCAAGAAATGGTGGACTGTATGTAACATAAATGTAAAGCAACCTAGCCGCTATCATGTCTGGATTATCCGGAAAACACATATCAAACGTAAGACGGACAGACGGACATCGTTAAATCAACTTTTCTTCTCACATGGACCCAGAATATATATACTTTATGGGGTCTAAAATCAATATTGTGGAAATTACAAACGTTATGACAAACATATATATACCCTTTTACACCTGTGGTGAAGGGTATAAAAAGGCAATTTCGTAAAAATGGCGCTAACGTGGCTAAGGAAGAAACGCGACAATATGAATATTTTCAAAGTTGGTGTCAATATATCAAAAAAATATATGAATATTATACTGGAAAATAAAAAACGATAAACTCACCAGACCAACTGTATTTAAAACGTATGTACATACCCAACAAACACGAAATTAAACCTTTGATATGAAATAAATTTATCATTTGACATTAAACACAATTTTCAAACCTTTCTCAATTGTTTGATTTAAACATTTAAATTCAAATTGATAATGATTTGAATATAAACATTTGACATACAATGTTTTATCAATTTGATGTCTAATTGTTATCAAATGTTTTTCTCAAAGCAAAAAATAGCTTGGCAGCACTGAAGCGAAAAATTAATGTAAGCAGTAAAAAATGGCGATTAAAGTGAAATGTGTTACACAATTAAAGAAAAGTTACATATTATGTCAAGTGAATTCGCCTTTAAGAATCCTTGATTTCTTGTTTAAAAATATAAATCGCTCGTAAACCTGCTCTGAGTGGAGAAGCAGCTTGCGCTTTTTGTCATTATTTCTTAAGGATAAACAGGTCGTTTTTGTTTGTCTGCTTTTGTTGCGTTTTGCGTTGTCCGTACCGAGTTACAGTTTTTGCGGTTTCAACATTAACTATATGCAATCGTTTTAAACCTCAATGTTTTAATATTGTCTCTGGTGGAGAACCAAAGAAAAAAACTCAATGTGACTGGTGGAGAACCATATATAACTCAGACGTTTACTGGTGGAGTACCAAGGAAATAACTCAGACGTTTACTGGTGGAGACCAAAATACTCTGGAGCGGATTCTGGAAGCTTTCGCCTTCTTATACGAAGGTTTAGGTCGAACGAGATTTTTAAAATCCACATTTGGAAAAACATTTGAGAATAACATTTAAAAGCAAGTTGAAAATAAATAAATTTCTCAATATGAAAATAATTTACCCTTTTTGTTAAGAATGCTATGATATTCAAATCATTATCAAATGTTTGTCGTTTGAGAAAAGGTTTAATTTCAAATCACTTGAAATCAATTTGAAATCAAACATCAGTGTTTGTTGGGTATTCGCTTTACGTATATGCAAATTAATTTATTTACAGCAGCTTCTACATTATTTATTTCTGCTAAAGTGTTCTTTTATCTACTCTTCATATACATATGTAATTTCTATAAGCTATTTGGCATTTAAGGTGAATTAGAGTTTTTAAAACAACTAAAAAAATTACTTATTTTCATTAAAAAAATTTCTTTGATTAAATGAAAATTTTCATTGTCTAAATGGAATTTCATAGTTTTAATGAAGTATTTTCGTTAAAATCGCTTCATTGGATTTCGTAATTACGTTTAAAATTTTCATTGGATATATGAAAACTTAAGTTTGTCCAAGTTAAACAAAAAATTTTAATTGGGAACATAAAAAACAATATACAAACATACCTATATTCATAAATAACAAAATTAGTTTCCTTAAAAAAATGTTTAATTGTTAATCTTAAAATTTAAGATTTCATCATTTCATACATCTAATGTAATATGCCATTAAATTTATGAAAACAAAATTTTTTTTATAAAAGCAACACAATTCAATAATGCTTTCATAAATGTAAATTTTCATTATGACACTGAAAAATGTCATAATAGTAATGAAACAAAAACTTCAAAAAAAAAATTTTTTTTTACTTTATTGACAGTATTCATCCAATGAATAATATTCATAGATCTAATGTAATGTTTCATTAAATACATTTTATGAAACAGGTTTCATTGATCCGACGAAGCGCTGCATAGGTTCCTTTTTAATGCAATTTTTCATGGGATTAATGTCAAAATTCATTGGTATTGCGAAGAAATTTCTTTCAGTGTAATGACGCACTTTATATTGGCTTCTTATCCCGTTATATCAGCAAGGAGAGTTTTATCCAACAACAAAAGGTTTTGCCAACGATACTTAAAAAATATTAATTATTAATGATTTAAATTCAGAAACAGGAAAAGAAATAACATTTTAGTCATATTTAAGCTCGAGAAAGTCAAGTTTTAGGAATCACTATATCATACAACAATTTATAACCTCTACACAATCTAGAAATCTTTCTATATGCTTTATATAATTTGCTTAACCAATTTTTCGCCGCATTCCTGTTGAATAATGTTGAAGATAACAACGAAATAGGATACCAAGTAACTAATAGAAAAAAAATATTGTAAGCGTTCTACTAATTTTAATCACCGATCGGCAAAAAATGGGTTAAGAACATATATAGAACTAAGACATGTCCTAGTGGCAAATTGTCTTCATTTAAAAAAAGGTTAATAACGAAAACTTAGATTCAGACAGCAATATCCTTTTTTTTTTTTAGTTTTTGCAAAGGTTAATTTGTTCGTGGAGCCCAGTAATGTTAGTTTTTTTGACAAAGGATATATTGGAGGTACCCTTATCCTGGCTGTCATTTCAATACAATAATTAAAGAAATTTTTCAAGTTATTTTTGGCCTTGGGGGCTTAGCTTAGCTGCAATAATAATTTTTCTAGAAGGATGTATCCTACCCATGTCCTTGCATCGATTCCAAAAACATTGTTCACACAAATTAAAAGGTATAATCTGAGACCTTTGGTGATAGTTTATTCCTTTTGAAAGCTTACTTTAGCTGAAATTATAATTTTTCTAAAAATAATGTATGAGAGGTACCCGCATCCTTTCGCGAATTTTTTCCGAAATTCGAATATTTTAATGATTTGATGATAGCAAGTGTCAATGACTTTTGGTGTGAAGCGGTGGATGGTTAGGATGGAAACACTCAGCTATTAAAATCTTGCCAGGCTAGGCCGGTAGAGGCGTGAATTCGCCATCTTTACCACCCACAAGCCATTGTCCAAAAAAATAAATAATGTATTTAAAAAAAAACTAATAAAAAGAAACTAGTAACCTAACAAAAAAATCAGTGGAATCAAAAAGAAAAAACTACCACCAAAAATGTTTCTAATTCCCTGCAATAATTTGATTTCTGAACTTCTCACTTCATCGGCTGGTAGCTGACGTTTGCCCTCCCACTACCTTGGCAAATCCTTGGCCCATATGTGGATTTGCCCCTTAATGTGAATCTACCCCTACAAGATTAAAACTGGCTTGCTTACCTGCTATTTTTTTACTCCATGTCCATTTTCATTTTCCCTAAGAACATTTCCGTACTTCACCTCAGAAGTTCACCCAAATATCAAACCTAAAAAAAAGTCCTGTCCCAAATTTTCACTCAAACAAACCTTCGATCCAAAAGCAGACCTAGAGTTATCCCCTGCACTACCTAGTCCGAGCTCGGCCCGGTGTCTAGGGACTATTTACCAAAAATCCACTCTTCCCCCGCCAGTTTGGACCAAGTCCCGTCTGTTTTTATGTCGGTAGTGTGGCGAACGTAAGTCTGTGTCAGTGAGATTCTGTGGGGATGAATGATAGGGTGTGTGTGAGGTATAAGTGCTCGAATTAAGTAGATACCCTGCAGGGAATGCCAATAGTAAAACTGTAGTGAATATATAGTGACATTGTCAGTAATACTACTGACCAAGTTTACCCCAGCCAATGTAATCTTCTATTGACATTTAGCATTAGCTTGTCATTGCAAATCCACCAGTAGACAGCAACACTACTGACTAGGTAGTTTAGTAGTAGTTTAGGTAGTAGAATAACTATTAAAAAATTATGTACCTATTGACTGCTCAGCATAAAACAAAAAGAAACTATTGACGATTTCGTTGACAATGTCCCTAGAAACAACAAATCAAACTTGTCGACATTTTATTTGGTGCAATTGTCGTTACAGAAAAGAGTGGTGACATAAAGATATATTGCTCCACGCTGACTACAGGGTAAATATGTCTGAATGGTTGTGTATGGATGGATGATGTATGGGTGTATACAGTTTGCTCAGATGACGTATGTGTGTGGATGGATGATAAATGTGTGTACGATGTTTGCTCAAATGATGTGTGTATCAGAGAATAGCTTTTTGCAATTGAAAAAAAATCGCATTTAATTAACGACAACAAATACACACGCTTACGGTCATACAGTCAAACTCGCGCAACCGCAAATATTCGCTGCTGGTTTGCAGTCATTCAAATAACGCACATCGTGCTTTGTTATTTATACAATCGTTACCTTCGTTTTTTTTATAAAGATTCTAAGTGTTCTGAGCGCAAATGATTGTTTGGTAAAGAAACAAAAAATACAAACGAAAAAGCCAGAAATCAAACAATCATTACTCATGTATTTATTCAGCATTAACTATGTGGTACAAGAAAAAAAAAATTGAAATGAAACTAAACACACATACTTATGTAGGTACACACAATTTCCATACCCTGAAGGAAACCTGGGTGCAAGTGTCTCCAAGTCACCAGTTTTGTCGACTATATTGGCGCCATTGTCGAAGTGTCTACACTACATTTCATTTGCCACTTTATTTGGCTTTAATACGAAAAAGATTTTATCAATAACGACTGAGAAGTATTATTCCTATAAAGTAGAAGAAATAATAAAAAAAAGATTGTTACACACAGAAAACAAATTGGTTGGGAAACGGTTGCAGTAATAAAATATTGATCAAGTGACATGATTTTTTATTGCAACTATTAAAAATGTATAGTTCTAACTGATTTTTAATTCTCTTGATTATAAAAATGATGTTCCAACTGAAATATGATTCCTTCAATTATTTTATTAGTTATGATAACTAATTTAATTAAGTTCTAAAAATTAGTACAAATGGTTATAATCACAACCGAATTTAATATAGGGCAATACTGAATATTGGTCATTGCAATCAATAATTTGCTTTCGTCAATAAATTTTAAAATATAAATGATTATTCATTTATTGCAGCTAATTATTGATTGTTGGAATATATTCAATTCGAGTACAACAAATGAAAATATAATTATTCGGAATTCACAACCAAAAAATAGTTAAAAGCCCCAATTGCTTACTAAATTTTCTGTCAAAACATTTGATAGATTAAATTAATTTTTAATATTATATTTAAAAAATATATATGCGGTCAAAAATGGAAAATGTGCAAAACTTAATAAATAGGGGTAAGTAATTTACGTATTCTTATAGGTATGAACATATACACGTACATACATATGTATGCATGAATGTATGTATTATTTATATACCCTGCAAATTTTATTGGACTTCTTGATCCATTTTGATCCTGGGCTGGTCCAATGTAGTGCAAGTATGGACCATGTCATTATTAAAAAGAGTTTGCAGTGAAACGACATGTCTTCGTTTTTTAAATACACGTTTTCGTTTTGAAACGATTTCAAAGCTAATCCTCTGGAGTATACCATGGAGTAGTTTTAAGACTTCCCCTTTGTAATGCAAGCTGGGTTATATGGTCCTGCCCTAGGATATCGTTCTGTAAAATAACCCATTTTTCCGTTCATTGAGATTTCCTTTGGACAAGTTCTTGCCACTTATGGGCTACATTTGACCGGTTAAAAAAATATATTGATAACGACAATCAAATCTCTTGTTATGAACACCAATTATGTGTTAATTCAGTTGCACCTATCATTTATTCGGATATAAGCACAATTTTGCTTCTAATAATCATACTAACAACTAACAATATCTGTTGTTATGACTGATAGTGTACTAAAATTCAAATGTTGCTATCAAACCTATTATGCTAAGCAACGAAATTTTCAGTAATTGGAACCGAATTGTGTGATAGTACATGCAACCGACGAAATTCGATTGGCGCCAAATTCGGTTGTGATCACGAATCTGTTTTCTCTGTGTATGATTTCGTATTCTTACAAAAAGTGTAGACTACTTTTACTAAAATGTACTAGCGATTCTCTGGTTCCAATGTCTACATATGTTTCCAAAGGAACTACCTAGTCAGTAGTACCAACGTCAGTAGTAGATTTCCAATGACACGCACATGTTAAATGTCTATTGTAAATAACATTGCCTGGGGTATAATAAGTCACTAGTACTGGTGACTGTGTCAATAGTGAATCAGTACAGATTCACTAGTGACATTTCCTGCAGGGTAGAAACAAAAAGTACAGTAGTAGTAGTAGTAGGTACAATGTATTTTTGTTATTGTTGTTAATTTTGAAAAAGCGTCTCATCGTTGTTTATTGTTGTTGTTGTTAATGTAAACAAAAGTATAGAGAATGTGCTCTTTTGAATTTACTCAGTTGTGTTATATTGCGTGAGCAACAAAAATGCAAATAAAGCACTTTCAATAAAAAACGAATAAATGAAAATATCAAATGTGTACGAAGGGAAAAAAAAATTATCAACGTTGAACTTTGTTTTGCAAGCTTAGAATAAATGTAAATTTTAGGGTATGAATAATCAACAGAAATTGTTGATTTTGAGGTTCTCTGGTGTGTATGTCGATGGATGATGTAGGGGCTTATGATGTGTGAATGTATGAACCGTATTAATATGTGTAAATGATTATGCTGCTTTTAACCAATTTCAAAAATTCTGTCTTTTTTCTCATTTATTCAAACATCATTTAATTTCTTATTAAATTAAATTTTATTTTTAATTTTTAAAAAACACAAAAATCGAAACTCTTCTTCACCCAACCAAAAAAAAAAAAAATTGACCTTTTTCGTCTGCACTCTAGACTCGAAAAAAAAACTTCTTCCTCTTCTTCTCCCTGTCGTTTTTTCCCGCCTTTTTCCGCTATTCTCCCGCTATCTTTTTTTTCCTTCCTCCACAAAACTCTTACACCCCCTGAACAGCTGTGCAAACTGTCAAAAAAAGATTATTCCAGCAGTTTGTACGGTTGCATTTTAATGTAAAGTCCTCTCTACTCCCATTTACAATAAAATACAACCTTCAGCCGTTACAGAGGCATGACAAAAGCAGAACGCCAATTTTTTTGCTGTTTTATTTCATTGCTGTTTTATTTCATTATTTTACTGTGGGCCGTGTTTCAACATCCATGCTATAAATTACTTTGCATTTATACTTACGGAGTGCTCAAACTCTTCCTTGCTACTGAAAATGTCAAGGCTCAACTAAAATAAGCATAAGCTTCTGTTAAAACACTAACAAAAAGCGTGTCAAATGCATTTAAAACACAAAAACAAAATCAAAAAACATTTGATTCCGTACGGAAAGTGCGGTCAGTTTCGCACCTTGCTTAAGCAATTGACAGGTTCAAAAAACTTGACAAAAATTTTCCTTAGTGCTGGTTAACACTATTCAAGTTTTGCCGTCAAGTCTTGTGCTTTTAGGAGAGAAGGGAAAAGGGGATGCCATTTATTTTCCTCTCTCTCCTAAAAACTCAAGACTTGACGGCTTAAACTTGAAGAGTGTGAACCAGCACTTACTGCCCGTATACAACTGACATGATTTGCTGTTATAACTTGAAGTAATAAAAGCATTGTTAAAACATTTGCATTAACAACCGTGTTATAACATGAGAAAACTTCTAACATGATGAGTCTATACTTAACACTAACATCATATTAGTGTTAAAGTTAAGCATTTCATGTCAGTTGTAGACTGCATGTAAAGTACAATATGGCTTGAAACTAGAGTTTGTACGCGGGAAAGAATTCCCGGGAATCCCGGGACATTTTTTTTAAATTAAATTTTCGGGAATTTCAAACTAATTTTTTTTAAATTTGAATTTGTTAGCATCGTTAAAATCAAACACGAGCAATAAAAATACATCTTTACTAAAAACTACCTACAAATCGAACTATTTTTCCTACGCCAATAAATCGATGGTCTTTTTAATTGCTGATGAAATGTCTAAAACGCTTCTTGAAGTAAATAATGAAAATGTGCACGATACACCATCACCAACACCAGATGATAAACCATCTACTATCTTTAAAGAACACCTTGAAAAGGCTAAAAAAAATCAATGTAAAAAAAATTTTCTTAAAAGAAAATTAATTTTACCAAGTTTTTATAATTCGGGATCTCCCCACGAATTTTCAACAAATTGTTTGTCTCTTTTAAATTTGTATGTTCTTTTTTTATTCTTTCGTTGCAAGTTTTTCGAGTACGAGAAAACTTACGAGTAATGTTTACTGTAAAGAAGCAATAATTTTCTGTTATTGAACCGATTTTATAGCTGTCAAAATAAATATTGTTAACTGGCAGCTATACACTGAAAGAATTTTCTTCACAATACCAATGAATTTTGACATTAATCCCATGAAAAATTGCATTAAAAAGGAACCTATGCAGTGCTTCGTTGGATCAATGAAACCTGTTTCATTAAAATGTATTTAATGAAACATTACATTAAATCTATGAATATTATTAATTTTTTTTTTCTCATTTTATTTTTTTTATTTTGTTTTTTCTCTGTCTCTGGCGGGAATCGATCCCGCAACCTCGGCGCTAATAGACTAGCTCACTACCAGCTAGCCTACAGGCGCAGTGTAGTTTTTGAATAAAAAAAACTATGTTTTTTGCCATTACTCAATTAAGAGCGTAAATATGAGATTAAATTGTTCATATGTCCAAACATAAATTGTCCATAATGACATTTTTCATTATCATAATGAAAATTTAAATATACGAAGGAATGCTTTTTTGGGATATTTTATACTTTTAATTATTGAGACTATAGAGTTATTTGAATGCTAACATTTTTTTTTTCAATTATTGAAATATGTTGCTGTTATTTTAATGTAAATAATTAGTTAAGCTCAAGGTCAGGTTTTTTTATATTTTTTTATTTATTTAAAAATGTTTCCAATATTTCGAAATCCACTGGATCTCATCTTCATGGTACTACAATTATAGTTAACAAAAAATAAAAACATAATTTTAACATTAAATGAAAACATTTTGTCCCACTGTGTCATAAAACATATAAACAGAAATAAGCGCACAAAAATAAAAACTTACAAGAGGAACAATAATAAAAAACACGTCACACACGGTTTTACATTTAAAATTGCACTAATTCCTTATTCTATTTTTGTTTATTATATGTCTATATTGTTTTGCTGAGCTCGTCTCTAAATCACTCTTATGCTGGGTACACACTATGCAACACATTTACGCAATCTAGTGAATTAAATTCATTTTCATTCATTCCAGGTTGCATCAACATCAAAACGCTTTGATATTTTGAGGTTGCATTGAAACAGATTGCATATAGGTTGCACTGTGTGTACCCAGCATTAAAGTTCATTCGGTACTCTTTGCTTGTGTTTATTATGCTGGGTACACACAATGCAACCTACATGCAATCTGTTTCAATGCAACCTCAAAATATCAAAGCGTTTTGATGTTGATGCAATCTAGACTGAATGAAAATGAATTTAATTCACTAGATTGCGTAAACGCGTTGCATAGTGTGTACCCAGCATTATATTTAACATTTCTAGTGTATAGCGTCTATGGTATTTTCCTTCTCTTTGCAATATCTCCACATTGTCGAAGTTTGGTGTGTGCCCTTTTTCTGCACAATGGGCTAGAAGTACGGTTTTTTGTGTTGAAGTTTTATTTATATTTTCAGGTCAGATTTATGTCCTGCTAATCTTGTCTTAAGTTTGTTTTTTGTTGTACCAACATATACCTTTTTACATACATTGGTTTCGTCACCTTTACAATTTATTTTGTAAATCAAATTAGATTTTTCCTTTTTATCCAGCTAACTTTTGGTGTTTGAAAAAAGTTGTCGTAAAGTGTTTTCCGATCTAGGTGCTATTTTATAGTTTTCCTTATCATATATGTCAGATTTTTCAATCCTCTCGGATATTCCTGGCACATATGTCTTTGATTTATACCATTTTTGATTTCCATCTATTTCTCTGGTTTGTTTGTTTTCTACTTGTAAGAGTCTTTTAATAATATTGTCTGGGAATGCATTTTTCTTCAATATGTCTTTTATTTTCTTCATATTATCCTGGTGCTGTTATTAAAAAATTTTTGATTTCATAAATTTAATGGCATATTACATTAGATGTATGAAATAATTAAACATGAATTAACAATTAAACATTTTTTTAAGGAAACTATAATTTTGTATTAATTTATGAATATAGTTATGTTTGTATGTATATTGTTTTTTATGTTCCCAATTAAAATTTTGTAGATGTTGTTGATCCCAAGGATGTTTTACAGTCAAAAATAATTTTACGTCGTCTGCATGCATCAATACATTACAATGTTGAACTGCTTCAGGCAAATCATTAATAAAAATAAGGAGCAAAATTGGACCAATGTGGCTTCACCGAGGTACTCCAGATTTAACATTGATTTTTTCCGAAATTGCCGTATTAAATTTTACAGATTGAGTTTTACATGACAAATATGATTTGATCCAGCTCAGGAAGTTACTATTGAAACCCATTACGTCCAGTTTTTTCAACAATAGCGGATGATGAACTTTGTCGAAAGCCTTACTGAAATCAGAGTAAATAAAGTCAGTGTGGTGTCCATTGGCAAAATCTCTATGAAGCGATTTTAACGAAAATACTTCATTATAACTATGAAATTCCATTTAAACAATGAAAATTTTCATTAAACCAATGAAAATTTTTTATGAAAATGATTCATTAAATATGTGAAGCATTTTTCTTTCAGTGTAGTAATAATTAATTATAACTGAACTTGGTGAAATTGACCGTTAGAAATAAATAACATATGAAAATTAAAAAACGTTTACAAAGTACGAATTCTAAAAAGACGTCAAAATCAAATGTTAATATAAGTCGGGCCAGACTAATTAAAAAAGTCTCGTTTACACTTAATTGCGTAATAGATTCGTCTGAAAAATTAATAAGCATCGAAGCTTCGTTTGACATACAAACACATCAGACAAATATTTTAACCACATCTGGGATTTCATGCTTAAAATTAAATAAAAGCTAATTAAACGGTTTCGCTGTTTAAACAATTCACCACCATTAATAAAAATTTTTAAAGTGGCTAACAAAGAGTGAAATGCATTAAATATAATTTAGTGTAATTTCAAACTTCATTCAAAACGATTGAACATGCACGGAAATAGGGCACGTAGACGACAATTTATGTATTTATGGTACATATAAATAAAATGATCTCTGTTTAAAAGTACTTCTCTGTTTTGTTCACAGTTTTTGTTGTTGTTGGTGTTTAAGAATTAAATGATTATTACAAGATTGTTAAAAAAAACATTTTTCGGAAATGTATTTGCAATTAATATCTCTGTTAGCCGTGCTAATGCCTGATCCCAAAACCTATTACTTAGAAAAACATGATGAAATTTTACACAAAATTAAAAATGTTACTGGTGTGTCATAAGCATAAATTTATGTTACAATTGTTTTTTTTTAAATTAATTTTTTAATTGCCTTATTACAGCTCAAAGTTGTGTGGATTCGCGTTTGCGTGCCGGAAAGTGTTTAACATTAGCCAAATGTCCCGATATAGTAGAGGAATTTTATGACGAGGCCCGTAAGACTTCATACGGCATTGATTTTCAAACTTTCATTAGCAATTCGATATGTGGATTTGATGGGGCAAATTTTTTGGTAAGAATAATTTAAAAGTTATTACTTACAAAATCTGATTTATTTCATTATTATTACAGATCTGTTGTGGAAGTCGCACAATGTATAAGCCTCCTTTACAAAATACTCATCATTTCACCACTGGAAAGCCTTTCGAACAGTTATACCAGAGTACTCCATTTTTATTTGCACCACTCGCTCCCTCTACCTCTGTTGCTACACCAACAGCCACTGCCAGTGATAATAAAAATATGCCACCGATTATTTATCCAACTTCTGGAAGTAACAGTAATACAATTCCTGATATGGGCGGGGTTATTTTCAAACCCACACCACCGGTTGGGGGAGTACAAGTAATACAGCCTGTTCCCATGATAACTACTCAAGGAACATTTACAACACAAAAACCAAATGCAATTCCAAACAGTCCAACTTTAACTTGCGGTGTTAGCAAAGGCACCATTAATCGGGTTGTGGGAGGTAACGAGGCCAAAAATGGTAATTACCGTTTTATTTTATTTAAAAATCTATAAATTTAAAGTGCCAAATATCTGTTTAATACTTTTGTAGGCAATTATCCCTGGATGGCTGCCTTGGGCTATCGTGAAGATTACGATACTTTGAAATATTTATGTGCTGGTAGCTTAATTTCACCTAGATATGTTATTTCTTCGGCGCATTGTATTAATAACTATTTGATGCTAGTGCGTTTGGGAGCCCATGATCTTTCGAATTCTTTAGAACCAGAGGCACGAAATTATCATATAAAACGCACTGTCATTCACGAACAGTTCGATTTGAAAATAATAACAAACGATTTAGCTTTAATAGAATTGAGCGAGACAGTGAAACTGACAAGTAAGTAACTGGAAGACTGTACTGGAGGCTAAAGGCTCAGTTAGCCGGGAGTTACAGTAACGTTGCAAATCAGCCGCTTCACTTTGGTGTATGTAAAGCAAAGTGAACGATCATAGTTAGCAGTAAGATGTAACGTCTCAATCTGTAAGAAATGGATTGGTCCTACTTTTTTAAGGTAAGGTTAAGTTACTGTTACTCCCAGCTAACTGAGCCTTAACAGACCAACCTTAATCGGAGCGTAAAACGTTTTCTATCTGTCAAAAATTAGCATGCTCATACAATATGCATAAAGTAAGCGCAAACAGCTTTGCAATTGGAAAAAATCCCATTTCACCAGCGTTGGCTGTTATTATCAAAAAACAAGTAAGAGTGCTATATTTGGCTGTGCCGAATCTTATATACCCTTCACCATTGTGCGAGCAGAATACAGAGAAACTAAATAATTTTTACATATATGTGCATTAGCGTGGCCGTTAGTTGTATGGAGAACTTTTTTTTTTTGATTTCTTATATTCTCCCCCCCCAAATCGGTTCAGTTTTATGTAAAAAAAAATACAAAAAAATTTCGTAGCGATAAGTTGTGTTTTAGGGGGGGCGTCGGCCCCTCAAAGTTTGCCATCAAGCCATTTATTCAAATGTAATTTGTTTGCATATGACTCTCTTAAAAACAACATTTTACAAGAACATGGTATATGGCAATATTTTAGCTCTTCTAGTCAACAACATTAGCCTCGAAGAAAGTTTTTTGCTAAAATTAATATTTAAGAAAATAATTAAGAAAATAACAACAAAATTCCAAACATTTTATATACGTTTTATATATATAAAAGAGGGATTTAATGTCAAGTGAACTAATTTTGAAATCGATGTCTTTCGATTTGGATGAAATTTGCACCAACGTTAGTCCTATTGAATAGTAGTTTAGACACAAATTTTCAACAAGATCGGTCAAAAAGTTTCTGAGTTTGGGGGGGTCAAAGTTTGAAATTTTGGCCATAAAGGTGTTCTTTCACATCCATGTAACTTATTACCAATTGTGGTTAGCAAAATTTGTCCCAAGCAGCTTAGATAGCTATTTGATCAATCTTTAAAAAAAAATTTTTTTTGTTTTTTTTTGAATTTTTTAAAATTTTTTTTTTAAATTTACAACTTGGCAAAAAAAAAAAAAAAAAAAGTTTTAAATATAAAAAAAATATGTTAAAAAATTTTTTAAAAAAACCAAAAACTACTATTCAATAGGACTAACGTTGGTGCAAATTTCATCCAAATCGAAAGACATCGATTTCAAAATTAGTTCACTTGACATTAAATCCCTCTTTTATATATATAAAACGTATATAAAATGTTTGGAATTTTGTTGTTATTTTCTTAATTATTTTCTTAAATATTAATTTTAGCAAAAAACTTTCTTCGAGGCTAATGTTGTTGACTAGAAGAGCTAAAATATTGCCATATACCATGTTCTTGTAAAATGTTGTTTTTAAGAGATAGTCATATGCAAACAAATTACATTTGAATAAATGGCTTGATGGCAAACTTTGAGGGGCCGACGCCCCCCCTAAAACACAACTTATCGCTACGAAATTTTTTTGTATTTTTTTTTACATAAAACTGAACCGATTTGGGGGGGGAGAATATAAGAAATCAAAAAAAAGAAAATAACGGCCACCCTAATGTGCATACATATTTACAATACTTAAAACTTTTAAATATTTTTAATTAGGCTTAAGTTCATGAAATTTAATTTTTATTAAATTATTTTTATGAAGAAAGGAATTTTACAACATGAAAATCAATTTAAATTGTTATTGATAATCTTTCATTCTTGACGTGGCTCGGGCTCGAACCCTGGCCGGCAGGTTACCATGACATGTTTCGATCGCAACCACTCGATCTCCTCAGATGGATTTGCCGTCTTACACTCGCAGCCATCGACGACTGCTAACGTCACCAGTCAAACATCAATCCTTAAACCAAATTGTATTTTAACATTTGGTAGATCGAAATTTGCTTTCCTGAATGATTATCCATTTTAATTGATTTTACATGTTTTTTCCTTTACTTCTGTTTTTTCGTACTTTCGTCAAGAATTTTTCTTGAAGTCCAAGTACATTTTTTGTTTTTTCACTTTGTCTTTCTCTTTTCTGTTGACCTTTTTCAGCACAACTTGAAGGACAAATGTACACATAGAGCTCGTGCCTTAGCTTTAACAATAATTAGTATTGTGGTTATTTTGTTGAACTATTTATGGTTTTTAATCCAAATTTTTAATATTTTTAATTAGGCTTAAGTTCATGAAATTTAATTTTTATTAAATTATTTTTATGAAGAAAGGAATTTTACAACATGAAAATCAATTTAAATTGTTATTGACAATCTTTCATTCTTGACGTGGCTCGGGCTCGAACCCTGGCCGGCAGGTTACCATGACATGTTTCGATCGCAACCACTCGATCTCCTCAGATGGATTTGCCGTCTTACACTCGCAGCCATCGACGACTGCTGACGTCACCAGTCAAACATCAATCCTTAAACCAAATTGTATTTTAACATTTGGTAGATCGAAATTTGCTTTCCTGAATGATTATCCATTTTAATTGATTTTACATGTTTTTTCCTTTACTTCTGTTTTTTCGTACTTTCGTCAAGAATTTTTCTTGAAGTCCAAGTACATTTTTTTGTTTTTAAACTTTGTCTTTCTCTTTTCTGTTGACCTTTTTCAGCACAACTTGAAGGACAAATGTACACATAGAGCTCGTGCCTTAGCTTTAACAATAATTAGTATTGTGGTTATTTTGTTGAACTATTTATGGTTTTTAATCCAAATTTTTAATATTTTTAATTAGGCTTAAGTTCATGAAATTTAATTTTTATTAAATTATTTTTATGAAGAAAGGAATTTTACAACATGAAAATCAATTTAAATTGTTATTGATAATCTTTCATTCTTGACGTGGCTCGGGCTCGAACCCTGGCCTGCAGGTTACCATGACATGTTTCGATCGCAACCACTCGACCTCCTCAGATGGATTTGCCGTCTTACACTCGCAGCCATCGACGACTGCTGACGTCACCAGTCAAACATCAATCCTTAAACCAAATTGTATTTTAACATTTGGTAGATCGAAATTTGCTTTCCTGAATGATTATCCATTTTAATTGATTTTACATGTTTTTTCCTTTACTTCTGTTTTTTCGTACTTTCGTCAAGAATTTTTCTTGAAGTCCAAGTACATTTTTTTGTTTTTTCACTTTGTCTTTCTCTTTTCTGTTGACCTTTTTCAGCACAACTTGAAGGACAAATGTACACATAGAGCTCGTGCCTTAGCTTTAACAATAATTAGTATTGTGGTTATTTTGTTGAACTATTTATGGTTTTTAATCCAAATTTTTAATATTTTTAATTAGGCTTAAGTTCATGAAATTTAATTTTTATTAAATTATTTTTATGAAGAAAGGAATTTTACAACATGAAAATCAATTTAAATTGTTATTGATAATCTTTCATTCTTGACGTGGCTCGGGCTCGAACCCTGGCCGGCAGGTTACCATGACATGTTTCGATCGCAACCACTCGATCTTCTCAGATGGATTTGCCGTCTTACACTCGCAGCCATCGACGACTGCTGACGTCACCAGTCAAACATCAATCCTTAAACCAAATTGTATTTTAACATTTGGTAGATCGAAATTTGCTTTCCTGAATGATTATCCATTTTAATTGATTTTACATGTTTTTTCCTTTACTTCTGTTTTTTCGTACTTTCGTCAAGAATTTTTCTTGAAGTCCAAGTACATTTTTTTGTTTTTTCACTTTGTCTTTCTCTTTTCTGTTGACCTTTTTCAGCACAACTTGAAGGACAAATGTACACATAGAGCTCGTGCCTTAGCTTTAACAATAATTAGTATTGTGGTTATTTTGTTGAACTATTTATGGTTTTTAATCCAAATTTTTAATATTTTTAATTAGGCTTAAGTTCATGAAATTTAATTTTTATTAAATTATTTTTATGAAGAAAGGAATTTTACAACATGAAAATCAATTTAAATTGTTATTGATAATCTTTCATTCTTGACGTGGATCGGGCTCGAACCCTGGCCGGCAGGTTACCATGACATGTTTCAATCGCAACCACTCGATCTCCTCAGATGGATTTGCCGTCTTACACTCGCAGCCATCGACGACTGCTGACGTCACCAGTCAAACATCAATCCTTAAACCAAATTTTTTTTTAACATTTGGTAGATCGAAATTTGCTTTCCTGTTGTAAAATTCCTTTCTTCATAAAAATAATTTAATAAAAATTAAATTTCATGAACTTAAGCCTAATTAAAAATATTAAAAATTTGGATTAAAAACCATAAATAGTTCAACAAAATAACCACAATACTAATTATTGTTAAAGCTAAGGAACGAGCTCTATGTGTACATTTGTCCTTCAAGTTGTGCTGAAAAAGGTCAACAGAAAAGAGAAAGACAAAGTGAAAAAACAAAAAAATGTACTTGGACTTCAAGAAAAATTCTTGACGGAAGTACGAAAAAACAGAAGTAAAGGAAAAAACATGTAAAATCAATTAAAATGGATAATCATTCAGGAAAGCAAATTTCGATCTAAAAAATGTTAAAATACAATTTGGTTTAAGGATTGATGTTTGACTGGTGACGTCAGCAGTCGTCGGTGGCTGCGAGTGTAAGACGGCAAATCCATCTGAGGAGATCGAGTGGTTGCGATCGAAAAATGTCATAGTAACCTGCCGGCCAGGGTTCGAGCCCGAGCCACGTCAAGAATGAAAGATTATCAATAACAATTTAAATTGATTTTCATGTTGTAAAATTCCTTTCTTCATAAAAATAATTTAATAAAAATTAAATTTCATGAACTTAAGCCTAATTAAAAATATTAAAAATTTGGATTAAAAACCATAAATAGTTCAACAAAATAACCACAATACTAAATACTTAAAACTTTATTATAAATGAAATTTAAAAAGCGAAAACTGGTAAATACACGACAACCAGATTTGAACTTCGCTTTTCATAAAGACCCAGAATATATATACTTTATAGGTTTTTTTGGCGTTTATTTAACAGATTTATGTATTCTTAAACTTAAATAAACAAACAGTAATTATATCTTAAATTTTCTCCTTTATACACTGTCCCATAATCGAGCTCTCTAGTATACTTAATATTACAATATTTGTATTTTTGACATAAATTTTAATTTTTTTATACAATATTTACATTTGTATATACATATTACTTATTGAATGTAAAGAAAAAATAAGCAAAAAACCTTACTTAAATAAATAAGGGTTAATAAAAAAATAAAAGTTATTTAGGTAAAAACGAGAGGAAGTGGAACTTACCTTGTAAGCCACCAAAATTTATTAATATTTACGTTTGGAAACATATTTTTATCTTTATTATAAACACTAGTGTCATATCTTGTATTAGTATCTGTTAGTTGTTTGCTTTGAATTGCTCTAATATTGGCTCGTCTATACAAATGATAAAGTATAGGAACGCCGAATTCGTTTTGGATGTAGTCATTGCTATCGAGGTATACAAAAGCCTCAGGTGGTACGAATCCACTTTGGAGTGTTTTATGAATAAATTCATTGGAAGCATAGTATGGAGCCATAATCAAATTATTTTCGAAACATTCAGTGCATTTTACAATATGATTCCTTATTAGGTGTATAATGAAGTTATCGATCCTGCCTATCTTTGCTACATTATAAAGCTTTTTATTTGAAACGTATTTTAAATAGTTACTGTGAGCAGATCTGTATTGGAGAGTACACGCTCGTAAGCATTTTCTCTCAAATACTCTTAGTTTCTCCATATACGACGGCGATACATTAAACCATATTTGGCATCCATATGTTAATACAGAACGTATTAATGATTGATATAAAATAATTTTTACATTTGAATGAATGTATTTGGAGAAAAATAGTTTTTTGTACATATAAAATGCATTTCTTGCTTTAATTATTTGTAAGTTTACATGTGTGTTAAAATAAAGAAACTTATCTAAGTGAATACCTAAGTATTTAACCGTTTCTTTATTGGGAATAACCACATTGTCCTTAGATTTAATTTTGAAGGATTTCCAATTTTTTTTGACATTATTGTTACACTTATTGACTGGGGGTCGAAATAGTATGGTCTCACATTTACTACTTTTAATTTTCATGTGCCAATCAGTAGCATAATTCTCTACAATGTTAAAATTGTTTTTAAGTTCTTGGTTTATTTTTTCAATTTTATCATCAGAATGAAAAACGATTATATCGTCAGCAAATCCAATGATATTATCTATTTTATTCAAGAGATCATGTATATATAAGTTAAAGAGAATTGGGGAGTTAACCATGCCTTGTTGTAAACCATTCACTATGATGAAATTTTTCGAACTTACTTTATTGTTATTAGAGACGAAAAAGGATTTGTTGCTTAGCATGTTATGAATAAGAAATATTAAATGTAAAGGAAATTTGTATTTAATAAGTTTATAGATTAAACCTGATATCCAGATACTATCAAAAGCTTTTTCGAAATCTATCAGGCAGGCTCCTGTGCAGAAAGACTTATTCCAGTTCCAGTATATATTTGATGTGAGTAAATGTATTGCATGGATAGTTGAATGCTTGTGTTTAAACCCGAATTGGTTATCATTTATAAGTGAAAATTTTTTACATAATCTTGTTATATTAATATTTATGCAAACTTCGAAGATTTTGCTTATATTTGGCAGTAAGCTTATTGCACGCAGGTTTTTTGGTTCGCTACTATCTTTATTTTTTTTGGGTAGGACTATTACTTTAGCTGTTTTCCAGGCGTGCGGGAAGTAAGAGTTGTTTAACATATTGTTAAAAAGAGTGTAGTATTGAAGTACCATAGGCTTTGGTATATTTTTCAGTATAATATTTGGTATATTGTCTATTCCCGATGATAGCTTACTTCTTAAATTGCTAAAAATATATAATAGCGTGTCATTTGTCATGAAATAATCTTCAGCAAGTGAATCATTTAATTGGTTTGCCTTTTTGTGAACATTAAATGTTATTAAAGAAGGGCTTGTTATTTCAAAATCAGCCTTCTCTTCTAGAAAATTATTGAAACAATTTGTTATTTCATTTTGCACACTATTATTGTAATCAGTTTCTTTGAAAGCATGAACTCTTTCAAGGAAAGCACCAATAACATTAAGTATTTGGTTTTCGTCTCTTAACATAAAGTTGTTATTGTCTTTTTCTAACAAGTCGGGGTTAACTTCCGCATTTCTAATTAGGATTTCATCATCTCTGGAAATTTTTAAATTATTGATACTGAGTTTTTTTGTTACTTTGAATTGTTTTTTAACCTCACTAAACATATCCGAGGATTTTACTGGACTTAAATTTTTGAGTTTCACTTGAAAATGCTGGTTAACGTTTATAATAAAGTTTTCTTTTATTAATTTTTTAATTAATTTTAGTTTGGTCTTTAAAAAATTAAGTTCTGTAGGTGTAATGTTGATTTCGAGTCTATTAGATTTTTTTATAGAAGTTAAAATTTTACTTTTTTCATGTTGAAGTTTTTTTATGATATTGTTACAAAATATTTCAGTTGAGTTGGTTTTTTTGTGCCTGGGCACAGAATTTTCAATAGCACTGTAAATAATATCATTAAGTTTGAGCAGGTAGAAATCAATTTCAGAATTTGAAAGATTTCTACAATTGGGAATGTCTGCCTCATTTTCATTAAGTTTGTTAATTATGGTGTTTTTAAACCGTTTCCAATTAGTTTTTTTACAATTATACTCTGGAATAGGATTGTCTTTAAAAAACTCCAATGGATGTTCATTTTCACCACCTAAAACTTCGATTTGTAAGGCGTTATGATCGCTGTCGTAATCAAGCGTTGCCAAACAGTTTAGTGTATCGTTATTTTTATATATAGATAGACGAGAATCAGCTAAACATAAGTCAAGATACGAATTACAGCGGGGATAAGAAGGTGTTATTGAAGCATACAAGCTAGTTATAAATCTAATTTCATGACAAGTTAACCACTCTTTTAACATGTTTCCTTTGGTGTTATTTGAAATATTACCCCAATCGGTATGTTTGCAATTAAGATCACCAGCTAGCAAGTAAAAATTATTTGCATTTTCTAAGTTAAGGCTTTGAAATAGTTGAAGAAACTCTGTTTTAAAATGGTTACTATTGTTACCCGATGGGTAGTAAACTGAAATTACAAACAATATTTTATTTGATGGCAAAGGGATTTTAATAATAGTGGTTTCTAAATATTTAAATGAATTGATAATCTGATCAGAATAACTACTATATTTCAAACCATTTTTTATTAAAACTGCAGTTCCTCCTCCTCTTTTGGCATTAGTTCTATCCCTACGAATTAAATCATAATCTTTAAATGTAATTGAATGTCTATACACAGAAAAAATTATTGGCAGTTTTTTTTCAATTAATAGTGATTTTTGAATTTTAAAATATATTTGATTACACTCTTAATTGATTGAATTAAAAAAAAATATTTTTTTTCAATTAAAATTTTACTTGATTTTGAGCTTTATTTTAATTATAAGTTTAATTGAATCAATCAACTCGGTTGTTTGAATTGAACACTTTGTTGCTTTCTCCTTGTTGCTTTCCTCCCTCATCAACAGTTTGCGAAAAATGTTACAAGTGCAACCAACATCTTTACAAATTTATTGTCTTTGCCCTTACATGTACATGCACACATGTTTTTGTCATCATAAAGAACAGTAAGCGTCACGTGCAAAAAAAAACTATCAACAAGTAAAAAATTAACTGAAATTTGTTATAGACGAATTACAATTATGACCACCAACAATGTCAATAATGAGCCTACATAAATATGTATATTATGCGTAAAATAAAAAATCGCCTTGTGGCTGACCACAGTGTTGACGGTGGTTATGGTCGAAATTTGGTGTTCATTTTCTTTGTTTGTTAATTCTTGAATTATTTTTGGCGTCATTTCATGTTGTGCGTTTAAAGTGAATAGGTGAAAAAAAGTACAGCCAACACAACAAAAACAGTTTTTTGTTTTCAATCTTGAATACCCTGAAGAATCAGAGTTATTCTACAATTTTATACAAAGTTGTATGTATGAAATTCTTCTGTCAAAAAAATCTTCCAAAATTTGTACAATTAAGCATGAGCTATTACAATTAAACAAATGAAACAAGTTATTTTAAACCATATTTAAATAAAACATATATTTTAAATATTATTATTTTGCTTCATTTAACCATCAACTGAATTAATTTAACAAACTTATTCAATTAACAATTTGTTTGATTGAATAATTTGCGTAATTGAATTTAGAGTGTATTTCAAATACACTGTTTAATTTATTCAATTAAAAATTTAATAGATTTAATGCAAAAATTCAATCACTGTTTTAATCAATACAATTATTATATTATAATTGAGTTTTGTCTCATTCAATAGAACTAGATCCGGATTATATTTATTTACAAAATTAGATAGGTCAAGTCTTCTACTAAGCTTAATCAAAGAATTAACATTTATTTCGATAATACTAAGGTTTTTTACAAATGTATCAGCCATTATTAATAATTAGTTTTCTAACATAGTAAAAATTGAGTCAATTCTAGCTGCCTGTATTTGAAGTTGTTTTTGTAGATTAACAATCTGATTAGATAGGTTCTGCATAGACATATTAAATTCTTGTAAAGCTTGATGAATGGGATTTTTGTTGTTGTCAGTTCCACTGTTTTTTAAAACGTCAGCGAAGCTTACATTAGCATTATTATTGACAAATGAAGTTCTTGCTCTTGTTTGGCTGAAATTTTTTCTTTTTTCACGGAGTTTCTGCTGTAGCAATTTATATTTTTCACAGCCTTTGTACGAAGCTGGATGTCCATATTTATTGCAGAGAACACAAAATAGTTTTTCCCTTTCATTTATTGGGACTTGGTTAAGGGAACACTTTCCATGTTCATGTATTTCATTACATTTTACGCATCGTGGCGGCAAGTAGCAATTCGAAGCACTATGAAAAAAATTTTGGCAGTTTCTGCATTGTGTAATTTCTGGTTTTTTTAAAGGTTCCCATCGTACGCACCGATATAGGATACCTTTGATTGATTTAAGTTCTTGAATTTTGCTTTCATTCGTTATTTGCACCAAAAAAATTGGTAATTCTAAAGAATTTTCTTTGGACTTTTTTGATGTCATTTGACTAACTTTTACAAATTTTAAATTTTCATTTTGGTATTTACAAAGTTCATCATATATTGTGTTGAGATCAGTGTTGGCACTAAGGCCTTTTAAAACATAAGTTTTTGTTTTAACCTCCTTTGGGGTAAATGTAAAAAATTTAACTTTTGTTTTTTGTAAATAAGCTTTAACACGGTTAAAATCGTTCATTGATGGCATAAATAATGCAGTTTTTTTGTTATTGAAT
This sequence comes from Pollenia angustigena, assembly GCA_930367215.1. Classification (NCBI taxonomy): domain Eukaryota; kingdom Metazoa; phylum Arthropoda; class Insecta; order Diptera; family Polleniidae; genus Pollenia; species Pollenia angustigena. Next base: position 194,270,170 of record OV884058.1, read on the forward strand.
TCTTTTATTTTAAATTCTTTTATCTTTGTTTGACTGGTGACGTCAGCAGTCGTCGGTGGCTGCGAGTGTAAGACGGCAAATCCATCTGAGGAGATCGAGTGGTTGCGATCGAAACATGTCATGGTAACCTGCCGGCCAGGGTTCGAGCCCGAGCCACGTCAAGAATGAAAGATTATCAATAACAATTTAAATTGATTTTCATGTTGTAAAATTCCTTTCTTCATAAAAATAATTTAATAAAAATTAAATTTCATGAACTTAAGCCTAATTAAAAATATTAAAAATTTGGATTAAAAACCATAAATAGTTCAACAAAATAACCACAATACTAAATACTTAAAACTTTATTATAAATGAAATTTAAAAAGCGAAAACTGGTAAATACACGACAACCAGATTTGAACTTCGCTTTTCATAAAGACCCAGAATATATATACTTTATAGGGTGTAGGACCTTTGGTGAAGGGTATAAAAAACAAACTTAATTATAAAAAGAGTAATTTTTGGGATTTCAGTATTTTGGTCATAACTCTGCTATTTCTTAAGCGATTTGACAGATTATTATATACCGACGTGTTAAAGAAGAAATTTGCCAGTTATTTTGGCTATAAAACTTGGACCCGGGAAGATCTATGGTTCCCGAAAATGGGTATTTTAAAAAAAAAATTAATATTTTGGTCATAATTCTTTCGTATCTGAACCGATTTTCCCGGGTTTTTCAGATAATATTTTCTAATAAAAATTTCCGATCTTTTGATATGTAAGGCGTAACCATTGGCCATATTACAGTCAAAAAATTCAGATTCTTATACAATTTTTGATACTTTTTGTATGGGAGGTACCACGCCCACTTCTCCAATCCCGCCCACATTTCGTGGGCTAGTGTGTATTTATAACCTTAATGTTTGTACCTAATTTGAAAACTTTGGCTCTTGCCGTTCTCCAGATTTACAGAAAAAAAGTAATAAAACTACAACAACCACAAGGGAATTTTTGGAAAAATTAGAGGCAGCCGTGGTTTTTTTGGTCATATCTCAGCCATTGTTAGACCGATCTGGCTGTATTTCAATAGCAAGAAATGGTGGACTATATGTGACATAAATGTAAAACAACCTAGCCGCTATCATGTCTGGAGTCTCCGGAAAACACATATCAAACGTAAGACGGACAGACGGACGGATATCGTTAAATCAACTTCTCTCCTCATAAGGACCCAAAATATATATACTTTATAGGGTCTAAGATCAATATTGTAGAAATTACAAACGGAATGACAAACTTATATATACCCTTTTCCACCTGTGGTGAAGGGTATAATAACTACAATTGGCTAATTTTTGGTCAATCCAGCGGATTTATCTTAATTTTTATTTCTATTTTGTGGATTCATTAAACAAATTAGGTTCACATTTCTGTTCATGACACAGCGTTGACGCTTTTATTAAAGTTTGTCATTGCAGTGTTGAAGCTCAGCGTTTTAAAGTCCTTCGCCTTACGCACTTATTTAAGATGATCTGTAATAGTTGGACTATGGTTTATACTGTATTTCAGACATAATACAGATAATAGAAAAGTCTGTGTTCATAAAGGCTATAGTTAAGATTGTATCCTTGGCAGACTTATACAACCCAATTATGAATAACAATTCCCCGGGATTATTTTCTCTTCTCCCATTTTTCCTATTTAAATTCAATTGTAAAAATGGGAAAAAGGAAAAAAAACTCACGGGGAATTTTTATTCGTTATTGAGCTGATAGTTAATTCTGTGCTTACTTTTTACAGGTTTTATATCTCCCATATGTTTGCCAGAAGGCCCGAAGTTCCTCGCACAAGATTTCGTTGGTATGAATCCTTTTGTAGCCGGTTGGGGTGCCACAAAGCATCAAGGACCCACCTCAAGTATTTTAAGGGAAGTACAAGTACCAATTGTTAATCGTCAGGTGTGCGAAAAAAGTTATGGCTCCATATTCAATTTTGTGCAATTTAGCGAAAAGGTACGTTTAACAATACCAAAAATAGCTTTCAGCCATGTTCAGCAGCCGTATTCCGTAATTCGCTAAAGCTAAATATCTTTCGCTTAAAATCTGTAAAGTTGATTTAGCGATTTTTGGCTACGAACGCAATTATGTAACGTGCATTACTAAATTTTGCAATGCCATACAAATTTAATTTGCCGCTATTTTAGCTTTAAATGCCATCGATAAAATTTTTAAATTTTGTATTCTCTAAGTCATTTTAGCGATCGAGATTTTGCTTAAGCCAAGCGAATTACAGTATACGGCTACTGGAAATCAAAATCAAGTAAAATTGAAAACAATGGAGATTCGTGCCGGTTTACACACGTCAAGTTGGACTCGTCAAGTCTTGAGCTTGTAGGTGAGAGGGGAAAATAAATTGCATTCTCTTTTCCCTTCTCTCCTAAAAGCTCAAGACTTGACAAGTCCAACTTGACGTGTGTGAACCGGCACTTTTTAGTTAAATTTTTTTTTTAAATTACCAAGTTTTCTTCTGATTTTTAAGAGTACTTTTTTTAAACTTTCAAACCAGGATAGTTTTAAAAATTTCTTCGATATCATTTTCAGTTAAAATTGATTTCCAGATCATTTCTATTTCTATTGATCAAATTTAATTTTTTATAAAACTTAACAAAATGACAGCTAATTTGTGCCGGAAATTCCAATGTTGATGCATGTCAGGGTGATTCCGGGGGTCCTCTAATGTTGCCTCAGGTATTTAAAGGTTAAAATAATTTTTAAAAATCATTTTCGATGAAAGTTATTAATTACAGCTATCGGACTCTTCATATCACTATTATTTACTAGGCGTCGTCTCGTTTGGTTACGAATGTGCTCGAAGCGGTTTTCCGGGAGTTTATACTAGAGTTGCTGCCTATTTACCTTGGATTAAGAGTAATATGAATTAAGTATTTTTTTAATTTATAACATTTTCTTAAGTTTAATAAAGATTATTTTTTAAAAAATCATTATAAGGGCTATTCTATTCTGACGTTTACTAATAGAAAGAAACATATTTGAAATTAAATTATTTCTAGAAGGGGTAACATTTTTTTGTATACTATTGTTATCTATTTACAAGAATTAATATTAAACGATCAAATAGCCACGAGAGAACTTTAAAGCAGTGTTCGAAAATAAACAGTACATTATTTAACGTTCGGCTCACACTCACTCACTCACAACCCTTAATACCGTTCGTAACATTATATAATGTTCGGTTCTTCTTTAAAAAACAGAACAATTGTAGTAATACTGTAGACAAACATTATATTTTAATGTTCTATAATGTTTTTTTCGTGTGTGTATTTTGTTTTTGTAAAAAATTTTTGGTTTTTTTTTTACCAGCCAAAAGGGACGAACATTAACGAGCCGAACCGAACACATTGAAGTTTGTGGATTTTCACATCTTTTGTTGAGTTTGATAAAAACAGTAATATTTTTGTGTTCGAAAGATGACGAACAGGGAAACGTTATTTTTTTGAATTATTTTCTACACAAACACTATTTGCGTTTGTGTTTTCCACAAATCTACCGAACCGAACATTAAGAAACGATATTTAAGTTAAATTCAAACGAAAATTCATTTTAAACAACTTAAACTTCACTTAAAAAACGGATCATTTACATTTCATTTAAAACAAATGATTTTTACATTAATTTTTAAGTTTTTTATTTTTTGAAAAGCATATTCCTTAAAATTGAATGGTTTTTACCAAGGCCCATCTAACAGGTCTGCTTACTTGTACAAAAACAAAAAAATTTTTCTTTTAAGCTGTCAAAAACTTACTACCACATATACAAAGCAAAAGGAAAAAACGTGTATGTAAACAACTTTTGAAAGCTCAAAAGAACGAAAACAATGATCATCAGGCTTCTTGCGCAGACCTTTTCAATGGGCCTTGGTTTTTACTATTAGAAAATATATTTTAAACGACAAAAATCAAACAACATAACAAAATAAATACGATAAAACATTATTTTTTGGTAGTTTGTTTTTTGAATAACAAACATAAATGTTAAAAATAAAATTATTCGAAAAATAACTATATTTTTATTCAATTTTAATAGAACAGAAAACGAATTTAATAACCAAAATCAGTTAGTGTAATAATTTTATGAGTGTAGAGAAATATAATCCAACATGCAACATGCAATGAATTTTCTGATCGCGCCAAATCTATGAAACATAACCCTAAGTCTAGACGAGCAATTTGTTTGGAAATTATTGCCGTAACTAGATATTGACGTGTGGACTGCATAAATATGTATTTGAACTAGGGATGCCAAACGGAAATCCCGAATTCCGAAATCCCGGGATTTTAATATATCAACTTTATTGAATTTGTATACTCTATACAAAAAAAAAAATTATTAAAAATTATATTTCAGTTGTATTTTTTATTTTTATAATTCTTATTTTTCTTTTTTAAAAAAATGTATATGTTACCTTTTGAAAATTCATAAATAAATAAAAAAGGTGTTGTTTATTTAAAAAAAATCCCGAAAAATCCAGAAATTCCGGAATTTCGGGATCAGGATCAATCCCGTTTGGCATCCCTAATTTGAACACATGTTATAATATATTGTTGAGCAATTATCTTTTGAGCTGGTTCACACACGTCAAACATGTCAAGTCTTGATATTTTAGTGCCGGTTCATACACGTCAAGTTTGACTTGTCAAGTCTTGATCTTTTAGGAGAGAAGGGAAAAGAGAAGGCCATTTCTTTTCCCCTCTTTCCTAAAAACTCAAGACTTGACGAGTCAAACTTGACGAGTCAAACTTGACGTGTGTGAACCGGCACTTAGGAGAGAGGGGAAAAGATATGGCATCCTCTTTTCCCTTCTCTCCTAAAAGCTCAAGACTTGACGAGTCAAACTTGTCGTGTGTGAACCGGCACTTTAACACAAGCTGTCAAAATCAATTATCAGTTACAAAAAAGGAAAAATTTAAAACTTAAAACATAAAACATAAAATTTAATTACAAAATTTACAAATTAATAATAAAAAAATAATTAAAAATAAATTGGTTGCCAAAGAAAATGTTTACTCCACTGTGAAAAAAATTTTAAACATAGAACATTTCTGTGACGTCATTCTGCCGACGTTATTGCTTATGTTAACAAATACAAATTGCTCGTATAGACTTAGGGTAATGCTTCGAAGTACACAACAAATTTATATTTAAGCTTACGTCTAAAAAAATTATATTATTATAAAATATAGATATTTTACTTTCAATTGGCATCAAAAAAGTATCAAATAGTGTGATTTGAAAATTGATGTTAAAAGTTGTCTAGAATAGAATTGCCCATAAGTTTCTTATTTTTAAATTGAAGAAATGTTAAAATTAGTTTTGAATCTTATACCTGTTTCGGTATTTTCTTTAGGGGTCCTTAACAAAACTGGCATACGTTCAAACGTCACGTATTTTATTGCAAGCTACAAGCTACAAGGCACAATTTACGGTTTAAGTTTTAAAGTCTAATTTAACTTTTTAATTTTAAAAATTTTAACCAAGCATATTAAAGAGAAATATTATTTTTTCTACATTTGTGATCACCAGGGAAACCAGTTATATGCTCTAAAAAACGCGTTTTATGCGCATTGAATATGCGGTAAAAACTGAAAAATATTCCCTGAAAAATTTTAAAAATGTGCCCTAAAAATTTAAAATTGCTCATTTGAAGACACTATTTTCAATAATTTTGGAACTTGCACTTTGCGCTCAAGGCCAGGGTTGTCAGATGTGGCGATTTCTGGCCAAACGTGGCGATTTTCAAACATGTTTGGCGACCTAATTTTTGATTTGGCGACATGGCGATGTTTTGGCGATTTATAAAATAGTTCAAATCGCCAACTGGCTATTTTGTACGGCCTATGAATTTGTTTTGAAATTCGTTAAATTCAATACTTAGAAATAATATTATTTTAATTCTCGTATTTTTATGAATGAAGTTTCAGGCAACCATATGTATGATAGGTATTTGAAGGTATGTTCAAATGGCTGATGAAGTTAATGAAAATCGTCTAGAAAAGTGTTTTTTATATTTAAAATTGCACTTGAAACAAGTTAGAGTGCTATATTCGGCTGTGCCGAATCTTTGATACCCTCCACCTACAGTTCGAATGTTTAAGGAGTAATATCTGTATGATGTTATTATTATCTTAAACTGTGACGATTTGTTATTAATTATGGTTTTAGGCGACTAAACTGTTTTCCGGTAGTAGGGTTTATATGGGGCCTAGGGTAAATCATGGACCGATCATTACAAATTTCACAGCGTCATTTCTAGTCCTTTAAAACTGTGACGTACCAATTTATGTTATGCTAGCATTATTAATTATGGTTTTAGGTTTACTAAACTGTTTTCCGGTAGTAGGATTTATATGGGGCCTAGGATAAATTATGTACCGATCTTCACGAAATTTCACAGTATCATTTGTAGTCCTATAAAACAGTGACGAGCCAAAATTTGTTATGATTGCATTATTTTTTACGGTTTAAGGCGTACTAAACTGTTTTCCGGTAGTAGGGTTTATATGGGGCCTAGTGTAAATTATGGACCGATCATCACAAATTTCACAGCGTGATTTCTAGTCCTTTAAAACTGTGACGTACCAATTTCTGTTATGCTAGCATTATTAATTATGGTTTTAGGTGTACTAAACTGTTTTCCGGGAGTAGGGTTTCTATGGGGCCTAAGGTAAATTATGGCCCGATCGTCACGAAATTTCACAGTGTTATTTCTAGTCCGTTATTTTTTACGGTTTTAGGCGTACTAAACTGTTTTCCGGGAGTATTGTTTATATGGGGCTTAGGGTAAATTATGGACTGATCATCACGAAATTTAACGAATTTAACGAATTTAAATTTTTGCAAAATCTTATCTCATTCCGTGCCTTGTTCCAACATTTATGTTATTTTTTGTGACAAAATTATCTTTTTTTTTAGGTGGTGCTTCCACATTTTGATTCATAGCTCTAGGATAACTACAAGCAATTTGGCACCAAGTTTGTTCATTTCTTTTGAGTTATTCGAAAGTGAGCGTGTTTTCAACAGATGGACAGACAGACGGACATGGCTAAATCGACTTAGAATTACTCAAGGACCCAGAATATATATACTTTATGGGGTCTGAGATGAATAATAAAAAAGTTTCACACGGAATGACAAACTTAATATACCCTCTTCACAACTAATTGTGGTGGAGGGTATAAAACTCAATAAATATAACTACTTAAAACATTAATATGCTTTAAGTCTATAAACATTTTCACATTACGTATATGCCAATTTTTTATCACAGATAAAATAAGTTGTTGTTAGTGATATTTTAAAGATTTTTATGAATCCTATCATACCTTTGGACGTTTATAAAACACAATGAAAGAAATTTGCGTTGGTTAATTGGAAAGATAACTAAATAAGTTTAGGCCAACATTTTAAAGCTACAAGGATACGACCGGTACGTACAATTTCAAGGACTTTACTTTGGCTCTCCTTTATATGCGGCAATTACAACTAGTAATGCCTATTTTTAAACTGTGAACTCCACTAAAACACACCTTCGAATTAGAATGCAATACCAACTTCTAGACGCGTTATTAGGAGTTATAAGTTATATGAATGGGAATAGTACATCTTGCACTTCTTTTGTACTTTCGTGAATAAATGTAATACCCTCACAAAGTATTCCAAATAAGAAGACAAATAGCGAGTCTTGCCGGTGAAGCGTTTAGATATACATATAATAAAAGTGCAACTATTGTATTTCTAATGTTTGCTTAGTACTTACCGCAAAAATTCTTTATTTGTTGCTTTAAGTAGACCACTATAAATTATTTTTTGTGTTTACTAACTATTTTTATTTCGCTCTAAATCAAAATTAAACGAAATATATATTATGGCGACTTTTTTTGAAGTTTTGGCGTATTTTAGCGATACGGAACTAATTTATTTTTTAGGATTTATAGAAAATATTTTTAATAATTTAAAAAATATGTATTTTATTGTCAAAAACTTGTAAACAAAGGCTTTGGCGATTTTTGACATTGAATTTGCGGAAAAGGTCAAAATCAATCTGACAACCCTGCACAAGGCTAACATGGTGACAACCAGCCAGACGGACGGATGGACATCGTTCGATCACTTTAAAAAGTGATTCTAAGTCGATCGGTATACTAAAAGATTGGTCTAGATGCACATGGTATAACATTGATCCTTAGTGACAACCTGCTTTGTTTTACAATTAAGGAGTAAGAATTAAATGTAGATATCGAAATTGAAGTAACAGATTTTCGAAAAAAAAAATATTTGCTGCGAAAGCTCTTGTAGCATCTACAAAAATTAATATGTATCAAAATATGTCCTAATAAGGCAAAATATGCGCTATACACTTAAAAAATGCTGCAAAAAGGCTCTTTTAACTAAACTATGCAAAAAATGCTGCAAACGGTAAAATATGCAAAAATATGCACTAACAAATCGATGTCAAAATTCATAAAAAGCTCTAAAACCTATAAAAATATGGTTTCTGTCTTCTTTGGTCGCACAAGGAAAAACATGCAATTGCATACTTATGGTTTCCCTGGTGATCACATAAGGAACCGTTACGATTTTATAGTAAAAAAAAAAAAATTTTGCTTAAGCGACATCCTTTATACAACATTTTTATGAAATTAAATATAAATTTTTAACATACATATGGGTAATTCCATGTCATAACGACCAAGAGTGGGACACGACCCCTTCCGATTTTAGTGAAATTTGGTGAGAAGGTTGCTTTTTTCTTATAAGGAACATATATGAACGAAAAAAAATTAAAAAATTTTTTTTTCGAAAGTTATGTCATATTCAAAATGTCATAATTTCGCAGATTTAGCCGAATGTGTTGAGCTTATTTCTTCAATATCTCGAAAACTACTTGACATACGAAGATGATTTTAATGCCATTTTAAAGAGAATACTTGGGGCTATAAACCATATATTAAAAAAAACTATTTTTTTGAAAAATGTAATATCTGCAAAATGTTAAATTTTAAAAACGCACTAAGTCAAAAACCTATTTTTTTATTTGGCTAATTTTTTTTTGTATAATACCTCAAACTGTTCTTTAAAAATTCTGAAACTTTGAAGGATTTGTTTTTTTCTTTTTTAAGATATGATTTTTTTCCTTTCGCAACCTTTAAAAAAATAGAATTTTAATATTGTAATTTTGAGCAATAAGTACACTGTGCTAGTTGCAAACAACAGACCAGCCGCGCACCTGGCATTTTACCCTAATTGGGGCACGCTGAATCCAGTGGCGCTAACCGTTTTTTTAGGTTAGCTCTTGTTTTCAAGATACACCGTTATTTCGAAAATGTAAAAGGTTGCACAGCATATATTCGCGTAGCTCAAAAACGGGTTAGTTAGAAGTCTCCTTCACACCTTCACCCAGAGACCAATATGGTCCATTGTGACGCCTTAATTAGGGATCTAACTGTCAGCCAAACTTGACTTCTAGTTTGCGTACGTTCGTGACAACATGTTTATAGCTATTATTATGAAAACATAAACTCGATGAAATCCAACATTTGCACTAAACATAGAGCTACCCAAAAACTATAGAATCGCAAAAAAATGCCAGGAAAAGTTTTGTTTTCTATATTATTTGTACTTCAAAAACGTACAAACGTTCAAATGTTGTTGATCCCAGGAAATGCCCATATGTAACTTTCAAATCTTTTTATACATAGGGAAAAAGTTCGAGGTGCCCGAGCGCCTCTAGCGCAACATTCTGCTCCTCCTTTTTATACCCACACTACCTTCTTACTTCAGGCATTTTTTACGGCCTGCTTAAAAATGTTTTTGGTTCAATTACTATTATAATCTAACTGTTTAAGAATGCCTCGAATCTTTCGTATAAATGATAAGATACACATTTTACATTCGCTTCTATGAGAAGGGAGTAGAGAAGGAGTAACATTTTTTGATTGTATTTTTGCATAAGCAATAGCAAAATAATTATTTTTTTAGATCCCGTTTTCATTCTTATGTAACTGCTAAAGAAGCGAGAGTGGAAGGCCTAATCCGCAATGACTATGTGTGTAAAAAAGATATGAGTATGGAATGGAGAGAGCAGGGGCCTAATTCTGGCAGTCGTGATCGAGTACTTTCTCGATTCGAAAGCAATTTTATTTCTAATACGTTTAGTCGTTACTGAACGAATCGAAATTATTTGTTCAGTATTGTGAAACTCAAATTAATGCTTTACAACACTGAAAAAATAATTCCGATTCGTTCAGAATTGACAGAAATAATTAGGTATTAAATTGCTTTCGAATCGAGAAAGTACTCGATCACGACTGCCAGAATCAGGCGCCAGGCCTTGTACATCCAAAGAAGGGCTTCTAGAAGGCATCCGTACTCCTTATTTTTCCCGATGGGATATTATGTTTTTGTACACACATTGTGTTTAACACATTCGAATATAGGTTCTAGACCCACCTTTTAGTATACCTATTGAATCAGAATTGATCTAACGAGGTTCTTCCTTCCATCCGGCTGGCTGGTTGCCCGTCCAAGTTAAACTTGTGCGCAAAGTACTGCAGCCAAATAACGGCATTCGATATCGATCGAAGTTACAATACAATTTAAATGGGAATTTCGATCGATATCGAATGCCGTATCTGCCGTAATTTGTTTAAATTTGGCATTTATGTAAATACCTATGTGTTTATTGTCACAAGATCGAAGCTTTAGTTTCTATGTTATCTCATAGTAGTAGATATTTAGATAATATTTGACACAAAAATCTCGTGTGTCACTCGTAACCTCACAACATAAGTACTTTTTTTTGGCCGAGATATGATCGCCCATATGTCCCAAATACTGTGTTGTAGGATCGGGCTTTATATACTATACTTTCTTACTTTTTTTTATTACAAATTGGCCTCTTAACTTTATATTTTTAATCTGTTAACAGTATATTTATTATCGTCATTATTTAACAAGAACTTTTTTTGTGTCGTTAACTACCGACAGTATACATACAGGGGATATTCATAAACGATTATTTAATTTAACAAACGTTTAATAGAGATAATTTTCATAGTAAATTTGTTCTTTAAATCTTTATTAAATTTTAAAAATTATTGTGAACACAGGCATAGTTCTTAACGCCAATTATTGTTAACTAACGACATATTTATGTCGGTAAAAAGTTACATAATTTCAGTACATTCAGGGTATTCGATATCAGTCGAAATTTCCATTTAAATTGTTTTGTAATTTCGATCGATATCAAATCAGTGTTGCCAGGTAAATTTTTTTATTTACGTGTTTTGAAAAAATCTCTCTAAATGTAAAAGTTTAGATAATAATTTAATTTCAATCAATTTAACTTGACTCATTAAATATTTACGTACTAATAAAATAAAGCAAAAATCGCCAAATTTGTAAAATTTTACTGAAATTCCCCCTAAAAATATTTTTTTTTTTTAATTTCGTAAATATTTTTTAATTACATATCTAAAAACCAAATTATAAACAGTTTAAAAAAAGATTTTAACATATGGATGTATGCGAAGCTAAAATACCGTATTCCACAATATAAAAATTAGAGTAAATTAGTGATGCTTGAAAAATAAATTTCCAAGATTAAGATGCTTTAAAATTAATGGTAGGTGGCTTAAAAAAAAAAAATAAATAAGACTTTTTAATAGACAATATTTAAATAATAGCAAACCAAAATAATTTTCAAAGATTTCACAACTAATTAGATATTAATAAAACAAAACTGAAAAATTTTCGAAAAGTGGAGTTAGCCCTTTAAGCTTCCGACACATTCACTAGTACATTTATACATTATGTATCTCATCAAAGTACAGCTAGTAGAAATCAGTTTTTTTTTTTAAAATATTGGCATCAAGCCTTCTTAAAAATATTATCGGAATTAAAAAGTTTGAGCATTTGAGGTGTTGAATTAATGTAAATTAATGTATTTTCAAAAAGCTTTACTTTGTAAAGTTTACTTTTTTTAATTCCAAGAAACTAAAAAAAAATTTTAAAATGTTGATACTTAATTATCTACCTCGAGAACAATCTTGAGCAGTTGCAAAATATGGTACTTTCAGGTATTATATTCAAAGATGGTAATTTAGCTATTTTCTCGTGCAATCTACTGATATTTAGATGCGTATGGCGGGAATCTAGCGATTTTTGCTCAACCAAAAATCGGCTGTAGTACTACTTAGTTATTGTTTTGTATGGACAAGCAAATAGTAAAACCCCCTAAAAATACCCTAAATATAAATTTATGCCCCCTTAATTTTCCACCTTAGAACTTGTACCCCCCTAAATGAAATAAAACCCCCAACCCACAAACTCTGTACCGAATGCTCTGATTTTCCCTCAGGTATGTGATGGAAATCAATTTTGAAAACGAAACGATTTAAAACCGAAAATATCGCTTTCATTATATGTATGTGCGTATTATATGTATGTATATTCTTTTTTTATATGCTAGTGAACACCTTTCAAAAACGATAAATTTTTATAACATACCTGCCAAAGAGCTTCCAATCTGTTTCAAAGTTTTATAGTTTTAAATAATGCTTACGATAAATTCTTTTAACCTTAAAAACTTTTTGATATGCACAGAAAGCGGTCAAGCTTTCAAATTAATGCTTAGAGATGTGTAAAACTTTGCAAATTCTCTGCATTATGCTATGTTCATACGACGATATAAACCACTGGTTTCGCTCTCTGAAACTAGATTGCCAAACATTCTTGTTTCATTTTGACATTTTCTTTGTGTTGTTAGTGTGATTTTTTGTTAAAAAGATAAAAAAGGAAACAAAACTTAAAAATAAATTATTTAATACTTTTATTAATATTATAATGTTAATTTTTTCACTTTATTTTATTAAGCATCAATTTTTATTTTGTGTTTTGATTTTTTTTGAGAACTAGTTTAGATAAAATAACGATACATGTTATCGAAATTGGAGATGATAGTAAATTTTTTCTGTTTCGCAGCCTGTTTCAAAATGAAACGACCTGTTTCGCTCTTAAAATTTTGTATGGGGAAACAAGTCGTTTAATTTGGGGCGCGAAACAGGAATAAGAGAGCGAAACACGAATATTGCTGTCCGTGTGAACATGGTATTATACCCTTTGTACACTTGCATACATTTCGGAGGAACGCAAGGAAGATGTTGAAAATGTGAAATACGCGTTCACACTTGAAACATTTAACATCTTCTATCAATAAAAGGTGTCACCATTTCTGAAAAATAAACTTATTTTTTTTAAATACGCTGCTTTCAAAGCAACTTCCATTTTGTCAGTGATGCCACAATAATAACAGAATTTATTGCTACTTTTCTAGTGATGACACTAAAAGAATCGAAAAATGTTAAAGGGAACAAAATGAGATAGTAACATCCTGTTATACCCTTTGTACACTTGCATACATTTCGGAGGAACGCATGGAAGATATTGAAAATGTGAAATACGCGTTCACACTTGAAACGAATAACATCTACTATCAATAAAAAATGTCACCTTTTCTGAAAAAAAACTTTTATGTTTTTAAATACTTTTTTTTTACAAAAGTGCCAACATTTTATAAGATAACACCAAAATGTATTTCTAATTCATTTTGTTTAATAATTTTAGCAAAATAAGGCTTTAAAAAAAGGAAAAACCTGAGAAATGGTAACGCTGCTTTCAAAGCAACTTCCATTTTGTCAGTGATGCCAGAATAATACCAGAATTTATTGCCACTTTTCTAGTGATGACACTAATGCCCAATTTTCAGGATAGTATTTAAATCAATATTAAGTTAATTTTCATAACAAACTTAAATCGTATTTAAAACAGAATGGTTTTTTGAGTCTAATTTGAAAAGTCTTATTTAATTAAGATAAAAGTATGGTAGCACTACTAAATACAAGAAAAATATATAAAAAAGTGTATTTATTTACAAGGTGGTCTGAAAAAACAGCTGACTGTTAATGCTTTGCCTGTTGTTGTTGTATTGTTGTGATATTGTGGCCACCTTGCTAAAATATTACAATGGAAACTTAAGTTGAAATTAAGTGTACCAAATCGGTGACTTAAGTTTCACTTAAGTTTTTAGTGAAGGAGAGAATTTTGTATTTAAAACGATTTTAAAAATAAATGTGTTTATATCAATCCTGAAAATTGGCCATAAAAGAAATGAAAAATGTAAAAGGGAACAAAATGAGATAGAAAAATTCTGTAAAGATGTTGAAAAATTTCAAAAGGTTTTGTTATTCGTGCTTTTTTTTTTTTGATTCCAACATCTTCGCAAATTGCTGTTAAATGTTGACAAGTGTGAAAAGGCTATTAGGATCAAAGTTTGATGATTTTGTTGACCTACGTACGATTTGTTTTAGTTATCATAGCAAATTTATTCTAACTGTCTAAAAATATGCTACACATATTATTTTGTTATTTACAAAAGAGAAAAACATTTTTCTTATCAAATTACCCTCCAAATTCACTCACTCTCTGGCAGTTACAAACGGATGGGAAATTAAGGTAGAAATAATTATTGTAGCAGTTGATTTTAAAGTTTTGTGATTATCAGGTGTGTGGAGTTTAAAAGAATTATTAAATAATATAGAAAAAAATGATTGTAGTATAGAATTTTAAAGCATTTAAATATTTTAAAAATCCCAGTTAATTGCAAATAAATGAAAAGTGAAATAATTTTAAGGAGAACCTAAACCTACAAAAAATGCGATACAATTTCAGAACGATCACGCTTATTTTTAGTTTGAATAGTTAAATAATTTGTGGATGGATGGATATCAGCGAAATAGAAATCTAAGACAGCAACAAAATAAACTTCCGATAAGATAAAATTAATTACACACTTGCAAATAAACGTATAAAAATAAATATAAATTGAAAAAAAGAAGTAGAATAGAAACAGAACAAAAAAGAAAAACCAACAACAAATAATAATAAAACATTATATGACGTCCATGAAAACATTAGTTTTTTTTTTGTTATGTGAACAACAAACAATATGCAAAAGTATTAATAAATTTTATAAAAAAAAAACAAAGAAAATAAACAAAAACAAACAAGTAAGAGTAATAGATTCGTCTTTACTGAATCTTATGTACCCTTCACCATAGTATTTAAAATCGTATCGAAACCGTTTATTCGAATTTCACTTGAATGGGGACGTAGAAGTGTTGAGTCATTTTCATTACTTAATATCCATTTCCCCTAAATCATTAAAAATACAAATGTTCATTGAAAAAGAGTGCGACTTTAAAAAAATAAATAGTAACTTTTAATACTAAAATTTATTAAAATTGGAAGTTCAATTTATATATTTAAAGAACAAGGATATAAACCAAAGCTTCGTTATTATTCCTGATGTATGTGCGGATGCTTTCATACACTTTAAGCCTGGGTTTGCTTGAATACAGTTAGAAAATTATTATGATATTGTAAATTGTATAATAATATTTAACCGAAAGGGGGCATACTTTAGTATGGTGATTCCGAATGGATCCAATGGGCAGAAAGTTAATATTTTTTTGTTTAGTTTTTGATAGAGTCAGCCATGTGTTGCTGGTACACATGTTTGAATTTCATGTCTAGAAACAGGTTTATGGAAATGAAAAATTCTTTAAATTTCTGTGACAATGAGGTTGCTTCCGGATCCTTCAATAAGACGTTTAAATAACAACCTTATTCGGATTTGCTAATCAAGAAGTACCTGCAGTGGGGCGTATTTCACGAAGATCATTCAAAAGATGAATCAATAATAAAATATTTCGGACGTCATCCAGCCAAGCAATTTATAAGAGAAAAGCCAGTACGGTTTGGATGCAAAAGTTGGATGATATCAAGTGCCGATGGTAATTGCTATGCTTTCGACGTGTACTGTGGGAAATCGGCAGGAGAATCGAGTTGGCCCACAAAAGTCTACCATATATTTCGATACCTTTTTACAAGTCATGCATTGCTGCAACAACTTCGCGAAGCCGGTTTTAGTGCTACTGGTACCGGGAGGGAAAATAGAAATGCCCACGGAATTCTGTCAAGAATATCATAAAGCAAGACCGTGCTGTATAGGGATTCCGAAACCGGTGTTGCTGATACCGAAATACCGGTAATACCGACAAAAATCGAGTACCGAAATACGGCTTTAAAATTACGTACGTATTACGGTTTTTAAAATTTAACCACCCTTTATAATTGGAAAATTGTTTAATTCTTGGTGCTTTGTATTTAGATATTTTTATTCCATAAATAATACCGAAAAAACCGATAATACCGAAAATTCCGACCGTAATGGTATTGGAATCCCTAGTGCTGTATTGTATTTTACGTGACGGCCATGAGCACCACGGCCCAGAGGATCTTTTGTGCCAAGTGTCTCACCATGTCAGGTTCAGGCTACGTATAAAGCCCATTACCCTGCCCGGTGAAAGATTATAAATATCATTCGGGCCCACTTTATGCCCGCCCAAAAATTTTCTCCTAGAAGTCCCCAAGGCGGGACAGCAGCAGAGCAGATGTTCCGACGTTTCGTCCTCCACCTTACAGAATCTGCATATTTTGGTAGATGTATTACCCAAATCAAGCATTTTTATCTAAAACCACAGTACCCCGTGAATAGGCCAACAAGCTGTCTTAGTTCCGCCTTCTCAAGCTGCAGAAACCTGCCTGCCCTACGCCGGGACAGTGTCACAAATCTTTTGGACTGTCTTACTCCAGAAGACCGTGCTAAATTTTACTACTGATTTAATACAGCCAATTAAATTTTGTTTGTGCAATTGCTTGACAAAAGTGTAGGAATCATTGGTGCAATCTACGATTTTCTTGATTCCTCGGCAAGGTTAAAAGATGGAGCTGCATAGAAAAAAACTAGACGTGAATATTATTTTTGTCTTACAGAACTACAACAACTGCATAGAAGTCGTATATGCCGGATTTATCTGTCGCTGAAGCTTGGCGGCTTTATCTCTGGACTGCCGGATATAACACTGACCAGCTCCATCTTCGTCGAAATAAATACAGAAATAATTTGAGATATTTAGACAGCGAAAAAGCTGATAGAAAGCGGTGCAACCCTTCATCAAGGGTATCAGGTATAAAATAAGATAATGTTGGCCATATCCCCCAAAAACTGGCAAGCCAACTACGATGCCCCTCCTGGTCTGGTAGAAGGAGGGCGCAATCATCAACCGATTCACCTAATAGTTCAAAGAAATCACACAGCGTCTTAAAAATGGACTGGATGTCCTCTTTGTCGCATGAATGAATGGAAACCCCACTTTGCGCCTACAAGCTGCGTAGATTACACAACCGTCTGAGTAGGATCGCCCTTTTTGTCACTTCGTTAGACACGGAACGAGACAGTACTAGAACCATTGTCAATCTTGTCCTGTCTATCACTCAGTGACTGCAAGAAGTCCTGGTCTTAAAGATCTTTCAGCTGCTGAAACATTGACAACTTTCCATAAGTTTTAAGTGTGATCTTCAGGAACTCTGATGGATCTAGATCGAATTATATGACTGGAAAACATACTACTAAATTTTGTGAATATCGGTCCATAAATTACCACAGGCCCACTATCGGAAAAAGCTTTAGTACGCCTAAAACCGTAACGAATAATACTATTGTACAATAATTTTACATGTCATAATTTTATAAGACTAGAAACCACTCTGCCAAATATGTGATAATCGGTCTAGGTTCCAGATAAAGCTACCTGCCGAAAAGCACTTTAAGACGTATAAAATGCTTATATTAAATTTGGTCGAATTTATTTTTTTTCATTACTATAAATCACTCTACGGAACAATCCTTTACCTACAATTATATATATTTAGTCCTTGAATTCCTAGATGGAACGTTATTTTCGCGGTTACATTGGGTTTTCACTTGACAATTTTTTGTCACAATAAACATCAAACTTCATATAAGAAAAAAAACGCTGACATAAATTTTAGAGTTTTTTTTTATATAGACTTTGACGTTTGGTATGACAAAAAATTGTCATGTGAAGACCCCATATTAGGGATCAATATTTCTGAAACAAATTATGATATTTTAGTTAAATTAGGTCACATTTAGTATAACATGACTTTTTGAAATACTCCTTAATAAGTTATTTAAAATAGTAATTTTTTTTTATAAAGTTTGGTTTAAAGTTTATAGATCCCAGGGAAAGCTCATTCCTGAAGTATACTTACTCTCGATGGTGGGTATCAAAGATTCAGCACAGCCGAACATAGCGCTCTTACTTGTTTTTTTTTTTTTGGTAAATTAAGTGGTAAATGAGTGATTTAACTGGAACGGCTTAAATTACACTTAAAATAAATGTACAAAATTAATTTTTTGTTTGCCTCAAAAAAGCCAAAAACAATAGATTAAAAAAAATTCAAACAGTACAATTGAAAACGGCCCACTTTTCTATAAATAAGTACATGAATATATACGTAAGAATACGTATAATTTGTAAAGAGCACAGTAGGATAAAAACAAAATAATTTGAGACGATTTTTTTTTTAAAGATTTTCATAATTAACTAGGGTGTTCAATTAATCGGGGTTTATTTTTGTTCGATTAAGTTTTAAAATATATCGAAATTATATAAATTACGAAATTTTTGTCAAATAGAAACTGGGAACTATTTCTTTTCATATATATGTTTCCGACGATCCTATAAGGAGCATAGGGCCCCAAAATAAGTAACTTTATTATATTCAAAATTTTTTATTTTTCGAATTTATTCTATTCTATTCTATTTTATAAAGCTTTTTTGTGATAGTCCTATTCCTTCAATTTTTAGGAATGACTTTATATACTACCAGATTATTATATTGCTTCTTCTTGTTATCCAAAGAATAGTTAAGGCAAAATGAAACAAGAAGATACAACATATTTAATAGTCTGGTAGTGTATAAAGTCATTCCTAAAAATTGAAGGAATAGGACTATTACAAAAAAGCTTTATAATATACAAAGCTGAAATTAAGCTCATAGAATAAATTCGAAAAATAAAAAATTTAGATATTTTTTTTCGATAATTTTAGACAAAATAAGTACTTGAGTAAATAAACATTCTTTTTTAAATTGTTGTTTCACTTTCCGGCACTTAGATTTTAAAAGAGTCAATACAACTTTGTATTTTTTGAAACTTTTTACGGACATTTCATCCTACGCCATTCTTCTGCAAAAAATTTCCTCTACCTCTAGAGAATCGATCGAAGCATCTTGTTTAAAATATTTATTCATTGGACCACTTGTAGCCCCCTTTGATTTTTTTAGTGATGCGTCTTCTTCAAGTTACATTAGCATTATTAGATTTATTCTTCGTACAATGTTTAAAAGAAAGAAACGCATAAACTATTTTGTTAAAAAATATGGGCGTGTTCTAGAAATCGAAATGAAGGGGATTGAAAATCAAGCAAATTTTAAAAACGACCCTGTAATGAAAGTTCATTAAAATATTCCATTTTAATTATAATTAGTATTGTGGTTATTTTGTTGAACTATTTATGGTTTTTAATCCAAATTTTTAATATTTTTAATTAGGCTTAAGTTCATGAAATTTAATTTTCATTAAATTATTTTTATGAAGAAAGGAATTTTACAACATGAAAATCAATCAAAATTGTTATTGATAATCTTTCATTCTTGACGTGGCTCGGGCTCGAACCCTGGCCGGCAGGTTACCATGACATGTTTCGATCGCAACCACTCGATCTCCTCAGATGGATTTTGCCGTTTTACACTCGCAGCCATCGACGACTGCTGACGTCAATAGTCAAACATCAATCCTTAAACCAAATTGTATTTTAACATTTGGGAGATCGAAATTTGCTTTCCTGAATGATTATCCATTTTAATTGATTTTACATGTTTTTTCCTTACTTCTGTTTTTTCGTACTTTTGTCAAGAATTTTTCTTGAAGTCCAAGTACATTTTTTGTTTTTTCATTTTGTCTTTCTCTTTTTCTGTTGACCTTTTTCAGCACAACTTGAAGGACAAATGTACACATAGAGCTCGTGCCTTAGCTTTAACAATAATTAGTGGTTATTTTGTTGAACTATTTATGGTTTTTAATCCAAATTTTTAATATTTTTAATTAGGCTTAAGTTCATGAAATTTAATTTTCATTAAATTATTTTTATGAAGAAAGGAATTTCACAACATGAAAATCAATCAAAATTGTTATTGATAATCTTTCATTGTTGACGTGGCTCGGGCTCGAACCCTGGCCGGCAGGTTACCATGACATGTTTCGGTCGCAACCACTCGATCTCCTCAGATGGATTTTGCCGTTTTACACTCGCAGCCATGGACGACAGCTGACGTCAATAGTCAAACATCAATCCTTAAACCAAATTGTATTTTAACATTTGGGAGATCGAAATTTGCTTTCCTGAATGATTATCCATTTTAATTGATTTTACATGTTTTTTCGTACTTTTGTCAAGAATTTTTCTTGAAGTCCAAGTACATTTTTTGTTTTTTCATTTTGTCTTTCTCTTTTTCTGTTGACCTTTTTCAGCACAACTTGAAGGACAAATGTACACATAGAGCTCGTGCCTTAGCTTTAACAATAATTAGTGGTTATTTTGTTGAACTATTTATGGTTTTTCATCCAAATTTTTAATATTTTTAATTAGGCTTAAGTTCATGAAATTTAATTTTCATTAAATTATTTTTATGAAGAAAGGAATTTTACAACATGAAAATCAATCAAAATTGTTATTGATAATCTTTCATTCTTGACGTGGCTCGGGCTCGAACCCTGGCCGGCAGGTTACCATGACATGTTTCGATCGCAACCACTCGATCTCCTCAGATGGATTTTGCCCTTTTACACTCGCAGCCATCGATATTATTCCATTTTATCTACTTAATTCTTTAGGTATCTATTATTTTTGCAAGAATAACAGTTAAAAGCACGAAAAACTACTGTTATTTTGTTAATAGTAATTGAATTTAAATTATCGTTCGATTTCAATTTCACTTCATTTCGAGTTCTAGAACATCCGATTAATTAATATAAGTCTTTGAGTTAACATACCTTTGTCGTTTTTTCTTTTGTGAAACGACTCCTAAACTACTGAACCGATTTTCCTGAAATTTTAACAGATACATCACGTGAGCCCTAAAAATAAAATAGGCTACTTATTTTTTCGATAGGGGCAGGGGAATTGGTATCCCCCATAGGATGCCAATATTAATTATCGCATATATTAAGATCCGCTGCACGCATTATGCAGAACTTTTGGTAGTAAGATCTTCTGAGTCCCAAAATTAAAATAAAATAGCAGCGGGGGAAGTGGAATCCCCCATAGGACGCCAATGTTTAACATCGCATATCTAAAGAACTGTAATAGTGAGAATGTTCAAACTTTCTAGAAGTCACTCTTATGGTATACAACACTTTTGAAAATAACAATAAAGCGGGTAGGCGCAGGGGGGGAAATACCTCCCATAGGATGCATATATTAAATATCGCTCAACTGAAGAATTATTAAAGGGAGAGTCTTCAAAAGTGGTTAAATCTATTATTATAGTAAACTATAAATTTCAATATAAAAATGGGCGGGAGAGACAGGGGAGGAGCAATACCCCTCATAGATAGAAATATTAATAAGAGCCACTGCACGCATTTTGTTGAAATTTTGGTAGTAGGATCTTCTGAGTCCCAAAATTGAAATAAAGTAGCAGTGGGGGAAGTGGTTTTCCCCATAGGACGCCAATGTTTAATATAGCATATCTAAAGAACTGTTATAGTGAGAATGTTCAAACTTTGTGGAAGTCACTTTTATGGTATACTACACTTTTGAAAATAAAAACAAAGCGGGTAGGCGCATGGGGGAAACACCTCCCATAGGATGCATATATTAAATATCGCTCAACTGAAGAACTATTAAAGGGAAAGTCTTCAAACGTGGTTAGAGCTACTATTAGGGTAAATTATAAATTTCAATATAAAAATAGGCGGGGTAGACAGGGGAGGAGCAGTACGCCTAATAGTTAAAAATTATAATAATAACCGCTGCACGCATTTTGTTGAACTTTTGGTAGTAGGATCTTCTGAGCCCCAAAATTTAAATAAAATAACAGCGGCGGAAGTGGTACCCACCATAGGATGCCAATGTTTAATATCGCATATCTAAAGAACTGTTATAGTGGGAACCTTCAAACTTTGTAGAAGTCCCTGTTATGGTATACTACACTTTTGAAAATCAAAATAAAGCTGGTAGAAGCAGGGGGAAAAACATTCCGTAGGATGCATATATTAAATATCGCTTAACTGAAGAACTATTAAAAGGAGAGTCTTCAAACGTGGTTAAAGCTACTATTATGGTAAACTATAAGTTTCGATATAAAAATGGGCGGGGTAGACAGAGGAGGAGCAGTACCCCTCATATATAAAAGTATTAATAAGAGCCGCTGCACGCATTTCGTTGAACTTTTGGTAGTAGGATCTTCTGAGCGCCAAAATTGAAATAATATAGCAGCGGGGGGAAGTAGTACCACCCAAGGAACGACGATGTTTTATATCGTTAATCTTAAGAACTGTTATAGTAAGAATGTTCAAAATTTGTAGAAGTCACTCTTATGGTAAACTACACTTTTGAAAATTAAAATAAAGCGGGTAGGCGCAGGGCGGAAAATACCTCTCATAGGATATTAAATATATCTCTACTGAAGAACTATTAAAGTGAGAGTCTTCAGAGGTGGTTAAAGCAGTGTAGCAAAGCGCACCGGGTAAAGCTAGTACTATATATTATTATTAGGGATGAGATTTTCATGCACTAAAAAATCAAAAATATGCACTTAAAACTCCAAAATAAGCACTAAAAACTGGAACATTTTCAAAATAAAAGCGTTTGTTTTTTTAATTTTATTTAAAATAAATCTATTGTTGTTTTTATTCCATTGTTATTCATAGGTATACATTAGGGTGTCCCAAACATTTTTTTTTCTGATTTTAATAGGTGCTCAGTTAAAATTTAAAAGCTTATAGGGTAAAGTATTTTTGGTTTTTTTTTAAGAATTTTCGGAATAGGTTTAGAGGTCGCGCAAATGGAGTTTTCATAAAAAAAAAACGGAGTTTTCGGTCTTTTTTTTAACTTTACTCATAACTTGGTTAATACCACGAGTTTCTTCACTACTGAGGAAACAGTTTAAAGAAAAGTATCCAAGCTTTATTCCTGTGTGAAAAAATTATAAGTTTTGGTGATGAGTTTACTCATTTAGATACCCTTAATTACAATTTTTCGTAATTTTTTCAAAAATGTTGTAATAACGCTTTACAACTTTTTAAGTTTAAAGAGAAACGAAAAAAACTAATGATGCAGTTTGAAAGACAAATTAATTCTAATAAATATGAATAAACAATTTTTAAATTTGTTCCTACCGTTCCTGACTTATACCCGTTTTTATCTTTATACCCAGTATATCTTATTATAAGCTGATTGCCAGTTCACCAATCTTAAACAATCAACAAAAAAAAAAAAAAACTTTTCTTTTGCTCTGTGAAAAATCATTTATTGAGGTTGTTGCGATGTAGTTCTATAGCTTGCAATAAATTCTGGTAATCCGTTTGTTGAACTTTTTTCTTTGCCTCTTGAAATGACTTGTTGGCTTTCCAATTCTATGGATCTATTTAAAAAAAATTGATTGAAATATTGCAAGCTTCAAAAAAAGTTAGACAGGCTTCTGAAATGAATTGTTGAATTTCTTTATTTCTAAAGTTGTCTTCTGTTAAAGTTACATTTGCTACTTTATAATCGCTGCATGGAGTATCTGCAAGTTTTTTGTCATTAAGCGCAAAGTTTTGGTGTCGATACGTTCATTAAAAAACGCTGAGGCAGCCAATTTCGGAGTTAAGTACCACTGATGACCTAGAAAAGTTTTAAGCGAGGCTTTTGCAACTGCTTTATTGATAATTTTATAATTATCCAATTCCTTTAATAGGCTCAGATCATTGAGAGGAGCGTATCGAGGGCACTGGCAGAGGTACCAATATTTGATATTTATTCTTAAAATAAATTAACTAAATTCAAGCAAGGCATCAGCTGTTGATTTGTCTATATAAGATTGCAACTGGTTTTGGAAAATGCATATTTGCAAAGAATAGATAATTTTCATCATCAAGCGAGACCGATTGATAGCTCCTGGAGCACACATAAAATAGAAAGTGAAAATGACAGCGTGTAACGGTTTAGATCAATAAATGTCAGAAGTTAATGACAGTTAAAACGTAACTATAAAAATTAATGGAAATATACAATAATTATAACGAAAAAAGTATCACCATCTTTAAGGTACAAACTAAAAAAAAAGTGTAACTCGGAAACTGTAGGACAAAATTCCATTTTTGTTTTCCTTAATTGTTTAGAACTTATCGGTTTTCAAAATCGCGTCACTAGTTTTTATACTTTTCATATAAATTTTAAAAGTAATAAGCCTTCTTTTTACAGAATTTGTTAAAAAATTACAAAAATACTTAATATGTGGAATCGTAATGGACAAAAATATTGCCGGAACTTAAAGCTTTTGCATATGGAAATAAAGTTTGGGAAATTTTCTTTAGAAATATTCGGTCAAAAAATTAAATGAACATGGTTATTGACAAAGTTATGAGTCAAGTTAGAAAAAAGGCCGAAAAACCAGATGTTTAACAAAGACTTGATTTGCGCGACCTCTTCCTAAAAATCTAAAAAACAATTCAAAAATACTGGACCCTATGAGCTTTCAAATTATGCTTGAGCCTCTGACAAAAAAAAAATTGGGACACCCTAGTATACATGCCTGTTCTGAAACTCACATTTTATCAGGCCTGTTCTGAAAGTCACATTTTATGAAAGTGATTTGAAATCACAAGAATGGTGTTCTGGGCATATTATTTTGTGATTTCAAAACGTTCAGCTACGTAAACAACTTTTTGTTTTTTATATATGCTTTTGTGACTTTTGTTGTGATTTCAGGTTTGTTTTTTAGTTCGTTAAAGATCGCTAATTTGCTCACAGCGGCATGAAAGCAAAGTCTAATATTTATTTAAAATCGAAAAAGCTGTAAAATTGCAAATTTGTAAACAAAACATAAAATTTATTTGAAATCGCTAATGGGTTAAAAAAAAACAAAATGTCGGATAATAACAAAAAATTTTTTTTGCAAAATAGCGATATTTCGCGAAAATTTTTAATAGTTCAAACAAGCCATAAAATTGAAAAGGAATGGCAAAAATTCTCTAAAAATTGCTTAATTAGCGGAAATTCGCTACTTTTTATTATAAATCGTTAAAGCTGTAAAAAAAACAGAAAACTTACAGGAACAAACCGCTTCTATCGCGAGCATGGCTAAAATTCGCAAAAAATTGCAAATTTAAAACAAACCCTAAAACTAATTTGAGATGCTAAATCAGTAAAATGAAACAAATTGTCAAAAAATAACATACAAAGCGTTAAAAAATTACAATTTTATTATGTTTGTTTGTGATTTCGACGATTGAAAATCACACCGAAAAACACAAAAACAATGTGATTTACAGAACACCACAAAATCACACGTGTAATTTTAAAAGCACATGTGATTTGAAATCACGGGATTTTCACAACAGGCCTGATAGTTTAAATTTTTGTTTGCATAATCAAATAAGTTCTTTTTTATATCTTCAAAACTAAACCTTTGTACATGGAAACTGATCTCTCAAAGTCAACCGAAGTTGAAGCATACTTAAATGATGCCAATTAATTTGGAGAATATTAATTTTATAATTCAGATCCCACATTTGATTCTGGATCAAAAATAGTTGAAATTTGTTTTAAATCCCATATTTTTTTTTCAAAACGTTTTGGATTTTTTTCAATTTGTCGGGCTATTCTTCCTTTCACATTGTTTCCAGTATGAAATCAACAAATCAATATTATAAAATTGGCTTCTAATTTCCTCAGCAATTTGATGTTACCCATGTGAAGTTTTGGATAAATTATTTTAGGCCAATTGGCAGCCTTAATCATGTAAGGTGCTGCATCGGTTAAAAGTTTAAGGATATTTTGTCGAAATCTTGTATTTTAAGCATGGCTCCAAACAAATTTATTTATTGATCTAAAAAACTTTTATTTTGGAAAATTTGTTTATATCATTTTGAAATGTTTTGAAGAACTTTTTTTATAATATAGATATTTAAAAAAAAATGTCACTCAAAAATGTTAAAATA
This sequence comes from Pollenia angustigena, assembly GCA_930367215.1. NCBI lineage: Eukaryota > Metazoa > Arthropoda > Insecta > Diptera > Polleniidae > Pollenia > Pollenia angustigena. The sequence goes on from OV884058.1 coordinate 194,296,423, forward strand.
TGCATTTTAGACCAATATATGCAAAAATATGCATTTTCACCAAAATATGCAACAATATGCAAAAACAAATTGATGCCATTTTAAAGCAAATTTAATGATTCGGAAAGATAATTGGTCGCCATCGATCTTAGACTGTTGACAAAAAACATTCATTTGCATAAAAATCGCATCCCTACTTATTATTATTCGATTAATCAGTATAAATTCTTCGATTAATCCTTTAATCGAAATTCGAAACTTTAATTATTCTAACAATTAATTGTCTTAAATTATTTGATTAATCGAACAAGAATTAATGGGCTGAACACCCTATAATTTACAGCTTTACTTTTTCAGAAGTCAAATATGAAAAACAAAAAGCATTTACAAGATAAAATTGAAGCTGAAGTAATTTTTGTACATTTTTTTGCTTTAAAAATGTTGTTGTTGTTGTTGTTGTGAAAGGGTAAATAAATGTTTTTTTTTTTTGTAAGAACATTCTCTGTAATTCTGACCCACTGTGTAAGTAAAAATATGGGAACGTGCACATATCAAATTAAAATAGTGAATGAAAGGGTGACAGACAGACACATGTTACGGTCAATTTTCGGTATGTGCTTTTTTTGGAATATTTACGATCAAATTTGAATAAAGTGTGAAATTTAATGTAAGTCATGCTCGACATAAAGATATCTTTTAGGAAAATATGCAGGGACCGAAAATAACAGTTCGGTATATTGAAATTTTAAAACAAAAAAAGCATATAGAAGTAAACGTCGAAAAACTGATTCAAGTAGGTATACCATATTGTTCCTTATGCACTTGTCAATGATAAAATATATTGATTTTTATATTTTCGAACAAAAATAACTGTTATTTTTTGATTTTCATTTTTTCGAACAAAAATAACCGTTATTTTTGGATTTTTATTTTTTCGAACAAAAATAACTTTTTAGTTTTGCCTAAATTTCTTTCATATTTTACTTTAAATAAATAAAAAACTTTTGTTCAAATAAAAATCGTAAAATTTGTTTAAATTTTAATCAAATATTTTCAGGGACTGTAACAGTTTTTCCTTTTTTCTTAAAGTCAGATGAAAACAGTTATTTTTTCGAACAAATATAACTGTTATTTTTTCATTATTATTTTTTCAAACAAAAATAAAAGTTATTCTCTAAAGAAATGTACGTGATTTAATAATTTAGTTGACTTTAAATTTTTATTTTAATGTGTAATTATCATTGGAATTTCTTATGCACATTAAAATAATTATTAAAAGTCAACTAAATTATTAAAACACGTGCATTTCTTTAGAGAATAACTTTTATTTTTGTTCGAAAAAATAATAATGAAAAAATAACAGTTATTTTTGTTCGAAAAAATAAAAATCAAAAAATAACAGTTATTTTTGTTCGAAAAAATAACTGTTTTCATCTGACTTTTATGAAAAAAGGAATAACTGTTACAGTCCCTGAAAATATTTAATTAAAATTAAAACAAATTTTACGATTTATTTGAACAAAAGTTTTTTATTTATTAAAAGTAAAATATGAAAGAAATTAAGGCAAAACTTTAAATTTGCTTCGACGACTTTTTAATAATTTTACGTCTTTAATAAGACTTAAACTACAAAGAAAATATTGCTATTCTCTAAAAAAGAACAAAGTATTTATTGTGTGTTTTTTCTAAGTGGAAAAAAAGATAAGCCACTCTCATACATACAATGACTTCAAACACATTCATTTGATCGCATATTAATACCAACGTTTGCAATTGGGGTATTATAGATAAACAGAATCTACAATGGTTTTTAAATGTGTAAAAAGATAAACAAAAAAAAAAAAAAAAAAAAAAAATATGAAACACCTGTTAAAACAGACATGCATATACCGATAGCTTAAATGAAAAAAGACACAACTGCAGTTTAAAAAAAAAGAAAAAATAAAAGTTAAATGATTTTAAATGTACATAGTTTTCTTCAAATGCCATTCAAAACAGTTCGTAAAGAAATTATTATTTAACTTTTAACAAATAGAAACTGGGAATTATTTATTTTCATAAGTTACTTTATTATATTCAAAATTTTAGCATATGCCAAAAAGTCGTAGTGGGGAAAAACGACAATGAAAGAATTTTATATGAAGTTTTCTGAAAATGTAACTATGTAATATAATTTTTTTTAAATTTTCACCACTGCTTCTGGAAATTATTGTGAACGTTCATGAACGAACCGAGAAGCTAATAGTATTTTATTGAATGTGATAAATTATAGTTTTTTGCCACATACGCCAATCTCCAAATTTATTTCTAAAAAGTAGCTTTCATTGCTACCTACGTACTTTCCTACTGCACTGTATTGAGTTGTTGATATTTTATTTAGCTTTTACTACTTTTTTTCTTAGTCGCAACTTACACTACGGACATTTCTTGCCGGACAGAAAAAGTTTGTGGGCGAGAGAGGCAAAAAGTAAAGTGTGCCACACAAACAGCGTCGCACAGTGCTTTGTCCCCATATAACGAAGGGACATAAATAGAAGGAGTTGTCAGAAATTTTTGAAATTTGGTACACTAGCATAAAATAGCTTAGTTAAGAAAAATATGAATTTTTGGACAAATCGGTCCAAGGACACGCCTACCTCCCATGTGTCCTGAAATGGAAAAATGTAATTTTAGCTTCAATAATGCCCACAAAAATACAAAGAATGGTCATACTGATACACACACCACTAGCAACGTGTATGTAAATTTTCATTTAAATCTGAACAAGGACTCAAGGTCCTGCCATATATCCTTTTTCTTAAAAATGCTATAACACTTACAAAAATTGTCTGATTGTAATAAAATTTGGTATGAAAATTGATATTTGTTAGATATATATGTATGCCAAATTTTGGTAGAATCGGATTAATAATGTGAAAAATACAAAAACATCATTTAATGAAAAATGAGTTAAAAACGCTTAAAATGCTCTTGCAAAAATAACAAGTAAGAAAGTATAATCGAAAAAACCGGACCATGTGATTCCTTATAGCATAGTATTTAAAAACAAATTTCCTAGAGTGTAATCAAATTTCAAAGAGTGAAATCCATTTGGGTAATCATGGACCCGCCAGAACAAAATTATGTTATGAGGCTAAGATTCGTTTAAAAGTTCTTACTGCCGAATATTATTTAGATATCTTCATCTACATACATGAGTTTTTTGGATGATGGTTTATATGGAACCTATGGTTTAATTTGGAACTACCTAGACAACATTTTGTCATGACATAGTAGCTATAGTAAAAGTCATTGTCGCCAATTTGAATGTAAATACTAATATTTTTAGTGATTCTGAGCCGATACTACGAATTATTTGGAATTATTTCTTATTATATTCCTAATTAATTTTCTTTAAACTAATTTATTTATTACATTTACATACATATGGTCATTTTTTTAATTAGAATAAATCATCTTCAGTACTGGATTCTTCGAAAAAAATATTGCCGCTCAACGAAACATTTGTTTCGTCATCTTTAGCTGGTTCATCAACATTTTCTCTCAGTATATATTTCTCAATTTCTTCAAAAAATATATTTTTTTTAGTCTTTGGATTCCTTTTTGAAGATAACAACGGATCTAAGGAAAGTATTAAATGAGTCATTAAATCTTTATGAGTGTCGTCGTGGGACAGTCTGGTTTTTCTCACGATTTTGTGGTTGGCTTCCAATGCTTCTTCGGACAAGCACCCTGAAATTTATTTTAGTTATTAGTTACGTTTCATTATAATTACATAAAACCACTTTAATACCTTAATATTTCTTATTATGTTCCTAGTTTATTTTTTTTAAACTAATTCAATCTATGAAAATTTGAGCAAAAATCACGAAAATAGCATTTTTTTAAATACATTTTTTTTTTCAAGTTGTGGTAAAATTTTTTCAATTTTTTTTCTTGTAATTATTAGAAAACAGTCTAAATATTCGAAATCAGAAAAAAACCCATAGACCATATTTTTCTTTTTTTTTAAATATTCCATCAAAGTTAAGAAATTTTTAGAGCTTAACTAAATAATAAGCATTTTTCAAACCATTAAAAAATATGTATAGGAGCATAATTCCAGTAAAATTTTTTTATAGATGGTTTAGAATATAGTAAGGTGTTACAGAAAAAAATTTGAATCTCGTAATCCAGAAAATGAATTTTTTACAATTATTTTCTTGAAACAATAAAAAACCAAGGGCATTTGTGATTTCAGCGCCCTCTTATGCCGTAAAATGCAGACAAACACAAAAAATGTTTTATACATATTTTGATTTTTGTTGTTTTTTATTGAATGGTATAAGTTTGAATTAATATTTCACAGTATTTGTAGTTAATTGTTTTTTAAACTCCTGAAAACTATCAAAATTTGATGAAAAATCATGAAAATAGCCATTTAAAAAAAAATTTTTTTTTTCAAGTTGTGGTAAAATTTTTAAAATTTTTTTTCTTGTAGTTATTAGAAAACAGTCTAAATATTCGAAATCAGAAAAAACCCCATAGACCATATTTTTCTTTTTTTTTTAATATTCTATCAAAGTTAAGAAATTTTTAGAGCTTAAGTAAATAATAAGCATTTTTCAAACCAATAAAAAAACACTTATGAGAAAATAAATCAATAAAAATTTTTTACAGTTAGTTCTAAATATAGTAAACTACTACAGAAAAAAATTTCAATCTCGTGCTTTAAAAAACAACAGTTTTACAACAGTTTTCCTAAAGCATGTAAAACTCAAGTAGTTGTTTGGTCATTTTTACTATAAATTCTCAAACTTTGGCGCCCTCTAGCGCCGCCAAAAAGAGTTAAATCTTAAAAATTCTTCAAAATTCATTTTAATTATTTTGTTATCTATCGATCTGTACATTTTTAAGCACAATATAAGACTTGTTTTTTTTTTTTATTTATGTCTATGGGCCAAAGCACTGTGCGTCGCCCCCTTTATCAACAAACTTTTTCTGTTATTTTCATATATTTGATTTCGAAATAATATGTACAGTAATATTTTACCCTACTTTTATGACGTAGGTATTTCGTTCTTTTGTTTTTAACCACGGTTCATTGACAATAACGAGAAAAAAAAATTACATAAATACATTTACGTGAATTTTCTGTTTATATTTATAATGTTTGTGGTCGTTAACTTTGTCGTTTTGTGTACATATTTTGGATAGAGCTGTGCGCGTGAGTGGTTTAGACTCATGATCACAAGAACAAAAATGTTAACACGAAAGCTTTAAAGCGAAGAATTTTCAAATTCTCACACTCATGCACTCTCACTTAAATGCAGTTTACACATGGTTTTCATCACCCGGGTGGTTACACAGAAAAAAGTACCGCAAGAAAGTTTTTAACAGCACAGTTTGTTAAAAATAAAATTTTAGTTCAAAAAAACTTTTAGGTTGATTCAATGAAAAAATTTATCAAATTTACACTTTGCAAAATAGCACTCAATAATTTGCACTCAATAAATTGGTAATTTAGCACATCAAATTCAATAAATAAATAAAAAAAGATTGGATAAACATTGTGTTTGATTTATTCAACATTTCCAGCAATTTATTTTAACACATCACGTAAAAATTTTGTTGAACAAAATTATTTTGGGCAACAATTTTTTTGTTGACTCAATAAACTTGGTTGTTGACTAAAATTTTTATTAATACATACCGCATAAATCGTCATCGCAGAAAATTAAAAAATTTTGTTTTTTAATAATAATTAATAATAGAAACTTATTTCCTTCCGTAGGTTACTTTATATAATATTCAACATTTTTTATTTTTTCGAATTTATTCTATTAGCTAAATTTCAGTTATGTATTTTATAAAGCTTTTTTGTAATAGTTCTATTCCTTAAATTTTTCAGAAATTACTTTATACACTACCAGACTATTATATTGTATTTTCTTGTTACATTTTACCTTTGCTTTCCTTTGGAAATCAATGAGGTACATTTTATGTACAGACAAATTTACAATTATTGGACACCAGCAGAATGTAATGCATTTTCTGGCCCGCTAAGGCCTTCGTCAGCATTCTCTGTGTCTCACTGGATAGTGTTACTTTATAAATTGAATGTATTTAACTCAACTATAATTTTCATATTTGAATACGAAAATCGCATATTTGATAAAAAAAAATTTTTAAATTTTCTGCGATGACGATTTTTGCGGTATTGATAAAAAAGTTTGTAGGTATAGTTATTGAATTTTTAGTCAACAAACAAGTTTATTGAGCCAATAAAAAAAGTTGTTGCCAAAAATAAGTTTTTTCAACAAAATGTTTACGTAATTGTCAAAATAAATTGTTGAAAATGTTGAATAAATCAAACAAAATGTTTATCGAATCTTTATTTATTTATTTATTAATGATGATGTGCTTAATTCCCAATTTTTTTTCTTTTTAAATAAATACACTAAAATTTATTATGGGGGGGATAAGCTAGTTCCTATCACTGTTGGGATCTGGAAATTCTTAAATTGTACCGTCCCAATGGCAAAATTGTACCAAATTGACATAAATTGTATCAAAATTTCGCTATAAAATATAAGAGCATACATAAAGGGCCGATGTTGATTTTGAATAAAACACAAATTATTTGGGAAATTCTTGTAATTTCTTTTTATTATTTAATATTGGTATGGTTCAATTATGTTTGGAACAAAATATCGGCCAAATGGCCGCCGCGACTCCGTGGCACACCTCCATCCGATGGTCCGAATTTTCGATGACGATGAATTTTCGATGAAAAAATACGGCCCGATGATGCCGCCAGACCATATACCACACCAAACAGTCAGTCTTTGAGGCTGCATTGGCTTTTCGACAATCACTCTTGGATTATCATTCGTTAAAATGCGGCAATTCTGCTTATTGACAACATTCATCACTGAAGCTGTTAGAATTCATAACACTTTTGTATTCTATAATAACAAAAACAAAACAAGTAAGAAAGTAAAGTCGGTTAAGCCCGAGCATTTAATACCCTTCACCATGGTTTATAAAGACAAATTTTTGATAGTGTACCCTATTTGGGACCCCTGCGCAATCATGAACCCGCCAGAACAAAATCATGGTAGAGGGCTTAGATTCAGGTCAAAGTTCATTGTGATAAATATTGTTAAGATATCTTCATCTATATGAGATTTGTTTGCCCATAAGTGATTTTAGGAAGGGGGCTTAATGGGATCTATGGTAAATTTTGCACCTACCAACAGAACATTTTAATATTACATAACAGCTATAATAAAAGTTATCGTCGTCAATTTTTAAATCAATATTTTTGGGGAGTAGTATTTGTATAGGAGCCATCGTCAAATATGGACCGATTCCAATAAAACTTGGTAAGATGATTAAGATTGCAATAACATAAGTCTGGTACAAATTGAATCTAAATATGTATCAACGTAATTAGATAGTTTATATGCACATACACTGGCCATGTGAAATTATGGACCGATTCTTACTATTTTCATTCACCGATTTACCATAAAGATTGCGACCTGTACTTGGCGCACAAAGTTACATGGACAGACAACCAGATGAGTGGAGGGACATAGGATAATCGACTCAGAAAGTGATTCCATTATTGTGGTGTGGGTATAAAAAAATGTATCTATTTCAATTTTTGATTAAAGGCAGACAAAAATGTAAATGCCTGGTTGATAGTGTCGCTCACCAAAACAACCGACAAAAGTGGCGGTTTGGAGACACTTGATTTCCGTTTTTCTACGGGGATACGAGTACACATACTTATGTATGTATGCACTTAATATCGTCGCAGGAATTAAATAACGCTGTAACTGACAAAACATAATATGTTCACCAGAGCCAAAAAAACCTGTATGAAAGAAAGTAGAAAAAAATTCATATCACAAAAACTATACAACTTGGGAACATGATTTTAAAATCGTATTTTTATTTTTTCTCGCTTTATATATTCGCTGTTAACATTTCCTCTCAAGTCTATTATTCCCAGTGATTCTGCGGCTTGCAGCAAACAATTTTTTTTTTTTGCGTAAGTGAATTTTTTTTTTAATCATACAAATATGGGACCTGGACCAATCGACGCAGTCTTTTTTTCGATGTTTTGTCAGTAACAGTGTTCTTTGATTCCTGCGAGGATATGTTAACATAACATCATGAACATAAATTAACAATAATTAAGTTTTTAGTAGAAATATGTTATTATAAATTGTATTATTGAGGAGAAAAGTATGTTAATCCACCTAAAAGAAATGATAAACCTTTGTAGGTCCTTTTAAATTGTACCAAAAAAGGACGAATTGTACCAATGTACCAATAAAGTTTCGATTGTACCAAATTTGGTACAATTGTACCACAAATCCCATCAGTGGCAGGGATGATAAATGAGAAAATCAAAATCGTACCAACGAAGTTTTAAAATCGTACTTTTTCGGCCCCAATAGTGCTAAATAATTTTTTTTTTTTTAATCAAAAATTTAAACCAACAACAACAAAAGGTACTTAAAATTCATATGTTCATGTAAAGTATAGATAGCAAAAAATACATGATCATTAACTATACATAATAATAGGGTGGGTAAAATTTTTTCGCGTGTAAAGCACATCGCGATTCTTGTTCTATAAGTCATTCCAAGAAACTTTTCCATAGAAATTATAGGACAAAAATGAATTTCGGGCCCCATATATTTTTAAAATAGTTTGTTTTCCAAAATATTCAAAAATAGAGGCAAACAAATTGAATTTGGTCTAGCCAGCCAGACCTGTATCATGCAGTTTTTAGGGTCGAGAAATCCATTTTCATACACTTTTAAGAATTTCCAATAATTTCAATAATTGCTTGGCCGACCTCATTTTCAAAGACGCCGCCAGCCGCAGAACTAACTGGGGAGCATGCACATATATTTTCCCATTTCCTACAGACCCGGTTTGCTGAAATTAACGCGCAATTCTCCCGATTGTGGAAACATTTGGTCGATTATACCGACCAAAAAAATCACGATGTGCATTAAATGCATTTTGAATGAACGCCCATTTTCGTAAAAGGCTTTATTAATCTTACCGCGCTGCTCAATTGTGTACCTCTCAATGAAACAAAAATAGGTCAATTTAAGTTGCGCAAAAAACTTGACGTTAAGGGATTATGGTTTTACCACCCTTTATTATATATTTATCAATTGGGTAATTCCATGTCAAAACGACCAAGAGTGGGACACGACCCCTTCCGATTTTAATAAAATTTGGTGAGAAGGTTCCTTTTATCTTATTAGGAACATATATGTTTTTCGAAAGTTATGTCATATTCAAAATGTCATAATTTCGCAGAATTAGCCGAATGTGTTGAGCTTATTTCATCAATATCTCGAAAACTACTTGACATACGAAGATGATTTTGATGTCATTTTAAAGAGAATACTTGGGGCTACAAACCATAAATTGAAAAAAACGGTTTAGTTTATTGAAATAACTAAAAAAAAACCGAAATTCGGCAATAAATAATAAAGTGGGGCTGATCATACATTTGACCTATCTAGGAGCATCCTACGCGCTGTACCATACAAATATTGCGGCTTTATTGCCGAATTTCGGTTTTTTTTAGTTATTTCAATAAACTAAACCGTTTTTGAGTTACGCGAATATATGCTGTGCAGCCTCTTACATTTTCGAAATAACGGTATATCTTGAAAACAAGAGCTAACCTAAAAAAACGGGTAGCACCACTTAGGGTAAAATGCCAGGTGCGCGGCTGGTCTGTTGTTTCCAACTAGCACAATGTACTTATTGCTCAAAATTACAATATTAAAATTCTATTTTAATATTATTTTTTTAAGGGTTGCGAAAGGAAAAAAATCATATCTTAAAAAAGAAAAAAAAAACACCTCCTTCAAAGTTTCAGGATTTTTAAAGAACAGAGAATACTTACGGCTACAAACCATAAATTGAAAAAAAAATTTTTTTTTGAAAAATGTAATATCTGCAAAATGTTAAATTTTAAAAATGGACTAAGTCAAAAACTTATTTTTTTATTTGGCTGATTTTTTTTTGTATAATACTTCAAACTGTTTTTTAAAAATCCTGAAACTTTGAAGGAGGTGTTTTTTTTTATGATTTTTTTTCTTTCGCAACTTTTAAAAAAATATTCTGAAAATAAAATTTTTAAATTTTTATTTTGAGCAATAAGTATTATTAAATCTGATTTGTTTGATTTTTTGTTGGAGCTCAATTTTGGTCACGTTACGTCTATAAAAGTCGTTTTTTCTTCTTCTCTTTTCCGACTGTTAATGCCTGGCTGCTTTTTCTTAACCTAAAAGAAATTAAAAAAATGATATGAATGTCGAAGCCCAATTCAATATAAATCTAATATTTAGAACTAAAACGTTATTTTTCACCTGCTTTTAAAGCCTTGTTCGTTCCGGTTCTTGTAGATATTGTTCAACTTCACATCCTCTCCTTTTGTAGATGAAGATAAAGTTTTTATTTTAATAAGTTCATTCGAAATAGGAATGGCGGCATAGCAAGAACGTATTCCTTGCATTTTGAAATCTATTTATCGGTTTTTTTTCAGTACGTTGAATGTGTTCATCTGAGACAAAATTAATATTTATGCCTTGAATATTATCTTTCGCCCATCTATACAGTTGCTCGGGTGTCTGAATTTGTTTATCAGGTGTCAATTGTAGATTGGCTCGGCTAACTAATCGCTTAACTGTACCGTCCAATCCATCACTTGGACCTTTACCATGAGAAGTTGCAAAAAAATGCCATTCTGCTCGTATCTGAAAATCCTCTTCGTGGTGTATCAACTTTACTAAATTATAACGATTTTTATATTGTGATGCTGCACCATCAGAGAAATAAATTATTTTTAAAATATTGGGAATTTTATTTTTAAGAAACGTCGTTAATGCCTGTTGGAAGCTGTAAACTGCAGTGGTATTATGCCTTAAGTAATCTGATATTATTACCAAGCTAAGAGGTACGACATCACTTCCATTCTCATCAATGGATCTATAATAGCAAGCGAATGGATGAATTGTCGCTTGTCTGTTATTCCAATACACTCCTTGAACACTATTTTGGAGTAAAAACGAATAATTTTCAGAGAAATCAGCAACAATAAGTACTTGCCCAATTTCAAGATTATTTTTAATAGTTTGAAAATATTCGGCTTGTTGTTTAGCTACGAAGTCATGCTGAAGTAATTTTGGAATAAATTCTACAAAAAAATCAACGAAATCGTCAGTTGATTTTATAACTGTTTCCAATGAGCAGCGATCTACTTGAGTCCACTGATTATATTTAATTTCATCTAAAAAGTTTTCAGTAAAAAGATTTTCAAGAATATTTTTCAGTTTTGACGAGCCGGGACAGCCATTGCATACACCAAGATAACAGTCATCCGTAGGTGTTTCACAAATAACAATTTTCAAACAATCTTTATGTGAAGAAAATGGTTCAGATCCATCCTGCATTTTTAGTTTTTCAAGTCTTGCACCTTGAAATAGCAGTTTAAAATTTTCATGAATTAGACAAACACATACAACGTGCGTACCAGATGCACCAGCAAGAACACATTCGAGTGGTCTTAAACTTGCAAATTTCGAAAAACCTACTTTTTCGAATGGATATTTTTCCTTGAACATGTGAAAAATTTCGCTAAGGTTACCCAAGATCAACCTTTTTTGTTTTTGCACTCGTAGACCGTTTTCATAAACAGATTTATATTCTTTCTTTCCAGGAAGTTCTCTGCTGACATCTTGTTTTCTAATGAAGTTTTGAATTTTTTCCTCAGTAGTTTTTAACAACGGATGACCTTTTTGTTTTTCGGAAATGAAAAAAATGCCATAATTTTGTACGTTTTCTTTAACTTTTTTAGCCATGTATAAAGTTGCTCCGAAAATATTCATAATTTTTTTTTTTGACCAACTTGATATTAAGACAGACAGGATTTGTAATTTTTCACTCCATTTGCTAGTATTATCAAAACTTTTCTTCAGCTGTACTATCATTTCTTTTCCAGTTAATGTTGGGTTGTCATCAAGAATTAAATTGTCGTCGTCAATTGAGTCAAAAGTAGTATCCGTAACATGTTTAATCATGATATTTTTGCTTGGCATAAGTTTTTGATCGATTTAAGTATTTTTGTTTTAAAGGAGACAAACCGTATATTTTTGCAACAGCATTGAGACGATTGAGATCAGTTGCTGTTGAACTAAAAGTTTCACTTGTTGAACTACAAATTTCATATGTCACATCATCTTGTTCAGATGGAAGCATGATTTGTTGATATTTTTCCAATTCCATACTAATTTTTTTCCAACACGAAATACACAGTTTTTTCCCGGGTGGAATTAAAGGAAAAATTACCTTAACTTGCGTATAAATCTCGAAAGTAACTACTTTTAATGATTTTCGTACTCGAGTAACATGAATATTATATGGATCAGCGCACATATTTTGGTTTAAAGTGTATTTTTTTAAAAATTGTCTATCATGCTTATCGCAAATAAAACTAACAACTACACCACTTCTAGCATTTAGAGTAATGCGTTGTTTTCCAGGTAGATCTTTACAATTAATAAGTTTTCCCTCAGAGCATTCCTCATTATTAACTATGCCAATTGAACACTTATTGATTTCCATGATAACCGTTTTGACTATTACTTGTTGTTAATAAAACAATAACACTTTTTTGTTGTTCTAACACGAATAATTGTAATAATTAACTAAGAATTACAAATGTTTGACAATTAAATCAATATCTATTGAAATTTTTCAACTGCTGTAAACAGTAGGATAAGAGAAAAAACGACTTCGCTCTAATAATGCATAAAACTCATTTAATTTCTTATAGACTTAACGTGACAAAAAGTGGTCTTTTCTTTGAAAATGCCCACACTGAGCTCCAACAAATAAACAAAAGCAACATCATCAATGTTGTTACTTTTTTCAAAAACATTAAATCAAACAAATCAGATTTAATAATACTTATTGCTCAAAATAAAAATTTAAAAATTTTATTTTCAGAATATTTTTTTAAAAGTTGCGAAAGAAAAAAAATCATAAAAAAAACACCTCCTTCAAAGTTTCAGGATTTTTAAAAAACAGTTTGAGGTATTCTATAAAAAAAAAATCAGCAAACAAAAAAATAGGTTTTTGACTTAGTCCATTTTTAAAATTTAATATTTTGCAGTTATTACATTTTTTAAAAAAAAAGTTTTTAAATATGTGGTTTATAGCCCCAAGTATTCTCTTTAAAATGACATTAAAATCATCTTCGTATGTGAAGTAGTTTTCGAGATATTGAAGAAATAAGCTCAACACATTTGGCTAATTTAGCGAAATTATGACATTTTGAATATGACATAACTTTTGAAAAGAAAATTTTAAAAATTTTTTCGTTCATATATGTTCCTTATGGGATAAAAGAAACCTACTCACCAAATTTCATTAAAATCGGAAGGGGTCGTGTCCCACTCTTGGTCGTTTTGACATGGATTTATGTATAAATTATTTAGCTTAATTTCTTCGACCTTCTTAATATTATTTCCTTTTTTTTTTAAAAATTTGTTTGAAATATAAAAAAACCAAAAAATCCCTGAAGAAGCTATCCATTGAGAAATATTGAATAAATATTCTTTATATAAAAGGAAATAAAATACATATTTACATTTAAGATAAATTCATAGTGACATTGTTGATTTCTGGAATAAAAGGTGAATGAGGGTTGTTATCCTGAACGTTCTATAAAATTTTGTTTCCTAAGATAAAAAAGATTTTTCGAAAGGAAATTGGTACTAGGTGGTAACTAAAAGTGGTCTCAATCTTTACACTTATCGTTTTGCACAAAAATTCTAATAGGTCAAAGTTCTTACTTTATTGCATAGTAATAAAACACTAATAAGAACGTTTTTAAATGCTGCTTTCTATTCTTTTATCATGCAAACCGATACAAGTAACTAAGTATCGATACTTTTTTTTCGATTCTAAGTAGGTATCGATACTTTATGAGCGATACCACATCGAGTAAACGTATCGATACCTTAGAGGTATCGTTTCATCCCTAGGCATAAGCAATCGTTCAATGAACAAGTGCAAACTTCTATTTGCAATAGCGGAGTTCAATGTTTGGTGCAAATGGTCTTGCAAAAGAGCAAATGCAAAACATCATAGCTGATTTGTTAAATCCAACAACAAAAAATATAGTTTCCCTTAGATTTGATAAAAAAAGCTACGACATTTTGCATTTTCGCAAGACTATTTGCACCAAACACTAAACTCCGCTAATATTCATTGGACAGTAAATACGAGTTGCCATTTTATATCAATTATAAATATGTAGGTTTGAAAAATTTTGCAATAGTACCAAATGAGTCACGAGGGTACCAGCGTACTTTTTAGTTTTGAATTGTACCAAAAAAAGTACAATTGTACCAACTTTATCAACCCTGTGTAGAAATATTTAATTATTTCATTATTAAATATGTTTTATTTAATGCTGTTTTGCAAAGTGTAAATTTGATAAATTTTTTCATTGAATCAAACAAAAAGTTTATTGACCTTAAATTTTATTTTCAACAAACTGTGTTGTTAAAAATTTTTTTGAGATATTTTTTTTTTTGTGAAGAAAATGATAGAGTGAAATGACCGAATGTGACCGTAAACTTTATTTCGGTCATTTCTTTCTATCATTTTCTTAACATCAAAATGAAAATTGTGACTACTCGCTCATTCAGTTCTTGTAGGGTATGTTATTTAATGAAAATAAAGAGATTGTGTGGTAACAATCGAAACGTCTGGACAAGCTGTCCGGGTTCGATTCCCAGTTCAGTCAAGAAAGAAAAATTATCAATAAATTTTAATTCATTTCATGTTGTAAAATTCCTTTCTTCATAAAAAATAATTTAATGAAAATTAAATTCAATGAACTTTAGCCTGATTAAAATATCAAAAATTTGGATTAAAACCCATAAACAGTTCAATGAATTAACCACAATATTGATTTTAGATTTTTTAGCATTCCGATCGATTGAAAATAACTTTCTAAATCAATCTTATGATGTCCGGGCGGCTTGCTTTTTATCTTGTTCGCACAGTACAGGTCGCAATTTTAGAGTTCACTTGAAATCATTTTGTGGATACGTTTTAATTGTCATAAGAACGAAGGCTATTGAAAATGGTAGCAATCGGTTCATATTTTCACGTAGCCTCCATACAAACTAATCACCGGATTAGGATATTTGCCCAAAGACCAGTGTTAAATAAGATTACTTTAAATAAATTATTAAGTACCTATATTGTCTTTGACCTTTTAATTTTATTTCTTCTTATTGTGGTTTTTATTTAGTTTGGCTTGAGGTCATTTATTATAAATTAAAAAACGATTTAATTTAATTTTCAATATTTTTATTAATGTACCCAATATTTCGAGGCAACTTCGTTGCTCATCTTCAGGGGATCTAATCAAAAATATAAACAAACAATTTTATTTTATAGAAAAAACACTAAAAAACATTTAATTACAAATAACAATAAAAACATACTTATATAAAAAAGAAACGAATTTAAAAGTTTTTTGTCACTGTGCTGTAAGTTTTGGAATGCAACTGTCGTATTGATTGTCACTTTTGTTTATATTTGTTTATGGTGTGTTTAAAAATCTGAGCTACGTTCTCAGTGTCTCTTTTGTGCATTGAGTGGACATCAACCAGATTTTGAAAATGTAGAAGTATTAGTACAAGAGAACAATTACAACAGAAGATATACACTTGAAATGCTGCACATTATAAACTTACCAGAAGAGAAGAAACTAAACTACAAAAGAGACACTGAGAACGTAGCTCAGATTTTTAAACACACCATAAACAAATATAAACAAAAGTGACAATCAATACGACAGTTGCATTCCAAAACTTACAGCACAGTGACAAAAAACTTTTAAATTCGTTTCTTTTTTATATAAGTATGTTTTTATTGTTATTTGTAATTAAATGTTTTTTAGTGTTTTTTCTATAAAATAAAATTGTTTGTTTATATTTTTGATTAGATCCCCTGAAGATGAGCAACGAAGTTGCCTCGAAATATTGGGTACATTAATAAAAATATTGAAAATTAAATTAAATCGTTTTTTAATTTATAATAAATGACCTCAAGCCAAACTAAATAAAAACCACAACAACAAAAAAGGTCAACAATACATACTGTTAACATTTCTTCTTATTTTTAAGTCAAGCTCAAGGTCAGGTTATGCAAAATATATTTATCTATTGTTTATCCAATATGTTGCTGCCACAATGGACAGCTTCTTCAGGGATCTAAGGTTTATACATTTTAAAAACAAATGAAAACAACATGAAAAATAAAAATTAATAACAATACACAGGAAACAAAATTATTTTATTACAATTTTCTAAACTTATTCAATTTCCTTTCTTATTCTTATAAATTAAATGTCTGTAATTTTGAGCTACCATTGGCTGTACAGTACTTTTCGTTTATAGTCATATAACGATATAGTCCATTTTATCTGTTTATTTTGCCGCTATAAGTTAATTTAATATATACTTATATATATATATATATATATATATATATATATATATATATATATATATATATATATATATATATATATATATATATATGTCATGGCGATGTGTTGGGGTCTGTTTTTCGATATACGGCTTTTTTTAAGGTCATTTGTATACTTTGGGTACCGGTCCCAAATAAATCATAGGTCTAAAGCTTGCTTTGGGGACCGACATAATTTCAGGAGATTTTTTTCAAAAAAAATTTTTTTTTTTAATTTTTATTGATTATGAATTGACTATTACTTATTTACTACGATTACATATCCTTTTATTAATAGACACTCAAGAAATGTATAATTTTCACATTTTTAGTTAAAATATTAAAATTGATATTGCCACATTTTCGAAAAAAATTTTATATTTTGAGGTCCATATCAACACTGTATTACCATAACCACTGTATTTGCAAACCGACATAATTTTGTATAACTTTAGGGTAGTTAAACTGTCAAACTTGTATTATAAATTTACATAACAAAAGTACTCAAATTTTTTTATACATTAATTGGGGGAAAAAATAGTACCAAAAAGGGGAATTACGGGAAATTTCTAATTTTACTAAAATGTTTGGTTCTGCAGCTGGTATTTTTTTAATTATCGTTAATGTTGGACCTTAAAACATAAGATTCAACATGCAATATCCTGAGTCGATAAGAATCTATGACGGAACTTTTTGGTACTTTTTTGTTCTTTAACTGGTACTTTTTGAATTTCCGTTAGTATTGGACCTAGTGGATGAGAGTCAGTAAGAGTGTACTTTTTGGAACTTTTTTATGCGTTAACTGGTACTTTTTGAATATCCGTAAGCATTGTACCTAGAAACATTAAATTAAACATGCAAGGTCCTGAGTAAGAATCTGTAAGAGGGCTTTTAGGTACTTTTTGTTCATTAACTGTTACTTTTTGAATTTCCGTCAGTATTGGACCTAGAAACATAAAATTAAACATGCAAGATCCTGTGTAAATGAGAATCTGTTAGAGGTATCTTTTCGGTACTTTTTTATTCGTTAACTGGTACTTTTTGAATTTTCGTTTGTATTGGACCTAGAAACATAAAATTAAACATGCAAGGTCTTGAGTGAATGGGAATCTGTATGAGGGCTTTTTGGTACTTTTTTTCTTTAACTGGTACTTTTTGAATTTTCATTAATATTGAACCTAGAATCATAAAGTTCAACATGCAAGGTCTTGAGTAAATAACAATCTGTTGGAGGGATATTTTTGGTACTTTTTCGTTTTTTAACTGGTACTTTTTTTAAATTTTCGCTAAGATTGGTCTTATGAACATAAAATTAAACCTGCATGGTCCTGAGAGAATGAGAATCTCTAAAAGCGCTTATTGGTACTTTTTAGTTCTTAAACAAGTACTTTTTAAATATCCGTTAATATTGGACTTAGAAACATTCAATTCAAGATGCAATGCCCGGAGTGGATAAGGATCTATAAGCGGGAAGTTTTTGGTACTTTTTTGTTCTTTAGCTGGTACTTTTTGAATTTCCGTTAGTATTTGGCTTAGAAACATAAAATTAAACATGCAAGGTCCTGAGTGAATGAGAATCTGTAAGAGGGCTTTTTGGTACTTTTTTTGTTCTTTAACTGGTACTTTTTGAATTTCCATTAATATTGAGCCTAGAATCATAAAATTCATCATGCAATGTCCTGAGTTGATGAGAATCTATAAGAGGGAAGTTTTTGTTACTTTTTAATTCATAAACTGGTACTTTTTGAATATCCGTTAGTATTGGACCTAGAAAGATAAAATTAAACATGCAATGTCCTGAGTTGATGAGAATCTATAAGAGGGAAGTTTTTGTTACTTTTTAATTCATAAACTGGTACTTTTTGAATATCCGTTAGTATTGGACCTAGAAAGATAAAATTAAACATGCAATGTCCTGAGTGAATGAGAATCTATAATAGGGAACGTTTTGGTACTTAGTAATTCATTAACTGGTACTTTTTGAATTTCCGTTAGTATTGGACCTAGAAAGATAAAATTAATATGCACGGTGCTGAGTGAATAATAATGAATAATTTAAATAATAATTGAATTTAGCTATAAATCGTTAAAACCACCCTTTTTAAATAAAATTATCGAAATATAATGAAACAAACAATAAAAAATCGCAAAATTTTTTAAATAATAATTGAATTTAGCTATAAACGGCTAAAAGCACATTTTTTATATAAAATTATTGAAATATGATAAAACAAACAATAAAAAATAAAAATTTTTTTTAAAAAATAAGTGAATTTAGCTATAAATCGCTTAAACCACCCTCTTTTAAATAAAATTATTAAAATAAATTGAAAAAAACAGTAAAAATTCGCTAATTTTTTTAAATATAAATTAAATTTAGCTATAAATCGCTAAAGCCACCCTTCTTTAAATAAAATTATTGAAATATAATGAAACAAACAATAAAAAATCTCAAAATTTTTTAAATAATAATTGAATTTAGCTATAAATCGCTAAAATCCCTTTTTTAAATAAAATTATTGAAATATAATGAAAAAAACAACAAAACATCGCAAAATTTTTTAATAATAATTGAATATAGCTATAAATCGCTAAAAACTATCCTTTTTAAATGAAATTATTGAAATATAATGAAAAAACAACAATTTTATTTAAAAAAAGAGTGGTTTTTAGCGATTTATTGCTAAATTCAATTATTATTAAAAAAATTTAGCGATTTTTTATTGTTGTTTTCATTATATTTCAATAATTTTATTTAAAAAAGGGTGGTTTTTGGCGATTTATAGCTAAATTCAATTATTATTTAAAAAATTTAGTGATTTTTTATTGTTTGTTTGATTATATTTCAATAATTTTATTTAAAAAAGGGTGGTTTTTGGTGATTTATAGCTAAATTCAATTATTATGTAAAAAATGTAGCGATTTTTTACTGTGTGTTTCATTATATTTCAATAATTTTATTTAAAAAAGGGTGGTTTTTGGTGATTTATAGCAAAATTCAATTATTATTTAAAAAATTAAGCGATTTTTTATTGTTTTTTCATTATATTTCAATAATTTTATTTAAAAAAGGGTGGTTTTTGGTGATTTATAGCAAAATTCAATTATTATTTTAAAAATTAGCGATTTTTTATTGTTTGTTTCATTATATTTCAATAATTTTATTTAAAAAAGGGTGGTTTTTGGTGATTTATAGCTAAATTCAATTATTATTTAAAAAATTTTGCGATTTTTTATTGTGTGTTTCATTATATTTCAATAATTTTATTCAAAAAATTGTGGTTTTTGGCGTTTTATAACAAAATTCAATTATTATTTAAAAAATTTAGCGATTGTTTATTGTTTATTCCTTATATTTTTATTGTTTTTTCATTATATTTCAATAATTTTATTTAAACAAGGGTGGTTTTTGTGATTTACAGCTAAATTCAATTATTATTTTAAAAATTTAGCGATTTTTTATTGTTTGTTTCATTATATTTTAATAATTTTATTTAAAAAAGGGTGGTTTTTGGTGATTTATAGCTAAATTCAATTATTATTTAAAAAATTTAGCGATTTTTTATTGTTTTTTCATTATATTTCAATAATTTTATTTAAAAAAGGGTGGTTTTTGGCGATTTATAGCTAAATTCAATTATTATTTGAAAAATGTAGCGATTTTTTATTGTTTGTTTCATTATATTTCAATAATTTTATTTAAAAAAGGGTGGTTTTTGGTGATTTATAGCTAAATTCAATTATTATTTAAAAAATTTAGCGATTTTTTATTGTGTGTTTCATTATATTTCAATAATTTTATTCAAAAAATTGTGGTTTTTGGCGATTTATAGCAAAATTCAATTATTATTTAAAAAATTTTGCGATTGTTTATTGTTTTTTCCTTATATTTTTATTGCTTTTTCATTATATTTCAATAATTTTATTTAAACAAGGGTGGTTTTTGGTGATTTATAGCTAAATTCAATTATTATTTTAAAAATTTAGCGATTTTTTATTGTTTGTTTCATTATATTTTAATAATTTTATTTAAAAAAGGGTGGTTTTTGGTGATTTATAGCTAAATTCAATAATTTTTTAAAAAATTTAGCGATTTTTTATTGTGTGTTTCATTATATTTCAACAATTTTATTAAAAAAATTGTGGTCTTTGGCGATTTATAGCTAAATTCAATTATTATTTAAAAAAATTAGCGATTGTTTATTGTTTTTTCATTATATTTTTATTGTTTTTTTCTTTATATTTCAATAATTTTATTTAAAAAAGGGTAGTTTTTGGTGCTTTATAGCTAAATTCAATTATTATTTAAAAAATTTAGCGATTTTTTATTGTTTTTTCATTATATTTCAATAATTTTATTAAAAAAAGTGTGGCTTTTGGTGATTTATAGCTAAATTCAATTATTATTTAAAAAATTTAGCGATTTTTTATTGTGTGTTTCATTATATTTCAATAATTTTATTTAAAAAATTGTGGTTTTTGGCGATTTATAGCAAAATTCAATTATTATTTAAAAAATTTAGCGATTGTTTATTGTTTTTTCATTATATTTTTTTTGTTTTTTCATTATATTTCAATAATTTTATTTAAAAAAGGGTGGTTTTTGGTGCTTTATAGCTAAATTCAATTATTATTTAAAAAATTTAGGGATTTTTTATTGTTTTTTCATTATATTTCAATAATTTTATTTAAAAAAGGGTGGTTTTTGTTGATTTATAGCAAAATTCAATTATTATTTAAAAAATTTGCGATTTTTTATTGTGTGTTTCATTATATTTCAATAATTCAATTATTATTTAAAAAATTTTGCGATTGTTTATTGTTTTTTCCTTATATTATTATTGTTTTTTCATTATATTTCAATAATTTTATTTAAAAAATTTAGCGATTTTTTATTGTTTTTTCATATATTTCAATCCTTTTATTTAAAAAAGGGTGGTTTTTGGCGATTTATAGCTAAATTCAATTATTATTTGAAAAATGTAGCGATTTTTTATTGTTTTTTCATTATATTTCAATAATTTTATTTAAAAAAGGGTGGTTTTTGGTGATTTATAGCAAAATTCAATTATTATTTAAAAAATTTAGCGATTGTTTATTGTTTTTTCCTTATATTTTTATTGTTTTTTCATTATATTTCAATAATTTTATTTAAACAAGGGTGGTTTTTGGTGATTTATAGCTAAATTCAATTATTATTTTAAAAATTTAGCGATTTTTTATTGTTTGTTTCATTATATTTTAATAATTTTATTTAAAAAAGGGTGGTTTTTGGTGATTTATAGCTAAATTCAATTATTATTTTAAAAATTAGCGATTTTTTATTGTTTGTTTCATTATATTTTAATAATTTTATTTAAAAAAGGGTGGTTTTTGGTGATTTATAGCTAAATTCAATTATTATTTAAAAAATTTAGCGATTTTTTATTGTTTTTTCATTATATTTCAATAATTTTATTTAAAAAAGGGTGGTTTTTGGTGATTTATAGCTAAATTCAATTATTATTTAAAAAATTTAGCGATTTTTTATTGTGTGTTTCATTATATTTCAATAATTTTATTTAAAAAAGGATGGTTTTTGGTGATTTATAGCTAAATTCAATTATTATTTAAAAAATTTAGCGATTTTTTATTGTGTGTTTCATTATATTTCAATAATTTTATTTAAAAAATTTAGCGATTTTTTATTGTTTTTTCATATATTTCAATCCTTTTATTTAAAAAAGGGTGGTTTTTGGCGATTTATAGCTAAATTCAATTATTATTTGAAAAATGTAGCGATTTTTTATTGTTTTTTCATTATATTTCAATAATTTTATTTAAAAAAGGGTGGTTTTTGGTGATTTATAGCAAAATTCAATTATTATTTAAAAAATTTAGCGATTGTTTATTGTTTTTTCCTTATATTTTTATTGTTTTTTCATTATATTTCAATAATTTTATTTAAACAAGGGTGGTTTTTGGTGATTTATAGCTAAATTCAATTATTATTTTAAAAATTTAGCGATTTTTTATTGTTTGTTTCATTATATTTTAATAATTTTATTTAAAAAAGGGTGGTTTTTGGTGATTTATAGCTAAATTCAATAATTTTTTAAAAAATTTAGCGATTTTTTATTGTGTGTTTCATTATATTTCAATAATTTTATTTAAAAAATTGTGGTCTTTGGCGATTTATAGCTAAATTCAATTATTATTTAAAAAAATTAGCGATTGTTTATTGTTTTTTCATTATATTTTTATTGTTTTTTCTTTATATTTCAATAATTTTATTTAAAAAAGGGTAGTTTTTGGTGCTTTATAGCTAAATTCAATTATTATTTAAAAAATTTAGCGATTTTTTATTGTTTTTTCATTATATTTCAATAATTTTATTTAAAAAAAGGGTGGTTTTTGGTGATTTATAGCAAAATTCAATTATTATTTAAAAAATTTAGCGATTGTTTATTGTTTTTTCATTATATTTTTTTTGTTTTTTCATTATATTTCAATAATTTTATTTAAACAAGGGTGGTTTTTGGTGATTTATAGCTAAATTCAATTATTATTTTAAAAATTTAGCGATTTTTTATTGTTTGTTTCATTATATTTTAATAATTTTATTTAAAAAAGGGTGGTTTTTGGTGATTTGTAGCTAAATTCAATTATTATTTTAAAAATTTAGCGATTTTTTATTGTGTGTTTCATTATATTTCAATAATTTTATTTAAAAAATTGTGGTTTTTGGCGATTTATAGCAAAATTCAATTATTGTTTAAAAAATTTAGCGATTGTTTATTGTTTTTTCCTTATATTTTTATTGTTTTTTTATTATATTTCAATAATTTTATTTAAACAAGGGTGGTTTTTGGTGATTTATAGCTAAATTCAATTATTATTTTAAAAATTTAGCGATTTTTTATTGTTTGTTTCATTATATTTTAATAATTTTATTTAAAAAAGGGTGGTTTTTGGTGATTTATAGCTAAATTCAATTATTATTTAAAAAATTTAGCGATTGTTTATTGTTTGTTTCATTATATTTTAATAATTTTATTTAAAAAATTGTGGTTTTTGGCGATTTATAGCAAAATTCAATTATTATTTAAAAAACTTAGCTATTGTTTATTGTTTTTTCCTTATATTTTTATTGTTTTTTAATTATATTTCAATAATTTTATTAAAAAAAGGGTGGCTTTTGGTGATTTATAGCTAAATTCAATAATTTTTTAAAAAATTTAGCGATTTTGTATTGTGTGTTTCATTATATTTCAATAATTTTATTTAAAAAATTGTGGTTTTTGGCGATTTATAGCAAAATTCAATTATTATTTAAAAAATTTAGCGATTGTTTATTGTTTTTTCATTATATTTTAATAATTTTATTTAAAAAAGGGTAGTTTTTGGTGCTTTATAGCTAAATTCAATTATTATTTAAAAAATTTAGCGATTTTTTATTGTTTTTTCATTATATTTCAATAATTTTATTAAAAAAAGGGTGGCTTTTGGTGATTTATAGCTAAATTCAATTATTATTTAAAAAATTTAGCGATTTTTTATTGTGTGTTTCATTATATTTCAATAATTTTATTTAAAAAATTGTGGTTTTTGGCGATTTATAGCAAAATTCAATTATTATTTAAAAAATTTAGCGATTGTTTATTGTTTTTTCATTATATTTTTTTTGTTTTTTCATTATATTTCAATAATTTTATTTAAAAAAGGGTGGTTTTTGGTGCTTTATAGCTAAATTCAATTATTATTTAAAAAATTTAGGGATTTTTTATTGTTTTTTCATTATATTTCAATAATTTTATTTAAAAAAGTGTGGTTTTTGTTGATTTATAGCAAAATTCAATTATTATTTAAAAAAATTTGCGATTTTTTATTGTGTGTTTCATTATATTTCAATAATTTTATTTAAAAAATTGTGGTTTTTGGCGATTTATAGCAAAATTCAATTATTATTTAAAAAAATTAGCGATTGTTTATTGTTTTTTCCTTATATTTTTATTGTTTTTGCATTATATTTCAATAATTTTATTTAAAAAATTTTGCGATTTTTTATTGTTTTTTCATTATATTTCAATAATTTTATTTAAAAAAGGGTGGTTTTTGGCGATTTATAGCTAAATTCAATTATTATTTGAAAAATGTAGCGATTTTTTATTGTTTTTTCATTATATTTCAATAATTTTATCTAAAAAATTTAGCGATTTTTTAATTGTTTTTTCATTATATTTCAATAATTTTATTTAAAAAAGGGTGGTTTTTGGCGATTTATAGCTAAATTCAATTATTGTTTGAAAAATGTAGCGATTTTGTATTGTTTTTTCATTATATTTCAATAATTTTATTTAAAAAATTTAGCGATTTTTTATTGTTTTTTCATTATATTTCAATAATTTTATTTAAAAAAGGGTGGTTTTTGGCGATTTATAGCTAAATTCAATTATTATTTGAAAATGTAGCGATTTTTTATTGTTTTTTCATTATATTTCAATATATATATATATTTTGGCGATTTATAGCTAAATTCAATTATAATTTAAAAAATGTAGCGATTTTTTATTGTTTTTTCATTTTATTTCAATAATTTTATTTAAAAAATTTAGCGATTTTTTATTGTTTTTTCATTATATTTCAATAATTTTATTTATTGAAAAATGTAGCGATTTTTTATTGTTTTTCCGTTATATTTCAATAATTTTATTTAAAAAAGGGTGTTTTTTGGCGATTTATAGCTAAATTCAATTACTAGTTAAACAATTTAGAAATTTTTTATTGTTTTTTCATTATATTTCAATAATTTTATTTAATAACGGGTGGTTTTTAGCGATTTATAGCTAAATTCAATTATAAGTTAAGCAATTTAGCGATTTTTTATTGTTTTTTCATTTTATTTCAAAAATTTTATTTAAAAAAGGGTGGTTTTAGGCGATTTATAGCTAAATTCAATTATTATTTAAAAAATGTAGCGATTATTTATTGTTTTTTCATTATATTTCAATAATTTTATTTAAAAAAGGGTGGTTTTTGGCGATTTATAGCTAAATTCAATTATTATTTAAAAAATGTAGCGATTTTTTATTGTTTTTTCATTATATTTCAATAATTTTATTTAAAAAAGGGTGGTTTTAGGCGATTTATAGCTAAATTCAATTATTATTTAAAAAATGTAGCGATTTTTTATTGTTTTTTCATTATATTTCAATAATTTTATTTAAAAAAGGGTGGTTTTTGGCGATTTATAGCTAAATTCAATTACTAGTTAAACAATTTAGCGATTTTTTATTGTTTTTTCATTATATTTCAATAATATTATTTAATAACGGGTGGTTTTTAGCGATTTATAGCTAAATTCAATTATTAGTTAAACAATTTAGCGATTTTTTATTGTTTTTTCATTATATTTCAATAATTTTATTTAAAAAAGGGTGGTTTTTGGCGATTTATAGCTAAATTCAATTATTATTTAAAAAATTTAGCGATTTTTTGTTGTTTTTTCATTATATTTCAATAATTTTATTTAAAAAATTTAGTGATTTTTTATTGTTTTTCATTATATTTCAATAATTTTATTAAAAAAAGGGTGGTTTTTAGCGATTTATAGCTAAATTCAATTATTTAGCGATTTTTTTTTATTATATTTCAATAATTTTATTTAAAAAAGGGGGGTTTTTAGCGATTTATAGCTAAATTCAATTATTATTTAAAAAATTTTGCGATTTTTATTGTTTTTTCATTATATTTCAATAATTTTATTTAAAAAAGGGTGGTTTTAGGCGATTTATAGCTAAATTCAATTATTATTTAAAAAATGTAGCGATTTTTTATTGTTTTTTCATTATATTTCAATAATTTTATTTAAAAAAGGGTGGTTTTAGGCGATTTATAGCTAAATTCAATTATTATTTAAAAAATGTAGCGATGTTTTATTGTTTTTTCATTATATTTCAATAATTTTATTTAAAAAAGGGTGGTTTTTGGCGATTTATAGCTAAATTCAATTACTAGTTAAACAATTTAGCGATTTTTTATTGTTTTTTCATTATATTTCAATAATTTTATTTAATAACGGGTGGTTTTTAGCGATTTATAGCTAAATTCAATTATTAGTTAAGCAATTTAGCGATTTTTTATTGTTTTTTCATTATATTTCAATAATTTTATTTAAAAAAGGGTGGTTTTTGGCGATTTATAGCTAAATTCAATTATTATTTAAAAAATGTAGCGATTTTTTATTGTTTTTTCATTATATTTCAATAATTTTATTTAAAAAATTTAGTGATTTTTTATTGTTTTTCATTATATTTCAATAATTTTATTAAAAAAAGGGTGGTTTTAAGCGATTTATAGCTAAATTCAATTATTATTTAAAAAATTTTGCGATTTTTATTGTTTTTTCATTATATTTCAATAATTTTATTTAAAAATGAGTGGTTATAGGCGATTTATAGCTAAATTCAATTATTTTTTTAAAAAGTTTGCGATTTTTTATTGTTTTTTCATTATATTTCAATAATTTTATTTAAAAAAGGGTGGTTTTTGGCGATTTATAGCTAAATTCAATTATTATTTGAAAAATGTAGCGATTTTTTATTGTTTTTTCATTATATTTCAAAAATTTAATTTAAAAAATTTAGCGATTTTTTATTGTTTTTTCATTATATTTCAATAATTTTATTTAAAAAAGGGTGGTTTTTGGCGATTTATAGCTAAATTCAATTATTATTTGAAAAATGTAGCGATTTTTTATTGTTTTTTCATTATATTTCAATAATTTTATTACAAAAATTTAGCGATTTTTTATTGTTTTTTCATTATATTTCAATAATTTTATTTAAAAAAGGGTGGTTTTTGGCGATTTATAGCTAAATTCAATTACTAGTTAAACAATTTAGCGATTTTTTATTGTTTTTTCATTATATTTCAATAATTTTATTTAATAACGGGTGGTTTTTAGTGATTTATAGCTAAATTCAATTATTAGTTAAGCAATTTAGCGATTTTTTATTGTTTTTTCATTATATTTCAATAATTTTATTTATAAAAGGGTGGTTTTAGGCGATTTATAGCTAAATTCAATTATTATTTAAAAAATGTAGCGATTTTTTATTGTTTTTTCATTATATTTCAATAATTTTATTTAATAAAGGGTGGTTTTTCGCGATTTATAGCTAAATTCAATTACTAGTTAAACAATTTAGCGAGTTTTTATTGTTTTTTCATTATATTTCAATAATTTTATTTAATAACGGGTGGTTTTTAGCGATTTATAGCTAAATTCAATTATTAATTAAGCAATTTAGCGATTTTTATTGTTTTTTCAATATATTTCAATAATTTTATTTAAAAATGAATGGTTTTAGGCGATTTATAGCTAAATTCAATTATTATTTAAAAAATTTAGGGATTTTTTATTGTTTTTTCATTATATTTCAATAATTTTATTTAAAAAAGGGTGGTTTTTGGTGATTTATAGCAAAATTCAATTATTATTTAAAAAAATTTGCGATTTTTTATTGTGTGTTTCATTATATTTCAAAATTTTAATTTAAAAAATTGTGGTTTTTGGCGATTTATAGCAAAATTCAATTATTATTTAAAAAATTTAGCGATTGTTTATTGTTTTTTCCTTATATTTTTATTGTTTTTTCATTATATTTCAATAATTTTATTTAAACAAGGGTGGTTTTTGGTGATTTATAACAAAATTCAATTATTATTTAAAAAATTTAGCGATTGTTTATTGTTTTTCCCTTAAATTTTTATTGTTTTTTCATTATATTTCAATAATTTTATTAAAAAAAGGGTGGCTTTTGGTGATTTATAGCTAAATTCAATAATTTTTTAAAAAATTTAGCGATTTTTTATTGTGTGTTTCATTATATTTCATTCATTATATTTCAATTATTATTTAAAAAATTTAGCGATTGTTTATTGTTTTTTCATTATATTTCAATAATTTTATTTAAAAAAGGGTAGTTTTTGGTGCTTTATAGCTAAATTCAATTATTAGTTAAACAATTTAGCGATTTTTTATTGTGTGTTTCATTATATTTCATTCATTATATTTCAATTATTATTTAAAAAATTTAGCGATTTTTTATTGTTTGTTTCATTTTATTTCAATAATTTTATCTAATAACGGGTGGTTTTTAGCGATTTATAGCTAAATTCAATTATTACTTAAACAATTTAGCGATTTTTTATTGTTTTTTCATTATTTTTCAATAATTTTATTTAAAAAAGGGTGGTTTTTGGCGATTTATAGCTAAATTCAATTATTATTTAAAAATTTAGCGATTTTTTATTGTTTGTTTCATTTTATTTCAATAATTTTATCTAATAACGGGTGGTTTTTAGCGATTTATAGCTAAATTCAATTATTAGTTAAACAATTTAGCGATTTTTTATTGTTTTTTCATTATTTTTCAATAATTTTATTTAAAAAAGGGTGGTTTTTAGCGATTTATAGCTAAATTGAATTATTATTTAAAAAATGTAGCGATTTTTTATTGTTTTTTCATTATATTTCAATAATTTTATTTAAAAAAGGGTGGTTTTTAGCGATTTATAGCTAAATTCAATTATTATTTAAAAAATTTAGCGATTTTTTATTGTTTGTTCATTATATAACAATAATTTTATTTAAAAATGGTTGGTTTTGGGCGATTTATAGCTAAATTCAACTATTATTTAAAAAATTTTGCAATTTTTTATTGTTTGTTTTATTATATTTCAATAATTTTAATTAAAAAAGGGTGGTTTTAGCGATTTATAGCTAAATTCAATTATTAGTTAAGCAATTTAGCGATTTTTTATTGTTTTTTCATTATATTTCAATAATTTTATTTAATAACGGGTGGTTTTTTAGCGATTTATAGCTAAATTCAATTATTAGTTAAGCAATTTAGCGATTTTTTATTGTTTTTTCATTATATTTCAATAATTTTATTTAAAAAATGGTGGTTTTAGGCGATTTATAGCTAAATTCAATTATTATTTAAAAAATGTAGCGATTTTTTATTGTTTTTTCATTATATTTCAATAATTTTATTTAATAAAGGGTGGTTTTTCGCGATTTATAGCTAAATTCAATTACTAGTTAAACAATTTAGCGAGTTTTTATTGTTTTTTCATTATATTTCAATAATTTTATTTAATAACGGGTGGTTTTTAGCGATTTATAGCTAAATTCAATTATTAGTTAAGCAATTTAGCGATTTTTTATTGTTTTTTCATTATATTTCAATAATTTTATTTAATAACGGGTGGTTTTTTAGCGATTTATAGTTAAATTCAATTATTAGTTAAGCAATTTAGCGATTTTTTATTGTTTTTTCATTATATTTCAATAATTTTATTTAAAAAAGGGTGGTTTTTGGTGATTTATAGCTAAATTCAATTATTATTTAAAAAATGTAGCGATTTTTTATTGTTTTTTCATTATATTTCAATAATTTTATTTAATAAAGGGTGGTTTTTCGCGATTTATAGCTAAATTCAATTACTAGTTAAACAATTTAGCGAGTTTTTATTGTTTTTTCATTATATTTCAATAATTTTATTTAATAACGGGTGGTTTTTAGCGATTTATAGCTAAATTCAATTATTAATTAAGCAATTTAGCGATTTTTATTGTTTTTTCAATATATTTCAATAATTTTATTTAAAAATGAATGGTTTTAGGCGATTTATAGCTAAATTCAATTATTATTTAAAAAATTTAGGGATTTTTTATTGTTTTTTCATAATATTTCAATAATTTTATTTAAAAAAGGGTGGTTTTTGGTGATTTATAGCAAAATTCAATTATTATTTAAAAAAATTTGCGATTTTTTATTGTGTGTTTCATTATATTTCAATAATTTTATTTAAAAAATTGTGGTTTTTGGCGATTTATAGCAAAATTCAATTATTATTTAAAAAATTTTGCGATTGTTTATTGTTTTTTCCTTATATTTTTATTGTTTTTTCATTATATTTCAATAATTTTATTTAAACAAGGGTGGTTTTTGGTGATTTATAACAAAATTCAATTATTATTTAAAAAATTTAGCGATTGTTTATTGTTTTTCCCTTAAATTTTTATTGTTTTTTCATTATATTTCAATAATTTTATTAAAAAAAGGGTGGCTTTTGGTGATTTATAGCTAAATTCAATAATTTTTTAAAAAATTTAGCGATTTTTTATTGTGTGTTTCATTATATTTCATTCATTATATTTCAATTATTATTTAAAAAATATAGCGATTGTTTATTGTTTTTTCATTATATTTCAATAATTTTATTTAAAAAAGGGTAGTTTTTGGTGCTTTATAGCTAAATTCAATTATTAGTTAAACAATTTAGCGATTTTTTATTGTGTGTTTCATTATATTTCATTCATTATATTTCAATTATTATTTAAAAAATTTAGCGATTTTTTATTGTTTGTTTCATTTTATTTCAATAATTTTATCTAATAACGGGTGGTTTTTAGCGATTTATAGCTAAATTCAATTATTACTTAAACAATTTAGCGATTTTTTATTGTTTTTTCATTATTTTTCAATAATTTTATTTAAAAAAGGTTGGTTTTTGGCGATTTATAGCTAAATTGAATTATTATTTAAAAAATTTAGCGATTTTTTATTGTTTTTTCATTATATTTCAATAATTTTATTTAAAAAATTGTGGTTTTTGGCGATTTATAGCAAAATTCAATTATTATTTAAAAAATTTAGCGATTTTTTATTGTTTTTTCATTATATTTCAATAATTTTATTAAAAAAAGGGTGGCTTTTGGTGATTTATAGCTAAATTCAATAATTTTTTAAAAAATTTAGTGATTTTTTATTGTGTGTTTCATTATATTTCATTCATTATATTTCAATTATTATTTAAAAAATTTAGCGATTTTTTATTGTTTGTTTCATTTTATTTCAATAATTTTATCTAATAACGGGTGGTTTTTAGCGATTTATAGCTAAATTCAATTATTACTTAAACGATTTAGCGATTTTTTATTGTTTTTTCATTATTTTTCAATAATTTTATTTAAAAAAGGGTGGTTTTTGGCGATTTATAGCTAAATTGAATTATTATTTAAAAAATGTAGCGATTTTTTATTGTTTTTTCATTATATTTCAATAATTTTATTTAAAAAATTGTGGTTTTTGGCGATTTATAGCAAAATTCAATTATTATTTAAAAAATTTAGCGATTTTTTATTGTTTTTTCATTATATTTCAATAATTTTATTAAAAAAAGGGTGGCTTTTGGTGATTTATAGCTAAATTCAATAAATTTTTAAAAAATTTAGCGATTTTTTATTGTGTGTTTCATTATATTTCATTCATTATATTTCAATTATTATTTAAAAAATTTAGCGATTTTTTATTGTTTGTTTCATTTTATTTCAATAATTTTATCTAATAACGGGTGGTTTTTAGCGATTTATAGCTAAATTCAATTATTACTTAAACGATTTAGCGATTTTTTATTGTTTTTTCATTATTTTTCAATAATTTTATTTAAAAAAGGGTGGTTTTTGGCGATTTATAGCTAAATTGAATTATTATTTAAAAAATGTAGCGATTTTTTATTGTTTTTTCATTATATTTCAATAATTTTATTTAAAAAATTGTGGTTTTTGGCGATTTATAGCAAAATTCAATTATTATTTAAAAAATTTAGCGATTTTTTATTGTTTTTTCATTATATTTCAATAATTTTATTAAAAAAAGGGTGGCTTTTGGTGATTTATAGCTAAATTCAATAATTTTTTAAAAAAGTTAGCGATTTTTTATTGTGTGTTTCATTATATTTCATTCATTATATTTCAATTATTATTTAAAAAATTTAGCGATTTTTTATTGTTTGTTTCATTTTATTTCAATAATTTTATCTAATAACGGGTGGTTTTTAGCGATTTATAGCTAAATTCAATTATTACTTAAACAATTTAGCGATTTTTTATTGTTTTTTCATTATTTTTCAATAATTTTATTTAAAAAAGGGTGGTTTTTGGCGATTTATAGCTAAATTCAATTATTATTTAAAAATTTAGCGATTTTTTATTGTTTGTTTCATTTTATTTCAATAATTTTATCTAATAACGGGTGGTTTTTAGCGATTTATAGCTAAATTCAATTATTAGTTAAACAATTTAGCGATTTTTTATTGTTTTTTCATTATTTTTCAATAATTTTATTTAAAAAAGGGTGGTTTTTAGCGATTTATAGCTAAATTGAATTATTATTTAAAAAATGTAGCGATTTTTTATTGTTTTTTCATTATATTTCAATAATTTTATTTAAAAAAGGGTGGTTTTTAGCGATTTATAGCTAAATTCAATTATTATTTAAAAAATTTAGCGATTTTTTATTGTTTGTTCATTATATAACAATAATTTTATTTAAAAATGGTTGGTTTTGGGCGATTTATAGCTAAATTCAACTATTATTTAAAAAATTTTGCAATTTTTTATTGTTTGTTTTATTATATTTCAATAATTTTAATTAAAAAAGGGTGGTTTTAGCGATTTATAGCTAAATTCAATTATTATTTTATAAATATATTTAAAAAAGGGTGGTTTTTAGCGATTTATAGCTAAATTGAATTATTTTTTAAAAAAAATTTAGCGATTTTTTATTGTTTTTTCATTATATTTCAATAATTTTATTTAAAAAAGTGTGGTTTTTGGCGATTTATAGCTAAATTCAATTATTATTTAAAAAATTTTGCGATTTTTATTGTTTTTTCATTATATTTCAATAACTTTATTTAAAAAAGGGTGGTTTTTAGCGATTTATAGCTAAATTCAATTATTATTTAAAAAATTTAGCGATTGTTATTGTTTTTTCATTATATTTCAATAATTTTATTTAAAAAAGTGTGGTTTTTGGCGATTTATAGCTAAATTCAATTATTATTTAAAAAAATTTACGATTTTTATTGTTTTTTCGTTATATTTCAATAATTTTATTTAAAACTGGTGGTTTTTAGCGATTTATAGCTAAATTCAATTATTAGTTAAACAATTTAGCGATTTTTTATTGTTTTTTCATTATATTTCAATAATTTTATTTAAAAAAGGGTGGTTTTTAGCGATTTATAGCTAAATTCAATTATTATTTAAAAAATTTTCGATTTTTTATTGTTTTTTCATTATATAACAATAATTTTATTTAACAATGGTTGGTTTTAGGCGACTTATAGCTAAATTCAATTATTATTTAAAAAATTTAGCGATTTTTTTTTGTTTTTTCATTATATTTCAATAATTTTATTTAATAACGGGTGGTTTTTGACGATTTATAGCTAAATTCAATTATTATTTAAAAAATTTAACGATTTTTTATTGTTTTTTCATTACATTTCAATAATTTTATTTATAAAAGGGTGGTTTATGGCGATTTATATTATTATTTAAAAAATTCAGCGATTTATTATTGTTTTTTCATTATATTTCAATAATTTTATTTAAAACTGGTGGTTTTTAGCGATTTATAGCTAAATGCAATTATTAGTTAAACAATTTAGCGATTTTTTATTTTTTTTTCATTATATTTCAATAACTTTATTTAAAAAAGGGTGGTTTTTAGCGATTTGTAGCTAAATTCAATTATTATTTAAAAAATTTAGCGATTTTATTTTTCATTATATTTCAATAATTTTATTTAAAAAATAATGAATGAAAAAAAAAAATTAAAAACAATACAAAATCGCTAAATTATTTAAATAATAATTGAATTTAGATATAAGTTATTGAAATATAATGAAACAAACAATAAAAAATCGCTAAATGTTTTAAATAAGAATTGAAATTAGCTATAAATCGCCAAAACTACCCTTTTTAAAAAAAATTATTGAAATATAATGAAAAAATCGCTAAATTTTTTAAATAATAATTTAATTTAGATATAAATCGCCAAAAACCACCCGTTATTAAATAAAATTATTGAAATTTAATGAAAAAACAATAAAAAATCGCTAAATTGTTTAACTAATAATTGAATTTAGCGATAAATCGCTAAAAACTAAAAAAAGGGTGGCTTTTGGTGATTTATAGCTAAATTCAATAATTTTTTAAAAAATTTAGCGATTTTTTATTGTGTGTTTCATTATATTTCATTCATTATATTTCAATTATTATTTAAAAAATTTAGCGATTTTTTATTGTTTGTTTCATTTTATTTCAATAATTATATCTAATAACGGGTGGTTTTTAGCGATTTATAGCTAAATTCAATTATTACTTAAACAATTAAGCGATTTTTTATTGTTTTTTCATTATTTTTCAATAATTTTATTTAAAAAAGGGTGGTTTTTGGTGATTTATAGCAAAATTCAATTATTATTTAAAAAAATTTGCGATTTTTTATTGTGTGTTTCATTATATTTCAATAATTTTATTTAAAAAATTTTGGTTTTTGGCGATTTATAGCAAAATTCAATTATTATTTAAAAAATTTAGCGATTGTTTATTGTTTTTTCCTTATATTTTTATTGTTTTTTCATTATATTTCAATAATTTTATTTAAACAAGGGTGGTTTTTGGTGATTTATAGCTAAATTCAATTACTAGTTAAACAATTTAGCGATTTTTTATTGTTTTTTCATTATATTTCAATAATTTTATTTAATAACGGGTGGTTTTTAGCGATTTATAGCTAAATTCAATTATTAGTTAAGCAATTTAGCGATTTTTTATTGTTTTTTCATTATATTTCAATAATTTTATTTAATAACGGGTGGTTTTTTAGCGATTTATAGCTAAATTCAATTATTAGTTAAGCAATTTAGCGATTTTTTATTGTTTTTTCATTATATTTCAATAATTTTATTTAAAAAATGGTGGTTTTAGGCGATTTATAGCTAAATTCAATTATTATTTAAAAAATGTAGCGATTTTTTATTGTTTTTTCATTATATTTCAATAATTTTATTTAATAACGGGTGGTTTTTAGCGATTTATAGCTAAATTCAATTATTAATTAAGCAATTTAGCGATTTTTATTGTTTTTTCAATATATTTCAATAATTTTATTTAAAAATGAATGGTTTTAGGCGATTTATAGCTAAATTCAATTATTATTTAAAAAATTTAGGGATTTTTTATTGTTTTTTCATTATATTTCAATAATTTTATTTAAAAAAGGGTGGTTTTTGGTGATTTATAGCAAAATTCAATTATTATTTAAAAAAATTTGCGATTTTTTATTGTGTGTTTCATTATATTTCAATAATTTTATTTAAAAAATTGTGGTTTTTGGCGATTTATAGCAAAATTCAATTATTATTTAAAAAATTTAGCGATTGTTTATTGTTTTTTCCTTATATTTTTATTGTTTTTTCATTATATTTCAATAATTTTATTAAAAAAAGGGTGGCTTTTGGTGATTTATAGCTAAATTCAATAATTTTTTAAAAAATTTAGCGATTTTTTATTGTGTGTTTCATTATATTTCATTCATTATATTTCAATTATTATTTAAAAAATTTAGCGATTGTTTATTGTTTTTTCATTATATTTCAATAATTTTATTTAAAAAAGGGTAGTTTTTGGTGCTTTATAGCTAAATTCAATTATTAGTTAAACAATTTAGCGATTTTTTATTGTGTGTTTCATTTTATTTCAATAATTTTATCTAATAACGGGTGGTTTTTAGCGATTTATAGCTAAATTCAATTATTACTTAAACAATTTAGCGATTTTTTATTGTTTTTTCATTATTTTTCAATAATTTTATTTAAAAAAGGTTGGTTTTTGGCGATTTATAGCTAAATTGAATTATTATTTAAAAAATTTAGCGATTTTTTATTGTTTTTTCATTATATTTCAATAATTTTATTTAAAAAATTGTGGTTTTTGGCGATTTATAGCAAAATTCAATTATTATTTAAAAAATTTAGCGATTTTTTATTGTTTTTTCATTATATTTCAATAATTTTATTAAAAAAAGGGTGGCTTTTGGTGATTTATAGCTAAATTCAATAATTTTTTAAAAAATTTTGTGATTTTTTATTGTGTGTTTCATTATATTTCATTCATTATATTTCAATTATTATTTAAAAAATTTAGCGATTTTTTATTGTTTGTTTCATTTTATTTCAATAATTTTATCTAATAACGGGTGGTTTTAAGCGATTTATAGCTAAATTCAATTATTACTTAAACGATTTAGCGATTTTTTATTGTTTTTTCATTATTTTTCAATAATTTTATTTAAAAAAGGGTGGTTTTTGGCGATTTATAGCTAAATTCAATTACTGGTTAAACAATTTAGCGAGTTTTTATTGTTTTTTCATTATATTTCAATAATTTTATTTAATAACGGGTGGTTTTTGGCGATTTATAGCAAAATTCAATTATTATTTAAAAAATTTAGCGATTTTTTATTGTTTTTTCATTATATTTCAATAATTTTATTAAAAAAAGGGTGGCTTTTGGTGATTTATAGCTAAATTCAATAATTTTTTAAAAAATTTAGCGATTTTTTATTGTGTGTTTCATTATATTTCATTCATTATATTTCAATTATTATTTAAAAAATTTAGCGATTTTTTATTGTTTGTTTCATTTTATTTCAATAATTTTATCTAATAACGGGTGGTTTTTAGCGATTTATAGCTAAATTCAATTATTACTTAAACAATTTAGCGATTTTTTATTGTTTTTTCATTATTTTTCAATAATTTTATTTAAAAAAGGGTGGTTTTTAGCGATTTATAGCTAAATTGAATTATTATTTAAAAAATGTAGCGATTTTTTATTGTTTTTTCATTATATTTCAATAATTTTATTTAAAAAAGGGTGGTTTTTAGCGATTTATAGCTAAATTCAATTATTATTTAAAAAATTTAGCGATTTTTTATTGTTTGTTCATTATATAACAATAATTTTATTTAAAAATGGTTGGTTTTGGGCGATTTATAGCTAAATTCAACTATTATTTAAAAAATTTTGCAATTTTTTATTGTTTGTTTTATTATATTTCAATAATTTTAATTAAAAAAGGGTGGTTTTAGCGATTTATAGCTAAATTCAATTATTATTTTATAAATATATTTAAAAAAGGGTGGTTTTTAGCGATTTATAGCTAAATTGAATTATTTTTTAAAAAAAATTTAGCGATTTTTTATTGTTTTTTCATTATATTTCAATAATTTTATTTATAAAAGTGTGGTTTTTGGCGATTTATAGCTAAATTCAATTATTATTTAAAAAATTTTGCGATTTTTATTGTTTTTTCATTATATTTCAATAACTTTATTTAAAAAAGGGTGGTTTTTAGCGATTTATAGCTAAATTCAATTATTATTTAAAAAATTTAGCGATTTTTATTGTTTTTTCATTATATTTCAATAATTTTATTTAAAAAAGTGTGGTTTTTGGCGATTTATAGCTAAATTCAATTATTATTTAAAAAAATTTACGATTTTTATTGTTTTTTCGTTATATTTCAATAATTTTATTTAAAACTGGTGGTTTTTAGCGATTTATAGCTAAATTCAATTATTAGTTAAACAATTTAGCGATTTTTTATTGTTTTTTCATTATATTTCAATAATTTTATTTAAAAAAGGGTGGTTTTTAGCGATTTATAGCTAAATTCAATTATTATTTAAAAAATTTTCGATTTTTTATTGTTTTTTCATTATATAACAATAATTTTATTTAACAATGGTTGGTTTTAGGCGACTTATAGCTAAATTCAATTATTATTTAAAAAATTTAGCGATTTTTTATTGTTTTTTCATTATATTTCAATAATTTTATTTAATAACGGGTGGTTTTTGACGATTTATAGCTAAATTCAATTATTATTTAAAAAATTTAACGATTTTTTATTGTTTTTTCATTACATTTCAATAATTTTATTTATAAAAGGGTGGTTTATGGCGATTTATATTATTATTTAAAAAATTCAGCGATTTATTATTGTTTTTTCATTATATTTCAATAATTTTATTTAAAACTGGTGGTTTTTAGCGATTTATAGCTAAATGCAATTATTAGTTAAACAATTTAGCGATTTTTTATTTTTTTTTCATTATATTTCAATAACTTTATTTAAAAAAGGGTGGTTTTTAGCGATTTGTAGCTAAATTCAATTATTATTTAAAAAATTTAGCGATTTTTATTGTTTTTTCATTATATTTCAATAATTTTATTTAAAAAATTTAGCGATTTTTTATTGTTTTTTCATTATATTTCAATAATTTTATTTAAAAAAGGGTGGTTTTTGGCGATTTATAGCTAAATTCAATTATTATTTGAAAAATGTAGCGATTTTTTATTGTTTTTCCGTTATATTTCAATAATTTTATTTAAAAAAGGGTGTTTTTTGGCGATTTATAGCTAAATTCAATTACTAGTTAAACAATTTAGAAATTTTTTATTGTTTTTTCATTATATTTCATTAATTTTATTTAATAACGGGTGGTTTTTAGCGATTTATAGCTAAATTCAATTATAAGTTAAGCAATTTAGCGATTTTTTATTGTTTTTTCATTTTATTTCAAAAATTTTATTTAAAAAAGGGTGGTTTTAGGCGATTTATAGCTAAATTCAATTATTATTTAAAAAATGTAGCGATTTTTTATTGTTTTTTCATTATATTTCAATAATTTTATTTAAAAAAGGGTGGTTTTTGGCGATTTATAGCTAAATTCAATTATTATTTAAAAAATGTAGCGATTTTTTATTGTTTTTTCATTATATTTCAATAATTTTATTTAAAAAAGGGTGGTTTTAGGCGATTTATAGCTAAATTCAATTATTATTTAAAAAATGTAGCGATTTTTTATTGTTTTTTCATTATATTTCAATAATTTTATTTAAAAAAGGGTGGTTTTTGGCGATTTATAGCTAAATTCAATTACTAGTTAAACAATTTAGCGATTTTTTATTGTTTTTTCATTATATTTCAATAATATTATTTAATAACGGGTGGTTTTTAGCGATTTATAGCTAAATTCAATTATTAGTTAAACAATTTAGCGATTTTTTATTGTTTTTTCATTATATTTCAATAATTTTATTTAAAAAAGGGTGGTTTTTGGCGATTTATAGCTAAATTCAATTATTATTTAAAAAATTTTGCGATTTTTTATTGTTTTTTCATTATATTTCAATAATTTTATTTAAAAAATTTAGTGATTTTTTATTGTTTTTCATTATATTTCAATAATTTTATTAAAAAAAGGGTGGTTTTTAGCGATTTATAGCTAAATTCAATTATTTAGCGATTTTTTTTTATTATATTTCAATAATTTTATTTAAAAAAGGGGGGTTTTTAGCGATTTATAGCTAAATTCAATTATTATTTAAAAAATTTTGCGATTTTTATTGTTTTTTCATTATATTTCAATAATTTTATTTAAAAAAGGGTGGTTTTAGGCGATTTATAGCTAAATTCAATTATTATTTAAAAAATGTAGCGATTTTTTATGGTTTTTTCATTATATTTCAATAATTTTATTTAAAAAATTTAGCGATTTTTTATTGTTTTTTCATTATATTTCAAAATTTTTATTTAAAAAAGGGTGGTTTTTGGCGATTTATAGCTAAATTCAATTATTATTTGAAAAATGTAGCGATTTTTTATTGTTTTTGCATTATATTTCAATAATTTTATTTAAAAAATTTAGCGATTTTTTATTGTTTTTTCATTATATTTCAATAATTTTATTTAAAAAAGGGTAGTTTTTAGCGATTTATAGCTAAATTCAATTATTATTTAAAAAATTTTCGATTTTTTATTGTTTTTTCATTATATAACAATAATTTTATTTAACAATGGTTGGTTTTAGGCGACTTATAGCTAAATTCAATTATTATTTAAAAAATTTAGCGATTTTTTATTGTTTTTTCATTATATTTCAATAATTTTATTTAATAACGGGTGGTTTTTGACGATTTATAGCTAAATTCAATTATTATTTAAAAAATTTAACGATTTTTTATTGTTTTTTCATTACATTTCAATAATTTTATTTATAAAAGGGTGGTTTATGGCGATTTATATTATTATTTAAAAAATTCAGCGATTTATTATTGTTTTTTCATTATATTTCAATAATTTTATTTAAAACTGGTGGTTTTTAGCGATTTATAGCTAAATGCAATTATTAGTTAAACAATTTAGCGATTTTTTATTTTTTTTTCATTATATTTCAATAACTTTATTTAAAAAAGGGTGGTTTTTAGCGATTTGTAGCTAAATTCAATTATTATTTAAAAAATTTAGCGATTTTTATTGTTTTTTCATTATATTTCAATAATTTTATTTAAAAAATAATGAATGAAAAAAAAAATTAAAAACAATACAAAATCGCTAAATTATTTAAATAATAATTGAATTTAGCTATAAGTTATTGAAATATAATGAAACAAACAATAAAAAATCGCTAAATGTTTTAAATAAGAATTGAAATTAGCTATAAATCGCCAAAACTACCCTTTTTAAAAAAAATTATTGAAATATAATGAAAAAATCGCTAAATTTTTTAAATAATAATTTAATTTAGATATAAATCGCCAAAAACCACCCGTTATTAAATAAAATTATTGAAATTTAATGAAAAAACAATAAAAAATCGCTAAATTGTTTAACTAATAATTGAATTTAGCTATAAATCGCTAAAAACCACCCTTTTTTAAATAAAATTATTGAAATATAATGAAAAAACAATAAATAATCGCTACATTTTTTAAATAATAATTCAATTTAGCTATAAATCGCTAAAACCACCCTTTTTTAATTAAAATTATTGAAATATAATAAAACAAACAATAAAAAATCGCTTCAATTTTTTAAATAATAATATAAATCGCCAAAAACCACCCTTTTTTAAATAAAATTATTGAAAAATAATGAAAAAACAATAAAAAATCGCTAAATTGTTTAACTCATAATTGAATTTAGCTATAAATCGCTAAAAACCACCCGTTATTAAATAAAATTATTGAAATATAATGAAAAAACAATAAAAAATAGCTAAATTGTTTAACTAGTAATTGAATTTAGCTATAAATCGCCCAAAACCACGCTTTTTTAAATAAAATTATTTAAATATAATGAAACACACAATAAAAAATCGCTAATTTTTTTTTTTAATAATAATTGAATTTAGCTATAAATCGCTAAAAACCACCCGTTATTAAATAAAATTATTGAAATATAATGAAAAAACAATAAAAAACCGCTACATTTTTTAAATAAAAATTGAATTTAGCTATGAATCGCCAAAAACCACCCTTTTTTAAATAAAATTATTGAAATATAATGAAAAAAACAATAAAAATCGCTAAATTTTTTTAAATAATAATTGAATTTAGCTATAAATCGCTAAAAACCACCCGTTATTAAATAAAATTATTGAAATATAATGAAAAAACAATAAAAAATCGCTAAATTGTTTAACTAGTAATTGAATTTAGCTATAAAACAATAAAAAATCGCTAAATTGTTTAACTAATAATTGAATTTAGCTATAAATCGCTAAAAACCACCAGTTTTAAATAAAATTATTGAAATATAATGAAAAAACAATAAAAATCGCAAAATTTTTAAAAAAATAATTGAATTTACCTATAAATCGCCAAAAACCACCCTTTTTTAAATAAAGTTATTGAAATATAATGAAAAAACAATAAAAAAATCGCTAAATTGTTTAATTAATAATTGAATTTAGCTATAAATCGCTAAAAACCACCAGTTTTAAATAAAATTATTGAAATATAATGAAAAAACAATAAAAATCGCAAAATTTTTAAAAACATAATTGAATTTAGCTATAAATCGCCAAAAACCAACATTTTTTAAATAAAATTATTGAAATATAATGAAAAAACAAAAAAAATATAATGAAAAAACAATAAACAATCGCTTAATTTTTTAAATAATAATTGAATTTTGCTATAAATCGCCAAAAACCACAATTTTTTAAATAAAATTATTGAAATATAATGAAACACACAATAAAAAATCGCTATTTTTTTTTAAATAATAATTGAATTTAGCTATAAATCGCTAAAAACCACCCGTTATTAAATAAAATTATTGAAATATAATGAAAAAACAATAAAAATCGCTAAATTTTTTTAAATAATAATTGAATTTAGCTATAAATCGCCAAAAACCACCTGTTTTAAATAAAATTATTGAAATATAATGAAAAAACAATAAAAAATCGCTAAATTGTTTATCTAGTAATTGAATTTAGCTATAAATCGCCCAAAACCACGCTTTTTTAAATAAAATTATTGAAATATAATGAAACACACAATAAAAAATCGGTAATTTTTTTTAAATAATAATTGAATTTAGCTATAAATCGCTAAAAACCACCCGTTATTAAATAAAATTATTGAAATATAATGAAAAAAACAATAAAAATCGCTAAATTTTTTTAAATAATAATTGAATTTAGCTATAAATCGCCAAAAACCACCCGTTTTAAATAAAATTATTGAAATATAATGAAAAAACAATACAAAATCGCTAAATTGTTTAACGAGTAATTGAATTTAGCTATAAATCGCCCAAAACCACGCTTTTTTAAATAAAATTATTGAAATATAATGAAAAAACAATAAAAAACCGCTACATTTTTTAAATAATAATTGAATTTAGCTATGAATCGCCAAAAACCACCCTTTTTTAAATAAAATTATTAAAATATAATGAAAAAACAATAAAAATCGCTAAATTTTTTTAAATAATAATTGAATTTAGCTATAAATCGCTAAAAACCACCCGTTATTAAATAAAATTATTGAAATATAATGAAAAAACAATAAAAAATCGCTAAATTGTTTAACTAGTAATTTAATTTAGCTATAAAACAATAAAAAATCGCTAAATTGTTTAACTAATAATTGAATTTAGCTATAAATCGCTAA
The DNA here is from genome assembly GCA_930367215.1 of Pollenia angustigena. Taxonomy (NCBI): domain Eukaryota; kingdom Metazoa; phylum Arthropoda; class Insecta; order Diptera; family Polleniidae; genus Pollenia; species Pollenia angustigena. Next base: position 194,339,861 of record OV884058.1, read on the forward strand.
AAACTACCAGTTTTAAATAAAATTATTGATATATAATGAAAAAACAATAAAAAATCGCTAAATTGTTTAACTAGTAATTGAATTTAGCTATAAATCGCCCAAAACCACGCTTTTTTAAATAAAATTATTGAAATGTAATGAAAAAACAATAAAAATCGCTGAATTTTTTAAATAATAATTGAATTTAGCTATAAATCGCTTAAAACCACCATTTTTAAATAAAATTATTGAAATATAATAAAAAAAACAATAAAAAAAAATCGCTAAATAATTGAATTTAGCTTAGTTTTTTAATAAAATTATTGAAATATAATGAAAAAACAATAAAAAATCGCAAAATTTTTTAAATAATTATTGAATTTAGCTATAAGTCGCCAAAAACCACCTTTTTTTAAATAAAGTTATTGAAATATAATGAAAAAATAATAAAAATCGCTTCATTTTTTAAATAATAATTGAATTTAGCTATAAATCGCTAAAAACCACCAGTTTTTTAATAAAATTATTGAAATATAATGAAAAAACAATAAAAAATCGCAAAATTTTTTAAATAATAATTGAATTTAGCTATAAATCGCTAAAAACCCCCCTTTTTTAAATAAAATTATTGAAATATAATAAAAAAACAATAAAAAAAAATCACTAAATAATTGAATTTAGCTATAAATCGCTAAAAACCACCCTTGTTTAAATAAAATTATTGAAATATAATGAAAAACAATAAAAAATCACTAAATTTTTTAAATAAAATTATTGAAATATAATGAAAAAACAATAAAAAATCGCTACATTTTTTAAATAATAATTGAATTTAGCTATAAATCGCCAAAAACCACCCTTTTTTAAATAAAATTGTTGAAATATAATGAAAAAACAATAAAAAATGTCTAAATTGCTTAACTAATAATTGAATTTAGCTATAAATCGCTAAAAACCACCCGTTATTAAATAAAATTATTGAAATATAATGAAAAAACAATAAAAAATCGCTAAATTGTTTAACTAGTAATTTAATATAGCTATAAATCGCCAAAAACCACCCTTTTTTAAATAAAATTATTGAAATATAATGAAAAAACAATAAAAAATCGCTACATTTTTTAAATAATAATTGAATTTAGCTATAAATCGCCTAAAACCACCCTTTTATAAATAAAATTATTGAAATATAATGAAAAAACAATAAAAAATCGCTAAATTGCTTAACTAATAATTGAATTTAGCTATAAATCACTAAAAACCACCCGTTATTAAATAAAATTATTGAAATATAATGAAAAAACAATAAAAAATCGCTAAATTGTTTAACTAGTAATTGAATTTAGCTATAAATCGCCAAAAACCACCCTTTTTTAAATAAAATTATTGAAATATAATGAAAAAACAATAAAAAATCGCTAAATTTTTGTAATTAAATTATTGAAATATAATGAAAAAACAATAAAAAATCGCTACATTTTTCAAATAATAATTGAATTTAGCTATAAATCGCCAAAAACCACCCTTTTTTAAATAAAATTATTGAAATATAATGAAAAACAATAAAAAATCGCTAAATTTTTTAAATTAAATTTTTGAAATATAATGAAAAAACAATAAAAAATCGCTACATTTTTCAAATAATAATTGAATTTAGCTATAAATCGCCAAAAACCACCCTTTTTTAAATAAAATTATTGAAATATAATGAAAAAACAATAAAAAATCGCAAACTTTTTAAAAAAATAATTGAATTTAGCTATAAATCGCCTAAAACCACTCATTTTTAAATAAAATTATTGAAATATAATGAAAAAACAATAAAAATCGCAAAATTTTTTAAATAATAATTGAATTTAGCTATAAATCGCTTAAAACCACCCTTTATTTAATAAAATTATTGAAATATAATGAAAAACAATAAAAAATCACTAAATTTTTTAAATAAAATTATTGAAATATAATGAAAAAACAATAAAAAATCGCTACATTTTTTAAATAATAATTGAATTTAGCTATAAATCGCCAAAAACCACCCTTTTTTAAATAAAATTATTGAAATATAATGAAAAAAACAATAAAAAATCGCTAAATTGCTTAACTAATAATTGAATTTAGCTATAAATCGCTAAAAACCACCCGTTATTAAATAAAATTATTGAAATATAATGAAAAAACAATAAAAAATCGCTAAATTGTTTAACTAGTAATTGAATTTAGCTATAAATCGCCAAAAACCACCCTTTTTTAAATAAAATTATTGAAATATAATGAAAAAACAATAAAACATCGCTACATTTTTTAAATAATAATTGAATTTAGCTATAAATCGCCTAAAACCACCCTTTTTTAAATAAAATTATTGAAATATAATGAAAAAACAATAAAAAATCGCTACATTTTTTAAATAATAATTGAATTTAGCTATAAATCGCCTAAAACCACCCTTTTTTAAATAAAATTATTGAAATATAATGAAAAAACAATAAAAATCGCAAAATTTTTTAAATAATAATTGAATTTAGCTATAAATCGCTAAAAACCCCCCTTTTTTAAATAAAATTATTGAAATATAATAAAAAAATCGCTAAATAATTGAATTTAGCTATAAATCGCTAAAAACCACGCTTTTTTTAATAAAATTATTGAAATATAATGAAAAACAATAAAAAATCACTAAATTTTTTAAATAAAATTATTGAAATATAATGAAAAACCAATAAAAAATCGCTAAATTTTTTAAATAATAATTGAATTTAGCTATAAATCGCCAAAAACCACCCTTTTTTAAATAAAATTATTGAAATATAATGAAAAAACAATAAAAAATCGCTAAATTGTTTAACTAATAATTGAATTTAGCTATAAATCGCTAAAAACCACCCGTTATTAAATAATATTATTGAAATATAATGAAAAAACAATAAAAAATCGCTAAATTGTTTAACTAGTAATTGAATTTAGCTATAAATCGCCAAAAACCACCCTTTTTTAAATAAAATTATTGAAATATAATGAAAAAACAATAAAAAATCGCTACATTTTTTAAATAATAATTGAATTTAGCTATAAATCGCCTAAAACCACCCTTTTTTAAATAAAATTATTGAAATATAATGAAAAAACAATAAAAAATCGCTACATTTTTTAAATAATAATTGAATTTAGCTATAAATCGCCAAAAACCACCCTTTTTTAAATAAAATTATTGAAATATAATGAAAAAACAATAAAAAATCGCTACATTTTTTAAAAAATAATTGAATTTAGCTATAAATCGCCTAAAACCACCCTTTTTTAAATAAAATTTTTGAAATAAAATGAAAAAACAATAAAAAATCGCTAAATTGCTTAACTTATAATTGAATTTAGCTATAAATCGCTAAAAACCACCCGTTATTAAATAAAATTATTGAAATATAATGAAAAAACAATAAAAAATTTCTAAATTGTTTAACTAGTAATTGAATTTAGCTATAAATCGCCAAAAAACACCCTTTTTTAAATAAAATTATTGAAATATAACGGAAAAACAATAAAAAATCGCTACATTTTTCAATAAATAAAATTATTGAAATATAATGAAAAAACAATAAAAAATCGCTAAATTTTTTAAATAAAATTATTGAAATAAAATGAAAAAACAATAAAAAATCGCTACATTTTTCAAATAATAATTGAATTTAGCTATAAATCGCCAAAAACCACCCTTTTTTAAATAAAATTATTGAAATATAATGAAAAAACAATAAAAAATCGCTACATTTTTTAAATTATAATTGAATTTAGCTATAAATCGCCAAAATATATATATATATATTGAAATATAATGAAAAAACAATAAAAAATCGCTACATTTTCAAATAATAATTGAATTTAGCTATAAATCGCCAAAAACCACCCTTTTTTAAATAAAATTATTGAAATATAATGAAAAAACAATAAAAAATCGCTAAATTTGTTAAATAAAATTATTGAAATATAATGAAAAAACAATACAAAATCGCTACATTTTTCAAATAATAATTGAATTTAGCTATAAATCGCCAAAAACCACCCTTTTTTAAATAAAATTATTGAAATATAATGAAAAAACAATAAAAAATCGCTAAATTTTTTAAATAAAATTATTGAAATATAATGCAAAAACAATAAAAAATCGCTACATTTTTCAAATAATAATTGAATTTAGCTATAAATCGCCAAAAACCACCCTTTTTTAAATAAAAATTTTGAAATATAATGAAAAAACAATAAAAAATCGCTAAATTTTTTAAATAAAATTATTGAAATATAATGAAAAAACCATAAAAAATCGCTACATTTTTCAAATAATAATTGAATTTAGCTATAAATCGCCAAAAACCACCCTTTTTTAAATAAAATTATTGAAATATAACGAAAAAACAATAAAAAATCGCTAAATTTTTTAAATAAAATTATTGAAATATAATAAAAAACAATACAAAATCGCTAAATTTTTTCAATTATAATTGAATTTAGCTAAAAATCGCTAAAAACCACCCTTTTTTAAATAAGATTATTGAAATATAATGAAAAAAACAATAAAAAATCGCTACATTTTTTAAATAATAATTGAGTTTAGCTATAAATTGCCAAAAACCAGCCTTTTTAAATAAAATTATTGAAATATAATGAAACAAACAATAAAAAATCGCTAAATTTTTTAAATAATAATTGAGTTTAGCTATAAATCGCCAAAAGCCACCCTTTTTAAATAAAATTATTGGAATACTAGCATTTAACCCGCTACTTCGTTAGCGTCTCCTATTACTTCGTGGACATATTTTTATGTCAAACTTTCTTTTTCTAGAACCAATCGTGTTTTAATTCTTGCATTTAACCCGCTACTTTGTAATCGGGTCTTTTCTTTCATGAACATGATATGCTAAAGTACATGTATCTAGGTTTTAGCAAAAAGTTCCAACATTTTTCATCTCATAGGTTGATATTCACACAGGGCTTTACACCTATAATTTTGTGTTTCTAAGGTCAATATTATAGAAAATTCAAAAAGTACCACTCATAGAACATAAAAGCAGATAAAAGAATGTTAATTTCCCGTATTATCATTTTTGATACTATTTTCTCCCCATTTATGTATTAAAAATTTCAATGTTGTAGGAGGAGCCCATAATTTTGTACGTTTTTGTCATAGAATGCAGAAAATGTTTTGCTTTAAAAGATAGATGGCGTGACAAAAAGGTTCCAAAATATGAACAGGCTTAACGCGTTTACTCCCCAAAAGGACCAATTTTCAAAAAAGTACCAGGCACCTGTCCTCTTATTATTTTAATGAAGAACAATAAGTGTTAATCTTTTTGGATCTCTTTTAGTTTTGGGTTTTTTAGGTTAGCGGGATCGATTTGGCGAGAGGCAAGCCTCCGGCCAAAAAGTTAGCTTTTTAGCTTCAGGAGTTTATAATGTGCGATGATGAATCAGTCAGTAACTTCAAAAAAGGTTTAGATAAGCTACGAAGTGATATAATTTTTATTTACCCTTTTACACCCCAAAAAGGGCGTACCTCGAAAAAGTACCACCTTTTAATAAACAATAATAAGTATTAAATTTTGTGTATCTCTTTTAGTTAAGGAGATATGAGGTTAGCGAATTTTTTTAATGAACAACAATAAGTGTTAATGAGTTTTATCTCTTTTAGTTTAGGAGGTATGAGGTTAGCAGGATCGTTTTGGCCAGAACTTATTCACTTAAGAACTTGCATGTTTAATTTTATGTTTCTAGATCTAATAAATACGGATATTAATAAGGTGACAGTTAAAGAACAAAATAGTACCAAAAACCTCTAACAGAATCTCATTCACTCAGGACCTTGCATGTTTAATTTTATCTTTCTTAGGTCCAATACTAACGGAAATTCAAGTTAATAAATAAAAATGTAACAAAAAGTTCCATCTTATAGATCCTCATCCAATCATAACATTGCATGCTGAATTTTCAAATTTTCAAAAAGTACCAGTTAAAAAACAACAAAAGTACCAAACGGCCCTCTACAGATTATCATTCACTCAGGACCTTGCATGTTTAATTTAATGTTTCTAGGTCCAATACTAACGGGAATTCAAAAAGTAATAGTAAATGAACAAAAAAAATTCCAAAAAGCCCTCTTACAGATTGTCATTTACTCAGGACCTTGCATGTTTAATTTTGTTTCTAGATCCATTACTTACGGAAATTAAAAAAGTACAAGCTAATGAACAAAAAAGTTCCAAAATGCGCTTTTACAGATTCTCATTCACTCAGGACATTGCATGATGAATTTTATGTTTCTAGGTCCAATAATAACGGAAATTCAAAGAGTACCAGTTAAAGAACAAAAAAGTACCAAAAAGCCCTCTTACAGATTCTCATTCACTCAGGAGCTTGCATGTTTAATTTTATCTTTCTAGGTCCAATACCAATGGAAATTCAAAAAGTACCAGTCAAAGAATAAAAAAGAACAAAAAGTTCCCTCTTATATATTTTCATCCACCCAGGACAGTGCATCTTAAATTTTATGTTTCTAGGTCCAATACTTACGGAAATTAAAAAAGTACCAGCTTAAGAACTTAAAAGTACCAATAAGCGCTTTTTGAGATTCTTATTCACTCAGGACCTTGCATGTTTAATTTTATATTTCTAGGTCCATTACTTACGGAAATTAAAAAAGTACCAGCTAAAGAAAAAAAAAGTACCAAAATGCGCTTTTACAGATTCTCATTCACTCAAGACCTTGCATGTTTAATTTTATGTTTCTAGGCCCAATACTAACGGTAGTTCAAAAAGTACCAGTAAATGAACAAAAAAAAGTACCAAAAAGCCCTCTTACAGAATCTCATTCACTCAGGAGCTTGCATGTTTAATTTTATCTTTCTAGGTCCAATACCAATGGAAATTCAAAAAGTACCAGTCAAAGAATAAAAAAGAACAAAAAGTTCCCTCTTATATATTTTCATCCACCCAGGACAGTGCATCTTAAATTTTATGTTTCTAGGTCCAATACTTACGGAAATTAAAAAAGTACCAGTTTAAGAACTTAAAAGTACCAATAAGCGCTTTTTCAGATTCTTATTCACTCAGGACCTTGCATGTTTAATTTTATATTTCTAGGTCCATTACATACGGAAATTAAAAAAGTACCAGCTAAAGAAGAAAAAAGTACCAACATGCACTTTTACAGATTCTCATTCACTCAAGACCTTGCATGTTTAATTTTATGTTTCTAGGTCCAATACTAACGGAGATTCAAAAAGGACCAGTTAAAGACAAAAAAGTACCAAAATGTTCTCTCATAGATTCTCATCCACTCAGGACATAACATGTTGAATTTTATGTTTCTAGGTCCAATAATAACGGAAATTCAAAAACTACCAGTTAAAGAACAAAAAAGTACCAAAAAGCCCTCTTACAGATTCTCATTCATTCAGGAGCTTGCATGTTTAATTTTATCTTTCTAGGTTCAATTCCAATGGAAATTCAAAAAGTACCAGTCAAAAAATATATTTTCATCCACCCAGGACAGTGCATCTTAAATTTTATGTTTCTAGGTCCAATACTAACGGCTATTCAAAAAGTACCAGTTTAAGAACTAAAAAGTACCAATAAGCGCTTTTTGAGATTCTCATTCACTCAGGACCATGCAGGTTTAATTTTATGTTCATAAGACCAATATTAGCGAAAATTTTAAAAAAGTACCAGTTAAAAAACCAAAAAGTACCAAAAAGATCTCTCATACAGATTGTCATTCACTCAAGTCCTTCCATGTTTAATTTTATGTTTTTAGGTCCAATACTAACGGAAATTCAAAAAAGTACCAGTTGTTGGTCCAAAAAGCTAAAGAAAAGTATAAAATTTCACGTATTTCCTTTTTTTGGTACTATTTGTTCCTCCCATTAAAGTGTCAAAAATTTCAGTACTGTAGTGGGAGCCTATAATTTGGTACGAATATGTCAATGAATGGAGAAAAATGGTTTTGTAAAAAAAAGTACCAAAAAAATCACGATTTTCACCCCTAAAATGTTCGAATTTCGAAAAAGTACCAAATCTATATTCGTATTTTTTGATCACTTTCGAATGTGGTATAAATTTTGTTTCTATGTTTATTGGTTCTAAAGATAGATGTGGTTCAAATAAGTACCAAAATTTAGATTTTACCTGTTTACTCCCTAAAAGGGCCGAATTTCAAAAAAGTACCAGACACCTGTCCGCTAATTTTTGTAAAGAACAGCGATATGTATTAAATTTTTTTGTATATCTTTTAGTTTTGAAATTTTCGAATTTTCCCGTTTTTACCCTTTTTTACCCCCTAAACTTTTGAATATCCAAAAATCCCGTCTTAGTGGACCGATTTGGTGAGTGACCAATCTCTTGTCCAAATTTCAAGTGTTTAGCTTCAGGCGTTTAGGCTGTGCGATGATGTTGATAACATTTAATAAATTGAAAGAAAACTGCATTACCAATACCAAAATAAAGTGTAAGTATGGCAACATGAATTTTGATATACACAGAGTTTTTTATGAGCCCCGGTTCCCAGAGAAAACGTAACGTAATTACAGGACCCGTATGAATGCGGTGCATACTAAAAACTGTTTTTTTTTAATTGTAGAAAGTTTTGGAGAAAAATATTGTATTTGGGTTTCCAAATTGTCGAAATGCACAAAAATCGATAAAAAAAAGTTAATAATTTTACGGTCCCCAACACATCGCCATGACATACATATATATTTATATATATATATATATATATATATATATATATATTGCTATATTATAACTATTTTTTATACAGTACGGAACTCTGTTGTAAAACCATAAGCCTGATGTCGGTGTAATTTATATGATTTTTTTATTTTCTTTATTCACATAACTTGATTATATTCGAATTCGGTTATATCCGTCATAGTGGCATATATGTCAATAAGCCTTATAGTCACATTAGCGATATAGTCCACGTTATGGTAGCAACTTAGGGATGTGACTATAAGCGAAAAGTACTGTATCGGTTTTAAAATTAATTCTTTGTTCTATTGGTGTGTTGATTATTTGTAACATTTCTAGCATGAAGCGTCGTCGTTTGTAGTTTGTTTCTGTATTTAAAACCGTTGAAATTTTGAAATCTGTACCCATGTTCTGTAACTTTAGTGAGAACTTCTTGCATCGAAAAGATGTGAAACAAAATATTCCATCGTTTCTCGAAAAATGTATGTCTGTACCTCATGTCGAAAACTATCAAAAGAGATTACGTCGTTACGTTAAAAATGTCATAAAATTGCACTCGAAGCCGATGTGACATTGCAGACGTTCAGAACGCCAGTAACACATATCGCTGACGGCGACCAAAATTTACTTAAATTGATAATTTTTCAACGACGGCGGCGAAAACACAACCGTCGGCTATACCAAATTGTGTAAAGAGCGACTTTAATGTTTGTTGTTTGCAAACGAGCTTTGAAGACATTCGTATATTTTATAAAAATGTTAAAAGCAAAATAATAAAACAATGAAAAATGTGCCAAGAATAAAATATTATTATTATTATTCTTTGCATATTTAATTGTTTTTTAGTGTTAAAATTTTTTCTCGCCCCATTTTTATTCGTGAGTTTATTTGACAGTTCAAAGCGGGAACTTTTCTCAACAAAATGTTAGAGACACACTTTTTCTGTCAATTGGCGAGTAATTTCCTTACGTGACAGCAAGGCGAATTCATCCCAGGTAATCTCGGTACTACACCAAGTACAACTCGTACAAAAACCACAAGCAATTTGTTTTTGTAAAATCATTGTACAATGTCAAAATCAGAAATAAAACAAAACAGAAACAAGGATAATAAAAGAGAATAAGCAAAATTTTGACATCCAACAGTGATTTTAGCTAATATCAGCAGGGCTTTTAAGACCACCTGTAATAAATTCGCCTTGCGTGACAGCTTGTACTCGCCAAAAAAATTTACAGACACAGTTAAGTGAGAAAAACAGCTGTTTGTTTCAATATATGACATTTTTGTTTCATTTCACACATTTCAATCGAAAACTTTCTCGACGCGAGAGTTACAGAACATGGGCACTGGTTTATGATCAGGGCTGCGAGATTTGACGATTAATCGTCATTTTGACGTTTTTTGTTCCGAAATTAACAAACTGCCGATTGGCTGATTTTCTTCTAAAAAGTGATTTTTTCAGTCTCCAAAGTCTGAATAAAACATTACATTTTCTGACACGTTCGTTTTTTAATCTTGCAATGTTTAACAGCCGTACCTTAACAAAACCGGAAGGCCGAAAGTTTTCTTTCGCTTAGCTTTTACGCTGATATACCATACCTAAGCAAGAGCGGTAACGTTGTGTCACGAACAATAGTGCTAGCTTTCTTATTTAAAACCCACAAATTATAAATACAAATTGTATTAAAACCGCTAGATTGACCAAAAATAGCTGAATTGCCATTATTAATTAACATTAGCGGCCAACTTCACTATTAAACGAGCTGTCAAAATCGGGTTTTCAAATTGCAAAGCGTTGAGGACGCCCTATAAAACTAGCAAACGCGTGCCACTTTTAATTAGGTACGTCTGCAATATGCAAGTCTTAAGTAAATCTTTAAATGATTATTTCCAGAGTAACAAAAAACAATGTTACACTTTTTAGTTTATTTTTGTAAAACCATCATCGAATGAACCTTTTACGATTCATAGTTGTAAGATAATATCTACATGAGTCTCAATCGATTTTTGACATGAGAGACTCGTTAGATAATCTTTACCCACGTGTAAAGAGATTCCCACAACGATTGAAAAAGCGTCCTTCGCTGTGCTATGGAAAAATCTCACACGTGTTTTAGTTTTTCCCGTGTGAGGAATCTTCTACGATTAAAAAATGCGGTCATCGACGATCAGAGAAGCTCTTCATGAGACTCCCAGTATTTCCTACGCGATTGAAAATGCTAGCTGGGTATGAAGAAATTATGTTTTTGTTTGAATGTTTTTTTTATATAAAAATCGAACAAAAGTTGTTAAAAAAAAAACTATATAAAAAAAAAAATTTGGCAATATTTCAAAACGTGAATGACGATTTTTTTTATATTTTTTCTCAGGAAATTGAAGATTTTCTACCAAACCTATCTGGCAGCCCTGTGTATGATTAAAATTGGCACAATGTGAAGACAACATTAGTAAAACTGCTCTGGACGGGGAAGCAGCTCGCACTCGTTGTCATTAATTTTTAAGGACAATCAGGTCGTTCTTGTTTGTCTGTCTTTCGTGCGTTTTACAGCATTGGTTGATGGCGTGGCGTCGTGTAACTGTAATGATTTACAGTTTTTCGTGTTTTCAACATTAACCACATGCATTCGTTTTAACCTTAATTTTCCTTGGCGGTGACCATGTGGAAATAAGTGTGGACGATTTTAAATTTAATAAATTGATTAGATACTGGTGAAGGACCAATAAAAACTAATTTGTTGATTACTGGCGGAGGACCATTTAAAACTCTTTGTTTTGATTACTGGTATAGGACCATTTCAAACTCGTTTTTGATTATTTGAAGTGGACTTCGGGATCTACATCTTCCTATGCGATGGTATAGGTCGTTGTGTGCGTGTCTTGGAGCACCCTCCGTTTTTGTACGATACCCTAGCAATACGACTAGTGATGAAGAAAGCAACCATATGTGAAGGAAAACACATATTGATTAGCCCTGGCATGTAAACTGAAAGTTTTGCCAATTACACTTGGTCAGGTTATATTTTTAATATACCTGCCTTAAAACAAAAAAAAAAAAATGTGAAGACAATGCAGATAACCTGACCTTGAGCTTGAGAAATACTTTAAATAAGTAACAGCACTTACATTATTGCTTAAAATTTTTGTAGCAAATCGAAAAACGGTGTTTTTTAAATGCTTCCTTAAAACTTTAATAAATAATAAGCAGAAAGCAAAAGCAGGAAAAGCGATAGAAAATAATATGCTGAATCTTACTTAGTATATGTAGTCAGTCTGCTTAATCAAATCACAATAAAGAACTTTTTCTATTCGCGCGCTTAAAGACAATTCGGTTTAGGGTTGCCAGACGTACTGTTTTTAGCAGTACATGTACTGTTTTTTGTCAATTGTACTGTTTCATGCACAACACCCAAAACAGTACGCAAATATACTGTATTTTACACTTTGTACTGTTTTTTGTACTGATTTTTAAGTTTAGTGTCCAAAAAACAAAGATATTAAGAAAAATCGTTTTTAAATAAAACACATTTGGGAATTTTTAACGGTATGCCATCAAGCCATATTGTCATAATATCCTTATCTTAGAATTTATTCACTCTCTAACTCTCATTTTGAGGGGTAAATTTTGCCCTTTTTCCCAACTCTTAAACAAAAGTATACAAGACGGCACTTATTAGGGTTAAAAGAATTCTCGAAATTTCGGGCATTGAAATTTTTGAATTTCTTGAAAGGGCGTTTGGTACAAGTCAAAAAAATATACTAAATGTACTTCTGACCTAAAAGACTATTTCAGATGTTTTCAGTAGAATTGCATGGCAATTCTTTTCATAGAATATATTAACCCTCTAACAGTCATTTAAAGGGGTAATTTTTTTAAATTCTACACTAAAACTGTACGTTAGAGGCCTAAAATGTTCTATGAATATTTTCTGCACCAAATTTCACTAGCGGTCTTCCAAGACCAAAAAAATGTGCAATGTATGTAAAACGGGTTTTCGAAAAATTAAAAAAAATCAATGCCCGGAATTTCGAAAACCCGTTTTACTTGCATTGGATAATTTTTGGTCTTAGAAGACCCCTAGTGAAATTTGAGGCAGAAAATATTGGTAGAGCATTTTAACTCTTATAAGTGCCGTTTTAGTATCCTTTTTTTTTAAGAGTTGGGAAAAAGGGCAAAAATTACCCCTTAAAATGAGAGTTAGAGGGTTAATAAATTCTAAGAAAAGAATCGCAATACGATTCTACTGAAGACATCTAAAATTATTTTTTAGCTCAGAAGAACATTTAGTATATTTATTTTGACTTATACCAAACGCCTTTTCAAAAATTTAAAAAACTTTAGGGGCTCATATTTCGGGAGCCCGAGCTAATTTTTCAAAACCTTTTGGCAGATTTGCTCTACTAGTAGCCTACTTTCATTTCGCGGTGAAAGTGTTGAGGCTGGTGGCGATGACCCTAATTTTGTTGCTCACTCTATTTTACAATATTAAGTTTAAAGAAATTGTTGTTTTGCAAACAAAAAAGTTGTAAAATAATTAGAATTTTTGTACTGCGTCTATTGTTTTATCAAAAATATACAGATTAAATAAGGAGTTGCTCACATCCTTCATATATTTTCGTGTTATTATTTTAAGACATATGACTACCGTTTAAATTAAAGAAAGAAACAAATATTTTCTGAAATTTATGCGATAGTTCCACAATATGTGTGTGGTGAAAATTGATTTAAATACCAATATGGTTTAAGAAAATTCTACTAACCCAATCAATGAATAAGTTTTTTAAGTTAAATATAAACTAAGATATTTAAACATTATATATTGGAAAATGATACAATGGCCAAATGCTTCGTTTGTGGTGTATGCTTTATAAACGCTAATGGTGTGATTTTGTATATGAAATACCATTAAATGTAAATCTTTCCTTTGATGTTGATGTTTGAAGTCTATTTCTTTATATAATTGTTGTTCAAGAGTTGTAAATATTTAGTTATGGTTTCCTAAAAAAATGTACTGTTTTTTTCTTGATTGTACTGTTTTTTCATAACCAATGTACTGTTTTTCCGAATTCAAAATCTGGCTACCCTAATTCGGTTCTACTTTTACAAGTTTCATGGTCTTATTGTGGGTGTGTCTTTAAGAATGTCTTATCAATTATTGCACAATATTTGCGTTTTAACTACATTAAAAACGAATTTAAGTTTTCAGAATGAACCAAAGTATTTTAGTTTTAATTTAAATTGCTTGAATTTTATTATTAAAAAATATTTTTAGATATAATGAAAAGCTTAAAGTGCAAACACTTGTGTTTCGTATTTCATTTGGTCAGATGTTTTCACAACTCCATTTAATTTGTATACCAATTGGTATTTAAATAATGTACAAGTTTGTTTATATGGCTGAGTCACTGATTCATTCACTCACTCCTATTGTTGTATTTTAAAACAAATTGTTTTTTGTGTTTTATATTTTATACTTAGTTTTATATGCATACATACAATACATATGTCCATTAGGGGTATAACTTATTCCCATTTTTAGCAAATACCAAAATGGCCCTAGCAGTCGAATAGTCCATTGAAAATTATCAACAAAATTATATTAACTTTTCGCGGTTTTCAAACAAGGTCACTCACAAAACGCGGTAAAGTTGGAAAATTATTTTTTTTAATTTTTACTTATACATTTAGTCAAAAACTTTAGCAAAACAACACGAACGTTAAATTTAAAATTCATGTCCTTTAATAACACTGGCTTACAGCCGAAAAATACCAAGAATGCCACATGCCTAGATAAGTTAATTGGGACCTCCTGAACACGAAAACGCTGTAATTTTTTTTTCTAAGTACCGTTTTTTAGATAACGGTACTTTTGTGTTTTTCGGTGTATGATCCCACTCAAACTCTTGTGAGGCCCAACCGAAAAGTCCGATCGAGATAAATGGCATATCGTTGGAAAGTAATAGTTGGTAGTTTTCCAAATTAAAAATTTGTAAGGCAGTGTAATTAAGTAACTTTTTAACTTTTTTTTAATTTATTAATAAAATATTTAAAATTTTTTAATTAAATTTTTTTCTTTAAGGATTTTAGAAAATCGCTTTTGTGTATGAGGTTTTTATTTTTAAACGACACAAGCAAATTGTTTTCGTAAATAACACAATATTCGCTATCGCGTAGTGCTAGGGCCAAAATTTGGTTATTCCCCTTATGTCCATATTTATTTGTTATTTTAAGTGCAAATGCTTTTTATTAAAGGGGGTGTAAACAAGTTATGTTTTTTAGTTTAATGTAATAAAATTGCCTACAACACAATCGAGGTGAGTGCATAATGCGCTTGTAAAATTTTAAAATACTGGTCCTAGGCAAACTGAAGTACATATACCGATCGACTCAGAATTTGAGTAGATCTAACAATGTCCGTCCATCCGTCTGGCTGGCTTTCCGTGTTAACCTTTTGCGCAAATTTTAAGTCGCAATTTTAGAGATAATTTGACGAAAATCAGTACATGGAAAAACACGCCTTTTGAAAATGGTGTGACACGGTCTATAAATAAACATAGCCCCCATACAAGCTGCTTTTCGGAATAGAGTCTTTGTGATCATAAACCATTTTTTTATGTATTTAGGTGTTTAGATTTAATTTGGTGCAAACTTATGTTACAGCAATATAAATCATCCTAACAAATTTTAGTGGAATCGGTCCATTTTTGATCATAGCATCCATACAAATACTACTGCCGAAAATAGTTCTTGAAGCCAAACCTCCTTATTAATGAAGGTATTGAAATTCAATACGGCGACTGTATGTTTGACGATAGCTTCTATGTCGTGTCAAATAAATCGGTTGAAAATTATTAATTCCTTAAATTTTGAAATACGTTTGTTTTGGCACACTCTGTATGTATTTATATTCCCTTTCTACAACAGGTGGAAAGAGTATATAAAAGTTTGTCATTTCGTTTGTATTTTCTTTACTATTGATCTTTAACGCTATAAAGTATACATATATTTATATTGAAGATCCTTATGGGTATCGGAATTGATTTAACGATGTCTGGCTGTCTCAGGGTAGCTTAAAATGAGTTGCCCCACTATGGGGGACTTAAGCAATAGTCATCATGTCATATGTCTTAAAATAATAATAAATAACGACTGCTGTGAGCAACCCTTCACAATTTATATTTCTACTGTCTACACAATTTTTCATTGAAAATGAGAAAATTCCAAATGAAAATGAGAATTTCATTTTGAAATTGAGAAAATTCCAAATGAAATTGAGAATTTCAATTTGAAATTGAGAAAATTCCAATTGAAATTGAGAATATCAATTTGAAATTGAGAAAATACCAAATGAAATTGAGAATTTCAATTTGATATTGAGAAAATTCCAAATGAAATTGGGAAGTTTAAATTTGAAATTGAAAAAATTCCAAATGAAATTGAGAAATTTGAATTTTTCATTGATAAAATTTAATTATCTATATAATTTTTATTATATTCATTCAACAAACATACATAACTAACAAGGATCGAAAAAAATTAAACTAAATTAAAATCGCAGTATTATTGGCCAACAGGCATCCAGATGCTCGCATTGGTATGTGACAATGCTCAATGCCACAGTCGGCTACAAATTATTTTTGACAGCTCTCCAGCTACGCTCCTGCGATCGAGCTTCTATTCACCGATGCTTAACCCCATTGAAATTATTTGGTCAAAAATAAAAAGTACTAAAAACCACGATGAATGTACCGAACGTAATTCCCACTCATGTAGGAGAACAGAGGCTTGTCTTTTTAGAACAGATGATTAATGCTTCTAAGACATGTATAACTACTGGAGATTGCAGTAGAGCCATACAGCATACTTCATCGTTTTACCAATCTGCTCTGGATCTGGAAGATATGCCTGTTGGTCAATAATACTGCGATTGGTATTTATTTTCATATTTTTCGATCCTTGTTAGTTATGCATGTTTGTTGAATGAATATAATAAAAATTATATAGATATTTCAATTTTATCAATGAAAAATTAACATTTCTCAATTTCATTTGGAATATTTTCAATTTCATTTGGAATTTTCTCAATTTCAAATAAAAATTTCCCAATTTCATTTGGATTTTTCTCAATTTCAAATTGAAATTCTCAATTTCATTTGGAATTTTCTCAATATCAAATTGAATTTCTCATTTTCAATTGGAATTTTCTCAATATCAAATTGAAATTCTCAATTTCATTTGGAATTTTCTCTATTTCATCTTGAATTTTCTCATTTTAAATGAAAAATGGTGTAGTTTGATAAAACAATTAACACAGTATAAAAAGTCTTATGCCCAATTTTCAGGATAGTGTTTCAATCAATATTAAATCGTGTTTAAAACAGATTGGTTTTTTGAGTTTTATTTGAAAAGTCTTATTTAATTAAGATAAAAGTATGGTAGCACTCACTGTTGCCAGAATTTTTTTCTAAAAAATCTGAAAAATTGGACTAAAAAATCTGTAAAATCTGGAAAAAAATTGTTAAAATCTGCAAAAAATCTGGGAACTTAAAATACTTTATTTTGGGGTTGATTTTATTTTTATTTTCGGATTCGTACATGAAAATTTAAAGTTAATATATACAAAAGCGATAAAATATATATTATATGAATGCATGTGTATCAGAGAACTGCAAAATCACAATTTTTCTTGTTTTATTCATACGCTAAAATTTGCATTCACTCTTTGCTTGCAAATCAAAGTTCAACGTTGGTAATTTTTACTTCGTTTCGTACACATTTGATTTTTGCATTT
This sequence comes from Pollenia angustigena, assembly GCA_930367215.1. Taxonomy (NCBI): domain Eukaryota; kingdom Metazoa; phylum Arthropoda; class Insecta; order Diptera; family Polleniidae; genus Pollenia; species Pollenia angustigena. Next base: position 194,357,365 of record OV884058.1, read on the forward strand.
ATTCGTTTTTTATTGAAAGTGCTTTATTTGCATTTTTGTTGATCACGCAATAAAACACAACTGTGTAAATTCAAAAGAACACATACCTACTTATTCTTTTGCAGTCAAGTAGTCATTGTCCTCTCGATGAGACGCTTGTTAACATTAACAAAAATAAACCACTCTCATGCTTTGTTAAAATTAACAACAATAAAAACAACAACAATAACAAGAATACATTGTACCTACATACAGAACTACTGTACTTTTTAAGATAAAAAAGTCTGTTTCTATGGAAATTGTGTGTATGTATGTACCTACATATGTGCGTTTAGTTTCATTTAAATTTTTTTTTTTTTGTACTACATAGTTACCCTGCAAATAATAGGACCAGTCCAAACACGCTTGTAAAGAGTAGACCACAAGGGACCAGGACTAGTCCAAAACTAACCCAAACGTATGGAAAAAACCTGGTCTATTTAACATTACGATGTCCTAGGAGAGGACCATATAACCCACCTTTGGACCACTAAGGTAGGTATACTCAAGAGGATTAGTTTGTCGTTTAAAAACGAAGACATGTCGTCTCACTACAAACGCTTTTTAACAATGACATGGTCCATGCTTGCATTACAACGGACCAGTCCATGGAGTAGTCCATTTTATCAAAATGGACCAGGTGGTCCAACTTTATTTGCAGGGTAATGCTGAATGAATACATGAGTAATAATTGCATCATTTCTGGCTTTTTTGTTTGTATTTTTTTTCTTTACCAAAACAATCATTGTCGCAAAGAACACACAAACATCTTTATTAAAAAACGAAGCTAACGATTGTATAAATAACAAAGCACGATATGCAATATTTGAATGACTGCAAACCAGCAGCGAATATTTGCGGTTGCGCAAGTTTTATTGTATGACCGCAAGCGAGTGTATTTGTTGTTGTTGATTAAATGCGATTTTTTTTTCAATCGCATAAAGCTGTTCTCTGATGTATATATAAGTATACTTAAATGTATATTCAAAAACGTTGTGCATACATAGTATCATATCATCGTATTTTAAATAATTTTATACATTTATTTATTGTAAATTTCAGAAGTCGTTTGTCTTAAAATTTTATTTTGAATTAGAGTATTAAAATAATTTGATTTATTTAATTTAAGGAAGTCTTTTGTGTAAAAAATTCCTTCAAGCGATATTTTATCTGAACGATTTTTCTTTGTTTTATTTATGTATATTTACTTAATATTGGTTCCACATTAGCTGATGAATGTGGCAAAACAAATTTTTTTTAACCAAAAGGCACGATTTTGGGCAACTTATTCTTGAGTCAAAATTTTTAATTTGACATTTATTTTTCCAAAAGTGTAATAAATTGATATTTTTATTTATCAAGTATTGAAAATCAAGAGTCAATTGTTTGCATATCTTCTTTGCATATTAAATTTGGAAATTGTTTATAAAATTTCAAATATTGATTTTACTAAAATATTTGGATTTATTCCTTTTAAAAATTTTAATTGATCTCCAAAATCCAATCTTTTAAAAAGTTAGTCACAAAGTTCAATATAAAAGTTTAATTGCTACAATTTCTTCAATATCAAAAAATCTGCAATTTGATAGCAAAAATCTGCAAATCTCACTTCGTAATTTTTGCAACGAAAAAATCTTCAAAATGCAGAGAAATCTGCACTTCTGGCAACAGTGGTAGCACTACTAAATACAAAAAAATATATAAAAAAGTGTCTCTTTCTTAGAAAGAGACAAAAAAAAAAACGCAAAATCTTCCGTCTCGTGACAGTTCTGTTAGTATTCTGTGGTTCAGTAGGGTAAAGTAATATATGTTCACACCTTTTTAATAATTGTTTCCAAATAATTTACATTATACTACAACTATCTTATTACAAATAAAGTCAAGAAAATCAATAGAAATTGTTTGAAATAAAGCTAAAGTTTGATCAAACTGGTGACGCTTTTTTTTTATTTTTTCGTCAAATATTTGTTGGGTCTGAACATACCTTTAGAGTTATGAATCCAAATGTGGAACCACTGCCGTAAAAAATTAATAGTTTTATAACAAAAACTAACATAAATTATGGTAGAATATTTATATTTATATATGATTTTGCACGACTTCTTTACCAAATACCCCTTATGAAGCCCACTCTCGGAAAACACGCGTAAATAACGAACAACGCTATTGTAATAAAATTTGGTCCATCATAGTTTCATACTACAAGAAATCACATTTAAAATTTCGTGCGCATCGTTCCAAAATTTACCACAGGCCCCATATAGAGCCCACTCTCGGAAAACAAACTGCGTAATTTATCACTCTCGGAAAACACACTAGTTCGAATAAAGCCATAACGAATAACGTTATTGTAATACAATTTAGTCCGTCATAGTTCCATGTGACTAGAAATCATACTGCCAACTTTCGTAAAGATCAGTGCATTATTTACCACACACAGAGAAAACAGATTCGTGATCACAACCGCATTTGGCGCCAATCGAATTTCGTCGGTTGCATCTACTATCACACAATTCGGTTACAATTACTGAAAATTTCGATTCTTAGCATAATATTTTTGATAGCAACATTTGAATTTTAGTACACTATCAGTTATAACCACAGATATATTTGGTTGTTAGTATTGTTTTTAGAAAACAAAAATATGATTATACCCGAATATATGATAGATGCAACTGAATTAACACATAATTGATTTCATAACAAAAGATTTGATTGACTTAACTAATATCTTTTTCCCTTCCAATAACCTCCATTTTTTGTGTGTTTATTTATTATTTATGTACCGTATATTTATTCCCCCTTGTCGTGTTTGGCGAACTTTTGGTAATAGATTAAAGAGAACGTGAACTCGCTTCTTTAAATCTATGACCAAACAGTCGGGGACCTACTCCCTTAAACGGAAAGCATTCTTACCGCACCTAAAAGAGTTCCAATTAGACCAAGCGGGCAGTGTTGAGGAACTGAGAAAGCATTGGGCTAAATTCATAAGTGGTGAACATGACGAGCTTGAAACACAGCGCCTGTAAGAAATTCAAATGAAGCAGGAAGCAATAGGTGGCCTATCATCGCCCAAATTCCTAGTGACCCCGGAGCTGAATATAGTGGTAAAATCACCGGTAGAGGAGTAATAAGATGACTCAACCCTCGATAGCATCTATAGCCGCCGAGTCCAAAATGGATTTGATGGATAAGCTCAGAAGGTGGAATATATACTTTGAAGGGACTAGTGATCTATTGGAGTCTATAAAGCGTGCTGGAGGGTTAGCCCCCATGTACGATGTTGATCGGACTAATTATTTTTTAAATACATATGATATTAAAACTTATATTATTAAATATTTTGTTTTTTACTTTTTTGACAGAAAATTCAGCTTATAATTAGTTTAGTACTCACAATAAACAATTGGTACATATAGCTTTTTGTTGGTTGTGAATACCAAATAATTATATTTTCATTTGTTGTACACGAATTGAAACCATACTAACAATCAATAATTAGCTGCAATAAATGAATAAGCAATTATATAATAAAATTTATTGACAAAAGCAAATTATTAATTGTAATAACCAATATTCAGTATTGCACTTCAATAAATTTGATTGTGATTGACACTATTCGTACTAATTTTTAGTATTAAATAAATTAAGTTATCATAACTAATAAAATAATTGAAGGACTCATATTTCAGTTAGAATTACGCTTTAATAATCATTAGTATTAAAAATCAGTTCGAGTTACACATTTTTAATAGTTGCAATAATAAATGATATTTCCTGATCAATATTTTATTACTGCAACCGTTTTCCAACCAATTTGTTTTGTGTGTGCAGGCCCCATATTAAGCCCACTCTTGAAAAAAACTCGAGTACTTTTAAAATTGTAACGAATAGCGAACCGTTTAGAACGTGAACGAATAATTATGTTGTAATTATATTTGCTCTGTCACAGTTTTATAAGACTACAAATCACACTGTCAACTTTGGTGGGTCCATTATTTATCTTACGCCCCAGATAAAGCCCACTCTAAAAATTCATTTAATACGCCTTAAAAAGTCCCAAATAAAGCTATTGTGGTAAGCGTTGGTCCACTTTAGCTTTTTAAGGCCAGAAAAAACACCATACAATTTTATGACAATCGGTCTATTTTTACTATGGGTCCATGTAAAGCAGCCTTCTGAAAATCACTTTAAAACGTATTAAACGCTATGACAAATTTTACTTACTATGTTTTGAAACTTGGTCTAATTTAGGGTTTATATTACCAGAAATCACTCTGCAAAATATTGTTATGATTGATCCATAATTTACTTTGGGTCCAATATAAATTTCCTTCCTGAAAATCGTTTTAGTGCGGCTAAAACTGAATCATGATATTTAGGGTTTATATGAATAGAAATAAAAGCATAAAACTTTCTGATGGTTGGCCCATAATTTAACATTGTTGTAAACCGCAACCAATTATAATACTGACGTCAGATTTGTAGAGACCGGTTACCAACTAAAAGATCCCATAGGATACCCCATCCTTAAATATTGCTACTGTCGGTGGAGGGCATCAAAGATTCGGCATAGCCGAATTCAGCACTCTAATTTGTAAGCTTTACATTTCTTTTTTGTATTTTATTTACATATTTTGTTTTTACTGTTTAGTTCCGACTGGAACTAAATCATTATCATCACAATCAACTGAAAAATATAAAAAAAAAAACAAACAGACCGTCCTCAAAATCATGATCAACCATAGAATGAATGAATGATTTTTGTATTGTTAAGCAAAGTTTTAGTATCAAAAGTGCAGTATCCAAAGCAACATCAAATTTGAAAAAAAACAAAACTAAAAAATATAAACAAAAAAGAAATACAACAAAAAGTACGTAATAATCAAATTAAATACGAATATTAAAAAAAATTATATGGTTTCAATTGTTTTTACTCGCCGGTAACTCCTCTGTTCGCTTTAAGTACGTCTGAAGATTTATAATGTCTACAACAAAAACTAATGTTTTACAATCAACGCTGTAATAATTTACAACACTATTCGGTTACAAACCTACTCATACATACATACATTCAAACTCATTTTCCAGATCGTAATCGCAGTTTTTTTGTGTGAAAAAAATATAAACAAACTATTGCTGTTGCGTCTGCGCAATCGTCTTTACTTCTTTTAATTTAAACTTTATCGCGATTTGTTGTTACTCTACTATTATTAAAGTTCATTAAAAACAATAATATTTAAGTTGTTGCTTTTTTGTGTGAATTTCTTTGGGTTTATTTGTTTGTTTGACGATGATGAATTAATTTTGAAAACTATAATTTTTAGTTTAACAATTTTGGGAATTTCTTAAAAAGAAAGCAATAGCAACAACAGCAAACAGTGGTCCTCAAAATTTTTAAATCAAAGGAAGTCAATAATAGAAATACGAAAAAAAATGTTTCAAAACAAAAAAAAAAAACGCTTTTTTTTGGTATAAAAAATATCAAATTTACTTTAACTTCCTAACCGCGAAAATAAGTAAACGCCAAAAATCAAATTTTATTTTATTTCATATAAATTTTGTATGTAATTTGTCGCTTACGATAAAATTGTTCTTGCTATAAAATCGTAACAGAACCTTATGTGACGATGACATTTTAAGAGATGATGCAAGTGTTGCCAATAAAGTCATTTATTAAAAAAACGAAAATTGAAAATTATGTCGCTTATAACCTTTGTACACTTGCATACATTTCGGAGGAACGCATGGAAGATGTTGAAAAGGCGAAATACGCGTTCACACCTGAAACATCTAACAAATACAATCAATAAAAAATGTCACCATTTCTGAAAAAAAATTTTATTTGTTTTAAATACTTTTTTTCTACAAAAGTGCCAACATTTCAAAAGATAACACCAAAATGTGTTTCTAATTCATTTCGTTTAATAATTTTAGCAAAATAAGGCTTGCAAAAAAGGAAAAACTTGAGAAATGGTAACGCTGCTTTCAAAGCAACTTCCATTTTGTCAGTGATGCCACAATAATAACGGAATTTTTTGCCACTTTTCTAGTGATGACACTAAAAGAATCGAAAAATGTAAAAGGGAACAAAATGAGATAGTAACATTCTGTAAAGATGTTGAAAAATTTTGATTTTTAGCCCTGTGTATTTCTTATGGGGAAATTCCAACATTTTCGCAAATTGATGTTAAATGTTAAATGTTGACAAGTGTGAAAAGGCTATTACGGTAGTTTCAAGGTTAGGGCACGATATGTTTTTGATAGTTATAACTGATAGGTAATTATAAAACTGAACTTGGTGAAATTGGTCGTTCATAGATTTTCTTTAAGCCCCCTCAATTGCTATCTTTTTCAAATAACCGCACACAGAAATGTCTTCAAATAACTTGAAGTTTAGTCTTTAAAATCTCCCTCCATGCGACTTGGGCTTAAACCACAGCCAGCCACCACGTGATTACCTAAAATATAACCTACATCAATAAATTCCCGTGCGTTCCTAAGAGATTACCTAATTTAAACCCACTTGCAAGCTTCGGGTATTTGCTGCATCTATTTTTCCCGAGACTGCAACGGTAAGAGATATTCGGTCCTTAAGTAGCTTACAGGACAACTATTTGTGATACACTGAACAAAAATAATACATCCGTACTTTAATCAAGCCGAAGCAGGGTCAATAGTACGGTTAGTAGAGATTTCCTTAAATAAAGTACAGAATGAATCATTTAAGGACGGATTATTTAAGTGCCGTACTTAAAATCAGTGTTCGAAAATAAACACTAATGCCTGTATTGATTAATTTTTTTTTAATTTAATAAAGGTTTAAAGAACAAATTTACTATGAAAATTATCCTTAATAAAATTTAATAATCGTTTATGAATACGGGGGTAAATATCTCTCCTTAGTGTTCGGTTCGGTAGATTTGTGGAAAACACAAAGTCTAATAGGGTTTGTTTTGAAATCATTAAAAAATAATGTTTCCCTGTTTGCCATCTTTCGAACACAAAAATAATACCGTTTTTATACAACTCAACAAAAGATGAGAATATTGTATTCCGTTCGGTTTTTTTAAAAACCACAAACTTCGTTGGGTTCGGTTCGGCTCATTAATGTTCGTCGCTTTTGGCTGGTAAAAAAACCAATAATTTTTTACAAAAACAAAATACACATACGAAAAAAAACAAAAAGCCAGCAAAATAATTTTACACTAACAGACTTTTTTCATAGAATTAATTAACCCTCTAACACTAATTTTAAGGGGTCATTTTTGTCCTTTTTTTTAACTTCTACTCTAAAACCGCTCGTTAGAAGGTGAAAATGTTCTACGAATATTTTTTGCATCAAATTTCACTAGGGTTCTTCTAAGACCAAAAAATCGTGCAATGTATTTAAAACGGGTTTTCGAAATTCCGGGCCTTGAATTTTTTTAATTTTTCGAAAATCCATTTTACATATATTGCACGATTTTTTGGTCTTAGAAGACCCCTAGTGAAATTTGATGCAGAAAATATTCGTAGAATATTTTAAACCTATAACGTGCCGATTTACTGTAGAAATTAAAAAAAAGGACAAAAATTACCCCTTAAAATTAGTGTTAGAGGGTTAATCAATTCTATGACAAAAGTCGCGATACAATTCTACTGAAGACATCTGAAATAGTCTTTTAGGTCAGAAGTACATTTTTATATTTTATTTTTTTTGACTTGTACCAAACGCCTTTTCAAAAATTTTAAAAATAACAATGCCCGAAATTTCGAGAATTCGTTTTAGATACATTGCACGCACTTTTGGTCTTTGAAGACCCCTAGTGAAATTTGATACAAAAAATATTCGTAGAACATTTTAATCCTTAGAAGTGCCATTTTAGTATACTTTTGTGTAAGTGTTGGGAAAAAGGACAAAAATTACCCCTTCAAATGAGAGTTAGAGGGTTAATAAATTCTAAGAAAAGAATCGCTGTACGATTCTACTGAAGACATCTGAAATTATTTTTTAGCTCAGAAGTACATTAAGTATGTTTGTTTTAACTTATACCAAACGCCTTTTCAAAAAATTCAAAAACTTTTCAAAACCCTTTGGCAAATTTGCTCAACTATTAGACTACTTTCATTTCACGTTGCAAGTGTTGAGGCTGGTTTTTTTTGTTGCACAGTGTAATTAATCTCAAACTGTGTTTGAGTCAAGAATCTCTATGTTTCCTTGAATCCCAAATTCTTTCATGAAATAATCCGACAGTTTTAATTCTAACCTTTAGATTTACCTTAGAGAACCAGAGAGAAAGAATATTATTATATACTCATCTTTTGACACATGTATGTATGTATTTGTTTTACATTAGTTGTATTCCCCCTTTTGTTTACAGAAAACAGATTTAAGATTTCTTCAAACTTGTTTACTTGAAAATTGTTTTTTAAGGGAAATATGAGTGATTAAAAATGTTTAAGCTTTTTCTACAAATTCTTTAGTTTTTGAAATAAAATTAGTTTTTATTTTGTTGAAAAAAACATGTGTGATCACAGATTTGAAGAGTTACAATTTTATATGAATTTGCTCAAATTCAATTAATTTTTTCTTTTGTTAATTTTAGAAATTTTCCCAAACACAGCAAATTTTCCAAATGTCTAACCATCAAAGCTGAAAACTTTAAAATAATTCTACAGCACAAAAATAATTACAGTCAGCAGCAAATAAAAAAACAAAAAAGAAATCCATAAGCATGGCTTCAAATGCAGATACAGATACACAAGTCGTTAACATTGATGATCTACCCATAACATTTAAGGTATGTATTTGTAACTAATTATTAAAATAATATTTTTTAATCATGATTTACAAAAAAAAAAAAAATATTGTCATATGTGCTCCAATTTAAAAATGAAATAATTAAGTTTAGTGGTTACGCTGGCTGATTTTAAAAAGGTTGTTTTTTTCAAATAAGTTGAAACACAAACTTCTTTCATATCCGGTACAAAAAACTCAAGCGGATGTTTTTATGGTAAAAAAGTTACCCACTCCATAGTTTTTTGCAGACTTAGAGTAATTTTTTGTTTTATTTGAACTTCATTATAATAAAAAATTTATGATTACAATTTCACAGTTAATGCTTTTGAATTTTCTCTTTTATTAGGTTAAATATATTGGCTCTGAAGTGGCCCGAGGCTTATGGGGCATCAAGTATACCCGGCGCCCGGTAGACCTAATGGTAGGTGCTGCCAAAAATTTGCCTCCCAATAAAACTTTACCCCACTGTGAACTGAAAGTATCCACCGACGGCGTCAGCATAGAAATTTTACAGCCCAAGGCCAGTATCAATAATTGGAGTTATCCCATCGATACTATTTCCTATGGTGTACAAGATCTAGTCTACACTCGTGTCTTTGCCATGATAGTTGTGAAAGATGAAACCAGTGTTCATCCCTTCGAGGTCCATGCCTTCGTGTGTGATAGTCGGGCTATGGCCCGAAAATTGACTTATGCTTTGGCTGCTGCCTTTCAAGATTACTCGAGAAAGGTTAAAGAGAACGGCAGTGATGAGAGTAGTGATAAAATTACACCCACCCGACAAAAGTTTGCTATAGATTTAAGATCGCCTGAGGAACTGGCCGAAGATGATGAAACGGAAGCTTGATTGTTATTAATTTTTTTTTTTAATTATCAATTTGAGTGTGCTTTTTGGTGGTTTTAAATTAATTTTTTTTTTGTTTTTTTCTTGTATTGAAACTTTAAAGTATTTAAGTCTTGTGATGATTTTATTGTAAATTTGTATTTAATTTTTTTTATTAGAAATACTTTATCATTTGTTTGTGTATAATTTAAAAAAAAGAGGATTTTAAAATTAATTTGCAAGTGCTACTTAAATTTTTTTTGTAATATTTATATTTTTACAATAGTATTGATCTTTTTTAATGCAAAAAAAAAAAAAAAATAATAATAATTGTAAAGTTATTATAAATCCTCATACAGCTAATAATCCAAAGTTTTAATAAATACAAATATTTTAATGGAAAATAAAAAAAGCATTTTATAATATTTATTCTCAAATAAAGTTTTAAACTAAAAGGTAAACTTTTTTAATGTTCTTTTTTTGAAAATTTTTATATAGAGAGAACAAAAGTTATTTAAACGGGGTACACACTATCGATCATTTTTTTTTGCATTATTTATTTATTGAATCTTCATATATTAAATATGAACTAACAATAATTAATCAAATCTTATCCTATTTCTATATTTTATATCCTGCCAGAGCCAGACAAAAATTATCTTCATCACGGGTTCTGTTCACATTTACATATATACATATGTGTTTATCGCTCATCTTAATGGGTAAGTGCTGCAGTGTCTCTTCTTCTTAAGTGAGTGTGGCCGCTTTCATTTAAAATATTTCGCGCTAGTGGATTTGGGTGCCTTTTAAAATACTTTACCGCATACTCCGTAATCATAGTCCTTACCAGTGGCACATTGAGATCCTTGTGGATTTTTGAGTTTTGAACATACCAAGGGGCAGCTGTGATTATTCGAAGAAGTTTATTTTGGCGCCTTTTTTGATATTTGAGGCCGAGGCTGTGCCCCATAGTTGAATACCGTAGCACCATATTGGCTTTAAAATAGAGTTGTAAAGTGGTAGTTTGCAATCGAGACTAAGAACAGAATTTCTTCCAATAATCCAGTTAATTTAAATTGCTTTTAGTTTCATTTGGGTTAATTTTGCTTCTATATGGCATTTCCATTTTGAATACAGTTCTAGTTGAGAAATGCTCAGAGTTTGAAAAACAAAATTGATGAGTTTCGTTATATTTTTGAAAACTCTGGTGTAGATATTATATGTGTATCTGAGACATGGTTCAATGAATCTGTTTCGGACACCATCGTTGAATTGCATAATTTCTGTTTATATCGTTGTGATCGAAAAACTCCTTGTGGTGGTGTTGCAATATATGTGAGAAAAGGAATTTCATGTAAAATGCTGTGTAATTCTAACCTTGAGGTAACCACAATTGATGATTTCACGAGTGACGATACTTCCAGTGATGATACTTTAAATGATGATCAAATTGCAAATTTAAACAACAATATAATTAGAAAGAAAATCGAGTTCCTATTTATCGAGGTTGTATCAGGTGGTAGGAAGCTACTAGTGGGGTCTGCATATAGACCTCATCATCGAATTAATACTAGCGATTTCTTAAAAGTGCTTGAAAGTTTGACCGTGAAGTATGAAGACATTATAATATGTGGAGATTTTAACTCAAACATTCTTGTTGAAAGCCATCTAACTGATGATATGAAATCCATTGGCTTGCATCCAATCAATACTTTAACCCCGACACATTATACATCGACAACCAATACGCTGTTGGATATATTTTTCGTCAGTAATAAACAAAAGGTTATGCTTAACGACCAACTTACAACACCATGTTTCTCCAAGCATGATTTGATTTTTTGTGCTTTCGATTTTAGTTTGTATCATGTATCGGACCCTATAACCTTCTATGATTTTAACCTCATTAACTATAGTATTTTGTACTCTGAGCTTGTACAAGTTGACTGGAATTCCATATACTATATGCCTTCTGTTAATGATCAGCTTAATTTCTTAGAAGATTCTCTGTCCCAGCAGCTATTGCTCACAGAGATTTTGTTTATAGACGTTGGAAACTCTTCAAGATAACTGTCTTTCACTCTGAATACTGTACGGCTCGAAGAGAAGTAAATAGAATGATAAAGAGTGCAAAATCAAATTACTATTCTAATCGTTTTACATCTGCTGTTGGCTCAAACAAAACTTGGAAAACTATTCGAAAAATTGGTATTGGTAAACCATCATCTGGAAATAGTACGGTGATCGATGTAGACAATGTTAATGAAAGTTTTATCAACATCCCTAATGCACCTGCTGATGCCAGTTTTTACGAGCAAAATCAATTATCAAGTCAGCAAAATGAGATATTCTTTTTTCACTGTGTAAGCGAAATTTAAGTACAAATGAGCTGTCAATACATAAAATCGAATGCAGTCGGCTTTGATAACATTAATCCTAAATTCTTCAAAACTATTATTCCCCAAATGCTGCCATATATCACATACATTTTCAATAATATAATTACAAAAAGCGATTACCCGCGAAATTGGAAACATGCCAAGATCATACCTACTCCAAAATCGAACAATGAGTATCGTCCTACCGTACTTATCAAAAGTTTTTGAGCGACTACTTCATCAACAAATACATAAATACATCAACGACAATAACCTGCTGACAAATAGACAATCTGGATTTCGAGCAAAACACAGTTGTACAACAGCTTTAATTGATGTATCTGAAGGTATACGAGAAAGCATTGATGTTGGTGATATATCATTCCTTATTCTACTGAACCATTCCAAAGCGTTCGATACGGTCGATCATCAAGTTCTTTGCTGGAAATTGGACAAAATGTTTAGTTTCTCACCTTCATCCATCCGTCTGGTTGCTTCGTATCTGTCTGGCCGTAGTCAATCTGTTATTGCAAACAATATAACATCAAAATCGTTACCTGTTCTTAGGGAAGAGCCACAGGGATCGATACTTGGACCACTACTATTCTCAATTTATATAAATGATCTAGATAAACAATTGTTACACTGTAATGTTCACCTATATGCTGATGATGTACAACTCTATATTAGTAGTCCCTTGATAAATATAAATGATTGTGTTGAAAAAATAAATATTGATTTAAAACGTGTTCACGCATGGGCAAATGCAAATGGTTTATAATAACGAAAAAAACACTGAAACTGTCGCTTGAACCTTTGATATTGCTGAACAACAAACGAATTGAAATTGTACAAAAAGCTAAAAATCTTGGCATTATTTTTAACAACACTCTCACATGGTCTGATCATGTAACTGCTGCTGCTGGGAAAACATACTCAATGCTGCGAACGCTATGGAACACCCAACACATCACACCGTTTAATATTCGAATGTTACTTGCTAAAACGTATATCATGCCAATTTTACTCTATGTATGCGAACTGTTTGCAAGTTGTGACTCAACAAGCCAGGGAAAACTTGAGAAAACTTACAATGCTGTATTGAGATATGTTTTTAACCTAAGAAAGTATGATCACATTTCCCATTTTAAAAATAAACTTTATGGCGTTTCCCTGAGTAATCTGTTAAAAATTCAAATCTTAATGCTATTTCACAAAATAATTGTCAAGCATGAACCAGTGTATCTTTTTGATAGAATATCTTTTACGCGTTCAAGAAGATCATATGACATAATTCATACTAGATATAGAAGTCAGGTTATCATCTTTTGGTTAGGTTATCCGCCTTTGGAACTCGCTACTACCGACCAATAAATCCATTAGCAACGTCTTGCTTTTTGAGAAAGAATTATATAAATTTTTTATCACAAATTAATACTGTTTCCTTCTTATTATGTTTGTATTTAACTATTTTAAACTTATTTGTTTATTTCTAGAAATTATTAAATTATTTTTCATAATAATATATCATTTTTTACTCAACAATGTAATTACAATACAAAAATCCAATACTATAATTATAAGATTTGTATCTTGTTGTATTGGAAATCAAATAAATACATAAATAAATAAATATGATCGTGCAGGTATCGAGGTGTTTCACGACTGTGTACGCTTAGAAAAGCTGTATCATCAGCAAAAGTTGAGGTTAGGGTGTAATTGTTTGTTGGCATTTCCGGGGTATATTAGGTAAAAAAGTGGGCCCAGGATGATTCCCTGAGGGACTGCAGCTTCAATTGGCTGAGGAGAACTTAAAAAATCACCTTCTTTAAAAATAAATTTTCGACCGACCAAGAAGCTTTCTAATAGCTTGTGTGTGTAAATCGGTAGGTTTATGTAACAAGTTTATGTAACAAGCCTACATACCAGACTTTATCAAAAGCTTGAGAAACATCGATGAAGAGAGCGGAGCAATATTTTCTTTCTTCAAAGGCTTTTCTTATGGCATTCACTATCCGATGGGTTTGTTCAATTGTGCTATGTTCTCTTCTTAAACCGAATTGATGGAACAAATCGGATGAAAAATAAAGTTTTTATTAAGGATTTTGTGGAACGACAATATTTTCATTTCATATAAAATTTCGTGTTTTTTAAATCCATCAGTTTTAACGTATTTAAAAAACACGGAATTTTATATGAGATGAAAATAATGTCGTTCCACAAAATCCTTAATAAAAACTTTATTTTTCATCCGATTTTTTTCAAATTACGCTTAAAATTTTGGTAATTAAATATTCTATTTGGTTAAAAAATAAAACATTCCAGATATTTAATATAACGTAGTAAAAAAACGCAATAAAAATGAAAAATTTTGAAAAAAACGTAAAAATGTACATTTTTTTGAACTTTGAGGTGCCATTACTCAGCCATTTCTTATCAGATAGAAATTTGTAGCATATCGATGGAAAAGGCATTTATTTAGCTTTCCAACGATATGCCATTTATTTCGATCGGACTTTGGTTGGGCTCCTTAAGAGTTTGAGTGGGACCATACACCGGTTTTTTACATTACAGCGGTTTTCGTGTTCAGGAGGTCCCAATTAACTTATCTAGGCATGTGGTGTTCTTGGTATTTTTTGGCTGTAAACCAGTGTAATAAACTTTGTATTCCCGAAAATAGCTTTGATAATATTTTTTGTTTTTTTGGGAGCAATGAACAGCTAGTTTCAGAAAACTGTCAAAATTGGCAACAGAGCGATCTACATACTCCGGTGTACTAAGCGGAATATTTTCTGTGCAATGGGTACTGAGGTATTTTCTATATTTAAACCAATTAATTTGCGTAGCTGTTGTCGCTAAGTAACCAGTCGGAGATACAATTATATTGGGGTTAATTATAGTAACAATTGTACGTGTGTGGTCGGAACATAATTCTTAGGAAGCTTCAACATAAATCGTTTCTATGAGGATGTTTTAAACCACGCCGAAGTCGATGACATCTGGAATTTTTTGATGATCAGTAGGCCAATATGTTGGTTGTCCGCTTGCTTGATTGATTGAATTTTGAGTTTTTAATGAAGACTGACTTTAATAAATATCGAATTCGAAAGTCGTATTTTAATATCGATACATCAGTATTTTAAATATCGGCGATATAGATCGATAATTTTTTTTAAATATCAATATTTTGATATATCGATATTTTTTGCCCATTCCTACTCAATAGTGTGACCGCTTATTTTCGTCAGCCAAAAGTTATTTTATGGTTGACTGGAGACTGATGAAATTTTTTACTTTCACACAAGTTCGATGATGTGTACCCCACATTTTACCAAATTTAAGAGACATTTTCAAACAAGTTGTACCGTTTTCCCAAAAATTTTTTTTATATTGAAAAATACACAAAATAGATGTCTAGATTTTAGATTTTTTCTAAAAATGATATATAGTTTAACCTTAAGTACTGTTGGGCTGAGCCAACTTTAACCCTTTTGGTTAAAAAAAACAAATAACTAGCGGATACCCGAAGTATGCTACTACGTGGGGGAACGTAGTCCCATTTTTAAAAACATTCAAAGCTTATGTCTCTATCTAAATAGGGAAATAACTATGTTTTAAATTCCATTAAAATCTGTTGGGCAGTTTCGGAGAGGCACAAACTACCCCTAACTCCCCTCGTTTGACATATGGACAAACAACTTAAGTGTACTTTTGAATGGCATACAAAATTATTATACCCTCCACCACAATTAGTTGTGAAGAGGGCATATTTAGTTTGTCATTCCGTGTGAAACTTTTTAATTATCCATCTCAGACCCCATAAAGTGTATATATTCTGGGTCCTTGAGTAATTCTAAGTCGATTTAGCCAGGTCCGTCTGTCTGTCCGTCTGTCTGTCTGTTGAAAACACGCTCACTTTCGAACAACTCAAAAGAAATGAACAAACATGGTGCTTGTAGTTATCCTAAGCAGTTTGGGATTGAAATCCAGCAAAATCGGTTCAGTAGGACCAGAGCTATGAATCAAAATGTGGAGCCACCACCTAAAAAAATTGATAATATTGCTACAAAATATAACATAAATGCTGGAACAAGGCACGGAATGAGATAAGATTTTGCAAAAATTTGTTTTAGTTGACTGGAAATCACGCTGTTAAATTTCGTGAAGATCCGTCCATAATTTACCCTAAGCCCCATATAAACACTACTCCCGGAAAAGAGTTTAGTACGTCTAAAACCGTAAAAAATAACGCTAGCGTAACAAAATTTGGTTCGTCACAGTTTTTTAGGACTAGAAATAACACTGTGAAATTTCGTGACGATCGGTCCATAATTTACCTTACACTCCATATAAACCCTACTCCCGGAAAACAGTTTAGTACACCTAAAACCATAATTAATAATGCTAGCATAACAGAAATTGGTACGTCACAGTTTTTAAGGACTAGAAATGACGCTGTGAAATTTGTAATGATCGGTCCATAATATACCCTAGGCCCCATATAAACCCTACTACCGGAAAACAGTTTAGTCGCCTAAAACCATAATTCATAACAAATCGTCACAGTTAAAGATAATAATAACATCATACAGATATTACTCCTTAAACATTCGAACTGTCGGTGGAGGGTATCAAAGATTCGGCACAGCCGAATATAGCACTCTAACTTGTTTTTTTTACAGGTATATTTTTTTTAAAGCAGGATATGAAATTATCATTCTACTTTAAAAATATAAAAAAACCTCATTTTGCGTGACGCACGCTACAACTCCATACGATATTTCATTAGAGTTTTTCTTTTCCCGGACTTTTTCATTTCCCGGGAAAGCGGGATTTATTTTTAAGTTTCCCGGGATCCCGAGAATTCCCACTCAATACAAATCGATGCAAAATATAATTAAATTTAATTTATTTGAAGAAATAACATTTCCTGAGATCTATTAAATACTTTTATAAATGCATTCAACTTTTTTATTTTTGTGGCAAAAGCAAAATTTCAACTATTTTGTAGGATTTTTGAGTCAATTATCTCTTTTCAATGTGGTTATCTCTTTTCAATGTGTAATAACATTTGGAATAATAAAAACTTGCTATCTGTGGCATTAGGAGTGTTTATGTATAAAAACTTAAAGAACTATATCCGCAGAGAACTGATGTTTATATTAAATTCAAAGTAAATTTCAAAAGCCACCTATAAAGTTTCCCTACAGATAATATTGGACTACGTGGTCCATTGTGGCTAAAATGAACTAATTACAACATGGCCCAATGTACTGTAGTATGGACCATGTTATAAGAAATTAACATGCAGTGCTGCCAACAACTGCATGATGTATACTTTTCTAGAGTTTACAGTATTAAAAATTGGTAGCCCTGATGGTGTCCATTATTAATTGTTTATTTAAAAATTAAAGTTTGTGAAATTTGTGAAAAAAGGTAAAAAAATTAAAAAATACCAAGTAAATATATTTAACTAGCATACACCCGCTACTTCGTTAACGTTTATTATTCTAGGTTTAAACTTGTTTAAATTCTAGCATTTAACCCGCTACTTTAGTAGAACCAAAAAGTTTAAGAAAAATGTCAAATTTCCCGTATTTCCTTTTTTGGGAACTATATTTTTCCCCCATTAAAGTATCAAAAATTTCAGTATTGTAGTAGTAGCCCATAATTAAGTACGAATATGTCAATCAATGGAGGAAAATGTTTTGTTAAACAAGTTAGAGTGCTATATTCGGCTGTGCCGAATCTTTGATACCCTCCACCGACAGTTTGAATGTTTAAGGAGTAATATCTGTATGATGTTGTTATTATCTTAAACTGTGACGATTTGTTATTAATTATGGTTTTAGGCGACTAAACTGTTTTCCGGTAGTAGGGTTTCAATGGGCCCTAGGGTAAATTATGTACCGATCTTCACGAAATTTCCCAGTATCATTTGCAGTCGTACAAAACTGTGACGAGCCAAAATTTGTTATGGTTGCATTATTTTTTACGGTTTTAGGCGTACTAAACTGTTTTCCGGGAGTAGGGTTTGTATGGGCCCTAGGGTAAATTGTGTACCGATCTTCACGAAATTTCCCAGTATCATTTGTAGTCCTACAAAACTGTGAGGAGCCAAAATTTGTTATGATTGCATTATTTTTTACGGTTTTAGGCGTACTAAACTGTTTTCCGGGAGTAGGGTTTCTATGGGGCCTAGGGTAAATTATGTACCGATCTTCACGAAATTTCACAGTGTCATTTGTAGTCCTATAAAACTGTGACGTACCAAATTTTGTTACGCGAGCGTTATTTTTTACGATTTTAGGCGTACTAAACTGTTTTCCGGGAGTATTGTTTATATGAGGCTTAGGGTAATTTATGGCGGGATCATCACGAAATTTAACAGCGTGATTTCCAGTCAACTAAAACAAATTTTTGCAAAATCTTATCTCATTTCATGCCTTGTTCCAGCATTTATGTTATTTTTTGTAACAAAATTATAAATTTTTTTAGGTGGTGGTTCCACATTTTGATTCATAGCTCTGGTCCTACTGACCCGATTTTGCTGGATTTCAATCCCAAACTGCTTAGGATAACTACAAGCAATTTGGCACCAAGTTTGTTCATTTCTTTTGAGTTGTTCGAAAGTGAGCGTATTTTCAACAGACGGACAGACAGACGGACATGGCTAAATCGACTTAGAATTACTCAAGGACCCAGAATATATATACTTTATGGGGTCTGAGATGAATAATAAAAAAGTTTTACACGGAATGACAAACTTAATATACCCTCTTCACAACTAATTGTTGTGGAGGGTATAAAAAGTACCAAAAATAGTGACGATTTTCACCCCTTAAATGTTCGAAAAAGTATCAAATTATTATCCTTTTTTTTGATAAGTCTCGAATGTGGTATAAACTTTGTTTCTATGTTTATTGGTTTAAAAGATGGCAAAAAAAGTGCTCAAATTCAGATTTCACCCGTTTACTCCCTAATAGGGCCGAATTTCAAAAAAGTGCCTGACACCTTTCCACTTATTAGTGGATCGATTTGGGGAGTGACCAATCGTTAGTCCAAATTTCAAGTTTCTAGGGTCAGCGGTTTGGGCTGGGTGAGGATGAATGTCACTCACGCAACTCTTTTATATATGTAGATAATAGCAATAACAGACTACAACAGTACACATCATAAAAGGCGATTAGTAAAAAATTAAAAAGAAAAATGTATGAAAACTGTACTCCATACTGTAGTAACATGGAGTACTTTTAAAACTAACTCACTTTTGTACTCTATGGACCACCTTTTATCCATATATTTGGAGTAGGTTTGGAGTACTCCTACTCCTTTATGGACTCTCTTAACATGCATGTATGGACTTGTCTCTTTATCTGCAGGGTTTAAATTGTTCTCCTATAAAACTAAACGAATAGACTTAGGCAAAGCAATAACAGACTGCTGCTTTATGAGACCACCTTTTAAAAAAATACATTTTTTTATGATATTTTTTTGTATTTAGTAGTGCTACCATACTTTTGTTAAATAAGACTTTTCAAATAAAGCTCAAAAAATCAAGCTGTATTTAAATACGATTTAAGTTTATATGAAAATAACCTAATATAGATTTAAATACAATCCTAAAAATGGGGCATTAAGCACTAATTGCTACAAAATAAATTTAAAGCCAACAGCATTTATATAAAACAAAAAGAAGTTAAATTATTCAAACAAATTATTACAAAATATTTCTGTTAAAATAGGGTTTTACTTCAAAATTAGCATTTACAGAATCGATTGAAAGCCTATTTCTAATTTTTATGAAGTAGATTTCAATGATAAACCACGTACAATCCTTAGACACTTTCAGTTTTCTTAGCACTTCCTTCAAAACTTGTAATTCTTTTTTTTTAAATTATTTTCTTCGAATCAAATAAGAATTTTCTTTATTATTAATCCGAAAAATCTTTTATGTAGATGCTCTGCATATAAAATCGTTAAATTTTTTAAAGCAAGTTGGTACAACATTTTTTCGTTTTTAAAAAATAGGTCTTTAAACAAATTAAATATTCTCTACATTTTTACTTATCTTCTTTCGATATTTCAAAGCATTAAACATTGCCTACTTATTGGTTATGAATTGAGATCTCTTTGGCGTTTGGCAAAAATGTCTTAAGTCAGAAACTATAGCTTTTCGTTATGTTAAATTAAACTTTAACTATTTATTTGGTGCATTTCATAGACTTCTTTTCTAAGAGCCGATGATAACGATTAGAAGCAGTTGTGCTAGACCAAGGTGATTTAAGCCAAACAAAAGAGAAAAAAATCCTGCACAAATTTCCCGGGATTTCTTTCCCGAAAAATGTGCTAAGTCCCGGGATTTTTGTCCCGGGAAATCCCTTATGAAAAACACTATATATGTATCATACATAATTTGAATGTTGATAGAAAGTGCATTTTGATAGTTTTTTGGGCTTTTAGATACAGAAAACGCCCATTCCGTTCATGAAAACAAAAATGGGTTCATTCCGAAAAGTTTTTGCAACCTTTTCTGAAGCACCAAAATACGGAATGAATGCCGTTCCCGAACGGAATTGTACTCTATGACATGGCTCGTTGTAAACAAAAAAATTTATTACAAAAATTTAAGAGAAATGAGTGAATAAAAATATGGCTTTTAATCGGACCATCTATAAACCTGCCGGCCAGGGTTCGAGCCCGAGCCACGTCAAGAATGAAGGATTATCAATAACAATTTTAATTGATTTTCATGTTGTAAAATTCCTTTCTTCATAAAAAATAATTTAATAAAAATTAAATTTCATGAACTTAAGCCTAATTAAAAATATTAAAAATTTGGATTAAAAACCATAAATAGTTCAACAAAATAACCACAATACTAATTATTGTTAAAGCTAAGGCACGAGCTCTATGTGTACATTTGTCCTTCAAGTTGTGCTGAAAAAGGTCAACAGAAAAGAGAAAGACAATGTGAAAAAACAAAAAAATGTACTTGGACTTCAAGAAAAATTCTTGACGAAAGTACGAAAAAACAGAAGTAAAGGAAAAAAAAAACATGTAAAATCAATTAAAATGGATAATCATTCAGAAAAGCAAATTTCGATCTACCAAATGTTAAAATACAATTTGGTTTAAGGATTGATGTTTGACTAGTGACGTCAGCAGTCGTCGATGGCTGCGAGTGTAAGACGGCAAATCCATCTGAGGAGATCGAGTGGTTGCGATCGAAACATGTCATGGTAACCTGCCGGCCAGGGTTCGAGCCCGAGCCACGTCAAGAATGAAGGATTATCAATAACAATTTTAATTGATTTTCATGTTGTAAAATTCCTTTCTTCATAAAAAATAATTTAATAAAAATTAAATTTCATGAACTTAAGCCTAATTAAAAATATTAAAAATTTGGAGTAAAAAAATTAAGTTTAAAACATACTCAAGGTGCTCCTACTGATAGATCTATAGACCAGTGTTGCCAGTGAAATTTCGAGAAAGATACATTTTAGTTTCAAAAAAGATACACTTTTTCCCAAAAAGATATATATTGAAAAAAAAAAAAAATATATTAAGTCCACTTTTAAAGTTTAACATTTATTAACATTACATTTTTATTTCATATTAAATGAATATTGTAAAGAAAATGATATCATATAAATTCATTTTCTTATTTATTTAAGTCATAAATAAATATTAGGTATGTAATTTTTAAAAATACAATAAGCAAACATTAAAAATATATATTTAGATGTTATCGAAACAAATTCAGTTTTGTTAAAATTCATATACGAGTTAAGGCGTTTATACCAAGGCGATTATATCAAAAAGTTCATAAAAATTTCTTGAAAATAAAAGATGTTCATATTTCGTCCGAATCGTATGTTGAAACATCCTTAAGGTTTTCTTTCACTATTATGCTATTGTATAAGTATTGATTCGGTTACGATGATCAGTCTTTATAAGTTTTAGTACATTTAGCATACGGATTCAAAAGATGCGAAAAATGTCAGGATTATACATGTTACGTGAAGCCATAAAAAGATAGAAGAAATCTTTCGTATCCTAATAGCAACACTACTATAGACCCCAAATCCAAAATTTTAAAAATTTTGTCACATGATTTTTTTTTTCCATCAGACGGTTTACAAAATCAAAAACTCTGTGTGCCATTTGCCCTTTTTATGTTATGGCTTAAGCTAAGATCTCACTATCGGCGCAATGTACCAATTGTCGTAGCATTTCATGTGCCGATAATGTAAACACACGTTATTTTCGCCGAAATCTGGCTAACTTTAGAGAATTAAAAGCACCCTTAACACTCGTTAGCTTAATGTTACTCAAGAAAGTTTTCCACTACTAGTAACAGTGAAAGAGGGCCTCTCCAAGTAGTCAGACCGGTGCCGTGCCACTGGGGGCAATCTGACTCCTGTGGCATCAAATCACCACGAGTGCTCTGGTGAATACCCACCCTTCACTATTAAGTACACAGAAAAAATTATTTTTCCAATTCAAACAAAAAATTTGTAGAATCAAACAATTTTTTGTCTGAAATAGGTCCTATAAACAAATTTGCATTTTGTTTATTGAAAAAAAACACTGATTTTTATTTAATAATTTAACTGAATCAAACAAAAAGTTTACTGAAATATACTAAATTTCAAAATAAAAAAAAAAAAAAAGTTTTTGCACAAGCAATGACGCGCACACAAGTAAGCACTGTATGAGAAGATGACGGCAGAGCAGAGCCGCCAGCTGGCTTTGAGACACGAAGTCTTACAGTGCAGCCACACGATCAAGATTTTCTTGATAGTCTTTTACATATACTGATTGTCAAAATATGCAAAAGTTGACAGCTGTGACGTAGGCTGCACGCAAGTTGAAAGCAATTTACTTTTTCAAGATGTCGTCGCCGAGAAAACAACTCAAAATGTTTTGCTATTTTCCACTTTTGATTTTTCTGCACTGTAGGCTGTTCGAAGGGACTTTATCATTTTGCTTATTAATTTTATTAATAAACATATTTCACTATTTTTTTAGGTTTTTAGTTAAAATTTTAAAATTCCCGCAACAATTTGTAAAAAAAAAGAACTTCAGCTTTTGCCGGCAAAATATTTGTGAAAAAAAAACAACTTCAAAAGATTTGTAATAAGCTGTTTTCTTGAACGAAAATTGATACACTCACTGGCAAGAGAATTTTAGAGGCAAGTTCGTATCAATTTTTAAAAGTATGAGTGTATTGGTAAAAAAGTGTGAGTGTATTAAAACTTGATAGCCAAAACTTGATCGTGTAACCCTCAAGTTATTTATACACACAACACAATGTTTTTCTTTATCACTCTCTCTGTTGCTGTATCCTTTCCTTTGCTAAAGAAGAAATGTAAGAAATGTAAGTAAAGTTTGACTCGTCAAGTCTTGAGTTTTTAGGAGAGAGAGGAAATGAAATGGCATTCTCTTTTCCCTTCTCTCCTAAAAACTCAAGACTTGACGAGTCAAACTTGACGTGTGTGAACCGGCACTAACCAAAAACGGCAGCAGACCGACTCGATATGTTTTTCGTCATCATTATATTTTTGTATTTGATGTATTTAACCAAACAGTTTTAAAAAATTTAATACGGGATTTTGTTTCTTATAATGTTGTTTCTGCTATTGTTTTTCTTATAGTTGCACTTTTTTAAAGCGTCCAAAAATAGACTGTGTGTGTTTTTTGTTGTTGTTCTTATATTTCACATAAAGAAGTGTTGCCTACGATCAAATAAAAAAATGCAAAAAGACGACAACATTAAAGAGCGTTAAATATTTCATACAAAATTATGAAAACTTGAAACCAATAGCGCGTTTATTATATTTTTGAAGAGTTGTCCACATTTTTGTTGGTTAAATAAAAATTAAACAAAAATATTGTTTGAATCAGTAAAAAAATTTATAGAAATGCAAAAAATTTTCAAACAAGCGTTTGTTTGAAAAAAATCCGGCAATAATTTGTTCTGTGTAATCAAAATTTTACAAATTCGCCGATATTTATCGGCCACTTGTGCGCCGATCTAAGTGGACAATCAGCGACAATATAAGTAGATTTTCGTTTATATTGGTGCTTGTTTGATAAACAAACAAAAACGTCAACGTGCAAACTTTTTCTTGGAATTTTTGACAATATTTACTATTTATTACATTAACCATTTATAGGAAATATCGCTAAAATTTACTTTTTATGGAAAATTTTGTTAAAATTCAGTTTTTATAGGAAATGTGGTAAAATTTAATATTTAGAGGAATTATTGCCAAAACTTACTATTTAAAGGAAATTTTGTTAATATTTACTTTTTTTTGGAAATTTAGTTAATATTTACTTTTTATAGAAAGTTTGTTAGAGATAACTACAATATTTTGCTAAAATTCATTAAATAGGAAATTTTGTAAAAAAATGTACTTTTAATAGCAAATTCTGTTTAAATTTACTATTATTATGAAAAAAATCTAAATAAAAAAAAAAAATCAATATTTTTGCAGTTTTAATTATTTATTACATTTAATTATTAAAATAATTTATTTAAAATTTTTAATATTTTTTTTACTAATTTAAAGTCGCTGATTTCAAGTTTTGAAAAAATAACAATTAAAAAAAAATTTTTTTTTTGTGCTTTAAAAATGAATAAAAAATTTAAGCGTGACAAAATTCGAAGTTTAAATGTTTTGAAGTAATTACTTGCAAGTAGTGTATCAAAGTAAAAAAATTGTGTGAATGTTAATGAAAAAGTGTGAGTGTATTGAGTTTTTCGAACTTGCACTTGCATTGGAAACGGGGGGAAAAAGGCATCCAATCGACTACTCGTTATCGAATGCCATAATCTCAAATTTCGAAAGAAGTTTTTTGATAACGAACGGGGCGATTTCAAAAAGTAAAATTCGGATCAAAGTCACTCAATCACGAGTGTGCTGGTTGAAAAAAGTGACAAGCAGGGCACCTGGCGGGTTAACCTAATAGTACATAATTCTAGCACGCTGGATCTACAAAGAAAAAATTATTGCCGAATTATTTTCAAACAAACGCTTGTTTGAAATTTTTTTTGATTTCTACAAATTTTTTTACTGATTCAATCAATATTTTTGTTTGATTTTTATTTAACCAACAAAAATGTGGACAACTCTTCAAAAGTTTAATAAGCGCGCTATTGGTTTGAAGTTTTCATAATTTTGTATGAAATATTTAACGCTCTTTAATGTTGTCGTCTTTTTGCATTTTTTTTTATTGATTGTAAGCAACACTTCTTTATGTGAAATATAAGAACTACAACAAAAAACACATGCAGTCTATTTTTGGACGCTTTAAAAAATTACAGCAATAAGAAAAATGATAAAATAGCGTGACGAGGTTTGTAGTAAAAAAACAACAAAAACAATAGCAGGTAAAAAAAACGTTTCATTTTTTTAAACAACAGAAAAAACACATTATAAGAAACAAAATAAATTTTTGGTTGGTTTCAAAGTTGGTAAAAAAAAAAACAAAATCCCGTATTAAATTTTTTCAAATAGTTTATTTAAATACATCAAATACAAAAATAGAATGATGGCGGAAAACATATCGAGTCGGTCTGCCGCCGTTTTTGGTTACATTACTTCTTCATTAGCAAAGGAAAGGATAAAGCAACAGTGAGTGATGAAGAAAAACACTGTGAGTATAAATATGACTTCGTTCAAAAATTATTCCAACAAAAAAATATGTCTCAAAGCCAGCCGGCCGCTCTGCTCTGCTTCATCTTCGCCAACAGTGCTTGCTTATTTGCGCGTCATTGCTTGTGCCAAAACTTTTTTGTTTGATTCAGCATAATTATTTGTTTGAAATTTATATGAATTTCAGTAAACTTTTTGTTTGATTCTGTAAAATTATTTGTTTGAAAAAATCGGCGTTTTTTTTCAATAAACAAAATGCAAATAAATTGTTTGAATATGCGAATTTGTTTGTAGGACCGATTTTAGACAAAAAATTGTTTGATTCTACAAATTTTTTGTTTGAATTGGAAAAATAATTTTTTCTGTGTAGTGGTGCTAACCGTTTATTTTTTTGGGTTAGCTCTTGTTATCAAGATATACCGTTATTTCAAAAATGGTGAAGGTTGCACAACATATGTTCGGGTAACTCAAAAACGGTTCAGTTTATTGGTAGGCTAGCTAGTAGTGAGCTAGTCTATCAACCCCGGGGTAGCGGGTTCGATTCCCGCCTCTGGTTTCTTTCCTGCAGACAAGCGTAAAGCTTCGCGGGGATTAGCATAGGGAATTAAAAAAAAAAAAAGAATATAAATTATATTTACTGAAGTGGGATTCTGGCCCATTATCACCATCCATTAGGGGGGCTTCCTTACAAATAAGGCAGTTTAAGGACATTCTTAAGTTTGGCACCTGCAGAGCTTAGGATGCCTCTTGACGGGTCAAATGTATGACCAAACCCACTTTATGTTTCATTACCATCATTTGTTTCAAACATACCTTCCCGCTATCTCCATTTCTTAAGGGGTCTCCCATACAAAATGTTTAAAACATGCTAGAAATATTTTGAAGAAAAAGTCCCATAACTGCTTAGAAGTCGCCCTTACGGAAATAAAATGTATGGCCGTGCTCCATTAGTTCTTTACCTTAAACATTTTATCAAAACATACTTGCCCTTTATTTCCACCCCCTAAGGGGTGAGCTCCCATTAAAATATGGCGTTTTATGAAATTCATAAATTTAATAATAATTTTTCATGCCTTTTTAAAAACCAAAAATTTTAAAATATTGCTAGTCACTTTTGCAAGATTGTTCATATTTGCGAATGGCAAAAGTAAAAGTTTCTAATATTAAAGTTGTTTTTATTTACTCTTCATTGGATTTAAAAATCTATTGATTTTTAAAAAAGAAAAGAAAACTTAAAGCTTTGCGAAAAAGCCTGTGATTTTCTTTCGTTCAATCAGTTTAAAAACGCCACGCTCTATTAAAAATCTCCTGATATTTGCCGTATCTGCTAACAGTGATCTTTTTGTATCTCATTTTCAAAAAACATTCGGTGCATGCATTTTCCATTTTTTGTATGTAAAACATTTTGATTAACAACTGAAGACAATTGTAAAGCTATAGTTAGGGAAATCCCCAGTTTATTATACAGTTGAATAAAAATTGATTTTTATATAGGTAGATAAAACCCGTTTAAAATACAACTATAAGTTGTTCATATTTTAAAGCGTTTGCACAAGTTCATATTTTAAATTTAAATAACACAGCCGGTAACAGTTTTTCATCTATGTTCACTTTCTTTTTTATTTAATTTATTATTAAAAAATAATGTTAAATAAAAGAACTTAAAAAGCATTTGATTTTATGAAATTATAATTGAAATATATCAAAATCGTGCCTTTGACTTTGCTCTCCTTTGCTGGTTTATTCCTTTTAAAAATATTTATTTTCGGTCCCTGATAATGATGATTATTTGTTTTCATCTTGACGAATCTCAACGTTTGCATAAAAGAACTTTCTTTTTGTGTAAACATGTTCGATCATCGATTTTTATACTTTTAAATAAATATTTTTTTCTAAAACATTAATATTTAAACATATGTATGTGTAAATAAATTTAATAAATTTTTTCTAATTACATATTTATTTCAAAAACTTACAATCAAATCCGCTTTATTACCATTTAAACATTAAAGTGTCTTTGCTTAAAATAACAATTCAAGTTTCACATCTGGCAGTTTCTATTTTATCCACCACATCTGTAGTGAAAGTGCCTTCGCTAGAAATTATCACCTTCAGCAAACTGACATCTGGTAATACCCTCATTTATGCATCATGTCTTCCCACTAGTGTCTTGGCTAACAAAAAGCAAATGAGCAATAATCACTTATTCTGAAACAAGTGGCAGCTCACTTTCTTTAGTTTGACGCGTGATTTCTAGCTAAACGTTTGTGATATTTATTACCTCCGTAATTTTAGTAATTTCGGGTTAAAATAAACCAGTTTTCGTAAATTTTTCTAAATACAAGTGTTAATTAAGTGTTAAATTATATGTATTCTATAAAAATTTTATAAAAATAAAAAAGTTTAAAGTAAAAAGAGTAAACTTTGTGAAAAAATGCATTAAAGCGCCTGGC
This sequence comes from Pollenia angustigena, assembly GCA_930367215.1. NCBI lineage: Eukaryota > Metazoa > Arthropoda > Insecta > Diptera > Polleniidae > Pollenia > Pollenia angustigena. Next base: position 194,385,486 of record OV884058.1, read on the forward strand.
GCCATTTGTTTGTTTATTTGTTATTGCGGCTCGCTAAAGTGTGTGGTTGTTGTCATTATGAGTGGGTAAATGCCCAGGTATAAGGCCCAATCTGAAAGTGAATGAGCTAGCTTAAACAATTAACGAAAAGTTCTTCAAATACATTTAAAAAATCAATAAAACATACTAGATGACCAGTGCGAATATTTCGCACCGTAATTTTTATCAATGAAAATATTAATTTTTCAATTTCTAATTATTTTTCGTCATTAGTGTTAGAAATAAGCTTTAAAATGAGATATCATTCATTAAATTTGATGCGGTGGTATGGGAGATATTTGCAACCGACAAAAAAAAGTGCTTTAGAAATAATATATATGATGATTCATACGGAATGTGGATCAGTTTCGCACTTTGCTTAAAGGTACTTTCACACGAAATGTATTTAGTAGTGTACACTCTGTTTTCATTCATTTTCTACATAAAATTAAATATTAAAATATTTGTATTCGATACAAATTTTATAAAAATAAAAAAGTTTAAAGTAAAAAAGAGTAAAATATGAATAAAATTCATTAAAAAGTGTAGGACTCTAGTGGCGCCATTTGTTTGTTTATTTGTTATTGTTGGTCGCTAAAGTGTATGGTTGTTGTCATAATGAGTGCGCAAAGGCCCAAACATGAGGCCTAGACGGAATGTGAAAGAGCTAGCTTAAGCAATTAACGAAAGTATCGTCAAATGCATTTAAAAACAAATACAAAAAGCATTAGATTCAGTACGGAATGTGGAAAAGTTTTGGCCTTTTGCAGTTACATAGTACGTAATACATAATTATGCCATGGTTGGGCCTTTTAAATAATAAGAAAAAAGCAAGTGAGTTATTTTTTATAAAAGTGTTTGTTATTGTTTTTAAGAAAATGATTACATGTTTTTGTGAAGAAAGCATGATAAGGCTAAATTTAGAACAAGTGTAATAGAAGAAGTTTGTTAAAACAATGTTATGTTTATTAAGTAAACAACAAAATCGTTAATTAAAGAAATCATTTTTAAAAAGGTAAGACGATATTTATTTGAATTCATTTTGTAAAAAAAATTATGTTGATTTGTGATCAAACTACATACATACATATGTAAGAATGAACACAATAAGGGAAAATCTCTCCTCGATATAGGTAAAATTGTTAGATGGAACCAACTTCAAAACTGTGGAGAAATTTCCGCATGGAAAGCGATCAAAGTGCATTGTAGATAAAAAAAGTGCACTCTTTAGAAAGTCAAGTGAAAGCAAATCTGACTTCTAGTGCATGAAAATAGCTAAAAATAGATTAGAAACTTCTGGAAAATCGTCTTCCACGCTTAAAATTCTCCACAGTTGTGTAGTTGCGGCAACTGTCTGTAGTTTTTTAACAGTAAAATGGTTCCATCTAACATTTTAACCTACTTCGCGCAAAGATTTTGCTTTTTTGTGTAAATCTACAATGACCAAACATTCCATGGTGACATTCCTTGTATTCATAAACAAGTTTTATTAAATGTTCAATTACAATTGCTTTTTCGTTTTGTTTCTTTTTTGTTATTTAGATTCTTAAATATAAAAGTTTTTAACACAATACAAAAATTTTGGATTTTTTTCTTCTTTTTCACGTAACGAACAATAATTTGATAACAATTTTTATGCAAAATACAACCCTGTCATTATAAGTTGGCATTGTTTTGGAAAATTTTTAAAGAATAATTAGCTTAGGAAAGCATTTTCGTCAAAATACTTAAGACTTGTTTGATAGTGTAAAACAGCCTTAAGCGATATTAATCACGGTTGAAGCGATTTTTTGCATATACATATTTTAAGGGCCAAATTTGTATTTGTTTTTTTTTTTAATAAGTTTCGAAATTGATTTAATCATCCCTGTCGTGAAAAACAGGTGAAATTTTAGTACCCATGAAATTTTCATTTCCCTCGAAGGGAAAAAAGCAATCGTGAATCTCATGTGAAAAATTTTCACGCTTATATACTAGCTATATCTTCTTAACTTATCAACAGGATTTCTTTAAATTTGGCAGGCATACACTGTAACCAGTGTTGCCAAAACTTATTGAGGAAAAATGCTAGGTTTTGTTAAAAAATGTGAAAAGATGCTAGAATAAATGCTAAAAAAAAAAAATATATGTATGTTAATAAAAATATAAAAAAAAAAATCTTCATTAAGTAAGGGCCAAGCACATTTTCTATAATATGCTGCATTTTGTCCTATAGTTTTCGCGACGAGGTGTCAAATTGCCTTTTACAAAGGTTTGTCAGATGATCGACAGGTGCAATTAAACTGTGCACAGCTTAATAACGTCTCTGCTGAAAGTTGTAACAAATTCTTTTAAAAGGGATTGGATGGTTTTTAGTTATGCCCGGCCTCTAAATTTAGAAACAATATCGCATTTGAAGTAATTTCAAAAGGTTTGTTCGTCTGTTTCTTTCGCCCATTCTTTTAACTTTAGGTGCTTTAGCCAATCCTTGTGAAAATTTTTTGAATAGGTTTTACAACTTTTTGAATTTTATTTTCCTTTTTTGATTTTTATTTCAGTTGTTTTATACCCACGGTAATAAAGATGGGATTCTTTCGGGTATTTACCTGCTTTCTGGGTTAATACCGGGTAAATACCGGGAATATTCCTTTTTTGTGAATTTATTTGGGTATTTAAAAAACACAAATAAATATGGGAATCATTAACTGTCAATAACATAAATTTAATTTTAAATTACTTTTCGTTTATTAAAAACGTCGTTAAATACTAAATTGCACTAAAACTACAATACACCGGAGCAAATTGATTTAATGTTGTGAAGAAGATATTTGTTTATAAGTGAAGCTTGTATTGATTAGTATAATTAATATATTTATATCAAATTTTGTTCAAAACGTTTATACCCACCCAATTTACCAGGCATTTACCAATTGTATATTTACCCACTTTCCATCTATACACATTAATCATCATTCATATTGTTGCATATTTTTAAGATCTAATTAAGAATCTTTCTTTAAGGTTTCGTTATATTGTGCTAAATTCCTATTTCATACTATTGACAAACTGAAGTTTATTGTTGATGGGATAAGCTATTCCTATGCGCATTTCACTGGTTGCTTAGGCCAGATCGTCAGGAAACTTCATCCAAAGATTTTAGAAAAACTAAAGATATTATACAAATAAAACTGTTAAGCGAATAAGAATTATAAGCCCCAGTTTTACTTGCAACAATATCAAAGCTTAAACAAAAACAACAACAATAAACAGTGAGTTTATGTTTTCTTACAATCCCGATCACAATTGGTTGATTTTTTGTCAACTCTAAATGTAGTTGTAAGTGGGTAAAGAAAAAACAAAAATAAAACAAATTTCTTTATTTTATTTTGCCAGTTCAGTTTTATTTATACTGCCACATGCATATTAGTTATCAAAGTTTTTCGTGGGACTCAAAAATTAATTATCAATGTTTTGTTATAATGTGCTAAATTCCCATTTCATACTATTGACAAACTGAAGTTTATTGTTGATGGGATAAGCTATTCCTATGCGCATTTCACTGGTTTCTTAGGCCTTTCGTTTTTTTATTTTTTCTTTAATATTTGTATTAAAAATACCACAACACCAAAAAAAAGTAGAAACTTTTGAATAAAACTAGAAAATATGCTAGATGCTAAATCAGTTTTTCATGCTAAATGACTTTAAAAAATGCTATATCTAGCATGAAAAATGCTAAATTGGCAACATTGACTGTAACATCTGAAAGATAGGGCGTGAAAAAGGCCCTAAAATAGGGCAAGAGAAATAAAATCTCCCCTTCCCTATATCTGCTTAACTAATCATGCAGTTGTCTTAAAATTTAAAATGCAGACATTAACATCTGAAAGAATAAAGTTATACGGCAAAACAACGTTTGCCGGGTCAGCTAGTCTATATCTGTAACAATAAATAATAATGGCTTGAGTCGGAATTTCGTGTTTTGAGATATTAAGGGGTTTGTCTAAAATAAATTGTGTGTTTTGTTGTGTAAGTTAAAATTTAAATGCGTATAGTTTTATTAATAACTATCTGACCCGGCAAACGTTGTTTTGCCTATAAAAGTATTGTTTTTGTGTATATTTAAAATACAGATATTTATCTTTATTTCCAAAAAGAATATGAAAATGTGAATTATAAGTAAACTATTGAATAAGTTAAGAGAATATCATTGAAGCACTTTGTGATAAACAATATTTTTCGCTTTGTTGTCAGGTGCGAAAATGAACCTAGAGAATGGCTTTCCGACACGGGAACATGCGACATAGAATTGACCGTGTGAAAAACAGTCGTTCTCCAAATTTAGGCCACAAACACTCAATGATTGCCCTTGGGATTTGTTGATTGTCATGGCGAATGCGAGACGAAATGGAAATTGGATTCGTTTAAACCCGAATGGCATATCGGTAAGGATCATGGGAATTCTCGGAATGAGAAATTTCTCTCCTTTAAACTTTCCTTTTATCACTCTATACAAAATGTATGAGAAAATTAATTTTCTTCATAATTTCTTTTTTCTGGAATATTTTAGACATTTTTTTGCTAACAGATCAAAGCATGATCAATTGCATAGCTTACGATTTGATTCATTTTCGATGGCACTTCTTGTCGAAAATTGTTCATACCAACATAGAAACCTTTGCCGGCTCATGCGCAACAACTTTACTAAAGACCATAGCATGATCAAATGATATAATTTATTTTGAGTAATTTTCAATGGTGCCGCCTATCGGCAAAGGCTAGATTGCACTATTATACTTTGTATTAATACATGTCAAAATCTCAAGTAATATGACAAAGTGTGATAGTGTGAATGCAATGTGTCACGAAAATGACAAGTTTTATGAAAAAAGTTTGACATCCCATACGACTTCATCGTTTTTTGAAAAATTTCTAAACAATAATACTTTTCATTGGATCAGGGTTGCATTTTTTTCATGTGTGAGTGTTTATACTTTGTATAATGGTGTGAACACAAACTGTCATGCTACATTAGATTTTTTGACAGTCGCAACAAAACTCACTCAGAAGCTAATAAAAAATAGAAAAAAAGCATGTATGAAAGAGAAAGTTAAAGAGATAGAAAACAACTATGGTCAGAAGGCGTCTAGGAATATGTATCTAAATATAAAGCGACAAACCAAGAATTTTCAACCAAGAACGAATATTTGTAAAGACAAAAACGGAACCCCATGATGACGAACGGGGCGATTTCAAAAAGTAAAATTCTGATCAAAGTCACTCAATCACGAGTGTGCTGGTTGAAAAAACTGACAAGCAAGGTACCTGGCGGGTTAACCTTATAGTACATAATTCTAGCACGCTGGATCTGGTGGTGCTAACCGTTTTTTTTTTTTGGGTTAGCTCTTGTTATCAAGATATACCGTTATTTAAAAAATGGTGGAGGTTGCACAACATATGTTCGGGTAACTCAAAAACGGTTCAGTTTATTGGTAGGCTAGCTAGTAGTGAGCTAGTCTATCAACCCCGGGGTAGCGGGTTCGATTCCCGCCAGAGACTCTGGTTTCTTTCCTGCAGACAAGCGTAAAGCTTCGCGGGGATTAGCCTAGAGAATTAAAAAAAAAAAAGAATATAAATTATATTTACTGAAGTGGGATTCTGGCCCATTATCACCATCCATTAGGGGGGCTTCCTTGCAAATAAGGCAGTTTAAGGACATTCTTAAGTTTGGCACCTGCAGAGCTTGACGGGTCAATTGTATGACCAAACCCACTTTATGTTTCATTACCATCATTTGTTTCAAACATACCTTCCCGCTATCTCCATTTCTTAAGGGGTCTCCCATACAAAATTTTTAAAACATGCTAGAAATATTTTGAAGAAAAAGTCCCATAACTGCTTAGAAGTCGCCCTTACGGAAATAAAATGTATGGCCGTGCTCCATTAGTTCTTTACCTTAAACATTTTATCAAAACATACTTGCCCTTTATTTCCACCCCCTAAGGGGTGAGCTCCCATTAAAATATGGCGTTTTATGAAATTCATAAATTTAATAATAATTTTTCATGCCTTTTTAAAAACCAAAAATTTTAAAATATTGCTAGTCACTTTTGCAAGATTGTTCATATTTGCGAATGGCAAAAGTAAAAGTTTCTAATATAAAAGTTGTTTTTATTTACTCTTCATTGGATTTAAAAAACTATTGATTTTTAAAAAAGAAAAGAAAACTTAAAGCTTTGCGAAAAAGCCTGTGATTTTCTTTCGTTCAATCAGTTTAAAAACGCCACGCTCTATTAAAAATCTCCTGATATTTGCCGTATCTGCTAACAGTGATCTTTTTGTATCTCATTTTCAAAAAACATTCGGTGCATGCATTTTCCATTTTTTGTATGTAAAACATTTTGATTAACAACTGAAGACAATTGTAAAGCTATAGTTAGGGAAATCCCCAGTTTATTATACAGTTGAATAAAAATTGATTTTTATATAGGTAGATAAAACCCGTTTAAAATACAACTATAAGTTGTTCATATTTTAAAGCGTTTGCACAAGTTCATATTTTAAATTTAAATAACACAGCCGGTAACAGTTTTTCATCTATGTTCACTTTCTTTTTTATTTAATTTATTATTAAAAAATAATGTTAAATAAAAGAACTTAAAAAGCATTTGATTTTATGAAATTATAATTGAAATATATCAAAATCGTGCCTTTGACTTTGCTCTCCTTTGCTGGTTTATTCCTTTTAAAAATATTTATTTTCGGTCCCTGATAATGATGATTATTTGTTTTCATCTTGACGAATCTCAACGTTTGCATAAAAGAACTTTCTTTTTGTGTAAACATGTTCGATCATCGATTTTTATACTTTTAAATAAATATTTTTTTCTAAAACATTAATATTTAAACATATGTATGTGTAAATAAATTTAATAAATTTTTTCTAATTACATATTTATTTCATAAACTTACAATCAAATCCGCTTTATTACCATTTAAACATTAAAGTGTCTTTGCTTAAAATAACAATTCAAGTTTCACATCTGGCAGTTTCTATTTTATCCACCACATCTGTAGTGAAAGTGCCTTCGCTAGAAATTATCACCTTCAGCAAACTGACATCTGGTAATACCCTCATTTATGCATCATGTCTTCCCACTAGTGTCTTGGCTAACAAAAAGCAAATGAGCAATAATCACTTATTCTGAAACAAGTGGCAGCTCACTTTCTTTAGTGTGACGCGTGATTTCTAGCTAAACGTTTGTGATATTTATTACCTCCGTAATTTTAGTAATTTCAGGTTAAAATAAACCAGTTTTCGTAAATTTTTCTAAATACAAGTGTTAATTAAGTGTTAAATTATATGTATTCTATAAAAATTTTATAAAAATAAAAAAGTTTAAAGTAAAAAGAGTAAACTTTGCGAAAAAATGCATTAAAGCGCCTGGCGCCATTTGTTTGTTTATATGTTATTGCGGCTCGCTAAAGTGTGTGGTTGTTGTCATTATGAGTGGGTAAATGCCCAGGTATAAGGCCCAATCTGAAAGTGAATGAGCTAGCTTAAGTAATTAACGAAAAGTTCTTCAAATACAATTAAAAAATCAATAAAACATACGATTCATACGGAATGTGGATCAGTTTCGCACTTTGCTTAAAGGTACTTTCACACGAAATGTATTTAGTAGTGTACACTCTGTTTTCATTCATTTTCTACATAAAATTATATATTAAAATATTTGTATTCGATACAAATTTTATAAAAATAAAAAAGTTTAAAGTAAAAAAGAGTAAAATATGAAAAAAATTCATTAAAAAGTGTAGGACTCTAGTGGCGCCATTTGTTTGTTTATTTGTTATTGTTGGTCGCTAAAGTGTATGGTTGTTGTCATAATGAGTGCGCAAAGGCCCAAACATGAGGCCTAGACGGAATGTGAAAGAGCTAGCTTAAGCAATTAACGAAAGTATCGTCAAATGCATTTAAAAACAAATACAAAAAGCATGTGATTCAGTACGGAATGTGGAAAAGTTTTGGCCTTTTGCAGTTACATAGTACGTAATACATAATTATGCCATGGTTGGGCCTTTTAAATAATAAGAAAAAAGCAAGTGAGTTATTTTTTATAAAAGTGTTTGTTATTGTTTTTAAGAAAATGATTACATGTTTTTGTGAAGAAAGCATGATAAGGCTAAATTTAGAACAAGTGTAATAGAAGAAGTTTGTTAAAATAATGTTATGTTTATTAAGTAAACAACAAAATCGTTAATTAAAGAAATCAATTTTAAAAAGGTAAGACGATATTTATTTGAATTCATTTTGTAAAAAAAATTATGTTGATTTGTGATCAAACTACATACATACATATGTAAGAATGAACACAATAAGGGAAAATCTCTCCTCGATATAGGTAAAATTGTTAGATGGAACCAACTTCAAAACTGTGGAGAAATTTCCGCATGGAAAGCGATCAAAGTGCATTGTAGATAAAAAAAGTGCACTCTTTAGAAAGTCAAGTGAAAGCAAATCTGACTTCTAGTGCATGAAAATAGCTAAAAATAGATTAGAAACTTCTGGAAAATCGTCTTCCACGCTTAAAATTCTCCACAGTTGTGTAGTTGCGGCAACTGTCTGTAGTTTTTTAACAGTAAAATGGTTCCATCTAACATTTTAACCTACTTCGCGCAAAGATTTTGCTTTTTTGTGTAAATCTACAATGACCAAACATTCCATGGTGACATTCCTTGTATTCATAAACAAGTTTTATTAAATGTTCAATTACAATTGCTTTTTCGTTTTGTTTCTTTTTTGTTATTTAGGTTCTTAAATATAAAAGTTTTTAACACAATACAAAAATTTTGGATTTTTTTCTTCTTTTTCACGTAACGAACAATAATTTGATAACAATTTTATGCAAAATACAACCCTGTCATTATAAGTTGGCATTGTTTTGGAAAATTTTTAGAGAATAATTAGCTTAGGAAAGCATTTTCGTCAAAATACTTAAGACTTGTTTGATAGTGTAAAACAGCCTTAAGCGATATTAATCACGGTTGAAGCGATTTTTTGCATATACATATTTTAAGTGCCAAATTTGTATTTGTTTTTTTTTAAATAAGTTTCGAAATTGATTTAATCATCCCTGTCGTGAAAAACAGGTGAAATTTTAGTACCCATGAAATTTTCATTTCCCTCGAAGGGAAAAAAGCAATCGTGAATCTCATGTGAACAATTTTCACTCCATTAGTTCCAGTGAATGCAAAAAAAACAAGAAAGATTAAAAAATCTGAAAGAAAATAGGGAATAGGCCGTGAAATAGGGCAAGAAGGTAAAAGCTCCCCCTCCCTATATCTTATTAACTAATCAACCGATTTTCTTGAAATTTGGCAGGCAAACAGTGTAAGATCTGGAAGGAACAATAGCCTATAATTTTTATTATTAAGGGCTTGAAATTAGGCAGGAGGGGTAAAGGGACGGGGATCTATATCTTCATAACTTATCAACAGGATTTCTTTAAATTTGGCAGGCATACACTGTAACATCTGAAAGATAGGGCGTGAAAAAGGCCCTAAAATAGGGCAAGAGAAATAAAATCTCCCCTTCCCTATATCTGCTTTACTAATCATGCGGTTGTCTTAAAATTTAAAATGCAGACATTAACATCTGAAAGAATAAAGATATACGGCAAAACAACGTTTGCCGGGTCAGCTAGTCTATATCTGTGACAATAAATAATAATGGCTTAAGTCGGAATTTCGTGTTTTGAGATATTAAGGGGTTTGTCTAAAATAAATTGTGTGTTTTGTTGTGTAAGTTAAAATTTAAATGCGTATAGTTTTATTAATAACTATCTGACCCGGCAAACGTTGTTTTGCCTATAAAAGTATTGTTTTTGTGTATTTTTAAAATACAGATATTTATCTTTATTTCCAAAAAAAAAAAGAATATGAAAATGTGAATTATAAGTAAACTATTGAATAAGTTAAGAGAATATCATTGAAGCACTTTGTGATAAACAATATTTTTCGCTTTGTTGTCAGGTGCGAAAATGAACCTAGAGAATGGCTTTCCGACACGGGAACATGCGACATAGAATTGACCGTGTGAAAAACAGTCGTTCTCCAAATTTAGGCCACAAACACTCAATGATTGCCCTTGGGATTTGTTGATTGTCATGGCGAATGCGAGACGAAATGGAAATTGGATTCGTTTAAACCCGAATGGCATATCGGTAAGGATCATGGGAATTCTCGGAATGAGAAATTTCTCTCCTTTAAACTTTCCTTTCATCACTCCATACAAAATGTATGAGAAAATTAATTTTCTTTATAATTTCTTTTTTCTGGAATATTTTAGACATTTTTTTGCTAACAGATCAAAGCATGATCAATTGCATAGCTTACGATTTGATTCATTTTCGATGGCACTTCTTGTCGGAAATTGTTCATACCAACATAGAAACTTTTGCCGGCTCATGCGCAACAACTTTACTAAAGACCATAGCATGATCAAATGATATAATTTATTTTGAGTAATTTTTAATGGTGCCGCCTATCGGTAAAGGCTAGATTGCACTATTATACTTTGTATTAATACATGTCAAAATCTCAAGTAATATGACAAAGTGTGATAGTGTGAATGCAATGTGTCACGAAAATGACAAGTATTATGAAAAAAGTTTGACATCCCATACGACTTCATCGTTTTTTGAAAAATATACTTTTCATGTGAGTGTTTCAAGGCCCATTGAAAAGGTCTGCGCAAGAAGCCTGATGATCATTGTTTATGTTCTTTTTAGTTGTCAAAAGTTGTTTACATTTTGGTTACATGTGCATGTATACGTTTGTTTACGTTCATGGTATGCCACACATACACGTTTTTTTCCTTTTGCTTTGTATATGTGGTAGTAAATTTTTGACAACTAAAAAGAATCGTTTTTTGTTTTTGTACAAGTAAGCAGACCTGATAGATGGGCCTTGGTGTTTATACTTTGTATAATCGTGTGAACACAAACTGTCATGCTGCATTAGATTTTTTGACAGTCGCAACAAAACTCACTCAGAAGCTAATAAAAAATAGAAAAAAAGCATGTATGAAAGAGAAAGTTAAAGAGATAGAAAACAACTGTGGTCAGAAGGCGTCTAGGAATATGTATCTAAATATAAAGCGACAAACCAAGAATTTTCAACCAAGAACGAATATTTGTAAAGACAAAAACGGAACCCCAATAAGTGATAAAAATGAAATTGTAAACCGATGGAGAGAATATTTTAATGAACTTTTAAATAAACCTAATATTAACCACGAGGAGTCATTGCCGAATATAAATGAAATAGATGTTGGAGAACCAACGTTAGAAGACACAAAAATAGCATTGAACAAATTGAAGAATTATAAATGCAGCGGTGAAGATGGCATAGTTGCCGAATTATTAAAATACGCTGGAGATAAATGTCTTAACTACATACATCAAATCCTCCTAGATATCTGGCATAATGAAAATCTCCCGACCGAATGGCTGACAAGCATAATCGTGCCTATCCACAAAAAAGGAGATAAGACAAACTGCAACAATTATCGTGGTATTTCACTTCTTAAATGTGGATATAAAATTTTCACCAATATGCTTTATGAACGTCTAAATGATTATGCAGAAAATATATTAGGTGATTACCAATGTGGCTTCAGAAAAAAACAGATCTACAACAGATCAACGGTTTGTCATAACTCAGATTTTTGAAAAATGTTATGAATACATGATCGATATACATTGCCTATTTGTAGATTTTAAACAATCATTTGATAGCCTAGATAGAACCGTCATTTCACTACGTCTTTTGGAAATGGGAATACCGCGCAAACTTGAAAATTTAGTAAATATGACATTAACAAATACAAACGCCAGGGTAATAATACAAGGCGAATTCTCAAACACATTCGACGTTGTTTCCGGAGTAAAACAAGGAGATGCGTTGTCCTCTCTCGTCTTCAATCTAGTTTTACATTCAGTAGTAGAAGAAATATATCAAAAAGGCACCATTTACAATAAATCTACTCAAATTTGCGCTTACGCAGATGATATTTTGATAATTGCCAGAAGTAGAAACATACTGAAAGATACTTTTAAACAATTAGAAGAAGCAGCGCAGACTACAGGACTGATGATTAACAGAACAAAAACAAAATATATGCTCCGTTCACACATACAGCAAGATTCACCAGACCTTGTTATATCTAATAATGTGTACGAATCTGTTAAAGAATTTAAATATCTTGGAATCAATCTAAGTTCACATGGGGACACCACTGTAGCAATATAAGATCGCATCCAATCTGCGAATAGAACCTGGTTTCTTCATCTAAAACTCTTTAGATCCTCCTTGTTATCTAAGAAGCTGAAACTTAATCTATATAGAACACTTATAAGGCCAGTCCTATCGTATGGGAGTGAAATTTGGACACTAAAAACATCAGACATACATCAACTACTTTGTTTTGAAAGAAAAATTCTACGTAAAATCTTTGGCCCAATTGAAATTGAAGAAGGATTGTACAGATCCCGGTACAATGATGAGTTAGAGATACTTAATGAAAATCAAAATATTATACGTTTTATAAAAGCACAGCGAATACGCTGGCTTGGACATGTTTTACGAATGAACGACTTCATGACAGTGAAGAAAGTTTTTGAACAACACCCAGAAGGTATTAGAAAAAAAGGACGGCCAAGAAAAAGGTGGAAAGATGATGTTGAAGAAGATTTACAAGTTATCAAAGTTGAAAACTATAAACAGAGATAAATGGAGAACGATAGTCACAGAAGTATTGGTCCATAAAGGACTGTAATTGCTAAGAATAATAACAAAACTCATTAGATTTCTATCTCACAAAGTATTATGGAATACGTAAGACTTGTGAGATAGTGTAATCTAGGCTTTATTGGTCATACCAACCTAGAAACCTTTGCATGGTAATGCACAACAGCTGTGCTTAAGATCATAGCATGATCAAATGCACAGGTTATGATTTAACTCATTTCGAGTCATTTTCAGTTGCGCCACCTGTCTGAAATTGGTCATATCAACTTATAAACCTTCGCCGGCTCATGCTCAACAACTTTGCTAAAGATCATATCATCGTCAAATGCAGAGTTTACGATTTAATTCATACTGAGTAACTTTCAATGGCGCCACCTATTTTAGATTTTTTCCGTTATGCCGTTCTTTAGTTATAAACGTAGTAACTAACGCCACTTTCTTTTATATATATAGAAGATTACATTTAATACTTGAAATTTTGCTGAGTGATAGATCTTGAAGAAGAGAATAAGAATATGTAATAAAATTAAAGAGCACTTATGCCAACTTAAGCCATTATTTATTAAGATTTTTGTATGACGTGCTAAATTCCCAATTTTTCATATTTGATAAATACACTGAAATTTATTGTTGAGGGAAAGCTAGCTTCTATGCGCATTTCACTGGTTGCTAAGGCCAGCTCATCAGGAAACCTTTTCCAAAGATTTTAGAAAAGCTAAAAATTTTATACAAATAAAACCCTAAAGCCAATAAGAATTTTAATTACTTAAAGTCTTACTTGTAACAATATCAAAGCTTAAACAAAACACCAACAATAAACAGTGAGTTTATCTTTTCTAACATCCCATAGAATGAAATAATTTGTTTTTTAATTTTGTTTTTTCTTTTTACCCACTTACAACTACAATTCGAGTCGGAAAGAACCCAACCAATTGTAGGGGGATGTAAGAAAAGATAAACTCACTGTTTATTGTTGGTGTTTTGTTTAAGCTTTGATATTGTTACAAGTAAGACTTTGAGTGTTTAAAATTCTTATTCGCTTAAGGGTTTAATTTGTATAAAATTTTTAGCTTTAAAAGATTTTGCTATTCGTGCTTAATTCCCAGTTTTTATTCTTGACAAAAACACTTGAAATTTATTGTTGATGGGATAAGCTATTATTATGCATTTCACGGGTTGCTTAGGCCAGATCATCAGGAAACTTCATCCATAAAGATTTTAGACAAACTAAAGATATTAAACCAAATAAAACTGTTAAACGTATAAGAATTATAGCATACACTTGTAACAATATCAAAGCTTAAACAAAACACATCAACAATAAACAGTGAGTTTATCTTTTCTTACATCCCCCTACAATTGGTTGGGTTCTTTCCGACTCGAATTGTAGTTGTAAGTGGGTAAAAAGAAAAAACAAATTATTTCATTCTATGGGATGTTAGAAAAGATAAACACACTGTTTATTGTTGGTGTTTTGTTTAAGCTTTGATATTGTTACAAGTAAGACTTTGAGTAATTAAAATTCTTATTCGCTTTAGGGTTTTATTTGTATAAAATTTTTAGCTTTTCTAAAATCTTTGGAAAAGGTTTCCTGATGAGCTGGCCTTAGCAACCAGTGAAATGCGCATAGAAGCTAGCTTTCCCTCAACAATAAATTTCAGATGAGATAAACCCACTGTTGTTTATTGTTGATGTGTTTTGTTCAAGCTTTGATATTGTTACAAGTAGAACTGTTGCTATAATTCTTATACGTTTAACAGTTTTATTTGGTTTAATATCTTTAGTTTGTCTAAAATCTTTATGGATGAAGTTTCCTGATGATCTGGCCTAAGCAACCAGTGAAATGCATAGGAATAGCTTATCCCATCAACAATAAATTTCAAGTGTTTTTGTCAAGAATAAAAACTGGGAATTAAGCACGAATAGCAAAATCTTTTGAAATTAAAATTTTGTATTCCCAAAAATTGAAATTACTTTTTGATTTTTAGCTTTACTTAAATCTTTGGAAAAGGTTTTCTGATGATCTGGCCTAAGCAACCAGTGAAATGCGCATAGAAGCTAGCTTTACCTCAACAATAAAATTCAGTGTATTTATCAAATATGAAAAATTGGGAATTTAGCACGTCATACAAAAATCCTAATAATAAATTTTGTATTCCCGTAAATAACTTTGATTTGGCCATTATTATTTATTGCTACTGATATATATATATATACACATGTATATATAAAAACGTTTGTGCCGTGCATGTGCTCCTTAAGGCTAGATTACACTATCTCACAAGTCTTACGTATTCCATAATACGTTGTGAGATAGAAATCTAATAAGTTTTGTTGCGACTGTCAAAAAATCTAATGTAGCATGACAGTTTGTGTTCACACCATCCCACAAAGTATAAGCACTCACACATGAAATAAAATGCAACCCTGATCCAATGAAAAGTATTAGTGTTTAGAAAATTTTCAAAAAACGATGAAGTCGTATGGGATGTCAAACTTTTTTCATAATACTAGTCATTTTCGTGACACATTGCATTCACACTATCACACTTTGTCATATTACTTGAGTTTTTGACATGTATTAATACAAAGTATAATAGTGTAACCTAGCCTTTAGACTCAAGAACCGCTGGACCAATTAACACCAAACTTGGACAATAAATTAGTTTAGTCTGGAGCCAGTTTTCTTTTAAGTTTAATCCAGATAGATGGCGCTGTTGTCGTAATATTTAAATTTCTTTAATTTATGGTGCGATTAGGCTGCAATTCACAAAATATATTTTTTTAAACAAAAATAGCTCTGGGTCGAAATTATTAACAAAATTCTCCAGTACTAAATTTTTTATTTTTATTTGAAACTTCCCGAGCAGAGCCGGGAATAAGGTAGTATTCTATAAATCTGTATATAAATCAGCAAAGGAAAAACAGTAAAGAACACTTTCCTCCTCTGTATGTCAACCGATTTGAACAAAATATGTATATACCGTTTGAAAAATATTCACTTACAGAAGTGCACAATATGTATTTTTTTAAAATCTGTTCAATATTTTCGGAGAAATAAGCGTTCAAATTTGCTACTAACACATATGTCAGTAAAAAATTTGTTTTTGCAATTATTAAATAATAAAAAAGTAGGTGGCTTGATTCTTCAACATTTTTTAGAAACCGGCTTTCGAATATTTCGACTATATAAATACGGGAAATTAAATTTCTTTCTTTTACTTGTCCGTGCTGCCTGTGATCATTTTAAAATTTTCTATAATATTTAACTTAGAAACATAATATTATAGGTGCAGGGTCCTGAGTGAATGAAAACCTATAAGATGAAAAATGTTGGCTAATCCCACGAAGCTCTACGCTTGTCTGCAACCCCGGCGCTGATAGACAAGCTCACCACCAGCTAACCTACCGGGGCACTCAAAAAGGAGATTTTTTGATACTTTTTTGATTTTCAATTGATATTTTTATGTTGAACTTATAAAATTAAATTAACTTACGTGGAAGGTTGTTCCCTCGCCAAATCGATCCACTAAGACGGAAAAATAAATGCTCGACGTGTAAATTCATTTATAATTTTTTTTTTTTTTTCTTCATTATTTATTTATTGAATCTTCATATATTAAATATGAACTAACAATAATTAATCAAATCTTAACCTAATACGTTATTTTATGTCCTGCCAGTGCCAGACAAAATTTTCTTCATCACGGGTTCTGTTCACTTATATAGGTGCTTATCGCTCATCTAATTGGGTAAGTGCAGCAATCAATTAAGATGGATAATCATTCAGGAAAGCAAATTTCGATCTACCAAATGTTAAAAATACAATTTGGTTTAAGGATTGATGTTTGACTAGTGACGTCAGCAGTCGTCGACGGCTGCGAATGTAAGACGGCAAATCCATCTGAGATCGAGTGGTTGCGATCGAAACATGTCATGGTAACCTGCCGGCCAGGGTTCGAGCCCGAGTCACGTCAAGAATGTAAGATTATCAATAACAATTTTAATTAATTTTCATGTTGTAAAATTCCTTTCTTCATAAAAATAATTTAATAAAAATTAAATTTCATGAACTTAAGCCTAATTAAAAATATTAAAAATTTGGATTAAAAACCATAAATAGTTCAACAAAATAACCACAATACTAATTATTGTGAAATATATTTGGTGTAAATACGTTTTTCAAGTGACTAACAAACAGATTTCCTTTTTCAATGTCGTTTCTTGCCCAATTACCATTCAAGTTTCTTAATGGTGGCTTAGATATAACTGGCCTTTTTAGATTTCTAGCTGCACGCCATAATGAGTAGTCGGATTGTGGAGTTGCATCAAGTTCCTTAAGATATTTTTCTAGAGAAGCCGTTTTCTGATTCTGCAGAAACTTTCTTAGCTTTTTTGTGCACTCTTTTAATAAAATCTTAAGTTGCGGGGATCTGTAAACTTGCCACTCTCTTCGAACTCTCCTTTTTTCAGTCAAGAGCCGCTCGATATCTGAAGAATATATTTTAGTATTTTTAATTTTTTTGGGGGTATCGCTGGAATGTTGAACAGCTAGTTTCAGAAAACGGTCAAAATTGTCAATAGAGCGATCTACATAATCCGGTGTACTGAGCGGAATATTTTCTGTGCAATGGGTACTGAGATATTTTTTATATTTTACCCAATTAATTTGAGTAGCTGTCGTCGCTATGTAACCAGTCGGAGGTACAATTCTATTGGGGTTCATTATAGTAACAATTGTAGGTGTGTGGTCGGAAGATAATTCAAGGGAGGCTTCAACATGAATCGTTTCTATGGGAATGTTTTTAACCACGCCGAAATCGATGACATCTGGTATTTTTTGATGATCAGTGGGCCAATATGTTGGTTGTCCGCTCGCTACCATATTTAAATCCATTTTAGAAATTGTGTTAAATAAAACACGACCCTTTGGCGTTATAAGTCGCGACCCCCAGAAGGTATGTTTAGCGTTATAATCGCCAGCGGCTAGGAAACACGGTCCTAATGATTTAAAATATTTATAATATTGGTCCTCCGATATTGAAAATCTAGGCGGAGAGTATAACGATGAAATTACTAGGTTTCTATTTAATTCCTCAACGCAAATGTTCGTTGCTTGGAGATAATCTTCACGATGATCACACATTAGGTAGTGTTTGACTCGGGTTTTTATTAAAATGGCAGAACCTCCACAAGCTCTATCTCGTGGGTCCTTGGTATCATATAGTATATAGCCATTTATTTTAAACGTATTTCTTGAGGTCAAATGAGTTTCAGAAATCATCATGACATCAATTTGTTTATTTTTAAGAAAGTATTCTAATTCAGTTTTATGTTGGCAGATGCCGTTTGCGTTCCAAAAACAAATTTTTAAACAGTTCATGGTTTGTTAAGTACAGCTTGCAATAACATCGATTGCATTCTAAGCATTTCCTGCATCATATTACCCATTGTGTTCGTAAAATTATTTACTGTTTGCACTAATGTTTCCATGGTTTTTTCTAAACGACTTAAATTAGAAACCGGAGTTTCATCATTACTTGGCGAGGCACCTTGCATTGGCTGATGGTTTGATTTTAGGACGTTAGCGTAAGAGGTTCTGTTATTACTAGGCTGGGGGGCTTGAATTGCATTTGTGTTTACTTGATTTGCAACCTGCATTTGAGGGGTATTTGTTTTCGGTCCAACCGTCTGCTTGACGATATTATATACAGGGCATCCTCTATAATTCGCAGTGTGATTACCGCCACAGTTGCTACATTTTTTTACGTTGGGGTCGGTTTTAGACTTATCGCAAGAAACTGTACCGTGTAGTTCACCTTATACTACGCAGACAGGGGGTAAGTAGCAGTATGCCTTGGTATGGCCAAATTCTTGGCAGTTTAAGCACTGAACAGGTCCATTTTTTTTGTGCGGCTCTTCTATAGTTATTCTTCTGTAGAGAATATATTTTAAATTGTAAATAGGATGTGTTTCGTTTTTTTAAGTTTTACGTCGCCGGGTTCAAACTCCACTCGAAAAAGTGGTTGGGGAATTTTTTCTCTATTTTTAATATTTACTACATGTTTTACCTTGAAGCCTTTTTCTTCTAGGAATGTTTTAACCTCTTCTGGGTCCACACATGAGTCAATACCCTTAATCACTACCTGTAGACCTTTATTGCTTTTCAGTTGGTAGGTATAAAAGTTTTTTTTAAGCGTTTCAAAGTTGTTTACTATTTTGCGAAAATCATTCTCATTATTGACTTGTATTTTTGTCTCGTTTATACTTCCACGCTTTATAGCCGCTACGTAAAACGAATTTTCACCTATCATCGATATCAAACTCTTTATGAGCTCATTTGAATTTTGCTCCCTTAGATATATCGGGGGAGGCTTGGATGGTTTAATGACGTTTGGTGCTTCAGAGGATTCATCCTCCAGAATTGCAAAACGATTTTGAGTATTTATTTTATCAAAAGATGGTACTTTTGAGGCCGAAGCAACTGCTGCTGATGTAGGGCTGCGACCCCGTTGTACCTGTCCATACCAACTTGTACTGTAGGCTTTTGACAACTTTTTACAGGGGGGTTTTCCATTGCATTTGTGTTTGAGTTCATGGTATCATTTCCCACTAAATTTGTTTTTGACGTCACGGCAATACTTGCTGGGCTGGCAACACTTGTCACCAAATCTAGTTGTAGTTTTTTTAATGAGTCACTATCCACTGTTTTTGTAAACACCGAGGGTGATAGGGAACGTGTTCGAGTAATTGGCTTAGCCGTTAAATAGTTTATATTGTTTTGTTTTATTTATTTCTGCATTATTTTCATTTGCTTTAACTAAAACGTAAACGTTTCTTTCATTTTGTCTTAGTGTTGTTTCACTGTTCGTACTCATGCAAAGAGTTGTTTTTGTTTTTCACCGTTTTGCTTTGCTCTTAATATTTTTATTTTTTATTGTATTTTACAACAACAACAAAAATAAGAAATTTAAACTTAAATGTTTTTGTTCAAAATATGTATACACATGTATGAAAATTCATACGTACATATATATTTTTACTATTTTGTTTTATTTAATTTTATCGTTTTAATTGTTCACTATAATGGTCAATAACAAAATATATTATTTATTTTTAAGCGTCCATTCGCTGCTTATGTTAAAAAGTCAAATGTGATTAATTAATAGTTCAAATCGTATGCGGGTTTAAAAATTCACGTCTGTATCACAACAAAGCACAAACCGAACTTCATTTATAATGGGTGATTTTTTAGCTATTATCTTTTTGGCAACACTGGTTTAAACAGCTGACGCACGTTTCGTGTTTTGTTTCACTGTCAAACATCTTCAGTTTAGTCTATAATTTAATCATGAATCGTCTTACAAACGCACAACGCTTGCAAATTATTGAATTTTATTATCAAAATGCGTGCTCTGTTAAGAAAGTTCATCGCGCGCTTCTTCCATTTTAAGATCAGCTCATTTTTGGCTCAATGGGTACGTTAATAAGCAGAATTGTCGATTTTGGAGTGAAGATCAGCCAGAAGCATTGCAAGAGCTACCAATGCATCCAGAAAAAGTCACAGTTTGGCGCGGCTTACGGGTTGGTGGCATCATTGGACCGTACTTCTTCAAAGATGATGCGAATCGTAACGTAACTGTGAATGGTGAGCGCTACCATGAGATGATATCCAACTTTTTTTGCCCAAAATGCAAGAGCTTGACTTGCATGACATGTGGTTTCAACAAGACGGTGCCACATGCCACACAGCACGCTTAACAATGGACTTATTGAGAGGCGAGTTCGTTGAACATTTTATTTCACGTTCGGGACCGGTCAATTGGCCGCCTAGATCGTGCGATTTAACGCCTTTAGACTATTTTTTGTGGGGCTATGTTAAAGCTCATGTCCATACACACATGCCCGCTTCAATTGACGCATTGGAAGACAACATTGAAGCATTTATTCATGAGATACCGGCCGAAATGTTGGAAAGAGTATGCCAAAATTGGACTAAGCGGATGGACCATTTGAGGCGCAGCCACCGTCAACAATTGCATGAAATAATCTTCAAACATTACATTATATGGACCGTGTTTTTTTTAAACTTTCCTATAGCTCTTAAAAAATCACCCATTACTTAAATAAACTATGGTTTCTTCATATTTAGATACAAATTTATGGTCGAATTTTGACCATTAGGCGAACAGTAGTATAAATATATACTTAAGTTTTATAAATTACAAATGCAAACGAAATTTTGAAATAAATTTTGTTAATAAATTCAAGAAGATTTCATTTATTTACATTAAACGTCCTTAATATGAATGTTAACTTTTTCATAACACACATTCATACTTAAGCACGATTTATGTTTATAAATCCTTATATTTACACCATTCTACACTATAAACCAAAATACACTTTAAGGCCAGAATTCACTATCTCACACAATTGTAGGATTCAATCGCACAAAAATCTGATTGAATTCTTTCGACATAAAAAATATCTGCAAAATCTATTGTCAATGCCAGCCACACTGTCACACATAAAAGATGCAAATTCATCTGACTCATCAACTTTACAAGAAAATGCAACTCTGAGCGCATCGAATATATGATTGTATGAAAATTTTCATAAAAATTTGAAAGTCACTTAATTTCATTTGAAGTTAACACTTTTATAGTTGAAGGGTACTTTACACTTCACTTCACACAAAACTTAAGTATTTTGAGGAACATATAACCCTGCCATGATAATTTTTTTTTTTAAATGAATATTTTCAAACAATAACTATATTAGGGACCCGTTTCGTCAAAAAACTTAAGACTTGTGCGATAGTGTAAAACGGCCTTTATAAGCAAAAACGATTTTTTTTTGCCAAATCTTACGACTGAATTGGATAGTGAATCGCCGACTTTAGACACATTTTTTTAATATAAAATTTTTATTTAAATAAAATCGACATACAATTGCAATTTAATTTTTTTTATTTCGCAAAATAAATAACAAAACAAAAAATCTACATAATTTAGCCATTCTACCAAATTTGTATAAAACAGCCTATAAAAATCTAAATTAAATTCTACTTTAAAGACACAACATCCTCGAATTCCAGATATTTTTCTCTTTAATTTCAAAAGCAAATAACTATAATTTATTAAAATATTTAGATTAGGGTAAAACAATGATATTTGTTTTTTTTCAATCACTGATTTCTCCTACAAAGATGCGATTAAATAAAAGAAGGAAATAATTAAAGAGAGTAAAAATAGATAGACGTAGGAAAAAAGGCACGAAACGTAGAGTACGAAGAAGAATATTTAAAAAATCTAAAATAATAAGATTTTGGGCGGGTTGAATGGCTCAGATACGAAAACACAAACTCTCTATGACGGAGAGATTGTTAGAATTAGCATAAAGATTTAGCTTGAATCAGTTTTAAAAAGGAAACGACGTTTGCGGGGATCTAGTTTTGAAGTTAACATACTACGAGATCTGTAGGAACGATTTGATTTCTCTTTAACATCAGCTACGTCATCGGAAACTTCAGATTGTTCGTCTTCAAGGCCATCAGTTTGTACTTCGGCATCAACAGGTTGTACGATACGTTGGTAAATTGGCAAAACAATTTTTTCTTCAGATTGGCTCGCCGTTTCTTCTACCTCTTCGGCCTTTTTGTCATCGTGAGCTTCACTTAAAACTTGTTCCAATTGTATGGGTGTTTCCATTTCATTTTTAGCCATATGATCTAAGCGATCCTTAACCAATTCTACAATATCGTCAATGCTTAATGGTTTGAAGCCAACCATGGGCATAGCGTGTGCTTCTTCTTGCACTTTTTGATCAGTATTGGCAGACATCTCAACGGGTACAATTTCACTTTCTTGTGATTGTTCTTCTTGCATTGGTACGTCTTTTACATGTGTACTAATAATGCGAACAGGTATTTGATACATGTCTGGAGGCAAGTTCATGCTTTCAGCAGTAGCTTCTTCGGATTTTTGTGATTCTTCTTCTAAATTTTCACTGCTTTGTGCTTCCAATGATTTTAAAGCATTGAACTCATTAGCTTCATTGTTTTCTTCAGCTATAGTTTCAGATTCTTGTTTGGATTCTTCGACTTTAAAACCATTATTTTCTTGAGCATTATTTTCTACAGAATCATCTTGATTTTCGATAATTTCATGTTCAATTTTGTCTTCAGTCTTCTCAGTTTCTTCTTTATTTACTTCATTGCTTTCTACCTTTTCAGCCTCTAGTACTCCAGAAACATTTTCGTGAGGTTGTTCGTTTACCTCATCGATATGTTGTTCGACATGCATACCAGGTGTCTCATTAGTGAAATCATTTTTTCTCAAAGTGTTAATAAAGTCAACAATTAATTGTTCAGCTTCATGGGCCATAACTGGATCAACAGCCTTAAATCCACCAATTGATTGTTTGTTAGCATCCATGTCTTCATACATTTGTTGTACTATAGCATTAGGATGGTTCATTACTTCGGTGGCTATCATCGATTCAGGAGCTTTAACCGGTTTTTCAGATTCCATTTCTTCAATAGCTTGAATGGGAGCAATATTGGCACCTTCTTCGGAGTTTTCTTCATAAATGGCAGGTTCAGCTACATTTTCAAACTTAACTGATTCAGTTTCTTCAGCGATCGGTACAACATTTTCTTCAATAGATGAGGAGCTTTCAGCTGGTTTGGCTTCTTCTATGACCTGAGATTCTTCAACATTTTGAGCATCTTCCAGAGGAGCAGAAATTTCAATTGGTTGAGGTTCTTCGACTGCTAAAGCAGGTGCTGGATCACCAGATTCTTGAGTTTGTTCAGCGGCGATTTGCTCATTTTCTTGGGATTCCTCATCACTTTGGGTTTCTTCGGCAAATTGAGATTCCTCAGCTGTTTGAACTTCTTCAGCAACTGGACCCTCCTTCATAACATCATTTTTATCAGGGGATTGCGTTTCTTTATCAGCTTGAGTTTCTTCAGAGTCTGCCATTATATTAGCAGTTTGAACTTCTTTTGCTACCGGACTTTCTTCTTTGACAACTTGAGTTTCTTCGGAATTTTGGGTTTCTTCGGCCGAAGTTCTTAAACTTATGGCTACTTCTGGGGTTTCATCTTCAGCAGTTTGTGATTCTACAACTTCGGCTTCTGCAGGTACTTGAGGTTCTTTTACGGGCTGCTCATCTTTGGCAGCAGTTTGAGTTTCTTCAACTGCTAGTTGTTCTTCGGCAGCTGGTGTCTTTTCTACACTTTGAATTTCAAAAACTTGTGTTTTTTCTGCAGTTTCTGATTCAGTTTTGGTTTTTTCTGCAGTTTGGATTTCTTCAGCAATTTGTGGTTCTTTGGCGACTTCTGCAGCTTGCGATTCTTCTCCGCTGTGAGTTTCTTCAGCAAAAGGTGTTTCTTGAGCAACTTCTTCAGAAGCTGGAGATTCTTCAGTATTTTGGGTTTCCTCAGCAGATGTTCTTAAGCTTTGTTGAACTCCAAGTGTTCCTCCGGCAGCTTGAGTTTCTTGAGCAGTTTCAACTTCATCAACGGTTTGTGTTTTCTCGACATTTTGCACTTCTTCGGTAGCTTGGATTTCTCCGCCAGTTTGGGTTTCTTCGGATGTTTGAGTTTCATCAGGGGATTGAGTTTCTTGAATATCTTCAGCAGCTTTTGTTTCTTGGAAAGGTTGGATTTCTTCAGCGTTTTGGACTTCTTGGGATTCCTCTTCACTTTGAATTTCTTCAGCAATTTGAGGTTCTTGGGCAACTTTAGATTTTTCAGCTTGCTCAACATTTACAACAGGCATAACTTCTTCGTTTCTAATTTCTTCTTTCTCATCAGTTGGAGTTTCAATTACTTCAGATATAATGGCAGGAATTTCTTCAAAAGCTTCCAAAACTTGTACAGGTTCTTTGGCAATAGCGTTAGTGTTTTCAACATTCTGGGAAGCTTCATTCTCATTGGCTTCTTCTAGTCTTACAAAGACATTATTAGTTTCTGATGCTTCAATTTCGCTATCGGCCACTTCAGTTTCAGTATTGGCGTTTGACAATTCAGATGCCATGGGAGAAAAGTTCTGTGCTTCAGACTTGGTTTCAATTTTGATTTGTTCTTCTTGCTTTTCCTCTTCTTGTTGTTGCTCTTGCTCTACTGGTTTCTTGTTAAACATGGTGGGACGTTTTCTTATTTGGTTAAACAATTCGGTTCTGGTAGCCATAACAGTTTCGGGTTTGGAATTTTGAATTTTATCTTTGAAGGCATTGGGCATAACAGATCCAGGACGTCTAGAGAATTTTTGCACAGCTGGCTTAATTTCTTCCTCATCTACAGGATTTACAACTTCAGAAACTTGCATTACTGGGGTTTCGGGTACCTCGGGTTGTATTTGTGTCTGGGTCATTTTGCGCAAAGGTAAAATGGCAGCGGGCTTCTTTTGGGTAGCATAAGAAATTGTGGGCCTTCTACGAATGGGTTTATTTACGTTTACAGGTTTGGATTGTCCAACGATCTTTTCATCTTCTTCCTGCACAACAGGTTTGACAGCTTCAGGTTCTGTTCCAGCTTCCAAAATAGTTTCGTTACTCTCAACAGTCTCACCGGCAACTTCATTGTTGGCTTCCTTATCCCCTGCAGAGTCCACCATACCAAAGTTACGATTCAATTCATAGTATTGATAGGATTCTTCACAAGTGATTGTCATGTCATCCGGACGCATGCAAGTAAACGAATCCTACGATTTAATAAAAAAAGAAAAAAAAATTATAGAATAAGAAATATGTATATGTAAATAAATCTGATTAATGTTAGGGTATAAAACTTTACCTGACTGAAAATAGTTTCTTCGGGACAAATAAAACTCCAACGAAAAGTATTCTCCTTACCATCGGCATAAGTTACTGGTAAGCATACGTGGAAGATTTGACAGTCATTATCCACGTCAGCATAGTAACCGTAAGTCTTATTTTGACAAGAGAATCCATCAGTTATATCAGCTCTAATGGATGTGGCATTACTGGGCAAAGTCAACGAAGACATGATCATCATTTCATTGGGTTCTACATCGGCGGCGGTTTGCATTTCAGTTAAAGGTGCAGTATTGTCTCCTTGTTGCATGATGGGCATGTTACGCTAAAAATAAAAGTTCAAAATTAACGAGACGATTTAAAAGAAATTGGAAAACGTTTTGCTTTAAATGTATTGAGACTTTGAGCAACTTTAAGATAGTTTTGGAGAAACTTATCATATTTAAACATCTTAAAAAGAACAAAAAACAAGATTTTAATCCATTGCAATAATGATGCATTCGCCTTTCTTATTTGTAGCTTTAAAAGCAGCAAAAACTTGTTAATATATTTGGCTTAAAACATGATTTGAATTTGAAATTAAGCGTTATATCTTCCTAATACTATTCGATTTCAACAATTGAACGGTTTGTAGTTTGAGTATAAATAAATATGAGTGCACGTGACTTTGCTGTCTCTAGTAAGTTTTATTAGTCAGGCCAATACAAAAAAAAAAAAAAACTCCAACGACCACCACAATCACCAATATTTTTTTCTACCGCAGTATTGAAAATTTCACTTCTGTTCTAGTTTTTCTTGAAGAGGTGTAAAGTGAAATTTTTTTTCGTCAAAATAATATTCGTATTCGTATTCGTTTGTTTATTTAATTTTACAATCAATGTTGTTGTTGTACTCACATAAACTTTGTTTTAAACTTTAGCAAATTGACAAATATTTATATAAAGAGAAAAAAAAACAGCAAAATACAAAAATATATGTTGGTTGCATAAATACGAAAATTTAATAAAATGTATACGATTCAAGTACATAGACATGTCCGATCATGATAAAATTGATTTTTTTTTCCGTTGACTATGCGTATAAGTGTCTTCAAACTCTGCGTTACTTTGAAAACAAAAAAAAAAAAAAAAAAAAAAAAAGGTTGCACCTGCGCAGCAAAATTTTTTCTTTACTTTTTTTTCTACATTTTTGGTTGCGGTGGTGTAATAAAATTTTGACATTTTTGGTTTAAAGCAAAGCATATTATCACATATTATTTTGTAAATATAAATAAATAAAAAAAAAAATTATTTTTTTTGTTGTTTATTTGTTGCATTTTAATCAGACCTTTCTTTTATTTTTTCGTGTTTAAATTAAAGAAATTGTTAAGTAATTTGAAAGTACTTTACATTTGATATTTATTTATATTTTCTAATTTTAATATATTTTGGGTGTCTGTATGATTAACACTTCTTTTGCTGAATTTTGTGATATAAAATTTTTATTTAATATTGTTTTTTTGGGCATATTATCGATACGAGTTGAGAATAATTAAAAGTTTAAATATTTGCTTATTTCTTTTTAACTAACACTCCAAAAATTTCTACAGCTTTCTTTGTATGGGGAAATGACAATTTTTCTTGCATAATACTAATATTAAAAAGACCTGAAGCTTTAAATTTTTATGTAAAAATAAAGGTTGGCAAACGAAATGGTATCGTTATTTTAATTATATTGGTATCAGTATATTGGTACAGAATCTTTTATAACGGTACATCGGCTTTACAAACTAATTAACCAAACAAGAACGACTTCGATGATTCATTTTTTTCATGTCATTTATTTCATTATCAAGTGGATTTTTCTCTAAAATATTATAAAAATGTTATTTATTAATAAAACAAAAAGTTTCAATAGAATTATCTTAATATTTTTTATTATTTTAGAAGGATCTATGACAATTATGTGTGAAACACAATATCGGTCAAATGCAGGCTACGGCTTCGACATCGCCACGACGTGTTTTAATACGGTCAGTGAATTTCTCACCTCAAAAAAGCCATTGGTTTGTTGGCTGTGTGGCACCATTCTGTTGGAACCACATATCGTCCAGGTCCATACGCTCAGTTTCTGGCCACAACGACAAGTCGATCGAAAATTCTAACAAGCGATAACGTACATACATAATAGTTTCATACAAATTTGCACCCCACTTTGAAATATTATGCGACCACAAATGACAAAATCAGTCACTTGTGTGTGGTCCACAGATTTTGTTGCATTATTAAACGAAATTACAGATGTTTTTTAATCCAAATTTAGATATTTTAATTAGGCTAATATTCATAAAATTTAGATGTTTTTCTGGCTACTGCATTTTTGTCATTTGTAGCTAAACAATTGGCACAGAGTTGGATTTTTATGGCTTTATCCATGGTATGAGGATTACAACTCTCTCTGTTTTGTGAAAACTGTGCTACCATATTTCTTCTTAATAATCCCATTTTCTTCTTTTTTTTTTGTCAAAATGAAATTTTATTTTGAATAAATCAACAACACAAAAAGTTTTTAAATTAAAATTTTTACAAAGAGAAAATGAGCTGCATATTCCAAGACTGCAAGAACACAAGGCCAACTGTAAGCGTCTGGAGATCACATTTTTCAAATACCGCTGTTGCAGTTCACACGTACAAAGCGGTTTGGAAGCGGTGCAGGAAGGAAGAAGCAGATTTAAAAAAAACATTCATTTGTTTGCTCAATTCATTTCGCTCAAGAAGACCTTCCCTTTGGAACATTTGGAACATTATAGTTATAAATGATAGTTAATTGCGAACGGATCACGCATCTAATGCCAAAGAACATCTTTGTTTTTATAGTTAATTATCGTTAAAAATTATGTTTCAGTCGAATTAATGAATGTTTTGAGTCCCATGTTGAAGAATATCTTGAAGAATATATCCAAGAGCGTGATGAATATTTAAACGGGCTTAACACAATTTTTTTGAAGTTTAATCATGAGCAATTATCGACAAAAGCAAATTACATGAAAACTTTAATTAATATGTGCGACTCAAATTTAGACCATAACATTGTAAAAAGATTACTTTTAGGGAGAACATTTTTATAAATTCGCAAGTTGTATCATAAATATAAAAACCATTTGCATGTAAATAAAAAAATTAAAAAAGCAATAAGTTAGTAAAATTTATCATATAAATTTTAACTGAGTTTCATCACTATTTTAAATTAAAATGCTTCTATCACAAGACTCACAGATTTAAACTAAACAGAACTACCAGGGTAAATAACGGTTTCTTAAATATTTTGCTATCACATATTTTTAGTTCATATAAGATTAACGGCCAATTTCACCAAGTTCAGTTCAAACAAACTTGTAATTAAAGTTCCAGTTACTAATATGTTTTGACTGCTATAACTGATAGTTAATTATAACCGAACATGGTGAAATTGGCCGTAAGACTAACATTTTTACGTAATTTTCATTTATTTAAAACTACACATTTTACTTTGTAATTTCTGGGAATCTCTATCCATTTTCCTCATGTGGCAATATTTTTTTAAACCAGAATAAAAAAATACAACAGAGCAAAACACAATACTTGTCAAAAAATTTTAAATGACACTACCTTGTTTTCCTTATACCATGGCTTTATCTACATGTTTTGCCGATTTTTATTTTCAAACTAGCTTTTAGTTAATAAAATAGTTGATTTCGCAATTAAGTCATAAGCCAATGAATAAATGAATTACATTAGAAATGTAAACCTGACGACCGACAAGTCGATAGTTAGTGGGGCGAATGAGTTGTTGTCGTTCGCGTAAGTTAAGATCGACATCGTGGCCCAGGCTGCAAAATTTTCAACACTTGTGCTAATGAAAATTAAGTTTTTTTGGCAACCGAAACGAATTTTGTTATCGGTCTTCAACTATTTGCTATTTCGGTATCGATATCAATACCCGCTCTCAATTGTAAATTGAATTTAATTTAAATTTAAGCAGCATGAATGAAGTTTGCATTTTGAACAAAAGCATTGTGTTCGACTTTGCTTACAATGCTTTTAGAGTTTTCGAAGCTTCTACAAATATTTTTCTAGATCCTTTAGCAATTGTAAAAAAGGGAAATTAATATAAATTAATTGTATGTATATGGGAGGGTTACTTGACATTTGCGCGTCTTTTTAACAGGCCTTGATGCGAGATTATTCGAATGCTTTTAAAGTCACGGGGAAGTCAGGGTTCGCGAAAGGTTTGGAGTTTACTTTCTATTTCTGCTAAGGATTTCCAATTTAAAGAAATACATTGTACTGTTTAGGGATTAAAGGCAGTGCCATAACTTAAACCATTTTTATATAATATTTATCTTTGTATGAACCACTTTCTGAATCGATCAAACAATGTCCGTCCGTCCGGCAGGATGTCTGGCTGACCATATCGATCATTTAATGAAATTTGGTACACAGGTTAGTTCAAGGACCCAGCCTATTAAAAATAGTAAGAATCGGTCAATAATTTTACATAGCCCCCCTAACACGCTACTTTCCGGGATATAATCTTATTACGTTGGTATTTAGGCTAAATTTGGTCCAAAATTATTCGATAATAATCTAAATTATCTGTACAAATTTTATTGGAATCAGTCTCAAGACTGGCTGTCTATGTCGACCTGGTGCTTAAAGAACAGGTTGCAAAGTACACGTGATAACTTTACGAAATTTGGTACAAAGTTTTTTGTTAGTCCAAGGACCCAGCTTATTAAAAATATTGAAAATCGGTCATAATTCACATAGCCCCCATACAAGCTCCTTTTCGGGATAGAATCTTATTACGTTGGTATTTAGATTAAATTGGTTCCAAACTCATTTGATAACTTTTTAAATTATCTTTAAAACTTTTATTATCAGTCTTTATTTAACGAATACTACTCCGAAATAGCTTTTAATGACAAAACCTTCAAATGTCGGCATATACATACAAATTGGCGGCAATAACTTTTACGATAGCCACTATGTCCTGACGGAGATATTTACATAATATTCGGCGCAAAGAACTTTTATTTGACCCTGCAAATAATAGGACCAGTCCAAACATGCGTGTAAAGAGTAGCCCACAAGGGACTAGGACTAGTCCAAAAGTAACCCAAACGTATGGAAAAAACATGGTCTATTTAACATTACGATGTCCTAGGGGAGGACCATATAACCCAGCTTTGGACTACAAAGGAGTAGTTTTTAAACTACTCCATGGTATACTCAAGAGGATTAGTTTTGAAGTCGTTTAAAAACGAAAGCATGTCGTTAAAAAACGAACAATGACATGGTCCATGCTTGCATTACATACAAATTTGTCTTTATATACTGTACAAATATACTTTCTTACTTGTTTTAACAAGTATTTCTTAGAACAACAATTTAAATTAATTTAAAACAACAATTTAAATTAATTAAGGAAAGCAAAGGGACCCTTAACTACACCATAGAATACTTGGCATGAGTAAAAGGGCCAATTGATGAGTAAAAAATTCAGTTGAAAATTTTTTAATTTTTAATATAAGTCTCGTTTTCTACTCTCAATCTTTTTGGTATGTATTTTTAATAATTTAAGAGCGCATAAACTTTCCCTGATACATTCAATAGCGGTTAAAGACGGCTTTTCTATGCCTTTTATCGGGACTTATAAAGGATATCCCTTTATTAATTTATATTTAATTTCCCCAACGTCAAGCAATGAAATATTAAAATTTCAAACATGTCTTAAGATTATTTAGAGATAAATTAAAAATGTGTAAGAATTTTATAACATTTAAGAATTTTCTCTAAAAATTTAAAAATCCTTCTTTTATTTATATCAAACTTCCGCCTTTTTGTTAAAACAAACTATTCGTCAGTTATTACTTGAAGTGAAAATTTCTAAAGTGTGTACAACTGTTTTTGTGTTCAGCTGTCTGATTAAATTTTTATAGGTCTATAAAATACATTGAATTTGTCATTTATTTTTATTCATTCATTATTGTATGAGTGATTGGCAAAAATATTAAAACACGTACATTCGAATGAAAGACAAGAACTTTTGCAATTGAATAATTCTGAAAAACTTACAAATACCCTCAAACTTCAATTCCAGTAGACAGTTTTTATAAAAAAAATAAAAAAAAAATTAAGAACTTTATAATTTTTTGTCTTGCACATTTAAGTAGAAATTTATAAAAAATACAAGAAAAAAGAACCCAAATGTATGGCCTTTTTTAATAGCGGGTCTGAAAAATCATGTCTAGAATTCCTAATGAAACTCATAAATGTAAATGTAAACCAAGAAAATGATATATGAGAACACAAAATGAGAAGGAGAGAGACACATAAGAAGACCAGTGGAATGAATTAAAAAAAAAACTCAAAAGAACACCCGAAGACATAGAAAATTGACTAGAACGGAAAGCGAAAGAAAAAAAAAACATTAACTCAGCTGTCAAAAATACATTACTCTCTTATTGTAAAAGTAAGTAAAGTGGTTGTTGTCACTTCACACGTCTGGAATTTTGAGAGATAATTTTTTATTTTGTTTTGAAAGACTTTTCGTTCTAGTCAATCTTCTATGCCCAAAGAGTTTGTTTCTTATCCAAATCCTCTTGTTTATATAAATATTTATTAAAATTACTTCCGTAATGTGAAGGTGGACTGCAGCAGAATACGTTTCATTTGCTCTTGGGCCAGCAGAGTAAAAAACGGATATGCATTTGCATTTCCTTTCCTGTTTATATGGATATTGTGGCTATTTTTATAACGAATAAGAAAGGTCATAAGACAATTTGGTAGTGAATAGCTTGGAAATTGTAATTTCTTTACTTTCAAAAATTTAAGTTTTAAATCGAAATAAGTTAAAAAGACATCCTATTATAATTGCGCACAATGAAATTGTTAGGGCAAAATGTGGAAAACATTTTTATTTGGTTAGTCTTAAGAAATTCTTTTATTAGTCTTAAATTTTAAACTGTGGAAATTGCTAAGTTTTTTTCTTAAAACATTTATTTTTCTTTTTATTGTTCAAACCAGCACTCAGGGGATGACCCCTACTAATGCACTTCATTGTGTTGGAACTAGGTAAATAAGAGGATAGTGGGAGTAGTGCTTGTGGAAATTCAATTTGAATTTATTCATGTTGACAGTGGTGGCAAGACTTCTACAGAAAGGCTATTGTACATACGAACAGTCTTGCCAAAGAACGAATTTTTCCTTAAATGCGTTGTACAATGCAATCGACCACAAAAGGATCGGCTCTGGAGAAAAACGCGTATTACGAACAAACGTTCGAGTTTCGGTTACTAGTTCCCTAATTTAATCAGAACACATTCCATTGTAGTAACGATAAAACAGGATAATACAACCCATGCTGCGAAGGGGCAAAAGGGAGTCGATGGAATTGGATATCCTTTTGTCACCAATGAGATCCTTTGTCAGGAATGGAATGGGCTGTGCACGAAACTACTACTTATGGGTTTGTTCAATACGGATACACAGCAGAGTACTATCGGTCGTCCTCAGGTTGCGGATAGTGGGAGGTTCCGTAGATGTACGGAGCAGCTGCAAATACAGTTGCAGACAATCAGCGGTTCAAAGAGGAGAATTTTACAGGGTTTCCAGGTGGAACCGGACTCCTAACAAGTTCTGGAGCTAACGATACATGGAATGTCAAGGCGAGTGATTGGCCATTTTCGGCCAGCGTCTGTTCCCATGTAAAGGTAGGTTGGTAAGGGGCTTCGAATCCTGTTGCAAACGGCCCGCAATAAAAAAGTTACATTAGGAGCCTCAGCAAGCCCGCATGGACGCCACGCTAAAAGCCTGACAGTAGCCCAGTCAGCTTTTTATCTCAAACCAACCGATTACTGAAACATCAATAAATGAAAACTATATCCTCCCGTGTAGCTCTATGCTCCATATAGGAACTAAAGGAATCAATATATATTTTTATACATACTGACATGTGTGCAGTAAAAATATATTTTTGTTAGTAACGCCTTTTTGCATCTTAGCTAGCGATATTCTAATAACATACTTGTTAAAAATTTATTTTCAAAAAGCTGTTTTGGATCGATAATTATGATTTTACAGCTGAGAATGTTAAACTTTGTTGGCATTTCTGTTCAGTAAGACATTTACTTCGAAAGAAATAAATCTCTCTACATAGAGAACTTCGTCCATTTTACGCTCAACATAATCGGCCTTGTGAGCAAGCAATTCGTGCAGTTATTTTTCGTTTTCGCGCTAATTTTGCTTTTCTAGATTCAAAACCTTCAACATACATTAAAATTGACTCTTTAGTGTAGTTAGCACGCTGACGCTATCATTGGCCAATATTTCTTCCGAAATGGACATTGTTACGATGAATGGCGAGCGCTATAAATTTTTGTTTCCAAACATTAAAAATCTAAATATCAAAGACATTTGGTTCCAACAAGACGGCGCAAATTGCCATACAGTGCGCTTAACAATCGATTTGTGGCAAAATCAATTTTGTGACAATATTATTTCCAGAAGTGGTCCTATTCACTGGACCCCTCGTTTGTGCGATTTAACGCCTCTGAATAACCGGCAACTCTTGAAGCATTAGAAGCCAATATTCAAGCCATTATTGACGGCATACGGCCACATTTATTCGAAAAAAGTAGTCAAAATTTGGACTGATGGAATGAACCATGCAACTCGAGACGCGACGGACATATTCAAATTATTTACCAGATTATAATAACAAACATTTCATTCCAACAATATTTCTATCTTGAATTATCATTTTAAGTTCTCATGCTGCTAAAAATATCCCTTATATTCTTAAGTGGTCTATGAACGATCAAAAAGACATGAGCTTGACGTTATATTAAAATTGTTTTAAATTTCCATCCAGCATCGCCGGTCTCACAAATACTAACAAATTTGTTACTCATACTAAAAACATGCTTATTAAGGTTTTTGATCTTCAAAAAACTTTCTCTGGGTAATTCAATTCTTAACAGGCCATTCCACAAGCAAAAGATAAATCAATTGTATAATAAGGTCAATATGACAACAAATATGATTTCTAATGACTTATTCTGTACCCATGTTCTGTAAATTTAGGGAGAACTTCTTGCATCGAAAAGATGTGAAACAAAATATTCCATCGTTTCTCGAAAAGTGAGAAAAATGTGTGTCTGTAACTCATGTCGAAAACTATCAAAAGAGATTACGTCGTTACGTTATAAATGTCATAATATTGCACTCGAAGCCGATGTGACATTGCAGACGTTCAGAACGCCAGTAACACATATCGTTGACGGCGACCAAAATTTACTTAAATTGAAAATTTTTCAACGACGGCGGCGAAAACACAACCGTCGGCTATACCAAATTGTGTAAAGTGCGACTTTTATATTTGTTGCTTGCAAACGAGTTTTGAAAAAATTCGTATATTTTATAAAAATATTAAAAGCAAAATAATAAAACAATGAAAAATGTGCCAAGAATAAAATATTATTATTATTATTCTTTGCATTTTGCATTTTTAATTGTTTTTAGTGTTAAAATTTTTTCTCGCCCCATTTTTATTCGTGAGTTTATTTGACAGTTCAAAGCGGGAACTTTTCTCACCAAAATGTTACAGACACACTTTTTCTGTAAATTGGCTAGTAATTTCCTTACGTGACAGCTTGTACTCGCCAAAAAAAAGTTACAGACACAGTTAAGTGAGAAAAACAGCTGTTTGTTTCAATTTATGGCATTTTTGTTTCATTTCACACATTTCAATCGAAAAATTTCTCGACTCGAGAGTTACAGAACATGGGCACTGGCTATAGTTTTGAAAGATTTTCTTAGAATGATGTCCCGTTATTATAAAAATGACTAGAAAATTATTTTTTATTATTAAATTAGACTTCTTAGCTTAAATTATAAGGGTGGTTAAATTTTAAGGGTCGATGTTAAATGTGAACCCCACATAAACGTCAAGTTTTTTTCTGCATATCATTTGACATTTCTCAATTTCAGACTAACTTAATTTGAACCAAGGAAAGATATACAATTGAGCAACGCGTTAAAGTTATTGAGGCTTATAATGAAAATGGGCGTTCAAATCAAATGTGCGTACAATCGGAAAAATCGTGCAAAAATTTGAGCAAACCGGGTCTGTAGGAGATGTGAAAACACCTGTGCATGCTCGTACAAGCATGGACCATGTCATTGTTAAAAAGTGTTTGTAGTGAGACGACATGTCTTCGGTTTTTAACGACGTGCTTTCGTTTTTAAACGACTTCAAAACTAATCCTCTTGTGTAAACCATGGAATAATTTTAAGACTACTCCTTAGTAGTCCAAAGGTGGGTTATATGGTCCTCCCCTAGGACATCGTAATGTTAAATAGACCATGTTTTTTCCATACGTTTGGGTTACTTTTGGAGTAGTCCTAGCCCACGCGTGTTTGGAAATAATAGGACCATTATTTGCAAGGATATGGTGCAGGGATATGCATGTGGACGATATGTGGTTTCTACAGGACGTTGTCACTTGCCACACAGCTAACGAAACAATGGCTCTTTTGCGCTACAAACTTAATGACCGTGTTATCCCATGTGCTGGCGATGTCAATTGGCCGCCAAGATCATGTGATTTAATATCGTTGGACTTCTTGCTTTTAGGTTATTTGAAAGAAAAGGTGCACGTCGATAAGCCAGCAAAAATTCAAGAGCTAAAGAACACATTAACGGCTTAGAACCTCAATTATGCCTCAGCGTTAATTTGGACCATCGGATAGAGGTATGTCGCCGAGGCCCATACATAATTGAATCATACCAATATTATCATAATGTTTCATTCAAAATCAACATCGGCCCTTAAAATTTAACCCTTTATTATAGACAAGTAATTTTATCGGAAGGGTTCTATTTTCATTATTAAACAATATTTACTAAATCTTTTATAATAGTAATCACAAAACTTTTCTAAGCTTAAGGCTTATGTTACTAAGCTTGCTACAAGTTCTTTTCAAATAGTTTTGGTTTGTTGGGTTGATTCTTAAAGAAACCGATACTTGTCGAGTGGAAAACCGATGCAAAAGAATCAGCATCAGTTACAGTTTTCACATTTCAAAAATAAAATTCGAAATTAATTAATTATAATAGTGATAACAAAAAAAAATATCCAAAGTTAATTTCTGTGGCCGTATGGAAAAACTAGATAACTCCATTTTTTGAAAACACGAGAAAAACACATTTAAAGTTTTATAAACATATTTCGCTTATTATTTAATTTGAATTTATGTTACTATGCATGCGCATTTTATAAAACATAATTTTTAATAATGTTTAACATTTCTGGTTCCATTAAACTAATTTTTGGAAATTGAATCCGAAAATCAATGTCACTTATCTTGTTTTTTCGAAAAATGGAGTTATCTAGTTTTTCCGAAAAAAATTTTTTTTTCTTAAATTATATTAATATTTTACGGAATTAAGGCAACTTAAGTAAGGATT
This sequence comes from Pollenia angustigena, assembly GCA_930367215.1. Lineage (NCBI taxonomy): Eukaryota > Metazoa > Arthropoda > Insecta > Diptera > Polleniidae > Pollenia > Pollenia angustigena. Next base: position 194,422,569 of record OV884058.1, read on the forward strand.
TGTGGAAAAACATTAACTTTTTGACTCTGCACCTTAATTTGCCCGTTTTTTCTACGAACAAATGGAATTATCCAGTTTTTTCAAAAAAAAATTTTATTCCCTTTATGCTTATAGTATATCAAAAAATAAGCTGAATTTTTGTCTGTTTTAATGCATAAACATAATTAAAAGGTTTACCCTTCTTGATTTTATGAAATTAATTGGCAAGTTTTTGGGACGTGGATTAACGTTATACTCGGTTTAACATAGGTTGAACTTGAAAAACAGCTATTGACTTTGTGGCTTTGTGTTAAAATTTTAAACAAAAGGTCTTCCGTTAAATTTTTATACTAAACTTGGTACACGCAGAGAAAAAAATATGGTTGGGCATGGTTACGGCAACAACACTATGTTTAATGTAACAATATATTGTTGTCGTACACAAATAATTGTTATTTTTATTTAATATCAACAATATTATAGTTACTGTAAACATATCAATGTTTATCGCAATTTTGAATTTGAGTATTGTTGACCGAAAAATAATTATTTTTCTAACAACTAAATTATGATAACTTTCAAAACATATTATATTACCCTCAAGCATATCATGATATTAAATAGCCATAACATGATAACTTTCTATACATTTATCATATAATGTTAAAGATGCAATCAAACTATTTTTACTCTAATAATTTATGTTAGCGCCATTTGTAAAATAATTTTGAAGCAGTTGTGTCGTTTTTTTTATTTGCGAGTGGTTAAACAATTAAAATATAAAATTCCATAAAAAAAATAAGTTTAAAGAAATTAAAATATTAGCGGAGTTCATTCAAGTATTAGTGATGTAATAGTGCAAATGCAAAATATCATAGTTTTTTGTAAAATCCAACAACAAAACACACAGAGATTTCGTTATATTTTATAAAAGTGCTACGATATTTCATTAACATCATAAAATCGAAAAAATGGACACACGCGGTTGCCCATGAAAACCCCCAGATTTTTCATTTGCTCTTTTGCAAGCCTTATATTGAACTCCGCTATTTGATTAACATTAAGATAAATTGTAAAAAGCCACAAAATATAAAATCGATGCAAAAATATTTTAATTTATTTTGTATTTTTATGACAGCTAAGAAAGGTGCTGTATCATAATATGATTGCTTCTAAATTTATTATGATTAACATGATGATAATATGATTACTTCTTAGCTTATTATGATTAACATGACAATAATATGATTTATTTCCTAGCTTATTATGATTAACATGACAATATTTTGATTACTTCTTAACTTAGTATGATTAACAGAATAATAATATGATTAAGGGAAAAATATTATGATGTAATAGTACGAGTATATTTAGTCATAATATGATTCAATAATAATCTTAATATGGTGAATTCTTATCATAATATGTTGCTCTTAGAATATGGTTACCACAACCTTGTTTTTTCTTTGCGTATAATAAGATCTGTTTTAGCTTTTTATTTAAGCTGACCAAAAACAATGTCTTAGGCTTCTACTTTGTTTTTTATGTTTTTTATAAAAATAAACGTAATAGTTACACGTGCGTGCAAAAAAATGTAAAAATCAACTCAGGAAAATCAATCATCCGACTAACATAAACGTAAGTTCCAAAACGAGCAATCGGACGAAGAACTCGTAAATTTAGAAATAAAAACTTCAGAAAACAAATTGAAATCAAGCCGGAAAAAGCTCAAGAGAAGTTTTATTGATAAACATTTAACACTGAGAAGATCGTACCACATAGGGTACGATAGATCTATATGGGCTAAAAACTATTACTCGGAAAGATTTCGGGTGTTTGGCAGTAGTATTCTATGAATCAAAAACTGCAGAAAAGATAAAATAAGCATATAAAGAATGCATAAATATATTCTTTGAATTCTCTAAAGTTGCAATTTTTAGGCTCAACATTTTGAACCGAATTGGTTCTATATCGCTCTTTGTCTCTTACTTTTCGAGACAACACCGTTTTAAACTTCTAAATTTTCAGTTTTCTAAGAGACTATGGAGTTAACTTGTTTTTTCAAAAAATGCATGGAGTTATCTAGTTTCTACATACAAATTGATATTCTTCTGATTTTTGTTTTTCAAATAACTATTAAATGAGAAACTATATCGAAATTTCGAACTGACAGACTGATAGTAAATGAAACACGATTTATATTTTTGGTGTTATCTTAATTTTCGCAAAAAGTGGAGTTAACTAGTTTTTCCATACGGCCACAGTTTTATTGATATAAAAAAATTCCAAAAATGTAGAATAATAATTTTGAAAATTTTTGTAAACATTTTAAATGTTTTAAATAATTTAAAAACAAAAGCAAAATTAATGATTTCAGAAATTATTTTTTATAAAATTTTTAAATTTTTGAATCTTCAACAATTTAAATCAAGTAATATTAATGAAAAATTGTTTTAAATTTAAAATTTTAAGCAGAACAACAATTTGTTTTCCATTTAAAGACTTATTCTTACCTTTAGACCTACTGGACCGGCTAAACAATATCCACTTAGACATATTAATAACACAACAGACTTCCACATTTTTACTTTTTTTTATTGATATTTTAAGTTTGTTGTTGGTGGTTTTAATTATATTATTTACTTTTAGTTGCTACTGCACTTTAGCACTTTAAGTTTTTAATTTTCTATTTTTTGGTTTATTTTTTCCAAAAAAAAAAAAAAACAATTGCAATACTGATCTATTTTTTTTTTGAATTTCAATAGAATCCACAAAATTAATTTTCAAATTCTGTTGGTTGTTGCACTTATTTTATTTCAAATTTGTTTTATTTAAAAATATCACTTTTTTTCTATATCCATATAATCCTTATTTGGTCTATTGCTTATTTTTTAAATTGATTGAATTAAGTTATTTATTTTTTTTGGGATCAGACCAAAGCTTGCACTCGCTACACCTGTATGTGAGGCTCCGTTGGCTGAAAAATACTAACTGCGATTGTTGAAGGCGTGTAAGTTCCAATTTATATTCTTTACTTTGATTTATTAAGAATTCAAAAGAAGAAGAGACCACAAAATACACTCGTACGCAAACGTACCGTAACATGACTTTTGGACGCGTGTATTTGACAACTCACCGTTGTTTGTTGTTTGGAGACACATTAAGCTACGATAACAACAACCATAATTCAATACAGAAGTAACGAATAGATACCAACAACAACAATAATAAAAATTACAAAAAATATACAAGTTTTATTTTGTTTCTGTTCAAGAGAAAATGCGAGTACATAATTTTTTTCTGTGTACATACTTACAAAAGTATTGAATTTTAATTAAAAGGCGTCATGTTTTTGTAAGAGTTGGTGTAGCAAAATGTACCTCTTGAATGTGTGAATGTTGACAATGAATTTTAAACATTGGCGCGCGCTTATGCGTTCGGTTTTTTTTTTCAAGTGGATGTTAATTCAATTTGTGGATTGACTCGTTGTAAATCATGCGCTTTATAAACTCTCTATAGAGAAGAAAAAATTTAACTTGTTACTATTTTCTATTGTATTTTTTTTAAATTAAAAATTCTTCTTGTTTTTTTTTAAGTTTTATAATTATTTGAAAAAGCAATAAATCTCCGTGTATTTATCAAATATGAAAAATTGAGAACTTAGCACGTCATACAGAAATCTTATTAATAATAAATTTTGTATTCTTGAAAATAACTTTGATAGAAATGCACATATTTTGCTACATATTTGTTCATTTGCTTGAAAAAATATTGTAAATAATAGAATTTGTTTTTAATTACCTCTTTTAAAATATTTATTAAAGTCATAATTTAGATTACTTTTGATTTGTTCTAAAAAACTTTTCTTTTTATACCCACCACCACCACTAGTGGTGAATGAGGGTATACTTTCACTTCATGCAAAACTTTTTTATTATTCATCTCAGACTCAAAAAACTAAGAATATATATCGAGGGTTATTTTTCAAATAGTGCTATCAGAAAAATCACAATTTTACAGGAGAGCGAAAAAACTGATTTTTTCGATAACTCTAAGAGTATTAACTAAACTTTATTAAACAATTTTATTAAAAAACAACATCTTAATCATACATATGTTAATTTTTTCTTAATTCCAGATATTCGCGCTTATATGTCTATTTACAATATAAAATTTTATAGATTTTAACATTGAAATAAGCAGATAGCACTATTTGAACTAAAATAAAAATGAGCTGTAATGAAAACTTTTTGAGACTTAAGTTTAAGTTACACGCATTTTTATTTAAATAATAAGTAAAATTTAAAGAAACGCGTAATCATGTTAACAGAACTCGAAATTAAGTTAAAATTTTACACTAACGTTTATCGAAAAGCAATAAATTATTAAACTTTTTGCACATATTTTAAATTATCATTAAAATAATGATACTCTTGCGAAATAGGAAACTTCAATGCTTTGGAAATGCATCCGTTTGCTTAGTTGAAAAGAACGTGGGCCAGATTGTAAGGGTTTTGCTTCTATTTATATGATCGCTGCACAGTGTGGGAAATTTGGAAAAAAATGGAAATGATTCTATATTTTAAAAACGGTTGGTCCGATTAATTTTAGCTGGATGCTAAAAATAGTGAAATGCGCTTGCTTGTTTACAAAAACTCATAAACAAAATTTTTGCAGTTAGTTTGCAAAATTTCTAAAACGAATTTTAATATTATTTTAGTTTATGAAATCTAGACACAATTCCCAACCCCTTGATGTATAATATGTCTACTTTCTAATAACCATTTTTATCATTTATTATATGATGGAATATTTTTGATGTAGATAGCACTATTTTACAAAAAAAAAAGAACGTGTGTATTAGATAGCACAAACAATATTTATGAAAAAAAAAAACGTTCAGGGAAAAAATTGTTTTTTCCACATTTAAATGAGAGATGACCCTTCAGTTAGTGAACTCGTTTCTATAAAAAACAAATTTTTGAAAATCCTTGAGTAATTTTAAGTCGATTTAGCTATGTCCGTCTGTTGAAAACACACTCACTTTCTAAAAACTCAAAAGAAAAGAACAAGGTTGGTGTCGAATTGCTTCTAGTTCTCCTAAGCAGTTTGTGGTTGAAAACCAGCGAAATCAGAGTAGTAGGATGAGAGTTATGAATCCAAATGTGGAACGACAATCCCAACAAATTAATAATTTAGTTAGGTTAGGTTAAGAAGGGTTGTACGCCCAAGGGCTCACATCCACTCGGAGACCAATGCGGTCCATTGTGAATCCCTTTAATATAGAGGAAGAAGAAAGAGAGAAAAAAATTGATAGGCAGTTTTAAGATAGATAGTGGACACTAGATATAACAATACTCTCCATACATTGCCCTAATCAAAAATAACCATACTATTTTTCTGACAAATCCCAGTAAATCGACTGGATTACATCCAGCAATACTCCCCAGTTCGTCATGAAATCTGTCTCTTAGCTATTTCTGCCTTAGACCCTGCATCCTAGGACAGTGGCGCGGTATCAATAGCCAGTAGTCTCTAGCTCCTCAGAATCTCGCATAATCTGCAGAAGTCCGGTATGGTAATAACCCATTTACTCGTAAAAGCTTTAACAGAACAATGAACCGTTAAGAACTATATAAGAGTCGCAAAACGACTCCCATGCAAGCCCAATATAACCTTGGTTACACTTGCATCCGATCCGGGCCATAATGCGTAGACATCTATTTATCCAGGACCGGTTAACGGTATCGAGGTTCCGGTTCACCTCATAGAACTGACTAAAGGGGGGTCTACCTCCCGTCCCTTGCCACTAAGTCCAGGTTCGAACCCTGTCTCACGAGTTCGTCCGTCAGCTAATTACCATCCACCTTGCAGTGTCCGGCTACCTATCACAGCCTTAGGCCGAGGCCACGCAATGAGCGGCTAAGCGTCAAGCGGCTGAGCGATGAGCGTCAACAAATTAAAACATATGAAATACTACTGAAGTGGCCGCGAACTGAGCGGCATGCGAGCGAAAATTTAGAGCGGCTAAGCGGCGTAGCTCAGGAATAAAACTTGTTCTAATTTTTAGTTGTTTTCTGAGCGTCAAAAAATTAACATGGCAAAAGTATGGAGCTTATAATTTCATCTGTACAAAGCCGACCGAATTATGGCAAGACAGATTACCAAATTTTAAAAATAAAAATATGACAGAGAAATTATTTTTTTGTTTTGTCAATTTGGTGTTAACTTTTTGCAACAGTAAATCAAGGGATATCACAGACATACGGCAGTATTGTATTGTTTAGATTTACTTATAAATGGTTTAATTCCCCTTGCTTGATTTATAGGATGAAACCAAACTACCCAATACAATATATTAATACCCACACCACAATAGTGGAGAGGGTATTATGCATTTGTGCCGATGTGTGTAACGCCTTAAAATATTGGTCCTAGACCAATCGACTTAGAATCACTTTCTGAATCGAACTAACGATGTCCGTCCGGTGGCTAGCAGGCTGGCTGTCCATGTTTCCTTGTGCGCAGGGTACAGGTCGCAATTTTAAAGATAATTTGATAAAATTTGGGACATAGGTTGTTTTTGGCACAAGGACCAAGCCTATTTAAATCATCCATAGAAATATATTTATATGGACACATAAGCTATGTAGTTTTTCAAAAATAGGACCACAAGGGGAGGTGGGTGGCAATTTTTGCCTCTCACAAACTTTCAAACCGATTTTAATGAAGTTTATAAACATAGATAATTCCATATTAATATGGACAAATTAGCATATGTTTATTAATACTGTGGTCTAGGGTATCATATGGTCGGGCTTTACCGACTATACTTTCTTACTTGTTTATAATTTGTTTTTGTTTTAAATGTAAGTTAAGCGAGCGAAGTCTTCGCTCGAAATCGACGAACAGGCTGCAATATTTTTTTCTTAAAAAACGCATTAAATTTTTATGAATACGATTTTCGCGTACAAACATTAAACAAGCTACTCTTTACAATGGCATTTTAACAACTAACCGCTCAGAAGTGACGCTCAGTAATAAGCCACTTGCCGGTCAAACTTGATGCTTTGACGCTCACCGCTCAGTCGCTTGACGCTTAGCCGCTCATTGCGTGGCCTCGGCCTTACTGTGAACAGCCCCATGCGCTCCCTCAGAGTATTCCTACAGCGTGTGACCATGCAATACTGCACCGCTAATCTGTCAATGCTCTGAACGGATTGATATAAGATTTTGCATAAATTCGTTCTATATGACTGAAAATTATATATTTAAATTTTGCTAAGATCGGCCAATAATTAACTATAGGCCCCATATAAAGCCTACTCAGGGAAAGAGTTTGGTACGCCTAAAACAGTAAGAAATAATGCTGCTGCTGTTATAAAATTTGGCATGCTACAGTTTTGTAAGATTTGAAAGCATTCTGTAAAATTCGGCTCATCCGAATAAAGCACTTTTACTAATTTACACTAACTGCCTGGCGCACGATGTCGATAAGAACATTTCTTTCGTATATTTATATTGAAAACTAAAACAAATTTTAGTTTCTTATTATTGTTTTCAATATAAATATGAGAAAGAAATGTTCTTGTTGACATCGTGGCCAGAGAACTGCAAAATCACAATTTTCATTGATTTATTCATATATCAAATTTACATTCACTCTTTGCTTGCAAAACAAAGCTCAACGTTGGTAATTTTTACATCGTTTCGTACACATTTGATTTTTGCATGTATTCGTTTTTTATTGAAAGTGCTTTGTTTGTATTTTTGTTGCGCACGCAATATAACACAACTGTGTAAATTCAAAAGGAACACATTCTTATACTTTTGCATTCAAGAAGTCATTGTCCACTCGATGAGACGCTTTGTTAAAATTAACAACAATAAAAACAACAATAGCAAGAATACATTGTACCTACATACAGAACTACAGTACTTTTTAAGGTGAAAAAAGTCTGTTTCTATGGAAATTGTTTGTATGTATGTACCAGGCGCGGATTCAGGGGGGGGGGGGGGGGAAATAAGGAAATTTCCCCCCCGTAAATTATAAAAATATGTTTTGTTAATTTCGATAATACAAGAATTCCCATAATAATATTTTTTTTAATGTACAAAATTTTTGGAAATCCCAGCAAGGTTTTTTTTATGGAATCTCTAACGAAATTTTCAATAAGTATTTTTTTATTTTTTTTATTGAATCTCTAAAGATTTTCAATAAGTATCCATATCTTAATCCTAATAGTTATTTATTAGATATTTCCAAAGAAACATTAAGTTTACCATATTCAATTACTTATTATTCTACATTCAATCCCAGCAGGTGCCATCTATATCCAAAGACTAAACGTTTGACTTGATAATGCGTGCGGCTAAATTTTTAAAAAGCCTTAGTATTTGCAATATTTATGTATAAATGTGTTATATGAATTCGATAATTTTTGACGAAAGCACGGATTTGTCGGGGAAAAGCCAGATTTCCCTATCTTTAAGATATTTCAAAATACAACAAAAAGTTGTTAGGGAAGAATTTATTGGCTTTGTTGTAAACGCAATTGAAGAGGTTTCAAAAGATATTGATGAAGTTGCTGTGTCAATTGATGCGAAGGCACTATCATCAATAGTTCTTAAAACTTTGACAAATTTTGGTCTTGACCTAAAAAATTTTGTAGGAGATGGAACAGATGGGTGTCCTCTGATGTCAGCAGAAAATGGAGCTGTTCAAAATTTCTGGAAAAGCGACAAATGCGAAACAAACGCCTTGCTATTCCCATAAATCGAACAACTCAATTTCTAAAAGCAATAAAGTGCCATTAATACAAAAAGGTTTATCATTTGTTAAAGAAACGACAAAATTTTTTAAATATAATTATCCCAAGCAAAAAACAGTTTTAGCAAAGTATTTGGGAGCCAAACTCTCTTCATTATGAGTCTTTGCAACAAGTGTACATCATATAGTAGAACCTTTGGAAAAAATATCTGAGTGGAAAGGAAGTAGTATCTCTACCTTTATATTAAGGAGCTCACTTAGTACTCTTAAATTTATTTGCGGAATATACATATTAAGTGTGATACCTTACAAAAGCAAGATATAGATATTCAAAAAGGATCAAGCCTTATTCAAATTTTTATCATGTGCCTTGAAGAAAAAAGAAATAAAGCCGAAGAACAATTTAAAGCGATTTTTGAAAAAGTTAAAGTTATCTGCGTTCAAATCGAGTTTCCAATCAAAAAGACAAAATTTGAACGAAATAATCACTTCCAAAATGTTGAAGATTACTACTGAGTTGTAGGTTACATTCCTCTTATTTAATTTATTTAAGAAGATCTCAAAACATCTTTCCCAATAGATGTCCTAAATGTATTGAACATACCTAAACTTCAACCTCAAAGTGTAATCAAGTCATATGGACAAATCCTGCGTAACGAACGCTACACTCGCTCGTGTTTTCTGATTGATATACATATAACCAAAGTTTTGTGACGTACGCCACAAAACTAAGAAGCAAGGCGAATTCATAAAGGTGATATTTTCGAGTCATCTGTTTATTGTTTATTTCCTTGTGTGTATACTGAATGTCAAGCGTTATTTACATTTTGTGAAAAAATTTGTTAAAATTTTAAATCTAAATACAAGAAAAAAAAAATTATTTAAATGTAATAAAACAAAAAAAAAGTGAACATAAAAACTCAACAAGAGGATTTTAAAAGGCGTAAGGAATAAGTGGAGCCACAATAAATTTCCAATACAGGAAAATGATTTACATTCTAAAGCAATTTTGTATAGGTATTTCATAAACAAACAAATTCCCTTTTTTATATTTTCAACCAATAATTTTGACATTCACTCTAACTTTTTACAAAAACAAAATACATAGTATGTTTTAAAAGAAAGGGATAGCTAGCATAACGCTATCTTATGATGCGGTCACCTTTATGAATTCGCCTTGCTTAGAAGCAACTTTAAAAGTTGAAGGGTGTTTTCCTAATTTTTAGCGAATTTTGCATCATAAGGTATACAAAGTCTTATTCCTAAAAGAAAGATGAATATAAGAGAAAAAATCACTTATTCGCAGCTTAAAAATTTTGTAAATTTTTGATAAAATCCGTGAACGCCTTACAACGCACGCTACAGTTTTTTTTAGTACTATATAATAAACCCAATTTTATTTATTTTAACAAAACAAATTATATATATCAACTAATTTTGTGATCATTAATGAATGTATGAATATTAATCTTTTTTTTAACGAAATTTATATTGTGATGAGTCTGCTGGCTGTAAGTGCTATTTTAAGCTCAAAAAGCACCTAAAATAATGTTAAATTCATGTATAACATCAAGAGATCCGGGAAGGGGTTATATTTGGTAAAAATTATTATATTACTGATCGTCGTAATACATATTTTTAAATATAAAAATAAATTATACATCTAAAAAAAATTAATATGAAAAATTTTTGGTTTGTGGACTGTTGTTGAGATTTGCCCATATACCATTTATTTCAAAACCACAACTAGATGATGAGCTGATTATATTTGATAAACTAGATTAACACATTTTAGCTTGAGCCTGAACTGTTGCATTGTCAACAAACATGGAAAATATCTGAAAATCTATCAGATAACATTGTAGATGCTTTAATAAACTGTGATGAAGACATCTTCCCATTTCTAAGAAAAATATTTCAAATTTTCGTGTCAATGCTCGTCAGCAATGCTACATGGCTCAGATCAACAATGACCGAAGATAGACTGTACTATCTCAATTTGCCTCACAAGGAAATCACAATTTACTTATTTAAAAAGATTAATTTATTTTAATTTATATTTTATTTAACCCTATTGTTTTTTTTTTATATAATATATATATATAACATATATTGTTTTTAATAAACTTTTAAAAACAAATTTTTTACTTTTTTGTATCATACAAAATTTCCCCCCCGTAAGGCTCGAGCTGGATCCGCGCCTGGTATGTACCTACATATGTGCGTTTAGTTTCATTTCAATTTTTTTTCTTGTACTACATAGTAACTGCTGAATGTCTTCATGAGTAATACTTGCTTGATTTCTGGCTTTCTTATTTGTATTTTTTTTTCTTTACCAAAACAATCATTGTCGCACCGAACACACAAACATCTTTGTTAAAAAACGATGCTAACGATTGTATAAATAACAAAGCACGCTGTGCATTATTTGAATGACTGCAAACCATCAGCGAATATTTGTAGTTGCGCAAGTTTGATTGTATGACCGCAAGTTAGTGTATTTGTTGCTGTTCATTTAATGCGATTTTTTTGCAATGGCACAAAGCCGTTCTCTGATCGTGGCCAGGCAGTAAAAACTTAAAAATGTTCGGGTCTTAAGTCTTTTGTTTTCAACAGTAGAATTTGACCAATTTCGTCTTAAAAAGTATTTTCTCATTACTAGATTAAGGAGCATGTAGACGACATGTTTTTTACATCTGACTTGTCAACTTTTCAAGTCACATGTAATTGTGCATTTCTTTCAAAATGGCTGTTTAACAGAAGGTTTATAATATTCGGTTACAAACGTACATGTAATTTGCTTCTGACATTTACCCTTATTGTGTTTGGCGTATTTGAAATACGCCTACGACTGTTCGGTAATAGATTAAAGGAAAATGTGCACGTTCTCTTTAATCTATTACCAAACAGTCGTAGGCGTATTTTAAATACGCCAAACACAATAAGGGTGATTGTCTCTGTTTTTTCCCATAGTTGTTGCAAAAACCAAAATAAAAATGCCGCCACGAAAATTTTTATTTACGCCGTAAAATAATTTAGCCATCTTAACATACTTTTCTTTTAATTCAAAGATACTAATTTAGGATATTATAATGAAACTGTTTTTATATATTTAATTGCAATATATTGCGATTGAAATCATTTTAAAATTATTCTTAATAGAAATCATTTAATGCAATTAATCACTTTGATTGCAATCAAATCTTTATTGAACTAGCGCGATGCCAATCAATTCCTCTAAAATCACAACTATAGTGGAAGTCTTATCAAATAAAATACACTTGGAGTTTAGCGGTTCTAAGAATCGGCTTTATCTCAAGCTGTAGGTGTTGCATTTTAAGAGAACGAAGATTTTGATTCTGATTTAATTTTGATTGAAATAACTGAATTTGATTGCAATTAAAGTGTTGCAATCAAATCGATTGCATTCAAATTTGATTAGAATTTATTGATATATGAATTGATTTTCAAAAGATTTTGCTATTCGTGCTTAATTCCCAGTTTTTATTCTTGACAAAAACACTTGAAATTTATTGTTGATGGGATAAGCTATTCCTTTGCATTTCACTGGTTGCTTAGGCCAGATCATCAGGAAACTTCATCCATAAAGATTTTAGACAAACTAAAGATATTAAACCAAATAAAACTGTTAAACGTATAAGACTTATAGCAACAGTTCTACTTGTAACAATATCAAAGCTTGAACAAAACACATCAGCAATAAACAACAGTGGGTTTATCTCATCTTACATTCCCCATGAATTGATTTAAAAAAAAATTGATTCAATCTTTTTTGTTGTACTGATTTCATGATTTTAAATTGAAATCATACGATAAAATTTCCAATTTTTAATGCAATCCAAAAAAAAACTAGCAACCATTAACAAGAAATCATTTGATTACAATTAAATCGATTGAAGTCTTTTACAGCTGTAATTACTATTTTCTTAAAAAAAAGAGTTAATAACATTCACGTTTTCAATTTATTCAACCCTTTAATGTGAAAACATTTTCTGTTTCTTTGGTTGTAGTTCAATAAAGTTTCTTTTTTGCCAATAAACTAAAGCAAAAAAAAAAAAAAAATTGTTAAAAAAAAACAATTTTCAAACTACGATCTAGATTTTTATCAATGAAATAATTTCGCTATTTGTATTTCTTTTTTCTCCATATTATCTTTTTGGTATTAGTGAATTTCATTAAGTACTTTTATTAATGGCCAATATCATTCATAAATTTTGCACTTGGAGTAATTGCGGAAAAAACCCAAGAAATACAAGTCCAACTATTTAAGCCAAACAAATTTAAAACGTTTAAAGTCCATGTCACTTTGGTGACATTTTCTTGTTAGCTGATATTGAAAAGTGTTGAATGTTTGAACGTGATTTGTCGCAAAGTAGAGCAAAATTCTTAAAAATCGAATAGAAATTTTTAAATGTTTAAATTTAAAAGTAGTCGAATTCAAGAAGAATTATCAAAACAAAAAAAAAAAAACTATAAAATATTTTAATAAAATATAGATCACTTCTTGGTTTCTTCGTCTTGCAAATGCTTAAGTGTGCACACATGAAAAAAGGCAAAAATCCACACAAATATGTGATCGACATTATAATTATGGAAATGGAAGTTAAACTCTAAAAATATGCTTTATGCATGTGCCCTGCTTAAAGTTAAAGTATTGAGTAGTTTCTGCAATAAAATATAGATTTTAAAAATTATCGTTCTCAAATCGTTTGCACTGGCATATTTTATAGTTGGTAACAACATTCCATTTGATCTACTCTAGGGTTTTGTTTAAGTTCTTTTTATTTTCAATTCGTAATTAAATCCACAGGCTGCAAAATGTAAAAATAAATTAATTGTGTCTAAGAAATTATCATTTTAAAACCAAAAGGATTAAAATTTATCTTTTGAGATCCAAAAAGTCTTGTATTCTTTCAAGATTTTCATTAGTATTCTTTCAAAATCGTTGACAAAATTGAGTCCTTTAACCTCTCTAATTTTTTTTGGAGAAGGGTTAAACCAAAACAAAACTTTGGAGTAAGATTTGTATAAAAAAGACAGATATGTTCCCTCCACTAGCGCTGCGTAAAAAAAGAATTACTTGGGTACCAGTTGCGAAGGACTGGTGGGCCGTATCCGCTGGGAGACAAGCAATGCGTTTTCCCACCGCCCAACACACCCAGGTAGCAATTTTAATGCTTAATATAACAATATTATAATCTCGTCCATTTCTTAGGAGCTGAACTATCTCTCCTCCACTGCTTTTGGAAAAATTATTAAAGCATCTGTTGAGTAGCAACAAGAGGTAAAGTCCACTCTTAGGCCGAACTTACCCACAAGTGGGATTTTCAGGATATCACTTTCCGAGACTTTTGGTACTAAACCACAACCAAAACGTGATCCCCGGAAGTTTCACTATATAAAAAAGCATCTATCCGTGACATCTAATTTCTAAAAGCAAGCTCTCTTCGGACGGAAGCGCAACCTTGGAAGTATTAATTATCAGAAAAGTAAAACTTCCGCAAGGACAATCTTTTCGAAAGACATGAAAGGGAGAATTTCTCGCAAAAAGTATACTAACGGAGGCCTTAACCAATAGTAAGTACGGTACCATGCCACCAGGGACTACTGACTTCCGTGGTAACAAATAGGGTCTCTGTTCAGAGATCTTGTGAACGCATGATCATGAATCATGTTCAAACCTTTTGCGTTGGAGCTGAACCTATAAGACGCTAACCTTTACTGCAAAATAGCCACAACACGCAAGGAGTTAAAAGATCTTTTTTCCTTTTGATTCCTAGTCCGATAAATTAAAAATCTCTCTCCCCTCGTGAACCCCATGTGAACCCTAAAGGGTCCTTAGAAATAACCAGTTCTGGGCCTGTCTAACTTAGTTAAAAACTAGTGGTAGCCGTGGTACCAGATAGAACTTAGCCGCGATCTGTGCATTTATTTCCCACAAAAGTTCAAATAACTATGTCTTACTATTTAAGATATATAAAGAATGTTTTTTCAAGCCCGATAAAAGTTAAGATTATAAAGAAAGACACAAAATTTAATTTTAATCAAAATCAATTTTTTAATCGCAAGATCTCAACATGGCATTAACATTTGAATATGATATCAAGCAAATGAGCACCGCGACTGCTCTTGACGAAGTGCATTCAGGATGCCTTTTTCGAGCATTGCTGCACTCACAATATTCTGTACGTAAAATTAACTGAAATTGTAAAATAAAATAAATGAAAATTCAATTAAAAACCGGTCTACTTATTTTTCATTTATTTTTAACAAAAGTTTCATTTAATTTTTACTGTCAAAAATTCAACACCATATTCCGTAAAATCAAATAAATATTCAGTTATTTTTTAAAATTTTACTGTCAAAAAATTTACCGCATATTCAGTAAAAACAATTAAATATTCAGTTATTTTATTAAATTCAGTAATTTTCGTTTACTCCACAAAAGAGCCGAATTTCTAAAAAATACCATACGAACACCTGTCCGCTTGAGAGAGGGCGAATATTATTATTTACTTACCCTGTTACACACGTTTTTTTTTACTTTTGTTGTACTGACCACGTTGTTTACAGAATAACTCTCAATTAAAGGACACCAGCAGCATGACCGATATGGCTTCGCAATTATTTGACTTTTAAAATTTCATGTATTTAACTAAATTATGTTAACAAATAGAGAATGGGAATTGCTTACACAAAACAAGCAATTAATTTTTTATAGATAAGTAAAAATTTATTTTTGGTTTTAACTACCAAAAATAAATTAAACATAATATAAAATAACTGAATATTTAATTGTTTTTACTGAATATGGTGTTGAATTTTTGACAGTAAAATTTTATAAAATAACTGCATATTTATTTGTTTTTAAGGAATATGTAGTTAATTTTTTGACAATTAATTTATATAAAATAACTGAATATTCATTTGTTTTTACGGAATTCGCGGTTGAATTTTTGACAGTAAAAATTAAATGAACTTTTCGTTGCTTTAAATTACATTTTTATTTAATTTAACATAAAGAAGAATTAAACTCAATCAACGGACAATTTTAACTGCAACTGAAAATCCGTATTAATATGCACTTAGTTTATTGAATAACTGTTAGAATCAGTTAATAATAAATTAGCTTGGAATTTTAAATGATTATTTATTTAAAAATGACTGAACGGAATATTTCTTAAACAAACTACAGTCCGTTACTGTAATAATATTGTGAGTGTGGCCGTATAGCAGGAATAACATGAAGACTCTTTGCCTAAAAGATGTCAATTGTTGCTGGGTTTTTAGCATAAATCACTGAATTTACGTAGCCCAAAGGAGGCGAATTGCAATCGCCAAATTCGCCAAATTGCCAGGTTCATTTCTTGAAATTAGCCAATGACCACCACATCTTAAAACTAAAAAAATCAGTGGGCATGGTGCGATAGCGATCTACATTAACCGGAACGCGACCTCCGGCTATGTTTTTGTTAAAATAAGGTTCGATGATTCCACCAGTATGTGATGCATTGGAGTCTGTATGGTCTGTTGTGAGTTAGCATCACTTTATATGCGGCAATTTTGCTTATTTACAAAACCGTTTAGATGGAAAATAATGTGCGCCATAAAAATCACAAAGTCATCTTTAAGTTGGGCAAATTGATGACTGATTTTTAAAGTAAATTTGGATAATTTGGTGGCGCTGGTAAAGCCTTTATCTAGTCATAATGATTTGCCAAAGAATACTGATCATAAGTTTCAAAAGGAAACGCCAGTATGACAGTTCCTTTAACAGCTTACCCTTTCGTCAGTTCTATCGGGCTTAAAAAAGCATCCTTTATATGTGGAAGGATTATCTGATAATTAGGGAATCTTTATAAAACATGCATGTGGTTCGTAGCCTGCAGTTCTGATTCTATTCCACCTGTTAAAGCTTTTGCTTTTGCGCTAATAGCAAGTCTTAATGCAAAACTAATTTATTTGCTGTGCATGTTTCTCTTATACTCTTCGATCCGTTAAGTTGATTGAAAAGTCATCGTCTACCAAACAATTCAACCAAACTTTTGTCCGTCTGTCTGTCTGCCAATTTTGTCTTAATATGCGTTTAGAATATTATATTTACAATTGTTTTAATAATGTTGGAAGAAAAAAAAAACTTTTTTTACTCTAACCTGAATTAACGCAATTTTTAAATTTAATTCGCTAATAAGCATGTATGCATTTCCCAGCTCTTTTAACGATCAAACCCAAATGATAAACTAATACAAACGCTGCAAGCGTGCCCAAAAAACATAATGAAGTCGAGCCAAGACATTTAAATTGTTGTTGCTATTCACTTTGCATTTGTTATAGTTAAAGCAAATGAAATTTTACGATTCAATTTTCTTTTTTTTCACTTTTTTTGTACGTTTATGATAATTTGTTTTTTTTTCGTACACAATATCGATCTATCGGTGTTTTGGGCTGTTAAAGATGTTTGTTACTAGAAATGGAATAATAGGCAGGCTTTTTGTAAAAGGAAAATTGGCTTAATATTTTTTAAGTCCCGATAAGCTTAAATATTTCCGGAAATAGAAGAAAATAAAACTCGCAGGATTTATTTTAGCTTGGCGATTTAGTGATTTTTAGTGTTTAATGAATTTTTACAGTATTTTAGCCTTCAACAGATTTGAATTTTTATCAATTTTAGAGAGTTTTTTTGGAGGAGCTGTTTTTTACTTTTATGATTTTTTCCCTCAAACTAATTACCAGGGAAACCGTTAATATACAATTATATGTGCGATAAATTAAAGCAAAAACAATATTTTTATCTGTTTTAGAGCTTCTTATGAATTTTGGCATCTATTTGTTACCGCATATTTTTGGCAGCATTTTTTCATATATCGGGTGATTTTTTAGCTATTATCTTTTTGGAAACACTGGTTTAAACAGCTGACGCACGTTTGGTGTTTTGATTCACTGTCAAACATGAATCGTCTTACAAACGAACAACGCTTGCAAATTATTGAATTTTATCATCGAAATGCGTGCTCTGTTAAGAAATTTCATCCACTTTTTTATCGAAAAATGTTTTTGGATCAATGGATATGTTAATAAGCAGAATTGTCGATTTTGGAGTGAAGATCAGCCAGAAGCATTGCAAGAGCTACCAATGCATCCAGAAAAAGTCACAGTTTGGTGCGGTTTATGGGCTGGTGGCATCATTGGACCGTACTTCTTCAAAGATGATGCGAATCGTAACGTAACTGTGAATGGTGAGCGCTACCGTGACACGATATCCAACTTTTTTTGCCCAAAATGCAAGAGCTTGACTTGCATGACATGTGGTTTCAACAAGGCGGTGCCACATGCCACACAGCACGCTTAACAATGGACTTATTGAGAGGCGAGTTCGGTGAACATTTAATTTCACGTTCGGGACCGGTCAATTGGCCGCCTAGATCGTGCGATTTAACGCCTTTAGACTATTTTTTTGTGGGGCTATGTTAAAGCTCATGTCTATACACACATGCCCGCTTCAATTGACGCATTGGAAGACAACATTGAAGCATTTATTCATGAGATACCGGCCGAAATGTTGGAAAGAGTATGCCAAAATTGGACTAAGCGGATGGACCATTTGAGGCGCAGTCACGTTCAACATTTGCATGAAATAATCTTCAAACATTAAATTATATGGACCGTACTATCGATTCAAATAAATATTTCATGCATTTTTCTGAATTTTATTAGCCAAAAAGAGCATTTTTTTGTTAATACTTGTAACATGTAAGACTAGACAATAAGAATATATGGCAACCCTTTATTAGTACCCCAGCAAAAACTTGGTAATGACTTGCCATTACTGAACAACTTACTTTTCAATGACTACTTCATACCATCTGCATTACATGGAAGTAGTTTGGTAATGGCTGACATATAATCTGATACCTAAGTACTTGTGTATGAGTTGATTAACGAAATTTATAATTCATTCGTAATAAAATGCATCTACGGTTGAAGTTTTTTCAAATCTAATACAAATTGATTTAAAATATTTGTTCTTACAATTTGTTTTTTTTTTTTATTATAAATAAAAAACAATTTGTAATAAATTTCAATATGAAAAATTATGCTGTACTGAAATTTTATAGTCATTACATGTTAGTTGTAATTTTGGTGACATCGGAGTAATAAGTTATTTAAGTCCCTATTTGTAAGCGAATGTGGTAATGACTTATTTAACTCCCTATTTGTAAGCGAGGGTGGTAAGTAGTTGCCTCCAATAATTTAATCTCATATTTACGCTCTTAATTGAGTTAAAAACATCGTTTTTTTATACAAAAACTACACTGCCCCGGTAGACTAGCTTGTAGTGAGCTAGTCTATCAGCACCGAGGTTGCGCGATCGAATCCCGCCAGAGACAGAAAAAAAATAAAAAATAAAACAAAGTAAAATAAAATAAGAAAAAATAGGGGAAAAACATAAAGCAAAGTAAAATAAAAGAAGAAAAAATAGAAAAAAAATAATTTAAAAAAATAATAATAAAAAAAAAAAAATTTAAAGTCATGACATGTTAGTTGTAATTTTGGTGACATCTGAGTAATAACTTATTTAAGTCCCTATTTGTAAGCGAATGTGGTAATGACTTATTTAACTCCCTATTTGTAAGCGAGGGTGGTAAGTACTTGCCTCCAATGACATCACCGTGTTAAAATAATGAGTTAAAATGCCAATGCATGAGTAGTGAAGAGTCGTTATATTAGCTTTTTAACTCATTACTTTGCAATGTAAGTTTTTGCTGGGACATAAAAGAAAAACAATAGAATAGTAAGAACTAGAATAAAAGATGACGCAATTGAATTTAGCGTATTGAATTGAACACACGTTTTTCTTCTTGATATAACATTTGGCGACGAGTGTTAAAAACTAAAAGAACCTTACTTCGAAATAAAAAGTAAAATTTGTAGATTAATAACAGCTGCGGTTTTTATTAACAAACTCAAGGAACCTCGTGGTTACACACCAAATTAATCGTGGGCATTACACGGCACATAACCTCAAATTACAATGGCACCACCAGAACCTTTAACAACAGCAACAACCGTGTTTAGCTTTGAGGCGTTCGATGGGAATCTTACAACATAGTCGCGGCGGGTGCGACGGTTTGAAACAGCTTTAGAATTGTTTGACTGTAATCCTAACAAAAAGCTGAAGTTTCTTTTACATTTCATGGGAGCGGGAACATATGACATTGTGTGTGACAAGCTGCTACCGGAAACTCCAGAAAGTAAATCATATCAACAACTTGTACAAATTTTGACGGAGCATTTTGACCCTACACCAAATGAAATCCTAGAAAATTATAGGTTCCATTTGCGAAAGCAAAAGGAGTATGAAACATGTGCGGAGTACATGTTGGCACTGCGAAAATTATCCGCTCACTGTAATTTTGGTAGCTACTTGGATACAGCCTTAAGGAACCAGTTTGTTTTTGGCTTAAAAAATCAGAAGATTCAAAGCCGCCTGTTGGAAAAATCAACGTTAACGCTGCAGACTGCTCAAAGTACGGCAGAAACGTATGAGATTGCCGAAAAAGGCGGTCTTGAGTTACATCAGCATGGTCTGAAGGAAGGAGTTGTTGATCTAATTGGAGATAAAAAGAGAGTGTTCAAAAATCCGGTAGCAGGTAAGAGAGACGATGCAGTAAGGAAGTGTTATCGCTGCGGTAGTTCGACACATTTGGCGAATCAATGTGGACATAAAGATGCTGTTTGTGGATTTTGTAAAACGAAGGGCCATCTTCGGCGGGTTTGCCGTAAAGTCAGGAAACAAATGAATCAAATTACAGATAGTGAAGATTCAGAGGGTGAAAATGAGGAATCCAGGGTAGAGGAGTTAATGAAAATTTACGAAGGAAATGTTAAATCTACTACTACTACTACTAATAATAAAAGTTTGGGGGTAAATCGTTCCAAAATTTCTTGTAATTTATTAGTTAATAATTCTCTTTTATGTTTTGAAATTGATACAGGCTCCCCGGTGACGATTGTAAGCTTGACCGACGCAAAAAGGCATTTCGGCAAAGCAACCATACACAAAAAGGATATCGCACTCTACAGTTATTGCCATACTCCCCTCGACTGTGTTGGTTACATCACGGTGGCTGTACAAACACCTAAGCCTAGCCCTCCATTAAAGCTATACATTGTACGTTCAGAAAGGAAACCACTGTTGGGGCGCGAATGGCTGCGTTCTATCGGATCACTCGAGCCTTCATTCGCTCGTTTTCTACTAGATCTTCACCACTTCACTTTAACTCTCATCATCACCGTTCCCTCAACTTTTCATCCGTTCACAAAATCTAGGTCTTCTACCGCTTTCCGGCTCGCTCGACTTTCACTCACTAACTACTAAGGCTATTCGACTATCTTTTAAAATGTATTTCACGCAAAATGTAGGTGGAAGTACCAGTATCCCGAAGTACCAGATATGATCTCTGGTCAGCCACGATTAAAAGAAACCGTAGGATCCCTGCAAATAAAATTGGACCACCTGATCCATTTTGATAGAATGGACTACTCCATGGACTGGTCCGATGTAATGCAAGCATGGACCATGCCATTGTTAAAAAGTGTTTGTAGTGAGACGACATGTCTTCGTTTTTTAAACACGTGCTTTCGTTTTTAAACGACTTCAAAACTAATCCTCTTGTGAATACCATGGGTAATATGGTCCTCCCCTAGGACATCGTAATGTTAAAAATACCATGTTTTATCCATATGTTTGGGCTATTTTTGGAGTAGTCCTGGTCCCTTGTGGGCTACTCTTTACACGCGTGTTTGGACTGGTCCTATTATTTGCAGGGATCAATTATCTCATTTCTCCGGAGGATGTAACACCTAAAGGTAAAATATCCTTAAGACGAGCCCTAGCAATCCCCGGAGGGACCTTTTACATTTGCTTCTTAAATATTTTTTATTCTCGCTATTATTATGTAAAATTAGTATAGCTCCTGTAAAATCCAAAATTGATTAAAATTTTATATTTTTTGGAAAAAAACATTTTTTTTAGAAAAAAAGTGAATTTTTTGTAAAATTTAAATTTTTTTTTGAAAAGTGCAAAAGTTCCTTTCTGAAAAATAATTTTTTTTTGAAAAAGTAAAGAATGTACGGTTTATATTAAAACCAATATGACCGAACCCTTTAATTTCATATACGTCGTCTCTGTTGTCGTCCGTTTTATTTTAATAAGCGATTTAAATTTCCATACAGAAACTTACAAGTCTCATTTAAACAAGGTCAATATCAGTACACACAAACGACGTGTTAGAATGCGTGGGAGATTGATGATCACCTGTCAGCCAGCTACTGTTAGTTGTCCAAATGCTTTATTTTTTTTAAATTTAAAATTTTTATTTTTAAATTAATTTTTGCTATTTTTTTCTGCCACAACCTGGGCGTTCATTTGTTTTCGATCGGACATCAAAAATATTCATGAGTTTGATTTTCATAAAACTTTTAGCCAAAGAAAGTATTTTTTGTCGTTTTTTTTTAATTTTGTATAGACTCTATGTGACACGATTGGATAATTAACTATTTGATTCAAATAAAATTATTGCTTCAGATCAAACACACATACAAACATAGTATTGTAGTTGGCCTGTGTAAATATGTACTTTGTTTGAGTTACTTGGTATTGAAAAATGTTGTGTCTTTTAAGAGTATCTTGAACTTGTTGCATATCAATTGCAATTAAAAATTGACCACGAGACACAAGACTAATGAACCGAAGAGGTTTCTAAAGATTTTTTCTGTTTTTTTGGGGTGATTTATTTTTAATTCATTTTGTTTTCGAAATCATTTATAATTTCATTTAAGGTTTTTGTTTAATCTGCATAAATGAAAGTTAATTTGGAAATTAATATGGAAATAAAAATAAATAATGTTCCATGTTAATCGTAAAGACGATTTGAAATATTAATTTAAGTGCAATTTCGTTAAAGACATTTATATTTCGGAAACTGATTTAAAATTTTTATCCATTAAAATAAAAAGTGTGTAGCTTCCTTCAATTTAATTTATCAATTGATAAGCTATTTGCAATTTACAGAAAATTAAAAAAGAGATCTTTGTTTCAAAACTACGAAATTCATGATAATTTTTTCCGTGGCAATAAATAATAATGGCTTAAGTCGAAATTTCGTGTTTTGAGATATTAAGGGGTTTGTCTTAAATAAATTTGAACTAACAATAATTAATAAAATCTTAACCTAATACGTTATTTTATGTCCTGCCAGTGCCAGACAAAAATTTTCTTCATCACGGGTTCTGTTCACTTATATAGGAGTTTATCACTCATCTAATTGGATAAGTGCTGCAGTGTCTCTTCTTCTTAAGCGAGTGTGGCCGCTATCATTAAAAATATTTCGTGCTAGTGGGTTCGGATGCAATTCGAGCCTTTTTAAGTATTTTACTGCATATTTCGTAATCATAGTTTTAACTAATGGAACATTGAGATCCTTGTGAATATTTGAGTTTTTAACATACCAAGGGGCAGCTGTGATTATTCAAAGTAGTTTATTTTGGCGCCTTTGAATTTTTTCGATATTAGAGGCCGAGGCAGTGCCCCATAACTGTATACCATAGCACCAGATTGGCTATAAGATAGAGTTTTAAAGAAGAAGTTTGCAGTCGAGACTAAGGACAGAGTTTCTTCCAATAAGCCAATGAATTTGGATGGCTTTAAGTTTCATTTGAGTTAATTTTGCCTCTATATGGCTTTTCCACGTTAAACGGCGATCTAGATGAATACCGAGGTATTTTACATGCGAATTTTGAGGTATAATTTGATTATTGATTTTAATAGGGGGGCATGATTCCCGACGCAAGGTGAATGTTATATGTACGCATTTTTGCTAATTGACCGTTATCCTCCATTGCTTTAACCATAGCTCGAGTTGAAATTTATGATCCTCTAGGTATCGAGATGCTTCTTGACTGTTTTCGTGCACGCTTAGAAAAGCTGTATCATCAGCAAATGTTGAAGTTAGGGTGTAGTTGTTTGTTGGCATATCGGAGGTATATATTAAGTATAAAAGTGGGGCCAGGATGCTTCCCTGAGGGACTCCAGCGTCATTTTGCTGAGGAGAGCTTAAATAATCGCCTTCTTTAATAATAAACTTTCGACCGACTAAGTAGCTTTCTAACAGCTTGTGTGTGTTTACTGGTAAGTTTAGTTTTAATTTATGTAATAAGCCTTTATGCCCGACTTTATCAAAAGCTTGAGAAACATCGATGAAGAGATCGGAACAATATTTTCTTTCTTCAAAGGCTTTGCTTATTGCGTATAGTAAGATGGGTTTGCTCAATTGTGCTGTGTTCTCTTCTAAAGCCGAATTGGTGGTTAGAAATACATCCATTTTCATTTAAAATTGGGGTTAATTTTGACTCTAACAGCTTCTCAAACAGCTTTGATATATTAGAAAGTAAGCTTATAGGCCTATATGATTCAACTTTTGTGTGATCCTTTCCTGGTTTAGCTATCGTGGTGACTAAGGAAACCTTCCACTTTTGAGAAGGTGGCATGTCATAGTGTCCACGGACATAATGTCCATGGACGTTATGACGCCCATCGATGCGACATAAAGCCCATGGACATTATGACGCCCATCGATGCGACATAAAGCCCATGGACATTATGTCGTTTTGGAAAACGTCATAATGCCCGCGGACATTAAGTCGTTTTTAATATGGACATTATGTCAAATATGAAGGCGTCATTATGTCCACATATAACAATAAGAAAAATGTAAGTGCATATATTTTTTCTTATGCATAGCCGGCCTTTGGCCGGGCGCAAAGATTTTCTCCTCTATGGTATAACAAACACCGGCTTCGCTAGCTAAAGCTTCTCTGTATAGACGGCCGTCGGCCGGGCGCATGGATTTTCTCCTCTATGGTATAACAAAAACCGGCTTCGCTAACTAAAGCTTCTCTGCATAGCAGGCCTTCGGACGGGCGCAAATATTTTCTCCTCTATGGTACAACAAAAGCCGGCTTCGCTAACTAAATCTTCTCTGTATAGCAGGCCTTCGGCCGGGCGCAAGGATTTTCTCCTCTTTGGTGTAACAAAAACCGGCTTCGCTAACTAAAGCTTCTATGCGTAGTCGGCCTTCATTCGGAAACAAGGCGAAACCGGTACTTGTTATACCATAAAGTAGAAAATCCTTTCGGACGACCGAAGGCCTGCTATACAGAGAAGATTAAGCTAGCGAAGCCGGCTTTTGTTATACCATAGAGGAGAAAATCCTTGCGCCCGGCCGAAGGCCTGCTATGCAGAGAAGCTTTAGTTAGCGAAGCCAGTTTTTGTTATACCATAGAGGAGAAAATCCATGCGTCCGGCCGAAGGCCGTCTATACAGAGAAGCTTTAGCTAGCGAAACCGGTGTTTGTTATACCATAGAGGAGCAAATCTTTGCGCCCGGCCGAACTTTACACAATTAAATTGAAAAATGTATAACGGTAATCTAAAATACCTTTAAACAGGAAACATTCGCTTTACAATTTTTATGGACATTATGTCGCACCAAAAAAGGACATAATGTCCATGGACATTATTACACTATATTGATAGACATTTTGTCGCATCGCTGAGCGACATAGCGTCCATGGACTTAATGTCGTTCTTTGGTGCGACATAATGTCCATTGGCATTATGTCCGTGGACACTACGACATGCCACCTTTGCGGATAGTGTTCAGGGCGTAAAATAGCATTAAAACTTAAAACAATAATTTTCTTTGCTATGCTGGGCAGCTCCAAAAGCATTTTGTTGCTGATCTTATCAAAACCAGGAGCCTTCTTGGGGTTTAAATCACAATATGTTGCGCGAATCGATGTCTGATTTTCAAAGTAAAAATATACACAGAAAAAAAATAAAAATTGATTTGAATTAAAAAATTTGTACCAGTAAACAAATTAATAGTATCAGTTAATCCAGTTAATAGTATTAATTAAACGTTAAATTTACTTGATTAAGAGTTTAATTCACTTGATTAAATTTTTAATTAAAACTGATTTTATTTTTAATTAATGCTTTAATTGGTGAACAATTTTGGAGAATTTTTTCTGTGTAGAGAAGTTGGTATGGTTGTTTAATCCTAAATTTATTCAAGATGATTTGCCAGAGTATGATCAGTATAAATGTCAAAAAGTTTGAAAGTAGTCCTTTCCTAAGTTCACCCTTTAGTTAACGCAAGAAACACCTTAAACTACATTAAAAGTTACTGAGAGATTTAGACCCTGAATTTGTAAAACGCAACGCAATCCCAAAAATAACATTGAAAGCAAAAACAATGTCAACAATTTTTCAAAATTTTGTTGTTGCTTTCTACAGAAATACATATTGCGTTTAAAAATTATCAACGCCATAAGATATGCAGCGTTTAAAATTTAAAAATTCAATATTCATTTCTATAGAAAACAACAACAAAATTATGAAATATTTTCGATTTTGTTTTTGCTTTCAATATAATTTTTGGCGTTGCTTTTGCGTTTTACAAATTTAGGGCCTTTAATTTTTTTTAAAATACTTGTAAATATTGCTTCACTGTGCAACATCTTGTCATGGGTTAATAAAATTCTTATGAAACAAAATTCTTCATAATTTATTTAATTAAAATTCTATAAATACATACCTTTCATTATTCCTTCATGCATAAATATTTCGAAATTTTTTTGCAATTTTTTTTTTTAATTTATAATTCGAAATAAGATTTTTTTGTTTTAAGATATTAATGTCACCAGTAACATGTATCTGCATGTAATCGCACTCACTCACTCGGTCGATTGTCGGTCGGTTTTTTTGGTGTTGTCAATTAAATTATGACTTAAAAGGAATCTTATGAATATTAAAATGCGTGTGCCAGTGATTGGTGTTAGTGCTGGTGCTGGGGGTATGCAAAATTAGATAACATTTTACACGTTTATACTCGTAACACTGTTAATCTAATAAATATTTTAAATGATTCATAACAAAAATAACAACAAATAAAGAAACAAAATTAAAAAAAAAAAAAAACATTAATTTGTTTAGCGTTATTTAGCGCCATATACTGCAACATAAACCGTTTAATGGAAGAAAAATTATGGCTTCATTAAATATTGAATTCATTTAATTGAATTAATTAAATATCTACTAGCTTCGTACTTATAAACAGTGTATACGAATACTTGTACATATTACGAATATTTCTTTATTACTTTTTTTTATTTTCTTTTGATAACAATTAATAAAAACTATTTAAGATTTTAATATATTTGTTGCATTTGTTGCTATTGTATTTTTTTTATTTTTCTAGCATTTCCGAAGGCAATGACACTTAAAGCTTTCGCTTTTTGTTGTTTTTCCCACTGTCTTTTTTTGTCTATTAGTTAATATTGAACAAATCATAATTTTAAGTGGACAGACACGAGTTTTAAAAGTTATTAAGAGTGTTTTTTAAGCAAAAAAAAAAAAAAAAAAAAAAAATATTGATGAGTTTAACAAAGAAAAAACATTTCGTAATTTTTATTACGAGGGCAAAGAAAAAATAATTTGTCTTGTGTAACATTCAGTATTTGTTATAATTCTTGTCGTTTGCTAGAAAATTAAAGAAATTTTTATACATAATTTTGGAATCCTTTCACTTCTTAATTAACACTTTGCTTAATAATATAAATATCTCCAAGCATATACAACTACACTTACTATAAATGGGACACTTTAAAATGAACTTTGTTTGCACGACAAATCACTTGTGTTGTGAAAACCGTTCATAAGGCAAAATAAATTCCAAATAACAACATCAGACTTTTGCCATGTGCCCCACTTAAGTTTTGAGTAGCCGTTTATGACTCTTCCCACCACTTTTTATTTTAGTAATTGTTGTCAGTTTAAATGTCTTTGTTGGACTGAATAAGTGTTAATAATTAACTTTTTGTAACTGATTCTAGGATAAAAGTAAATTTCATTTACATGTTAGCAAATATATTGTTTTAGGAGTAAATCGATAAGCTTTTAAATTGTTCTTAGCTGTAATATAAAAAACAATTTAATTATTATATATTTGCAAAGTGTTAAGAACAAAATTCTACAAATAATCTTCAAAAATGTTAAGAAGAGTTAGTGCAGAAAATAAAATCAGTGGAAAAATTCTTAGTTCGAATAATTTTAAAATAGCGATTTTTGAATAACGAATAAATCGATTAATTAGTGTCGATTAATCAAACAATTTTTTTTATTAAAAAAATAAATTAGAATTAGATTTATTCTCATACATTTTAAATGATTTTATATAAAATGTTGGAAAGTTGAAAAATATTGTAGCCATAGCCCTGACTGTAATTAATTTCAATGTTTATTAAGCAAAAACCCTGTTGAGTACTCATAGTAGTCCAAAAATGTATTTGATGTTCTTATAGAAGACATCTTTTACAAACAATTGTGTAAACTGTTTTCTTTTTAACTCAAACGTGTGAAATAATGGTTGATTGTTTAAGAGCTATAGGAAAGTAAACAAAAAGACATTAAATTCAGAAAAATGCATGAAATCTTTATTTGAATGTTGACCGTGACTGCGCCTCAAATGGTCCATCCGCTTAGTCCAATTTTGGCATACTCTTTCCAACATTTCATCCAGAATCTCATGAATAAATGCTTCAATGTTGTCTTCCAATGCGTCAATTGAAGCGGGCATGTGTGTATAGACATGAGCTTTAACATAGCCCCACAAAAAAATAATCTTAAGGCGTTCAATCGCCTCTCAATAAGTCCATTGTTAAGCGTGCTGTGTGGCATGTGACATCGTCTTGTTGAAACTACATGTCATGCAAGTCAATATCTTGCATTTTGGGCAAAAAAAAAGTTGGATATCATCTCAATGTAGCGCTCACCATTCACAGTTACGTTACGATTCGCATCATCTTTGAAGAAGTACGGTCCAATGATGCCACCAGCCCATAAGCCGCACCAAACTGTGACTTTTTCTGGATGCATTGGTAGCTCTTGCAATGCTTCTGGCTGACCTTCACTCCAAAATCGACAATTCTGCTTATTAACGTACCCATTGAGCCAAAAAATGAGCTTCGTCGCTGAACACAAGAAGCGCGCGATGAACTTTCTTAACAGAGCATGCAGTTTGATAATAAAATTTAATAATTTGCAAGCGTTGTTCGTTTGTAAGACGATTCATGGTTAAATTATAGACCAAACTGAAGATGTTTGACAGTGAAACAAAACACGAAACGTGCGCCAGCTGTTTAAACCAGTGTTGCCAAAAAGATAATAGCTCAAAAATCACCCGATAGAATAGAAATAAACAAAACGCTAGCAAATTAAAGAATTGATTTACACACATGGGCATTTCCATTTTGACGTGACGTGAGGACAAATTTGTAAAAAGGGTTTTCATAAATGCAACAATCGACGCCAAGGAGTTGCAGATATAAGCAAAAATATGCGCTGGCGTGACGTTAAAAAACAGAAGATGATTTTGACTTGCATTACAAAACTGAATAAGACTACGAATTGAGCAAAACCTTTTGTATAAAACCTTTTTTTGTAAGCTTTTGCATTATATAGATTTATTTTTCAAGCTATCAGATTTAAAAATCTTTGCTCGTTTAAAGGTACATATGGGCATTTCAGCGAAAAGTCTACTTTTTTTAATGTAACGCCGGAATGCAAATAAGGTTGTATTAAAGAACCATGTTGTTCAACCGTTTTGTTACCTTGTTTCTAAATGTAGAGCTCGTTGAGCTTTACACCAAAATATAAAAAAAGTAAACTATACATATAAAATTTTTTGAGAAACAATTTAAATAACTTCTGGCGTTACGTTACAAAAAGTAGACTTTTCGCTGGAACTGCCCATATAAATCATATCATGAAAGTACAAAATGTTGTTATTGTATCATCCTTTTTTAAATTACATATATTTTTTCCATTTGCGTAAGAGTCACAATATTACCATTGAAAACGATGTAGTGAAAGTTAATCCAACGACATCAAAAATTGTCGAACTTGGTCCAAGGAAAAATACATAAACAGAGACAGCGTTTGCTCTATAGAAGAAATTGTATGCAGAAGTTTAGTTGAAGATGGTAGGCCTGCCAACGCCAAAGTAATATCAGACTATTAAAGAATTAAGGGTTTTACAATGCCTTTAAGTAATACAACGATATGGAGTTAAGATGAAAAGCAGATTTGCGAAAAAGTAAAGAAAATAATGAAGATTTTCCATAGTTGTAGATGAATGGACGAATGTAACTTATTAAAAATACGCTATTTTTATACCCTTCACCGAAGGTAAAAGGGTATATATAACTTTGTCATTCCGTTTGTAATTTCTACAATATTGATCCTACACCCTATAAAGTATATATATTCTGGGTCCTTATGTAAAGCGAAGTTCAAATCCGGTTGTCCGTCTGTCCGTCCGCCCGTCCGTCCGTCTGTCTGTTGAAATTAGTTTTCCCAAGCCCCCAGAAATGATGGGGGCTTACTTGGTATATGTATCTATCAGATATTCTTATTATAATTGTGCTATTGAAATTCAGCCAGATTGGTCCAAAAATGGCTGAGATATGAGCAAAAAACCACGACTACCTCTAATTTTTCCCAAAAATCCCTTGTTGTCGTTGTATTTTTACTACTTTTTCCTGTGAATTTGGAGAACTGCAAGAGCCAAAGTTTCCAAATTAGGTACACATATTTAGGTTATCAATACACAGCATCCCACAAAATGTGGGCGGGATTGGAGAAGTGGGTGTGGAATCTCCCGTACAAAAATTTCAAAAATTGTATAAAAACCTGAATTTTTGGACAGCCATATGAGTTACGGTTATAAATTATACATCAAAAGATCGTAAATCTTTAGTAGAAAATATTTTCTGAAAAATTCGGAAATATCGGTTCAGTAACGAAAAAATTATTACCAAAACTAAATTTTTTTTTTTAAACACCCACTTTCGGTAACCATCGATCTTCCTGAGTTCAATTCCTATAACCCAACTAACTGGAAAATTTGTTCTTTAACACGTCGGTATATTAAGCTGTCAAATCGGTTAAAAAATGGGCAAGTTAAGAGTAAAATACTCATAAAATGGGCCAAAAAACATCCAAATTTTTATAAAAACATAAATTTTAGGGCTGCCATATGACCTACGGATAAGGCTTGTACACTTAAAGATCAGAAATCTTTAGAAGAAAATATTTCCCGAAAAACTCGGAAAAATCGGTTCAGATACAAAAAACTTATGCCCAAAATATAAATTTTTTTTTGACAAATACCCAATTTCCGGAGCATAGATCTTTCCGAGTCCAAGTGTTATACCCCAAGTAAATGGTAAATTTCTTATTGAACACATCGATACATAATTCGGTGAAATCAGTTGGAAAATGGCTGAGTTATAATCAAAATATTAAAATCCCAAAAATGACTCCTTTTTTATACCCTTCACCGAAGGTATAAAAAAGGTTCTGGGTCCTTATGTAAAGCGAAGTTCAAAACCGGTTGTCTCTTATTCGGGCCACATTTCATTTTAATGATATTCAAACAACGTTCCGTTATGATTCAGTCGTCTAGGGGGTTGAGTTTAGAAACTGTTAGTCCTCTGGTTCAAATCTTGGTTTTTCAAAGAGATTTTTTTTTTTAATTTGTATGTTCTAAAAACGATTTAAAAAAAATATTTACCAGTTTTATTTAGTTTTTGTCTAGTTGCTCTGTATTCTGCTCGCACAATGGTGAAGGGTATGTAAGATTCGTCACAGCCGAATACAGCACTCTTACTTGTTTTTTGTAAAAATAATTTTTTTATTCGTTATTCTCATCGATTAATCGAATAATTAGAAAGATTTAATCGTTCGATCGAACGAACAAAAACAATTATTTAAATTATTCCCACAAAGTTGAAATGCGAATAATTGACAACTCTAGTACTTATTCATTGGCAATTTAACACAATGTTTTAAGACCGTGATGCCATTGGAGGCATGCACTTACAACCCTCGCTTGCAAATAGGGAGTTAAAAAAGTCATTACCACATTCGCTTACAAATAGGGAGTTCACTTTGATATCAACAAAACTGAATTTGTCCAACAAATAGTGTTTTTAATTAAATTTACTTTCTAAAAAAACATTTGACTACCCTGCATTTGTTCATACACAATACCCCAGAGAACGATATGATATTTTCTTGAAATAACGATATTAAAATAAAGGTGAGTTATCGTTTATGATAGAAGATCGATATATTATAATTAAGACTATATCGTTTGGTTGATTGTCTAGTAATTAAGAATTTTAATTAAAAAATACATATTAAAATCAATAAAGAATTTAAATATTTCGTATTCAATTCTATAACAAATTGTTCTTCATTTATAACATCTAAAAAAAATTGTAAGAACAAATATTTAAAATCAATTTGTATAAGATTTAAATAACTAAACTCTTTGATGCTTTATATTATGAATTACTTACACTGTACTCGAATTTGACACTTTCTTTTAGACAAGCTGGGCACTTGTAGTTTTAACCACAGAGTATACAGAGGCGTCACGGGACAGAAAATATTGTGTTTTTTTCTGTCTTTTTCTTCGAAAGCTGCCCTTTTTGCGTTTTTTGTTTTGATAATGCAATTTGTGTAGATAGTAGCGGCCTGTTTTTACGCATTGTCACTTCACTTGCAAAAAACGTTTTCTTTCCCTTTCTTTGAAAGCAGATGATTTAGGCATTTTTCATACGTCACTTTTTTCATCTCTGTATACTTTGTGGTTTTAACCTAATTCGAAAATACTTACGCTGAATCTAGTGGTCCTAGGCATTTTTTTGGGTTAGCTATAGTTTTCGAGATATACCGTTATTTCGAAAATGGAGGAGGTTGCACAACATATATTCGCGTAAATCAAAAACGGTTTAGTTTATTTTGGCTTTATTGGAAAGAAAATTTTATGAAATTAATGTTTAAATATGATTTCTGGCCGCCACGGCTGGCGCAAAGAAGGCGCAATCTGGAACACCATTTCTGCACAAGTTGAATCTTGAAAGCTTTTAAGCCAAGATCCTTTCGAAAAATCTTCCATAAAGTGGAAGAACACAACCCCAGATGCGGAAAAGGGCGACTTAATGATTGATTCGGATCATTTTCAATGATTTCCTGTACAGCGTCTAAAGCTTTTTCAGTGCGCACTGTTCGGCTTCTTAATAGATGCACATTATCAGTAACGTCACCAACCATTTTTAATTGTTTCTCAAAGAATAAAGAAAATATTATTTAGTATTTTGCATTTGGGTGTAGAGCGCAACTAGGTTTTCATTTAGTGAAAGAGAGGAAAAATTTGAACAACGCGGTTCTAAAATACAAGAATAATTGCTAGGTGACGTGACGTGACAAAAAGAGAGCATTTCTGTGGAAGTGCCCATATGCAGCTTGAGAGAAAAACTAGAAATAAAATTAGTATTGTGGTTATTTTGGTGAACTGTTTATGACTTTTAATCCAAATTTTTATATTTTTAATTAGGCTAATTTTCATTAAATTATTTTTATGAAAAAAGGAATTTTACAACATGAAAATTATTAAAATTTATTGATAATTTTTCATTCTTTCACTGCCGCGGGAATTGAACCCAGGCTTTCACGGACAGGTAACCCTTACATGGTTCAATTGCAACCACTTAATCTCTTCAGAGGGTTTTCCCGTTAAACACTAACAGCCGTCGACGAGATAAAAATATAGTTGGTTTAACACACTTCAAGACTCAAATTGAAGAAAAACTACATGATGGTCGACGGAGCGTATCTTTCTCTACCACACGGCGTCAAAATCTCAATGGACTTAAAAAGTGGATTTAGCAGGTTTGAATAATAGCCGACGATATACTATGATAGTAAAATGAACTGTTTCTCTCTAATGGCTAATAAATCACTGATGGTTTAAACGCTGGTTTAGTTGAACTAAACTTGAATTTATATGTAGTTTAAACCTAACAACTATAAGTCAGTGTTCCATGTATTATAAGTTGTTAAAAAAATAACATGTGGCAGCACTACGATAAATCTTATAAAATTCATATGGTCTGTATTGGTAGTTTAAACGCCCAATTTTATGCGTTCAAAGATGGTTTATATGTTTGGTGATTTATAGATTTGTTGGTTTAAACACATTTTAAACCAAAAAGAGAGTTTAACTTGCTCTGATTTTTTAGCCCTAAATGTTTAGAAAACGGGTTTAAACTTCGGATAAAACAAAAAAAAAAAAAAAAAATATTTTCAGCATAACATCCACAAGAAGAATATTTACAGATATGTTCTTATATATTGTTAAATATATAAACAAAAAAGATTAATTTTTATAATTGCTGGTTAAGAAATTTAATACATTCAAGCCGAAAAAAACAATGATCATTTATTGCCCTAAATGGAAAATTGTAAATATTGTTCATTCGACTCAACACTTTTTTCCCTTAGTTGCTTTCGTTTAGGAACAAATCATTACACGATTGTATTAAAAAAAACACAAAAAATGATAGTAAAAGTTTCAGTGTTGAGTCCCCATAACAATTTATAATTAATTGTCAAACATCCATCCATAATTTAAATGTAAATTCGTATATTTTCTAAATAACCTTTGCAATTGCTTAGTATTGATTTAATTATATATTATATTGTTAACAAATAAGTTGGAGTCGTAGGTTTTAGAAAGTGTCATGCACTGCACGTAGACAGACAAACTGAATAAACTGATCCAACTGACGAACGACTGGCTGAGTTTTTACTGCACAAAAAGGGCATTTCTATCTTCATTTAATTCATTTTTAAACAAAATTTGTTTCTCTTTAAATCACTTTATTTTCACATTTTTTAATTTTGTAAATTTTTCTGAAAGAATTAAAAATAAAACAAAAGTGTTTAATTATTTATGCACATGATATATTTTTAGGATTTTTTTTTTGTTAAATGAAATGCTTTAAAATGCGTTAATTTCATTTAAATGAAAGTTAAACCATTTTTATTTTATTATAAGAAGAAAAAAAAAAAATAAATAAATATGTGTTTGATTTAATTTTAATGTAAATGTAACAAAACTAAAATAAAAAAAAAAAATATACATTTGGAATAGAAATAGTAACATTTTAGAAAATTGCTTTAAAATAAATCAAATGCTTGAGCCAACAAAATGGAGCCATCTAAAGTTTATGTTAAAGAAATTTCATTAAGAATGATGAATATTTCAATTATTTAATCATAATTCTTGTCATGAAATTTCAGATTTTTCTTTTTTTTTGCACAAAATTAAAAAAAAATGTAGCCAACACGTTCCAGCATTTAAATGCAAACATGTATTTAAATGTTTGTTGGAAAATATTTAATATTTTTTTCTCAAATGCAATTTTTTTTGCATGTAACTAAACTGCACTTATCATTCATGACATTCGCTGGCATAAAATGATATGGAAGAAAGAATACCTGCGTTGTCCGTCCGTCTGTTGTCTACAATGTTGTTCGACGAACATTTAGTGAATTAAATAAGAAACAAACTGTTGCTAAGTGCAACTTGAATTTTTTTACTGTTAATTTTGAATTTTATTTACGACTTTTGTTAATCTAATTCTATACATGCCTAGATTTGATAATCATTCTTTGGAGACAATTTCGCATTGCTTTTTTTTGTACTTAAATCTGAGAACTCATTTTTGGTATTTAAACAAATCTAACAACATTCAACATTTTTCAACCAACAACATTTGTTGCTTAGATAATAAAGTTTTTGGAAACTCAAATTTTTTTTTCTGTTAGGACCAGCACTCAGGGCATGACCCCTACTAATTCATTGCATTGTGTTGGAACTAAGAAAATAAGTTGTGGGAAGGAGGATAGAAGGAGTAGTGTTTGTGAACATTCGATTTGAACTTCATCATGTTGTAAGTGAGAGGGAAGACTTCTGCAGGGAAAAAAACGAATTCTCTCTGTAATGCGTTGTACGATTCACCTGCCAATCGACCACATAAGGATTGGCTCTTGAGGAAAAACGTGTATTACGAACAAACGTACGGGTTTCGGGAACCAGATCCCTAATTTCGTCAGAACACATCCCATTGTAGTAAGGATAAAACAGACAAATACAACCCACATTGCGACGGTGCTCAAGGGAGTCAATAGAATTGGATACCCTACTGTCACCAATGAGAACCTTCGCCCTCTCCTGCACGCGCTCGAGAAGCTCCAAAATAGACTTTGAAGCACCGGCCCACACATGAGAGTTGTATTCCATACGCGGTCGGATATAGGGGGTATAAATAGTAAGGAGATCAGATGGAGTGAAGTATATCTTACACCGTCTTAGAAAACCGAGGCAATTGAATGCTTCTTTCGACACCTTGAGTATATGTTCTGTCCATCGGACATCACATTGTATCCTCATGCCCAGAACATCAAGAGATTCTGATTCCTCAATAATTATACCACCCATATATACAGATGAGGCACCTTGATTTGTCGCGCGTTTATGCGTTAAAATCGACCCTATTCGCACGACCCCATTCCGAGATTATGTCATTATGTCAAGGTCTCGGCCAAGCGTATCATTCATATTCTGCCTCATGGCAGCGACATCGGATACGCTTGGTCTGCATTCGAATGAGAACGAGTGACAAAGGTTGCTGTCATCTGCAAAAGAGTAGATAGGGTTGAAAGTTTGACAAAGGACGTCGTTTAGAAAGATAAGAAATAGAGTAGGAGAAAGAACGGAACCTTTCGGCACCCCTGAATGAATCTTGAACTCGTTTGACGAAACCCCATCTATAACAACTCGTATAGTGCGATATCTGAGAAAACTCGATATGAATCGACACCAAGTGCAGCAAGTTTTGACAAGAGTGCACCATGCCAGACTCTGTCAAACGCCTTGGAAATATCTAAAGCAATTTCCTTACTTTCGCCAAAATGGTGAATGGAACGGCACCATTTTTCCCATAACAGAGCTAGTAAGTCTCCAGTAGAGCGACCGGATGTTGTAAACATGATTTAGCTACAAAAGCCGTCATAACGCTGATGTATTTTGACATCAGTACTATGACAAGTGTCTTCGTTTTTGACCCAACGAAACTTTTCATCGCGATGATGTCAACCTTAACATCACTTCGCCAAAGTGTCATCAGGGTCAAAATAAAATTATGTCAATCAATGGGATGCCACATCGGCATCACAGACATGACGAACCTGTTCTAAGTGCGATGACGCAGTAACATCGGAGAAAGGACACATTTGCATCAATTAAATGACAGTTTGTCATTAAGTCAAAGTCATTGGAATTGACTTAAGTCAAAGTGAGAGAATATTATTATTTACTTACCCGTTACATATGTTTGTTGAATTACGACATTTGTTTACATCAGAACTCTCAATAATAAAACACCAGCACCACGCCCTATATGGGTTTCGTAATCATTCTACTTAAAAAATTTTATGTATTTAACTACATAATTTGCAAAAATATAATATAGGAATTTTTGTTTCTTATAATACATTGTAATCATAAAAATAATGTTAATACATAATATACAAAATTTGGCATCGAATAGATGTCACTATAGTCATAAAAAAGATGACACGTAAAAAATTACAAAATTGTACGAAGACGTTAGTCATTGGATTGATGTTACTTTCTGCATCATTGATGCGATTTGTAGTAACATTGATGTCACAATTCTGATGTTAGGGCATCATCAATATGAAGTTGCATTTTTCTATCAGTGTATAGGTTTTTGGGGTCAATGATTTTATTCAGTATCGCTTTATTGCAGCAAAAACTTTACTTCCCTTGTAAGCCAGCTAATAATATTGCAATAAAATATTCAGTTGTTATTATACCCTTCACCACAGGTGGAAAAGGGTATATACATATAAGTTTGTCATTCCGTTTGTAATTTCTACAATATTGATCTTAGACCCTATAAAGTATATATATTCTGGGTCCTTATGAGGAGAGAAGTTGATTTAACGATATCCGTCCATCCGTCCGTCCGTCTGTCCGTCTTACGTTTGATATGTGTTTTCCGGAGACTCCAGACATGATAGCGGCTACGTTGTTTTACATTTATGTCACATATAGTCCACTATTTTTTGCTATTGAAATTCAGCCAGATCGGTCCAACAATGGCTGAGATATGACCAAAAAAACACGACTGCCTCTAATATTTCCAAAAAATCCCTTCTGGTTGTTGTATTTGTATTACTTTTTTCTGTATATCTGGAGAACGGCAAGAGCCAAAGCTTTAAAATTAGGTACAAACATTTAGGTTATAAATATACACCATCCTACAAAATGTGGGCGGGATTGGAGAAGTAGGCGTGGTACCTATCATACAAAAAGTATTAAAAATTGTATAAAATTTTTTGACTGTAATATGACCTATGGTTACGCCTTATATATCAGAAGATCGGAAATTTTTAATAGAAAATATTTTCTGAAAAACTCGGGAAAATCGGTTCAGATACGAAAAAGTTATGACCAAAATATTAATTTTTTTTTGAAAAATACCCATTTTCAGGAACCATAGATCTTCCCGAGTCCACGTTTTATACCTAAAATAACTTCTTTAACACGTCGGTATATAAATCTGTCAAATCGGTTAAGAAATAGCAGAGTTTTGACCAAAATACTGAAATCCCAAAAATTACTCTTTTTATAATTAAGATTGTTTTTTATACCCTTCACCGAAGGTCCTACACCCTATAAAGTATATATATTCTGGGTCCTTATGTAAAGCGAAGTTCAAATCCGGTTGTCGTCTCTTCTTCCTATCCCCTCACCACCCTTCGTATTTGTTTACATATACTAGCATAATGCCCAATATGATTTTCGTTATCACCCTTCTTTATTATTTCATAATAAAAAATATTT
This sequence comes from Pollenia angustigena, assembly GCA_930367215.1. NCBI lineage: Eukaryota > Metazoa > Arthropoda > Insecta > Diptera > Polleniidae > Pollenia > Pollenia angustigena. The sequence goes on from OV884058.1 coordinate 194,461,247, forward strand.
ACCAGTTATCGCTTTTTAAATTTCAATTATGTATAATGAAGTTGTAAGTATTGTAAATATGTATGTATATGTATATGTAAAAATTATTTAGTTGCTCTCTATTCTACTCGCACAATGGTGAAGGGTATATAAGATTCGGCACAGCGGAATATAGCACTCTTACTTGTTTTTTAGGTAAAAAGCTCATTCTTATACCCTTCACCGAAGGTAAAAGGGTGTAAATATAAGAGTTATTGATTCAGTTTGTAATTCCTTCAATATTATTCTTAGACGTTATAAAGAATATATCGCACTTGATCATAAAGAGGGCTTAAAATCAGAAGTTAAAGTTTTAATCTACTGAACATTTTTTAAAATTTGAGTTAATACCCTCTTAATGATCAAGTACAATATGTTATGGATCTTTATGTGGAGTGAAGATTATTTTACGAATTCCGTTTGTCCGTTGAAATGGCTTTTCCGAAGACCCCAGATATTATAGGGACTGTGTCGTTATGTATTTCCGTCACATATAGTGTGGAATTGTTTGCTATTCAAATTTATCACGATCGGATCACAAATGGCTGATATTTGCCTTAAAAAGAATCATGTTCTTAAATACAGATATTTGCGGAGTTAAAATGAAAAAAAAACTTAATAAATTTTATAATAATTTTCGAAGGGAAACCGTCATAAAAATTATGACAAACTACAGATATCAATGGTTTTAAGTCTTGGAGATGTTGCCGCTGCTTCTTCGATATATTAATTCTATAAGACTCCTTTCAGACTCGACAAGTTAGTTGCGCATGAAGTTGATTGGGTCCCTGATCAAATAAGTTTGGACCAAGTTTAATCTAAATACCAACAGTATAAGATGGTTTATAAGCTACTCTCTTGGGGCTATGTGAAATATGTGGCAATAAGTAAAAGTGTTTAAGTCTTTTTCTTTTTTTTTTGGTTTTTTAGGAGAGCAATTTTATACTTTAGAGGTAATTTTTTAAAATTTAATGCTATTCTCATATAATAATCACTTCTCTGCGGTTATAGTTTTTTTTAAGTTTTTACTCCTAAATATTCCTAATGTCACAGAAAAATACAGGCAAAAAGTCATTTTGCTATAACTTCCTAAGAAATCGAAAACAAATAATTTAAACTTTGCCCACTTTCTTTGCCAACTTAAGCCCTTTTTCGTGATTGACAATTATAACCTATTTACCAAATTTTATCAAATTGTATTGCAAATTGCGACATGTTCGTTGCGTAAAATGTTTAAATAGGCAGCTAGCCTAACGAACGGACATCTTTAGATCGGTTTAAAAAGTGATTCTTAGACCATATGTACATTATGCAATTAACGCCGCAACTTTCGCTTGCAGCTTTTTGTTTGTTAGCAAGAGGTGTAGGGAAGAAAACGGGGTTGAGAAAGTTGAAAAAATGCTTGAAAAAATTGTAAATGTAAATGTAAAAAGAGTTTTCTACCAACTACTTTAAAAGAAAATAGAAAAAAACTCGGCGTTAATTGCTAGTCTAAATGCGGTCTTAGTCGATCGGGATATAAAAAGTGTGTTTCTATCAGTGTTGCCAAAACTTATTGAGGAAAACATGCTAGATTTTGTTAAAATTCTAAAAAATGCTAACAAAATCTATATGAAAAATCTTCATTAAGTAAGGGCCAAGCATATGCTGCATTTTGTTCTTCAGCTTTCGCGACGAGGTGTCAAATGGCTTTTTACAAAGGTTTGTCAGATAATCGACAGGTGCAATTAAACTGTGCACAGCACATACACTTAATACCGCCTCTGCTGAAAGTTGTAACAAATTCTTTTAAAAGGGATTGAATGGTTTTTAGTATCCCCATAGCATTTTTGAGCTTTTTTGTTTCACATTCTTTTAACTTCGCCAATCCTTGTGAAACTTGTGAAATTTACTAATTTTTGAAAATGTTTTCCTTCTTTGATATTGATTTCAGTTTATAATGAGCAGGGAAACCAGGAATATGCTCTAAAAACGCGTTTTATGCGCATTTAATATGCAGTAAAAACTGGAAAATATGCCCTGAAACATGTTAAAAATATGCCTAAAAATTAAAAACTGCTCATTTAAAGACACAAAATTCAACAATTTAATAAAAAAATTTAATAAAAAAAAACCCTTAAGGTTAGAAATCATATAAGAGATGTAAGCGCCAAATATTATCTACATATTAGCATCCATATGGTTTTTTGTCTTAAGGGGATTTTAGGGACGGTCGCTAAATGTTAACATTTAAAAGGAAGTTAAAGGTATTTAAGGATGGGAGCTTTGAGCAAAAAAGTGAACCGATTCGAAAATAATTTAATTTGCAGAAAATATTTTTGGGACGAGTTTAATTTTAATACCATAATAGCTTGCGGACACAAACAATCTAATTTGGATGTGAAATTATAGACCGATTCTCACCATTTCTATGCAAATCCATATTTGATCAAATTATCTACAAAATGGGAACTTGTACTTTTCGCACAAGGCTAACATGGAGAGACAACCAGCCAGACGGATGGATGGAATACTTTAAGATTGGTCTAGATACAAATCGCATAACATTCAAGCTTAATGACAACCTGCAATTTTGGATTAAAATTAAATGTAGATGTCGATATTGAAGTAACAGATTTTCGAAAAAAAAAAAAATTTTTATTTGCTGCGAAATCTATTGTAGGCATCTAAAAATACTGTGGGCAACTGCTTATAATTTAGCTTTCTGCTGCACAGTTATGACAAATCAACGAACACAGCATTTCAATTTTTATTTTGTTTGAAACAAAACAGTTTTTTTTTTAAACAATTGTAAAATATTATTAAGGACATTATGATATATGACTTAATAGCACACCTTGTGAATCCCCCATATATTATATTTTATGACTTTGTTTAAAGCTTTTTTGCACTTTCTTTGAGATGGTTGATTAAAATAACAAAATTATGGAGATTTTAATGTAAAAGACAAATCGAAAGTCATTTGCAAGGCAACAAAAATTTGAAATGTATGGTAAGAAGCTCTACTCCACGAAAATCTATGTAAGACAAACAAAAAATAACTTTAAGAATCAAGAAAAAAATTTCTTCCGTTAAAAAGTATTGTGACATTTTAGATCAAGAAATTGTTTCAGCGCTAGAAAACAAAGGTTTTTGTCATGGGATAATGGCTGGCAATGAAATGAATGGGTATTTTTAGAGAATTTGAAAGGTAAACTGGTATGTTAAGAATCGAACCAGCGAACGAAATATATATTGCCCTTAGATATATACTCCCCGTGGTTTCACCTTTGGGCGTTACATTCTCCGGGGCACATCAGGTGCATCCAAATCCTGGGACTAACTATTGGTTGAGGCCTCCGTAAGTATCCGCTAACAGGATACTTTCAGGGATTACAGGGGGGTTGTGGCTTAAACCCAATGTCGTTGGTATTCGTTGGATATCCTGAAAATCCCACTTAAGGGCTGACTTTTCACCACTTGTGGAAGAGTTTGATTGTTTTATATTATCAACTGCTAAAACTACAAAGAGCTCTGCTGATAAGAACTGCTCGTTACGACACACTTGGCACCCAGATGAAGAGAATTTTCCAAAACCTACATTCAAAAGAAAAATCAATCTATCCGTACTCAAATCAATCCGGAGCGGTATTAATAGTACGGTGAGTACGGAGTTTCTTGAATCTAATACAGAAAGATTGATTCAAGTACGTATTTTAAATCGCAAAATACTTGAATTATCCATATTCAATCCCGAATTCGTACTTGAAATTATCCAAAAATGAGATTGATTTAAGTAAAACTAATATTGAATCAATCTCAAAATGCGCTTGATTCAAGAATTATAAAGTTGATTTTATCCCGAATTCGTGCTTGAAGAAACCAAAAAAAAAACTACATAGAAATAAAAATTATTATGATTGATTTACTTACCCGTTTTGCACCTTACAGAAGGATAAAACAACAACATCATGCCCAATATGGCTTTTACTTTAAAAATCTTATGTTCAGATTTAACTAAAAATAAAAACCAAATTAGAAGCTAGAGTTCAAATTTACTTTTTAACCCTTCGTGGTACACATGAGTCCGCCCAGACATTTTTTCAATGTGTATAGAAAATCGAAACATGGGTTAAACATGAAAATAATATATGTTTTTTTTCTTGTTCTGTTGTTTTTACTGTTTTTAGAACTACAACCAGGGTTGTTATGCTTTTTTCCTAAAAAATCGTCAAACACCGAAATTCCGCAATAAATAATAAAGTGGGGTTGGTCATACATTTGACCCATCTAGGAGCATCCTACGCGCTGCAGGGGCCAAATTTAAGAATTTTATTAAACCGCCATTTTTTATGGTACAGCGCGTAGAATGCTCCTAGATGGGTCAAATGTATGACCAACCCCACTTTATTATTTATTGCGGAATTTCGGTTTTTTTTTTAGTAATTTCAATAAACTAAACCGTTTTTGAGTTGCGCGAATATATGCTGTGCAACCTCTTACATTTTCGAAATAACGGTATATCTTGAAAACAAGAGCTAACCTAAAAAAACGGTTAGCACCACTGGATTCAGCGTGCCCCAATTAGGTTAAATGCCAGGTGCGCGGCTGGTCTATTTTTTTCAACTAGCACAGTGTACTTATTGCTTAAAATTACAATTTTAAAATTCTATTTTAAGATTTTTTTTTTTAAGGTTGCGAAATAAAAAAATCATATCTTAAAAAAGACAAAAAAAAAAACACCTCCTTCAAAGTTTCAGGATTTTTAAAGAACAGTTTGAGGTATTATATAAAAAAAATTCAGCCAATTAAAAAAACTAAGTTTTTGACTTAGTCCGTTTTTAAAATTTAATATTTTGCAGATATTAAATTTTTTTTCAATATATGGTTTGTAGCCCCAAGTATTCTCTTTAAAATGACTTTAAAATCATCTTCGTATGTCAAGTAGTTTCGAGATATTGAAGAAATAAGCTCAACACATTCGACTAATTTGGCGAAATTATTACATTTTGAACATGACATAACTTTTGAAAAAAAAAATTAAAACTTTTTTTCGTCCAAATCTCACCAAATTTCATTAACATCGAAAGGGGTCGTGTCTCACTCTTGGTCGTTTTGACATGGAACCATTGACCCATGTAGCGACGCCAATCGGAATCATTAAAACGCAAGACGCGACGCAAATCGAACCGACGCAAATAGGACCGTCGCGAATCGGGGCTCTAGTTAAAAATTTTTGCAGTATCGAAAACATTCATATAATTGTAGATTGGAATTCTACAATACTAACCCAGCGGTAGCTAGAATGAGTAAAGATGCCTAATAGAAGGCCTTATTTAGCAGTCAGAAGCCCTTCTTGCCGCATTCCATACTTATTTATTTTTTACACAGGTTGTCATTGGGCGCAAGGCCTCCCAGACTTCCTTTAAAAACAACATCGATCCCTTCCCAAAGAAGGGAGTAAGGAAGGTCACTAAAAATAAAAAGTAAATAAAACCGAACACCTTCCTTTCTCCCTTCTCAAAGAAGGGAGTAGCGAATGTGTACTGAATATTTCAGAAGTTCTTTTAAAAAGAAGTCTATACCTTCTAGAAGGCATACTTCTGAAGGCAGGATATCATGCGAAGCGAATCTTTTAGAAAGGAGTATGCGGTCCTTTCAATATTTACCGCTGGGAATGCTTCTAATGAAAGCCAACTGGTTTGTGATTTTTGTTTAATTTTCAAAAAATTTTGTATATCGAAAAATTGATTGTTACGTTTTGGACTGAGTTTAAATTGTTAATATTTCTTCTGTTTTATTGATGCCAAAAAATCAAAACAGTATTACTATATTTTCTCCAAAAAATCTTTAAAATTACGAAAAACCGTCACATCTAACAACCCTGACTACAACAAACTTTAAAAAACACACCGTATGCACGTATAAAGAATGCAATGCTGAGAGTGTTCAGGGACCAGTGTTCAGGGCTGCCAGATAAATTTATGATAAAATCGTCAGTTTCTTGAGAAAAAATAAAAACATCGTCTTAATCGTTTTGAAAAATCGTCAAAAAATCGGTCAACTTAAAATTTAGTTGTTTTTAAACAATTTTTGTTCGAATTTTATAAAAAAAAACATTCAAACAAAAACATAATTACTTCATACCCAGCTAGCATTTTTAATCGTGTAAGAGCTACTGGGAGTCTCATGAAGAGCGTCTTTGATCGTCGATGACCGCATTTTTTAATCGTAGAAGATTTCTCACACGGGAAAAACTGTACCACGAGTGAGATTCTTCCAAAGCACACCGAAAGACGCTTCTACAATCGGTGTGTGAATCGTTGAAGAGGTGGGTAAAGATAACACTGTGTCACAAATTTCCAGCAAAGTCGTGACCAAATGAATCTGACACCTAATCTTGATGTAAAATTGTCCGCTGAATCCGAATATGAAAAAAGAGCAAAATTGCAAAAAATCATCAAATTTATAATGAAGTTTAAAATTGTGTCTACTATAACTCTGCCATTTATTGACTCATCTTCACAAACGACCCATGGTTATTTATATAAATTTTATAGCCTTTCACGAAAAAGAAATAAATACAATAACTTTTGAAGATATTAACAATTCAGTCACATCATCTGTTTTTAAAAACACAAATAACGGTTATTTTGGAATATCTTTAAAAACTGTTCTACTTTTGACAAGTCTGACTCAGCAGACAATTTTACATAAAGATTAGGTGTCAGATTCATTTGGTCAAACAACTGTCAAGTAGTGTAATCTAGCGAGATTTTCATGTCAAGAATCGTATAAGACTCATGTAGATATTCTCTTACAACTCGTGAAATGTTTGCGGTATAATTGTTGAAAATATGATTTATACAGAGAGCCGTAAAAGGTTCATTCGATGATGGTTTGACGAAAGATAAACAAAGCGTAACATGGTTGTTCTTGCACTCTGAAAATAATCAAAGATTTTCTTAAGACTTGCATATTACAGCCGTACCTAAACAAAAGCGGCACGAATTTTCTAGTTTTTGAATAGAGCGGCCTGAACGCTTTGGAATTGGAAAACCCGATTTTGACAGCCCGTTTAGTAGTGAAGTTTGTCGCTATTGTTCATTAATAATGACAATTTAGCTATTTTTTGGTTAATCAAGAGTTTTTATCTCTATTTTTATACCCACGCCACAATAGTGGAGAGGGTATTATGCATTTGTGCTGATGTGTGTAACGCCTTAAAATAGTGGTCCTAGACCCACCTTAAAGTATACCGATCTACTCAGAATCACTTTCTGAGTCGAACTAACGATGTCCGTCCGGCTGGCTGGCAGACTGGCTGGCACAAGGACCAAGCCTATTGAAAATGGACCGAATCGCAGGACCACAAGGGAAGATAGGGGAAATTTGTTCCTCTCAGAAACTATCAAACCGATTTTAATGAAATTTAAAACATAGATAGAACCATATCTATATAGACACAAAATGTATACATTTTTAAAAAGATCGGACCACGAGGGGATATAGGGGCAATTTCTGACTCTCAAACCGATTTTAATGAAATTTAAAACATAGAAAGATCCATATCTATAGGGACACATTAGCTATACAGTTTTTAAAAAATAGGACCACAAGGGGAGGCAGGGGGCAATTTCTGCCTCTCACAAACTTTCAAACTGATTTTCATGAAGTTTATTAACATAGATAAATCCATTTTAATATGAACACATAAGCATGATGTGTTTTTAAATAATGTGGTGTAGGGTACTTACTTGTTATTTATAGTCTGTGGGTTTTATTAAACAAGAAAGCTATCACTACTGTTCGTGACACAGCGTTGACGCTCTCGCTTTGGTATGGCATATCAGCGTAGAAGCTAAGCGAAAGAAAACGTTCCGCCTTCCGCTCTTATTAAGGTACGGCTGTTAAACATTCCAAGATTAAAAAAAAACGAAATTGTCAGAAAATGTAATGTTTTATTCAGTCTTGGAGACTGAAAAAAATCGTCACTTTTTAGACAAAAATCAGCAAATCGGGACTTTGCTAATTTCGGAACAAAAAATCGTCAAAATGACGATAAATCGTCAAATCAGGCAGCGCCGCCAGTGTTACAGTCGGATATTTTAAAAAAGTACCAAAAAAAAAAAAAGGATATATCTACAAAAAGTGGCCCCAAAAAGAGGATTTTGTAAAAAATGGGCACATCTTTTAAAATTAAAATAAGTACACCACATCATGTATTTTTTACGATTCTTCTATTTATTATAATTTTAAATGGTATAAAACTATAACAAAAAACATTGTATATTAATTAATATACACTAAAAAACAATTGATCGCATTACACATATATACTTACTTAAAAACGGCTCATTTGTTGTAAAAAGTTTTTACTAAAAACTAAAAAAAAAATATATGTATATTGTAAATATTTGTCTCTTTTTTTTCATTATTTATTTATTGAATCTTCATATATTAAATATGAACTAAAAATAATTAATCAAATCTTAACCTAATGCTTTATTTTAAGTCCTGCCAGTGCCAGACAAAAATTTTCTTCATCACGGGTTCTGTTCACATCTATATACATATGTGTTTATCGCTCATCTTAATGGGTAAGTGCTGCAGTGTCTCTTCTCCTTAAGCGAGAGTGGCCGCTATCATTTAAAATATTTCGAGCTAGTGGATTTGGGTGCAACTCTAGGCTTTTTAAATACTTTACCGCATACTTTGTAATAATATTCCTTACCAGTGGCACATTGAGATCCTTGTGGATATTTGAGTTTTAAACATACCAAGTGGCAGCTGTAATTATTCGAAGAAGTTTCTTTTGGCGCCTTTGAATTTTTTCGATATTTGAGGCCGAGGCAGTGCCCCATAGTTGAATACCGTAACACCATATTGGCTTTAAAATAGCGTTATAAAGTAGTAGTTTGCAATCGAGACTTAGAACAGAATTTCTTCCAATAATCCAGTTAATTTGAAATGCTTTTAGTTTCATTTGGGTTAATTTTGCTTCTATATGGCATTTCCATGTTAAACGCCGATCTAGATTAATACCGAGATATTTGACATGCAATTGTTGAGGCACTCGTTGATTATTGATTTTAATAGGGGGCATGTTTCCCGACGGAAGGTAAATGTTATATGAACGCATTTTTGCTCATTGACCTTTATTCTCCATTGTTTTAACCACATTTCTAGTTGAAATATATGATCCTGCAGGTATCGAGATGCTTCACGACTGTTCTCGTGTACGCTTAGAAAAGCTGTATCATCAGCAAAAGTTGAGGTTAGGGTGTAATTCTTTGTTGGCATGTCCGAGGTATATATGAGGTAAAAAAGTGGGCCCAGGATGCTTCCCTGAGGGACTCCAGCTTCAATTGGCCGAGGAGAACTTAAAAAATCACCTTCTTTAATAATAAATTCTCGACCGACCAAATAGCTTTCTAACAGCTTGTGTGTGTTAACCGGAAGGTTTAGCTTCAATTTATGTAACAAGCCTACATGCCAGACTTTATCAAAAACTTGAGAAACATCGATGAAGAAAGCGGAGCAATATTTTCAAAGGCTTTTCTTATGGCGTTTACTATCCGTGCTATGTTCTCTTCTGAAACCGAATTGATGATTAGGTATACACTAGGGATGCCAATCGGGACTGGTTTTGGCAAATCCCGGGATTCAGGATTTAAAAAAATCATTTTACGGGATCCCGGATTTTCCGGGATTCGGGGTTTTTGAAAATTAGAAAAAAAAATGCTTTTTATAGATATTAATTAATAAAAAATGTTTTAAAAGCGGTTTACAAGCAAAAGGTTTATATTAATATGTTATTTTAAAGTTAAATATAATGTTATATCAATTACTAACACTTAAAAATATTGAAAATTATGACTTTTCTTAATTAATGATAGATTTAATTAAAAATATGAAAAAACTACAACGAACGATTTCTAACAATGTGTTAATTGATTCAACTAAAAAAATAATTACCATAAAATCTACATTTTATTCAATTACCTCAGTTAATTCAAACTAAATAAAAAAAGAATTAATATTGCAATTGAATAGAGTAAACTTGTAATTGATTTATTTGTAAGATTCTATTCAAATTTTTGTTAAGTAAATTAAGCTTCGTTCACAATCACAGAAACATTTTGACTTGGTGTTCATAATAACAACAACAACAATTTATTTTGCAACTACACACATTTTGCTTTAAAAAACCGTTTGCAAATTTTACCCACAACAATTTATTATTATTTTTCACAACATTATATTAAAATTTTTATTCAAAACTAAATAAAATTATTTTAAACGTCAGAAACAATTTCATTCAAATTGTTGCTGAAGTTCTACACCATTTTTCATTTAAAATGAGAAAATTCAAGATGAAATTGAGAAAATTCCAAATGAAACTGAGAATTTCTTCTTTTTTTTTTTTTAAATTCCCTAAGCTACTCCCGCGAAGCTTTTCGCTTGTCTGCAGGAAACCAGAGTCTCTGGCGGGAATCGAACCCGCAACCCCGGCGCTGATAGACTAGCTTTGTACCAGCTAGCCTACCGGGGCACTCAATATTGATATTGAGAAAATTCCAATTGAAAATGAGAAATTCAATTTGATATTGAGAAAATTCCAAATGAAATTGAGAATTCCAATTTGAAATTGAGAAAATTCCAAATGAAATTGGGAAATTTTTATTTGAAATTGAGAAAATTCCAAATGAAATTGAGAAATTTTAATTTTTCATTGATAAAATTGAAATATCTATATAATTTTTATTATATTCATTCAACAAACATGCATAACTAACAAGGATCGAAAAATATGAAAATAAATACAAATCGCAGTATAATTGACCAACAGGCATATCTTCCAGATCCAGAGCAGATTGGTAAAACGATGAAGTATGCTGTATGGCTCTACTGCAATCTCCAGTAGTTATACATGTCTTAGAAGCATTAATCATCTGTTCTAAAAAGACAAGCCTCTGTTCTCCTACATGGGTGGGAATTTCGTTCGGTACATTCATCGTTGCTTTTACCGTACTTTTTATTTTTGACCAAATAATTTCAATGGGGTTAAGCATCGGTAAATAGAAGCTCAATCGCAGGAGCGTTGTCAAAAATAATTTGTAGCCGACTGTGGCATTGAGCATTGTCACATACCAACACGAGGATCTGGATGCCTGTTGGTCAATAATACTGCGATTTTTATTTAGTTTAATTTTTTTCGATCCTTGTTAGTTATGCATGTTTGTTGAATGAATATAATAAAAATTATATAGATAATTAAATTTTATCAATGAAAAATTCAAATTTCTCAATTTCATTTGGAATTTTTTTAATTTCAAATTTAAACTTCCCAATTTCATTTGGAATTTTCTCAATTTCAAATTGAAATTCTCAATTTCATTTGGAATTTTCTCAATTTCAAACTGATATTCTCAATTTCAATTGGAATTTTCTCAATTTCAAATTGAAATTCTCAATTTCATTTGGAATTTTCTCAATTTCAAATTGAAATTCTCATTTTCATTTGGAATTTTCTCATTTTCATTTGGAATTTTCTCATTTTCAATGAAAAATGGTGTAGTTGAACCAATTTTTTAAAAAAAACTTTAGTTACATTTTTGTTTGAAAAATGAAAGAAAAATATATGAAATTCCTTGGGAAGAAATAAGATAGAAGAAAAAACGAAATTGTTGCTCTGATTGTGAACGAAGCTTTAGAATGAATAATTAAAATTTCAATTCGAAATTAATTATCAAAATCAATTTATTTAGTTAACCATAAAAATCTCATTTTAACAAAAACATATTTTTATACCCACCACAAAGTGGAAGGAATTGTGTAGTGTTTAAAATACACGTCTTAATTTTTTAAAATCGCTCCATAAATTTGTCGTAGTTCCTATGCCTACTCTCGTTAAACACTTAAATAATTCTAACCCTGTGAAGAGTAAAGTTTTAATGTCGAATTTGGTGCACCAGTGAAATGTTTTGTGCATTTCAAAGACATTTTTTCCTTTATTAATTTTCTTCTTGTATTATTTTCTTCACTTCTCGTTAAAATTTCTTTGTAATTGTTGGACACGCTTAATTTTAACTTTTTTGTTTCGTTTTCAATGACAGTATTAACAGAGTTAATCAAGTAAATTGTAAAGATCAGTATTTTGTTCCCTATGCTCTCAAGGATTAACTAAATCCCGAAAATCCCGGGATTACAAAATTTAAATTCAGCGAATCCCTAAACCCGGGATTTTCTGGATCGGGATTGGCATCCCAAGTATATACCCATTGTCATTCAAAAAAATTTAAAAAAATGATCAAAAAACTTTGCCGTTTCAAACAATGTGTTGTGATTGATTTTGACAATTATTTAATTAATATTTTAATTCAAACTTTATTTCAAAACAACTAAAATGTTAATTAAATCAAAATTATATTTAAAAAAAAAAAATAATAAAAAAAATAATTGATTCAATTATCACATTAATTTAATTTAAATACTTTTTTTAATTTTTAAAAAACTACTAATAATTTTTTTCTGTGAAACTAAAAATAGCAAGAAGTTATAGTTTTGAACATAATTTACTCTACTTATTTCTACACCATTTTTCATTGAAAATGAGAAAATTCCAAATGAAAATAAGAATTTCAATTTGAAATTGAGAAAATTCCAAATTAAATTGAGAATTTCAATTTGAAATTGAGAAAATTCCAATTGAAATTGAGAATATCAGTTTGAAATTGAGAAAATTCCAAATGAAATTGAGAATTTCAATTTGAAATTGAGAAAATTCCAAATGAAATTGGGAAGTTTAAATTTGAAATTGATAAAATTAAATTATCTATATAATTTTTATTATATTCATTCAACAAACATACATAACTAACAAGGATCGAAAAAAATTAAACTTAATAAAAATCGCAGTATTATTGACCAACAGGCATCCAGATCCTCGTATTGGTATGTGACAATGCTCAATGCCACAGTCGGCTACAAATTATTTCTGACAACTCTCCAGCTACGCTCCTGCGATTGAGCTTCTATTCACCGATGCTTAACCCCATTGAAATTATTTGGTCAAAAATAAAAAGTACGGTAAAAACAATGATGAATGTACCGAATGTAATTCCCACCCATGTAGGAGAACAGAGTCTTGTCTTTTTAGAACAGATGATTAATGCTTCTAAGACATGTATAACTACTGGAGATTGCAGTAGAGCCATACAGCATACTTTACGTTTTACCAATCTGCTCTGGATCTGGAAGATATGCCTGTTGGTCAATAATACTGCGATTTGTATTTATTTTCATATTTTTCGATCCTTGTTAGTTATGCATGTTTGTTGAATGAATATAATAAAAATTATATAGATATTTCAATTTTATCAATGAAAAATTAAAATTTCTCAATTTCAATTGGAATTTTCTCAATAACATTTGGAATTTTCTCAATTTCAAATAAAAATTTCCCAATTTCATTTGGAATTTTCTCAATTTCAAATTGAAATTCTCAATTTCATTTGGAATTTTCTCAATATCAAATTGAATTTCTCATTTTCAATTGGAATTTTCTCAATATCAATTTGAAATTCTCAATTTCATTTGGAATTTTCTCAATTTCATCTTGAATTTTCTCATTTTAAATGAAAAATGGTGTAGTTAAAACAATTTTTATCCAAAATTAATCCAAATTGGAAGTTACAAGCATTCAATATTGGTTTTCGATTAACCCATTTTATAACAGAAAAAAATTTTCAATCACTTTCTTTTAAACAATTTCTAAAAGTGTTGAATTTTATTTCAAAATTCACAAACAGCATGCAAAAAATTAAATACTCATAAAAATTGCTTAAAAACTACTTGTGTTTTTTTAATTTTTTTTTTTTTTGTCAAAGATTCTAGTGTAGAATTTTAAATAACTTTTTTTACACAGACAAGCTTCAATTAAAAAATAAATCCACCTGTCTTCTTTACTCTAATGACCCAAATTTCAAATATTTTTGCCTTCTTCTTCTTACATTTTCTTTAAATTTCAACAAACCTGGTACAAAATACCAAATTAGTTAAAAAGTTTAATTTGTCAGTACAGATAAGATACATATTTCATTGAAAAACTCCTAAATTATACTTGTTCCACGCCCCAAACGACAAACATTTATAAGCAATTTTAAGGTGTTTTTTACAAGCGAAAAAATTTAAACAAAAAAAAAAAAAAAAAAAAATCGATATTTGCGGAAACCCAAAAAAAAAAAAATTTTTTTTTTTTTAATATGAAAAAGAGTAGTAAATAAAAGAATATTTATTTAAGTAACAGAGTTGAATACACTTTGCAAACATAAAATTTGCTATTTAGTAATTCTCGACAGGTTCTGAAATTTTTCTATATCATTCGCGTGTATTCGCAATTATTTTTGCTGTTTGTTAGCACCAACGAACGACTCGATCGATTTGTCGAAATTGTTTTAAGCCAAAATAAAAAAAAATTACTAGTTGTCCATCCCCTCCAGCTCAATACATTCTGGAGCGATATGGATGGCCAAAAACAATCCTCAAGTGTTGAGTTGTCATGTTTTATGTTAATGATCAGTCGTACGTACATAAATTTTGTTCAAATAATTTAAAATAGTTGAAAAATATTTTTTTATTTTATGTACCTATAAATAAACTTTTTTCTTGATTTCAGTATCTTGAGGAATCGCACTACATACGTAAATAACTTTTTTAGAAATTTTTATTTTGGCTAAATTATTTACATAAATGTTTACATACCAAAGAAGTTCGAGTATGTACTGACTGTCATCTACAATACAGGGGAATAGTGAAATATTTGTAAATTTGTTATTATTGAAAAGGAAATTTCTTTTGATGGAATTATATCAAATAGGCAACATTTGTAGGCATTCAGACATAATGGCGAATGTAATAAGTAATCCAGTGTTGCCACCAGCAAAATTTAAAATTACACTTGAGATGAACCAAAACTATCGGATTTTAATAAAATTACACCAGATGTCAAACTAATCTTGTGTTTTATAAAAAAAAAACTTTTTCGAATAAGAAAAACACGAAAAACTTATTAAAAGGAGTCATACTTTTCAAGACTTGTCAGTCACTTATAAAAAATCTACTAAAATGAATTAATAACAAATAAAATAAAAAACAAAATAATGAGTTCTAGTTCCATATTTGGTTGCATTTATCTAGGGACTGTTCAAAATGTTCATTGACCTGCCTTTGTATGCCATGTTCAGTTATCAAAATTCCTCGTTTGGTTTCGGACGACAGTCTGCTTCTCAACTGAAGCATTTGAAAACAGCATAATAAAAAAGAAATTTATTACTTTTTGTCATACTGGAAACATCATTTTTAAGTTTAAATAACTGTTTTCAATTAACTTCGGGTTCTAATTCGCTATGAATATTTATCGAAATCTAAGAATCTAAACTGTTGCCATTCACTATCAAGTTTTTGCAAATCTAAACAAACGTCAGATAAACTTTCTTAAAAAGAAAAAGTGACTTAATATTAAAGCTGAGAATCGGTTAATTCCAAAACGTCATTTGCAAAGCAACCAAACAAACTCATACATTCCTAAACGCATCGATTTAAAAATTGACAATGTCATACGTCGCTAAATGTATACCAGTTATCGAGGCGCAAGCAAAAAAAAAAAAACACTGTGCGTCAATCATTTTCTTGATGCTTTGTTGACATTTTTTTTGTACAAAGTAAACAAAACAGCTCGTTACTTTGTATCGAAACAGTATCAAAACCGCATCACTGCAATGTGTTTTGATGTTTTGGAATTTACCCAAAGACTTTAAGGGTATAAATTTCCTCACTAAAGTAAATCTTTATATTATGTAAATGTTTTAAAAGATTTTCAAATTGCACCTTAGCTACGCCTAAAAGAAATTACCCACGCTTTACCCACGACAGTAAAAATTACACCCAATTTGGATAATATCCCTACGACGTGGCAGCACTGAAATTATGGATTTTAATGTTAAGGGGTATATTGATGTACTTACAATTTTGCTCATAATTTAACTATAATTACAGGTTGTTGAGGTTTTTAATTTCAGAAATGATAAATTGAATGCATTACAATTAAGGAGGTACCAATTTATTACGTGTAAAACCGTAACAAATATTGATATTATTACAAATTTTTGTGTGTCCCAATTTTATTTGACTAGAAATCACACTGTCAAATATAGTGAAGATCGGTTCATAATTTATCATAGGCCCCATAAAAAGCCCACTCCTGAAATATTCTAACTGCCGGTGGAGGGTATTGATAATTCGCACAGCCGAGTATAGCGCTATAACGTTTGTTTAAATATCATTGTAACATAAAGTTAAGTTATTACTCTTAGGCCGGGTTTTCAAGATGTGGGTTAAGTTTAAACTTATGGCGATTTTTTTTTCTGAGAAAAATACTTTATAGTATATACATGTAACACTTTCTAATGTTACCTTTAATCACTCGAACTGTTACATGTTGTGTAACTTCAATAGGACATAATTAGCTGGTTTGTTTTACAACTACATATTACATTTTTATCATTAATGTGATTCATGAGCGATTTTTAAAGTTATTTGAGCGGCTTATACTCGCTATTACGGTATGGAAACAAATTGACATCACTAATAGCTTGGACAAATAAAAACGGTAATAATACACATTGACTTTTTTCATTTTAATATCTAAATGTTTTTTTATTTTCATAAAACTATGAGTGATATTAATTACGACAACCAAAATAAAACGTTGGTTGTAAAAACAAAGTAGTAGGTACAATAGTTGTAAAACGGGGTAGTATGAACACCTTAAGTAAAAGTAAGGGTGGAATATGCAACATATTTTGCATGTTTTTCATCAACCTATTCCCAAAAGAACTTGAATATTTTTCCCACAGTTGTATTTTTTGTACAAACGAACACAAAAATGTAGAACATGTAACATAAATGCAACACATTTCTCAAAAAAGAAGTCGTCATTAGTTTAACGTTTTCTGAAACTCGGATTTTTTCCGGCGAAATGTGATTTTTTTCTTTTATAACAAATTTATTAAATGCCAACATTTTAAGCAAAACTAAGCTGTTCCGTCAAAATTTTATAGACATACTTGGTAAAGGCGGCACAAATCAGTTAAACCAGTCTTAAAGTTAACGAAAAAAACAATTTTTTTCGCTCTCCTGTAGAATTGAAATTTTGCAGATAGCATTTTGAATATAAACCCATTTGCTTTTTGAATGATTATCTATTTTAATTTATTTTTACATGTTTTTTCCTTACTTCTGCTTTTTCGTACTTTTGTCAAGAATTCTTCTTGAAGTTCAAAGTACATTTTTTGTTTTTGTTTTTGTTTTTCATTTTTTTGTCTTTCTTTTTCTTGTTGACCTTTTTCAGTACAACTTGAAGGACAAATGCAAACATAGAGCTCGTGCCTTAGCTTTAACAATAATCAGTATTGTGGTTATTTTGTTGAACTATTTATGGTTTTTAATCCAAATTTTTTAATATTTTTAATTAGGCCAAAGTTCATCAAATTTAATTTTCATTAAATTATTTTTATGAAGAATGAAATTTTACAACATGAAATTAATTAAAATTTATTGATTATTTTTCATTCTTGACTGAAGCTGGGCTCGAACCCAGACGTTTATTTTAAGGCGTTACATACATCAGTACAAATGCATAATACTTTCTCCACTATTGTGATGTGGGTATAATAAAATTATAAGAAAAACTATATTTAAATATGAATTGATATTTAAGTAGAAGTAGTGAAATTGGCCATTAGAGATTATTAATATTTAAAATTGGTATTAATAAGATTAAACAACAATGAATTGAATTTGAATTCATAGTAAAAATATCGAAAAATAAATAATTTTATACATATTCTTGGTTATTAATAAGATTTATGTTTAAAACACAAAGTATTTTCAACTTTTGCGGAGAAAGATGATTTCGCTAATCCGTTTGAACCAGACCAGCAGCGAAAAACAGTCTCTCATATGCGACAGAACTCATTTGAAAACTGAAATCTTTCTGCGCCATTTTCTTTAAGTTTGAGTAAAACACGTCATTGCGTCACCAAACAAGCGGATCTGAGTTTCTAGAAATAGTAGGTATCTCCGGACATCTTATTTTACAGAACCATAGCTTAGAATATATAGAGGCTCATCCTGCTTGGATTCTCTTGTAATTGTTTTTACAAAAGCTCCAAAGGCCAGTTCTTGTAGACTCATCAGAATTTTTACAACACGCAGAAAAAAAATTTTGAGTATGGTCACTAGGGTAGGGCTGCCAGAAGTTTGAACCTATCAACCAGGACACATAGAAAAAATGGATAAAAAATTACGCAAACAAAAAAGTTTTTTTTAATGCACATGTATGTATGTATATGTCAAAACCATCCAGTTTTTATTTTTAAATCCAACAATATATGAGGCTATCAGTGCTGAAGTGGTTACTTGGTTACGGTTCTGGTGAAAGATATGTTCTTTGCACTGTTCTTAACAGTGCGATAGTCGAGTAAGTCAACTGTTTGTATCCAAAACAGATGGCGCTAAAAACATAGTTTTTGGATGGGCCGTTGCAAGCAAGTACTATAGTGCAAGAGTAGTGTTAACTCCTCATAATCTCATAATAAGTCTGGGGTTACACCACTTCTCATATAAAAAAAAAAAAATTAACTTGTACTTCATTTACATAAAAACGATGAAAAATAATGAAAAGTTGAGCTTAAAATGTTCTAAACTATAATACTTTTCAGAAGATTACACTTTTTCTAGAACTTCATTTTAGCCTTTGATATAGTTACTTACATTGAATATTACTCTCCAGTGTCTCAGTCTTCAACGAGTTTCTTTCTTTAGTCCATAGAGCAGACTTGCAAAATCAAAATCTTTTGATTTTTCTTCAACCAACTTGACAACTGTCAAACTTATCAATTGACAAAGCCATACACGCCGACAATAACCGACTCAGTTGACAATTGAATTGAAACGTGTATTGGATATTTTAAAGAAAGTAATTTGTTATCGGTTTTCGATTACTTATAAAAGTTGTTAACACGGTATAACTTTTTAAAGCAACTAGTTGAAACAAAATTTGGAAGAGAATTGACTCTCATCTAATTTTATTGAAAGCTTTTAGTTAAACGACGTTAACACCAGATAACAGTTAAATTAAATTAAAGTTGTTTATACAATTGCCTTATGTTAGCAGTGTTATAACAGAAATCTTAACCTTTGCTAACAACTAAAACCAGCAAAAAACCAAATTTTCTATCTTGACCTGTAAAAAAACCAGGACAATTTCATAGTGGACCAGGACACCAGGACAAGTAGTCAAAAACCAGGACAATCCTGGAAAACCAGGACGTATGGCAGGCCTACACTAGGGTGACCGTTAAAATCAAAAGTTGGATTTATTTCGGTCTCATTCGCCAATTTGGTGGGTATTGATAAAAAAAAACAACTCACAAAGTTTTTAGGAAGATCGGCGAAGGCTAAGCCGTCCCTCAAGACCGCCAAAGTTTGAGAAAAATCGTAAAGTCCGACTTGTATGACTTAAGCTACGGTCACACTTATAAACTATTTGACCAAATAAGCATAACCACTACTTTTGTTATTAGTTAGTGAGATTTAAATTGGCGTTAATATCACAAAATGAACTAATTATACTAATAGACATAGCAAAAACCCGTTTTTTGTAAAATGTGGTGTTAAAATCATCATAAATATTGGAACTAAAGGAAATAATTATTTAGTTTGCTTGTTGGTCCCGTTTTTTTCGTCAACTATTTGACTAGTATGACCGTAGCTTTATATTTAGGAAAATATTAATCTATATAAATAAAAATCAATGTTGTTCGTTGGTAATTGCATCAGTTGAGAACGGCTGGACCGATTTGGACAGTTTTTTTTTTCTAATGATCGTCATGGTCCAACTTAGGTTTTTACGGAAAGAAAATTTTGCCACGCCCACTTTCACGCCCACTCGATTTGACTAATTTTTCTTTAAAATGTTCGCATCAATGCATTTTAAGTTTCCATCGAAAGAAAAATTTACCACGCCTACTTTTACGCCCACTTTTTCTATTAAGCACATAACTTGAGGATGGCTTGACCGATTTGGACGATTTTTTCTTTAACGTGATCGCCATGGTCCAACTTAGGTTTACACGGAAAGAAAATTGTTCCCCGCCCACTTTCACGCCCACTTTTTTCGATTTACCTAAAATCAGAAAACGGCTCCATCGATTTGACTAATTTTTCTTTCAAATGTTCGTATCAATGCATTTTAAGTTTCCATCGAAAGAAAAATTTACCACGCCTACTTTTACGCCCACTTTTTCTATTAAGCACGTAACTTGAGGATGGCTTGACCGATTTGGACGATTTTTTCTTTAACGGGATCGCCATGGTCCAACTTAGGTTTACACGGAAAGAAAATTGTTCCCCGCCCACTTTCACGCCCACTTTTTTCGATTTACCTAAAATCAGAAAACGGCTCCATCGATTTGACTAATTTTTCTTTCAAATGTTAGTAGTAATCCATTTTAAGTTTTCATCGAAAAAAAAATTTGCCACGCCTGCTTTTACGCCCACTTTTTTCGTTTTATCTAAAATCGGAAAACAGTTGCACCGATTTGGCTAATTTCTCTTTCAAATATTCGCAGCAATCCAATTTAAGTTTTCTGTAAGTTTAAGAAAATGCTTATGATATTTAAATTTTTTAATTTAACAGTTGGAGTTTCTTTTTAATTTTAAATTTATATGCAAACCAATGAAAATCCAACATGCAACATATCGAAGAGCAGTTCGATGGCCAAAGTTTTGCAGCAAAGCAAACTGATCGTTTGGGATGAATGTACAATGGCGCATAAAAAATCTTTGAAGGCATTAGACAAAACGTTGCAAGATTTACGAAACAATCAAAGCCGATTTGGAGGTGCGATGATTCTGTTGGCAGGTGATTTTCGGCAAACGCTGCCAGTGATAACACAATCAACGCCAGCCGATGAACTTAATGCATGTTTGAAGTCGTCTGCTTTGTGGAAATACGTCAGGAAACTCAAACTGACTCTGAACATGCGTGTCGAGCTGCAGAACGATCAATCTCGAGACGTATTTTCCAAACAATTGCTGGACATAGGAAACGGCAAAATCCCGGTGGATATTTCGACCGGCTGTATTCAATTTCCCGTCGATTTCTGCCAGTTCACCGAACCAAAGTCCGAACTCATCCGAAAGGTGTTTCCAAACATTACACAAAATTACAGAAATCATGATTGGTTGAACGAACGTGCTATATTGGCTGCGAAAAACGTTGATGTCGACGAATTGAATTTTAAGATTCAAAGTGAAATCGCTGGCGAATTGAAGATGTACAAATCGGTGGATTCCGTTTCTTCTCAGACCGATGTCGTCAACTATCCAATCGAATTTTTAAATTCCCTGGAATTACCCGGATTACCGCCTCATATTCTCCGACTAAAAGTTGGATCGGTAATCATAATGTTACGAAATATAAACCAACCACGTCTTTGTAATGGCACCCGACTTACGATAAAAAAGTTGATGAATAACGTCATCGAAGCAACAATACTTAAAGGAAAGTACAAAGGAGAAAATGTTTTGATACCTCGGATCCCAATGATTCCAACCGACATGCCATTCGATTTTAAGCGCTTGCAGTTTCCAGTAAGGCTTGCATATACAATGACAATCAACAAATCTCAAGGGCAGTCATTGCGTGTTTGCGGCATTAACCTTGAGAATCCAAGCTTCTCGCATGGTCAATTATATGTCGCCTGTTCCCGCGTCGGAAGTCCATTAGCATTATTTGTTTACGCACCAGACAACCAAACAAAAAATGTCGTATATCACAAAGCATTGCAATGAACATATCCTTGCAAAGCAATCGAATAAGTTTTATTTTTTTTTTTACTGGTTACCTGAATATTGATCTATCAATTAAAATGTAAAAAGAATACTATAAGATTCACAGCACATACATATGTATTTTCAAATCAAATGTAAATCAAACATACCCCAAATCTACACAGAAAAAACTGAAAATCAATTTCAGTAAAGAAATTCGCACAATCAAACAAATTTTTTAGGTCCTATGAAGAAATTCGTAAATTCAGTAAAACATTTTCCAATATTTTATCCAAAAAATTTTTTGTAAATATAAATATTTACCAAAACAAATATATTTAATTTTTACGAATTATAATGCACAAGCAGCAAGCATATTTTAATTTCCAACAATGATGCGTTGAAAATGATCAATTACTGCTAAAAACAAAATATTTATAGATAGTAAAGAACAATTTAAAACAACAGTTTATTTGAAAATATTTTGTGGATAATTTTTTCTGTGTATATGAATAAAATTTTAATTTAAAAATACTTTTTTCCTTTTTTTAACGGATTTTAAAAATCGAACACAAAAATTTTTTCTAATTTGGACAGGACAACGTCTGTCGGGTCAGCTAGTTTTACATAAAAATCGTTTTCTAAGAAGTTGTTGTTAGTAAAGTTTCCAACAACTTTTGCCTTAACAAGTTTTCTCTAAAACTCATATGGAACAAAACTTAATTAAAATTAAAAGTAAACAGCAGCATTGATGCGAATTTTTTCTGTAGAACTGTTTTTTCTTACACACGTCAATTCAGCTTTAATATTTGTGTTTGTGTGCGTTTGCTTAAAAAAAAAATAGTCAAACGCATATTATTTGTTTCTAACGTACCACGGTTGATAAATTGTACTTTTTTGATACAATTCAAATCCAAAAAGTACGGTGGTACCCCCGTGCCGTATTTGGTACTATTTCCAAACTGTTCAAACCTAAATATTTATAATTGATATAAAATAGCAACTCGTATTTAATGTCCAATAAATATAAGCGGATTTCAGTGTTTGGTGCAAATGGTTTTGCCAAAGTGCAAATGCAAAATTTCGTAGCGTTTTTATGAAATCTTAAGGAAACTCTGTGTATTTTGTTGTTGGATTTAACAAAACAGCTATGATATTTTGCATTTGCTCTTTGCAAGACCATTTGCACCAAACACTAAACTTCGCTATTGTGAATAGATTTTTGCACTTGATCATTGGACGATTGCATATGCCACATTCTAAATCAAGTATCAGCGGCAGCATATATTATTATAAATAACGAAATAGACCGTATGTACCAATGGTTTCAAGTGTAACCGAAACAAAAGTATTTATTACTATTGTGGTCGAAAAAGTACGATTTTAGAAGTTCGTAAGTACGATATTGGTTTTCTCATTTATCATCCCTGTAACATACCTGCACGCTTTCTTTATTCTTTAAGGGGGCTCTCATATAAAATTTTCAACACAGACTAGAAATAAATTGAGGAAAAAGCCCCAGAACTGCCAAGGAATCGCCCCAAGGGGGATTAAATATATGACGGACCTTCATTAGTTTTTTGTGCTTAACATTTTCTTAAAACATACTTGCCTTATATCTCCACCCTTAAGGGGGGCTCCCATACAAATATGCCGGTTTAATATTATTCTTAAATTTGGCCACTGCAGCGCCAAGATTGCCCTTTGTTGGCTCAAATGTATGACCAACCTCACATAAATTGTTTTATCCCCATTGCCGAACAAAATTTGGTTTCTAAAACGACTACGCATATAAGAAAAACCTATAACAATTTTTGAAGGTAATATTATTGTGGAATTTCGTTTTTTTTTAGTTTATTTTATAAACTAAACTATTTTTGAGTTTCGTTGTGCAACCTCCTCCGTTTTCGAAATTTTGAAAACAAGAGCTAACCTAAAAAAAGGTTAGCACCACTGAATTCAGCGTACCCGAATTAGGGTAAACGCCAGGTGCCCGGTTGGTCGGTTTTTTTTTTAAATAAATAATAAAAATGTTTTTCAACAAAACTAATTCATAGAAAATGCGTTTCTTTAATGAATTAAAAATTAGATTTTTTAGTGGCTTATTCGATATTTTCAGTTTATTTTGTTTAATAAGAGATAAAGAAAAACTTTTTAACAAATTTCTCTACAAAATTAATATTTTCTAAGTTATTAAACACTAGCTGACCCGACAGACGTTGTCCTGTCCAAATTAGAAAAAATTTTTGTGTTCGATTTTTAAAATCCGTTAAAAAAAGGAAAAAAGTATTTTTAAATTAAAATTTTATTCATATACACAGAAAAAATTATCCATAAAATATTTTCAAATAAACTGTTGTTTTAAATTGTTCTTTACTATCTATAAATATTTTGTATTATTATTGAGGTTTTTTGTTTTCCTCACGGGCTAATATGATCAATCGTTTTTTTACCAAATGTAATTAAAAAACATTTATGGTTAATTTATTTAATTTAAGTTATAGTTCTGTGATATTTACATTAAGTTTGACTTTTATTCGGTGTTTGTGTTGTATTTTACTTATTAATTATTTATTTATTTCTGTGTCGTGTAGTCCAGTTTTTAATATAAAATAGTTAAAAAGTGCAATACAAATGTAAACCCTAATTTATTTTTATGGAATAAAAATAACCCCTGATGAAGTTCGAAAAAAGCGAACGAAACGTTGGGAAAAGAAAATAAATTAACCATAAATGTTTTTTAATTACATTTGGTAAAAAAACGATTGATCATATTAGCCCGTGAGGAAAACAAAAAACCTCAATAATAATATTAAATATAACATTGATCATAAAACAAAAATATAAATATAAATATTTTGTTTTTAGCAGTAATTGATCATTTTCAACGCATCATTGTTGGAAATTAAAATATGCTTGCTGCTTGTGCATTATAATTCGTAAAAATTAAATATATTTGTTTTGGTAAATATTTATATTTACAAAAAATTTTTTGGATAAAATATTGGAAAATGTTTTACTGAATTTACGAATTTCTTCATAGGACCTAAAAAATTTGTTTGATTGTGCGAATTTCTTTACTGAAATTGATTTTCAGTTTTTTCTGTGTAGATTTGGGGTATGTTTGATTTACATTTGATTTGAAAATACATATGTATGTGCTGTGAATCTTATAGTATTCTTTTTACATTTTAATTGATAGATCAATATTCAGGTAACCAGTAAAAAAAAAAATAAAACTTATTCGATTGCTTTGCAAGGATATGTTCATTGCAATGCTTTGTGATATACGACATTTTTTGTTTGGTTGTCTGGTGCGTAAACAAATAATGCTAATGGACTTCCGACGCGGGAACAGGCGACATATAATTGACCATGCGAGAAGCTTGGATTCTCAAGGTTAATGCCGCAAACACGCAATGACTGCCCTTGAGATTTGTTGATTGTCATTGCATATGCAAGCCTTACTGGAAACTGCAAGCGCTTAAAATCGAATGGCATGTCGGTTGGAATCATTGGGATCCGAGGTATCAAAACATTTTCTCCTTTGTACTTTCCTTTAAGTATTGTTGCTTCGATGACGTTATTCATCAACTTTTTTATCGTAAGTCGGGTGCCATTACAAAGACGTGGTTGGTTTATATTTCGTAACATTATGATAACCGATCCAACTTTTAGTCGGATAATATGAGGCGGTAATCCGGGTAATTCCAGGGAGTTTAAAAATTCGATTGGATAGTTGACGACATCGTTCTGAGAAGAAACGGAATCCACCGATTTGTACATCTTCAATTCGCCAGCGATTTCACTTTGAATCTTAAAATTCAATTCGTCGACATCAACGTTTTTCGCAGCCAATATAGCACGTTCGCTCAACCAATCATGATTTCTGTAATTTTGTGTAATGTTTGGAAACACCTTTCGGATGAGTTCGGACTTTGATTCGGTGAACTGGCAGAAATCGACGGGAAATTGAATACAGCCGGTCGAAATATCCACCGGGATTTTGCCGTTTCCTATGTCCAGCAATTGTTTGGAAAATACGTCTCGAGATTGATCGTTCTGCAGCTCGACACGCATGTTCAGAGTCAGTTTGAGTTTCCTGACGTATTTCCACAAAGCAGACGACTTCAAACATGCATTAAGTTCATCGGCTGGCGTTGATCGTGGTATCACTGGCAGCGCTTGCCGAAAATCACCTGCCAACAGAATCATCGCACCTCCAAATCGGCTTTGATTGTTTCGTAAATCTTGCAACGTTTTGTCTAATGCCTCCAAAGATTTTTATGCGCCATTGTACATTCATCCCAAACGATCAGTTTGCTTTGCTGCAAAACTTTGGCCATCGAACTGTTCTTCGATATGTTGCATGTGGGATTTTCATTGGTTTGCATATAAATTTAAAATTAAAAAGAAAGCCCAACTGTTAAATTAAAAAATTTAAATATCATAAGCATTTTCTTAAACTTACAGAAAACTTAAATTGGATTGCTGCGAATATTTGAAAGAGAAATTAGCCAAATCGGTGCAACTGTTTTCCGATTTTAGATAAAACGAAAAAAGTGGGCGTAAAAGCAGGCGTGGCAAATTTTTTTTTCGATGAAAACTTAAAATAGATTACTACTAATATTTGAAAGAAAAATTAGTCAAATCGATGGAGCCGTTTTCTGATTTTAGGTAAATCGAAAAAAGTGGGCGTGAAAGTGGGCGGGGAACAATTTTCTTTCCGTGTAAACCTAAGTTGGACCATGGCGATCACGTTAAAGAAAAAATCGTCCAAATCGGTCAAGCCATCCTCAAGTTATGTGCTTAATAGAAAAAGTGGGCGTAAAAGTAGGCGTGGTAAATTTTTCTTTCGATGGAAACTTAAAATGCATTGAAACGAACATTTGAAAGAAAAATTAGTCAAATCGATGGAGCCGTTTTCTGATTTTAGGTAAATCGAAAAAAGTGGGCGTAAAAGTGGGCGGGGAACAATTTTCTTTCCGTGTAAACCTAAGTTGGACCATGGCGATCACGTTAAAGAAAAAATCGTCCAAATCGGTCAAGCCATCCTCAAGTTATGTGCTTAATAGAAAAAGTGGGCGTAAAAGTAGGCGTGGTAAATTTTTCTTTCGATGGAAACTTAAAATGCATTGATACGAACATTTGAAAGAAAAATTAGTCAAATCGATGGAGCTGTTTTCTGATTTTAGGTAAATCGAAAAAAGTGGGCGTGAAAGTGGGCGGGGAACAATTTTCTTTCCGTGTAAACCTAAGTTGGACCATGGCGATCACGTTAGAGAAAAAATCGTCCAAATCGGTCAAGCCATCCTTAAGTTATGTGCTTAATAGAAAAAGTGGGCGTAAAAGTAGGCGTGGTAAATTTTTCTTTTGATGGAAACTTAAAATGTATTGATACGAACATTTGAAAGAAACATTAGTCAAATCGATGCAGCCGTTTTCTGATTTTAGGTAAATCGAAAAAAGTGGGCGTGAAAGTGGGCGTGGCAAAATTTTCTTTCCGTAAAAACCTAAGTTGGACCATGACGATCATTAGAAAAAAAACGGTCCAAATCGGTCCAGCCGTTCTCAACTGATGCAATTACCAACGAACAACATTGATTTTTATTTATATAGAAGATAGATAAAAGTCAGATTTCATGTAAAATTATAATTTTTCTCAAACTTTGGTGGGCTTGAGGGACGGCTTAGCCTTCGCCGATCGTCCTAAAACTTTTTTGGAGTTGTTTTTTTAATCAATACTCACCAAATTGGCGAGTGAGACCTAAATAAATCCAAGTTTTGATTTTAACGGTCACCCTAGGGTACCACCGTACTTGTTGGCTTTGAATTGTATCAAAAAAGTATAATTGCACCAATTTTATCAACCGTGGTACGTTAGAAACAAATGGGCTGACTTTCAAAACGTCAAATGCTTTGTATAAGAACAAAGTATTAAGGCTCAGTTAGGCGAACGTTGCTGTACCGTATCTGTACTGTATCAATCAGCTGTTCGCTTTTTGTTATATGAAAACCAATACAAAAGCTTACCGAAATGCAATGTACCGTAGTTGCAACGTACCAATCTGTATAAAATAGAATTTCATGCCGTTGTTACGTGACATTTGTAATACAGTGATGGGCGGCTTGTATGTTACATTGAATGCGGGTAATTTTGCTCTTTTGTTTTTGGTACTTTTTTTTAGTATATCTATAGAATTGCGACAAAACAACTAACAATACAACATATTTCCAAATATACATATGTTTAGATGTTTAAAATAAACAAATGCATATAAAAGACTTTAAATGGTATCAAAACCTTGTTTGGTGTATGCACATTTACAATATATGTATCAGAGATCAACAATGAATCGTTTTTTCGCTACTCATACTGACTCATGCAATTGTAAGTATAAGTGCGTAGAAATCATTTAAACTAAACTACTCTGATTCACTCATACTCACAAGAGAAATATTTATGAGTGCGACGTCGACATTATACGCATACTCATAAATGACCTCAGCTTGATTTATAATTTCAAGAAAATACTTACAATACTCACAATGATTCAAATCATTATCTCATCCATTTACCGTTTTAACACAACAGAGAAAACACACAACTTAATAATCAGCGCTGCCAGATAAATTTGCCGAAAAATCGTCTACTTCATACATGTGACTTTAGTAAACTGTAATTGCCAAATCGTCACTTTGCTATTTCGGGGACAAATCTGGCAGCCTTGCATTTTACTTCGCCTATACACATTAGGTCTGTCTGCGTACACATATTTTGCGCAAAATGTTGCAAAATCTTGCAAAATGTTGTCTGCGTACTCCAAATCTCTTGCAGCGAGAGAGCCAAAAAGAGAATTTTTTGACAGTTGGAAGTTAGAGAACTTGCAAAATGTTACTGGAGAAATTTCCGCTTGCAAGATTTTGCAAATAGTTTGAACAGCTGTTTGAATCAAATAGTTTTTGTGAAATTAATATAAAAATTTAAATTTAACAATGGCAGAGGTAACTAGTTAGAATTGTGTTGATTTTTAACGTTTATAATAAATTATAATAAACAAAACATTTTACTTCATGCTAGAAAAATCCAAATATACAGTGCGACCGTGGCGTAAGTGGAGTGGAGATGGCAGAACCGATAGAACCAGCAGAACTTTGTGGGACAAACTTTGCAATTGAAGAGGCGAGTATTTGGAATTGTGTTCCTGGCGAGCACTTCACATCCAAATTATTTTTCTCCGTTGTCAAGCTGTTGGAGGGCACTCTATTGGGTATTTCATTCTTTTTTTCCATTGTAAGCCGGCACTATGTTGGGCAATGTAAGCAAAAGAATTTTATAAAAAACCCGACAAATAAAACTAAAAACTAAGAAGAAATTGAATTTACCAAACTAATAACAGTGTAATAAACAAGTTTTTTAATTTACAACAGTTTTTAAGCTTCACTTTAATTAATAATTTTTGAATTTACCCCGAGAATTCTGTTTTGCGTAAACATATGCTAAAATTCTTTTGCTTTGTTATTTCAATTGTTTACACACCGATCAGCTGTTTTCTTGCAAAATTTCACTGGATACTGTCTGCGTACTTTTTGAGATTTTTTCAGCCGATAGAGTAATATTGGTCTTACTCTCCCAAAAAAATTTACTGAGTATTTGCTACTGGAAAAGTACCCAGACAGACCTATTGACTTGAGTAGATTCTAAATCAAACACTACAAATGTTGGTAAGTATGAGTACGATGAATAAAATGAAACTTTTGAGTGAATATGAGTTTGAATCACGTTGGAATAAGTATGAGTGCGTATAAGTACAAGAATTTATGAGTCATGATTTAGCTCTACTCACTTTTTCACTACTCATTGCTGATCTCTGATATGTATGCTAAAAATGTATATATGCTAAAATACAAATTTATTTATTGTAAATCTATAATATAAATATTAAATTACTAACATTTTTTAAAAATACACAAAATACTGTTTTAATACCATTTAAATCACGTGGTACCTTTTCTGCACAACGGTCACCATTTGAACATTTTTGATTCTCATCACTGTTTGTTTTGTTTTATGTAATACTATTGCTTTTTGTTTATGTATGGGAAAACATATGACACGTTGTTAAACGTTCTATAAGTGCACCAACGTGCTTACAGTACGGTGCGTTACATTACGGGTAAAGCAACGTTCGCCAAACTGAGCCTTTATGTTTCATTACGCCGCAGTACAATATATATGCAATGCAAACCCTTTCAAAACATCAATGGTAAGTATTAGTAACGCAGCAAAAAAGCAATCAGAGCATAGGTTTTAAAGTTGATGCTTTGTGATATTTGACATTTAATTTGCAAGCAATACAGATTTATTTTAATATGTACTATGCATTGCATCACTTACATTTCAAAACGTTAAAATAAACAGAACACATAGTTGCATTGTTTCGGTACTTTGTACATGTGCATGGTTAAAATACAGTAGTAAAGCTGTATACAAGCTTTGTATTAGTACGTTTTGGAAGTCAGCCATGATATGCGTTTGACTATTTTTTTTTTAAGCAAACGCACACAAACACAAATATTAAAGCTGAATTGACGTGTGTAAGAAAAAACAGTTCTAAAGAAAAAATTGGCATCAATGCTGCTTTACTAACAACAACTTCTTAGAAAACGATTTTTATGTAAAATTAATATTTTCCTAAATATAAGTCATACAAGTCGGACTTTACGAGTTGTTTTTTTATCAACACCCACCGAATTGGAGGGTGAGAGCATGGAAAAATAGAAAAAAAATTTGATTCATACAGTTAACGACCACCCTAATGGACACCTCCAACAAAACTATTTTTAATGAAAAATGTTAAACATATAATGGTTTAATTAATAATGTCTTTTTCACCGGCAAACAAATTATGGTTAAATAAGTCTTCCATTAAGAAGCTTCAGCCATATTATGGTTGCCTCAAAACATGTTATGGTTAAATATGACAGTAATTTGCTTGCCAGAGAGAGTTGATAAATGAGAAAGCCAATGTACCAAAGAACTTTTAAAATCGTACTTTTTCGCCCCCATTAGTACTAGAACATTTTTTTTTATTATTTATATCAACAAAAATTTAATACAACAAAAACAAAAGGTACTTAATATTCATTTGAACATGTAAAGTATAGATAGCAAAAACAAGCAAATACATGTTCATTAATTGAAGCACAGCCGCGAATAACGTTTTAAGTTACAAAATAATAATTTTTCAGGAGAGCAAAAAATCGTTTTTTGACAGGCAGCATTATTTGTGTTAAAAATTTTTTTTTTTATTATTAAAAATAATGATAATAAAAACTTTAATGCAAAAGGCTTTTAAAACATTATTCCACACTGCAAAGCCATTTCGGTTTCATCATTTTGTTAGTAACTTGCAATGTTCTTCCAGTGGCTGACACTTTGTACGCCATTTTGAAGGCGTTAAGGTGCATAGTTTTTGTTGATTTGATGTTTAAACTGTGTAAGAGAGTAAGGTTAACGGTTATCTGCAAAAAAAACAGTTTTTGCAAAATGTGGCGTTTACAACGTTATTCGCGGCTGTGCTTCAATTATACACAATAATAGGGTGGGTCAAATTTATGCTTGTCAAAAGCACATCGCAATTCTTGTTCTATAAGTCATTCCAAGAAACTTTGCCAAAGAAACCATAGGTCAAAAATTGATTAGGAGCCGCCGGATTTTTCAAAATATGTAGTTAGTTTTCCAAAATACTCAAGAATAGAGGCAACAAAATTGTATTTGGTCTAGCCAGACCTGTATAATGCGGTTTTTAGGGTCAAGAAATCCATTTATTTTAATTTTTGATTGCGTTTGACTACCATCTTGTTGACTAATATTTGAAAATAGTTTGAGTTCGTTTCAGAATAGTCTTGAATTGAGTTCTACTTGGTCCACTAGAACTTTTGCGAAGTGGTTTCCTATATCTTTAAAAACTTGCCAATATCATCAGAAAATGCACGCTTATATGCTGTTGCTGATATTTAATTTAAAATGTTACATACGCAATCGTCCAATGAACAAGTGCAAACATCTATTTACAATAGCGGAGTTCAGTGTTTGGCGATGGGATTTTCCATTTGGCGACTGGCGACTTGTATGGCGATTTTTGATATAGCAGGCGATTAACTTGGCTATTTTTACCATTTATATTATCTCGGCGATTTTGTTTAACAGCTTGTCATTTTTTGTTATCATTACTAACACAAAAGAACTTGCAACTTTTTTCCACAAGACTTTTGTTTTGTTATCAGTTTAAGTGAATTTTATATTCAGTCACTATTTAATTCAAATATGTAGTATGTATGCAGGTCAAAACTCCAGTAATGAAATCGGTGAGGCTGAAGTGTACGATCTTATAGACTTGTGTACTTAATTAAAGTCTTTCAACTGAATAAATATATGATCTCCATTTTATGTTATTAAGAAAAAAATTACAGAAACAACACAAAATTTACTTTCGGCGACTTTTTGTATTTTTCTCAGTTTTTGGCGATTTTTAACTGAAATATTTATTAGCGTTTTTTGTATGAAAAATTTAATTAAAAAAAAAAAAAAATTTACAAAAACTGAACAAAATTGACGTTTGGCGATTTTTGGCGAATTCTGACATCCGGTTTGGCGATGGAGCTCAAAAAAATCTGATAACCCTGGGGGCAAATGGTCTTACGCTGGGTCTCCACGTAGCAATTTTTATTGCTAAGTACAAGCAATAACGTCGGCAGAACAATGACAGAACAATGGAGCAATGATTGCTGATTATATTGCTGGAGAACACTTGTTATTGCTTTGCCATAAATTTGAAATTTTCACCTCGAGTAGTTGTATAAAGTTTTGAGGCTGTATTTATAACAAATGTTTTATGTTGTGTTTTGAAGTGATTGTTAAATTTTCTTTTTAAATTAATTAATTTAATTAATAAAATAATTAATTGTAATTGTCGTAGCTGTGTTTTGTATTGCTTTTTTGTTTATTTGCGTATGAAAAAAACCTAAAACTTGTATTGTTCTATTGAGAAAATAAAAATATACAAAAAAAAAAAAAAAAAAAAAACAAATTCGTCGTTTGCTTTTGTTGATATTGACGTTTATTTAAAAATATAATATATAAAATCTTTTTCTGTATTTTGTTGAAGTATTTCTTCACTTGCTTTTTTAATAAATAAACACACTAATAAATAACCAACCGTACAGAGAAATGAAATGTCAGATAAATTACAACTGATTTGACAGCAGATTGCTAAGCAATAATTGCTCAAGCAATAAGAAGAGCAATTTTTGCGCAATGGATTGCTACTCATGGCAATATGCGGTCTATACGTCGCAAATTTTATGGAGCAATCAAATTTGACGTTTGCCGCAATAAATATTGCTACGTGGAGACCCGGGGTTACAAAAGAGCAAATGTAAAATAGCATATTCGAGCTTTGTATCGAGGGCAGGGGTGCCAGATAATTTTGATAAAAAATCGGCATATTTTAAAAAAAAAATCGTCATTATCGGCACTTTTATATAAAAAAATCGGCCTACTTTAAATACAATAAAACATATTCTTACTTACAAATAAGAACAATTCAGAATTATCTAATGTTTATAACTTATGAAATTTCAAAAGAATCAATCAAAATAAACGTTTTACAAAGAAATTGTAGTTGAATATAAAGTTTTTTTTAGCTTTCTTATAATTAAGTATATTCCATATACAAATATTTGAGTTTGACATTTTTATTAAATCCATTTTAATATTAATATCAAAACAGTTTAAATTATTAATTTTTAAATAATCTTTAAAAAACGAATAACTTGCAAAGATAAATTTTCCAGTGAACATCAAAACTCTGTTACATTAAAAAATTCTTTCCACATTGGCGGAAGAATGTGGAAGGACCAAAAATTGTACCAAATGCTGCCATAAAATGTTCACGTTATAAATCTGAAAATTTTTGCCAAAAAGTTTGCAAATTTATTTAATTTTCCTTACATAAGAATTGGCTATTTAATTTATGTACTAACATCGTCCTCAATTGCGTTATAATCTTAATAAAAAAAAATTATTTAATTATCAAAGTAATTATTATTTAAATTATATTCATTGATAGTGAATATAAATTTATCTTACCTTTATTCTTTTGTAAGTATTTATCTATCCATTTTCAAACACAAATATAAAGTGTTTTATATTTTCCTAATAGAAAAAGAAAGTTTAACTGAATTATTTTAGGTTTAAAAATTATTTCTTTTTTAACTTTGGCCTTTAATTCTTTATAGTGGAATATTTTTCAAATAAAAATGTATTAACTCAACACACATTACAAACAGTGCATTTAATATTGAATTAAACTAACCCCTTTTTCTTTAGTAGAAGCGCTGACTTAATAACAGTTGTCTCTTTTCAATGTTACAACTGTTTCAGTATCGCTTAAAGTTGGTGTATTATTATTAAACAAACAAAAAGTAATCGCCTTTTAGTCAAAAAATCGGCATTTTTGGACCAAAAATCGGCAAATCGGCATTTTAATAATTTAGGGGCAAAAAATCGGCAAAAATGGCAGGCCTGATCGAGGGTCATGAAATGTAGATAAACATTAAGTTTCATAATTCTCTAAACCATCAAATCTTTTATTCAGAGTAAGTTGCAACATTTTTGGGTCTCTGAACTATCCCGGTTGATTCATTTATTATTTTTTCTAATAATGCTTGAAGACTACCTATTTGCGGAATAGCGTCAATTAACGAAGTCGTGAAGTAGACACGTGGCAAATTTATTATGTAAAAATATTCGATAAAACAACGTGTTTTAATGGTGAGCTCAACTGATAGTTATGATATTTTACCAGGCACGGTAATAGATACATAGGCTGCACAAAAGATCCTCTGGGTTCTCTACATGTATATAGGACAACAAGATTCTAACTTGAATTTCGTTGTGGTGCAAGTGAAACCTTCATGTTCAAAGGTCGCGAAATGATCAAACGAACATTTCAACTTTTTTTTCTTGTGTTATATGTATTGCGATTTTTGGTTATATTGTGATGGGTATAAAAACTTTTTGTTTTTGGTTTTTTTTTTTACTTTTATTTAATAATTATTTTGTTTGGCGCAAAATTTTTAACAACAGCTGAAAATCAGTGTTGTTAACGCTTATTGGAATTCAAAGAAAAATCGCTACAAGTGATGAATATGGCTTTAGTACTAACTTTGCATTCAATATTTAACACGCTAAATATCAAAAATCAAAAAAGCAAATTTCGATCTACCAAAGGTTTAAATAAAATTTGGTTTAAGGATTTATGTTTGACTATTGACGTCAGCAGTCGTCGATGGCTGCGAGTGTTAGACGGCAAATCCCTCTGAGGAGATCGAGTGGTAGCGATCGAAACATGTCAGGGTTACCAGCCGCCTGGGTTCGAATCTCAGGTCAGTCAAGAATGAATGATTATCAATAACAATTTTAATTAATTTTCATGTTGTAAAATTCCTTTCTTCATAAAAATAATTTAATGAAAATTAAATTTGAGGAAATTAATTAATAATAAATAAGATATTAACCATAATTAAATAAAAATTGGTTAAAAATTTATTTATTTCATCACGTTTAGCGGCACGCTTTGATTTTTGCTTAAAATATTTTTTGACGTAAGCTGGGCTTAATTTCCAGCGTTAAAAACTGCAGTCAAAGCAGAAAATCTGCCATTTCTACCACTTATTAATTTGTCATTTGCCAAGAAACAAAAAACTGTTGTTTTTTACTTCTGATTCATTTATTGCAAACAGTCGCTGCCAAACCAACTTAAAAAGCGAAAATTTGTACTCAAATTTTGCTCGACAGTTTTTGGTTTCGACTGCAGTTTTTTAAACCCTGCTAATTTCCATTTTTTTTTGCAATGTTGTATTTGTTGCCATAGCGATGCCATCTGCATTATTTCACCATGTTAACGCCAGCATTTTTAAAAACCAATTTTTGTGTTGCCAATATGCATAATTTTCGTAATTAAAAAAAGTAATTTATTTTATAAAAAAAAATATTCTATTTAAAGAAGCTTTTTTTCATTTTAATGAACTTTTTTAGTAATAAATAACGTTTTCTCTAAATTTCTCAAAGATTTATCAATAAACATGTAAGAGTGCTATCAATATTCGACTGTGCCGAGCATGCCGTTAAAAAACAAGATTGTTTTAAATTTTTATTTGTTTGTTTCTTTAAATAAATAATAAATAAATATAAACAATAAATTAAATAATTACAATAAATACATTTAAAAATATTTATATTAATAAAAGTTTTAACCATTTTAATAGCTCTTTAAGCAAAAATATTTAATACAATTTTTAAAATAAAAAATATTTGCTATAAAAAACATTTTTTTACAAGTTAAAAATTTCATTCTTACAGCCATGTTCTGAAAAATTGAACTCTAGTTAAGTTGAAATCAAACAAATTCTGAAAATGGTCCGGTGTTGAAAGTTCATAAAACTTTTAAATTTGAAATATTGATTCACCTCATACTTTGATCCAGTGTTCGAAAATAAACAGTACATTATTTAACGTTCGTAACTATTTTCGGTAAAAAACAGAGCAATTGTAGTGATACTGTAGACAATCATTATATTTTAATGTTTTTTTCGTGTGTGTATTTTGTTTCTGTAAAAAATGTTTGGTTTTTTTTTACCAGCCAAAAGGGACGAACATTAACGAGCCGAACCGAACACATTGAAGTTTGTGGATTTTCAAAAAAAACCGAACTGAATTAAATGTTCACATCTTTTGTTGAGTTTGGTAAAAACAGTAATATTTTTGTGTTCGAAAGATGAATAACAGGGAAATGTTATTTTTTTTAATGATTTTCTACACAAACACTATTAGCGTTTGTGTTTTCCACAAATCTACCGAACCGAACATTAAGAAACGATATTTAGTGTATATTTTCGAACAGTGCTTTGATCACTACTTATCTTTACCAGAAAAACTCTTAAAACTAGAAAAACTAAATGAAAAAAATTACGTTTTTTTTAAAGTTAAAGTGAAAATTTTCGTCGATTTGTATTTCACTCAAGTTCAATTTTTAGGACACGGTTAAAAGACATAAATTTTTTAATATTTTCTTAATCACTATTAAAGTTTGATACACAAAAAAATTATTAAATAAATATTTTCAATTTATAAATTTTGTTGTTGATTTGTTAAATAAATAAAACTTAAAATAAAATATAAAATATTATATGTACTTATAAAGAAAATTTAACTAAATTAAAGAATATTGTGGCCTTTCGAAATGTTACTATTTATTGAAAACATATTTTTTTTTTACTAATTTCAACTAATAAAAATTATTTTACAAAACATTAAATTTAGACTAATTAAAAAAACGATTTCTTTAATTTCCTTTAATCTAAACAAAATTTAGTCTTTTTTCTTTTTCTATTTTCAAAAACATTCGCTAAATAATTATTTCGTATTCGAATTTATATTTTTATCAAACGTCTGAAGTCATTAACGTTGCCATTGATTGCGATATGCCAGATATTGGGGATCGTATTGTTGTTGTTGCTGGTGTTCTATTTGAGACTGTTGCGGTCTGGGTTGATAACTATCCGTAACCGAGTCGTAATTATTTTCGGTGGAATCCGTTTGCAGGGATCTCTTCCAATAGCCACCACCACCAGCCGATTCACTCCAGTCATCTCCGTGATCTTCATAATGATGCTGATGATGTGCATGTTCAACAAAAACAACCTGTCGTTAAAAAGATTTATTCTTTGAAATAAAATAACCCAAGGAAATACCAAAGATACCATGTGTATGATTACAAAAACAAAAGGATTTATTAGACCTTTTTTAGGTTTTGTGAATAGGAAGAAAGGATTTCATTTCGGAGAATAAGTTGTCAAAATAGTGAGAGATTATATAAAATTAGGGTTTGCTGTTCTTTAGGGGAGGTGTGTGTAAAATTCTGGGATTTTTTTCGTTTGTTTTAGTTTTGAACAATTTATTATTAAAATTCTTTTAGTTTTCAAATATTAAAAAGTATTATAACTTAATGGGCGAAAACTTTATTGCTAAACCACTTTCAAGATTTGATTTCGGCATAAGAATGCCAAAATAGTAGTTATATGGATTAAAATTTTAAGTAAAACAAAATCTGATATTTTAAAATTTCGCTAAAAATCGCTTTTAAAAGTTTTAAATATCAAATATTCAGGGGTGTGCTGGAAATCGAAAGCGTAAAACGAAAGAATCGTTAAAGTCGTTTTTTAAAAAGATTTCTGTAATAAAAGTATTTTATGACAAATTTTATACAAATATTTCTCTATTATTCCAGCACACCCCTGATAATATCCTGTTTTACGTTACAGCGAAATTTAGAAGATTTGATTTTAAATCTTACTCAAAATCTATTTTTTTATTTTTGTTTTTGGCTAACTATTTCAGTCATAACTTCAAGGTATTAGACAGTTTTTGGAGCCTCATCGACAAGTCCTCAGTAGATTTAAATCTTATTATAGGAAGGCGAAGAGCTTCCGGAATCGGCTCCAGAGTAAATTGGTATCCACCAGAAAACATCTGAGCTTTTTTTTTTGTTGTACTTTACCAGTCATTCTGAGTTTTTCTTCTTTGTCTTTCCGTCGGATAAACACGTTGAACTTTCAAGGTTAGAAACGATTGCATTAGTTAAGCGCCCCATACACTTGCAATATTATTGTGTATGACTTTCGCCATATTATTTTCATTTTGTCCTATATTATGCAATAAGCCGCCCATTGGTTTAATTCATTCAATAAAAAGGTAAACATAACCTATAGGAATAACATAAACAGCATTGTGCAATGTTGGCAACACATTTCAATTTCTTTTCGTTGTGCAATAAAAATCAAACGTTTTTTGATTGTTGCCAATAAATTGTGCCACCTTCGGATATCACATACACATTGGCGATATAATTGTACAATGCGTAAAATTTAACAATTTTATTACAAGTGTATGAGCCGCTTTAGTGCTGAAACCGAAAAAACTATTGGGGTATTCACAAGGTGTGCTATCATGTTATATTGTCATAATGTTCTAACATTTTACAATGGTTTAAAAATATTGTTGTTGCTTTGTAAACAAAAAGTGTCTTAAATTAATAGAACGTTGCTTGCTATGTTTATTGTGCTGTCGTAATTAATCAGAAAAGCCCAGAGCTGAGCGGCTAAGCCGTATCGCGTTAGTTCTTGTAGCCGTCGCCGTTGATGGTATAATTTATCCGGTTAACATCAAAATTTGACCTGCGGCTAGCAATTTTTGCAAGAAATCACATCAAATAAGATCGGCTTATGACTCTGCTGTTTGGTAAACAAACAAAATAAAATTTATTTCTTATTTGCGTCTGCAAAATGGAAAATAGTCAGGTAAGATCCAATCTAATTTATTAACTCATGGAAAAGAATTAAAAAATATTTTGATGTTAGTTTATTATTTATTTTTTATATTTGTTTTAAATTAGCTGATTTAAATTCATCATAGCATACTAAATTATGAGGGGTTGTTCACAACAGTCGTATTTTTTCATTTTATTATTTTAAGACATATGACTTTATGACACCTTGTGAATCCCCCATATAACTCGGTACAGTTGTGCTAATGCGAGAAGAACGTAAAACACGCGAAAAACCAATAAACGGGGAATCTAAGCAATTTTACTAACATTAATTTTTAAAAATTTTTTTATCTACATAGTGGGATAATCTCACTGAGGTTATGCTCTCATCTAAAATAATTTATGTAAACCATTTTTCGTGGGGTCGCTGTCCCTATTGTTTATCAAATAGAATCTTAATTTCTTAATTTGTTTCAAAAACCCGTGTGATTAATGTGCCGCCTTCCTTGGCATTTTTTGAAAAAATTATGTCTGCATCACAATTACGCTAGGTCTACACTAAGGTATATTTATAGCAGATGGTCTCGGAAAGTCTGCTGATTATTTTTTATTTGCTTGTTTTGTGATACGAACAGTCAAATGTTGTTAAGTAAACAAGAAAACAAGTTTTTTGTCTTTATCTTTTGTATTTTTTCTCTCTTAAAAATCCCTTTGCTGTTTGACAGTTCGTATCACATAACAACAATAAAAAGCCCTGTTGTTTGTTTTACTGTACAATTGTTGTAATATCGCGGCTACCTGTTATAAATATATCCTGGTCCACGGTATAAGGATTACAAGATAGTGCCACTCTCTCTTTTATTCTGACATATTGCCTTTTGACAATTAACGTGTTTTGTGAAAACTGTGCTACCATATTTGTTCTTAATAACCCCATTTTCTTCTTTTTTTTCCAAAATGAAATTTTATTTTGAATAAATCAACAACACAAAAAGTTTTTAAATTAAAATTTTTACAAAGAGAAAATGAGCTGCATATTCCAAGACTGCAAGAACACAAGGCCAACTGTAAGCGTCTGGAGATCACATTTTTCAAATACCGCTGTTGCAGTTCACACGTACAAAGCGGTTTGGAAGCGGTGCAGGAAGGAAGAAGGAGATTTAAAAAAACATTCATTTGTTTGCTCAATCATTTCGCTCAAGAAGACCTTCCCTTTGGAACATTTGGAACATTATAGTTATAAATGATAGTTAATTGCGAACGGATCAGGCATCCAATGCCAAAGAACATCTTTGTTTTTATAGTTAATTATCGTTAAAAATTATCTTTCAGTCGAGTTAAATAATGTTTTGAGTCCCATGTTGAAGAATATCTTGAAGAATATATCCAAGAGCGTGATGAATATTTAAACGGGCTTAACACTATTTTTTTGAAGTTTAATCATGAGCAATTATCGACAAAAGCAAATTACATGAAAACTTTATTTAATATGTGCGACTCAAATTTAGACCATAACATTGTAAAAAGATTACTTTTAGGGAGAACATTTTTATAAATTCGCAAGTTGTATCATAAATATAAAAACCATTTGCATGTAAATAAAAAAATTAAAAAAGCAATAAGTTAGTAAAATTTATCATATATATTTTAACTGAGTTTCATCACTATTTTAAATTAAAATGTTTCTATCACAAGACTCACAGATCTAAAATAAACAGAACTACCAGGGTAAATAACGGTTTCTTAAATATTTCGCTATCACATATTTTTAGTTCATATAAGATTAACGGCCAATTTCACCAAGTTCAGTTCAAACGAACTTGTAATTAAAGTTCCAGTTACTAGTATGTTTTGACAGCTATAACTGATAGTTTATTATAACCGAACATGGTGAAATTGGCCGTAATACTAACATTTTTA
Source organism: Pollenia angustigena (assembly GCA_930367215.1). NCBI lineage: Eukaryota > Metazoa > Arthropoda > Insecta > Diptera > Polleniidae > Pollenia > Pollenia angustigena. Next base: position 194,502,457 of record OV884058.1, read on the forward strand.
CGTAATTTTCATTTATTTAAAACTACACATTTAACTTTGTAATTTCTGGGAATCTCTATCCATTTTCCTCATGTGGCAATATTTTTTTAAACCAGAATAAAAAAATACAACAGAGCAAAACACAAAACTTGTCAAAAATTTTTAAGTGGCACTACCTTGTTTTCTTTATACCATGCCCTGGTCTACACTAAGAATAAATATCTAGCAAGTTGGCAAAAACGTAGGCAGAATAACATAGCAATATTTCTTATTGCTCAGTTTATGTTAAAGGCATGGGAAAACGTGTTAATGTTTACTCAAAATTTGAAAAAAATCAAGGAAGAAGGTGCAGTGTAAAAACTGGAGCTACCTTGCAAAAATTATTTGTATTAATATAAATTCTTTCTTATTCGACTTTATTATTAAAATGTATATTAATTTGTTTAAGCTTGAGGTCTTTTTTTTATATAAAAATATTAACTTTAACAAATAGAATCTGGGAATTTATTTTTCATGGTGAGTAACATTTATTTTATAAATTTTCATATTTTTCGAATGTGTATTCTAAGTCAAATTAAAATTTTTAAAAGCTCTTATACTTTAATAGTCTTATTCCTTCAATATTTTTCAGGAATATTTTCTATGCACTATCAGAATTTTCGTTTGTAAATATAATTAAGTTTAATACATAAAATTTACAATAAGTACTATCAAGTTATAAGATACAAAGAATGCTGACGAAGGCCGTAGCGGGCCAGAAAATGCATTACATTCTGCTGGTATTTAATAGTTGTATACATTTTCTGTACAATTTACTTCATTGCTAGCCAAAGGATAGCTAAAGTAAGCCTCGTAACAGGGATGTAAATGAATGATTAATTTTTGAATTAATTCGTGAATCATTCATGCACTGAATTAGCAAATTTTAAATGAATTCTTTTCACATAAAAAAATGAATTGAATGAAATTTGAGTCAATTCATTTGAATTGGGCAAAACGAATTGCAATTCATTTTTAATTCAAATGAATTGCAATTCATTTCTAATTCATTTAAATTGAATTGACTTTGAATTAATTCAAATGAGTTAGAAAAAATGAATTGCAATTCATTTCCAATTTATTTGAATTGATTTTGAATTAATTCAAATGTGTTAAGACTCATGCTAATAGGATTTTCACAGCTCCCTACTAAAGGCTCAGTTAGCCGGGAGTAACAGTAACGTTTAAAATCAGCTGATTCATTTTGTTGTATGTAAAGCAATTATAACGATTACAGTTAGCAGTAAGATGTTACGTCTCAATCTGTAAGAAATAGATTGGTCTTACTTTTTTACGGTAAGGTTACTGTAACTGTTACTCCCGGCTAACTGAGCCTTAATTCAAGTCATATTCTGCCGTTACCTGCTAATTACAGTACATCATTGGAATTTCTATTCTTATTATTTTCTATGCCTTTCGACGATTATCTCGTACTAGGTGATATCCGAAATGAGTGTAATGCTGTCCGATATAATACAATGAGTTGGATAACAAATCAATTTAAATAAATTGGAAATTAATTGCAATTTATTTTTTCTAACTCATTTGAATTAATTCAAAGCAATTCATTTTACCAATTCATTTTGCTAAATTCAAATGAATTGACTCAAATTTCATTCAATTAATTTTTTGTGTGAAAAGAATTAATTCAAAATTTTTTCTTTTAATTCAAAATTTAGCTAATTCGTAAAAATAAAAAATGAATGATTCATTTACATCTCTGCCTCGTAACAGAAATAAACAAACGAAAATTCTGATAGTGCATAGAAAATATTTCTGGAAAATATTGAAGGAATAAGAGGGAGTTTACACGGAGTCTTTCCAGAGATGTCTGTTTTTGACATTCTCTTTTGAACATGCTTCCAAAAACCTATTGTCATTTCACGATGTCTTTCCAAACATGTCTGTTTTCATGTATTATAGTCTAATATACATATGTATACATACAAATTAAAAACATGGAAATTCATATAAACAAACTTGAAAACTTATTTCATGTCTGTTTGGCAACCCCTCTTTCTTCTCTACCCCGATCGCCTACAAACAAAACAAACGTGTTTGTTAGACATGTCCGTGTAAACTCCCTCTAAGACTATTAAAGTATAAGAGCTTTTAAAAATTGTAATTTGACCTAGAATACACATTCGAATTATATGAAAATTTATATAATATTAATTTTATAAATTTTTTTTTTTTGTTAAAGTAAAATTAATATTTTTATATAAAAAAGAACTTAAACTAAAACAAAAAATTAATATAATTTTAAATAATAAAGATAGAATCAAGGCGAATTCATTTTTCAGGTGGCGTTGAAAGCACAGCTGTGCTACTTTTTTTTCTTAATTAGAGAGAGAGATGTCAAAAGTTGCTTGTGTTTTTGACATATCGATCAACGAAAGCAACAAAAAAATACATTGTTGTGTTTTTGGTGTTGTTACTTGTTGTAGTATCGACACCACAGTTTACATGAATTCGCCTTGGATAGAATTAGAAAAAATTATATGGTCAGTTTCAGTTAACTTCACTTTTTTGCTGATTCCTAAAAAAGACAATACGCTCTTTCTAATACAGCAAACCGCAGTAATTTTGTTAATTTTGTCATAAGTAAGCTTTAAAATGGGCGGTGCGCAAAATGACCCCAGGAAATATGGCCCCAAAAGGAAAATGAAAAACGGCCCCAAAATTTTACATGAGACACAACAACACGCAATTTTGGCGCAATTTTATTGTTTTTTTTGGGGTTATTTATCATTTTTTCGTTAGGGTGTTTTTGCATTTTAAGTGGAATGAAAAATGACCCCAATATCAAGGAATGAAAAATGGCCCCAAATAAAATCACAATTTTTACTTTGGGGCTATTTTTCATCTACTAATAAAAAATGCAAGTTTAAAGAAATGAGAAATCACCCCAAACATTTTTACACAAATTTATATAAAATTCTATGTAAAAGTTTCTAGGGATAACATAAAAAACCCAAATTCTTATACCATAGTAGAGAAAATCCTTGCCGGTTATGAAGAGATGCTTTAGTTAGCGAAGCCGGTGTTTGTTATACCATAGTGGAAAAAATCCTTGAGCCCGTCCGAAGGCCGGCTATTACGAGAAGAGTTTGTTATACCATAGAAAAGAAAATCCTTGCGCCCGGCCGAAGGCCGTCTATGTAGTGAAGCTTTAGTGAGCGAAGCCAGTGTTCGTTATACCAAAGAGAAGAAAATCCTTTCACCCGGCCGAAGGCCGTCTATACAGAGAAGCTTTAGTTAGCGAAGCCAGTGTTCGTTATACCATAGAGAAAAAAATCCTTGCGCCCGGCCGAAGGCCGGCTATAACGTAGAGCTTTAGTAAGCAAAGCCAGTGTTCGTTATACCATAGAGAAAAAAATCCTTGTGCATGGCCGAAAGCCCAACCGTGCTATCAATCGTACGATTTTTAAAACCAAAACTGTATAATTATCCGGATTTTGAAATCGGGATTCTAAATTTGGGATTTTTAGTTTTGGGCATATGAACTCCACCGAGAATGTTAAATGTCACTTTCTTTGTGTTCTTTTTTGGGGTTAAAATTCATTATAAATTTTGAGGTGATTTTTCATAATGAAGAATAGCCCCAAATTTAGGGTCATATTTCATTTTATTTTTAGGGTTATTTTTCATTTTTTTGGGGTAATTTTTCATTAAAAAAATGGGGCCATATTGCATTATGAAAAATAGCCCCAAATTTTGGGTCAATTTTCATTTATTTTTTGGGGCCATATTTCCTGGGGCCATATTTCGCAGCGCCTTTAAAATGCACCTTTGATAAGAAAAAAAATTAACTTGTTTACCTCAAAATCGTTTTTCTCCAAAACTCATTTTTTGCTCATAGGTCCCTTTTAACTGAAACTGTCACATATAAATAAAAATAATTTTTGTAACTTTAGTTTATTCTTTAATTTAATTCTTTTACTACAATTATAATTGGCTACCATTTCACATATTTAATTTCTTTCTCACACAATTTGCTTCTATTTTTTTTTTCTTTTTTGTTTCTTTTTTTCAATTGAAAACCAAATTTGACGTTTTATGTTGGCAATAATTGTCAACGAAAATGGACTTACAATTATTGCAACATAAATTGCCGGCAATAACTATATATATACATCTATATTTAAGATAACATAATCTTCACATTTACTGCAATAAAATCGACCCCTTTGCGCGAAATTGCAGTGTAAATGGGATGTAACCGAATTTTATTATTGAGTAAAAAATTCCCAAATGCTATTTTTTAACTCGTTAGAAATTCAAATACTTAATTAAAATTTTAAGGTAACCTACCAGTCAAAAACTTTATAATACAAACTTTTGAATAAAAATTTATTTTCCGTATGTATTCCCGAAGACTCGAAGCTCGATTTAACAGCTATCAAATTAAAGAATTCTAATTAAATCTGAAGTTACCAAACCTTTTGTTCACAAGTTATATGATCAAGTTTAAGTCATAAACAGAAAAAACATTATGATCATCCAAATAGCTCTTCGCTACTAGGTAATATATATAGTAGTCTTAATTAATGCTTTTACGATGCTTTGAAGTTATCTTTGTGAATGGTAAAAGTTAAAGCATTTCACGAATATGTACTTTGTTGACAAAGAATGCACGATTACTAATTAACAAAACAAAAAATGTATCTTCAATGGATACAAGTTATCTCACAAGGGGATATTAATGGTTTCTAAGTTGAGTTTAGAAATTATTGTTCATGAACCTTTAAGACCAGATCAAATTAATCTCCTGTAAATTTTCGAAAAAAATAAATTTTAAAAATGTTTATCAAATAAAAGTTTTACAACTGTCCCATAATCCAAGAACGTATAATACAACATTAAGGATAAATTGGTGTAAAAACAATTTTTTACATTTTTGTGTGTGAGTGTGAATTCCATAACAAACCCATAAAACGACTTAATAACCAACAAATAAAAAAAAAAAAAAAATCATGGAACTTAAACATTCATACCTTTTGTGGGGTGCCACCACGCTTAATATCAATCCAGAATCGGGCAATATTGATCAGCAGACCAATTAAGGCGATGGCAAAGAATTTAATCTGCAAATGGGCACCCAACAGTTTCAGCAACAATTCGATTTTGGCCTTAAGGAATGTGCCCAAAAACACTAATTTTGCTAAAGCCTTCTTCTTCTTCTTTTTCTTGAAGCGTGTCACTAAGAAATTAAAATCAATCAAACATAAAGTTAGTAAAATTATTTTTGATTTAAAAAAGAAATGCTTAAAAATTATTAAATAAAAAAAAAAAAAAAAAAAAAAATGGGAGGTTTGTGGTGTTTGTTAGTAATGGGTGCGGTTTTTAGTGCTGTTAGAGAGAGAGAGAGAGAGGGATAGAGATAAAGCTTAACAGCTAAACTAAAGGAACTAGTTTTATGTACAATGCATTCACGAAAATTTTTTTTTTTTTATCAACTTTTAGGTAAGTGTGAACCTCGTGCGTAAGTACCCAACAAACACGGAGGTTTGATTTAAAATTGAAAATGGTTTGAAATCAAACGTTTTCTCAAACGACAAACGTTTGATAATGATTTGAAAATCATAGCGGTCTCAACAAAAAGGGGAAATAATTTTCAAATTGAAAAATGCCTTTATTTTCAACTTGCTTTAAAACGTAATTCTCAAATGTTTTTTAAATGTGGATTATAATACAATGTGGAATATAAATAAAAATATTTTATTTATTTTTTTATTTAAATTAAGCATTTATTTGAATAAACTGTGAGATAAACATTCGGCACCGTAGCTAAAAGATGAAATAATGTTCTTTCCGTCCTCTTATTCTTGGAAAGACAAACTACTTGGCTCTCTTTTATTTTGAGGATTGTAGCACCGCGATCGTTCTTCACTTTCTTCACTTTCCGGTTTTATTTTTCTTTTTTTCGTATTTTTAATCATTGGAAATACTCACAAGCAATTTTTATTTTTCACAAGAAATAAGCTGTTCATTTTATATTAAAATTTATTTTTAATAGTAAAACACATGTAACCACAAATTAAACAATGTAACTTTAATCGCCATTTTTAATGATTGCATTTATTTTTCGCTTTAATATTGCCAAGTTTATTTTTGATTTAAATTTAACATTTGACAAGCATTTGACATCAAATTGATAAAACATTTGATATCAAATGTTTATTTTCAAATCATTATTAATTTGTATTCAAATGTTAAATCAAACAATTAAAAAACGTTTGAGAATTGTGTTTGATGTTAAATGATAGAGTCATTTCATATCAAAGGTTTGACTTCGTGTTTGTTGGGTAAGTCGGTAACATAGTGCTTGTGGTCTGGTGCTTGACCGTGCTTCACATTCTTAGTTGGTGCTAAAACCTTAAACCAGTTATCTTGTGTAAAAACGGAAAACAAAGTATTTAAGGTTTTATCGTTTTTTTTTAAATCTAAGCTTAGTAAGATTTTTGATAAGGCAGTATATGTGCCGGTAATGCAGGTTTTGATTTCACCTCTAACTGCCGCCCAGTTTGTGGCGAATTTAAAACAGAGTACAAAGTTGAATTATTTTTAAATTGAGCACATTTCGTTTAGGGAGTCGTTTAGCCTTTTGTTATCAACATGCCGATTAAATAAGGCAAATGGCTCAAGTTAGACGTGACATAAACATAATGCCACAGTCGTAACGGCAAATTTAGAAACCAAAATTGAATTGGTTTGTATGTTATGTTTATGTCGTTTTGGTAATACAGTGGTGATACAGTTTTCGTATGGTTATGTCACAGCCGTAACGGCGAATTTAGAAACCAATTTGCCGTTACGGCTGTGGCATTATGTTTATGTCACGTCTAATTTGAGCTTTAGCGCCAACAACTTTTTGGTTCAGTCTGCCGCGGCTAAGTGTTCTTAGAACTCAACCGGGATTTTAGTGTCAAAAGCTTTAAGAAAACAATAAATTAATTGAATCGATAATAAAACTTTGCAGTTGCAAATGGCAAAAAATAAAAGTTAAAATTAGCTATAACAAATTTCGACTGCGGTTATAATAATTCATAGCTGATCATTGGCGGCTCTTAACGTGTTTTAAGGGTATCAACTTTGTTTTATGTATATACCGATATAAATAAAATGGAAGTCAATTCATAAGGAAAGGAATTTAAATAATAACAGGTCAGAGTGTCCTTATTGGTTGTGCCGAATCTCTGATGCCCTCCATCAACTGGTAGAATATTTCAGGAGTAGGGACATATAAGTTATTAACCAATCTATATAAAAACTAAAAAACTAGCGTGGTGTTATTTCTGGCCATTTAAATCTAAATTGGACCAAAACTATATTTGCTATGGTTTAAGGCATATTAAAATGATTTGCCTGAGTGGGATTCATATTTGACCTTGCGGTTATTTATGGACCAATCTTTACGAAATTTAGCATTGCGATTATTAGTCCTATGAAACTATGGTAGACAACATTTGATTACAATAACATTATTCGTTACAGTTTTAGGCGTAATAAAGTGTTTTTTGAGGGTTCCTTTTACGTGGGGCCTATGGTAAATTATGGACCGATCATCATGAAATTTATTAGTATGATTTCTAGTCATACAAACCGAGTTTGTTAATAGCGTGCATTTCGCCACCAACTAATGTTGGTTCATCTTCCAAAAAACATAAATTTTTTAGGGTGGTTAATCCACATTTGTACTAATTTCTCTTCAAAGCCGAATGTTATGGATTTCAATTCCAAACTGCATAGGAGAACTATAAGCAATTTGACATCAATTAATATTGCTTTTTCTGTTGAGGCCTTTGAAAATGAGCGTGTTTTCAATACACGGACCGACGGACATAGCTAAATCGTCTTAGAATTACCCAAGATCCCAGAATACATACGCATTATGGGGTCTTAGATGAATATTAAAAAAATTTTACACGGAATGACAAAATTGGTATACTCTAATTCACTAGGAGGGTATGGCAAATCTGAAATTAAATCAAAATTCTTTAAGAATTAATCATGAGGTGGGGGGCGGGGTGAAAAAAACTAAAAGCAAAGTAATGAAGAAAAAAATATATATAAAATGTTCTGTGTGTATGGAAAAGGTGCAAAAAAGTTATTCAAACACACACCTCCAATACTTCTACCATATTTCATTCGTTGTTTCTTCTTGCGCTGTCCACCATCGAGTCCGGCTAATTCTTCCAGTAGACCCAAACCTAAATGATCTGTTGAAGGTTCTTGTTCTAGCACAATCGTTGAAGTAGCATCACCATGGCCTCCACCATGACCGCCCTTCTTCTTTTTACGTTTCTTATTTTTTGATGGTCTTAATTTGTGGCCAATTGGTTTAAGCTGCTGTGTTGTATGATCATCATGATGTTGTGATGCTAATTGATGTTCTATTGGTTGTATGACTAAAAGATTAGCAACCGGAGCTGCTAAATCTTGTTGGCCCTTCTTATTCTTTTTGCGTCGCTTATTGCCACCTCCGGGCTTTTTTAATTGTTCTATGGCTTCTTCATCATTTTCCTCATTATTTTCTCCATTGCTTTCAAGTTCTATAAACTCAACATCACTGTCACTGGTATCGTGGGCAAGAATGTTTGAATTATCTTCTATATTATTTGTATTTTTTAAATCTCCCGTTTGCTCATTAACATGATTATTATCATTCTCGTCCTCCCCTTCTTCCTCATACTCAGCTTCTTCATACTCTTCAGCTTGTTCATCATTATCGGTTTCAGATTGAAAACTATTTTTTGTGTTTTGCAAATACTCATATTCTCTTCCCAAGAAACTGTAATGAAAATTGTTTGGCTTGATTAGTTTGTAATACTTAAGGTATATTCAGACCTAACAAATATTTGACGAAAAAATTCAAAAAGCGTGACCAGTAAGTTGAATAAACTTTAGCTTTATATTTTCTTAACTTTATTTATAAGAAAATAATTGTACAATGTGATTTAGAAACTGTCAAATAAAGTTTGATCCATCAACCGTTTTGCAAAAGCAAACAATTTTGTAATAAAACTAGTGGCAACTTAAAGGACGTCAAATATTTGATAGGTGTGAACATAGCTTTACTTAAAGTATTTTTTTTTTATAAATTGTTTACCCATCCATAGTTTCCGTTAAATATTCTTTCATATAATTTGTGCCAATTTCAATTTTCTTCAAAATCGTCGAGGGCTTCTCTTTGCTCAGGGTAGTAGAATCACTGTAGCCACGTCTTTCCAGGGTGGAGTTCATTTGGCGATCAGCATCAGCTGTGTAGGAGGTGTAAATTACGAATACGTTTTATTATGGTGTTTTCTTTTCTACAAAAAATGTGACATTTTATTTTAAAAAAAGTGCAATTTGGTGTATGTTTCTTAAACATTTTGCTGCCGTAATGGGTGGCTTGCTTTATTCTAAAAAACTCACCCTTTTCGGGAGTAAAATGTTTAAGAAACAGACACCAAATTGCATTTTTTTAAATAAAATGTCACATTTTTTTGTAGAAAAGAAAACACCATTAGTATTGTTAGTTTTACAAATAACTGAACAACCTAAACAAAAGCGGCAAGCGTTTTTTTAAACATGAAAATTTTATTTAAATACAATTTCAATAAAACAAACCGACATAGCGATCTGTCAAATAAGATTTATCAGCCGGGTGGTTTCTAATTCGCATTCTAATGGTTTGTTTCGTATAAATTGTATGCAAATGAGAAGTTTTGACATACAAAAAACGCTTCCGCTCTTATTTAGGTTGCTCAGTAAAGTTTGTTTGCTAGGATAACCACAAACTAATTAACTTTAAAAAAAAATGTGAAGTTTTATGCTCAAAAAATATGTGTAATTTAGGGTATTCATTCGGTTAACCGTTATTCGGGTGAGTTTTAAAACTTCAGTTGCAAAGCAACTCGCTTTTTCAAATGCATTCTACAATGCAATTATGTTGAATTTTACAATGTGATCTGTATTAAAGTTCACCAAAAAGTTTCCAAAGTGCAACAAACAAGTTGTGTTTAGAAATATTTTTCATAAAATATATTTCCTCCAGAAATACATTCTTAAAATACAGTACAAGGAGTTCAGAAATGAACTTTTTTGCAGAATGTTCGGTGCTGATCTTTGTAAGGATGAGTTAGCTGATGACCTGACAACAGAAGAAACTCTCGATAGTAACACAACAATAGAATTATCCGAACAAAAAGAAGTGTTAACAATTAAAACAGGACTGCACGGCTTAATTGAAGGTTTTATATCTGTGGCATTTTGACAAAACGTCTTAAGTCGACATAAAATAGCAAAAAAGTTAAAAAAAAACTCGGTGAAAAAATAATTTTTAATCAATTATAAAGTTAGCCAAAATTAAAGAAAAATTACGTGTGTGAAGATAAATATGAAAAGTTAAATTCGTTTTTAAAAATATTGCATGCGATAAAAAATATGTTAGAAAAATATCGCATGCGTATTGTAAAGAAAATACGACTATTTATACGATATTTTACAGTTTTTATGAAAAATTTATAATTTTTATTTAATATTTAAAACAAATTAGATATTTAGTTAGTCTTTTTATATTAATATTTATGATTTTTGAAAAAATACGACTTAGAGTGAAATTCTCTTGAAAGTGCTGTGTGAGGGATATGGCCACTGTGTCAAAACCCTTCGATCTCAGGCAATCAAACCTAATGGAAAATGAAGACTATGGACAGGGCTACAATAACAATAAGGGTTTGGACACAGTGGCCATATCCCTCACACAGCACTTTCAAGAGAATTTCACTCTAAGTCAAATTTTCAAAAATGTATAAAAATGTTCACAAATACAATTTGGATAAAGTGCTTATAGGTTATTGTAGCCCTGTCCATAGTCTTCATTTTCCATTAGGTTTGATTCCCTGAGATCGATGGGTTTGGACACAGTGGCCATATCCCTCACACAGCACTTTCAAGAGAATTTCACTCTAAGTCAAATTTTCAAAAATGTATAAAAATTTTCACAAATACAATTTGGACAAAGTGCTTATAGGTTATTGTAGCCCTGTCCATAGTCTTCATTTTCCATTAGGTTTGATTCCCTGATATCGATGGGTTTGGACACAGTGGCCATATCCCTCACACAACACTTTCATGAGAATTTCACTCTAAGTCGTATTTTTTCAAAAATCATAAATTTTAATATAAAAAGACTAACTAAATATCTAATTTGTTTTAAATATTAAATAAAAATTATAAATTTTTCATAAAAACTGTAAAAGTTCGTATAAATAGTCGATTTTCTTTATAATACGCATGCGATATTTTTTTTAAATATTTTTTATCGCATGCGATATTTTTTAAAAACGAATTTAACTTTTCATATTTATCTTCACACACGTAGAAAAATTTCGTTTATAATACAAAATTTTAAAAACGTAAACAAAAATGTTTTTTGAACGAAAATTCGTATGATTAAAAAACATTTTTCCACTTTTTAAATTTGACTTAAGATGTTTTGTCAAAATAGCACAGATATGTTTAGAGAAATCCAGGAAAAGGACTAAACAAATGAGGGGCCTAAAGCACAAGGGGTAAGTGCCTTTTTCTAAAATTGAGTTTACATATCGACCCCTAACCGCGAAAATAACGTAAGCGCCAAAAATCAAATTTTACGGGAGAGAGCTTTTTTTAGTTTATTTCACATACATTTTGTATGAAATTTGTCGCTTACATTAAAATTTTTTTTTTCCTGTAAAATCGTAACGGTACCTTATGTGACAATGACATTTTAGGAGATGATGCAAGTGTTGCCAATAAAGTCATTTATTAAAAACAACGAAAATTGAAAATCATGTCGTTTACGTTATTTTCGCGGTTAGGGCTCGATATGGAATTTTGGGTGAAGTTCGGAGAAGTTGTTCAGAACACAAGAGGTGAATGTAGGATTCTCATCCGGACGCTAGATATGGTGAACAATTCAAGCACTTGACTTTAAAATACCTGCTTCGCTTATAGTACAAGCGAAACAACCGCTTTTGTCTCATTATTTAACATAAGTCACTTGAACCCCTTGTGCTTTAAGCCCCTTAAATACAGAATGTATTAAACTGGTTTAGAGCCAAAAATACCAAGAACGCCACATGCCTAGATACGTTAATTGGGACCTCCTGAACACGAAAAAAGCTGTAATTTTTTTTTCTAAGTACAGTTTTTTAGATAACGGTACTTTTGTGTTTTTCGGTGTATGTTCCCACTTAAACCGTTGTGGAGCCCAACCGTAATTTGAAAAAAATCGAATGAAAAATAAAGTTTTGTTAAGGATTTTGTGGAACGACAATATTTTCATCTCATATAAAATTCCGTTTTTTTTAAATACAATAAAACTGATGGACGCCGAATATAGTGTGTGAGCAATGAAGATAAAAATATTGTCGTTACACAAAATCCTTAATAAAAACTTTATTTTGCATCCGATTTTTTACGCTTTAAATGTTGGTAATTAGATAAACTATTTGGTTAAAAAATAAAACATTCTAGATCTTTACTATAACGTAGAAAAAACCGAAATAAAAATGAAAAATTTTGAAAAAAACGTAAAAAATAGGCAAATTTTTAACTTTGAGGTGCCATAACTCAGCCATTTCTTATCAGATAGAAATTTTCTGCATATCGACGGAAAAGGCATTTAGAAGATCGGACTTTTTGGTTGGGCTTCACAAGGGTTTGAGTGGGACCACACACCGAAAAATACAAAAGGACTGTTTTTCGTGTTCAGGAGGTCCCAATTAACTTATCTAGGCATGTGGCGTTCTTGGTATTTTTCCAAATTAAAAATTTGTAAAGCAGTTGTAAATCAGGGTTGCTTTCGTTTTCTCCAACATTAACGTTAAGTAAAAGAATTTTCAATAGACTGTGAAAAAACGTATCTTTGCGAAATCGGCACTCTCTGCTCCAGTGGGAGTTAGAGGAATACATACATACATACATATATATATTGTGAAATAAGAATTATTTGAACTTGAGTTTTCTTTTTGAGAATTACAGAATTCTAATTATTTCTGCCAGGGTTTAAAAAACTGCGGTCAAAACAAAAAACTGTCGAATAAAAGACGGAAATTTGTAAACAACTAACAGCGACTGTTTACATTTAATAAATCAGAAGTAAAAGCAACAGTTTTTTTTGGCCAATGAAAGTAGAAGAAATGGCAGTTTTTCTATTTTGACTGCAGGTTTTGTTGAAATTTTGTTGTTTTTTTTGGCATTAAAATAAGCGATTGTAAGCAATTTATATTTTGATTATTCTACTTTCACTGCAGCTAAAATCGTAACAAGTAAGGGTTTGGACTAGTTAATTACTAGTTGTTACGAGTATGACAATGAGAAAAATTAGGAAATTTCGACTGCACAGCTCTTACGTGTTCGTTGTAGGAACAACAACAACACTAAAAAAAGTAGATAAAAAGCGATTTAAATGTTTGTTGTAGAAAAAATAACAACACAACAAGAAGAAAAACTTATGGGTGATTCCATGTCAAAACGACCAAGAGTGGGACACGACCCCTTCCGATCTTAATGAAATTTGGTGAGAAGGTTCCTTTTATTTTGTTGGAAGTACTTTGTTCAATTCTACTTTAGTTTCAATGTAAATACTTTATCGAATTAGTTTGAGAAATTTGTTTTATAAATTGTAGTTGAAAAAATATTTTTTCTCAGTTTGTCATAAGTTTTCAACCCTTAAGTTTTATAACGTTTTATAATAAAAGATAAAAACTAAATATTATCTTGGGTTTATTATTAACATATCTTATAAAGAACATATAATTATGAATGAAAAATTTGTTTTCCAAAGTTATGCCTTACTCAAAATGTCCTTATTTCACCGAATTAGCCGAATGTGTTGAGCTTGACATACGACATACGAAGATGATTTTAATGTAATTTTAAAGAGAAATTCCGCAATAAATTATAAAGTGGGGTTGGTTATACATTTGACCCATCTAAAAGCATCCTAGATGCTCCTAGATGGGTCAAATTACCTTAAAATCATCTTCGTATGTCAAGTAGTTTTCGAGATATTGAAGAAATAAGCTCAACACATTCGGCTGATTCGGCGAAATTCTGACATTTTGAATATGACATAACTTTCGAAAACAAATTTTTTAAACTTTTTTTCGTTCATATATGGGCATTTCCGTCGAAAGGTCCACCGTGACCGAAAATTTAAAAGTTATTAAAAGCCGATTATTTTACGATATTGTTATAGAGAAATATTTAGATTTTACTAATTTTATAAATTAACTCATAAATTTGTTCACTTAAATGAACAATTAGACTGCAAAGTTGTGCAAACGTAATTTCTTATTTCTGAGAATGTTTTATTGTATGTTTTCTTTAATATTTATCTTTCTTAAAAGAGGTGATATTTGATAAAAATTATTCCACAAAAATGTTCTTACATGGTCTGTAATCTAAGGAAGAGTTCAAAGAGCAATATGTTATTCGGATTAACGGTAAATTTTTATTTTATTTTAATCATTATTCAGTTAAATTATTATGGAAAAAATTTCACGTTCGAAATGTCACGTATCGACCCAGATTTTGGCTTAAAAAAAAGAAAATACAGAAGATTTTGGAATCAAACCAAGACATTTTAATGTTACTTTGTTACGTAAAATTCTGAAAGTAGTTTGAATAAAAAATAGTGCCAGGTTTCGCTGAATTACGCCTTTTTATACATGGCCAAAAAAACTACTTCTGTTTTTTTCACGTTCGAACCGCTACTTCTTTTGCCATTATCTTTGACCTAGAATCGAGCCCTCCATAAACTTTTGCATAGATAACAGTGCTTTCTTAGTGCTATAATTTAAGGGTTAAGAAAACGTAAAAATATTTTTTGTTAAAATCTTATTGCATTTTTGATGCGTACGACTGTCACGTTCAACACTTTGGAATTACCCATATGTTCCTTTTAAGATTAAAGGAAGCTTCTTACCAACTTTCATTAAAATCGGAAGCGGTCGTGTCCCATTCTTGGTCGTTTTGACATGGAATTACCCATATATTTTTGTTTTCATGATTAACAGATAAAATAATTTGTAAAAACTAGGAAAAATTCCCGAATTCGATTCGTTAAAATTATTTTGTTAAATATATCAAATTTTCAAAGCAGAATGATGACAAAAACCATATCGGACCATTCTGCTGGTGCCTTGTAATTAAAAGTTCTTCTGTAAAATAAGGGGGACGTATAACAAAAGTGCAACATCATGTCTAAAGAAAAAAAAACTAATAATATTTCTCTCTTTTTCTGGTTCCATTGGTAAGTGTTTAAAATTATTTTAAAAGAAATACATAGGAAGTTTAATGAAGGTTTTTTCTCACTGCTGCACTGCTTTGGCTTACAAAGCAAAAATAAATAAACAAATCTTGCTAAAAACTTGATTTTGCTTTCATTTTTTATACTATAAATTAAACATCTAGTTTTAAACTATTATTTATTTATTTATTTAATAGATAATATAAACATAATTACAAATTTTAAATATAGAAAAACATGCAATCTATAAATGGCTTAACATATTGGTTGTTAGCCAGACTGGCAAAATAGGGATATAAAGAAAAAAATAAAAAAAATAAAAATATAAGCAAAAAATAAAATTCATAAACAAGGGAATGTCTTATGTACATATATAAATAATGACATTTTACATGCAGTAAGTAGTTACATATTAATATTATTGAAATTCATTTATTATTAATCTTCTGTATCTTAAACAAGTCTCTAAATAGTTAGCAAGGATGTCAAAAGAAAATGTTAGGCCGTTGAGAATATCCAACACCTCCGCTAGACTCAGTTGGCATTTATTAAAGAACCTTAGTCTATATCCATTGAAAATAGGACAACATCCAATAAAATGTAGGGTGTTTTCCGTTGCATCGAGGTTGCAAACGGTGCAAAGACCTACTGTATTGCTTCTAAACGGTCTTGAATTTATATCCAATAGGCAGCCTCTAGCTCTTATGAGAAGGCTTATAGCACGAGCAGTTAGAGTTGAGTCTGTTATATCTAACAAATTGTAGTTTAACTGCGAGTAAAGATCATGGAATTGGGAGCTACTTGCAGCAGAGGCAAAATTTTCATTTTCATATACAATAACTAAAGGTAATATTAGCTTGACATATTTGCTAATTGGATTGGAATTATTTGGTGGATCGAAATTTATTGTGGAACACAGATTTGACCATTCCTCAGCCCAAAAAGTGTGTTTTTCAATTACAGTTTCAGCAAGCTTACGAGGCAGTCTATTGTTCGGCATGTTAAGTATTTTATTTATGTAGTCAAAATGTAGTTTTAGCGTTTCCACAAATAACGAGTTAAGACCCGTTTCCAGGTAGAGCATGTAGTTTGGAGTGTTACTAGGTAAGAACAGCATCTTTTTTATAAAGAAACGAAGAAGTTTTTCGACGATATCATATTTTTTGTAACCCCATATTTGAGCACCATAGAACAAAATAGAGCGGGCAGCAGATCTGAAGATTCTTAGCTTATTTATGTTTGAAATTTTGGGATGGTTAATATATTTAGCCCAGTACGATGAGATTGCCAATTTAGATGTTAAAAGTTTGTTTTCCAAATGAACGCGGAAGGATAAATTGTAACAAAGGTTCATCCCCAGATACTTATATGAATTTACAGTTTCAATTCTGTCTTCACCATATGACCAGCTTATATTTCTGGGAATCCTTGAGCCACTACGAAAAACTAAAATCTTGGATTTAGACATGTTAACTTTTAATTGCCATAAGTTGCAGTATGCCTGCAAGGAATTAATCATATTCTGCAAGCCGTCTGGGGAGTCAGATAAAATGACAATGTCATCCGCATACATTAGTGTTTTTACTGAGAGATTCACAACTTCTACACCGCCAGGGAGAGCATCAGCTAGATCGTTCATGTAGAGAGCAAACAATATTGGACTTAAGATACATCCTTGCTTAACGCCAAGATTAACATTAAAAGCATTGGAGAGGGTGTTATTGAAAAGGATTTTGCTTGTAGTGTCTGCATACGATTTCATAAGAATTCTTATTATTTTTGATGATAGTCCCATACTCGACAGTTTGTAGAACAAAGAATTTCTTGGTATCAAATCAAAAGCGGAGGAAAAGTCAACAAAAAATGCATATGTCTTCTTTCCATTAAGTTGGTTTAAATGAATAATATTAGTAAGATTAAAAATATTATCAATGGTCGAATAATTTTTCCTAAAACCAGCTTGATATTCATTCAGAATACTGTATTTATTTGTCCAGGCTGTAATACGATTTAACAGAATGCTGTTGAAGATCTTGCAGGTTGTATCCATTAGTGACAAACCACGATAATTCGTGGGACAGTTGGAGTCACCCTTCTTCAGTAATGGAATAACGATTGCCTCTTTAAAGCTTGACGGTATAGTTTCCTTAATAAAAATTATATTTAAGACATATAGTAGCTTACTTGTAAAAGCAAAGGGCGCATGTTTGAAGAACTCGTATCTAATACCATCTTGCCCTGGGGCCTTACTATCCTTAAGGGTCTTTAGAACAGAGAGAAGTTCACAAGGTTCGATCGGCGAGTCCAAAAACGGATCAATGTTGCAGGGCAAACACCATTGAACTGAAACCATAGGGTCAGGATTCGCCAATATACTGCTAAAATGTTGAAGGAAGTCATCTGCGTTTAGACTGCAACGAGTTGATAGAGTACGAGCTTTTAAGTCATTGGCTAATTTCCACCACTGTTTACTGCATTTAATCGTATTTAATTTGACTATGTTTGCATTATAATAGTTAAGTTTAGTATCACGACATACATTAAGGAATTTCCTTTTAGACGACATATACTTAATTTTGTTGGCGTTTGAGCATATCTTACGGAAATTTTTTTGATTTTCTAACATCTTTTTTCTAAAACGAGCACATCTCCAGTCAAACCACTTTTGTTTCGGTTCAAAATATAATGTTGGATTCGGTTTGTTTGCAGAGTGTATGATTTTACTTTTGATATCTAATAACAACTCATCCACGGATGCGCTATGCTTGAAGGTGTGTGTACAACAAAGCTCATTTAATTTTTCAGCATATCTAGACGCATGATTTTTGCTCCAGTACAATCTATGAATGGGTGTAGGTAAAGAATTTACGCGGCTTATTGGAATATTGATTTTGAGTTTTAAGGGCATGTGGTCAGAGTATGGTTTATTTGCAATTACAAAATTATCAATAAAGGAAAGAAAGCTGTGTGAACATATGCAGTAATCAATCAAAGAATTGCCTCTTCCTCCATAAAAACTCAAGTCACCTTGTGCATCACCATTAGTTCTACCATTTAAAACTAAAACCCCAACATAATCAACAAGTTCCATTAATTTTCTTCCCTGGGTGTTAAAAATTTTATCTTTAGAGCATCTTATTTTATTTATGTGTTGTAAATCAGTCAATAAATTCCGATCTAATAAATGTTGTGCCGTACCAATGCGGGCATTTAGGTCACCAACGATGCAAAAATTAGTAGGGCAAAAATCAATCAGAAATTTTCTAAAGTAATCAAACTCTGCATCCCAGTTAGAACAATTCAAATATCGTGGGATAAAATAAAAAACATCGTTGTTCACATTTAGTGATAATACAACATTAAGTCCATTTGTGTTTATAAATTTAACATTAAAAATCTTTTTAATATCTTTCTTAAAGCCATACAGACACCCACCGCTAGCACGCCCAGCACTATGCGTTTTTTCTGCATCAATCCAGTGTAAATTATAATTAAGTAGAAAGTTTGAAAACAAGTTTTGTTTATTTGACAAGACATGGGTTTCATATAGGAAGAATATTTCAAATTTATTTAAAAAGGTGAAAAAATTACCAAAGTTAATACTATTGGCAAGATTAGCAACATTATACGATAAAACATTACATAAAAACAATTGCTATTGGCCATTCATATATGAGGTATTTAATGACGTAGGGTTACCACGAAACTTTTCATTGTCGACGACTTCAACGTTATAATTGCCTTTAGACAACAGGCCTTTCAAATACTCAGCATCTGCAATTGAGTTGGCAACAAGTTTTCCAGACGACCAGGAGTATTTTATGTCGTCTATATACATACAAAATTCACCCAGCCTTCGTTTGACGTTCGCGTTGTGTTTAGCAATGTTTCCAATAACTTTCCTCAAATTAAAACGGATATTTTGTTCTTCTCTTGTGTAGTCTTTTGCAATAAAAATATTACGACCCTTCAATTTGTTTTTTGCAGCTAAAACATTTACAACTTGCAGATGCGATTCTAATGAGAACAAGTAGGTATTTTTTGAATTTTTACTGGGAAGAGTACGAACCGTAGCCACCTTTGCATCTACACCCAATTGGTTGTTACATAATTCAATAAATTCCGATTTAACAGTAGATGTAGTAGAACTAACTAAACCATTAACAACAATATTTGTAGAACGCGACCTACGGTCAATTTGCTCGATACGGGAAGACAGCACTTTTACCTCGTTTCTTAATTTATGATTATCCTGTCTTAGTTCATCCAGCTCAGATTTGATTAACGATATATCTTCTTTTTTGGCAACATCTTTAAGCTTGACATCCAGTAGACTACACAGTTTATCCCAAGAAAAAACATCACTTTGCGTTGGTTCCATGACTACCAGTGGTTGTTTACTTGTAAATTGTTTTTTATTATTGTTATTATTTATTTTTAAACTATTATAAAACTTGATAAAAATTACCCAATAAAAAAATGTATCAATTTGCGAAGCAATTATGGTACATTTAAAAAAATAAGCGTACAATTATGCGCTACGCAATAAGACATACAGAAATACAGTAAAGTAAGTGAAAGAACTCTCAACATTTCAAGTGCCACGGCATTCCCTTACTACGAAGAAGGTTTGTAAGAGAAAATAGCTGTATCAAAACATTCAGTGTGTAAGGTTGATTGTTACAACCAACAATTTTTATATGCGCTGAATAATGCGCTTTATGTGTCAAAAATTTATTGCTTCAAAGTGTTAACTCGCCATATAAAATTAATGTCTTCCGTAAGCGCAATGCAATGTTAAGCGAAACTTTTATGTTTCTCCCTTACAAACCTGCTTCGTTGGCAGCTCCACTTTTTATTGGGGATAACGCAAAATTAAAAGTTTAAGTAGTGGTGGAGGGCAAATAATATTTACGTATTCCATAACTCTTTGTGGAATAGCAATCTAATGACTTTTGTTGCGACTGTCAACAAATTTAATTCAGCATAACAGATTGTATTCACACTATCACACATGAACATGAATTTGTGAAAATGCAAGAAAATGCAACCCTGATCAAGTGTAAGAAAAGATAAACACACTGTTTGTTGTTGGTGTTTTGATTAAGATTTGCTATTGTTACAAGTAAGACTTTGAGTGTTTATAATTCTTATTCGCTTTAAGGTTTTATTTGTATAAAATTTTTAGCTTTTCTAAAATCTTTGGAAAAGGTTTCCTTATGATCTGGCCTAAGCAACCAGTGAAATGCGCATAGAAGCTAGCTTTCCCTTAACAATAAATTTCAGTGTATTTATCAAATAGAAACAATTTGGAATTTAGCACGTCATACAGAAAAGTATTATTGTGTAGAAAAATTAAAAAAAACTATGAAGTCGTATGGGATGTAAAATTTTTTCCTTAGTACTTTTCATTTTCATAACACATTGCCATCAGTGATGCCAACTTTGTGAGAGCAAAAACACTTTAAAATTTTAAAAAGGGCACTAAAAAGCACTATTTTGAACAAAAAAAAAAAGCGTAAAAAAGCACTACGCCATATTCACAATTTAATTAAACACAAACCAAGTTGCATTCGGCTGTGCCGAATATTACATACCACAAAAATTTATAAAAAGGCGACAGCGTTGATGGGTGACCATTTTCATTTAAAATTAAATATGTAATAAATATAATTACATTTGTTTATAAACATTTTTACATTCATTATTATTACCTTCAATAAAAATTATATCAACCAAATCATTTGGATCATCTTCAGCTGAGTTTGAATTGGCCATAAAACAGTAATAAAGTTCGAAATCGATTTTCGTAGTTAGAAAACAGTTAGCCTGTTGCAATCACCGAAATTTGCAGTGACCAACCATTCTTTATAAAACTTAATGACAGCCCAAATCAATAAAAAATATGTTGTCAACGCTAAAAAGTAAATGTTTTGTAAAACTTCCAAATTGCTAGGAAGCCTAGCTCTAACCTCGTAAATAAAGTTTTTGGTAAAGCGAATGCAACTTTCTTTTATTACTTATACTTTATACTTATCATTTGAAATCTTAAAATCTTTACAGGCCTTCTCAAAATTGTACTCAAAATAGCAAATCTCATATAAATCATCCTCTTTATAATCGAAGTCTTAAAAAATGTTAGTAAAAAATTTGTTAAAGCTTTGATATTGTTTCAAGTAAAACTGTTGCTATAAGTCTTATACGTTTAACAGTTTTATTTGGTTTAATATCTTTAGTTTTTCTAAAATCTTTATGGACGAAGTTTCCTGATGATCTGGCCTAAGCAACCAGTGAAATGCATAGGAATCGCTTATCCCATCAACAATAAATTTCAAGTGTTTTTATCAAGAATAAAAACTGGGAATTAAGCACGAATAACAAAACCTTTGGAAAAAAAAAAAAAAAAAAAAAAAAATTGTAAAAAGCACTAAAGGCACTAACGAAAAATTGAAAATGCACCAAGTTAGTGCTTTTTCTTAGTTTGGCACTATGGGATAAATTTTGGCGTTTTGAGGCATCAAAAAGCACCATAAATAGTGCCAAAAGCACTAAGTTGGCATCACTGATTGCCATTCACACTATCACACCTTTTCATATTACTTGAGCGTTTAACATCCCTGCAGGAAATGTCACTAGTGAATCTGTACTGTTTCACTATTGACACAGTCACCAGTACCCCAGGCAATGTTATATACAACAGACATTTAACATGTGCGTGTCATTGGAAATCGACTACTCACGTTGGTACTACTGACTAGGTAGTTCCTTTGTGAACATATGTAGACATTGGAGCCAGAGAATCGCAAGTATATTTTAGTAAAAGTAGTCTACACTTTTTGTAAGAGTACGAAATCATAACAATCTTTTTTCTTCAACTTTTATAGGAATTGTATTTCTCAGTTGCTATTGATAAAATCTTTTTCGTATTAAAGCCAAATATAGTGGCAAATGTAATGCAGTGTAGACACTTCTTTGACAATGTCACCAATAAAGTCGACAAAAATGGTGACTTGGAGACATTTGCACCCAGTTTTCCTTCAGAAATGTATTAATAAAATGTATAATAGTGTTTACTAGTCTTTACTGCGCAGCAAGTTTGTAAGGGATAATGCTAAGGAATAAGTGTAACAACGAAAAATTTAGTGCGTTAGGCTGACACTCACCAGTTTTTATACTTATGCGCTGACTGAAGCGCTTTTTGTGTTAAAAATATCTGTGGCTTTCATGGGCAACCGCGTATGTCCATTTTATCGATTTTGAAATGTTGGTGCCATATTGCTTAATTTTAAACGCTCTTTGCATGGTTCTAAAACTGTTTGAAAACAGATAGAACCATTCCGATTTTTTAGCTCAATTTCAAAGTTCAAAAGGTGCAATATCTAGCCCATAGTTTGATCTGTAATTGTTTTTTCGGCTCTCCTGAAAAGATTTAGTTTACGTCTTACTCGGATGCCCATGAAAACCAAAGATATATTGCTTCAAAGTGGGAACTCGCCTTATAAAAATCATGGTAAGCGAAACTTTTATATTTCACCATTTCAAACCTGCAATGTTTACAACTCCATCCATTTTTATTGCGATTACACAATAATATTGAAAAAAAAAACCATTCATTAAATATATGTTTCCACTTTTCCTTAAACCCTCTTCACTCATAAACAAAACCTCCTCAACATTTCAATTGATTTATGAACTTTAGTGTGAATTTTAACTGGAAATTATTTTTTATATGATGTGGTTTTTTATTATTTTTTAAACCACAGAGTCATCTTTAAAAAAAAACTCGTAACACATTTTAAACGGTTCATTAAATTAGTTTTTTTTTTTTGCAACAACTCGTATAATTTTTTTATTAAAGTATTAAATACTAAACAAAATAGCAGTTGAAAAAATATGCTGAAAAAGACAGGTTTTCTTATTAAACCCAAAATTACACAATATTATTTTTAATGATTAAAAATTAAGCACAAAAAGTCATAGTAATTGCATATATTTAAAGAAATTTTATGTGTGGCATCGTAACTTACTTTTCAACTTTTGCCACTGGGCATGCAATTCTCCATCCCAAATGTCCAGAAGACGTGCAGACTGTTGGCGTGCACATGACCAGGGCTGCTCCCTTAGGGGACAAAAGACTAAATCTAAATATGGCGATACAACTGTAAATGAAAACAAAAAGAAAAAAGTAAACAAAATTAAAATAATTTTTTTAGATTAAGTAGCATTTTTTTCTTTTCTTTTTTTTAAATAAATACTTAAACCGTAAACTGTTTTGTTGCGCTTTGTTGATTAAATGGTTTTTTAGTTGTTGCGTTAAATGAAAATACAATTCTTTAATCATAAGCTAAGTATTATATTAAGGCGTTTGCTAAAAACATAAGAAATTATAAGTTACATCTTTGTTAAGCGCATTTAAGTTCGAAACAAAAGAACCAGATATCAATATTCTCTTACAAATATTAATTTAATTAAGACTTGATTTAATTTAATAAATTTTGGTAACTTTTTTCATAAAACATAAAAGCTTTAAGAAATTTTTCCTTTTTTTTTTTGTCCAAACTAATTTTTAGCCAAACGACAGGGCCTAATTAAATGATTTTTGTCACATCAGTGGGGGGGGAGGGGAAGTATATTTTGTTGGTTTACACTCTCGCAAATTCTTGCAAATAGCTTTTTTCAATAAAACAAGTTTGTATTTTAAAATTTGGTTTTCTAGTTATAAATCATCAATTTAATTTTAAAAAAATGATTCTCCATTTCTTCATTTTAGCTCTCAGAATACTGTTCGTCTTGCTGTTGGAAGCTTTCAACAACTCTTATGGCCGTTTTCTCATTAGGCGATTATCCTTTTTCCGAACAAAACTGCACATTCTTTAATGTTGGTTGTCTCAACCAGCACTCATCTGCCAATTATTTATTTTCCTCTTATTTATCGTACGGATAAATTCAATCAGCTGACTCCCAAATTTTACGTATATTTTAAGGGATGTTGCCAACTGAAAACAATGTTTTTTATCGGTATATTGAGAAACCCAAAATCGTTAACGGGAAGTTTATCGGTCTAATAAATTTATGTTGACATTAGGTTTATCGATGCATTGAGAAAATGGACACTACGGTACTTATTCCTGTGATTTAAAACAATTTTAAATGTTATTCAAAATGCTCGGAATACTTGCCTTTAGCCAAATATGATACTAACCCGGTGCGCTTCACTACCCTCAGCAAATTAAAATTAGTAAAAATCTTACTTTTGGCCAAAAAATGGGAAAAATGTCCTACATGGCTACGAACGAACATTAAACGGTAAAAATACAAAACATTTCTTAATAATACAGAAAAAGTAGCATACATTATGTTCAGCGTATAATAATGGTTGTAGAAAATAGAGTGAAAGTAAGTTTTTCTTCTATAATTTCTTTATACATACTATAATTTCTGCAACAAGATTCAATTTGTTTAAATCAATGTCAAATGCATGTAAATCAATGAGAATAAAAATTTTATTATTTTTTTGTAATAATATTTATTTGTAATAATCGACGAAACAGTTGCATATTTAACACACTGCAAATTTTGCTTATTTCAACGAGGTTCTCAAATGTTGTTAAATGGACTAAACGATTTTAAAAACGAACTTTTAAGCCACTTTTAAATGATAACTTTCCAAATCGATGAAAATGTTCCGATATCCAATAATCTTGAAAACGTAGATAAGAATGAAATTCTGTACCAAAAAAATTAAAGTTGGTATCAAGTTGAAATTCCGACAATATTTTGTGAGGGGTATGTTCTTAGTGGAGAACAGTTCCTATGTAATGGTGTTTTTTTTTCTGACAAAAATGTTCCATGTATGCTACCATTCGCGAGGGTTTTTTGTTCTATTCTAAAAATATATACAAAAATGTGAAAAGTTGGCGTTTTCCTCTCTAAATATTGTTACGAAAGTAACTTTAGTTAAGAATTAGTTGTAATTATTGGTTAAGAATTAGATTAATTTATGTGTTTTCTTGTATTGATTAGTTAGTAAGTATTT
Source organism: Pollenia angustigena (assembly GCA_930367215.1). Lineage (NCBI taxonomy): Eukaryota > Metazoa > Arthropoda > Insecta > Diptera > Polleniidae > Pollenia > Pollenia angustigena. Next base: position 194,527,797 of record OV884058.1, read on the forward strand.
GTTAGTTATTTTTTTAGTTAAAATTGTTATTGTATAAGTTATGCACACTTCTAGTGTAAAAATCAATGCACCGATGTAATGTTAAAATTGTTGTACATAATTGTACTTCAAGCCCACTGTAAATACCTGAATGTTCGATATTAAGTGCTGGTTCACACAGGTCAAGTTTGACTCTTCAAGTCTTGAGCTTTTAGGAGAGAGGGGTAAAGAGAATGGAAAGGGGTACATACTTGACCGTACCAGTCAGTTTTTATTTTTCTTTTCTTTTTTCATCCGTAATACAATAAAAAGCTACAAAGTTGAAGGAAAAGAAAACAAAAATTCATTTTGTGCATGAACGTGAACGCAAGTTCAAAAGAAAATTTAAATAAAACTGTTCAAGTAAACTTGACCTGTGTGAACCAGCACTAAGTTATCTCAATTTATGGTAACGCCTAAAAGTATGCCTTAGTATATGAAGCCTAATAACTAAATTAATTCATCCATATAGATAGTAACTACAGATGAGCAAGTAGACATAATGCGGCGAAATTTCTAGAGCCATCTAGACGTCTGTGGCTAGAGTATAAATACTTGCGGCGGCTAGCATAAAGAGATCATTCTAAGTTCAGACGTTGTCAATAGCGCATCACGCGGAGAAAATTATAAACATTGTAGTGAGTTGTGAATAAAAGCTATAAATTACGGTTGTTAAAGTGACTAAAGCTAAGATCCCACTATCGGCGCAATGTACCAATTTTTGGCGTATTTCATGTGCCGATAGTGTGAACGGTCAAAATGTTTTAATATGCGACAATCTGTGCCGAAATTGTGCTGACTGTGGACAATCAAAATTAACCTAGATGCGCCGATAATGTGAACACTATCTTGCACAATGTGGAGCAATCAAATTGTTTAATATGTACCGATTTTTATCCGCCACTTGTGTGCCGATCACAGTCGCCAATCAGCGCCGATACAAGGGATGGCAAAACGAAATTTTTAAATTGCACAAACTGGCTACTAAAATTTTACTGTTTTGAGCTTAATTGTACCAAAATTACATTTGTTTTATCTATTATTTATGTATTGAAACGTTAAATAGTACATTTGTACTACTAAATGAAAGAAAACAATTCGCTTTAACCAAAACATTGCAGTTGTATCGATGTTTCCATCCCTGGTTTGTATACATCTGTTTACAAAACAACAATTACAAAAAAAAAAAGAACAAGTGCAGTAAGTTTGAATGAAATTGAATATATTTTTTATTATACATATATTAACATATTATTTAAAATTGTTAGGAAACATAATTTAATATTCGGACGAAGAATTTTGCGAATTTCTAAAGTAAAATTATGTCTGCCAACAAGTAAATAAACAAAAACATTTCATTTAATTTGCCCAAATAGCACGATAGTGTGACCGCATTGTACCGATTATTGTCGCAATTGAGTTTTGGCCGATATGAACCGAAAAAAATTGTCACAATATGCGACGATAATGGGACCACCTAAGAAAAAATTGTGCAAAGTTTTTTAATGTGTGCCGATATAGCACGATAAAAATCGTCACAGATTGTGCTATTTGAGCCGATAGTGGGATCTTAGCTTTAGTACTTAATAAAGTTGTGTAAATTATAAGCAGTGTTTAAAGTGTTGTGATTATTTAGTTTTATTTAAAGAGCAATAAAGAACTCGAAACGGTTTATTATAAAGGAAATAAACCAAAACGTTATTGAAAGGCAGTAACGTAACAATATGTTGCAATAATAAATGGCAAATTTGTTCCATTTCTTACCCGCAGTTATAATTGAGTGTGAGATAATACCCTTTTTTTGCATCTACGCAAAGTACTTTTTTATGCAAGCAAGAATTTTTTTTATTAATTTTTTTCTGCTGTTTGCTTAAAATTTGTGTTATATTGGGATTTTTGGTTATATTGCGATCAAGGCGAATTTATTACAGGTGGTCTTAAAAGTCCTGCTGATATAAGTTAGAATCACTGTTGGATGTCAAAATTTTGTTTATTCTCTTTTATTATCTTTGTTTCTGTTTTGTTTTATTTCTGTTTTTGACATTGTACAATAATTTTACAAAAACAAATTGCTTGTGGTTTTTGTACGAGTTGTACTTGTTGTAGTACCGAGATTACCTGGGATGAATTCGCCTTGATTGCGATGGATACACTCAGAGAAAAAACATGTTTAAATATGGTCACCTCCAACCAAACCATTGTTAAAGAAAATTTTAAACATATTATGTTTATTATTACCATATTATTGTCAGCGATAACAATATTATGGCTTAATTAGGCCTCCATCAAGAAGCCCTTATCATATTATTGTTGCCTCCAAAAATATTATGATCAATAATAACTAAATTTTGTTAAACACTTATAATAGAATGGTTGGTTTTCAACCATAGTATTTTGCTCGTGGAAAAGAGGAAAATACTATTGTAAATGTAAAAACAAATTATTGTCATATTTAACCATAACATTTTTAGAGGCAACCATAATATGTTTGTGGGTTCTTGACGGAGGACTAATTAAATCATAATATGGTTGTCGCTGACAATTATATGGTTATAATAACCATAATGTGTTTAAAATTTTCTTTAAAAATAGTTTGTTTGGAGGCGACCATATTAAACAAATTTTTTCTCTACGTGTATAAAAACTTTTTGTTTTTCGTTTGTTTAACTTTTATTTATTTTTTTTAGCGCAAAATTTTTAACAACAGCTGACATTAATTGTTGAAAATCAGTGCTGTTAGCGCTTATGGAATTCAAAGTAAATTTAATGTTGAAAATTGCTGCAACCGTGGTGAATATCGCTTTTAGTACCAACTTTGCATTCAATATTTAACACGCTAAAAACACATAAGTGTTGAGTGTAAAACGTAGCTATTACTTTGTTCCATTATAATTTAGAAAAATGTATCACTTTGTAAGGGTGCGTGGAACCTGATTAATATATTACACAATTATAATGCATTATTATTTTTTAGAAAAGAAAACACCATAAGTCTCAGTCTAGAAATTACTTTAACTGTCTTATTAAAACTTTTGTATCGAACAGTGTTGCTAACTCTTCAGGAGTAAAAATTACTAAATTTTTAACAAAAACGGCTAAACAAAGATAAAGGTGTGTTAACAACAATATATCGATTCATGGTTAACTACTAGTTATATAAAAGCTCTTCCGTTGAAAATTATAATTTTTTTTGTTTGTTTTTTTTTTTTTTGTAGAAAATTACTATTTTAAATTGTACACAGACGCTCTCATGCATTTTCTTTTAGCAGTAGCTCTACCACTTTTTTGTTTTCTACATTTAACATTTTGTTATTTTTTCATATTGAGAAATATTGAAAATGTAAAGAAAAACACTGCTACCAACATTGAAATTTGGTATTTTGATGGAGTTGTCATTTTTTGTTTTGATAACAATTTTTAGTTTCCTTGCAGCCACACGATCAAGTTTTTCTTGATAGTCTTTTACATATCGATCCCTAACCGCGAAAACAACGTAAGCGCCAAAAATAAAATTTTACAGGAGAGAGCTTTTTTATTTTGTTTAATATAAATTTTGTATGAAATTTGTCGCTTACAATATAATTGTTTTTGCTATAAAATCGTAACGGTACCTTTTGTGACCATGAAATTTTAGGAGATGATGCAAGCAAGTGTTGCCAATAAAGTCATTTATTAAAAAAAACGAAAATTGAAAATCATGTCGCTTACGTTATTTTCGCGGTTAGGGCTCGATATACTGCTTGTCAACAACAACTCACTGTTTAAAGACAAACTTGTGTTCAGCCGTTAACTTGAAAGTAAAATTGCCAAACAAATGGAAATGTGAAATTGAAAGCCATCTCGTAGTCAATTTAAAAAGTGTGAGTGAGTTAGTAAAAAAGTGAGAGTGTATTGCAAATTGAAAGGAAAATTTGATCGTGTGGCTGCTAGTTAGCCAATAAATATGAAATGCTAGTGAACCGATAGTTATCATTTTAGTTTACTAATAATGAACTAACGATTGTAAATTTGGGCCTTAGTAATTTTTTGAGCTTGTTTAAACATTAAAAAAGTGAGTTTAGAAATTTTCTTTTAAGATAATATAAGATTCTTAAAAAAATTGGACCAAAAATATGATGCCCTGTACATCCTAGTTTGGCTATCAGCTGTTAAATATCTTTTATCTGAAGTGACATTTATTTAGGCAAAGCTTTGTCATTTACAAATATGGATCGTTTAACCACCAAAGAACAAAGAAAGAAAAATAGTTAAAACTTACAACAAAAGTGGTGGTTAAAATTTGGCACACTGTTTGAGCAGTACGGGGTAATTAAGGTCGTCATGATCAACCTACTGTGCAAAAAATTGGCAATATTATAAATCTTTCTTTATAATCTTGCTAGAAATCATCGCAATGAGCGTACTGCCGTTAGAAAAAGTGTGTCGGATAATCCGAATTTGTCGATTCCGCGGCTCAAAGTGGTATGGCCGTATGATAACCAGGGCTGTGAGGTCGTCTAATTCCGACTTCATCCGCTAACATTTTGTAAGACTCCAACTCCGACTCAATCTCCAAAACCTACTCTAACCTTGATGTAAATTTATGTATAAGAGACTGGTCCTTATTTGACTTAAATATTTTTTTTTAATGCGGTACCTTTGAAATGGTTAAATTTAGCAAGGAAATGATTCTGAATTCGATATTTTAATTCGAACTCGTCCTTATTTTCTGACTTCAACATTTTGAAAGCAGAACCTCAACTCCGACTCCACAGCCGTGATGATAACCGACTTTTTTTCTGGCCTGCAATTGAAGATTATGAACTGAACGAAAGATGGTGCCACGAACCAACACAACACAACCGATTTTGGCTTTCCAGAGCGCGTAATTTCATTTTATTTAAAATTTACACGAATACTCTTCTAACGTTGCAACGTTGGAGCTGGAGCATTTAAAAATCATAGAATACAAGATTACGCTAGCGTATTATTTTCCGTTAGATGACGTAGTTTGTGCGTGGCAAGTGTTGCCAATTTTCTTATAAGAAATGCATGTATTTTAAAAGAGATGTCAAACCCGCAATTAAGCAACAACTATCTTAAGTTTACCAGCTTAAAATTATTAGGCAATAGGAATGTTATTCGCGTGACGTCATTTGTGCGACATGTGCAGAAGCAAGGCGAATTAAGTTTTCAGGTGGCGTTGAAAGCACAGCTGAGCTTCGAGTTTTTGACATATAGACCAACGAATACAACAAATAAAATACAATGTTTTGTTTTTGGTGTTGTGTTGTTGTGGTATTGCCTTGCGCAGAAGATCTCAATTTCGGTTTTGGGATAGCGCAATCTTTGTTTTTACCATTCTTGGTCGAAAACTGCCTCAAAATGATCGACTGCTGCAACCAATCTCATGCTCATACAAACTGTATGAAGGAAACCCAAATAGCGCGGCCTCAACACTTTGCAATTGGGAAATACGATCTTGGCAGCGATTTAAGTAGTAAGGTAGGCTGCTCCCATAATGAATGTGATTTAATTAATTTGATCAGGTTTTTCAGCCATTTGTTAGCCAGTAGTAGTTTTTTTTTCGTTAAAAATTTTGGAAATTTTAGTCGTGAAGAGTTAGCAACACTGCTCAAAACAACTAATAGAATCAAAAGGGATTATTTAACCTTACAATTTAAATCTTTTCATTAAAAAGAAGTAGGTACATACTTAAAAAAAAGTTTAAGAAGTCCTGATTCTATACTACAAGTATTATTTACATACTATTTTTGGATATTTCTTTGAAGTGATATATTCAAGTTCATGACTTAAATGACACTTAAGATTAAAGATTTTTTTCTCTGCATTTTGACACACATGGGATAATTTCTACAAATTTATTTTCTTAATGTTGCTTGCAACAAATTGAGCTTTTGTGTGACATACAACTTTTTTTACTAAAATAGATATCCATTTAAAAAGGAAACATTTAATAAAATAAATCTCTTAAGTGGGTGCCTCCGTAGGCTAGTTTTACCAGTACGACGGTTGCGGGTTCGATTCCTGCTACAGACTCTGGTCTGCTTAACTAAGCAGACTGAAGATCTAAGTTACTATTGCTCGGTAAATTAAGTAAGAATATACTTTATAAATGTATTTGTAACTCTAAATATTTAAAATAATAATAATTTTTTAAGTAAAAATCAAATAAAAATATTCAATATGAATTTATTATCCTTAACTAAAAATGTCCAAAATTAAAAAAAGGGAAGAAGTTGTTAATAACCAGAATGCTCTCCAATTGCTTTCACTTATGAAACTGAAATCCAAATTTAATAATTTCAAATAAAATAACATTTGAAACTACTACTCTTTCAAAACAAACACTATAATAGCATTTTAGTTTTAGATCAGTAACTTGAAACTCATTTAAATCTATTAAAATGGCAATTAAGATGACCTTGTAGCAACCAGAGACAAAATTATTTAGTCACGTTATTAAGAAAAGTGTTAAGAAAAGAAGAAAAAAAAAAAATAAACAAACAAATAAAACTTTATTTATGTGCGAGTATTTAGAAAAAACTTACTTTTCCTTAAAAAAAAATATTTCTATTGAAGTGAAAATAAGTATATATTTATTTTAAATGTTTAAATCTTTTAGTGAACACGGCTTAAACATTAAAATAAACAAACTATTGTTAAGAGGTCCTCATTAATTTTCCACCCAGTAGTTGGTTGGTTCAGCAAGTAGCAGGCTCCATTTAAACAGCCTGATGGCGACCGACCGATCGACCTACTACCTTCTTGTTGAAGGTTTAAACTTTAAAGATGTTCATTCGTTTGGCTTAAAGTCAGGTTTCTTTTCGTTGATAAATAAGTGTGTCCGTATGTGTGTGGGTTGAAAAGCCAAAAACATCAACTACCAAAACAGAAATGACATTCAACTTGAAATTTCATGGAGGTTGGTTTTGTGTTCCAAGGAATTTTCTACTTTGTTTGTTTTTTTCTAACTTCTTTGAGTTTATGTATCTTTTATTTAACATCTTTTGTTTCCCATGAAATGTCATCATCATTTATTGTTATTTGTGGTTGGTGTAATTTTAAACAATAAGGTAAAAAGGAGAAAAAAACATACTTTAGAGAGAAATTCAAGTTCATGTTTTGTCAGTTTTTATGACAACATTTTTATAGTCCAATATTTCAATTTCAATTTCACTTTTTTATTGATTTTTATCAATTGCAGTAGTTTTTAAAGGAATCTATAAATATTTGTCAATTGGGATCTTTTTTAAAGGCATATTTCACATAGCCCATATACGAGCTTCTTTATGGAATAGATATATGTGCCCACTAGTGCTGGGAAACTATCGATAGTCGCAAACTATCGAAAATATATCAATATCGATATTGTTATTATTTAAAATACAACTATGACGACATCTTACAGCAGCTATACACACACAGTTCTTTGCCGCAAGTTTTTACTTGCTATTATTAATTCGCGCAGAATTACAGCAATGAATACAAACAACAAGAATGGCAGATGGTATGGATTGCTTAGCTGTGCTTGTTTACTACTAACTTAAGGCCTTTATGCCAAAATTTGTATGTGTTTACATAGGGACTAAAATGTCAGATAGTTTTATGATGTTGTTAAAAAAAAAATCAAATAAGAATGCCATTGCAATTGCGAGCAAAGGATAAAATAATAAACTTGCATTAGAGGAAAAGTCCACTAGACTGATTACTTTTGGATTGAGAATCAAATCCAATAAAGAACATTATCTAAAGTTGCAATAAAATATCTTATAGTCCCTGTCACTTTGGTTCCTTCAGAAAGGTGCTTATCAACACCACAATTTTTAAAAACTGTCATCTAAAACAACGTGCGTACATACATACGTCTCTTACAATCAATTCACATGAGGGCTTTTACTACGTCGTTTTATCTTGATTCCCCTTCCAAAATCTCTTTGCGTTCATACGATGATTTTTGATGGCATGTCTTTTTTTTAATTTACATTATGGCCTTGATTATCCGTCATTCGATCAACCGGCAGCTTCAATTTACTATAAAATATTTTTTTTTGCATTGATTTAAATTACCTCTATCATCCGGCATTACCTCTGGTATCCCAAAATATTAATATATTATCTTTTTTTCGTTTACTTTTGAACAATCAAAACCAATTTAAATAAACGAAGAAAGAGAATTTCCCAACGTACTGGAAGCTTGTTCTGCCAAAATTAATTTTTTCCTCATGTTTACATAATAATATATTATATATTTACGTAAAAAAAAAGAAACACACAAAAAACTAAATAATCCAGTCTATTAGCGATAATCGAGGTCTCGCTGTATTTTCAAACACACACTTCAAAGTAAGAAAAATAATAAAACATAAAAAGAAAAAGTTAAAAGAGAAATATAAAAAACGGCATGCAAAACACAAAACGAGTCGTTTTGTTTACCCCTCTTTCTTCTCTACACCGCTCACCAACAAACCAAAAGAGACGTCGACAAAGCGACGTTGTAAAAGCCTCCATGTGAATTGGCTGTTACGTTCAATGAAGTTATAAAAACAACGAACTGTAGGCTGATAAAAAAACTAGTTAAAGTTTTCCTACTTAAGTTCAAACATTCAGTCGATAGTAATATCGATATATCGATTGTGAAATCTGAACTATCGATAAATATCGATAGTATCCCAGCACTAGTGCCCACAAACCTTCTTATTATGTTGCTATTACAATTTAATTTGATCCGAACTTATTGGCTCTGATTTTCAACCATCAGTGCAAAAGTAAACAAAATGTAATATAAAAACAAAATATGGAAAAAAGGCACAATCCCTATAACTATTTGGCTAGAGATCAGTTCAATAAATTGTTAATAAGTAGAAAAAATATCATAAAACGAATGAGAAGGTCGTCAGTTGATTTGTAAATTTTGTAAAAATAATCCTCATTAAAGAAAATTTTAAATTTTTCGTCACTTTTCTGAAATTCAAATCGAAAAATCTTTTGTTTTTGAGACAGTAAAAGCTAACGAAAGAAAAAAAACCGTTTAATAGAAAACGACGATCCGGTAAAATGTTTTGATACAAAGCAACCAAACCAGAGCTAAAGTGAAAGTAGAAATTGCCGGATATACTTCAAAATCTTACCATCCGTTAGCAAATAAATGAAGAGTTACGAATTAGAAGTACGTAGCACATATCAGAGAAGTCAAAAATGCAAAGAAACCCCTTCCAGCAGGTCTCAGAGAAGAGTCAGTTATCACCAAACATATAATTAGGGCTTTGGTACAAATTTTTTTTGCTGTAGGCTGGCCATGAATCGTATCATGGATGATGGGAGCTTCTTTACAATGGACGCTCATGAATGGACACCAATTCCAACTTTTGAGGCGAATTTGAAAAGAAAATTTCTATAAATAGGGATAGGAATCAAGAAGCCTAGACTGTTTTATCACTCACATTAAAAGTGGGTGAAGATAAATACGGCGAGTTAAATATGTTTTATGACGTATTTCAGCTACTTTTTCATAAAAATTTTTTTTTTTAATTTTGACCGGTGTATCTGGGAGAGATTTGTTTAAATTGCGACCAAACCAAATAATAAGATTCCGGAACGGAAGGGGCTTAAAATTAGAGTCAATTAACTCTACTTTCGTAATCTTTAACCAAAATTTAAGAAATATAAATTTTTCGGTTTTTGTTCCGTTCCGTAATCTTTTTTGGTTCGGTCGCAATTTAAAAAAATCTCTCCCAGATACACCAGCCGAAATTTAAGTAATTTTTTAAAAATAGAAACATTTATATCTCATAAATGTTGGTTAAAGATTACGAGAATAGAGCTTATTACCTATAACTTGAAGCCCCCTCTTATTCTGTAATCTTCTTTGGTTCGGTCACAATTTAAAAAAAATCTCTCCCAGATACACCGGTCAAAATTAAAAAATTTTTTTTATAATAACGTAACGTTTTACGTCATAAACCATATTTAACTCGGCGTATTTATCTTCACCCACTTTCAAATTAAATGGATGTTATAGAAAATGCTCACAAAGGTGATTCAAGAGGCTATCCGTAGGGTACCTCAAAATATGAAAAAGCCCAACGATGTGGCTAGATATCATTTTTTAAATAAGTTTAAGTTGTGTTTTTTAACAATTGCATATTAACTTTGATTTTTCAATACCTGTAGTGCGATTCTCTATTCAATTTTAACATAACTTAAATTGTTAAAAATATTTAACAGCAAAGTTAACGTAAATTTTATTCAGTAACTTTTTTAACAATAACGTTTACTGCTATGTTCTAAATTAACGTCAGGTATTTAAGTTATCTTATCGGCAATATATTTTTCATTAGTGGTATTCACACCGAGCTTGTTAGTCTGTTAGTCGTTAATCGTTACTTTTTTACACGCATTTTGTTTTTGTATATTTAACGCGCTACCGGATTAACATTTAACAAATTAACAACACGGCACCCCTGATAAAATAGTTGTTAGTTGGTAACTCACAATCAGCTGTTGCAGTTTCTAAATAAACATAATAAAAAAGTAATTTGTGATACATTTCTAAAAAAAATATTTGTGTTTTGGCACTTTTCGTGTACATTGAGAGTAGGTATGTTAATTAAATGATTTTTTTATTTTAAAGTTACCAGACTAACAAAGTTTTAAAAATGGGGGTTTTCACAGTTGGTAACTTTAACAAATTAACAAACTACCGAGTAACAAATTAACAAGTTCGGTGTGAATACCACTATTGTTTATTTTTAAATTCGTAGTTATTTAAACAAAAAAAAAAAAAAAAAAACAAACAAAAATTTTGGCAAATAAAAGCCACAATAACATATTTAAAATCATGTCGCTGTAAGCAAATTTTTGCGAATTTCCGCTAATTTAGCAATTTTTACCGAATTTTTGTCATTCCTTATAGTTGAAGTGACTTCAAATCAATTTTATGGTTTGTTCGAAATATAAACCATTTCGCGAATTTTTGCAAAAAAGAAAAATATTAAAATATTTCCGCTAATTCAACACTTTTTACCGAATTTTTGTAATTCCTTATAGTTTAAGCGAATTTTATGGCTTGTTTGAAATATTAAAAATTTTCGCGAATTTTCGCTATTTTTGCAAATTTTCCGAATTTTTGCAATTTTCGCTGGACTAGCAAAACCTAAATAGGGTTTTGTTAGTTTCGAAAGTTAATTCGTTCCACACGAGAAGTAGTTTACACTCGATGACAGTGTTCTTTGGCTCCGTGCAATAACTCCCAGGTGCAATAAGTCCCAAGAAAAAAATTAAATTAGACCCAACAATTTTCCATACAAATGTAGGAGTAATTTCATTATGAAAAAGCTGCCAGCCCTCTCGGTTTTATTTAATTTTTTTGGAAGTTATTTCATTTTTTGCCTGGGAGTTATTTCATAATAAAATAAAATCCAAATGATAAAAGTCCCCGGAAAAATAAACGTGGGACTTATTTCTTTTTATTTTGGTTTTCGGTGTAATTTCATTTGCTGTGGGAGTTATTTAATTTTTTGTGGGAGTTATTTCATTTTCAATTATTTGCAACTTAATCAAATCCCAAATTAAGAAGCTTTAGCCAGCGAAGCCGGTGTTTGTCATACTATAGAGGAGATAATCCTTGTACCAAGTAAAACGAATATCTAATAAATTTCTTTGGGAGTACTTTCATTTTTTTTGGTCTTATTTCATTTCTTTTCGATGGACTGTTTTTGGAAGTTATTTCATTAATGTCTTTAGGAGTTATTTCATAATGAAATTACTCCCAAAAGTTGGGGTTTGCTTCATTTTAGATTTGGATATTATTTCATTTTTTTTGGGATTTATTTCGTTTTTCCAGTTTGGGACTTATTTCATTTATTTTGGGATTTATTTCATTGGGAGTTATTGCACTGGGACCTATTGCACCTGGGGCTTATTTCACAGAGCCTGTTCTTTAAATATACTAATTAATAAACATAGATGCCACTTGATTGAAATTTTTAGCTATGTTGTTAAAATAATTGAGTTACTGAATTGCTGTATTGTTACCGTAAGCAATAAACTGTGCCGGTTAAATTAACGTTAACGTTAATTGTGAAAAGTTAGAGAATTCCAGTATTGATATAAATTTTTTATTACTGCTAATGTGTCAGTCCATATTTTATTCCGCATACGTTATTCAAATGTGTACTTAAGATAAAATTGCGGTCGATATAGGGCAGTTAAGGTTCATAATGCAGGTCTGAGATTGCTTATAAACCCCTTAATTGTAAAATAGATTTTTTCTTTTTCAAATCAACATCAAATTGATATCGTAGATAAAGTTTTGGATTTAAGAAAGTCTTGAGAGAGAATAAGTTTTAATTAAAAAGTTTATAAAACATAAAATTAGTGTTTTCCATTTAAAAATTCAATAACACACCTTCGAATTTGTTATCACTTTTTGTTCACTTTTTGATTGCAATCAGATACCAATAATTTCTCTTAGTGTAAATAAAACACTCTAATGTGTGTAACGAAAAGTAAATTTATTATTAATCATAAGAGTAGTTTCTAAAATCGGGTGTGTGTTTGGCTTTAATTAAAAGCAGAATTATCGTACATGCAATATTTATTTTCACTTTATTACATTTCAATGCCAATTATTTCAGCTTATTTAGAAAATTGGTTTTGATTTCATTTACACGAACGAAAAACGATTTAAGTTTTTTACAAGAAATAGCAAAAGATTTAATCGAATGAAGAAAAATGTGGTGCAATTTTATCTCTTTGGTTAAAATTTTTTAAAACTTACACCCCACTGTGTTTGAAATTTTCAACATAAAATTGAAAGGGTTTGTCTTAATTTTTATGTAAAGAGGCCAAATTTTTCTTACTACCTTTGCATGTATAAATATTAGTTTTTTTCCTAAGTTACTCTACTTATTCAATGTTTTGCAGTTAACTTTCCTACTTGCAGGTTGCAACTTTATTCAACATTTTAAAACATAATTCAAATCAATGTTCAAACGCCCAAACTTTACAAAAATATTAAAGAAATCAATCATAGAAGTCTAAACAAATTCTCTTGTCCCTAAGTACCCATAATTTATTTTTCATTTATTTATGAGCTTAAAATGCAAATTCCATTAACAATTGGGGAGACTTTCACTACTTAAAGTCATCGAGCAAATAAAAAGTCCACTAACTTGAGTTACGGTCAAGAGCAAAAGTACAAATACTCGCATCTACTTCGCCGAATAAGTGATTTGTGTGGCAAGTAGTTTATTTATTTATTGATTTTAACTTAATAATAATAAATAGCACAAGTATTTGATTAACTTTTAAGCGTTAAACTTTAAGCACAGTGAAAAACTAATAGCTTTCCTTTGTAAGTAATAAAAAAAAAGTTGTTTGAAATAACAACGAAATTTGTCAACCGTTAAATTTGAAATGAATACTTTAACCTAGTCTTATAAATAATTTCTGTAGTTGAAATTATTTATAAAATTTTTAGCTTAAACTAAAAAGAAGGTAAAATACATTTTTACCATGGCTTAATACATTTAATAGGTAGCAAGAATTTGTAGAATTAACGATAAATTGTTTCAAATCAATTTGAAATTATTGCTTTTTTTGAAAATGAAAAAATAATGTTCGTTTCACACATTATTTTACAAAAAAAAAACAAATTTTTGTATTTTATCGTTGTTTTCAATACAAATTCTCACACGAAATTTTGTTTTCATTTTCTAAAAACAGGCAGTGATTATTTTCGACTGTGCCGAATCTTATATACCCTTTAGCATATTACTAATTTAAAATCGTACCAAAACCTTAAGCTCGTGAGTGCACTTGTATGGGGGCCAGGCGAAATAACGGCCGAATGTGGTTCATTATTTAATACTCATTATCAGGGAAACCAAAAATATGCAATTGCATGTTTTTCTTTGTGCGACCAATAAAGGCATTAACAATATATTTATCCGTTTTAGAGCTTTTTATGAATTTTGGCAGCGATTTGTTAGTGCATATTTTTGCATATTTTATTGTTTGTAGCATTTTTTGGCATATTTTAGTTAAAAGAGCCTCTTTGCATAATTTTTTAGGTTTATAGCGCATATTTTGCCTTTTTAATGCATATTTTGATACATATTCAATTTTTTTAGATGCCTACAATAGATTTCGCAGAAAATAAATTTTTTTTTTTTTCGAAAATCTGTTACTTCAATTTCGACATCTACATTTAATTTTTATTTTAAAATTGTAAGACAAAGCAGGTTGTCATTAAGGATAAATGTTATGCGATTTGTATCTAGACCAATCTTTTAGTATTCCTATCAACTCAGCATCACTTTTTACAGTGATCTAACGATGTCCATCCGTCCGTCTGGCTGGTTGTCTGTCCATGTTAGCCTTGTGCGCAGAGTACAAGTTCCAATTTTGTATATAATTTGATCAAATATGGACGAAGTATATGAAAATGGTAAGAATCGGTATATAATTTCACATCCAAATTAGACTCTTTGTGTCCATAAGGTATCTAATTATGATGGTATTTAAATTAACCCATTTACGCTTGCTGTGCCAATTTGGGAACACTTCATTATTTGCGGCTTATGACAAAGTTTTTGACATTATTCAATATGTTATGTTTGCATAATCGATAAATTAAAAGTTCAGACATTTCTATAACATCAATTTTTTTTTTTTTTTTTTAAGTGACCACTGTGCCAATTTTGGTACTCTTTAATTTCCAAATTTTGTTTATATGCAATGAATTTAATAATAAAATAACAAATATTTTATTTATTGCCCAGTAGTTTTTGTTTGGGCTTAAATGGGTTAAATTCGTCCCAAAAATATTTTACTGCAAAATTAATTATTTTCTAATCGGTTCACATTTACTCAAAGCTCCCATCCTTAAATAGCTTTAACTTCCTTTTAAATTTAGCGACAATTTAGCGACCGTACCCAAAATCCCTTTGATACAAAACCCCATATGGATGGTTGTATCTAGATAATATTCGGCGCAAACATCTCTTATATGAATTTTAACCTAATATGGGCTTAATCGATAATATTTTTTAGTTTTTTTTTTAAATTTTGTTATTAATTTGGTGAATATTGTGAGCAATTTTTAATTTTTAGGGCATATTTTTAACATTTTTCAGGGCATATTTTCCAGTTTTAACTGCATATTTAATGCGCATAAAACGCGTTTTCTGGTTTCCCTGCTCATTATATAAGAAAATATCTTAAACAAATTTAGTCATCATACCTGATAAGTATGTTATGGTCACTATTGCGTCAAAACTTTGATTTCGATAATTTTATTTAAGGTAAAAGTGGAAAACTGAAGTTAAAAGATTATAACAAGACTTAAACAAAAAGAGGTTTATCGGTACACATTAGAAGCTGTCGTGGTTCTTAGCTCATAGCTTATTCATTTGTGGACCGATCTTGTTGAATTTCAGTAGCAAGCAATCCTGGACTATATAGAATATAAGTCTATAACAACCCAGTTGGGGTCTTCGAAAACCCCATTTCAACATACACACGTACAGACAAACGTATGGACAGACGGACATAGTTTAATCAGCTCCGTTACTCATATGAATCTTTAATATTAAAATATTTTTAGGAATTAAATCAGTACAGTAGAAATAACAAACGGAATGGCCTTTCCACCTGTGGTGAATGGTATAAAAATACATACCAATGAGTTCATGAATTTTTTGTTCAACTAGAAAATTTCTTAAATTTTACGGTTAAAGATGTTTTTTAATCATAAAAGCTCAGTAAAAGATCTTTAACCGTTAAATATAAATTCATTTTCAAATAAAACAACAAATTCGTAATTTACACATTGTTTCCAACTTAATTATTGAATTATACACCCAGAGAAAAACATGGGTATAGTTTATTCTTAGTTTATTGAAATTACTAAAAAAAAAACCGAAATTCCGCAATAAAATTTCCTTTAAGAAAAGTCAAAAGTTTTTTTTTAATATGAGCAGTGGTTTTTTTTTTGGGAAAAAAAATAATTTTTTAATCAAAGTTTCGAAATTTTAGTTATTTAAAAATTCATAAAAAATTGGAAAATGCAGCTAGTCTTCTAATTTTTTGCAGACATATAAAAAACGAAGCTGCAAACAAAACAAGCCATAAATGATTAAAATCTGTTTACAGCTTTTGATTTTATTCACATAAGTCGACAAATTTTAATTAATTTAAGAATTCCATTAAACGCAATATTTTTATTGGAGCCCCCCTAAGAAGTGGAGATAACAGTACGTTTACATTTGACAGTACTGGCAAGACAGTAAGAAAATACATATTAGTTTCCAAAAACACTACTAACTGTCTTCGTGACGAAGGCGTCCAGACAGTAGTTAAGACAGTTCACTTTTAAAAATATGTCAAACGTGAATGTTGCTGTTCAAGTCCAGCTAAACGTGTTTTACATGAACTAAACAAAATTAAAAACAGCTTAAAATAACTATATTGTGTTAACAAACATAACACTTAACTAAAATATAAAAAACCAAAGCAAAATATATTAAGACAAAGAACTAAATGAGGTCGTTCATACATTTTATCCCAACTCCTGGGTATTTATGGGACTTTTTCTTCAACATATCTCTAGTCTGCATTGAACATTTTGTATAGGAGCCCCCTTAAGGAATGGAGATAGCGCGTAGTTATGTTCGAAATAAATGATTGAGATGAAAAATAAAGTGGGGTTGGGCATACATTTGACCCATCTAGGGCCATCCTAGGCGCTGCAGGGGCCAAATTTAAAAATTTAAAAAAACCGTCATATGTGTATGGTTGAAATTTTTAAGCCGGTACAGCGCCTAGGATGCCCCTAGATGGGTTAAATGTATGACTAACCCCACTTTATTTTTCATCTCAATCATTTATTTCTAACATAACTACGCGCTATCTCCATTCCTTAAGGGGGCTCCCATACAAAATTTTTAATGCAGACTTTTCTCAAAGGAAATTTTGTTGCGGAATTTCGGTTTTTTCGGTTACGCGAATATACATATGTTGTGCAACCTCCTCCATTTTCAAAATAACGGTATATCTCGAAAACAAGAGCTAACTTAAAAAAAGGTGGGCATTATTGGATTCAGCGTACCCGAATTATGCTAAAACGCCTTGTGCCCAGCTTGTCTAATTTTGCAACTAGCACAGTGTTTTTGTTACATTGGCAACAATTTTATTATTTTTTTGTAAGCTGGTCATGTAAACAATGTATTAAAGAAATTTTTCGCAAAGTTTCAAAGAATATTTTTATCATAAAAGCTTTTTAAAATAAAAAATTGTGGTATTTAAAGTGCTAATTTTACAATATTATTTTAAGCCACCGAGTCAATGAATGCAGGTCCTTTTAAGAATCGTAATATTTGGTGATAGCATTATTCGAAAGACTGGGAACTGAAGTATAATTGGCTTAACCAAGACAAAGAGTCAAAGCGGTCTTTTGCAATGTATTTAAACAGTTTTACGTGAACTAAACAATCATCTTCAGCGACACTGAAAAACACATTAATAATATAAAAAAGGCTTCTTTCTGAAAATGGAAAAATGCAACTGACTGTTTTTTTCCAAATTGTTTTATTTTTGTTTTACTATGATTTTTGTTAATAAAAACCGTTAAAAAAAAAATGTGCGACTTTTATTTTCTCCAACGACTTTTTTCTGCGACTTTATTTTTATAAAACGACCTTTTGTGCGACTTTTCAAAAATTCCTAACGGTAACCCTGCTGGGAATGATTGAACCATTTCCACGCCCCCTAATATGACAACACTCTCTTTAAGAGGAATTTTATTACAGTAGAATCCCGATAATTCGTAATAGCAAGGGACCGACCATTTCTTACGAATTATAGGGGTTTCGATTTAACGGGGTTAAAATAAAATAAATACGAATTAACGGGGTTTTTCAATTTATTTACTAAAACGATAAAAAAAAAAAAACAAAAAACTATTGGTTTATATAAAAACTATTCATGTAACCAACTGATCTTATTTTCTTAACAAGCAAAAACCCACGCAAGAAAAAAATAGCGGTAAGTAAAAAATTCATTCTTTCCATGTTTCTGTTGTTTTTATTACGAATTATAAGTGGGAGTTAGCAAACAATTAAGATTTATAAGAGGTAAAAAAGATTTGATTTGAAAAAAAAAAATTACGAATTAGCGAGGGGATCAAAATGTATGGAAATTTTACGAATTAACGAGATTTTTTCATGGGACCGATAGTTTATTACGAATAATTGGGAATTACGATTTATCGGGGTACGAATTATCGGGATTTGACTGTATTTTGAAAAATTTATATATTTTATGCAAATACACTTTTTTAATACAATTACGATACAAAAAAAAAAAAATTACGAAATTATCGCCAAATTTTTTTAATGTATTTTCTATCAAACATATCGTCACCTAAAATCTATAAGGCTGTAAGCTACAATTTAATCGACTTTTTGATCGATTTTGATGTTATTTACCGAATATACCTCATAATCATTTAAAAATTCGATTTTGAATTTAATGTGGCTTACAGTCTTTTGATTTTAGGTGACGATATGTTTAAAAACTGCTTAATTTGATTTTTTTATATATCACCAACGTGTGTGACTTTCTCTACATTTGATAAACAAAAAAAAAAAAAAAAAATAACCAAACAAGTATCTTTTACTACTGACCGCTCAAGCATGCAGCCAAACGCAATATTTTTTTTAATAAGACCAACCATTAATGATCCAACGCACAATATCACTAAAAATACAAGGTGTTAAAACTATAAAATTTAGTCATACACATAGTAAATTCTAAAATAGAGTAAAAACAATTTAATTAAGCTGGTTATTATATATACACTCATAAAATTATTACAGTAACTGATTGTAGGTTATTAAATTCGTTTTCGGTACTGTTAAAATTGAATAAAAATATAGTTATTTTACGAATAAATTTATTTTTCAACATTTATGTTTGTTATTAAAAAAACAAACTACCAAAAAATAATGTTTTCCGTATTTTTTTTTGTTAATTTGTTTGATTTTTATCGGTTAAAATATATTTTTTAAAAGTAAAAATAATTCAATTTTAACGAATATGAATGATGTTCAATAAATAAAAAACTTAGAAATTACTGAAAAAATCATTTGTTTTTAATGAAATGTAAATGATCCGTTTTTTAAATGAATTTTAATTTGTTTCAAATGAATTTTCGTTTGAATTTAACTACATAATATTTTGAGTGTAGAGATTGCGTGGTTTTTTACACACGTTAACGCACGAGAAATTCTAAATTTTTTACTATTACGCACACTTACTAACAAAATCTTTGAGATAACGCACAGGTTATCATGATACATTTCCAAAATTTTACAATCATTCACACTCATGGAAATAATTGTTTAATAAAACACGAAGTATAAATTTTAGTTTTATTATAGGGATAATCACGATGGCCTTGGTGCAAATTTGCAATTTGTAAATTTGCAGTGCACATTATGATTGATCGTGAGCATACCACTTTTATTTTTTGTGTAAATGTGTTATTTTTCTAAAAATTTATTCTGGCAACACAAAAAAACTTTTCGCAGCACTGTTAAAAATCTGCATTTGTTTACAATTATAAATTGAATTCTCTTTTTAATGTTAAAATCCACGAAAATGTTGAATTTATAAATTTTCTTAAAACCAATATGGCGCTTAATATGTCAAATGTTACTGTTTAATTTGTTTGCAACTGAGCAAATATGCACTACTAATTTTGCTCATGGTTTTTTTTAGTGCAAACGAAGTAAAAAAGAGCAAATTGCAAATACGTACAGTTTGTTGTTGTGTTGTGCAAATGTATGTAGTTTTGCACGCATTTGCATCGCATGCACACTTTGCACTACCCGTCGTGATTTCCCTTTATATTTCTAATGTTATTCCAAATTTTAACAGTTAATAGCGACCATATTGTTGAAGCTACATCTGTAGAATTGGCTGTCATTTATGCAGTCTGATTTGCCAACTTACCACACATGCTTAACTTGCTGTATCAAAATAGGCGATCTTTTCGGGCCAAAAAATTTTCGGTAATTTCACGGACTGGCTAATTATTTTAGCCAGAATTGGCTGTCATTTATGCAGTCTGATTTGCCAACTTACCACACATGGTTAACTTGCTGTATCAAAATAGGTGATCTTTTCGGGCCAAAAAATTTTCGGTAATTTCACGGATCTGTCTAATTATTTTACCGAATTACTAACAAATAATTCTTACTTATCTGCTAGCAATCAAACTCTAGCTTAACTCGAAAGAGTATCGGTTACTTTGCTGAGAAAATTTTTTTCGGGCCAGTTCTGTTTAATGGGTTCTTGCAGATCTCGACATAAACAAGACTCCTGGACCGGTATACCAACACTGATCTTGAAGCAGTGCTCTTCAACTCTAGCTGGTCCTTCATCAAATCTTTTCAGCCCTTTATACCATGCCGGGGTGTTTCCCTTCTGTTGGAAAGTTGTGAATGTAACGCGAATTTCTAAGAGAAGTGGGTAATAACCCTGAAAATTATCCCCCAATTGCCATTTGCTCATCACTTTCCAAAGGTATAGAGAGTGTGCTAAATTACCATATTGTCACGTCTTTAGAGTCGAGCTACCTTCTAAGCGACCGCCAGTATAGCTTCCGTAGAGGTCGCTCTACTGGAGACTATCAGAAAATGGTAACGTTCCATTCACCATTTTGGCGAAAGTAAGCTAATTGCTTCAGATCAGTTTAAAAAACTGCAGTCAAAGTAGAAGGACTGCCATTTCTTCCACTTCTTTATTTGTAGTTGGCCAAAAAACAACAGTAGCTTTTACTTCAGATTCTTATAGATCGCATTATACGAATATGGGGTTTCGTCAAACGCGTTAAAGATTTATTCAGGGGTGCCGCAAGGCTCTGTTCTTTCTCCTACTCTTTTTCTTATTTTTCTACACGAACTCCTATGCCAAACTTCCAACCCTATCTACTTTTTTGCATATGACAGCAACCTTTATTTGATTATAGACCAAGCGTAACAGATGTTGGTGCTATGAGGCAAAAGATGAATGAAACACTTAGTCGACGCATCAACGTGCGACGGATCAAGGTGCTTTATCTGTATATATGGGTGGTATAACTATTGAGGAATCCGAATCTCTGTATGTTCTGGGCATGAGAATACAATGTGATGTCCGATGGACAAAACATTTATTCAAGGTGTCGAACGAAGCATTTAAGTGCCTCAGATTTTTGAAATGGTATAAGTGATATTTCAACCTCTCCGATCTCCTTACTACTTATACCACCTTTATTCGAGCAAGAGTGAAATACAACTCTCAAGAGTGGCCTGGTGCTGCCAGATAAAATGTGTCGAAAAACGGCAAATTTTGCAAAAAAAATTCGTTAAAATCGTCAAATTGACTTGCTTAAATCGTCAGAAAAATTGTCATTATAAAATATTAATCAAATTTTGTTAGTTTTGAGAATTTTTAACAATTTTCTGTTTGTTTTAAATGTAAAAATCATCATAAAGTCATTTATTAAAAAAAAGCGAAAATTTAAAATGATATCGCTTAAGCTTTTTTTGCGGTAAGGGCTCAATATATTCGAATATGCTACAAAGTTTAATAACACTACGTGCCAAAATTTCAACAAAGTCGTGACCAAATGAATCTGGCAGCTAATTTTTATGTAAAATTGTCCGCTGAATCCGAATATGAAGTCGGAATTATCAAAAGTAGAACAGTTTTTGAGATATTCCAAAATAACCTTTATTTGTGTTTTTAAAAAAGATGATGTGACTGAAATGCAAATACAGTAGACGCTCGGTTATATGGATACCCAGTTATATGAACATCCAGAATAGTGAACAACAAAATTTTTTCACATGAGGTTCCAAAGAGTGAACACGACCTATCTCTATTATGTGAACAACTTGCAGACGTTGATTTTTTTTTTGTAACTATTTGTTGTAAAGGGTGTTTTTTAAAGTATCACAACTTTGAGTTGGCATCACTGCTTTATTTGAGCACCTATTTTACAGCAGATAATTGCTTTTTGTTTAGTTTGCTTTGAAATTTCATCATGAATCGACTTATCAAGCAACGCGGAAATATTTGAAATGTTTAATCAAAATAATTCGGTGAATGGGCGGAAGCACAAATTGATTTTGAATTTTCACTCAAAATTTTAGTTTCCGTGAAGCCCATTTATGGTTGAATAGGTACGTAAATAAGCAGAATTGTCGAATTTGGAGTGAGGAGAATCCACAAGCTTTTGTCGAATTACCATTACATCCAAAAAAATTACTGCTTGCTGCGCTTTATCGGCTGGCGGAATCATTGGCCCATATGTCTTCAAAAACAATGATGATCAGAATGCGAAAAGTTGTTAAAAAAAGGCGCCTTCTATACGCCAGCCGTGGTGGCCACATGCTGAAATCATATTTAAATTTAAAAAAATGTTCTTTCCAATAAAGCCCGTTTCATTGATATTAAAAATTTTTTTTCCTTGTTTTATTATGATTTAACTTGTGTTACTCTGCAAAAAACACCCTTTGTTAGAAATCTGTTCTTATCCGAAGTAAGCTAGTAAATTTGTATATACGAATGCAAAGATAAATGTATAAGATGGTTGGTGTTTGTAAAGTTATTGCTTGGAGTGAAAATAATATATCTGATATTAATGATATTTTGGCATTGCGAAAATGCAGGGACAAGGCATTACAGAAATCCCTTAAAGTAAAAAAAAAAAAAAAAAAAAAAAAATAACCGACTACTTTCATGTACATTTGAGGAGGTCCATAACAAAACGCAATAATTACATTTTTCAAGTTTTTTGATTTTTTGATTGAATCCCATTCTACACATTGAAATCTATATTACCTTCATTATAAAGCATTCCAAAACTCAATAACTACACTGCAGATCAATATCAAATATACTGGCCCTGAGCAAAAGGCAATAATTACACATCTTTGCAATAAATCTTTACAAGAAATTTAAAAAAAGTCAACTTGATAAATAAATTATGCTCTGGTGGTAACTCTTAGATAACTGTAAAACGTAAGGAATTTTTGTTTAGTTAATACCTTTTGCCTTTGTTAAGTTGATTGTGAATAATATTTTCATACAGTTCAAAGCAAAATGAAATAAATACTATGGATTCGGACCAAAACGCAATAATTCCAAATTTTTTATCTAAATAACTTTAAAAGAAACTGTCAGATAAAATAATTAATTTGTGATTAATATTATTTTTTGTAGACAATAATACCTCAATAATTGTTTATTAAAAAAATTATGTGCAACTTACTTAAATTACATTTTGTCGTTTATCCAAAAAAATGTTATGGTGTAATTATTGCGTTTTGTTATGGACCTCCTCATTTATTATTAACAAACTAATTTAAAACAAAAACTGAATACAGGTTGTGTATGTACACATATTAAAAGTGATTTGAAATACTTATTTTATATTGTCTCGGTTATGTGAACTTTTCCATTTAGTGAACAGGCCCTGTCTGAATTAGGTCACATAAGCGAGCGTCTACTGTATCTTCAAAAATTGTAAACGGATTCTTTCTTTTTAGTGAAAGGTTATAAAATTTCTAAAATAACCATGGATTGCTTTTGAAGATTGGTCAAGAAATGACAGAGTTACAGGGGACAAAAGTTCAAGCTTCATTGAAAATTTTATGATTTTGTTCAATTTTGTTCTTTTCAAGTTATTTTTTTTAAACCCAACAAGACATAGATTGGTACAAAAATAACAAAGCTACAGCAGATTTAGTAAGTTAACCCACATAGAAATTCAATAGTTTCAAGCAATTTTTAATATTTATTGTTACTTAAAATTTAGCTTTGTATATTTATTTGTTGTGGGTTAATGCAATTAATCTTCTGTAACTTTGTAATTTTTGCACCGATCTGTACCTCGTTTCTGTATTTCTCGCTTCGTAAAATTTTCCGCATGAAACGTGTGAATTGCAACAAAAATAGTGTGAAATGAAACAAAAAATGGTTTTTCTCACGCAAGTGTTTCTGTATCTTTTCTTGGCGAGAATTATCTGTCATTTAATAATTTTCCAGCAATCATTGGAAGGATGCGAGAAAAAGTGTTTCTATAACAATGTTTTGCGAAAAGTTTCTTTCAAGAACTGTCAAAATAAGTCGCATTTGAAATTGGTGGCGAGAAAAACAAAATGTAGATATTTTGAATTTAAAATATGTTTATATACTATTTTTTTTAAATAAATAAAAAAATAGAAGGAATATAAATGATGAATGCATAATATATATGATGAAAATAAACAAAAAACCATTGTTATATTTTGTTATTTTAAAATTTTTTTTAGCCTTTTCTTGTTTCGGTTTTAATCAGTGCTGCCAGATAAATTTGTGTCAAAATCGTCAATTTTCTGAGAAAAAAATATAAAATATCCTCCTTTTTTGTTTTAAAAATCGTGTAATTTAAAATAAATTTTAAACAAATTTGGTTCGACTTTTATTAAAACATAATCAAACAAAAACAAAGTTAAAGTTCATGGGTATTTAATAATTTCTTTAAATTTATATTTCTTTTGTTAAGCTGAAGGATAATTTTTTATAACACTATTTATTTTCTTTAATCCGATAACAATTAAAAATTGTTTTTCCCTGAAGAAGTCACACAAAGGCATGAGAAAATATCATATTAAACAAAAAATAAAATAAATGGCCCATAACTATAGTCATAAACAAAGCATACTTTAAGAGTTCTAAAGTAAACTTTTATTAAAAATATGCTTTTGATCTACTATAGACAAGCAAAAGCATACTTTACACGTTAAACCCGATGTTAATTTTAAAACCAGCTGAAGTTGTGTTAAACTCATTTAACAACAGCATCAGTACTTGCAAAAACTTAAAAATGTTTATGTTACAAGATGTTGGCTGATATTTTGCAATTATTAATGATTTGCAGGAAAACTTTTATGGAAAGAAATACAAAATATATATGTATAGGCCCTAATTGTGTAAAACGCTAGGCCAAAATTGCCTAGCGTTTTACACAAAGTTTTGTAATTTTGTTGTTGCTTTCTACATAAAATCATATTGCGTGTTTCAACCGTACAAGATATGCAGTGTTTTATTTATATTTTAATTTTCAATGTCGGCTGCTTAAAGTTGCCACTTGCTTATATTTTGTTGTATGTTGTATGAAAAATTTGCTACATTTGAGTTGGCACCCAGTTAAAGTCGGTTCAATTTAAAACATACTTTAGTTTCGACTATAGTAGCAAAATATTTAAAATAATGTTTTTATTTTAAAGTCGTTTTTAAATAGAACCGACTTTAGCGTTGGACTATGATTATGGGCCAATATTTTTACAAAAGCAAAAAGAAGCCATGCTTAATAAAATAAACATACATCCTTATTTAAAATAGATAAATATAGATAAATAGATAAATTTTTTAATTAAATCAGCTTTGTGAAAAACCTAGAATTCATAGTGACAACGTTGTTTTATATTTATATCGTATGTAGTCCGAAATAGTATATTATTGAAATTTAACTATATCGGTTTACAAATGGCTGAGATATAAATCTGTAATTTACCTATTCCTATAAATTTTTTTTCTTTTTTTTACCTGAAATAGACTTAGTAGAACAGCTGGTAGTAGGTAAATCGGTTCATAAATGAACGGGTTACAGACAAACAACTTTTTTTCTTGAAGAAATAATGGTTTTGGCCCAAAAATGTCCATATAAGATAAGAATATCAAAAGGGTGTTTCCACAAAAATTTACCCTTATAGCTCAAAAATTAAATTTTTATTTTGAATTAAATTTTCCGCTATTATACAAAATAAATGTATCGTGTCATATTCCTAAAGATTAACTTTAATTTTATTTATACTAACAAAAATATATTTTTTTTTGTCACCGATAATAAATGAATTCACACGCAAAAAACTTGTAATTTTTATAATGTATTATTTAAACAAAACATTTCAAAGAATTAAATCAGATATTTAACTTGACATATCCTGTGCAAAATTTTACAAAACATGGTGTTTGTTTCAGACATTTAAAAACAGCACATTTATAAAGTAACGGCCGTTACTTTGGATACACCCAAATATCAATCATATTTTGTTAATGTATATAAGAAGTATTAAATGTTCAAAATAAGCCAAATCGGTCCATTTCTTTCCCTCGAAATTTTGCTTTTGCCGATACATTTTTCAGGGAAGAGGCAAACAACTTCGAGGACAATTTTCATAAAAGGGATAAATAAAAAAATTTAAGCTGTCTTGTTTTTAAAGATATTTTTTTTACTAATAAACAAACATATTAAAATATTTAAAACTATCTTATTTCGAAGACTAAGGGGCAACGCCAACAATTTCATTGAAAGCAAAAATAAAATCAAAAGAATTTTATAAATTTGTTGTTACTTTCTACAGAAATTAATTTTGTTTTTTAAATTTTCAACGCCACAAAATATGAAGTGTTTGAAATTTAAAAATTCAATATGAATTTCTATAGAAAGTAACAACAAAATTATAAAATATTTTTGATTTTGTTTTGGCTTTCGTCACTTTTTTAGAAAAATCATTAAATCGTCACTTTGCTAATTTCGGAACAAAAAGTTGTCAAAATGACAATAACTCGTCAAATCTGGCAACCCCGTTTTTATTATATTTATTTCTTTTGTTGACGTTTCGCTTTTATTTGACACTTAATTACTGAAAATATTCCAGTATAAACAGAATTTGTTGTGTCTGTTTTCGCATTCAAATACAGAAACACTTTTATCTCATAAATCGAGAAACGATGGAATTTTTTGTTTCACACTTCATGTAAGAAATTTTACGATGCGAGAAATACAGAAACGAGGTACTGGTTCCTATTGAGCATAAAATGTTCGTATTGAAATAGGCTAAAATTTTATTTTTTGGATATTTGCATTTCAGTCACAGCATCTTTTTAAAAACACAAATAACGGTTATTTTGGAATATCTGACAATTCTGACTTCATATTCGGATTCAGCGGACAATTTTACATAAAGATTAGGTGTCAAATTCATTTGGTCAAAAAATTGTCACGTACTGTAATCTAGAATTATATTAATACAATTTTGTCTCGGTACAAATTGAAGAAGAAATTGAGAGCACAAATTTCGTCAAAATGACTATGAATCATCGAATCTGGTAGCCGTGCCTCAACTGCAAGCAGGAGAGGGGGAATGTTCTCACTAGTGACAGTATGGTGTCCAATTCCATTGACTCCCTTTAGCACCGTCGTAATATGGGTCGTGTTTCGCTGTTTTTTTGTCACAACAATGGTATATGTTCTGTTTGAATTAGGGATCTGGTTCCCGAAACTCGTACGTTTATTCGTAAAACGCGTTTTTTCTCAAGAGCCCATTCCTTTGTGGTCGATTTTTCGGTGCATATGCCAATCCAATCACATTAAAAAGTTTACATTGATTTATTTATTAAAAGAATAATTTTTTTCAATATCATAAATATGTAAATCAAGTTTAGTATAAAACAGTTGAAAGAAAAAATTTTAATTTTAAACAAGTTTTTTCAATAATATTTGGTTTAAATATTAACCCTTTTATTTATAATTATATTATTATTATTATAATTTAGATTAACCAAAGATTTATTAAACAAATTTTTAAAAGCAAATGCATTTTTTAAAACTTCCAGTCATGTTGTTTGTAAATCAGGCCTTTATAAATTAAAACCAACAGTAAACATTTTTGATTTGTTAATAAATTAAGCATATTTTATATATTTTTCTAAATTAAAGCCATTAAGTAGGTTTTTAGTTTTCACCAACAACAAAAGAAAAAAAACAAATTCTAAAATTCAACTCAAAACTTAAACACAATTCAACCCAATTTAAATGAATTTTTAACACACTTTTGTATTCCTTTTGTTTTCTTTAAAACTGGATTTAAAATTTATTATTTTGGTTAAGTATTTGGAAAAATGCGAGTAAGAGTATCTATATTGAGTAGGGGATTTGTTTTTATTCCTTCACTTAGTTTTTAATTCCCGGGAAAGCAAGAGAAATTTCGAATTTTTCGGGATCCCGGAATAAAAATCTTTAGTATTCGAAGAAATGATAGCCAATGTTACCAAGGGCTAAGAAAAAGTATCTTATGCTAAGAACACAACTGGGATAAATGACGAATTTTTTCCCGCCAATATTCGTCGCCAAAAATAAAACATATGTGTGTATATAAAATCGTATTAACGACGAACAATTCAACGAACATCTTTGGTTTCAGATTTCTAGTGTTTTAGTAAATAAAACTACTTTTTACTTTAAAAACTTTTAATTTTTATTTAATATTTTAATATTTTAGCGTTACTGACTGACTCATTCATCATCGCACAATGTAAACCCATTAAAAAACTGAATTTTGGCCTGGAGGTTGGTTGGTCTCTCGCCAAATCAATTTACTTAGACGAAATTTTTAAAAAAATCTAATGTTTTGGAGCTACAAACGGAACAAGTTGCTAACCTCATATCTCCTAAACTAAAAGAAATACAGAAAAATTAAATACTAATAGTTGTTCATTGGAAAAATAAGCGGACATGTGTCTGGTACTTTTTTGAACTTGGCACTTTTGACGGGTATACGGGTAAAAACAGTTTTTAGGACTTTTTTTGTCACCCATCTATCTTTTAAACTAATAAAGATAGAAATTAAAATTATTTCACATTCTTAATTTATCTTTAACATACAAATAGAAATTTGGCACTTTCTTGAAATTCGAAAGTTTAAGGGGTGAAAATCGTACCTGTTTTTGGTATTTGTTTTGCGCGAAATTATCGTATATGCCAATTTATATGAAATTGAGTTTTTGATGCAATCGTGTTCTACATTCAAAGAGACGTCACCTGACAAAATATTGTAGGCGAATTCCACTTCGTTGCTCCAAAAATTGAATGTATATTTTCATTTTGATATTGCAAGTGATAGCAGAGAAAAATAGAAAAATGGCTCTCCTGTAAAATTTGGTTTTTGTAACATACGTTAATTTCGCGCAAAGGGGTCGATATACTTATTAAATTATGGGCACCCATAACTTTTGATACTTCAATGGGGTGAAAAGAAGTATAAAAAGGGAGATAAACGGGAAATTACATTTCATTCTTTCACTCAATTTACATGATGAATTTTATGACGTCCAATTTTGGACGTCATTTTTTTGTTTGGAAGCAAGCGGTGTAGAGAAGAAAGAGGGGTAGAAAAATAGACATGATTTCTGTTTTCTCTTCCTCTTTCTTCTCTACACCGCTTGCTACCAACCAAAAAATTACGTCTAAAATTGGACGTCATAAAATTCATCATGTAAATTGAGTGTTTCTCTTCTACATGTGGTATTTTTTTGAATTTTATATAATATTGAACTTAGAAACATAAAATTATATGTACAGGATCCTGAGTGAATGACAACATTTCAGATAAAAAATGTTGGTACATTTTTGTTAATACCTAAAAACACAAGCTTTAACATACAAACAGGGTGGTTAGATGTGACGAGTTTTCGTAATTTTGACGATTTTTTTGAAAAAATACAGTAAAATGACGAATTTTATACTAAAAGTAATAGTGCTATGATGATTATCTGGCATCAATAAAACACTAACAAGAATTATTTGCAATTATATTGGAAACCGTCCAAAACGTAACAATAAATTTTTCGAAATACAAAAATTATTGGAAACTAGCTGGCCACCCCGGCTTCGCTCTTTAGCTAATTACTAATGATCGATGGAACCGTTTTCTGATTTTAGAAAAGTGGGCGGGACAATATTTTCTTTCCGTAAAATCCTAAGTTGGACTATGGCGATCATTTTAAAGAAAAAATCGTCAAAATCGGTCAAATAAATAGAAAAAGTGGGCGTAAAAGTAGGCGTGTTAAATTTTTCTTTTGATGAAAACTTAAAATGGATTAATACGAACATTTGAAAAAAAAATTAGTCAAATCGATGGAGCCGTTTTCTGATTTAAGGTAAATCGAAAAAAGTGGGCGGGGAAAAATTTCCGTACAAACTTAATTGGACCATGGCGATAATTTTAAATTAAAAATCGTCCAAATCGGTCTAGCCGCTCTCAAGTTATGCGATCAGCAACACACAACATTTCATTTTTATTATATAGAAGATTAAACAAAAAAAAAAAAAAAAATTCTTCCTCCACCAGAAACCTGTAGCCCGTTTCTGTATTTCTCACATCGTAAAATTTTTCGCATAAAACGTGTGAATTGCAACAAAAATAGTGTGAAATGAAACAAAAAATGGTTTTTCTCACACAAGTATCTTTTCTTTGCGAGAATTATCTGTCATTTAAATAATTTTCCAGCAATTGTTGAAAGGATGTGAGAAAAAGTGTTTCTGTAACAATATTTTGCGAAAACTTTCTAACAAGAACTGTCAAAATAAGTCACATTTGAAATTGGTGCGAGAAAAACAAAATGTAGATATTTTAAATTTAAAATATGTTTATATACTATTTTTTTAAAATAAGTAAAAAATAGAAGGAATATAAATGATGAATGCATAATTTATATGATGAAAATAAACAAAACACAATTGTTATATTTTGTTACTTTAAATTTTTTTTAGCCTTTCCTTGTTTTGGTTTTATTCAGTGCTGCCAGATAAATTTGTGTAAAAATCGTCAAATTCCCGAAAAAAATAATAAGATCGTCTTTTTTGTTTAAAATAATTAAAATTAATTTTAAACAAATTTTGTTCGATTTTTTTTAAACATAATCAAACAAAAGCATAGTTAATGTTCATGTCCAGCTAGCATTTTGTATCATAATCTTATCATTTAGGAATCAGCTTCACGAGCAAAATACCCGTATATGAGCTCAATTTTCAATCATAAATGATACTCTCGTTGTGAGAAAATGGTACCCTACAGATGAATCACCTGAAAGAATCATATGTGATACAATTTTCTATCCTTTTAATGTTAGTTTTTATAATCCTTATTGAATCGTTTTCGTCTCATTTTTCAATCGTAAATTATATAAGCGGAATTCAGACCGAGCTTGTTAGTTTGTTAGTCGTTAATCGTTACTTTTTTACACGCATTTTGTTTTTGTATATTTAACGCGCTACCGTATTAACATTTAACAAATTAACGACACGGCACTCCTGATAAAATAGTTGTTAGTTGGTAACACACTACGTACCGTCAGCAAACGTTATTTCTTTCAAAGCATGATTAATTAAATGGTTGACAATTGTTTTTTTTACACTTTATCGTGGCATGTTTTATTTTTTTTCAGAATAATAAATTGTGTCAGGATAATAAATCAGTTGTTTTACTACGAAAAATACCAGACTAACAAAGTTTTAAAAAGGGGGTCGTTCACAGTTGGTAACTTTAACAAATTAACAAACTACCGAGTAACAAATTAACAAGTTCGGTGTGATTACCACTATAGTTTTTGATTATATTTCATATCATTTTTCATTGCCATGTTTTTTAATTTTTCTCCGATAAAAAAAAGAAGAAAAGAAACAATTTGCACTTACATTTATGCTCATAAATTGTCAATAATTTTTGGGCTTCTTTTTTATCCAAGCTTTTTTTTATTTTTTTGATTTGGCAAAAACAAAAATTCAAAATAGGTATTTAAAAATCATTATTTAAACATATAAATGAATCATATCGACTCCTTTGCGCGAAATTATCGTATATGCCATTTTTTTGAAATTGAGTTTTTGATGCAATCTTGTTCTACATTCAAAGAGACGTCACCTGACAAAACGTTGTAGGCGAATTCCACTTCGTTGCTCCATAAATTAAATGTATATTTTCCTTTTGATATTGCAAGCGAAAGCAGAGAAAGTTAGAAAAATTGCTGTCCTGTAAAATTTGGTTTTTGTAACATACGATAATTTCGCGCAAAAGGGTCGATATATGAACCCATTTTCTATAACTCAAGTGATAAATTCGTTTTTAATCATCAAAACTGATCTGAAGAGATTCATTTAGGTGATTTTTACAAAAAATAATCACACAAATGCTAGCTGGTTGGGTATTTTATACATACATACATATAAATTGTCTATTGTTCGACCTTAATTTTTTTAAATTTATATTTATTTTATTAAGCTTGAGGTTTACTTTTTATAAATTATTTATTTTCTTTAATCCGATAACAATTTAAAGTTGCTATGTTTCCCTTAAGAAGTCACACAAAGGCGTGACAAAATATCATATTGAACAAAAAATAAAACAAATATTTTTATAAAAAAAAGTCAAGTCATCTTGACTCAAACTTTTTTCTATATTGACTGCAAAATGGTGTAATGGTTTAATGTTTTGAACACAAACAATTGTATTAAATAATTACGGGAATAAAAAGTAAAAACTTTTCGCTCGAAATTTTGCTTTTGTTAATATATTTTTTAGGGAAGAGACAAACAATTTCGAGGACACAGTATATTATTGAAATTTAACTATATCGGCTTACAAATGGCTGAGATATAAATCTTCAATTTACCTATTCCTATAATCTTTTTTTTTTCTTTTTTACCTAAAATAGACTTAGTGGAATAGCTGGTAGTTAAAATTAAAAAAATCGGTTCATAAATGAATGGGTTATAGACAAACAACTTTTTTTCTTGAAGAAAAATAATGGTTTTGGCACAAAAGTGTCCATATACGAAGTGTTAAATGTTCGAAATAAGCCAAGTCGGTCCATTACTTTCCCTCGAAATTTTGCTTTTGCCGATACATTTTTAAGGGAAGAGACAAACAATTTCGAGGACAATTTTCACAATAGAGATAAATATAAAAATTTAAGCTGTCTTCTTTCTAAAGATATCTTTTTTTTCTAATAAACAAACATATAAAAATATTTGAAATTATCTTATTTCGAAGACTAAGGGGCTTATAGTGTAAAACGCAGCGCCAACAGTTTCATTGAAAGCAAAAACAAAATCAAAAATATATTATAAATTTGTTGTTACTGTCTGCAGAAATTCATATTGTTTTTCAATTTTAAACGCCATAAAATATGAAGTGTTTAAAATTTAAACATTCAATATGAATTTCTATAGAAAGTAACAACAAAATTATAAAATATTTTTGATATTGTTTTTGCTTTCGTCACTTTTTTAGAAAAAATCATCAAATCGTCAGTTTGCAAATTTCGGAACAAAAAATCGTCAAAATGACGATATCTCGTCAAAGCTGGCAGCCCTTTTTTTATTATATTTATTTCTTTTGTTGACGTTTCGCTTTCATTTGACACTTAATTACTGCAAATATTCCAGTCAAAACAGAATCTGTGTTGTCTGTTTTCGCATTCAAATACAGAAACACTTTTTTCTAACAAATCGAGAAACGATTGAATTTTTTGTTTCACACTTCATGAAGGAAATTTTACGATGCGGGAAATACAGAAACGAACTACAGGTGGCTTTAATTAGAAGCATTAGTGATTCGAATTCTACAATTATATGTATGAATATACTGCAAAAATATACACTGGAGATTGATTTGCGTCACTTTTTAAAAATTGGTTAAATCCCCTTTACGTTTTTATGATTCCGATTTGCGTCGCTAAATACGATTGAATTTTTTCACTGAAGTCATAATCACATGTAAAGAATGCTTCAATTTAATTCTGTTAGGCAAGTTATTCTATAGTTGCGTGTAAGAAAGTAAGAAGTTAGTGCTTAATAAGAAGTTGAGTTGCAAAATGAGTACAAAGAAAAGAAAATGCATTAGTTTGGAACTTAAATTGGATGTTATAAAACACTTCAAGTCGGGTGAAAAGGCTGTTTATATACCCAGAATAATTGCCTCTGATTTGAACAATTTAAATATCTCAAGATTTTTTGACGATTTTGTTTAATGTTCGTGACGATTTTGGCGAATTTTGATAAAGCTTTTGACGATATTTTAAGAAAAAAGCCTAACAACCCTGCATACAAATATTACCACAGTCCATTCGGTACAATGGCAACCATTATATTAAACGAACGAACGAACGACAACCATTATATTAAACGAATTTAGCTTATTTCAGTGACGTATTACAAAGTGTCAAAAAGGTACCAACTAACTCTCTCCCAGGACATCGCCATTTTAAAGTGACAAAACATTTTCATATAAAGTATTAGAACTAGAACTGCATGGTCCCCGCCATTGTAGAACTATCACGTGACAAGTTTGGTTTTAGTTCCCTTTCCCCTAAAGTATTTAAAAATGTTTTTTAAAACAAGTTTTGTTTGTGTTCAACTGCAGCGGCCTGAGCGCCTTCGTTGCTTATGCTTGGTATTATTATATTTGAATATAATTTGTAACAATGGTAACATTAAATAAACAAATATTATTAAAAAAAAAAAAATTCCTAAAAATGTTGCCTTAAATTCTCGGGAAATCCCAGAATCTTAAATCTCTAATCTAGCGGCTTATTGCTCATATTTTTGTAGCGTTAAACACCTTAAATTTTTTTAAAGTTTTAACACGTTTTTACTCCAAAGAAAAACATAAACAAAAAAAAATTAAGTACTCTGGTTTATTACCTAAAGAATAATTCTCATATGACTAAGCTGAACCATAAAAGTATCTAGACGCTACTCATATTTTTATGCTAGTAAATGCCCATGTTAATGACCCATATTACAACCTCTAACCAGTAGTAGTCTAACCCTATGGTTGTTTACCTTTATACATATTAACTTGAGTTTTGTTTTGTTTCATTTAAATTGTTTATAACAAAAATATTGCAAACAACATTTCTTTAATATAAAAATACTTTTTTGGGTAGTTTAAATAATATTAATATTATTTTTTTTAAAACTTGTCTTAAATTCTCGCTTTTACCAGAAGTAGGCAGGCAAGTCGTTCTGCATGTTGATTTTGTTTCTATTTTTTTGCTTTCCTTGTGAATATGTATGACAGTCATAGTAGGTGACATTATTTATTAAAGACGGTGTTGTCAACACTTCATTATCAAAAATGGCCACATTTTTAGCACAAAAACAAACAAAAAATTATAAACAATATTTTATTACCTTCTATTACAATATTTAGGAAAAAATGATAAAATAGAAAATATAAGATGATATTCATAAGTGATTTGAAGCAAAACTAAAAGTATGTCGTTTTACACCCACTGATGTTGTAAAAATACACTATAAATAAGTTTTATAAAAGGTTTCATCGTGTTATTGTTGCTCTGTTCAAACTTGGGTTCTTAAACACGCTTAAAAAGCTCGAGCGTGGCTAAGCTCTAATCACATAAAATTCGAGATCATTACCCATACATTGAAATTGACTGGATTACAACTAAATCACGTCATTAATCACATAGAATGCTTGGAACATACCTTAAACTGAGTACAGTACTTTTCGTTTAGAGTCACTACGCTTATAGTCACATTAGCGATATAGTCCATTTTATCTATTTATTTTGCCGCTATAAGTTAATTAAATATAAAGTATTAACGTTATAGTCCATTTAGCGATATAAGCACATTTGCCATATATGCCATTTATCAACAGTAGTCAAAGGGAAAAGTAAAGCAAATTAATGGCGTTATAGTCACATTAGCAAAATTTACTAATCCAAAGAAAGAATGAATTAATTGTTTTTGTTTTAAATGTAAGTTAAGCGAGTCACTTTTGTGCTCGCGTTCTACAAACAGGCAGAAAGTTTTTTTGCGTAACACATACAAACACAATAAGAAATAGACATTAAAAAATTTGCTTTACCTTAAAGTTATAATCAACATCATTTTATTTTATCAATATTATTTGTCTGTTTTTATTTATCTACAATTTTCTCCAATTTTCTTTTAACAGTCTCTGTTTTGTTTTTTTTTTTTTTATTAAAATGTCATGTTTTTTCTTGTGCAGGGAAGTATTTTTTTAGTTCTATATGGAAAAAACTATAGTTGCATCACTAAGTACTATGTACTAGATTTTGTGTAGATTTCGGCGAAATCATGCGTTTAATGCTGGGTACACACTATGCAACGCATTTACGCAATCTAGTGAATTAAATTCATTTTTATTCATTTCAGATTGCATCAACATCAAAACGCTTTGATATTCTGAGGTTGCATTGAAACCGATTGCATGTAGATTGCACTGTGTGTACCCAGCATTAGAAACAGGCCATAAATTCAAAAAAGTTTTATTTTAAATATACTCGCAATAATCAGTATTGTGGTTATTTTGTTGAACTGTTTATGGTTTTTAATCCAAACTTTTTTTAATAATTTCAATTACAAATGTAATTTAAATAGGTTTTCTGCGTGATAAAAAGTTGTATTAATGAAAATTTGTAAGATGCAAATGGCGTTTTACATATTTTACGGAATTAAATTTTGTTAAAATTTATTTGTTGGTTTTAGTTATAAGTTATATTATAAGCTTGAATTGTCATTTGTATGAAAAAAATAATGTTTTGCCTAATTGCAGTGTTAACACCACTGTACAGATTGTTCCGGTAGGAATGTTATAACAAAATATTTGTTGTGCCTAAAAGTAAACTTTAAATTAAACACGTGAGAGTGCTATATTCGGCTGTGCCGAATCTTTGACACCCTCCACCTACAATTCGAATGTTTAAGGAGTAATATCTGTATGATGTTATTATTATCTTAAACTGTGACGATTTGTTATTAATTATGGTTTTAGGCGACTAAACTGTTTTCCGGTAGTAGGGTTTATATGGGGCCTAGGGTAAATGGACCGATCATCACGAAATTCCACAGCGTCATTTCTAGTCCTTTAAAACTGTGACGTACCAATTTCTGATATGATAGCATTATTATTTATTGTTTTAGGTGTACTAAACTGTTTTCCGGGAGTAGGGTTTCTATGGGGCCTAGGGTAAATTATGCACCGATCGTCACGAAATTTCACATTATCATTTATAGTCCTATAAAACTGTGACGAGCCAAAATTTGTTATGATTGCATTATTTTTTACGGTTTTAGGCGTTCTTAACTGTTTTCCGGTAGTAGGGTTTATATGGGGCCTAAGGTAAATTATGGACCGATCGTCACGAAATTTCACAGTGTTATTTCTAGTCCTAAAAAACTGCAACGTACCAAATTTTGTTACGCTAGCGTTATTTTTTACGGTTTTAGGCGTACTAAACTGTTTTCCGGGAGTATTGTTTATATGGGGCTTAGCGTAAATTATGGACGGACCTTCACGAAATTTAAGAGCGTGATTTCCAGTCAAATAAACCAAATTTTTGCAAAATCTTATCTCATTCGGCGCCTTATTCCAGCATTTATGTTATTTTTTGTAACAAAATTATCAATTTTTTTAGGTGGTGGTTCCACATTTTGATTCATAGCTCTGGTCCTGCTGAACCGAATTTGCTGGATTTCAATCCCAAACTGCTTAGGATAACTACAAGCAATTTGGCACCAAGTTTGTTAATTTCTTTTGAGTTGTTCGAAAGTGAGCGTGTTTCAACAGACGAACAGACGGACAGACAGACGGACATGGCTAAATCGACTTAGAATTACTCAAGGACCCAGAATATATATACTTTATGGGGTCTGAGATGAATAATAAAAAAGTTTCACACGGAATGACAAACTTAATATACCCTCTTCACAACTAATTGTGCTGGAGGGTATAAAAAATATGTAACGGGTTTTGTATCATAATTAGTAACTGCCTGCTCTTCGATTTCCCAACGAAGAATTCGATCGCTTAACTTACATTTAACACAAAAACAAATAATAAAATATCGCTTTTGTTTTACATGTTAGTTAAGTCTTCGTTCGAAATCGATGAAGAGGCCAAACATATTTGTTACTAATTAACATTAAGAGTCATATCAGAAGGTTTAATAAACTACTAGACGTTAAGATTAGGTGTGAAAAGGGTTTATTTAAATCTTTTGGTAAAGTTCGAAACCAGATTAAACTAGATAAAGTTGTGACCTGTGTTTGTTTTTACAGTTAAGCTTATTAAAGTGAAAATGTTTGTGTTTATTTGTAAACATATTTGCAATGAAATAACTCAAGGTTTTTTTAAAGGGAATAGAGCAACGCGTGCTTTTAAAAGTTTGAAGCGTTTCTTATACAAAGCTTATAAAATATTATAGCATATAATTTATAAAAAATGAATGAAACAAAAGATATTTAAAAAATGTATTCACATTTTAAAATGTTTTTTTATAAGCAAATAAAAATGTTAATTTATGTTTGTTAGATATCTAGTTTAACATATATTTTTTTTTTAAGAATTAATTCAATACAAAAACACAAAAAAATGCAACCCACGGAAATTTGTTTGATTTTAAATCGGGTTTATTGACTTTCTAAGCGTGAAAAAGTTATTTTTAGCTTTAAATGACCGAAAAAAATTTATTTATAGAAAAATTTTTTCGAAATTGGAATAATAATATCATTATTTTGGTAATTTTATACAGATTTAATGTTCTTATACAATAGGCCTATAATTTAGTGCCCATCAAAACATCAATTCGAATAGATTGAGGGCTTTTACATTTGAGTTTAAAAATTACATTTTTAAAGACTGGTTTTGAAAACCATAAAAATTGGAAATGTCTTAATTAGTATTTTAAAAGCGAAAAATTTTTTTTTTGTTAAAGTTTAAGATAAGGAGTATTGAATATAAGTTCTCGATATAAACACTTTTGTCACAAAAATTTAACCAAGTTCAGTTATAATTAACTATAAAATTTGTAAGCCTAGAAAGTTAAGAAAGTTATAAGCCATTAATTGAAAAAAATCCGAATGTATTTCTTGTTAGATCTCCTCGATTTTAAGTTTCTTTTATTCAGCATAAAATTGCTTTTCATGCGTAAGCTTAAAAGAAATAATGAATTCATAAAAAATATAAATTGAGCAAATTTTAATAAAATTTTTAAAATTACACCAACTTCCAGCCCTGTACTGAAATTCTGTAACTTTTTAACGACAAAAAATTGTCGTTAAGTAGTCAAAATTCGTTAGCTAACGAAAATTGTCGTTAGAGCTTTTCTGTAATGAAATTTTAACAATTTTTATCGGCAAAAAATGTCGGTAGCTAACGACACAAAAAAAGTTCTTGTTAAAAAATAACGACAACAAATGTACTGTCAACAGATTAAAACTATAGAGTAAAGTAGCCAATTTTTAACACAAAAAAAGTAAGAAAGTATAGTCGATCAAGTCCGACTCTACATTGCAGTATATGGGCGATCATGTTTTCGCCAAAAAGAGTATGTTGTGAGGTTAATATTCACATAAGACATTTTTGTGCCAATATTATCTAAGTATCTACTACCATTATTCGTATGAGAGCTGGGTCAAATATGGACTGATTCTAAAAAAAATTTGTTCTGGTGATTTATGTAGGTTGCGACAAAATATATTTGGATCTTATTCAACTCAAATGTCTATAAAACAAAATGGCTATTAATAGGCACAAAACCCTATTCCGGAAAGAAGTTTTCATGTGAGATATTAAAATAAAATAACTGCTTCTCACCAAAAAGGCTTCGACCTTGGCTAGACTACCAGCCATCCTGATAGAAGGACGGGCTTCGTTAAATGGATTCTGACATTGATTCTGAGTCAATAGGTACACTAAAAGGCAGGCCCAGATCCTTTATTTAAATGTGTTACACACATTCGTACAAACACATAATATCCTCTTCACATACAGTAGTGTAGGTATAAAAAGTAAGTGCAGAAATGTTGTGCTAGAGTGGCTCAGTCACCTGGAAATTTTTCCCTATGTATAGAAAGATTTAAAACCAACATATTTGTTTACAAATATAATCAATATTTACGAGTTTTCATTCATGTTTTGTTAAAATAAATGCAATAATGTAAATTTATTTTGTATTATTTTATTAATTTTAAAAAATTTTCACTTTGACGTTCTTATATTTTTACCGATATTTGTCGTCAATATTTCTAAGCAAAAATATTTGTTTATTTAAAATACAGAATAACAAATTCGTTAAAGTAACCGAGATTTCTCGTTAATTAAATTCAAAAAGTTACAGAATTGAGGTGCTGGAAAATGTCGGAAAACTAAAATTTATTTTTTATATAATTAAGGTAGACCCAACATTCTAGAGTTATTCGAAATTTATTAGATGACTTTTTTATCTTCATACACTGCCGCTCCGCCCTTTTAACAGGCGCTTGTGCGTTATTTTTCAATACAAAATAATACAAGGATTTAAGATGAAAATAATAAAAAATTTTATTTTATTTAAAGTAAAAGAGTTTAGGATTTATAAATTAATTTGGAGAAAGTCTTCCACGCCCACGCGACAGACAAACAGACAGTGCATAAAAAGGGCTCTCAACAATTGCTTTTGGTCTTTCAGGCACCAAAATGCGACAACTTTGCTTTTTGATATATCCATACAAAATAAAAATTTTTTTTTCAGAAAAACTAGTGGGTTGTTCTTGAATGACTTTAGCGGATCTAGGGCGTAGTGAATTATCGGCCGACTTGAAAGTGCAGCTCATACCTGTTGTTCGGCAGAAGCAAAATTGGCAGATCTTTCTTTTTTTGAATACCATCACAGCTGTTCAGAAATTCTTTTCTGGAACTACGGGAACCAGTTCTTCCTGCGACTTCGAGATTAGACTGGTTATTTGTGAGGCTTCTTTGGAAATCACGTGTAGGCTGTGGTGTAAACGCAAATCGCGGGAAGATTAAGATCTTAAATAGTCAGCTTTAAGGGCTAATTTTCCACCCACTTGTAGGGAATTTCGGCCTGCTGGCAGATCATCCTTGTAGATATTTCCCAGTTGGCCATGTCTTGAAGACATCCTTGACGACGTGTGTACGACCATATAAAACTCTTGAGGACGCATAGGCGACTGTCCAAGCAAATCGTCGGCGACTCTTTCACACAAATGTCCGGAAAATTGTTTACGACTAATGAGCGACACTATCGCTCATATGGCAAATTTTAGGTATTGTCTATCATTTTTTATTTTTCGCTTATGTCGCTTATGTTGTCCTCAAACAAGTCTCATTGAAGACAAGATGTCCGACAATTGCATGCATTTTGTTGTCAATGTGGTTCGAAACACGACAAAATGCATGCAGTGGTCGCTTATGTTGTCCTCAATCAAGTCTTATTGAAGACAAGATGACCGACAGTTGCATGCGTTTTGTCGTCAAAGTGATTTTAAGCACAACAAAATACAAATAATAAGACCAGTCCAAACACGCGTGCAA
Organism: Pollenia angustigena; assembly: GCA_930367215.1. Taxonomy (NCBI): domain Eukaryota; kingdom Metazoa; phylum Arthropoda; class Insecta; order Diptera; family Polleniidae; genus Pollenia; species Pollenia angustigena. The sequence continues at coordinate 194,569,061 of OV884058.1, forward strand.
AGAGTCGCCCACAAGGGACCAGGACTATGGAAAAAACATGGTATATTTAACATTACGATGTCCTAGGGAAGGACCACACAACCCACCTTTGGACTACTAAGGAATTAGTTTTAAAACTACTCCATGGTATACTCAAGAGGATTAGTTTTGAAGTCGTTTAAAAACGAAAGCATGTCGTTAAAAAACGAAGACATGTTGTCTCACTAAAAGCACTTTTTAGCAATGACATGGGCCATGCTTGCATTACATCGGACCAGTCCATGGAGTAGTCCGTTTTATCAAAAATAGATCAGGTGGTTCAATATTATTTGCAGGGTTTTTACTATTTTTGGTTTTGTTGCTTTGCAAATTGCACGACCACGGCACGAAAAGCCTGCAAGTGTGTTGTGTACATGTTTTGTTTTTGTAATAATTTTTAAGGCTTTTTGTTTTTCTGTTTTCTTTTCTTTAAAAACACATATATTTTGTTTTTGTAAATAAAATGTTCGTTGTCTTTACCAGCCAAAAGGGCGTTGAGTTTGAGTACAACTGAAATTAATGAACCTTAATGTGCGGAAACAAACACAACTAAGTTTGTGTTTTTTTACGAAAAACAGCACGCAATAGAATACTTTCACTTTTATGTTGACTTGGTTTATTACTGAGTTCTTATTGTGCACAAAGATCAAAAACCGAGACGTTATTTTTTAAGGTTTTCCCTACACAAATGCTGTTGGCGTTTATGTTATCCATATTTCTATCATACAGAACACTAAAGTACAGTATTAAATGGTTATTTCCGAAGTCGGGTAAACACAATTTGTTACTACTACTCTTCTCTCGTGGCGTTTATTCTAACACATCTGTTGACAACGCCAAGGAATTGAAGAATCTTTTTGCACACTGCGTCTTGTGCCTGTGGTATTTTTACTTAAACTATCCGCTCAACAGCGCGTTGGTGTTGTCATATTATTTAGCGGTTCTGCCGACTGAAATTTCAGGACCAAAAGTGGTCTCAACATGTCTCCTATATCTAATAAGCGACAATATCAATAGATATACGAAACGTAGATTTTACAGTTCCACTCATTTTTATAGCATTTTTTTATATTTTAGTGCGATTTTCCACCACAATTGAATTCATTATAAAAATTGCAAAAGCTTCTTTTACTGATTTTTCAACAAGTTAGTTGAAAACTGTTATATTTTTCCAATATGCCATTGTTGAAACTTAAAGTTCTTATTTACATAAACGAAACAAATTAAATCGTTTATTTTTGCAAATAGGCTTTATTTATTCTCGTAAAAAAAAAAATTTAAATACATACGTTGTTTTGGAAAACACATTTGAAATTTTTGTATATCACTATTTCAGTTCTGAGAACTTTTAATTGGTTTAGATCAACAATAATTTTGTTTAATGAATACTAACCATAGAGACATAAGTTGTTTTATTTGGGAATATTTTAAGTCTTCCGATTGTTTTGTTTGTTTGTTTTTTTTTTTTTAATAGAATTTTATTAATTTGTGTTTAAAAAGTTTAAAGAATTTCAAGGTACATTTACGCCAGGAGACTTGTTAGCGGACAGACATACAGGTGTCTTCTGGAAATCGAAAGTGCAAGAATTTGGAAACTGTTTTTAATAAAATTTTAATCAAATTTTTGTTATGAAATTCTTTTTAATACAGAAATATTTGTAAAAACGACGTTTAAAATTCTTGCGTTTTCCGTTTTCGATTTCCAGAACACCCCTGTCAAGCCCCAATTGTCAAATTCGTATGTATGAGCGAAATTTTGTATAGGTATGCGTGCGTTAAATTGTTTTTGTTTTATATGGATCCAATTTTGACAAGTTGGGTATATTTATAGAGCGGCATGACTAGACTCCCAAATTAGTCTACCTTGTGTTAATGTACCTTGAGGAACTTCATATGGAGCACTTTTTTAAATCTATTAAAAAAAAAATTGATTTTGAGAGCCTATTTCACCAATTCTATTTAAATATCAATTCATATTTAAATATAGTTTTTTGTATAATTTATTTTTTTTTTTTAACATGGAAAACAAATTCTACACATAAATTGGTATTTAAATAGAATTGGTGAAATAGGCCCTAAGACACAGAAGTTTAAATGTTTAAATATTTAAATGTTTAAGGTGTTTAAATATCTTCAAATATCATTCTTGAAAAAAACATGAGGAATGTTTTTCTTTGTTTTAAAATTACAATTAATTTTTTGCAAATTAAATAATCAAATTTACTCATCGTCGTAGATGAATTTCAAATTTTTATAGTATAAAATGTAAACGTGTTTGCAATATTTATGAATAAAAAGTAAAAGTTAACAACTAATGGAAAAAATAAAAAACAAACACGAAACAGGAGAAATTTATAAATCGCAAAATTAAAAACAATTTTTTTTCTTTTAATAAAAAATGCAAAAAATAAACCACTTGAAGTAAAAATTCGTAAAGCACACAAAATCAAAAATCTTTGAAACAAAGTTAGATGTTGCATCTACATCTGCGTGATGCGGTAAAACATCTTTATTTTAAAACTTGTTCAATGAGTTTCAATTTCATTAATTTAACGCCAAAATCTGCTGAAAACAGGAGAAGATTCAAATATAGAAGAAACACAAACAAAAACTTACCATTTCTTTGGTTTTGAAATTGTCGTGGTTGTTGTTGTTGATACTGTTGTATTTGCGGCTGTTGTGTTTGTTGGAATTGAGATTCATAAAAACTTCTTCGGTGGGAACTGGGTAGTGCACTCCAACAACAAATAAATGGCATTAAGACTATTAATAACAATAAATTAAATTGCCAATCCATTGTATTATTTCAGATTCTGAACTCTTTTAAGCTGGTTCTAAAGGCTTGTGTATCTTTAAAGTTTTCTTTTCTAACGTTACACTTGAGTTAAGACTTTTAAACGATTTAAAGTTTATATCTATAATTTCTTAGCCGTTATTTTAATTGTCATTTAACATTTAACAAAATGCGCAAAAAGATCTTTTTATAATTGAAGTCATTTTAATTACAAACTGAAACTCATTACAGATTTTTCTTAACGGTTTTAGGTTTTTTTTTTATTACATCGTATCTTTTTAAATAAACGATTTTATTATCAAAAGCGTTTATTTATTTTAATTTTATTTTTATTAGTTAGACTTTTTAACATTTATTGTTTCGGTTGGTTTTTAATTTTGCAAGAAAAAAAAATATTCACTGATTTCTTTTGTATTTAATTTTGATTTATCTCAATAACTTTGTTACATTTCCATTTAAATTGAAATGTCAAGCTGACGTTTGTTTTATGCTGCTGCATTTACTTTTTCTTCTTTTTCGGGCTTCCTCTGATTTAGATCCATACACCACCAAGTTCAAGGTAAAATTAAACCATGACTAGCATACGTAAGAAGTTTTATACTGGCGTTAAAATCACCAGCGTATTTTACAACGAAAAAATCAAGACTAAAGAGTGGTTTTTACCATAAACAAAGAGACCAAACATGTTTACACTTAAGAGTAATTTCTATAAAACAACAACTAGCAGTCTTAAGAAAAACTCTCTTTTTATAAAAAAAAACCAAAGAGTTAAATCAAAAGGGGTCTGTTAAGCATAAAAGTGTGGTGTGCACATGCTTAACAACTTTTGCCACTTGTTTTTGATTTTATTAGGGATAGTTAAAATACTTTTTACACTTATTTATTTAATTAATTTTATAAGTTTTACATTTAATTGGAAATATTATTCTGTTAAAAATAACAAAACAATAAGTTTTTTTCTTAAGTCTTTTGTTTTAGTTTTCAATTTTAATTTTACTTTAAATGAAATTATGAAAATGTTTAGCATTTATTATACTTTTTTATTTCTTTTAAATAATAATTGCAAAATTGTTTTTTATTTCATTTATAGCAATAAAACTTTTAAATAATGCAAGGCACACAATTTGATCGTACGTCATAAATCTCTAAACAATTCACAACAATACCGTCGTGAACGCATTTTATTTCTTTTTGAAGTAAGATTTAAAAGTTTGTTCGCTTGCATTTTCAACGACAAACAGCTGATTTTCGGCTCACTAAGAATGATAACGTAGCACTTTTTTTTACAAATTTAAGGCCCACTAAGAAATATTATGCGACTACAAATCGTCAGTTCAGAATTGGTTTGGCGCATATGCCAAAAAGTCGGAGTGGAGAAAAACGACAAAGATGATTTACATTAAGATTTCTCAAAATGTACCCGATATAATTTTTTTAAAATTTTACCACTGCTTCCGGTATATGTTTTGAAGAAAAATGTAAATTTTTGCGCACTTTCATGAATAAAGTTAGAATTTAATAGTATTTTTTGAGTGGCCGCATACGCCACTTTTCTAAAAAAAATTAAAAAAGTGTCTTTTGTGCTGCATACGTTTACTTATTGCTGTGTATTGAGTGACTTGTTGTTGAGATGAATTTTTTTATTATTATTATATTATATTTTTTTTTATTTGATTTTATTTAAAAAACAAGTAAGAGTGCTATATTCGGCTGTGCCAGAGCAACTAGACAAAAACTAAATAAAACTGGTAAATATTTTTTTTTTTTAATAAGAAACAACCAGTTTTGAACTTCGCTTTTCATAAGGGCCCAGAATATATGTACTTTATAGGGTGTATGATCAATATTGTATATACCTTTTTACCATCGGTGAAGGGTATAAAGAGAGTAATTTTCGGGAATTCAGGGTTCTAATCACTGCATTCGATACTATCGTATCGAATAAACTATTGCATTTTTTTGCATACGATAGACACTGGCGTATCGAATGAAAACTCGATGTCGAATTCTATTATTTCAAATTCAATACATTTCATTCGATATCGAGTTTCAAGATACCAAAATAAATAATTTCGATGAATTTTGCTCGATATCGTATGCGGTGATTAGACCCCAGTATTTCTGTTATAACTCATGCAAATTTCCGACATTTTGATATATAATTCATATCCATAGGACGTATAGCAGCCCTAAAATTTAGGTTTTTATAAAAATTTTGATGTTTTTTAGCCCATTTTTTGAGTATTTTGCTCATAAATTACCCATTGTCTAACCGATTTGTTAGTTTTATATACCGACGTGTTAAGGAAGAATTTTACCATTAACTTAAGTTATATTTATATATAAACATTTATATAAACTTGTAAATATATATTTTAACAAAGTTAATTATAAATAAAAAAGAGTAATTTTTGTGGATTCAGTATTTCGGTTATAACTCTGCCATTTTTTAACCGATTTGGCAGATTTATATACCGACGTGTTGAAGAAGAAATTTACCATTTACTTTAGTTATAAAGCTTGGACTCGGGGAGATCTATGGTTCCCGAAAGTGGGTATTTAAAAAAAAATTTAATTTAATAAAAATTAATTTTGGTCATAACTTTTTTGTATCTGAACCGATTTTTCCGAGTTTTTTATAAAATATGTTCTACAAGAAATTTCAGATATTTTGGTATATAAGTCATATCCATAGGACGTATAGCAGCCCTAAAATTTAGATTTTTATAAAAATTTTGATGTTTTTTAGCCCATTTTTGGAGTATTTTGCTCATAAATTACCCATTGTCTAACCGATTTGATAGTTTTATATACCGACGTGTTAAGGAAGAATTTTACCATTTACTTAAGTTATATTTATATATAAACATTTAAATAAACTTGTAAATGTATATTTTAACAAAGTTAATTATAAAAAAGAGTAATTTTTGTGGATTCAGTATTTCGGTTATAACTCTGCGATTTTTTAACCGATTTGGCAGATTTATATACCGACGTGTTGAAGAAGAAATTTACCATTTACTTTAGATATAAAGCTTGGACTCGGGGAGATCTATGGTTCCCGAAAGTTGGGTATTTAAAAAAAAAAAATTAATTTTGGTCATTACTTTTTTGTATCTAAACCGATTTTCCCGAGTTTTTTATGAAATATGTTCTACTAAAAATTTCCGATATTTTGATATATAAGTCTTATCCATAGGACATATGGCAGCCCTTAAATTTATAAATTTTTAATTTTTTTTGTACGGGAGGTACCACGCCCACTTCTCCAATCCCGCCCACATTTTGTAGGATGGTGTGTATTGGCAACCTAAATGTTTGTACCTAATTTGGAAACTTTGGCTCTTGCCGTTCTCAAGATATACGGAAATAAAAAAAAAATACAACAACAACAAGGGATTTTTGGAAAAATTTAGAGGTAGTCGTGGTTTTTTGCTCATATCTACGTCATTTTTGGACCGATCTGGCTGAATTTCAATAGCAAGAAATGGTGGATTGTATGTAACATAAATGTAAAACAACCTAGCCGCTATCATGTCTGGATTATCCGGAAAACACATATCAAACGTAAGACGGACAGACGGACAGACGGACATCGTTAAATCAACTTCTCTTCTCATATGGACCCAGAATATATGTACTTTAAGGGGTCTAAAATCAATATTGTGGAAATTACAAACGTTATGACAAACTTATATATACCCTTTTACACCTGTGGTGAAGGGTATAAAAACAGAAAAAAAAAACAGTTCTACTGTTATGAAAAGGTTCATAAAAAGCCACAAATTAAACAACTTAAATAATGCAAAAGTAAATGGAATCAAGAAAAAACACTTAAAATTTAAAACTTAATATTGAGTAATTTTTATAATAAGTTTGAACAACACGTGGAAGAAATATAAGCAAGTCTTTTATGTCTCTATTTTTATCGCTGGAAATAAATGATGGTTTCGATATTTGCAAAACATTCGTCAACAAATTCTCAGGAGTTTTCAAACAATTTTTTTTTTTTGATGCAGACTTAACCAAAATTCCTCTCTCGTAAAAGTTTTATAATATATATGTACATAAATCTTAACTGTATAGAAGTACTTTAATTTTAGCAAAAGGTATACGAGTATGTGCGAAAATCTTCCGGAAGCATTTCCATAACTTTTAATTTTGTTTTATTATTTGGCATTGTTTTAAGCAAATTTAGTAAATGAAGAGGACTATGAATTTCAATATTCTTTAAGTACCGGACAATAGCACCATGGACACAGTCCACTTCTTAAACTAAAGAATGTCCTGGTTCTGAAGACTTTTGTATTACGGCATCAATATTATTTTGTTTAAAGAACATTTTGATTGCGGTTGCGTTAATTCGATTTTTATTTTGAGGTACGCAAGAATCGCTCCATAATGTCAAAGTTTTTATTAGTGGATATTCTTTTATTAATTCATTTAACATTTTAATTAAAGCACTAGCAATATTGTTACCACTCCGATCACTATAAGCTTCCGTCCAAAAGTTGGTATATTTGATTTTAATTTTCGTTTGTAGTAAAATTTTGAAGCATTTCCCTTAGGTAGGCTAAAAACACAAATAATAGCAAACCGTACACTTGGTTGGGTCCATTATTTTCTAAAACTATTTTTCACAAATTTATTTTCTTGTTGTCATTTTATTTTGCTTTAACTACTCTTTTTCTTACGGCAATGCAGCAAAGCAACAATAAAATTTATTTTGTAAGTTTTTGTATGAAGAATTTGCTGCAATCGCCAAACAATGGCTTGTAGAGCAAAACAAAACTTAAACAATTTTGAAACAGCAAAATGAATGCTTTATATCTCAGAAACTACAAAAATTTCGAGAAACAGATTTTGGATTCAAAAAGGGGGTACATATTAAAAACATATATACCCCCTTCCTAACTCAATATTTTTTAAAAATGGCTGGTAGATCAAACCAATTCTGAGCTGACGAAATGTCAAAATTTAAGCTCATTTAGATTGCAAAATTTTAAGTTTTTATGCTTTAACTATCCCCAGGGACATATATTTAAGGTATAAAAAATTTTAAATTGAAGGGGCAAAAAAGTGGTTCGTTATTTAACATGTTTTTTTTCAATATAATTTTGCGCAAACTTTAAACATATGTTTTTTTACATACCCTTCACCTCAGGTGGAAAAGGGTATATATAAGTTTGTCATTCCGTTTGTAAATTCTACAATATTGATCTAAGACCCTATAAAGTATATATATTATGGGTCCTAATGAGGAGAGAACTTGATTTAACCATGTGATGTCCCACTGCCCCCCCCCCCCTTTCAATTGTTTACATATACTAGCATAATGCCCAATATGATTTTCGTTATCACCCTTCTTTATTATTTCATCAATTTAACGAAATAATTTTAACAAATAGAAACTACACGCAAAAAAAAAACATGGTTGTGGTAAACATATTCTGAGAGCAACATATTATGATAAAATTCATGATTGTAGTCACCATATTAAGATTATTATTGAATCATACTATGACTAAATATACTCATAATATTACAACATAATATTTTTCCCTTAATCATATTATTATTCTATTAATCATACTAAGTTAAGAAGTAATCAAATTATTGTCATGCTAATCATAATAAGTTAAGAACTAATCATAAAATTGTCATGTTAATCATAATAAGTTGAGAACTAATCATATTATCATCATGTTAATCATAATAAATTTAGAAGCAATCATATTATGATACAGCCCCTTTCATAACTGTCATAAAAATAAAAATAAATTAAAATTTGTATGCATCGATTTTTTATTTTGTGGCCTTTTACAATTTTTCTTAATGTAAATCAAAAAGCGGAGTTCAATATAAGGCTTGCAAAAGAGGAAATGCAAAATCTGTGGTTTTCATAGGCAACCGCGTATGTCCATTTTGCCGATTTTGAGATGTTGATGCCATATTGCCTAATTTTGAACGCTCTTTACATTTTTTTGAAAAAAGATGGATCAATTCCGATTTTTTTAACGTAATGACAAAGTTTAAAAAGTGCAATACCTAGCCCATTTGATCTTGAATGGTTTTTCGGCTCTCCTGAAACATTTGTTTTTAGACTTACGCCGTTGCCCATGGAAACCAAAGAAATATCGTAACACTTTAATAAAATATGACGAAATCTCTGTGTGTTTTGTTGTTTGATTTTATAAAAACACTATGATATTTTGTATTTGCACTATTAAATCACTAATACTTGAATGAACTCCGCTAATATTTTAATTTTTTTATTTCTTTAAACTTATTTTTTTATGGAATTTTATCTTTTAATTAATAAACCGCTCACAAATAAAAAAAAAACGACACAACTGCTTCAAAATTATTTTACAAATGGCGCTAACACAATATGATTAGAGTAAAAATAGTTTGATTGCATCTTTAACATAATATGATAAATGTATAGAAAGTTATCATGTTATGGCTATTAAATATCATGATATGCTTGAGGGTAATATAATATGTTTTGAAAGTTATTATAATTTAGTTGTTAGAAAAATAATTATTTTTCGGTCAACAATGCTCAAATTTATAATTGCGATAAACATTGATATGTTTACAGTAACTATAATATTGTTGATATTAAATAAAAATAACAATTATTTGTGTACGACAACAATATATTGTTACATTAAACATAGTGTTGTTGCCGTAACAACTTTGCTATTGCGGTTAACAAAAACATCAAAAGTAATTACAACTCAACTGTGATGAATTTTGTGAATAATAAACGTGCCATATTTCATTTTAATGATGTTGAATTAACGTTCCTTCTTGGTTCAGTTGTCTAGGAGGTGCATTAAGTTAGAAACTGAGAGTTCCCTGGTTCGAATCTTGGTTTTTTAAAAAGAATTTTTTTTTTTTAATATTTTTATTTTTTTTATGTTCTAAAAACGATTTAAAAAAAATATTTACCAGTTTTCGCTTTTTAAATTTAATTTATAATGAAGTTTTAAGTATTGTAAATATGTATGTATGTATGTATAGTAGACTGGTCGCAATTTTTTTTTTAAATTTAATTTCTTGCGCTGCTTAAAATATGAGGTTTGGTGTAAGAAATCATGATATAATTTTTCAGGTCAATCCGCCGGTGCCTAGCCGTGCCGCGTGGGGCCCAAAGTTCCCCATATTGTAAAGAAACATATTTTCTATCAGATCCTTATAGTTATACTAGTTGAAAAGCCGAAAATCAAAAATATGACTTCGTTACGCTCTTCCGCAGAGAAAGTACTTCAAGTGTGCCAAATTTCAGCTTCCTATGTCATCAGAAAGTTGCGGAAAGAATAGGACATACATGCAAACATCCTGACATACTAAGAAATTATATATTGTATATAACATTGCAAACAAAGCAAGCTATAAATGATTAAAATCTGTAAACAACTTATGATTTTATGTATTCACAAATGATGTGGCGGTTTAATAAAATTCTTAAATAAATTAAAATTTTTCGTCTTTTGTGAATACATAAAATCAAAAGTTGTTAACAGATTTTAATCATTTGTTTTGTTTGCCATGTTGTTTTTTATATGTATGCATAAAATTAGAAGCATAGCTGCATTTTTCAATTTTTTATGAATTTTTAAAAACAAAAATTCCGAAATTTTAATAAAAAAATTATTTTTTTTTCCAGAAAAAAAAATTATGTTTCTAAAACGACTGCGCATATAAGAAAAACGTTTTATCTTTCTTAAAGTAAATTTTATTGCGTAATTTCGGTTTATTTAGTTTTTCTTTAAGCTAAAGCGTTTTTGAGTTGCGCGAACATATGTTAATCTATCTATACAATATATAATTTCTTAGTGTGTCAGGATGTTTGCATGTATGTCCTATTCTATCCGCAACTTTCTGAAGCCATCTGATGACATAGGAAGCTGAAATTTGGCACACTTGAAGTACTTTCTCTGCGGAAGATCGTAACGAAGCCACATTTTTGATTTTCGGCTTTTCAACTAGTATAACTATAAAGATCTGATAGAAAAGATGTTTTCTTTTATAATATGGGGAACTTTGGTCCCCACCCGGCACGGCTAGGCACCGTCGGATTGACCTGAAAAACTAGATCATGATTTCTTACACCAAACCTCATATTTTAAGCAGCGCAAACAATTAAATTTAAAAAAAAATCCCATACAAGATGCGACCAGTCTAATGTATAGGTAAGTAAAAATTATTTAGTTTTTGGCTAGTTGCTCTGTATTCTGCTCGCACAATGGTGAAGGGTATATAAGATTCGGCATAGCCGAATATAGCACTCTTACTTGTTTAACATAAAGTCAGCAACTAAATCAAGTATATTTAAAGGCCGTCGTGCAATAACATTTTTACAAAATGTTAAATTTAAATTAATAAGTCCATGATATTTTGGCCCTGGGCAATTCCGGGTTTTCACAGCTAGTTAAATATAGGAACTTAAGGAATTATTATGTGAAACACTTCACCTCACTGGAAAAAGCCCAAGGTTAAAATAAATAAACCACTAATTTAAAAAAAAAAAAAATCACAAAAAATACCAGCAACTAAAAATGTGCTCAAGTTGACTTAAGCTTAATTTGAGTTAACGGCAATTTTAAAATCTTCACTAAATCTTCACTAAATAAGAACTTTAAAGAAAACTTTAACCGCAGAGAAGAAATTATTAAATAAGAATAGAGTAAATTTTCGGAAATTATCTTTAAAATTAAGAAATGCTCTCCAACAAAACAAACGAAATTGACTTAAGGCTCAGTTCGCCGAGAGTAATAACCTTACCGTAAAAATTTAAGACCAATCTATTTCCTACAGATTGAGACGTAACATCCTATTGCTTACTATAATCGTTCTAATTGCATTACATACAACAAAATGAAGCAGCTGATTTGCAACATTACTGTAACTCCCGGCTAACTGAGCCTTTAAGCACTTTTTTCGTATTGCCACTGTTTTAAGAAATTCTTCAACTCCAAAGAAACACTTTTGCTTTTAACATAAGTCTACATGGTACGAAAGCTAAGAGCACAACTTAAGAGAGAAAAGCGGAACAAATATCAATCTTTTTAGCACATTGTTCGACGAGCTAAAAAAATTTTCTACAGCTGAATCAGTCGCAAGAAAAAACTAAAAAAAAGGTAAAAAGTTTTAAAGAAAATTTCAAAAATAATTCTAAAATAAAAACAAGTACGAAAATAAGGTCAGGCAAACCCGACAATATGATACCCTTCATTCAACACAGTATTTACAGACAAATTTTCGACAGATAACGGCTATCAAAGACCTGTTAAAAGGACTATGGCCAGTATTTTGAGAGTGGTATTTGTATGAGAGTTGTGGTAAAAAATGGAACGATTCCTATAAAACATTTTTTTTCATTATTTATTTATTGAATCTTCATATATTAAATATGAACTAACAATTATTAATAACATCTTAACGTAATACGTTATTTTATGTTCTGCCAGTGCCAGACAAAAATTTTCTTCATCACGGGTTCTGTTCACTTATATAGAAGTTTATCGCTCATCTAATTGGCTAAATGCTGCAGTGTCTCTTCCACATGTGGAATTACAACGTTTTACATTTATCAAATGAACACACCTGTAGTTACGTCCCTTTGTTTTTTGTTAATAAACGCGTAATTTTTGATCGCAGAAGTGTCAAATTTTGTCAAGACATGTAGTTTAATGGCATTCATAATGATCAATCACACGCAAAGAAAAAACATGGTTGTGGTGAACATATTCTAAGAGCAACATATTATGATAAGAATTATGATTGTAGTCACCATATTAAGATTATTATTGAATCATATTATGACTAAATATACTCGTACTATTACATCATAATATTTTTCCCTTAATCATATTATTATTCTGTTAATCATACTAAGTTAAGAAGTAATCAAATTATTGTCATGTTAATCATAATAAGCTAAGAAATTAATCATATTATTGTCATGTTAATCATAATAAGCTAAGAAGTAATCATATTATCATCATGTTAAACATAATAAATTTAGAAGCAATCATATTATGATACAGCACCTTTCATAGCAGTCATAAAAATACAAAATAAATTTAAATATTTTTGAATCGATTTTTTATTTTGTAGCTTTTTACAATTTTTCTTAATGTTAATCAAATAGCAGAGTTCAATATAAGGCTTGCAAAAGAGCAAATGAAAAATCTGTGGTTTTCATGGGCAACCGCGTGTGTCCATTTTTTCGATTTAAAGATGTTGATGCCATATTCCGATTTTTTAACGTAATGACAAAGTTTAAAATGTGCAATACATAGCCCATAGTTTGATCTAGAATGGTTTTTCGGCTTTCCTGAACAATTTGTTTTAAGACATACGCGGTTGCCCATGAAAACCACAGAAATTCGTAGCACTTTTATAAAATATAACGAAATCTCTGTGTGTTTTGTTGTTGGATTTTACAAAAAAACTATGATATTTTGCATTTGCACTATTACATCACTTATACTTGAATGAACTCCGCTAATATTTTAATTTTTTAATTTCTTTAAACTTATTTTTTAATTATCTTTTAATTGTTTAACCGCTCACAAATAAAAAAAAACGACACAACTTCTTCAAAATTATTTTACAAATGGCGCTAACATAATATGATTACAGTAAAAATAGTTTGATTGCATCTTTAACATAATATGATAAATGTATAGAAAGTTATCATGTTATGGCTATTAAATATCATTATATGGTTGTGAGAAATATAATATGTTTAGAAAGTTATCATAGTAAAGTTGTTAGAAAAATAATTATTTTTCGGTCAACAATACAATACAAATTCATAATTGCGATAAACATTGATATGTTTACAGTAACTATAATATTGTTGATATTAAATAAAAATAACAATTATTTGTGTACGACAACAATATATTGTTACATTAAACATAGTGTTGTTGCCGTTACCATGCCCAACCATATTTTTTCTCTGCGTGCATAAACTCGATTTGAAATTTTCTGTTATTCCAAAAAAATTTCGTAAAATTTTCTAAGAAATTGCGACCGGGGTTTTCCATACAATGTTTAAATAAACAGACAATCAGCCAGTTAGATGGACAGATTTGTCCAGTTTAACGTGATCATCGTCCGAAGACCTTTCCTCTCGGTGCTCTTAACATAGGGTCAAAAATGCGTTGACCAGCGCCCCTTCCTCCTTCGCCATAAAGCTGTGGCACCAGAGCAAAGGTACCGACTTCGAATCCGTGCATTTGGACACTTCATCCCCCTCGGTGAAGGGCGGAGCCTATCTAACACTCCTACCATTTTATGGTCAAATGGCAACCGGTTGCAATGCAACTCCACACCGAGCAATAACTTACTCTACCCGCGATATGGGTATTAAACCCACAACCAACACGTTACTCCCCCGAAGGGGCCTCACCATAACCAGGTTGGGACCGAGGTCCCAAGGGCACCCTGGTTCCCGTGGCATCGAATAAAGACTTCGGTCAGCCTCGTAGCCTAAACTACTACCAGTTGGACCCCAAACGGTAGCGGGACTGGTGGCCCACAGTTAGATGGACAGACTTATATCATAAGATGGATTTGGAAAGTAATTTTCGAGGTTTTTTTATTTGCATATGTTTTTTTTGTTGTGTATATAAAATTTTGCCGAAAATTTAAAAATAAAAAATCCACTTTACTTTTTTCAATTTTTAAAGGAGGAAAAAGTGTAACTTTATTAAACTTTAAAAAACTATACAACAAAACAATGAGAAAACTTCTTTACAAGTGTTTTTTTTATGATACTGATAAAATTAAACATGAACAAACAATTCAATGACTATTGATATATTTCAATATATCCTAATATTATAATGTTTCACAGATCAGTTAATTGTTTCTCACAAATGACATGAACAAAATTATCCATTTCATAAAAAAAACGTATTTTTCTAATTGTAACACAAATATGCTTTAAAAATGCTAAAATTTTACAGTAAAAACAAAGAATTGTTCTAACCACATGTCATTAGAAATTGTGGCATTAAAAACGCTTACTGCTTGTATTTTATTTTTGTTATCTGTCTATCACCAGATTTTCGCCCAGAATTAATGTTACTGGTGTTTGCCCAGTGTCCGAAATTCGAATATAATTATTTATGCAAATATGTATAAAGAAAACATGCATATGATTATTTATGAATTTACAAGTGTCGAGCATTTGTTTGTTTTCGCAATAGTAGATCGGTTGGGAGAGAACAGGCTCATATGTTCTCTTCAGTGTTGCCAAAACTTGGTGACCAAAAATGGCCAAATTTACGGAAAAAATGGCTAAAAATGGGTTAAAAAATAGCTAAAAGCTTTTTTAAATAAAAGCACATTAAAATTCAATCTCAATTAAAATTCAAGATCAATTTGGTAAATAAGAATAAACGTAAATTAATGTTAAAATGAATAAATATTAAAAAATTAAATCATTGAAAAATTCGATGTCGTTATTGTTCATCTCGTAGGAATCACTTTCATTAGTTTCAAATAATCATAAGCTTTAAATAATTTGAAGGTAAATCATAATCACGACAACATTTACCCAACCTTTTGAGTCCAGTGCCCATGTTCTGTAACTCTCGCGTCGAGAAAGTTTTCGATTGAAATGTGTGAAATGAAACAAAAATGCCATAAATTGAAACAAACAACTGTTTTTCTCACTTAACTGTGTCTGTAACTTTTTTAGCGAGTACAAGCTGTCACGTAAGGAAAAAACGCGCTAATTTACAGAAAAAGTGTGTTCACGCTTTGAACTGTTAAATAAACTCACGAATAAAAATGGGGCGAGAAAAAATTTTAACACTAAAAAACAATTAAAAATGCAAAATGCAAAGAATAATAATAATATTTTATTCTTGGCACATTTTTCATTGTTTTATTATTTTACTTTTAACATTTTTATAAAATATACGAATGCCTTCAAAGCTCGTTTGCAAACAACAAACATTAAAGTCGCTCTTTACACAATTTGGCATAGCCGACGGTTGTGTTTTCGCCGCCGTCGTTGAAAAATTTTCAATTTAAGTAAATTTTGGTCGCCGTCAACGATATGTGTTACTGGCGTTCTGAACGTCTGCAATGTCACAGCGGCTTCGAGTGCAATATTATGACATTTATAACGAAACGACGTAATCTCTTTTGATAGTTTTCGACATGAGTTATAGACACACATTTTTCTCACTTTTCGAGAAACGATGGAATATTTTGTTTCACATCTTTTCGATGCAAGAAGTTCTCACTAAAGTTACAGAACATGGGTACAGATCTACAATAAAAAACAAGTAAGAAAGTATAATCTCTAAATTGCGACCTGTACTTTGCGCACAAGGTTTACATGGACAGCCAGCCAGCCGGACAAACACAAACATCGTTAATTCGACTCAGAAAGTGATTCTGAGTTAATCGGTATGCGTAAAGGTGGCCTAAGGACCAATATTTTAAGGTGTTACAGACATCAGCACAAACGCATAGTATCCTCTCCACTATTGTGGTGGTGGTATAAATATTGTATTGTTATGTCATATTAAACTAATTGATAAAATCGAATTAACGTTTGCTTAATGTTACCTATTTCTCAAATAACTTTTAACGATGTTTACTTGGCTAAACACCCTCTCTACTTCAGCATTAGACCATAGAAGTGAGAGCAACTTTATAGTCAATTCTGAAATTTCTAAAACAATTTTGTTACTTTATTGAAATACATACTTGCAACCAGAATGAAACAGCGTTGTTTGTGTTGATCCATTTTATAAATTTAATAGTGGAATACTGTTCTTTTATTTTGAAAGATGTTTTAGCATCATAGTTTATAGCGATTTTCAACATTTGTAAAAGTTGTGATTTAAATTAAAGGCGTTTTAATTGTTCAAAATGTTTATTTTACTTTTATAAATTTTTATAATAAAATAAAAATTATTCTTTTAAAAGAAAAATGGCAAAAAAAATGTTATTGCTAAACAAGTTGAAAAATGGCTAAAAAAAAATTGCTAATAGCTAAACTCATTTTTTAATGGCTAAACAGGGTGAAAAATGGCTGAATCTAGCCACTAAATGGCTAAATTGGCAGCACTGGTTCTCTTCCACTAAAGTCCGTTCATATTAAATTAAGTTTTATTAGTTCGTTAATATATAAAAAAAAAAAAAAAACAGAAAGTACCAACTGAAAAACAAAATAGTACCAGAAAGTCTCCTCTTATAATTTCTTAATCAGACTGGACGAAATAATTTAAATTCAAAAAGTACCAGTTAAAGAACTAAACAGTACCAAAAAGATCCCCCTCACAGATTCCCATTCAATTCGGAGTCTGCATGTTGACTTTTATGTTATTAGGTTTATTATTAATAAAAAATTCAAAGAGTACCATTTAAAGCACGAAAAAGTACCAAAAAGCTCACAGTTACAGATTCTTATTCACATTGCACCTTGCATGTTTTTTTATGTTTCTAAGTCCTATATTAACGAAAATTCAAAATGTACCGGTTAAAGAACAAAAAGTGACAACTTCACTCAGGACTCTGCACCAATAATTTTATGATTCTAAGTTCAATATTATACAAAATTCGAAAGTTATCACATGCAGCACGGAAAAGCAAAAGAAAAAAATTTAATTTCCAGTATTTCCCCCTCTTGATAATTTTTGCTCCCCATTGAAGTAACAATAATTTCAATATTGTAGTGGAAGCTTATAATTTAATTCGTTTATGTCATTACAGAGAAAAAAGTGTTTTGTAAAAAAAAATTTAGATTAAGCAACATAAATTTTTAAAATTCGCTCTGAGTAGCTCTATTTTAGTCAAACAAAGTTATTGACTTCAGGTACTTATCGACTACACAATATAATTGAGTACTTTATAGCTATAATCGTTTTGCTCCGCACTATTTAATAAGTTGCGTAATTTAAACAAATTATATGGCGCAAATTTTATTTTAAATTTATATTTTAGTTTATTAAACAGCGTTAAAAAACTGCAGTCAAAGTAGAAAAGCTGCCATTTCTTCCACTTCTTCATTTTTCATTGGCCAAAAAAAAAAAAAAAAAACTGTTGCTTTTACTTCTGATTAATTCAATATAAACAGTCGCTGTCAAACAAACTTAAAAATCGAAAAGTTCTACACTAATTTTCGTTTTTTGCTCGACAGTTTTTGGTTTCGACTGCAGTTTTTAAATCCTGTTATTAAACATTACAAACTTACTTACATCTTAAATTCATCATTTGCAATTGTTGGTTCACACTTTGTTTATTATATAACAAAAAAAAAAAAATAAATGTCAAAAAAATTAAAATCAAATTTGACAGTTCTGTCAAACGTGCTTTTCTTTTCTTTCCTCTCACCAATTCCTCAGAAAAAAAAAATTTCATAGCGTAAACCTAGACTTATAACAGCAATTTGACAGTAGAGAATTGCTCGTGGAGATAGAAAGTGAACAATTTTGACCGTGATTAAACTACACAATATGAAAAAAAAGTAATGTGTTGTTTCCAGGTGACAAGTTTTTTGAGTGCTTTTCATATAAAATTTTCTAGACAATCAATTGTTTGTCACATGGAAACAGCACATAAATGTTCGAAATTAAAATCTTGACTGTAAAACATTAATGAAAAAATAGAACTTTAAGTAAAATTACATATAGATTACACATGGGCTACACATGCAAGTAAACATTACACATAATAATAATAATATTACACATGGATTGGCAACACTGGATATTAGGGAATAAAAGTGATAGTGTTTCCATCATCAAATTAAAAAAAAAAAACGTTAAAACTTTTATTAGCTTAAACCAAAGTTCGAAAATAAACACTTAATATAGCTCCTTAGTGTTCGGTTTGGTAGATCTGTGGAAAACACAAACGCTTATAGTGTTTGTGTAGAAAATCATAAAAAAATAACGCTTCCCTGTTTGTCATCTTTCGAACACAAAAATAAATAAAGCTGTTTTTATAAAACTCAACAAAAGATGAAAACATTTAATTCCGTTCGGTTTTTTTTTAAACCACAAACTTTATTGTGTTCGGTTTGGCTCATTAATGTTCGCCGCTTTAAGCTGGTAAAAAAAACCAAAAATTTTTTACAAAAACAAAATACACATACGAAAAAAACAAAATGCCAGCAAAATAATTTTACACAAACAATCATATACAAAATACACACAAGCTTTTCGTGCTGCGGTCGTTGGTAAACTTTTTTGTTTGGTCATTTCTTTATCAAAGTAAAAAAAAAAACATTAAAGAACATTAAAATATAATGTTTGTCTACAGTATCACTACAACGAAGAACAGAACACTATATAATGTTCGGCTCTTTCTTGAAAATAGTTACGAACGGTATTAAGGGCTGTGTTCGTCTGCACAATCGCTAAAAAAAATAGATATCGTTCTTGGGTGTGTGAGCCGAACGCTAAATAATGTACTCTTTATTTTCGAAAACTGGTTAAAACGCTGATTACACTGTGCAACAAAAAAAAAAAAACCAGCCTCGACACTTGCAACCAAAAAATTGTACCAATGCATGTAAAACGGGTTTTCGAAATTCCGGGCCTTGATTTCTTTTTAATTTTTCGAAAACCTGTTTTACATACATTGCACGATTTTTTGATCTTAGAAGACCCCTAGTGAAATTTGATGCAGAAAATATTCGTAGAACATTTTAACCCTCTTACGTACCTTTTTAGTGTAGAAGTTAAAAAAAGAACAAAAATGACCACCTTAAATGAGTGTTAGAGGGTAAATATATTCCATGAAAAGAATCGATATACAATTCTACTCAAGACATTTGAAATAGTCTTTCAGGTCAGAAGTACATTTAGTATATTTTTTTGACTTGTACCAAACGCCTTTTCAAGAAAATCATTGAAACCCCTAGTGAAATTCAATGCAGAAAATATTCGTAGTACATTTTAATCCTTAAAAGTGGCGTTTTAGTATACTTTTGTGTAAGAATTGGGAAAAAAAACATAAATGACCCCTTAAAATAACAGTTAGAGGGTTAATAAATTCTAAGAAAAGAATCGCCATTCGATTCTTCTGACATTTGAAATTATTTTTTAACTTAGAAGTACATAAAGTATATTTTTTTTTGACTTATACCAAAAGCCTTTTCAAAAGCTTCAAAAACTTTAGGGGCCCATATTTTGAGATCCCGAGCTAACTTTTCAAAACCCTTTGGCAGATTTGCTCTTCTAGTAGTATACTTTCATTTCGCATTACCAGTGTTGAGGCTGCACAGTGCTATAAATACGAATTTTCAACAAAGCTATTTAATGCTTAAAATGTTATTTAACTTATTTTTTTTTAAACCTGAATTAAGATTTATTTAATGATTACGACTGTAAAAGTCCAAATAAATATTTGCTCATTTCATAATAATTCCCAAAAGGCACATTGATAATAATTCACAACGCAAAAATGGTCAAAAAGAAAGCGTTATTAATGCATTTTTTTTACCAAACAAAAATTTTACATTCATATTCTAAACACAAACAAAAAAATTTTTGGTAAGAACGTGATTAAAATATAAAATTTTAATTTCGATTAATACCGAAACCATTCCATAAAATTCTTTTAAGGGCAACAACGCAATAATCACATAAAAATTTAACTTTCGTCTAGTAAAACTTTATTTTACTTAAATTATAAGACCCATTTTAATTCAATCAAATAAAATATGACAAAGGTAACATACAATTGAACACTTAATTTTCAGTAATACATCACATGTGCTACATTTTTTAATAAATGTTTGCGTAATTTTCATACCCTTTAAATAGTAAATAAGATATACTAAGTTTGTCATTTTATATGTAGCGTCAAGAAATATTCATTTAATTTTGTATACCTATTGAAGATGAATTCGTTAATCTAAGATAATTTAGCCATATCTTTCGCTCAACTCAATGGAAAGAGTAATTTTAGAAACAAGTTTCCTAAGCAAGCCTCTAGTTTTCATAAGCAATTAGAAATTTTAATCATTATACATAAACTTTTGGGCAAGAAAATCAAAAAGAATATAAACAAGTAAGAGTGCTATATTCGGCTATGCCGAATCTTATATACCCTTCACCATGGTTTGGAAAGAACAGAAGTTTATATATATATTTAAATATATGTTTATATACATGTTATAAAATATATATCGTTTAGTTTTATTTAATTATTTGCACATGATTGCGTGCTATTAAATATATTAAAAGTTTAATTAATATATAGCACGTTAAGTTTTGATCGAATTTCAGTATTTGGTCATACCGACATCTTAAAGTATAAAAATGCCATTTACTTTGGTGATAAAACTTGTAGTCGGGAAGTTCTATGGTTCACGAAAATAGGTATTAAAAAAAAACTATATTTTTGACATTACTTTTTTTTACCGATATTCCGAGTTTTTCTAAAGATTTCCGATATTTTGATATCTAAAACGTATGAATAGGTCATAATACAGCTCTAAAATTTTAGTTTTTATAAAAATGTTAATGTTTTTAGTCCTTTTTTGGAGTATTTTGCACATAACTTAACCATTTTTAACCGATTTGGCAGATTTATATACCAACGTGCTTAAAAATAAAATTTCCATTAAATTGGCTTATAGGCATATATGTATATATACCTACATATATGTACATATATTTAAGCAAACTTAACTTTAAAAAAACAAACTTAATTATAAAAAAACAAACTTAATTATAAAAAGAGTAACTTTTGGGATTTCAGTATTTTGATTATAACTCAGCCATTATTTAACCGATATGACAGATTTACCGACGTGTTAAGCAAGAAATTTACCATTTATTTGTGTTATAAAACTTGGACTCGGGAAGATCCATGGATACCGAAAATGGGTATTAAAAAAAAAAAAAATTTAATTTTGGTCATAACTTTTTTGTGTATGAACCGATTTTCCCGAGTTTTATGTAAAATATGTTGGTATATAAGTCATATCCATAGGACATATGGCAGCCTTAAAATTTAGGTTTTTATACAATTTTTAATTTTTTTTGTACGGGAGGTACCACGCCCACTTCTCCAATCCCGCCCACATTTTGTAGGATGGTGTGTATTGGCAACCTTAATGTGTGTACCTAATTTGGTGACTTTGGCTTTTGTCGTTCCCCAGATATACAGCAAAAAGTAATAAAAATACAACAAACACAAGGGATTTTTGGGAAAAATTAGAGGTAGTCGTGGTTTTTTGCTCATATCTCAGCCATTTGTGGACCGATCTGGCTGAATTTCAATAGCAAAATTATAATAAGAATACCTGACATAAAGATACCCCAACCAAGTCCCCATCATTTCTGGGGGCTTCGGAAAACCCATTTCAACAGACAGACGGACAAACGGACAGACGGACAACCGGTTTTGA
The DNA here is from genome assembly GCA_930367215.1 of Pollenia angustigena. Classification (NCBI taxonomy): domain Eukaryota; kingdom Metazoa; phylum Arthropoda; class Insecta; order Diptera; family Polleniidae; genus Pollenia; species Pollenia angustigena. The sequence continues at coordinate 194,591,281 of OV884058.1, forward strand.
ACTTCGCTTTTCATAAGAACCCAGAATATATATACTTTATAGGGTGTAGGATCAATATTGTAGAAATTACAAACGGAATGACAAAGTTATATATACCCTTTCTACCTTCGGTGAAGGGTATAAAAAGGATAAAAACGAATATTATGAAAAAATGGGAAATAAAAAATCGTTACCTCTAAAGAAGATCAACTGAGGATTTGGAAACAGCATTTCCAGAGAACATTAAATATTATACATGAGGATCAAGAAAACTTTCAAATAAATAGAAGGCACGAAACAAACATACACGTCTCAACCGAAAATCCATCCTTACAAGAAATTATAGATGCAATACATGGTCTAAAAAACGGGAAAGCACCCGGGAATGATAGCATACCAGCAGAATGTTATAAAGCGTGCATAGAAGCCTTTTCGGAAAAATTATACCCTTTATTTCAGAGAAACTGGGAAGAAGAAAATATTCCATATGATTGGAAAGAGTCAATAATAGTAAAACTACGGAAAAAAGGAGACAAGAAAAAGTGTGACAACTGGAGAGGTATCTCCATATTACCATCTATTACACAAATTTTCAATAAAATAATACTAAATAGAATTTCTGATCCTCTAAACAGACTTATACTCAAAAGCCAAACCGGATTTCGCAGCGGTATCTCATGTATTGACCATATATGTACAACACGAATTATAATTGCGCAGTCTGTCGAATACAACACAACTCTATATTTAACATTCATCGACTACGAGAAAGCATTCGACGCCCTCGACATTAAATATATATGGCTCGCACTTTTGGCTAGGGGTATACCAGAGAAAATTGTTAATATCCTTAAAAATAGTTACAACGGTACCTCTTGTAGAGTTCTAAATGATGGATGTGTCAGCGAACCGTTTGTTACAACAAGCGGAGTGCGACAAGGTTGTGCTCTATCACCATTACTTTTCATCACTGTGCTTGATATGGTATTAGAAACATTGGATAGAAATCAAACTGGAATCAACTGGGGTCTTCATCAAGACTAGGGGATCTTGAATACGCTGACGACGCGGTTCTTTTAACCAACACTCACTCAGACATGCAATCCAAAATGGATTTACTAGAACGCGAATCCATTAAATTAGGGTTAAAAATAAACATCCGAAAAACCAAGGCTATGAGGATAAATACAAGCAAAGCTACGCCTTTTGTTATTAGTGGACAGCAGATAGCTGATGTAGAAGAATTCGAGTATCTGGGTAGTGTTTTAACGACAGATGGTAATGCCTATGCAGATATATGCAATCAATAGCAATACAATAGCAAAACAATAGCTCTGCAAACAAAAATTAAAATATTTAACGCATGTGTCAAATCAGTATTACTCTACGGGTCGGAGGCATGGCTAACGACTGTTGCCATAATTAATAAGCTGCAATCTTTTATTAATAGATGCCTACGGTCCATTTTAAAAATATGGTGGCCACGTACTATCTCCAATCAAAGATTATGGACTATTACTCATCAAAAAAGTATACACAATGAGATCATCAAAAGAAAATACGGTTGGCTCGGTCATACTTTAAGAAAGGACCCAATAAAAATTTTTACCATTTTGCGAAGCACTAAAGGTACATTTACAAGTGAAAGAACTCTCAACAACTTTTATAAAAAAATAACATTTCAAGTGCTACGGCATTCCCTTACTACGAAGCAGGTTTGTAAGGGAGAATACTAAAAAAAACCTGTATCAAAACATTCAGTGTGTAAAGATGATCGTTACATCCAACAATATTTAAGTGCGCTGAATAATGCGTTTCATGTGTCAAAAATGTATTGCTTCAAAGTGGGAACTCGCCATATAAAATGCATGTCTTCCGTAAGCGCAATGGTAAGCGAAACCCTTATGTTTCTCCCTTAGAAACCTGCTTCGTTGGATGCTCCATTTTTTATTGGGGACGTAAAAAAAATATCACACTCTGCTCTTCAATGGAACCCACAAGGTCACCGATCCAGAGGGAGACCAAGAAATACGTGGCGTAGGACAATTAATTCTGAAACTGACAAATCAATAGACCAGTTAAGATATATACAAGAAATAGAACTGAATGGAAATCCTTTGTAAATAGACTAAGTTTATAATTTATTAAATAAAATATGAACATGTCATAATAATAATAATAATACATAGTCCCTTACTCTGATACAAATGTGAGCTAACCAAGGCGAATTGACTAGAAGGTGGGGTCAACTCTACAACAACACTGCCTCTGTGGTCGGGTTGGTGTTCAAAAATATTGCAAGTAAAAAAAATTGGTTTGTTTACATAAAAAATTAGTTTGTATACAAACTTTGACAAATCGATCACCGAAAAAAACACCATATGTTGACTTGGCTTCACCTTCTAGTCAATTCGTCTTGGAGCTAACCTTCTTACAAAATTTACATTTCTATTCTGTGTACACAGTATTATCTATTAAGAGCCAACATTAATTACTACAAGTGGAAAAGGTATGTGGAAACAGATTTTACACGATCACCTCAAAATTTTACACGATCACCTCAAAAGAAAAATCAATCCATCCGTGCTCAAATCATTCCGAAGCGGTATTAATAGTACGGTGACTACGGATTTCCTTAAATCAAGAAAATAAAGATTGCTTCAAATACGGATTTTCGCAAAAAACTTAACTTATCCAATTCTCAAAACAAAGAAAATGACGGGAATATATTTAACACGCATAGAGGACTACGGGTGATTTCTCCAAGCAACATATATTTCTATCACGTCTTGCATCTGATACAACAGCAGAGGAAATTGATTATTATATTAAATCTAAAATAAGCATGAGCTCTGGTATAATCGTCCATAAATTTACATACTCGCAACAGAGAATCATAACATCTTTTAAGATATCTGTCCCTTTTGACATTTTTAGTCAAGTTGTTGATCCGTCATTCTGGCCTCTTCATGTCTCAGTCCGTGAATATGAATATAATAATAACAAGCGCAATACTGCTCATCTTCCTTCTCGTGTGTCAACCTTCACAAAAAACTAAATAATATATCAGATAATCAACTTTTTATTATTTACCAGAATGTTCGTGGTCTTAAATCCCAACTTTCAAACTTATATTTACAAAGCTTTAATTTAAATCATCATATTGTTGTATTCATCACCGAAACTTGGTTGAACAACAGTTTTTTGAACTCGGAAATACTTTGCAATAATTTTCATATTTTTCGTCGATATAGAATTACAACTACGACTGTTGGTGGAGTGTTAATTGCTATCTCAAAAATTTTTCCAATGGAAGAAATAAAATTAGGCATACCTTTTAATATCGAGTTCGTTGCAGTGTCTTTAAAGATAAATATCATCAAAATATTTATAACTTGTTCCTACATTCCACCTCATTCTGATCCAATTATCTACAAACAACATATAGAAGCAATTAAAAACGTAACTTCAAAACTCAGCCCCGTTGATTTATTTTTGTGTTTCGTGATTTTAATTTGTCTAGTATTTCATGGTAATTTTCAGCTGAACATAATTATTACTTGCCCACGCAAAGTAATGATATTGGAGATGAAGTTTTTAGAAATATATCAGATTTATATCTGTATCAAATAAATGGTATTTTTAACATTTATGGGAAACTGCTGGATTTAATATTTGTGAACGAGCCAAATGAATGTATTGTAAACCGTATTGACCCTGTTACTTTACCTGAGGATCTTTATCATCCTACAATAGAAATAACCTACAATTTATTAACTAATAACACAGTAAAAAAATTCTACTTTAAACGAAAAAGTTTTCTGTTTTAATCGAGCAAATTACATGGAACTAAACAATCGTCTATTTAATACTAACTGGCTTCAATTGCTGACTACTTCGAATAGCTCGTCGTATTCTGTTGACGATTTGACCAATACTTTTTATAAAACTATGCTAAGTCATATGGAGGAATGCATTCCTAAGCACTTACCACGTAACAAATCTGGCCCACCCTGGAATAATAAACAACTTTCGTCTCTTAAGAATTTAAAAAACAAATACTTTAAAAAACATAAAACCACAAGAGCTATTTTTTACTATGAAAAATATGCAGTTGCGCGTGCAGAATATAATTTGCTTAACACAGAACTGTATAAGATTTATCTCCGTAATGTTAAGCGAAACTTTGTTCACGATCCCAAATCATTCTTTAAGTTTGTTAATATCAAAAGGAAATCCACAGGATTTCCAAATGTCATGAAATACCTAAGATCCGAGTCTAGTGATGAATTAAAAATCAGCAATATGTTTGCCGACTTCTTTGCTTCTACATATTCCGATGCTCTGTATGATGCTGATAATGTCTACCCAACCAAAATATATCTTCGTTTACTATCACTACCTCTCACATTCTAAACTGTTTAAAAAACGCTAAGTCATCATCTTTTAGTGGTCCAGATGGCATACCAAGTTGTGTTTTAAAAAATTGCGCAACTGCTTTGGCGACACCTTTATCTATCATCTTTAACGCTTCTTTAAATTGTGGTTACTTTCCGAAAGTTTGGAAAGATTCATATATTATTCCATTGTTTAAATCAGGAAATAGATCGGAGATATGCAATTACAGAGGTATAGCCAAACTGAGTGATATTCCAAAACTTTTTGAAAAATATTTAATGGATTGCCTCACTCATCAAGTTTCTGACTTATTGTCACCACGTCAACATGGATTTCGGAAAGGATACTCTACTATGCCTAACATTCTCCATTTAACAACGTTAGTTAATAGAGGTTTTGCCAATGGACACCACACTGACTTTATTTACTCTGATTTCAGTAAGGCTTTCGACAAAGTTCATCATCCGCTATTGTTGAAAAAACTGGACGTAATGGGTTTCAATAGTAACTTCCTGAGCTGAATCAAATCATATTTGTCATGTAGAACTCAATCTGTAAAATGTAATACGACAATTTCGGAAAAAATCAATGTAAAATCTGGAGTACCTCAGGGAAGCCACATTGGTCCAATTTTGTTCCTTCTTTTTATTAATGATTTGGCTGAAGCAGTTCAACATTGTAATGTATTGATGTATGCAGACGATGTAAAATTATTTTCGACTGTAAAACATCCTTGTGATCAACAGCATCTACAAAATGACCTGGATAGTTTTGACAAATGGTGTAAACTTAACTTGATGGAACTAAATTTAAATAAATGTAAACATATGCAATTCTCCAGAGTAAAAAAGTGTGCGTACTCCTACGTTCTTGATGGCTGTACTTTACAACCTGTTAATGAAATAATTGATTTGGGAATATTGTTAGATAAAAAACTAAACTTTATTAAACATATAACGATACTGTTAATATATCCCGCAGTGTTCTGGCTTTTATTAAAATATGGGCAAAGGAATTCAACGATCCCTTAACCACAAAAAGTCTTTTTACTTCGCTCGTCAGACCAATTTTGGAATACGGCAGCATTATATGGGACCCGAACTATAATATTCTTAGTGATCGTATCGAGTCAGTGCAAAAACAATTTCTTATTTTCTGCTTAAGAAGTGAATATAGAGGATGCCTGCACCCGTATTCCGTAATTCACTTAGCTAAAGCTAAATCTCTATCGCTAAAATGCCTTAGAGAATACAAAATTTAAAAATTTTAATGATGACATTAAAAGCTAAAATTGCGATGAATTAAATTGTTATGGCATTGCCAAATTTAGCAATGCACGTTACAGTACTGCATTCGTAGCCAAAATTCGCTTAATCAACTTTAAAGATTTTTAGCGATAGAGATTTAGCTTTAGCGAATTACAGAATATGGCCACTGGTATTACCTTCATATTCAACTAGACTAGCTGAAATAAATCTACCAACGTTAAAAAGCCGGCGAATTATGCTAAATATATCTTTTATGGTCAATCTTATAAATGGTAGTACACATTCCGAATTTTTATTGAGTAACGTAACTTTTAATATTCCTCAACGTTCACTTCGTTTTTTCAACCCTCTATATGTCAGAACATGCCGAAGAAACTTTGCGATGTCAGATCCAATAAGAAAATTATGCAGCTGTTTCAATGAAATGTATAACTTTATCGACTATTCTCTGAACATTAATATCATAAAAAGCGATATCATATTATATTTAAATCAATAATGTTTATTCTAATCTTTCTTTCTTTGCTTAAATAAATAAATTATTATGTTAATACATTAAGATAGTCTGTAAGGAATTTGTCCATAGACTTAAATTAAATAAATAAAATAAATAAATATTCAATCCCGAATTCGTACTTGAATTAATCTGAAAATGAGATTGATTTAAGTAAAACTAAAGCTGCGTACAAACGATGGCCAGATCTTACAATGTTTTAATTTCTCTGACAATGGTGCCATTGTCAGATGCATTAATTTTACACATCTTCCAAATGAAAATGAGCTTACAATGTACACACAGTTGCAAGACATTTTTAGGCAATTTTAATGACAACATTGTAAGATCTGACCATCGTATGTACGAAGCTTAAGATATAATCAATCTCAAAATGCGCTTGATTCAAGAATTATAGAGTTGATTTAATAGCGAATTCGTACTTAAAATAATTCGAAAATGAAATTGATTTAAGTAAAACTATGATTGATTCAATGCCGAATTCGTACTTGAAATAAACCATAAGTGAAATTAGAAGCAGAATTTTAATGTGATTGATTTACTTACCCGTTTTACACCTTTCAGAATTTCAATTATAAAACACCAGCATCATTTCCGATATGGTTTTTACTTTTAAAACTAAATGTACATATTAAACTGAAAATATAAACTAAATAAGAACTCTTGCTTTCAATTTTACTTATTAAACATGAAAATGTGTTTCCGTCTTGTTCTGTTGTTTTCGTTGCTTCTACGCACAACAAACAAATCGTTTTTTGACTACTTGTGTGGTGTTGTTGGAGTGTCTGCAACAAACTTTGATAACTTAAATGAGATTAATGGTGTTTTCTTTTCTGACAATAATGTTTCATATATGCTGCCATTCGTGCGGGTTTTCGTTCCATTCTAAAAATATATGCAAAAATGTGAGAAGTTGTCGTTTTCCTTTCTAAACATGTTGCAACAATAAATGGCAAATTTGTTCCATTTCTTACCCGCAGTTATAACTGAGTGTGAGATAATACCCTTTTTTGCATCTGCGTAAAGTACTTTTTTATGCAAGCAAGTATTTTTTTTCTTGTGCTTGCGGACAATTTACGTTATATTGTGATTTTTAGTTATATTGTGATGGATATAAAAACTTTTTGTTTTTCGTTTGTTTTACTTTTATTTAATAATTATATTTTTATTGTCGCAAAATTTTTAACAACGGCTGACATTAATTATTGAAAACCAGTGCTGTTAACGCTTATTGGAATTTTAAGAAAATTTAATGTTGAAAATTGCTACAAGCGTGGTGAATATAGCTTTTAGTACAAACTTTTGCAGTGTTAAGTTTAAAACGTAGCTATTATTTTGCTCCATTGTAATTTAGAAAAATGTATCACTTTGTAAGGGTTCGTGTAACCTAATAAATATATTACACAACTATAATGCATCATTATTTTTTAGAAAAGAAAACACCATAAAACGCTTACTTTAACTCTCAGAGTGGCACTACCAACGAAAAGTTTAATCTTTTTTTACTTCGTTTAAGAATTTTGTACTTAGGGTGTGTGTGAAACGGTAGCAAAGTTCTATGGTGAAATGAAATTTGTTTGTGGTAGAAAATTTTCATATTTGTGCTGTGTGAAATTGTAACATTTTTGACAACGTAAAATTTTGACATAAAGAAAAAAACAATTACTAATAGTTTTGTAAAAATCAATAAATTAAACAAACGTTTACCAATAATCATTTCAATTATGTTGGAAATGAGATCGTCACAACTATTTGATGAATTCGTTCTGAGATATTAACAAATTTTACAAAAGGTGTGGGCAAAAAAGCTTATACATATTAAATATTTACATCTTGTATAATTCTTTTTAATTTTTTTTGCCACTGGTCTTGCTTCCATATTATTTTTTATTTTGTTTAAACAAATTTGATTAAACAAAATAATTTTGTGGTTGTCAAAAATTCTACACTAATGTCAAAATTTATACTAGCCCCTAGGGCTAGTGAAATTTTATTCACCTCAATAGTGTCAAAATTTTACTTCCATGAGTACTTTGCTACCGTTTCACCTCACCCTTATTATCAAAAAGGAATTTAAATTTTTGGGAATACAATATTTTTAATTTCAAAAGATTTTGCTATTCGTGCTTAATTCCCAGTTTTTATTCTTGATAAAAACACTTGAAATTTATTGATGATGGGATAAGCTATTCCTATGCGCATTTCACTGGTTGCTTAGGCCAGATCATCAGGAAACTTCATCCATAAAGATTTTAGAAAAACTAAAGATATTAAACCAAATAAAACTGTTAAACGTATAAGACTTATAGCAACAGTTCTACTTGTAATAATATCAAAGTTTAAACAAAACACATCAACAATAAACAGTGGGTTTATCTCATCTTACATTCCCCACTACAATTAGTTGAAATTCTCTCAACATTAATTGTAGTTGTAAGTTGGTTAAGAAAAACAAAATAAAAACAACAAAAACAACTTACAAAAGATAGCTGGAGCTATCTAACATTCAGCACGTGATCAAGAAGGTCCCCTTTTTGCCATCATTAATGCAGCCAATGTACTGGACTTTTATGACAGGAAGTTCTTCATCGCAAAAACAAGGCTCCCGCAAGGATAATCTTCCTGAAAGACAGGAAGCATTTTCCGCAAGAAGCATACTAACGAAGGCCTCAACAAATATACCGGTGCCTGCTCAACGGGGGCTACTGACTACCGCGGCACATGATTGAAAAAGTTCTCTAGTGAAACTTCGAAATCGAGAAATTAAAGAACTTTAAGAGACTCGTAATTTTGGATGTTTGTTGCATCCCAGATACGCGTGTACCTGATTTGCCGGGGAGGATATAACACCACAAGGTGTAATATCCTTGAGAAGATCCCTACACCCCCGGCAGGGAAAGGAAAGGATATATATAAGTTTGTCATTCCGTTTGTAATTTTTGAAATTTTAAGACCCAACTATAATGGGGGGTGCTTTAATACCATGGTAGATAAGGCCATCATGGCTTTATCTCTCATTCAATAGGGATATAAAGCCTTTTTTGTTTTTTTTTTTCATTTGAATGGCAGATAAAGCCATCATGGCCTTATCTCACATTAGCAATATAAGAAAATGGCTTTATCTCTCATTTTAGTTGCGGAGACACTAAAGTTAGGTACTGAAATCTGGCTTCGAATACTAAAGTTTTTCTGCGTGACGGACTGCGGCCGTGCTTAGGGGTTTTTTCCTCCAGTAGAACGCGGCAGGTGGCTTCGCTGCATAAAGTTTTCCTGCGTGCGTCACCAGAATAAAAAAAATGTTTTTCAATGATAACTAAGAATTTTCCCTTTTTCGGAATGTTTACACACCATGCGTAACAATATTCTGGAAAAATATGGCTTTATCTCTCATTTGCGAAAAAAAATATGGCTATATCTCTCATTTCGCAAAATTTTAAATATGACCTTACCTCTCAATGCCATCATGGCCTTATCTACCATGGTTTTAAAAAGTATATAAGTATGTAGCAAAGTAGAATTTGTGGATCTTAGGATGTTGTAGATGTCCGTCTGTCTGTTAAAATGGGTTTTCCGAGGACCCCAGATATGATGGGGACTTGGTTGTTTCATATTTCTGTTGCATAAGCTCCGTTTAATTTTGCTATTGAAATTCAGCTAGATCGGTCCATAATGAGAGGAAGTAATGTCTCTCCCCTCTTACTATAAAATAAGCATCACAGCGACAAAAATCGCATAAAGTAAAAGGCCACTAAGTCACAAAAAAATTTTATACGGCAACTCATTTCACTCTTATTTGCAAATAAGAAATGCGAATAAGCGGGGTATGTATATAACTACGACTTAAATTTATACGAAAATTAACAAAATATAGATTTTTATACAATCCTAAAAATTGGACATTAAGGTCTTATCCTGAAAAAATTTAAATTTTTGGTGGACGGTATCAAAGATTCGCCACAGCCGAATAAAATATTCTTACTTCTTAATAGTTGTTTTAAATTATTTTAAAATATTTTTTTCACATTCGTTTAAATTTGCTTTTATTTATCAAACTGATTATCTTAATAATGACAAACTTTCCACTTTCCACTTTGGTGAATGTTTTGTAATATTTATTAAATAAATTAACACCTTCTATTGGCCAGTAAATAAATAATACTTTTAGGAGAAAAACTAAAAAAAATATAGCAAATAAATGTCTGGAGTAGATTCAGTCAAACATTTTTTTTCTATAAATATTTAGTTGAATATGGCAACAGTATATTTTGTTGATATTGTGAGAAAGTGATAAATAAATGTTGTTTAAAGTGTGAAATTTAAAGTGTGAAGTTTAAGATACAAACTGAAAACAGATGTCAACTTTTGAATTTCAAACGCTTGTAAATCTATTTTGTGCCACGCCCACTTGTACAATCCCGCCCACAATTTGTCGGATGTTGTATATTGTTAACCAACATGGTTGGAAACTTCGGCTCGCTCTAGCCGTTCCCCAGATAAGCATAAGTGCCCCGCCTACCTTACCGATTTCGCGATTTAGAGAGGTTGTTATTGACAACACAATTATGTATGTGTACCAAATTTTGAAATTGTTTTCTTTTTCCTTTCTTTATATGTATATAAATCGATTTTATGCCACGCCCACTTCTCCACTCTCGCTTTTATGCTCATATCTCAGCCATTTGTGGACCGATTAGGCTGAACTTCAATTTGTAGTAAACAATTTCGAACTAGATTTCACATAAAGGGTACATTCGAAAATGCATAAAAAGTGTGCATCACTTCTTTAGTGATTTTATCAACAATCGCAATGACAAGTTTTATTGAAAATATTGAACCAAAAAGTGACACTACTGGTAAAAGCATAAAAACAGAAAAATGAAACAATTTCTTTTATGTCAGAAATTATTGCATCAGACAATTAATTGATGCAATAATTGGCAAATTTTTTTTTTTTGATTTTGCTTCAACACAAAAAAATTTTTGGCTCACTATCTAGAAATATATTGCCAGGGTAACACACGGTTTGTTGGAGCCTCATCCACAAGTCCTCGATCGACGTATACCTTCGTATAGGAAGGCGAAGAGCTTCCAGAATAAGCTCCAGAGTATATCTTGTCTCCGCAGTCAAACGTCTGAGTTATTTCCTTGGTACTCCACCAGTAAAACGTCTGAGTTATATATGGTTCTCTACCAGTCACATGAGTTTTTTCTTTGGTTCTCCACCAGACAACACATCAAAACATTGAGGTTAAAAACGATTGCATATAGTTAATTGCAGATACCGCAAAAACTGTAACTCGGTACAGTTATACGATTCCGAAACACTAACCAATGCGGGGTGACAACGCAAAACGCAACAAAAGCAGACAAACAAAAACGATCTGTTTGCCCTAAAGAAATAATGACAAAAAGCGCGAGCTGCTTCTCCACTCAGAGCAGTTTTACTAGTGTTGGCAAAATTTGCTGCTGAGCTACGGCATCACTGCATAAAAAATACTTTTGACGTACGAGAGTGATGCCAAGTTGCTTACAAGTGATGGTTTTAGGAGCTTTTAATTTTACCGATGCGCCAGTGATGCGCAGCAACTGTTTTTATGTATGTACCCAAATATATAACTACCAAGTCCCAATCACATTTGAGGTCTTCGGAAAACCCATTTCGATAGACAGATGGACATCGTTAAATTAACTTCGCTCCTCATATGGACACGAAATATATACACTTAATACGGTCTTTGGTCTATATTGTAGAAATTACAAACGAAATAACAAACTTATATATACCCAAATAGAAAAGGCGCCATAACACTATTGTATTTTGACATCAGCACTATAAAATTTGTCTTGTTCTTTGAACCCATGCCACTTTTCATCATTGTAATGCCAGCATTAACATCGCATTGTCATCAGGTGAAATTATGTCATCAATCCAATGACACATCGGCATCACAGAAATAAAGAATCGGGGTTCGTTTAATAAAAAAATAAAAAATATAAACATCAGTGCGATGAGTCTGTAACATCGGAGAAAAGACTCATTAGGCAGTTTGTCATTAAATTGACTTAAGTCAAAGTGAGAGAATGTTATTATTTACTTACCCGTTTCACATGTTTGGTTCACTTTTGTTGTATTACGTCCATTGCTTACAGAAGAACTCCCATTTATAAGACACCAGCAGCATGCCCGATATGGTTTTCGTAATCATTCTATGTACTTTGAAAATTTTATGTTTATAATTATATAATTTAAACAAATAGAATATGGGAATTTTTGTTTCTTATTTTACTTTTTTTAACATGAACATAATGTTAACAATGCACAAAGTGTGGCATCCAATTGATGTCACTCTAGTCATAGCATAGATGACGCATAAAATATGACGTAATTTTATGATGACGTTCGCCATTGGATTCATGTCACTTTTTGCCTCATTGATGAAATTTTAACTTCGGTGAAGGGTATAAAAAGTTCAAAGCGAACTAAACCCAATAAAATGCATCTTGTGCTTCAAAATTACTAACATGTCGAAAGATATTAATTTTCTATCTTTTTCCCGAGTTTTAGCCCATAACTGCCAAACTGTGAAAAATTAAATAGAATAATATATAATATAATACATAATTGGTTGGAACATTACAGTGCTTGAATCTTATTTTTACATTTGCCAGCAGTATTTTATAATGGAAATTCAATAAGTGTATGAAAAATCTAGCAAAAGGCAAAACCATGAACGAATATTATAATTTTTTTTTTTTTTTTTTTTAAATACGAGATGTTTTGCATCTGAACTTTGTTCTGATATAAGCGATTGTGATCAAAAGATGTCGTTAACACAAATTTCTGTTCCCTTTATTCTGATTGTGTCCCAAATTGTCTATAGAGTGTCTTAAAGTATTAAAAATTTCTCAAAAGTTTTGTCTTTAAATCCTGACTTGCACTTTTCTTTTAATTTACGGCATTCGTCTATTGATCAGAAAAAAACATAAAGCGACATGTGTTAAATTAACTGTGCATCTACTAAAATGGTCACAATAAAATGTATTTTGTAATTTATGACATTTATTTAATAATATGTCACTAGTGAGTTTTACCAATTAAAAATAATTTCTTCTTCATCTGTAATTTTGCGATTTTGGAACGATAAAGTGTTTTTGTCCATAAACGAATATTTTAACACTCTAAACATACGTTTTTTTTTTTAATGACAATTATAAGGACAAACGTTGCTATCGACAGTATTTGATCAAAGGAAAAATCAAACAAATCATTAAAGATGAGACAAGAAGGCAGAGGCAACAGCCACAAAAGTACTTGCTGTTGTGGAAAGAAAAGACAATTTTTAATATATTTTTTGTAAGATTTTGCAATAAATAAGGACTGATATCAATAAAAATAAAACCTGTGGCATTTTACAAAACATCTTAAGTCGAGATAAGATAGCAAAGTTGGTGAAAAAATCATCTGTATCAAATAATAAAATAAACCAAAATTAAAGAAAACATTTTTTAATGAAAATTTGTATGAATTACCAAATCTTTTTCAACTTTTTAAATTTGACTTAAGATGTTTTGTCAAAATGCCACAGAAATGTTTTTTTTCGAACAAAAGTAAAATTTTTCGAAATAAAGTTGAAAATTTCGTTAAACCAAAAAAGTGTCAAATTGGATCTTTAAAACGGTGTGCAATTTTAAATCCAAAGAAATTACTAATCTATAACAATTGTCCATTTCACAAGCTCGTATTATCAACGTATTCGTTGTATAATCATTAGGGAGATCGATTATTCGACTTTTTTCAATAACCGGTTTTTGAATATTCCAAATAGTTGCTATTTTAAAAAACCGGTTTTCGGTTAAGCATTTTAAAAAAACCGGTTAACCGGTTTTAATTCGAATACATAAAAATACAAAAATCAAATAAGTTTTTGTAATAAAAAGTTAATTAAAATAAAAACAAAACAATTCACGAAGGTAAGGAACCAACAAAATACATAGATATGACTTAAGTTATGTTCAGACCTAACAAATATTTGAGAATAGATTCCAAAAAAGCGTGACCAGTAAAAACATAGCTGTAGAAGTTTTAAAAACGTTGGTTCTAAAAATTTATAGGAATTTAATAAATTTATTATTTGAGATATTCCCCCAATTTTATTTTAAATGACTTTTTGGTGGTTAAGCATACCTATATGAATCAGTAGACTTCAAACATATTTTTGGAAAGTTGCAAATATAACCTCTTATCCAGGATTATATATTTCAAATTATTTTGTTTCAGCATTATAGAAACGAATAGTAATATGAACATGCTTTTTGTATAAAATATCTATCAATTCGTCGATCACAATTTAAATCCTCCCATGACATTGTTTGATTCCTTCAATTTTATTTTAAGTTTCTGGTGTTTTAATAAATAAAACGGTGCCGTGCAATAAAGCCAAAGGAAATAAAGCCATATGGCGTTATTACCACCATCCAAGTGCAATAACACCATAATCGCTTGATAACCAAAGTGGAAATAACGCCATAACAGTGTAATTTTTATGGTTACAAATTGCCGAAACAATGAGTTGCCATTGTCAGGTGTTGAAAAAATATGGTACAGTAGGTGGAAGGTGGAGGGGAGGGAGCGCGTCTGGCGGGCGATCGTGGAGTGCGCGACGGGCCCGCCACAACATGTTTACAAGCTCCAAAGCATAACCGGCCTTCGGCCGGTCGCAAGGATTTCCTCCTCTATGGTATAACAAATACCGGCTTCGCTAACTAAAGCTTCTCTGCATAGCCGGCCTTTGGCCAGGCGCAAGGATTTTCTCCTCTATGGTATAACAAATACCGGCAAATACAAAGGAGAAGATTCTTGCGCCCGGCCCTAGGCCGGCTATGCAGAGAAGCTTTAGTAAGCGAAGCCGGTATTTGTTATATCAGAGAGGAGAAAATCCTTGCGCACGGCCGAAGGCCCGCTATTCAGTGAAGCTTTATTCAGCGAAGCCGTTGTTTGTTATACCATAGATGAGAAAATCCTTATGGCCGGCCGAATGCCGGCTATGCAGAGAAGCTTTAGTTAGCGAAGCCGGTCTCAGAGGAGAAAATCCTTGCGCCCGGCCGAAGGCCGGTTATACAGAGAAGCTTTAGTTAGCGAAGCCGGTTTTTGTTATAACATAGAGGAGAAAATCCTTGCGCCCAAAAGTGTTTTCGTTATATTTTTAATATAATACACCCAGAGAAAAAACCACAAAACAATTTTTAAATAAATTAGAATTATATTAGAAGAAAAAAAATTAAATGGGAAATAAGACCATGTATGGCTTTATTTCACTCCTTAGAGGGAAATAAAGCCATATGGCATTATTTCTGAATCCATTGAGAAAAAAGGGCATATGGCATTATTTCCTATGGCTTTATTGCACGGCACCAAATAAAACTGAATCGTTGATTCCGTCGGTATGTTGTAGTTTTAAGCATGAAGATATGTCGGAACTACTTAACAGCCGTACCTAAACAAGAGCCGAAGGCGGAACGTTGTCTTCCGTTAGCTTTTACGCTGATATGCCATACCTAAGCAAGAGCATCAACGTTGTGCCACAAACAGAAGTGTTAACTTTATTGTTTAATAAAACCCACATACTAGAAAAATAAGAAAAGGAAAAATCGCTAGATTGTCGAAAAAATAGCAAAATTGACTATTAATCGCTCTGTCAAAATCGGATTTTCCAATTGTAAAGAATTGACGCCGCACTATTTAGGGATGCTTCATACAAATTGTATGGGCATGAGCATTTTTGACAGCTAGAAGACGCTTTCCGCTCTTGTTTAGGTATGGCTGTAAGAGTTTTCATTCATTGTTGGCAGCATATTTTAGTAAAGTATTATTGGCAGTCTCTTAAAAACTACTTAGAACAGACTCAAGTTTGTGAGGTCTCATGGGAGTGTTTATTGGGTGATTTGAATTTGAAAATGTAAAATGAAATAGTTTTTTTTTTTTCAAATATGTAGCATAGGGAAATTTTTCAAAATCAATTGAAAATTTTTTGATTAATAAAAAGTTTTCCTTGAAGTAACGTTCATAATTTAAAGTCAAGAAAAAAAAAGGAAAAAAGGAAAAAAAAACAAAAATTTTATTTTTTTGTTTATAAACAAACATAAATATAATTTGTGGATTTGTGAACAGTTTTTTTTAATAGTTTGTTACCATTCCCATATCAATATTTCTTGGTACAAGAGTTGGCATACGAGCATCCTTAAGCTGGTAATTATCGAGCATACGTACGCTTAACTTAACATCCCCAAGAACCACATAAAACTTAAGCTAATATTTGGTGGATATATTATAAAGCTGGAAAGACGTTTATTGTTCTTGGAAAAGGCAATAAAACATCCTGGCAAAGTTTAGGACACAATAGAATCCAGAAAAAGCGAAAAATAAATGGTTGTAAATATACACATGTTAATTTTGACCTTAAATAATTTAAAATTTCAATAATGTTGGTACATAATAGTATTCTTGTATTTCTTATTTAGTTAAACCAAATTTAATTTGTTGTCGTATTTCAAAGCACATTAGCACCATACCCATTGTAAATAATATATAAAATGAGAAAAGAACATTAATATTACTTTTTACAACTCATCACTGGACATCAGGCCTGCTGTTTCATCGTATTGTACTTTGGTGAGTTTTTTTTTTAATCTTTTCTTAATAATATGGTATCTATTCTCATTTTTCAATTGACATAAAAACAGCACAACACATTTAAGTAATTTTTTTTTTGTTGTTTAATATATATATATATTTCAAATTAATAAGTTTTTGAGGTTGTTAACATAAAATTAAAATTTATAAACTAAAGATCCCTGAAGAAGCTGTCCATTGTGGCAGCGAAATATTGGATAAAATAAATTAAAATATATTTTTCTTAACCTGACCTTGAGCTTGATTTTAAAAAAGGAAGAAATAAAATTAAAATTCTTTTAATAACATGATTGATTAATTTATGCTAACTTTCTTACTTTATTTTTTTTTAAATAAATTCTTAATCATAAAATCATAGGGGAAGAAAAACAAGACAATGCTAAATTTTAACTTATTATTCGTAATCGATGAATAAAACAAGAAAAATGCTAATTGCAATGTATAACTAAATAACATATTTTTCCATATTTCACGAAAGATTTAAAAGAACAGTTAGTACAACAATATTGGGCTATCTTATAGATTTGTAGGCAGAGATAGTAATGGTTGGGCGGGTTTTGTTGAGCCGTAAGGACTTATGTCATCTAGTCCATTATCTTAACTTCACGAGTTTTATTTTCATTTTGGCTTATTATTTTTGATTCCCTTGTTATGTTTTGGTTATAGTATCAGTTTTTTTTTAATGTTCTTTTTTTTTAGCTACCATAGCTTTAAGTTTATTGTAACGTGAATTCTATCAAAGGAAGACAAGATCACCACCCTATTTTTTCCCCCTGAGCACAGTCGGTATAAAGGTTACATACATAATTTAAAATGGCGCCCAACGTGGGGCCTCAGCGTTTAGTTTATGGCTTAGTCATAATTTCAAACTAATTTTTAACACCTAGCTGAAGCTTCACACATTTTAATGTGATATTGATACTGTTTAACTATTATTTTTCTTTTACCCCGATCTTATATTTTATGGACTTTTTAAAAAAATGTTATATATGACGTTTTTTAAACCAGGGGTCTAATCACCGCATTCGATACTATCGTATCGAATAAACTATCGAATGTTTTTGCATAAGATAGACACTGACGTATCGAATGAAAACTCGATAAATGTAATGACGAGTTACTCAATAACGAATTCTATTATTTCAAATTCAATACATTTCATTCGATATCGAGTTTCATGATACCAAAATAAGTAATTTCGATCAATTTTGCTCGATATCGTATGCGGTGATTAGACCCCAGAGTATTTGATCTTTGTCAATTTTGTGTTAGAAGTTTTGTTGGAGATTTATGTTGTTGACACTTTATTAATAACTAACTCGCAAAATTCTAATATATCGGTTTTGTTCCTTTAAATGAGTTTTTATGTGATGGAGATTTTATATGGATTATTTTATGGAATAACAACTCTCACATATAGCTTGTTTTTATTCTGTTTTATTGCTAAAATTTCGAATTTGATTTTTTTTCATACATTTAATTGTATGAATTAACTTATTAATATTTTAACATAACTCATTTGGTTTTTTTTTTTGTTTATACATAGTTTTGTTTTCGTGAAGTGAAGATTTTTGTTTTTTTATATGTTTTATATCAATGTACTGGCTGTTATTTTAGATGGAGTAGTGAAATATTTTGAATACTTGCGTTAATTTAAAATTTATTAATATATATTTTAACCATGCTTTTAACACGGAGTCGTGAAAATTTATTAAATATAGATCAACCATCAAATGTTAGCTTTACTGTTGATTTAGGGTCTGGGGATGGTATACAGACAAGAGCGCAAACAGGAGCTATTTCTAAGAATAGGTCGCAGGTTAATAATAATGATAAGAGAACGAGGCAATTGACCGCTGATTCATTGACAAGTTTTCGGGAAGAAATTACTACTGTTATTTCTGATCAGTTGCGTACAATGTTGCAAGATATTAATATTTTAAATAATACGAATACTAATCGATCTAATGATCGTGTTGACATTCCTCCTAGGGTAAGTTCTGAAAATCCAATTGAACCACTTTATGTGGAAAAGGTTCTTAATATTATTAGGAATTGGGGAATAAAGTTTTCTGGTCACAATGACCAAATTTCAGTTGATGAATTTGTTTATCGAATTAATGTTTTAACTTCGAATACGTTAAGAGGTGATTTTACCTTATTATGTAAACACGCTCACATATTATTTAATGGAAAAGCATTGGAAAGGTATTGGCGTTACCATAGATCAGATAATAATCTGGACTGGGTATCATTAACTCATGCCTTGCGCAGACAATATAAAACTGAATATAGCGATTATGATATTTTAGATGACATTCGCAAGCGAAGGCAGAAACCTCACGAGATTTTTGATGAATTCTATGAGATAAAATCGACAATGACGGATAAACTAAAGAACCCAATTTCAGAGACTGATTTAGTTGAAACTATAATGCGAAATTTAAAATTGTAAATCCGACATGAATTATTGCATTTACATAATACAAGTATTTCTGATCTTCGTCGCGAAGTTCGTAAACACGAGAATTTTTTTAAGGATGTTCATAATATGGATTCACGAAAGCCGACTAAGGGTAGAATAACTGAACTTGTGGTTCAAGAAATCCTGGACAATTCGGGGGTAAATATAGATAATGACATTTGTGGAGTCCAAACTACTCTAAACTGCTGGAATTGTGATAAATCTGATCATACGTATACTGATTGTATGGAGATTAGGCGTGTGTTTTGTTATGGTTGTGGCCTGAAGGACACATATAAACCTACTTGCCCAAAATATAAGCATAGATCTCAGGGAAACGGATATCAGGATGTCCGTCGGAAGTAGATCGGGCATCCGGCGATTTCCAAATTACTGAGAAAGACAAAATTCAATTATTACATCCCTTGCAGCGACCATATCATGTTCGCTTGGCAAATTACCATAGGGTACGTGACAGAATATTTGGCGAACATTTAAAAGCAAGAAGATCTTCAAGGAGAATTCAAAATTATTATAAAAAATTAAAACCATTTAAAAAGTATATTGTGTCATCCATTATTTTAAAAGAGTCTGACAGTAGACCTTATATAAATTTAATTATTAATAGTGTTAGATATTTCGCTTTATTGGACAGTGGTGCCAATAAGAGTGTCATTGGAGGAAAGTTGGCGGAGGATGTGCAGAGAATGACTGATTTCAGAAAAATTGTGGCGAATGTACGGACAGCGGACGGACAAAGACAGGAAGTAATAGGGACAGTGACACTGAACATAACGTTTCAGGGAATATCTAAGTGTTTTGAATTTTTAGTTGTACCTAGCATTCAGCAAAACTTGATTTGTGGATATGATTTCTGGATTGCATATGGTCTTAAAATTTTAATGCTGCCTGAAATCGGTGCGGTAGGGTGTGATACGGTAATAAATCCAGAAAAGATTGCACTTTCGCATGAACAGGAAGGTAGGCTTATAATGGTTATCACGATGTTCCCAAATTCTGAAGTGGAGGGTTTAGGCTGTACTAATCTGTTGGAACACTCTATTGATACAGAGGACGCAAGGCCAATTAAACAGCGTTATTACCCTATTTCACCAGCAGTCGAAAAACAATTATGTCAGGAGATAGATCGAATGATATCTTTAGGGGTTATAGATGAGTCGCCGAATTCACCGTGGTCATCCCCAATTGTAGTTGTAGTGAAACCAGGCAAGATTAGAATGTGTGTAGACAGTCGGAAACTAAATTCAGTGACCATAAAAGACGCGTACCCTATACCAAACATCGACGGAATTATTTCAAGGCTTCCTCCAGTTTTTTATATTTCAAAAATAGATTTAAAGGACGCTTAATTTAGTTTTTTTTAAACAATTTTTGTTCGATTTTTGTAAAAATGAGACTGATGTTGATATTACTTCCTCCCCTTAAATGTTCGCCGTATAATTGTTGAAAATATGATTAATACAGAGAGTCGTAAAAGGTTCATTCGATGATGGTTTGACGAAAGATAAACAAAGTGTTACATTTTTGTTTTTGTACTCTGAAAATAATCATATAAAGATTTTCTTAAGACTTGCATATTACAGCCATGCCTAAACAAAAGCGGCACACGTTTTCTAGTTTTTGAATAGAGCGGCCTAAAATTTTTGCAATTGGAAAACCAGCTTTAATAGTGAAGCTATTGTTAATAAATAATGGCAATTTACGGGCATGTTCTGACAATCGCAAAACGCTTAACATTGACGATTCTGACTTAAAATCGCAAATTAGATGTTCTGTAAATCGAAATATCAAGAAGTTTAACAACTTAAAATTACAAAAGAAAACTAGAATATTTGTAAGACACTAAACCAGTACCCATGTTCTGTAACTATAGTGAGAACTTCTCGCATCGAAAAGATGTGAAACAAAATATTCCATCGTTTCTCGAAAAGTGAGAAAAAAGAGTGTCTGTAACTCATGTCGAAAACTATCAAAAGAGATAACGCCCATACGTTATAAATGTCATAATTTGACACTCGAGGCCGATGAGACATTGCAGACGTTCAGAACGCCAGTCACACATCGCTGACGGCGACTAAAATTTGAAATTTTTCAACGACAGCGGCGAAAATACAACCGTCGGCTATACCAAATTGGGTAAAGAGCGACTTTAATGTTTGTTGTTTGCAAACGAGCTTTGAAACAGTGTTCGAAAATAAACAGTACATTATTTAGCGTTCGGCTCACACACCGAAGAACAATATCTATTTTTTTAGTGTTTGTGTAAACATACACAAACCTTAATACCGTTCGTAACTATTTTCAAGAAAGAACCGAACATTATATAATGTTCGGTTCTTCGTTAAAAAACAGAACAGTTGTAGTGATACTGTAGAAAAACATTATATTTTAATGTTCTATAATGTTTTTTTCGTGTGTGTATTTTGTTTTTGTAAAAAATGTTTGGTTTTTTTTTTTATCAGCAAAAAGCGACGAACATTAACGAGCCGAACCGAACACATTGAAGTTCGTGGATTTTCAAAAAAAACCGAACGGAATTTAATGTTCTCATCATTTGTTGAGTATGATGAAAACAGCATTATTTTTGTGTTCGAAAGATGACAAACAGGGAAACGTTATTTTTTTTAATGAATTTATACACAAACACTTTTAGCGTTTGTGTTTTCCACAAATCTACCGAACCGAACATTAAAGAACGATATTTAGTGTTTATTTTCGAACACTGCTTTGAAAGCATTTCCTATATTTTATAAAAATGTTAAAAGCAAAATAATTAAACAATAAAAAAAATGTGTCAGGAACAAAATATTATTATTGTTATTCTTCGCATTTTGCATTTTTAATTGTTTTTTTGGTGTTTAAATTTTTTCTCGCCCCATTTTTATTCGTCAGTTCAGTTGACAGCTCAAAGCGGGAAGTTTTCGTACAAAAATATTACAGATACACTTTTTCTGTAAATTGGCGAGTAATTTCCTTACGTGACAGCTAGTGCTCGCAAAAAAAAGTTACAGACACAGTTTAGTGAGAAAAACAGCTGCTTGATTCAATATATGACATTTTTGTTTAATTTCACACATTTCAATCCAAAAGTTTCTATACGCGAGAGTAACAGAACGTGGGCACAGGTCGCAATCTAAACGCACGGGTTAAGGAACACCACAAAATAAGTTTGGCGTTTTGCGATTTCAAATCGTGCGATTGTCAGAACTTGGCCGTTAGCTATTTTTTGGCCAATCTAGCGTTTTTATCTCTATTTTTATTTATAATTTGTGGGTTTTATTAAACAAGAAAGCTTTCACTTTTGTTCGTGACACAACATTGACTCCCTTCCGCTATTGTTAAGGTACGGCTGTTAAACATTCCAAGATTAAAAAACGAACGTGTCAGAAAGAAACATTTTTGTTCGAAAAATTAAAGGAAAATGTATGAAAAACTTGGAGACAAAAAAAAAAGAAAGAAAATCGAAATTTTTGCTCTGATTGCGAACGAAGCTTAATAGATAAAATCCCCTAGAGGGAAGCGAACTGACACCAAAGTAGTCCGGTGATAGGTCTTTGGTGGTAGAGACCGGTTCTAGTTCTTACACTTTCTATGAATGGGACCTATCACTTTTACATGGGGTTGTCATTGGAGGGGTCAATTGACACCATTTGACCAGTCACACATCTATTCTTAATGGACGTGTTTAGTGACAGTTACTACAATGTAGTATTATTTCAGTAAAACAAGACGTAGAATTGAATTCAAGAAACAAATTTTAGAAAGACCAAAAGAATTTGTCACACCACCGGTGAAGACTGTGCTGTATGTAATTCATTACTTTTTCTACTTTCTACTTTTTCTAAACAAAAAGTTTTGCATAAACTAGTTACAAGATTGGTTCTCCTTTCACTGGTCATGAGTTCTTTCTTTTTGAACCTGTTCTATTTTCACAACTCCAGGACCAGTCTGTTGGACCAATTAACACAAATTTCCCGCAGGGACAAAATACATAATTTATTCAAATTTTGTATATACATACATACATACATACATATAAATTTAATGATATGAAATGAATTAAAGTTTATTGATAATTTTTCATTCTTGACTGACAATGGGCTCGAACTCACATGTAAATCAATTAAAAATAGATAATCATACACAATATTTCGATCTACCAAGATAAAAATAGAATTAGGTTCAATGATTGATATTTGACTTATGGCTGCCAGCCGTTTTCAATGGCGGTGTGAGTTAAGTGGCAAAGATATTTGAAGAGATAGTGTGGTTACTATCGAAACATGTCAGATCAACCTGCCCCTGAACGTGGGTTCGAGCCAATCGTCAGTCAAGAATAAAAACCTATCAATAAATTTTAATTCACTTGCCCTAAATTTCACCAAGTTCAGTTAAAACTAACTAATACTTTAACTTCCAGTCAACAGATGTTTTGACAGCTATAACTAATAGTTAATTATAACTGAACTTGGGAAAATTGGGGGTTAATGTTGTACAAATTCCTTTCTTCATAAAATAATTTAATGAAAATTAAATTTAATGAACTTTAGCCTGATTAAAATATTAAAAAATTTATTTAAAAACCATAAACAGATTAACAAAATAACTAATTATTGACAAAAATTTTATTTTTTAATAAAATGAAAAGATTTTATTAAGGCTGGGTTTTTGAGATCTCAGTTAAAACTTTGACAGAACAGCTTAGTTTCGCTTTAAATCAGTGTTCGAACATAAACAGCACATTATTTAGCGTTCGGCTCACACACCCAGGAACGATATATATTTTTGTTTGTGTTTGTGTAGACGAACACAACCCTTAATACCGTTCGTAACTATTTTCAAGAAAGAGCCGAACGTTATATAATGTTCTGTTCTTCGTAAAAAACAGAACAATTGTAGTGATACTGTAGACAAACATTATATTTTAATGTTCTATAAAGTTTCTTTTTTTTTACATTGATAAAGAAATTAACAAACAAAAAATTTAAGCAACGACCGCAGCACGAACAGCTTGATTGTGTAAAGTTATTTTGCTGGCTTTTTGTTTTTTTTCGTATGTGTAAATTGTTTTTGTAACAAATGTTTGGTTTTTTTTACCAGCTCATACGGCGCAAAGCTCAACAGAAACGAACGAACATTAAAAAGCTGAACCGAACGGATTAAAATATTCTCATCTTTTTGTTGAGTTGGCTAAAAACACTAATATTTTTGTGTTCGAAAGATGACTAACAGGGAAACGTTATTTTTTTTAATGATTTACTACACAAACACTATTAGCGTTTGTGTTTTCCACAAATGTACCGATCGAACACTAAGGAGCGATATTAAGTGTTTATTTTCGAACTCTGCTTTAAATGTTAGTCTTAAATAAAATATAAAAAAAATATCACATTTCGCCGGTCAAATCAAATCATACTACGTTTACTAACTGGTTTAAACTTAATCCACTTCTCAAAAACCCGGCCTAAAAGTTTTTAATATCGAATATTTTAAGTGGAGAAAAAATTTTAATAAATAAATATGATTTTTATACCCTCCACCACAATAAGTTGTGAAGAGGGTATACTAAGAATGTCATTCCGTGTGGAACTTTTTTTTTATTCATCTCTGACCCTTTAATGTATATATGTATATAATCTGGATCCTTAAGTAATTCTAAGTCGATTTCGCCATGTCCGTCCGTCTGTCCGTTTGGCCATCTGTCCGTCTGTTAAAAACACGCTCACTTTCGAAAAACTAAAAAGAAATAAACAAACTTGGTGTCAAATTGCTTGTAGTTATCCTAAGCAGCTTGGGATGGAAATCAGCAAAATCGGTTCAGTAGGATCAGAGCTATGAATCAAAATGTGGAACCACCACCTAAAAAAATTTTATAATTTTGTTACAAAAACTAACATAAATGGTGGAATAATTGACAGAATGATATAAGATTTTTCAAAAATTCGTTCGCTGTAAAATTTTGGGAAGATACGTCCATAATTTACCCCTGGCCCCATATAAGCCTTGCTTCCGGAAAACAGTTTAGTACGCCTAAGACCATAATTAATAATGCTATCATAACAAAATTTGGCTCGTCACAGTTTAATAGGACTAGAAATGACACTATAAAGTTTCGTGAAGATCGGTCTATAATTTACCCTAGGCCCCATATAAATCCTACTCCCGGAAAACAGTTTAGTACGCCTAAAACCATAACAAATAATGCAATCATAACAAATTTTGGCTCGTCACAGTTTTATAGGACTATAAATGATACTGTGAAATTTCGTGAAGATCGCTGTACAATTTACCCTGGGCCCCATATAAACCCTACTCCCGGAAAACAGTTACGTACTCCTTAAACCATAACAAATAATGCTATCATAACAAAATTTGGTACATCACAGTTTAATTGAACAAGAAATAAGACTTAAAAATTTTGTGAAGAACGGTCCATAATTTACCCCATATAAACCCTACTACCGGAAAAGAGTTTAGTACGCCTAAAACCGTACAAAATAATGCTAACAAAATAAAATTTAATACTTCACAGTTTTATATTACTCAAAATCACACTAATAAATTTCGCGATGATCGGTCCATAATTTACTATAGTCCTCATGTAAAGCCCACTCTGGTAAAATAATTAAATACGCCTAAAACCGTAGCAGATATAGATATTGCGGTAAACTTTCTTCCCACTTAGCTTCATTTGGCCAGAAAAAATGTTATGCAATTTTATGATGTACAGTCCATAATAACCCTTAGATTCATTTAAAGCAGCCTTCTGAAATTCACTGCAAACGCTAAAACTAATTTCTCCACTGTATTGAAATGTATGTCTTTTAATACCAGAAATCACTCTGCAGAGTTTTGGGATGATTGTTTCATAGCTTACCATGGCTCCAATATAAATTATTCTCCTGAAAATCATTTTAATTCAGCTTAAGGCTCAGTTAGGCGAACGTTGCTGTACCCGTAATGTACCGCACCGTACTGTAAGCACGTTGGTGCACTTATAGAACGTTTAAAAACGTGTCATATGTTTTCCCACACATAAACAAAAAGCAATAATATACCTAAAACAAAACACACAGTGATGGGAATCAAAAATGTTCAAATGGTGACCGTTGTGCAGAAAAGGTACCACGTGATTTAAATGGTATTTAACTGTATTTTGTGTATGTAAAAAATGTTAATATTTATATTATAGATTGACAATAAATAAATTTGTATTTTAGCATATATAAATTTTTAGCATACATATATTGTAAATGTGCATACACCAACCAAGGTTTTGATACCATTTAAAGTCTTTTATATGTTTCACATTTCCATTGTATGTGTATATGCATTTGTTTACTTAAAACATCTTAACATATGTATATTTGTAAATATGTTGTATTGTAAGTTGTTTTGTCGCAATTCCATAGATTTACTGAAAAAAGTACAAAAAAAAGTGCAAAATTACCCACATTCAATGTAACATACAAGCCGCCCATCACTGTCTTTCAAATGTCACGTAACAACGGCATGAAATTCTATTTTGTACAGATTGGTACGTTGCAACTACTGTACATTGCATTTCGCTAAGCTTTTGTATTGGTTTTCATATAACAAAAAGCGAACAGCTGATTGATACAGTACAGATACGGTACAGCAACGTTCGCCTAACTGAGCCTTTAAACTGTTACGGATCATGACATTTACTCAAGCTAGTAAAAATTGCTAAAAAAAAAATTTCACAAAACTTTCTGATTGTTAATCAATTATTTAATATGTATATGTCTAAACCGCAACCAATTTTAATGCAGTTGTCTCTTTTTATAAAGAGAGACTGGTCGCATCTTGTATGGGATTTTTTTTTTAATTTAATTGTTCGCGCTGCTTAAAATATGAGGTTTGGGGTAAGAAATCATGATCTAATTTTTCAGGTCAATCCGACAGTGCCTAGCCGTGCCGGGTGGGGCCCAAAGTTCCCCATATTATAAAAAAAAACATATTTTCTATAAGATCTTTATAGTTATGCTAGTTGAAAAGCCGAAAATCAAAGATATGGCTTCGTTACGATCTTCCGCAGAGAAAGTACTTCAAGTGTGCCAAATTTCAGCTTCCTATGTCGGCTGTAGGAAATATCGCCCAAAGAAAAATGGCCCAAAAAAATAAATGAAAAATCGCCCAAATGAAGAATCGCCCAAGCGAACATGAAAAATGACCCAAAAAGGTAAATATGAATTTTTGCCCAAAAAAAACGAAAAAGGGCCCAAAAAGAAAATGAAAAATGACCCAAAAAGCAAAAACGAATTTTTTCCCAAAAAAAAAAAAAAAATTACTAAATTTGCAAAAAAGTGTTTATTATTCATATCAATTTAGGTGACATGTCATAACGTCCAGTGTCGTAGTGTCCTTGGACACTTTTAAAGTGTCATAATGTCCATCGAAGACGAGGACGAGGACGTTATGACACTTTGCAACGTCCGCAACTTAACTTATAATCAAAAATGTGTACATTTTTTTTTAAAATACCGTTAAAATTTCAAGTGATTTTTTAAAGATACTTATTTAACCATAATATGGTTGTCGGTGACAATGATTTGGTTAAATTAAACATAATATGGATAAAATATTTTTATAGCATTTACTCCGGGTGTATATATTAAATATATATATATATCCAAAATAAGGATTTCATCTTCTATGGTATAACAAATACTGGCTTCGCTAACTAAAGCTTCTCTGTATAGCCGGCCTTCGGCCGGGCGCAAGGATTTTCTCCTCTATGGTATAACAAAGACCGACTTCGCTAACTAAAGCTTCTCTGTATAGCCGGCCTTCGGCCGGGCGCAAGGATTTTCTCCTTTATGGTCTAACAAAAACCGGTTTCGCTAAGTAATGCTTCGAAAAACTGCCTTGTTTCCGAACAAGGCCGACTACGCAGAGAAGCTTTAGTTAGCGAAGCCGGTGTTTGTTATACCATAGAGGAGAAAATCCTTGCCCCCGGCCGAAGGCCGGCTATACAGAGAAGCTTTAGTTAGCGAAGCCGGTCTTTGTTATACCATAGAGGAGAAAATCCTTCCGCCCGGCCAAAGGCCGGCGATACAGAGAAGTTTTAGTTAGCGAAGCCAGTATTTGTTATACCATAGAAGAGAAAATCCTTATTTTCGATATATATGTATATATTTAATATATACACCCAGAGAAAAAGCTACAAAACCATTTTTAAAAAATTCTACCGATATTATGTTTAATTTAACCAAATCATTGTCGCCGACAACCATATAATGGTTAAATTAGTTTCTTGAAAAATAGTTTTGTTGTTTGCAACCATAATAAAACATGGTTTTCTCTGCTATGTAAGATTATGGTAGAATTTTAAAAATAGCCCATTTTTTTTGGGCCATTTTTCATACAACATTTTTGGGTGATTTTTCATTATTTTCAAATTTCAAATTTAAAAAACGAAAAATCACCCAACAATAACGATAAATAGCCCAAAAATTTTGGGCCATTTTTCATATGAAATCAGGCCCAATTTTACATGCAATTTTTTTGGGCGATTTTTCATTTATTTTTTTGGGCCATTTTTCTTTGGGCGATATTTCCTACAGCCTCCTATGTCATCAGATGGCTTCAGAAAGTTGCGGAAAGAATAGGACATACATGCAAACATCCTGACATACTAAGAAATTATATTTTGTATAGATAGATTAACATATGTTCGCGAAACTCAAAAACGCTTTAGCTTATAGAAAAACTAAAAAAACCGAAATTACGCAATAAAATTTACTTTAAGAAAGGTAAAACGTTTTTCTTATATGCGCAGTCGTTTTAGAAACATAATTTTTTTTCTGGAAAAAGAAAATAATTTTTTTATTAAAATTTCGGAATTTTTGTTTTTAAAAATTCATAAAAAATTGAAAAATGCAGCTATGCTTCTAATTTTATGCAGACATATAAAAAACAACATTGCAAACAAAACAAGCTATAAATGACTAAAATCTGTAAACAACCTTTGATTTTATGTATTCCACAGCCGAATATAGCACTCTAAGGGCTAAAAAATCAGAGCAAGTTAAACTCTCTTTTTGGTTTAAAATGTGTTTAAACCAACAAATCTATAAATCACTAAACACATAAACCCTCTTTAAACGCATAAAGTTGGGCGTTTAAACTACCAATACAGACCATATGAATTAGATAAGATTTATCGTAGTACTGCCAAATGTTATTTTTTTTTGACAACATATAATACATGGGACACTGATTTATAGTTGTTGAGTTTAAACTACATATTAGTTCAAGTTTAGTTCAACTAAACCAGCGTTTAAACCATCGGTGATTTATTAGCCATAAGTTGTTTTTAAATAATTTTCGAAACAAATTTACGTATAATTTTTTAAGTGCTTTAATAATTTTAGCATATTTCTAAAAACATTGACGAAATGACGATAATTCCTTAAATCATGATGCCAGATTTAATGATTTCGTGGAATTTTTTCAACATTTTTCTTTTCAATCGTAGTAACTAATATTAAGTTTTATATACTTAGTATGTATAGTTTATAGAAAATTTTATTTGTTTATTATTTTCTTTACTTTTTCTAATTTAATTTGTTTTGTTTTTGTTAACAGTCAATCATTGTAACGTGGCCCAAATCAGAAGTGGCTACAATTTATAAAAAAGACCATGCTAGAAACAAAATGTACAGGTAAGTACATGTAATTATTCATAATTGATAGCGAAAACAGCAACAACTACTGCAACACTGAATGTTGTCTTACCCATAATTGCGACAACAATAATGCGTGTGTTTCGATCAGCTTTACATCATATTCACTTTCGATGGCAAAGCGTGAAACATAAGTGAAAATTTCGAAAATGTTTGAGAAAAATAAAATGAATAGATGTGTATGTTTGTATGTAGTTAAAAATAACACTAAACCAATAATTATCACATGATGCTTAAGAAAATAAAATATCACTTGAAGTCTTCACAAAATTTTTCAATACAGTTAATTGTTATAAACAAATACAATTAAATATTATTTCCTTTATTGCTGGAAAAAAATTTTTCATTATAGATTTGTTTAAATCCGGTTGCAGATCTAAATTTCAAACTATAGAGGTACAGTATTCCACGGCTAACTACCTCGCCAAAAATGCCAAAATATTTGGGCAGTTATGTGGGGTAAGAAAACGAAAATTTCTTTACAAGATACCTTAACGAATGAATTCTTATACAGAATACTTTTTATATTAACACATATGGAGCACATATTTGCATTTTTTAGCCATTGCAGCATTATTGTTGCACATTTTTTGTTAAAATATAAGTTTTTTTTTATAAATGTTGAGCGATTATCAAAAAGATTGCTAAGCTCACTTTTCTTTTTAAACAAAAACACCTATTTTTAACAAATATAACAAGTTGTTCTTCGTAAAGCACTTAATTTTTTATAATCAGAATAAACATATGTATGTTACAGTTGCAGAGTTGTTAGAGTTGTTACTTGCACAAAGATATTACACTAAATTTAAAAAGTGCGCTCTAATTGCCGGTTCACACGCATCAAGTTTGACTTGTCAAGTTTTGATCTTTTATGAGAGAAGGAAAAAGAGAATGCCATTTATTTTCCCCTCTTTCCTAAAAACTCAAGACTTGACGAGCAGGGCTGATATGGCGATTTCTCGTCAAACGTGGCGATTTTAAAACGTGTTTGGCGACTTTTTTTTTTTGGCGATTTTTGATATAACTGGTGATAAACTTGGCTATTTTTACCTTATATACTATTTCAGCGATTTTTTAACAGTTTGTCATTTTTTGTTATCATTACTAATTAAAAAAAAAAAAATCTTGGAACTTTTTTTCTCATGATTTTTGTCTTTTTATACCCTTCACCACAGGTGGAAAAGGGTATATATAAGTTTGTCATTCCGTTTGTAATTTCTACAATATTGATCTTAGACCCTATAACGTATATATATTCTGGGTCCTTATGAGGAGAGAAGTTGATTTAACGATATACGTCCGTCCGTCCGTCCGTCCATCCGTCCGTCTGTCCGTCTTACGTTTGATATGTGTTTTCCGGAGACTCCAGACATGATAGCGGCTACGTTGTTTTACATTTATGTCACATATTGTCGACCATTTCTTGCTATTGAAATTCAGCCAGAGCGGTCCAACAATGGCTGAGATATGACCAAAAAACCACGACTGCCTCTAATTTTTCCAAAAATCCCTTGGGGTTGTTGTATTTTTATTACTTTTTTCTGTATATCTGGAGAACGGCAAGAGCCAAAGCTTTAAAATTAGGTACAAACATTTAGGTTATAAATATACACCATCCTACAAAATGTGGGCGGGATTGGAGAAGTAGGCGTGGTACCTCTCATACAAAAAGTATTAACAATTGTATAAAAACCTGAATTTTTTGACTGTAATATGACCTATGGTTACGCCTTATATATCAGAAGATCGGAAATTTTTAATAGAAAATATTTTCTGAAAAACTCGGGAAAATCGGTTCAGATACGAAAAAGTTATTTTTTTTTGAAAAATACCCATTTTCAGGAACCATAGATCTTCCCGAGTCCACGTTTTATAGCCAAAAGAAAATTTCTTCTTTAACACGTCGGTATATAAATCTGTCAAATCGGTTAAGAAATAGCAAAGTTATGAACAAAATACTGAAATCCCAAAAATTACTCTTTTTTATAATTAAGATTGTTTTTTATACCCTTCACCGAAGGTCCTACACCCTATAAAGTATATATATTCTGGGTTCTTTTGCAAAGCGAAGTTCAAATCCGGTTGTCGTCTCTTCTTCCTATCCCCTCACCACCCCTTCGTATTTGTTTACATATACTAGCATAATGCCCAATATGATTTTCGTTATCACCCTTCTTTACTATTTCATATATTTAACGAAATAATTTTAACAAATAGAAACTAAAAACGATTTAAAAAAAATATTTACCAGTTATCGCTTTTTAAATTTCATTTATAATGAAGTTGTAAGTATTGTAAATATGTATGTATATGTATATGTAAAAATTATTAAGTTGCTCTCTATTCTACTCGCACAATGGTGAAGGGTATATAAGATTTGGCACAGCGGAATATAGCACTCTTACTTGTTTTTTATAATTTTAAGTGAATTTTATATTCAGTCACTATATAATTATAATAGTATGGCCCTATTCCACAAAATAACTTATCAACTTTTCACTTTGCACTTATCAAATTGCATTTTTTTTGGCAAAGTGATAAGTGTTTCTGTTCCACAACAATCTTTGCAAATCTCACTTTGCACTAAGCTAGTTTTTGCAAAGACTTTGCTCTCTTTGCAAAAACTTTGCTCTCTTTGCAAAGTCTTTGCGGTCCAGGGTTACCGTTGGAAATTTTCGAAAAGGGTCACAAAAAGGGGATTTTCCAGAAAAAGGGGTCAAAAAAAGGGTATTTCAATAAAAAAAGGGTAAAGTTTTTTATAAGCAGTATTTCCCATTTTAATGAACATAATAAGACCATGTTTTTTATAAGCAAACAAAAAAATAATATTTCAGGGAGCTCAAAAAACTTAATATTTTTTATGGAATGCTCTGTTTTAAACACCTGACAATAAGTTTATTCTTTATCATTATATCTAATTTTTTTTTTATACTTTTTATTTAATTTTCAGATTTAGCGATGTCAAATAAATCTTAGTGTTTGTTTTAAATTTTGCTATCGTTCGCGGATTGTAACCATTTTCTCGATTAAAGCGATTTTTTCCTGTAAGTGTCAGATTTTTTAAAGCTTTTACGATTTTTAATAAATATGTATAAGAGTTTGCTATCATACCGCTTTTACCAAATATTTGGGAATTTCCGCTAATTGAGCAATTTTTACCTCTTGTTTTCATTCCTGTTAGGGCACTCTCAACACTGTCGATTCAAAAGGGGGCGAAAAGTTCAATACCTTTTTCCATTATTAAGGGCGAATTTTTTTGAATAAAATATGCTACTGTTTAAGAGAGCAAAACACCAAATTGCATTTTTTTAATAAAATGTAAAATTTTTGTTTTAAAAAGAAACCACCGTTAAAAATAACAAATATTTATATGAGTTATGTTTGCTTTTAGGGAAATTGTACTTTATTATCAAAAATCAAGGAGAAGAAAGCACGGAATTGAAAGTTTATACTTTGAGTCTGTTCCATATCAAGCAATGCTTATTTCGAAAACATTTGTTTAGCACTTCTGTTCCGCCGTGTTGACAAAAAACAAAATGTGAGAGCTATTTCCAAAAAAGGGTCAAAAAGTGTCACAAAATAGGTGATAATGATACAAAAGTATAATTTAAAAAAAGGGTCATAAAAGGTATCAACACCGTCGAAAAAGGGTCAAATTGATACTTTAGTATCACAACGGTAACGCTGTTGCGGTCGCTTGCAAAGTCTTTGCGCTCTCTTGCAAAGTGAATGTGCAAAGTGTTCCACAAAGGATTTTATCATCTTTGCATTTCTGTCTTATCACTTTTCACTTTGAATTGCTTAATATAAATTATTAAAATGAGCAAAAAAGTTAAAATGGAAAAAATACTTGCAGTGTTACATGTTATTTAAGAAAAAAAAGATATTTTATTTTCTAGTAAGTTTTTTTTTATAAAATTATTAGTAATAGCATATGAGAAATATTTCTTTTTAAAAGTTATTTTTATTATATAAACCAATTTTATTTTCGAATGTGTTCAGTGAATCAAATTTCAATTTATAAAACTTCCTTGCAATAGTCGTATTCCTTCATTTGTTCTCATATATTTGCTTATGCAAACCTTTGCTTAACATTGAAGCTATATATATGTACATATGCATAAAAATTATAAATTGAAATCATTGAACACATTCGAAAAATTAAAATGGTTTATATAATAGAAATAACTTATAAAACGAAATAATACATAAAAGGAAGTTTTGAAAAAAGCCCAAACTTTGCAACTGGTGTTTGTCCAAAAAACATGGACATATGCGTCTACTATAACATCGACAACTCTATGGATGGTTCTGTAAACTGCTGATTTCAGTCCGAGCAGAAGCACACAGTATCAGTTGATTTTCAGCTTACAAACTGCGTTTTTAATTGTGCTCTAATTCTTCTTTAATTTTATTTAAAAATAAATCAACTTAAATCAATTAAAATTTTGTAGTCCCGAAAAATTAATTCGGGCCCTATAATTTCTTAGTATGCCCAAGTCTCCACTATTGTTAATCAAAAACTCGCGTCTTAACATTTTGAAAGCTTAACTAGCTATAACAATATGAATTTGCAAAGAGATCGTTTACCTTGCAAATTTTTGACAAACTTATCAAAATTTGCTTTGCAAAAATAGAATTTTCAATTTTTGTGGAACGAAACAGCATAATTATTTGCAAAGTCTTTGCAAATTACACTTTGCAATAATACCTTTGCACTTTGCACAAGAGAACTTACGTGGAACAGAAATTGAAAAGAGAATATACAAATTGCAAAGACTTTGCAAATTTCACTTATCAATTTCAACTTATCACTTATCAAATTAAATAGTTCTGTGGAACATGAAGTTTTGCAAATTGACGAAAAATTTGAAAAGTGCAAAGTGAAAAGTTGATAAGTTGGTTTGTGAAATAGGGCCCAGGTCAAATCACTAGTAATGAAATCGATGAGGCTGAAGTGTACGATCTTTAGACTTGGTGCTTAATTTTAGTTTTTCTGACTTAATATATGATGTTATTTAAAAAAATTACAAACTAAACAAAATTTACTTTCGGCGACTTTTTTGTATTTTTTCTTAGTTTTGGCGATTTTTGACTGAAATATTATACTAGCTTTTTTCGTATGCAAAATTTAGTTAAGAAAATATAATAAATAAAATGTTACGAAAACTGAACACAATTGACGTTTGGCGTTTTTTTTTTGGCGATTTCTGACATCCGGCTAGGCGATGGAGCTCAAAAAAATCTGACAACCCTGTTGACGAGTCAAACTTGACGTGTGTGACCGGCACTTACTGAGAATCTTGTTGCTATAGTTTTAATCCCAGGGGTCTAATCACCGCATTCGATACTAACGTATCGAATAAACTATCGAATTTTTTTGCATACGATAGACACTGACGTATCGAATGAAAACTCGATAAATGTAATGTTGAGTTACTCGATATCGAATGCTAATATTTCAAATTCAATACATTTCATTCGATATCGAGTTTCATGATACCAAAATAAATAATTTCGATCAATTTTGCTCGATATCGTATGCGGTGATTAGACCCCAGGTCAACACCAAAGATTAATATCTCTGCAGAATAACAGATCAATATTTCTTTTTGCTCAGCTTATGTTAAAGGCAAGGCAAAACGTATTTATGTTAACTCGTAATTTGAAAAAAATCAAGGAAGAAGGTGCAGTGTAAAAAGTGACGCAATCTTGCAAAAATTATTTTTATTTATATAATTCTCTCTTATTCGACTTTATTATTTAAATGCATATAAATTTGTTTAAGGTTGAGGTCTTTTTTTATATAAAAATATTAAATTATATATATTTTTGTTTTTTTTTTTTTTTGAAATAAAATTAATATTTTTACATAAAAAAAGAACTTAAGCTTAAACAAATTAATATTTATTTAAACAATCAAGATCGAATAAGAAAAAAGTTATATATATTAGCAAAAAAAATGTTCCAAATATTATTTTAGTGTTTATTTTTAATTATTTAATTCTTTTACTATAAACTTTTGATATTATTCGAATGTGTATTCTAAGTCAAATTACAATCCCCAAAAGCTTAATACTTTATTAGGCATATTCCTTCAATATTTTAAAGGAATATTTTCTATGCACTATCACAATTTTTCGCTTGTATAATTCTGATTGTGCATAGAAAATATTCCTGGAAAATATTGAAGGAATATGCCTAATAAAGTATTTATAATACACGTTGCTCACCATTAGGTGTGCCAAAAAATGTTTTCTTTCTGATTTTCTTAGGTGCTCAATTAAAATTTCAAAGCTTATAGGGTAAAGTATTTTTGGTTTTTTTTTAAGAGTTTTCGGAATAGGTTTAGAAGTCGCGCAAATGTAGTTTTCATAAAAAAAGGAGTTTTCGGCCTTTTTTTAACTTTACTCATAACTTGGTTAATACCACGAGTTTCTTCACTCCTGAGTTTTAAAGAAAAATATCCAAGCTTTACTTCTGTGTGAAAAAATTACAAGTTTTTGTGATGAGTTTACCCATTTAGATGCCCTTAATTACAATTTTTTGTAATTTTTTCAAAAATTTTGTAATAACGCTTTACAACTTTTTAAGTTTGAATAGAAACGAAAAAAGCTAATGATGCAGTTTGAAAGACAAATTAATTCTTATTAATATGAATAAACAATTTTTTAATTTATTCTTACCGTTCCTGAGTTATACCCGTTTTTATCTTTATACCCAGTATTTGTTATTACCCAGTAAAAAAAAATTGGGTTTTTTGAAGCACTACAGAGAAAAAGCGCATATTCAAGCGCTTAAATTAGAGAGCACTTATAAAGCAGTAAATGATAACGAATAAAACATACAAAAAAGCTGCTGACAACGAAGAGGGGTTTTAAGCGAAAAAAAAATTATATTATGGTTTACGAAAATGATTGATAAAAGGCATTTAAACAAGTAAAAGCAAAACATTAATGAATATGTTAATATAGTAAGCCCTTAAAACAGCACTCTAGGAGCGCTTTGTTTGCATGTTAAAAGAAGCGCTTATTGTCAGCTGAAAATATTCCTCCAAACCGGGAACACCACATACAAAAATCAGGCATCCCATCAGCAGGTTTGAAGCGATTTGAGGTATGAATTCATACAAAAAACCTGCTCCTTTTGGAACCCGTTTTTTACTACACAGAAAAAATTATTTTTCCAATTCAAACAAAAAATTTGTAGAATCAAACAATTTTTTGTCTAAAATCGGTCCTACAAACAAATTCGCATATTCAAACAATTTATTTGCATTTTGTTTATTGAAAAAACGCCGATTTTTTCAAACAAATAATTTTACAGAATCAAACAAAAAGTTTACTAAAATTCATATAAATTTCAAACAAATAATTTTGCTGAATCAAACAAAAAAGTTTTGGCACAAGCAATGACGCGCACACAAGCAAGCACTGTTGGCGAAGATGAAGCAGAGCAGAGCGGCCGGCTGGCTTTGAGACACATTTTTTTGTTGGAATAATTTTTGAACGAAGTCATATTTAAACTCACAGTGTTTTTCTTCATCACTCACTGTTGCTTTATCCTTTCCTTTGCTAATGAAGAAGAAATGTAACCAAAAACGGCGGCAGACCGACTCGATATGTTTTCCGCCATCATTCTATTTTTATATTTGATGTATTTAAACAAACTATTTGAAAAAATTGAATACGGGATTTTGTTTTTTTTTACCAACTTTGAAACCAACCAAAAATTTATTTTGTTTCTTATAATGTGTTTTTTCTGTTGTTTAAAAAAATGAAACGTTTTTTTTACCTGCTATTGTTTTTGTTGTTTTTTTACTACAAACCTCGTCACGCTATTTTATCATTTTTCTTATTGCTGTACTTTTTTAAAGCGTCCAAAAATAGACTGCATGTGTTTTTTGTTGTAGTTCTTATATTTCACATAAAGAAGTGTTGCTTACAATCAATAAAAAAATGCAAAAAGACGACAACATTAAAGAGCGTTAAATATGTCATACAAAATTATGAAAACTTCAAACCAATAGCGCGCTTATTAAATTTTTGAAGAGTTGTCCACATTTTTGTTGGTAAAATAAAAATCAAACAAAAATATTCATTGAATCAGAAAAAAAATTTGTAGAAATCAAAAAAATTTTCAAACAAGCGTTTGTTTGAAAATAATTCGCCAATAATTTTTTCTGTGTAGGTATAAGCTGTTTGCGAGTTCACCAATCTTACCCAATCAACAAAAAAAAAAAAAATTTTCTTTTGCTCTGTGAAAAATCATTTATTGAGGTTCTTGTGGTGTAGTTCTATACCTTGCAATAAATTCTGGTAATCAGTTTCAGAATTTGTGACATTAATATAAGTATTAGCCAATGCCACACCTGGCTCTGCCAC
This sequence comes from Pollenia angustigena, assembly GCA_930367215.1. Classification (NCBI taxonomy): domain Eukaryota; kingdom Metazoa; phylum Arthropoda; class Insecta; order Diptera; family Polleniidae; genus Pollenia; species Pollenia angustigena. Next base: position 194,629,708 of record OV884058.1, read on the forward strand.
ATCATTCACCACTTGTTGTTGTTGAACTTTTTTCTTTGCCTCTTAAAATGACTTGTTGGCTTTCCAATTCTCTGGATCTATTTTTAAAAATCGATTGAAATATTGCAAGCTTCACAAAAAGTAAGACTGGCTTTTGAAATGAATTTCTTTATTTCTAAAGTTTTCTTCTGTTAAAGTTACATTTGCTACGTCATTATCGCAAGTTTTTTTTTTGTCATTAAGTGCTAAGTTTTGGTGTCGATACGTTCATCAAAAAACGCTGGGGCAGCCAATTTCGGAGTAAAGTACCACTGATGACCTAGAAACGTTTTAAGCGAGGCTTTTGCAACTGCTTTATTGATAATTTTATAATTATCCAATTCCTTTAATAGGCTCAGATCATTGAGAGGAGCGCATCGAGGGCACTGGCAGAGGTACCAATATTTGATATTTGTTCTTAAAATAAATGAACTAGATTCAAGCAAGGCATCAACTGTTGATTTGTCTATATAAGAATGCAACTGGTTTCGGAAAATGCATATTTTCAAAGAATAGATAATTTTCATTATCCAGCGAGCCCGATTGATAGCTCCTGGAGCACACATAAAATAGAAAGTGAAAATGACAGCGTGTAAGGGTTTAGATCAATAAATGTCAGAAGTTAATGACAGTTAAACGTTGCTATAACAATTAATGGAAATATACAATAGTTACAATGAAAAAAGTATCACCATTTTTAAGGTGCAAACTATAAAAATAGTGTAACTCGGAAACTGTAGGACAAAATTTCATTTTTGTTTTCCTTAATTGTTTAGAACTTATCGGTATTCAAAATCGCGTCACAAGTTTTTATACCTTTCATATAAATTTGAAAAGTAATAAACCGTTTTTTACAGAATTTGTTAATAAAGTACACAAGAACTAAATATGTGGAATCGTAATGGACAAAAATATTTTCGGAACTTAAAGTTTTTGCATATGAAAATAAAGTTTGGGAAATTTTCTTTAGAAATATTCCGGCAAAAAATTAAATGAACGTGATTATTGACAAAGTTATGAGTCAAGTTTGAAAAAAGGCCGAAAAACTAGATTTTTAACAAAGACTTGATTTGCGCGACCCCTAAACCTCTTCCTAAAAATCTAAAAAAAATTCAAAAATACTGCCCCCAATAAGCTTTCAAATTATGCTTGAGCCTCTGACAAAAAAAAAAAAAAAATTGGGACACCCTACTCACCATGAGAAATAAATTCCTAGATTCTATTTGTTAGTTCTTTTACTTTAATTATAATTTGCTACCATTTCACAAACTTAATTTCTTCCCCACACAATTTGCTTTTATTTTTTTTTCTTTTTGCTGCTTTTTTTTAAATTGACAACCAAATTTGACATTTTATGTTAGCAATAATTATTAACGAAAATTGACTAACATTTATTGCAACATAAATTGCCGGTAATAAATATGTACAACAAAAATCTGTCTACATTAAAGATAACATAACTTTGACATTTGCTGTAATACATTTAGCAATATTTATCTTTGGTATAGACGGGCAGTAAATTAACGAAAAACTTATATAGATATTTGTAGAATTTGACGTTCCTTTCTATACAGATATCCTACTTCGTTTCTATCCGCCCTTTGAAAAATTACATTCCTCTTAAGCTGGGATCACACGATTGCCGCAAATGCACCAATATGGCACAATTTTGATTGTGCTTTATTGACGCACAATAAAGAAATTGCACCAATCAAATATTCTGAAATCACACGATTGCCCTGTTTTATAAAAATTTAATTGCCGCTAGTTGGTACAAAGTGAAATTAATTGTAACTGCCGCAGCACAGTCACACGATTGTGCTTACTTGACAACTGCAAACACAGCTGTTGTGGTAGCTTTTTTATTCTAGTTGGTTTGTTCATTAAAAAAAAGAAAATTTTATCATAAGTATATTTAAACAAATTTTTGTTGAATACTTTATTTTCAAATATTTTAAGAAAAATATGTGAAATATTAAAGACAAATATTTGTAAAAGAAATAATACTTATTTTTTTTAATATCTTGAATAAAAATATTCACACTGAATAGCTAAGCTTGTGAACATACATATTAATTAAAAAAAAAATAACGCATAATAAATAAATTCGTATTTTTCTTTATTAATTACTGAAAGAAGCACTAAAAAGTAAATTTAATATAAAAACGGCAAATATTGGCGCGAATTGTGTTGTTTGATTGTCGCACAAGAACACAATAATTATTGGTGCATTTTTGTTATTTTTATTGACCCGCGGTTGCATAGCAAACAGTCACATGATTGCCGTACCAGATTTGCATTTGATTGGTAAAAGTAAGCACAATATTGTCCTCGATTGGTACATGAGCCATTTGGTTGTGCAGTCACTCGATTGTATTAAAATGTGTGAAAATTGGTGCATTGCGGCAATCGTGTGATCCCAGCTTTAGACTGTTGGTCTAATTATGCAAAGTTTGATCGTATTGTAGAGTGAGCTCAGGGGTATATTAACCGCACTTGTATTTTTCTGCAAACGATAGACACTGACGTATCGAATGAAAACTCAAGAGATGAAATGTCTTTGGTTACTCGATAGCAAATGCTTCAACTCAAATTACGATACATTTCATTCAATCAATGTCGATATCGTATGCGGTGCTTAGACCCCTCATTTTAACAATTTTTAAATGTAGTATGTATATTTATATCTCTCATATTATTGGCATTTAGAAAAGCCTCTGAACTGTCTGAAAATAGCGTTACTTTAAAATGCTTCATAAACTAAATACTTACCCCCATATTCATAAATGATTTATTAAATAACAAACGTTTTTTAAGGGAAAATTTTATTGGAAATTTTTTTGTAAACCTTTTTATGAATACAAACATTAAGATTTAGGCCCGTCTTCACAACTTACCGATAGCTAAAAGTAGACTTTAACCTGCCTTATTAAAAGTGTTCCATTATTAAAACTTTACTTTAACCTAAAGTGAGCGATAAAGAAGATTAAGGTTCATCCAACCTGGTAGGTTAAAGTAATGTTGTAATAATGGATTACTTTTTATACGGCCGATAAAATCCTGCCTTTAGCTATCGGTAAGTTGTGAAAACGGGCCTTAGTTTTTTTAAAATACTGGTCAGTAAGAAATACATGTATTTGTTTCATTGGCGAATTGACCACATTAATAAAATAAAAATAAATGTTAGTTATAGCACGTTTTCAAAACAATTTGTTTACATATTTGTTTACCATAATAAAACAACAACTTCCAGTTGTGTTTTGGTTTTAGCTCTTCCATTGTATTAAGTTTTATTTATGCGTCTTTCAAATCAATACCAATGTTATTAAACTAGATCATCATAATTCCGATGAAGTTATTAAATCCTAAATTGAAATTGAAATTATTTCCTAAACTGTTAAAAACGACAACTTAATGTAGCACTTGCCTTTTAAGCCATTAAATCGGACGATATGTTTTTATGGTTTTCTATTAAGCATATAATGCAAGTGTTAGCGAAAGACATCAAATGATGATTTATGTGGGAAAAATGGGATTTTCATAAAATAAACTTTCATCCATTTGTTTTTCTTATTTAAGCTTAATGGGTTATCTGATGAGTAATAATTCCTTTTTTATACATTTTCTGCCAGGTTCGTAATTTAATCTTGGAATGAGCCTTCTGCGACTCACTGTATGAGTCATATAACAATTACTGAGTACCCAATTAGAAGCGTTTTTATTTAAACATGATAATTTTATTGTCAATTTAATTTCAATAAAACAAATGGACGCAAGGACCTGTAAAATAAGATTTTCCAACCGGCTGCTGTTGAGTTCGCGGGATAATGATTTGCTTCGTACATACTATATAGGGTATTTATTTAATCGGGCTTTTTCTTTAATCGGTTTATCGCTCGATTAATTAACCGAGGTTTTGGTTTAATCGGTTTCTAATCGGTTAATTTTGTAATTGATCGGTTAACCGATTAATAAAGTTTTGTTATAAATTAAGTAATATCAATATAAAAAAAAATGCAAAAATGATTTATAATTTGGTTTTTATTAGTAAAAAAAAAACAATGGCATAACAAAAAAACAATTCTTGAACAAAATTTATATGTAAAAAGTAGATAACTCCATGCATTTTTTACAAAACTAGGTAACTCCATAGTGTCTTAAAAAACAGAAGCATTAGAAGTTTTAAACGGCGTTGTTTCAAAAACTAAGACAGAAAGAGCGAAATAGAAAAAAATCCGGTCTCAAGCTCTTTGGGTCAAAATGTTAAACCTAAACATTGCAACTCCCGAGAATTCAGGGAATATTATATGCGTTCTTTTCATGAAAGTTTGTTCGAATGTTAAGGTGGTGAAAAGGGGTAAAAACGGATAAATTCGGTTATATTATATATCCATAATTAAAAGAGATACAAAAAAATGTAATACCTATCGTTGCTCTTTAGAAAAATAAGACGTCAGGTGTCTGGTACTTTTTAGAATTTTGGCCTTTTTAGGGAGTAAACGGGTGAAACTTGTAATTTGGGAAATTTTTTGTCACCCCATCTATCTTTTAAAACAATAAACATATAAATAAAGTTAATATCACATTCGAAACTAATCTAAAAAATTGGACCTAAGGTCCTCAGACATGCAAGGTTCTCAGTGAATGAGAGTCTGTATGAGGTGTCTTTTTGGTACTTTTTGTTCGTTAACTGGTAATTTTTTCAATTGTCATTAACATTGCACCTATAAAAATAATTTAACATGGAATTTCATGAACGGATGAGAATAACTTTTTGGTACTTTTTTTGTTTTTCAACTGGTTGTTTTTTTTTTTTTTATCTAGAAACATAAACTTTGGCATAGAAGTACATATGTTCACGAATGAAAGGGAGATCTCGAAAGCAATCCTTAATGCAGCTTATTTTATTTCTCAATTCTTTTCCAGTATTTCTCTAAACATTTAATATCCTCCATTATGACATAATTAGATATAAGTTTAATTTTTAAAATTTTAAACACTTCTAATTGCTTTGGTTAATTAATTAACCAAATTCTGTGTTACAATCGAGAGTTTATCTTATTGTCAGTTCATCATCTGACTCATCCTGGCAAAGCTCAGCACCGAACATATTCTTATCTCGTACCGTATTTAAAGAATGTATTGCAGGAAGGAAAAAATATTTTACTATACAAATACATTTTTGTAAAACACAAAAATATATGTTAAAATACTACAAAAAATTTTAAATTTTGTTACTTCGGTTAATCGGTTAATGACTGAAATTATATATATATATCCGCTAATCTCCAGCTTGGGAGCAAACGGCCTCAGTTAATAGTCTCCAACTCGTTCTGTATGGTGCTGTTCGTATCGCATCTGCCCATGAATAGCCAATCGGTTGTAACTCTCTTTCAACGGTTTTGCGCCATGTATTTTTAGGTCTGCCTACCCTCCTTTGACCTTGGGGGTTGTACTGTAGAGCTATTTTGGCAATGGTGTTGTTTGACCTTAGTATATGACCGATCCACCCCTATTTCCGCTTTTTTATTTCATAGGTGATCGATTTTTGGTTGGTTTGACTTAATAAATCGGCATTACTAATAGTATTCGGCCAAAAACATCGTATTATTCTGCGAAGACATCGATTTTCAAATGTTTGCAGTTTTCTTATCTGGGATTTTGTAAGGCCCCACGTTTCGCAACCATACAAAAATGACTGAAATTAAACGGTTTAATCGTTAATCGAAAAAAACCAATTTTAAATTAACCGATCAGTTAATCGGGTAGTAATTAATCGGTTAACCGATTAACGGTTAACCGAATGAATACCCTAATACTATATGAAAATGAGAAGTTTTAACATCAAAAAGACCCTTAACTCCCTTATTTAGGTAGCTACTCAGAAAAAAAAGGAGCTCACTGATAAGCAGTTTCGTAAGGGAGAGAAGTACAATTCCCACTTGGAAGCCCTACTTTTTCCTCTCTGCTAAAAAAAATTTGATGACTGATTGCGTTATAAAAATTATGTAAGTTCTATGGTCGGTAATATTTCGGAAATGATCGTAAATACATTCTAAAACGTTTCAATACAACCTGCTTCCATCTAAGGGAGTAACGAAGCATTTAGAACATTGTTCGTGATATTTTTCTTTAAAATAAGAATGAAAAATTATCAGTAAATTTTAATAAATTTTCATGATGTAAAATTCCTTTCTTCATAAAAAAAAAAAAAAAAAATAATTTAATGAAAATTAAATTTGATGAACTTAAGCCTAATTAAAAATATTAAAAATTTGGATTAAAAACCATAAATAGTTCAACAAAATAACCACAATACTAATTAAAATAATAATTTTAATTATTCACTTACAACCTGCTAACTTATAAGGGATAATGCGAAGTTCTTCAATAATTTTTATTAACTTGAATTAAGAATTCACTTAAATGGTTATTATTATTATTATTATTAATATTTATTTAATGCAAATTTAATTTACAGAAAATGTATAAAGAGAAAAGGACTGGCTGTCAAGGCCTTCGCCTTCAACACTTAAATGGTATTCGTTTCTCTGTTTCTTAGTAGTGTGTAATATCCAACGCATATCAGCACTCATGTAGGTTTCGTCCCTCCAGAAACCTAAATTTTTTTTCACGAGTTTTAAAATAATTCCAATATGGGTCTCATACGATTCTTTACAAGCTTTTTGAAAGACTCGTTAAATAATCTTTACACACATTGCAAACGATTCTCTCTACGATTAATATAAGCGTCTTTAGCTGTGTTGTAAAAGTACCTTACAGAGGAATCAGCTTGTGTAACAGTTTCTCCCGTGCATGGAATTTTCTACGATTAAAAAATGCGCTCATCGACACTCTAAAATGCTCTTCATGCAATACCCAGTAGATTCTTACAATATTGAAAATCCTAGCTGGGCGCTATCACAAACTAACTGCCTGTCCAACGATTTCGAGCGTTAACATTCGCATAGAAAATTTGTATAAAAAACATTTACAGCCAGGCCCACGATGTCACACGGTAACGTTCGCATAGAAAATTACATTTAAAACAAAAACAATTTCTAAAATTTGTTTTTTGTTTTAAATGTAAATGATGAAACAGAACTGAGTCTTCAACTTCAGGCAAAAATTTTAAAGCCCATAATTAAAACGTCGGCAGTAACTTCAAATTCTCTCTCATTTCTTTCGTTTTCTTTTGTTGTTTTTCTTTGTTTACAAAATGTATGAAATTGAATGAAAGTATGGTAGCATTGTTAAGAGAATAATTGTATTTATGTGAGAGCATTAGAAAAAAACGTCCTCAAAATAAAATTGATTTTATTTCTCGACCGCATTCTCTGGCATAATTTTATGTCAAACTGTATGAAAAACATCGTTCAGCCCCAGTTCTGTTTCATCATTAATTTTCTATGCGAACGTTAACGTGTGACATCGTGGGCCTGGCTGTTAGTATTCAAAATATTTTCCATATAAAATTCTATGCGAACGTTTTTGTTCGAAATCGCTGAACAGGCACTAATACAAAATCGTAATAAGGTCTAAGTGCTATAAGCCCGAGTGCAATAACAAATCAAATGTTATAAATCCCAAACTGGAAAAAAATAAATAAATGGCAAAAAAATTAAATAATTCCCAAATCCAAATTTTCAGCCGATATTTCATAATGAAATAACTCCCTAAGAAATTAAAGAAATTACTCCCAAAAACAGTCCATCGATATATATAGCCTTATTCTTTATATTTCAGTTGCTAAATATTTTTTTTTACAATTTGTCAAAACTCTCAAAGTAATCTCTCATAATGTCCATCACTATTGCAAAATAAAACAAAAGACTTAAGCAGCAAACCCTATTCAACAATTTAAACAAATCTTATGGCCATTTTCTCAATGTATCGACAAACTGTCTGTTACTTAATGTCAACATAAATTTATTGGACCGATAAACTGTCCGTTAACGATTTTGGGTTTCTCAATATACCGACAAAAACAAAGTTTTCAGCTGGCAACGCCACTCAAAATACTTGTTAAAGTTGGGAGTCAGCTGATTGAATTTATCTGTACGGCAAATAAAAGGAAAATAAATAATTGGCAGATGAGTGCCGGTTAGCTTTGCGATAAAATCGAAGCAAATGAGACATTGAGAAAACCAAATTTCTTTAATGTGCAGTTTTTCGTTGGGAAAAAAGACAATCGCCTAATGAGAAAATGGCCATTAAACAATCAAATAAACCAGTGATCGAAATAAACCAGTGATCGAAATTAACTAGTGTTTGAAAATAAACCGAATATTATTTAGCGTACGGTCACACATGCAGAAACGATATCTATTTTATTTTACAGATCCTTGGGTCGGTCTGTTTTATTAAAATTGTATTGACAATAGAATTTTCATATTTCAAAAACGCTCTTATTAAGGTAGCTCGGTAATTGTTATATGACTCTTACAGAGAATCACAAAAGGTTCACTCCAAGATTAAAAGACGAGCGTGTCAAAAAATTTATAAAAAAAGTAATAAATAAAAAAAATTTTGATGTTTTTGTTACTCGTCAGATAATCATCAGAAGATTCTTTTGGGTGTTGTATATTAAACATAATCGTCAAATAAACAGCCTATGCTAGCTGGGTATGTTCATTTCTTTTAGTTATTTAGATTTCAATAATTTGTTCCTATATGTGTTTTAACAAAAAGCCAACAAAAAACTTTTACAAATACAAAAGATGCACACACAAACTATTCGTTCTGTGGTCATGCAAATTGCAGAGCAACAAAAAAATTACTAGTGGGAAGCGTTGCTAACATTTTTTTATTTGCTGGTTTCTTCAGCGATGTAACAAGACACTACAGAACACTAAAATATAATGTATGTCTATATAACCACTACATTTATACAGTTTTAAAACGAAATGAAGAACGCTATGTACGTTTTTCGTGTTTGTAAAACCATTTTTGTTATACTTGCCCAAATACACTGGTCAAATTCCCATCCAGCATTAAGGTTGTTTTAGTGAAAATGAGTTTGTATGTGTGACACCGACGATGCTTGATGGAAAATCAAAAAATTTAGATATTTAGCATGCTTGACGAGTGATTTTGATGAATGTATTGGCGTTACTCTTCAAGCACCCACACACTTTTAACGTGATTTCAAACCGAACAGACGCTAAAAATGTCGGATGAAAAGAAAAATATGTTTTGGAGGAAAAAAATGTTATTTAATAATTTTCTCCTTCTTTTCTTAAATTTTTTTTTTATTTATTAAAAAGCAACACAGTTAAAAGTATGTAATCACAATTAAACACTTTTTATCTATATTTTAATATTTTTTGCTCCTGTTGTTGTCACTTCAAAATAAAATGCAAAATGAATGCTTGACAGCTGATCCAGCAAATGTGTGTTCTAATGTCAAGCACACGTACACGAGCTTGATGTCAAGCATTTGACAAGTGTATTTGGGCCTTTACGAAAAACAGAACCAATGAATTGTTGGTTAAGTACAGTATTCTCATTGTGGTTTAGAAATTTCTACCGTACAGAATACTAAAGTACAGTATATAATGTAATGGGTGATTTTTAAAGAGCTATAGGAAAGTTTTTTAAAAAAAACACATAAAATTCAGAAAAATGAATGAAATCTTTATTTGAATCGATAGTACGGTCCATATAATTTAATGTTTGAAGATTATTTCATGCAAATGTTGACCGTGACTGCGCCTCAAATGGTCCATCCGCTTAGTCCAATTTTGGCATACTCTTTCCAACATTTCGGCCGGTATCTCATGAATAAATGCTTCAATGTTGTCTTCCAATGCATGAGCTTTAACATAGCCCTACAAAAAATAGTCTAAATGCGTTAAATCGCACGATCTAGGCGGCCAATTGACCGGTCCCGAACGTGAAATAAAATGCTCACCGAACTCGCCTCTCAATAAGTCCACTGTTAAGCGTGGTGTGTGGCATGTGGCACCGTCTTGTTGAAACCACATGTCATGCAAGTCAAGCTCTTGCATTTTAGGCAACAAAAAAGTTGGATATCATCTCACGGTAGCGCTCACCATTCACAGTTACGTTACGATTCGCATCATCTTTGAAGAAGTACGGTCCAATGATGCCGCGAGCCCATAAACCGCACCAAACTGTGACTTTTTCTGGATACATTGGTAGCTCTTGCAATGCTTCTGGCTGATCTTCACTCCAAAATCAACAATTCTGCTTATTAACGTACCCATTGAGCCAAAAATGAGCTTCTTCGCTGAACACTAGAAGCGCGCGATGAACTTTCCTAACAGAGCACGCATTTTGATAATAAAATTCAATAATTTGCATGCGTTGTTCTTTTGTAAGACCATTCATGGTTAAATTATAGACCAAACTGAAGATGTTGGACAGTGAAACAAAACACGAAACGTATTGCCAAAAAGATAATAGCTAAAAAATGACCCGATATATTTTCGAACACTACTATAAAACCTTGAAATAGAAAGAGAGAGAGAGAGGGAGAAATAAAAAGGAAAAATAAAACAATAAACTCTTGGGCTAAGAACACAATCATAGGATTAGGTTTGGTTTTTCTTGTTTCTAAACATCCTTAATTTTTGACAGTTGATTAAGAGGGTTATGTTCTAAATCCCTGCACCCACCTTGCGTTGAGAAATTTTTGATACAAAATTTTTTGAATTTTTAATAATTTTTATGAAAATATTATTTAAGTGCGGTGAAATGTTTTACGGAATAAAAGAGTAAGCTAGCTTATCCCTATTAAACTTGGGCCTCTGCACGTCTTCTATGCAGTAAACATTGTAGCAATTTTTTTTTCTTTTATTAAATATTGAAAATATTTAAAATAATTCAAATGAAAATTGTCAGTTTTCTCTAAATATATGTGTGTATGTATGTACATAGAAAATATAAAAACTCCATATTTGTATTTAAAGTATAAATCAAACAATTCATCACTGAAAATGCTTAAAGAAATTGCATTTTTCACAAATATTTATGACCATAGGAAAATTAGTGCAAATATAAGAGTCAACAATCGTTAAGTCTGCGATAATACAAGTCAACTAATCGTTTATTAATAAATACATTATAGAAACTATGTACTTGTTCGTAAAAAAGGCAAACTTCAATTAAATAGAAGCCAAAAAGATCAGAAATTTATAAGAAAGCAGTAAAAGTGATAAAACAATTTGTAGCTTTTAATACTATAAATGAAAATAAAGTGGAATTAATTTAAATATTTATTGACTTCGTTTGTGTAAATCAATAGCCTAAAGAAAATAATACAAAATATAACTGACAAAAACAAATTTTATTTAGAAAACTTAACAATTTTAGAAACAATTATTAGTTTCTTCAACAATCTGATCTTTTACGCCGTTTAAGTCTTTAACATGATACAATTATTAAGATAACCCCAGTAGCCGAGCTTAAAATTTTTAACGAACCCAACATTAAGCCATAATTTACTTACAATTTTGTTTGTTTACAAGTTAGAAGAGTATTTATTGTTGCTAGAAATACACATGTTTACTGACAATCTATCAGGTTTTTCTACCAACAGAATTCATGTTATTTCTGCATTATTGTATACAGAAAAAATAATTTTTCCAATTCAAACAAAAAATTTGTAGAATCAAACAATTTTTTGTCTGAAATCGGTCCTATAAATAAATTTGCATATTCAAACAATTTATTTGCATTTTGTTTATTGAAAACAAATAATTTAACTGAATCAAACAAAAAGTTTACTGAAATTCATACATACTAAATTTCAAAATAAAAAAAAAAAAAAAATTTTTTGCACAAGCAATGACGCGCACACAAGTAAACACTGTATGAGAAGATGACGGCAGAGCAGAGCCGCCGGCTGGCTTTGAGACACATTTTTTTTGTTGGAATAATTTTTGAACGAAGTCTTATTTATACACACAACACAATGTTTTTCTTTATCACTCTCTGTTGCTGTATCCTTTCCTTTGCTAAGTCGCAATTTACACTAGGGACATTTCTTGCCGGACATTTTTTGAATTCTCTTTTAATCTTACCCGAAGCGTTTACATATGAAACATTAGAAGTCAGACAGAAATTAATACTTGTATGTAAACTACGAAAAGTAAGAAAGAGAAATGAAAAAATGTCCAGTACAGATAGTCATGTACTACACACTCTACCTTTTCGACCCCTCGCCGTCAAATTTCGTCTGTCCGGCAAGAAATGTCCCTAGTGTAAATGGGGACTAAAGAAGAAATGAAACCAAAAACGGCAGCAGACCGACTCGATATGTTTTTTGTCATCATTTTATTTTTGTATTTGATGTATTTAACCAAACAGTTTTAAAAAATTGAATACGGGATTTTGTTTCTTATAATGTTGTTTCTGCCATTTTTTTTCTTATAGTTGCGTTTGTGTGTGTTTTTTGTTGTTGTTCTTATATAAATAAATATAATAAAAAAATGCAAAAAGACGACAACATTAAAGAGCGTTAAATATTTCATACAAAATTATGAAAACTTGACACCAATAACGCGTTTATTATATTTTTGAAGAGTTGTCCACATTTTTGTTGGTTAAATAAAAATCAAACAAAAATATTGTTTGAATCAGTAAAAAAATTTATAGAAATTAAAAAAATTTTCAAACATGCGTTTGTTTGAAAATAAATCGGCAATAATTTTTTCTGTGTACTTGTTGTAGAACTATGGTAACCTTATTAATTGTACCATGGATTTAAGCTCACTTTCTATCGATTATAAAAAAACATAATTTCAGATCATTGAATTTCCAAAAGGCGTCGTTAAATTTAAAGCATTTAATTTTCTTCTTCTTCTTTGAAATCGTTAATTTGTGTATTATTTATTTAGAGCAACTTCGAGTTATTTAATTTTTTAATTTCAAATTCACTTTTAAATTGTTTATTTCAAGGCGAATTCGCCTTGATTTTTATCAATTAAACTTTGGTTTAATGATTACCAACAGGGTGTCATCATTTTTATTTTTCTTTTTAACAGAATTACAGCTTTTGTAAAAAATTTGTTGCCTACTTTTCCGCTCTATCTTATTCGCGCTTTTAACACCAAAATATTTTTTTTATACCATATTAAGAGTTTAGTTGCACACCCTAAGGCTCTTGCTAATACACCGTGGTAGGAAATTAAAAAAAATATACGGCCTGATTGTGTAAGACGTTTCATATGTATGTACGGTTCAATTGCATAAAGATAAAGCTTGTTGAAAATTTTGATAATTGATCCGTAATTTAACATGGCGCACATACAAACTTATTTCTGGAATCAAATTTTTGTGCCCCTTGACTATCTTATTTTGTTACTGTCTAATTCATAAAAATTTCTTGTTTCAGCTTTAATGCATACAATTGTTATCAAACACTTTTTGTTTTATAAACCATTAATAAAAAGTCTAATTTATAAACGCTTAATAGGAGTGGATTAACAATTAAACGCTTATATTACTTTTGTATTTTTATGTTGGCAACAACATGTTGTTTTAATTGTAATATTTGTAATAGTGATGCATACAACTAGGGATGAAACGATACGAGTGCATACAAGTATCATACAACGAACAAATTTTAAGTGAATTTCTTCTGTTTTCAATTTAAATGAATTTCTGTTTTTTAAAACGTAATATTTTAAATACATAATTGTATATATATTTTTTTTTAAATAAAATACATACTATTGAAATCGAAGCGAAATATGTAAATCATTTATTAGCATATTAAACTCTGTAGATTCCAAAAGAGATTACACAGCTTTATGTTAAGTTAATAATTTAACCAATTTTTATTATACATTACGCATATTTTTTGAAAATAAACCCTTCTAGGTTTTAACAAAAAAATTTTAGCCACATAAAACTGCCAAAATATTTTAGGTAAAATTTTTTTTTTAGCTGGAACTTTATCATTTTCTTCAATAGGAATGTTGTGAAGTGCTGCTAAGGCGATAATTAATGTTTTTCCTTTTGTTTTCTAACAATCAGCGAAATCGTTGCTTTCAAACCTCGTAGCAACGTTTAACAGAGTTTCGAGTGCCTATCTGTGCTGCATTATATTTGTTCTCCTTTTCAATCTGAGGTTTGGATAGTGGGGTGAATAAATAATTCTGCAGCTTATATCCTAAGTCTCCCAACAAAATACTTTTGAACTCTCCGCTTTCAAGTTTGATAGTTGACTCATTAAAAATACGGCAGTCATGAGTGGTAAAAGATTTATTTATTATGTATTTCTGCTGTTTTGAGATCTCAAATAAAGGGTGGTTAAATTTCAAGGACCGATGTTGATTTTGAATAAAACACAAACTATTTAGGAAATTATTGTAATTTTATTTTATTATGATATATTGGTATTACTCAATTATGTATGGAACAAAATATCGGCCAAATGGGCGCCGCGACCACGGCGGCACACCTCCATCCGATGGTCCAAATTTTCGGTGACCCTGAGGCATAATGGAGGTTCTATGCCGTTAATGTGCCGAATTATCTCATCCTTTAGCTCTTGAATTGTTGCTGGCTTATCGACGTACACCTTTTCTTTCAAATAACCCCAAAGAAAAAAGTCCAACGGTGTCAAATCACATGAACTTGGCGGCCAATTGACATCGCCATTACGTGAGATAACACGGCCATTGAATTTGTTGCGCAAAAGAGCCATTGTTTCGTTAGCTGTGTGGCAAGTGGCACCGTCCTGCTGAAACCACATATCGTCCACATCCATATCTTCCAATTCGGGCCATAAAAAGTTCGTTATCATCTCACGATAGCGAACACCATTCACAGTAACTGCCTGACCGGCCTCATTTTGGAAAAAATACGGCCCGATGATGCCGCCAGCCCATAAACCGCACCAAACAGTCACTCTTTGTGGGTGCATTGGTTTTTCGACAATCACTCTTGGATTCTCATTCGCCCAAATGCGGCAATTCTGTTTATTGACGAATTCACTGAGGTGAAAATGTGCCTCATCACTGAAGATGATTTTCTTCGAAAATTGATCATCCACTGTTGCCATTTCTTGCCACCATTCTGCCCATTCACGACGTTTGGAATGGTCAAGAGGCTTTAGTTCTTGAGCCAATTGCACCTTGTAAGCGTGTAAATGCAAGTCTTTATGCATAATGTTCATCAACGACGAGCGTGAGAGGTGCAATTGTTGGGCACGACGACGAGTTGAGGTGGACGGCTCTTCAGCCACACTATCGCGAACAGCAGCAATATTTTCTGCAGTACGAGCTGTACGAGCATGCACTGGTGTTCTCACATCTTCTACAGACCCGGTTTGCTCGAATTTTTGCACGATTTTTGCGATTGTACGCACATTTGGACGATCAAATTGACCAAAAAAATCACGAAGTGCACGATATGCATTTTGATTTGAACGCCCATTTTCATAATAAGTCTGGATAACTTTAACACGTTGTTGGATTGTGTATCTCTCCATGGTTCAAATTGAGTAAGTCTGAAATAGAGAAATGTCAAATAAAATTCGGAAAAAAACTTGGCGTTTAGGTGTGGTTCACATTCAACATCGGCCCTTACAATTAATAGATATCAAGTTTTATACCCCTGACAGACATAGGATTTGTATACCATGGTATGAATACTATGGTTTTATATACATACTGTTTTATAATGACAGACTTGTAGTATGTATACTACTATCCATGGTTTAAATGTTCGATCATATGTTTAAAAATATGGAGCGCAAAAAGTTTTAAAAATTTTAAATAATAATAACAAAATTATATATTTTATTAGAAAAAAGAAAATGTGCTTACAATATGCGCTAATTGTGTATAATCGCATTAAAAGAAAAACGCATTCTGCTAAGAACGAAGAAAATAAAGACAAAATACAGGCGTTTTTGGATATGTGTGAGTGTTTTTTTATTACATTTAACAGAAATTTGTTTTATATATTTAAGCCATATATCTTTTATCAAGTTGAAGCGTGTGAGCAAACCCACTTTCAACTACCTTGTGGAATCGTTGAAGCATTTGCGCAAAAAAGACACATATTGGAGATATGCGATTTCCCTGGAAAAGCGAATAGGCATAGCTCTGTACGCACTAGGCTCTTCATCGGAATATAAAACAATTGCCAGTTTATTTGGTGTTGGAAGATCAACCGTCGGAGAAATTGTAGTTGATGTATGTAGTGCCATAAGCACATGTTTAGTGAAAGTTGCATTTGATGCATATCCTCCCACAAATTTAAAATTAAAGGAAATTGTATCTGGATTTGAGCGTTTAGGATTTCCACAATGTTATGGAGCCATTGATGGATCTCACATTGAAGTTCAACCCATCAAAAGTGAAGCTGTCGACTTTTACAATTACAAGGGATGGTACTCCGTAGTACTTTTTGCGAGTGTGGATCATCGATATAGGTTTACGTACATATATATAGGTGCTCCTGGAAGAAGCAATGACTCATCAGTATCTGAAGCGTCGAAGTTGAAACTATTGCATGAGACTCATGAAGTATTTAAGCGACATAAAAAAGTCATAGAAGGAGTAGAAGTTCCCGTTTTCCTTATAGGGGATTCAGCATTTAGACTATCAACATTTGTAATGAAGCCTTTTCCTTATAACATTTGTCAAAATGAAAGGGAAAGGTTTTTTAACAAACGTCTTTCTTCATGTCGTCGCGTCGTCGAGAATGCGTTTGGCCAACTTAAGGCTAGATTTAGAAGAGTCGGACGCGGTATGGAAGTTCACATGAAGAATGTCAACGTGATTATTAAAGCTGCTTGCATTTTGCACAACATTTACAAAAATAATAATGACCATATAAATAATAATTGGTTACAAGAAAGTGCATCAGAAAATTTACGAAAACAACCACATCGTAACCCACCCCAAAAAATAATTGCGGAACAAATATAAGAAATGCTCTGATAGATCACTTATTTAAATGTAATTTTATTTGCATTAGAAAATTATTTTTTAAGAATTTCTGCCAACAACTTATTATTTTCATGGAGTAAACTAATTGTCTTTTGATCGTTTTCTAATGTTTGTTTTAAAAAATGCTCCATTATTTCCTGATCCTTCTGAAGAACATCCACAAGTTCTGTATCTGTTTTTCTTTTTTTAGCTGAGCTTGGTCCAGGAATACCATCGGAAAGTAACGTTGTAGATACCGATGCTGGAGATGTAAGGGATGATTCGTTGGATTGAGGTGAAGCTAGCTCATCAGCATCTACAGTTGAGTTTTCTTCAATAAATACATCCTGGTCGTCAATGAACCAATTTTCTGTAACAATTAATAAAAACATAAGAATGTTCGCACCTACATACATACATATGTACATATGAACGTATAAATAATAAAATAAAGTTTAACAAACCGGTACTCTCGTCCATTTGTTCTTTGTAATTGATGGATTTATATGCCCCAATAATATTATGAACATGTTCATAATATTGCCATTGTGATGGACTGCTTCCGCTTTTGCATGATTTTGCTCTCTCAGCACTGCAAGTTACATTAATGTTGAAATAACTACAAATAACAAACAAGCATATTTACCGATATTTTTTGTCAGATTATTTAATCGAGTGCGCAACTCATGGGGTTTTAGCTGGATCCCATACTGTTTTTCCATTTGGGTACACATAGTCTGATAAACATGGATATTACGGTGAACACCTCTTAGTTCATTTATGTGATCCTTCCCTACGTCTATTAATATATATATTTCTTTGCTTCCCAAAATTTTCCTTTTTAACTGTCAAATATTAAAAATTGACAACGGATTTTTAACTGGGTTTGCACAATTGTAATTGAACACAGCTAACCCTGCCTTTACACATACAAGTAGTGGCATGCCACTGTTGTATACATATTATCAAAGAAAACTTATTCGAAATAGTCGAATCTCATGCCATTAACTTTTGTGATTACACATGCCACTGCGAGTTCATTTTCAAAATGTCGTAGAAGCGTCAACTTGAGCAATTTTGTTTACTTCTCAAATTAAAAAAATTGTACCAGAAAACAAAATGGAGTTACCGAGTTAATCATAATGGCAAATTTTTGGGGAAATTTTTTAATTTATTTATATTAGCATTATTTTAACGATATTAATGCTCTATTATTAACAAACTTGCTTTTATTTATGCGCGTTTTTAAAAAATTAATCATAATAATTCTTTATTAAGTTAAAACTTCAATACGATTTGACAACAATCCAGTAAATGTGAATTAAGTTTTTAACAGGGTAACATTGCTTATCGTTTTGACATTTAGTGGCATGCAAGTGCCAAATTTCCACTCGTATGCAATTTTTTCTGCCACTGGAGCTGCCATTGCGAAAAATGTGAGTGTATTAGTAAACAAGTGTGAGTGTATTGAGTTTTTCGAACTGGCAGTGGCATGTGTAAATGCTAGGTAAAAAGCTGTGTTAAATGAGATACCACATTTATACTACGTACATTTTCGTAGTATATAAACCAGCTAAATACCACTTTGTATCAATGGTTTAATTGTAGTTTAGATTGACACACATTTAGTATACCATGATAGTATAGTATACAAATCCTATGTCTGTCCGGGGTATTAGCATTGCCTGTTATCCTTAACTTTACAGTTCTCTAAACATTGTTTTGCTTCAATCGTCACTTTTTGTCCTATGAATCAAATTTTCGATGCAAAAGTTAAGATATTCAAAGCATGTAAAACAAAACATTTTTGTTCCGTGCGGCAAACCAGTAACCAACAGACGATACACTATATGGTTTCTACTTTGTGTTTGCTTTAACAAATACTTTACCTATATGAAAGGCATTTTGAAATATAAGTGTAATGAATGGTTAAATAAGGTTTGCATTATTTGAAATAATTATAAATAGCTTTTTATGTTTTATGCAAAAAGTTGTAACGGCTATAAGTTTCAACAGAAAACATATCTCGCGTCCCACGTTATTTTTAACAAAACAATCTATCTAGCAGTTTATATTCAAAATTAATTCAAACATTAGTTATCGTTTTTCTAGAAAAAAATCTTTATGCGTATTGAACTTTTTTATTAAAATAAATAAGAAGACAAAAATGTTTAATTTTTCGTGTAATTATTAAAATTTTATTTTACCAAACATTGAAATACAACTTTTGACATCTTTAAGGAAAAAACATAGGGTTTGTTTTGCAGACCAAATGGATGGGCCTTTTTTTTTTGTTGTAATTTCAATTGCCAAATGTCAAAACACTGTTTAGTAAGTTGTGTTTTGCTTAATGAACACACTTGTTACAGTGTCGCATTTTAATTTTACTCAATATTTATAACAATTTCGTATTAATTGAGCAATAACTAAATTGCAATTTTGTATGGAAAATTGCGCTCAATAATGGCATTTATTGCGTAAAACTCAATTAAGGTGCATATCTGAACATGGTATTAAAGTAGGGTAAAGGCTACAATAAATATTTAAAATTTATGAAACGTTTAATAGGCTATTAAACATTTATAAATACTCTTTTTTCGACTTTTGCTTATTAATGACTTATAAAGCTGCAATGATGGGTTTATTAATTAGGCTGTAAAAAAATAACACAAACTTACTTTATTAATTGGGATATAGAAGTAACACTTACCTTTTTATAAATTTAAAAGAGTAACACTTTATTTTTAAAATAATAAGCAATTTATTTCTTATACGCCCTCTTCTTAAGGTATGTATGTATGTTTTTTTTTCGTTTTACGTTTTCATCTATGAACACAGTTTGTGTGTTTATCATAAATGTTACAATTAACATAAAATGCTTACAAATTAATTTTAGAACATCTACATACTTATATCAAAATTAAATTTATTATAATTTCAAAAGGAAAAGGACATTTTAAATACTGCCCTTCAAGGTATATTTACATAAGGTAGACTCGTTAGCGGACATACATAAACCCCAGTTGTCAAATTCGTGCATATGAGCCAAAATTTGTACATGTGTGCGTTAAATTGTTATTGTTTTATATGAAGACAATTTTGAAAAGTCGGGTATTTTTATAGAGCAACATGTCTACACTCCCAAATGAGTCTACCTTGTGTTAATGTACCTTGCTTCCCTTTTAGGCCCGTTTTCACGACTTAACGATAGCTAAATGTTGGAAGTTATCGAACAGATAATGAGTTTTTAATTATCACAAGTTCCCTTTAATCTAAAAGTGAAGGATAAGGTAAAGAGAGGAACGTTCTACCTTTTACTTTTGTCGTAAGGTTTAGAGATTGCCATATTATATTCACATATTTTTTTATATATGGCAACTCCAAGTATACGTATTTTTTGTAAATTAATGACAAACTCGTTTTTTGACAAATAAAATTTACAAAATGTTACATTCGCGTGTATGCAGCATTTCATTAATAATTGCCATTATTAAAAAATAATTGTGCACACAGAAATTTAAAATGAGAAAAGTAAAAGGAAGTACGTAGTTGCCAGTTCCTATTTTTATTTTGGCAAAAATAATTGGTATTTACTTAAGTATTAAGTTTACTTTATACAGAAGTTGTGAAAACGAAAAATAGTTGAAGGTAACTTTATTCCTCACTAGTGCTAAAGGCACTTTTAACTATTTCGATCTTTAAAGATAAGTCGTGAAAAAGGGCCTTAGTATATTTTTAGCTTAAAGTTTACTTCAGAATAGTGAAGAGTATATTAAAATATGCATTATCAAGTGCAATGCACTCAAATAATAAATAAATGTCAAAATATCTAACGGCAAAATTAAAACAAAAACATAAAGAGCATTGCAACTTAACTAAAGTATATAATTTATCTCAGTATAAAAATAAGCAAGTGCTATTTAAAGCCCTTCAAGTAAAGTTCAATAACTTTAACAAATATTATCCGATTTAAAAAAAAACTAAAGCTCATTTTATTTGTTATTAAATTCAATTTAAACATTTTAATACAAATATATGTGCTTTTATAGTAAAAATTATGGAATGAACAACTTAAAATCAAAAAATATAAAAAAAAAATAATAAAATTTCAGATGTTATTACCAAAATTACTACCAATTTATAATTAAAATACAGGTATGTGATGGAAATCGATTTTAAAAACGAAACGATTTGAAACCTAAAATATTGTTTTCAGTATCTTTTAAAATGGATTTTAAATACATATTCCTTTTATTTTTAGTCTTTATACTTTTAAATTTTATATTATATACGTTAACTGAAGTGTATTGTGAACGAAAATTTAAGACTATAATTCAGAAATGGATTTTAAAATCCCTCGAAATTCATCACACCTTTAAAAACGTTCGTTTTGAAACCGATCGATTTTCATCACATACCTGATAATATGTAAAAAATGTATACGGTTGGAAAGATCTATTCCTTGTCTTTCATAAAGAGTTTAAATTTTAAATCGGATTAAAATCAGCTAAGTTACGTATTCATAAGTACTCGATTCTACCCGAAATTTGAGGGTGTTCCCAAACTGATTTGAGATCTTCTCAACAAGGCCTACAACCTACACAAGGTCACTTTCCAAGTATTTTATCACTGTAGCACCGTGTTATTATAATTCAAAATACCTTATTCTAAACGAGGTAGTCCAACAGTAACGGGTAGGTAGGTAGATGACATTTGACATAACTTCTTTAAAATACAAAGAGCTGTGATGATGATGAGCACCATGATGAAGAAGGTTGTAGCACTGATACTGTGGTGTGTAAGGTGTTAAACATCTAAAGAAGTTTGGAACCCAAATAAGCTTCTGGCTGTAGGAATACCTGGGATTTTTTTAATTTATATTTTAGCATTTATCTTTATAGGTGACTGATGGATGGCAATAAGGTTGTAATATTTATCATTGAAAAAATATAGTCGACTGCAGACGAATAGGTATCATATGCCCACAGGAGGACCTCCGCTGTTTCTAGATGACAGTCAGGTTGCAATTTTAAAATACCGGAATCAAGAATTGTTATGGATTTTTTATATGATGTCTGAGGCAGGTGACGTCAGCTAATGTATCTGCTATTAATGAGAAAATTCATGTATTGGTTGCATGCGTCTGGCGCCAATAGTTGTGAAACTTTTTTATTTATATTTCACGGTTGGTTGGAATATCTGTTCTTTTAAGAAATAGTTGAACTTCGAAACTTGTCGCAGTTCTCGTGTTGCACATCGGGTAGATTTGATGACAAATTGTCAACTCTTTAATTCTGATACAATCTTCAATATCATCTTCATGCTAATTATAAAATAACGTTTTCCGCTCATCTATTAGGAAGTATCGATGTTGTCTATTTAATTTTATTGATAACCGATCATTAACAACTGGATATGTATTGACTTCGTACGCTTGGAGAATCTCATTGTTTATTAAAGGGATTCGGCTGTTAAATAAGATGAATTCGTTTGTCGTTTTTGGTGTTATTGGAGAAATCGTTGCCAATTCAGTTTGATTTTCAGTTGGCAGGCGTAACCGTAGAGGAATATTTCCTTTGATAACATCAATTTGCTGCTTAAATTTTCAACTGCCAAAATGTGGTGCATGAAGTTTCCCTTTGAATTGAGCAAAATTCCAATTAAGTCTTCTTGCATTTATGCAAATACTTCTACTGACATTAGAATATTTGTTATGTGTAGCACTTATTCTCTCAGCTTCATCTTTTGTGTCGTGAACATCTTTTGCCATCAATTTCATTGATCCGCTT
Organism: Pollenia angustigena; assembly: GCA_930367215.1. Taxonomy (NCBI): domain Eukaryota; kingdom Metazoa; phylum Arthropoda; class Insecta; order Diptera; family Polleniidae; genus Pollenia; species Pollenia angustigena. The sequence continues at coordinate 194,652,425 of OV884058.1, forward strand.
AATTCTACAATATTTGTATAACATCGCCTGTTATATCTTGAACAGATGACATATCCTCAATACTCTTTGCTATTTGCTGCATATTCAACGAGTTCCATTTTATCTTTTCTGCCATTTCCTGAGCGTGATTCTCGTCCATTAGGCCAAATAGTGAATTATGAATTTTTCCAATAAATGGCAACAAAGAACGATTTTTCCGATTAAACGCTGACTTCGTTATTAATTCAGGCCTGTTTATTATTTTCGAATATAAATTATAAGGGTTTTGCCCAGCTGATGACGAAAACATTTCCTCTTTTCCTCTAAGTTTGGTAAGCGATTTCATAGCTTCATCAAGCGCATCCTTTGCAGTGCAATATTCCGTAACGTTTATGTGGACTACCAGGTTCAAAGCACTTGTTGATAATCCGACTGTTGCTACCTTTTCAAAAAATATCCCTGGGTTATGTTTAAAATAAGTAATGTTAAATTGAAACCTGACCGGACTTATTATAGTGAGTAACGATAATAGTGTAACAAACATGTTTTTATTTTTAAATTAATTTTTCAAATTTTCTCCAGACTCATTTTTTGCTCTTATTTATAATATGATTACTATTATTTAAATATGAATTGTCCATATTTTGTTGAGCTTTTGTCACTTCTGTAACATTTTAACCTTCATAATCCGTGGGAAAAGGACAAACATTGTGAATCGATCTTTTCGTCTTCCCATTGCTTGTTCTTGCGTCCACCATTCTACATCAACCATCTGAACCCAATATGGTTCGGATTACCCTCCCCCGCCTCCAGCATAATGGAGGAGTATTATCGTCTTTAAGAAGAACTATATGTTTTTTCCATTAAAACCTTTTTGGTAACTCAGACAAATACTTTGACGACTATCGTTTCCAAAAAGTTTCAGCGTTAGATTGAAAAGTTTTGCAATGTTCGTGCAATCTGCTATAACACTTATTGCTTGTGGAATCTTGAAAAGTGCATAATGATTCTCCAATAAGAAAATGACCAGGAGTTTTAACCTGGAAATCATTGGGATTTTCGGACAACGGAGTCAATGGACGATAATTCAAAATTGACTCTATTTGTGTCATAAAAGTATATAGTCCTTCGTAAGTCATTGTCCCTTCAGTCACTTTATAAAACTGTTTTTTGACGGACTTCACACAAACTTCCCATAGTCCCCCTCTTCTTGCTGCAAAAAGCTTTAAAGCTCCTGTAAAAGCTTCAGATCTTAAATCTGACACAACTTCCAAATTTACTGCTTTTGTTGCTAAACAAACAAAAACACATATGTACATAGGATTTATCAGTTTTCTTTCCTTTGATCTTATAATGGATTGTTATAGGACCAAGAAAATCTATTCCTACATAAGAAATAACGCAATCTTCAGGTAAGTTACCCATTAACTGATGTTATTGACGGGGAAGCAACCTTAAACATCAATAACATTTGTTGACTATCCTCTAAAGAATATTAAGAAACTCTATCAGTTTCTCTTCTGTAGGTAATTCACGCGATTTACCTAGATATTGCTCAAATTGGATTCACTTGATCATCTAATTTCCGTCGCAATATAAAACACATAAATGATTGCTACATCTCTTCTGCATCCATTTTTATGGCAATTAAAGCCTGAAAACTTTCATTTACGGCTTCCAAAAACTTCTTATTACTTCGCAAATTATATTGTACAAAAGGAGCGTCAAGAATAGATATAAAATATACTGATGTTGTAGCTCTGTTATTGGAATAATACTCGCTTAAGATATTCCATGCTACAGCAAAATTTTCTCCTCTGGAAGGCAACTTTGATACTTTTCTCAATGCCTCTCCAGATAGTTTGGATTTCAAATTACACATCTTTTGTTTTTCTGGAATTGGTTGGTTCTCTAGTCTACCTACATCGCTCTGAGCTACTGAGCGATATAGCACGAAGCTATTTTTTCCCCAAGACTTCTTGCTCTTTTATAATCTGAGTTGCCTCCATTTTGTCCGACTCTTTTTGTCTTCACAACAATTAAAAAACTTTGCCCGAAATGAAAAATATAATTCGATAAAAACAAAAACAAAAAAAAAAAAAATGTTGTCTTATTGAAACAAAATAAAATATAATCTTAAGCGGCCCATACACTTGCCATATAATTGTTTAATTTATCGTGCTGTACAATTATATCGCCAATGTGTGAATATCACATTCGAGACTCAAGAGACTTTTGATTATTATTACACAACTTAAAGAAAGTGAAATGTGTTGCCAACATTGTGCAATAATATTTTCATTTTTCCTAAAGGTTGTGTTTACCTTTTTATTGAATGAAAGTTGAGCACAATATAGGGCAAAATGGAAATAATGTGGCGAATAACATAAACAATAATATTGTATAATGGATGAGGCGCTTTAAATATGTAGTATGGTCATCAAAATATCTTGTTTATTAAAAAGTTTTTTACAATAAATAATTTACTGCCTGTTTAACGATTTCGAACGTTAACGTTCGCATAGAAAATGATATTAAAAAAAAAAAAAACAAATTTTAGAATTTTGTTTTTGTTTTAAATGTTTTTTTCTATGCGAACGTTGACGTTCGAAATCGATGAACAGGCAGTTAATTTAATGTATAGTATAATAAACAAAAATTAGTTTCTTTTTCAAACGAAACAAACAGTCTAAGAGATTATTTATAAGTATTTAAAATTAATGTTAAAAGATGTTTGTTTAAAAAAGCCTAATATTCTCAATTTTTCCGGAGAAAGACGATATCGCAACTCCGCTTGAAGCAGGCCCGCAGTGGAGAATGGTCTCTCAGATGTGACTGAACTCATTTGAAAAATTTTGAATAAAGCATTTAATTGCGCCAGTAAACAAGCAAATTTTTAAGATTTTTACAAACGCTCCAAAGGTTAGTTCTTGTAGACTTTCAAAACTTTTACTATGTGAAGGTGACCATGTCTTCAACACTTTCGGAATGCAGAGTCATATTAAATAGCTCAATAAACCTTTTTTTTCGATATATTGTCTTTGAAATTTTCTAGCTTTGTATCGAAGGTCAAAAATTCATAATTCATAATTCTCTTAACCCTTAAGGTAGATAGATATACATAACACGCGTTAATTCGTCGACGTGTGTCGTGCGCTTAAAAACTTTAGCGAATGAAAAATTCCATGTTACACAACGCGCGTTACAAAAGCCATACCTTCAGCTATTTTTCAGTTTTTATTTTATTGAATTTATTCTAATATTACACCCAAATTCCCACACCGTTACCAGTATTGCCCAAACTGTCATACTTGTTGGAATCGAGATGTCAATGCTGGAATCAACATACTCAACCTGGGAGAATGCATAATACTGGTTTACAGCCAAAAAATACCAAGAACGCCACATGCCTTGACAAGTTAATTGGGACCTCCTGAACACGTAAAACGCTGTAATTTTGTTTTCCTAAGTACCGTTTTTTAGATAACGGTACTTTTGTGTTTTTCGGTGTATGGTCCCACTCAAACTCTTGTGGAGCCCAACCAAAGTCTGATCGAAATAAATGGCATATCGTTGGAAAGATAATTGAATGCCTTTTCCATCGATATGCTGAAAATTTCTATCCGATAAGAAATGGCACCTCAAAGTTAAAAATTTGCCTATTTTTTACTTTTTTTTAAATTTTTCATTTTTATTTCGGGTTTTACTACGTTATATTTAATATCTGGAATGTTTTATTTTTTAACCAAATAGTATATTCAACATTTTAAGCGTAATTTGAAAAAAATCGAATGAAAAATAAAGTTTTTATTAAAGATTTTGTGGTACGACAATATTTTTATCTCATATAAAATTCCGCTTTTTTTAAATATTTTTTTTTGTCATTATTTTTTATTGAATCTTCATATATTAAATATGAACTAACAATAATTAATCAAATCTTAACCTAATACGTTATTTTATGTCCTGCCAGTGCCAGAAAAAATTTTCTTCATCACGGGTTCTGTTCACTTATATATGTATGTGTTTATCGCTCATCTAATTGGGTAAATGCTGCAGTGTCTCTTCTTCTTAAGCGAGTGTGGCCGCCATGATTTAAAATATTTCGAGCTAGTGGATTTGGGTGTTGTTCAAGCCTTTTTAAATATTTTATTGCATATTTTGTAATCATAGTTTTAACTAATGGCACATTGAGATCCTTATGAATGTTTGAGTTTTTAACATACCAGGGAGCTGCTGTGATTATTCGAAGAAGTTTATTTTGGCGCCTTTGAATTTTGTCGATATTAGAGGCCGAGGCAGTGCCCCATAGTTGAATACCGTAGCACCAGATAGGCTTTAAGATAGAGTTGTAAAGTAGAAGCTTGCAATCGAGACTAAGGACAGCATTTCTTCCAATAAGCCAATGAATTTGAATGGCTTTTAGTTTCATTTGAGTTAATTTTGCCTCTATATGGCATTTCCACGTTAATCGCCGATCCAGATGTATACCGAGATATTTTACATGCGAATGTTGAGGAATTATTTGATTATTGATTGTAATAGGGGGGCAAGATTCCTGGCGCAAAGTGAATGTTATATGTACGCATTTTTGCATATTGACCATTATCCTCCATTGTCGTAACCATATTTCTAGTTGAAATATATGATGCTGTAAGTAACGCGATGCTTCATAACGATTTTCGTGGACGCTTAGAAAAGCTGTATCGTCTGCAAATGTTGAAGTTTGTGTATAGTTGCTTGTTGGCATGTCCGAGGTATAAATTAAGTATAATAGGGGGCCCAGGACGCTGCCTTCTGGGACTCCAGCGGAAATGGGCTGAGGTGAACTTAGGAAATTTCCTTCTTTATTAATAAATTGACGACCGACTAAGTAGCTTTCTAGCAGCTTGTGTGTGTTTGCTGGTAAATTTTGCTTCAATTTATGTAATAAGCCTTCATGCCAGACTTTATCAAAAGCTTGCGAAACATCGATGAAAAGTGCTGAGCAATATTTATTTTCTTCAATATATACGTTAAAACTGATGGACGCCGAATGTAGTGTGTGAGCAATGAAGATAAAAATATTGTCGTTCCACAAAATCCTAAATAAAAACTATCGACAGACTATCGATATTATCGCTATGAAGACATCTTACAGCAGCTATACACACACAGTTTTTTGCCCCATTATTAATTCGCTATTATTAATTCTCGCTGAATTACACCAATGAATAGAAACAACAAGAATGACAAGTGGTATGGATTTAAGGCCTTTAAGTCGAAATTTGTACATGTTTATATAGGGACTGAAATGTCAAATATTTTTGTAAGGTTGTAAAAAAAATTGCAAATCCAAATTCAATTGCGGGCTCCTCGGGGAGCCTGTAACCCCTAGCGGACGCGTCCCCAGTTGGCGGATAGGGAAACGCCTCCCAGATATGGGTGGTAAGGGGGAAATGAAATACCTCTAGTGGACCAACATGTAGCAGCGTCTGTTCCATACTGGGCGGCTGCAAACAGCGTCTGTACTCCAAGTGGAGCGGCTGAATATAAGGAAGGAAAACTTATAACCCTTTAGAAGGCAACGGGAGACCACTGAAGTATGTTATTCTTTGTAAACCATGCAAATATGAATACAGAATAAAATAAACGGCTCTCAAACTCCGTTTACACGAAGGAACTAAGAATCCCCGGAGGTAAAGCAAAACAAAAAATCAACGTTGGTACATGGAATGTCCGAAGCCTGTATGAAGCTGGAAAGTTAGCTAACACCTTAGCCGAAATGAATAGGCTACGAAATACGCTGGTGAATTTGTATCTAATATTTTATTCAGGGAACCTCAATAAAAACCATAGAAACGGAGTTGGAGTTATCGTCAAGGACTACATATCCAAATGCGTTGGGGGATTTATTCCAAAATCTGACAGGGTCATGATGATAAAAATAACGGCAAAACCACTCAACATAAATATCATCCAAGTGTATGCTCCCACAGCTGATAAAGATAATGAGGAAATCGAAGCATTTTATGGGAAAATCGAAGATCTGCTAAAAATGACAAAACCCCACGAAATAACTGTTGTCCAAGGTGACTTCAACGCAAAAATAGGAGGAGATGTTGTTGCAGGGATTACTGGACGTTATGGCTTAGGCGAAAGAAATGAGAGAGGTGACAGACTCATTCAGTTCTGCCAAGAACTCGGAATGAAAATTACGAACACCTTGTTCTGCCTTCCACCTAGAAGGCTTTATACATGGAAATCCCCCCAGGATAGAATAGGAAATATTATAAGAAACCAAATAGACTTCATTCTTATAAACAAACGAGAAAACCACATCGTAAACTTGACGCCGGAAAACTTAAATTAATACAGAACTTACTAACATTGATAGAAAAGTTGTGGAAAATATATGGTGCTCAATGAAAAATACCATTAACACAATTGCACAAAATACTCTCGGAAAGTACACAAAGCCAAGGACTAAAGATTGGATGACAACGGAAATACAACAGCTTATGGAAGAACGTCGTAAATATAAAAACTCAAACTGGGAGCTTAATAGAGAAATTCAAATTGCAACGCGTGCTGCTAAGAATAAACACCTAAATGATCAATGCCAGGAGATTGAGAGGCTAAGAAGTCTACACGACGATTTCAATCTACACAAGAAATTGAAAGAAACATCTGGAGTATACCGCAAAACAAATACATCAGTTCTCTACAACAAATATAATGAAGCTGTGTTTGAGATTAAAGAGAAGAAATCGATTTGGGAAGAATATATTGAACAATTATTTAACATTGACAGTAGATCATGTTACGACAATCAAACATCACAACAAATGTCAGGAACTTGCATTACAGACAGTGAAGTAGAGGGTGCGATAAGATCCCTCAAAGATAGGAAGGCCACCGGCCCAGACGAAGTCCCTTCCGAGATACTCAAAATTATAAATGAAAACAACATCCAACTTTTTACGAAACTTTTTAACCACATATATGACACGGGCCAATATCCACAAGATTGGCTTAAATCCACTTTTATTACAATTCCGAAAAAAGGACACGCTAAGAAATGTAATGAATACCGACTTATTAGTTTAATGATTCGGATTCGGATTCAAAGAAGGGAAGGGCACACGCGAAGCACTTTTTTGTGTTCAGGTTTTAGTACAGAAATGTCGGAATGTTAACAAGGACGTATTTATATGTTTCATTGAATACGAGAAAGCTTTTGATACAGTAAAGCATGAAAAACTGATAGAAATTCTCCTTTCCCTTGGAATAAATGATAAGGAAATCTGATGTATTAGAAGCTTATACTGGCATCAAACTGCACAAATTGCTATCAATGGAGATGTGACAGATGAGATAACTATATCTAGGGGTGTCAGACAAGGTTGTATTATATCTCCCCAATTATTTAACGTATACTCGCAGAGAATTTTCCAAGAATCGATTAACAGCATCCAAGAAGGTATAAAAGTAAGTACGCCGATGACACTACCTTATTGGCTGATAGTATGTCTGGACTTCAGAACCTGGTTACAAAGCTCACTTCATGCAGCGAAAATTATGGTTTAAAAATTAATATTCATAAGACAAAATATATGATTATTAGTAAAAAAAAATAAATACAACGATACAATACTTCAAATTCAAAACTCATACGTCGAGAGAGTGCAGAATTTTAAATATCTTGGTGTTCTAATTAATGAGCAATGAGACGGATCAAGAGAAATTAGATGACTAATAGAGATGGCAAGAGATGCCTTTTTTAAATACAGAAAAGTTTTAACCAATCATGATATAAACATGGAAACAAAATCGAGATTCATAAAAAATTATATATGGTCAGTACTGCTGTATGATGTGGAGGTATGGACTATAAAAGCTGTAGATATAAAGACACTGGAAGTATTTGAAATGTGGACTTACCGACGGGTATTAAAAATACCCTGGACATCTTATACATCTAATAACGAAGTTCTAAGGAGAATGAATCAAGAACGCGAACTTTTATCTCACATCAAAAAACGCAAAACTGCTTATTTAGGACATTTTATGAGGAACCCTAAATATATGGTACTCCAAACAATCCTCCAAGCCAAAGTTGAAGGAAAACGAAATAGGGGCAGAAAGGAGATGTCATGGCTTGAAAATATACAACAATGGACTAGATCACAGAATGTGGAGAATCTCATAAATGCGGCAAGAAATAGAGATGTTTTTGCTCAGATTGTAAACAATGTTTTAGATTAAATCTAGTGTAAAATATTCATTAAACTTTTTGAAATGTAAATTTTATAATTGTATGGTCGCTTACATTCGAAAACCGAATATGCAAATAAAGAAGAAGACAAAACAATGAACGACCATTAGAGGATAAGTCCGCTAGATTGATTACCTTTTTGAGTTTAGAATTTAAAAAAGTTTTTAAAGTTGCAATGGAATATCTTATAGTCTCTTTTAATTCGGTTCCTTCAGAAAGGTACTTATAAATTAAAAAAAAAACCGCCATCTAAAATAACGTGAGTTATGTTATCACATTAACCACCCTCGAAACCCCCAAGAACAACAACAGCAATACAACAACAACAATACAGCAATAGCAATACAACAACATAATTGATATATATGTATATATATATATATATATATATATATATATTAGGGTGGGTCAATTTTTTTTGTAAGTAGGCGTATAGCAAAAACGTAATCTACAATAAATTCTAAGAAAACTTGACTAATAAAGTATTGGTCTAAAATCAAAACCTAGCTCCCGCTGAGAGACATAATCTTTGAATTCTTGAAAATTGGTTTAAAAAAATAATAGGTTATGAGAGAACAATACTGTTTTATGCAAAAATTACACATTTTTAATGTTCCGTACTCAAAGTGTGAAAATGGAACGTTATTACTGAGACTTCTTTGTCCGTGCGTCCATCCGTCTGTCTGTCACAGTGCCCATTCTCGGTGAGGAAACGGTAAGAGCTAAAATTTGACAGAATATGTAGTAAGGTGGCCGCTACAACAATAAATATTGTAAACACCAAAAATAGGAAGTCTAACAGGTGTCCCAATAGCGTATGGTCCCCTTTTGTGCATAATCGGCTCTTTTGCAGCTGGTATTGCAAATTCGATTTCAGACGCGACATTCATTTGTGAAGAGTCGAACCTATATGAACGATCTAAGATAGCTGGGAATTCGCTAAACAGTTGGTGTACTATATTCAACACGCATTCAGGAATTGTATTCTTTCTGCTGGTGTGTTGGTCAATCATGAATGCTTTGAGAGGATCAGGAATTAATCCACAGGAGCATGGCATTGTTTTTGTGCAACTGCTTTTACCTCTTTACGATATTTGTTGAGAAATATATTCAGTTTTTTTTAAGTGCTTTTTCTATTTATCAGTGCAATATTAATTTTTTTCCAAATTCAATTATTTTGTTTGCAATTATCGGAGAAAATCTTGAATACGATTGTTGTTTTTTTGATTTTCTTTTTCGCGTTCACTTAAGAAAAAATAATACTTTAAAATATCGCGATAACTTGGCAAATTTAATCAACTAAATTCACTTTGTTCGAAAAAATTTTGTTGGTGAACAGTGTAAAATCTAAGTTCTATGTTAGATCAAACTTCTTTTGTAAATTCTGTTTTTCTTTAAATACGTCGCCCCCTTCCAGTTCGGTATCAGTCGTTTTCTTGTAGTAGCCTTATTAGTTTGTAACTCAACAGTTCTTTTAAATCTTATCGTTTTTAAAATAAACTTTCATTATACCAAAACCGTTTTTTTCTTACTAGTGGATCCATATATGTACATCTAGCGAAAAATTACAGACACACTTGGCATGCCAATGATACTAGCGTTCTGATAAGTCAGAAAACTTGCCCCGTTAGAGTCAATAGACATCGCTGATGATTCCATAATTTAATGGTTAGTTTTTTAAAAAAGAAATTAACTATCAAGTGCACAAGTCAATCAAAACAAATTTTTAATACCACGTTTTTATAAAATGCATTAGCGTTAAATTTCTACAATGACTAGAACTATTAAGAGCATTGAATTCTAATCACTCTTTGCTAATAACTTTCATAGCAGATTACTAAATTATAATTTTTAAAGGGAAGAGCGGGGATTAACAAAATCATTCTCATTTTAAATCTTCGAAATTCGTATAAAAATTAAAACATTATATCGATGCAACAACAATGTTCCATATATCTGGATCAATAGTTAGTGGGAACATAATAATTTATTTGTAATCAAAGAAGGTTTAAAAAAAATGCAAAAAAAAGGTCAAAAAACCAACTATATTTGTGTTTTGTGTATGGATATACCAAAAGTTGCTACTTTTTTATTTTTCATAATCAAGCCTCTCGGCGGGAGCTAGGATTTCATTTTAGACCCATACTTTCTATGGGTAATTTTCTTAGAATTTTGTGTAGATTTCGATTTTGGTATACGCCTGTCACGTTTTTTCTCACCCGAACAAATTGACCCACCCTAATATATATAAATAAGTCAAATCCCGAATTTGTAAATTCTGAACCTCAAAATCCTGAATTTTGAAATCCTATATATTTTACTTTAAATTGTCATCAAAAAAGTATCAAATAGTGTGATTTGTATTAGTAAAAGACATTTAAAGCGTCTTAATGTTGCCCCCTGTAGATGTGTTGTTTTTGTAATTTTTGTTTATATGAAATAAAATAATGCAAGAATTTAAGTAAAAAAAAAAAAATTTTTTTTATAGACTTAACTAATTGCTCCTTTTCATAATTGTCTTTTTCGTGTAATGTTAAACCTTTTTATTTTTCGAATGAGTTCTTCATTTGTACGTGATAAATTTCAATTTAATAAAGCTTTTTTATTTGTTTCAATTAATTCTAATCCCAAAATTCTTGTAAAAACAAAAAAAAATTGAGTAAAAGCTGGTGCTGCGATTTTTGATTATATAAAATACACTAATGCAAGACTTTAAACTAAGAAAAAAATACCTAAATAAATTTTTTATAGAATAGCTAGGATTCAAATGTTCTTATTACGAAAAAAATAGTTTTTAAATTTAAAGAATATAAATATATACATTTGTTAATGCAAATCGTTTTGTATAAATACAAGACTTTTTAAATCTTTAAATTCAATTACAATTCAGTTTCAGTGTAAGCGTAATTAAGATTTTAATTTTTATCAAATATGAATTTCACAAGTGAGAACGGTAGCACCTCTACTCCACCACCACCACCACCACCGCCAGCGTTATAATAATAATAATGATAACATGGAGCTATTCCAACATAGCTTCTTCCCCTCATTCCCTTCAAATCAATTTTTCATAGATAATACTTATCAAGGGAATAATAAATTTGACGAGGGATAACATGGGACATGATGAAGAAGCACAATGGTTTCTTCCATCATCATCATCATCGCGAGTATCGGCACAAGCACAAGCACCAACACGAGCTCCAACTCCTACAATAGCAATATCTGATGACGATGATGATAATGAGTTTGCGGATGTAAGCGTGTTGTTGGAAAATGTGCAGAGTGCACAGGATCTGATTTAAATCGCGAAATGAGGATGTTAAGCAGGGCAATAGAAAAAAACAACCGCAATCATCAACAAATACACCAACAGCTTCAATAAAAACTTCAACAACAACAACATCAACAATTTCAACAGAAGGCATAAAACCTAATCCAACAAAAATCGAGGCTATTCAAAAATTCCCAATACCACGTACTTACCGTGAAATAAAGTCATTTATAGGTCTACTGAGCTACTACAGAAAATTTATTCCCGATCTAGCAAAACTCACAAAGCCATTGACAGAGTGTTTGAAAAAAGGCAGGAAAATAATGCTAGATGATAGATATGTAAAAGCTTTTAAAACCTGCACGAACAATCTGATGAATGACTTGATATTGCAATTCCCTGACTTTTCAAAGCCATTTATTCTCACAACTGATGCAAGTAACATTGCACTAGGAGCAATCCTCTCTTAGGGACACATTGGTAGCGATAAACCAATTTGCTACGCAAGTAGAAAAAACCCTTTCCGAAAGTAAAATCAATTACTCCACAATTGAAAAGGAGCTCCTAGCAATAGTGTGGCAGCTAAATATTTTCGGCCCAATTTATTTGGTCGAAAGTTTAAAATAGTTACAGACCACAGGCAACTTGCGTTAATTAGGTGGCGTTTAAAGTTAGAAGAATATGATTACGAAATCATATATAAAAAAGGAAAATTGAATAGTAATGCGGATGCCTTAAGTAGGATTAGATTAGACACAAGTAACGTCGCCGAGGTAAATATGAATGCTTTAAGCCAATTATCTATAATACACTCTTGTAACGAAAACTTGAATGATGGCATACTAATTTCGGAGAAACCTTTAAATGAGTTCAATTTACAACTTTTATTGGAAAAGTCAGGCAATGGGCCAAATGTAACAGTTGAAACTATTTTCAAAAATAAACCACGTCAAACTATAAAAGAAAAATAATTCTCCCAAGATACAATAATTCAAATTTTTAAAAAAATTCATTCCCTCAGGCAAACTAACTGCAATTTTTTCAGATGAATTAACCTTCAGAACTATTCAACTAGTATATTCCAAAAACTTTTTAAATAAAATACAATTCCGTATCATCCGTTGCACTAAAATGTTAATAGATATTACTGATACTGATAAACAAGTAGAATTGATTCGAAACTCTCACGAAAATAGAAACCACAGGGGAATTAATGAAACCTTTGAATATTTAAAAAGAGAATATTATTTTCCAATTATGCAATCTATAATAAATAAAACCTTGAATAATTCTGAAATTTGCAATACCCTAAAATATGACAGACATCCACCGAAATTAAAATTTCAAATTACAGGAACACCTGATGAACCACTTCATATTTTACATAGCGACATATATATTATAAATAGTAAATGCATTTTAACCATCATAGATACATTTTCTAAATATGCGGCAGGGTATACCCTACCATCAAGAACTAGCGTTTGTGTTCTCAAAGCCTTAAAATCATTTATGAACCTTTTGGGAATACCTAAAAAATCGTTTGTGATCAAGGTACCGAATTTACTTCGAATATTTTTAAAGATTTTTGTAAGCAATATGAAATAATGCTTCACTTTACGTCATTCCAACAATCAAGTAGTAATTCTCCGGTGGAAAGACTCCATTCGACTTTAACAGAAATTTATAGAATCATAATAGGCATTAGAAAATCAAAGAAAATGGAAGAAGATCACGAAGAAATATTAGATGAGACATTCGCTTTAAGATAGAGTTGTAAAGTAGAAGCTTGCAATCGAGACTAAGGACAGAATTTCTTCCAATAAGCCAATGAATTTGAATGGCTTTTAGTTTCATTTGAGTTAATTTTGCCTCTATATGGCATTTCCACGTTAATCGCCGATCCAGATGTATACCGAGATATTTTACATGCGAATGTTGAGGAATTATTTGATTATTGATTGTAATAGGGGGGCAAGATTCCCGGCGCAAAGTGAATGTTATATGTACGCATTTTTGCTCATTGACCATTATCCTCCATTGTCGTAACCATATTTCTAGTTGAAATATATGATGCTGTAAGTAACGCGATGCTTCATAACGATTTTCGTGGACGCTTAGAAAAGCTGTATCGTCTGCAAATGTTGAAGTTTGTGTATAGTTGCTTGTTGGCATGTCCGAAGTATAAATTAAGTATAATAGGGGGCCCAGGACGCTGCCTTGTGGGACTCCAGCGGCAATGGGCTGAGGTGAACTTATGAAATTTCCTTAGCAGCAATGAATAGAAACAACAAGAATGACAACTGGTATGGATTTAAGGCCTTTAAGTCGAAATTTGTACATGTTTATATAGGGACTGAAATGTCAAATATTTTTGTAAGGTTGTAAAAAAAATTGCAAATCCAAATTCAATTGCAGGCTCCTCGGGGAGCCTGTAACCCCTAGCGGACGCGTCCCCAGTTGGCGGATAGGGGAACGCCTCCCAGATATGGGTGGTAAGGGGGAAATAAAATACCTCTAGTGGACCAACATGTAGCAGCGTCTGTTCCATACTGGGCGGCTGCAAACAGCGTCTGTACTCCAAGTGGAGCGGCTGAATATAAGGAAGGAAAACTTATAACCCTTTAGAAGACAACGGGATACCACTGAAGTATGTTATTCTTTGTAAACCATGCAAATATGAATACAGAATAAAATAAACGGCTCTCAAACTCCGTTTACACGAAGGAACTAAGAATCCCCGGAGGTAAAGCAAAACAAAAAATCAACATTGGTACATGGAATGTCCGAAGCCTGTATGAAGCTGGAAAGTTAGCTAACACCTTAGCCGAAATGAATAGGCTACGAAATACGCTGGTGAATTTGTATCTAATATTTTATTCAGGGAACCTCAATAAAAACCATAGAAACGGAGTTGGAGTTATCGTCAAGGACTACATATCCAAATGCGTTGGGGGATTTATTCCAAAATCTGACAGGGTCATGATGATAAAAATAACGGCAAAACCACTCAACATAAATATCATCCAAGTGTATGCTCCCACAGCTGATAAAGATAATGAGGAAATCGAAGCATTTTATGGGGAAATCGAAGATCTGCTAAAAATGACAAAACCCCACGAAATAACTGTTGTCCAAGGTGACTTCAACGCAAAAATAGGAGGAGATGTTGTTGCAGGGATTACTGGACGTTATGGCTTAGGCGAAAGAAATGAGAGAGGTGACAGACTCATTCAGTTCTGCCAAGAACTCGGAATGAAAATTACGAACACCTTGTTCTGCCTTCCACCTAGAAGGCTTTATACATGGAAATCCCCCCAGGATAGAATAGGAAATATTATAAGAAACCAAATAGACTTCATTCTTATAAACAAACGAGAAAACCACATCGTAAACTTGACGCCGGAAAACTTGAATTAATACAGAACTTACTAACATTGATAGAAAAGATGTGCAAAATATATGGTGCTCAATGAAAAATACCATTAACACAATTGCTCAAAATACTCTCGGAAAGTACACAAAGCCAAAGACTAAAGATTGGATGACAACGGAAATACAACAGCTTATGGAAGAACGTCGTAAATATAAAAACTCAAACTGGGAGCTTAATAGAGAAATTCAAATTGCAACGCGTGCTGCTAAGAATAAACACCTAAATGATCAATGCCAGGAGATTGAGAGGCTAAGAAGTCTACACGACGATTTCAATCTACACAAGAAATTGAAAGAAACATCTGGAGTATACCGCAAAACAAATACATCAGTTCTCTACAACAAATATAATGAAGCTGTGTTTGAGATTAAAGAGAAGAAATCGATTTGGGAAGAATATATTGAACAATTATTTAACATTGACAGTAGATCATGTTACGACAATCAAACATCACAACAAATGTCAGGAACTTGCATTACAGACAGTGAAGTAGAGGGTGCGATAAGATCCCTCAAAGATAGGAAGGCCACCGGCCCAGACGAAGTCCCTTCCGAGATACTCAAAATTATAAATGAAAACAACATCCAACTTTTTACGAAACTTTTTAACCACATATATGACACGGGCCAATATCCACAAGATTGGCTTAAATCCACTTTTATTACAATTCCGAAAAAAGGACACGCTAAGAAATGTAATGAATACCGACTTATTAGTTTAATGATTCGGATTCGGATTCAAAGAAGGGAAGGGCACACGCGAAGCACTTTTTTGTGTTCAGGTTTTAGTACAGAAATGTCGGAATGTTAACAAGGACGTATTTATATGTTTCATTGAATACGAGAAAGCTTTTGATACAGTAAAGCATGAAAAACTGATAGAAATTCTCCTTTCCCTTGGAATAAATGATAAGGAAATCTGATGTATTAGAAGCTTATACTGGCATCAAACTGCACAAATTGCTATCAATGGAGATGTGACAGATGAGATAACTATATCTAGGGGTGTCAGACAAGGTTGTATTATATCTCCCCAATTATTTAACGTATACTCGCAGAGAATTTTCCAAGAATCGATTAACAGCATCCAAGAAGGTATAAAAGTAAGTACGCCGATGACACTACCTTATTGGCTGATAGTATGTCTGGACTTCAGAACCTGGTTACAAAGCTCACTTCATGCAGCGAAAATTATGGTTTAAAAATTAATATTCATAAGACAAAATATATGATTATTAGTAAAAAAAAATAAATACAACGATACAATACTTCAAATTCAAAACTCATACGTCGAGAGAGTGCAGAATTTTAAATATCTTGGTGTTCTAATTAATGAGCAATGAGACGGATCAAGAGAAATTAGATGACTAATAGAGATGGCAAGAGATGCCTTTTTTAAATACAGAAAAGTTTTAACCAATCATGATATAAACATGGAAACAAAATCGAGATTCATAAAAAATTATATATGGTCAGTACTGCTGTATGATGTGGAGGTATGGACTATAAAAGCTGTAGATATAAAGACACTGGAAGTATTTGAAATGTGGACTTACCGACGGGTATTAAAAATACCCTGGACATCTTATACATCTAATAACGAAGTTCTAAGGAGAATGAATCAAGAACGCGAACTTTTATCTCACATCAAAAAACGCAAAACTGCTTATTTAGGACATTTTATGAGGAACCCTAAATATATGGTACTCCAAACAATCCTCCAAGCCAAAGTTGAAGGAAAACGAAATAGGGGCAGAAAGGAGATGTCATGGCTTGAAAATATACAACAATGGACTAGATCACAGAATGTGGAGAATCTCATAAATGCGGCAAGAAATAGAGATGTTTTTGCTCAGATTGTAAACAATGTTTTAGATTAAATCTAGTGTAAAATATTCATTAAACTTTTTGAAATGTAAATTTTATAATTGTATGGTCGCTTACATTCGAAAACCGAATATGCAAATAAAGAAGAAGACAAAACAATGAACGACCATTAGAGGATAAGTCCGCTAGATTGATTACCTTTTTGAGTTTAGAATTTAAAAAAGTTTTTAAAGTTGCAATGGAATATCTTATAGTCTCTTTTAATTCGGTTCCTTCAGAAAGGTACTTATAAATTAAAAAAAAAACCGCCATCTAAAATAACGTGAGTTATGTTATCACATTAACCACCCTCGAAACCCCCAAGAACAACAACAGCAATACAACAACAACAATACAGCAATAGCAATACAACAACATAATTGATATATATGTATATATATATATATATATATATATTAGGGTGGGTCAATTTTTTTTGTAAGTAGGCGTATAGCAAAAACGTAATCTACAATAAATTCTAAGAAAACTTGACTAATAAAGTATTGGTCTAAAATCAAAACCTAGCTCCCGCTGAGAGACATAATCTTTGAATTCTTGAAAATTGGTTTAAAAAAATAATAGGTTATGAGAGAACAATACTGTTTTATGCAAAAATTACACATTTTTAATGTTCCGTACTCAAAGTGTGAAAATGGAACGTTATTACTGAGACTTCTTTGTCCGTGCGTCCGTCCATCCGTCTGTCTGTCACAGTGCCCATTCTCGGTGAGGAAACGGTAAGAGCTAAAATTTGACAGAATATGTAGTAAGGTGGCCGCTACAACAATAAATATTGTAAACACCAAAAATAGGAAGTCTAACAGGTGTCCCAATAGCGTATGGTCCCCTTTTGTGCATAATCGGCTCTTTTGCAGCTGGTATTGCAAATTCGATTTCAGACGCGACATTCATTTGTGAAGAGTCGAACCTATATGAACGATCTAAGATAGCTGGGAATTCGCTAAACAGTTGGT
Organism: Pollenia angustigena; assembly: GCA_930367215.1. NCBI lineage: Eukaryota > Metazoa > Arthropoda > Insecta > Diptera > Polleniidae > Pollenia > Pollenia angustigena. Next base: position 194,670,210 of record OV884058.1, read on the forward strand.
GTACTATATTCAACACGCATTCAGGAATTGTATTCTTTCTGCTGGTGTGTTGGTCAATCATGAATGCTTTGAGAGGATCAGGAATTAATCCACAGGAGCATGGCATTGTTTTTGTGCAACTGCTTTTACCTCTTTACGATATTTGTTGAGAAATATATTCAGTTTTTTTTAAGTGCTTTTTCTATTTATCAGTGCAATATTAATTTTTTTCCAAATTCAATTATTTTGTTTGCAATTATCGGAGAAAATCTTGAATACGATTGTTGTTTTTTTGATTTTCTTTTTCGCGTTCACTTAAGAAAAAATAATACTTTAAAATATCGCGATAACTTGGCAAATTTAATCAACTAAATTCACTTTGTTCGAAAAAATTTTGTTGGTGAACAGTGTAAAATCTAAGTTCTATGTTAGATCAAACTTCTTTTGTAAATTCTGTTTTTCTTTAAATACGTCGCCCCCTTCCAGTTCGGTATCAGTCGTTTTCTTGTAGTCGCCTTATTAGTTTGTAACTCAACAGTTCTTTTAAATCTTATCGTTTTTAAAATAAACTTTCATTATACCAAAACCGTTTTTTTCTTACTAGTGGATCCATATATGTACATCTAGCGAAAAATTACAGACACACTTGGCATGCCAATGATACTAGCGTTCTGATAAGTCAGAAAACTTGCCCCGTTAGAGTCAATAGACATCGCTGATGATTCCATAATTTAATGGTTAGTTTTTTAAAAAAGAAATTAACTATCAAGTGCACAAGTCAATCAAAACAAATTTTTAATACCACGTTTTTATAAAATGCATTAGCGTTAAATTTCTACAATGACTAGAACTATTAAGAGCATTGAATTCTAATCACTCTTTGCTAATAACTTTCATAGCAGATTACTAAATTATAATTTTTAAAGGGAAGAGCGGGGATTAACAAAATCATTCTCATTTTAAATCTTCGAAATTCGTATAAAAATTAAAACATTATATCGATGCAACAACAATGTTCCATATATCTGGATCAATAGTTAGTGGGAACATAATAATTTATTTGTAATCAAAGAAGGTTTAAAAAAAATGCAAAAAAAAGGTCAAAAAACCAACTATATTTGTGTTTTGTGTATGGATATACCAAAAGTTGCTACTTTTTTATTTTTCATAATCAAGCCTCTCGGCGGGAGCTAGGATTTCATTTTAGACCCATACTTTCTATGGGTAATTTTCTTAGAATTTTGTGTAGATTTCGATTTTGGTATACGCCTGTCACGTTTTTTCTCACCCGAACAAATTGACCCACCCTAATATATATAAATAAGTCAAATCCCGAATTTGTAAATTCTGAACCTCAAAATCCTGAATTTTGAAATCCTATATATTTTACTTTAAATAGTCATCAAAAAAGTATCAAATAGTGTGATTTGTATTAGTAAAAGACATTTAAAGCGTCTTAATGTTGCCCCCTGTAGATGTGTTGTTTTTGTAATTTTTGTTTATATGAAATAAAATAATGCAAGAATTTAAGTAAAAAAAAAAAAATTTTTTTTATAGACTTAACTAATTGCTCCTTTTCATAATTGTCTTTTTCGTGTAATGTTAAACCTTTTTATTTTTCAAATGAGTTCTTCATTTGTACGTGATAAATTTCAATTTAATAAAGCTTTTTTATTTGTTTCAATTAATTCTAATCCCAAAATTCTTGTAAAAACAAAAAAAAATTGAGTAAAAGCTGGTGCTGCGATTTTTGATTATATAAAATACACTAATGCAAGACTTTAAACTAAGAAAAAAATACCTAAATAAATTTTTTATAGAATAGCTAGGATTCAAATGTTCTTATTACGAAAAAAATAGTTTTTAAATTTAAAGAATATAAATATATACATTTGTTAATGCAAATCGTTTTGTATAAATACAAGACTTTTTAAATCTTTAAATTCAATTACAATTCAGTTTCAGTGTAAGCGTAATTAAGATTTTAATTTTTATCAAATATGAATTTCACAAGTGAGAACGGTAGCACCTCTACTCCACCACCACCACCACCACCACCACCGCCAGCATTATAATAATAATAATGATAACATGGAGCTATTCCAACATAGCTTCTTCCCCTCATTCCCTTCAAATCAATTTTTCATAGATAATACTTATCAAGGGAATAATAAATTTGACGAGGGATAACATGGGACATGATGAAGAAGCACAATGGTTTCTTCCATCATCATCATCATCGCGAGTATCGGCACAAGCACAAGCACCAACACGAGCTCCAACTCCTACAATAGCAATATCTGATGACGATGATGATAATGAGTTTGCGGATGTAAGCGTGTTGTTGGAAAATGTGCAGAGTGCACAGGATCTGATTTAAATCGCGAAATGAGGATGTTAAGCAGGGCAATAGAAAAAAACAACCGCAATCATCAACAAATACACCAACAGCTTCAATAAAAACTTCAACAACAACAACATCAACAATTTCAACAGAAGGCATAAAACCTAATCCAACAAAAATCGAGGCTATTCAAAAATTCCCAATACCACGTACTTACCGTGAAATAAAGTCATTTATAGGTCTACTGAGCTACTACAGAAAATTTACTCCCGATCTAGCAAAACTCACAAAGCCATTGACAGAGTGTTTGAAAAAAGGCAGGAAAATAATGCTAGATGATAGATATGTAAAAGCTTTTGAAACCTGCACGAACAATCTGATGAATGACTTGATATTGCAATTCCCTGACTTTTCAAAGCCATTTATTCTCACAACTGATGCAAGTAGCATTGCACTAGGAGCAATCCTCTCTTAGGGACACATTGGTAGCGATAAACCAATTTGCTACGCAAGTAGAAAAAACCCTTTCCGAAAGTAAAATCAATTACTCCACAATTGAAAAGGAGCTCCTAGCAATAGTGTGGCAGCTAAATATTTTCGGCCCAATTTATTTGGTCGAAAGTTTAAAATAGTTACAGACCACAGGCAACTTGCGTTAATTAGGTGGCGTTTAAAGTTAGAAGAATATGATTACGAAATCATATATAAAAAAGGAAAATTGAATAGTAATGCGGATGCCTTAAGTAGGATTAGATTAGACACAAGTAACGTCGCCGAGGTAAATATGAATGCTTTAAGCCAATTATCTATAATACACTCTTGTAACGAAAACTTGAATGATGGCATACTAATTTCGGAGAAACCTTTAAATGAGTTCAATTTACAACTTTTATTGGAAAAGTCAGGCAACGGGCCAAATGTAACAGTTGAAACTATTTTCAAAAATAAACCACGTCAAACTATAAAAGAAAAATAATTCTCCCAAGATACAATAATTCAAATTTTTAAAAAAATTCATTCCCTCAGGCAAACTAACTGCAATTTTTTCAGATGAATTAACCTTCAGAACTATTCAACTAGTATATTCCAAAAACTTTTTAAATAAAATACAATTCCGTATCATCCGTTGCACTAAAATGTTAATAGATATTACTGATACTGATAAACAAGTAGAATTGATTCGAAACTCTCACGAAAATAGAAACCACAGGGGAATTAATGAAACCTTTGAATATTTAAAAAGAGAATATTATTTTCCAATTATGCAATCTATAATAAATAAAACCTTGAATAATTCTGAAATTTGCAATACCCTAAAATATGACAGACATCCACCGAAATTAAAATTTCAAATTACAGGAACACCTGATGAACCACTTCATATTTTACATAGCGACATATATATTATAAATAGTAAATGCATTTTAACCATCATAGATACATTTTCTAAATATGCGGCAGGGTATACCCTACCATCAAGAACTAGCGTTTGTGTTCTCAAAGCCTTAAAATCATTTATGAACCTTTTGGGAATACCTAAAAAATCGTTTGTGATCAAGGTACCGAATTTACTTCGAATATTTTTAAAGATTTTTGTAAGCAATATGAAATAATGCTTCACTTTACGTCATTCCAACAATCAAGTAGTAATTCTCCGGTGGAAAGACTCCATTCGACTTTAACAGAAATTTATAGAATCATAATAGGCATTAGAAAATCAAAGAAAATGGAAGAAGATCACGAAGAAATATTAGATGAGACATTCGCTTTAAGATAGAGTTGTAAAGTAGAAGCTTGCAATCGAGACTAAGGACAGAATTTCTTCCAATAAGCCAATGAATTTGAATGGCTTTTAGTTTCATTTGAGTTAATTTTGCCTCTATATGGCATTTCCACGTTAATCGCCGATCCAGATGTATACCGAGATATTTTACATGCGAATGTTGAGGAATTATTTGATTATTGATTGTAATAGGGGGGCAAGATTCCCGGCGCAAAGTGAATGTTATATGTACGCATTTTTGCTCATTGACCATTATCCTCCATTGTCGTAACCATATTTCTAGTTGAAATATATGATGCTGTAAGTAACGCGATGCTTCATAACGATTTTCGTGGACGCTTAGAAAAGCTGTATCGTCTGCAAATGTTGAAGTTTGTGTATAGTTGCTTGTTGGCATGTCCGAAGTATAAATTAAGTATAATAGGGGGCCCAGGACGCTGCCTTGTGGGACTCCAGCGGCAATGGGCTGAGGTGAACTTATGAAATTTCCTTAGCAGCAATGAATAGAAACAACAAGAATGACAAGTGGTATGGATTTAAGGCCTTTAAGTCGAAATTTGTACATGTTTATATAGGGACTGAAATGTCAAATATTTTTGTAAGGTTGTAAAAAAAATTGCAAATCCAAATTCAATTGCAGGCTCCTCGGGGAGCCTGTAACCCCTAGCGGACGCGTCCCCAGTTGGCGGATAGGGGAACGCCTCCCAGATATGGGTGGTAAGGGGGAAATAAAATACCTCTAGTGGACCAACATGTAGCAGCGTCTGTTCCATACTGGGCGGCTGCAAACAGCGTCTGTACTCCAAGTGGAGCGGCTGAATATAAGGAAGGAAAACTTATAACCCTTTAGAAGACAACGGGATACCACTGAAGTATGTTATTCTTTGTAAACCATGCAAATATGAATACAGAATAAAATAAACGGCTCTCAAACTCCGTTTACACGAAGGAACTAAGAATCCCCGGAGGTAAAGCAAAACAAAAAATCAACATTGGTACATGGAATGTCCGAAGCCTGTATGAAGCTGGAAAGTTAGCTAACACCTTAGCCGAAATGAATAGGCTACGAAATACGCTGGTGAATTTGTATCTAATATTTTATTCAGGGAACCTCAATAAAAACCATAGAAACGGAGTTGGAGTTATCGTCAAGGACTACATATCCAAATGCGTTGGGGGATTTATTCCAAAATCTGACAGGGTCATGATGATAAAAATAACGGCAAAACCACTCAACATAAATATCATCCAAGTGTATGCTCCCACAGCTGATAAAGATAATGAGGAAATCGAAGCATTTTATGGGGAAATCGAAGATCTGCTAAAAATGACAAAACCCCACGAAATAACTGTTGTCCAAGGTGACTTCAACGCAAAAATAGGAGGAGATGTTGTTGCAGGGATTACTGGACGTTATGGCTTAGGCGAAAGAAATGAGAGAGGTGACAGACTCATTCAGTTCTGCCAAGAACTCGGAATGAAAATTACGAACACCTTGTTCTGCCTTCCACCTAGAAGGCTTTATACATGGAAATCCCCCCAGGATAGAATAGGAAATATTATAAGAAACCAAATAGACTTCATTCTTATAAACAAACGAGAAAACCACATCGTAAACTTGACGCCGGAAAACTTGAATTAATACAGAACTTACTAACATTGATAGAAAAGATGTGCAAAATATATGGTGCTCAATGAAAAATACCATTAACACAATTGCTCAAAATACTCTCGGAAAGTACACAAAGCCAAAGACTAAAGATTGGATGACAACGGAAATACAACAGCTTATGGAAGAACGTCGTAAATATAAAAACTCAAACTGGGAGCTTAATAGAGAAATTCAAATTGCAACGCGTGCTGCTAAGAATAAACACCTAAATGATCAATGCCAGGAGATTGAGAGGCTAAGAAGTCTACACGACGATTTCAATCTACACAAGAAATTGAAAGAAACATCTGGAGTATACCGCAAAACAAATACATCAGTTCTCTACAACAAATATAATGAAGCTGTGTTTGAGATTAAAGAGAAGAAATCGATTTGGGAAGAATATATTGAACAATTATTTAACATTGACAGTAGATCATGTTACGACAATCAAACATCACAACAAATGTCAGGAACTTGCATTACAGACAGTGAAGTAGAGGGTGCGATAAGATCCCTCAAAGATAGGAAGGCCACCGGCCCAGACGAAGTCCCTTCCGAGATACTCAAAATTATAAATGAAAACAACATCCAACTTTTTACGAAACTTTTTAACCACATATATGACACGGGCCAATATCCACAAGATTGGCTTAAATCCACTTTTATTACAATTCCGAAAAAAGGACACGCTAAGAAATGTAATGAATACCGACTTATTAGTTTAATGATTCGGATTCGGATTCAAAGAAGGGAAGGGCACACGCGAAGCACTTTTTTGTGTTCAGGTTTTAGTACAGAAATGTCGGAATGTTAACAAGGACGTATTTATATGTTTCATTGAATACGAGAAAGCTTTTGATACAGTAAAGCATGAAAAACTGATAGAAATTCTCCTTTCCCTTGGAATAAATGATAAGGAAATCTGATGTATTAGAAGCTTATACTGGCATCAAACTGCACAAATTGCTATCAATGGAGATGTGACAGATGAGATAACTATATCTAGGGGTGTCAGACAAGGTTGTATTATATCTCCCCAATTATTTAACGTATACTCGCAGAGAATTTTCCAAGAATCGATTAACAGCATCCAAGAAGGTATAAAAGTAAGTACGCCGATGACACTACCTTATTGGCTGATAGTATGTCTGGACTTCAGAACCTGGTTACAAAGCTCACTTCATGCAGCGAAAATTATGGTTTAAAAATTAATATTCATAAGACAAAATATATGATTATTAGTAAAAAAAAATAAATACAACGATACAATACTTCAAATTCAAAACTCATACGTCGAGAGAGTGCAGAATTTTAAATATCTTGGTGTTCTAATTAATGAGCAATGAGACGGATCAAGAGAAATTAGATGACTAATAGAGATGGCAAGAGATGCCTTTTTTAAATACAGAAAAGTTTTAACCAATCATGATATAAACATGGAAACAAAATCGAGATTCATAAAAAATTATATATGGTCAGTACTGCTGTATGATGTGGAGGTATGGACTATAAAAGCTGTAGATATAAAGACACTGGAAGTATTTGAAATGTGGACTTACCGACGGGTATTAAAAATACCCTGGACATCTTATACATCTAATAACGAAGTTCTAAGGAGAATGAATCAAGAACGCGAACTTTTATCTCACATCAAAAAACGCAAAACTGCTTATTTAGGACATTTTATGAGGAACCCTAAATATATGGTACTCCAAACAATCCTCCAAGCCAAAGTTGAAGGAAAACGAAATAGGGGCAGAAAGGAGATGTCATGGCTTGAAAATATACAACAATGGACTAGATCACAGAATGTGGAGAATCTCATAAATGCGGCAAGAAATAGAGATGTTTTTGCTCAGATTGTAAACAATGTTTTAAATTAAATCTAGTGTAAAATATTCATTAAACTTTTTGAAATGTAAATTTTATAATTGTATGGTCGCTTACATTCGAAAACCGAATATGCAAATAAAGAAGAAGACAAAACAATGAACGACCATTAGAGGATAAGTCCGCTAGATTGATTACCTTTTTGAGTTTAGAATTTAAAAAAGTTTTTAAAGTTGCAATGGAATATCTTATAGTCTCTTTTAATTCGGTTCCTTCAGAAAGGTACTTATAAATTTAAAAAAAAACCGCCATCTAAAATAACGTGAGTTATGTTATCACATTAACCACCCTCGAAACCCCCAAGAACAACAACAGCAATACAACAACAACAATACAGCAATAGCAATACAACAACATAATTGATATATATGTATATATATATATATATATATATATATATATTAGGGTGGGTCAATTTTTTTTGTAAGTAGGCGTATAGCAAAAACGTAATCTACAATAAATTCTAAGAAAACTTGACTAATAAAGTATTGGTCTAAAATCAAAACCTAGCTCCCGCTGAGAGACATAATCTTTGAATTCTTGAAAATTGGTTTAAAAAAATAATAGGTTATGAGAGAACAATACTGTTTTATGCAAAAATTACACATTTTTAATGTTCCGTACTCAAAGTGTGAAAATGGAACGTTATTACTGAGACTTCTTTGTCCGTGCGTCCGTCCATCCGTCTGTCTGTCACAGTGCCCATTCTCGGTGAGGAAACGGTAAGAGCTAAAATTTGACAGAATATGTAGTAAGGTGGCCGCTACAACAATAAATATTGTAAACACCAAAAATAGGAAGTCTAACAGGTGTCCCAATAGCGTATGGTCCCCTTTTGTGCATAATCGGCTCTTTTGCAGCTGGTATTGCAAATTCGATTTCAGACGCGACATTCATTTGTGAAGAGTCGAACCTATATGAACGATCTAAGATAGCTGGGAATTCGCTAAACAGTTGGTGTACTATATTCAACACGCATTCAGGAATTGTATTCTTTCTGCTGGTGTGTTGGTCAATCATGAATGCTTTGAGAGGATCAGGAATTAATCCACAGGAGCATGGCATTGTTTTTGTGCAACTGCTTTTACCTCTTTACGATATTTGTTGAGAAATATATTCAGTTTTTTTTAAATGCTTTTTCTATTTATCAGTGCAATATTAATTTTTTTCCAAATTCAATTATTTTGTTTGCAATTATCGGAGAAAATCTTGAATACGATTGTTGTTTTTTTGATTTTCTTTTTCGCGTTCACTTAAGAAAAAATAATACTTTAAAATATCGCGATAACTTGGCAAATTTAATCAACTAAATTCACTTTGTTCGAAAAAATTTTGTTGGTGAACAGTGTAAAATCTAAGTTCTATGTTAGATCAAACTTCTTTTGTAAATTCTGTTTTTCTTTAAATACGTCGCCCCCTTTCAGTTCGGTATCAGTCGTTTTCTTGTAGTCGCCTTATTAGTTTGTAACTCAACAGTTCTTTTAAATCTTATCGTTTTTAAAATAAACTTTCATTATACCAAAACCGTTTTTTTCTTACTAGTGGATCCATATATGTACATCTAGCGAAAAATTACAGTCACACTTGGCATGCCAATGATACTAGCGTTCTGATAAGTCAGAAAACTTGCCCCGTTAGAGTCAATAGACATCGCTGATGATTCCATAATTTAATGGTTAGTTTTTTAAAAAAGAAATTAACTATCAAGTGCACAAGTCAATCAAAACAAATTTTTAATACCACGTTTTTATAAAATGCATTAGCGTTAAATTTCTACAATGACTAGAACTATTAAGAGCATTGAATTCTAATCACTCTTTGCTAATAACTTTCATAGCAGATTACTAAATTATAATTTTTAAAGGGAAGAGCGGGGATTAACAAAATCATTCTCATTTTAAATCTTCGAAATTCGTATAAAAATTAAAACATTATATCGATGCAACAACAATGTTCCATATATCTGGATCAATAGTTAGTGGGAACATAATAATTTATTTGTAATCAAAGAAGGTTTAAAAAAAATGCAAAAAAAAGGTCAAAAAACCAACTATATTTGTGTTTTGTGTATGGATATACCAAAAGTTGCTACTTTTTTATTTTTCATAATCAAGCCTCTCGGCGGGAGCTAGGATTTCATTTTAGACCCATACTTTCTATGGGTAATTTTCTTAGAATTTTGTGTAGATTTCGATTTTGGTATACGCCTGTCACGTTTTTTCTCACCCGAACAAATTGACCCACCCTAATATATATAAATAAGTCAAATCCCGAATTTGTAAATTCTGAACCTCAAAATCCTGAATTTTGAAATCCTATATATTTTACTTTAAATTGTCATCAAAAAAGTATCAAATAGTGTGATTTGTATTAGTAAAAGACATTTAAAGCGTCTTAATGTTGCCCCCTGTAGATGTGTTGTTTTTGTAATTTTTGTTTATATGAAATAAAATAATGCAAGAATTTAAGTAAAAAAAAAAAAATTTTTTTTATAGACTTAACTAATTGCTCCTTTTCATAATTGTCTTTTTCGTGTAATGTTAAACCTTTTTATTTTTCGAATGAGTTCTTCATTTGTACGTGATAAATTTCAATTTAATAAAGCTTTTTTATTTGTTTCAATTAATTCTAATCCCAAAATTCTTGTAAAAACAAAAAAAAATTGAGTAAAAGCTGGTGCTGCGATTTTTGATTATATAAAATACACTAATGCAAGACTTTAAACTAAGAAAAAAATACCTAAATAAATTTTTTATAGAATAGCTAGGATTCAAATGTTCTTATTACGAAAAAAATAGTTTTTAAATTTAAAGAATATAAATATATACATTTGTTAATGCAAATCGTTTTGTATAAATACAAGACTTTTTAAATCTTTAAATTCAATTACAATTCAGTTTCAGTGTAAGCGTAATTAAGATTTTAATTTTTATCAAATATGAATTTCACAAGTGAGAACGGTAGCACCTCTACTCCACCACCACCACCACCACCACCACCGCCAGCGTTATAATAATAATAATGATAACATGGAGCTATTCCAACATAGCTTCTTCCCCTCATTCCCTTCAAATCAATTTTTCATAGATAATACTTATCAAGGGAATAATAAATTTGACGAGGGATAACATGGGACATGATGAAGAAGCACAATGGTTTCTTCCATCATCATCATCATCGCGAGTATCGGCACAAGCACAAGCACCAACACGAGCTCCAACTCCTACAATAGCAATATCTGATGACGATGATGATAATGAGTTTGCGGATGTAAGCGTGTTGTTGGAAAATGTGCAGAGTGCACAGGATCTGATTTAAATCGCGAAATGAGGATGTTAAGCAGGGCAATAGAAAAAAACAACCGCAATCATCAACAAATACACCAACAGCTTCAATAAAAACTTCAACAACAACAACATCAACAATTTCAACAGAAGGCATAAAACCTAATCCAACAAAAATCGAGGCTATTCAAAAATTCCCAATACCACGTACTTACCGTGAAATAAAGTCATTTATAGGTCTACTGAGCTACTACAGAAAATTTATTCCCGATCTAGCAAAACTCACAAAGCCATTGACAGAGTGTTTGAAAAAAGGCAGGAAAATAATGCTAGATGATAGATATGTAAAAGCTTTTGAAACCTGCACGAACAATCTGATGAATGACTTGATATTGCAATTCCCTGACTTTTCAAAGCCATTTATTCTCACAACTGATGCAAGTAACATTGCACTAGGAGCAATCCTCTCTCAGGGACACATTGGTAGCGATAAACCAATTTGCTACGCAAGTAGAAAGAACCCTTTCCGAAAGTGAAATCAATTACTCCACAATTGAAAAGGAGCTCCTAGCAATAGTGTGGCAGCTAAATATTTTCGGCCCTATTTATTTGGTCGAAAGTTTAAAATAGTTACAGACAACAGGCAACTTGCGTTAATTAGGTGGCGTTTAAAGTTAGAAGAATATGATTACGAAATCATATATAAAAAAGGAAAATTGAATAGTAATGCGGATGCCTTAAGTAGGATTAGATTAGGCACAAGTAACGTCGCCGAGGTAAATATGAATGCTTTAAGCCAATTATCTATAATACACTCTTGTAACGAAAACTTGAATGATGGCATACTAATTTCGGAGAAACCTTTAAATGAGTTCAATTTACAACTTTTATTGGAAAAGTCAGACAACGGGCCAATTGTAACAGTTAAAACTACATATTTTCAAAAATAAACCACGTCAAACTATAAAAGAAAAATAATTCTCCCAAGCAAACTAACTGCAATTTGTTCAGATGAATTAACCTTCAGAACTATTCAACTAGTATATTCCAAAAACTTTTTAAATAAAATACAATTCCGTATCATCCGTTGCACTAAAATGTTAATAGATATTACTGATACTGATAAACAAGTAGAATTGATTCGAAACTCTCACGAAAATAGAAACCACAGGGGAATTAATGAAACCTTTGAATATTTAAAAAGAGAATATTATTTTCCAATTATGCAATCTATAATAAATAAAACCTTGAATAATTCTAAAATTTGCAATACCCTAAAATATGACAGACATCCACCGAAATTAAAATTTCCAATTACAGGAACACCTGATGAACCACTTCATATTTTACATAGCGACATATATACTATAAATAGTAAATGCATTTCAACCATCATAGATACATTTTCTAAATATGCGGCAGGGTATACCCTACCATCAAGAACTAGCGTTTGTGTTCTCAAAGCCTTAAAATCATTTATGAACCTTTTGGGAATACCTAAAAAATCGTTTGTGATCAAGGTACCGAATTTACTTCGAATATTTTTAAAGATTTTTGTAAGCAATATGAAATAATGCTTCACTTTACGTCATTCCAACAATCAAGTAGTAATTCTCCGGTGGAAAGACTCCATTCGACTTTAACAGAAATTTATAGAATCATAATAGGCATTAGAAAATCAAAGAAAATGGAAGAAGATCACGAAGAAATATTAGATGAGACATTCATGACTTAAAATAATACAATTCATTCATCCACTAAATTTACGTCATACGAACTTTTCTTTGGGAGACCATATAATTTCTCAAGAGAAATAAAATATAACAATAAACATGAATTTTTGACCAAGTTAAATGATTTCAAAGAAAAACTTTATCCTTCTGTCAAAGAAAAAGTTTTGAAAGCAAAAATAAAAAATATTAATAACCTTAACAAGATTAGGAAAAACCCAGAAAATAGGGAAGCGGATGGGGAAATATGTACAAAAGAATGTAGAAGAAACAAATTAACACCTCGATTCTCTAAACATAAAGTAGCGAAAGACAATATTATTACAATACAAACTACTAATGACAAAAAATTACACAAGTCTAAAACGAAGCTTAGGAAAAGAAAATAACCGACATAAACTCCATATTTACAGCATACCTCTTATTTGCGGAAAGATATTGGAAATTCGGAATTTCGACAACGAACAAACTATGAAAGCCCTAAAGGTTGGTAAAGGAAGGACGATCGAAAATCATTTTAATTTCATACATAAAATAGACTTAGAACATTATAATGAACAAACTTCAAAATTATTCAACACCATAGAATCATTCAGAAAACATAGCACTTTAAAAGATGTCGCTAAAATATGTAAACTAAAAATGAAAGGACTTGAAAATAATCTGCAGACGTTGAACCCATATAAACGACCAAAACGTGCACTATTTAACGGTTCTGTAATTAAATATATCACATGAAATATGGACGCAAACTACGCACAAACTATAAAGGATCAAATCCAGGAACTTCAGGAAATTGCATCAAATTCGGTTAGTATTGCGGAAAATCAGAAAGGCTTAAATATACAAATGATGCAGAGATTTAAAAATTTAACGGACCATATCAATAACGAACAAGAAATAATTACAAAATTTATAGGAAAACTTTCAGCCGAAACATCTGATAGTATTCAGAAAGAAAATGATGCATTGGCAGAAATGCAATATATGTAAGTAGTATGTTTAAGATGGTTCTAATGCACTTTGTCCATACAAATTTGGGAGCATGGTATAACCCAGCAAACAATTTAATATACAAACTACCCCTATCTATCCCTATGTATCCCCTTCTTATCTTGGAGGCGATATCGTAGTGCGCATTCGCGATGAAGATTTTATTTTCACCCTACAGTCGGTTGGTTAACTTAATATGTTCATCGATTGGTACGCTACACTGAGCCGTGTATGGGTGTATATTGTTGTGACTTTATCGTGTTGTGGTTTGTGATTTGCAAGCTCCACCACTTTTATTGTCTGTGTATGTTTGTGTGTGTGTGTGTGTGTGTAAATGTGACCGTCTGGCAACCCTATGCGGGGTCTTTGTTAAATGTTCGTAAAGAGTAGGGTGTGTATAGATACAACCATGTCGGATGGTCTTTTTTATGTAATATGAAACCTTTTTATTTTTCAAATGAATTGTACATACGTGACAAATTTAAGTTTCATAAAGTCAAAAAATTCTTGGATATACAAAGAAATTTGAGTATTAGTTGAGCAGATGTGTAGGTGTTTAGAATTCTTAAAAAAACAAAACAAAAAAATAACTAAATAAATATTTTATAGAATCAGCTAATTGCTCCTTTTCATAATTATCTTTTTTTATGTAATGTTTTTATGTTTATGTTATGTTATTTTATTTTAAATTTTATTAGGAATTTTTTTCAGATTTTACAGATTCAAAATTAAAAATACGTTTATAATGATTAAACAGCTTAAAATTCTTAAAAAAAACAAAGAAATATGAGTAATAGTTGAGCATATGCTCCAGTTTTTGATTATCTATCTATATACTTATGTATATAAAAATTAAAAATGTTTGTATGTTTGTTTGTTGGCTTATAGACTCCTTAACTATTGAGTCGATTTACCTGAAATTTTTGCAGTAGCATCACGTGAACCCCGAAAGTAAAATTAAGCTACTTATTTTTTCGATAAGGGCAGAGGGAAATGGTATTCTCTATAGGATGCCAATATATATAATATTCGCTTATCTTAAGATCCACTACACCCAATTGCTTTAAGTCTTTGCAATATGATATTCTAAGCCGCAAAATTTTAATTATATATTAGCAGGGGAGTGGTATACCCATAGGACGCCAATATTGAATATCGCATATCTTAAAAACTATTATATTGATAATTTTATAACTTGGTAGGAGTCAACCTCATAGCTAATTATACCTTTGAAAATAAAAAAGTAATATCACCCGTGGAATACATAACATAAAATATCGCGAAGAATTATTATAGCTAGAGTCTTTAAACGTGGCTAAAGCCAATATTATAATAAATTAGAAATTTTAAAATAAAAATGGGCGGAAGAACAATTATCAATTCACAAAATCTGTTTTTAAATTTTTTTACTACATAATTTTATTTCGATGAGGGTAGCAAAGCGCACCGGGGTTAAGCTAGTGTGAAATAAAATAATGCAAGAATTTAGCTTAGAAAAAATAAATATTTTATAAAATCTGCTTATTGTTTCTTTTCATAATTGTCTTTTTTGTGTAATATGAAACCTTTTTATTTTTCGAATTTTTAATTTCATAAAGCTTTTTTTTAAATTAATTCTAATTTCAAAATTCTTGTAAAAACAAAAAAATTTGAGTAATATGTGCAGGTGTAGAGATGTTTGATTAAATGAAATAAACTAATGCAAAACTTTAAAATAAGACAAAACTAACAAAATAAATATTTTAAAGAATCTGCTGATTGTTCCTTTTCATAATTGTCTTTTCTTTGTAATATGAAACCTTTTTATTTGTACGTGATAAATTCATTTTATGTTTGTATGGAAATAAGATTTTATGAAAAAAAAGAAACTATGTTTTTGAATTAGAAAATAAAACAAATAGTTTGATAGATAAACATCTTTTTTCATTTTCATTTTATTAAAAGTACAATTTTTACATTTAGTTAAATTATATACATTATTATTATAATATTCCATGATTTCTTTATCTTCTATTATGACAAATTCTTTTGTTTTTCTTAAAGCGGGGAACAGGAACAAGTATCTAGATCGCACGTATTATTTTTATCTGACCAAGCATAATTATTGTAATGTTCACCATATCGATTAGTTATTGTTTGCAATTTATTTCTATCCTCCAGATATTCTTTTTTTTATGCATATCAAAAACATGATTGCTTACGGCAGGCGCGGATTCAGGGGGGGGGGGAAATAGGGAAATATCCCCCCGTAAATTATAAAAATATGTTTTGGTAATTTCGATAATACAAGAATTACCAATAATAATATTTTTTTTAATGTAAAAAGTTTTTGGAAATACCAGCAAGGGTTTTTTTGTTTTTTTTTTATGGAATCTCTAACGAAATTTTCAATAAGTATTTTTTTTATTGAATCTCTAACGATTTTCAATAAGTATCCATATCTTAATCCTAATAGTTATTTATTCGATACTTCCAAAGAAACATCTAGTTTACCGTATTCAAATACTTATTATTCTACATTCAATCCCAGCAGGTGCCAAAGACTAAACGTTTGACTTGATAATGCGTGCGGTTGAATTATTAAAAAGCTGTTCAAAACTTCTGGAAAAGCAACAAATGCGAAACAAACGCTTTGCTATTCCCATAAATCGAACAACTCAATTTCTTAAAGCAATAAAGTGCCATTGATACAAAAAGTTGTATCATTTGTTAAGGAAACGACAAAATTTTTTAAATATAATCATCCCAAGCGAAAAACAGTTTTAACAAAGTATTTGGGAGCCAAACTCTCTTCGTTACGCGTCTTTGCAACAAGTGTACATCATATAGTAGAAGCTTTGGAAATAATATCTGAGTGGAGAGGTAGTATCTCTACCTTTATATTAAGGAACTCACTTAGTACTTTTGAATTTATTTGCGGAATATACATATTAAGTGTGATACTCATTGCAACACAGTCACTTAGTATCATTTTACAAAAGCAAGATATAGATCTCCAAAAAGGATCAAGCCTTATCAAAATTTTAATCATGCGCCTTGAAGAAAAAAGAAATAAAGCCGAAGAACAATTTAAAGCGATTTTTGTAAAAGTTAAAAATATTTGCGTTCAAATCGAGGTTCCTATCGAAAAGACAAGATTTGAACGAAATAATCAAATCCAAAATGTTGAAGATTTCTACCGAGTTTATTTTAGAAGATCTCAAAACACCTTTCCCAATAGATATCCTTACTGTATTGAACATACCTAAACTTCTACCTTAAAGTGTAATCAAGTCATAAACAGCTACAAAACTCTTAAAACCACAACTTGCTGATGAGCTGATTATATTTGATAAAAGAGATAAACACCTACTAACATCTAAACTTGAGCCTGATCTATCAGATAACGTTGTAGATACTCTAATAAACTGTGATGAAGATATCTACCGAAATCTAAGAAAAATATTTCAAATTTTCGTTTCAATGCTCATCAGTAATGACAGAAGATTTAATGTACTGTCTAAATTTGCCTCACAAGGAAATCATAAATTGCTTATTTAAAGAGATTAATGTATATTGAACTGATCTTATATTTTATTTAACCTTTTTGTTGAGTTTTTTTTAATTAGGGTAATGACTTTTTTGGACAAAATTTCTTCATCCCACCACGCGATGGGCAATTTAGTAGTGATAATGAAAATAATTTTTTAATGCCATTTTGGCCAGAAAAGTTTCCGCCAAAATGCAATTTCTAAAGCTCCTCAAAAAAATTTTTTTTTTTTTAATTTCCATACATTTATTGTTTATATATGCTACATATTTTAGCCCCCATATTCATAAATGATTATAAAATTTAATAATCGTTTATTAAGGAACATTTTCATAGAAAATTTGGGTTTCCAGCCTTTATTCACTTTAAAATATTTTTATGAATACAGGCATAAATACATAAAATAAGCAAAAAAAAAATGAAAAGCTATTTTTTGGGTTTAATGAAATAAATTTAAAGTTTAAAGTGCGAGTTGATTTACAGAATGGAAAAATATCTTGTGCAACTTTAATAGCTCGTTCCGCGCATAAATTACTACGCTGCTGAAAATTATCACTGTTTCATATATCCGCCAAACAACTCATCCATCCATCACAACATCTATCATTTGCCATTAAAATTTAGTTTATTAAAAAAACCGCGAAATAGAGTCGCGATTTTTTGCGCCCTTCTTCCGTACAAATGGTAAGACCTTGTTATATTCATGAAATTATTAGAAAATATGTACTTAAAATGTTGTAATTAAATGTTAATTTGTATAGTAAGGAGAAAAATTAAAATTCAAAACTTTATAGCTTTTGGTGCGGAAACTTTCTTCACGATCGTGAAAAAGTAATAAATCATTTCTTAATATTATTTCACGGTCTATACGGCTATGCGATGAAGAATTTGATATTCGCAAACATTGCAAAAAGTACTTACCCTAATACAAAATTCATACAAAATTCCCCCCCCCCCCTAAGGCTCAAGCTGGATCCGCGCCTGGCTTACGGCAAGATCAATAGAATTGGTCTTAGTTTTGAATCTTTAAATTTATACTTAAGTGTTTTGCTTTCTCTAAATTTCTTTATAAAACTCATGTTTTTAATAAACTATATTAGCCTCTCTAAGTTCCTCAATAATTGAAATTATCTCGTTTTTATGATTGTTATGACCAGCACCTTGCGATGAAAGGAGTAAACGTAATCTATCGACTAATTCATTAGGATCATCCCAATAAATATAGTTTGGTTTACGTTTGTCTACTAATTTTAAGGATAATCCACTACTTTTAGTAAGAATATTACCCTTTGTATTGAATAGTTTTTTTATAATGCGTTCATATTTAAATGCTTTAGTTGCTTTTATTTGTTTATTTGACTGATAGTTACGTCTGTATACATTTGTATTAATAAGAATATCTTCATATTTTTTTAAATCTATTTTATTATAATGTAAAGGTTTTATGTGGAATAATAGTTCAAATAATCCTGGTGTCAATTTCAATTTTTTATCTCCTATATATAAAGTGTTATCGTTATTAAATTTTAGTTTGTTTGTTCCATATCGCCAATTTCCAGCATGGTCTATATTAAATCCATAGATTATATCAATAATTTTAGTATTTATTAACAACATAATATTCTCATATAGTGGTGATTCATTTGATTTAGAATTACTTAATTTAATTCGTTTCTTATTGGTATTTAATTGTGTTTTACTTTTACGTTTAGAAAATAAATGTGTGATTTTGTTGCGTTAACTATCACCATCACCATCGAAATTTGAAAGCAATGAATAATTCTTTCGTTTAAGATTTTTTTGGTTTTCATCATTTTTCGATTGTGCAGAGGAAGTTGTAGTTGTTGATTTTAGTGCAATATGCTTTTTAGTATTGTTAGGTGTTGATGATTTCGTTGTTTCTGTTGATTGTAAAATTTTCATATTATTTTTCTTTCTCTTTATATTAGGTAGAGTAGATGTGTTATTGCTAAATGTTCTTATTCTTTTTCAGTTGTTTAGATATTGGACTTTGTTATCATTATTATCTTCATTGTAATGGTCATCATCATCAATATCCATGCCGTAATTAGATTTATTTTCTTCATTTAACCTCATCAAACTAGATACATTATCAATATCATCATCATAATCCATATTGGAATTATATCTATTTTCTTCATTAAAACCAGCAAAACCAGCTTCGTTATTATCAATATCATCATTACTACCAGAATCCATATTATTATTAGATTCATTTTCTTAATTTAACCTCACCAAACTAGATACATTATCAAAATCATCGTCATCATAAACCATATTGGAATTAGATCTATTTTCTTCATTAAAACCAGCTTCGTTATTATCATCATCATCACCATAATCCATATAAGAAAGATTCTGATTTAAATTAGATGTGATGGAGATGATGGTGTATATAGTGATTGATATGTTGGCGATCGTACTGTTCCATAAGATATTTTTGTCTTATCAAGTTTTTTTATTATATGTTTTAAAGGTTTTGTTATAGGCTTAAAGGTTTCTTCTAACATATTAACTTTCTCTGTTTCATTAAGTTTAATATTTTTAAATTTTTCCTTTAATACCGCTCTGGTTTCAACAAAATCTTTTAAAAATTCATTATTTTTACTCATGTTTGCTGTATGCATGTGTTTGTATTTTAAATTATTAACGATCTGCTTTACATCTGCTTCTGATCTGCTTTCGATCTGCGTCTGATCTGCTTTTGATCTGCTTTGTATCTGCTTTTGATCTGCTTTATATCTGCTTTCGATCTGTTTTATATAAAATCTTACTTATAATTGAATAAATTTATATAATTACCACAAATTACATCATCGAATGTTATGATAGTGTGTGGATTTGCTTAAGCTGGACTTAAAACTTTCCAATTATCCGAGAATGTAAATAGATTTTGAATATATGTAAATGTTTTTGAAACAAAGACCATTAGGACTTTCTATAAGACTAATCATTACATTAGTCTTACCACAGTTTAATGGTTCAACAATTACCGCTCTTATTGAGTTTGGTAATATTGTGATATATACAATTTTAGCTTTTTTATTTTTCATTTCTAATAACAATTTGTTTCGTTTGTTTAACTATTCGCATATTGCTCTGCTATGCTGATATGCTTTATATCTGCTTCTGATCTGGCTTATATATGCTTTTGATCAGCTTTTCGATTTATATACATACAACCTTACTTACATTCTCTAACGAATACCATTAATTCGATCATCCTTAATGCTAGTTTTCACTATCTCACAAGTCTTACGTATTCCATTATACTTTGTGAGATAGAAATCTAATGTGTTTTATTGCGAATGTCAAAAAATCTAATTTAACATAACAGTTTGTGTTCACATCATCAAACAAAGTATAAACACTCACACATGAAACAAAATGCAACCCTGATCCAATGTTTAGAAATTTTTTAAACGATGAAGTCGTATGGGATGTCAGACTTTTTTTTCATAATACTTGTCATTTTCATCACACATACATTCACACTTTCAGACTTTTACATATTACTTAAGTTTTTGACATGTTTTAATATAAAGTATAACTAGATGACCCGTGCGAATATTTCGCACCGTAATTTTTATCAATGAAAATATTAATTTTTCAATTTCTAATTATTTTTCGTCATTAGTGTTAGAAATAAGCTTTAAAATGAGATATCATTCATTAAATTTGATGCGGTGGTATGGGAGATATTTGCTTGCAACCGACAAAAAAAGTGCTTTAGAAATAATATATATGATATATGATAGGCTTAACAAGCCTTTACTTACAACAACAAAACCACAATTATCTTTCCAACAGTATATAGAGTATATGTTCACATATACTCCGTTTAAGTTTGATATGGAAATTCAGCCAGATAAGTCCATAAATGACGAGATTTTAGCAAAAAAAAAAAAAAAAAAAACACAACTAACTCTAATTTAACCACCAAAACTGCCTTGTTGTTGTTTTTATTTGTTTTTTCCGTATAGAATCAAAGTTTCCAAATTAGATACAAAGATATAAGTTTTTATTACACAGAATCCCACAAAATGTGGGCGGGATTATAGAAGTGGGCGTAGTACCTCCCTAACAGAAAGCATCAACAAATCTTGAATTTAATAAAACCTTGAAGATTTTATAAATTTGTTGATGCTTTCTTTTCGGCAGGTACCCTTAATTTTATTAATTTCCTGATGAATTCCTTAATAATTTTACACTCATCCTTCATCATCTCTAAAATTTTTTTTTTAAGAAATGGGATATTGTAGACATTATATATCGGATATGCAGATGAGTTTTTATATTATTTTTAATATCTCTGTATAGATCATCTGTTTTACATCATTTCTAATAACAATTTGTTTCGTTTGTTCGCATATTGCTCTACTAAACTGTTTCATATCTGTTTTTGATCTGCTTTATATCTGCTTTCGTTCTGTTTTATACATAATCTTACTTATAATTGAATAAAATTATTAAATTCCTTTCTATAACGACCACCATTAATTGCATCTTCCATACTGCCATCAATAAAACCATAATTATCTTTCCCAAATTCTTACAAATTTTTTAACTAATAAAATAGGACGGGACTGTACCAAAAATATGATTAAGTGTGAAATTCAAACTATTGATTGAGCATGCTTAATCATATTTATAATTATTAAATATTACAAATACAACATGATTGAACATGCTTAAAAGTAAAATTTTTATCTATAATAATAAAGAGATATAAATACCGAATACAATTTATTTCAACAGCTAGTTTATTATGATATTTCATAAAGTTAAAATAGTATTTTTTAATAATTGTGTTTAATATATAAAAAAAAAATTATATATATTATATTTTTATTTATTTTTTGCTTTTTTTTCCCCCAAGTATTCATTTTATTAATAACATTAAATATAAAGCGAAGAAAAGATCTGTATATCTTTATCTCTTTCTTTCACATCATAAATATAAATTTATTAAATATACTAAGATCGATTTAGTTTAACTCATATTAATTGAGAGAAATTGATTTAGTGCTTTAGTTGAAGAAAATAAACTAAAGTGAACAGTCATAGAAATGGACTCCTCTAAAAATCTAATAAACAAATTAAATAATCTGAGTTATAACAAATCCTTTTTACATATAAAGGATCTTATATTGTCAGCCAAATATGTAGTTATAAGTGCAGATAGGATTACAACAAAATATGGTCCCACAATCAAAATAGGATAATATATTGTTTTTACCACATCGCTACAATTCTCTCACTGATGATGATATTAAGAATTTATCTTCTAGAGCATATCTTATATCAATAGAAGGAGAGAAAAACCTGCGACTGAAATCATAAGAAGAGGGTGATGTCTTTATATCCAATCTAGATATCCCATATTCACTAAATTTAACAATTATTAAAATTAAATTTAATAATAAATAATAATATGTATATCAATATAATAATAATAATTAAGTTAAAACTAAAAAAAAAAAATATATAAAAATATTTGTAATATATTTACTAATTTTAATAAATAAAATATATTCTAATACAAATAAATTACAAACAAAATGAATATTATTAAATAATAATTAAAAAAGTATATTGTTATATTTTTAATGGATGATGATGATAAAATTTCAGCGTTTTGAGGTTTAGTGTTTGAGCATTCAATAAATGAAATTGGGATTTTAAAAACTTGATCATCATAATATGTAATGTGACTGCGAGTAGTGATATCATCGTTTTTACCTTCCATATTATTATTATTCAGAGGAATGTTATAGATATTATCGTCTCG